>CAXDIW010000460.1:0-2622000 GCA_963989415.1 Cerceris ruficornis
ATATAAAATGATTTCAACCGTCTACCTATTCCATTCATTGTTCTACTTGCCGAAATTTACAAATAATTTCCTTTAAAGGATTAACAATGGGGCTCGTAGTTCACTTAAACTTGAAGAACAAAAAATTGGCGAATGGTACAGTTTGGATGCTTGGCATATATGTTTCTTAGACTATATAGAAGCAATATATACATTGATTTCAACCGTCTACCTGTTCCATTCATTGTTCTACTTGTCGCAAGTTACAAATAATTTCCGTTAAAGTATTAACAATGGGGCTCGTAGTTCACTTAAACTTGAAGATCAAATAATTGGCGAATTGTACTGTTTGGATGATTTGCAGATATGTTTCTTAGACTATATAGAAGCAATATATACAATGATTTCAACCGTCTACCGGTTCCATTCATTGTTCTACTTGTAGAAAGTTACAAATAATTTCCTTTAAGGGATTAACAATGGGGATCGTAGTTTACTTAAACTTGAAGAACAAGAAATTGGCGAATTGTACTGTTTGGATGCTTTGCATATATGTTTCTTCGACTATATGGAAGCAATATATACAAAGATTTCAACCGTCTACGTGTTCCAATCATTGTTCTATGTAAGAGCCTTTAATAGAAATATGTTTATTCATCGTTTGTTCTCGTTGTCAAGACGTTGATTGCCGTCGACGTGCGTTTTGTTTTTTCGGAGTAACACCGTGGCAATTGCGGCACGATGCAGTCTCGACGCAGCAACGGTAGAATATTCTTACACCTATTAAATATACCGTTTATTTCGCTTTTTAATACAGCTCCCAGTGTATTTTATTTAATATCCTGACCTTGACCTCGCATTACAATTTCTCAGAAGTGGGATTGAGACTCAGTACTTGAAAGTGATATTTATTGAAGTGTTATACACGTGGTAGTTGTAATTGATTATTGTATTCAGCGAAAGACTTTGAGCATTCGGACATTGATCGAATTGAACAAAAGCGATAATTGAGAAAGCATTGTTTCTTCTAAAGACTTTCATTTCTGTAAGTGATATTCAAAATGCTGCCAACTGCTAAAGTGATAAAAAACCTTAATGACTGCAAGATTTCTGAATTAAAAGCTCTATTGGTAAAGAGAGGGCTTCCTACGAGTGGGAATAAAATTGATTTAATTAGTCGGCTGCAAGTTGCTGATCTAAAGGCCGATTGGACTCGCGAGATCGAAATAGTTTTGGCGATCGCTGGTACTACGGACAATATTACGGATTCTGAAGTGCAAGGTTCGCCAGCAGCTTCGATTGAATCAACCAGTGAACAGCAAATTATGGAAAGGAACGAGCTATTGCGTCATGAACTCGAACTGGCAAGAAGAGAACAAAAATTGATGGAACGAGAATTGCAAATTGCAGAACGCGAAATTGCATCCTTACGTTGCACATCAAGTAGTGTCAATGTAGTGGAAACACGACCAAAAGTAAGTCTGAAGGCAGTTATTGATATGCTTAAAGATTTTGACGGGTCGGATGGATCGTCGTTCCAAATATGGCAGAATGAAGTGAATTTACTTATTGAATTGTACCGATTGGATGAGGCTGAAGCGAGAATGTTAGTGGGTGCACGATTGAAAGGCAACGCGTATCAGTGGTATCACACTTGCCCTACAAATCTTCGATTAAGTGCCACAGAGATTCTGGAAAAGATGCGGAAAGTGTTTGACAGACGCGAAACAAGGGTGAAGCGTCGTAGAAGATTTGAAGAGAGAGTGTGGCAGTACGGAGAAGATTTCCAAGCTTACGTACACGAGAAAATAATTTTTGGAAATCTTGTGCCGGTAGATGAAAAAGAAATGGTTGAGTACATTATCGACGGTATTCCCAATCTGCAATTGCGTAATCAAGTGAGATTGCACAAATTTACCAACACCACCGAGATGTTAAATGCTTTTGAGGGCGTCGTTTTACCCGACGGAAAAGGAACATCGAGCAACGAATCGACAACATTGAAGAAGGAAACAAAAGAAAAGAAATTCCAATCATCGCCATCGGTGTCGACGACCGATGCAACGAGTGGGAGAACATCGCAGGCTACGACCAGGTGCTACAATTGCAGTAAATTCGGACATATCTCAACACAATGTAAGCTTCCCAGGCGTGAAAAGGGTACGTGTTTTAAATGCGGAGAGAAGGGGCATACCATTAATGACTGTAAAGGCAAACAGAGATCTACGCAAATTAGCTGTGTACAAGGTAAACCTAAAATTGACAACGAATTTGTTAAAATAATTGTATTTGATATGAAGCACTGTAAAACTAATTTAAATTTAACATTAGAGACACTTATAGACACCGGTAGTCCAATTAGCATGATAAAAGAAAATTTTGTACCAAATTTGTTCATTGATAGATCAAAAACTAGTGATAGTAATTATTGTGGTATCAATAGCAGTAAAGTCAATATCATCGGAACGGTAACTGTCGATATACATTATGACGCAGTGGTCGAAAGGGGATTGCGCATCTATGTAGTGTCTGAAAACACGATGACCACTTCCGCTCTTTTGGGACGAGATTGTTTAGGAAGATTGCACATAAAATTAGCTGATCCGATAAAAGGTGTACAAGATGACTCCTTAGAAATTTTAAATATTGATGTTCGCGAATCGAGTGTAAATTTAGTCGAGTCGTTAAATATAAATCCTGAAATTGCAAACACGGATAAAGTGAAATTAGAAAAATTGTTTGAAACCGAATATATTCAACCAGAACGACCAGAAGAGCCCAAATGTAAAGCCGAATTAAAATTACAAATTAAAGATTTACAACCGTTTAGTTTTTCGCCAAGACGTATATCATATCTGGAGAAAGAGGAACTTAGAAGAATAATTGATAATTTATTAGAAAAGAAAGTTATTCGTGCTAGTGAGTCAGAATTTACATCGCCGATTATTCTCGTCCGTAAAAAAAACGGAGAGTATCGAATGTGCATTGACTATCGAACATTAAATAAGTATATAGCGCGGGATAATTATCCAATTCCTGTGATTGAGGATCAATTGAATGTGCTCAAAGACAAAAAGTATTTTAGTATTTTAGATCTGAAGGATGGATTCTTCCATATAAACATGTCCGCAGAATCGGTTAAATTTACGTCGTTCATCACACCATTTGGCCAATTTGAATTTTTGAAAATGCCTTTTGGATTGAAGCCTGCACCAACGAAATTTCAAAGGTACGTCAATGAAGTTTTAAGCGACTTAATTCGCTCCGGTGACGTAGTAGCCTACATTGACGATTTTTTAATTGCCACCGATTCAATCGAACATCATTTTAGCGTATTAAAGCGGATATTTGGATTACTTGTAAATAATAAGCTTATGTTAAGATTGGATAAATGTAAATTTTTTAGTACTAAGATTGAGTATTTAGGATATCTGATTACAGCAGACGGCATTAGACCCACAGAATCTGGTACTGAGGCGGTACGAAAATTTCCAATTCCTCAAAATTTGCGAGCTGTACAAAGCTTTTTGGGCCTATGCTCGTATTTTAGAAAATTTGTGGAAAAGTTTTCGATAATAGCGAAACCATTGTATGATGTTCTTCGAAAGGGTGTACAATTCAAGTTCACCGAAATTGAATTGAATTCTTTTGACGAATTAAAGTCAAAATTAATTTCCGCGCCGATTTTGTCGATTTATGATCATAAGGATCCGACGGAATTGCATTGTGATGCCAGCTCATTGGGTTTTGGTGCCGTGTTGTTACAGCGTAAATCGGATTTTAAATGGCATCCGATATTTTATTTTTCTAAGCGAACGACGGAGGTCGAAAGTAAATACCATTCATTCGAATTGGAAACACTTGCAATTGTATATGCGCTTAAGCGATTTAGAATTTATCTTCACGGAATTCCTTTTAAAATTGTGACGGATTGCAACGCGTTGAAATTAACGTTACAGAAGAAGGACATAAACCCTCGTATTGCTCGTTGGGCATTGGAAATAGAAGCATTTGATTATTCGATAGAACATAGGTCGGGAGAGCGGATGAAACATGTCGATGCTCTTAGCCGAATGATATTTACAATAGAAGATAACCCGTTCGAACATAATTTAGCCGTATGCCAATCGCAAGATAAAAATATTAAAGTGTTAGCTGAACGTTTAGAGACAAAGGAAGATCGGTTCTTTGAAATGCGTAGTGGCTTAGTTTATAGAAAAAGGGGAAATGATTTATTGTTTTACGTGCCACAACTAATGGAGAAAAATATATTATTCAAATATCATGATCAGATGGGACATCTGGGTAACGAAAAAACCGCAGATACCATTTTAAAACATTATTGGTTCCCAAAATTGAAGCAACGGGTCAACGAACATATAAGAAACTGTTTAAAATGTTTATCCTATTCTCCATCGGCAGGTAAAGCGGAAGGTATATTGCATGCCATTCCGAAAGGCGAAGTGCCGTTTTCGACGCTACATATTGACCACTTCGGACCTGTGGATAAAAATTGTAATTTCACAAAATACATCTTTGTGATTATAAATGCGTTTACGAAGTATGTAAGATTATATGCAACAAAAACTACGGCGACTAGAGAAGTTATTTCTTGCTTGCAAGACTATTTTGCGTGCTATAGTAAACCCCGCGTCGTTGTATCAGATCGTGGTTCATCTTTTACATCGCAGGAGTTTCAGGAGTATATTGAGGAGAAGAGTGTTAAACATGTGTTAGTCGCTACAGGTTCACCGCAAGCGAATGGACAAGTAGAACGAGTAAATAGAGTGCTAGCGCCAATGTTAGGCAAATTGGTCAGTGTCAATGACGGAAAGTCGTGGTATAAATTGTTACACGAAGTCGAGTATGCATTGAATAACACAATAAATAAAAGCACTGGTGAAACACCAAGTCGATTGTTGTTCGGGATAGACCAACGTGGTAACGTATGTGACGAAGTTAAAGAGTATTTAGACTCTAGTGTAAATAGTAACAAGAATAAAAATTTAGAAGATCTCAGATCTATGGCTTCTGAAAAAATATTCGCTTCGCAAGAGTATAATACAAAATATTTTAACGGTAAACACAAAATTCCACATAGTTACAAAATAGATGATTTGGTAATGCTACGTAACTTTGATAGTACTGCGGGCGCGTCAAAGAAATTGATTCCTCAATTTAAGGGGCCGTTCGTAGTTGTTAAGGAGCTACGGAATAACCGTTATGTAGTTAGCGACATTGAAGGTTTCCAGAATTCGCAAAGAAAATACAAGGGTGTATGGGAGCCTAAAAATATGCGACCATGGATAAATTCTTTTGTGAAAACTTAAAATATTATTGATCACCTATGTATTAATATAGATATTTCGCATAAGTAGCAAATAAGTATAGTGAGTAAGTGTATATGTATAATAATCGATTTATTGTAATAACCCTATTGCGTTAGTATGATAAAGTATATGAGTTTTCAGTGTAACAGAGAGATCGAGGACGATCTTTTGTCAGATTGGCCGAACTGTAAGAGCCTTTAATGGAAATATGTTTATTCATCGTTTGTTCTCGTTGTCAAGACGTCGATTGCCGTCGACGTGCGTTTTGTTTTTTCGGGGAAACACCGTGGCAATTGCGGCACGAAGCAGTCTCGACGCAGCAACGGTAGAATATTCTTACACCTATTAAATATACCTTTTATTTCGCTTTTTAATACAGCTCCCAGTGTATTTTATTTAATATCCTGACCTTGACCTCGCATTACATCTACTTGTCGAAATTTACAAATAATTTCCGTTAAGGGATTAACAATGGGGCTCGTTGTTCACTTAAACTTGAAGAACAATTAATTGGCGAATTGTACTGTTTGGATGCTTTGCATATATGTTTCTTAGACTATATAGAAGCAATATATACAATGATTTCTACCGTCTACCTGTTCCATTCATTGTTCTACTTGTAGAAAGTTACAAATAATTTCCATTTCATGATTATCAATGGGGCTCGTTGTTCACTTAAACTTGAAGATCAAAAAATTGGCGAATGTTACTGTTTAGATGCTTTGCATATAGATTTCTTAGACTATATAGAAGCATCATATACAAAGATTTCAACCGTCTACCTGTTCCATTCATTGTTCTACTTGTCGAAAATTATAAGTAATTTCCGATAAAGGATTAACCATTGGGGCTCATTGTTCACTTAAACTTGAAGAACAAAAAATTGGCGAATGGTACTGTTTGGATGCTTTGCATATATGTTTCTTAGACTATATGGAAGCAATATATACAAAGATTTCAACCGTCTACCTGTTCCATTCATTGTTCTACTTGCCGAAATTTACAAATAATTTCCTTTAAACGATTAACAATGGGGCTCGTAGTTCACTTAATCTTGAAGGGCATAAAATTGGCGAATTGTACTGTTTGGATGCTTTGCATATATATTTCTTAGACTATACAGAAGCAATATATACAAAGATTTCAACCGCCTACCTGTTCCATTCATTGTTCTACTTGTAGAAAGTTACAATTAATTTCCGTTAAAGGATTAACAATGGGGCTCGTAGTTCACTTAAACTTGAAGAACAAAAAATTGGCGAATTGTACTGTTTGGATGCTTTGCATATATGTTTCTTAGACTATGTAGAAGCAATATATACAATGATTTCAACCGTCTACCTGTTCTATTAATTTTTCTACTATTAGAAATTTACAAATAATTTCCGTTTCATGATTATCAATGGGGCTCGTTGTTCACTTAAACTTGAAGAACAAAAATTTGGCGTCTGGTACTGTTTGGATGCTTTGCATATATGTTTCTTAGACTATATAGAAGCAATATATACAAAGATTTCAACCGTCTACCTGTTCCATTCATTGTTCTACTTGTAGAAAGTTACAAATAATTTCCGATAAAGGATTATGAATGGGGCTCATTGTTCACTTAAACTTGAAGAACAAAAAATTGGCGAATGGTACTGTTTGGATGCTTTGAATATATGTTTCTTATATTATATAGAAGCAATATACACAAAGATTTCAACCGTCTACCTGTTCCATTCATTGTTCTACTTGTCGAAAATTACAAATAATTTCCGATAAAGGATTAACCATTGGGGCTCGTTGTTCACTTAAACTTGAAGAACAAAAAATTGGCGAATGGTACTGTTTGGATGCTTTGCATATATGTTTCTTAGACTATATAGAAGCAATATATACAAAGATTTCAACCGTCTATCTGTTACATTCATGTTCTACTTGTCGATAGTTACAAATAATTTCCGATAAAAGATTAACCATTGGGGCTCATTGTTCAGTTACACTTGAAGAACGAAAAATTGGCGAATGGTACTGTTTGGATGCTTTGCGTACATGTTTCTTAGACTTTATGGAAGCAATATATACAAAGATTTCAACCGGCTACGTGTTCCAATCATTGTTCTACTTGTCGAAATTTACAAATAATTTCCTTTAAAGGATTAACAATGGGGCTCGTTGTTCACTTAAACTTGAAGAACAATTAATTGGCGAATTGTACTGTTTGGATGCTTTGCATATATGTTTCTTAGACTATATAGAAGCAATATATACAATGATTTCTACCGTCTACCTGTTCCATTCATTGTTCTACTTGTAGAAAGTTACAAATAATTTCCATTTCATGATTATCAATGGGGCTCGTTGTTCACTTAAACTTGAAGATCAAAAAATTGGCGAATGTTACTGTTTAGATGCTTTGCATATAGATTTCTTAGACTATATAGAAGCATCATATACAAAGATTTCAACCGTCTACCTGTTCCATTCATTGTTCTACTTGTCGAAAATTATAAGTAATTTCCGATAAAGGATTAACCATTGGGGCTCATTGTTCACTTAAACTTGAAGAACAAAAAATTGGCGAATGGTACTGTTTGGATGCTTTGCATATATGTTTCTTAGACTATATGGAAGCAATATATACAAAGATTTCAACCGTCTACCTGTTCCATTCATTGTTCTACTTGCCGAAATTTACAAATAATTTCCTTTAAACGATTAACAATGGGGCTCGTAGTTCACTTAATCTTGAAGGGCATAAAATTGGCGAATTGTACTGTTTGGATGCTTTGCATATATATTTCTTAGACTATACAGAAGCAATATATACAAAGATTTCAACCGCCTACCTGTTCCATTCATTGTTCTACTTGTAGAAAGTTACAATTAATTTCCGTTAAAGGATTAACAATGGGGCTCGTAGTTCACTTAAACTTGAAGAACAAAAAATTGGCGAATTGTACTGTTTGGATGCTTTGCATATATGTTTCTTAGACTATGTAGAAGCAATATATACAATGATTTCAACCGTCTACCTGTTCTATTAATTTTTCTACTATTAGAAATTTACAAATAATTTCCGTTTCATGATTATCAATGGGGCTCGTTGTTCACTTAAACTTGAAGAACAAAAATTTGGCGTCTGGTACTGTTTGGATGCTTTGCATATATGTTTCTTAGACTATATAGAAGCAATATATACAAAGATTTCAACCGTCTACCTGTTCCATTCATTGTTCTACTTGTAGAAAGTTACAAATAATTTCCGATAAAGGATTATGAATGGGGCTCATTGTTCACTTAAACTTGAAGAACAAAAAATTGGCGAATGGTACTGTTTGGATGCTTTGAATATATGTTTCTTATATTATATAGAAGCAATATACACAAAGATTTCAACCGTCTACCTGTTCCATTCATTGTTCTACTTGTCGAAAATTACAAATAATTTCCGATAAAGGATTAACCATTGGGGCTCGTTGTTCACTTAAACTTGAAGAACAAAAAATTGGCGAATGGTACTGTTTGGATGCTTTGCATATATGTTTCTTAGACTATATAGAAGCAATATATACAAAGATTTCAACCGTCTATCTGTTACATTCATGTTCTACTTGTCGATAGTTACAAATAATTTCCGATAAAAGATTAACCATTGGGGCTCATTGTTCAGTTACACTTGAAGAACGAAAAATTGGCGAATGGTACTGTTTGGATGCTTTGCGTACATGTTTCTTAGACTTTATGGAAGCAATATATACAAAGATTTCAACCGGCTACGTGTTCCAATCATTGTTCTACTTGTCGAAATTTACAAATAATTTCCTTTAAAGGATTAACAATGGGGCTCGTTGTTCACTTAAACTTGTAGAAAAATAAATTGGTGAATTGAACTGTTTGGATGCTTTGCATATATGTTTCTTAGACTATATAGACGCAATATATACAAGGATTTCAACCGTCTACCTGTTCCATTCATTGTTCTATTTGTCGAAATTTACAAATAGTTTCCTTTAAAGGATTAACAATGGGGCTCGTTGTTCACTTAAACTTGAAGAACAAAAAATTGGCGATAGGTACTGTTTGGATGCTTTGCATATATGTTTCTTAGACTATATAGAAGCAATATATACATTGATTTCAACCGTCTACCTGTTCCATTCATTGTTCTACTTGTCGCAAGTTACAAATAATTTCCGTTAAACTATTAACAATGGGGCTCGTAGTTCACTTAAACTTGAAGATCAAATAATTGGCGAATTGTACTGTTTGGATGATTTGCAGATATGTTTCTTAGACTATATAGAAGCAATATATACAATGATTTCAACCGTCTACCAGTTCCATTCATTGTTCTACTTGTCGGAAGTTACAAATAATTTCCGTTAAGGGATTAACAATGGGGATCGTAGTTTCCTTAAACTTGAAGAACTAGAAATTGACGAATTGTACTGTTTGGATGCTTTGCATATATGTTTTTTAGACTATATAGAAGCAATATATACAATGATTTCAACCGTCTACCTATTCCATTCATTGTTCTACTTGTAGAAAGTTACAAATAATTTCCGATAAAGGATTAACAATGGGGCTCATTGTTCACTTAAACTTGAAGAACAAAAAATTGTCGAATTGTACTGTTTGGATGCTATGCATATATGTTTCGTAGATTATATAGAAGCAATATATACAATGATTTCAACCGTCTACCTGATCCATTCATTGTTCTACTTGTCGAAAATTACAAATAATTTCCGATAAAGGATTAACCATTGGGGCTCGTTGTTCACTTAAACTTGAAGAACAAAAAATTGGCGAATGGTACTGTTTGGATGCTTTGCATATATGTTTCTTAGACTATATGGAAGCAATATATACAAAGATTTCAACCGTCTACCTGTTCCATTCATTGTTCTACTTGCCGAAATTTACAAATAATTTCCTTTAAACGATTAACAATGGGGCTCGTAGTTCACTTAATCTTGAAGAGCATAAAATTGGCGAATTGTACTGTTTGGATGCTTTGCATATATATTTCTTAGACTATACAGAAGCAATATATACAAAGATTTCAACCGCCTACCTGTTCCATTCATTGTTCTACTTGTAGAAAGTTACAATTAATTTCCGTTAAAGGATTAACAATGGGGCTCGTAGTTCACTTAAACTTGAAGAACAAAAAATTGGCGAATTGTACTGTTTGGATGCTTTGCATATATGTTTCTTAGACTATGTAGAAGCAATATATACAATGATTTCAACCGTCTACCTGTTCCATTCATTGTTCCACTTGTCGAAAATTACAAATAATTTCCGATAAAGGATTAACCATTGGGGCTCGTTGTTCACTTAAACTTGAAGAACAAAAAATTGGCGAATGGTACTGTTTGGATGCTTTGCATATATGTTTCTTAGACTATATGGAAGCAATATATACAAAGATTTCAACCGTCTACCTGTTCCTCTCATTGTTCTACTTTTCGAAAATTACAAATAATTTCCTTTAAAGGATTAACAATGGGGCTCATTGTTCACTTAAAGTTGAAGAACAAAAAATTGGCGAATTTACTGTTTGGATGCTTTGCATATATGTTTCGTAGGTTATATAGATGCAATATATACAAAGATTTCAACCGTCTACCTGTTCCATTCATTGTTCTACTTGTCGAAAATTACAAATAATTTCCGGTAAAGGATTAACCATTGGGGCTCATTGTTCACTTAAAGTTGAAGACCAAAAAATTGGCGAATGGTACTGTTTGGATGCTTTGAATATATGTTTCTTATATTATATAGAAGCAATATATACAAATATTTCAACCGTCTACCTGTTCCATTCATTGTTCTACTTGTCGAAAATTACAAATAATTTCCGATAAAGGATTAACCATTGGGGCTCATTGTTCACTTAAAGTTGAAGACCAAAAAATTGGCGAATGGTACTGTTTGGATGCTATGCGTACATGTTTCTTAGACTATATGGAAGCAATATATACAAAGATTTCAACCGTCTACCTGTTCCTCTCATTGTTCTACTTTTCGAAAATTACAAATAATTTCCTTTAAAGGATTAACAATGGGGCTCATTGTTCACTTAAACTTGAAGAACAAAAAATTGGCGAATGGTACTGTTTGGATGCTTTGCATATATGTTTCGTAGACTATATAGAAGCAATATATACATTGATTTCAACCGACTACCTGTTCCACTCATTGTACTACTTGTCGCAAGTCACAAATAATTTCCGTTAAAGTATTAACAATGGGGCTCGTAGTTCACTTAAACTTGAAGATGAAATAATTAGCGAATTGTACTGTTTGGATGCTTTGCATATATGTTTCTTAGACTATATAGAAGCAATATATACAAAGATTTCAACCGTCTACCTGATCCATTCATAGTTCTACTTGTGGAAATTTACAAATAATTTCCTTTAAAGGATTAACAATGGGGCTCGTAGTTCACTTAAACTTCAAGAACAAAAAAATGGCGAATTGTGCTGTTTGGATGCTTTGCATATGTGTTTCTTAGACTATTTAGAAGCAATATATAGAAAGATTTCACCCGTCTACCTGTACTATTCATTGTTCTACTTGTAGAAAGTTACAAATAATTTCCATTTCATGATTATCAATGGGGCTCGCTGTTCACTTAAACTTGAAGATCAAAAAATTGGAGATTGTTACTGTTTAGATGGTTTGCATAAATGTTTCTTAGATTATATAGAAGCAATATATACAAAGATTTCAACCGTCTACCTGTTCCATTCATTGTTCTACTTGTCGAAAATTACAAATAATTTCCGATAAAGGATTAACCATTGGGGCTCATTGTTCACTTAAAGTTGAAGACCAAAAAATTGGCGAATGGTACTGTTTGGATGCTATGCGTACATGTTTCTTAGACTATATGGAAGCAATATATACAAAGATTTCAACCGTCTACCTGTTCCTCTCATTGTTCTACTTTTCGAAAATTACAAATAATTTCCTTTAAAGGATTAACAATGGGGCTCATTGTTCACTTAAACTTGAAGAACAAAAAATTGGCGAATGGTACTGTTTGGATGCTTTGCATATATGTTTCGTAGACTATATAGAAGCAATATATACATTGATTTCAACCGACTACCTGTTCCACTCATTGTACTACTTGTCGCAAGTCACAAATAATTTCCGTTAAAGTATTAACAATGGGGCTCGTAGTTCACTTAAACTTGAAGATGAAATAATTAGCGAATTGTACTGTTTGGATGCTTTGCATATATGTTTCTTAGACTATATAGAAGCAATATATACAAAGATTTCAACCGTCTACCTGATCCATTCATAGTTCTACTTGTGGAAATTTACAAATAATTTCCTTTAAAGGATTAACAATGGGGCTCGTAGTTCACTTAAACTTCAAGAACAAAAAAATGGCGAATTGTGCTGTTTGGATGCTTTGCATATGTGTTTCTTAGACTATTTAGAAGCAATATATAGAAAGATTTCACCCGTCTACCTGTACTATTCATTGTTCTACTTGTAGAAAGTTACAAATAATTTCCATTTCATGATTATCAATGGGGCTCGCTGTTCACTTAAACTTGAAGATCAAAAAATTGGAGATTGTTACTGTTTAGATGGTTTGCATAAATGTTTCTTAGATTATATAGAAGCAATATATACAAAGATTTCAACCGTCTACCTGTTCCATTCATTGTTCTACTTGTCGAAAATTACAAATAATTTCCGATAAAGGATTAACCATTGGGGCTCATTGTTCACTTAAACTTGAAGAACAAAAAATTGGCGAATGGTACTGTTTGGATGCTTTGCATATATGTTTCTTAGACTATATAGAAGCAACATATAAAAAGATTTCAACCGTCTACCAGTTCCATTCATTGTTCTACTTGTCGAAAGTTACAAATAATTTCCTTTAAAGGATTAACAATGGGGCTCATTGTTCACTTAAACTTGAAGAACAAAAAATTGGCGAATGGTACTGTTTGGATGCTTTTCATATATGTTTCTTAGACTATATAGAAGCAATATATACATTGCTTTCAACCGTCTACCTGATCCACTCATTGTTCTACTTGTCGCAAGTTACAAATAATTTCCGTTAAAGTATTAACAATGGGGCTCGTAGTTCACTTAAACTTGAAGATGAAATAATTGGCGAATTGTACTGTTTGGATGCTTTGCATATATGTTTCTTAGATTATATAGAAGCAATATATACAAAGATTTCAACCGTCTACCTGTTCCATTCATTGTTCTACTTGTCGAAAGTTACAAATAATTTCCGATAAAGGATTAACCATGGGGCTCATTGTTCACTTAAACTGGAAGATCAATAAATTGGCGAATTGTACTGTTTGGATGCTTTGCATATATGTTTCTTAGACTATATAGAAGCAATATATACAAAGATTTCAACCGTCTACCTGTTCCATTCATTGTTCTACTTGTCGAAAGTTACAAATAATTTCCGATAAAGGATTAACAATGGGGCTCATTGTTCACTTAAACTTGAAGATCAAAAAATTGGCGAATGGTACTGTTTGGATGCTTTGCATATATGTTTCTTAGACTATATAGAAGCAATATATACAATGATTTCAACCGTCCACCTATTCCATTCATTGTTCTACTTGCCGAAATTTACAAATAATTTCCTTTAAAGGATTAACAATGGGGCTCGTAGTTCACTTAAACTTGAAGAACAAAAAATTGGCGAATTGTACTGTTTGGATGCTTTGCATAGATGTTTCTTAGACTATTTAGAAGCAATATATAGAAAGATTTCACCCGTCTACCTGTACTGTTCATTGTTCTACTTGTAGAAAGTTACAAATAATTTCCATTTCATGATTATCAATGGGGCTCGCTGTTCACTTAAACTTGAAGATCAAAAAATTGGCGATTGTTACTGTTTAGATGCTTTGCTTATATGTTTCTTAGATTATATAGAAGCAATATATACAAATATTTCAACCGTCTAACTGTTCCATTCATTGTTCTACTTGTCGAAAATTACAAATAATTTCCGATAAAGGATTAACCATTGGGGCTCATTGTTCACTTAAACTTGAAGAACAAAAAATTGGCGATTGGCACTGTTTGGATGCTTTGCGTACATGTTTCTTAGACTATATGGAAGCAATATATACAAAGATTTCAACCGTCTACGTGTTCCAATCATTGTTCTACTTGTCGAAATTTACAAATAATTTCCTTTAAAGGATTAACAATGGGGCTCGTTGTTCACTTAAACTTGAACAACAATAAATTGGCGAATTGTACTGTTTGGATGCTTTGCATATATGTTTCTTAGACTATATAGAAGCAATATATACAAAGAGTTCAACCGTCTACCTGTTCCATTCATTGTTCTACTTGTCGAAATTTACAATTAATTTCCGTTAAAGGATTAACAATGGGGCTCGTGGTTCACTTAAACTTGAAGTACAAAAAATTGGCGATTTGTACTGTTTGGATGCTTTGCATATATGTTTCGTAGACTATATGGAAGCAATATATACAATTTTTTCAACCGTCTACATGATCCATTCATTGTTCTACTTGTCGAAATTTACAAATAATTTCCTTTAAAGGATTAACAATGGGGCTCGTAGTTCACTTAAACTTGAAGAACAAAAAATTGGCGAATGGTACTGTTTGGATGCTTTGCATATATGTTTCTTAGACTATTTAGAAGCAATATATAGGAAGATTTCACCCGTCTACCTATACTATTCATTGTTCTACTTGTAGAAAGTTACAAATAATTTCCATTTCATGATTATCAATGGGGCTCGCTGTTCACTTAAACTTGAAGATCAAAAAATTGGCGATTGTTACTGTTTAGATGCTTTGCATATATGTTTCTTAGATTATATAGAAGCAATATATACAAATATTTCAACCGTCTAACTGTTCCATTCATTGTTCTACTTGTCGAAAATTACAAATAATTTCCGATAAAGGATTAACCATTGGGGCTCATTGTTCACTTAAACTTGAAGAACAAAAAATTGGCGAATGGTACTGTTTGGATGCTTTGCGTACATGTTTCTTAGACTATATGGAAGCAATATATACAAAGATTTCAACCGTCTACGTGTTCCAATCATTGTTCTACTTGTCGAAATTTACAAATAATTTCCTTTAAAGGATTAACAATGGGGCTCGTTGTTCACTTAAACTTGAAGAACAAAAAAGTGGCGAATGGTACTGTTTGGATGCTTTGCATATATGTTTCTTAGACTATATAGAAGCAATATATACAAAGATTTCAACGGTCTACCTGTTCCATTCATTGTTCTACTTGTCGAAAGTTACAAATAATTTCCGATAAAGGATTAACAATGGGTCTCATTGTTCACTTAAACTTGAAGAACAAAAAATTGGCTAATGGTACTGTTTGGATGCTTTGCATATATGTTTCTTAGACTATATAGAAGCAATATATACAAATATTTCAACCGTCTACGTGTTCCATTCATTGTTCTACTTGTCGAAAGTTACAAATAATTTCCTTTAAAGGATTAACAATGGGGCTCATTGTTCACTTAAACTTGAAGAACAAAAAATTGGCGAATTGTACAGTTTG
This sequence comes from Cerceris ruficornis, assembly GCA_963989415.1. NCBI lineage: Eukaryota > Metazoa > Arthropoda > Insecta > Hymenoptera > Crabronidae > Cerceris > Cerceris ruficornis. Next base: position 15,895 of record CAXDIW010000460.1, read on the forward strand.
GATGCTTTGCATATATGTTTCTTAGACTATATACAAGCAATATATACAATGATTTCAACCGTCTACCTGTTCCATTCATTGTTCTACTTGTCGAATGTTACAAATAATTTCCGTTAAGGGATTAACAATGGGGATCGTAGTTTACTTAAACTTGAAGATCAAAAAATTGGCGATTGTTACTGTTTAGTTGCTTTGCATATATGTTTCTTAGATTATATCGAAGCAATATATACCAAGATTTCAACCGTCTACCTGTTCCATTCAATGTTCTACTTGTCGAAAGTTACAAACAATTTCCGATAAAGGATTAACAATGGGGCTCGTTGTTCACTTAAACTTGAAGAACAAAAAAGTGGCGAATGGTACTGTTTGGATGCTTTGCATATATGTTTCTTAGACTATATAGAAGCAATATATTCATTGATTTCAACCGTCTACCTGTTCCACTCATTGTTCTACTTGTCGCAAGTTAGAAATAATTTCCGTTAAAGTGTTAACAATGGGGCTCGCTGTTCACTTAAACTTGAAGATCAAAAAATTGGCGATTGTTACTGCTTAGATGCTTTGCATATATGTTTCTTAGATTATATAGAAGCAATATATACCAATATTTCAACCGTCTAACTGTTCCATTCATTGTTCTACTTGTCGAAAATTACAAATAATTTACGATAAAGGATTAACCATTGGGGCTCATTGTTCACTTAAACTTGAAGAACAAAAAATTGGCGAATGGTACTGTTTGGATGCATTGCGTACATGTTTCTTAGACTATATGGAAGCAATATATACGAAGATTTCAACCGTCTACCTGTTCCATTCATTGTTCTACTTGTCGAAAGTTACAAATATTTTCCGATAAAGGATTAACAATGGGGCTCATTGTTCACTTAAACTTGAAGGACAAAAAATTGGCGAATGGTACTGTTTGGATGCTTTGCGTACATGTTTCTTAGACTATATGGAAGCAATATATACAAGGATTTCAACCGTCCACCTGTTCCAGTCATTGTTCTACTTGTCGAAAGTTACAAATATTTTCCGATAAAGGATTAACAATGGGGCTCATTGTTCACTTAAACTTGAAGAACAAAAAATTGGCGAATGGTACTGTTTGGATGCTTTGCATATATGTTTCTTAGACTATATAGAAGCAATACATACATTGATTTCAACCGTCTACCTGTTCCACTCATTGTTCTACTTGTCGCAAGTTACAAATAATTTCCGTTAAAGTGTTAACAATGGGGCTCGTAGTTCACTTAAACTTGAAGATGAAATAATTGGCGAATTGTACTGTTTGGATGCTTTGCATATATGTTTCTTAGACTATATAGAAGCAATATATACAATGATTTCAACAGTCTACCTGTTCCATTCATTGTTCTACTTGTCGAAAGTTACAAATAATTTCCTTTAAAGGATTAACAATGGGGCTCGTAGTTCACTTAAACTTGAAGAACAAAAAATTGGCGAATGGTACTGTTTGGATGCTTTGCATATATGTTTCTTATACTATATAGAAGCAATAGATACAAAGATTTCAACCGTCTACCTGTTCCATTCAATGTTCTACTTGTCGAAAGTTACAAACAATTTCCGATAAAGGATTAACAATGGGGCTCATTGTTCACTTAAACTTGATGAACAAAAAATTGGCGAATGGTACTGTTTGGATGCTTTGCATATATGTTTCTTAGACTATATAGAAGCAATATATACAAAGATTTCAACCGTCTACCTGTTCGATTCATTGTTCTACTTGTCGAAAGTTACAAATAATTTCCGATAAAGGATTAACAATGGGGCTCATTGTTCACTTAAACTTGAAGGACAAAAAATTGGCGAATTGTACTGTGTGGATGCTTTGCATATATGTTTCTTATACTATATAGAAGCAATAGATACAAAGATTTCAACCGTCTACCTGTTCGATTCATTGTTCTACTTGTCGAAAGTTAGAAATAATTTCCGATAAAGGATTAACAATGGGGCTCATTGTTCACTTAAACTTGAAGGACAAAAAATTGGCGAATTGTACTGTTTGGATGCTTTGCATATATGTTTCTTAGACTATATAGAAGCAATATATACAAAGATTTCAACCGTCTACCTGTTCCATTCACTGTTCTACTTGTCGAAAGTTACAAATAATTTCCGTTAAGGGATTAACAATGGGGATCGTAGTTTACTTAAACTTGAAGAACAAAAAATTGGCGAATTGTACTGTTTGGATGCTTTGCATAAATGTTTCTCAGACTATATAGAAGCAATATATACAATGATTTCAACAGTCTACCTGTTCCATTCATTGTTCTACTTGTCGAAAGTTACAAATAATTTCCTTTAAAGGATTAACAATGGAGCTCGCAGTTCACTTAAACTTGAAGGACAAAAAATTGGCGAATGGTACTGTTTGGATGCTTTGCATATATGTTTCTTATACTATATAGAAGCAATAGATACAAAGATTTCAACCGTCTACCTGTTCCATTCAATGTTCTACTTGTCGAAATTTACAAATAATTTCCTTTAAAGGATTAACAATGGGGCTCGTAGTTCACTTAAACTTGTAGAACAAAAAATTGGCGAATTTACTGTTTGGATGCTTTGCATATATGTTTCGTAGGTTATATAGATGCAATATATACAAAGATTTCAACCGTCTACCTGTTCCATTCATTGTTCTACTTGTCGAAAATTACAAATAATTTCCGATAAAGGATTAACCATTGGGGCTCATTGTTCACTTAAACTTGAAGGACAAAAAATTGGCGAATGGTACTGTTTGGATGCTTTGCGTACATGTTTCTTAGACTATATGGAAGCAATATATACAAAGATTTCAACCGTCTACCTGTTCCTCTCATTGTTCTACTTTTCGAAAATTACAAATAATTTCCTTTAAAGGATTAACAATGGGGCTCATTGTTCACTTAAACTTGAAGGACAAAAAATTGGCGAATTGTACTGTTTGGATGCTTTGCATATATGTTTCTTAGACTATATAGAAGCAATATATACAAAGATTTCAACCGTCTACCTGTTCCATTCACTGTTCTACTTGTCGAAAGTTACAAATAATTTCCGTTAAGGGATTAACAATGGGGATCGTAGTTTACTTAAACTTGAAGAACAAAAAATTGGCGAATTGTACTGTTTGGATGCTTTGCATAAATGTTTCTCAGACTATATAGAAGCAATATATACAATGATTTCAACAGTCTACCTGTTCCATTCATTGTTCTACTTGTCGAAAGTTACAAATAATTTCCTTTAAAGGATTAACAATGGAGCTCGCAGTTCACTTAAACTTGAAGGACAAAAAATTGGCGAATGGTACTGTTTGGATGCTTTGCATATATGTTTCTTATACTATATAGAAGCAATAGATACAAAGATTTCAACCGTCTACCTGTTCCATTCAATGTTCTACTTGTCGAAATTTACAAATAATTTCCTTTAAAGGATTAACAATGGGGCTCGTAGTTCACTTAAACTTGTAGAACAAAAAATTGGCGAATTTACTGTTTGGATGCTTTGCATATATGTTTCGTAGGTTATATAGATGCAATATATACAAAGATTTCAACCGTCTACCTGTTCCATTCATTGTTCTACTTGTCGAAAATTACAAATAATTTCCGATAAAGGATTAACCATTGGGGCTCATTGTTCACTTAAACTTGAAGGACAAAAAATTGGCGAATGGTACTGTTTGGATGCTTTGCGTACATGTTTCTTAGACTATATGGAAGCAATATATACAAAGATTTCAACCGTCTACCTGTTCCTCTCATTGTTCTACTTTTCGAAAATTACAAATAATTTCCTTTAAAGGATTAACAATGGGGCTCGTTGTTCACTTAAACTTGAAGAACAAAAAATTGGCGAATGGTACTGTTTGGATGCTTTGCATATATGTTTCTTAGACTATATGGAAGCAATATATACAAAGATTTCACCTGTCTACCTGTACTATTCATTGTTCTACTTGTAGAAAGTTACAAATAATTTCCATTTCATGATTATCAATGGGGCTCGCTGTTCACTTAACCTTGAAGATCAAAAAATTGGCGAATGTTACTGTTTAGATGCTTCGCATATAGGTTTCTCAGACTATATAGAAGCAACATATACAAAGATTTCAACCGTCTACCTGTTCCATTCACTGTTCTACTTGTCGAAAGTTACAAATAATTTCCGTTAAGGGATTAACAATGGGGATCGTAGTTTACTTAAACTTGAAGAACAAAAAATTGGCGAATTGTACTGTTTGGATGCTTTGCATAAATGTTTCTTAGACTATATAGAAGCAATATATACAATGATTTCAACAGTCTACCTGTTCCATTCATTGTTCTACTTGTCGCAAGTTAGAAATAATTTCCTTTAAAGGATTAACAATGGGGCTCGGAGTTCACTTAAACTTGAAGAACAAAAAATTGGCGAATAGTACTGTTTGGATGCTTTGCATATATGTTTCTTAGACTATATGGAAGCAATATATACAAAGATTTCACCTGTCTACCTGTACTATTCATTGTTCTACTTGTAGAAAGTTACAAATAATTTCCATTTCATGATTATCAATGGGGCTCGCTGTTCACTTAACCTTGAAGATCAAAAAATTGGCGAATGTTACTGTTTAGATGCTTCGCATATAGGTTTCTTAGTCTATATAGAAGCAACATATACAAAGATTTCAACCGTCTACCTGTTCCATTCACTGTTCTACTTGTCGAAAGTTACAAATAATTTCCTTTAAGGGGTTAACAATGGGGATCGTAGTTCACTTAAACTTGAAGAACAAAAAATTGGCAAATGGTACTGTTTGGATGCTTTGCATATATGTTTCTTAGACTATATAGAAGCAATATATACATTGATTTCAACCGTCTACCTGTTCCATTCATTGTTCTACTTGTCGAAAGTTACAAATAATTTCCGTTAAGGGATTAACAATGGGGATCGTAGTTTACTTAATCTTGAAGAACAAAAAATTGGCGAATGGTACTGTTTGGATGCTTTGCATATATGTTTCTTAGACTATATAGACTTAATATATACAAGGATTTCAACCGTCTACCTGTTCCATTCATTGTTCTACTTGTCGAAAGTTACAAATAATTTCCGATAAAGGATTAACCATTGGGGCTCGTTGTTCACTTAAACTTGAAGAACAAAAAATTGGCGAATGGTACTGTTTGGATGCTTTGCATATATGTTTATTAGACTATATAGAAGCAATATATACATTGATTTCAACCGTCTACCTGTTCCATTCATTGTTCTACTTGTCGAAATTTACAAATAATTTCCTTTAAAGGATTAACAATGGGGCTCGTAGTTCACTTAAACTTGAAGAACAAAAAATTGGCGAATGGTACTGTTTGGATGCTTTGCATATATGTTTCTTAGACTATATAGACTTAATATATACAAGGATTTCAACCGTCTACCTGTTCCATTCATTGTTCTACTTGTCGAAACTTACAAATAATTTCCGATAAAGGATTAACCATTGGGGCTCGTTGTTCACTTAAACTTGAAGAACAAAAAATTGGCGAATGGTACTGTTTGGATGCTTTGCATATATGTTTATTAGGCTATATAGAAGCAATATATACATTGATTTCAACCGTCTACCTGTTCCATTCATTGTTCTACTTGTCGAAATTTACAAATAATTTCCTTTAAAGGATTAACAATGGGGCTCGTAGTTCACTTAAACTTGAAGAACAAAAAATTGGCGAATGGTACTGTTTGGATGCTTTGCCTATATGTTTCTTAGACTATATAGACGCAATATATACAAATATTTCAACCGTCTACCTGTTCCATTCATTGTTCTACTTGTCGAAAATTACAAATAATTTCCGGTAAAGGATTAACCATTGGGGCTCATTGTTCACTTAAAGTTGAAGACCAAAAAATTGGCGAATGGTACTGTTTGGATGCTTTGAATATATGTTTCTTATATTATATAGAAGCAATATATACAAATATTTCAACCGTCTACCTGTTCCATTCATTGTTCTACTTGTCGAAAATTACAAATAATTTCCGATAAAGGATTAACCATTGGGGCTCATTGTTCACTTAAAGTTGAAGACCAAAAAATTGGCGAATGGTACTGTTTGGATGCTATGCGTACATGTTTCTTAGACTATATGGAAGCAATATATACAAAGATTTCAACCGTCTACCTGTTCCTCTCATTGTTCTACTTGTCGGAAGTTACAAATAATTTCCGTTAAGGGATTAACAATGGGGATCGTAGTTTACTTAATCTTGAAGAACAAAAAATTGGCGAATGGTACTGTTTGTATGCTTTGCATATATGTTTCTTAGACTATATAGACTTAATATATACAAGGATTTCAACCGTCTACCTGTTCCATTCATTGTTCTACTTGTCGAAAGTTACAAATAATTTCCGATAAAGGATTAACCATTGGGGCTCGTTGTTCACTTAAACTTGAAGAACAAAAAATTGGCGAATGGTACTGTTTGGATGCTTTGCATATATGTTTCGTAGACTATATAGAAGCAATATATACATTGATTTCAACCGTCTACCTGTTCCATTCATTGTTCTACTTGTCGGAAGTTACAAATAATTTCCGTTAAGGGATTAACAATGGGGATCGTAGTTTACTTAAACTTGAAGAACAAAAAATTGGCGAATGGTACTGTTTGGATGCTTTGCGTACATGTTTCTTAGACTATATGGAAGCAATATATACAAAGATTTCAACCGTCTACGTGTTCCAATCATTGTTCTACTTGTCGAAATTTACAAATAATTTCCTTTAAAGGATTAACAATGGGGCTCGTTGTTCACTTAAACTTGAAGAACAAAAAAGTGGCGAATGGTACTGTTTGGATGCTTTGCATATATGTTTCTTAGACTATATAGAAGCAATATATACAAAGATTTCAACGGTCTACCTGTTCCATTCATTGTTCTACTTGTCGAAAGTTACAAATAATTTCCGATAAAGGATTAACAATGGGTCTCATTGTTCACTTAAACTTGAAGAACTAAAAATTGGCTAATGGTACTGTTTGGATGCTTTGCATATATGTTTCTTAGACTATATAGAAGCAATATATACAAATATTTCAACCGTCTACGTGTTCCATTCATTGTTCTACTTGTCGAAAGTTACAAATAATTTCCTTTAAAGGATTAACAATGGGGCTCATTGTTCACTTAAACTTGAAGAACAAAAAATTGGCGAATTGTACAGTTTGGATGCTTTGCATATATGTTTCTTAGACTATATAGAAGCAATATATACAATGATTTCAACCGTCTACCTGTTCCATTCATTGTTCTACTTGTCGAATGTTACAAATAATTTCCGTTAAGGGATTAACAATGGGGATCGTAGTTTACTTAAACTTGAAGATCAAAAAATTGGCGATTGTTACTGTTTAGTTGCTTTGCATATATGTTTCTTAGATTATATCGAAGCAATATATACCAAGATTTCAACCGTCTACCTGTTCCATTCAATGTTCTACTTGTCGAAAGTTACAAACAATTTCCGATAAAGGATTAACAATGGGGCTCGTTGTTCACTTAAACTTGAAGAACAAAAAAGTGGCGAATGGTACTGTTTGGATGCTTTGCATATATGTTTCTTAGACTATATAGAAGCAATATATTCATTGATTTCAACCGTCTACCTGTTCCACTCATTGTTCTACTTGTCGATATTTACAAATAATTTCCTTTAAAGGATTAACAATGGGGCTCGTTGTTCACTTAAACTTGAAGAACAATAAATTGGCGAATTGTACTGTTTGGATGCTTTGCATATATGTTTCTTAGACTATATAGAAGCAATATATAGAAAGATTTCAACCGTCTACCTGTTCTATTCATTGTTATACTTGTAGAAAGTTACAAATAATTTCCTTTTCATGATTATCAATGGGGCTCGTTGTTCACTTAAACTTGAAGAACAAAAAATTGGCGAATGGTACTGTTTGGATGCTTTGCATATATGTTTCTTAGACTATATAGAAGCAATATATACAAAGATTTCAACCGTCTACCTGTTCCATTCATTGTTCTATTTGTCGAAAATTACAAATAATTTCCGATAAAGGATTAACAATGGGGCTCGTAGTTCACTTAAACTTGAAGAACAAAAAAATTGGCGAATTGTACTGTTTGGATGCTTTGCATATATGTTTCTTAGACTATATAGAAGCAATATATAGAAGGATTTCACCCGTCTACCTGTTCCAATCATTGTTCTACTTGTCGAAATTTAGAAATAATTTCCCTTTCATGATTATCAATGGGGCTCGTTGTTCACTTAAACTTGAAGAACAAAAAATTGGAGATTGTTACTGTTTGGATGCTTTGCATATATGTTTCTTAGACTATATAGAAGCAATATATACAATGATTTCAAACGTCTACCTGTTCCATTCATTGTTCTACTTGTCGAAAGTTACACATAATTTCCGTTGATGGATTAACAATGGGGCTCGTAGTTCAGTTAAACTTGAAGAACAAAAAATTGGCGAATGGTACTGTTTTGATGCTTTGCATATATGTTTCTTAGACTATATGGAAGCAATATATACAAAGATTCCAACCGTCTACCTGTTCCAATCATTGTTCTACTTGTCGAAAATTACAAATAATTTCCGATAAAGGATTAACCATTGGGGCTCATTGTTCACTTAAACTTGAAGAACAAAAAATTGGCGAATGGTACTGTTTGGATGCTTTGCATATATGTTTCTTAGACTATATAGCAGCAATATATACAAGGATTTCAACCGTCTACCTGATCCATTCATTGTTTTACTTGTCGAAAGTTACAAATAATTACGGATAAAGGATTAACAATGGGGCTCGTAGTTCACTTAAACTTGAAGAACAAAAAATTGGCGAATGGTACTGTTTGGATGCTTTGCATATATGTTTCTTAGACTATATAGACGCAATATATACAAAGATTTCAACAGTCTACCTGTTCTATTCATTGTTCTACTTGTCGGAAGTTACAAATAATTACCGATAAATGATTAACCATTGGGGCTCATTGTTCACTTAAACTTGAAGAACAAAAAATTGGCGAATTGTACTGTTTGGATGCTTTGCATGTATGTTTCTTAGACTATATAGACGCAACATATACAAGGATTTCAACCGTCTACCTGTTCCATTCATTGTTCTACTTGTCGAAAGTTACAAATAATTACGGATAAAGGATTAACAATGGGGCTCGTAGTTCACTTAAACTTGAAGAACAAAAAATTGGCGAATGGTACTGTTTGGATGCTTTGCATATATGTTTCTAAGACTATATAGACGCAATATATACAAGGATTTCAACCGTCTACCTGTACCATTCATTGTTCTACTTGTCGAAAGTTACAAATAATTACCGATAAAGGATTAACAATGGGTCTCATTGTTCACTTAAACTTGAAGAACAAAAAATTGGCGAATGGTACTGTTTGGATGTTTTGCATATATGTTTCTTAGACTATATGGAAGTAATATATACAAAGATTTCAACCGTCTACGTGTTCCAATCATTGTTCTACTTGTCGAAATTTACAAATAATTTCCTTTAAAGGATTAACAATGGGGCTCGTTGTTCACTTAAACTTGAAGAACAAGAAATTGGCGAATTGTACTGTTTGGATGCTTTGCATATATGTTTCTTAGACTATATAGAAGCAATATATACAATGATTTCAACCGTCTACCTGTTCCATTCATTGTTCTACTTGTCGAAAGTTACAAATAATTTCCGATAAAGGATTAACCATTGGGGCTTGTTGTTCACTTAAACTTGAAGAACAATAAATTTGCGAATTGTACTGTTTGGATGCTTTGCACGTATGTTTCTTAGACTATATAGAAGCAATATATACAAAGATTTCAACTGTCTACCTGTTCCATTCATTGTTCTACTTGTCAAAAGTTACAAATAATTTCCGATAAAGGATTAACCATTGGGGCTCATTGTTCACTTAAACTTGAGGAACAAAAAATTGGCGAATTGTACTGTTTGGATGCTTTGCATATATGTTTCTTAGACTATATAGACGCAATATATACAAAGATTTCAACAGTCTACCTGTTTTATTCATTGTTCTACTTGTCGGAAGTTACAAATAATTTCCGATAAAGGATTAACCATTGGGGCTCGTTGTTCACTTAAACTTGAAGAACAAAAAATTTGGGGAAGTGTACTGTTTGGATGCTTTGCATATATGTTTCTTAGACCATATAGAAGCAATATATACAAAGATTTCAACCGTCTACATGTTCCATTCATTGTTCTACTTTTCGAAAGTTACAAATAATTTCCGATAAAGGATTAACAATGAGTCTCATTGTTCACTTAAACTTGAAGAACAAAAAATTGGCGAATGGTACTGTTTGGATGCTTTGCATATATGTTTCGTAGATTATATAGAAGCAATATATACAATTATTTCAACCGTCTACCTGATCCATTTATTGTTCTACTTGTCGAAATTTACAAATAATTTCCTTTAAAGGATTAACAATGTGGCTCGTAGTTCACTTAAACTTGAAGAACAAAAAATTGGCGAATTGTACTGTTTGGATGCTTTGCATATATGTTTCTTAGACTATATAGAAGCAATATATACAAAGATTTCAACCGTCTACCTGTTCCATTCATTGTTCTACTTGTCGAAAGTTACAAATAATTTCCGATAAAGGATTAACCATTGGGGCTCATTGTTCACTTAAACTTGAGGAACAAAAAATTGGCGAATTGTACTGTTTGGATGCTTTGCATATATGTTTCTTAGACTATATGGAAGCAATATATACAATGATTTCAACCGTCTACCTATTCCATTCATTGTTCTACTTGTCGAAAGTTACAAATAATTACCGATAAAGGATTAACCATTGGGGCTCATTGTTCACTTAAACATGAAGAACAAAAAATTGGCGAATGGTACTGTTTGGATGCTTTGCATATATGTTTCTAAGACTATATAGACGCAATATATACAAGGATTTCAACCGTCTACCTGTTCCATTCATTGTTCTACTTGTCGAAAGTTACAAATAATTTCCGATAAAGGATTAACAATGGGTCTCATTGTTCACTTAAACTTGAAGAACAAAAAATTGGCGAAAGGTACTGTTTGGATGCTTTGCATATATGTTTCTAAGACTATATAGACGCAATATATACAAGGAATTCAAACGTCTACCTGTACCATTCATTGTTCTACTTGTCGAATGTTACAAATAATTACCGATAAAGGATTAACCATTGGGGCTCATTGTTCACTTAAACTTGAGGAACAAAAAATTGGCGAATTGTACTGTTTGGATGCTTTGCATATATGTTTCTTAGACTATATAGAAGCACTATATACAAAGATTTCAACCGTCTACATGTTCCATTCATTGTTCTACTTGTCGAAAGTTACAAATAATTTCCGATAAAGGATTAACAATGGGTCTCATTTTACAATGAAACTTGATGAACAAAAAATTGGCGAATGGTACTGTTTGGATGCTTTGCATATATGTTTCTAAGACTATATAGACGCAATATATACAAGGATTTCAACCGTCTACCTGTACCATTCATTGTTCTACTTGTCGAAAGTTACAAATAATTACCGATAAAGGATTAACAATGGGTCTCATTGTTCACTTAAACTTGAAGAACAAAAAATTGGCGAATGGTACTGTTTGGATGTTTTGCATATATGTTTCTTAGACTATATGGAAGTAATATATACAAAGATTTCAACCGTCTACGTGTTCCAATCATTGTTCTACTTGTCGAAATTTACAAATAATTTCCTTTAAAGGATTAACAATGGGGCTCGTTGTTCACTTAAACTTGAAGAACAAGAAATTGGCGAATTGTACTGTTTGGATGCTTTGCATATATGTTTCTTAGACTATATAGAAGCAATATATACAATGATTTCAACCGTCTACCTGTTCCATTCATTGTTCTACTTGTCGAAAGTTACAAATAATTTCCGATAAAGGATTAACCATTGGGGCTTGTTGTTCACTTAAACTTGAAGAACAATAAATTTGCGAATTGTACTGTTTGGATGCTTTGCACGTATGTTTCTTAGACTATATAGAAGCAATATATACAAAGATTTCAACTGTCTACCTGTTCCATTCATTGTTCTACTTGTCAAAAGTTACAAATAATTTCCGATAAAGGATTAACCATTGGGGCTCATTGTTCACTTAAACTTGAGGAACAAAAAATTGGCGAATTGTACTGTTTGGATGCTTTGCATATATGTTTCTTAGACTATATAGACGCAATATATACAAAGATTTCAACAGTCTACCTGTTTTATTCATTGTTCTACTTGTCGGAAGTTACAAATAATTTCCGATAAAGGATTAACCATTGGGGCTCGTTGTTCACTTAAACTTGAAGAACAAAAAATTTGGGGAAGTGTACTGTTTGGATGCTTTGCATATATGTTTCTTAGACCATATAGAAGCAATATATACAAAGATTTCAACCGTCTACATGTTCCATTCATTGTTCTACTTTTCGAAAGTTACAAATAATTTCCGATAAAGGATTAACAATGAGTCTCATTGTTCACTTAAACTTGAAGAACAAAAAATTGGCGAATGGTACTGTTTGGATGCTTTGCATATATGTTTCGTAGATTATATAGAAGCAATATATACAATTATTTCAACCGTCTACCTGATCCATTTATTGTTCTACTTGTCGAAATTTACAAATAATTTCCTTTAAAGGATTAACAATGTGGCTCGTAGTTCACTTAAACTTGAAGAACAAAAAATTGGCGAATTGTACTGTTTGGATGCTTTGCATATATGTTTCTTAGACTATATAGAAGCAATATATACAAAGATTTCAACCGTCTACCTGTTCCATTCATTGTTCTACTTGTCGAAAGTTACAAATAATTTCCGATAAAGGATTAACCATTGGGGCTCATTGTTCACTTAAACTTGAGGAACAAAAAATTGGCGAATTGTACTGTTTGGATGCTTTGCATATATGTTTCTTAGACTATATGGAAGCAATATATACAATGATTTCAACCGTCTACCTATTCCATTCATTGTTCTACTTGTCGAAAGTTACAAATAATTACCGATAAAGGATTAACCATTGGGGCTCATTGTTCACTTAAACATGAAGAACAAAAAATTGGCGAATGGTACTGTTTGGATGCTTTGCATATATGTTTCTAAGACTATATAGACGCAATATATACAAGGATTTCAACCGTCTACCTGTTCCATTCATTGTTCTACTTGTCGAAAGTTACAAATAATTTCCGATAAAGGATTAACAATGGGTCTCATTGTTCACTTAAACTTGAAGAACAAAAAATTGGCGAAAGGTACTGTTTGGATGCTTTGCATATATGTTTCTAAGACTATATAGACGCAATATATACAAGGAATTCAAACGTCTACCTGTACCATTCATTGTTCTACTTGTCGAATGTTACAAATAATTACCGATAAAGGATTAACCATTGGGGCTCATTGTTCACTTAAACTTGAGGAACAAAAAATTGGCGAATTGTACTGTTTGGATGCTTTGCATATATGTTTCTTAGACTATATAGAAGCACTATATACAAAGATTTCAACCGTCTACATGTTCCATTCATTGTTCTACTTGTCGAAAGTTACAAATAATTTCCGATAAAGGATTAACAATGGGTCTCATTTTACAATGAAACTTGATGAACAAAAAATTGGCGAATGGTACTGTTTGGATGCTTTGCATATATGTTTCTAAGACTATATAGACGCAATATATACAAGGATTTCAACCGTCTACCTGTACCATTCATTGTTCTACTTGTCGAAAGTTACAAATAATTACCGATAAAGGATTAACAATGGGTCTCATTGTTCACTTAAACTTGAAGAACAAAAAATTGGCGAATGGTACTGTTTGGATGTTTTGCATATATGTTTCTTAGACTATATGGAAGTAATATATACAAAGATTTCAACCGTCTACGTGTTCCAATCATTGTTCTACTTGTCGAAATTTACAAATAATTTCCTTTAAAGGATTAACAATGGGGCTCGTTGTTCACTTAAACTTGAAGAACAAGAAATTGGCGAATTGTACTGTTTGGATGCTTTGCATATATGTTTCTTAGACTATATAGAAGCAATATATACAATGATTTCAACCGTCTACCTGTTCCATTCATTGTTCTACTTGTCGAAAGTTACAAATAATTTCCGATAAAGGATTAACCATTGGGGCTTGTTGTTCACTTAAACTTGAAGAACAATAAATTTGCGAATTGTACTGTTTGGATGCTTTGCACCTATGTTTCTTAGACTATATAGAAGCAATATATACAAAGATTTCAACTGTCTACCTGTTCCATTCATTGTTCTACTTGTCAAAAGTTACAAATAATTTCCGATAAAGGATTAACAATGGGGCTCGTTGTTCACTTAAACTTGAAGAACAATAAATTGGCGAATTGTACTGTTTGGATGCTTTGCATATATGTTTCTTAGACTATATAGAAGCAATATATAGAAAGATTTCAACCGTCTACCTGTTCTATTCATTGTTATACTTGTAGAAAGTTACAAATAATTTCCTTTTCATGATTATCAATGGGGCTCGTTGTTCACTTAAACTTGAAGAACAAAAAATTGGCGAATGGTACTGTTTGGATGCTTTGCATATATGTTTCTTAGACTATATAGAAGCAATATATACAAAGATTTCAACCGTCTACCTGTTCCATTCATTGTTCTATTTGTCGAAAATTACAAATAATTTCCGATAAAGGATTAACAATGGGGCTCGTAGTTCACTTAAACTTGAAGAACAAAAAAATTGGCGAATTGTACTGTTTGGATGCTTTGCATATATGTTTCTTAGACTATATAGAAGCAATATATAGAAGGATTTCACCCGTCTACCTGTTCCAATCATTGTTCTACTTGTCGAAATTTAGAAATAATTTCCCTTTCATGATTATCAATGGGGCTCGTTGTTCACTTAAACTTGAAGAACAAAAAATTGGAGATTGTTACTGTTTGGATGCTTTGCATATATGTTTCTTAGACTATATAGAAGCAATATATACAATGATTTCAAACGTCTACCTGTTCCATTCATTGTTCTACTTGTCGAAAGTTACACATAATTTCCGTTGATGGATTAACAATGGGGCTCGTAGTTCAGTTAAACTTGAAGAACAAAAAATTGGCGAATGGTACTGTTTTGATGCTTTGCATATATGTTTCTTAGACTATATGGAAGCAATATATACAAAGATTCCAACCGTCTACCTGTTCCAATCATTGTTCTACTTGTCGAAAATTACAAATAATTTCCGATAAAGGATTAACCATTGGGGCTCATTGTTCACTTAAACTTGAAGAACAAAAAATTGGCGAATGGTACTGTTTGGATGCTTTGCATATATGTTTCTTAGACTATATAGCAGCAATATATACAAGGATTTCAACCGTCTACCTGATCCATTCATTGTTTTACTTGTCGAAAGTTACAAATAATTACGGATAAAGGATTAACAATGGGGCTCGTAGTTCACTTAAACTTGAAGAATAAAAAATTGGCGAATGGTACTGTTTGGATGCTTTGCATATATGTTTCTTAGACTATATAGACGCAATATATACAAAGATTTCAACAGTCTACCTGTTCTATTCATTGTTCTACTTGTCGGAAGTTACAAATAATTACCGATAAATGATTAACCATTGGGGCTCATTGTTCACTTAAACTTGAAGAACAAAAAATTGGCGAATTGTACTGTTTGGATGCTTTGCATGTATGTTTCTTAGACTATATAGACGCAACATATACAAGGATTTCAACCGTCTACCTGTTCCATTCATTGTTCTACTTGTCGAAAGTTACAAATAATTACGGATAAAGGATTAACAATGGGGCTCGTAGTTCACTTAAACATGAAGAACAAAAAATTGGCGAATGGTACTGTTTGGATGCTTTGCATATATGTTTCTAAGACTATATAGACGCAATATATACAAGGATTTCAACCGTCTACCTGTTCCATTCATTGTTCTACTTGTCGAAAGTTACAAATAATTTCCGATAAAGGATTAACAATGGGTCTCATTGTTCACTTAAACTTGAAGAACAAAAAATTGGCGAAAGGTACTGTTTGGATGCTTTGCATATATGTTTCTAAGACTATATAGACGCAATATATACAAGGAATTCAAACGTCGACCTGTACCATTCATTGTTCTACTTGTCGAATGTTACAAATAATTACCGATAAAGGATTAACCATTGGGGCTCATTGTTCACTTAAACTTGAGGAACAAAAAATTGGCGAATTGTACTGTTTGGATGCTTTGCATATATGTTTCTTAGACTATATAGAAGCAATATATACAAAGATTTCAACCGTCTACATGTTCCATTCATTGTTCTACTTGTCGAAAGTTACAAATAATTTCCGATAAAGGATTAACAATGGGTCTCATTTTACAATGAAACTTGATGAACAAAAAATTGGCGAATGGTACTGTTTGGATGCTTTGCATATATGTTTCTAAGACTATATAGACGCAATATATACAAGGATTTCAACCGTCTACCTGTACCATTCATTGTTCTACTTGTCGAAAGTTACAAATAATTACCGATAAAGGATTAACAATGGGTCTCATTGTTCACTTAAACTTGAAGAACAAAAAATTGGCGAATGGTACTGTTTGGATGTTTTGCATATATGTTTCTTAGACTATATGGAAGTAATATATACAAAGATTTCAACCGTCTACGTGTTCCAATCATTGTTCTACTTGTCGAAATTTACAAATAATTTCCTTTAAAGGATTAACAATGGGGCTCGTTGTTCACTTAAACTTGAAGAACAAGAAATTGGCGAATTTTACTGTTTGGATGCTTTGCATATATGTTTCTTAGACTATATAGAAGCAATATATACAATGATTTCAACCGTCTACCTGTTCCATTCATTGTTCTACTTGTCGAAAGTTACAAATAATTTCCGATAAAGGATTAACCATTGGGGCTTGTTGTTCACTTAAACTTGAAGAACAATAAATTTGCGAATTGTACTGTTTGGATGCTTTGCACCTATGTTTCTTAGACTATATAGAAGCAATATATACAAAGATTTCAACTGTCTACCTGTTCCATTCATTGTTCTACTTGTCAAAAGTTACAAATAATTTCCGATAAAGGATTAACCATTGGGGCTCATTGTTCACTTAAACTTGAGGAACAAAAAATTGGCGAATTGTACTGTTTGGATGCTTTGCATATATGTTTCTTAGACTATTTAGAAGCAATATATAGAAACATTTCACCCGTCTACCTGTACTATTCATTGTTCTACTTGTAGAAAGTTACAAATAATTTCCTTTGAAGGATTAACAATGGGGCTCGTTGTTCACTTAAACTTGAAGATCAAAAAATTGGCGAATGGTACTGTTTGGATGCTTTGCGTACATGTTTCTTAGACTATATGGAAGCAATATATACAAAGATTTCAACCGTCTACGTGTTCCAATCATTGTTCTACTTGTCGAAAGTTACAAATAATTTCCATTAAAGGATTAACAATGGGGCTCGTTGTTCACTTAAACTTGAAGAACAATAAATTGGCGAATTGTACTGTTTGGATGCTTTGCATATATATTTCTTAGACTATATAGACGCAATATATACAAGGATTTCAACCGTCTACCTGTTCCATTCATTGTTCTACTTGTCGAAAGTTACAAATAATTACGGATAAATGATTAACCATTGGGGCTCATTGTTCACTTAAACTTGAAGAACAAAAAATTGGCGAATTGTACTGTTTGGATGCTTTGCATGTATGTTTCTTAGACTATATAGACGCAACATATACAAGGATTTCAACCGTCTACCTGTTCCATTCATTGTTCTACTTGTCGAAAGTTACAAATAATTACGGATAAAGGATTAACAATGGGGCTCGTAGTTCACTTAAACTTGAAGAACAAAAAATTGGCGAATGGTACTGTTTGGATGCTTTGCATATATGTTTCTTAGACTATATAGACGCAATATATACAAAGATTTCAACAGTCTACCTGTTTTATTCATTGTTCTACTTGTCGGAAGTTACAATTAATTTCCGATAAAGGATTAACCATTGGGGCTCGTTGTTCACTTAAACTTGAAGAACAAAAAATTGGCGAATGGTACTGTTTGGATGCTTTGCATATATGTTTCGTAGACTATATAGAAGCAATATATACAATGACTTCAACCGTCTACATGATACATTCATTGTTCTACTTGTCGATATTTACAAATAATTTCCTTTAAAGGATTAACAATTGGGCTCGTAGTTCACTTAAACTTAAAGAACAAAAAATTGGCGAATTGTACTGTTTGGATACTTTGCATATATGTTTCTTAGACTATTTAGAAGCAATATATAAAAAGATTTCAACTGTCTACCAGTTCCATTCATTGTTCTACTTGTCGAAAGTTACAAATAATTTCCGATAAAGGATTAACAATGGGGCTCATTGTTCACTTAAACTTGAAGAACAAAAAATTGGCGAATTGTACTATTTGGATGCTTTGCATATATGTTTCATAGACTATTTAGAAGCAATATATAGAAAGATTTCACCCGTCTACATGTACTATTCATCGTTCTACTTGTAGAAAGTTACAAATAATTTCCATTTCATGATTATCAATGGGGCTCGCTGTTCACTTAAACTTGAAGATCAAAAAATTGGCGATTGTTACTGTTTAGATGCTTTGCATATATGTTTCTTAGATTATATAGATGCAATATATACAAAGATTTCAGCCGTCTACCTGTTCCATTCATTGTTCTACTTGTCGAAAATTACAAATAATTTCCGATAAAGGATCAACCATTGGGGCTCATTGTTCACTTAAACTTGAAGAACAAAAAATTGGCGAATGGTACTGTTTGGATGCTTTGCGTACATGTTTCTTAGACTATATGGAAGCAATATATACAAAGATTTCAACCGTCTACGTGTTCCAATCATTGTTCTACTTGTCGAAATTTAGAAATAATTTCCTTTAAAGGATTAACAATGGGGCTCGTAGTTCACTTAAACTTGAAGAACAAAAAATTGGCGAATGGTACTGTTTGGATGCTTTGCATATATGGTTCTTAGACTATATAGACGCAATATATACTAAGATTTCAACCATCTGCCTGTTCCATTCATTGTTCTACTTGTCGAAATTTACAAATAATTTCCTTTAAAGGATTAACAATGGGGCTCGTTGTTCACTTAAACTTGAAGAACAATAAATTGGCGAATTGTACTGTTTGGATGCTTTGCATATATGTTTCTTAGACTATATAGAAGCAATATATACAATGATTTCGACAGTCTACCTGTTCCATTCATTGTTCTACTTGTCGAAAGTTACAAATAATTTCCTTTAAAGGATTAACAATGGGGCTCGTAGTTCACTTAAACTTGAAGGACAAAAAATTGGCGAATGGTACTGTTTGGATGCTTTGCATATATGTTTCTTATACTATATAGAAGCAATAGATACAAAGATTTCACACGTCTACCTGAACTATTCATTGTTCTACTTGTAGAAAGTTACAAATAATTACCACTTCATGATTATCAATGGGGCTCGTTGTTCACTTAAACTTGAAGAACAAAAAATTGGCGAATGGTACTGTTTGGATGCTTTGCATATACAGTGGCCGAAATAATGATAGGTTCACAATCTGCGTTGGCTTGTTTATTATATTTTATTTTGTTTACGATGTCGGAAACGTATTGGGGCATTTGTAATGATTCCGCAAGAATATATCCTACTCACTATGCAAGCACTTACTTTGTATCAAAAGCCTTAGTGAAAAAACATACAGTTATAGACGTCATTGCAGAAAGTGTCGTGTATAAGATACGAAATAATATTAGGTTCACGGTGAAATATTTAAAAAATAACTTTGATAGCGCTATTTGTTTAACAGTTTTGTGTGGTACAAAGATTTATAATGTTTAAACATTTTAAAAAATATTTCATGTGGTTTTAATACTTTTAAAGCATAATGGGGCGTGGTAAACCACTGAATGATACTGAAAAGGTCCAAATTATGGCTTACCACAATACAGGTCTCTCAGATAGACAAATTGCAAGGACCATTGAAAGGTCATTAAATGTTGTAAATAATTTTCTAAAATTAAGAGAAAAATACGGCACTAAAACATCTACGGGCCGTCTAAAAAAAATTAAGTCAAAGGGAAAAAGGCAAAACTTTTCAAGAAGCACGACAAAATAAACTAAATGCGTCTCAAATAAAGATAAAGTTAGATTTGCCAGTGGGTGTTCGACGTGTACAACAAGTTCTAAGTTGAAGTGGAACATTGAGGTACACCAAAAGAGCGAAGAAACCACCGCTAACCAAAATCCACAAAGAAGAAAGATTGAAATTCGCTGAAAATCGTATGTCATGGACCGAAAAGTGGAAAACGATTATCTTCTCAGACGAGAAGAAATTTAATTTAGATGGTCCAGACGGATTTCACTACTATTGGCATGATTTACGAGACCAAAAAGATATGAAAATGACAAGAGTCCATGGAGGAGGTAGTGTGATGGTTTGGGCTGCATTTGAGTATAACGGTAAGACCCCGATAATGTGGTTTCCGCCAAAAGCAAGTGCCGAAAAATACCAGGAACTGCTGGAATATGTTCTGGATGAATACGGAGACAATATTCGTGGCCCTGACTTCATATTTCAGCACGATAATGCTGCAATACATAGGGCAAAGGCTATTAAAACCTGGTTTGAGAGGGTAAAAGTTGAAGTTTTACCTTGGCCATCAAGAAGTCCAGATTTAAATCCCATTGAAAATCTTTGGGGAATTTTAGCACGTAAGGTTTACGCCAATGGCAAGCAGTATTGCAATGTCTCTGAATTAAAAAACGGCATCAGAGAGGCATGGTCTCAAATTCAATCAGAGAAATTGCAAAAACTAATCGAGACAATGCCAAAGAGAATATTTGAAGTAATAAAGAACAAAGGAGGACAAACTAAATACTAAATTATTTATATTTTTCTATTGATTCAATTTTTTATGTAAAAATATATTGTGAACCTATGTTTATTTCGCACCTAATATTTAAGTTTTGTGGTAAAATATTGTAATGGACCTTAATAAACATTCTGTTATTCAATTTAACTGTGTGTCTTGTTAACTGTGTTAGAAAGAATAAATATTACCAAATAAAATCAAAAATACTACATAAAACATTCTTTTATGCCCGGAAATTAAAGTGAACCTATCATTATTTCGGTCACTGTATGTTTCTTAGACTATATAGACGCAATATATACAAAGATTTCAACAGTCTACCTGTTCCATTCATTGTTCTACTTGTCGGAAGTTACAAATAATTTCCGATAAAGGATTAACCATTGGGGCTCGTTGTTCACTTAAACTTGAAGAACAAAAAATTGGCGAATGGTACTATTTGGATGCTTTGCATATATGGTTCTTAGACTATATAGACGCCATATATACTAAGATTTCAACCATCTACCTGTTCCATTCATTGTTCTACTTGTCGAAATTTACAAATAATTTCCTTTAAAGGATTAACAATGGGGCTCGTTGTTCACTTAAACTTGAAGAACAAAAAATTGGCGAATGGTACTGTTTGGATGCTTTGCATATATGTTTCTTAGACTATATAGAAGCAATATATACAAAGATATCGACCGTCTACCTGTTCCATTCATTGTTCTACTTGTCGAAATTTACAAATAATTTCCTTTAAAGGATTAACAATGGGGCTCGTTGTTCACTTAAACTTGAAGAACAATAAATTGGCGAATTGTACTGTTTGGATGCTTTGCATATATGTTTCTTAGACTATATAGAAGCAATATATACAATGATTTCAACAGTCTACCTGTTCCATTCATTGTTCTACTTGTCGAAATTTACAAATAATTTCCTTTAAAGGATTAACAATGGGGCTCGTAGTTCACTTAAACTTGAAGAACAAAAAATTGGCGAATGGTACTGTTTGGATGCTTTGCATATATGTTTCTTAGACTACATAGACGCAATATATACAAAGATTTCAACAGTCAACCTGTTCCATTCATTGTTCTACTTGTCGGAAGTTACAAATAATTTCCGATAAAGTATTAACCATTGGGGCTCGTTGTTCACTTAAACTTGAAGAACAAAAAATTGGCGAATGGTACTGTTTGGATGCTTTGCATTTATGTTTCTTAGCCTACATAGAAGCATCATATACAAAGATTTCAACCGTCTACCTGTTCCATTCATTGTTCTACTTGTAGAAAATTACAATTAATTTCCGTTAAAGGATTAACAATGGGAATCGTAGTTCACTTAAACTTGAAGAACAAAAAATTGGCGAATGGTACTGTTTGGATGCTTTGCATATATGTTTCTTAGACTATATAGAAGCAATAAATACAATGATTTCAACCGTCTTCCTGCTCCATTCATTGTTCTACTTGTAGAAAGTTACAAATAATTTCCATTTAAAGGATTAACAATGGGGCTCGTTGTTCACTTAAACTTGAAGAACAATAAATTGGCGAATTGTACTGTTTGGATGCTTTGCATATATGTTTCTTAGACTATATAGAAGCAATATATACAAAGATTTCAACCGTCTACCTGTTCCATTCATTGTTCTACTTGTCGAAAGTTACAAATAATTTCCGATAATGGATTAACCATTGAGTCTCATTGTTCACTTATACTTGAAGAACAAAAAATTGGCGAATTATACTGTTTCGATGCTTTGCATATATGTTTCTTTGACTATATAGAAGCAATATATACATTGATTTCCACCGTCTACCTGTTCCATTCATTGTTCTACTTGTCAAAAATTACAAATAATTTCCGATAAAGGATTAACCATTGGGGCTCATTGTTCACTTAAACTTGAAGAACAAAAAATTGGCGAATGGTACTGTTTGGATGCTTTGCGTACATGTTTCTTAGACTATATGGAAGCAATATATACAAAGATTTCAACCGTCTACGTGTTCCAATCATTGTTCTACTTGTCGAAATTTAGAAATAATTTCCTTTAAAGGATTAACAATGGGGCTCGTAGTTCACTTAAACTTGAAGAACAAAAAATTGGCGAATGGTACTGTTTGGATGCTTTGCATATATGGTTCTTAGACTATATAGACGCCATATATACTAAGATTTCAACCATCTACCTGTTCCATTCATTGTTCTACTTGTCGAAATTTACAAATAATTTCCTTTAAAGGATTAACAATGGGGCTCGTTGTTCACTTAAACTTGATGAACAATAAATTGGCGAATTGTACTGTTTGGTTGCTTTGCATATATGTTTCTTAGACTATATAGAAGCAATATATACAATGATTTCAACAGTCTACCTGTTCCATTCATTGTTCTACTTGTCGAAAGTTACAAATAATTTCCTTTAAAGGATTAACAATGGGGCTCGTAGTTCACTTAAACTTGAAGAACAAAAAATTGGCGAATTGTACTGTTTGGATTCTTTGCATATATGTTTCTTAGACTATTTAGAAGCAATATATACAATGATTTCAACAGTCTACCTGTTCCATTCATTGTTCTACTTGTCGAAATTAACAAATAATTTCCTTTAAAGGATTAACAATGGGGCTCGTTGTTCACTTAAACTTGAAGAACAATAAATTGGCGAATTGTACTGTTTGGATGCTTTGCATATATGTTTCTTAGACTATTTAGAAGCAAAATATAAAAAGATTTCAACCGTCTACCAGTTCCATTCATTGTTCTACTTGTCGAAAGTTACAAATAATTTCCGATAAAGGATTAACAATGGGGCTCATTGTTCACTTAAACTTGAAGAACAAAAAATTGGCGAATTGTACTATTTGGATGCTTTGCATATATGTTTCATAGACTATTTAGAAGCAATATATAGAAAGATTTCACCCGTCTACATGTACTATTCATCGTTCTACTTGTAGAAAGTTACAAATAATTTCCATTTCATGATTATCAATGGGGCTCGCTGTTCACTTAAACTTGAAGATCAAAAAATTGGCGATTGTTACTGTTTAGATGCTTTGCATATATGTTTCTTAGATTATATAGATGCAATATATACAAAGATTTCAGCCGTCTACCTGTTCCATTCATTGTTCTACTTGTCGAAAGTTACAAATAATTTCCGATAAAGGATCAACCATTGGGGCTCATTGTTCACTTAAACTTGAAGAACAAAAAATTGGCGAATGGTACTGTTTGGATGCTTTGCGTACATGTTTCTTAGACTATATGGAAGCAATATATACAAAGATTTCAACCGTCTACGTGTTCCAATCATTGTTCTACTTGTCGAAATTTAGAAATAATTTCCTTTAAAGGATTAACAATGGGGCTCGTTGTTCACTTAAACTTGAAGAACAATAAATTGGCGAATTGTACTGTTTGGATGCTTTGCATATATGTTTCTTAGACTATATAGAAGCAATATATACAATGATTTCAACAGTCTACCTGTTCCATTCATTGTTCTACTTGTCGAAAGTTACAAATAATTTCCTTTAAAGGATTAACAATGGGGCTCGTAGTTCACTTAAACTTGAAGGACAAAAAATTGGCGAATGGTACTGTTTGGATGCTTTGCATATATGTTTCTTATACTATATAGAAGCAATAGATACAAAGATTTCACACGTCTACCTGAACTATTCATTGTTCTACTTGTAGAAAGTTACAAATAATTACCACTTCATGATTATCAATGGGGCTCGTTGTTCACTTAAACTTGAAGAACAAAAAATTGGCGAATGTACTGTTTGGATGCTTTGCATATACAGTGGCCGAAATAATGATAGGTTCACAATCTGCGTTGGCTTGTTTATTATATTTTATTTTGTTTACGATGTCGGAAACGTATTGGGGCATTTGTAATGATTCCGCAAGAATATATCCTACTCACTATGCCAGCACTTACTTTGTATCAAAAGCCTTAGTGAAAAAACATACAGTTATAGACGTCATTGCAGAAAGTGTCGTGTATAAGATACGAAATAATATTAGGTTCACGGTGAAATATTTAAAAAATAACTTTGATAGCGCTATTTGTTTAACAGTTTTGTGTGGTACAAAGATTTATAATGTTTAAACATTTAAAAAAATATTTCATGTGGTTTTAATACTTTTAAAGCATAATGGGGCGTGGTAAACCACTGAATGATACTGAAAAGGTCCAAATTATGGCTTACCACAATACAGGTCTCTCAGATAGACAAATTGCAAGGACCATTGAAAGGTCATTAAATGTTGTAAATAATTTTCTAAAATTAAGAGAAAAATACGACACTAAAACATCTACGGGCCGTCTAAAAAAAATTAAGTCAAAGGGAAAAAGGCAAAACTTTTCAAGAAGCACGACAAAATAAACTAAATGCGTCTCAAATAAAGATAAAGTTAGATTTGCCAGTGGGTGTTCGACGTGTACAACAAGTTCTAAGTTGAAGTGGAACATTGAGGTACACCAAAAGAGCGAAGAAACCACCGCTAACCAAAATCCACAAAGAAGAAAGATTGAAATTCGCTGAAAATCGTATGTCATGGACCGAAAAGTGGAAAACGATTATCTTCTCAGACGAGAAGAAATTTAATTTAGATGGTCCAGACGGATTTCACTACTATTGGCATGATTTACGAGACCAAAAAGATATGAAAATGACAAGAGTCCATGGAGGAGGTAGTGTGATGGTTTGGGCTGCATTTGAGTATAACGGTAAGACCCCGATAATGTGGTTTCCGCCAAAAGCAAGTGCCGAAAAATACCAGGAACTGCTGGAATATGTTCTGGATGAATACGGAGACAATATTCGTGGCCCTGACTTCATATTTCAGCACGATAATGCTGCAATACATAGGGCAAAGGCTATTAAAACCTGGTTTGAGAGGGTAAAAGTTGAAGTTTTACCTTGGCCATCAAGAAGTCCAGATTTAAATCCCATTGAAAATCTTTGGGGAATTTTAGCACGTAAGGTTTACGCCAATGGCAAGCAGTATTGCAATGTCTCTGAATTAAAAAACGGCATCAGAGAGGCATGGTCTCAAATTCAATCAGAGAAATTGCAAAAACTAATCGAGACAATGCCAAAGAGAATATTTGAAGTAATAAAGAACAAAGGAGGACAAACTAAATACTAAATTATTTATATTTTTCTATTGATTCAATTTTTTATGTAAAAATATATTGTGAACCTATGTTTATTTCGCACCTAATATTTAAGTTTTGTGGTAAAATATTGTAATGGACCTTAATAAACATTCTGTTATTCAATTTAACTGTGTGTCTTGTTAACTGTGTTAGAAAGAATAAATATTACCAAATAAAATCAAAAATACTACATAAAACATTCTTTTATGCCCGGAAATTAAAGTGAACCTATCATTATTTCGGTCACTGTATGTTTCTTAGACTATATAGACGCAATATATACAAAGATTTCAACAGTCTACCTGTTCCATTCATTGTTCTACTTGTCGGAAGTTACAAATAATTTCCGATAAAGGATTAACCATTGGGGCTCGTTGTTCACTTAAACTTGAAGAACAAAAAATTGGCGAATGGTACTGTTTGGATGCTTTGCACATATGTTTCTTAGACTATATAGAAGCAATATATACATTGATTTCAACCGTCTACCTGTTCCATTCATTGTTCTACTTGTAGAAAGTTACAAATAATTTCCGTTTCATAATTATCAATGGGGCTCGTTGTTCACTTAAACATGAAGAACAAAAAATTGGCGAATGGTACTGTTTGGATGCTTTGCATATATGTTTCGTAGACTATATAGAAGCAATATATACAATGACTCCAACCGTCTACATGATCCATTCATTGTTCTACTTGTCGATATTTACAAATAATTTCCTTTAAAGGATTAACAATTGGGCTCGTAGTTCACTTAAACTTAAAGAACAAAAAATTGGCGAATTGTACTCTTTGGATACTTTGCATATATGTTTCTTAGACTATTTAGAAGCAATATATAAAAAGATTTCAACCGTCTACCAGTTCCATTAATTGTTCTACTTGTCGAAAGTTACAAATAATTTCCGATAAAGGATTAACAATGGGGCTCATTGTTCACTTAAACTTGAAGAACAAAAAATTGGCGAATTGTACTGTTTGGATGCTTTGCATATATGTTTCATAGACTATTTAGAAGCAATATATAGAAAGATTTAACCCGTCTACCTGTACTATTCATTGTTCTACTTGTAGAAATTTACAAATAATTTCCATTTCATGATTATCAATGGGGCTCGCTGTTCACTTAAACTTGAAGATCAAAAAATTGGCGATTGTTACTGTTTAGATGCTTTGCATATATGTTTCTTAGATTATATAGATGCAATATATACAAAGATATCAACCGTCTACCTGTTCCATTCATTGTTCTACTTGTCAAAAATTACAAATAATTTCCGATAAAGGATTAACCATTGGGGCACATTGTTCACTTAAACTTGAAGAACAAAAAATTGGCGAATGGTACTGTTTGGATGCTTTGCGTACATGTTTCTTAGACTATATGGAAGCAATATATACAAAGATTTCAACCGTCTACGTGTTCCAATCATTGTTCTACTTGTCGAAATTTAGAAATAATTTCCTTTAAAGGATTAACAATGGGGCTCGTAGTTCACTTAAACTTGAAGAACAAAAAATTGGCGAATGGTACTGTTTGGATGCTTTGCATATATGGTTCTTAGACTATATAGACGCAATATATACTAAGATTTCAACCATCTACCTGTTCCATTCATTGTTCTACTTGTCGAAATTTACAAATAATTTCCTTTAAAGGATTAACAATGGGGCTCGTTGTTCACTTAAACTTGAAGAACAATAAACTGGCGAATTGTACTGTTTGGATGCTTTGCATATATGTTTCTTAGACTATATAGAAGCAATATATACAATGATTTCAACAGTCTACCTGTTCCATTCATTGTTCTACTTGTCGAAAGTTACAAATAATTTCCTTTAAAGGATTAACAATGGGGCTCGTAGTTCACTTAAACTTGAAGAACAAAAAATTGGCGTATTGTACTGTTTGGATTCTTTGCATATATGTTTCTTAGACTATTTAGAAGCAATATATACATTGATTTCAACCGGCTACCTGTTCCATTCATTGTTCTACTTGTCGCAAGTTACAAATAATTTCCGTTAAAGTATTAACAATGGAGCTCGTAGTTCACTTAAACTTGAAGATCAAATAATTGGCGAATTGTACTGTTTGGACGCTTTGCATATATGTTTCTTAGACTATATAGAAGCAATATATACAATGATTTCAACAGTCTACCTGTTCCATTCATTGTTCTACTTGTCGAAATTTACAAATAATTTCCTTTAAAGGATTAACAATGGGGCTTGTAGTTCACTTAAACTTGAAGAACAAAAAATTGGCGAATGGTACTGTTTGGATGCCTTGCATATATGTTTCTTAGATTATATAGAAGCAATATATACAAAGATTTCGACCGTCTATCTGTTCCATTCATTGTTCTACTTGTCGAAATTAACAAATAATTTCCTTTAAAGGATTAACAATGGGGCTCGTTGTTCACTTAAACTTGAAGAACAATAAATTGGCGAATTGTACTGTTTGGATGCTTTGCATATATGTTTCTTAGACTATATAGAAGCAATATATACAATGATTTCAACCGTCTACCTGTTCCAATCATTGTTCTACTTGTCGAAAGTTACAAATAATTTCCGATAATGGATTAACCATTGGGGCTCATTGTTCACTTAAACTTGAAGAACAAAAAATAGGCGAATGGTACTGTTTGGATGCTTTGCATATGTGTTTCTTAGACTATTTAGAAGTAATATATAGAAAGATTTCACCCGTCTACCCGTACTATTCATTGTTCTACTTGTAGAAAGTTACAAATAATTTCCTTTAAAGGATTAAAAATGGGGCTCGTAGTTCACTTAAACTTGAAGAGCAAAAAATTGGCGAATTGTACTGTTTGGACGCTTTGCATATATGTTTCTTAGACTATATAGAAGCAATATATACAAAGAATTCAACCGTCTACCTGTTCCATTCATTGTTCTACTTGTCGAAAGTTACAAATAATTTCCGATAAAGGATTAACCAATGGGGCTCGTTGTTCACTTAAACTTGAAGAACAAAAAATTGGCGAATGGTACTGTTTGGATGCTTTGCATATATGTTTCTTAGATTATATAGAAGCAATATATACAAAGATTTCAACCGTCTACCTGTACCATTCATTGTTCTACTTGTCGAAAGTTACAAATAATTTCCGATAAAGGATTAACCAATGGGGCTCGTTGTTCACTTAAACTTGAAGAACAAAAAATTGGCGAATGGTACTGTTTGGATGCTTTGCATATATGTTTCTTAGACTATATAGAAGCAATATATACAAAGATTTCAAGCGTCTACCTGTTCCATTCATTGTTCTACTTGTCGAAAGTTACAAATAATTTCCGATAAAGGATTAACCATTGGGGCTCATTGTTCACGTAAACATGAAGATGAAATAATTGGCGAATTGTACTGTTCGGATGCTTTGCATATGTGTCTCTTAGATTATATAGAAGCAATATATACAATGATTTCAACCGTCTACGTGTTCCTATCATTGTTCTACTTGTAGAAAGTTACAAATAATTACCGATAAAGGATTAACCTTTGGGGCTCATTGTTCACGTAAACATGAAGATGAAATAATTGGCGAATTGTACTGTTTGGATGCTTTGCATATGTGTCTCTTAGATTATATAGAAGCAATATATACAATGATTTCAACCGTCTACGTCTTCCTATCATTGTTCTACTTGTAGAAAGTTACAATTAATTTCCGTTAAAGGATTAACAATGGGGCTCGTAGTTCACTTAAACTTGAAGAACAAAAAATTGGCGAATTGTACTGTTTGGATACTTTGCATATTTGTTTCGTAGACTATATAGAAGCAATATATACAATGATTTCAACCGTCTACATGATCCATTCATTGTTCTACTTGTCGAAATTTACAAATAATTTCCTTTAAAGGATTAACAATGGGGCTCGTAGTTCACTTAAACTTGAAGAACAAAAAATTGGCGAATGGTACTGTTTGGATGCTTTGCATATATGTTTCTTAGACTATATAGAAGCAATATATACAAAGATTTCAAGCGTATACCTGTTCCATTCATTGTTCTACTTGTCGCAAGTTACAAATAATTTGCGTTAAAGTATTAACAATGGGGCTCATTGTTCACTTAAACTTGAAGACCAAAAAATTGGCAATTGGTACTGTTTGGATGCTTTGCGTACATGTTTCTTAGACTATATGGAAGCAATATATACAAAGATTTCAACCGTCTACGTGTTCCAATCATTGTTCTACTTGTCGAAAATTACAAATAATTTCCGATAAAGGATTAACCATTGGGGCTCATTGTTCACTAAACTTGAAGAACAAAGATTGTCGAATTGTACTGTTTGGATGCTTTGCATATATGTTTCTTAGACTATATAGAAGCAATATATACAATGATTTCAACCGTCTACCTGTTCCATTCATTGTTCTACTTGTCGCAAGTTACAAATAATTTCCGTTAAAGTATTACCAATGGGGCTCGTAGTTCACTTAAACTTGAAGATCAAATAATTGGCGAATTGTACTGTTTGGATTCTTTGCATATATGTTTCTTAGACTATACAGAAGCAATATATACAATGATTTCAACAGTCTACCTGTTCCATTCATTGTTCTACTTGTTGAAATTTACAAATAATTTCCTTTAAAGGATTAACAATGGGGCTCGTAGTTCACTTAAACTTGAAGAACAATAAATTGGCGAATTGTACTGTTTGGATGCTTTGCATATATGTTTCTTAGACTATATAGAAGCAATATACACAAAGATTTCAACCGGCTACCTGTTCCATTCATTGTTCTACTTGTCGCAAGTTACAAATAATTTCCGTTAAAGTATTAACAATGGGGCTCGTAGTTCACTTAAACTTGAAGAACAAAAAATTGGCGAATTGTACTGTTTGGATGCTTTGCATATATGTTTCTCAGACTATATAGAAGAAATATATACAAAGATTTCAACCGTCTACCTGATCCATTCATTGTTCTACTTGTCGAAATTTACAAATAATTTCCTTTGAAGGATTAACAATGGGGCTCATTGTTCACTTAAACTTGAAGACCAAAAAATTGGCAATTGGTACTGTTTGGATGCTTTGCGTACATGTTTCTTAGACTATATGGAAGCAATATATACAAAGATTTCAACCGTCTACGTGTTCCAATCATTGTTCTACTTGTCGAAATTTACAAATAATTTCCTTTAAAGGATTAACAATGGGGCTCATTGTTCACTTAAACTTGTAGAACAAAAAATTGGCGAATTGTACTGTTTGGATGCTTTGCATATATGTTTCTTAGACTATATGGAAGCAATATATACAAAGATTTCAACCGTCTACGTGTTCCAATCATTGTTCTACTTGTCGAAATTTACAAATAATTTCATTTAAAGGATTAACAATGAGGCTCGTTGTTCACTTAAACTTGAAGAACAAGAAATTCGCGAATTGTACTGTTTGGATGCTTTGCATATATGTTTCTTAGACTATATAGAAGCAATATATACAATGATTTCAACCGTCTACCTGTTCCATTCATTGTTCTACTTGTCGAAATTAACAAATAATTTCCTTTAAAGGATTAACAATGGGGCTCGTAGTTCACTTAAACTTGAAGAACAAAAAATTGGCGAATTGTACTGTTTGGATGCTTTGCATATATGTTTCTTAGACTATTTAGAAGCAATATATAGAAAGATTTCACCCGTCTACCTGTACTATTCATTGTTCTACTTGTAGAAAGTTACAAATAATTTCCATTTCATGATTATCAATGGGGCTCGCTGTTCACTTGAACTGGAAGATCAAAAAATTGGCGATTGTTACTGTTTAGATGCTTTGCATATAGGTTTCGTAGACTATTTAGAAGCAATATATAGAAAGATTTAACCCGTCTACCTGTACTATTCATTGTTCTACTTGTAGAAATTTACAAATAATTTCCATTTCATGATTATCAATGGGGCTCGCTGTTCACTTAAACTTGAAGATCAAAAAATTGGCGATTGTTACTGTTTAGATGCTTTGCATATATGTTTCTTAGATTATATAGATGCAATATATACAAAGATTTCAACCGTCTACCTGTTCCATTCATTGTTCTACTTGTCAAAAATTACAAATAATTTCCGATAAAGGATTAACCATTGGGGCACATTGTTCACTTAAACTTGAAGAACAAAAAATTGGCGAATGGTACTGTTTGGATGCTTTGCGTACATGTTTCTTAGACTATATGGAAGCAATATATACAAAGATTTCAACCGTCTACGTGTTCCAATCATTGTTCTACTTGTCGAAATTTAGAAATAATTTCCTTTAAAGGATTAACAATGGGGCTCGTAGTTCACTTAAACTTGAAGAACAAAAAATTGGCGAATGGTACTGTTTGGATGCTTTGCATATATGGTTCTTAGACTATATAGACGCAATATATACTAAGATTTCAACCATCTACCTCTTCCATTCATTGTTCTACTTGTCGAAATTTACAAATAATTTCCTTTAAAGGATTAACAATGGGGCTCGTTGTTCACTTAAACTTGAAGAACAATAAACTGGCGAATTGTACTGTTTGGATGCTTTGCATATATGTTTCTTAGACTATATAGAAGCAATATATACAATGATTTCAACAGTCTACCTGTTCCATTCATTGTTCTACTTGTCGAAAGTTACAAATAATTTCCTTTAAAGGATTAACAATGGGGCTCGTAGTTCACTTAAACTTGAAGAACAAAAAATTGGCGAATTGTACTGTTTGGATTCTTTGCATATATGTTTCTTAGACTATTTAGAAGCAATATATACATTGATTTCAACCGGCTACCTGTTCCATTCATTGTTCTACTTGTCGCAAGTTACAAATAATTTCCGTTAAAGTATTAACAATGGAGCTCGTAGTTCACTTAAACTTGAAGATCAAATAATTGGCGAATTGTACTGTTTGGACGCTTTGCATATATGTTTCTTAGACTATATAGAAGCAATATATACAATGATTTCAACAGTCTACCTGTTCCATTCATTGTTCTACTTGTCGAAATTTACAAATAATTTCCTTTAAAGGATTAACAATGGGGCTTGTAGTTCACTTAAACTTGAAGAACAAAAAATTGGCGAATGGTACTGTTTGGATGCCTTGCATATATGTTTCTTAGATTATATAGAAGCAATATATACAAAGATTTCGACCGTCTATCTGTTCCATTCATTGTTCTACTTGTCGAAATTAACAAATAATTTCCTTTAAAGGATTAACAATGGGGCTCGTTGTTCACTTAAACTTGAAGAACAATAAATTGGCGAATTGTACTGTTTGGATGCTTTGCATATATGTTTCTTAGACTATATAGAAGCAATATATACATTGATTTCCACCGTCTACCTGTTCCATTCATTGTTCTACTTGTCAAAAATTACAAATAATTTCCGATAAAGGATTAACCATTGGGGCTCATTGTTCACTTAAACTTGAAGAACAAAAAATTGGCGAATGGTACTGTTTGGATGCTTTGCGTACATGTTTCTTAGACTATATGGAAGCAATATATACAAAGATTTCAACCGTCTACGTGTTCCAATCATTGTTCTACTTGTCGAAATTTAGAAATAATTTCCTTTAAAGGATTAACAATGGGGCTCGTAGTTCACTTAAACTTGAAGAACAAAAAATTGGCGAATGGTACTGTTTGGATGCTTTGCATATATGGTTCTTAGACTATATAGACGCCATATATACTAAGATTTCAACCATCTACCTGTTCCATTCATTGTTCTACTTGTCGAAATTTACAAATAATTTCCTTTAAAGGATTAACAATGGGGCTCGTTGTTCACTTAAACTTGAAGAACAAAAAATTGGCGAATGGTACTGTTTGGATGCTTTGCATATATGTTTCTTAGACTATATAGAAGCAATATATACAAAGATATCGACCGTCTACCTGTTCCATTCATTGTTCTACTTGTCGAAATTTACAAATAATTTCCTTTAAAGGATTAACAATGGGGCTCGTTGTTCACTTAAACTTGAAGAACAATAAATTGGCGAATTGTACTGTTTGGATGCTTTGCATATATGTTTCTTAGACTATTTAGAAGCAATATATAAAAAGATTTCAACCGTCTACCAGTTCCATTCATTGTTCTACTTGTCGAAAGTTACAAATAATTTCCGATAAAGGATTAACAATGGGGCTCATTGTTCACTTAAACTTGAAGAACAAAAAATTGGCGAATTGTACTATTTGGATGCTTTGCATATATGTTTCATAGACTATTTAGAAGCAATATATAGAAAGATTTCACCCGTCTACATGTACTATTCATCGTTCTACTTGTAGAAAGTTACAAATAATTTCCATTTCATGATTATCAATGGG
Organism: Cerceris ruficornis; assembly: GCA_963989415.1. Lineage (NCBI taxonomy): Eukaryota > Metazoa > Arthropoda > Insecta > Hymenoptera > Crabronidae > Cerceris > Cerceris ruficornis. The sequence continues at coordinate 50,551 of CAXDIW010000460.1, forward strand.
GCTCGCTGTTCACTTAAACTTGAAGATCAAAAAATTGGCGATTGTTACTGTTTAGATGCTTTGCATATATGTTTCTTAGATTATATAGATGCAATATATACAAAGATTTCAGCCGTCTACCTGTTCCATTCATTGTTCTACTTGTCGAAAATTACAAATAATTTCCGATAAAGGATCAACCATTGGGGCTCATTGTTCACTTAAACTTGAAGAACAAAAAATTGGCGAATGGTACTGTTTGGATGCTTTGCGTACATGTTTCTTAGACTATATGGAAGCAATATATACAAAGATTTCAACCGTCTACGTGTTCCAATCATTGTTCTACTTGTCGAAATTTAGAAATAATTTCCTTTAAAGGATTAACAATGGGGCTCGTAGTTCACTTAAACTTGAAGAACAAAAAATTGGCGAATGGTACTGTTTGGATGCTTTGCATATATGGTTCTTAGACTATATAGACGCAATATATACTAAGATTTCAACCATCTGCCTGTTCCATTCATTGTTCTACTTGTCGAAATTTACAAATAATTTCCTTTAAAGGATTAACAATGGGGCTCGTTGTTCACTTAAACTTGAAGAACAATAAATTGGCGAATTGTACTGTTTGGATGCTTTGCATATATGTTTCTTAGACTATATAGAAGCAATATATACAATGATTTCAACAGTCTACCTGTTCCATTCATTGTTCTACTTGTCGAAAGTTACAAATAATTTCCTTTAAAGGATTAACAATGGGGCTCGTAGTTCACTTAAACTTGAAGGACAAAAAATTGGCGAATGGTACTGTTTGGATGCTTTGCATATATGTTTCTTATACTATATAGAAGCAATAGATACAAAGATTTCACACGTCTACCTGAACTATTCATTGTTCTACTTGTAGAAAGTTACAAATAATTACCACTTCATGATTATCAATGGGGCTCGTTGTTCACTTAAACTTGAAGAACAAAAAATTGGCGAATGGTACTGTTTGGATGCTTTGCATATACAGTGGCCGAAATAATGATAGGTTCACAATCTGCGTTGGCTTGTTTATTATATTTTATTTTGTTTACGATGTCGGAAACGTATTGGGGCATTTGTAATGATTCCGCAAGAATATATCCTACTCACTATGCAAGCACTTACTTTGTATCAAAAGCCTTAGTGAAAAAACATACAGTTATAGACGTCATTGCAGAAAGTGTCGTGTATAAGATACGAAATAATATTAGGTTCACGGTGAAATATTTAAAAAATAACTTTGATAGCGCTATTTGTTTAACAGTTTTGTGTGGTACAAAGATTTATAATGTTTAAACATTTTAAAAAATATTTCATGTGGTTTTAATACTTTTAAAGCATAATGGGGCGTGGTAAACCACTGAATGATACTGAAAAGGTCCAAATTATGGCTTACCACAATACAGGTCTCTCAGATAGACAAATTGCAAGGACCATTGAAAGGTCATTAAATGTTGTAAATAATTTTCTAAAATTAAGAGAAAAATACGGCACTAAAACATCTACGGGCCGTCTAAAAAAAATTAAGTCAAAGGGAAAAAGGCAAAACTTTTCAAGAAGCACGACAAAATAAACTAAATGCGTCTCAAATAAAGATAAAGTTAGATTTGCCAGTGGGTGTTCGACGTGTACAACAAGTTCTAAGTTGAAGTGGAACATTGAGGTACACCAAAAGAGCGAAGAAACCACCGCTAACCAAAATCCACAAAGAAGAAAGATTGAAATTCGCTGAAAATCGTATGTCATGGACCGAAAAGTGGAAAACGATTATCTTCTCAGACGAGAAGAAATTTAATTTAGATGGTCCAGACGGATTTCACTACTATTGGCATGATTTACGAGACCAAAAAGATATGAAAATGACAAGAGTCCATGGAGGAGGTAGTGTGATGGTTTGGGCTGCATTTGAGTATAACGGTAAGACCCCGATAATGTGGTTTCCGCCAAAAGCAAGTGCCGAAAAATACCAGGAACTGCTGGAATATGTTCTGGATGAATACGGAGACAATATTCGTGGCCCTGACTTCATATTTCAGCACGATAATGCTGCAATACATAGGGCAAAGGCTATTAAAACCTGGTTTGAGAGGGTAAAAGTTGAAGTTTTACCTTGGCCATCAAGAAGTCCAGATTTAAATCCCATTGAAAATCTTTGGGGAATTTTAGCACGTAAGGTTTACGCCAATGGCAAGCAGTATTGCAATGTCTCTGAATTAAAAAACGGCATCAGAGAGGCATGGTCTCAAATTCAATCAGAGAAATTGCAAAAACTAATCGAGACAATGCCAAAGAGAATATTTGAAGTAATAAAGAACAAAGGAGGACAAACTAAATACTAAATTATTTATATTTTTCTATTGATTCAATTTTTTATGTAAAAATATATTGTGAACCTATGTTTATTTCGCACCTAATATTTAAGTTTTGTGGTAAAATATTGTAATGGACCTTAATAAACATTCTGTTATTCAATTTAACTGTGTGTCTTGTTAACTGTGTTAGAAAGAATAAATATTACCAAATAAAATCAAAAATACTACATAAAACATTCTTTTATGCCCGGAAATTAAAGTGAACCTATCATTATTTCGGTCACTGTATGTTTCTTAGACTATATAGACGCAATATATACAAAGATTTCAACAGTCTACCTGTTCCATTCATTGTTCTACTTGTCGGAAGTTACAAATAATTTCCGATAAAGGATTAACCATTGGGGCTCGTTGTTCACTTAAACTTGAAGAACAAAAAATTGGCGAATGGTACTGTTTGGATGCTTTGCACATATGTTTCTTAGACTATATAGAAGCAATATATACATTGATTTCAACCGTCTACCTGTTCCATTCATTGTTCTACTTGTAGAAAGTTACAAATAATTTCCGTTTCATAATTATCAATGGGTCTCGTTGTTCACTTAAACATGAAGAACAAAAAATTGGCGAATGGTACTGTTTGGATGCTTTGCATATATGTTTCGTAGACTATATAGAAGCAATATATACAATGACTCCAACCGTCTACATGATCCATTCATTGTTCTACTTGTCGATATTTACAAATAATTTCCTTTAAAGGATTAACAATTGGGCTCGTAGTTCACTTAAACTTAAAGAACAAAAAATTGGCGAATTGTACTCTTTGGATACTTTGCATATATGTTTCTTAGACTATTTAGAAGCAATATATAAAAAGATTTCAACCGTCTACCAGTTCCATTAATTGTTCTACTTGTCGAAAGTTACAAATAATTTCCGATAAAGGATTAACAATGGGGCTCATTGTTCACTTAAACTTGAAGAACAAAAAATTGGCGAATTGTACTGTTTGGATGCTTTGCATATATGTTTCATAGACTATTTAGAAGCAATATATAGAAAGATTTAACCCGTCTACCTGTACTATTCATTGTTCTACTTGTAGAAATTTACAAATAATTTCCATTTCATGATTATCAATGGGGCTCGCTGTTCACTTAAACTTGAAGATCAAAAAATTGGCGATTGTTACTGTTTAGATGCTTTGCATATATGTTTCTTAGATTATATAGATGCAATATATACAAAGATTTCAACCGTCTACCTGTTCCATTCATTGTTCTACTTGTCAAAAATTACAAATAATTTCCGATAAAGGATTAACCATTGGGGCACATTGTTCACTTAAACTTGAAGAACAAAAAATTGGCGAATGGTACTGTTTGGATGCTTTGCGTACATGTTTCTTAGACTATATGGAAGCAATATATACAAAGATTTCAACCGTCTACGTGTTCCAATCATTGTTCTACTTGTCGAAATTTAGAAATAATTTCCTTTAAAGGATTAACAATGGGGCTCGTAGTTCACTTAAACTTGAAGAACAAAAAATTGGCGAATGGTACTGTTTGGATGCTTTGCATATATGGTTCTTAGACTATATAGACGCAATATATACTAAGATTTCAACCATCTACCTGTTCCATTCATTGTTCTACTTGTCGAAATTTACAAATAATTTCCTTTAAAGGATTAACAATGGGGCTCGTTGTTCACTTAAACTTGAAGAACAATAAACTGGCGAATTGTACTGTTTGGATGCTTTGCATATATGTTTCTTAGACTATATAGAAGCAATATATACAATGATTTCAACAGTCTACCTGTTCCATTCATTGTTCTACTTCTCGAAAGTTACAAATAATTTCCTTTAAAGGATTAACAATGGGGCTCGTAGTTCACTTAAACTTGAAGAACAAAAAATTGGCGTATTGTACTGTTTGGATTCTTTGCATATATGTTTCTTAGACTATTTAGAAGCAATATATACATTGATTTCAACCGGCTACCTGTTCCATTCATTGTTCTACTTGTCGCAAGTTACAAATAATTTCCGTTAAAGTATTAACAATGGAGCTCGTAGTTCACTTAAACTTGAAGATCAAATAATTGGCGAATTGTACTGCTTGGACGCTTTGCATATATGTTTCTTAGACTATATAGAAGCAATATATACAATGATTTCAACAGTCTACCTGTTCCATTCATTGTTCTACTTGTCGAAATTTACAAATAATTTCCTTTAAAGGATTAACAATGGGGCTTGTAGTTCACTTAAACTTGAAGAACAAAAAATTGGCGAATGGTACTGTTTGGATGCCTTGCATATATGTTTCTTAGATTATATAGAAGCAATATATACAAAGATTTCGACCGTCTATCTGTTCCATTCATTGTTCTACTTGTCGAAATTAACAAATAATTTCCTTTAAAGGATTAACAATGGGGCTCGTTGTTCACTTAAACTTGAAGAACAATAAATTGGCGAATTGTACTGTTTGGATGCTTTGCATATATGTTTCTTAGACTATATAGACGCAATATATACATTGATTTCAACCGGCTACCTCTTCCATTCATTGTTCTACTTGTCGCAAGTTACAAATAATTTCCGTTAAAGTATTAACAATGGAGCTCGTAGTTCACTTAAACTTGAAGATCAAATAATTGGCGAATTGTACTGTTTGGACGCTTTGCATATATGTTTCTTAGACTATATAGAAGCAATATATACAATGATTTCAACAGTCTACCTGTTCCATTCATTGTTCTACTTGTCGAAATTTACAAATAATTTCCTTTAAAGGATTAACAATGGGGCTTGTAGTTCACTTAAACTTGAAGAACAAAAAATTGGCGAATGGTACTGTTTGGATGCTTTGCACATATGTTTCTTAGACTATATAGAAGCAATATATACATTGATTTCAACCGTCTACCTGTTCCATTCATTGTTCTACTTGTAGAAAGTTACAAATAATTTCCGTTTCATAATTATCAATGGGTCTCGTTGTTCACTTAAACATGAAGAACAAAAAATTGGCGAATGGTACTGTTTGGATGCTTTGCATATATGTTTCGTAGACTATATAGAAGCAATATATACAATGACTCCAACCGTCTACATGATCCATTCATTGTTCTACTTGTCGATATTTACAAATAATTTCCTTTAAAGGATTAACAATTGGGCTCGTAGTTCACTTAAACTTAAAGAACAAAAAATTGGCGAATTGTACTCTTTGGATACTTTGCATATATGTTTCTTAGACTATTTAGAAGCAATATATAAAAAGATTTCAACCGTCTACCAGTTCCATTAATTGTTCTACTTGTCGAAAGTTACAAATAATTTCCGATAAAGGATTAACAATGGGGCTCATTGTTCACTTAAACTTGAAGAACAAAAAATTGGCGAATTGTACTGTTTGGATGCTTTGCATATATGTTTCATAGACTATTTAGAAGCAATATATAGAAAGATTTAACCCGTCTACCTGTACTATTCATTGTTCTACTTGTAGAAATTTACAAATAATTTCCATTTCATGATTATCAATGGGGCTCGCTGTTCACTTAAACTTGAAGATCAAAAAATTGGCGATTGTTACTGTTTAGATGCTTTGCATATATGTTTCTTAGATTATATAGATGCAATATATACAAAGATTTCAACCGTCTACCTGTTCCATTCATTGTTCTACTTGTCAAAAATTACAAATAATTTCCGATAAAGGATTAACCATTGGGGCACATTGTTCACTTAAACTTGAAGAACAAAAAATTGGCGAATGGTACTGTTTGGATGCTTTGCGTACATGTTTCTTAGACTATATGGAAGCAATATATACAAAGATTTCAACCGTCTACGTGTTCCAATCATTGTTCTACTTGTCGAAATTTAGAAATAATTTCCTTTAAAGGATTAACAATGGGGCTCGTAGTTCACTTAAACTTGAAGAACAAAAAATTGGCGAATGGTACTGTTTGGATGCTTTGCATATATGGTTCTTAGACTATATAGACGCAATATATACTAAGATTTCAACCATCTACCTGTTCCATTCATTGTTCTACTTGTCGAAATTTACAAATAATTTCCTTTAAAGGATTAACAATGGGGCTCGTTGTTCACTTAAACTTGAAGAACAATAAACTGGCGAATTGTACTGTTTGGATGCTTTGCATATATGTTTCTTAGACTATATAGAAGCAATATATACAATGATTTCAACAGTCTACCTGTTCCATTCATTGTTCTACTTCTCGAAAGTTACAAATAATTTCCTTTAAAGGATTAACAATGGGGCTCGTAGTTCACTTAAACTTGAAGAACAAAAAATTGGCGTATTGTACTGTTTGGATTCTTTGCATATATGTTTCTTAGACTATTTAGAAGCAATATATACATTGATTTCAACCGGCTACCTGTTCCATTCATTGTTCTACTTGTCGCAAGTTACAAATAATTTCCGTTAAAGTATTAACAATGGAGCTCGTAGTTCACTTAAACTTGAAGATCAAATAATTGGCGAATTGTACTGCTTGGACGCTTTGCATATATGTTTCTTAGACTATATAGAAGCAATATATACAATGATTTCAACAGTCTACCTGTTCCATTCATTGTTCTACTTGTCGAAATTTACAAATAATTTCCTTTAAAGGATTAACAATGGGGCTTGTAGTTCACTTAAACTTGAAGAACAAAAAATTGGCGAATGGTACTGTTTGGATGCCTTGCATATATGTTTCTTAGATTATATAGAAGCAATATATACAAAGATTTCGACCGTCTATCTGTTCCATTCATTGTTCTACTTGTCGAAATTAACAAATAATTTCCTTTAAAGGATTAACAATGGGGCTCGTTGTTCACTTAAACTTGAAGAACAATAAATTGGCGAATTGTACTGTTTGGATGCTTTGCATATATGTTTCTTAGACTATATAGACGCAATATATACATTGATTTCAACCGGCTACCTCTTCCATTCATTGTTCTACTTGTCGCAAGTTACAAATAATTTCCGTTAAAGTATTAACAATGGAGCTCGTAGTTCACTTAAACTTGAAGATCAAATAATTGGCGAATTGTACTGTTTGGACGCTTTGCATATATGTTTCTTAGACTATATAGAAGCAATATATACAATGATTTCAACAGTCTACCTGTTCCATTCATTGTTCTACTTGTCGAAATTTACAAATAATTTCCTTTAAAGGATTAACAATGGGGCTTGTAGTTCACTTAAACTTGAAGAACAAAAAATTGGCGAATGGTACTGTTTGGATGCCTTGCATATATGTTTCTTAGATTATATAGAAGCAATATATACAAAGATTTCGACCGTCTATCTGTTCCATTCATTGTTCTACTTGTCGAAATTAACAAATAATTTCCTTTAAAGGATTAACAATGGGGCTCGTTGTTCACTTAAACTTGAAGAACAAAAAATTGGCGAATGGTACTGTTTGGATGCTTTGCATATATGTTTCTTAGATTATATAGAAGCAATATATACAAAGATATCGACCGTCTACCTGTTCCATTCATTGTTCTACTTGTCGAAATTTACAAATAATTTCCTTTAAAGGATTAACAATGGGGCTCGTTGTTCACTTAAACTTGAAGAACAATAAATTGGCGAATTGTACTGTTTGGATGCTTTGCATATATGTTTCTTAGACTATATAGAAGCAATATATACAATGATTTCAACAGTCTACCTGTTCCATTCATTGTTCTACTTGTCGAAATTTACAAATAATTTCCGATAAAGTATTAACCATTGGGGCTCGTAGTTCACTTAAACTTAAAGAACAAAAAATTGGCGAATTGTACTCTTTGGATACTTTGCATATATGTTTCTTAGGCTATTTAGAAGCAATATATACTAAGATTTCAACCATCTACCTGTTCCATTCATTGTTCTACTTGTCGAAATTTACAAATAATTTCCTTTAAAGGATTAACAATGGGGCTCGTTGTTCACTTAAACTTGAAGAACAATAAATTGGCGAATTGTACTGTTTGGATGCTTTGCATATATGTTTCTTAGACTATATAGAAGCATTATATACAATGATTTCAACAGTCTACCTGTTCCATTCATTGTTCTACTTGTCGAAAGTTACAAATAATTTCCTTTAAAGGATTAACAATGGGGCTCGTAGTTCACTTAAACTTGAAGAACAAAAAATTGGCGAATTGTACTGTTTGGATTCTTTGCATATATGTTTCTTAGACTATTTAGAAGCAATATATACATTGATTTCAACCGGCTACCTGTTCCATTCATTGTTCTACTTGTCGCAAGTTACAAATAATTTCCGTTAAAGTATTAACAATGGAGCTCGTAGTTCACTTAAACTTGAAGATCAAATAATTGGCGAATTGTACTGTTTGGACGCTTTGCATATATGTTTCTTAGACTATATAGAAGCAATATATACAATGATTTCAACAGTCTACCTGTTCCATTCATTGTTCTACTTGTCGAAATTAACAAATAATTTCCTTTAAAGGATTAACAATGGGGTTCGTTGTTCACTTAAACTTGAAGAACAATAAATTGGCGAATTGTACTGTTTGGATGCTTTGCATATATGTTTCTTAGACTATTTAGAAGCAATATATAAAAAGATTTCAACCGTCTACCAGTTCCATTCATTGTTCTCCTTGTCGAAAGTTACAAATAATTTCCGATAAAGGATTAACAATGGGGCTCATTGTTCACTTAAACTTGAAGAACAAAAAATTGGCGAATTGTACTATTTGGATGCTTTGCATATATGTTTCATAGACTATTTAGAAGCAATATATAGAAAGATTTCACCCGTCTACATGTACTATTCATCGTTCTACTTGTAGAAAGTTACAAATAATTTCCATTTCATGATTATCAATGGGGCTCGCTGTTCACTTAAACTTGAAGATCAAAAAATTGGCGATTGTTACTGTTTAGATGCTTTGCATATATGTTTCTTAGATTATATAGATGCAATATATACAAAGATTTCAGCCGTCTACCTGTTCCATTCATTGTTCTACTTGTCGAAAATTACAAATAATTTCCGATAAAGGATCAACCATTGGGGCTCATTGTTCACTTAAACTTGAAGAACAAAAAATTGGCGAATGGTACTGTTTGGATGCTTTGCGTACATGTTTCTTAGACTATATGGAAGCAATATATACAAAGATTTCAACCGTCTACGTGTTCCAATCATTGTTCTACTTGTCGAAATTTAGAAATAATTTCCTTTAAAGGATTAACAATGGGGCTCGTAGTTCACTTAAACTTGAAGAACAAAAAATTGGCGAATGGTACTGTTTGGATGCTTTGCATATATGGTTCTTAGACTATATAGACGCAATATATACTAAGATTTCAACCATCTGCCTGTTCCATTCATTGTTCTACTTGTCGAAATTTACAAATAATTTCCTTTAAAGGATTAACAATGGGGCTCGTTGTTCACTTAAACTTGAAGAACAATAAATTGGCGAATTGTACTGTTTGGATGCTTTGCATATATGTTTCTTAGACTATATAGAAGCAATATATACAATGATTTCAACAGTCTACCTGTTCCATTCATTGTTCTACTTGTCGAAAGTTACAAATAATTTCCTTTAAAGGATTAACAATGGGGCTCGTAGTTCACTTAAACTTGAAGGACAAAAAATTGGCGAATGGTACTGTTTGGATGCTTTGCATATATGTTTCTTATACTATATAGAAGCAATAGATACAAAGATTTCACACGTCTACCTGAACTATTCATTGTTCTACTTGTAGAAAGTTACAAATAATTACCACTTCATGATTATCAATGGGGCTCGTTGTTCACTTAAACTTGAAGAACAAAAAATTGGCGAATGGTACTGTTTGGATGCTTTGCATATACAGTGGCCGAAATAATGATAGGTTCACAATCTGCGTTGGCTTGTTTATTATATTTTATTTTGTTTACGATGTCGGAAACGTATTGGGGCATTTGTAATGATTCCGCAAGAATATATCCTACTCACTATGCAAGCACTTACTTTGTATCAAAAGCCTTAGTGAAAAAACATACAGTTATAGACGTCATTGCAGAAAGTGTCGTGTATAAGATACGAAATAATATTAGGTTCACGGTGAAATATTTAAAAAATAACTTTGATAGCGCTATTTGTTTAACAGTTTTGTGTGGTACAAAGATTTATAATGTTTAAACATTTTAAAAAATATTTCATGTGGTTTTAATACTTTTAAAGCATAATGGGGCGTGGTAAACCACTGAATGATACTGAAAAGGTCCAAATTATGGCTTACCACAATACAGGTCTCTCAGATAGACAAATTGCAAGGACCATTGAAAGGTCATTAAATGTTGTAAATAATTTTCTAAAATTAAGAGAAAAATACGGCACTAAAACATCTACGGGCCGTCTAAAAAAAATTAAGTCAAAGGGAAAAAGGCAAAACTTTTCAAGAAGCACGACAAAATAAACTAAATGCGTCTCAAATAAAGATAAAGTTAGATTTGCCAGTGGGTGTTCGACGTGTACAACAAGTTCTAAGTTGAAGTGGAACATTGAGGTACACCAAAAGAGCGAAGAAACCACCGCTAACCAAAATCCACAAAGAAGAAAGATTGAAATTCGCTGAAAATCGTATGTCATGGACCGAAAAGTGGAAAACGATTATCTTCTCAGACGAGAAGAAATTTAATTTAGATGGTCCAGACGGATTTCACTACTATTGGCATGATTTACGAGACCAAAAAGATATGAAAATGACAAGAGTCCATGGAGGAGGTAGTGTGATGGTTTGGGCTGCATTTGAGTATAACGGTAAGACCCCGATAATGTGGTTTCCGCCAAAAGCAAGTGCCGAAAAATACCAGGAACTGCTGGAATATGTTCTGGATGAATACGGAGACAATATTCGTGGCCCTGACTTCATATTTCAGCACGATAATGCTGCAATACATAGGGCAAAGGCTATTAAAACCTGGTTTGAGAGGGTAAAAGTTGAAGTTTTACCTTGGCCATCAAGAAGTCCAGATTTAAATCCCATTGAAAATCTTTGGGGAATTTTAGCACGTAAGGTTTACGCCAATGGCAAGCAGTATTGCAATGTCTCTGAATTAAAAAACGGCATCAGAGAGGCATGGTCTCAAATTCAATCAGAGAAATTGCAAAAACTAATCGAGACAATGAGAAAGAGAATATTTGAAGTAATAAAGAACAAAGGAGGACAAACTAAATACTAAATTATTTATATTTTTCTATTGATTCAATTTTTTATGTAAAAATATATTGTGAACCTATGTTTATTTCGCACCTAATATTTAAGTTTTGTGGTAAAATATTGTAATGGACCTTAATAAACATTCTGTTATTCAATTTAACTGTGTGTCTTGTTAACTGTGTTAGAAAGAATAAATATTACCAAATAAAATCAAAAATACTACATAAAACATTCTTTTATGCCCGGAAATTAAAGTGAACCTATCATTATTTCGGTCACTGTATGTTTCTTAGACTATATAGACGCAATATATACAAAGATTTCAACAGTCTACCTGTTCCATTCATTGTTCTACTTGTCGGAAGTTACAAATAATTTCCGATAAAGGATTAACCATTGGGGCTCGTTGTTCACTTAAACTTGAAGAACAAAAAATTGGCGAATGGTACTGTTTGGATGCTTTGCACATATGTTTCTTAGACTATATAGAAGCAATATATACATTGATTTCAACCGTCTACCTGTTCCATTCATTGTTCTACTTGTAGAAAGTTACAAATAATTTCCGTTTCATAATTATCAATGGGTCTCGTTGTTCACTTAAACATGAAGAACAAAAAATTGGCGAATGGTACTGTTTGGATGCTTTGCATATATGTTTCGTAGACTATATAGAAGCAATATATACAATGACTCCAACCGTCTACATGATCCATTCATTGTTCTACTTGTCGATATTTACAAATAATTTCCTTTAAAGGATTAACAATTGGGCTCGTAGTTCACTTAAACTTAAAGAACAAAAAATTGGCGAATTGTACTCTTTGGATACTTTGCATATATGTTTCTTAGACTATTTAGAAGCAATATATAAAAAGATTTCAACCGTCTACCAGTTCCATTAATTGTTCTACTTGTCGAAAGTTACAAATAATTTCCGATAAAGGATTAACAATGGGGCTCATTGTTCACTTAAACTTGAAGAACAAAAAATTGGCGAATTGTACTGTTTGGATGCTTTGCATATATGTTTCATAGACTATTTAGAAGCAATATATAGAAAGATTTAACCCGTCTACCTGTACTATTCATTGTTCTACTTGTAGAAATTTACAAATAATTTCCATTTCATGATTATCAATGGGGCTCGCTGTTCACTTAAACTTGAAGATCAAAAAATTGGCGATTGTTACTGTTTAGATGCTTTGCATATATGTTTCTTAGATTATATAGATGCAATATATACAAAGATTTCAACCGTCTACCTGTTCCATTCATTGTTCTACTTGTCAAAAATTACAAATAATTTCCGATAAAGGATTAACCATTGGGGCACATTGTTCACTTAAACTTGAAGAACAAAAAATTGGCGAATGGTACTGTTTGGATGCTTTGCGTACATGTTTCTTAGACTATATGGAAGCAATATATACAAAGATTTCAACCGTCTACGTGTTCCAATCATTGTTCTACTTGTCGAAATTTAGAAATAATTTCCTTTAAAGGATTAACAATGGGGCTCGTAGTTCACTTAAACTTGAAGAACAAAAAATTGGCGAATGGTACTGTTTGGATGCTTTGCATATATGGTTCTTAGACTATATAGACGCAATATATACTAAGATTTCAACCATCTACCTGTTCCATTCATTGTTCTACTTGTCGAAATTTACAAATAATTTCCTTTAAAGGATTAACAATGGGGCTCGTTGTTCACTTAAACTTGAAGAACAATAAACTGGCGAATTGTACTGTTTGGATGCTTTGCATATATGTTTCTTAGACTATATAGAAGCAATATATACAATGATTTCAACAGTCTACCTGTTCCATTCATTGTTCTACTTCTCGAAAGTTACAAATAATTTCCTTTAAAGGATTAACAATGGGGCTCGTAGTTCACTTAAACTTGAAGAACAAAAAATTGGCGTATTGTACTGTTTGGATTCTTTGCATATATGTTTCTTAGACTATTTAGAAGCAATATATACATTGATTTCAACCGGCTACCTGTTCCATTCATTGTTCTACTTGTCGCAAGTTACAAATAATTTCCGTTAAAGTATTAACAATGGAGCTCGTAGTTCACTTAAACTTGAAGATCAAATAATTGGCGAATTGTACTGCTTGGACGCTTTGCATATATGTTTCTTAGACTATATAGAAGCAATATATACAATGATTTCAACAGTCTACCTGTTCCATTCATTGTTCTACTTGTCGAAATTTACAAATAATTTCCTTTAAAGGATTAACAATGGGGCTTGTAGTTCACTTAAACTTGAAGAACAAAAAATTGGCGAATGGTACTGTTTGGATGCCTTGCATATATGTTTCTTAGATTATATAGAAGCAATATATACAAAGATTTCGACCGTCTATCTGTTCCATTCATTGTTCTACTTGTCGAAATTAACAAATAATTTCCTTTAAAGGATTAACAATGGGGCTCGTTGTTCACTTAAACTTGAAGAACAATAAATTGGCGAATTGTACTGTTTGGATGCTTTGCATATATGTTTCTTAGACTATATAGACGCAATATATACATTGATTTCAACCGGCTACCTCTTCCATTCATTGTTCTACTTGTCGCAAGTTACAAATAATTTCCGTTAAAGTATTAACAATGGAGCTCGTAGTTCACTTAAACTTGAAGATCAAATAATTGGCGAATTGTACTGTTTGGACGCTTTGCATATATGTTTCTTAGACTATATAGAAGCAATATATACAATGATTTCAACAGTCTACCTGTTCCATTCATTGTTCTACTTGTCGAAATTTACAAATAATTTCCTTTAAAGGATTAACAATGGGGCTTGTAGTTCACTTAAACTTGAAGAACAAAAAATTGGCGAATGGTACTGTTTGGATGCCTTGCATATATGTTTCTTAGATTATATAGAAGCAATATATACAAAGATTTCGACCGTCTATCTGTTCCATTCATTGTTCTACTTGTCGAAATTAACAAATAATTTCCTTTAAAGGATTAACAATGGGGCTCGTTGTTCACTTAAACTTGAAGAACAATAAATTGGCGAATTGTACTGTTTGGATGCTTTGCATATATGTTTCTTAGACTATATAGACGCAATATATACAAAGATTTCAACAGTCTACCTGTTCCATTCATTGTTCTACTTGTCGGAAGTTACAAATAATTTCCGATAAAGGATTAACCATTGGGGCTCGTTGTTCACTTAAACTTGAAGAACAAAAAATTGGCGAATGGTACTGTTTGGATGCTTTGCATATATGTTTCTTAGACTATATAGAAGCAATATATACATTGATTTCAACAGTCTACCTGTTCCATTCATTGTTCTACTTGTCGAAATTTACAAATAATTTCCTTTAAAGGATTAACAATGGGGCTCGTAGTTCACTTAAACTTGAAGAACAAAAAATTGGCGAATGGTACTGTTTGGATGCTTTGCATATATGTTTCTTAGACTATATAGACGCAATATATACAAAGATTTCAACAGTCTACCTGTTCCATTCATTGTTCTACTTGTCGGAAGTTACAAATAATTTCCGATAAAGGACTAACCATTGGGGCTCGTTGTTCACTTAAACTTGAAGAACAAAAAATTGGCGAATTGTACTGTTTGGATGCTTTGCATATATGTTTCATAGACTATTTAGAAGCAATATATACAATGATTTCAACAGTCTACCTGTTCCATTCATTGTTCTACTTGTCGAAATTTACAAATAATTTCTTTTAAAGGATTAACAATGGGGCTCGTAGTTCACTTAAACTTGAAGAACAAAAAATTGGCGAATGGTACTGTTTGGATGCTTTGCATATATGTTTCTTAGATTATATAGAAGCAATATATACAAAGATATCGACCGTCTACCTGTTCCATTCATTGTTCTACTTGTCGAAATTTACAAATAATTTCCTTTAAAGGATTAACAATGGGGCTCGTTGTTCACTTAAACTTGAAGAACAATAAATTGGCGAATTGTACTGTTTGGATGCTTTGCATATATGTTTCTTAGACTATATAGAAGCAATATATACAATGATTTCAACAGTCTACCTGTTCCATTCATTGTTCTACTTGTCGAAATTTACAAATAATTTCCTTTAAAGGATTAACAATGGGGCTCGTAGTTCACTTAAACTTGAAGAACAAAAAATTGGCGAATGGTACTGTTTGGATGCTTTGCATATATGTTTCTTAGACTATATAGACGCAATATATACAAAGATTTCAAGAGTCAACCTGTTCCATTCATTGTTCTACTTGTCGGAATTTACAAATAATTTCCGATAAAGTATTAACCATTGGGGCTCGTTGTTCACTTAAACTTGAAGAACAAAAAATTGGCGAATGGTACTGTTTGGATGCTTTGCATATATGTTTCTTAGACTATATAGAAGCAATATATACATTGATTTCAACCGTCTACCTGTACTATTCATTGTTCTACTTGTAGAAAGTTACAAATAATTACCACTTCATGATTATCAATGGGGCTCGTTGTTCACTTAAACTTGAAGAACAAAAAATTGGCGAATGGTACTGTTTGGATGCTTTGCATTTATGTTTCTTAGCCTACATAGAAGCATCATATACAAAGATTTCAACCGTCTACCTGTTCCATTCATTGTTCTACTTGTAGAAAATTACAATTAATTTCCGTTAAAGGATTAACAATGGGAATCGTAGTTCACTTAAACTTGAAGAACAAAAAATTGGCGAATGGTACTGTTTGGATGCTTTGCATATATGTTTCTTAGACTATATAGAAGCAATAAATGCAATGATTTCAACCGTCTTCCTGCTCCATTCATTGTTCTACTTGTAGAAAGTTACAAATAATTTCCATTTAAAGGATTAACAATGGGGCTCGTTGTTCACTTAAACTTGAAGAACAATAAATTGGCGAATTGTACTGTTTGGATGCTTTGCATATATGTTTCTTAGACTATATAGAAGCAATATATACAAAGATTTCAACCGTCTACCTGTTCCATTCATTGTTCTACTTGTCGAAAGTTACAAATAATTTCCGATAATGGATTAACCATTGAGTCTCATTGTTCACTTATACTTGAAGAACAAAAAATTGGCGAATTGTACTGTTTCGATGCTTTGCATATATGTTTCTTTGACTATATAGAAGCAATATATACATTGATTTCCACCGTCTACCTGTTCCATTCATTGTTCTACTTGTCAAAAATTACAAATAATTTCCGATAAAGGATTAACCATTGGGGCTCATTGTTCACTTAAACTTGAAGAACAAAAAATTGGCGAATGGTACTGTTTGGATGCTTTGCGTACATGTTTCTTAGACTATATGGAAGCAATATATACAAAGATTTCAGCCGTCTACGTGTTCCAATCATTGTTCTACTTGTCGAAATTTAGAAATAATTTCCTTTAAAGGATTAACAATGGGGCTCGTAGTTCACTTAAACTTGAAGAACAAAAAATTGGCGAATGGTACTGTTTGGATGCTTTGCATATATGGTTCTTAGACTATATAGACGCCATATATACTAAGATTTCAACCATCTACCTGTTCCATTCATTGTTCTACTTGTCGAAATTTACAAATAATTTCCTTTAAAGGATTAACAATGGGGCTCGTTGTTCACTTAAACTTGAAGAACAATAAATTGGCGAATTGTACTGTTTGGATGCTTTGCATATATGTTTCTTAGACTATATAGAAGCAATATATACAATGATTTCAACAGTCTACCTGTTCCATTCATTGTTCTACTTGTCGAAAGTTACAAATAATTTCCTTTAAAGGATTAACAATGGGGCTCGTAGTTCACTTAAACTTGAAGAACAAAAAATTGGCGAATTGTACTGTTTGGATTCTTTGCATATATGTTTCTTAGACTATTTAGAAGCAATATATACATTGATTTCAACCGGCTACCTGTTCCATTCATTGTTCTACTTGACGCAAGTTACAAATAATTTCCGTTAAAGTATTAACAATGGAGCTCGTAGTTCACTTAAACTTGAAGATCAAATAATTGGCGAATTGTACTGTTTGGACGCTTTGCATATATGTTTCTTAGACTATATAGAAGCAATATATACAATGATTTCAACAGTCTACCTGTTCCATTCATTGTTCTACTTGTCGAAATTTACAAATAATTTCCTTTAAAGGATTAACAATGGGGCTTGTAGTTCACTTAAACTTGAAGAACAAAAAATTGGCGAATGGTACTCTTTGGATGCCTTGCATATATGTTACTTAGATTATATAGAAGCAATATATACAAAGATTTCGACCATCTACCTGTTCCATTCATTGTTCTACTTGTCGAAATTAACAAATAATTTCCTTTAAAGGATTAACAATGGGGCTCGTTGTTCACTTAAACTTGAAGAACAATAAATTGGCGAATTGTACTGTTTGGATGCTTTGCATATATGTTTCTTAGACTATATAGACGCAATATATACAAAGATTTCAACAGTCTACCTGTTCCATTCATTGTTCTACTTGTCGGAAGTTACAAATAATTTCCGATAAAGGATTAACCATTGGGGCTCGTTGATCACTTAAACTTGAAGAACAAAAAATTGGCGAATGGTACTGTTTGGATGCTTTGCATATATGTTTCTTAGACTATATAGAAGCAATATATACATTGATTTCAACCGTCTACCTGTTCCATTCATTGTTCTACTTGTAGAAAGTTACAAATAATTTCCGTTTCATAATTATCAATGGGGCTCGTTGTTCACTTAAACTTGAAGAACAAAAAATTGGCGAATGGTACTGTTTGGATGCTTTGCATATATGTTTCGTAGACTATATAGAAGCAATATATACAATGACTTCAACCGTCTACATGATCCATTCATTGTTCTACTTGTCGATATTTACAAATAATTTCCTTTAAAGGATTAACAATTGGGCTCGTAGTTCACTTAAACTTAAAGAACAAAAAATTGGCGAATTGTACTGTTTGGATACTTTGCATATATGTTTCTTAGACTATTTAGAAGCAATATATAAAAAGATTTCAACCGTCTACCAGTTCCATTCATTGTTCTACTTGTCGAAAGTTACAAATAATTTCCGATAAAGGATTAACAATGGGGCTCATTGTTCACTTAAACTTGAAGAACAAAAAATTGGCGAATTGTACTGTTTGGATGCTTTGCATATATGTTTCATAGACTATTTAGAAGCAACATATAGAAAGATTTCACCCGTCTACCTGTACTATTCATTGTTCTACTTGTAGAAAGTTACAAATAATTTCCATTTCATGATTATCAATGGGGCTCGCTGTTCACTTAAACTTGAAGATCAAAAAATTGGCGATTGTTACTGTTTAGATGCTTTGCATATATGTTTCTTAGATTATATAGATGCAATATATACAAAGATTTCAACCGTCTACCTGTTCCATTCATTGTTCTACATGTCGAAATTTACAAATAATTTCCTTTAAAGGATTAACAATGGGGCTCGTCGTTCACTAAAACTTGAAGAACAATAAATTGGCGAATTGTACTTTTTGGATGCTTTGCATATATGTTTCTTAGACTATATAGAAGCAATATATACAATGATTTCAACAGTCTACCTGTTCCATTCATTGTTCTACTTGTCGAAATTTACAAATAATTTCCTTTAAAGGATTAACAATGGGGCTCGTAGTTCACTTAAACTTGAAGAACAAAAAATTGGCGAATGGTACTCTTTGGATGCTTTGCATATATGTTTCTTAGACTATATAGAAGCAACATATACAATGATTTCAACAGTCTACCTGTTCCATTCATTGTTCTACTTGTCGAAATTTACAAATAATTTCCTTTAAAGGATTAACAATGGGGCTCGTTGTTCACTTAAACTTGAAGAACAATAAATTGGCGAATTGTACTGTTTGGATGCTTTGCATATATGTTTCTTAGACTATATAGAAGCAATATATACAATGATTTCAACAGTCTACCTGTTCCATTCATTGTTCTACTTGTCGAAAATTACAATTAATTTCCGTTAAAGGATTAACAATGGGGCTCGTAGTTCACTTAAACTTGAAGAACAAAAAATTGGCGAATGGTACTGTTTGGATGCTTTGCATATATGTTTCTTAGACTATATAGAAGCAATATATACAATGATTTCAACAGTCTACCTGTTTAATTCATTGTTCTACTTGTCGAAATTTACAAATAATTTCCTTTAAAGGATTAACAATGGGGCTCGTAGTTCACTTAAACTTGAAGAACAAAAAATTGGCGAATGGTACTGTTTGGATGCTTTGCATATATGTTTCGCAGACTATATAGAAGCAATATATACAATGATTTCAACCGTCTACCTGTTCCATTCATTGTTCTACTTGTCGAAAGTTACAAATAATTTCTGTTAAAGGATTAACAATGGGAATCGTAGTTCACTTAAACTTGAAGTACAAAAAATTGGCGAATTGTATTGTTTGGATGCTTTGCATATATGTTTCTTAGACTATATAGAAGCAATACATACAATGATTTCAACCGTCTTCCTGCTCAATTCATTGTTCTACTTGTAGAAAGTTACAAATAATTTCCGTTAAAGTATTAACAATGGGGCTCGTAGTTCTCTTAAACTTGAAGAACAACAAATTGGCGAATTGTACTGTTTCGATGTTTGCATATATGTTTCTTTGACTATATAGAAGCAATATATACATTGATTTCCACCGTCTACCTGTTCCATTCATTGTTCTACTTGTAGAAAATTACAATTAATTTCCGTTAAAGGATTAACAATGGGGCTCGTAGTTCACTTAAACTTGAAGATCAATAAATTGGCGAATTGTACTGTTTGGATGCTTTGCATATATGTTTCATAGCCTACATAGAAGCATCATATACAAAGATTTCAACCGTCTACCTGTTCCATTCATTGTTCTACTTGTAGAAAATTACAATTAATTTCCGTTAAAGGATTAACAATGGGGCTCGTAGTTCACTTAAACTTGAAGAACAAAAAATTGGCGAATTGTACTGTTTGGATTCTTTGCATATATGTTTCTTAGACTATATAGAAGCAATATATAGAAAGATTTCACCCGTCTACCTGTACTATTCATTGTTCTACTTGTAGAAATTTACAAATAATTTCCACTTCATGATTATCAATGGGGTTCGTTGTTCACTTAAACTTGAAGAACAAAAAATTGGCGAATGGTACTGTTTGGATGCTTTGCATATATGTTTCTTAGATTATATAGAAGCAATATATACAAAGATTTCAACCGTCTACCTGTACCATTCATTGTTCTACTTGTCGAAAGTTACAAATAATTTCCGATAAAGGATTAACCAATGGGGCTCGTTGTTCACTTAAACTTGAAGAACAAAAAATTGGCGAATTGTACTGTTTG
Source organism: Cerceris ruficornis (assembly GCA_963989415.1). Taxonomy (NCBI): domain Eukaryota; kingdom Metazoa; phylum Arthropoda; class Insecta; order Hymenoptera; family Crabronidae; genus Cerceris; species Cerceris ruficornis. The sequence continues at coordinate 71,520 of CAXDIW010000460.1, forward strand.
GATGCTTTGCATATATGTTTCTTAGACTATTTAGAAGCAATATATAGAAAGATTTCACCCGTCTACCCGTACTATTCATTGTTCTACTTGTAGAAAGTTACAAATAATTTCCTTTAAAGGATTAAAAATGGGGCTCGTAGTTCACTTAAACTTGAAGAGCAAAAAATTGGCGAATTGTACTGTTTGGACGCTTTGCATATATGTTTCTTAGGCTATATAGAAGCAATATATACAAAGAATTCAACCGTCTACCTGTTCCATTCATTGTTCTACTTGTCGAAAGTTACAAATAATTTCCGATAAAGGATTAACCATTGGGGCTCATTGTTCACGTAAACATGAAGATGAAATAATTGGCGAATTGTACTGTTCGGATGCTTTGCATATGTGTCTCTTAGATTATATAGAAGCAATATATACAATGATTTCAACCGTCTACATGATCCATTCATTGTTCTACTTGTCGAAATTTACAAATAATTTCCTTTAAAGGATTAACAATGGGGCTCGTAGTTCACTTAAACTTGAAGAACAAAAAATTGGCGAATGGTACTGTTTGGATGCTTTGCATATATGTTTCTTAGACTATATAGAAGCAATATATACAAAGATTTCAAGCGTCTACCTGTTCCATTCATTGTTCTACTTGTCGCAAGTTACAAATAATTTGCGTTAAAGTATTAACAATGGGTCTCGTAGTTCACTTAAACTTGAAGATGAAATAATTGGCGAATTGTACTGTTTGGATGCTTTGCATATATGTTTCTTAGATTATATAGAAGCAATATATACAAAGATTTCAAGCGTCTACCTGTTCCATTCATTGTTCTACTTGTCGCAAGTTACAAATAATTTGCGTTAAAGTATTAACAATGGGTCTCGTAGTTCACTTAAACTTGAAGATGAAATAATTGGCGAATTGTACTGTTTGGATGCTTTGCATATATGTTTCTTAGATTATATAGAAGCAATATATTCAAAGATTTCAACCGTCTAACGGTTCCATTCATTGTTCTACTTGACGAAAATTACAAATAATTTCCGATAAAGGATTAACCATTGGGGCTCATTGTTCACTAAACTTGAAGAACAAAGATTGTCGAATTGTACTGTTTGGATGCTTTGCATATATGTTTCTTAGACTATATAGAAGCAATATATACAATGATTTCAGCCGTCTACCTGTTCCATTCATTGTTCTACTTGTCGCAAGTTACAAATAATTTCCGTTAAAGTATTAACAATGGGGCTCGTAGTTCACTTAAACTTGAAGATCAAATAATTGGCGAATTGTACTGTTTGGATTCTTTGCATATATGTTTCTTAGACTATACAGAAGCAATATATACAATGATTTCAACAGTCTACCTGTTCCATTCATTGTTCTACTTGTTGAAATTTACAAATAATTTCCTTTAAAGGATTAACAATGGGGCTCGTAGTTCACTTAAACTTGAAGAACAATAAATTGGCGAATTGTACTGTTTGGATGCTTTGCATATATGTTTCTTAGACTATATAGAAGCAATATACACAAAGATTTCAACCGGCTACCTGTTCCATTCATTGTTCTACTTGTCGCAAGTTACAAATAATTTCCGTTAAAGTATTAACAATGGGGCTCGTAGTTCACTTAAACTTGAAGAACAAAAAATTGGCGAATTGTACTGTTTGGATGCTTTGCATATATGTTTCTCAGACTATATAGAAGAAATATATACAAAGATTTCAACCGTCTACCTGATCCATTCATTGTTCTACTTGTCGAAATTTACAAATAATTTCCTTTGAAGGATTAACAATGGGGCTCATTGTTCACTTAAACTTGAAGACCAAAAAATTGGCAATTGGTACTGTTTGGATGCTTTGCGTACATGTTTCTTAGACTATATGGAAGCAATATATACAAAGATTTCAACCGTCTACGTGTTCCAATCATTGTTCTACTTGTCGAAATTTAGAAATAATTTCCTTTAAAGGATTAACAATGGGGCTCATTGTTCACTTAAACTTGTAGAACAAAAAATTGGCGAACGGTACTGTTTGGATACTTTGCATATATGTTTCTTAGACTATATGGAAGCAATATATACAAAGATTTCAACCGTCTACGTGTTCCAATCATTGTTCTACTTGTCGAAATTTACAAATAATTTCATTTAAAGGATTAACAATGAGGCTCGTTGTTCACTTAAACTTGAAGAACAAGAAATTCGCGAATTGTACTGTTTGGATGCTTTGCATATATGTTTCTTAGACTATATAGAAGCAATATATACAATGATTTCAACCGTCTACCTGTTCCATTCATTGTTCTACTTGTCGAAATTAACAAATAATTTCCTTTAAAGGATTAACAATGGGGCTCGTAGTTCACTTAAACTTGAAGAACAAAAAATTGGCGAATTGTACTGTTTGGATGCTTTGCATATATGTTTCTTAGACTATTTAGAAGTAATATATAGAAAGATTTCACCCGTCTACCTGTACTATTCATTGTTCTACTTGTAGAAAGTTACAAATAATTTCCATTTCATGATTATCAATGGGGCTCGCTGTTCACTTGAACTGGAAGATCAAAAAATTGGCGATTGTTACTGTTTAGATGCTTTGCATATAGGTTTCGTAGACTATTTAGAAGCAATATATAGAAAGATTTCACCCGTCTACCCGTACTATTCATTGTTCTACTTGTAGAAAGTTACAAATAATTTCCTTTAAAGGATTAAAAATGGGGCTCGTAGTTCACTTAAACTTGAAGAGCAAAAAATTGGCGAATTGTACTGTTTGGACGCTTTGCATATATGTTTCTTAGGCTATATAGAAGCACCATATACAAAGGTTTCAACCGTCTACCTGTTCTATTTATTGTTCTACTTGTCGAAAATTACAAATAATTTCCGATAAAGGATTAACCATTGGGTCTCATTGTTCACTTAACCTTGAAGACCAAAAAATTGGCAAATGGTATTGTTTGGATGCTTTGCGTACATGTTTCTTAGACTATATGGAAGCTATATATACAAAGATTTCAACAGTCTACGTGTTCCAATCATTGTTCTACTTGTCGAAATTTAGAAATAATTTCCTTTAAAGGATTAACAATGGGGCTCGCTGTTCACTTAAACTTGAAGAACAAAAAATTGGCGAATGGTACTGTTTGGATGCTTTGCATATATGTTTCTTGGACTATATAGAAGCAATATATACATTGATTTCAACCGTCTACATGTTCCATTCATTGTTCTACTTGTCGCAAGTTACAAATAATTTCCGTTAAAGTATTAACAATGGGACTCGTAGTTCACTTAAACTTGAAGATCAAATAATTGGCGAATTGTACTGTTTGGATGATTTGCAGATATGTTTCTTAGACTATATAGAAGCAATATGTACAATGATTCCAACCGTCTATCTGTTCCATTCATTGTTCTACTTGCCGAAATTTACAAATAATTTCCTTTAAAGGATTAACAATGGGGCTCGTAGTTCACTTAAACTTGAAGAACAAAAAATTGGCGAATGGTACTGTTTGGATGCTTTGATTATATGTTTCTTAGATTATATAGAAGCAATATATACAAAGATTTCAACCGTCTACCTGTTCCATTCATTGTTCTACTTGTAGAAAATTACAAATAATTTCCATTTCATGATTATCAATTGGGCTCGCTGTTCACTTAAACTTGAAGATCAAAAAATTGGCGATTGTTACTGCTTAGATGCTTTGCATATATGTTTCTTAGACTATATAGAAGCAATATATAGAAAGATTTCACCCGTCTACCCGTACTATTCATTGTTCTACTTGTAGAAAGTTACAAATAATTTCCTTTAAAGGATTAAAAATGGGGCTCGTAGTTCACTTAAACTTGAAGAGCAAAAAATTGGCGAATTGTACTGTTTGGACGCTTTGCATATATGTTTCTTAGACTATATAGAAGCAATATATACAAAGAATTCAACCGTCTACCTGTTCCATTCATTGTTCTACTTGTCGAAAGTTACAAATAATTTCCGATAAAGGATTAACCAATGGGGCTCGTAGTTCACTTAAACTTGAAGAACAAAAAATTGGCAAATGGTACTGTTTGGATGCTTTGCATATATGTTTCTTAGATTATATAGAAGCAATATATACAAAGATTTCAACCGTCTACCTGTTCCATTCATTGTTCTACTTGTCGAAATTTACAAATAATTTCCTTTAAAGGATTAACAATGGGGCTCGTAGTTCACTTAAATTTGAAGAACAAAAAATTGGCGAATTGTACTGTTTGGATGCTTTGCATATGTGTTTCTTAGACTATTTAGAAGCAATATATAGAAAGATTTCACCCGTCTACCCGTACTATTCATTGTTCTACTTGTCGAAAGTTACAAATAATTTCCGATAAAGGATTAACCAATGGGGCTCGTTGTTCACTTAAACTTGAAGAACAAAAAATTGGCGAATGGTACTGTTTGGATGCTTTGCATATATGTTTCTTAGATTATATAGAAGGAATATATACAAAGATTTCAACCGTCTACCTGTACCATTCATTGTTCTACTTGTCGAAAGTTACAAATAATTTCCGATAAAGGATTAACCAATGGGGCTCGTTGTTCACTTAAACTTGAAGAACAAAAAATTGGCGAATGGTACTGTTTGGATGCTTTGCATATATGTTTCTTAGACTATTTAGAAGCAATATATAGAAAGATTTCACCCGTCTACCCGTACTATTCATTGTTCTACTTGTAGAAAGTTACAAATAATTTCCTTTAAAGGATTAAAAATGGGGCTCGTAGTTCACTTAAACTTGAAGAGCAAAAAATTGGCGAATTGTACTGTTTGGACGCTTTGCATATATGTTTCTTAGGCTATATAGAAGCAATATATACAAAGAATTCAACCGTCTACCTGTTCCATTCATTGTTCTACTTGTCGAAAGTTACAAATAATTTCCGATAAAGGATTAACCATTGGGGCTCATTGTTCACGTAAACATGAAGATGAAATAATTGGCGAATTGTACTGTTCGGATGCTTTGCATATGTGTCTCTTAGATTATATAGAAGCAATATATACAATGATTTCAACCGTCTACGTGTTCCTATCATTGTTCTACTTGTAGAAAGTTACAAATAATTACCGATAAAGGATTAACCTTTGGGGCTCATTGTTCACGTAAACATGAAGATGAAATAATTGGCGAATTGTACTGTTTGGATGCTTTGCATATGTGTCTCTTAGATTATATAGAAGCAATATATACAATGATTTCAACCGTCTACGTCTTCCTATCATTGTTCTACTTGTAGAAAGTTACAATTAATTTCCGTTAAAGGATTAACAATGGGGCTCGTAGTTCACTTAAACTTGAAGAACAAAAAATTGGCGAATTGTACTGTTTGGATACTTTGCATATTTGTTTCGTAGACTATATAGAAGCAATATATACAATGATTTCAACCGTCTACATGATCCATTCATTGTTCTACTTGTCGAAATTTACAAATAATTTCCTTTAAAGGATTAACAATGGGGCTCGTAGTTCACTTAAACTTGAAGAACAAAAAATTGGCGAATGGTACTGTTTGGATGCTTTGCATATATGTTTCTTAGACTATATAGAAGCAATATATACAAAGATTTCAACCGTCTACCTGTTCCATTCATTGTTCTACTTGTCGAAAGTTACAAATAATATCCGATAACGGATTAAGCATTGGGGCTCATTGTTCACTTAAACTTGAAGAACAAAAAATTGGCGAATTGTACTGTTTGGATGCTTTGCATATATGTTTCTTAGATTATATAGAAGCAATATATACAAAGATTTCAACCGTCTACCTGTTCCATTCATTGTTCTACTTGTCGAAATTTACAAATAATTTCCTTTAAAGGATTAACAATGGGGCTCGTAGTTCACTTAAATTTGAAGAACAAAAAATTGGCGAATTGTACTGTTTGGATGCTTTGCATATGTGTTTCTTAGACTATTTAGAAGCAATATATAGAAAGATTTCACCCGTCTACCCGTACTATTCATTGTTCTACTTGTAGAAAGTTACAAATAATTTCCTTTAAAGGATTAAAAATGGGGCTCGTAGTTCACTTAAACTTGAAGAGCAAAAAATTGGCGAATTGTACTGTTTGGACGCTTTGCATATATGTTTCTTAGACTATATAGAAGCAATATATACAAAGAATTCAACCGTCTACCTGTTCCATTCATTGTTCTACTTGTCGAAAGTTACAAATAATTTCCGATAAAGGATTAACCAATGGGGCTCGTTGTTCACTTAAACTTGAAGAACAAAAAATTGGCGAATGGTACTGTTTGGATGCTTTGCATTTATATTTCTTAGACTATATAGAAGCAATATATACAATGATTTCAACCGTCTACCTGTTCCATTCATTGTTCTACTATTAGAAAGTTACAAATAATTTCCGTTTCATGATTATCAATGGGGCTCGTAGTTCGGGCATCGCATTTTGTCTTTCGCGTGAAACATTTTCCCATCATTTTTACAGGTTTAAACGACGGAATGAACGACGGAATGAACGACGGCATGAACGACAAAATGAACGGGAAAATGTGTCAGGCAAAATTTCTTGCTCTACTTTACTTTCGTTACCCATCTCGCACTGGGAGAAATAAATTCCCGACCGTGATGCGACGAGCATCCAATGCTTAAGGACTAACGCGAAATTTATTCCTTATTAAATTAACCTTACGAATAATCTTAATCTCAACATACCACGAACGTCTTAAAGTCTAATCCATTACAATTACAATTTGACCGCCCGCCCGCAATATCAATCTGACCTTCGATATGGGAGCAGTTTTTGTACACAGTGAAAATCATCCTATCTCGGGGGAAATACAAACACAATCTGAGCCTGTCCAATTAATAGCAAAGATTTCTTTGCAAAATATTGCCTGATTCCTTATCTGCATAGCAGAAAGCAAACCTCTTGGCCAGAAAATGACAAATGCATTCTGCTTGAAACAGAATGAAGAGAAACATCGTATTGCTTCATGAATGAAGAAAGTCGGACAACAATTATCTCATGAATCAGACTTCGAAAACAATACAGACGATACTTTGATCCAAAAATCAAACGTATCGAAACCATTAACAACGAAACCATTAAGAAATGGTCATCACACGATCGTAACAAATTTTCAGAAGAAATATCTGCAAACCTAACACACAATTTGCAACACAAGATGTCACCGAGAAATATCCATCGAACTCCCTTCGATGTGATTCGATTCATGCAACTCCTGCAATAAAAACTCATTTGTTAGTAAAATGTCATTACACTGTGGATTCCCCCAGCGTCTCTGGACGCCTGTCTCTCTTAATTTCCATGGGCATGGTCCAATTCATTTCCTCTAAATATCCATTATTAGTATTCCGTCTTCTGCAACAAACTCTCATTAATTTTGCCCAAAACGCGCAACATAAAACGAAATATCACCGACCCTTGAATATTGTAACAGACGAGTATCGAAATTTACGAAAATCAAATGAAGCATAATTTATTAAAAATTGTAGGAAATGCAAATGTTGTAAACTTTACGATAAAGAATGATCAGAAATTTAAAAAAGCAAATATAAAATTTGAAGTTACATATCGAGTCGACAAACGCGAATTGAATAGTATGGACAATTTAGCAAATTGTGCAATGTCACAATCATTTGCTATCAAATAAATTACTTGAATGAAAAAAGCTAATTTCGACGCAGTTGCATTCGAAATTATTTGAAACCTTTCCATCATCCGAGCATAAAAATAAATGCATCACTCTTTAATTCGCGACGCGAAAAGTGTTAAATAACGACAGACTTCCCCCTTTGCTACAATATAACTCTACCATTTAGTGAAATAAATAAGCAAATATCTAAAAGCGACGCGTTTACTTCTTATCTGTATTTGCTATCCGTCTATCACACTGCAATTTCGATATATATGTTTCGGGCGCAAGTTTGTTATTTTCATTCTATTAAAAAAGTATGCAAAACCCGTGGTCCGTAATTTTTGTAAGAAATTTGCGAGAATTCATCGAAACCTCTACGTCGACGCGGTATTCTCACAAAAATGTCATCGCGATCCAAGTAAAATACAGACAATATTAAATTAATAACTTTAACCATGACAGCCAGCAGCGTGTTTCCTATTTCACGAATTTTATTAAATTAACTGACACTCATTTTCTATCTGTGTCATCAAATGTGCATATAACTTTTTATACTTTTATTTGCGGAGTGGTTTCAATGACCACGATGAAATTCATTGACTGATTGGTCTCAATGGACAATACATAATATAACTTGACAAAAATTCTACATAAATCCTCAAAATTTCTTGTATTAAAAGATACATTTGCAGCAGTATTTCTATTTGCAAGCACTTGATTAACAATACAAAAATCATGACATGAAGCAGCCAAAAGGCGCTGAAAATCCCGAAATCATCGAGCAGCCAAGAGGCGCTTTCAATAAAAATCGCGAGAAACCGGTGCCATTTCAGGCTCTTACTGTTCGCAACCCTAGCTCAAAACCCGCCTATTGCCATTTCATGGCTCTCATTCTTCGCAACGCTACTTTAAAACACGCATATTGCCATTCCATGGCTATCATACGTAATATTTTTTTTTCTTTTCACCCCGCTAAAAATATATTTACATTGTCACTCACTGCTAAAACTATGTTTCGAGAAGCAGCAATATGCTGCCACATTACATATACATGCCCATTTGTATTTTGCCTGCCGTTTATCAGGGTAATTGCTATTATATGGTGTCGTCAAAATAAACGAATTTTAAAAAAAAAAATACGTAATATTATTTAATAAACAATCGCGTACTGCCATTTCGAGGCTTTCATTGTTCGCAACGCTACTTCAAAACCCGCCTACTGCCATTCCGGGGGCTCTCAGAATTCGCAACACTACCTATCCGGAAAAAAAGAAGCTATCGTTGGGAGCAGGCCTCCTGAGGCACTCCATGGGGAGTTGCATTTTTGTAACTCCAATTGCTGAGTCTCTGACTCAGCAGATGCGCATCTCTCAGCTGCTTTTGTATTTCGCAACGCTAGTTTCGCGATTGTTCAAAAGAAAACCGCGTATAATTCATATTTCGCAACACAAATTTAGAATTTATTAAGAGCAAACTCCCGGACACCCATTTCAGGTGCTAAAACGTGATGCTATACTCTACAAATTATTAAGAAAATACTAATTCGAAATATTCTATAAGATACTAAAACAAACTCCCGTGCTCCTTGAACAAGGGCTATGTCGCAACTCTACTTTAACAATTAATTATTCAAAGACAAACCGGGCACTTTTCGTGCTTTATATCGCAACGCTACTTTAAAGAATTACTGTTCAAAGAAAAACCGGTCACTTTTCGTGCTTCAATTCGCAACGCTACTTCTAAACATCTAATTAAAGCAAGCTCCCGTTCGCCATCTCGGGCGATATCTCTCGCAACTCTATCTCTAATTTAATATAATATTCTAAAAATTAAAAAACCGAGTATATTCATATCGCAACACTAACAACTACCAATTAATTCGAACAAACCCGTGGGAACCATCCGTGGTGACCTTAATTTCGCAACACTAACGAGCAAGGTATACGTAACTCTAATTTCGCAATGAAAAACCGCATGCAGCCAAGATGCGCTCGTTGGACGGGAATGTTACATCCGTCAGAGGACAAATACAGAAAGCGAGCACAGTGAATTAACAAATACTAATAATGACTTTCCATTCTAGAACCCAAAACGGATTCGAGGATGAAAAGCCATTCGCTGCAGCCCTCTTCGTGACAGTTTGTCGGGCCTCTTCGGCACTTGTTAGCCACTTCTTCTGCCGCTAGAGAATGCTCGAATACTTTGCACCAACAAAAGTCTTACTATTATCAAATTCAACAGTGAAAACCACACCACGAGCGTGCAGAGCGTATTCGCTGCTCGTGTAGCACAGTTTTCATAAAAAAAGGCAAAGTATTCGAACATCGCACCGGGAGTTACACCACGTGCGCAAAAAATTTACAAACTAGAAACTACGGTCAAAAAGAGGGGGACACTCGGTTTGACCGTAGTTTGATCCCAGGTCCAGGCATATCACTTTTACCCGACCTACACAGAGAATGTGATATCCTGAATTCCTGGCCCTTCCTGCTTATATTTAACTCACATTCAAGAACGGTATGCTACCTACGTATCTAAAACCTATATTTAAAAATGCAAATCGCGACACAAATCACACAAACACACATCACTCCACGGTTCTCAATCAGGAACCAATGTGCATGGGCCTGAACTAGAGAGGACTCCCCGGGGTTCCTCCGACACCCGAGTTCGCAAACAACATTCATACTCTAAAATGTACGTACCAATTTCCTGAAATCGACTGACAAGGTTGGCGACCATTGCGTTACTTCATTATAATACTCTATCGCGATTTGACAGGTTTATTGTTCGCGACTAAAGTGAACAACAGCCGCGGAACGGAACGTTGGTTCGCTCCCGAATGGAAGCGGCGCGCGAGGACAGGGACTGAGGCGACTGGTCCGATGCACGTTTGGAAGCACGTGGAGGAAAGAAAACTCCCTTACACCAAAACTCGCTTTATTCCGTCTCAAATCAACAAACACAAACACTTGGGTTTTAACGAGGGACAATATCGCGAATCTACGAATAAAAATACGGGTCGCGAAGGCCGACCGCGTGAACAATAATTGCGAAAGCAACTGAACAAAAAGTGATGACTCTCAACGCGCGATGCGCAGTTTATCGCGGCACAGTAGAAAGAAGAGTGAAGCGCGGAACAGGTGCGTTCGCTTGTTCGCGTTACAATTCAGAAAAGAGGGCGCTGAAGTTAGCATAATCGCGAATAGGAGCAGCGAAAGGGCCACGTGGGCCGTGCGTCACAAGGATATAATTGGCTCCCGGGCATCACGCGATGTGACGAGTTCGACATACGAAGACATGGAGATGACCAGTCTTCCTGGACTTCAACGGAAGTACCAGGACCGACTCGTGTGAGCCGAGAGCCCCTCCCTGTGGCGCACAACCCACTGCCAACCCCGAACATGCCGCCCACCTCGAAACAACGGTTTCGATGAACGACTAGAGATGCGAAGGAATCTAGGACATAAATTGAACAGTCCAACCGCCCACCGTGGCGGTGCCAGGACGAGATGGGAAACAAAAAAAATAAGTAGAAGTCGCGCGTCTTCTCAGAGGCGCGATGCGGTACTTGCATGTACAAGCATCGAAGCGGCCGCCCACCACAAGGGTGCCAGGGCGGAGCGCGAACAAAAGGGAGACTGTTGTAAGTAGCAGTTACGCAAAATTAATACAATGATATGGCATGAATAACAAGAAACAAACACAAGCTAGCGCATGACAATAAGTACCTTATATCTAGACTTAACTTAACGATGGCCGGAACGGCTCGAAATATCATTAATGCTGGGGGGTTCTTATCAACTAACGCCGTTATCCATTAGGATAAGTAAAGAAAATACATCGAAAGGTCTTAAATCTAGGAACACAAGCACGTCGCAGAAAAACATTCCCAGTGCCGGAAGGGGGGAGGAACGAGAGTAAAACAATGCACACACGCGAGTAACGCAGTCATGGAGGCGTCGGAGAATCTTTAGATGCACTCCAGATAGGTAACAAACACAGTTTGCCGATCGGCCGCTTATACTCCGCACGAGCAGTTTTGATAGTAACGACGCGCGTAACACTGTCGGGACCCGGGTGAACCTGAACGACGCGGCCGAGCTCCCACTTCGCTGGCGGAAGACTGGAGTTCCGGAGGAGAACCATGCGACCGACCTGGACGGGGGGTTGAACGGTACGCCACTTAGTCCGTTGCTGTAACGTATTGACGTAGTCGGATTGCCAAATGCGCCAAAACCGCTCATTCATTTGGCGGACGAGCTGCCAACGCGAGAGACGATTCTCGGTCAGGTCAAGGATGGACGGTTCCGGGGGCACGACGATCGCGGCGCCGATCGTGAAATGACCGGGAGTAAGGCACTCGAGGTCATCGAGTGTGTCGGATAAGGGACACTGCGGCCTAGAATTCAGACAGGCTTCGATTCGGCATAAGAGGGTGGACAATTCCTCGAAGGTTAGCGTCCGGTCTCCAACAACACGAGAGAGATGAGTTTTCACACTCCGGACTCCAGCCTCCCACAGACCACCGAAGTGAGGAGCCGAGGGAGGAATGAAGTGCCAAGAGATGCGATCAGACACCGTCGAATTGAGGAAGTCCGGATCACGAAGGGCCGCGCGGTACGCTTTGGTCATTTCACGATCGGCACCGACGAAGGTCGTCCCGTTATCCGAGTACATAGCTTCGGGGATGCCGCGACGAGAACAGAACCGAGAAAATGCACCAATGAATGCTCGGAGGAATAATCGCTTACTAACTCGAGGTGAATGGCTTTCGAGGTCAGACAAACGAACAACGCGATATATGCCTTGCGAGACCTTGCTCCGCGACCAGGTGAGGAACGAATCCACACGGGACCTGCGTAATCAACTCCTGAGTGTAGAAAACTCCGGAAGGTGGGAGTCACCCGGACACGAGGGAGGTCACCCATGAGCTGACGAGGAACCGCCGCACGTTCACGAGTACATGGGACACAATGATGAATGATGCGACGGACGATTCCACGCGCGCGGAGAAGCCAGTACTCCCGCCGCAGGATGCTGAGCGTCAGCTGCGGTCCCGAATGCAGCGCTCGTTGATGGACATTGAGAATGAGGAGGTCAACGAGCGGATGGGCAGACAGGAGGATTGGGTGGCGGGACTCGAAGGACATTGGAGCATGTCTTAAGCGGCCTCCAACCCGAATAAGGTTATCGGATGATACGAAAGGACGGAGGGAAAGAAGAGGATGCTTAGGAGGGAGTTCCTTTCTAGACGAGAGAAGGTGAAATTCCGCTGGAAAAACTTCACGTTGGATACAGCGCAACCAGAAACAACGAGAACAATTATACTCCTCGGCCGTGACGTGAACACTACCGATAGGGGTTTGGACCATGTCTTTTCGACGGCGACATCGACTAATAAAACGAATAACAAGGGCGGTGATACGGAGTAGTCTGTCCCATGAGGAGTAGCGAACAGATAACTCCCACATGGGTCGGACAGGTGAACACTGGAGAGCGGCGGTGACCCTCTCCTCGAGATGAGAGTCAAAGTTGACGTTGGGAGGAGGGGTAGGCCAGGAGACCCGTTCCCCGCGCAACCACGGAGGGCCTCGCCACCAAAGAGAGTGATTGAGGATATCGGTGGGTAGAATTCCGCGAGACGCGACGTCGGCGGGGTTGTCGGACGTCGGAACGTACCGCCACACTGCGGATGGAACGAGTTCATGTATTCGGGCAACACGATGGGCCACGAATATTTTCCATCGCGATGGGTGCTGCGAAATCCAGTGCAGCACGACAGTAGAGTCGGACCAACAGGTGACGGGTACATTACCGAAACCCATGGACGCGACGGTGAATGAGATGAGACGAGCTAACAGCACGGCGGCATTCAACTCGAGGCGGGGTATACTCATCGGTGTCAAGGGGGCGACTTTAGACTTGCCCGCGAGCAAAGAAACAGTGATATGGTTTGATTCAGACAACACCCGGAGGTAAACAGCCGCAGCATAAGCGGAGGAGGACGCGTCGGCAAAACCATGAAGCTCAATGGATGAGACGCTCGCGGAGAGTTGCGTCCATCGAGGTATCTTGACCAGATTTATTTGGCTCAAGTTAGAGGAAAAGGCCGCCCAATCACGAAGAATGGGCGGTGGGACAGGATCGTCCCAGCCGACCTTGCTCCTCCATAGATCTTGCATAACAAGTTTGGCTTTAATGACAACGGGGGTGACCCATCCGAGGGGGTCATATAGTCGCGATATGATTGACAGAACGGCACGCTTAGTAATTGGTTCGCGGTCAAACGGCGACACAGAAAACGAAAATTCATCCCGACTGGGAGACCAGACAATGCCGAGGACCTTCAGACTTTCGTCCGCGGATAGGACCTTGTCGCATGCCAGCCCGTGATCCGACTCATCTACATCAGCGAGCAAGTGCGACGAGTTGCTTGCCCACTTCCGGAGGGTGAAGCCGCCTTTGTTCAAGAGAGAAATAGATTGTTGACGGGCGAGGCGGAGGGAATCGACGTCGTCAGCTCCGAAAAGGACATCGTCGACGTATGTGTTTAGCCGAAGAGTCTCTCGAGCAAGAGGGAAGTCATCACCGTCGTCCTCAGCGAGTTGCTGCAGAACGCGAAGCGCGAGAAAGGGCGCACAGGCCATACCATATGTTACGGTTAACAGTTGAAACTCCTTCAAGGAGGAGGAGGGTTCAGAGAGCCACAAGATTCGCTGGTAGTCGACGTCTCGCGGATCAACGAGGATCTGCCGGTACATCTTAGCGATGTCCGCGGAGTACACGTACCTCCACCGACGCCATCGTAGGATGACCGCAGTCAGGTCCTGCTGAAGTTTTGGACCGGTTAACAAGTGATCGTTTAAAGACGTTCCGTCAGAGGTTCGACATGAGGCGTTGAAAACGACACGCAATCTGCTGGTAGCGCTGTCCGTTCGAAAGACTGGGTGGTGAGGAATGTACACAGTGGTGGAAACAGGAGAGGGAGGTAAACAAGAAACGGCGCGCATGTGGCCGAGTCGTTCATACTCACCCATGAAACTACGGTATTCGCGTTCGAGGTAGGTGTCGCGGGAAAGCCGGCGGGAGATACTACGCGCGAGTTTTTCTGCGGTTTCCCGAGAACGCCCGATCTTAATGGGGGGCCCGACCTTGAACGGAAGTCGCACAATGTAGCGACCCGACGAATCACGAGAATGAGTTTCGCGGAAGTGCGCTTCGCACTGAGCGTCACCGGGTTCCACGACCTGAGAACGGGGCAGCTCCTCAAGCTCCCAGAATCTCCTTACTTCCTCGTCGAGAGAGGGGGTGGTGAAGCAGTGGTACGCCAGGACGCACCGCGGAGTGTCTCGCATGAAGTCCCATTCCTGGTCGTCGGGGACAGGACAGATTGGAGGCTCACGAGGGCCAGTAATGACCCATCCGAAAATCGTCTCCTGCGCGACAGGCTCGCCCCTATTGCCTTTACGAACACCGGTCAACAAAACGTCGTTATAGAGATCGGCGCCAATGATTAAATCGATCCGATGGGAGGAAGCCGGATCATCGTCCGCCCACGTCAGGTCGGCTAAGTGACTAAGACACGCCGCGGGTGGTAATTGTTTAGGCGAATACGCAGTTAGGGCGTCGAGTACAAGTGCCACAGTGGAAAACACGGGGCCAGTGCGAGCTCGGTGCGCAACGGCCAGATGGACGGCGTGACGTGCCGTCCCGGAGGGTGTACAAGCAATCCCGTGTAAAGGGGTCGGTAAACGAATTCGGTCTGCTCTTAGAATTTGAGCCAAATGCTCACTCACGAAGGTGAGTTCAGATCCGGGGTCAAGAAGGGCACGAAACACAGCAGCACGTCCTCCGAGAACTCCGGCCAAAAGATAGGCAGTGCCAAGAACCATCCCACGGCGCTTTCGAACACCAACTGAAACTTGCAATGCCGTTGCGTCATTTGCCGCGGTGGGGGTGGGCTGATCGGGTGACTGAAGCGCGGGACGGTTGACGTTTACGACCCGCGACGAACCATGCAAAGAGGTGTGGTGCCGCTGACGACACTCCTGACACGTGAATTTGCTTGTACACTCGGAAAGAGAATGACGGGTGCTCATACAATTGAGACAGCGCTTGAACCGGACAGCTATTTCGCGACGCTCGGACGCGGATACACGAAGATAGCGCGGGCATGCTTGCAAGAAGTGGGCAGATTTACATAGCGGGCAGCTACCCTTCGTGGACGACGGGGTGGTGGCAACGTGAACACGAGAAACGGGCAATTTGGAAGGGGGTTGGTGCGTCGCAGGGCAACACTCCTGCAGCGCACAGACTCGCGATGATACGAATGCTTCTAAGTCCTTATAGCTAGGCAAATCGTTACCGTCGCTCGCGCGGTGCGCCCAGGCCTTTCGCGTGACAGGGTCGGTTTTCTGAGCCACGACATAAGTGAACACGTCGTCCAGAAGGGTCGCGTCATCTCTGCACATCCTTTTTAGAGCCGCAATTATACTACTCGCTCGGTCAATTAAGAGCTGTAAGTCGTTCGCGTTTTCTCGCGAAACGGATGGGATCGCGAAAAAATCGGTGACTAATTTAGTTAACAAGCGTCGCTTTTTCTCAAACCGCGCCGTTAACGCGTTCCACTCTACCTGAAAGTTATCTGCGGTGATAGCTAGGTGTTTAATGCAATCGTGCGCGGAGTGGCTTACGCTTGATGTTAGGTAGTGCATCTTGGTGAAGTCCGAGATGTCCTTATTATCCCGCACCAACGTACAGAACTTGTCGCGGGACGACTCCCACTCTTCTATCCTCCCGTCGAACGGTGTCAGTCGGATCGGTGGAAGGGGAACCATAGGGGGAGCAGGACTGCTCCGGCACGACGATGAGTTCATGGCAGGTGGGGATGTTGGAGAAGGGGGCTCCAAACTTTCCAATGCCTCGTTCATGACGTCGAGGGCGCTGCTGTATGCTTCCTCGACCACAGAGAAATGGTCGTCCTCGAAATATTCAACCTGGGCTTGCTGGTCGGCAGGGCACAGCAGAACGTAGGAAACGTGGCCATCTTGGAACTTTTCCCACGTGGTGGTCAGATTCGAGATTCGGGATCGAATCTTGGCGGGCGTGAGAGTGGCTTCGCCGGCCTTTTTAAAGTTCACCAGGGCCTTCTCAATTACCCCTCGCAGCATTTGCTGTTTCACACGAATGTCCTCCATGCTTCGCACAGTTACACCAGTCTGACAGAAGTTCGTAACACCTCGCGCACTATCCGGCTCGAAGGACCAAATTTATGTTCGCGACTAAAGTGAACAACAGCCGCGGAACGGAACGTTGGTTCGCTCCCGAATGGAAGCGGCGCGCGAGGACAGGAACTGAGGCGACTGGTCCGATGCACGTTCGGAAGCACGTGGAGGAAAGAAAACTCCCTTACACCAAAACTCGCTTTATTCCGTCTCAAATCAACAAACACAAACACTTGGGTTTTAACGAGGGACAATATCGCGAATCTACGAATAAAAATACGTGTCGCGAAGGCGGACCGCGTGAACAATAATTGCGAAAGCAACTGAACAAAAAGAGATGACTCTCAACGCGCGATGCGTAGTTTATCGCGGCACAGTAGAAAGAAGAGTGAAGCGCGGAACAGGTGCGTTCGCTTGTTCGCGTTACAATTCAGAAAAGAGGGCGCTGAAGTTAGCATAATCGCGAATAGGAGCAGCGAAAAGGCCACGTGGGCCGTGCGTCACAAGGATATAATTGGCTCCCGGGCATCACGCGATGTGACGAGTTCGACATACGAAGACATGGAGATGACCAGTCTTCCTGTATTTTAACGGAAGTACCAGGACCGACTCGTGTGAGCCGAGAGCCCCTCCCTGTGGCGCACAACCCACTGCCAACCCCGAACATTTATAGAATTATAAATATTTGACATTGTATCGTTTGATATTTGAGGCAATGTATATGGCATATGTTGCACAGATAGAGAGAATTTCATCATTGGCATGCCATATACATCGATGAGTTGTAGTAAGAGTGAAAAGGACAATAAGGCAAAATATATTGTTGAAGGTTGTATAAATTATTTTATGATACGAGAAAATTTCAAGCGACGCAAGATCCACAGCCTAACACACATCACACACATGTGGAAATTACGTCGTGCACGATTCGCCACCGCAATGTCAGTCGCTGATTTTTAAAAAAAAGGCCGTGCCCACCGCCTTTACCCATTCGAAGTGCACCTGGGCACTCGAATGAGTTCGGGCTTAAAGTGAACGCGGCAGAACTTTGCACTCACTGCGTATTTTTGCTGAAAATCCTAGCTAAGAGGATGATTAGAAGAATTCTAACGGTCTGATTTATGAAAAATTGCCGCAAGTGACTCGAATTTGATATTTAATCAAGCAAATGACTCGACTTTTATATTTATTTAAGCAAGTGACTCGACTTTCATATTTGTTCTAGCAAAGAGAATTTTAATTGAAAAAGTGAACTCTATAGAAGCAAAATACTCTACTTTATATATTTGTAAATATGCAAAATTTACTTTGAATTGAAAATGAATATTAAAAACCGGGAGATCTCGTCATCAGGGGAAGAATTTTAACAGGGAAATGTATTAACTGTCACTCTGACTTCGAGATCTACCCGTCGCGAATTGCCTTCTTGTAGATAATACAATAATTGTTATTGAAACGACGCGAAACAAATTTACAAACTTCCGAAATTTCGTCAATCAAAAGCACAAATCGAGCGATCTATTTTAAAACATAAATCGTCTCGAAGAAAGCAATTAGCCGCGATCTTATAACAAATTTTGTTATAAGAATATTTTTCCAGTGAATATAAAGAACGCACAATACTCGTCAACTGTTCATTTGTGTTGATAAATTCGCAACGCTAACTGTAAATTTCATGATTACATTCATGTAAATAATGCAAAAATCGCGCTACAAGAAGGCCCTGTCCTAAGCTACGATATACATGACAGTACACAAGGAAAATATATAACAGTTTCTACTCACGAGTAATTTTTAAATTACTCGTGTTCACTATGCTCGCTTTATAGAACAATACAACCAATCTCCAGTGCCGCTTCGGATCTTTCGTCCTACGGCATGGTTTGGAGACCGGAGGGACAGTTAAAGTTTTTGACTCACCAGTGTCGAGACACCAGAATACCATTGGTTACCTTAGAATCTCTGCCGCTGCTGTCTCTGCCAGTGTTGTCTCCGCCGCTGTTATCAAGGTTGTCCTCAGGTCATCTCAAGGAATGTCCAAGGTCTAAACAAAACAAAGCATTTCGCATTGCAGGAGGCACCGTTCGTAGAACGTTAAACTGCGTTCCGTTCCGATTTTACAAAGAAAGCTAATTGAATTTTGAAAACAGCGGATGAAAAAAAGTCGTAATTATATATCAAGAAACGTTAAGAGTAGATCGTAAGAATGATTAGTGTATGAATGATTTTCAGAATTGAGAATTCAAGGAGAAGTTATATATCGAACTATGTATCGAAACTTTCCGACAAGTACGTAGAAATAAAACATCTCTGTGTTTACGTTACTCACCTTCAAGGCGGAAGGTGCATCGCAGTTTCATAGGGTACAGCGATGCCTCACGAATTCGAGCAAAGTCTGTAACAAAAATAAGATGCACATCTTAAATACCTATTCCCTGAAAATTTCATGTCGGGGAATTTTTAATTTTTATTTATTTTATTGGTAGAACATACAATGTAAGGGTATGGAAATTTGATATAAAACTTGTAAGGACGTTTTGGAGAAAATTTTCAAGTAGCAACTGAAACTTGGGGAAAAATTGCGGGGTACATGCGAATTAAAATTTCAGCTCACCTATAAAAGATTTGCCCTTCGCCTGGGAGTGATTGTCGCCGTTCAACCATCCCGTCATTTGACTGTTCTGTAACAAAAAAATTAACATTTTCATTAGTATAAGCCATCTTTGTATTTCTCGACTGTGAATTTTTATTTCTCGATCATGTGATACTTACTTTTTAAATTCGTGAAGCCTTGCCCGATGGAAATCCTTTCCACAGCTGCTCCTGTTGCACTGACTCTACTTCCGGCGCGGTATAATTGAAAAAAAGACAATTTGCGACAGAGAATTATTTTCGGCGAACAATTTGACTCTACTTTCGCGTGAAGTTATAAATTTAAGTGTATAATATGAAATACGAAGCAAACACTGACTCTACTTTCGCGTAAAGTTATAAATTGAAGTGTATAATATGAAATACGAAGCAAACACTGACTCTACTTTCGCGTAAAATTACTAGAAATTTAACACTTATTAAAGTATATATAAAATGCGAAACAAACACTCCAGCGATGCCTCGCGAATTCGGACAAAGTCTGTAACAAAAATAAAACGCAAAATATAAAATATTTGCTCTCTGAAAACTTGAAAATTCAGCTAATTTTTTATTTAGCATAAAAATGTTGCAAGTATTCTATGAGAACTGCAAAAGCTAATTAATACTTTATTTACGTTAATTAAATTGATGGAGAGAACAAAGTTAAGTTTGCAAGGGAATTGGCAAATATCAAAGTTGTGACGTGTGTACGGAATAAAATTTCAACTTACCTTCACAGACTTTGCCCATCGCCAAGGAATGATTGTCGCTGCTCAACCATCCCGTCATTTGACTGTTCTGTAACAAACAAATTAACATTTTGGTTAGTTTATATACATATTTTTTAATTAAAAAATTTCATTTCTCGAGCATCTTATACTTACTTTTAAAATTCGTGAAGCCTTGCCCGATGGAAGTCCTTTCCACAGCTGCTGCTCGATGCACTGTCTCTACTTCCGGTACGATCAATTTAAATAATATAAGGAAGCTACCGCGACCGAGAATCATTTCCGGCGAACAATTTTGACTCTACTTTCGCGGAGAAAAGAATTCTTAATATTTTTAATAGTTATTCAAAAGATATTAATAATTATAATAGCGGGTTGCAAACACTGACTCTATGTCGCGTGAATTGGTTATAAATTGAAAAAATATTGAGTAATAAATATATACAGATATAAATATTAATATAATACGAAACAAGCACTGACTCTAGACCGCAATGCGCTCGGCCCCAAATTTTGCTGAAAATAAAAGGGTGGGGTGGGGAACACAAGAAAATCAAACAACCATGTTTTTCTTTTTCATATCAAATCAAGTGCTTGCTTCAAGAAATACTGCTTAAAAATTATGTCTTACTCATTGATTCGTCATGTTCTTTGTGTAATGCAATACACTATTAATTAAATGTATAAACAATAAATACTGCGAGCTGCCACTGTTAAAGTTATAAGATTAGTCATGCTTATTCCCTATTACATATGAACACTAACCCCCTTCGATAAATTCACGAAAATCTTTATAGAAATTACGGACGAATCTAACGCAGGACCTTAACACCCTACATCGGCAAATACGATTTTTATTTACTTCTATACTTATGCCCTGAAACCTATGTAAATCCATTGCAGCGTCTCAAAACGGAAGGATAAGTCGTAACATGTAAATACCAAGTAAAAACGAATCGCGATTTATTTGTAGCATAGAATTGTAGCCGTCGAAATTTAACACCGCGAATTGGTAAACACAGTCAGAATAAGGAGCAGCTTTCTTGGAAGTCGACTATCGTATTGTAAATATTGACTGAATACTCGTATATTGTAAGAGGTTTCAAATAATCCCGAAAGATTTCAATCGTTGCATGTTTCCGTAGAACCGTATTAATTCGTAGAAATGTAAATTCTATTCGTCGGATGTTCGACTCGATATCAATTAATATGAATATTGTATAAATTCAAACAAAATATCGCGAAGACCCGAAGTAAATGAAAATGTTACTTGCGTATGGCGTCGTAATATCTTACGTTTTGTTGCTCCACCGTGCACGTGTCCGATCGTGCCAGCCCGGAAGGTCGTTCAAAGGATACTCCGAGTCCTGCAAGCACACACGAGTAAACTATTAAATAACTGCGAAAAAGTACAATAATTCCGTATAATCACGTTTCAGAGCAACAATAATCGCGGTCTTCGTCAATAAAATCGAAATACGAAGCTATAGAAGAAGTACTAATGTTGTAGACGAGAAAAGCACCGCGTAAATGTCGCGAGAGGTCAGTGACGTCACCAATTGCGTCGTAATTATTTCGCGATTGTTACTAAATTCGTAATTATTATTGTCCAAATTGATTGATATGGTACAGCAGAAGACTATTACGTAGAAGATAAACAAGTGAACTATTTTTTAGCGGTCGGTAAACGAGGGCGATGTAAAAGAAAAGGTACTCACAGCGGCTACGTGTTAACGGTTCCAAGTCCGGAGAGAGAAAGAGGTAGGTGACCGCTCAGGTAGGAGTGGGGATAGCTCGCGGCGGCTTGGTTGCCGCTCGGTGGGGGAAAAGCGAGCCAATCAGAATACGGCTGCATGTCACGCGCTACAAGGCCTATCCTCTAGCGCGCCAAAACCAGGGATTTTGAGAAATTTCAAACAAAGAATTATAATATCTCGATATAAGAGATTTGAGCATGAATTATTAAAATAGTTATTAAGTAGAAAGATCTCCACCGGTAATATGTAGAAGATATATCGTTTAGAGCAGAGAAACGAATCTTTTTACTTATTTAAATAACAAGAAGTTATTCTTTACGTGATAATATAGTATTAATGTTCAATGACGATATAAATCAATATTAGAATTTAAAACAATTTGGGTACCAAAACCGTGAGAGCCGATCACATAACTTCAAAAATAACAAAAGGTCTGCCTTCTTTCACTTTGTCTTTAAGTTTGGGGCTTTCTCATGAAGACCATATTTATAATGTTTCCAATTTACATTCGCAGAATAAGAGCATTATGGAGTCAGTTTATTATGCTATATGTACGAGTGAATGAACAACCGAAACAATAGAGACAGCATGATCGCACGAGCAACAGTGATAAAGAGAAAACATCTGACCACCGTTGACTCATCTCCAATGCGAGGCTTAACTTCTACTTAATCGCGTAATCTTAAAGCTAGCTTAAACGCAAATTCTTCATCGGCCCAGTCAGAGGGTCTGGCTTTCACCGACACAGTGCCCCCCCATCGGACGGTATGAAGCACATATGTCAGATAAGCACATATGTCAAGACACTCGTCGGTCTTCTGGACAGGGGCTGCAATTGGGATAGGAAGTAAGTAACGAGGACGGCTACACGAGAAAAACGTTTGCCTTCTTTCGCATATTTTCGAGAGCATGGAATTGAGTTACGATGACACTCTTGCATTCAATTTTACGCTTAGGTGACATTTTTAAATCTAACTTAAATCTTACTGGAACTATCTTAACGCTAAACGATGTCTTCTTTCGAGGTGATGACTGGAACTTTTAATCAACGAAGAGTTAAAGAATTGTTGTCACCAAAGAAAGAAAACGAATAGTCAGAGATAAAAGCGAACAAATCTGCCCAACGTTGACTCTTCTTCGATGCGAAGCTTAATTTCTACTTAATCGCGTAACCTTAAAGGTAACTTAAACGCAAATTCTTAGATGTAACTAATTGTAAGACTAGGAATCCGAACATTCGGTAGCCAAGGCTGCCGAATATTCGGATTTCGTGGCTATTCGCTCGATATCACTTGCTATTTAGTACTACTATTTAACAAAATATCGTACTAAAAGCACGTTTAATAAAAGTTAAAATCATAGCAAGTGATATCGACCCAGGTCCCACCGCGAGGAGGTTGCCACGAAACGGGACCCAAAAATGCATGCCCAACCAACCTCCATTTCATTCTGCTCTTCCTCTGAGACACTTTCCCTCGACATTGACGAATTCAATGTCGAAATAAAGTGTAGCAGAGGAATGGCCGACACTACTTTACTTATTCCGTTTCGCGAAAAGAGATAGACACCCGCCGAATGGTGTCGATCTCCCTTTACAATATTTACTTATTCGACATTCCTAATTCTTATCTTACTTTCCGCACGCAATCACTCTTACAAAACCATAATATCGCATCCATGCTCAAGAAATATCCGAGAAGAAGGCAAACGACTTTGAAAAGCAAAATGAAAACGCGATCGCGAAAGGGGGAAGAAAGTTAGTCTTCTGCGGCTGGAGTCCAGTTGCACCCCTTCCTGAGACGGACTGGGTTGGTACGATCTGTAGCTGAACCGGATTATCTGCCAGGCGGGTCATGATCCAACTTGAACCACGACGGGGTTGCGTCTTTGAGCCCTCGGGTCGTACTTCGACCGATGAGAAATGCGATCATCCGGTCGGTGGTGGTGCACTGGCCAGTCGCGTACCGTAACTGGACGCGATGAGTGCCAGAGTTTACGTCTTACAACGACGAGGCTGCGTAACGTGGCGGCTCATCGGCCCAGTCAGAGGGTCCGGCTTACACCGACACAGTGCCCCCCATCGGTCGGTATGAAGCACATATGTCATAAGTCGTTCGTACGACCTTCGGCTCAAAGACCAACCCTGAAGACGTCCCTGGCCCGTAGAACCACGCTTCTCGCCTCCGCGCCGCCGCAGAAACACTCGTCGGTCTTCTGGACAGGGGCTGCAATTGGGATAGGAAGTAAGTAACGAGGACGGCTACACGAGAAAAACGTTTGCCTTCTTTCGCATATTTTCGAGAGCATGGAATTGAGTTACGATGACACTCTTGCATTCATTTTTACGCTTAGGTGACATTTTTAAATCTAACTTAAATCTTACTGGAACTATCTTAACGCTAAACGATGTCTTCTTTCGAGGTGATGACTGGAACTTTTAATCAACGAAGAGTTAAAGAATTGTTGTCACCAAAGAAAGAAAACGAATAGTCAGAGATAAAAGCGAACAAATCTGCCCAACGTTGACTCTTCTTCGATGCGAAGCTTAATTTCTACTTAATCGCGTAACCTTAAAGCAAACTTAAACGCAAATTCTTAGATGTAACTAATTGTAAGACTAGGAATCCGAACATTCGGTAGCCAAGGCTGCCGAATATTCGGATTTCGTGGCTATTCGCTCGATATCACTTGCTATTTAGTACTACTATTTAACAAAATATCGTACTAAAAGCACGTTTAATAAAAGTTAAAATCATAGCAAGTGATATCGACCCAGGTCCCACCGCGAGGAGGTTGCCACGAAACGGGACCCAAAAATGCATGCCCAACCAACCTCCATTTCATTCTGCTCTTCCTCTGAGACACTTTCCCTCGACATTGACGAATTCAATGTCGAGAGAAAGTGTAGCAGAGGAATCGCCGACTCTACTTTACTTATTCCGTTTCGCGAAAAGAGATAGACACCCGCCGAATGGTGTCGATCTCCCTTTACAATATTTACTTATTCGACATTCCTAATTCTTATCTTACTTTCCGCACGCAATCACTCTTACAAAACCATAATATCGCATCCATGCTCAAGAAATATCCGAGAAGAAGGCAAACGACTTTGAAAAGCAAAATGAAAACGCGATCGCGAAAGGGGGAAGAAAGTTAGTCTTCTGCGGCTGGAGTCCAGTTGCACCCCTTCCTGAGACGGACTGGGTTGGTACGATCTGTAGCTGAACCGGATTATCTGCCAGGCGGGTCATGATCCAACTTGAACCACGACGGGGTTGCGTCTTTGAGCCCTCGGGTCGTACTTCGACCGATGACAAATGCGATCATCCGGTCGGTGGTGGTGCACTGGCCAGTCGCGTACCGTAACTGGACGCGATGAGTGCCAGAGGTTACGTCTTACAACGACGAGGCTGCGTAACGTGGCGGCTCATCGGCCCAGTCAGAGGGTCCGGCTTACACCGACACAGTGCCCCCCATCGGTCGGTATGAAGCACATATGTCATAAGTCGATCGTACGACCTTCGGCTCAAAGACCAACCCTGAAGACGTCCCTGGCCCGTAGAACCACGCTTCTCGCCTCCGCGCCGCCGCAGAAACACTCGTCGGTCTTCTGGACAGGGGCTGCAATTGGGATAGGAAGTAAGTAACGAGGACGGCTACACGAGAAAAACGTTTGCCTTCTTTCGCATATTTTCGAGAGCATGGAATTGAGTTACGATGACACTCTTGCATTCATTTTTACGCTTAGGTGACATTTTTAAATCTAACTTAAATCTTACTGGAACTATCTTAACGCTAAACGATGTCTTCTTTCGAGGTGATGACTGGAACTTTTAATCAACGAAGAGTTAAAGAATTGTTGTCACCAAAGAAAGAAAACGAATAGTCAGAGATAAAAGCGAACAAATCTGCCCAACGTTGACTCTTCTTCGATGCGAAGCTTAATTTCTACTTAATCGCGTAACCTTAAAGCTAACTTAAACGCAAATTCTTAGATGTAACTAATTGTAAGTCTAGGAATCCGAACATTCGGTAGCCAAGGCTGCCGAATATTCGGATTTCGTGGCTATTCGCTCGATATCACTTGCTATTTAGTTCTACTATTTAACAAAATATCGTACTAAAAGCACGTTTAATAAAAGTTAAAATCATAGCAAGTGATATCGACCCAGGTCCCACCGCGAGGAGGTTGCCACGAAACGGGACCCAAAAATGCATGCCCAACCAACCTCCATTTCATTCTGCTCTTCCTCTGAGACACTTTCCCTCGACATTGACGAATTCAATGTCGAGAGAAAGTGTAGCAGAGGAATCGCCGACTCTACTTTACTTATTCCGTTTCGCGAAAAGAGATAGACACCCGCCGAATGGTGTCGATCTTCCTTTACAATATTTACTTATTCGACATTCCTAATTCTTATCTTACTTTCCGCACGCAATAACTCTTACAAAACCATAATATCGCATCCATGCTCAAGAAATATCCGAGAAGAAGGCAAACGACTTTGAAAAGCAAAATGAAAACGCGATCGCGAAAGGGGGAAGAAAGTTAGTCTTCTGCGGCTGGAGTCCAGTTGCACCCCTTCCTGAGACGGACTGGGTTGGTACGATCTGTAGCTGAACCGTATTATCTGCCAGGCGGATCATGATCCAACTTGAACCACGACGGGGTTGCGTCTTTGAGCCCTCGGGTCGTACGTCGACCGATGACAAAGGCGATCATCCGGTCGGCGGTGGAGCACTGGCCAGTCGCGTACCGTAACTGGACGCGATGAGTGCCAGAGGTCACGTCTTACAACGACGAGGCTGCGTAACGTGGCGGCTCATCGGCCCAGTCAGAGGGTCCGGCTTACACCGACACAGTGCCCCCCCATCGATCGGTATGAAGCACATATGTCATAAGTCGATCGTACGACCTTCGGCTCAAAGACCAACCCTGAAGCCGTCCCTGGGCCGTAGAACCACGCTTCTCGCCTCCGCGCCGCCGCAGAAACACTCGTCGGTCTTCTGGACAGGGGCTGCAATTGGGATAGGAAGTAAGTAACGAGGACGGCTACACGAGAAAAACGTTTGCCTTCTTTCGCATATTTTCGAGAGCATGGAATTGAGTTACGATGACACTCTTGCATTCATTTTTACGCTTAGGTGACATTTTTAAATCTAACTTAAATCTTACTGGAACTATCTTAACGCTAAACGATGTCTTCTTTCGAGGTGATGACTGGAACTTTTAATCAACGAAGAGTTAAAGAATTGTTGTCACCAAAGAAAGAAAACGAATAGTCAGAGATAAAAGCGAACAAATCTGCCCAACGTTGACTCTTCTTCGATGCGAAGCTTAATTTCTACTTAATCGCGTAACCTTAAAGCAAACTTAAACGCAAATTCTTAGATGTAACTAATTGTAAGACTAGGAATCCGAACATTCGGTAGCCAAGGCTGCCGAATATTCGGATTTCGTGGCTATTCGCTCGATATCACTTGCTATTTAGTACTACTATTTAACAAAATATCGTACTAAAAGCACGTTTAATAAAAGTTAAAATCATAGCAAGTGATATCGACCCAGGTCCCACCGCGAGGAGGTTGCCACGAAACGGGACCCAAAAATGCATGCCCAACCAACCTCCATTTCATTCTGCTCTTCCTCTGAGACACTTTCCCTCGACATTGACGAATTCAATGTCGAGAGAAAGTGTAGCAGAGGAATCGCCGACTCTACTTTACTTATTCCGTTTCGCGAAAAGAGATAGACACCCGCCGAATGGTGTCGATCTTCCTTTACAATATTTACTTATTCGACATTCCTAATTCTTATCTTACTTTCCGCACGCAATAACTCTTACAAAACCATAATATCGCATCCATGCTCAAGAAATATCCGAGAAGAAGGCAAACGACTTTGAAAAGCAAAATGAAAACGCGATCGCGAAAGGGGGAAGAAAGTTAGTCTTCTGCGGCTGGAGTCCAGTTGCACCCCTTCCTGAGACGGACTGGGTTGGTACGATCTGTAGCTGAACCGGATTATCTGCCAGGCGGGTCATGATCCAACTTGAACCACGACGGGGTTGCGTCTTTGAGCCCTCGGGTCGTACGTCGACCGATGACAAATGCGATCATCCGATCGGTGGTGGAGCACTGGCCAGTCGCGTACCGTAACTGGACGCGATGAGTGCCAGAGGTTACGTCTTACAACGACGAGGCTGCGTAACGTGGCGGCTCATCGGCCCAGTCAGAGGGTCCGGCTTACACCGACACAGTGCCCCCCATCGGTCGGTATGAAGCACATATGTCATATGTCGATCGTACGACCTTCGGCTCAAAGACCAACCCTGAAGACGTCCCTGGCCCGTAGAACCACGCTTCTCGCCTCCGCGCCGCCGCAGAAACACTCGTCGGTCTTCTGGACAGGGGCTGCAATTGGGATAGGAAGTAAGTAACGAGGACGGCTACACGAGAAAAACGTTTGCCTTCTTTCGCATATTTTCGAGAGCATGGAATTGAGTTACGATGACACTCTTGCATTCATTTTTACGCTTAGGTGACATTTTTAAATCTAACTTAAATCTTACTGGAACTATCTTAACGCTAAACGATGTCTTCTTTCGAGGTGATGACTGGAACTTTTAATCAACGAAGAGTTAAAGAATTGTTGTCACCAAAGAAAGAAAACGAATAGTCAGAGATAAAAGCGAACAAATCTGCCCAACGTTGACTCTTCTTCGATGCGAAGCTTAATTTCTACTTAATCGCGTAACCTTAAAGCAAACTTAAACGCAAATTCTTAGATGTAACTAATTGTAAGACTAGGAATCCGAACATTCGGTAGCCAAGGCTGCCGAATATTCGGATTTCGTGGCTATTCGCTCGATATCACTTGCTATTTAGTACTACTATTTAACAAAATATCGTACTAAAAGCACGTTTAATAAAAGTTAAAATCATAGCAAGTGATATCGACCCAGGTCCCACCGCGAGGAGGTTGCCACGAAACGGGACCCAAAAATGCATGCCCAACCAACCTCCATTTCATTCTGCTCTTCCTCTGAGACACTTTCCCTCGACATTGACGAATTCAATGTCGAGAGAAAGTGTAGCAGAGGAATCGCCGACTCTACTTTTCTCATCCCGTTTCGCGAAAAGAGATAGACACCCGCCGAATGGTGTCGATCTCCCTTTACAATATTTGCTTATTCTAAACTAAACTAAACTCTTAAATCTAGCCTTACTTACTATTTGCAGTAAGTACAGGAAGAGAATAAACTATAGGGAAGCAGATCGCAGCAGCCTTTAACTTCGTTCGAGAAGAGAGGCAGATTATTATATCGTATTAATTTCTCAGCATTAGATATTGTTATAATGAACGAATTATTTTTGAATGTATTAGAGGTTAATTTTTCTTGCAACTAAGATCCTGCCTGTAGCATTGCTAAATTTCATTAAAATCTAGTAAGACATCTATCCGAGGACTAAGTTC
Source organism: Cerceris ruficornis (assembly GCA_963989415.1). NCBI lineage: Eukaryota > Metazoa > Arthropoda > Insecta > Hymenoptera > Crabronidae > Cerceris > Cerceris ruficornis. Next base: position 101,043 of record CAXDIW010000460.1, read on the forward strand.
TCTTAAACTTAAAAGCTTTCCTATTCAGTAACTTACTATTCTTAGAATTAAAAGTCTGCCTGTTCGGTTAATAACTTGTCTTAGAACAAGATATTAATAATTTGTCTTAAAGCTAAAAACCTGCCTATTCGTTAACTAACTCGTCTTAAAATTAAAATTCTGCCTATTCTGATAGGAACATACATTAAAATTAAGAGTTGACCACCTCCATAAAGACGATACCTTGCCTTAATATTTAAAACCTGCCTACTCAGTGACTAACTCATTTTAAAGCTAATAGCCTGCCTATTCAGCGACTAACTCATCTTAAAGCTAATACCCTGCCTATTCAGTGATTAACTCGTCTTAAAACTAAACGCCTGCCTATTCTGAAACTAACTCGCCTTAAAATTAAGAGCTGGCCGGCTCGATACATGCACTATTTTGTCTTAAAATTTAAAACCTGTCTATTCAACAACTAACTCGTCTTAAAACTAAACGCCTGCATATTCTGAAACTAATTCGCCTTAAAATTAGGAGCTGGCTGGCTCGATAAATGAATGTCTTGTCTTAAAATTTAAAACCTGCCTATTCAGTAACTAACTCGTCGTAAAATTCGAAGCCTGCCTTTTCGATAGCTAAGTTTTATAAAAATTAAAGTCCCATATATTCGATAATTAAGAGCTCTTAGAAGTAACGTCGTTACCATGTTTCCTTAATAACGAATAACCTGCCTATTAAGGAATTAAGTTCAATTCCAAAATGTTTGATAGTTAAAACCTCATGCAAAATATATAGGATTTAAGTTTCTTGAAAAATAAGAAATAGCCTTCTCCGAAAACTTAGTTTATCCGGTTACAAAGATATACTTAAACCAAACATCTGCTTGTGCGATGTGTAGATTCCATTGAAACTGAAGAAATTGCCTCCCGATAACAAAGACCTTCTAAATTCCTGAGAATCGGATTTAACTGACACTTGAAATCTTTTGAGAATCAGAGACTTAACTATACGAAAACTAATTTTACCAGTTTCGATGATAATCTCAAATCGTTGGTTATCATCGTCATCACCATCATCGTCATCGTTATCGTGGAAGATCGGAATATTATACATTAAAAGAGAACGACCCACTTTCGCTACAGTATACACAGAATATCATATACGCGAGAAAACTCGAAAGAAAATTCGCCATCGATCTAAAGTCCTCGATTGCACTATCATAAAGTAAGAATGCGAGCTTATGGAACTCCATGTAATTGCAAATGTACGATAAAAATAAACCATGATTTGTGCAAAGCATTTGGGAAAATGTATCGGCGGAACTTTATCCTCGATGAAAAATTGAATTGAGAAAACAGGTAATTCGAACGGCCAACAGTCACAGTATCAATATTATTGTAGAATAAGATGAAATATTTTGACAATATATTAATTCAATTAATAGTTCGTAATGTTCCATTTGACAAACGCTTGCGAAAACAGCTTCACTTTATTATTAATCATAGTTATTTTAATCGTAAAAAGAACGCGAGCACCTGTTTCCGAAGCGCTACGGAAATTCGCGGCTAACGGAATCGCGAGTATCTTTCCGAGGTGCTGTCAATTTTCGCAACACTAATTTCGCGTACGAGCAATAATCGCGAGCGCCTACGCGAGGCGCTGTGAATTTTCGCAACACTAATTTTGCGACGAGCAAAATCGCGAGCATCTTAGCGAGACGCTGTGAATTTTCGCAACGCTAAGTTCGCGAAGAGTGATCGAACAAAATCGCGGGCAACCTCTACCGAGGTGCACTTTTAATTTCGCAACTCTAATAATCGCGAATATTTTATACAATTGACGGGATAGTATCCCGCACTGGCGTCATGACGTAGACGCAGTACTGTACTGCGATATTAATCGCAATTCTGCGATATTAACCGCAATTTTGCGATATTAATCGCAGTGTTGCGATTTTTCGCAGAGCTGAAATCGCGAATATAATATCGAACAAACCGTGTACTTAGTTTCGCAACACTACTTTAAAAAAGAAAGAGAATTGTAAATCGCGTATACATTTTCGCAACACTACTTTGAAAAATAAAGAAAAGGGCAAAATCGCGTATAAATTTTCGCTACACTACCCTGAAAAATAAAGAAAAGAGCAAAATCGCGTGTAAATTTTCGCAACACTACCCTGAAAAATAAAGAAAACAGCAATATCGCGTATAAATTTTCGCCACACTACTTTGAAAAAGTAAAGAAAAGGACAAAATCGCGTTTAAATGTTCGCTACACTACCCTGAAAAATAAAGAAAAGAGCAAAATCGCGTATAAATTTTCGCAACACTACTTTATAAAATAATGAAAGAAGCAAAGACGCGTATTGTTATTTTCGCGACACTAATTTCGCGGACGAAGCCGAATTCGCAGCTTTTTGCTGCGATGCGGCGAAGCAACTAACTACCACACAACTAATACTACTACTACTACAAGCGAACATAGTGACAAAGTAGTAACGTAAAACATAAACTTACTGTATATTTCTGAAAGAAAAAGGAAAGAATTAGGGTTACAACCTGAAAATCCTAACGAGAATGATTAATTAATATAATAAAAGCGGCGTAAGAAATTTCAATAAATAACATGACTTTAAATGAGAATTGAAATCTATTAAAGTGACTCTACGTAGAGCATTGACACTCTATATGCAAATGAATTTAAAAGTGAATTGTAATTGACTAAAAGTGACTCTACTGAGATCATTGAAATTTGTCGGTCAATACCATCGTCAAAGTAATTCGTCGAAAAATTCAATATACATTCGTTATTATTACTTTGACATTGGAATTGACCATCCGCGAAATTCTTACATACTAAACATCCTAGAAAAATCGTTACTACTCGCGACTATGGTACTAATTACCATAATCGCGGTCACTATGTTCGCAAACTACTAGCACACATAAAATACAACCAGTCGTTCGGTGCCGTTTCGGACCATTCGTCCTGCGGCATGATCGAACGACCGGAGGAACTTTGAATTTTGTCACTCACCAACCGAGGAAAGTGATAGTTGAAAAGTGTTTACCTCCACGTTGAGATCGTAGTCCATGGTCCGGCTGCATCCATGGTCCGGCTGCATCCATGGTCCGGCTGCATCCATGGACCGGCTGCATCCATGGTCCGGCTGCATCCATGGTTGGGCTGCGTCCATGGCCTGGCTGCATCCATGGCCTGGAGATTGTCCTTTCTTTAACACAAGAGAAGACAACATTATAGAATCTCTAAGGAGAATTATTTGAATATACGGTGGGTAAAATTAAACTCTAATTTAATTCTCTCAACCGTTTGAGTCTCAGGATATATTGGACAAATTTTGAGAGAAATAAAACAATTTTCTTTATAGAGATAGAATATAACGGATCTTTTTGATACTGAGACTCAAACGGTTAAAGTGAACTTTAAGTTCCAATTGAAATAGGGGTCGATTAATGAAAATGTTAGTGAAATAATGAAACTTACATCCTCCATCGTCCACCGACTGCACGATGGAGGTCCTCTCCGCAGGAGCAGGTGCTGACCCGCGAGTTTCGCGATTTCGGTGATCGGTATTCGCGACCGGTACGTTGAAACGATTTACGGTACGAACGAACACTGGCTCTACTTGCGCGAATACTCGTTTCGAGTATGTTTTAAATATATGCGATACAAAACCCGGCACTGACTCTAAGACCGATAAATCGGTCGCAAATTTTAATATGCAAGCGTTTGTCAATGAAACATTACATTTATATAATCGAGATACTTTAATTATAAGGTATTGAAATTAAAATTATATCGTATACTGTGATTATATCGTATGTCGTTCGAATTACTATTGAATGACAAAATAATAAAAAATTTCAACGATACAGTTCCCCAAACGAGTTGCACAGATCAAAGTCCCATTTCTAATTGAAGATTTCATAATTCTGTGAACTTCTAAGCGCGAATGTTATTCTATACTCGCACTACAGACTTTACGATAGTGCAATCGAGTTCTAGAAAGACGGCAGCTTCTACTATATCATTTGAAAAATATCAAGAATCTCGAAACACGGGGAAATTGTAGCGAAAGTGAGTCATTTCTCATTTAACGTGAGTTCCAACTGATTGAGAATGGCCCAATATCCCAAAACCTTCTGCCGGAGATACTGTAAACAGAAATAACAATCGGACTTGAAAAAATGAATCTATTTTTGTGAAAATTAATTAAGAACTGACATTACGGAGGAAATGGAGGTGGAAATATTAAGCTACGATAATTGCGAGTTTCGAGGAAAGAGAAAATGAATTGATAACATAATACAACATCTACGGGAACCAACTATCGAAAATAAATGTGCAATATTTTAATGGTTATTTCACAACACGTTGTGTTCAATCGCTTTAATTAATTAGAAACACTGGCGCGAAACCGTAACTTTAAGTTATTGACATTTACACGAAGTAATCACTTTATGTCACTGACACTATAACAACACGTTGTATTTAATCGCTTAAATTATTCAAAATCACTTGCACGAAACTATCACTTTGTGTCACTAACACTTCCACAAAACGTTATATTTAATTGTCGAAATAATTTAAAAATACTTGCACAAAATTGTCACTTGATGTCACTGACACATCCACAAAACCTTGTATTTAATTGTCGAAATAATTTAAAAACACTTGCACAAAACTGCCACTTGATGTCACGGACACATCCACAAAACGTTGTATTCAATTGTTAAAATGATGTAAAAACACTACAAGTAACGATCGCTTGATGTCACTGATACTTCCACAAAACGTTGTATTTAATTGTCGAAATTATTTAAAAACACTTGCACAAAACTGTCACTTGATGTAACTGACCCATCCACAAAACCTTGTATTTAATTGTCGAAATAATTTAAAAACACTTGCACAAAACTGTCACTTGATGTCACTGACACATCCACAAAACCTTGTATTTAATTGTTGAAATAATTTAAAAACACTTGCACAAAACTGTCACTTGATGTCACTGACACATCCACAAAACCTTGTATTTAATTGTTGAAATAATTTAAAAACACTTGCACAAAACTGCCACTTGATGTCACTGACACATCCATAAAACGTTGTATTTAATTGGCGAAATAATTTAAAAACACTTACACAAAACTGTCACTTGATGTCACGGACACATCCACAAAACGTTGTATTCAATTGTTAAAATGATGTAAAAACACTACAAGTAACGATCACTTGATGTCACTGATACTTCCACAAAACGTTGTATTTAATTGTCGAAATTATTTAAAAACACTTGCACAAAACTGTCACTTGATGTTACTGACACATCCACAAAACCTTGTATTTAATTGTCGAAATAATTTAAAAACACTTGCACAAAACTGTCACTTGATATCACTGACACATCCACAAAACCTTGTATTTAATTGTCGAAATAATTTAAAAACACTTGCACAAAACTGTCACTTGATGTCACTGACACATCCACAAAACCTTGTATTTAATTGTTGAAATAATTTAAAAACACTTGCACAAAACCTTGTATTTAATTGTTGAAATAATTTAAAAACACTTGCACAAAACTGTCACTTGATGTCACTGACACATCCACAAAACCTTGTATTTAATTGTCGAAATAATTTAAAAACACTTGCAGGTAACTGGCACCTGAGGTCACTGATACTTCCACAAAACGTTGTATTTAATTGTTAAAATGATGTAAAAACACTACAAGTAACTATCACTTGATGCCACTAATACTTCCACAAAATATTGTATTTAATTGTTAAAATTATTTAATATCACTTTTAATTTATTGTTTAAGTAGTTTAATATTATAGCACACATGCACTAATAGTCGTAATCCAAGATCAAGAGTGACTAGGTACCCATATGCAAGTGCACAAATATACATAGGGACCAACCTGTCAAATCACGCGACCCGTTCGATGTCTGAAGCTGTACTGTGCTCTCCCGCCTCAGCGAGGTGGCTCGCTGAACATGCGTAGTGCACCTTACGTATTGAGATCCCCTTTCTCCATGGATAATTTTGCAAACTTCGGTTATTACAATAATTTTCGTCAATAATCGTTTATTACAGATGTAATTATTATTTAATAACTTGTCTCTGCTTATTTTTAATAAATCTTATGGTGAATAAAAATTATAGGAGTGAAGTACGTGAGTTTATAATTGACGATGTACTTTTCAATGCTTACGAATATTTGATTCTTTGTGTAATACTTTTATCTTATTGATAAATAATATATTTGCAGCTATCTTCGATGAATTTCAAGCAACCTCCAATATTATTTGGGGAATATAATGTAAGAAATATATAAGGAAAAGATTTTCGAAGGTAGACACCTCGTTCGCCGACTGCGCGTGCTAAGCTAGTTTACCAACCGCACCAACTCGATACTCTGATTGGACGAACGATGCAAAAGGAAGAAAAAACGAAAATTATTGTTGTTATAATTTAGTTAGAGACAACGGAACTGTTCCACGCTGAACGTATTCAGTTTTTGGCAGATATTATCTCTCAAAACGGAGGGTTCAAATACATTTCATACCATCAAAATAGAAGGTTCCTGCTTGACTGCAATCCGATAGCGATAACGTTATCAAGAACTTCTATTTTATAGACGGTCGAACAAGTTGAAATATTTTACCATCCCTTATTTTGTTATCATCCCGCTGCTTTAACGAACACGGTTAACATCCTAGTCCAAATAAAATATGTTTTGCAATATTTCATCCCAACAAAGTAAGCATTACTGTATGCCAGTATAATGCAATTATATCTTTTACAATCTATAGTATCTTCTATGATATAGTAATTAAACCAATACAACCAATTCCTATTACTATCATGATTTTCTCCGGTACAATACATTTCCAATTGTTTTCTCAAGCCTTTCGTCGAGCCATTCAGGCAGACTTTCAAGTTGAATTCCTTTGCAATCATTTGACAAAACGCACTCCATTACATACGTCCTTTATTCCCTGACATTTACAAATCGATACACAATGCTTCCGAAGCACATTTACGAATGTTGCACAACAGATCGCCGGAGGCTTTTTTGTAAAGGTCAAGTGCTTGGATCCACACGTTTACCATGGAATTTGCAATACAAAATTCTCCATTCGCATGTATATTTTACTAGTATGCAAATACTTGACAACCTCGACCGACGAAAGAATAATAATTTTGCACAACCTCTACGCGATATATTAGGAAACATCAACAAAAGAGCTTTCACCGTCTAACCAGCTGCATAATAAATTTTCGAGGCTGCATAACAAATATTCAAATTTTACGATAACACGATAACAATAATTCGAAATTATTCTCTATATTTTTTACGACTATCCCATTTATCAGGGCTTCGAATAAGCGCGAAAATAATATTATATATTCAGTATTTAATATTTTGATGACGCTCCCGTCAATTTTCTCACATTCGCTGTATGGTCCGAGGGAAAATCGATGGAACTTCGTTAACTATGATTTCTCCCCAACGTGGTCACCGTAAAGCAATTATCAGTCGAAGAGAGAATGTCTTCTGAGCATTTACTCCCTTTCATTGGCGAAAATGGCATTGGAGGTCGAATTACCCCGGTTTTTGCATCGTCGCTTTGTCAGCCAACGATATTTCGCACCGTTCAACCGAGAGCATCGTCGAGCCTCCACTTCTATCCACGAATCTAACGCGATAGATCAAAGTTTTTCGATTTCAATACGCGCAAACAGCGAATTCTCTGTACGATGACTTTCATCGGCTTTCCTCTCACCATTTAGCAGGAAATGTTTGGAAAAGCGAGGTAAAAATCGAGTAGGAAGCGGAAATATCGTACTCTTTGTTCCGCGCAACGTTTCTGTCCTCCCCAGTTTTCTCTCTGTGCTCCTCCTCTACACGCATTTCCTAGCATCGGAACAAAATAATAGGAATGCCAATCAACGAAAGTTTGACGAAACGCAAAAAATTTATTGAAACGCAGTAATCACATTGTCGAAGGTCGCCGTGAGCTCGGTTTAATAAAACGCTTTTTGCCGCACCCTGCATACGTGCGGCTTTTTTCTTCCATTGCCGATCCGCGATCAATTCGTGAAAATATGAAATATGCGAATAACAGAGAGGAGAGATGCAAAGTGATAAAGAGAGAGAGAGAGAGACATATCTCGATGAAGAGTATTAGGATTTTCCGTGTGCTCTTCCCTTTTATTTTTCTCATTGTACACCTTCCGATTGTACTCTTTGACGTTTATTAATTCAACGATTGGATATCTCGAGAAAGGGAGATTCGTTTTAAACAGTCGTCTTTGTAGATATCACGGATCGCCGTTGCACGGGGAAAGTAATTGCACGGAAGTGGAGAATTATGCTGGTATTTATTTAAGTGTAAATTTTAATTACATCTGATGCAGAATAATGTAAATCGACTGTGTAATGTATTCGGTGATCGCGATGTTAATAACTGCGAAAAACAAGCATCGATGGAACGTGAAATTTTAATCAAATCGAGCCACTGTCGTTTCACGACTCTCAAATAAACATAGTGATACGGTACTCGAAGAGAAATCTGACATAAACGATAGGAAACACGACACCGTTGCGAAACGTCCAACCATCCTCTTGTACGTGGATTAGTCGGAAATGCTATTCGTTTTTAGCACAATTTATAAGTTGCTCGTTTCAACGGACAACGATATCCAGTGATTCCTGCTCACTCCTCACGATTCAGTGACAGGGGATTATTAAAATGGTGGAAAATAATAATGCACTTTGCGCTAAATATACTAATATATCATTAATTCATAAAGATCTAGGTATAAGCTACATAAGTGATTACATTCAAAAATTCTCCATACGCTTTTACCAAACGTGCCATAAAAGTAAAGATAAAGCTATTAATTCCATAGGAAATTATTCTCAGGTTGACCTTAACTATAAGAAGTATAAACATAAGCGAATCATTCATTTGTTACTTAGTCTCTAGCCTTGTACTTATTGTATATTACTTCAAGTCTTCTATGATGAGACAGGTTTTTATAATTTTCCTATCATTCTTCTAAACTATAGACAATCGCGTTAATTTGTTAAAAACTTAATTTACTAATGACTGGGGTGAAAGTTAATCTTGGTACCCAGTTATCGTATCTTTATGTAATTGTTTATTATTGTATATTGTAAATAAAAAAAAAAAAAAAAAGAAAGTTACAAATAATTTCCCTTTCATGATTATCAATGGGGCTCGTTGTTCACTTAATCATGAAGAACAATAAATTCTCGAATGGTACTGTTTGGATGCTTTGCATATAAGTTTCATAGACTATATAGAAGCAATATATAGAAAGATTTCAACAGTCTACCTGTTCCATTCATTGTTCTACTTGTCGAAATTTACAAATAATTTCCTTTAAAGGATTAACAATGGGGCTCATAGTTCACTTAAACTTGAAGAACAAAAAATTGGCGAATGGTACTGTTTGGATGCTTTGCATATAAGTTTCTTAGACTATATAGAAGCAATATATACAAAGATTTCAACCGTCTACCTGTTCCATTCAATGTTCTACTTGTCGAAAGTTACAAATCATTTCCGATAACGGATTAACCATTGGGGCTCATTGTTCACTAAACTTCAAGAACAAAAAATTGGCGAATTGTACTGTTTGGATGCTTTGCATATATGTTTCTTAGACTATATAGAAGCAATATATACAAAGATTTCAACCGTCTACCTGTTCCATTCATTGTTATACTTGTCGAAATTTACAAATAATTTCCTTTAAAGGATTAACAATGGGGCTCGTAGTTCACTTAAACTTGAAGAACAAAAAATTGGCGAATGGTACTGTTTGGATGCTTTGCATATATGTCTCTTAGACTATATAGAAGCAATATATACAAAGATTTCAACCGTCTACCTGTTCCATTCATTGTTCTACTTGTCGAAAGTTACAAATAATATCCGATAACGGATTAAGCATTGGGGCTCATTGTTCACTTAAACTTGAAGAAAAAAAAATTGGCGAATTGTACTGTTTGGATGCTTTGCATATATGTTTCGTAGATTATATAGATCAATATATACAATGATTTCAACCGTCTACCTGATCCATTCATTGTTCTACTTGTCGAAATTTACAAATAATTTCCTTTAAAGGATTAACAATGGGGCTCGTAGTTCACTTAAACTTGAAGAACAAAAAATTGGCGAATGGTACTGTTTGGATGCTTTGCATATATGTTTCTTAGACTATATAGAAGCAATATATACAAAGATTTCAACCGTCTACCTGTTCCATTCATTGTTCTACTTGTCGAAAATTACAAATAATTTCCGATAAAGGATTAACCATTGGGGCTCATTGTTCACTAAACTTGAAGAACAAAGATTGTCGAATTGTACTGTTTGGATGCTTTGCATATATGTTTCTTAGACTATATAGAAGCAATATATACAAAGATTTCAAGCGTCTACCTGTTCCATTCATTGTTCTACTTGTCGAAAGTTACAAATAATTTCCGATAAAGGATTAACCATTGGGGCTCATTGTTCACTTAAACTTGAAGAACAAAAAATTGGCGAATTGTACTGTTTGGATGCTTTGCATATATGTTTCTTAGACTATATAGAAGCAATATATACAAAGATTTCAACCGTCTACCTGTTCCATTCATTGTTATACTTGTCAAAATTTACAAATAATTTCCTTTAAAGGATTAACAATGGGGCTCGTAGTTCACTTAAACTTGAAGAACAAAAAATTGGCGAATGGTACTGTTTGGATGCTTTGCATATATGTCTCTTAGACTATATAGAAGCAATATATACAAAGATTTCAACCGTCTACCTGTTCCATTCATTGTTCTACTTGTCGAAAGTTACAAATAATATCCGATAACGGATTAAGCATTGGGGCTCATTGTTCACTTAAACTTGAAGAACAAAAAATTGGCGAATTGTACTGTTTGGATGCTTTGCATATATGTTTCGTAGATTATATAGATCAATATATACAATGATTTCAACCGTCTACCTGATCCATTCATTGTTCTACTTGTCGAAATTTACAAATAATTTCCTTTAAAGGATTAACAATGGGGCTCGTAGTTCACTTAAACTTGAAGAACAAAAAATTGGCGAATGGTACTGTTTGGATGCTTTGCATATATGTTTCTTAGACTATATAGAAGCAATATATACAAAGATTTCAACCGTCTACCTGTTCCATTCATTGTTCTACTTGTCGAAAATTACAAATAATTTCCGATAAAGGATTAACCATTGGGCTCATTGTTCACTAAACTTGAAGAACAAAGATTGTCGAATTGTACTGTTTGGATGCTTTGCATATATGTTTCTTAGACAATATAGAAGCAATATATACTAAGATTTCAACCGTCTACCTGTTCTATTCATTGTTCTACTAGTCGAAAGTTACAAATCATTTCCGATAACGGATTAACCATTGGGGCTCATTGTTCACTTAAACTTGAAGCACAAAAAATTGTCGAATTGTACTGTTTGGATGCTTTGCATATATGTTTCTTAGACTATATAGAAGCAATATATACAATGATTTCAACCGTCTACCTGTTCCATTCATTGTTCTACTTGACGAAAATTACAAATAATTTCCGATAAAGGATTAACCATTGGGGCTCATTGTTCACTAAACTTGAAGAACAAAGATTGTCGAATTGTACTGTTTGGATGCTTTGCATATATGTTTCTTAGACTATATAGAAGCAATATATACTAAGATTTCAACCGTCTACCTGTTCTATTCATTGTTCTACTTGTCGAAAGTTACAAATCATTTCCGATAAAGGATTAACCATTGGGGCTCATTGTTCACTTAAACTTGAAGAACAAAAAATTGGCGAATGGTACTGTTTGGATGCTTTGCATATATGTCTCTTAGACTATATAGAAGCAATATATACAAAGATTTCAACCGTCTACCTGTTCCATTCATTGTTCTACTTGTCGAAAGTTACAAATAATATCCGATAACGGATTAAGCATTGGGGCTCATTGTTCACTTAAACTTGAAGAAAAAAAAATTGGCGAATTGTACTGTTTGGATGCTTTGCATATATGTTTCGTAGATTATATAGATCAATATATACAATGATTTCAACCGTCTACCTGATCCATTCATTGTTCTACTTGTCGAAATTTACAAATAATTTCCTTTAAAGGATTAACAATGGGGCTCGTAGTTCACTTAAACTTGAAGAACAAAAAATTGGCGAATGGTACTGTTTGGATGCTTTGCATATATGTTTCTTAGACTATATAGAAGCAATATATACAAAGATTTCAACCGTCTACCTGTTCCATTCATTGTTCTACTTGTCGAAAATTACAAATAATTTCCGATAAAGGATTAACCATTGGGGCTCATTGTTCACTAAACTTGAAGAACAAAGATTGTCGAATTGTACTGTTTGGATGCTTTGCATATATGTTTCTTAGACTATATAGAAGCAATATATACAAAGATTTCAAGCGTCTACCTGTTCCATTCATTGTTCTACTTGTCGAAAGTTACAAATAATTTCCGATAAAGGATTAACCATTGGGGCTCATTGTTCACTTAAACTTGAAGAACAAAAAATTGGCGAATTGTACTGTTTGGATGCTTTGCATATATGTTTCTTAGACTATATAGAAGCAATATATACAAAGATTTCAACCGTCTACCTGTTCCATTCATTGTTATACTTGTCAAAATTTACAAATAATTTCCTTTAAAGGATTAACAATGGGGCTCGTAGTTCACTTAAACTTGAAGAACAAAGATTGTCGAATTGTACTGTTTGGATGCTTTGCATATATGTTTCTTAGACAATATAGAAGCAATATATACTAAGATTTCAACCGTCTACCTGTTCTATTCATTGTTCTACTAGTCGAAAGTTACAAATCATTTCCGATAACGGATTAACCATTGGGGCTCATTGTTCACTTAAACTTGAAGCACAAAAAATTGTCGAATTGTACTGTTTGGATGCTTTGCATATATGTTTCTTAGACTATATAGAAGCAATATATACAATGATTTCAACCGTCTACCTGTTCCATTCATTGTTCTACTTGACGAAAATTACAAATAATTTCCGATAAAGGATTAACCATTGGGGCTCATTGTTCACTAAACTTGAAGAACAAAGATTGTCGAATTGTACTGTTTGGATGCTTTGCATATATGTTTCTTAGACTATATAGAAGCAATATATACTAAGATTTCAACCGTCTACCTGTTCTATTCATTGTTCTACTTGTCGAAAGTTACAAATCATTTCCGATAAAGGATTAACCATTGGGGCTCATTGTTCACTTAAACTTGAAGAACAAAAAATTGGCGAATGGTACTGTTTGGATGCTTTGCATATATGTTTCTTAGACTACATAGAAGCAATATATACAATGATTTCAACCGTCTACCTGTTCCATTCATTGTTCTACTTGTCGAAATTTACAAATAATTTCCTTTAAAGGATTAACAATGGGGCTCGTAGTTCACTTAAACTTGCAGAACGAAAAATTGGCGAATGGTACTGTTTGGATGCTTTGCATATATGTTTCTTAGATTATATAGAAGCAATATATACAAAGATATCAACCGTCTACCTGTTCCATTCAATGTTCTACTTGTCGAAAATTACAAATAATTTCCGATAAAGGATTAACCATTGGGGCTCATTGTTCACTTAAACTTGAAGAACAAAAAATTGGCGAATGGTACTGTTTGGATGCTTTGCATATATGTTTCTTAGACTATATAGAAGCAATATATACAATGATTTCAACCGTCTACCTGTTCCATTCATTGTTCTACTTGTCGAAATTTACAAATAATTTCCTTTAAAGGATTAACAATGGGGCTCGTAGTTCACTTAAACTTGCAGAACAAAAAATTGGCGAATGGTACTGTTTGGATGCTTTGCATATATGTTTCTTAGACTATATAGAAGCAATATATACAAAGATTTCAACAGTCTAACTGATCTATTCATTGTTCTATTTGTAGAAAGTTACAAATAATTTCCCTTTCATGATTATCAATGGGGCTCGTTGTTCACTTAAACTTGAAGAACAATAAATTCGCGAATGGTACTGTGGGATTTAAATTAGAAATGGTTCTTTAATATAAGTGGATTAATACACAAACAAGAATATTGTACACTGGTTTTCGCGAGTTTAAATCGTACGCTGTTTTTTCTCTCGCTCTGTTCGCTTACGCTCTTCGCTTTACAATCGCTCGCGAGACCTACTGTCGCACGGATTTAAACGTTCCCCGGCCGTTTTTTTGACAGTACCGAACCTCCTTCGGCGGTCGCTGAACTCTCCGGCCGGGTAACGCCCGTCTAAAGACAACACGGGAAGACCTCCTGTAGGACAAGTGCGCTAGGTCTTGTTTTTAAAATGCGGTCATCGCACCGCACCGATCAACCGTTCCTACACTCGGCCATCCTATTTACTAACACCTGTCCTCAGGTGTGTTGTCGTCGTCGCTCGAAGTTAAATCGCGTTCCTCGTCAATCCACGGTTTCATATTGTCTATCGCTGTCGACGTATTACGTGGGCCTTCGGATTCGCCCATTTTTTCGACGAGATAGCGATCATTTCGCAGAACTTTACTGACTCGGTACGGCCCGAGGAATTTTGGACAAAGCTTTAGTCCGGGTCGCATCTGAGTCCTACGTATCGCCACTAAATCGTTATTTCTAAACTGCGTAGTTTCCTTTTTCCTCTTGTTATTAAACGTTCGTCGGTTTTCGCGCTGTACCTTTTGGATAGCTTCCCTCGCTTGTTCGCGTACCTGGTCGCGGCTTTCATCGAAGGCTATCTCTCTCTCTTTTTCCACTATCTCCCGAATTCGCGGATCGTCTCGTAAGCGCATGGAGGTGCCTATTAGTAATTTGAAAGGCGACGTTCCGGTACTTCTACTAGGCACGTGATTCAGGTATTGCTGCGCCCTTCCCACGTGCTTATACCAATCCCCCTCATGCGGTAGTGCTAATTTCGTTAAGAGAGGGATAAGCGTTCGATTCGCCCGCTCCACCTGCCCGTTCGCTCTGGGGATCCCCGTCGTTATCATGATATGCTCTACCCCTTCGTCTCTGCAATAATTTGCGAAATCGTTCGAGGAGAACGCAGTGCCTCTATCCGAGATTATACGCCTAGGATTCCCGAAGACGATCGCTTGTTTTTTTAGCCGATCTATTACCTCCGCCGTTGTCGTCGACCTGGTCGGGTACAGCCAGATAAATTTGCTGAATGCGTCGACGACCACGAAGATATGCCGATAATTTTTCCGCGTGGAGGTGAGAGGGCCCAGGTGATCCACATGGTAGGTATCTAAAGGATGCCCGCCTTTGTCAATAACGTGCAGTTGCCCCTCAGGACGCCCGGATCTTCGTTCGGCGAGGATGCATCGCACGCAGTTTCGGACGACTTTCTCTATTTTCGGGCGCATGTTACTGAACCAGTACTCCCGCTTAATTAACTGCTCGACTTTCGCGACGCCGAAGTGACCCTGCTCGTGAACAAAGCGTACTAGGTAGCTTTGCATTCCTCTGGGAACAACTAATAGCTGCTCGTCGTTCACTATTTTATAAATTAACCCGTTCTCGGACACGAATTCGCCGTCGGACTTCGCGCTTCTTTCCTGCAAATCCCTGTCCTCGCTCTGGCTCTTGCGTAGTTTCTGCAAGACGCCGGTCGTCTCCTGGTCAAGCGCCATCGCTTCGGGTAAAGGATGCCTGCTTAGAGCATCTACGTGACGCATGTTTGCACCCGCGCGGTGTTCGACGACGTAGTCGAAGTCCTGCATAAACATCGCCCACCTAGCTACGCGCGCGCAGATATCTTTTTTCTTTAGAGTGCCTACTATTGCTTGGCAATCCGTTACTATCTTGAACGGGATACCGATCAAGTACACGCGGAATTTTTTCAGGGCTCTTACCACCGCTAAGACTTCAAGCTCGTAGCTGTGGTATTTTTCTTCGGCTGCGGTCGTTTTGCCGCTTGCAAAGTATATCGGGTGCCATAGACGATCTTCGCTATCCCTTTGCAGCAACACTGCTCCGAACCCTAATGCCGATGCGTCCGTATGTAATTCGGTTTCTGCCGTCGGGGAATATAGCCGCAGTACTCGCTCGCTGGTTAAGATGGCCTTAATTCCCTTAACCGCGCGTCGCTCTTTTTCCGGGAAATGAAAATCGGTTTTCTCGCGCAACAAGTCAGTGAGCGGTCGTGCAATCAGAGAGTAATTTGGAACGAACTTACGGAAATAGCCCGTAAGCCCTAAAAAGCTCTGTAACGTACGTACGTCCGTAGGTTCAGGGAAACGCTCGACGGCGGCTATCTTTTGCCTGGACGGCCTGACGCTATTATTTTCGACCTCGTAACCCAAATACTCGATCCGCGTTTGCAAGAATTGACATTTCGCCCACTTAATCTCCAGTCCGTACTCGCTCGCAACTTTTAACACCTTCTCCACCCGCTGTATCCCATCAATATGATTCGCTGCCGGCACGATAATATCGTCTATATACACCAATGCATCACCGCTCGTAACTAGATCTCTATAGATTGAATAAATAAAACGTTGAAATACGGCGGGTGCGTTGCATAACCCGAAGGGCATTCGGCAAAACTCGTAGTGTCCCGACGGAACAACGAAGGCCGTGTATTTTATACTTTCCTCGTCCACCGGGACGTGGAAAAATCCGTTCGCCAAATCTAACGTACTAAATACGCGCTTGTCCCGCAATCGATCAATCTGGTCCTCGATGCGCGGCAGCGGGAAACGATCCTTTACCATCTTCTGGTTAAGCGCCCTGTAATCTATGCAGATTCTCGTGGTGCCGTCTTTTTTTTTCGTGAGTACAATGGGACTCGCGTACTCCGAGTGTGACGGCCTAACGATACCTTTGCTGAGCCACGATCTAATTTGCGAATTTACTTCGTCGTTTTCGTGAATGGATAACCGTCGCGGGCCCTGATAAACGGGAATGTCGTCCTTCATAACTATACGTAGCTTTACTCCACATTCCCGTTTTTTGACCGGTTCGTAATTGTGCACCAATTTCGTGAGCTTCGCCCGAATCTCTGGCTTGGAAATATGGGTGAGATCGGCCCCACGCACTTCCTCGCTAATATGCGCCACTTCCGGTAAATCTCGAACTACGTTAGGAACTTTAGATATCGCGATAGTGCCGTTTCGCATACTGACGTCGTTTTCCCGCAAAACGTCATACCCAATGATCGCGTCATAGGAAATTAGCGTGTCGGGTACTACGTGGAACGCGATCTCAAATTCCTCCCCGTCAATGTTGGCTCTAACCTCCGCTCTCCCTAGCGTTGTTATCTCGCCCGAGCCGATACCGCGAAACTGAATTTTTTGGGCCGTCATCGTCGGTGCCCCGATTTTCACGTACGTCGCTGCCCGCATGAGGCTTAAATCGCTACCCGAATCGACAAGCGTACTCACAGAGTGGGTCCCGACGCGTATATCTTTCCTTGCCTTCCGTCGCTCCGATTGTACTGCGTTGCACGTTGCAGTTGCGCTTTTCTTTGGACACGACGCCGATACATGTCCATATCCGCGGCAGTTGAAGCATTTCATACCCTGATTTTTCGTAGGGCAGTCGACGCTTTGGTGCCTCCTGTCCCCGCAATAGTAGCACCGTCTCGTGGGTTGCTCCGGGGCCGCGCTCCTCCAAGAAAAAGTGCCTCCTGGTCTGCTTCGGTGACTGTCGGCTCGCGATGCAACCGCTCCGCCCGGTGTTGCCGTCGTCTCCGTCTGTTGTCTACGGAGGCTGCTCGCTGTACCCCTTGAGTCGGATGGCAGCCACAGCCTCTCAAATGCGCGTAGCAGTGACTCCGGGGCATCGAAACACTGTATCGTCGCTTGATTTCGTAGCGACGAGTCCGGAATTCCCTCGATAATATAATCCACCAACTCGATGCGGTCCTGCACCGGCACCCGACTCGCCAAAACTGTCTTGTCGTAAAAGTAGTCCTCGAACGGCTCACCCCGCTTCCAGGTACGGTCTTGGAATTGCTTCCGCGCGAACATGGTACTTGGGCGCCGATAAAATACCTTTTCGAGCTGTTCTAGGAATTCATCAATACCCACTTCCAAAAACTCTGGGCGGTAATCTAACCATTCTCGAGCCCTTCCCTGCAGCCTCATACCGATTAAAATTCGGACCTCGTCATCGCTGAGCTGGTAATTCCTCTGCAGGATCCGCAGACGATTCGCCCACATCGGGAGGTTTTCCGACTTCCCATCGAAAGTTCCGAGCAGCGCTGCCACCGTTTCCACGCTTACTCGCGGACGCCTAGCCACTGGATTTGGCTGTTCCACATGTATATCACGACTGTTTTGCATTCGTCGCAACATTTGATTTTCGCGCCGCGTTATCTCTAGTTTCGCTCCTTAAGTGCCATTTCGCGGCGAAGTAGATCTAATTCGCGGTCTTCTCGGCTTCGTTCCTCGCTTGGAAAAAGAGTTTCCGGCATCAGGCGCGGTCCCCTTATTCCTCCAACGGCGCCTTCCGTTTCGTCCGAAAATTGAGCGTACGGAAAGGTTTCCGGGAGCTCCATTTTCTCCTCGTCCAGCACGTTCGCCCAGCGCCCGGACGCCTCACTTTCTTGCCAACGGGCAAGGAGTTCCGCCTTCGTACCTGCTAGGCTGAGTCCTCGCTTCCTTAGCAGTTCCTTTAAGTCATTTACCAGCAACGTACTGCCGTCTTTCGCCGACATTATGACTTTCTCTTGCCACACACGAATATTCCACTTATTCACCACTTCTGACTGTTTAAATCCCGGACGAGCCCCCAAAGATTTGTGGGATTTAAATTAGAAATGGTTCTTTAATATAAGTGGATTAATACACAAACAAGAATATTGTACACTGGTTTTCGCAGGTTTAAATCGCACGCTGTTTTTTCTCTCGCTCTGTTCGCTTACGCTCTTCGCTTTACAATCGCTCGCGAGACCTACTGTCGCACGGATTTAAACGTTCCCCGGCCGTTTTTTTGACAGTACCGAACCTCCTTCGGCGGTCGCTGAACTCTCCGGCCGGGTAACGCCCGTCTAAAGACAACACGGGAAGACCTCCTGTAGGACAAGTGCGCTAGGTCTTGTTTTTAAAATGCGGTCATCGCACCGCACCGATCAACCGTTCCTACAGTACTATTTGGATCCTTTGCAGGTATGTTTCTTAGACTATATAAAAACAATATATACAAAGATTTCAACCGTCTACCTGTTCCATTCATTGTTCTAATTGTAGAAAATTACAAATAATTTCCGTTAAGGGATTAACAATGGGGCTCGTAGTTCACTTAAACTTGAAGAACAAAAAATTGGCGAAATGTACTGTTTGGATGCTTTGCATATATGTTTCTTAGAATATATAGAAGCAATATATAGAAAGAGTTCTCTCGTCAACCTGTACAATTCATTGTTCTACTTGTAGAAAGTTACAAATAATTTCCATTTCATGATTATCAATGGGGCTCGCTGTTCACTTAAACTTGAAGATCAAAAAATTGGCGATTGTTACTGTTTAGATGCTTTTTGATGGAATTTTGTTTAAAATGGTTTTATTAATTTAGATACAATTATATTAAGCTGCTTAGAAATATAATGAAAAGAATAAGAAATAGTGAAAAATAACGTTTAATCTGCTCTCTGCGGCTTTGACTTTGGAACTGAACTTGAAACGGTTTTACAGCACGAAGTCGGCTCTGCTTTGGTGTCAAACAATGTTTTGAAAGTCGCCGTTATCGTTTGCTCAGCGGCCGTTGAGCATTTCATCGTTGTACTCCAACACCCTTTCTCAACGATGAAGATACTAAAAAAAACAAAAAAACAGAAAAATTTAGCGATTGAATAGGCCACACTTTTCAGCCATGCGTTTTAACTTTATCCTTCCAAGTGGTTTTGTCAGCATGTATGCGAGCATTTCGTCTGTCGGACAGTATTTATAATTTATAATTCCCTGATTTTTTATATCCTTTATGAAATGGAACTTGGTGTCGATGTGCTTTGTCCTGTTGCTGAATCTATTATTCGAGGCAATCTTGAGGCAACTCTGATTGTCCTCAAAAATGACTGTTTCATTTTGGACCGTTTCACCGAAATCTTCCAGCAAGCGACGAATCCATAATCCTTCTTGTGTTGCTTCAGCAAGAGCTATATATTCTGCTTCCGTTGAAGAGAGTGCGACACACGTTTGTTTCCGGCAGTTCCAACTTATAGGTGCTCCCATTACTTGGAATAGGTACCCACTGTGCGACTTTCTGTCGGTCTTGTCCTGTGCCCAGTCAGCATCCGCGAAACCAATTAGCCCTTTTTCGCTGTTCCGTTTGCCAAGTCTTAATTCATATCCTATTGTTCCTTTTAAATAGCGAGCAATCCTTTTTACTTCAGTCCAGTCACCTGTTGTGGGTCGTTTATTGTACTGGCTCAAAATTCCAACGCTCGCTGCTATGTCGGGCCTTGTATTTACTGCCAAATATAACAGTGCACCGATCAATTGCTGATATTTTGAGTTTTCTGGCATTTCTGGTTCGCCGTTTCTGTGCTTTATATAACCTTCAATTAACGGTATACTAGAAGCCTTTGCGTCCTGGAGACAAAATCTATGTAAAATTTTTTCTATATATTTTTCTTGCTTAATGCAGAAAAATCCCTCTTCGTTTCTTCTAATCTCCATACCTAAATACTGTTTCAAGAGTCCGAGATCGCTGAGTTGGAAATGCCTTTTTAGAAAAACAGCCGCTTCATCGATCTTGTCCATTTCTTTAGCAGCGATTAAAATGTCACCGACATATACAATGAGATAAACTTGTTCCTCATTCTCTTCGCCCTTTATATATAAACATTGGTCCACTTGACTCTGTCTGAAACCATACTGCTTTAATAAATCGGTTAATTGGTCATTCCATACTTTTGCAGCTTGTTTTAAGCCATAGATGCCTCTTTTCAAACTACACACATAGTCTTCTTTACCGGGCACGATATATGTTTCTAGCTGTCTCATAAAAATGGTTTCTGTGAGTATTCCATTTAGAAAAGCCGTTTTCACATCAAAATGTTTTACCTGCATGCGTTTCTGTCCGGCTAGCGTCAAGAAAGTCCTGAATGTGGTTTGTCGCACTACAGGTGCAAAAACTTCATCGTAGTCTGTTCCAAATTTCTGTGAAAAACCTCGAGCGACAAGCCTGGCCTTAAACTTATTAACGTTTCCTTCATTTTTCTTTAATTTAAAAACCCACTCGCAGGTAACAACATCTCTATCTTTCGGTTTGGGTACAAGATCCCATGTACCATTTTCCCTTAAAGATTTCATCTCTTCGTCCATAGCCTTTTTCCACTCATCCTTATTGGGTCCTGATAATGCTTCCTTTGCACTTCTGGGTTCATTATTTTCATCCACAGCCATATGCAGAGATGCAGCGTATCTATCGGGTGGAACCCCTCTATTCGATCTCTCTGATCGCCTGTATTGTTCTGGCCTCATTTCTTCATGTCTAGAATCTTGAGCAAAGTCGCTATCCGCATGGTCCGTTTCATAGATGGAACTGTCTTCAGTTATGGTTGATTCTCCCTCAGACCCATCGTCTTCGGCGGTGTCTTGATTTTCTGCATTTTGGTTTCTAGTAACTGGAATTACGATTCCATTAATTGGCTTGTTTTCATTAAATTTTTCGCAGAAAACTACATCGCGGCTAATCTTTATTTTATTTGTTTTAGTATCCAACAACCGAAAAGCCTTTGACTCCTCTGAATACCCAACAAAACTGAATTTTTCGGCTTTATCGTCTAATTTTTTTCTTTGTTCTTTATGAACGTAGACATACGCGTCGCATCCAAAAGTATGTAGATTTCTGACGTCTGGCTTTCTTGAGTGCCATAATTCGTAAGGGGTTTTTCGAATTGCTCTTGAAGGTAACCTGTTTTGTAAATAGTTTGCAGTATTAACTGCTTCCCCCCAATACCTTTTTTCCATATGTGCATCAAGTAACATACATCTTGCCATCTCGAGTAGGGATCTGTTCTTCCGCTCCGCAATTCCGTTCTGCTGTGGAGAGTAAGGCGCTGTATACTGGTCCTGAATCCCTTCCTGTTTCAGATAATTTTGCAAATTTTCATTTATATATTCCCTTCCTCGAACGGATCTTATCTTCTTTGGTTTCTTGGAATATTGTGTTTTCATCATCTCTACGAATTCTTTAATATGTGACGCTGCTTTGCTTTTGTGACTCATAAGATAAATCCTTGTGTATCGTGAAAAATCATCAATGATTGTTAAAATATATCTTTTATTACCTGGCGTGATTGTTTGCATTGGCCCACAAACATCCGTATGAATTAGATCGAGAATTGCATTGCTTCTGTTTTCTGATTCTTTTGGGAAAGGTACACGTGCCATCTTACCTATTACGCAGCATTCGCAAGTTACTCGTTGTCCAAAATCTTTTATTTTAATTCCTGTCGCTAAATTCTTTTCAACTAAATCTTTGACTGCGGTAGGGTCTCGATGTCCAAAACGTCTATGCCATGCATGCTGACAATTTTCAGTATGATTTAAATATATAGTATTACTTACTGTGCAGGCTTTTTCAATTGTGGTCAGCTCGAACAGTTCCGAGGATAATTTCGCTATTGCCTTTAATTCTCCGTTCTTTGAAATTGTGCAGTTGTCTTTTTCGAAAATTAGTTTATAGCCATCACTCACTAACCTCTTTACCGACAGTAAATTCGATCTGAACGTAGGAACGTAAAGTACATTGTTCAATTTAATTTGGGCGACCTCTCGCGGGCCTATCCCACAGTTTAGCACTCCTGAGCCAATCCCTTGCACCTCAGCCGTGTTCCCTTCGTCTGCGAGACCTACTTGGCCTTTTCTTTCGGGATTAAAATTGTCGAAAAAAATCCTCGACGTTGCCATGTGGCTTGTTGCACCCGAGTCGACAATCCATAAATTATGTTTCTTTTCTTTAATAACAAAACATGCTTCTTTCGAAGTTCCTTTTGTGGCTATCGCATGAAAACAGAAATCGTTAGAAGACGACGATTTGTCTTCTATAACTGCATTAGCCTTTTCTCTTTTCAACTTCCATGATTTGTACTTTGAACAGTCACTCTTGAAATGACCGGCTTCTTTGCAGAAGAAACATGTTTTTCCAGGCAGTGCGCCAGCTGTATGTTTGAGTTCCGTTTTCATAGCAGCTTCGCATTCTGAAATATGTTGCCTCGTATCTTTTGCCCCTTTACGCCTTTTGTATTCGTCTATTAATTTCCCTTTGACGAGATTTAACGTCAAATCGCTTTCGGGTCTACTTTCCAAAGCCGTTACAAGCGTTTCGTACGATTCTGGAAGACTTCCGAGCAACATTGCTGCTTTGAGATTATCTGGCAATTCTTGTCCGAGAGCTGTGAGTTCTTCGAAATAATTTGCAATTTTTGTGATGTGTTCTTCCATATCACCATCTTCTTTTAGCACTGTTCTACATAACCGTTTTAATAAAAGTACCTTACTGGTTAAAGTTGCCTTTTGGTGATATCCTTTCAAACAATCCCATGCTTCACGTGCAGATTTAGCGTTTCTTATGTGCTGTAATTGATTATCTTCTACCAATAATCCAATGGTAGCACGTGCCTCGCTATCCATCTGCGTCCATGATGAATTCATTGGATCAGGTTTTCCGTCGTTTATTACAATCCACAATTTTTCTTTAATCAGGAGCATTTCCAATTTGTAACTCCACACTGAATAATTTTCATTGTTCAATTTTTGAATAACAAAATGCGTACTTCCACCGTTTGCCATTTCGATTTAATTGTATATTTAAAAAAATTTATTTAAAGTCCTTTGTTTTATATTCACTTTACTGTTTTATTGTGATCTGGGCCCATAACTTGATGGAATTTTGTTTAAAATGGTTTTATTAATTTAGATATAATTATATTAAGCTGCTTAGAAATATAAAGAAAAGAATAAGAAATAGTGAAAAATAACGTTTAATCTGCTCTCTGCGGCTTTGACTTTGGAACTGAACTTGAAACGGTTTTACAGCACGAAGACGGCTCTGCTTTGGTGTCAAACAATGTTTTGAAAGTCGCCGTTATCGTTTGCTCAGCGGCCGTTGAGCATTTCATCGTTGTACTCCAACACTTTTCATATAGGTTTCTTAGACTATATAGAAGCAACATATACAAAGATTTCAACCGTCTACCTGTTCTATTCATTGTTCTACTTGTAGAAAGTTACAAATAATCTCCGTTTCATGATTATCAATGGGGCTCGTTGTTCACTTAAACTTGAAGAACAAAAAATTGGCGACTGGTACTGTTTGGATGCTTTGCATATATGTTTCTTAGACTATATAGAAGCAATATATACAAAGATTTCAACAGTCTACAAGTTCCATTCATTGTTCTACTTGTCGAAAGTTACAAATAATTTCCTTTAAAGGATTAACAATGGGGCTCGTAGTTCACTTAAACTTGAAGAACAAAAAAATTGCGAATGGTACTGTTTGGATGCTTTGCGTACATGTTTCTTAGACTATATGGAAGCAATATATACAAAGATTTCAACCGTCTACCTGTTCTATTCATTGTTCTACTTGTAGAAAGTTACAAATAATTTCCGTTTCATGATTATCAATGGGGCTCGCTGTTCACTTAAACTTGAAGATCTGAAAATTGGCGATTGTTACTGTTTAGATGCTTTTCATATAGGTTTCTTAGACTATATAGAAGCAACATATACAAAGATTTCAACCGTCTACCTGTTCTATTCATTGCTCTACTTGTAGAAAGTTACAAATAATTTCCGTTTCATGATTATCAATGGGGCTCGTTGTTCACTTAAACTTGAAGAACAAAAAATTGGCGAATGGTACTGTTTGGATGCTTTGTGTACATGTTTCTTAGACTATATGGAAGCAATATATACAAAGATTTCAACCGTCTACGTGTTCCAATCATTGTTCTACTTGTCGAAATTTACAAATAATTTCCTTTAAAGGATTAACAATGGGGCTCGTTGTTCACTTAAACTTGAAGAACAATAAATTGGCGAATTGTACTATTTGGATGCTTTGCATATATGTTTCTTACACTATATAGAAGCAATATATACAAAGATTTCAACCGTCTACCTGTTCCATTCATTGTTCTACTTGTCGAAAGTTACAAATAATTTCCGATAAAGGATTAACAATGGGGCTCATTGTTCACTTAACCTTGAAGAACAAAATTTGGCGAATGGTATTGTTTGGATGCTTTGCATATATGTTTCTTAGACTATACGGAAGCAATATATACAAATATTTCAACCGTCTACCTGTTCCATTCATTGTTCTACATTTCGAAAGTTACAAATAATTTCCTTTAAAGGATTAACAATGGCGCTCGTAGTTCACTTAAACTTGAAGAACAAAAAATTGGCGAATTGTACTGTTTGGATGATTTGCACATATGTTTCTTAGACTATTTAGAAGCAATATATAGAAATATTTCACCCGTCTACCTGTACTATTCATTGTCCTACTTGTAGAAAGTTACAAATAATTTCCATTTCATGATTATCAATGGGGCTCGCTGTTCACTTAAACTTGAAGATCAAAAAATTGGCGAATTGTACTGTTTGGATGCTTTGCATATATGTTTCGTAGATTATATAGAAGCAATATATACAATGATTTCAACCGTCTACATGATCCATTCATTGTTCTACTTGTCGATATTTACAAATAATTTCCTTTAAAGGATTAACAATTGGGCTCGTAGTTCACTTAAACTTGAAGAACAAAAAATTGGCGAATTGTACTGTTTGGATGCTTTGCATATATGTTTCTTAGACTATTTAGAAGCAATATATAGAAAGATTTCACCCGTCTACCCGTACTATTCATTGTTCTACTTGTAGAAAGTTACAAATAATTTCCATTTCATGATTATCAATGGGGCTCGCTGTTCACTTAAACTTGAAGATCAAAAAATTGGCGATTGTTACTGTTTGGATGCTTTGCATATATGTTTCTTAGACTATATAGACGCAATATATACAAAGATTTCAACCGTCTACCTGTTCCATTCATTGTTCTACTTGTCGAAAGTTACAAATAATTTCCGATAAAGGATTAACCATTGGGGCTCGTTGTTCACTTAAACTTGAAGAACAAAAAATTTGCGAATGGTACTGTTTGGATGCTTTGCATATATGTTTCTTAGACTATATAGAAGCAATATATACAAGGATTTCAACAGTCCACCTGTTCCATTCATTGTTCTACTTGCCGAAATTTACAAATAATTTCCTTTAAAGAATTAACAATGGGGCTCGTAGTTCACTTAAACTTGAAGAGCAAAAAATTGGCGAATTGTACTGTTTGGACGCTATGCATATATGTTTTTTAGACTATATAGTAGCAATATATACAATGATTTCAACAGTCTACCTGTTCCGTTCATTGTTCTACTTGTCGAAATTTACAAATAATTTCCTTTAAAGGATTAACAATGGGGCTCGTAGTTCACTTAAACTTGAAGAACAAAAAATTGGCGAATGGTACTGTTTGGATGCTTTGCATATATGTTTCTTAGATTATAAAGAAGCAATATATACAAAGATTTCAACCGTCTACCTGTTCCATTCATTGTTCTACTTGTCGCAAGTTACAAATAATTTCCGTTAAAGTATTAACAATGGGGCTCGTAGTTCACTTAAACTTGAAGATCAAATAATTGGCGAATTGTACTGTGTGGATGATTTGCAGATATGTTTTTTAGACTATATAGAAGCAATATATACCATGATTTCAACCGTCTACCTGTTCCATTCATTGTTCTACTTGTCGAAAGTTAGAAATAATTTCCGTTAAGGGATTAACAATGGGAATCGTAGCTTACTTAAACTTGAAGAACAAGAAATTGGCGAATTGTACTGTTTGGATGATTTGCATATATGTTTCTTAGACTATATAGAAGCAATATATACAATGATTTCAACAGTCTACCTGTTCAATTCATTGTTCTACTTGTCGAAATTTACAAATAATTTCCTTTAAAGGATTAACAATGGGGCTCGTAGTTCACTTAAACTTGAAGAACAAAAAATTGGCGAATGGTACTGTTTGGATGCTTTGCATATATGTTTCTTAGACTATTTAGATGCAATATATAGAAAGATTTCACCCGTCTACCTGTACTATTCATTGTTCTACTTGTAGAAAGTTACAAATAATTTCCATTTCATGATTATCAATGGGGCTCGTAGTTCACTTAAACTTGAAGAACAAAAAATTGGCGAATGGTACTGTTTGGATGCTTTGCATATATGTTTCTTAGACTATATAGAAGCAATATATACAAAGATTTCAACCGTCTACCTGTTCCATTCATTGTTCTACTTGTCGAAAGTTACAAATAATTTCCGATAAAGGATTAACCATTGGGGCTCATTGTTCACTTAAACTTGAAGAACAAAAAATTGGAGAATGGTACGGTTTGGATGCTTTGCGTACATGTTTCTTAGACTATATGGAAGCAATATATACAAAGATTTCAACCGTCTACGTGTTCCAATCATTGTTCTACTTGCCGAAATTTACAAATAATTTCCTTTAAAGAATTAACAATGGGGCTCGTAGTTCACTTAAACTTGAAGAGCAAAAAATTGGCGAATTGTACTGTTTGGACGCTATGCATATATGTTTCTTAGACTATATAGTAGCAATATATACAATGATTTCAACAGTCTACCTGTTCCGTTCATTGTTCTACTTGTCGAAATTTACAAATAATTTCCTTTAAAGGATTAACAATGGGGCTCGTAGTTCACTTAAACTTGAAGAACAAAAAATTGGCGAATGGTACTGTTTGGATGCTTTGCATAT
The DNA here is from genome assembly GCA_963989415.1 of Cerceris ruficornis. Classification (NCBI taxonomy): domain Eukaryota; kingdom Metazoa; phylum Arthropoda; class Insecta; order Hymenoptera; family Crabronidae; genus Cerceris; species Cerceris ruficornis. The sequence continues at coordinate 128,999 of CAXDIW010000460.1, forward strand.
ATGTTTCTTAGATTATAAAGAAGCAATATATACAAAGATTTCAACCGTCTACCTGTTCCATTCATTGTTCTACTGGTCGAAAGTTACAAATAATTTCCGATAAAGGATTAACAATGGGGCTCATTGTTCACTTAAACTTGAAGAACAAAAAATTGGCGAACGGTACTGTTTGGATGCTTTGCGTACATGTTTCTTAGACTATATGGAAGCAATATATACAAAGATTTCAACCGTCTACCAGTTCCATTCATTGTTCTACTTGTCGAAAGTTACAAATAATTTCCTTTAAAGGATTAACAATGGGGCTCGTAGTTCACTTAAACTTGAAGTACAAAAAATTGGCGAACGGTACTGTTTGGATGCTTTGCGTACATGTTTCTTAGACTATATGGAAGCAATATATACAAAGATTTCAACCGTCTACGTGTTCCAATCATTGTTCTACTTGTCGAAATTTACAAATAATTTCCTTTAAAGGATTAACAATGGGGCTCGTAGTTCACTTAAACATGAAGATGAAATAATTGGCGAATCGTACTGTTTGGATGCTTTGCATATATGTTTCTTAGATTATATAGAAGCAATATATACAATGATTTCAACCGTCTGCCTGTTCCATTCATTGTTCTACTTGTCGAAAGTTACAAATAATTTCCGTTAAGGGATTAACAATGGGGATCGTAGTTTACTTAAACTTGAAGAACAAAAAATTGGCGAATTGTACTGTTTGGATGCTTTGCATATATGTTTCTTAGACTATTTAGAAGCAATATATAGAAATATTTCACCCGTCTACCTGTACTATTCATTGTCCTACTTGTAGAAAGTTACAAATAATTTCCATTTCATGATTATCAATGGGGCTCGCTGTTCACTTAAACTTGAAGATCAAAAAATTGGCGAATTGTACTGTTTGGATGCTTTGCATATATGTTTCGTAGATTATATAGAAGCAATATATACAATGATTTCAACCGTCTACATGATCCATTCATTGTTCTACTTGTCGATATTTACAAATAATTTCCTTTAAAGGATTAACAATTGGGCTCGTAGTTCACTTAAACTTGAAGAACAAAAAATTGGCGAATTGTACTGTTTGGATGCTTTGCATATATGTTTCTTAGACTATTTAGAAGCAATATATAGAAAGATTTCACCCGTCTACCCGTACTATTCATTGTTCTACTTGTAGAAAGTTACAAATAATTTCCATTTCATGATTATCAATGGGGCTCGCTGTTCACTTAAACTTGAAGATCAAAAAATTGGCGATTGTTACTGTTTGGATGCTTTGCATATATGTTTCTTAGACTATATAGACGCAATATATACAAAGATTTCAACCGTCTACCTGTTCCATTCATTGTTCTACTTGTCGAAAGTTACAAATAATTTCCGATAAAGGATTAACCATTGGGGCTCGTTGTTCACTTAAACTTGAAGAACAAAAAATTTGCGAATGGTACTGTTTGGATGCTTTGCATATATGTTTCTTAGACTATATAGAAGCAATATATACAAGGATTTCAACAGTCCACCTGTTCCATTCATTGTTCTACTTGCCGAAATTTACAAATAATTTCCTTTAAAGAATTAACAATGGGGCTCGTAGTTCACTTAAACTTGAAGAGCAAAAAATTGGCGAATTGTACTGTTTGGACGCTATGCATATATGTTTTTTAGACTATATAGTAGCAATATATACAATGATTTCAACAGTCTACCTGTTCCGTTCATTGTTCTACTTGTCGAAATTTACAAATAATTTCCTTTAAAGGATTAACAATGGGGCTCGTAGTTCACTTAAACTTGAAGAACAAAAAATTGGCGAATGGTACTGTTTGGATGCTTTGCATATATGTTTCTTAGACTATATAGAAGCAATATATACAATGATTTCAACAGTCTACCTGTTCAATTCATTGTTCTACTTGTCGAAATTTACAAATAATTTCCTTTAAAGGATTAACAATGGGGCTCGTAGTTCACTTAAACTTGAAGAACAAAAAATTGGCGAATGGTACTGTTTGGATGCTTTGCATATATGTTTCTTAGACTATTTAGATGCAATATATAGAAAGATTTCACCGGTCTACCTGTACTATTCATTGTTCTACTTGTAGAAAGTTACAAATAATTTCCATTTCATGATTATCAATGGGGCTCGTAGTTCACTTAAACTTGAAGAACAAAAAATTGGCGAATGGTACTGTTTGGATGCTTTGCATATATGTTTCTTAGACTATATAGAAGCAATATATACAAAGATTTCAACCGTCTACCTGTTCCATTCATTGTTCTACTTGTCGAAAGTTACAAATAATTTCCGATAAAGGATTAACCATTGGGGCTCATTGTTCACTTAAACTTGAAGAACAAAAAATTGGAGAATGGTACGGTTTGGATGCTTTGCGTACATGTTTCTTAGACTATATGGAAGCAATATATACAAAGATTTCAACCGTCTACGTGTTCCAATCATTGTTCTACTTGCCGAAATTTACAAATAATTTCCTTTAAAGAATTAACAATGGGGCTCGTAGTTCACTTAAACTTGAAGAGCAAAAAATTGGCGAATTGTACTGTTTGGACGCTATGCATATATGTTTCTTAGACTATATAGTAGCAATATATACAATGATTTCAACAGTCTACCTGTTCCGTTCATTGTTCTACTTGTCGAAATTTACAAATAATTTTCTTTAAAGGATTAACAATGGGGCTCGTTGTTCACTTAAAATTGAAGAACAATAAATTGGCGAATTGTACTGTTTGGATGCTTTGCATATATATTTCTTAGACTATATAGAAGCAATATATACAAAGATTTCAACCGTCTACCTGTTCCATTCATTGTTCTACTTGTCGAAAGTTACAAATAATTTCCGATAAAGGATTAACAATGGGGCTCATTGTTCACTTAAACTTGAAGAACAATAAATTGGCGAATTGTACTGTTTGGATGCTTTGCATATATGTTTCTTAGACTATATGGAAGCAATATATACAAAGATTTCAACCGTCTACCTGTTCTATTCATTGTTCTACTTGTAGAAAGTTACAAATAATTTCCATTTCATGATTATCAATGGGGCTCGTAGTTCACTTAAACTTGAAGAACAAAAAATTGGCGAATGGTACTGTTTGGATGCTTTGCATATATGTTTCTTAGACTATATAGAAGCAATATATACAATGATTTCAACAGTCTACCTGTTCCATTCATTGTTCTTCTTGTCGAAAGTTACAAATAATTTCCTTTAAAGGATTAACAATGGGGCTCATTGTTCACTTAAACTTGAAGAACAAAAAATTGTCGAATTGTACTGTTTGGATGCTTTGCATATATGTTTCTTAGACTATATAGAAGCAATATATACAATGATTTCAACCGTCTACCAGTTCCATTCATTGTTCTACTTGTCGGAAGTTACAAATAATTTCCGTTAAAGTATTAACAATGGGGCTCGTAGTTCACTTAAACATGAAGATGAAATAATTGGCGAATGGTACTGTTTGGATGCTTTGCATATATGTTTCTTAGACTATATAGAAGCAATATATACAAAGATTTCAACCGTCTACCTGTTCCATTCATTGTTCTACTTGTCGAAAGTTACAAATAATTTCCGATAACGGATTAACCATTGGGGCTCATTGTTCACTTAAACTTGAAGATAAAAAAATTGGCGAATTGTACTGTTTGGATGCTTTGCATATATATGTGGGATCGGGGCGGTACACTCCTAAAAAGATCTTAGGAGAAAAGGACGTGAAGAAGAAGTGACGCCAGGGAGAGGACGCTGGCGCAGTGGAACCGCGCCGACCCAGGAGATCTCCCGAGTTAAGCAACGCAGGCGGTGACCATTGCTTGGATGGGTTACCGCGCCTCTCCTTCTTTTTCACGATCCTACATATATTTCTTAGACTATATAGAAGCAACATATACAAAGATTTCAACCGTCTACCTGTTCCATTCATTGTTCTACTGGTCGAAAGTTACAAATAATTTCCGATAAAGGATTAACCATTGGGGCTCGTTGTTCACTTAAACTTGAAGAACAAAAAATTGGCGAATGGTACTGTTTGGATGCTTTGCATATATGTTTCTTAGACTATATAGAAGCAATATATACATTGATTTCAACCGTCTACCTGTTCCATTCATTGTTCTAATTGTAGAAAGTTACAAATAATTTCCGATAAAGGATTAACAATGGGGCTCATTGTTCACTTAAACTTGAAGAACAAAAAATTGGCGAACGGTACTGTTTGGATGCTTTGCGTACATGTTTCTTAGACTATATGGAAGCAATATATACAAAGATTTCAACCGTCTACCAGTTCCATTCATTGTTCTACTTGTCGAAAGTTACAAATAATTTCCTTTAAAGGATTAACAATGGGGCTCGTAGTTCACTTAAACTTGAAGAACAAAAAATTGGCGAACGGTACTGTTTGGATGCTTTGCGTACATGTTTCTTAGACTATATGGAAGCAATATATACAAAGATTTCAACCGTCTACGTGTTCCAATCATTGTTCTACTTGTCGAAATTTACAAATAATTTCCTTTAAAGGATTAACAATGGGGCTCGTAGTTCACTTAAACTTGAAGAACAAAAAATTGGCGAATTGTACTGTTTGGATGCTTTGCATATATGTTTCTTAGACTATATAGAAGCAATATATACAATGATTTCAACAGTCTACCTGTTCTATTCATTGTTCTACTTGTAGAAAGTTACAAATAATTTCCTTTAAAGGATTAACAATGCGGCTCGTAGTTCACTTAAACTTGAAGAACAAAAAATTGGCGAATGGTACTGTTTGGATGCTTTGCATATATGTTTCTTAGACTATTTAGATGCAATATATAGAAAGATTTCACCCGTCTACCTGTACTATTCATTGTTCTACTTGTAGAAAGTTACAAATAATTTCCATTTCATGATTATCAACGGGGCTCGTAGTTCACTTAAACTTGAAGAAAAAAAAATTGGCGAATTGTACTGTTTGGATGCTTTGCATATATGTTTCTTATACTATATAGAAGCAATATATACAAAGATTTCAACCGTCTACCTGTTCTATTCATTGTTCTACTTGTAGAAAGTTACAAATAATTTCCATTTCATGATTATCAATGGGGCTCGTAGTTCACTTAAACTTGAAGAACAAAAAATTGGCGAATTGTACTGTTTGGTTGCTTTGCATATATGTTTCTTAGACTATGTAGAAGCAATATATACAATGATTTTAACAGTCTACCTGTTCCATTCATTGTTCTACTTGTCGAAATTTACAAATAATTTCCTTTAAAGGATTAACAATGGGGCTCGTAGTTCATTTAAACTTGAAGAACAAAAAATTGACGAATGGTACTGTTTGGATGCTTTGCGTACATGTTTCTTAGACTATATGGAAGCAATATATACAATGATTTCAACCATCTACCTGATCCATTCATTGTTCTACTTGTCGAAATTTACAAATAATTTCCGTTAAAGGATTAACAATGGGGCTCGTAGTTCACTTAAACTTGAAGAACAAAAAATTGGCGACATGTACTGTTTGGATGATTTGCACAGATGTTTCTTATACTATATAGAAGCAATATATACAAATATTTCAACCGTCTACCTGTTCCATTCATTGTTCTACTTGTCGAAAATTACAAATAATTTCCGATAATGGATTAACCATGGGGCTCATTGTTCACTTAAACTTGAAGACCAAAAAATTGGCGAATTGTACTGCTTGGATGCTTTGCATATATGTTTCTTAGACTATATAGAAGCAATATATACAAAGATTTCAACCGTCTACCTGATCCATTCATTGTTCTACTTGCCGAAAGTTACAAATAATTTCCGATAAAGGATTAACAATGGGGCTCATTGTTCACTTAAACTTGAAGAACAAAAAATTGGCGAACGGTACTGTTTGGATGCTTTGCGTACATGTTTCTTAGACTATATGGAAGCAATATATACAAAGATTTCAACCGTCTACCAGTTCCATTCATTGTTCTACTTGTCGAAAGTTACAAATAATTTCCGATAACGGATTAACCATAGGGGCTCATTGTTCACTTAAACTGGAAGACCAAAAAATTGGCGAATGGTACTGTTTGGATGCTTTGCATATAGGTTTCTTAGACTATATAGAAGCAACATATACAAAGATTTCAACCGTCTACCTGTTCTATTCATTGTTCTACTTGTAAAATGTTAGAAATAATTTCCGTTTCATGATTATCAATGGGGCTCGTTGTTCACTTAAACTTGAAGAACAAAAAATTGGCGAATGGTACTGTTTGGATGCTCTGCATATATGTTTCTTAGATTATATAGAAGCAATATATACAAAGATTTCAACCGTCTACCTGTTCCATTCATTGTTCTACTTGTCGAAAATTACAAATAATTTCCGATAAAGGATTAACCATTGGGGCTCATTGTTCACTTAAACTTGAAGAACAAAAAATTGGCGAATGGTACTGTTTGGATGCTTTGCGTACATGTTTCTTAGACTATATGGAAGCAATATATACAAAGATTTCAACCGTCTACGTGTTCCAATCATTGTTCTACTTGTCGAAATTTACAAATAATTTCCTTTAAAGGATTAACAATGGGGCTCGTTGTTCACTTAAACTTGAAGAACAAAAAATTGGCGAATGGTACTGTTTGGATGCTTTGCATATATGTTTCTTAGTGTTGGGAAATTTATTGTGGGTGGTCGCTGGTGCAATAAAGAAACTCTTTCGTTGAGAACGTTTTAAAGATACAATTGAAATAATGAAAGTTTATATATACACACAAAAAAATAAAGTAAAAGTATAACATGTAAACCGCAGACCAACTGAACAAAATCAACCGTACCGTACGAACACGTGGAAACTTCTGGAAGAATCGGCGGAAGCGAAGCTTGGTACCGCACGTGTACCGATCTGCAGTTGGTACTGCAGATTCCCCGAATACATCAACGGCGCGTCATTCAAAAGGACACTCAATCATACAAAAAAAACTTTAAAAAAAAACCTATTCCAATACTCCCACTTTTTTTTCATTGAAATACACCTATTTGGCCTATTAGGTAAACAAACTGTTGTTTTGACAAGGGTTTTGTGAATAAATCTGCAGCCTGTTGTTTACTGCTTACATACTGTATACTGATATCACCCCTTTTATACACACTGCGCACAAAATGAAACCTAACGTCTATATGCTTCGTACGCTTATGAAATTCCGGATTGCTAACAAGTTTAATAGCTGATTGATTGTCAACATACATTGGAACTGCGCCCCACTTATACCCTAAATCGGAGCTTAATTGTCGTAACCATAGTCCGTCTTTGGTGCCGTTTGACAAGGCAATATACTCCGCCTCTGTGGTGGAGAGTGCTACTACGCTCTGTTTTTGACTCGACCACGCGATCGCACCGTTACTTAAAATAAAAACAAAACCACTCGTAGACTTACGCGTATTTACACAACCGGCGTAGTCAGCATCGGTATATCCTTTTAAATTAAAATCACCGTTATTATTACCGAATACAATTCCATAATTCATTGTACCCTTTAAATATCGGAATATTCTTTTTACAGCTAGCCAATGCTCCTGCCGATAATTTTCCACAAATTGACTGACTTTATTCACCGCAAATTCTATATCTGGTCTCGTCACTCTGGCTGCAAATGAAAGAGATCCAACCGCCTCGCGATAAGGAACAGTTGGTATCTCCGTTTTGAATGCCTCTCCACTATTTTGTGGATGCAACAGTTGTAAACCAGGTTCGGCAGGAACACTTACAGGATTTGCCTCTTCCATACGAAACCGTTTAAGTAATTTTTCAATATACATTTTCTGGCTAATTTTAATCGTACGATTCTCACGATCGCGTGTTATCTCAATACCTACAAAATTTTTCGCATCATCAATCTTAATTTCAAAACAAGCCTTTAAATTTTCTAGCACTTTCGCAATTGCATCCTTTGATGCCGACAACAAAAGTCCATCATCCACATATAAAGCCAACCATACCGTTACCTCGCTAACCTTACCCGAGAATACACAATGATCACTCTCTATACCGCGAAAATTAAAACGAGTAAGAAATTCTTTAAATTTCGAATTCCAACAACGCGGTGACTGTTTAAGACCGTATAAGCTTTTATGTAAAATACAAGCCGCATTAGGCTGATTATTGTCTTTAAACCCACGCGGCTGCTCCATATAAATTGTTTCCTTCAATTCACCATACAGAAATGCTGTCTTTACGTCGAACTGCGCGATTTCCAAATTTTCTATTGCGGCCCTCGCTAGAAGAAATCTTATAGTCTCATACCTTACTACCGGTGCAAAAGTGTCGAAATAATCAAAGCCTTCGCGTTGAGCAAAACCTTTTGCTACAAGCCTTGCTTTGTAACGTTCCTTCTTACCGTTAGAGTCCAATTTTTTACTATACACCCACTTGCAACCTATAATCTTCTGACCATTCGGTGGTCTTCGAAGTGTCCATGTTTCGTTTTTGCGTAGTGCGTCCATTTCCTCGCGCATGGCTTCCTTCCACTTATCACTTTCCGAGCTATTTATTGCAGTTTCATATGTCACCGGCACGTCATCCACCACAAAAGCGTAGCCAAATTCACTGTAACGATCGGGTGAACACAATCGGGTCCTATCTCGTAGCTGCCTCGATGTTTGGATCCCTCCAACCGGCGACTGCTCAGCATCTTCGAAACGTTCGTCTTCAACTTCACCTTCCGGCGCTCCTACTTCTTCTCCCGTTTCCTCTTCCTCCTCTTCACAGTCCAGAAGTCCAAAAATGGAAGATAAAGATGCCTCTCTCGGGAATTCTCCAGTCATGGTACATGAACTTTCCGAGTTTTCGTTAAATACAACGTTGCAACTAACGTGCACTTGTCGAGTCTTCGAATCCCATAACCTGTAGTTTGTGGATTCTCCTTCGTAACCTACGAAAACCATTTTCTCGCTTTTCGGATCCAATTTCTTTCTCTTTTGCTTTGGCACCTTTTTAAACGCATCACATCCGAAAACACGCATGTGTTGAACGACCGGTTTTCGCTTGAACCATTTTTCATAGGCTGTTACTCCGTTTAATTGTTTTGAAACAGTCCTATTTAGTACATACGCTGCAGTTTTGACCGCTTCTGCCCACAGGAACGCAGGTACCTTTTTCCCGATCATCATTGAACGTACACTTTCCATAATTGTTCGCATTTCACGCTCTGCTCGACCATTCTGCTGCGGAACGTAAGGCGCTGATTTTTCGTGAAGAATTCCTTTGATCCGCAGAAAATCACGAAAACCTTGCGATCCATATTCAGTGCCATTGTCCGTACGTAAGATTTTCACTCTATTTCCCGTCTGTTTTGTGACTAAGGCCTCAAACTCCTTGAATTTTTCAAAAACCTCCGATTTGTGCCGGATAAAATATACTGTTCGGAAACCGGTACAATCGTCCTTGAATAATATAAAATATCTTGATCCGCGTGGTGATTCTACGCTTACCGGGCCCCACACATCCGAGTGTATCATTTCACCAGGTTCATTGGCATTTTCCCGCTTGCTCGAAACATGCGATTTTTGCACATGTTTTCCAAGTGTACATGTCTCACAGAAGAAATCACGCTTGTCACCTATTTTCATACCACTCACTGCAATAGTTTCTTCAGTGTCTTTAATGGCCTTGACATTGATGTGACCGAGTCGTTCGTGCCATAATTTCAAGGAATTTCCTTGCACCATATTACACTGCGCGGGTTTCTTGACTGTAAACAACATGCGGAAAAGATTTCCATGACAAACCCCCACCGCAGATATAGTACCATTGCTCTCGCGAATCTCACAACGTTCTCGGAAGCTATGAAACGAAAAACCTCTACGGGTAACTGCTCCCACTGAAAATAGATTTCGTTTGAGATCCGACACGAAAAGTACGTTCGTCAACTGTCTATCACCCTCTTTACCATTCACGCACGCCTGAATATCTACCGTACCGACACCAACTACCGGGAGAACCGTCTCACCTGCTGCTTTTACAAACCGCACTGTTTCCGCGGGTCTCAGTTCTCGAAAAATGTCACGTTGAAAAGTCATGTGCATACTGGCACCTGAATCTGCCAACCAAACCGAGTCATCTTTGTTTGTTGTTTCCGAGACAGACTCTGAAACGTTACAAATATAAGCCGTGCTTGAATTCTCACTGCGTTTCCTTAAATGGTGTTTTTCATTTGCAATTCGCTTCCTACACTCGCGATGCCAATGACCAAGTTCATTACAAAAACTGCACGGACGCTTCTTTTTCAGTTCTTCTAATTTTGTATTTTTAAACTTTGCCCTCTTGTGATTCTGACCATTTTCTTCTGATTTTGATGAATTACCGAGCTTCAACTGCAGATTTTTCACTTGTAGAGCAAGCGACGTTGTTTCTTCCTCCATAACTATCAATCGCTTATCCTCGCGAATGATCCTTTCGACCAACTTCTCTTTGCTTCTTTCTTCCGAGGGAGTACAATCCCAGGCCATTGTGAAGGCAGAGAATCTCAGCGGCAAACTACTCAGCAATTTTGATACCATTGCTGTATCGGAAGGTTTCTCACCCGCGTCGTGTAATTTTCTACAAATTGTTTCAAATCTTTCGATTTGTGTAGCGACGGGCTCTCCATCTTTGATGCGAAATTCATAAAACTGTCGCCAACAGCGCTGTTTCGCATCTTCACTCGTTTCGCCATACAGGGCATGGAGCTTCCGCCATATTGCTTCTGGCGTTAGGCAATTTATTAAATTAACATGCAGCGATGACTCTACCGAACTCAAAAGAATCACCGAAGTTCTTGACTGCCGCTTCTTCCACTCCTTCCATTCCTTCACCTGTGTCTTTGTAGGTTCTTCAACCGCTCCCTCAACGAACTCCATCAAATCTTGCGCTTCAAGCAAGAATGAAACACCATATTTCCACAGAGCGAAATTCGTACCGTCGAATTTCGTGAGGTTAAAAGTTTCCTTCTCTGCCGTCATGATGAGCAGGAAAACCAAGGAATACACGGCAGAACACAACCGAACAAAAATCAAAAACGAGAGTGAAAGAAGCACCACGCAACCCGAACCCACGATTACACAATGGCGCAGTGGAAGCGTGCTGGGCCCATAACCTGTTGGGAAATTTATTGTGGGTGGTCGCTGGTGCAATAAAGAAACTCTTTCGTTGAGAACGTTTTAAAGATACGATTGAAATAATGAAAGTTTATATATACACACAAAAAAATAAAGTAAAAGTATAACATGTAAACCGCAGACCAACCGAACAAAATCAACCGTACCGTACGAACACGTGGAAACTTCTGGAAGAATCGGCGGAAGCGAAGCTTGGTACCGCACGTGTACCGATCTGCAGTTGGTACTGCAGATTCCCCGAATACATCAACGGCGCGTCATTCAAAAGGACACTCAATCATACAAAAAAAACTTTAAAAAAAAACCTATTCCAATACTTAGACTATATAGAAGCAATATATACATTGATTTCAACCGGCTACCTGTTCCATTCATTGTTCTACTTGTCGAAATTTACAAATAATTACCGATAAAGGATTAACCATTGGGGCTCATTGTTCACTTAAACTTGAAGAACAAAAAATTGGCGAATGGTACTGTTTGGATGCTTTGCGTACATGTTTCTTAGACTATATGGAAGCAATATATACAAAGATTTCAACCGTCTACGTGTTCCAATCATTGTTCTACTTGTCGAAAGTTACAAATAATTTCCGTTAAGGGATTAACAATGGGGATCGTAGTTTACTTAAACTTGAAGTACAAAAAATTGACGAATGGTACTGTTTGGATGCTTTGCATATATGTTTCTTAGACTATATAGAAGCAATATATACAAAGATCTCAACCGTCTACCTTTTCCATTCATTGTTCTTCTTGTCGAAAGTTACAAATAATTTCCGATAACGGATTAACCATTAGGGCTCATTGTTCACTTAAACTTGAAGAACAAAAAATTGGCGAATTGTACTGTTTGGATGCTTTGCATATATGTTTCTTATACAATATAGAAGCAATATATACAAAGATTTCAATCGTCTACCTGTTCCATTCACTGTTCTACTTGTCGAAAATTACAAATAATTTCCGATAATGGATTAACAATGGGGCTCATTGTTCACTTAAACTTGAAGAACAAAAAATTGGCGAATTGTACTGTTTTGATGCTTTGCATATATGTTTCGTAGACTATATAGAAGCAATATATACAAATATTTCAACCGTCTAACTGTTCCATTCATTGTTCTACTTGTCGAAAATTACAAATAATTTCCGATAAAGTATTAACCATTGGTGCTCATTGTTCACTTAAACTTGAAGAACAAAAAATTGGCGAATGGTACTGTTTGGATGCTATGCATATATGTTTCTTAGACTAGATAGAAGCAATATATACAAAGATTTCAACCATATACCTGTTCCATTCATTGTTCTACTTGTCGAAAGTTACAAATAATTTCCGATAACGGATTAACCATTGGGGCTCATTGTTCACTTAAACTTGAAGATAAAAAAATTGGCGAATTGTACTGTTTGGATGCTTTGCATATATATGTGGGATCGGGGCGGTACACTCCTAAAAAGATCTTAGGAGAAAAGGACGTGAAGAAGAAGTGACGCCAGGGAGAGGACGCTGGCGCAGTGGAACCGCGCCGACCCAGGAGATCTCCCGAGTTAAGCAACGCAGGCGGTGACCATTGCTTGGATGGGTTACCGCGCCTCTCCTTCTTTTTCACGATCCTACAAATTGGGGGCCCCTCCGGGATAGGAGGTACAGCTACCGCAACGATCCTCACGACGCTGGAAGTCGTATGAAGTGGAGAAAAGAAATCGGCGAGCGCAATTGCGAAAGTTGAGAGATATGAACGGGTCATACACTAGGCACCAAGCGGAAAGTTGTATTGTGTGTGAGTCACATTAAAGTTGGGCCTAGGTGTGTGGACGTTCGACAAGTGACGAACGAGGATGCGCCGCCGATAAAAGTCGAATTAAAGATTCCGAAGTTGCCGACATTTGAGGGCAAATGTCATTATCAGGACGGCCGAGTGTGGTATCGGGGCGGTACACTCCTAAAAAGATCTTAGGAGAAAAGGACGTGAAGAAGAAGTGACGCCAGGGAGAGGACGCTGGCGCAGTGGAACCGCGCCGACCCAGGAGATCTCCCGAGTTAAGCAACGCAGGCGGTGACCATTGCTTGGATGGGTTACCGCGCCTCTCCTTCTTTTTCACGATCCTACAAATTGGGGGCCCCTCCGGGATAGGAGGTACAGCTACCGCAACGATCCTCACGACGCTGGAAGTCGTATGAAGTGGAGAAAAGAAATCGGCGAGCGCAATTGCGAAAGTTGAGAGATATGAACGGGACATACACTAGGCACCAAGCGGAAAGTTGTATTGTGTGTGAGTCACATTAAAGTTGGGCCTAGGTGTGTGGACGTTCGACAAGTGACGAACGAGGATGCGCCGCCAATAAAAGTCGAATTAAAGATTCCGAAGTTGCCGACATTTGAGGGCAAATGTCATTATCAGGACGGCCGAGTGTGGGATCGGGGCGGTACACTCCTAAAAAGATCTTAGGAGAAAAGGACGTGAAGAAGAAGTGACGCCAGGGAGAGGACGCTGGCGCAGTGGAACCGCGCCGACCCAGGAGATCTCCCGAGTTAAGCAACGCAGGTGGTGACCATTGCTTGGATGGGTTACCGCGCCTCTCCTTCTTTTTCACGATCCTACATATATTTCTTAGACTATATAGAAGCAACATATACAAAGATTTCAACCGTCTACCTGTTCCATTCATTGTTCTACTGGTCGAAAGTTACAAATAATTTCCGATAAAGGATTAACCATTGGGGCTCGTTGTTCACTTAAACTTGAAGAACAAAAAATTGGCGAATGGTACTGTTTGGATGCTTTGCATATATGTTTCTTAGACAATATAGAAGCAATATATACATTGATTTCAACCGTCTACCTGTTCCATTCATTGTTCTACTTGTAGAAAGTTACAAATAATTTCCGATAAAGGATTAATAATGGGGCTCATTGTTCACTTAAACTTGAAGATAAAAAAATTGGCGAATTGTACTGTTTGGATGCTTTGCATATATGTTTCTTAGACTATATAGAAGCAATATATACAAAGATTTCAACCGTCTACCTGTTCCATTCATTGTTCTACTGGTCGAAAGTTACAAATAATTTCCGATAAAGGATTAACAATGGGGCTCATTGTTCACTTAAACTTGAAGAACAAATAATTGGCGAACGGTACTGTTTGGATGCTTTGCGTACATGTTTCTTAGACTATATGGAAGCAATATATACAAAGATTTCAACTGTCTACCAGTTCCATTCATTGTTCTACTTGTCGAAAGTTACAAATAATTTCCTTTAAAGGATTAACAATGGGGCTCGTAGTTCACTTAAACTTGAAGAACAAAAAATTGGCGAACGGTACTGTTTGGATGCTTTGCGTACATGTTTCTTAGACTATATGGAAGCAATATATACAAAGATTTCAACCGTCTACGTGTTCCAATCATTGTTCTACTTGTCGAAATTTACAAATAATTTCCTTTAAAGGATTAACAATGGGGCTCGTAGTTCACTTAAACATGAAGATGAAATAATTGGCGAATCGTACTGTTTGGATGCTTTGCATATATGTTTCTTAGATTATATAGAAGCAATATATACAATGATTTCAACCGTCTACCTGTTCCATTCATTGTTCTACTTGTCGAAAGTTACAAATAATTTCCGTTAAGGGATTAACAATGGGGATCGTAGTTTACTTAAACTTGAAGAACAAAAAATTGGCGAATGGTACTGTTTGGATGCTTTGCGTACATGTTTCTTAGACTATATGGAAGCAATATATACAATGATTTCAACCATCTACCTGATCCATTCATTGTTCTACTTGTCGAAATTTACAAATAATTTCCGTTAAAGGATTAACAATGGGGCTCGTAGTTCACTTAAACTTGAAGAACAAAAAATTGGCGACATGTACTGTTTGGATGATTTGCACAGATGTTTCTTATACTATATAGAAGCAATATATACAATGATTTCAACCGTCTACCTGTTCCATTCATTGTTCTACTTGTCGAAAGTTACAAATAATTTCCGATAATGGATTAACCATGGGGCTCATTGTTCACTTAAACTTGAAGACCAAAAAATTGGCGAATTGTACTGCTTGGATGCTTTGCATATATGTTTCTTAGACTATATAGAAGCAATATATACAAAGATTTCAACCGTCTACCTGATCCATTCATTGTTCTACTTGTCGAAAGTTACAAATAATTTCCTTTAAAGGATTAACAATGGGGCTCATTGTTCACTTAAACTTGAAGAACAAAAAA
Organism: Cerceris ruficornis; assembly: GCA_963989415.1. Classification (NCBI taxonomy): domain Eukaryota; kingdom Metazoa; phylum Arthropoda; class Insecta; order Hymenoptera; family Crabronidae; genus Cerceris; species Cerceris ruficornis. The sequence continues at coordinate 144,460 of CAXDIW010000460.1, forward strand.
TTGGCGAATGGTACTGTTTGGATGCTTTGCATAGATATTTCTTAGACTATTTAGAAGCAATATATAGAAAGATTTCACCCGTCTACCTGTACTATTCATTGTTCTACTTGTAGAAAGTTACAAATAATTTCCATTTCATGATTATCAATGGGGCTCGCTGTTCACTTAAACTTGAAGATCAAAAAATTGGCGATTGTTACTGTTTAGATGTTTTGCATATATGTTTCTTAGACTATATAGAAGCAATATATACAAAGATTTCAACCGTCTACCTGTTCCATTCATTGTTCTACTTGTCGAAAGTTACAAATAATTTCCTTTAAAGGATTAACAATGGGGCTCGTTGTTCACTTAAACTTGAAGAACAATAAATTGGCGAATTGTACTGTTTGGATGCTTTGCATATATGTTTCTTAGACTATATAGAAGCAATATATACAAAGATTTCAACCGTCTATCTGTTCCATTCATTGTTCTAGTTGTCGAAAGTTACAAATAATTTCCGTTAAGGGATTAACAATGGGGATCGTAGTTCACTTAAACTTGAAGAACAAAAAATTGGCGAATTGTACTGTTTGGATGCTTTGCGTACATGTTTCTAAGACTATATGGAAGCAATATATACAAAGATTTCAACCGTCTACGTGTTCCATTCATTGTTCTACTTGTCGAAAGTTACAATTAATTTCCGTTAAAGGATTAACAATGGGGCTCGTAGTTCACTTAAACTTGAAGTACAAAAAATTGGCGAAATGTACTGTTTGGATGCTTTGCATATATGTTTCGTAGACTATATAGAAGCAATAGATACAAATATTTCAACCGTCTAACTGTTCCATTCATTGTTCTACTTGTCGAAAATTACAAATAATTTCCGATAAAGGATTAACCATTGGGGCTCATTGTTCACTTAAACTTGAAGAACAAAAAATTGGCGAATGGTACTGTTTGGATGCTTTGCATATATGTTTCTTAGACTATATAGAAGCAATATATACAAAGATTTCAACCGTCTACCTGTTCCATTCATTGTTCTACTTGTCGAAAGTTACAATTAATTTCCGTTAAAGGATTAACAATGGGGCTCGTCGTTCACTTAAATTTGAAGAACAAAAAATTGGCGAATGGTACTGTTTGGATGCTTTGCATATATGTTTCTTAGACTATATGGAAGCAATATATACAATGATTTCAACCATCTACCTGATCCATTCATTGTTCTACTTGTCGAAATTTACAAATAATTTCCGTTAAAGGATTAACAATGGGGCTCGTAGTTCACTTAAACTTGAAGAACAAAAAATTGGCGACATGTACTGTTTGGATGATTTGCACAGATGTTTCTTATACTATATAGAAGCAATATATACAATGATTTCAACCGTCTACCTGTTCCATTCATTGTTCTACTTGTCGAAAGTTACAAATAATTTCCGATAATGGATTAACCATGGGGCTCATTGTTCACTTAAACTTGAAGACCAAAAAATTGGCGAATTGTACTGCTTGGATGCTTTGCATATATGTTTCTTAGACTATATAGAAGCAATATATACAAAGATTTCAACCGTCTACCTGATCCATTCATTGTTCTACTTGCCGAAAGTTACAAATAATTTCCGTTAAAGTATTAACAATGGGGCTAGTAGTTCACTTAAACTTGAAGAACAATAAATTGGCGATTGTTACTGTTTAGATGTTTTGCATATATGTTTCTTAGACTATATAGAAGCAATATATACAAAGATTTCAACCGTCTACCTGTTCCATTCATTGTTCTACTTGTCGAAAGTTACAAATAATTTCCGATAAAGGATTAACCATTGGGGCTCATTGTTCACTTAAACTTGAAGAACAAAAAATTGGCGAATTGTACTGTTCGGATGCTTTGCATATATGTTTCTTAGATTATATAGAAGCAATATATACAAATATTTCAACCGTCTAACTGTTCCATTCATTGTTCTACTTGTCGAAAGTTACAAATAATTTCCTTTAAAGGATTAACAATGGGGCTCATTGTTCACTTAAACTTGAAGAACAAAAAATTGGCGAATGGTACTGTTTGGATGCTTTGCATAGATATTTCTTAGACTATTTAGAAGCAATATATAGAAAGATTTCACCCGTCTACCTGTACTATTCATTGTTCTACTTGTAGAAAGTTACAAATAATTTCCATTTCATGATTATCAATGGGGCTCGCTGTTCACTTAAACTTGAAGATCAAAAAATTGGCGATTGTTACTGTTTAGATGTTTTGCATATATGTTTCTTAGACTATATAGAAGCAATATATACAAAGATTTCAACCGTCTACCTGTTCCATTCATTGTTCTACTTGTCGAAAGTTACAAATAATTTCCTTTAAAGGATTAACAATGGGGCTCGTTGTTCACTTAAACTTGAAGAACAATAAATTGGCGAATTGTACTGTTTGGATGCTTTGCATATATGTTTCTTAGACTATATAGAAGCAATATATACAAAGATTTCAACCGTCTATCTGTTCCATTCATTGTTCTAGTTGTCGAAAGTTACAAATAATTTCCGTTAAGGGATTAACAATGGGGATCGTAGTTCACTTAAACTTGAAGAACAAAAAATTGGCGAATTGTACTGTTTGGATGCTTTGCGTACATGTTTCTAAGACTATATGGAAGCAATATATACAAAGATTTCAACCGTCTACGTGTTCCATTCATTGTTCTACTTGTCGAAAGTTACAATTAATTTCCGTTAAAGGATTAACAATGGGGCTCGTAGTTCACTTAAACTTGAAGTACAAAAAATTGGCGAAATGTACTGTTTGGATGCTTTGCATATATGTTTCGTAGACTATATAGAAGCAATAGATACAAATATTTCAACCGTCTAACTGTTCCATTCATTGTTCTACTTGTCGAAAATTACAAATAATTTCCGATAAAGGATTAACCATTGGGGCTCATTGTTCACTTAAACTTGAAGAACAAAAAATTGGCGAATGGTACTGTTTGGATGCTTTGCATATATGTTTCTTAGACTATATAGAAGCAATATATACAAAGATTTCAACCGTCTACCTTTTCCATTCATTGTTCTTCTTGTCGAAAGTTACACATAATTTCCGATAACGGATTAACCATTGGGGCTCATTGTTCACTTAAACTTGAAGAACAAAAAATTGGCGAATGGTACTGTTTGGATGCTTTGCATATATGTTTCTTAGACTATATAGAAGCTATATATACACAGATTTCAACCGTCTACCTATTCCATTCATTGTTCTTCTTGTCGAAAGTTACAAATAATTTCCGATAACGGATTAACCATTGGGGCTCGTTGTTCACTTAAACTTGAAGAACAATAAATTGTCGAATTGTACTGTTTGGATGCTTTGCATATATGTTTCTTAGACTATATAGAAACAATATATACAAAGATTTCAACCGTCTACCTGTTCCATTCATTGTTCTACTTGTCCAAAGTTACAATTAATTTCCGTTAAAGGATTAACAATGGGGCTCGTCGTTCACTTAAACTTGAAGAACAATAAATTGGCGAATTGTACTGTTTGGATGCTTTGCATATATGTTTCTTAGACTATATAGAAGCAATATATACAAAGATTTCAACCGTCTACCTGTTCCATTCATTGTTCTACTTGTCGAAAGTTACAATTAATTTCCGTTAAAGGATTAACAATGGGGCTCGTCGTTCACTTAAATTTGAAGAACAAAAAATTGGCGAATGGTACTGTTTGGATGCTTTGCATATATGTTTCTTAGACTATATAGAAGCAATATATACATTGATTTCAAGCGGCTAACAGTTCCATTCATTGTTCTACTTCTCGCAAGTTACAAATAATTTACGTTAAAGTATTAACAATGGGGCTCGTAGTTCACTTAAACTTGAAGAACAAAAAATTGGCGAATGGTACTGTTTAGATGCTTTGCTCATATGTTTCTTAGATTATAAAGAAGCAATATATACAAATATTTCAACCGTCTAACTGTTCCATTCATTGTTCTACTTGTCGAAAATTACAAATAATTTCCGATAAAGGATTAACCATTGGGGCTCATTGTTCACTTAAACTTGAAGAACAAAAAATTGGCGAACGGTACTGTTTGGATGCTTTGCATATATGTTTCTTAGACTATATAGAAGCAATATATACAAAGATTTCAACCGTCTACCTTTTCCATTCATTGTTCTACTTGTCGAAAGTTACAAATAATTTCAGATAACGGATTAACCATTGTGGCTCATTGTTCACTTAAACTTGAAGAACAAAAAATTAGCGAATTGTACTGTTTGGATGCTTTGCATATATGTTTCTTATGCTATATAGAAGCAATATATACAAAGATTTCAACCGTCTACCTGTTCCATTCACTGTTCTACTTGTCGAAAGTTACAAATAATTTCCGTTAAGGGATTAACAATGGGGATCGTAGTTCACTTAAACTTGAAGAACAAAAAATTGGCGAATTGTACTGTTTGGATGCTTTGCGTACATGTTTCTTAGACTATATGGAAGCAATATATACAAAGATTTCAACCGTCTACGTGTTCCAATTATTGTTCTACTTGTAGAAAGTTACAATTAATTTCCGTTAAGGGATTAACAATGGGGCTCGTAGTTCACTTAAACTTGAAGAACAAAAAATTGGCGAATGGTACTGTTTGGATGCTTTGCATATATGTTTCTTAGACTATATAGAAGCAATATATACATTGATTTCAACCGGCTACCTGTTCCATTCATTGTTCTACTTGTCGAAATTTACAAATAATTTCCGATAAAGGATTAACCATTGGGGCTCATTGTTCACTTAAACTTGAAGAACAAAAAATTGGTGAATTGTACTGTTCGGATGCTTTGCATATATGTTTCTTAGATTATATAGAAGCAATATATACAAATATTTCAACCGTCTAACTGTTCCATTCATTGTTCTACTTGTCGAAAGTTACAAATAATTTCCTTTAAAGGATTAACAATGGGGCTCATTGTTCACTTAAACTTGAAGAACAAAAAATTGGCGAATGGTACTGTTTGGATGCTTTGCATAGATATTTCTTAGACTATTTAGAAGCAATATATAGAAAGATTTCACCCGTCTACCTGTACTATTCATTGTTCTACTTGTAGAAAGTTACAAATAATTTCCATTTCATGATTATCAATGGGGCTCGCTGTTCACTTAAACTTGAAGATCAAAAAATTGGCGATTGTTACTGTTTAGATGTTTTGCATATATGTTTCTTAGACTATATAGAAGCAATATATACAAAGATTTCAACCGTCTACCTGTTCCATTCATTGTTCTACTTGTCGAAAGTTACAAATAATTTCCTATAAAGGATTAACAATGGGGCTCGTTGTTCACTTAAACTTGAAGAACAATAAATTGGCGAATTGTACTGTTTGGATGCTTTGCATATATGTTTCTTAGACTATATAGAAGCAATATATACAAAGATTTCAACCGTCTATCTGTTCCATTCATTGTTCTAGTTGTCGAAAGTTACAAATAATTTCCGTTAAGGGATTAACAATGGGGATCGTAGTTCACTTAAACTTGAAGGACAAAAAATTGGCGAATGGTACTGTTTGGATGCTTTGCGTACATGTTTCTTAGACTATATGGAAGCAATATATACAAGGATTTCAACCGTCTACCTGTTCCATTCATTGTTCTACTTGTCGAAAGTTACAAATAATTTCCTTTAAAGGATTAACAATGGGGCTCGTTGTTCACTTAAACTTGAAGAACAATAAATTGGCGAATTGTACTGTTTGGATGCTTTGCATATATGTTTCTTAGACTATATAGAAGCAATCTATACAGAGAGTTCAACCGTCTACCTGTTCCATTCATTGTTCTACTTGTCGAAAGTTACAATTAATTTCCGTTAAAGGATTAACAATGGGGCTCGTAGTTCACTTAAACTTGAAGTACAAAAAATTGGCGAATTGTACTGTTTGGATGCTTTGCATATATGTTTCGTAGACTATATAGAAGCAATATATACAACGATTTCAACCGTCTACCTGTTCCATTCATTGTTCTACTTGTCAAAATTTACAAATAATTTCCTTTAAAGGATTAACAATGGGGCTCATTGTTCACTTAAACTTGAAGAACAAAAAATTGGCGAATGGTACTGTTTGGATGCTTTGCATAGATATTTCTTAGACTATTTAGAAGCAATATATAGAAAGATTTCACCCGTCTACCTGTACTATTCATTGTTCTACTTGTAGAAAGTTACAAATAATTTCCATTTCATGATTATCAATGGGGCTCGCTGTTCACTTAAACTTGAAGATCAAAAAATTGGCGATTGTTACTGTTTAGATGTTTTGCATATTTGTTTCTTAGACTATATAGAAGCAATATATACAAAGATTTCAACCGTCTACCTGTTCCATTCACTGTTCTACTTGTCGAAAGTTACAAATAATTTCCGTTAAGGGATTAACAATGGGGATCGTAGTTCACTTAAACTTGAAGAACAAAAAATTGGCGAATTGTACTGTTTGGATGCTTTGCGTACATGTTTCTTAGACTATATGGAAGCAATATATACAAAGATTTCAACCGTCTACGTGTTCCAATTATTGTTCTACTTGTAGAAAGTTACAATTAATTTCCGTTAAGGGATTAACAATGGGGCTCGTAGTTCACTTAAACTTGAAGAACAAAAAATTGGCGAATGGTACTGTTTGGATGCTTTGCATATATGTTTCTTAGACTATATAGAAGCAATATATACATTGATTTCAACCGGCTACCTGTTCCATTCATTGTTCTACTTGTCGAAATTTACAAATAATTTCCGATAAAGGATTAACCATTGGGGCTCATTGTTCACTTAAACTTGAAGAACAAAAAATTGGCGAATTGTACTGTTCGGATGCTTTGCATATATGTTTCTTAGATTATATAGAAGCAATATATACAAATATTTCAACCGTCTAACTGTTCCATTCATTGTTCTACTTGTCGAAAGTTACAAATAATTTCCTTTAAAGGATTAACAATGGGGCTCATTGTTCACTTAAACTTGAAGAACAAAAAATTGGCGAATGGTACTGTTTGGATGCTTTGCATAGATATTTCTTAGACTATTTAGAAGCAATATATAGAAAGATTTCACCCGTCTACCTGTACTATTCATTGTTCTACTTGTAGAAAGTTACAAATAATTTCCATTTCATGATTATCAATGGGGCTCGCTGTTCACTTAAACTTGAAGATCAAAAAATTGGCGATTGTTACTGTTTAGATGTTTTGCATATATGTTTCTTAGACTATATAGAAGCATTATATACAAAGATTTCAACCGTCTACCTGTTCCATTCATTGTTCTACTTGTCGAAAGTTACAAATAATATCCTATAAAGGATTAACAATGGGGCTCGTTGTTCACTTAAACTTGAAGAACAATAAATTGGCGAATTGTACTGTTTGGATGCTTTGCATATATGTTTCTTAGACTATATAGAAGCAATATATACAAAGATTTCAACCGTCTATCTGTTCCATTCATTGTTCTAGTTGTCGAAAGTTACAAATAATTTCCGTTAAGGGATTAACAATGGGGATCGTAGTTCACTTAAACTTGAAGGACAAAAAATTGGCGAATGGTACTGTTTGGATGCTTTGCGTACATGTTTCTTAGACTATATGGAAGCAATATATACAAAGATTTCAACCGTCTACGTGTTCCATTCATTGTTCTACTTGTCGAAAGTTACAATTAATTTCCGTTAAAGGATTAACAATGGGGCTCGTAGTTCACTTAAACTTGAAGTACAAAAAATTGGCGAAATGTACTGTTTGGATGCTTTGCATATATGTTTCGTAGACTATATAGAAGCAATAGATACAAATATTTCAACCGTCTAACTGTTCCATTCATTGTTCTACTTGTCGAAAATTACAAATAATTTCCGATAAAGGATTAACCATTGGGGCTCATTGTTCACTTAAACTTGAAGAACAAAAAATTGGCGAATGGTACTGTTTGGATGCTTTGCATATATGTTTCTTAGACTATATAGAAGCAATATATACAAAGATTTCAACCGTCTACCTTTTCCATTCATTGTTCTTCTTGTCGAAAGTTACACATAATTTCCGATAACGGATTAACCATTGGGGCTCATTGTTCACTTAAACTTGAAGAACAAAAAATTGGCGAATGGTACTGTTTGGATGCTTTGCATATATGTTTCTTAGACTATATAGAAGCTATATATACACAGATTTCAACCGTCTACCTATTCCATTCATTGTTCTTCTTGTCGAAAGTTACAAATAATTTCCGATAACGGATTAACCATTGGGGCTCGTTGTTCACTTAAACTTGAAGAACAATAAATTGTCGAATTGTACTGTTTGGATGCTTTGCATATATGTTTCTTAGACTATATAGAAACAATATATACAAAGATTTCAACCGTCTACCTGTTCCATTCATTGTTCTACTTGTCGAAAGTTACAATTAATTTCCGTTAAAGGATTAACAATGGGGCTCGTCGTTCACTTAAACTTGAAGAACAATAAATTGGCGAATTGTACTGTTTGGATGCTTTGCATATATGTTTCTTAGACTATATAGAAGCAATATATACAAAGATTTCAACCGTCTACCTGTTCCATTCATTGTTCTACTTGTCGAAAGTTACAATTAATTTCCGTTAAAGGATTAACAATGGGGCTCGTCGTTCACTTAAATTTGAAGAACAAAAAATTGGCGAATGGTACTGTTTGGATGCTTTGCATATATGTTTCTTAGACTATATAGAAGCAATATATACATTGATTTCAAGCGGCTAACAGTTCCATTCATTGTTCTACTTCTCGCAAGTTACAAATAATTTACGTTAAAGTATTAACAATGGGGCTCGTAGTTCACTTAAACTTGAAGAACAAAAAATTGGCGAATGGTACTGTTTAGATGCTTTGCTCATATGTTTCTTAGATTATAAAGAAGCAATATATACAAATATTTCAACCGTCTAACTGTTCCATTCATTGTTCTACTTGTCGAAAATTACAAATAATTTCCGATAAAGGATTAACCATTGGGGCTCATTGTTCACTTAAACTTGAAGAACAAAAAATTGGCGAACGGTACTGTTTGGATGCTTTGCATATATGTTTCTTAGACTATATAGAAGCAATATATACAAAGATTTCAACCGTCTACCTTTTCCATTCATTGTTCTACTTGTCGAAAGTTACAAATAATTTCAGATAACGGATTAACCATTGTGGCTCATTGTTCACTTAAACTTGAAGAACAAAAAATTAGCGAATTGTACTGTTTGGATGCTTTGCATATATGTTTCTTATGCTATATAGAAGCAATATATACAAAGATTTCAACCGTCTACCTGTTCCATTCACTGTTCTACTTGTCGAAAGTTACAAATAATTTCCGTTAAGGGATTAACAATGGGGATCGTAGTTCACTTAAACTTGAAGAACAAAAAATTGGCGAATTGTACTGTTTGGATGCTTTGCGTACATGTTTCTTAGACTATATGGAAGCAATATATACAAAGATTTCAACCGTCTACGTGTTCCAATTATTGTTCTACTTGTAGAAAGTTACAATTAATTTCCGTTAAGGGATTAACAATGGGGCTCGTAGTTCACTTAAACTTGAAGAACAAAAAATTGGCGAATGGTACTGTTTGGATGCTTTGCATATATGTTTCTTAGACTATATAGAAGCAATATATACATTGATTTCAACCGGCTACCTGTTCCATTCATTGTTCTACTTGTCGAAATTTACAAATAATTTCCGATAAAGGATTAACCATTGGGGCTCATTGTTCACTTAAACTTGAAGAACAAAAAATTGGTGAATTGTACTGTTCGGATGCTTTGCATATATGTTTCTTAGATTATATAGAAGCAATATATACAAATATTTCAACCGTCTAACTGTTCCATTCATTGTTCTACTTGTCGAAAGTTACAAATAATTTCCTTTAAAGGATTAACAATGGGGCTCATTGTTCACTTAAACTTGAAGAACAAAAAATTGGCGAATGGTACTGTTTGGATGCTTTGCATAGATATTTCTTAGACTATTTAGAAGCAATATATAGAAAGATTTCACCCGTCTACCTGTACTATTCATTGTTCTACTTGTAGAAAGTTACAAATAATTTCCATTTCATGATTATCAATGGGGCTCGCTGTTCACTTAAACTTGAAGATCAAAAAATTGGCGATTGTTACTGTTTAGATGTTTTGCATATATGTTTCTTAGACTATATAGAAGCAATATATACAAAGATTTCAACCGTCTACCTGTTCCATTCATTGTTCTACTTGTCGAAAGTTACAAATAATTTCCTATAAAGGATTAACAATGGGGCTCGTTGTTCACTTAAACTTGAAGAACAATAAATTGGCGAATTGTACTGTTTGGATGCTTTGCATATATGTTTCTTAGACTATATAGAAGCAATATATACAAAGATTTCAACCGTCTATCTGTTCCATTCATTGTTCTAGTTGTCGAAAGTTACAAATAATTTCCGTTAAGGGATTAACAATGGGGATCGTAGTTCACTTAAACTTGAAGGACAAAAAATTGGCGAATGGTACTGTTTGAATGCTTTGCGTACATGTTTCTTAGACTATATGGAAGCAATATATACAAGGATTTCAACCGTCTACCTGTTCCATTCATTGTTCTACTTGTCGAAAGTTACAAATAATTTCCTTTAAAGGATTAACAATGGGGCTCGTTGTTCACTTAAACTTGAAGAACAATAAATTGGCGAATTGTACTGTTTGGATGCTTTGCATATATGTTTCTTAGACTATATAGAAGCAATCTATACAAAGAGTTCAACCGTCTACCTGTTCCATTCATTGTTCTACTTGTCGAAAGTTACAATTAATTTCCGTTAAAGGATTAACAATGGGGCTCGTAGTTCACTTAAACTTGAAGTACAAAAAATTGGCGAATTGTACTGTTTGGATGCTTTGCATATATGTTTCGTAGACTATATAGAAGCAATATATACAACGATTTCAACCGTCTACCTGTTCCATTCATTGTTCTACTTGTCAAAATTTACAAATAATTTCCTTTAAAGGATTAACAATGGGGCTCATTGTTCACTTAAACTTGAAGAACAAAAAATTGGCGAATGGTACTGTTTGGATGCTTTGCATAGATATTTCTTAGACTATTTAGAAGCAATATATAGAAAGATTTCACCCGTCTACCTGTACTATTCATTGTTCTACTTGTAGAAAGTTACAAATAATTTCCATTTCATGATTATCAATGGGGCTCGCTGTTCACTTAAACTTGAAGATCAAAAAATTGGCGATTGTTACTGTTTAGATGTTTTGCATATTTGTTTCTTAGACTATATAGAAGCAATATATACAAAGATTTCAACCGTCTACCTGTTCCATTCACTGTTCTACTTGTCGAAAGTTACAAATAATTTCCGTTAAGGGATTAACAATGGGGATCGTAGTTCACTTAAACTTGAAGAACAAAAAATTGGCGAATTGTACTGTTTGGATGCTTTGCGTACATGTTTCTTAGACTATATGGAAGCAATATATACAAAGATTTCAACCGTCTACGTGTTCCAATTATTGTTCTACTTGTAGAAAGTTACAATTAATTTCCGTTAAGGGATTAACAATGGGGCTCGTAGTTCACTTAAACTTGAAGAACAAAAAATTGGCGAATGGTACTGTTTGGATGCTTTGCATATATGTTTCTTAGACTATATAGAAGCAATATATACATTGATTTCAACCGGCTACCTGTTCCATTCATTGTTCTACTTGTCGAAATTTACAAATAATTTCCGATAAAGGATTAACCATTGGGGCTCATTGTTCACTTAAACTTGAAGAACAAAAAATTGGCGAATTGTACTGTTCGGATGCTTTGCATATATGTTTCTTAGATTATATAGAAGCAATATATACAAATATTTCAACCGTCTAACTGTTCCATTCATTGTTCTACTTGTCGAAAGTTACAAATAATTTCCTTTAAAGGATTAACAATGGGGCTCATTGTTCACTTAAACTTGAAGAACAAAAAATTGGCGAATGGTACTGTTTGGATGCTTTGCATAGATATTTCTTAGACTATTTAGAAGCAATATATAGAAAGATTTCACCCGTCTACCTGTACTATTCATTGTTCTACTTGTAGAAAGTTACAAATAATTTCCATTTCATGATTATCAATGGGGCTCGCTGTTCACTTAAACTTGAAGATCAAAAAAAAGGCGATTGTTACTGTTTAGATGTTTTGCATATATGTTTCTTAGACTATATAGAAGCAATATATACAAAGATTTCAACCGTCTACCTGTTCCATTCATTGTTCTACTTGTCGAAAGTTACAAATAATTTCCTATAAAGGATTAACAATGGGGCTCGTTGTTCACTTAAACTTGAAGAACAATAAATTGGCGAATTGTACTGTTTGGATGCTTTGCATATATGTTTCTTAGACTATATAGAAGCAATATATACAAAGATTTCAACCGTCTATCTGTTCCATTCATTGTTCTAGTTGTCGAAAGTTACAAATAATTTCCGTTAAGGGATTAACAATGGGGATCGTAGTTCACTTAAACTTGAAGGACAAAAAATTGGCGAATGGTACTGTTTGGATGCTTTGCGTACATGTTTCTTAGACTATATGGAAGCAATATATACAAGGATTTCAACCGTCTACCTGTTCCATTCATTGTTCTACTTGTCGAAAGTTACAAATAATTTCCTTTAAAGGATTAACAATGGGGCTCGTTGTTCACTTAAACTTGAAGAACAATAAATTGGCGAATTGTACTGTTTGGATGCTTTGCATATATGTTTCTTAGACTATATAGAAGCAATCTATACAAAGATTTCAACCGTCTACCTGTTCCATTCATTGTTCTACTTGTCGAAAGTTACAATTAATTTCCGTTAAAGGATTAACAATGGGGCCCGTAGTTCACTTAAACTTGAAGTACAAAAAATTGGCGAATTGTACTGTTTGGATGCTTTGCATATATGTTTCGTAGACTATATAGAAGCAACATGCACAATTTTTTCAACCGTCTACATGATCCATTCATTGTTCTACTTGTCGAAATTTACAAATAATTTCCTTTAAAGGATTAACAATGGGGCTCGTAGTTCACTTAAACTTAAAGAACAAAAAATTGGCGAATTGTACTGTTTGGATGCTTTGCATAGATGTTTCTTAGACTATTTAGAAGCAATATATAGAAAGATTTCACCCGTCTACCTGTACTATTCATTGTTCTACTTGTAGAAAGTTACAAATAATTTCCATTTCATGATTATCAATGGGGCTCGCTGTTCACTTAAACTTGAAGATCAAAAAATTGGCGATTGTTACTGTTTAGATGCTTTGCATATATGTTTCTTAGATTATATAGAAGCAATATATACAAATATTTCAACCGTCTAACTGTTCCATTCATTGTTCTACTTGTCGAAAGTTACAAATAATTTCCGATAAAGGATTAACAATGGGGCTCATTGTTCACTTAAACTTGAAGGACAAAAAATCGGCGAATGGTACTGTTTGGATGCTTTGCGTACATGTTTCTTAGACTATATGGAAGCAATATATACAGGGATTTCAACCGTCTACCTGTTCCATTCATTGTTCTACTTGTCGAAAGTTACAAATAATTACCGATAAAGGATTAACCATTGGGGCTCATTGTTCAGTTAAACTTGAAGAACAAAAAATTGGCGAATTGTACTGTTCGGATGCTTTGCATATATGTTTCTTAGACTATATAGAAGCAATATATACAAAGATTTCAACCGTCTACCTGTTCCATTCATTGTTCTACTTGTCGAAAGTTACAAATGATTTCCTTTAAAGGATTAACAATGGGGCTCATTGTTCACTTAAACTTGAAGAACAAAAATTTGGCGAATTGTACTGTTTGGATGCTTTGCATATATGTTTCTTAGACTATATAGAAGCAATATATACAATGATTTCAACAGTCTACATGTTCCATTCATTGTTCTACTTGTCGAAATTTACAAATAATTTCCTTTAAAGGATTAACAATGGGGCTCGCAGTTCACTTAAACTTGAAGAACAAAAAATTGGCGAATGGTACTGTTTGGATGCTTTGCATATATGTTTCATAGACTATATAGAAGCAATATATACAAAGATTTCAACCGTCTACCTTTTCCATTCATTGTTCTACTTGTCGAAAGTTACAAATAATTTCCGATAACGGATTAATCATTGGGGCTCATTGTTCACTTAAACTTGAAGAACAAAAAATTGGCGAATTGTACTGTTTGGATGCTTTGCATATATGTTTCGTAGACTATATAGAAGCAATATATACAATGATTTCAACCGTCTACCTGTTCCATTCATTGTTCTACTTGTCAAAATTTACAAATAATTTCCTTTAAAGGATTAACAATGGGGCTCATTGTTCACTTAAACTTGAAGAACAAAAAATTGGCGAATGGTACTGTTTGGATGCTTTGCATAGATATTTCTTAGACTATTTAGAAGCAATATATAGAAAGATTTCACCCGTCTACCTGTACTATTCATTGTTCTACTTGTAGAAAGTTACAAATAATTTCCATTTCATGATTATCAATGGGGCTCGCTGTTCACTTAAACTTGAAGATCAAAAAATTGGCGATTGTTACTGTTTAGATGCTTTGCATATATGTTTCTTAGATTATATAGAAGCAATATATACAAATATTTCAACCGTCTAACTGTTCCATTCATTGTTCTACTTGTCGAAAGTTACAAATAATTTCCGATAAAGGATTAACAATGGGGCTCATTGTTCACTTAAACTTGAAGGACAAAAAATCGGCGAATGGTACTGTTTGGATGCTTTGCGTACATGTTTCTTAGACTATATGGAAGCAATATATACAGGGATTTCAACCGTCTACCTGTTCCATTCATTGTTCTACTTGTCGAAAGTTACAAATAATTACCGATAAAGGATTAACCATTGGGGCTCATTGTTCAGTTAAACTTGAAGAACAAAAAATTGGCGAATTGTACTGTTCGGATGCTTTGCATATATGTTTCTTAGACTATATAGAAGCAATATATACAAAGATTTCAACCGTCTACCTGTTCCATTCATTGTTCTACTTGTCGAAAGTTACAAATGATTTCCTTTAAAGGATTAACAATGGGGCTCATTGTTCACTTAAACTTGAAGAACAAAAATTTGGCGAATTGTACTGTTTGGATGCTTTGCATATATGTTTCTTAGACTATATAGAAGCAATATATACAATGATTTCAACAGTCTACATGTTCCATTCATTGTTCTACTTGTCGAAATTTACAAATAATTTCCTTTAAAGGATTAACAATGGGGCTCGCAGTTCACTTAAACTTGAAGAACAAAAAATTGGCGAATGGTACTGTTTGGATGCTTTGCATATATGTTTCATAGACTATATAGAAGCAATATATACAAAGATTTCAACCGTCTACCTTTTCCATTCATTGTTCTACTTGTCGAAAGTTACAAATAATTTCCGATAACGGATTAATCATTGGGGCTCATTGTTCACTTAAACTTGAAGAACAAAAAATTGGCGAATTGTACTGTTTGGATGCTTTGCATATATGTTTCGTAGACTATATAGAAGCAATATATACAATGATTTCAACCGTCTACCTGTTCCATTCATTGTTCTACTTGTCAAAATTTACAAATAATTTCCTTTAAAGGATTAACAATGGGGCTCATTGTTCACTTAAACTTGAAGAACAAAAAATTGGCGAATGGTACTGTTTGGATGCTTTGCATAGATATTTCTTAGACTATTTAGAAGCAATATATAGAAAGATTTCACCCGTCTACCTGTACTATTCATTGTTCTACTTGTAGAAAGTTACAAATAATTTCCATTTCATGATTATCAATGGGGCTCGCTGTTCACTTAAACTTGAAGATCAAAAAATTGGCGATTGTTACTGTTTAGATGTTTTGCACATATGTTTCTTAGACTATATAGAAGCAATATATACAAAGATTTCAACCGTCTACCTGTTCCATTCATTGTTCTACTTGTCGAAAGTTACAAATAATTTCCTTTAAAGGATTAACAATGGGGCTCGTTGTTCACTTAAACTTGAAGAACAATAAATTGGCGAATTGTACTGTTTGGATGCTTTGCATATATGTTTCTTAGACTATATAGAAGCAATCTATACAAAGATTTCAACCGTCTACCTGTTCCATTCATTGTTCTACTTGTCGAAAGTTACAATTAATTTCCGTTAAGGGATTAACAATGGGGATCGTAGTTCACTTAAACTTGAAGGACAAAAAATTGGCGAATGGTACTGTTTGGATGCTTTGCGTACATGTTTCTTAGACTATATGGAAGCAATATATACAAGGATTTCAACCGTCTACCTGTTCCATTCATTGTTCTACTTGTCGAAAGTTACAAATAATTTCCTTTAAAGGATTAACAATGGGGCTCGTTGTTCACTTAAACTTGAAGAACAATAAATTGGCGAATTGTACTGTTTGGATGCTTTGCATATATGTTTCTTAGACTATATAGAAGCAATCTATACAAAGATTTCAACCGTCTACCTGTTCCATTCATTGTTCTACTTGTCGAAAGTTACAATTAATTTCCGTTAAAGGATTAACAATGGGGCCCGTAGTTCACTTAAACTTGAAGTACAAAAAATTGGCGAATTGTACTGTTTGGATGCTTTGCATATATGTTTCGTAGACTATATAGAAGCAATATGTACAATTTTTTCAACCGTCTACATGATCCATTCATTGTTCTACTTGTCGAAATTTACAAATAATTTCCTTTAAAGGATTAACAATGGGGCTCGTAGTTCACTTAAACTTGAAGAACAAAAAATTGGCGAATTGTACTGTTTGGATGCTTTGCATAGATGTTTCTTAGACTATTTAGAAGCAATATATAGAAAGATTTCACCCGTCTACCTGTACTATTCATTGTTCTACTTGTAGAAAGTTACAAATAATTTCCATTTCATGATTATCAATGGGGCTCGCTGTTCACTTAAACTTGAAGATCAAAAAATTGGCGATTGTTACTGTTTAGATGCTTTGCATATATGTTTCTTAGATTATATAGAAGCAATATATACAAATATTTCAACCGTCTAACTGTTCCATTCATTGTTCTACTTGTCGAAAGTTACAAATAATTTCCGATAAAGGATTAACAATGGGGCTCATTGTTCACTTAAACTTGAAGGACAAAAAATCGGCGAATGGTACTGTTTGGATGCTTTGCGTACATGTTTCTTAGACTATATGGAAGCAATATATACAGGGATTTCAACCGTCTACCTGTTCCATTCATTGTTCTACTTGTCGAAAGTTACAAATAATTACCGATAAAGGATTAACCATTGGGGCTCATTGTTCAGTTAAACTTGAAGAACAAAAAATTGGCGAATTGTACTGTTCGGATGCTTTGCATATATGTTTCTTAGACTATATAGAAGCAATATATACAAAGATTTCAACCGTCTACCTGTTCCATTCATTGTTCTACTTGTCGAAAGTTACAAATAATTTCCTTTAAAGGATTAACAATGGGGCTCATTGTTCACTTAAACTTGAAGAACAAAAATTTGGCGAATTGTACTGTTTGGATGCTTTGCATATATGTTTCTTAGACTATATAGAAGCACTATATACAATGATTTCAACAGTCTACATGTTCCATTCATTGTTCTACTTGTCGAAATTTACAAATAATTTCCTTTAAAGGATTAACAATGGGGCTCGCAGTTCACTTAAACTTGAAGAACAAAAAATTGGCGAATGGTACTGTTTGGATGCTTTGCATATATGTTTCATAGACTATATAGAAGCAATATATACAAAGATTTCAACCGTCTACCTTTTCCATTCATTGTTCTACTTGTCGAAAGTTACAAATAATTTCCGATAACGGATTAACCATTGGGGCTCATTGTTCACTTAAACTTGAAGAACAAAAAATTGGCGAATTGTACTGTTTGGATGCTTTGCATATATGTTTCGTAGACTATATAGAAGCAATATATACAATGATTTCAACCGTCTACCTGTTCCATTCATTGTTCTACTTGTCAAAATTTACAAATAATTTCCTTTAAAGGATTAACAATGGGGCTCATTGTTCACTTAAACTTGAAGAACAAAAAATTGGCGAATGGTACTGTTTGGATGCTTTGCATAGATATTTCTTAGACTATTTAGAAGCAATATATAGAAAGATTTCACCCGTCTACCTGTACTATTCATTGTTCTACTTGTAGAAAGTTACAAATAATTTCCATTTCATGATTATCAATGGGGCTCGCTGTTCACTTAAACTTGAAGATCAAAAAATTGGCGATTGTTACTGTTTAGATGTTTTGCATATATGTTTCTTAGACTATATAGAAGCAATATATACAAAGATTTCAACCGTCTACCTGTTCCATTCATTGTTCTACTTGTCGAAAGTTACAAATAATTTCCTTTAAAGGATTAACAATGGGGCTCGTTGTTCACTTAAACTTGAAGAACAATAAATTGGCGAATTGTACTGTTTGGATGCTTTGCATATATGTTTCTTAGACTATATAGAAGCAATCTATACAAAGATTTCAACCGTCTACCTGTTCCATTCATTGTTCTACTTGTCGAAAGTTACAATTAATTTCCGTTAAAGGATTAACAATGGGGCCCGTAGTTCACTTAAACTTGAAGTACAAAAAATTGGCGAATTGTACTGTTTGGATGCTTTGCATATATGTTTCGTAGACTATATAGAAGCAATATATACAATTTTTTCAACCGTCTACATGATCCATTCATTGTTCTACTTGTCGAAATTTACAAATAATTTCCTTTAAAGGATTAACAATGGGGCTCGTAGTTCACTTAAACTTGAAGAACAAAAAATTGGCGAATTGTACTGTTTGGATGCTTTGCATAGATGTTTCTTAGACTATTTAGAAGCAATATATAGAAAGATTTCACCCGTCTACCTGTACTATTCATTGTTCTACTTGTAGAAAGTTACAAATAATTTCCATTTCATGATTATCAATGGGGCTCGCTGTTCACTTAAACTTGAAGATCAAAAAATTGGCGATTGTTACTGTTTAGATGCTTTGCATATATGTTTCTTAGATTATATAGAAGCAATATATACAAATATTTCAACCGTCTAACTGTTCCATTCATTGTTCTACTTGTCGAAAGTTACAAATAATTTCCGATAAAGGATTAACAATGGGGCTCATTGTTCACTTAAACTTGAAGGACAAAAAATCGGCGAATGGTACTGTTTGGATGCTTTGCGTACATGTTTCTTAGACTATATGGAAGCAATATATACAAGGATTTCAACCGTCTACCTGTTCCATTCATTGTTCTACTTGTCGAAAGTTACAAATAATTACCGATAAAGGATTAACCATTGGGGCTCATTGTTCAGTTAAACTTGAAGAACAAAAAATTGGCGACTTGTACTGTTCGGATGCTTTGCATATATGTTTCTTAGACTATATAGAAGCAATATATACAAAGATTTCAACCGTCTGCCTGTTCCATTCATTGTTCTACTTGTCGAAAGTTACAAATAATTTCCTTTAAAGGATTAACAATGGGGCTCATTGTTCACTTAAACTTGAAGAACAAAAATTTGGCGAATTGTACTGTTTGGATGCTTTGCATATATGTTTCTTATACTATATAGAAGCAATATATACAAAGATTTCAACCGTCTACCTGTTCCATTCACTGTTCTACTTGTCGAAAGTTACAATTAATTTCCGTTAAGGGATTAACAATGGGGCTCGTAGTTCACTTAAACTTGAAGAACAAAGAATTGGCGAATGGTACTGTTTGGATGCTTTGCATATATGTTTCTTAGACTATATAGAAGCAATATATACATTGATTTCAACCGGCTACCAGTTCCATTCATTGTTCTACTTGTCGAAATTTACAAATAATTTCCGATAAAGGATTAACCATTGGGGCTCATTGTTCACTTAAACTTGAAGAACAAGAAATTGGCGAATTGTACTGTTTGGATGCTTTGCATATATGTTTCTTAGACTATATAGAAGCAATATATACAAAGATTTCAACCGTCTATCTGTTCCATTCATTGTTCTACTTGTCGAAAGTTACAAATAATTTCCGTTAAGGGATTAACAATGGGGATCGTAGTTCACTTAAACTTGAAGGACAAAAAACTGGCGAATGGTACTGTTTGGATGCTTTGCGTACATGTTTCTTAGACTATATGGAAGCAATATATACAAGGATTTCAACCGTCTACCTGTTCCATTCATTGTTCTACTTGTCGAAAGTTACAAATAATTACCGATAAAGGATTAACCATTGGGGCTCATTGTTCACTTAAACTTGAAGAACAAAAAATTGGCGATTGTTACTGTTTAGATGCTTTGCATATATGTTTCTTAGATTATATAGAAGCAATATATACAAAGATTTCAACCGTCTACCAGTTCCATTCATTGTTCTACTTGTCGAAAGTTACAAATAATTACCGATAAAGGATTAACCATTGGGGCTCATTGTTCACTTAAACTTGAAGAACAAAAAATTGGCGAATTGTACTGTTTGGATACTTTGCATATATGTTTCTTAGACTATATAGAAGCAATATATATATAAAGATTTCAACCGTCTACCTGTTCCATTCATTGTTCTACTTGTCGAAAGTTACAAATAATTTCCGATAAAGGATTAACAATGGGGCTCATTGTTCACTTAAACTTGAAGGACAAAAAATTGGCGAATGGTACTGCTTGGATGCTTTGCGTACCTGTTTCTTAGACTATATGGAAGCAATATATACAAGGAGTTCAACCGTCTACCTGTTCCATTCATTGTTCTACTTGTCGAAAGTTACAAATAATTTCCTTTAAAGGATTAACAATGGGGCTCGTTGTTCACTTAAACTTGAAGAACAATAAATTGGCGAATTGTACTGTTTGGATGCTTTGCATATATGTTTCTTAGACTATATAGAAGCAATCTATACACAGATTTCAACCGTCTACCTGTTCCATTCATTGTTCTACTTGTCGAAAGTTACAATTAATTTCCGTTAAAGGATTAACAATGGGGCTCGTAGTTCACTTAAACTTGAAGTACAAAAAATTGGCGAATTGTACTGTTTGGATGCTTTGCATATATGTTTCGTAGACTATATAGAAGCAATATATACAATTTTTTCAACCGTCTACATGATCCGTTCATTGTTCTACTTGTCGAAATTTACAAATATTTTCCTTTAAAGGATTAACAATGGGGCTCGTAGTTCACTTAAACTTGAAGAACAAAAAATTGGCGAATTGTACTGTTTGGATGTTTTGCATATATGTTTCGTAGACTATATAGAAGCAATATATACAATTTTTTCAACCGTCTACATGATCCATTCATTGTTCTACTTGTCGAAATTTACAAATAATTTCCTTTAAAGGATTAACAATGGGGCTCGTAGTTCACTTAAACTTGAAGAACAAATAATTGGCGAATTGTACTGTTTGGATGCCTTGCATATATGTTTCTTAGACTATATAGAAGCAATATATACAAAGATTTCAACCGGCTACCAGTTCCATTCATTGTTCTACTTGTCGAAATTTACAAATAATTTCCGATAAAGGATTAACCATTGGGGCTCATTGTTCACTTAAACTTGAAGAACAAAAAATTGGCGAATTGTACTGTTTGGATGCTTTGCATATATGTTTCTTAGACTATATAGAAGCAATATATACAAAGATTTCAACCGTCTATCTGTTCCATTCATTGTTCTAGTTGTCGAAAGTTACAAATAATTTCCGTTAAGGGATTAACAATGGGGATCGTAGTTCACTTAAACTTGAAGGACAAAAAATTGGCGAATGGTACTGTTTGGATGCTTTGCGTACATGTTTCTTAGACTATATGGAAGCAATATATACAAGGATTTCAACCGTCTACCTGTTCCATTCATTGTTCTACTTGTCGAAAGTTACAAATAATTACCGATAAAGGATTAACCATTGGGGCTCATTGTTCACTTAAACTTGAAGAACAAAAAATTGGCGATTGTTACTGTTTAGATGCTTTGCATATATGTTTCTTAGATTATATAGAAGCAATATATACAAAGATTTCAACCGTCTACCAGTTCCATTCATTGTTCTACTTGTCGAAAGTTACAAATAATTACCGATAAAGGATTAACCATTGGGGCTCATTGTTCACTTAAACTTGAAGAACAAAAAATTGGCGAATTGTACTGTTTGGATGCTTTGCATATATGTTTCTTAGACTATATAGAAGCAATATATACAATGATTTCAACCGTCTACCTGTTCCATTCATTGTTCTACTTGTCGAATGTTACAAATAATTTCCGTTAAGGGATTAACAATGGGGATCGTAGTTTACTTAAACTTGAAGAACAAAAAATTGGCGAATTGTACTGTTTGGATGCTTTGCATATATGTTTCTTAGACTATATAGAAGCAATATATACAATTTTTTCAACCGTCTACATGATCCATTCATTGTTCTACTTGTCGAAAATTACAAATAATTTCCTTTGAAGGATTAACAATGGGGCTCGTAGTTCACTTAAACTTGAAGAATAAAAAATTGGCGAATTGTACAGTTTGGATGCTTTGCATAGATGTTTCTTAGACTATTTAGAAGCAATATATAGAAAGATTTCACCCGTCTACCTGTATTATTCATTGTTCTACTTCTAGAAAGTTACAAATAATTTCCATTTCATGATTATCAATGGGGCTCGCTGTTCACTTAAACTTGAAGATCAAAAAATTGGCGATTGTTACTGTTTAGATGCTTTGCATATATGTTTCTTAGATTATATAGAAGCAATATATACAAATATTTCAACCGTCTAACTGTTCCATTCATTGTTCTACTTGTCGAAAATTACAAATAATTTCCGATAAAGGATTAACCATTGGGGCTCATTGTTCACTTAAACTTGAAGAACAAAAAATTGGCGAATGGTACTGTTTGGATGCTTTGCGTACATGTTTCTTAGACTATATGGAAGCAATATATACAAAGATTTCTACCGTCTACCTGTTCCATTCATTGTTCTACTTGTCGAAAGTTAGAAATAATTTCCGATAAAGGATTAACAATGGGGCTCATTGTTCACTTAAACTTGAAGAACAATAAATTGGCGAATTGTACTGTTTGGATGCTTTGCATATCTGTTTCTTAGACTATATAGAAGTAATATATACAAAGATTTCAACCGTCTACCTGTTCCATTCACTGTTCTACTTGTCGCAAGTTACAAATAATTTCCGTTAAGGGATTGACAATGGGGATCGTAGTTCACTTAAACTTGAAGAACAAAAAATTGGCGAATTGTACTGTTTGGATGCTTTGCGTACATGTTTCTTAGACTATATGGAAGCAATATATACAAAGATTTCAACCGTCTACCTGTTCCATTCACTGTTCTACTTGTCGCAAGTTACAAATAATTTCCTTTAAAGGATTTACAATGGGGCTCATTGTTCACTTAAACTTGAAGAACAAAAAATTGGCGAATGGTACTGTTTGGATGCTTTGCGTACATGTTTCTTAGACTATATGGAAGCAATATATACAAAGATTTCAACCGTCTACGTGTTCCAATCATTGTTCAACTTGTCGAAATTTACAAATAATTTCCTTTAAAGGATTTACAATGGGGCTCATTGTTCACTTAAACTTGAAGAACAAAAAATTGGCGAATGGTACTGTTTGGATGCTTTGCGTACATGTTTCTTAGACTATATGGAAGCAATATATACAATGATTTCAACAGTCTACCTGTTCCATTCATTTTTCTACTTGTCGAAATTTACAAATAATTTCCTTTAAAGGATTAACAATGGGGCTCATTGTTCACTTAAACTTGAAGATCAAAAAATTGGCGATTGTTACTGTTTAGATGCTTTGCATATATGTTTCTTAGATTATATAGAAGCAATATATACAAAGATTTCAACCGTCTACCTGTTCCATTCATTGTTCTACTTGTCGAAAGTTACAAATAATTTCCTTTAAAGGATTAACAATGGGGCTCGTTGTTCACTTAAACTTGAAGAACAATAAATTGGCGAATTGTACTGTTTGGATGCTTTGCATATATGTTTCTTAGACTATATAGAAGCAATCTATACAAAGATTTCAACCGTCTACCTGTTCCATTCATTGTTCTACTTGTCGAAAGTTACAATTAATTTCCGTTAAATTATTAACAATGGGGCTCGTAGTTCACTTAAACTTGAAGTACAAAAAATTGGCGAATTGTACTGTTTGGATGCTTTGCATATATGTTTCTTAGACTATATAGAAGCAATCTATACAAAGATTTCAACCGTCTACCTGTTCCATTCATTGTTCTACTTGTCGAAAGTTACAATTAATTTCCGTTAAATTATTAACAATGGGGCTCGTAGTTCACTTAAACTTGAAGTACAAAAAATTGGCGAATTGTACTGTTTGGATGCTTTGCATATATGTTTCGTAGACTATATAGAAGCAATATATACAATTTTTTCAACCGTCTACATGCTCCATTCATTGTTCTACTTGTCGAAATTTACAAATAATTTCCTTTAAAGGATTAACAATGGGGCTCGTAGTTCACTTAAACTTGAAGAACAAAAAATTGGCGAATTGTACTGTTTGGATGCTTTGCATATATGTTTCTTAGACTATATAGAAGCAATATATACAATGATTTCAACAGTCTACCTGTTCCATTCATTGTTCTACTTGTCGAAATATACAAATAATTTCCTTTAAAGGATTAACAATGGGGCTCATTGTTCACTTAAACTTGAAGATCAAAAAATTGGCGATTGTTACTGTTTAGATGCTTTGCATATATGTTTCTTAGATTATATAGAAGCAATATATACAATGATTTCAACCGTCTACCTGTTCCATACATTGTTCTACTTGTCGAAATTTACAAATAATTTCCTTTAAAGGATTAACAATGGGGCTCATTGTTCACTTAAACTTGAAGAACAAAAAATTGGCGAATGGTACTGTTTGGATGCTTTGCATATATGTTTCTTAGACTATATAGAAGCATTATATACAAAGATTTCAACCGTCTATCTGTTCCATTCATTGTTCTACTTGTCGAAAGTTACAAATAATTTCCGTTAAGGGATTAACAATGGGGATCGTAGTTCACTTAAACTTGAAGGACAAAAAATTGGCGAATGGTACTGTTTGGATGCTTTGCGTACATGTTTCTTAGACTATATGGAAGCAATATATACAAGGATTTCAACCGTCTACCTGTTCCATTCATTGTTCTACTTGTCGAAAGTTACAAATAATTACCGATAAAGGATTAACCATTGGGGCTCATTGTTCACTTAAACTTGAAGAACAAAAAATTGGCGATTGTTACTGTTTAGATGCTTTGCATATATGTTTCTTAGATTATATAGAAGCAATATATACAATGATTTCAACCGTCTATCTGTTCCATTCATTGTTCTACTTGTTGAAAGTTACAAATAATTTCCGTTAAGGGATTAACAATGGGGCTCATTGTTCACTTAAACTTGAAGAACAAAAAATTGGCGAATGGTACTGTTTGGATGCTTTGCATAGATGTTTCTTAGACTATTTAGAAGCAATATATAGAAAGATTTCACCCGTCTACCTGTACTATTCATTGTTCTACTTGTAGAAAGTTACAAATAGTTTCCATTTCATGATTATCAATGGGGCTCGCTGTTCACTTAAACTTGAAGATCAAAAAATTGGCGATTGTTACTGTTTAGATGCTTTGCATATATGTTTCTTAGATTACATAGAAGCAATATATACGAAGATTTCAACCGTCTACCAGATCCATCCATTGTTCTACTTGTCGAATGTTACAAATAATTTCCGTTAAGGGATTAACAATGGGGATCGTAGTTTACTTAAACTTGAAGAACAAAAAATTGGCGAATTGTACTGTTTGGATGCTTTGCATATATGTTTCTTAGACTATATAGAAGCAATATATACAATTTTTTCAACCGTCTACATGATCCATTCATTGTTCTACTTGTCGAAAATTACAAATAATTTCCTTTGAAGGATTAACAATGGGGCTCGTAGTTCACTTAAACTTGAAGAATAAAAAATTGGCGAATTGTACAGTTTGGATGCTTTGCATAGATGTTTCTTAGACTATTTAGAAGCAATATATAGAAAGATTTCAACCGTCTAACTGTTCCATTCATTGTTCTACTTGTCGAAAATTACAAATAATTTCCGATAAAGGATTAACCATTGGGGCTCATTGTTCACTTAAACTTGAAGAACAAAAAATTGGCGAATGGTACTGTTTGGATGCTTTGCGTACATGTTTCTTAGACTATATGGAAGCAATATATACAAAGATTTCTACCGTCTACCTGTTCCATTCATTGTTCTACTTGTCGCAAGTTACAAATAATTTCCGTTAAGGCATTAACAATGGGGATCGTAGTTTACTTAAACTTGAAGAACAAAAAATTGGCGAATTGTACAGTTTGGATGCTTTGCATAGATGTTTCTTAGACTATTTAGAAGCAATATATAGAAAGATTTCACCCGTCTACCTGTACTATTCATTGTTCTACTTGTAGAAAGTTACAAATAGTTTCCATTTCATGATTATCAATGGGGCTCGCTGTTCACTTAAACTTGAAGATCATAAAATTGGCGATTGTTACTGTTTAGATGCTTTGCATATATGTTTCTTAGATTATATAGAAGCAATATATACAAAGATTTCAACCGTCTACCAGTTCCATTCATTGTTCTACTTGTCGAAAGTTACAAATAATTACCGATAAAGGATTAACCATTGGGGCTCATTGTTCACTTAAACTTGAAGAACAAAAAATTGGCGAATTGTACTGTTTGGATGCTTTGCATATATGTTTCTTAGACTATATAGAAGCAATATATACAAAGATTTCAACCGTCTACCTGTTCCATTCATTATTCGACTTGTCGAAAGTTACAAATAATTTCCGATAAAGGATTAACAATGGGGCTCATTGTTCACTTAAACTTGAAGGACAAAAAATTGGCGAATGGTACTGTTTGGATGCTTTGCGTACATGTTTCGTAGACTATATGGAAGCAATATATACAAGGATTTCAACCGTCTACCTGTTCCATTCATTGTTCTACTTGTCGAAAGTTACAAATAATTACCGATAAAGGATTAACCATTGTGGCTCATTGTTCACTTAAACTTGAAGAACAAAAAATTGGCGAATTGTACTGTTCGGATGCTTTGCATATATGTTTCTTAGACTATATAGAAGCAATATATACAAAGATTTCAACCGTCTACCTGTTCCATTCATTGTTCTACTTGTCGAAAGTTACAAATAATTTCCTTTAAAGGATTAACAATGGGGCTCATTGTTCACTTAAACTTGAAGAACAAAAATTTGGCGAATTGTACTGTTTGGATGCTTTGCATATATGTTTCTTAGACTATATAGAAGCAATATATACAATGATTTCAACAGTCTACATGTTCCATTCATTGTTCTACTTGTCGAAATTTACAAATAATTTCCTTTAAAGGATTAACAATGGGGCTCGCAGTTCACTTAAACTTGAAGAACAAAAAATTGGCGAATGGTACTGTTTGGATGCTTTGCATATATGTTTCATAGACTATATAGAAGCAATATATACAAAGATTTCAACCGTCTACCTTTTCCATTCATTGTTCTACTTGTCGAAAGTCACAAATAATTTCCGATAACGGATTAACCATTGGGGCTCATTGTTCACTTAAGCTTGAAGAACAAAAAATTGGCGAATTGTACTGTTTGGATGCTTTGCATATATGTTTCTTATACTATATAGAAGCAATATATACAAAGATTTCAACCGTCTACCTGTTCCATTCACTGTTCTACTTGTCGAAAGTTACAATTAATTTCCGTTAAGGGATTAACAATGGGGCTCGTAGTTCACTTAAACTTGAAGAACAAAAAATTGGCGAATGGTACTGTCTGGATGCTTTGCATATATGTTTCTTAGACTATATAGAAGCAATATATACATTGATTTCAACCGGCTACCAGTTCCATTCATTGTTCTACTTGTCGAAATTTACAAATAATTTCCGATAAAGGATTAACCATTGGGGCTCATTGTTCACTTAAACTTGAAGAACAAGAAATTGGTGAATTGTACTGTTTGGATGCTTTGCATATATGTTTCTTAGACTATATAGAAGCAATATATACAAATATTTCAACCGTCTATCTGTTCCATTCATTGTTCTACTTGTCGAAAGTTACAAATAATTTCCGTTAAGGGATTAACAATGGGGATCGTAGTTCACTTAAACTTGAAGGACAAAAAACTGGCGAATGGTACTGTTTGGATGCTTTGCGTACATGTTTCTTAGACTATATGGAAGCAATATATACAAGGATTTCAACCGTCTACCTGTTCCATTCATTGTTCTACTTGTCGAAAGTTACAAATAATTACCGATAAAGGATTAACCATTGGGGCTCATTGTTCACTTAAACTTGAAGAACAAAAAATTGGCGATTGTTACTGTTTAGATGCTTTGCATATATGTTTCTTAGATTATATAGAAGCAATATATACAAAGATTTCAACCGTCTACCAGTTCCATTCATTGTTCTACTTGTCGAAAGTTACAAATAATTACCGATAAAGGATTAACCATTGGGGCTCATTGTTCACTTAAACTTGAAGAACAAAAAATTGGCGAATTGTACTGTTTGGATGCTTTGCATATATGTTTCTTAGACTATATAGAAGCAATATATATATAAAGATTTCAACCGTCTACCTGTTCCATTCATTGTTCTACTTGTCGAAAGTTACAAATAATTTCCTTTAAAGGATTAACAATGGGGCTCGTTGTTCACTTAAACTTGAAGAACAATAAATTGGCGAATTGTACTGTTTGGATGCTTTGCATATATGTTTCTTAGACTATATAGAAGCAATCTATACACAGATTTCAACCGCCTACCTGTTCCATTCATTGTTCTACTTGTCGAAAGTTACAATTAATTTCCGTTAAAGGATTAACAATGGGGCTCGTAGTTCACTTAAACTTGAAGTACAAAAAATTGGCGAATTGTACTGTTTGGATGCTTTGCATATATGTTTCGTAGACTATATAGAAGCAATATATACAATTTTTTCAACCGTCTACATGATCCGTTCATTGTTCTACTTGTCGAAATTTACAAATATTTTCCTTTAAAGGATTAACAATGGGGCTCGTAGTACACTTAAACTTGAATAACAAAAAATTGGCGAATTGTACTGTTTGGATGTTTTGCATATATGTTTCGTAGACTATATAGAAGCAATATATACAATTTTTTCAACCGTCTACATGATCCATTCATTGTTCTACTTGTCGAAATTTACAAATAATTTCCTTTAAAGGATTAACAATGGGGCTCGTAGTTCACTTAAACTTGAAGAACAAAAAATTGGCGAATTGTACTGTTTGGACGCTTTGCATATATGTTTCTTAGACTACATAGAAGCAATATATACAAAGATTTCAACTGGCTACCAGTTCCATTCATTGTTCTACTTGTCGAAAGTTACAAATAATTACCGATAAAGGATTAACCATTGGGGCTCATTGTTCACTTAAACTTGAAGAACAAAAAATTGGCGAATTGTACTGTTTGGATGTTTTGCATATATGTTTCGTAGACTATATAGAAGCAATATATACAATTTTTTCAACCGTCTACATGATCCATTCATTGTTCTACTTGTCGAAATTTACAAATAATTTCCTTTAAAGGATTAACAATGGGGCTCGTAGTTCACTTAAACTTGAAGAACAAAAAATTGGCGAATTGTACTGTTTGGATGCTTTGCATATATGTTTCTTAGACTATATAGAAGCAATATATACAATGATTTCAACAGTCTACCTGTTCCATTCATTGTTCTACTTGTCGAAATTTACAAATAATTTCCTTTAAAGGATTAACAATGGGGCTCATTGTTCACTTAAACTTGAAGATCAAAAAATTGGCGATTGTTACTGTTTAGATGCTTTGCATATATGTTTCTTAGATTATATAGAAGCAATATATACAAAGATTTCAACCGTCTACCTGTTCCATTCATTGTTCTACTTGTCGAAAGTTACAAATAATTTCCTTTAAAGGATTAACAATGGGGCTCGTTGTTCACTTAAACTTGAAGAACAATAAATTGGCGAATTGTACTGTTTGGATGCTTTGCATATATGTTTCTTAGACTATATAGAAGCAATCTATACAAAGATTTCAACCGTCTACCTGTTCCATTCATTGTTCTACTTGTCGAAAGTTACAATTAATTTCCGTTAAATTATTAACAATGGGGCTCGTAGTTCACTTAAACTTGAAGTACAAAAAATTGGCGAATTGTACTGTTTGGATGCTTTGCATATATGTTTCTTAGACTATATAGAAGCAATCTATACAAAGATTTCAACCGTCTACCTGTTCCATTCATTGTTCTACTTGTCGAAAGTTACAATTAATTTCCGTTAAATTATTAACAATGGGGCTCGTAGTTCACTTAAACTTGAAGTACAAAAAATTGGCGAATTGTACTGTTTGGATGCTTTGCATATATGTTTCGTAGACTATATAGAAGCAATATATACAATTTTTTCAACCGTCTACATGCTCCATTCATTGTTCTACTTGTCGAAATTTACAAATAATTTCCTTTAAAGGATGAACAATGGGGCTCGTAGTTCACTTAAACTTGAAGAACAAAAAATTGGCGAATTGTACTGTTTGGATGCTTTGCATATATGTTTCTTAGACTATATAGAAGCAATATATACAAAGATTTCAACAGTCTACCTGTTCCATTCATTGTTCTACTTGTCGAAATATACAAATAATTTCCTTTAAAGGATTAACAATGGGGCCCATTGTTCACTTAAACTTGAAGATCAAAAAATTGGCGATTGTTACTGTTTAGATGCTTTGCATATATGTTTCTTAGATTATATAGAAGCAATATATACAAAGATTTCAACCGTCTACCTGTTCCATTCATTGTTCTACTTGTCGAAAGTTACAAATAATTTCCTTTAAAGGATTAACAATGGGGCTCGTTGTTCACTTAAACTTGAAGAACAATAAATTGGCGAATTGTACTGTTTGGATGCTTTGCATATATGTTTCTTAGACTATATAGAAGCAATCTATACAAAGATTTCAACCGTCTACCTGTTCCATTCATTGTTCTACTTGTCGAAAGTTACAATTAATTTCCGTTAAATTATTAACAATGGGGCTCGTAGTTCACTTAAACTTGAAGTACAAAAAATTGGCGAATTGTACTGTTTGGATGCTTTGCATATATGTTTCTTAGACTATATAGAAGCAATCTATACAAAGATTTCAACCGTCTACCTGTTCCATTCATTGTTCTACTTGTCGAAAGTTACAATTAATTTCCGTTAAATTATTAACAATGGGGCTCGTAGTTCACTTAAACTTGAAGTACAAAAAATTGGCGAATTGTACTGTTTGGATGCTTTGCATATATGTTTCGTAGACTATATAGAAGCAATATATACAATTTTTTCAACCGTCTACATGCTCCATTCATTGTTCTACTTGTCGAAATTTACAAATAATTTCCTTTAAAGGATTAACAATGGGGCTCGTAGTTCACTTAAACTTGAAGAACAAAAAATTGGCGAATTGTACTGTTTGGATGCTTTGCATATATGTTTCTTAGACTATATAGAAGCAATATATACAATGATTTCAACAGTCTACCTGTTCCATTCATTGTTCTACTTGTCGAAATATACAAATAATTTCCTTTAAAGGATTAACAATGGGGCCCATTGTTCACTTAAACTTGAAGATCAAAAAATTGGCGATTGTTACTGTTTAAATGCTTTGCATATATGTTTCTTAGATTATATAGAAGCAATATATACAATGATTTCAACCGTCTACCTGTTCCATACATTGTTCTACTTGTCGAAATTTACAAATAATTTCCTTTAAAGGATTAACAATGGGGCTCATTGTTCACTTAAACTTGAAGAACAAAAAATTGGCGAATGGTACTGTTTGGATGCTTTGCATATATGTTTCTTAGACTATATAGAAGCATTATATACAAAGATTTCAACCGTCTATCTATTCCATTCATTGTTCTACTTGTCGAAAGTTACAAATAATTTCCGTTAAGGGATTAACAATGGGGATCGTAGTTCACTTAAACTTGAAGGACAAAAAATTGGCGAATGGTACTGTTTGGATGCTTTGCGTACATGTTTCTTAGACTATATGGAAGCAATATATACAAGGATTTCAACCGTCTACCTGTTCCATTCATTGTTCTACTTGTCGAAAGTTACAAATAATTACCGATAAAGGATTAACCATTGGGGCTCATTGTTCACTTAAACTTGAAGAACAAAAAATTGGCGATTGTTACTGTTTAGATGCTTTGCATATATCTTTCTTAGACTATATGGAAGCAATATATACAAGGATTTCAACAGTCTACCTGTTCCATTCATTGTTCTACT
Organism: Cerceris ruficornis; assembly: GCA_963989415.1. NCBI lineage: Eukaryota > Metazoa > Arthropoda > Insecta > Hymenoptera > Crabronidae > Cerceris > Cerceris ruficornis. Next base: position 177,162 of record CAXDIW010000460.1, read on the forward strand.
TGTCGAAAGTTACAAATAATTTCCGTTAAGGGATTAACAATGGGGATCGTAGTTCACTTAAACTTGAAGAACAAAAAATTGGCGAATTGTACTGTTTGGATGCTTTGCATATATGTTTCTTAGGCTATATAGAAGCAATATATACAAAGATTTCAACCGGCTACCAGTTCCATTCATTGTTCTACTTGTCGAAATTTACAAATAATTTCCTTTAAAGGATTAACAATGGGGCTCGTAGTTCACTTAAACTTGAAGAACAAAAAATTGGCGAATTGTACTGTTTGGATGCTTTGCATAGATGTTTCTTAGACTATTTAGAAGCAATATATAGAAAGATTTCACCCGTCTACCTGTACTATTCATTGTTCTACTTGTAGGAAATTACAAATAATTTCCATTTCATGATTATCAATGGGGCTCGCTGTTCACTTAAACTTGAAGAACAAAAAATTGGCGATTGTTACTGTTTAGATGCTTTGCTTATATGTTTCTTAGATTATATAGAAGCAATATATACAAATATTTCAACCGTCTAACTGTTCCATTCATTGTTCTACTTGTCGAAAATTACAAATAATTTCCGATAAAGGATTAACCATTGGGGCTCATTGTTCACTTAAACTTGAAGGACAAAAAATTGGCGAATGGTACTGCTTGGATGCTTTGCGTACCTGTTTCTTAGACTATATGGAAGCAATATATACAAGGATTTCAACCGTCTACCTGTTCCATTCATTGTTCTACTTGTCGAAAGTTACAAATAATTTCCTTTAAAGGATTAACAATGGGGCTCGTTGTTCACTTAAACTTGAAGAACAATAAATTGGCGAATTGTACTGTTTGGATGCTTTGCATATATGTTTCTTAGACTATATAGAAGCAATCTATACACAGATTTCAACCGCCTACCTGTTCCATTCATTGTTCTACTTGTCGAAAGTTACAATTAATTTCCGTTAAAGGATTAACAATGGGGCTCGTAGTTCACTTAAACTTGAAGTACAAAAAATTGGCGAATTGTACTGTTTGGATGCTTTGCATATATGTTTCGTAGACTATATAGAAGCAATATATACAATTTTTTCAACCGTCTACATGATCCGTTCATTGTTCTACTTGTCGAAATTTACAAATATTTTCCTTTAAAGGATTAACAATGGGGCTCGTAGTACACTTAAACTTGAAGAACAAAAAATTGGCGAATTGTACTGTTTGGATGTTTTGCATATATGTTTCGTAGACTATATAGAAGCAATATATACAATTTTTTCAACCGTCTACATGATCCATTCATTGTTCTACTTGTCGAAATTTACAAATAATTTCCTTTAAAGGATTAACAATGGGGCTCGTAGTTCACTTAAACTTGAAGAACAAAAAATTGGCGAATTGTACTGTTTGGATGCTTTGCATATATGTTTCTTAGACTATATAGAAGCAATATATACAATGATTTCAACAGTCTACCTGTTCCATTCATTGTTCTACTTGTCGAAATTTACAAATAATTTCCTTTAAAGGATTAACAATGGGGCTCATTGTTCACTTAAACTTGAAGATCAAAAAATTGGCGATTGTTATTGTTTAGATGCTTTGCATATATGTTTCTTAGATTATATAGAAGCAATATATACAAAGATTTCAACCGTCTACCTGTTCCATTCATTGTTCGACTTGTCGAAAGTTACAAATAATTTCCTTTAAAGGATTAACAATGGGGCTCGTTGTTCACTTAAACTTGAAGAACAATAAATTGGCGAATTGTACTGTGTGGATGCTTTGCATATATGTTTCTTAGACTATATAGAAGCAATCTATACAAAGATTTCAACCGTCTACCTGTTCCATTCATTGTTCTACTTGTCGAAAGTTACAATTAATTTCCGTTAAATTATTAACAATGGGGCTCGTAGTTCACTTAAACTTGAAGTACAAAAAATTGGCGAATTGTACTGTTTGTATGCTTTGCATATATGTTTCTTAGACTATATAGAAGCAATCTATACAAAGATTTCAACCGTCTACCTGTTCCATTCATTGTTCTACTTGTCGAAAGTTACAATTAATTTCCGTTAAATTATTAACAATGGGGCTCGTAGTTCACTTAAACTTGAAGTACAAAAAATTGGCGAATTGTACTGTTTGGATGCTTTGCATATATGTTTCGTAGACTATATAGAAGCAATATATACAATTTTTTCAACCGTCTACATGCTCCATTCATTGTTCTACTTGTCGAAATTTACAAATAATTTCCTTTAAAGGATTAACAATGGGGCTCGTAGTTCACTTAAACTTGAAGAACAAAAAATTGGCGAATTGTACTGTTTGGATGCTTTGCATATATGTTTCTTAGACTATATAGAAGCAATATATACAATGATTTCAACAGTCTACCTGTTCCATTCATTGTTCTACTTGTCGAAATATACAAATAATTTCCTTTAAAGGATTAACAATGGGGCTCATTGTTCACTTAAACTTGAAGATCAAAAAATTGGCGATTGTTACTGTTTAGATGCTTTGCATATATGTTTCTTAGATTATATAGAAGCAATATATACAATGATTTCAACCGTCTACCTGTTCCATACATTGTTCTACTTGTCGAAATTTACAAATAATTTCCTTTAAAGGATTAACAATGGGGCTCATTGTTCACTTAAACTTGAAGAACAAAAAATTGGCGAATGGTACTGTTTGGATGCTTTGCATATATGTTTCTTAGACTATATAGAAGCATTATATACAAAGATTTCAACCGTCTATCTATTCCATTCATTGTTCTACTTGTCGAAAGTTACAAATAATTTCCGTTAAGGGATTAACAATGGGGATCGTAGTTCACTTAAACTTGAAGGACAAAAAATTGGCGAATGGTACTGTTTGGATGCTTTGCGTACATGTTTCTTAGACTATATGGAAGCAATATATACAAGGATTTCAACCGTCTACCTGTTCCATTCATTGTTCTACTTGTCGAAAGTTACAAATAATTACCGATAAAGGATTAACCATTGGGACTCATTGTTCACTTAAACTTGAAGAACAAAAAATTGGCGATTGTTACTGTTTAGATGCTTTGCATATATGTTTCTTAGACTATATGGAAGCAATATATACAAGGATTTCAACAGTCTACCTGTTCCATTCATTGTTCTACTTGTCGAAAGTTACAAATAATTTCCGATAAAGGATTAACCATTGGGGCTCATTGTTCACTTAAACTTGAAGAACAAAAAATTGGCGAATGGCACTGTTTGGATGCTTTGCGTACATGTTTCTTAGACTATATGGAAGCAATATATACTAAGATTTCAACCGTCTACGTGTTCCAATCATTGTTCTACTTGTCGAAAGTTACAAATAATTACCGATAAAGGATTAACCATTGGGGCTCATTGTTCACTTAAACTTGAAGAACAAAAAATTGGCGATTGTTACTGTTTAGATGCTTTGCATATATCTTTCTTAGACTATATGGAAGCAATATATACAAGGATTTCAACAGTCTACCTGTTCCATTCATTGTTCTACTTGTCGAAAGTTACAAATAATTTCCGTTAAGGGATTAACAATGGGGATCGTAGTTCACTTAAACTTGAAGAACAAAAAATTGGCGAATTGTACTGTTTGGATGCTTTGCATATATGTTTCTTAGGCTATATAGAAGCAATATATACAAAGATTTCAACCGGCTACCAGTTCCATTCATTGTTCTACTTGTCGAAATTTACAAATAATTTCCTTTAAAGGATTAACAATGGGGCTCGTAGTTCACTTAAACTTGAAGAACAAAAAATTGGCGAATTGTACTGTTTGGATGCTTTGCATAGATGTTTCTTAGACTATTTAGAAGCAATATATAGAAAGATTTCACCCGTCTACCTGTACTATTCATTGTTCTACTTGTAGGAAATTACAAATAATTTCCATTTCATGATTATCAATGGGGCTCGCTGTTCACTTAAACTTGAAGAACAAAAAATTGGCGATTGTTACTGTTTAGATGCTTTGCTTATATGTTTCTTAGATTATATAGAAGCAATATATACAAATATTTCAACCGTCTAACTGTTCCATTCATTGTTCTACTTGTCGAAAATTACAAATAATTTCCGATAAAGGATTAACCATTGGGGCTCATTGTTCACTTAAACTTGAAGGACAAAAAATTGGCGAATGGTACTGCTTGGATGCTTTGCGTACCTGTTTCTTAGACTATATGGAAGCAATATATACAAGGATTTCAACCGTCTACCTGTTCCATTCATTGTTCTACTTGTCGAAAGTTACAAATAATTTCCTTTAAAGGATTAACAATGGGGCTCGTTGTTCACTTAAACTTGAAGAACAATAAATTGGCGAATTGTACTGTTTGGATGCTTTGCATATATGTTTCTTAGACTATATAGAAGCAATCTATACACAGATTTCAACCGCCTACCTGTTCCATTCATTGTTCTACTTGTCGAAAGTTACAATTAATTTCCGTTAAAGGATTAACAATGGGGCTCGTAGTTCACTTAAACTTGAAGTACAAAAAATTGGCGAATTGTACTGTTTGGATGCTTTGCATATATGTTTCGTAGACTATATAGAAGCAATATATACAATTTTTTCAACCGTCTACATGATCCGTTCATTGTTCTACTTGTCGAAATTTACAAATATTTTCCTTTAAAGGATTAACAATGGGGCTCGTAGTACACTTAAACTTGAAGAACAAAAAATTGGCGAATTGTACTGTTTGGATGTTTTGCATATATGTTTCGTAGACTATATAGAAGCAATATATACAATTTTTTCAACCGTCTACATGATCCATTCATTGTTCTACTTGTCGAAATTTACAAATAATTTCCTTTAAAGGATTAACAATGGGGCTCGTAGTTCACTTAAACTTGAAGAACAAAAAATTGGCGAATTGTACTGTTTGGATGCTTTGCATATATGTTTCTTAGACTATATAGAAGCAATATATACAATGATTTCAACAGTCTACCTGTTCCATTCATTGTTCTACTTGTCGAAATTTACAAATAATTTCCTTTAAAGGATTAACAATGGGGCTCATTGTTCACTTAAACTTGAAGATCAAAAAATTGGCGATTGTTATTGTTTAGATGCTTTGCATATATGTTTCTTAGATTATATAGAAGCAATATATACAAAGATTTCAACCGTCTACCTGTTCCATTCATTGTTCGACTTGTCGAAAGTTACAAATAATTTCCTTTAAAGGATTAACAATGGGGCTCGTTGTTCACTTAAACTTGAAGAACAATAAATTGGCGAATTGTACTGTGTGGATGCTTTGCATATATGTTTCTTAGACTATATAGAAGCAATCTATACAAAGATTTCAACCGTCTACCTGTTCCATTCATTGTTCTACTTGTCGAAAGTTACAATTAATTTCCGTTAAATTATTAACAATGGGGCTCGTAGTTCACTTAAACTTGAAGTACAAAAAATTGGCGAATTGTACTGTTTGTATGCTTTGCATATATGTTTCTTAGACTATATAGAAGCAATCTATACAAAGATTTCAACCGTCTACCTGTTCCATTCATTGTTCTACTTGTCGAAAGTTACAATTAATTTCCGTTAAATTATTAACAATGGGGCTCGTAGTTCACTTAAACTTGAAGTACAAAAAATTGGCGAATTGTACTGTTTGGATGCTTTGCATATATGTTTCGTAGACTATATAGAAGCAATATATACAATTTTTTCAACCGTCTACATGCTCCATTCATTGTTCTACTTGTCGAAATTTACAAATAATTTCCTTTAAAGGATTAACAATGGGGCTCGTAGTTCACTTAAACTTGAAGAACAAAAAATTGGCGAATTGTACTGTTTGGATGCTTTGCATATATGTTTCTTAGACTATATAGAAGCAATATATACAATGATTTCAACAGTCTACCTGTTCCATTCATTGTTCTACTTGTCGAAATATACAAATAATTTCCTTTAAAGGATTAACAATGGGGCTCATTGTTCACTTAAACTTGAAGATCAAAAAATTGGCGATTGTTACTGTTTAGATGCTTTGCATATATGTTTCTTAGATTATATAGAAGCAATATATACAATGATTTCAACCGTCTACCTGTTCCATACATTGTTCTACTTGTCGAAATTTACAAATAATTTCCTTTAAAGGATTAACAATGGGGCTCATTGTTCACTTAAACTTGAAGAACAAAAAATTGGCGAATGGTACTGTTTGGATGCTTTGCATATATGTTTCTTAGACTATATAGAAGCATTATATACAAAGATTTCAACCGTCTATCTATTCCATTCATTGTTCTACTTGTCGAAAGTTACAAATAATTTCCGTTAAGGGATTAACAATGGGGATCGTAGTTCACTTAAACTTGAAGGACAAAAAATTGGCGAATGGTACTGTTTGGATGCTTTGCGTACATGTTTCTTAGACTATATGGAAGCAATATATACAAGGATTTCAACCGTCTACCTGTTCCATTCATTGTTCTACTTGTCGAAAGTTACAAATAATTACCGATAAAGGATTAACCATTGGGGCTCATTGTTCACTTAAACTTGAAGAACAAAAAATTGGCGATTGTTACTGTTTAGATGCTTTGCATATATGTTTCTTAGACTATATGGAAGCAATATATACAAGGATTTCAACAGTCTACCTGTTCCATTCATTGTTCTACTTGTCGAAAGTTACAAATAATTTCCGATAAAGGATTAACCATTGGGGCTCATTGTTCACTTAAACTTGAAGAACAAAAAATTGGCGAATGGCACTGTTTGGATGCTTTGCGTACATGTTTCTTAGACTATATGGAAGCAATATATACTAAGATTTCAACCGTCTACGTGTTCCAATCATTGTTCTACTTGTCGAAATTTACAAATAATTTCTTTTAAAGGATTAACAATGGGGCTCGTTGTTCACTTAAACTTGAAGAACAAAAAATTGGCGAATTGTACTGTTTGGATGCTTTGCATATATGTTTCTTAGACTATATAGAAGCAATATATACAATGATTTCAACCGTCTACCTATTCCATTCATTGTTCTACTTGCCGAAATTTACAAATAATTTCCTTTAAAGGATTAACAATGGGGCTCGTAGTTCACTTAAACTTGAAGAGCAAAAAATTGTCGAATTGTACTGTTTGGATGCTTTGCATATATGTTTCTTAGACTATATAGAAGCAATATATACAAAGATTTCAACCGTCTACTTGTTCCATTCATTGTTCTACTTGTCGAAAGTTACAAATAATTTCCGATAAAGGATTAACAATGGGGCTCATTGTTCACTTAAACTTGAAGGACAAAAAATTGGCGAATGGTACTGTTTGGATGCTTTGCGTACATGTTTCTTAGGCTATATAGAAGCAATATATAGAATGATTTCAACAGAGTACCTGTTCCATTCATTGTTCTACTTGTCGAAATTTACAAATAATTACCTTTAAAGGATTAACAATGGGGCTCGCAGTTCACTTAATCTTGAAGAACAAAAAATTGGCGAATGGTACTGTTTGGATGCTTTGCATATATGTTTCTTAGACTATATAGAAGCAATATATACAATGATTTCAACCGTCTACCTATTCCATTCATTGTTCTACTTGCCGAAATTTACAAATAATTTCCTTTAAAGGATTAACAATGGGGCTCGTAGTTCACTTAAACTTGAAGAACAAAAAATTGGCGAACTGTACTGTTTGGATGCTTTGCATATATGTTTCTTAGACTATATAGAAGCAATATATACAATGATTTCAACCGTCTACCTGTTCCATTCATTGTTCTACTTGTCGAATGTTACAAATAATTTCCGTTAAGGGATTAACAATGGGGATCGTAGTTTACTTAAACTTGAAGAACAAAAAATTGGCGAATTGTACTGTTTGGATGCTTTGCATATAAGTTTCTTAGACTATATAGAAGCAATATATACAATTTTTTCAACCGTCTACATGATCCATTCATTGTTCTACTTGTCGAAATTTACAAATAATTTCGTTTGAAGGATTAACAATGGGGCTCGTAGTTCACTTAAACTTGAAGAACAAAAAATTGGCGAATTGTACAGTTTGGATGCTTTGCATAGATGTTTCTTAGACTATTTAGAAGCAATATATAGAAAGATTTCACCCGTCTACCTGTACTATTCATTGTTCTACTTCTAGAAAGTTACAAATAATTTCCATTTCATGATTATCAATGGGGCTCGCTGTTCACTTAAACTTGAAGATCAAAAAATTGGCGAATGGTACTGTTTGGATGCTTTGCATATATGTTTCTTAGATTATATAGAAGCAATATATACAAATATTTCAACCGTCTAACTGTTCCATTCATTGTTCTACTTGTCGAAAATTACAAATAATTTCCGATAAAGGATTAACCATTGGGGCTCATTGTTCACTTAAACTTGAAGAACAAAAAATTGGCGAATGGTACTGTTTGGATGCTTTGCGTACATGTTTCTTAGACTATATGGAAGCAATATATACAAAGATTTCTACCGTCTACCTGTTCCATTCATTGTTCTGCTTGTCGAAAGTTACAAATAATTTCCGATAAAGGATTAACCATTGGGGCTCATTGTTCACTTAAACTTGAAGAACAAAAAATTGGCGAATGGCACTGTTTGGATGCTTTGCGTACATGTTTCTTAGACTATATGGAAGCAATATATACTAAGATTTCAACCGTCTACGTGTTCCAATCATTGTTCTACTTGTCGAAAGTTACAAATAATTTCCGTTAAGGCATTAACAATGGGGATCGTAGTTTACTTAAACTTGAAGAGCAAAAAATTGTCGAATTGTACTGTTTGGATGCTTTGCATATATGTTTCTTAGACTATATAGAAGCAATATATACAATGATTTCAACAGTCTACATGTTCCATTCATTGTTCTACTTGTCGAAATTTACAAATAATTTCCTTTAAAGGATTAACAATGGGGCTCGCAGTTCACTTAAACTTGAAGAACAAAAAATTGGCGAATAGTACTGTTTGGATGCTTTGCATATATGTTTCATAGACTATATAGAAGCAATATATACAAAGATTTCAACCGTCTACCTTTTCCATTCATTGTTCTACTTGTCGAAAGTTACAAATAATTACCGATAAAGGATTAACCATTGGGGCTCATTGTTCACTTAAACTTGAAGAACAAAAAATTGGCGAATTGTACTGTTTGGATGCTTTGCATATATGTTTCTTAGACTATATAGAAGCAATATATATATAAAGATTTCAACCGTCTACCTGTTCCATTCATTGTTCTACTTGTCGAAAGTTACAAATAATTTCCGATAAAGGATTAACAATGGGGCTCATTGTTCACTTAAACTTGAAGGACAAAAAATTGGCGAATGGTACTGCTTGGATGCTGTGCGTACCTGTTTCTTAGACTATATGGAAGCAATATATACAAGGATTTCAACCGTCTACCTGTTCCATTCATTGTTCTACTTGTCGAAAGTTACAAATAATTTCCTTTAAAGGATTGACAATGGGGCTCGTTGTTCACTTAAACTTGAAGAACAATAAATTGGCGAATTGTACTGTTTGGATGCTTTGCATATATGTTTCTTAGACTATATAGAAGCAATCTATACACAGATTTCAACCGTCTACCTGTTCCATTCATTGTTCTACTTTTCGAAAGTTACAATTAATTTCCGTTAAAGGATTAACAATGGGGCTCGTAGTTCACTTAAACTTGAAGTACAAAAAATTGGCGAATTGTACTGTTTGGATGCTTTGCATATATGTTTCGTAGACTATATAGAAGCAATATATACAATTTTTTCAACCGTCTACATGATCCATTCATTGTTCTACTTGTCGAAATTTACAAATATTTTCCTTTAAAGGATTAACAATGGGGCTCGTAGTTCACTTAAACTTGAAGAACAAAAAATTGGCGAATTGTACTGTTTGGATGCTTTGCATAGATGTTTCTTAGACTATTTAGAAGCAATATATAGAAAGATTTCACCCGTCTACCTGTTCTATTCATTGTTCTACTTGTCGAAAGTTACAATTAATTTCCGTTAAATTATTAACAATGGTGCTCGTAGTTCACTTAAACTTGAAGTACAAAAAATTGGCGAATTGTACTGTTTGGATGCTTTGCATATATGTTTCTTAGACTATATAGAAGCAATCTATACAAAGATTTCAACCGTCTACCTGTTCCATTCATTGTTCTACTTGTCGAAAGTTACAATTAATTTCCGTTAAATTATTAACAATGGGGCTCGTAGTTCACTTAAACTTGAAGTACAAAAAATTGGCGAATTGTACTGTTTGGATGCTTTGCATATATGTTTCGTAGACTATATAGAAGCAATATATACAATTTTTTCAACCGTCTACATGATCCATTCATTGTTCTACTTGTCGAAATTTACAAATAATTTCCTTTAAAGGATTAACAATGGGGCTCATTGTTCACTTAAACTTGAAGAACAAAAATTTGGCGAATTGTACTGTTTGGATGCTTTGCATATATGTTTCTTAGACTATATAGAAGCAATATATACAATGATTTCAACAGTCTACATGTTCCATTCATTGTTCTACTTGCCGAAATTTACAAATAATTTCCTTTAAAGGATTAACAATGGGGCTCGCAGTTCACTTAAACTTGAAGAACAGAAAATTGGCGAATGGTACTGTTTGGATGCTTTGCATATATGTTTCATAGACTATATAGAAGCAATATATACAAAGATTTCAACCGTCTACCTTTTCCATTCATTGTTCTACATGTCGAAAGTTACAAATAATTTCCGATAACGGATTAACCATTGGGGCTCATTGTTCACTTAAACTTGAAGAACAAAAAATTGGCGAATTGTACTGTTTGGATGCTTTGCATATATGTTTCTTATACTATATAGAAGCAATATATACAAAGATTTCAACCGTCTACCTGTTCCATTCACTGTTCTACTTGTCGAAAGTTACAATTAATTTCCGTTAAGGGATTAACAATGGGGCTCGTAGTTCACTTAAACTTGAAGAACAAAAAATTGGCGAATGGTACTGTTTGGATGCTTTGCATATATGTTTCTTAGACTATATAGAAGCAATATATACATTGATTTCAACCGGCTACCTGTTCCATTCATTGTTCTACTTGTCGAAATTTACAAATAATTTCCGATAAAGGATTAACCATTGGGGCTCATTGTTCACTTAAACTTGAAGAACAAGAAATTGGCGAATTGTACTGTTTGGATGCTTTGCATATATGTTTCGTAGACTATATAGAAGCAATATATACAATTTTTTCAACCTGTCTACATGATCCATTCATTGTTCTACTTGTCGAAATTTACAAATAATTTCCTTTAAAGGATTAACAATGGGGCTCATTGTTCACTTAAACTTGAAGGACAAAAAATTGGCGAATGGTACTGCTTGGATGCTTTGCGTACCTGTTTCTTAGACTATATGGAAGCAATATATACAAGGATTTCAACCGCCTACCTGTTCCATTCATTGTTCTACTTGTCGAAAGTTACAAATAATTTCCTTTAAAGGATTAACAATGGGGCTCGTTGTTCACTTAAACTTGAAGAACAATAAATTGGCGAATTGTACTGTTTGGATGCTTTGCATATATGTTTCTTAGACTATATAGAAGCAATCTATACAAAGATTTCAACCGTCTACCTGTTCCATTCATTGTTCTACTTGTCGAAAGTTACAATTAATTTCCGTTAAATTATTAACAATGGGGCTCGTAGTTCACTTAAACTTGAAGTACAAAAAATTGGCGAATTGTACTGTTTGGATGCTTTGCATATATGTTTCGTAGACTATATAGAAGCAATCTATACAAAGATTTCAACCGTCTACCTGTTCCATTCATTGTTCTACTTGTCGAAAGTTACAATTAATTTCCGTTAAATTATTAACAATGGGGCTCGTAGTTCACTTAAACTTGAAGTACAAAAAATTGGCGAATTGTACTGTTTGGATGCTTTGCATATATGTTTCGTAGACTATATAGAAGCAATATATACAATTTTTTCAACCGTCTACATGATCCATTCATTGTTCTACTTGTCGAAATTTACAAATAATTTCCTTTAAAGGATTAACAATGGGGCTCATTGTTCACTTAAACTTGAAGGACAAAAAATTGGCGAATGGTACTGCTTGGATGCTTTGCGTACCTGTTTCTTAGACTATATGGAAGCAATATATACAAGGATTTCAACCGCCTACCTGTTCCATTCATTGTTCTACTTGTCGAAAGTTACAAATAATTTCCTTTAAAGGATTAACAATGGGGCTCGTTGTTCACTTAAACTTGAAGAACAATAAATTGGCGAATTGTACTGTTTGGATGCTTTGCATATATGTTTCTTAGACTATATAGAAGCAATCTATACACAGATTTCAACCGTCTACCTGTTCCATTCATTGTTCTACTTGTCGAAAGTTACAATTAATTTCAGTTAAAGGATTAACAATGGGGCTCGTAGTTCACTTAAACTTGAAGTACAAAAAATTGGCGAATTGTACTGTTTGGATGCTTTGCATATATGTTTCGTAGACTATATAGAAGCAATATATACAATTTTTTCAACCGTCTACATGATCCATTCATTGTTCTACTTGTCGAAATTTACAAATATTTTCCTTTAAAGGATTAACAATGGGGCTCGTAGTTCACTTAAACTTGAAGAACAAAAAATTGGCGAATTGTACTGTTTGGATGCTTTGCATAGATGTTTCTTAGACTATTTAGAAGCAATATATAGAAAGATTTCACCCGTCTACCTGTACTATTCATTGTTCTACTTGTAGAAAGTTAGAAATAATTTCCATTTCATGATTATCAATGGGGCTCGCTGTTCACTTAAACTTGAAGATCAAAAAATTGGCGATTGTTACTGTTTAGATGCTTTGCATATATGTTTCTTATATTATATAGAAGCAATATATACAAATATTTCAACCGTCTAACTGTTCCATTCATTGTTCTACTTGTCGAAAGTTACAAATAATTTCCGATAAAGGATTAACAATGGGGCTCATTGTTCACTTAAACTTGAAGGACAAAAAATCGGCAAATGGTACTGTTTGGATGCTTTGCGTACATGTTTCTTAGACTATATGGAAGCAATATATACAAGGATTTCAACCGTCTACCTGTTCCATTCATTGTTCTACTTGTCGAAAGTTACAAATAATTACCGATAAAGGATTAACCATTGGGGCTCATTGTTCACTTAAACTTGAAGAACAAAAAATTGGCGAATTGTACTGTTTGGATGTTTTGCATATATGTTTCGTAGACTATATAGAAGCAATATATACAATTTTTTCAACCGTCTACATGTTCCATTCATTGTTCTACTTGTCGAAATTTACAAATAATTTCCTTTAAAGGATAAACAATGGGGCTCGTAGTTCACTTAAACTTGAAGAACAAAAAATTGGCGAATTGTACTGTTTGGATGCTTTGCATATATGTTTCTTAGACTATATAGAAGCAATATATACAATGATTTCAACAGTCTACCTGTTCCATTCATTGTTCTACTTGTCGAAATTTACAAATAATTTCCTTTAAAGGATTAACAATGGGGCTCATTGTTCACTTAAACTTGAAGATCAAAAAATTGGCGATTGTTACTGTTTAGATGCTTTGCATATATGTTTCTTAGATTATATAGAAGCAATATATACAAAGATTTCAACCGTCTACCTGTTCCATTCATTGTTCTACTTGTCGAAAGTTACAAATAATTTCCTTTAAAGGATTAACAATGGGGCTCGTTGTTCACTTAAACTTGAAGAACAATAAATTGGCGAATTGTACTGTTTGGATGCTTTGCATATATGTTTCTTAGACTATATAGAAGCAATCTATACAAAGATTTCAACCGTCTACCTGTTCCATTCATTGTTCTACTTGTCGAAAGTTACAATTAATTTCCGTTAAATTATTAACAATGGGGCTCGTAGTTCACTTAAACTTGAAGTACAAAAAATTGGCGAATTGTACTGTTTGGATGCTTTGCATATATGTTTCTTAGACTATATAGAAGCAATCTATACAAAGATTTCAACCGTCTACCTGTTCCATTCATTGTTCTACTTGTCGAAAGTTACAATTAATTTCCGTTAAATTATTAACAATGGGGCTCGTAGTTCACTTAAACTTGAAGTACAAAAAATTGGCGAACTGTACTGTTTGGATGCTTTGCATATATGTTTCGTAGACTATATAGAAGCAATATATACAATTTTTTCAACCGTCTACATGATCCATTCATTGTTCTACTTGTCGAAATATACAAATAATTTCCTTTAAAGGATTAACAATGGGGCTCATTGTGCACTTAAACTTGAAGATCAAAAAATTGGCGATTGTTACTGTTTAGATGCTGTGCATATATGTTTCTTAGATTATATAGAAGCAATATATACAATGATTTCAACCGTCTACCTGTTCCATTCATTGTTCTACTTGTCGAAATTTACAAATAATTTCCTTTAAAGGATTAACAATGGGGCTCATTGTTCACTTAAACTTGAAGAACAAAAAATTGGCGAATGGTACTGTTTGGATGCTTTGCATATATGTTTCTTAGACTATATAGAAGCATTATATACAAAGATTTCAACCGTCTATCTGTTCCATTCATTGTTCTACTTGTCGAAAGTTACAATTAATTTCCGTTAAATTATTAACAATGGGGCTCGTTGTTCACTTAAACTTGAAGGACAAAAAATTAGCGAATGGTACTGTTTATATGCTTTGCGTACATGTTTCTTAGACTATATGGAAGCAATATATACAAGGATTTCAACCGTCTACCTGTTCCATTCATTGTTCTACTTGTCGAAAGTTACAAATAATTACCGATAAAGGATTAACCATTGGGGCTCATTGTTCACTTAAACTTGAAGAACAAAAAATTGGCGATTGTTACTGTTTAGATGCTTTGCATATATGTTTCTTAGATTATATAGAAGCAATACATACAATTTTTTCAACCGTCTACATGATCCATTCATTGTTCTACTTGTCGAAATTTACAAATAATTTCCTTTAAAGGATTAACAATGGGGCTCGTAGTTCACTTAAACTTGAAGGACAAAAAATTGGCGAATTGTACTGTTTGGATGCTTTGCATAGATGTTTCTTAGACTATTTAGAAGCAATATATAGAAAGATTTCACCCGTCTACCTGTACTATTCATTGTTCTACTTGTAGAAAGTTACAAATAATTTCCATTTCATGATTATCAATGGGGCTCGCTGTTCACTTAAACTTGAAGATCAAAAAATTGGCGACTGTTACTGTTTAGATGTTTTGCATATATGTTTCTTAGACTATATAGAAGCAATATATACAAAGATTTCAACCGTCTACCTGTTCCATTCATTGTTCTACTTGTCGAAAGTTACAAATAATTTCCTTTAAAGGATTAACAATGGGGCTCGTAGTTCACTTAAACTTGAAGAACAAAAAATTGGCGAATTGTACTGTTTGGATGCTTTGCATAGATGTTTCTTAGACTATTTAGAAGCAATATATAGAAAGATTTCACCCGTCTACCTGTACTATTCATTGTTCTACTTGTAGAAAGTTAGAAATAATTTCCATTTCATGATTATCAATGGGGCTCGCTGTTCACTTAAACTTGAAGATCAAAAAATTGGCGATTGTTACTGTTTAGATGCTTTGCATATATGTTTCTTAGATTATATAGAAGCAATATATACAAATATTTCAACCGTCTAACTGTTCCATTCATTGTTCTACTTGTCGAAAGTTACAAATAATTTCCGATAAAGGATTAACAATGGGGCTCATTGTTCACTTAAACTTGAAGGACAAAAAATCGGCAAATGGTACTGTTTGGATGCTTTGCGTACATGTTTCTTAGACTATATGGAAGCAATATATACAAGGATTTCAACCGTCTACCTGTTCCATTCATTGTTCTACTTGTCGAAAGTTACAAATAATTACCGATAAAGGATTAACCATTGGGGCTCATTGTTCACTTAAACTTGAAGAACAAAAAATTGGCGAATTGTACTGTTTGGATGTTTTGCATATATGTTTCGTAGACTATATAGAAGCAATATATACAATTTTTTCAACCGACTACATGTTCCATTCATTGTTCTACTTGTCGAAATTTACAAATAATTTCCTTTAAAGGATAAACAATGGGGCTCGTAGTTCACTTAAACTTGAAGAACAAAAAATTGGCGAATTGTACTGTTTGGATGCTTTGCATATATGTTTCTTAGACTATATAGAAGCAATATATACAATGATTTCAACAGTCTACCTGTTCCATTCATTGTTCTACTTGTCGAAATTTACAAATAATTTCCTTTAAAGGATTAACAATGGGGCTCATTGTTCACTTAAACTTGAAGATCAAAAAATTGGCGATTGTTACTGTTTAGATGCTTTGCATATATGTTTCTTAGATTATATAGAAGCAATATATACAAAGATTTCAACCGTCTACCTGTTCCATTCATTGTTCTACTTGTCGAAAGTTACAAATAATTTCCTTTAAAGGATTAACAATGGGGCTCGTTGTTCACTTAAACTTGAAGAACAATAAATTGGCGAATTGTACTGTTTGGATGCTTTGCATATATGTTTCTTAGACTATATAGAAGCAATCTATACCAAGATTTCAACCGTCTACCTGTTCCATTCATTGTTCTACTTGTCGAAAGTTACAATTAATTTCCGTTAAATTATTAACAATGGGGCTCGTAGTTCACTTAAACTTGAAGTACAAAAAATTGGCGAATTGTACTGTTTGGATGCTTTGCATATATGTTTCGTAGACTATATAGAAGCAATATATACAATTTTTTCAACCGTCTACATGATCCATTCATTGTTCTACTTGTCGAAATATACAAATAATTTCCTTTAAAGGATTAACAATGGGGCTCATTGTTCACTTAAACTTGAAGATCAAAAAATTGGCGATTGTTACTGTTTAGATGCTGTGCATATATGTTTCTTAGATTATATAGAAGCAATATATACAATGATTTCAACCGTCTACCTGTTCCATTCATTGTTCTACTTGTCGAAATTTACAAATAATTTCCTTTAAAGGATTAACAATGGGGCTCATTGTTCACTTAAACGTGAAGAACAAAAAATTGGCGAATGGTACTGTTTGGATGCTTTGCATATATGTTTCTTAGACTATATAGAAGCATTATATACAAAGATTTCAACCGTCTACCTGTTCCATTCATTGTTCTACTTGTCGAAAGTTACAATTAATTTCCGTTAAATTATTAACAATGGGGCTCGTTGTTCACTTAAACTTGAAGGACAAAAAATTAGCGAATGGTACTGTTTATATGCTTTGCGTACATGTTTCTTAGACTATATGGAAGCAATATATACAAGGATTTCAACCGTCTACCTGTTCCATTCATTGTTCTACTTGTCGAAAGTTACAAATAATTACCGATAAAGGATTAACCATTGGGGCTCATTGTTCACTTAAACTTGAAGAACAAAAAATTGGCGATTGTTACTGTTTAGAGGCTTTGCATATATGTTTCTTAGATTATATAGAAGCAATACATACAATTTTTTCAACCGTCTACATGATCCATTCATTGTTCTACTTGTCGAAATTTACAAATAATTTCCTTTAAAGGATTAACAATGGGGCTCGTAGTTCACTTAAACTTGAAGGACAAAAAATTGGCGAATTGTACTGTTTGGATGCTTTGCATAGATGTTTCTTAGACTATTTAGAAGCAATATATAGAAAGATTTCACCCGTCTACCTGTACTATTCATTGTTCTACTTGTAGAAAGTTACAAATAATTTCCATTTCATGATTATCAATGGGGCTCGCTGTTCACTTAAACTTGAAGATCAAAAAATTGGCGACTGTTACTGTTTAGATGTTTTGCATATATGTTTCTTAGACTATATAGAAGCAATATATACAAAGATTTCAACCGTCTACCTGTTCCATTCATTGTTCTACTTGTCGAAAGTTACAAATAATTTCCTTTAAAGGATTAACAATGGGGCTCGTAGTTCACTTAAACTTGAAGAACAAAAAATTGGCGAATTGTACTGTTTGGATGCTTTGCATAGATGTTTCTTAGACTATTTAGAAGCAATATATAGAAAGATTTCACCCGTCTACCTGTACTATTCATTGTTCTACTTGTAGAAAGTTAGAAATAATTTCCATTTCATGATTATCAATGGGGCTCGCTGTTCACTTAAACTTGAAGATCAAAAAATTGGCGATTGTTACTGTTTAGATGCTTTGCATATATGTTTCTTAGATTATATAGAAGCAATATATACAAATATTTCAACCGTCTAACTGTTCCATTCATTGTTCTACTTGTCGAAAGTTACAAATAATTTCCGATAAAGGATTAACAATGGGGCTCATTGTTCACTTAAACTTGAAGGACAAAAAATCGGCAAATGGTACTGTTTGGATGCTTTGCGTACATGTTTCTTAGACTATATGGAAGCAATATATACAAGGATTTCAACCGTCTACCTGTTCCATTCATTGTTCTACTTGTCGAAAGTTACAAATAATTACCGATAAAGGATTAACCATTGGGGCTCATTGTTCACTTAAACTTGAAGAACAAAAAATTGGCGAATTGTACTGTTTGGATGTTTTGCATATATGTTTCGTAGACTATATAGAAGCAATATATACAATTTTTTCAACCGACTACATGTTCCATTCATTGTTCTACTTGTCGAAATTTACAAATAATTTCCTTTAAAGGATAAACAATGGGGCTCGTAGTTCACTTAAACTTGAAGAACAAAAAATTGGCGAATTGTACTGTTTGGATGCTTTGCATATATGTTTCTTAGACTATATAGAAGCAATATATACAATGATTTCAACAGTCTACCTGTTCCATTCATTGTTCTACTTGTCGAAATTTACAAATAATTTCCTTTAAAGGATTAACAATGGGGCTCATTGTTCACTTAAACTTGAAGATCAAAAAATTGGCGATTGTTACTGTTTAGATGCTTTGCATATATGTTTCTTAGATTATATAGAAGCAATATATACAAAGATTTCAACCGTCTACCTGTTCCATTCATTGTTCTACTTGTCGAAAGTTACAAATAATTTCCTTTAAAGGATTAACAATGGGGCTCGTTGTTCACTTAAACTTGAAGAACAATAAATTGGCGAATTGTACTGTTTGGATGCTTTGCATATATGTTTCTTAGACTATATAGAAGCAATCTATACCAAGATTTCAACCGTCTACCTGTTCCATTCATTGTTCTACTTGTCGAAAGTTACAATTAATTTCCGTTAAATTATTAACAATGGGGCTCGTAGTTCACTTAAACTTGAAGTACAAAAAATTGGCGAATTGTACTGTTTGGATGCTTTGCATATATGTTTCTTAGACTATATAGAAGCAATCTATACAAAGATTTCAACCGTCTACCTGTTCCATTCATTGTTCTACTTGTCGAAAGTTACAATTAATTTCCGTTAAATTATTAACAATGGGGCTCGTAGTTCACTTAAACTTGAAGTACAAAAAATTGGCGAATTGTACTGTTTGGATGCTTTGCATATATGTTTCGTAGACTATATAGAAGCAATATATACAATTTTTTCAACCGTCTACATGATCCATTCATTGTTCTACTTGTCGAAATATACAAATAATTTCCTTTAAAGGATTAACAATGGGGCTCATTGTTCACTTAAACTTGAAGATCAAAAAATTGGCGATTGTTACTGTTTAGATGCTGTGCATATATGTTTCTTAGATTATATAGAAGCAATATATACAATGATTTCAACCGTCTACCTGTTCCATTCATTGTTCTACTTGTCGAAATTTACAAATAATTTCCTTTAAAGGATTAACAATGGGGCTCATTGTTCACTTAAACGTGAAGAACAAAAAATTGGCGAATGGTACTGTTTGGATGCTTTGCATATATGTTTCTTAGACTATATAGAAGCATTATATACAAAGATTTCAACCGTCTATCTGTTCCATTCATTGTTCTACTTGTCGAAAGTTACAATTAATTTCCGTTAAATTATTAACAATGGGGCTCGTAGTTCACTTAAACTTGAAGGACAAAAAATTGGCGAATGGTACTGTTTGGATGCTTTGCGTACATGTTTCTTAGACTATATGGAAGCAATATATACAAGGATTTCAACCGTCTACCTGTTCCATTCATTGTTCTACTTGTCGAAAGTTACAAATAATTTCCTTTAAAGGATTAACAATGGGGCTCGTTGTTCACTTAAACTTGAAGAACAATAAATTGGCGAATTGTACTGTTTGGATGCTTTGCATATATGTTTCTTAGACTATATCGAAGCAATCTATACAAAGATTTCAACCGTCTACCTGTTCCATACATTGTTCTACTTGTCGAAAGTTACAATTAATTTCCGTTAAATTATTAACAATGGGGCTCGTAGTTCACTTAAACTTGAAGGACAAAAAATTGGCGAATGGTACTGTTTGGATGCTTTGCGTACATGTTTCTTAGACTATATGGAAGCAATATATACAAGGATTTCAACAGTCTACCTGTTCCATTCATTGTTCTACTTGTCGAAATTTACAAATAATTTCCGATAACGGATTAACCATTGTGGCTCATTGTTCACTTAAACTTGAAGAACAAAAAATTAGCGAATTGTACTGTTTGGATGCTTTGCATATATGTTTCTTATACTATATAGAAGCAATATATACAAAGATTTCAACCGTCTACCTGTTCCATTCACTGTTCTACTTGTCGAAAGTTACAAATAATTTCCGTTAAGGGATTAACAATGGGGATCGTAGTTCACTTAAACTTGAAGAACAAAAAATTGGCGAATTGTACTGTTTGGATGCTTTGCATAGATGTTTCTTAGACTATTTAGAAGCAATATGTAGAAAGATTTCACCCGTCTACCTGTACTATTCATTGTTCTACTTGTAGAAAGTTACAAATAATTTCCATTTCATGATTATCAATGGGGCTCGCTGTTCACTTAAACTTGAAGATCAAAAAATTGGCGACTGTTACTGTTTAGATGTTTTGCATATATGTTTCTTAGACTATATAGAAGCAATATATACAAAGATTTCAACCGTCTACCTGTTCCATTCATTGTTCTACTTGTCGAAAGTTACAAATAATTTCCTTTAAAGGATTAACAATGGGGCTCGTTGTTCACTTAAACTTGAAGAACAATAAATTGGCGAATTGTACTGTTTGGATGCTTTGCATATATGTTTCTTAGACTATATCGAAGCAATCTATACAAAGATTTCAACCGTCTACCTGTTCCATTCATTGTTCTACTTGTCGAAAGTTACAATTAATTTCCGTTAAATTATTAACAATGGGGCTCGTAGTTCACTTAAACTTGAAGGACAAAAAATTGGCGAATGGTACTGTTTGGATGCTTTGCGTACATGTTTCTTAGACTATATGGAAGCAATATATACAAGGATTTCAACAGTCTACCTGTTCCATTCATTGTTCTACTTGTCGAAATTTACAAATAATTTCCGATAACGGATTAACCATTGTGGCTCATTGTTCACTTAAACTTGAAGAACAAAAAATTAGCGAATTGTACTGTTTGGATGCTTTGCATATATGTTTCTTATACTATATAGAAGCTATATATACAAAGATTCCAACCGTCTACCTGTTCCATTCACTGTTCTACTTGTCGAAAGTTACAAATAATTTCCGTTAAGGGATTAACAATGGGGATCGTAGTTCACTTAAACTTGAAGAACAAAAAATTGGCGAATTGTACTGTTTGGATGCTTTGCGTACATGTTTCTTAGACTATATGGAAGCAATTTGTACAAAGATTTCAACCGTCTACGTGTTCCAATTATTGTTCTACTTGTAGAAAGTTACAATTAATTTCCGTTAAGGGATTAACAATGGGGCTCGTAGTTCACTTAAACTTGAAGAACAAAAAATTGGCGAATGGTACTGTTTGGATGCTTTGCATATATGTTTCTTAGACTATATAGAAGCAATATATACAAATATTTCAACCGGCTACCTGTTCCATTCATTGTTCTACTTGTCGAAATGTACAAATAATTTCTGATAAAGGATTAACCATTGGGGCTCATTGTTCACTTAAACTTGAAGAACAAAAAATTGGCGAATGGTACTGCTTGGATGCTTTGCGTACCTGTTTCTTAGACTATATGTAAGCAATATATACAAGGATTTCAACCGTCTACCTGTTCCATTCATTGTTCTACTTGTCGAAAGTTACAAATAATTTCCTTTAAAGGATTAACAATGGGGCTCGTTGTTCACTTAAACTTGAAGAACAATAAATTGGCGAATTATACTGTTTGGATGCTTTGCATATATGTTTCTTAGACTATATAGAAGCAATCTATACACAGATTTCAACCGTCTACCTGTTCCATTCATTGTTCTACTTGTCGAAAGTTACAATTAATTTCCGTTAAAGGATTAACAATGGGGCTCGTAGTTCACTTAAACTTGAAGTACAAAAAATTGGCGAATTGTACTGTTTGGATGCTTTGCATATATGTTTCGTAGACTATATAGAAGCAATATATACAATTTTTTCAACCGTCTACATGATCCGTTCATTGTTCTACTTGTCGAAATTTACAAATATTTTCCTTTAAAGGATTAACAATGGGGCTCGTAGTTCACTTAAACTTGAAGAACAAAAAATTGGCGAATGGTACTGTTTGGATGTTTTGCATATATGTTTCGTAGACTATATAGAAGCAATATATACAATTTTTTCAACCGTCTACATGATCCATTCATTGTTCTACTTGTCGAAATTTACAAATAATTTCCTTTAAAGGATTAACAATGGGGCTCGTAGTTCACTTAAACTTGAAGAACAAATAATTGGCGAATTGTACTGTTTGGATGCCTTGCATATATGTTTCTTAGACTATATAGAAGCAATATATACAAAGATTTCAACCGGCTACCAGTTCCATTCATTGTTCTACTTGTCGAAATTTACAAATAATTTCCGATAAAGGATTAACCATTGGGGCTCATTGTTCACTTAAACTTGAAGAACAAAAAATTGGCGAATTGTACTGTTTGGATGCTTTGCATATATGTTTCTTAGACTATATAGAAGCAATATATACAAAGATTTCAACCGTCTATCTGTTCCATTCATTGTTCTAGTTGTCGAAAGTTACAAATAATTTCCGTTAAGGGATTAACAATGGGGATCGTAGTTCACTTAAACTTGAAGGACAAAAAATTGGCGAATGGTACTGTTTGGATGCTTTGCGTACATGTTTCTTAGACTATATGGAAGCAATATATACAAGGATTTCAACCGTCTACCTGTTCCATTCATTGTTCTACTTGTCGAAAGTTACAAATAATTACCGATAAAGGATTAACCATTGGGGCTCATTGTTCACTTAAACTTGAAGAACAAAAAATTGGCGATTGTTACTGTTTAGATGCTTTGCATATATGTTTCTTAGATTATATAGAAGCAATATATACAAAGATTTCAACCGTCTACCTGTTCCATTCATTGTTCTACTTGTCGAAAGTTACAAATAATTTCCTTTAAAGGATTAACAATGGGGCTCGTTGTTCACTTAAACTTGAAGAACAATAAATTGGCGAATTGTACTGTTTGGATGCTTTGCATATATGTTTCTTAGACTATATCGAAGCAATCTATACAAAGATTTCAACCGTCTACCTGTTCCATTCATTGTTCTACTTGTCGAAAGTTACAATTAATTTCCGTTAAATTATTAACAATGGGGCTCGTAGTTCACTTAAACTTGAAGGACAAAAAATTGGCGAATGGTACTGTTTGGATGCTTTGCGTACATGTTTCTTAGACTATATGGAAGCAATATATACAAGGATTTCAACAGTCTACCTGTTCCATTCATTGTTCTACTTGTCGAAATTTACAAATAATTTCCGATAACGGATTAACCATTGTGGCTCATTGTTCACTTAAACTTGAAGAACAAAAAATTAGCGAATTGTACTGTTTGGATGCTTTGCATATATGTTTCTTATACTATATAGAAGCTATATATACAAAGATTCCAACCGTCTACCTGTTCCATTCACTGTTCTACTTGTCGAAAGTTACAAATAATTTCCGTTAAGGGATTAACAATGGGGATCGTAGTTCACTTAAACTTGAAGAACAAAAAATTGGCGAATTGTACTGTTTGGATGTTTTGCGTACATGTTTCTTAGACTATATGGAAGCAATTTATACAAAGATTTCAACCGTCTACGTGTTCCAATTATTGTTCTACTTGTAGAAAGTTACAATTAATTTCCGTTAAGGGATTAACAATGGGGCTCGTAGTTCACTTAAACTTGAAGAACAAAAAATTGGCGAATGGTACTGTTTGGATGCTTTGCATATATGTTTCTTAGACTATATAGAAGCAATATATACAAATATTTCAACCGGCTACCTGTTCCATTCATTGTTCTACTTGTCGAAATTTACAAATAATTTCTGATAAAGGATTAACCATTGGGGCTCATTGTTCACTTAAACTTGAAGAACAAAAAATTGGCGAATGGCACTGTTTGGATGCTTTGCGTACATGTTTCTTAGACTATATGGAAGCAATATATACTAAGATTTCAACCGTCTACGTGTTCCAATCATTGTTCTACTTGTCGAAATTTACAAATAATTTCTTTTAAAGGATTAACAATGGGGCTCGTTGTTCACTTAAACTTGAAGAACAAAAAATTGGCGAATTGTACTGTTTGGATGCTTTGCATATATGTTTCTTAGACTATATAGAAGCAATATATACAATGATTTCAACCGTCTACCTGTTCCATTCATTGTTCTACTTGTCGAAAGTTACAAATAATTACCGATAAAGGATTAACCATTGGGGCTCATTGTTCACTTAAACTTGAAGAACAAAAAATTGGCGAATTGTACTGTTTGGATACTTTGCATATATGTTTCTTAGACTATATAGAAGCAATATATATATAAAGATTTCAACCGTCTACCTGTTCCATTCATTGTTCTACTTGTCGAAAGTTACAAATAATTTCCGATAAAGGATTAACAATGGGGCTCATTGTTCACTTAAACTTGAAGGACAAAAAATTGGCGAATGGTACTGCTTGGATGCTTTGCGTACCTGTTTCTTAGACTATATGGAAGCAATATATACAAGGATTTCAACCGTCTACCTGTTCCATTCATTGTTCTACTTGTCGAAAGTTACAAATAATTTCCTTTAAAGGATTAACAATGGGGCTCGTTGTTCACTTAAACTTGAAGAACAATAAATTGGCGAATTATACTGTTTGGATGCTTTGCATATATGTTTCTTAGACTATATAGAAGCAATCTATACACAGATTTCAACCGTCTACCTGTTCCATTCATTGTTCTACTTGTCGAAAGTTACAATTAATTTCCGTTAAAGGATTAACAATGGGGCTCGTAGTTCACTTAAACTTGAAGTACAAAAAATTGGCGAATTGTACTGTTTGGATGCTTTGCATATATGTTTCGTAGACTATATAGAAGCAATATATACAATTTTTTCAACCGTCTACATGATCCGTTCATTGTTCTACTTGTCGAAATTTACAAATATTTTCCTTTAAAGGATTAACAATGGGGCTCGTAGTTCACTTAAACTTGAAGAACAAAAAATTGGCGAATGGTACTGTTTGGATGTTTTGCATATATGTTTCGTAGACTATATAGAAGCAATATATACAATTTTTTCAACCGTCTACATGATCCATTCATTGTTCTACTTGTCGAAATTTACAAATAATTTCCTTTAAAGGATTAACAATGGGGCTCGTAGTTCACTTAAACTTGAAGAACAAATAATTGGCGAATTGTACTGTTTGGATGCCTTGCATATATGTTTCTTAGACTATATAGAAGCAATATATACAAAGATTTCAACCGGCTACCAGTTCCATTCATTGTTCTACTTGTCGAAATTTACAAATAATTTCCGATAAAGGATTAACCATTGGGGCTCATTGTTCACTTAAACTTGAAGAACAAAAAATTGGCGAATTGTACTGTTTGGATGCTTTGCATATATGTTTCTTAGACTATATAGAAGCAATATATACAAAGATTTCAACCGTCTATCTGTTCCAATCATTGTTCTAGTTGTCGAAAGTTACAAATAATTACCGATAAAGGATTAACCATTGGGGCTCATTGTTCACTTAAACTTGAAGAACAAAAAATTGGCGATTGTTACTGTTTAGATGCTTTGCATATATGTTTCTTAGATTATATAGAAGCAATATATACAAAGATTTCAACCGTCTACCTGTTCCATTCATTGTTCTACTTGTCGAAAGTTACAAATAATTTCCTTTAAAGGATTAACAATGGGGCTCGTTGTTCACTTAAACTTGAAGAACAATAAATTGGCGAATTGTACTGTTTGGATGCTTTGCATATATGTTTCTTAGACTATATCGAAGCAATCTATACAAAGATTTCAACCGTCTACCTGTTCCATTCATTGTTCTACTTGTCGAAAGTTACAAATAATTTCCGTTAAGGGATTAACAATGGGGATCGTAGTTTACTTAAACTTGAAGAACAAAAAATTGGCGAATTGTACTTTTTGGATGCTTTGCACAGATGTTTCTTAGACTATTTAGAAGCAATATATAGAAAGATTTCACCCGTCTACCTGTACTATTCATTGTTCTACTAGTAGAAAGTTACAAATAGTTTCCATTTCATGTTTATCAATGGGGCTCGCTGTTCACTTAAACTTGAAGATCATAAAATTGGCGATTGTTACTGTTTAGATGCTTTGCATATATGTTTCTTAGATTATATAGAAGCAATATATACAAAGATTTCAACCGTCTACCAGTTCCATTCATTGTTCTACTTGTCGAAAGTTACAAATAATTACCGATAAAGGATTAACCATTGGGGCTCATTGTTCACTTAAACTTGAAGAACAAAAAATTGGCGAATTGTACTGTTTGGATGCTTTGCATATATGTTTCTTATACTATATAGAAGCAATATATACAAAGATTTCAGCCGTCTACCTGTTCCATTCACTGTTCTACTTGTCGAAAGTTACAATTAATTTCCGTTAAGGGATTAACAATGGGGCTCGTAGTTCACTTAAACTTGAAGAACAAAAAATTGGCGAATGGTACTGTTTGGATGCTTTGCATATATGTTTCTTAGACTATATAGAAGCAATATATACATTGATTTCAACCGGCTACCTGTTCCATTCATTGTTCTACTTGTCGAAATTTACAAATAATTTCCGATAAAGGATTAACCATTGGGGCTCATTGTTCACTTAAACTTGAAGAACAAGAAATTGGCGAATTGTACTGTTTGGATGCTTTGCATATATGTTTCTTAGACTATATAGAAGCAATCTATACACAGATTTCAACCGTCAACCTGTTCCATTCATTGTTCTACTTGTCGAAAGTTACAATTAATTTCCGTTAAAGGATTAACAATGGGGCTCGCTGTTCACTTAAACTTGAAGATCATAAAATTGGCGATTGTTACTGTTTAGATGCTTTGCATATATGTTTCTTAGATTATATAGAAGCATTATATACAAAGATTTCAACCGTCTACCAGTTCCATTCATTGTTCTACTTGTCGAAAGTGACAAATAATTACCGATAAAGGATTAACCATTGGGGCTCATTGTTCACTTAAACTTGAAGAACAAAAAATTGGCGAATTGTACTGTTTGGATGCTTTGCATATATGTTTCTTAGACTATATAGAAGCAATATATACAAAGATTTCAACCGTCTACCTGTTCCATTCATTATTCTACTTGTCGAAAGTTACAAATAATTTCCGATAAAGGATTAACAATGGGGCTCATTGTTCACTTAAACTTGAAGGACAAAAAATTGGCGAATGGTACTGTTTGGATGCTTTGCGTACATGTTTCTTAGACTATATGGAAGCAATATATACAAGGATTTCAACCGTCTACCTGTTCCATTCATTGTTCTACTTGTCGAAAGTTACAAATAATTACCAATAAAGGATTAACCATTGTGGCTCATTGTTCACTTAAACTTGAAGAACAAAAAATTGGCGAATTGTACTGTTCGGATGCTTTGCATATATGTTTCTTAGACTATATAGAAGCAATATATACAAAGATTTCAACCGTCTACCTGTTCCATTCATTGTTCTACTTGTCGAAAGTTACAAATAATTTCCTTTAAAGGATTAACAATGGGGCTCATTGTTCACTTAAACTTGAAGAACAAAAATTTGGCGAATTGTACTGTTTGGATGCTTTGCATATACGTTTCTTAGACTATATAGAAGCAATATATACAATGATTTCAACAGTCTACATGTTCCATTCATTGTTCTACTTGTCGAAATTTACAAATAATTTCCTTTAAAGGATTAACAATGGGGCTCGCAGTTCACTTAAACTTGAAGAACAAAAAATTGGCGAATGGTACTGTTTGGATGCTTTGCATATATGTTTCATAGACTATATAGAAGCAATATATACAAAGATTTCAACCGTCTACCTTTTCCATTCATTGTTCTACTTGTCGAAAGTTACATATAATTTCCGATAACGGATTAACCATTGGGGCTCATTGTTCACTTAAACTTGAAGAACAAAAAATTGGCGAATTGTACTGTTTGGATGCTTTGCATATATGTTTCTTATACTATATAGAAGCAATATATACAAAGATTTCAACCGTCTACCTGTTCCATTCACTGTTCTACTTGTCGAAAGTTACAATTAATTTCCGTTAAGGGATTAACAATGGGGCTCGTAGTTCACTTAAACTTGAAGAACAAAAAATTGGCGAATGGTACTGTTTGGATGCTTTGCATATATGTTTCTTAGACTATATAGAAGCAATATATACATTGATTTCAACCGGCTACCAGTTCCATTCATTGTTCTACTTGTCGAAATTTACAAATAATTTCCGATAAAGGATTAACCATTGGGGCTCATTGTTCACTTAAACTTGAAGAACAAGAAATTGGCGAATTGTACTGTTTGGATGCTTTGCATATATGTTTCTTAGACTATATAGAAGCAATATATACAAAGATTTCAACCGTCTATCTGTTCCATTCATTGTTCTACTTGTCGAAAGTTACAAATAATTTCCGTTAAGGGATTAACAATGGGGATCGTAGTTCACTTAAACTTGAAGGACAAAAAACTGGCGAATGGTACTGTTTGGATGCTTTGCGTACATGTTTCTTAGACTATATGGAAGCAATATATACAAGGATTTCAACCGTCTACCTGTTCCATTCATTGTTCTACTTGTCGAAAGTTACAAATAATTACCGATAAAGGATTAACCATTGGGGCTCATTGTTCACTTAAACTTGAAGAACAAAAAATTGGCGATTGTTACTGTTTAGATGCTTTGCATATATGTTTCTTAGATTATATAGAAGCAATATATACAAAGATTTCAACCGTCTACCAGTTCCATTCATTGTTCTACTTGTCGAAAGTTACAAATAATTACCGATAAAGGATTAACCATTGGGGCTCATTGTTCACTTAAACTTGAAGAACAAAAAATTGGCGAATTGTACTCTTTGGATGTTTTGCATATATGTTTCGTAGACTATATAGAAGCAATATATACAATTTTTTCATCCGTCTACATGATCCATTCATTGTTCTACTTGTCGAAATTTACAAATAATTTCCTTTAAAGGATTAACAATGGGGCTCGTAGTTCACTTAAACTTGAAGAACAAAAAATTGGCGAATTGTACTGTTTGGATGCTTTGCATATATGTTTCTTAGACTATATAGAAGCAATATATACAAAGATTTCAACCGTCTACCTGTTCCATTCATTGTTCTACTTGTCGAAAGTTACAATTAATTTCCGTTAAATTATTAACAATGGGGCTGGTAGTTCACTTAAACTTGAAGTACAAAAAATTGGCGAATTGTACTGTTTGGATGCTTTGCATATATGTTTCGTAGACTATATAGAAGCAATATATACAAATATTTCAACCGTCTAACTGTTCCATTCATTGTTCTACTTGTCGAAAATTACAAATAATTTCCGATAAAGGATTAACCATTGGGGCTCATTGTTCACTTAAACTTGACGA
Source organism: Cerceris ruficornis (assembly GCA_963989415.1). Taxonomy (NCBI): domain Eukaryota; kingdom Metazoa; phylum Arthropoda; class Insecta; order Hymenoptera; family Crabronidae; genus Cerceris; species Cerceris ruficornis. Next base: position 207,405 of record CAXDIW010000460.1, read on the forward strand.
ACAAAAAATTGGCGAATGGTACTGTTTGGATGCTTTGCGTAAATGTTTCTTAGACTATATGGAAGCAATATATACAAAGATTTCTACCGTCTACCTGTTCCATTCATTGTTCTACTTGTCGCAAGTTACAAATAATTTCCGTTAAGGCATTAACAATGGGGATCGTAGTTTACTTAAACTTGAAGAACAAAAAATTGGCGAATTGTACTGTTTGGATGCTTTGCATATATGTTTCGTAGACTATATAGAAGCAATATATACAATTTTTTCAACCGTCTACATGATCCATTCATTGTTCTACTTGTCGAAATTTACAAATAATTTCCTTTGAAGGATTAACAATGGGGCTCGTAGTTCACTTAAACTTGAAGAACAAAAAATTGGCGAATTGTACAGTTTGGATGCTTTGCATAGATGTTTCTTAGACTATTTAGAAGCAATATATAGAAAGATTTCACCCGTCTACCTGTACTATCCATTGTTCTACTTCTAGAAAGTTACAAATAATTTCCATTTCATGATTATCAATGGGGCTCGCTGTTCACTTAAACTTGAAGATCAAAAAATTGGCGATTGTTACTGTTTAGATGCTTTGCATATATGTTTCTTAGATTATATAGAAGCAATATATACAAATATTTCAACCGTCTAACTGTTCCATTCATTGTTCTACTTGTCGAAAGTTACAAATAATTTCCTTTAAAGGATTAACAATGGGGCTCATTGTTCACTTAAACTTGAAGAACAAAAAATTGGCGAATTGTAATGTTTGGATGCTTTGCATATATGTTTCTTAGACTATATAGAAGCAATATATACAATGATTTCAACCGTCTACCTGTTCCATTCATTGTTCTACTTGTCGAATGTTACAAATAATTTCCGTTAAGGAATTAACAATGGGGATCGTAGTTTACTTAAACTTGAAGAAAAAAAAATTGGCGAATTGTACTGTTTGGATGCTTTGCATATATGTTTCTTAGACTATATAGAAGTAATATATACAAAGATTTCAACCGTCTACCTGTTCCATTCACTGTTCTACTTGTCGCAAGTTACAAATAATTTCCGTTAAGGGATTAACAATGGGGATCGTAGTTCACTTAAACTTGAAGAACAAAAAATTGGCGAATTGTACTGTTTGGATGCTTTGCGTACATGTTTCTTAGACTATATGGAAGCAATATATACAAAGATTTCAACCGTCTACCTGTTCCATTCACTGTTCTACTTGTCGCAAGTTACAAATAATTTCCTTTAAAGGATTTACAATGGGGCTCATTGTTCACTTAAACTTGAAGAACAAAAAATTGGCGAATGGTACTGTTTGGATGCTTTGCGTACATGTTTCTTAGACTATATGGAAGCAATATATACAAAGATTTCAACCGTCTACGTGTTCCAATCATTGTTCAACTTGTCGAAATTTACAAATAATTTCCTTTAAAGGATTTACAATGGGGCTCATTGTTCACTTAAACTTGAAGAACAAAAAATTGGCGAATGGTACTGTTTGGATGCTTTGCGTACATGTTTCTTAGACTATATGGAAGCAATATATACAAAGATTTCAACCGTCTACGTGTTCCAATCATTGTTCAACTTGTCGAAATTTACAAATAATTTCCTTTAAAGGATTAACAATGGGGCTCGTTGTTCACTTAAACTTGAAGAACAAAAAAGTGGCGAATGGTACTGTTTGGATGCTTTGCATATATGTTTCTTAGACTATATGGAAGCAATATATACAAAGATTTCTACCGTCTACCTGTTCCATTCATTGTTCTACTTGTCGCAAGTTACAAATAATTTCCGTTAAAGTATTAACAATGCGGCTCGTAGTTCACTTAAACTTGAAGATCAAATAATTGGCGAATTGTACTGTTTGGATGATTTGCATATATGTTTCTTAGACTTTATAGAAGCAATATATACAAAGATTTCAACCGTCTACCTGTTCCAATCATTGTTCTACTTGTCGAAAGTTACAAATAATTTCCGTTAAGGCATTAACAAAGGGGATCGTAGTTTACTTAAACTTGAAGAGCAAAAAATTGTCGAATTGTACTGTTTGGATGCTTTGCATATATGTTTCTTAGACTATATAGAAGCAATATGTACAATGATTTCAACCGTCTACCTGTTCCATTCATTGTTCTACTTGTCGAAAGTTACAAATAATTTCCGTTAAGGGATTAACAATGGGGACCGTAGTTTACTTAAACTTGAAGAACAAAAAATTGGCGAATTGTACTGTTTGGATGCTTTGCATATATGTTTCTTAGACTATATAGAAGCAATATATACAATGATTTCAACAGTCTACCTGTTCCATTCATTGTTCTACTTGTCGAAATTTACAAATAATTTCCTTTAAAGGATTAACAATGGGGATCGTATTTTACTTAAACTTGAAGATCAAATAATTGGCGAATTGTACTGTTTGGACACTTTGCATATATGTTTCTTAGACTATATAGAAGCAATATATACAATGATTTCAACAGTCTACCTGTTCCATTCATTGTTCTACTTGTCGAAAGTTACAAATAATTTCCATTTCATGATTATCAATGGGGCTCGCTGTTCACTTAAACTTGAAGATCAAAAAATTGGCGATTGTTACTGTTTAGATGCTTTGCATATTGGTTTCTTAGACTATATAGAAGCGACATATACAAAGATTTCAACCGTCTACCTGTTCTATTCATTGTTCTACTTGTAGAAAGTTACAAATTATTTCCGTTTCATGATTATCAATGGGGCTCGTTGTTCACTTAAACTTGAAGAACAAAAAATTGGCGAATGGTACTGTTTGGATGCTTTGCATATATGTTTCTTAGATTATATAGAAGCAATATATACAAAGATTTCAACCGTCTACCTGTTTCATTCATTGTTCTACTTGTCGAAAATTACAAATAATTTCCATTTCATGATTATCAATGGGGCTCGCTGTTCACTTAAACTTGAAGATCAAAAAATTGGCGATTGTTACTGTTTAGATGCTTTGCATATAGGTTTCTTAGACTATATAGAAGCAACATATACAAAGATTTCAACCGTCTACCTGTTCTATTCATTGTTCTACTTGTAGAAAGTTACAAATAATTTCCGTTTCATGATTATCAATGGGGCTCGTTGTTCACTTAAACTTGAAGAACAAAAAATTGGCGAATGGTACTGTTTGGATGCTTTGCATATATGTTTCTTAGATTATATAGAAGCAATATATACAAAGATTTCAACCGTCTACCTGTTCCATTCATTGTTCTACTTGTCGCAAGTTACAAATAATTTCCGTTAAAGTATTAACAATGGGGCTCGTAGTACACTTTAACTTGAAGATCAAATAATTGGCGAATTGTACTGTTTGGACGCTTTGCATATATGTTTCTTAGACTATATAGAAGCAATATATACAATGATTTCAACCGTCTACCTGTTCCATTCATTGTTCTACTTGTCGAAAATTACAAATAATTTCCGATAAAGAATTAACCATTGGGGCTCATTGTTCACTTAAACTTGAAGAACAAAAAATTGGCGAATGGTACTGTTTGGATGCTTTGCATATATGTTTCTTAGACTATATAGAAGCAATATATACATTGATTTCAACCGGCTACATGTTCCATTCATTGTTCTACTTGTCGCAAGTTACAAATAATTTCCGTTAAAGTATTAACAATGGGGCTCGTAGTTCACTTAAACTTGAAGATCAAATAATTGGCGAATTGTACTGTTTGGACGCTTTGCATATATGTTTCTTAGACTATATAGAAGCAATATATACAATGATTTCAACCGTCTACCTGTTCCATTCATTGTTCTACTTGTCGAAAATTACAAATAATTTCCGATAAAGAATTAACCATTGGGGCTCATTGTTCACTTAAACTTGAAGAACTAAAAATTGGCGAATGGTACTGTTTGGATGCTTTGCACATATGTTTCTTAGACTATATAGAAGCAATATATACATTGATTTCAACCGGCTACCTGTTCCATTCATTGTTCTACTTGTCGCAAGTTACAAATAATTTCCGTTAAAGGATTAACAATGGGGCTCGTAGTTCACTTAAACTTGAAGAACAAAAAATTGGCGAATTGTACTGTTTGGATGCTTTGCATATATGTTTCGTAGGTTACATAGAAGCAATATATACAATGATTTCAACCGTCTACCTGATCCATTCATTGTTCTACTTGTCGAAAGTTGCAAATAATTACCGATAAAGGATTAACCATTGGGGCTCATTGTTCACTTCAACTTGAAGAACAAAAAATTGGCGAATGGTACTGTTTGGATGCTTTACATATATGTTTCTTAGACTATATAGAAGCAATATATACATTGATTTCAACCGGCTACCTGTTCCATTCATTGTTCTACTTGTCGCAAGTTACAAATAATTTCCGTTAAAGTATTAACAATGGGGCTCGTAGTACACTTTAACTTGAAGATCAAATAATTGGCGAATTGTACTGTTTGGACGCTTTGCATATATGTTTCTTAGACTATATATAAGCAATATATACAATGATTTTAACAGTCTACCTGTTTGTTCCATTCATTGTTCTACTTGTCGAAATTTACAAATAATTTCCTTTAAAGGGTAACAATGGGGATCGTATTTTACTTAAACTTGAAGATCAAATAATTGGCGAATTGTACTGTTTGGACACTTTGCATATATGTTTCTTAGACTATATAGAAGCAATATATACAATGATTTCAACAGTCTACCTGTTCCATTCATTGTTCTACTTGTCGAAAGTTACAAATAATTTCCATTTCATGATTATCAATGGGGCTCGCTGTTCACTTAAACTTGAAGATCAAAAAATTGGCGATTGTTACTGTTTAGATGCTTTGCATATTGGTTTCTTAGACTATATAGAAGCAACATATACAAAGATTTCAACCGTCTACCTGTTCTATTCATTGTTCTACTTGTAGAAAGTTACAAATTATTTCCGTTTCATGATTATCAATGGGGCTCGTTGTTCACTTAAACTTGAAGAACAAAAAATTGGCGATTGTTACTGTTTAGATGCTTTGCATATAGGTTTCTTAGACTATATAGAAGCAACATATACAAAGATTTCACACGTCTACCTGTTCCATTCATTGTTCTACTTGTCGAAAGTTACAAATAATTTCCTTTAAAGGATTAACAATGGGGCTCGTAGTTCACTTAAACTTGAAGAACAAAAAATTGGCGAATGGTACTGTTTGGATGCTTTGCATATATGTTTCTTAGACTATATAGAAGCAATATATACATTGATTTCAACCGGCTACCTGTTCCATTCATTGTTCTACTTGTCGCAAGTTACAAATAATTTCCGTTAAAGTATTAACAATGGGGCTCGTAGTACACTTTAACTTGAAGATCAAATAATTGGCGAATTGTACTGTTTGGACGCTTTGCATATATGTTTCTTAGACTATATATAAGCAATATATACAATGATTTTAACAGTCTACCTGTTCCATTCATTGTTCTACTTGTCGAAATTTACAAATAATTTCCTTTAAAGGGTAACAATGGGGATCGTATTTTACTTAAACTTGAAGATCAAATAATTGGCGAATTGTACTGTTTGGACACTTTGCATATATGATTCTTAGACTATATAGAAGCAATATATACAATGATTTCAACAGTCTACCTGTTCCATTCATTGTTCTACTTGTCGAAAGTTACAAATAATTTCCATTTCATGATTATCAATGGGGCTCGCTGTTCACTTAAACTTGAAGATCAAAAAATTGGCGATTGTTACTGTTTAGATGCTTTGCATATTGGTTTCTTAGACTATATAGAAGCAACATATACAAAGATTTCAACCGTCTACCTGTTCTATTCATTGTTCTACTTGTAGAAAGTTACAAATTATTTCCGTTTCATGATTATCAATGGGGCTCGTTGTTCACTTAAACTTGAAGAACAAAAAATTGGCGAATGGTACTGTTTGGATGCTTTGCATATATGTTTCTTAGATTATATAGAAGCAATATATACAAAGATTTCAACCGTCTACCTGTTTCATTCATTGTTCTACTTGTCGAAAATTACAAATAATTTCCATTTCATGATTATCAATGGGGCTCGCTGTTCACTTAAACTTGAAGATCAAAAAATTGGCGATTGTTACTGTTTAGATGCTTTGCATATAGGTATCTTAGACTATATAGAAGCAACATATACAAAGATTTCAACCGTCTACCTGTTCTATTCATTGTTCTACTTGTAGAAAGTTACAAATAATTTCCGTTTCATGATTATCAATGGGGCTCGTTGTTCACTTAAACTTGAAGAACAAAAAATTGGCGAATGGTACTGTTTGGATGCTTTGCATATATGTTTCTTAGATTATATAGAAGCAATATATACAAAGATTTCAACCGTCTACCTGTTCCATTCATTGTTCTACTTGTCGAAAATTACAAATAATTTCCGATAAAGAATTAACCATTGGGGCTCATTGTTCACTTAAACTTGAAGAACAAAAAATTGGCGAATGGTACTGTTTGGATGCTTTGCATATATGTTTCTTAGACTATATAGAAGCAATATATACATTGATTTCAACCGGCTACATGTTCCATTCATTGTTCTACTTGTCGCAAGTTACAAATAATTTCCGTTAAAGTATTAACAATGGGGCTCGTAGTTCACTTAAACTTGAAGATCAAATAATTGGCGAATTGTACTGTTTGGACGCTTTGCATATATGTTTCTTAGACTATATAGAAGCAATATATACAATGATTTCAACCGTCTACCTGTTCCATTCATTGTTCTACTTGTCGAAAATTACAAATAATTTCCGATAAAGAATTAACCATTGGGGCTCATTGTTCACTTAAACTTGAAGAACTAAAAATTGGCGAATGGTACTGTTTGGATGCTTTGCACATATGTTTCTTAGACTATATAGAAGCAATATATACATTGATTTCAACCGGCTACCTGTTCCATTCATTGTTCTACTTGTCGCAAGTTACAAATAATTTCCGTTAAAGGATTAACAATGGGGCTCGTAGTTCACTTAAACTTGAAGAACAAAAAATTGGCGAATTGTACTGTTTGGATGCTTTGCATATATGTTTCGTAGGTTACATAGAAGCAATATATACAATGATTTCAACCGTCTACCTGATCCATTCATTGTTCTACTTGTCGAAAGTTGCAAATAATTACCGATAAAGGATTAACCATTGGGGCTCATTGTTCACTTCAACTTGAAGAACAAAAAATTGGCGAATGGTACTGTTTGGATGCTTTACATATATGTTTCTTAGACTATATAGAAGCAATATATACATTGATTTCAACCGGCTACCTGTTCCATTCATTGTTCTACTTGTCGCAAGTTACAAATAATTTCCGTTAAAGTATTAACAATGGGGCTCGTAGTACACTTTAACTTGAAGATCAAATAATTGGCGAATTGTACTGTTTGGACGCTTTGCATATATGTTTCTTAGACTATATATAAGCAATATATACAATGATTTTAACAGTCTACCTGTTCCATTCATTGTTCTACTTGTCGAAATTTACAAATAATTTCCTTTAAAGGGTAACAATGGGGATCGTATTTTACTTAAACTTGAAGATCAAATAATTGGCGAATTGTACTGTTTGGACACTTTGCATATATGATTCTTAGACTATATAGAAGCAATATATACAATGATTTCAACAGTCTACCTGTTCCATTCATTGTTCTACTTGTCGAAAGTTACAAATAATTTCCATTTCATGATTATCAATGGGGCTCGCTGTTCACTTAAACTTGAAGATCAAAAAATTGGCGATTGTTACTGTTTAGATGCTTTGCATATTGGTTTCTTAGACTATATAGAAGCAACATATACAAAGATTTCAACCGTCTACCTGTTCTATTCATTGTTCTACTTGTAGAAAGTTACAAATTATTTCCGTTTCATGATTATCAATGGGGCTCGTTGTTCACTTAAACTTGAAGAACAAAAAATTGGCGAATGGTACTGTTTGGATGCTTTGCATATATGTTTCTTAGATTATATAGAAGCAATATATACAAAGATTTCAACCGTCTACCTGTTTCATTCATTGTTCTACTTGTCGAAAATTACAAATAATTTCCATTTCATGATTATCAATGGGGCTCGCTGTTCACTTAAACTTGAAGATCAAAAAATTGGCGATTGTTACTGTTTAGATGCTTTGCATATAGGTTTCTTAGACTATATAGAAGCAACATATACAAAGATTTCAACCGTCTACCTGTTCTATTCATTGTTCTACTTGTAGAAAGTTACAAATAATTTCCGTTTCATGATTATCAATGGGGCTCGTTGTTCACTTAAACTTGAAGAACAAAAAATTGGCGAATGGTACTGTTTGGATGCTTTGCATATATGTTTCTTAGATTATATAGAAGCAATATATACAAAGATTTCAACCGTCTACCTGTTCCATTCATTGTTCTACTTGTCGAAAATTACAAATAATTTCCGATAAAGAATTAACCATTGGGGCTCATTGTTCACTTAAACTTGAAGAACAAAAAATTGGCGAATGGTACTGTTTGGATGCTTTGCATATATGTTTCTTAGACTATATAGAAGCAATATATACATTGATTTCAACCGGCTACATGTTCCATTCATTGTTCTACTTGTCGCAAGTTACAAATAATTTCCGTTAAAGTATTAACAATGGGGCTCGTAGTTCACTTAAACTTGAAGATCAAATAATTGGCGAATTGTACTGTTTGGACGCTTTGCATATATGTTTCTTAGACTATATAGAAGCAATATATACAATGATTTCAACCGTCTACCTGTTCCATTCATTGTTCTACTTGTCGAAAATTACAAATAATTTCCGATAAAGAATTAACCATTGGGGCTCATTGTTCACTTAAACTTGAAGAACTAAAAATTGGCGAATGGTACAGTTTGGATGCTTTGCACATATGTTTCTTATATTATATAGAAGCAATATATACAAATATTTCAACCGTCTACCTGTTCCATTCATTGTTCTACTTGTCGAAAATTACAAATAATTTCCGATAAAGGATTAACCATTGGGGCTCATTGTTCACTTAAACATGAAGACCAAAAAATTGGCGAATGGTACTGTTTGGATGCTTTGCGTACATGTTTCTTAGACTATGTGGAAGCAATATATACAATGATTTCAACCGTCTACGTGTTCCAATCATTGTTCTACTTGTCGAAATTTACAAATAATTTCCTTTAAAGGATTAACAATGGGGCTCGTTGTTCACTTCAACTTGAAGAACAAAAAATTGGCGAATGGTACTGTTTGGATGCTTTACATATATGTTTCTTAGACTATATAGAAGCAATATATACATTGATTTCAACCGGCTACCTGTTCCATTCATTGTTCTACTTGTCGCAAGTTACAAATAATTTCCGTTAAAGTATTAACAATGGGGCTCGTAGTTCACTTAAACTTGAAGATCAAATAATTGGCGAATTGTACTGTTTGGACGCTTTGCATATATGTTTCTTAGACTATATATAAGCAATATATACAATGATTTCAACAGTCTACCTGTTCCATTCATTGTTCTACTTGTCGAAAGTTACAAATAATTTCCGATAACGGATTAACCATTGGCGCTCATTGTTCACTTAAACCTGAGGAACAAAAAATTGGCGAATTGTACTGTTTGGATGCTTTGCATATATGTTTCTTATACTATATAGAAGCAATATATACAAAGATTTCAACCGTCTACGTGTTCCAATCATTGTTCTACTTGTCGAAATTTACAAATAATTTCCTTTAAAGGATTAACAATGGAGCTCGTTGTTCACTTCAACTTGAAGAACAAAAAAGTGGCGAATGGTACTGTTTGGATGCTTTGCATATATGTTTCTAAGACTATTTAGAAGCAATATATAGAAAGATTTCACCCGTCTACCTGTACTATTCATTGTTCTACTTGTAGAAACTTACAAATAATTTCCGATAAAGGATTAACAATGGGGCTCGTTGTTCACTTAAACTTGAAGAACTAAAAATTGGCGAATGGTACTGTTTGGATGCTTTGCACATATGTTTCTTAGACTATATAGAAGCAATATTTACATTGATTTCAACCGGCTACCTGTTCCATTCATTGTTCTACTTGTCGCAAGTTACAAATAATTTCCGTTAAAGTATTAACAATGGGGCTCGTAGTTCACTTAAACTTGAAGAACAAAAAATTGGCGAATTGGACTGTTTGGATGCTTTCCATATATGTTTCGTAGATTATATAGAAGCAATATATACATTGATTTCAACCGGCTACCTGTTCCATTCATTGTTCTACTTGTCGCAAGTTACAAATAATTTCCGTTAAAGTATTAACAATGGGGCTCGTAGTTCACTTAAACTTGAAGAACAAAAAATTGGCGAATGGTACTGTTTGGATGCTTTACATATATGTTTCTTAGACTATATAGAAGCAATATATACATTGATTTCAACCGGCTACCTGTTCCATTCATTGTTCTACTTGTCGCAAGTTACAAATAATTTCCGTTAAAGTATTAACAATGGGGCTCGTAGTTCACTTAAACTTGAAGAACAAAAAATTGGCGAATTGTACTGTTTGGATGCTTTGCATAGATGTTTTTTAGATTATATAGAAGCAATATATACAAACATTTCAACCGTCTACCTGTTCGATTCATTGTTCCACTTGTCGAAAGTTACAAATAATTTCCGATAAAGGATTAACAATGGGGCTCATTGTTCACTTAAACTTGAAGGACAAAAAATTGGCGAATGGTACTGTTTGGATGCTTTGCGTACATGTTTCTTAGACTATATGGAAGCAATATATACAAGGATTTCAACCGTCTACCTGTTCCATTCATTGTTCTACTTGTCGCAAGTTACAAATAATTTCCGTTAAAGTATTAACAATGGGGCTCGTAGTTCACTTAAACTTGAAGAACAAATAATTGGCGAATTGTACTGTTTTGATGATTTGCATATATGTTTCTTAGACTTTATAGAAGCAATATATACAAAGATTTCAACCGTCTACCTGTTCCATTCATTGTTCTACTTGTCGAAAGTTACAAATAATTTCCGTTAAGGGATTAACAATGGGGATCGTAGTTTACTTAAACTTGAAGAACAAGAAATTGGCGAATTGTACTGTTTGGATGGTTTGCATATATGTTTCTTAGACTATATAGAAGTAATATATAAAATGATTTCAACCGTCTACCTGTTCCATTCATTGTTCTACTTGTCGAAAGTTACAAATAATTTCCATTTCATGATTATCAATGGGGCTCGCTGTTCACTTAAACTTGAAGATCAAAAAATTGGCGATTGTTACTGTTTAGATGCTTTGCATATTGGTTTCTTAGACTATATAGAAGCAACATATACAAAGATTTCAACCGTCTACCTGTTCTATTCATTGTTCTACTTGTAGAAAGTTACAAATTATTTCCGTTTCATGATTATCAATGGGGCTCGTTGTTCACTTAAACTTGAAGAACAAAAAATTGGCGAATGGTACTGTTTGGATGCTTTGCATATATGTTTCTTAGATTATATAGAAGCAATATATACAAAGATTTCAACCGTCTACCTGTTCTATTCATTGTTCTACTTGTAGAAAGTTACAAATTATTTCCGTTTCATGATTATCAATGGGGCTCGTTGTTCACTTAAACTTGAAGAACAAAAAATTGGCGAATGGTACTGTTTGGATGCTTTGCATATATGTTTCTTAGACTATATAGAAGTAATATATAAAATGATTTCAACCGTCTACCTATTCCATTCATTGTTCTACTTGCCGAAATTTACAAATAATTTCCTTTAAAGGATTAACAGTGGGGCTCGTAGTTTACTTAAACTTGAAGAACAAGAAATTGGCGAATTGTACTGTTTGGATGGTTTGCATATATGTTTCTTAGACTATATATAAGCAATATATACAATGATTTTAACAGTCTACCTGTTCCATTCATTGTTCTACTTGTCGAAATTTACAAATAATTTCCTTTAAAGGATTAACAATGGGGATCGTATTTTACTTAAACTTGAAGAACAAGAAATTGGCGAATTGTACTGTTTGGATGGTTTGCATATATGTTTCTTAGACTATATAGAAGTAATATATAAAATGATTTCAACCGTCTACCTGTTCCATTCATTGTTCTACTTGTCGAAAGTTACAAATAATTTCCATTTCATGATTGTCAATGGGGCTCGCTGTTCACTTAAACTTGAAGATCAAAAAATTGGCGATTGTTACTGTTTAGATGCTTTGCATATTGGTTTCTTAGACTATATAGAAGCAACATATACAAAGATTTCAACCGTCTACCTGTTCTATTCATTGTTCTACTTGTAGAAAGTTACAAATTATTTCCGTTTCATGATTATCAATGGGGCTCGTTGTTCACTTAAACTTGAAGAACAAAAAATTGGCGAATGGTACTGTTTGGATGCTTTGCATATATGTTTCTTAGATTATATAGAAGCAATATATACAAAGATTTCAACCGTCTACCTGTTTCATTCATTGTTCTACTTGTCGAAAATTACAAATAATTTCCATTTCATGATTATCAATGGGGCTCGCTGTTCACTTAAACTTGAAGATCAAAAAATTGGCGATTGTTACTGTATAGATGCTTTGCATATAGGTTTCTTAGACTATATAGAAGCAACATATACAAAGATTTCAACCGTCTACATGTTCTATTCATTGTTCTACTTGTAGAAAGTTACAAATAATTTCCGTTTCATGATTATCAATGGGGCTCGTTGTTCACTTAAACTTGAAGAACAAAAAATTGGCGAATGGTACTGTTTGGATGCTTTGCATATATGTTTCTTAGATTATATAGAAGCAATATATACAAAGATTTCAACCGTCTACCTGTTCCATTCATTGTTCTACTTGTCGAAAATTACAAATAATTTCCGATAAAGAATTAACCATTGGGGCTCATTGTTCACTTAAACTTGAAGAACAAAAAATTGGCAAATGGTACTGTTTGGATGCTTTGCATATATGTTTCTTAGACTATATAGAAGCAATATATACATTGATTTCAACCGGCTACATGTTCCATTCATTGTTCTACTTGTCGCAAGTTACAAATAATTTCCGTTAAAGTATTAACAATGGGGCTCGTAGTTCACTTAAACTTGAAGATCAAATAATTGGCGAATTGTACTGTTTGGACGCTTTGCATATATGTTTCTTAGACTATATAGAAGCAATATATACAATGGTTTCAACCGTCTACCTGTTCCATTCATTGTTCTACTTGTCGAAAATTACAAATAATTTCCGATAAAGGATTAACCATTGGGGCTCATTGTTCACTTAAACTTGAAGACCAAAAAATTGGCGAATGGTACTGTTTGGATGCTTTGCGTACATGTTTCTTAGACTATGTGGAAGCAATATATACAATGATTTCAACCGTCTACGTGTTCCAATCATTGTTCTACTTGTCGAAATTTACAAATAATTTCCTTTAAAGGATTAACAATGGGGCTCGTTGTTCACTTCAACTTGAAGAACAAAAAATTGGCGAATGGTACTGTTTGGATGCTTTACATATATGTTTCTTAGACTATATAGAAGCAATATATACATTGATTTCAACCGGCTACCTGTTCCATTCATTGTTCTACTTGTCGCAAGTTACAAATAATTTCCGTTAAAGTATTAACAATGGGGCTCGTAGTTCACTTAAACTTGAAGATCAAATAATTGGCGAATTGTACTGTTTGGACGCTTTGCATATATGTTTCTTAGACTATATATAAGCAATATATACAATGATTTCAACAGTCTACCTGTTCCATTCATTGTTCTACTTGTCGAAAGTTACAAATAATTTCCGATAACGGATTAACCATTGGCGCTCATTGTTCACTTAAACCTGAGGAACAAAAAATTGGCGAATTGTACTGTTTGGATGCTTTGCATATATGTTTCTTATACTATATAGAAGCAATATATACAAAGATTTCAACCGTCTACGTGTTCCAATCATTGTTCTACTTGTCGAAATTTACAAATAATTTCCTTTAAAGGATTAACAATGAAGCTCGTTGTTCACTTCAACTTGAAGAACAAAAAAGTGACGAATGGTACTGTTTGGATGCTTTGCATATATGTTTCTAAGACTATTTAGAAGCAATATATAGAAAGATTTCACCCGTCTACCTGTACTATTCATTGTTCTACTTGTAGAAACTTACAAATAATTTCCGATAAAGGATTAACAATGGGGCTCGTTGTTCACTTAAACTTGAAGAACTAAAAATTGGCGAATGGTACTGTTTGGATGCTTTGCACATATGTTTCTTAGACTATATAGAAGCAATATATACATTGATTTCAACCGGCTACCTGTTCCATTCATTGTTCTACTTGTCGCAAGTTACAAATAATTTCCGATAAAGGATTAACAATGGGGCTCATTGTTCACTTAAACTTGAAGGACAAAAAATTGGCGAATGGTACTGTTTGGATGCTTTGCGTACATGTTTCTTAGACGATATGGAAGCAATAGATACAAAGATTTCAACCGTCTACCTGTTCCATTCAATGTTCTACTTGTCGAAAGTTACAAACAATTTCCGATAAAGGATTAACAATGGGGCTCATTGTTCACTTAAACTTGATGAACAAAAAATTGGCGAATGGTACTGTTTGGATGCTTTGCATATATGTTTCCAATACTATATAGAAGCAATATATACATAGATTTCAACCGTCTACCTGTTCCATTCACTGTTCTACTTGTCGAAAGTTACAAATAATTTCCGTTAAGGGATTAACAATGGGGATCGTAGTTTACTTAAACTTGAAGAACAAAAAATTGGCGAATGGTACTGTTTTGATGCTTTGCGTACATGTTTCTTAAACTATATGGAAGCAATATATACAATGATTTCAACCGTCTACCTGTTCCATTCATTGTTCTACTTGTCGAAAGTTACAAATAATTACCGATAAAGGACTAACCATTGGGGCTCATTGTTCACTTAAACTTGAACAACAAAAATTGGCGAATTGTACTGTTTGGATGCTTTGCATATATGTTTTTTAGATTATATAGAAGCAATATATACAAAGATTTCAACCGTCTACCTGTTCGATTCATTGTTCCACTTGTCGAAAGTTACAAATAATTTCCGATAAATGATTAACAATGGGGCTCATTGTTCACTTAAACTTGAAGGACAAAAAATTGGCGAATGGTACTGTTTGGATGCTTTGCATATATGTTTCTTACACTATTTAGAAGCAATATATAGAAAGATTTCACACGTCTACCTGTTCCATTCATTGTTCTACTTGTCGAAAGTTACAAATAATTTCCTTTAAAGGATTAACAATGGGGCTCGTAGTTCACTTAAACTTGAAGAACAAAAAATTGGCGAATGGTACTGTTTGGATGCTTTGCATATATGTTTCTTAGACTATATAGACGCAATATATACAAAGATTTCAACCGTCTACCTGTTCCATTCATTGTTCTACTTGTCGAAAGTTACAAATAATTTCCGATAAAGGATTAACCATTGGGGCTCGTTGTTCACTTAAACTTGAAGAACAAAAAATTGGCGAATGGTACTGTTTGGATGCTTTGCATATATGTTTCTTAGACTATATAGAAGCAATATATACAAGGATTTCAACAGTCTACCTGTTCCATTAATTGTTCTACTTGCCGAAATTTACAAATAATTTCCTTTAAAGTATTAACAATGGGGCTCGTAGTTCACTTAAACTTGAAGAGCAAAAAATTGGCGAATTGTACTGTTTGGACGCTATGCATATATGTTTCTTAGACTATATAGTAGCAATATATACAATGATTTCAACAGTCTACCTGTTCCATTCATTGTTCTACTTGTCGAAATTTACAAATAATTTCCTTTAAAGGATTAACAATGGGGCTCGTAGTTCACTTAAACTTGAAGAACAAAAAATTGGCGAATGGTACTGTTTGGATGCTTTGGATATATGTTTCTTACATTATATAGAAGCAATATATACAAAGATTTCAACCGTCTACCTGTTCCATTCATTGTTCTACTAGTCGAAAATTACAAGTAATTTCCGATAAAGGATTAACCATTGGGGCTCCTTGTTCACTTAAACTTGAAGAACAAAAAATTGGCGAATGGTACTGTTTGGATGCTTTGCGTACATGTTTCTTAGACTATATGGAAGCAATATATACAAAGATTTCATCCGTCTACGTGTTCCAAGCATTGTTCTACTTGTAGAAATTTAGAATTAATTTCCGTTAAAGGATTAACAATGGGGCTCGTAGTTCACTTAAACTTGAAGAACAAAAAATTGGCGATTGCTACTGTTTAGATGCTTTGCATATATGTTTCTTAGATTATATAGAAGCAATATATACAAAGATTTCAACCGTCTACCTGTTCCATTCATTGTTCTACTTGCCGAAATTTACAAATAATTTCCGTTAAAGGATTAACAATGGGGCTCGTTGTTCACTTAAACTTGAAGAACAAAAAATTGGCGAATTGTACTGTTTGGATGCTTTGCATAGATGTTTTTTAGATTATATAGAAGCAATATATACAAACATTTCAACCGTCTACCTGTTCGATTCATTGTTCCACTTGTCGAAAGTTACAAATAATTTCCTTTAAAGGATTAACAGTGGGGCTCGTAGTTTACTTAAACTTGAAGAACAAGAAATTGGCGAATTGTACTGTTTGGATGGTTTGCATATATGTTTCTTAGACTATATAGAAGTAATATATAAAATGATTTCAACCGTCTACCTATTCCATTCATTGTTCTACTTGCCGAAATTTACAAATAATTTCCTTTAAAGGATTAACAGTGGGGCTCGTAGTTCACTTAAACTTGAAGAACAAAAAATTGGCGAATGCTACTATTTGGATGCTTTGAATATATGTTTCTTATATTATATAGAAGCAATATAAACAAAGATTTCAATCGTCTACCTGTTCCATTCATTGTTCTACTTGTCGAAAGTTACAAATAATTTCCGATAAAGGATTAACAATGGGGCTCGTAGTTCACTTAAACTTGAAGGACAAAAAATTGGCGAATGGTACTGTTTGGATGCTTTGCGTACATGTTTCTTAAACTATATGGAAGCAATATATACAATGATTTCAACCGTCTAGCTGTTCCATTCATTGTTCTACTTGTCGATAGTTACAAATAGTTACCGATAAAGGACTAACTATTGGGGCTCATTGTTCACTTAAACTTGAAGAACAAAAAATTGGCGAATTGTACTGTTTGGATGCTTTGCATATATGTTTTTTAAATTATATAGAAGCAATATATACAAAGATTTCAACCGTCTACCTGTTCGATTCATTGTTCTACTTGTCGAAAGTTACAAATAATTTCCGATAAAGGATTAACAATGGGGCTCATTGTTCACTTAAACTTGAAGGACAAAAAATTGGCGAATGGTACTGTTTGGATGCTTTGCGTACATGTTTCTTAGACTATATGGAAGCAATATATACAAGGATTTCAACCGTGTACCTGTTCCATTCATTGTTCTACTTGTCGAAAATTACAAATAATTTCCGATAAAGGATTAACCATTGGGGCTCATTGTTCACTTAAACTTGAAGAACAAAAAATTGGCGAATGTTACTGTTTAGATGCTTCGCATATAGGTTTCTTAGACTATATAGAAGCAATATATAAAAACATTTCAACCGTCTACCAGTTCCATTCATTGTTCTACTTGTCGAAAGTTACAAATAATTTCCGATAAGGGATTAACAATGGGGCTCGTTGTTCACTTAAACTTGAAGAACAAAAAAGTGGCGAATGGTACTGTTTGGATGCTTTGCATATATGTTTCTTAGACTATATAGAAGCAATATATACATTGATTTCAACCGTCTACCTGTTCCATTCATTGTTCTACTTGTCGCAAGTTACAAATAATTTCCGATAAAGGATTAACCATTGGGGCTCATTGTTCACTTAAACTTGAAGAACAATAAATTGGCGAATGGTACTGTTTGGATGCTTTGCGTACATGTTTCTTAGACTATATGGAAGCAATATATACAAAGATTTCAACCGTCTACGTGTTCCAATCATTGTTCTACTTGTCGAAATTTACACATAATTTCCGTTAAAGGATTAACAATGGGGCTCGTAGTTCACTTAAACTTGAAGAACAAAAAATTGGCGAATTGTACTGTTTGGATGCTTTGCATATATGTTTCTTAGACTATATAGAAGCAATATATACAAAGATTTCAACCGTCTACGTGTTCCAATCATTGTTCTACTTGTAGAAAGTTACAATTAATTTCCGTTAAAGGATTAACAATGGGGCTCGTAGTTCACTTAAACTTGAAGAACAAAAAATTGGCGAATTGTACTGTTTAGATGCTTCGCATATAGGTTTCTTAGACTATATAGAAGCAATATATAAAAACATTTCAACCGTCTACCAGCTCCATTCATTGTTCTACTTGTCGAAAGTTACAAATAATTTGCGATAAGGGATTAACAATGGGGATCGTAGTTTACTAAAACTTGAAGAACAAAAAATTGGCGAATTGTACTGTTTGGATGCTTTGCATATATGTTTCTTAGACTATATAGACGCAATATATACATGGATTTCAACCGTCTACCTGTTCGATTCATTGTTCTACTTGTCGAAAGGTACAAGTAATTACCTTTAAAGGATTAACAATGGGGCTCATTGTTCACTTAAACTTGAAGAACAAAAAATTGGCGAATTGTACTGTTTGGATGCTTTGCATATATGTTTCTTAGACTATATAGACGCAATATATACAATGATTTCAACAGTCTACCTGTTCCATTCATTGTTCTACTTGTCGAAAGTTAGAAATAATTTCCGATAAAGGATTAACAATGGGCCTCGTTGTTCACTTCAACTTGAAGAACAAAAAATTGGCTACTTGTACTGTTTGGATGCTTTGCATATATGTTTCTTAGACTATATAGAAGCAATATAAAAAAAGATTTCGACCATGTACCAGTTCCATTCATTGTTCTACTTGTCGAAATTTACAAATAATTTCCTTTAAAGGATTAACAATGGGGCTCGTAGTTCACTTAAACTTGAAGAACAAGAAATTGGCGAATTGTACTGTTTGGATGCTTTGCATATATGTTTCTTAGACTATATAGAAGCAACATATACAAAGATTTCAACCGTCTACCTGTTCTATTCATTGTTCTACTTGTAGAAAGTTACAAATTATTTCCGTTTCATGATTATCAATGGGGCTCGTTGTTCACTTAAACTTGAAGAACAAAAAATTGGCGAATGGTACTGTTTGGATGCTTTGCATATATGTTTCTTAGACTATTTAGAAGCAATATATAGAAAGATTTCACACGTCTACCTGTTCCATTCATTGTTCTACTTGTCGAAAGTTACAAATAATTTCCTTTAAAGGATTAACAATGGGGCTCGTAGTTCACTTAAACTTGAAGAACAAAAAATTGGCGAATGGTACTGTTTGGATGGTTTGCATATATGTTTCTTAGACTATATAGACGCAATATGTACAAAGATTTCAACCGTCTACCTGTTCCATTCATTGTTCTACTTGTCGAAAGTTACAAATAATTTCCGATAAAGGATTAACCATTGGGGCTCGTTGTTCACTTAAACTTGAAGAACAAAAAATTGGCGAATGGTACTGTTTGGATGGTTTGCATATATGTTTCTTAGACTATATAGACGCAATATGTACAAAGATTTCAACCGTCTACCTGTTCCATTCATTGTTCTACTTGTCGAAAGTTACAAATAATTTCCGATAAAGGATTAACCATTGGGGCTCGTTGTTCACTTAAACTTGAAGAACAAGAAATTGGCGAATTGTACTGTTTGGATGCTTTGCATATATGTTTCTTAGACTATATAGAAGCAACATATACAAAGATTTCAACCGTCTACCTGTTCTATTCATTGTTCTACTTGTAGAAAGTTACAAATAATTTCCGTTTCATGATTATCAATGGGGCTCGTTGTTCACTTAAACTTGAAGAACAAAAAATTGGCGAATGGTACTGTTTGGATGCTTTGCATATATGTTTCTTAGATTATATAGAAGCAATATATACAAAGATTTCAACCGTCTACCTG
Organism: Cerceris ruficornis; assembly: GCA_963989415.1. Taxonomy (NCBI): domain Eukaryota; kingdom Metazoa; phylum Arthropoda; class Insecta; order Hymenoptera; family Crabronidae; genus Cerceris; species Cerceris ruficornis. The sequence continues at coordinate 227,611 of CAXDIW010000460.1, forward strand.
TTCCATTCATTGTTCTACTTGTCGAAAATTACAAATAATTTCCGATAAAGAATTAACCATTGGGGCTCATTGTTCACTTAAACTTGAAGAACAAAAAATTGGCGAATGGTACTGTTTGGATGCTTTGCATATATGTTTCTTAGACTATATAGAAGCAATATATACATTGATTTCAACCGGCTACATGTTCCATTCATTGTTCTACTTGTCGCAAGTTACAAATAATTTCCGTTAAAGTATTAACAATGGGGCTCGTAGTTCACTTAAACTTGAAGATCAAATAATTGGCGAATTGTACTGTTTGGACGCTTTGCATATATGTTTCTTAGACTATATAGAAGCAATATATACAATGATTTCAACCGTCTACCTGTTCCATTCATTGTTCTACTTGTCGAAAATTACAAATAATTTCCGATAAAGGATTAACCATTGGGGCTCATTGTTCACTTAAACTTGAAGACCAAAAAATTGGCGAATGGTACTGTTTGGATGCTTTGCGTACATGTTTCTTAGACTATGTGGAAGCAATATATACAATGATTTCAACCGTCTACGTGTTCCAATCATTGTTCTACTTGTCGAAATTTACAAATAATTTCCTTTAAAGGATTAACAATGGGGCTCGTTGTTCACTTCAACTTGAAGAACAAAAAATTGGCGAATGGTACTGTTTGGATGCTTTACATATATGTTTCTTAGACTATATAGAAGCAATATATACATTGATTTCAACCGGCTACCTGTTCCATTCATTGTTCTACTTGTCGCAAGTTACAAATAATTTCCGTTAAAGTATTAACAATGGGGCTCGTAGTTCACTTAAACTTGAAGATCAAATAATTGGCGAATTGTACTGTTTGGACGCTTTGCATATATGTTTCTTAGACTATATATAAGCAATATATACAATGATTTCAACAGTCTACCTGTTCCATTCATTGTTCTACTTGTCGAAAGTTACAAATAATTTCCGATAACGGATTAACCATTGGCGCTCATTGTTCACTTAAACCTGAGGAACAAAAAATTGGCGAATTGTACTGTTTGGATGCTTTGCATATATGTTTCTTATACTATATAGAAGCAATATATACAAAGATTTCAACCGTCTACGTGTTCCAATCATTGTTCTACTTGTCGAAATTTACAAATAATTTCCTTTAAAGGATTAACAATGAAGCTCGTTGTTCACTTCAACTTGAAGAACAAAAAAGTGACGAATGGTACTGTTTGGATGCTTTGCATATATGTTTCTAAGACTATTTAGAAGCAATATATAGAAAGATTTCACCCGTCTACCTGTACTATTCATTGTTCTACTTGTAGAAACTTACAAATAATTTCCGATAAAGGATTAACAATGGGGCTCGTTGTTCACTTAAACTTGAAGAACTAAAAATTGGCGAATGGTACTGTTTGGATGCTTTGCACATATGTTTCTTAGACTATATAGAAGCAATATATACATTGATTTCAACCGGCTACCTGTTCCATTCATTGTTCTACTTGTCGCAAGTTACAAATAATTTCCGATAAAGGATTAACAATGGGGCTCATTGTTCACTTAAACTTGAAGGACAAAAAATTGGCGAATGGTACTGTTTGGATGCTTTGCGTACATGTTTCTTAGACGATATGGAAGCAATAGATACAAAGATTTCAACCGTCTACCTGTTCCATTCAATGTTCTACTTGTCGAAAGTTACAAACAATTTCCGATAAAGGATTAACAATGGGGCTCATTGTTCACTTAAACTTGATGAACAAAAAATTGGCGAATGGTACTGTTTGGATGCTTTGCATATATGTTTCCAATACTATATAGAAGCAATATATACATAGATTTCAACCGTCTACCTGTTCCATTCACTGTTCTACTTGTCGAAAGTTACAAATAATTTCCGTTAAGGGATTAACAATGGGGATCGTAGTTTACTTAAACTTGAAGAACAAAAAATTGGCGAATGGTACTGTTTTGATGCTTTGCGTACATGTTTCTTAAACTATATGGAAGCAATATATACAATGATTTCAACCGTCTACCTGTTCCATTCATTGTTCTACTTGTCGAAAGTTACAAATAATTACCGATAAAGGACTAACCATTGGGGCTCATTGTTCACTTAAACTTGAACAACAAAAATTGGCGAATTGTACTGTTTGGATGCTTTGCATATATGTTTTTTAGATTATATAGAAGCAATATATACAAAGATTTCAACCGTCTACCTGTTCGATTCATTGTTCCACTTGTCGAAAGTTACAAATAATTTCCGATAAATGATTAACAATGGGGCTCATTGTTCACTTAAACTTGAAGGACAAAAAATTGGCGAATGGTACTGTTTGGATGCTTTGCATATATGTTTCTTACACTATTTAGAAGCAATATATAGAAAGATTTCACACGTCTACCTGTTCCATTCATTGTTCTACTTGTCGAAAGTTACAAATAATTTCCTTTAAAGGATTAACAATGGGGCTCGTAGTTCACTTAAACTTGAAGAACAAAAAATTGGCGAATGGTACTGTTTGGATGCTTTGCATATATGTTTCTTAGACTATATAGACGCAATATATACAAAGATTTCAACCGTCTACCTGTTCCATTCATTGTTCTACTTGTCGAAAGTTACAAATAATTTCCGATAAAGGATTAACCATTGGGGCTCGTTGTTCACTTAAACTTGAAGAACAAAAAATTGGCGAATGGTACTGTTTGGATGCTTTGCATATATGTTTCTTAGACTATATAGAAGCAATATATACAAGGATTTCAACAGTCTACCTGTTCCATTAATTGTTCTACTTGCCGAAATTTACAAATAATTTCCTTTAAAGTATTAACAATGGGGCTCGTAGTTCACTTAAACTTGAAGAGCAAAAAATTGGCGAATTGTACTGTTTGGACGCTATGCATATATGTTTCTTAGACTATATAGTAGCAATATATACAATGATTTCAACAGTCTACCTGTTCCATTCATTGTTCTACTTGTCGAAATTTACAAATAATTTCCTTTAAAGGATTAACAATGGGGCTCGTAGTTCACTTAAACTTGAAGAACAAAAAATTGGCGAATGGTACTGTTTGGATGCTTTGGATATATGTTTCTTACATTATATAGAAGCAATATATACAAAGATTTCAACCGTCTACCTGTTCCATTCATTGTTCTACTAGTCGAAAATTACAAGTAATTTCCGATAAAGGATTAACCATTGGGGCTCCTTGTTCACTTAAACTTGAAGAACAAAAAATTGGCGAATGGTACTGTTTGGATGCTTTGCGTACATGTTTCTTAGACTATATGGAAGCAATATATACAAAGATTTCATCCGTCTACGTGTTCCAAGCATTGTTCTACTTGTAGAAATTTAGAATTAATTTCCGTTAAAGGATTAACAATGGGGCTCGTAGTTCACTTAAACTTGAAGAACAAAAAATTGGCGATTGCTACTGTTTAGATGCTTTGCATATATGTTTCTTAGATTATATAGAAGCAATATATACAAAGATTTCAACCGTCTACCTGTTCCATTCATTGTTCTACTTGCCGAAATTTACAAATAATTTCCGTTAAAGGATTAACAATGGGGCTCGTTGTTCACTTAAACTTGAAGAACAAAAAATTGGCGAATTGTACTGTTTGGATGCTTTGCATAGATGTTTTTTAGATTATATAGAAGCAATATATACAAACATTTCAACCGTCTACCTGTTCGATTCATTGTTCCACTTGTCGAAAGTTACAAATAATTTCCTTTAAAGGATTAACAGTGGGGCTCGTAGTTTACTTAAACTTGAAGAACAAGAAATTGGCGAATTGTACTGTTTGGATGGTTTGCATATATGTTTCTTAGACTATATAGAAGTAATATATAAAATGATTTCAACCGTCTACCTATTCCATTCATTGTTCTACTTGCCGAAATTTACAAATAATTTCCTTTAAAGGATTAACAGTGGGGCTCGTAGTTCACTTAAACTTGAAGAACAAAAAATTGGCGAATGCTACTATTTGGATGCTTTGAATATATGTTTCTTATATTATATAGAAGCAATATAAACAAAGATTTCAATCGTCTACCTGTTCCATTCATTGTTCTACTTGTCGAAAGTTACAAATAATTTCCGATAAAGGATTAACAATGGGGCTCGTAGTTCACTTAAACTTGAAGGACAAAAAATTGGCGAATGGTACTGTTTGGATGCTTTGCGTACATGTTTCTTAAACTATATGGAAGCAATATATACAATGATTTCAACCGTCTAGCTGTTCCATTCATTGTTCTACTTGTCGATAGTTACAAATAGTTACCGATAAAGGACTAACTATTGGGGCTCATTGTTCACTTAAACTTGAAGAACAAAAAATTGGCGAATTGTACTGTTTGGATGCTTTGCATATATGTTTTTTAAATTATATAGAAGCAATATATACAAAGATTTCAACCGTCTACCTGTTCGATTCATTGTTCTACTTGTCGAAAGTTACAAATAATTTCCGATAAAGGATTAACAATGGGGCTCATTGTTCACTTAAACTTGAAGGACAAAAAATTGGCGAATGGTACTGTTTGGATGCTTTGCGTACATGTTTCTTAGACTATATGGAAGCAATATATACAAGGATTTCAACCGTGTACCTGTTCCATTCATTGTTCTACTTGTCGAAAATTACAAATAATTTCCGATAAAGGATTAACCATTGGGGCTCATTGTTCACTTAAACTTGAAGAACAAAAAATTGGCGAATGTTACTGTTTAGATGCTTCGCATATAGGTTTCTTAGACTATATAGAAGCAATATATAAAAACATTTCAACCGTCTACCAGTTCCATTCATTGTTCTACTTGTCGAAAGTTACAAATAATTTCCGATAAGGGATTAACAATGGGGCTCGTTGTTCACTTAAACTTGAAGAACAAAAAAGTGGCGAATGGTACTGTTTGGATGCTTTGCATATATGTTTCTTAGACTATATAGAAGCAATATATACATTGATTTCAACCGTCTACCTGTTCCATTCATTGTTCTACTTGTCGCCAGTTACAAATAATTTCCGATAAAGGATTAACCATTGGGGCTCATTGTTCACTTAAACTTGAAGAACAATAAATTGGCGAATGGTACTGTTTGGATGCTTTGCGTACATGTTTCTTAGACTATATGGAAGCAATATATACAAAGATTTCAACCGTCTACGTGTTCCAATCATTGTTCTACTTGTCGAAATTTACACATAATTTCCGTTAAAGGATTAACAATGGGGCTCGTAGTTCACTTAAACTTGAAGAACAAAAAATTGGCGAATTGTACTGTTTGGATGCTTTGCATATATGTTTCTTAGACTATATAGAAGCAATATATACAAAGATTTCAACCGTCTACGTGTTCCAATCATTGTTCTACTTGTAGAAAGTTACAATTAATTTCCGTTAAAGGATTAACAATGGGGCTCGTAGTTCACTTAAACTTGAAGAACAAAAAATTGGCGAATTGTACTGTTTAGATGCTTCGCATATAGGTTTCTTAGACTATATAGAAGCAATATATAAAAACATTTCAACCGTCTACCAGCTCCATTCATTGTTCTACTTGTCGAAAGTTACAAATAATTTGCGATAAGGGATTAACAATGGGGATCGTAGTTTACTAAAACTTGAAGAACAAAAAATTGGCGAATTGTACTGTTTGGATGCTTTGCATATATGTTTCTTAGACTATATAGACGCAATATATACATGGATTTCAACCGTCTACCTGTTCGATTCATTGTTCTACTTGTCGAAAGGTACAAGTAATTACCTTTAAAGGATTAACAATGGGGCTCATTGTTCACTTAAACTTGAAGAACAAAAAATTGGCGAATTGTACTGTTTGGATGCTTTGCATATATGTTTCTTAGACTATATAGACGCAATATATACAATGATTTCAACAGTCTACCTGTTCCATTCATTGTTCTACTTGTCGAAAGTTAGAAATAATTTCCGATAAAGGATTAACAATGGGCCTCGTTGTTCACTTCAACTTGAAGAACAAAAAATTGGCTACTTGTACTGTTTGGATGCTTTGCATATATGTTTCTTAGACTATATAGAAGCAATATAAAAAAAGATTTCGACCATGTACCAGTTCCATTCATTGTTCTACTTGTCGAAATTTACAAATAATTTCCTTTAAAGGATTAACAATGGGGCTCGTAGTTCACTTAAACTTGAAGAACAAGAAATTGGCGAATTGTACTGTTTGGATGCTTTGCATATATGTTTCTTAGACTATATAGAAGCAACATATACAAAGATTTCAACCGTCTACCTGTTCTATTCATTGTTCTACTTGTAGAAAGTTACAAATTATTTCCGTTTCATGATTATCAATGGGGCTCGTTGTTCACTTAAACTTGAAGAACAAAAAATTGGCGAATGGTACTGTTTGGATGCTTTGCATATATGTTTCTTAGACTATTTAGAAGCAATATATAGAAAGATTTCACACGTCTACCTGTTCCATTCATTGTTCTACTTGTCGAAAGTTACAAATAATTTCCTTTAAAGGATTAACAATGGGGCTCGTAGTTCACTTAAACTTGAAGAACAAAAAATTGGCGAATGGTACTGTTTGGATGGTTTGCATATATGTTTCTTAGACTATATAGACGCAATATGTACAAAGATTTCAACCGTCTACCTGTTCCATTCATTGTTCTACTTGTCGAAAGTTACAAATAATTTCCGATAAAGGATTAACCATTGGGGCTCGTTGTTCACTTAAACTTGAAGAACAAAAAATTGGCGAATGGTACTGTTTGGATGATTTGCATATATGTTTCTTAGACTATATAGAAGCAATATATACAAGGATTTCAACAGTCTACCTGTTCCATTAATTGTTCTACTTGCCGAAATTTACAAATAATTTCCTTTAAAGAATTAACAATGGGGCTCGTAGTTCACTTAAACTTGAAGAGCAAAAAATTGGCGCATTGTACTGTTTGGACGCTATGCATATATGTTTCTTAGACTATATAGTAGCAATATATACAATGATTTCAACAGTCTACCTGTTCCATTCATTGTTCTACTTGTCGAAATTTACAAATAATTTCCTTTAAAGGATTAACAATGGGGATCGTAGTTTACTTGAACTTGAAGAACAAAAAATTGGCGAATTGTACTGTTTGGATGCTTTGCATATATGTTTCTTAGACTATATAGAAGCAATATATACAATGATTTCAACCGTCTACCTGTTCCATTCATTGTTCTACTTGTCGAAAGTTACAAATAATTTCCGTTAAGGGATTAACAATGGGGATCGTAGTTTACTTAAACTTGAAGAACAAGAAATTGGCGAATTATACTGTTTGGATGCTTTGAATATATGTTTCTTATATTATATAGAAGCAATATATACAAATATATCAACCGTCTACCTGTTCCTTTCATTGTTCTACTTGTCGAAAATTACAAATAATTTCCGATAAAGGATTAACCATTGGGGCTCATTGTTCACTTAAACTTGAAGACCAAAAAATTGGCGAATGGTACTGTTTGGATGCTTTGCGTACATGTTTCTTAGACTATGTGGAAGCAATATATACAATGATTTCAACCGTCTACGTGTTCCAATCATTGTTCTACTTGTCGAAATTTACAAATAATTTCCTTTAAAGGATTAACAATGGGGCTCGTTGTTCACTTCAACTTGAAGAACAAAAAATTGGCGAATGGTACTGTTTGGATGCTTTACATATATGTTTCTTAGACTATATAGAAGCAATATATACATTGATTTCAACCGGCTACCTGTTCCATTCATTGTTCTACTTGTCGCAAGTTACAAATAATTTCCGTTAAAGTATTAACAATGGGGCTCGTAGTACACTTAAACTTGAAGATCAAATAATTGGCGAATTGTACTGTTTGGACGCTTTGCATATATGTTTCTTAGACTATATATAAGCAATATATACAATGATTTTAACAGTCTACCTGTTCCATTCATTGTTCTACTTGTCGAAATTTACAAATAATTTCCTTTAAAGGATTAACAATGGGGATCGTATTTTACTTAAACTTGAAGATCAAATAATTGGCGAATTGTACTGTTTGGACACTTTGCATATATGTTTCTTAGACTATATAGAAGCAATATATACAATGATTTCAACAGTCTACCTGTTCCATTCATTGTTCTACTTGTCGAAAGTTACAAATAATTTCCATTTCATGATTATCAATGGGGCTCGCTGTTCACTTAAACTTGAAGATCAAAAAATTGGCGATTGTTACTGTTTAGATGCTTTGCATATTGGTTTCTTAGACTATATAGAAGCAACATATACAAAGATTTCAACCGTCTACCTGTTCTATTCATTGTTCTACTTGTAGAAAGTTACAAATTATTTCCGTTTCATGATTATCAATGGGGCTCGTTGTTCACTTAAACTTGAAGAACAAAAAATTGGCGAATGGTACTGTTTGGATGCTTTGCATATATGTTTCTTAGATTATATAGAAGCAATATATACAAAGATTTCAACCGTCTACCTGTTTCATTCATTGTTCTACTTGTCGAAAATTACAAATAATTTCCATTTCATGATTATCAATGGGGCTCGCTGTTCACTTAAACTTGAAGATCAAAAAATTGGCGATTGTTACTGTTTAGATGCTTTGCATATAGGTTTCTTAGACTATATTGAAGCAACATATACAAAGATTTCAACCGTCTACCTGTTCTATTCATTGTTCTACTTGTAGAAAGTTACAAATAATTTCCGTTTCATGATTATCAATGGGGCTCGTTGTTCACTTAAACTTGAAGAACAAAAAATTGGCGAATGGTACTGTTTGGATGCTTTGCATATATGTTTCTTAGATTATATAGAAGCAATATATACAAAGATTTCAACCGTCTACCTGTTCCATTCATTGTTCTACTTGTCGAAAATTACAAATAATTTCCGATAAAGAATTAACCATTGGGGCTCATTGTTCACTTAAACTTGAAGAACAAAAAATTGGCGAATGGTACTGTTTGGATGCTTTGCATATATGTTTCTTAGACTATATAGAAGCAATATATACATTGATTTCAACCGGCTACATGTTCCATTCATTGTTCTACTTGTCGCAAGTTACAAATAATTTCCGTTAAAGTATTAACAATGGGGCTCGTAGTTCACTTAAACTTGAAGATCAAATAATTGGCGAATTGTACTGTTTGGACGCTTTGCATATATGTTTCTTAGACTATATAGAAGCAATATATACAATGATTTCAACCGTCTACCTGTTCCATTCATTGTTCTACTTGTCGAAAGTTACAAATAATTTCCGTTAAGGGATTAACAATGGGGATCGTAGTTTACTTAAACTTGAAGAACAAGAAATTGGCGAATTGTACTGTTTGGATGCTTTGCGTACATGTTTCTTAGACTATGTGGAAGCAATATATACAATGATCTCAACCGTCTACGTGTTCCAATCATTGTTCTACTTGTAGAAACTTACAAATAATTTCCGATAAAGGATTAACAATGGGGCTCGTTGTTCACTTAAACTTGAAGAACTAAAAATTGGCGAATGGTACTGTTTGGATGCTTTGCACATATGTTTCTTAGACTATATAGAAGCAATATATACATTGATTTCAACCGGCTACCTGTTCCATTCATTGTTCTACTTGTCGCAAGTTACAAATAATTTCCGTTAAAGTATTAACAATGGGGCTCGTAGTTCACTTAAACTTGAAGATCAAATAATTGGCGAATTGTACTGTTTGGACGCTTTGCATATATGTTTCTTAGACTATATATAAGCAATATATACAATGATTTCAACAGTCTACCTGTTCCATTCATTGTTCTACTTGTCGAAAGTTACAAATAATTTCCGATAACGGATTAACCATTGGCGCTCATTGTTCACTTAAACCTGAGGAACAAAAAATTGGCGAATTGTACTGTTTGGATGCTTTGCATATATGTTTCTTATACTATATAGAAGCAATATATACAAAGATTTCAACCGTCTACGTGTTCCAATCATTGTTCTACTTGTCGAAATTTACAAATAATTTCCTTTAAAGGATTAACAATGGAGCTCGTTGTTCACTTCAACTTGAAGAACAAAAAAGTGGCGAATGGTACTGTTTGGATGCTTTGCATATATGTTTCTAAGACTATTTAGAAGCAATATATAGAAAGATTTCACCCGTCTACCTGTACTATTCATTGTTCTACTTGTAGAAACTTACAAATAATTTCCGATAAAGGATTAACAATGGGGCTCGTTGTTCACTTAAACTTGAAGAACTAAAAATTGGCGAATGGTACTGTTTGGATGCTTTGCACATATGTTTCTTAGACTATATAGAAGCAATATATACATTGATTTCAACCGGCTACCTGTTCCATTCATTGTTCTACTTGTCGCAAGTTACAAATAATTTCCGTTAAAGTATTAACAATGGGGCTCGTAGTTCACTTAAACTTGAAGAACAAAAAATTGGCGAATTGGACTGTTTGGATGCTTTCCATATATGTTTCGTAGATTATATAGAAGCAATATATACAATGATTTCAACCGTCTACCTGATCCATTCATTGTTCTACTTGTCGAAAATTACAAATAATTTCCGATAAAGGATTAACCATTGGGGCTCATTGTTCACTTAAACTTGAAGAACAAAAAATTGGCGAATTGTGCTGTTTGGATGCTTTGCATATATGTTTCTTATACTATATAGAAGCAATATATACAAAGATTTCAACCGTCTACCTTTTCCATTCATTGTTCTACTTGTCGAAAGTTACAAATAATTTCCGATATAGGATTAACAATGGGGCTCATTGTTCACTTAAACTTGAAGGACAAAAAATTGGCGAATGGTACTGTTTGGATGCTTTGCGTACATGTTTCTTAGACTATATGGTAGCAATATATACAAGGATTTCAACCGTCTACCTGTTCCATTCATTGTTCTACTTGTCGAAAGTTACAAATAATTACCGATAAAGGATTAACCATTGGGGCTCATTGTTCACTTAAACTTGAAGAACAAAAAATTGGCGAATTGTACTGTTTGGATGCTTTGCATATATGTTTCTTAGACTATATAGAAGCAATATATACAAAGATTTCAACCTTGTACCTGTTCCATTCATTGTTCTACTTGTCGAAAGTTACAAATAATTTCCTGTAAAGGATTAACAATGGGGCTCATTGTTCACTTAAACTTGAAGAACAAAAAATTGGCGGATTGTACTGGTTGGATGCTTTGCATATATGTTTCTTAGACTATATAGAAGCAAAATATACAATGATTTCAACCGTCTACCTGTTCCATTCATTGTTCTACTTGTCGAATGTTACAAATAATTTCCGTTAAGGGATTAACAATGGGGATCGTAGTTTACTTGAACTTGAAGAACAAAAAATTGGCGAATTGTACTGTTTGGATGCTTTGCATATATATTTCTTAGACTATATAGACGCAATATATACAAGAATTTCAACCGTCTACCTGTTCCATTCATTGTTCTACTTGTCGAAAGTTACAAATAATTTCCGTTAAGGGATTAACAATGGGGATCGTAGTTTACTTAAACTTGAAGAACAAAAAATTGGCGAATTGTACTGTTTGGATGCTTTGCATATATGTTTCTTAGACTATATAGAAGCAATATATACAAAGATTTCAACCGTCTACGTGTTCCAATCATTGTTCTACTTGTAGAAAGTTACAATTAATTGCCGTTAAAGGATTAACAATGGGGCTCGTAGTTCACTTAAACTTGAAGAACAAAAAATTGGCGAATTGTACTGTTTGGATGCTTTGCATGTATGTTTCTTAGACTATATAGAAGCAATGTATACAAAGATTTCAACCGTCTACCTGTTCCATTCATTGTTCTACTTGTCGAAAGTTAGAAATAATTTCCGATAAAGGATTAACAATGGGCCTCGTTGTTCACTTCAACTTGAAGAACAAAAAATTGGCTACTTGTACTGTTTGGATGCTTTGCATATATGTTTCTTAGACTATATAGAAGCAATATAAAAAAAGATTTCAACCGTCTACCTGTTCGATTCATTGTTCTACTTGTCGAAAGTTACAAATAATTTCCGATAAAGGATTAACAATGGGGCTCATTGTTCACTTAAACTTGAAGGACAAAAAATTGGCGAATGGTACTGTTTGGATGCTTTGCGTACATGTTTCTTAGACTATATGGAAGCAATAGATACAAAGATTTCAACCGTCTACCTGTTCCATTCAATGTTCTACTTGTCGAAAGTTACAAACAATTTCCGATAAAGGATTAACAATGGGGCTCATTGTTCACTTAAACTTGATGAACAAAAAATTGGCGAATGGTACTGTTTGGATGCTTTGCATATATGTTTCCAATACTATATAGAAGCAATATATACATAGATTTCAACCGTCTACCTGTTCCATTCACTGTTCTACTTGTCGAAAGTTACAAATAATTTCCGTTAAGGGATTAACAATGGGGATCGTAGTTTACTTAAACTTGAAGAACAAAAAATTGGCGAATGGTACTGTTTTGATGCTTTGCGTACATGTTTCTTAAACTATATGGAAGCAATATATACAATGATTTCAACCGTCTACCTGTTCCATTCATTGTTCTACTTGTCGAAAGGTACAAGTAATTACCTTTAAAGGATTAACAATGGGGCTCATTGTTCACTTAAACTTGAAGAACAAAAAATTGGCGAATTGTACTGTTTGGATGCTTTGCATATATGTTTCTTAGACTATATAGACGCAATATATACAATGATTTCAACAGTCTACCTGTTCCATTCATTGTTCTACTTGTCGAAAGTTAGAAATAATTTCCGATAAAGGATTAACAAAGGGCCTCGTTGTTCACTTCAACTTGAAGAACAAAAAATTGGCTACTGGTACTGTTTGGATGCTTTGCATATATGTTTCTTAGACTATATAGAAGCAATATAAAAAAAGATTTCGACCATGTACCAGTTCCATTCATTGTTCTACTTGTCGAAATTTACAAATAATTTCCTTTAAAGGATTAACAATGGGGCTCGTAGTTCACTTAAACTTGAAGAACAAGAAATTGGCGAATTGTACTGTTTGGATGCTTTGCATATATGTTTCTTAGACTATATAGAAGCAACATATACAAAGATTTCAACCGTCTACCTGTTCTATTCATTGTTCTACTTGTAGAAAGTTACAAATTATTTCCGTTTCATGATTATCAATGGGGCTCGTTGTTCACTTAAACTTGAAGAACAAAAAATTGGCGAATGGTACTGTTTGGATGCTTTGCATATATGTTTCTTAGACTATTTAGAAGCAATATATAGAAAGATTTCACACGTCTACCTGTTCCATTCATTGTTCTACTTGTCGAAAGTTACAAATAATTTCCTTTAAAGGATTAACAATGGGGCTCGTAGTTCACTTAAACTTGAAGAACAAAAAATTGGCGAATGGTACTGTTTGGATGCTTTGCATATATGTTTCTTAGACTATATAGACGCAATATATACAAAGATTTCAACCGTCTACCTGTTCCATTCATTGTTCTACTTGTCGAAAGTTACAAATAATTTCCGATAAAGGATTAACCATTGGGGCTCGTTGTTCACTTAAACTTGAAGAACAAAAAATTGGCGAATGGTACTGTTTGGATGCTTTGCATATATGTTTCTTAGACTATATAGAAGCAATATATACAAGGATTTCAACAGTCTACCTGTTCCATTAATTGTTCTACTTGCCGAAATTTACAAATAATTTCCGATAAAGGATTAACAATGGGGCTCATTGTTCACTTAAACTTGAAGGACAAAAAATTGGCGAATGGTACTGTTTGGAAGCTTTGCGTACATGTTTCTTAGACTATATGGAAGCAATATATACAAGGATTTCAACCGTCTACCTGTTCCATTCATTGTTCTACTTGTCGCAAGTTACAAATAATTTCCGATAAAGGATTAACCATTGGGGCTCATTGTTCACTTAAACTTGAAGAACAAAAAATTGGCGAATTGTACTGTTTGGATGCTTTGCATATATGTTTCTTAGACTATTTAGAAGCAATATATAGAAAGATTTCACACGTCTACCTGTTCCATTCATTGTTCTACTTGTCGAAAGTTACAAATAATTTCCTTTAAAGGATTAACAATGGGGCTCGTAGTTCACTTAAACTTGAAGAACAAAAAATTGGCGAATGGTACTGTTTGGATGCTTTGCATATATGTTTCTTAGACTATATAGACGCAATATATACAAAGATTTCAACCGTCTACCTGTTCCATTCATTGTTCTACTTGTCGAAAGTTACAAATAATTTCCGATAAAGGATTAACCATTGGGGCTCGTTGTTCACTTTAACTTGAAGAACAAAAAATTGGCGAATGGTACTGTTTGGATGCTTTGCATATATGTTTCTTAGACTATATAGAAGCAATATATACAAGGATTTCAACAGTCTACCTGTTCCATTAATTGTTCTACTTGCCGAAATTTACAAATAATTTCCTTTAAAGAATTAACAATGGGGCTCGTAGTTCACTTAAACTTGAAGAGCAAAAAATTGGCGAATTGTACTGTTTGGACGCTATGCATATATGTTTCTTAGACTATATAGTAGCAATATATACAATGATTTCAACAGTCTACCTGTTCCATTCATTGTTCTACTTGTCGAAATTTACAAATAATTTCCTTTAAAGGATTAACAATGGGGCTCGTAGTTCACTTAAACTTGAAGAACAAAAAATTGGCGAATGGTACTGTTTGGATGCTTTGCATATATGTTTCTTACATTATATAGAAGCAATATATACAAAGATTTCAACCGTCTACCTGTTCCATTCATTGTTCTACTTGTCGAAAATTACAAGTAATTTCCGATAAAGGATTAACCATTGGGGCTCCTTGTTCACTTAAACTTGAAGAACAAAAAATTGGCGAATGGTACTGTTTGGATGCTTTGCGTACATGTTTCTTAGACTATATGGAAGCAATATATACAAAGATTTCATCCGTCTACGTGTTCCAAGCATTGTTCTACTTGTAGAAATTTAGAATTAATTTCCGTTAAAGGATTAACAATGGGGCTCGTAGTTCACTTAAACTTGAAGAACAAAAAATTGGCGATTGCTACTGTTTAGATGCTTTGCATATATGTTTCTTAGATTATATAGAAGCAATATATACAAAGATTTCAACCGTCTACCTGTTCCATTCATTGTTCTACTTGCCGAAATTTACAAATAATTTCCGTTAAAGGATTAACAATGGGGCTCGTTGTTCACTTAAACTTGAAGAACAAAAAATTGGCGAATGGTACTGTTTGGATGCTTTGCATATATGTTTCTTACATTATATAGAAGCAATATATACAAAGATTTCAACCGTCTACCTGTTCCATTCATTGTTCTACTTGTCGAAAATTACAAGTAATTTCCGATAAAGGATTAACCATTGGGGCTCCTTGTTCACTTAAACTTGAAGAACAAAAAATTGGCGAATGGTACTGTTTGGATGCTTTGCGTACATGTTTCTTAGACTATATGGAAGCAATATATACAAAGATTTCATCCGTCTACGTGTTCCAAGCATTGTTCTACTTGTAGAAATTTAGAATTAATTTCCGTTAAAGGATTAACAATGGGGCTCGTAGTTCACTTAAACTTGAAGAACAAAAAATTGGCGATTGCTACTGTTTAGATGCTTTGCATATATGTTTCTTAGATTATATAGAAGCAATATATACAAAGATTTCAACCGTCTACCTGTTCCATTCATTGTTCTACTTGCCGAAATTTACAAATAATTTCCGTTAAAGGATTAACAATGGGGCTCGTTGTTCACTTAAACTTGAAGAACAAAAAATTGGCGAATTGTACTGTTTGGATGCTTTGCATATATGTTTCCGGTACTATATAGGAGCAATATATACAAAGATTTCAACCGTCTACCTGTTCGATTCATTGTTCCACTTGTCGAAAGTTACAAATAATTTCCGATAAAGGATTAACAATGGGGCTCATTGTTCACTTAAACTTGAAGGACAAAAAATTGGCGAATGGTACTGTTTGGATGCTTTGCGTACATGTTTCTTAGACTATATGGAAGCAATATATACAAGGATTTCAACCGTCTACCTGTTCCATTCATTGTTCTACTTGTCGCAAGTTACAAATAATTTCCGTTAAAGTATTAACAATGGGGCTCGTAGTTCACTTAAACTTGAAGAACAAATAATTGGCGAATTGTACTGTTTGGATGATTTGCATATATGTTTCTTAGACTTTATAGAAGCAATATATACAAAGATTTCAACCGTCTACCTGTTCCATTCATTGTTCTACTTGTCGAAAGTTACAAATAATTTCCGTTAAGGGATTAACAATGGGGATCGTAGTTTACTTAAACTTGAAGAACAAGAAATTGGCGAATTGTACTGTTTGGATGGTTTGCATATATGTTTCTTAGACTATATAGAAGTAATATATAAAATGATTTCAACCGTCTACCTATTCCATTCATTGTTCTACTTGCCGAAATTTACAAATAATTTCCTTTAAAGGATTAACAGTGGGGCTCGTAGTTTACTTAAACTTGAAGAACAAGAAATTGGCGAATTGTACTGTTTGGATGGTTTGCATATATGTTTCTTAGACTATATAGAAGTAATATATAAAATGATTTCAACCGTCTACCTATTCCATTCATTGTTCTACTTGCCGAAATTTACAAATAATTTCCGATAAAGGATTAACAATGGGGCTCGTAGTTCACTTAAACTTGAAGGACAAAAAATTGGCGAATGGTACTGTTTGGATGCTTTGCGTACATGTTTCTTAAACTATATGGAAGCAATATATACAATGATTTCAACCGTCTAGCTGTTCCATTCATTGTTCTACTTGTCGATAGTTACAAATAATTACCGATAAAGGACTAACTATTGGGGCTCATTGTTCACTTAAACTTGAAGAACAAAAAATTGGCGAATTGTACTGTTTGGATGCTTTGCATATATGTTTTTTAAATTATATAGAAGCAATATATACAAAGATTTCAACCGTCTACCTGTTCGATTCATTGTTCTACTTGTCGAAAGTTACAAATAATTTCCGATAAAGGATTAACAATGGGGCTCATTGTTCACTTAAACTTGAAGGACAAAAAATTGGCGAATGGTACTGTTTGGATGCTTTGCGTACATGTTTCTTAGACTATATGGAAGCAATATATACAAGGATTTCAACCGTCTACCTGTTCCATTCATTGTTCTACTTGTCGAAAATTACAAATAATTTCCGATAAAGGATTAACCATTGGGGCTCATTGTTCACTTAAACTTGAAGAACAAAAAATTGGCGAATGTTACTGTTTAGATGCTTCGCATATAGGTTTCTTAGACTATATAGAAGCAATATATAAAAACATTTCAACCGTCTACCAGTTCCATTCATTGGTCTACTTGTCGAAAGTTACAAATAATTTCCGATAAGGGATTAACAATGGGGCTCGTTGTTCACTTAAACTTGAAGAACAAAAAAGTGGCGAATGGTACTGTTTGGATGCTTTGCATATATGTTTCTTAGACTATATAGAAGCAATATATACATTGATTTCAACCGTCTACCTGTTCCATTCATTGTTCTACTTGTCGCAAGTTACAAATAATTTCCGATAAAGGATTAACCATTGGGGCTCATTGTTCACTTAAACTTGAAGAACAAAAAATTGGCGAATTGTACTGTTTGGATGCTTTGCATATATGTTTCTTAGACTATATAGAAGCAATATATACAAAGATTTCAACCGTCTACGTGTTCCAATCATTGTTCTACTTGTAGAAAGTTACAATTAATTTCCGTTAAAGGATTAACAATGGGGCTCGTAGTTCACTTAAACTTGAAGAACAAAAAATTGGCGAATTGTACTGTTTAGATGCTTCGCATATAGGTTTCTTAGACTATATAGAAGCAATATATAAAAACATTTCAACCGTCTACCAGCTCCATTCATTGTTCTACTTGTCGAAAGTTACAAATAATTTGCGATAAGGGATTAACAATGGGGATCGTAGTTTACTAAATCTTGAAGAACAAAAAATTGGCGAATTGTACTGTTTGGATGCTTTGCATATATGTTTCTTAGACTATATAGACGCAATATATACATGGATTTCAACCGTCTACCTGTTCCATTCATTGTTCTACTTGTCGAAAGGTACAAGTAATTACCTTTAAAGGATTAACAATGGGGCTCATTGTTCACTTAAACTTGAAGAACAAAAAATTGGCGAATTGTACTGTTTGGATGCTTTGCATATATGTTTCTTAGACTATATAGACGCAATATATACAATGATTACAACAGTCTACCTGTTCCATTCATTGTTCTACTTGTCGAAAGTTAGAAATAATTTCCGATAAAGGATTAACAAAGGGCCTCGTTGTTCACTTCAACTTGAAGAACAAAAAATTGGCTACTGGTACTGTTTGGATGCTTTGCATATATGTTTCTTAGACTATATAGAAGCAATATAAAAAAAGATTTCGACCATGTACCAGTTCCATTCATTGTTCTACTTGTCGAAATTTACAAATAATTTCCTTTAAAGGATTAACAATGGGGCTCGTAGTTCACTTAAACTTGAAGAACAAGAAATTGGCGAATTGTACTGTTTGGATGCTTTGCATATATGTTTCTTAGACTATATAGAAGCAACATATACAAAGATTTCAACCGTCTACCTGTTCTATTCATTGTTCTACTTGTAGAAAGTTACAAATTATTTCCGTTTCATGATTATCAATGGGGCTCGTTGTTCACTTAAACTTGAAGAACAAAAAATTGGCGAATGGTACTGTTTGGATGCTTTGCATATATGTTTCTTAGACTATTTAGAAGCAATATATAGAAAGATTTCACACGTCTACCTGTTCCATTCATTGTTCTACTTGTCGAAAGTTACAAATAATTTCCTTTAAAGGATTAACAATGGGGCTCGTAGTTCACTTAAACTTGAAGAACAAAAAATTGGCGAATGGTACTGTTTGGATGCTTTGCATATATGTTTCTTAGACTATATAGACGCAATATATACAAAGATTTCAACCGTCTACCTGTTCCATTCATTGTTCTACTTGTCGAAAGTTACAAATAATTTCCGATAAAGGATTAACCATTGGGGCTCGTTGATCACTTAAACTTGAAGAACAAAAAATTGGCGAATGGTACTGTTTGGATGCTTTGCATATATGTTTCTTAGACTATATAGAAGCAATATATACAAGGATTTCAACAGTCTACCTGTTCCATTAATTGTTCTACTTGCCGAAATTTACAAATAATTTCCGATAAAGGATTAACAATGGGGCTCATTGTTCACTTAAACTTGAAGGACAAAAAATTGGCGAATGGTACTGTTTGGAAGCTTTGCGTACATGTTTCTTAGACTATATGGAAGCAATATATACAAGGATTTCAACCGTCTACCTGTTCCATTCATTGTTCTACTTGTCGCAAGTTACAAATAATTTCCGTTAAAGTATTAACAATGGGGCTCGTAGTTCACTTAAACTTGAAGAACAAATAATTGGCGAATTGTACTGTTTGGATGATTTGCATATATGTTTCTTAGACTTTATAGAAGCAATATATACAAAGATTTCAACCGTCTACCTGTTCCATTCATTGTTCTACTTGTCGAAAGTTACAAATAATTTCCGTTAAGGGATTAACAATGGGGATCGTAGTTTACTTAAACTTGAAGAACAAGAAATTGGCGAATTGTACTGTTTGGATGGTTTGCATATATGTTTCTTAGACTATATAGAAGTAATATATAAAATGATTTCAACCGTCTACCTATTCCATTCATTGTTCTACTTGCCGAAATTTACAAATAATTTCCTTTAAAGGATTAACAGTGGGGCTCGTAGTTTACTTAAACTTGAAGAACAAGAAATTGGCGAATTGTACTGTTTGGATGGTTTGCATATATGTTTCTTAGACTATATAGAAGTAATATATAAAATGATTTCAACCGTCTACCTATTCCATTCATTGTTCTACTTGCCGAAATTTACAAATAATTTCCGATAAAGGATTAACAATGGGGCTCGTAGTTCACTTAAACTTGAAGGACAAAAAATTGGCGAATGGTACTGTTTGGATGCTTTGCGTACATGTTTCTTAAACTATATGGAAGCAATATATACAATGATTTCAACCGTCTAGCTGTTCCATTCATTGTTCTACTTGTCGATAGTTACAAATAATTACCGATAAAGGACTAACTATTGGGGCTCATTGTTCACTTAAACTTGAAGAACAAAAAATTGGCGAATTGTACTGTTTGGATGCTTTGCATATATGTTTTTTAAATTATATAGAAGCAATATATACAAAGATTTCAACCGTCTACCTGTTCGATTCATTGTTCTACTTGTCGAAAGTTACAAATAATTTCCGATAAAGGATTAACAATGGGGCTCATTGTTCACTTAAACTTGAAGGACAAAAAATTGGCGAATGGTACTGTTTGGATGCTTTGCGTACATGTTTCTTAGACTATATGGAAGCAATATATACAAGGATTTCAACCGTCTACCTGTTCCATTCATTGTTCTACTTGTCGAAAATTACAAATAATTTCCGATAAAGGATTAACCATTGGGGCTCATTGTTCACTTAAACTTGAAGAACAAAAAATTGGCGAATTGTACTGTTTGGATGCTTTGCATATATGTTTCTTAGACTATATAGAAGCAATATATACAAAGATTTCAACCGTCTACGTGTTCCAATCATTGTTCTACTTGTAGAAAGTTACAATTAATTTCCGTTAAAGGATTAACAATGGGGCTTGTAGTTCACTTAAACTTGAAGAACAAAAAATTGGCGAATTGTACTGTTTAGATGCTTCGCATATAGGTTTCTTAGACTATATAGAAGCAATATATAAAAACATTTCAACCGTCTACCAGCTCCATTCATTGTTCTACTTGTCGAAAGTTACAAATAATTTGCGATAAGGGATTAACAATGGGGCTCGTAGTTCACTTAAACTTGAAGAACAAGAAATTGGCGAATTGTACTGTTTGGATGCTTTGCATATATGTTTCTTAGACTATATAGAAGCAACATATACAAAGATTTCAACCGTCTACCTGTTCTATTCATTGTTCTACTTGTAGAAAGTTACAAATTATTTCCGTTTCATGATTATCAATGGGGCTCGTTGTTCACTTAAACTTGAAGAACAAAAAATTGGCGAATGGTACTGTTTGGATGCTTTGCATATATGTTTCTTAGACTATTTAGAAGCAATATATAGAAAGATTTCACACGTCTACCTGTTCTATTCATTGTTCTACTTGTAGAAAGTTACAAATTATTTCCGTTTCATGATTATCAATGGGGCTCGTTGTTCACTTAAACTTGAAGAACAAAAAATTGGCGAATGGTACTGTTTGGATGCTTTGCATATATGTTTCTTAGACTATTTAGAAGCAATATATAGAAAGATTTCACACGTCTACCTGTTCCATTCATTGTTCTACTTGTCGAAAGTTACAAATAATTTCCTTTAAAGGATTAACAATGGGGCTCGTAGTTCACTTAAACTTGAAGATCAAAAAATTGGCGAATGGTACTGTTTGGATGCTTTGCATATATGTTTCTTAGACTATATAGACGCAATATATACAAAGATTTCAACCGTCTACCTGTTCCATTCATTGTTCTACTTGTCGAAAGTTACAAATAATTTCCGATAAAGGATTAACCATTGGGGCTCGTTGTTCACTTAAACTTGAAGAACAAAAAATTGGCGAATGGTACTGTTTGGATGCTTTGCATATATGTTTCTTAGACTATATAGAAGCAATATATATAGAAGGATTTCAACAGTCTACCTGTTCCATTAATTGTTCTACTTGCCGAAATTTACAAATAATTTCCGATAAAGGATTAACAATGGGGCTCATTGTTCACTTAAACTTGAAGGACAAAAAATTGGCGAATGGTACTGTTTGGAAGCTTTGCGTACATGTTTCTTAGACTATATGGAAGCAATATATACAAGGATTTCAACCGTCTACCTGTTCCATTCATTGTTCTACTTGTCGCAAGTTACAAATAATTTCCGTTAAAGTATTAACAATGGGGCTCGTAGTTCACTTAAACTTGAAGAACAAATAATTGGCGAATTGTACTGTTTGGATGCTTTGCATATATGTTTCCAATACTATATAGAAGCAATATATACATAGATTTCAACCGTCTACCTGTTCCATTCACTGTTCTACTTGTCGAAAGTTACAAATAATTTCCGTTAAGGGATTAACAATGGGGATCGTAGTTTACTTAAACTTGAAGAACAAAAAATTGGCGAATGGTACTGTTTTGATGCTTTGCGTACATGTTTCTTAAACTATATGGAAGCAATATATACAATGATTTCAACCGTCTACCTGTTCCATTCATTGTTCTACTTGTCGAAAGTTACAAATAATTACCGATAAAGGACTAACCATTGGGGCTCATTGTTCACTTAAACTTGAAGAACAAAAATTGGCGAATTGTACTGTTTGGATGCTTTGCATATATGTTTTTTAGATTATATAGAAGCAATATATACAAAGATTTCAACCGTCTACCTGTTCGATTCATTGTTCCACTTGTCGAAAGTTACAAATAATTTCCGATAAATGATTAACAATGGGGCTCATTGTTCACTTAAACTTGAAGGACAAAAAATTGGCGAATGGTACTGTTTGGATGCTTTGCATATATGTTTCTTACACTATTTAGAAGCAATATATAGAAAGATTTCACACGTCTACCTGTTCCATTCATTGTTCTACTTGTCGAAAGTTACAAATAATTTCCTTTAAAGGATTAACAATGGGGCTCGTAGTTCACTTAAACTTGAAGAACAAAAAATTGGCGAATTGTACTGTTTGGATGCTTTGCATATATGTTTCTTAGACTATATAGACGCAATATATACAATGATTTCAACAGTCTACCTGTTCCATTCATTGTTCTACTTGTCGAAAGTTAGAAATAATTTCCGATAAAGGATTAACAATGGGCCTCGTTGTTCACTTCAACTTGAAGAACAAAAAATTGGCTACTTGTACTGTTTGGATGCTTTGCATATATGTTTCTTAGACTATATAGAAGCAATATAAAAAAAGATTTCGACCATGTACCAGTTCCATTCATTGTTCTACTTGTCGAAATTTACAAATAATTTCCTTTAAAGGATTAACAATGGGGCTCGTAGTTCACTTAAACTTGAAGAACAAGAAATTGGCGAATTGTACTGTTTGGATGCTTTGCATATATGTTTCTTAGACTATATAGAAGCAACATATACAAAGATTTCAACCGTCTACCTGTTCTATTCATTGTTCTACTTGTAGAAAGTTACAAATTATTTCCGTTTCATGATTATCAATGGGGCTCGTTGTTCACTTAAACTTGAAGAACAAAAAATTGGCGAATGGTACTGTTTGGATGCTTTGCATATATGTTTCTTAGACTATTTAGAAGCAATATATAGAAAGATTTCACACGTCTACCTGTTCCATTCATTGTTCTACTTGTCGAAAGTTACAAATAATTTCCTTTAAAGGATTAACAATGGGGCTCGTAGTTCACTTAAACTTGAAGAACAAAAAATTGGCGAATGGTACTGTTTGGATGGTTTGCATATATGTTTCTTAGACTATATAGACGCAATATGTACAAAGATTTCAACCGTCTACCTGTTCCATTCATTGTTCTACTTGTCGAAAGTTACAAATAATTTCCGATAAAGGATTAACCATTGGGGCTCGTTGTTCACTTAAACTTGAAGAACAAAAAATTGGCGAATGGTACTGTTTGGATGATTTGCATATATGTTTCTTAGACTATATAGAAGCAATATATACAAGGATTTCAACAGTCTACCTGTTCCATTAATTGTTCTACTTGCCGAAATTTACAAATAATTTCCTTTAAAGAATTAACAATGGGGCTCGTAGTTCACTTAAACTTGAAGAGCAAAAAATTGGCGAATTGTACTGTTTGGACGCTATGCATATATGTTTCTTAGACTATATAGTAGCAATATATACAATGATTTCAACAGTCTACCTGTTCCATTCATTGTTCTACTTGTCGAAATTTACAAATAATTTCCTTTAAAGGATTAACAATGGGGATCGTAGTTTACTTGAACTTGAAGAACAAAAAATTGGCGAATTGTACTGTTTGGATGCTTTGCATATATGTTTCTTAGACTATATAGAAGCAATATATACAATGATTTCAACCGTCTACCTGTTCCATTCATTGTTCTACTTGTCGAAAGTTACAAATAATTTCCGTTAAGGGATTAACAATGGGGATCGTAGTTTACTTAAACTTGAAGAACAAGAAATTGGCGAATTGTACTGTTTGGATGCTTTGAATATATGTTTCTTATATTATATAGAAGCAATATATACAAATATTTCAACCGTCTACCTGTTCCATTCATTGTTCTACTTGTCGAAAATTACAAATAATTTCCGATAAAGGATTAACCATTGGGGCTCATTGTTCACTTAAACTTGAAGACCAAAAAATTGGCGAATGGTACTGTTTGGATGCTTTGCGTACATGTTTCTTAGACTATGTGGAAGCAATATATACAATGATTTCAACCGTCTACGTGTTCCAATCATTGTTCTACTTGTCGAAATTTACAAATAATTTCCTTTAAAGGATTAACAATGGGGCTCGTTGTTCACTTCAACTTGAAGAACAAAAAATTGGCGAATGGTACTGTTTGGATGCTTTACATATATGTTTCTTAGACTATATAGAAGCAATATATACATTGATTTCAACCGGCTACCTGTTCCATTCATTGTTCTACTTGTCGCAAGTTACAAATAATTTCCGTTAAAGTATTAACAATGGGGCTCGTAGTACACTTAAGCTTGAAGATCAAATAATTGGCGAATTGTACTGTTTGGACACTTTGCATATATGTTTCTTAGACTATATAGAAGCAATATATACAATGATTTCAACAGTCTACCTGTTCCATTCATTGTTCTACTTGTCGAAAGTTACAAATAATTTCCATTTCATGATTATCAATGGGGCTCGCTGTTCACTTAAACTTGAAGATCAAAAAATTGGCGATTGTTACTGTTTAGATGCTTTGCATATTGGTTTCTTAGACTATATAGAAGCAACATATACAAAGATTTCAACCGTCTACCTGTTCTATTCATTGTTCTACTTGTAGAAAGTTACAAATTATTTCCGTTTCATGATTATCAATGGGGCTCGTTGTTCACTTAAACTTGAAGAACAAAAAATTGGCGAATGGTACTGTTTGGATGCTTTGCATATATGTTTCTTAGATTATATAGAAGCAATATATACAAAGATTTCAACCGTCTACCTGTTTCATTCATTGTTCTACTTGTCGAAAATTACAAATAATTTCCATTTCATGATTATCAATGGGGCTCGCTGTTCACTTAAACTTGAAGATCAAAAAATTGGCGATTGTTACTGTTTAGATGCTTTGCATATAGGTTTCTTAGACTATATTGAAGCAACATATACAAAGATTTCAACCGTCTACCTGTTCTATTCATTGTTCTACTTGTAGAAAGTTACAAATAATTTCCGTTTCATGATTATCAATGGGGCTCGTTGTTCACTTAAACTTGAAGAACAAAAAATTGGCGAATGGTACTGTTTGGATGCTTTGCATATATGTTTCTTAGATTATATAGAAGCAATATATACAAAGATTTCAACCGTCTACCTGTTCCATTCATTGTTCTACTTGTCGAAAATTACAAATAATTTCCGATAAAGAATTAACCATTGGGGCTCATTGTTCACTTAAACTTGAAGAACAAAAAATTGGCGAATGGTACTGTTTGGATGCTTTGCATATATGTTTCTTAGACTATATAGAAGCAATATATACATTGATTTCAACCGGCTACATGTTCCATTCATTGTTCTACTTGTCGCAAGTTACAAATAATTTCCGTTAAAGTATTAACAATGGGGCTCGTAGTTCACTTAAACTTGAAGATCAAATAATTGGCGAATTGTACTGTTTGGACGCTTTGCATATATGTTTCTTAGACTATATAGAAGCAATATATACAATGATTTCAACCGTCTACCTGTTCCATTCATTGTTCTACTTGTCGAAAGTTACAAATAATTTCCGTTAAGGGATTAACAATGGGGATCGTAGTTTACTTAAACTTGAAGAACAAGAAATTGGCGAATTGTACTGTTTGGATGCTTTGCGTACATGTTTCTTAGACTATGTGGAAGCAATATATACAATGATTTCAACCGTCTACGTGTTCCAATCATTGTTCTACTTGTCGAAATTTACAAATAATTTCCTTTAAAGGATTAACAATGGGGCTCGTTGTTCACTTCAACTTGAAGAACAAAAAATTGGCGAATGGTACTGTTTGGATGCTTTACATATATGTTTCTTAGACTATATAGAAGCAATATATACATTGATTTCAACCGGCTACCTGTTCCATTCATTGTTCTACTTGTCGCAAGTTACAAATAATTTCCGTTAAAGTATTAACAATGGGGCTCGTAGTTCACTTAAACTTGAAGATCAAATAATTGGCGAATTGTACTGTTTGGACGCTTTGCATATATGTTTCTTAGACTATATATAAGCAATATATACAATGATTTCAACAGTCTACCTGTTCCATTCATTGTTCTACTTGTCGAAAGTTACAAATAATTTCCGATAACGGATTAACCATTGGCGCTCATTGTTCACTTAAACCTGAGGAACAAAAAATTGGCGAATTGTACTGTTTGGATGCTTTGCATATATGTTTCTTATACTATATAGAAGCAATATATACAAAGATTTCAACCGTCTACGTGTTCCAATCATTGTTCTACTTGTCGAAATTTACAAATAATTACCTTTAAAGGATTAACAATGGAGCTCGTTGTTCACTTCAACTTGAAGAACAAAAAAGTGGCGAATGGTACTGTTTGGATGCTTTGCATATATGTTTCTAAGACTATTTAGAAGCAATATATAGAAAGATTTCACCCGTCTACCTGTACTATTCATTGTTCTACTTGTAGAAACTTACAAATAATTTCCGATAAAGGATTAACAATGGGGCTCATTGTTCACTTAAACTTGAAGAACAAAAAATTGGCGAATGGTACTGTTTGGATGCTTTGCATATATGTTTCTTAGACTATATAGAAGCAATATATACATTGATTTCAACCGTCTACCTGTTCCACTCATTGTTCTACTTTCGCAAGTTACAAATTATTTCCGTTAAAGTGTTAACAATGGGGCTCGTAGTTCACTTAAACTTGAAGATGAAATAATTGGCGAATTGTACTGTTTGGATGCTTTGCATATATGTTTCTTAGATTATATAGAAGCAATATATACAAAGATTTCAACCGTCTACCTGTTCCATTCATTGTTCTACTTGCCGAAATTTACAAATAATTTCCGTTAAAGGATTAACAATGGGGCTCGTTGTTCACTTAAACTTGAAGAACAAAAAATTGGCGAATTGTACTGTTTGGATGCTTTGCATATATGTTTCCGGTACTATATAGGAGCAATATATACAAAGATTTCAACCGTCTACCTGTTCCATTCACTGTTCTACTTGTCGAAAGTTACAAATAATTTCCGTTAAGGGATTAACAATGGGGATCGTAGTTTACTTAAACTTGAAGAACAAAAAATTGGCGAATGGTACTGTTTGGATGCTTTGCATATATGTTTCTTAGACTATTTAGAAGCAATATATAGAAAGATTTCACACGTCTACCTGTTCCATTCATTGTTCTACTTGTCGAAAGTTACAAATAATTTCCTTTAAAGGATTAACAATGGGGCTCGTAGTTCACTTAAACTTGAAGAACAAAAAATTGGCGAATGGTACTGTTTGGATGCTTTGCATATATGTTTCTTAGACTATATAGACGCAATATATACAAAGATTTCAACCGTCTACCTGTTCCATTCATTGTTCTACTTGTCGAAAGTTACAAATAATTTCCGATAAAGGATTAACCATTGGGGCTCGTTGTTCACTTAAACTTGAAGAACAAAAAATTGGCGAATGGTACTGTTTGGATGCTTTGCATATATGTTTCTTAGACTATATAGAAGCAATATATACAAGGATTTCAACAGTCTACCTGTTCCATTAATTGTTCTACTTGCCGAAATTTACAAATAATTTCCTTTAAAGAATTAACAATGGGGCTCGTAGTTCACTTAAACTTGAAGAGCAAAAAATTGGCGAATTGTACTGTTTGGACGCTATGCATATATGTTTCTTAGACTATATAGTAGCAATATATACAATGATTTCAACAGTCTACCTGTTCCATTCATTGTTCTACTTGTCGAAATTTACAAATAATTTCCTTTAAAGGATTAACAATGGGGCTCGTAGTTCACTTAAACTTGAAGAACAAAAAATTGGCGAATGGTACTGTTTGGATGCTTTGCATATATGTTTCTTACATTATATAGAAGCAATATATACAAAGATTTCAACCGTCTACCTGTTCCATTCATTGTTCTACTTGTCGAAAATTACAAGTAATTTCCGATAAAGGATTAACCATTGGGGCTCCTTGTTCACTTAAACTTGAAGAACAAAAAATTGGCGAATGGTACTGTTTGGATGCTTTGCGTACATGTTTCTTAGACTATATGGAAGCAATATATACAAAGATTTCATCCGTCTACGTGTTCCAAGCATTGTTCTACTTGTAGAAATTTAGAATTAATTTCCGTTAAAGGATTAACAATGGGGCTCGTAGTTCACTTAAACTTGAAGAACAAAAAATTGGCGATTGCTACTGTTTAGATGCTTTGCATATATGTTTCTTAGATTATATAGAAGCAATATATACAAAGATTTCAACCGTCTACCTGTTCCATTCATTGTTCTACTTGCCGAAATTTACAAATAATTTCCGTTAAAGGATTAACAATGGGGCTCGTTGTTCACTTAAACTTGAAGAACAAAAAATTGGCGAATTGTACTGTTTGGATGCTTTGCATATATGTTTCCGGTACTATATAGGAGCAATATATACAAAGATTTCAACCGTCTACCTGTTCCATTCACTGTTCTACTTGTCGAAAGTTACAAATAATTTCCGTTAAGGGATTAACAATGGGGATCGTAGTTTACTTAAACTTGAAGAACAAAAAATTGGCGAATGGTACTGTTTGGATGCTTTGCGTACATGTTTCTTAAACTATATGGAAGCAATATATACAATGATTTCAACCGTCTACCTGTTCCATTCATTGTTCTACTTGTCGAAAGTTACAAATAATTACCGATAAAGGACTAACCATTGGGGCTCATTGTTCACTTAAACTTGAAGAACAAAAAATTGGCGAATTGTACTGTTTGGATGCTTTGCATAGATGTTTTTTAGATTATATAGAAGCAATATATACAAACATTTCAACCGTCTACCTGTTCGATTCATTGTTCCACTTGTCGAAAGTTACAAATAATTTCCGATAAAGGATTAACAATGGGGCTCATTGTTCACTTAAACTTGAAGGACAAAAAATTGGCGAATGGTACTGTTTGGATGCTTTGCGTACATGTTTCTTAGACTATATAGAAGCAATATATACAAAGATTTCAACCGTCTACCTGTTCCATTCATTGTTCTACTTGCCGAAATTTACAAATAATTTCCGTTAAAGGATTAACAATGGGGCTCGTAGTTCACTTAAACTTGAAGAACAAATAATTGGCGAATTGTACTGTTTGGATGATTTGCATATATGTTTCTTAGACTTTATAGAAGCAATATATACAAAGATTTCAACCGTCTACCTGTTCCATTCATTGTTCTACTTGTCGAAAGTTACAAATAATTTCCGTTAAGGGATTAACAATGGGGATCGTAGTTTACTTAAACTTGAAGAACAAGAAATTGGCGAATTGTACTGTTTGGATGCTTTGAATATATGTTTCTTATATTATATAGAAGCAATATATACAAGGATTTCAACAGTCTACCTGTTCCATTAATTGTTCTACTTGCCGAAATTTACAAATAATTTCCTTTAAAGAATTAACAATGGGGCTCGTAGTTCACTTAAACTTGAAGAGCAAAAAATTGGCGAATTGTACTGTTTGGACGCTATGCATATATGTTTCTTAGACTATATAGTAGCAATATATACAATGATTTCAACAGTCTACCTGTTCCATTCATTGTTCTACTTGTCGAAATTTACAAATAATTTCCTTTAAAGGATTAACAATGGGGATCGTAGTTTACTTGAACTTGAAGAACAAAAAATTGGCGAATTGTACTGTTTGGATGCTTTGCATATATGTTTCTTAGACTATATAGAAGCAATATATACAATGATTTCAACCGTCTACCTGTTCCATTCATTGTTCTACTTGTCGAAAGTTACAAATAATTTCCTTTAAAGGATTAACAATGGGGCTCGTAGTTCACTTAAACTTGAAGAACAAAAAATTGGCGAATGGTACTGTTTGGATGGTTTGCATATATGTTTCTTAGACTATATAGACGCAATATGTACAAAGATTTCAACCGTCTACCTGTTCCATTCATTGTTCTACTTGTCGAAAGTTACAAATAATTTCCGATAAAGGATTAACCATTGGGGCTCGTTGTTCACTTAAACTTGAAGAACAAAAAATTGGCGAATGGTACTGTTTGGATGATTTGCATATATGTTTCTTAGACTATATAGAAGCAATATATACAAGGATTTCAACAGTCTACCTGTTCCATTAATTGTTCTACTTGCCGAAATTTACAAATAATTTCCTTTAAAGAATTAACAATGGGGCTCGTAGTTCACTTAAACTTGAAGAGCAAAAAATTGGCGAATTGTACTGTTTGGACGCTATGCATATATGTTTCTTAGACTATATAGTAGCAATATATACAATGATTTCAACAGTCTACCTGTTCCATTCATTGTTCTACTTGTCGAAATTTACAAATAATTTCCTTTAAAGGATTAACAATGGGGATCGTAGTTTACTTGAACTTGAAGAACAAAAAATTGGCGAATTGTACTGTTTGGATGCTTTGCATATATGTTTCTTAGACTATATAGAAGCAATATATACAATGATTTCAACCGTCTACCTGTTCCATTCATTGTTCTACTTGTCGAAAGTTACAAATAATTTCCGTTAAGGGATTAACAATGGGGATCGTAGTTTACTTAAACTTGAAGAACAAGAAATTGGCGAATTGTACTGTTTGGATGCTTTGAATATATGTTTCTTATATTATATAGAAGCAATATATACAAATATTTCAACCGTCTACCTGTTCCATTCATTGTTCTACTTGTCGAAAATTACAAATAATTTCCGATAAAGGATTAACCATTGGGGCTCATTGTTCACTTAAACTTGAAGACCAAAAAATTGGCGAATGGTACTGTTTGGATGCTTTGCGTACATGTTTCTTAGACTACGTGGAAGCAATATATACAATGATTTCAACCGTCTACGTGTTCCAATCATTGTTCTACTTGTCGAAATTTACAAATAATTTCCTTTAAAGGATTAACAATGGGGCTCGTTGTTCACTTCAACTTGAAGAACAAAAAATTGGCGAATGGTACTGTTTGGATGCTTTACATATATGTTTCTTAGACTATATAGAAGCAATATATACATTGATTTCAACCGGCTACCTGTTCCATTCATTGTTCTACTTGTCGCAAGTTACAAATAATTTCCGTTAAAGTATTAACAATGGGGCTCGTAGTACACTTAAACTTGAAGATCAAATAATTGGCGAATTGTACTGTTTGGACGCTTTGCATATATGTTTCTTAGACTATATATAAGCAATATATACAATGATTTTAACAGTCTACCTGTTCCATTCATTGTTCTACTTGTCGAAATTTACAAATAATTTCCTTTAAAGGATTAACAATGGGGATCGTATTTTACTTAAACTTGAAGATCAAATAATTGGCGAATTGTACTGTTTGGACACTTTGCATATATGTTTCTTAGACTATATAGAAGCAATATATACAATGATTTCAACAGTCTACCTGTTCCATTCATTGTTCTACTTGTCGAAAGTTACAAATAATTTCCATTTCATGATTATCAATGGGGCTCGCTGTTCACTTAAACTTGAAGATCAAAAAATTGGCGATTGTTACTGTTTAGATGCTTTGCATATTGGTTTCTTAGACTATATAGGAGCAACATATACAAAGATTTCAACCGTCTACCTGTTCTATTCATTGTTCTACTTGTAGAAAGTTACAAATTATTTCCGTTTCATGATTATCAATGGGGCTCGTTGTTCACTTAAACTTGAAGAACAAAAAATTGGCGAATGGTACTGTTTGGATGCTTTGCATATATGTTTCTTAGATTATATAGAAGCAATATATACAAAGATTTCAACCGTCTACCTGTTTCATTCATTGTTCTACTTGTCGAAAATTACAAATAATTTCCATTTCATGATTATCAATGGGGCTCGCTGTTCACTTAAACTTGAAGATCAAAAAATTGGCGATTGTTACTGTTTAGATGCTTTGCATATAGGTTTCTTAGACTATATTGAAGCAACATATACAAAGATTTCAACCGTCTACCTGTTCTATTCATTGTTCTACTTGTAGAAAGTTACAAATAATTTCCGTTTCATGATTATCAATGGGGCTCGTTGTTCACTTAAACTTGAAGAACAAAAAATTGGCGAATGGTACTGTTTGGATGCTTTGCATATATGTTTCTTAGATTATATAGAAGCAATATATACAAAGATTTCAACCGTCTACCTGTTCCATTCATTGTTCTACTTGTCGAAAATTACAAATAATTTCCGATAAAGAATTAACCATTGGGGCTCATTGTTCACTTAAACTTGAAGAACAAAAAATTGGCGAATGGTACTGTTTGGATGCTTTGCATATATGTTTCTTAGACTATATAGAAGCAATATATACATTGATTTCAACCGGCTACATGTTCCATTCATTGTTCTACTTGTCGCAAGTTATAAATAATTTCCGTTAAAGTATTAACAATGGGGCTCGTAGTTCACTTAAACTTGAAGATCAAATAATTAGCGAATTGTACTGTTTGGACGCTTTGCATATATGTTTCTTAGACTATATAGAAGCAATATATACAATGATTTCAACCGTCTACCTGTTCCATTCATTGTTCTACTTGTCGAAAGTTACAAATAATTTCCGTTAAGGGATTAACAATGGGGATCGTAGTTTACTTAAACTTGAAGAACAAGAAATTGGCGAATTGTACTGTTTGGATGCTTTGCGTACATGTTTCTTAGACTATGTGGAAGCAATATATACAATGATTTCAACCGTCTACGTGTTCCAATCATTGTTCTACTTGTCGAAATTTACAAATAATTTCCTTTAAAGGATTAACAATGGGGCTCGTTGTTCACTTCAACTTGAAGAACAAAAAATTGGCGAATGGTACTGTTTGGATGCTTTACATATATGTTTCTTATACTATATAGAAGCAATATATACAAAGATTTCAACCGTCTACCTGTTCCATTCATTGTTCTACTTGTCGAAAATTACAAATAATTTCCGATAAAGAATTAACCATTGGGGCTCATTGTTCACTTAAACTTGAAGAACAAAAAATTGGCGAATGGTACTGTTTGGATGCTTTGCGTACATGTTTCTTAGACTATATGGAAGCAATAGATACAAAGATTTCAACCGTCTACCTGTTCCATTCAATGTTCTACTTGTCGAAAGTTACAAACAATTTCCGATAAAGGATTAACAATGGGGCTCATTGTTCACTTAAACTTGATGAACAAAAAATTGGCGAATGGTACTGTTTGGATGCTTTGCATATATGTTTCCAATACTATATAGAAGCAATATATACATAGATTTCAACCGTCTACCTGTTCCATTCACTGTTCTACTTGTCGAAAGTTACAAATAATTTCCGTTAAGGGATTAACAATGGGGATCGTAGTTTACTTAAACTTGAAGAACAAAAAATTGGCGAATGGTACTGATTTGATGCTTTGCGTACATGTTTCTTAAACTATATGGAAGCAATATATACAATGATTTCAACCGTCTACCTGTTCCATTCATTGTTCTACTTGTCGAAAGTTACAAATAATTACCGATAAAGGACTAACCATTGGGGCTCATTGTTCACTTAAACTTGAAGAACAAAAATTGGCGAATTGTACTGTTTGGATGCTTTGCATATATGTTTTTTAGATTATATAGAAGCAATATATACAAAGATTTCAACCGTCTACCTGTTCGATTCATTGTTCCACTTGTCAAAAGTTACAAATAATTTCCGATAAATGATTAACAATGGGGCTCATTGTTCACTTAAACTTGAAGGACAAAAAATTGGCGAATGGTACTGTTTGGATGCTTTGCGTACATGTTTCTTAGACTATATGGAAGCAATATATACAACGATTTCAACCGTCTACCTGTTCCATTCATTGTTCTACTTGTCGAAAGTTACAAATAATTTCCGATAAAGGATTAACAATGGGGCTCATTGTTCACTTAAACTTGAAGAACAAAAAATTGGAGAATGGTACTGTTTGGATGCTTTGCATATATGTTTCTTAGACTATATAGAAGCAATATATACATTGATTTCAACCGTCTACCTGTTCCACTCATTGTTCTACTTTCGCAAGTTACAAATTATTTCCGTTAAAGTGTTAACAATGGGGCTCGTAGTTCACTTAAACTTGAAGATGAAATAATTGGCGAATTGTACTGTTTGGATGCTTTGCATATATGTTTCTTAGATTATATAGAAGCAATATATACAAAGATTTCAACCGTCTACCTGTTCCATTCATTGTTCTACTTGTCGAAAGCTACAAATAATTTCCGATAACGGATTAACCATTGGGGCTCATTGTTCACTTAAACTTGAAGAACAAAAAATTGGCGAATTGTACTGTTTGGTTGCTTTGCATATATGTTTCTTAGACTATATAGAAGCAATATATACAAAGATTTCAACCGTCTACCTGTTCCATTCATTGATCTACTTGTCGAAAGTTACAAATAATTTCCGATAAAGGATTAACAATGGGTCTCATTGTTCACTTAAACTTGAAGAACAAAAAATTGGCGAATGGTACTGTTTGGATGCTTTGCATATATGTTTCTTAGACTATTTAGAAGCAATATATAGAAAGATTTCACACGTCTACCTGTTCCATTCATTGTTCTACTTGTCGAAAGTTACAAATAATTTCCTTTAAAGGATTAACAATGGGGCTCGTAGTTCACTTAAACTTGAAGAACAAAAAATTGGCGAATGGTACTGTTTGGATGCTTTGCATATATGTTTCTTAGACTATATAGACGCAATATATACAAAGATTTCAACCGTCTACCTGTTCCATTCATTGTTCTACTTGTCGAAAGTTACAAATAATTTCCGATAAAGGATTAACCATTGGGGCTCGTTGTTCACTTAAACTTGAAGAACAAAAAATTGGCGAATGGTACTGTTTGGATGCTTTGCATATATGTTTCTTAGACTATATAGAAGCAATATATACAAGGATTTCAACAGTCTACCTGTTCCATTAATTGTTCTACTTGCCGAAATTTACAAATAATTTCCTTTAAAGAATTAACAATGGGGCTCGTAGTTCACTTAAACTTGAAGAGCAAAAAATTGGCGAATTGTACTGTTTGGACGCTATGCATATATGTTTCTTAGACTATATAGTAGCAATATATACAATGATCTCAACAGTCTACCTGTTCCATTCATTGTTCTACTTGTCGAAATTTACAAATAATTTCCTTTAAAGGATTAACAATGGGGCTCGTAGTTCACTTAAACTTGAAGAACAAAAAATTGGCGAATGGTACTGTTTGGATGCTTTGCATATATGTTTCTTACATTATATAGAAGCAATATATACAAAGATTTCAACCGTCTACCTGTTCCATTCATTGTTCTACTTGTCGAAAATTACAAGTAATTTCCGATAAAGGATTAACCATTGGGGCTCCTTGTTCACTTAAACTTGAAGAACAAAAAATTGGCGAATGGTACTGTTTGGATGCTTTGCGTACATGTTTCTTAGACTATATGGAAGCAATATATACAAAGATTTCATCCGTCTACGTGTTCCAAGCATTGTTCTACTTGTAGAAATTTAGAATTAATTTCCGTTAAAGGATTAACAATGGGGCTCGTAGTTCACTTAAACTTGAAGAACAAAAAATTGGCGATTGCTACTGTTTAGATGCTTTGCATATATGTTTCTTAGATTATATAGAAGCAATATATACAAAGATTTCAACCGTCTACCTGTTCCATTCATTGTTCTACTTGCCGAAATTTACAAATAATTTCCGTTAAAGGATTAACAATGGGGCTCGTTGTTCACTTAAACTTGAAGAACAAAAAATTGGCGAATTGTACTGTTTGGATGCTTTGCATATATGTTTCCGGTACTATATAGGAGCAATATATACAAAGATTTCAACCGTCTACCTGTTCCATTCACTGTTCTACTTGTCGAAAGTTACAAATAATTTCCGTTAAGGGATTAACAATGGGGATCGTAGTTTACTTAAACTTGAAGAACAAAAAATTGGCGAATGGTACTGTTTGGATGCTTTGCGTACATGTTTCTTAAACTATATGGAAGCAATATATACAATGATTTCAACCGTCTACCTGTTCCATTCATTGTTCTACTTGTCGAAAGTTACAAATAATTACCGATAAAGGACTAACCATTGGGGCTCATTGTTCACTTAAACTTGAAGAACAAAAAATTGGCGAATTGTACTGTTTGGATGCTTTGCATAGATGTTTTTTAGATTATATAGAAGCAATATATACAAACATTTCAACCGTCTACCTGTTCGATTCATTGTTCCACTTGTCGAAAGTTACAAATAATTTCCGATAAAGGATTAACAATGGGGCTCATTGTTCACTTAAACTTGAAGGACAAAAAATTGGCGAATGGTACTGTTTGGATGCTTTGCGTACATGTTTCTTAGACTATATGGAAGCAATATATACAAGGATTTCAACCGTCTACCTGTTCCATTCATTGTTCTACTTGTAGCAAGTTACAAATAATTTCCGTTAAAGTATTAACAATGGGGCTCGTAGTTCACTTAAACTTGAAGAACAAATAATTGGCGAATTGTACTGTTTGGATGATTTGCATATATGTTTCTTAGACTTTATAGAAGCAATATATACAAAGATTTCAACCGTCTACCTGTTCCATTCATTGTTCTACTTGTCGAAAGTTACAAATAATTTCCGTTAAGGGATTAACAATGGGGATCGTAGTTTACTTAAACTTGAAGAACAAGAAATTGGCGAATTGTACTGTTTGGATGGTTTGCATATATGTTTCTTAGACTATATAGAAGTAATATATAAAATGATTTCAACCGTCTACCTATTCCATTCATTGTTCTACTTGCCGAAATTTACAAATAATTTCCTTTAAAGGATTAACAGTGGGGCTCGTAGTTTACTTAAACTTGAAGAACAAGAAATTGGCGAATTGTACTGTTTGGATGGTTTGCATATATGTTTCTTAGACTATATAGAAGTAATATATAAAATGATTTCAACCGTCTACCTATTCCATTCATTGTTCTACTTGCCGAAATTTACAAATAATTTCCGATAAAGAATTAACAATGGGGCTCGTAGTTCACTTAAACTTGAAGGACAAAAAATTGGCGAATGGTACTGTTTGGATGCTTTGCGTACATGTTTCTTAAACTATATGGAAGCAATATATACAATGATTTCAACCGTCTAGCTGTTCCATTCATTGTTCTACTTGTCGATAGTTACAAATAATTACCGATAAAGGACTAACTATTGGGGCTCATTGTTCACTTAAACTTGAAGAACAAAAAATTGGCGAATTGTACTGTTTGGATGCTTTGCATATATGTTTTTTAAATTATATAGAAGCAATATATACAAAGATTTCAACCGTCTACCTGTTCGATTCATTGTTCTACTTGTCGAAAGTTACAAATAATTTCCGATAAAGGATTAACAATGGGGCTCATTGTTCACTTAAACTTGAAGGACAAAAAATTGGCGAATGGTACTGTTTGGATGCTTTGCGTACATGTTTCTTAGACTATATGGAAGCAATATATACAAGGATTTCAACCGTCTACCTGTTCCATTCATTGTTCTACTTGTCGAAAATTACAAATAATTTCCGATAAAGGATTAACCATTGGGGCTCATTGTTCACTTAAACTTGAAGAACAAAAAATTGGCGAATGTTACTGTTTAGATGCTTCGCATATAGGTTTCTTAGACTATATAGAAGCAATATATAAAAACATTTCAACCGTCTACCAGTTCCATTCATTGGTCTACTTGTCGAAAGTTACAAATAATTTCCGATAAGGGATTAACAATGGGGCTCGTTGTTCACTTAAACTTGAAGAACAAAAAAGTGGCGAATGGTACTGTTTGGATGCTTTGCATATATGTTTCTTAGACTATATAGAAGCAATATATACATTGATTTCAACCGTCTACCTGTTCCATTCATTGTTCTACTTGTCGCAAGTTACAAATAATTTCCGATAAATTACCATTGGGGCTCATTGTTCACTTAAACTTGAAGAACAAAAAATTGGCGAATTGTACTGTTTGGATGCTTTGCATATATGTTTCTTAGACTATATAGAAGCAATATATACAAAGATTTCAACCGTCTACGTGTTCCAATCATTGTTCTACTTGTAGAAAGTTACAATTAATTTCCGTTAAAGGATTAACAATGGGGCTCGTAGTTCACTTAAACTTGAAGAACAAAAAATTGGCGAATTGTACTGTTTAGATGCTTCGCATATAGGTTTCTTAGACTATATAGAAGCAATATATAAAAACATTTCAACCGTCTACCAGCTCCATTCATTGTTCTACTTGTCGAAAGTTACAAATAATTTGCGATAAGGGATTAACAATGGGGATCGTAGTTTACTAAATCTTGAAGAACAAAAAATTGGCGAATTGTACTGTTTGGATGCTTTGCATATATGTTTCTTAGACTATATAGACGCAATATATACATGGATTTCAACCGTCTACCTGTTCCATTCATTGTTCTACTTGTCGAAAGTTACAAATAATTTCCGATAAAGGATTAACCATTGGGGCTCGTTGTTCACTTAAACTTGAAGAACAAAA
Source organism: Cerceris ruficornis (assembly GCA_963989415.1). NCBI lineage: Eukaryota > Metazoa > Arthropoda > Insecta > Hymenoptera > Crabronidae > Cerceris > Cerceris ruficornis. Next base: position 266,993 of record CAXDIW010000460.1, read on the forward strand.
AATTGGCGAATGGTACTGTTTGGATGATTTGCATATATGTTTCTTAGACTATATAGAAGCAATATATACAAGGATTTCAACAGTCTACCTGTTCCATTAATTGTTCTACTTGCCGAAATTTACAAATAATTTCCTTTAAAGAATTAACAATGGGGCTCGTAGTTCACTTAAACTTGAAGAGCAAAAAATTGGCGAATTGTACTGTTTGGACGCTATGCATATATGTTTCTTAGACTATATAGTAGCAATATATACAATGATTTCAACAGTCTACCTGTTCCATTCATTGTTCTACTTGTCGAAATTTACAAATAATTTCCTTTAAAGGATTAACAATGGGGATCGTAGTTTACTTGAACTTGAAGAACAAAAAATTGGCGAATTGTACTGTTTGGATGCTTTGCATATATGTTTCTTAGACTATATAGAAGCAATATATACAATGATTTCAACCGTCTACCTGTTCCATTCATTGTTCTACTTGTCGAAAGTTACAAATAATTTCCGTTAAGGGATTAACAATGGGGATCGTAGTTTACTTAAACTTGAAGAACAAGAAATTGGCGAATTGTACTGTTTGGATGCTTTGAATATATGTTTCTTATATTATATAGAAGCAATATATACAAATATTTCAACCGTCTACCTGTTCCATTCATTGTTCTACTTGTCGAAAATTACAAATAATTTCCGATAAAGGATTAACCATTGGGGCTCATTGTTCACTTAAACTTGAAGACCAAAAAATTGGCGAATGGTACTGTTTGGATGCTTTGCGTACATGTTTCTTAGACTACGTGGAAGCAATATATACAATGATTTCAACCGTCTACGTGTTCCAATCATTGTTCTACTTGTCGAAATTTACAAATAATTTCCTTTAAAGGATTAACAATGGGGCTCGTTGTTCACTTCAACTTGAAGAACAAAAAATTGGCGAATGGTACTGTTTGGATGCTTTACATATATGTTTCTTAGACTATATAGAAGCAATATATACATTGATTTCAACCGGCTACCTGTTCCATTCATTGTTCTACTTGTCGCAAGTTACAAATAATTTCCGTTAAAGTATTAACAATGGGGCTCGTAGTACACTTAAACTTGAAGATCAAATAATTGGCGAATTGTACTGTTTGGACGCTTTGCATATATGTTTCTTAGACTATATATAAGCAATATATACAATGATTTTAACAGTCTACCTGTTCCATTCATTGTTCTACTTGTCGAAATTTACAAATAATTTCCTTTAAAGGATTAACAATGGGGATCGTATTTTACTTAAACTTGAAGATCAAATAATTGGCGAATTGTACTGTTTGGACACTTTGCATATATGTTTCTTAGACTATATAGAAGCAATATATACAATGATTTCAACAGTCTACCTGTTCCATTCATTGTTCTACTTGTCGAAAGTTACAAATAATTTCCATTTCATGATTATCAATGGGGCTCGCTGTTCACTTAAACTTGAAGATCAAAAAATTGGCGATTGTTACTGTTTAGATGCTTTGCATATTGGTTTCTTAGACTATATAGGAGCAACATATACAAAGATTTCAACCGTCTACCTGTTCTATTCATTGTTCTACTTGTAGAAAGTTACAAATTATTTCCGTTTCATGATTATCAATGGGGCTCGTTGTTCACTTAAACTTGAAGAACAAAAAATTGGCGAATGGTACTGTTTGGATGCTTTGCATATATGTTTCTTAGATTATATAGAAGCAATATATACAAAGATTTCAACCGTCTACCTGTTTCATTCATTGTTCTACTTGTCGAAAATTACAAATAATTTCCATTTCATGATTATCAATGGGGCTCGCTGTTCACTTAAACTTGAAGATCAAAAAATTGGCGATTGTTACTGTTTAGATGCTTTGCATATAGGTTTCTTAGACTATATTGAAGCAACATATACAAAGATTTCAACCGTCTACCTGTTCTATTCATTGTTCTACTTGTAGAAAGTTACAAATAATTTCCGTTTCATGATTATCAATGGGGCTCGTTGTTCACTTAAACTTGAAGAACAAAAAATTGGCGAATGGTACTGTTTGGATGCTTTGCATATATGTTTCTTAGATTATATAGAAGCAATATATACAAAGATTTCAACCGTCTACCTGTTCCATTCATTGTTCTACTTGTCGAAAATTACAAATAATTTCCGATAAAGAATTAACCATTGGGGCTCATTGTTCACTTAAACTTGAAGAACAAAAAATTGGCGAATGGTACTGTTTGGATGCTTTGCATATATGTTTCTTAGACTATATAGAAGCAATATATACATTGATTTCAACCGGCTACATGTTCCATTCATTGTTCTACTTGTCGCAAGTTATAAATAATTTCCGTTAAAGTATTAACAATGGGGCTCGTAGTTCACTTAAACTTGAAGATCAAATAATTAGCGAATTGTACTGTTTGGACGCTTTGCATATATGTTTCTTAGACTATATAGAAGCAATATATACAATGATTTCAACCGTCTACCTGTTCCATTCATTGTTCTACTTGTCGAAAGTTACAAATAATTTCCGTTAAGGGATTAACAATGGGGATCGTAGTTTACTTAAACTTGAAGAACAAGAAATTGGCGAATTGTACTGTTTGGATGCTTTGCGTACATGTTTCTTAGACTATGTGGAAGCAATATATACAATGATTTCAACCGTCTACGTGTTCCAATCATTGTTCTACTTGTCGAAATTTACAAATAATTTCCTTTAAAGGATTAACAATGGGGCTCGTTGTTCACTTCAACTTGAAGAACAAAAAATTGGCGAATGGTACTGTTTGGATGCTTTACATATATGTTTCTTATACTATATAGAAGCAATATATACAAAGATTTCAACCGTCTACCTGTTCCATTCATTGTTCTACTTGTCGAAAATTACAAATAATTTCCGATAAAGAATTAACCATTGGGGCTCATTGTTCACTTAAACTTGAAGAACAAAAAATTGGCGAATGGTACTGTTTGGATGCTTTGCGTACATGTTTCTTAGACTATATGGAAGCAATAGATACAAAGATTTCAACCGTCTACCTGTTCCATTCAATGTTCTACTTGTCGAAAGTTACAAACAATTTCCGATAAAGGATTAACAATGGGGCTCATTGTTCACTTAAACTTGATGAACAAAAAATTGGCGAATGGTACTGTTTGGATGCTTTGCATATATGTTTCCAATACTATATAGAAGCAATATATACATAGATTTCAACCGTCTACCTGTTCCATTCACTGTTCTACTTGTCGAAAGTTACAAATAATTTCCGTTAAGGGATTAACAATGGGGATCGTAGTTTACTTAAACTTGAAGAACAAAAAATTGGCGAATGGTACTGATTTGATGCTTTGCGTACATGTTTCTTAAACTATATGGAAGCAATATATACAATGATTTCAACCGTCTACCTGTTCCATTCATTGTTCTACTTGTCGAAAGTTACAAATAATTACCGATAAAGGACTAACCATTGGGGCTCATTGTTCACTTAAACTTGAAGAACAAAAATTGGCGAATTGTACTGTTTGGATGCTTTGCATATATGTTTTTTAGATTATATAGAAGCAATATATACAAAGATTTCAACCGTCTACCTGTTCGATTCATTGTTCCACTTGTCAAAAGTTACAAATAATTTCCGATAAATGATTAACAATGGGGCTCATTGTTCACTTAAACTTGAAGGACAAAAAATTGGCGAATGGTACTGTTTGGATGCTTTGCGTACATGTTTCTTAGACTATATGGAAGCAATATATACAACGATTTCAACCGTCTACCTGTTCCATTCATTGTTCTACTTGTCGAAAGTTACAAATAATTTCCGATAAAGGATTAACAATGGGGCTCATTGTTCACTTAAACTTGAAGAACAAAAAATTGGCGAATGGTACTGTTTGGATGCTTTGCATATATGTTTCTTAGACTATATAGAAGCAATATATACATTGATTTCAACCGTCTACCTGTTCCACTCATTGTTCTACTTTCGCAAGTTACAAATTATTTCCGTTAAAGTGTTAACAATGGGGCTCGTAGTTCACTTAAACTTGAAGATGAAATAATTGGCGAATTGTACTGTTTGGATGCTTTGCATATATGTTTCTTAGATTATATAGAAGCAATATATACAAAGATTTCAACCGTCTACCTGTTCCATTCATTGTTCTACTTGTCGAAAGCTACAAATAATTTCCGATAACGGATTAACCATTGGGGCTCATTGTTCACTTAAACTTGAAGAACAAAAAATTGGCGAATTGTACTGTTTGGTTGCTTTGCATATATGTTTCTTAGACTATATAGAAGCAATATATACAAAGATTTCAACCGTCTACCTGTTCCATTCATTGATCTACTTGTCGAAAGTTACAAATAATTTCCGATAAAGGATTAACAATGGGTCTCATTGTTCACTTAAACTTGAAGAACAAAAAATTGGCGAATGGTACTGTTTGGATGCTTTGCATATATGTTTCTTAGACTATTTAGAAGCAATATATAGAAAGATTTCACACGTCTACCTGTTCCATTCATTGTTCTACTTGTCGAAAGTTACAAATAATTTCCTTTAAAGGATTAACAATGGGGCTCGTAGTTCACTTAAACTTGAAGAACAAAAAATTGGCGAATGGTACTGTTTGGATGCTTTGCATATATGTTTCTTAGACTATATAGACGCAATATATACAAAGATTTCAACCGTCTACCTGTTCCATTCATTGTTCTACTTGTCGAAAGTTACAAATAATTTCCGATAAAGGATTAACCATTGGGGCTCGTTGTTCACTTAAACTTGAAGAACAAAAAATTGGCGAATGGTACTGTTTGGATGCTTTGCATATATGTTTCTTAGACTATATAGAAGCAATATATACAAGGATTTCAACAGTCTACCTGTTCCATTAATTGTTCTACTTGCCGAAATTTACAAATAATTTCCTTTAAAGAATTAACAATGGGGCTCGTAGTTCACTTAAACTTGAAGAGCAAAAAATTGGCGAATTGTACTGTTTGGACGCTATGCATATATGTTTCTTAGACTATATAGTAGCAATATATACAATGATCTCAACAGTCTACCTGTTCCATTCATTGTTCTACTTGTCGAAATTTACAAATAATTTCCTTTAAAGGATTAACAATGGGGCTCGTAGTTCACTTAAACTTGAAGAACAAAAAATTGGCGAATGGTACTGTTTGGATGCTTTGCATATATGTTTCTTACATTATATAGAAGCAATATATACAAAGATTTCAACCGTCTACCTGTTCCATTCATTGTTCTACTTGTCGAAAATTACAAGTAATTTCCGATAAAGGATTAACCATTGGGGCTCCTTGTTCACTTAAACTTGAAGAACAAAAAATTGGCGAATGGTACTGTTTGGATGCTTTGCGTACATGTTTCTTAGACTATATGGAAGCAATATATACAAAGATTTCATCCGTCTACGTGTTCCAAGCATTGTTCTACTTGTAGAAATTTAGAATTAATTTCCGTTAAAGGATTAACAATGGGGCTCGTAGTTCACTTAAACTTGAAGAACAAAAAATTGGCGATTGCTACTGTTTAGATGCTTTGCATATATGTTTCTTAGATTATATAGAAGCAATATATACAAAGATTTCAACCGTCTACCTGTTCCATTCATTGTTCTACTTGCCGAAATTTACAAATAATTTCCGTTAAAGGATTAACAATGGGGCTCGTTGTTCACTTAAACTTGAAGAACAAAAAATTGGCGAATTGTACTGTTTGGATGCTTTGCATATATGTTTCCGGTACTATATAGGAGCAATATATACAAAGATTTCAACCGTCTACCTGTTCCATTCACTGTTCTACTTGTCGAAAGTTACAAATAATTTCCGTTAAGGGATTAACAATGGGGATCGTAGTTTACTTAAACTTGAAGAACAAAAAATTGGCGAATGGTACTGTTTGGATGCTTTGCGTACATGTTTCTTAAACTATATGGAAGCAATATATACAATGATTTCAACCGTCTACCTGTTCCATTCATTGTTCTACTTGTCGAAAGTTACAAATAATTACCGATAAAGGACTAACCATTGGGGCTCATTGTTCACTTAAACTTGAAGAACAAAAAATTGGCGAATTGTACTGTTTGGATGCTTTGCATAGATGTTTTTTAGATTATATAGAAGCAATATATACAAACATTTCAACCGTCTACCTGTTCGATTCATTGTTCCACTTGTCGAAAGTTACAAATAATTTCCGATAAAGGATTAACAATGGGGCTCATTGTTCACTTAAACTTGAAGGACAAAAAATTGGCGAATGGTACTGTTTGGATGCTTTGCGTACATGTTTCTTAGACTATATGGAAGCAATATATACAAGGATTTCAACCGTCTACCTGTTCCATTCATTGTTCTACTTGTAGCAAGTTACAAATAATTTCCGTTAAAGTATTAACAATGGGGCTCGTAGTTCACTTAAACTTGAAGAACAAATAATTGGCGAATTGTACTGTTTGGATGATTTGCATATATGTTTCTTAGACTTTATAGAAGCAATATATACAAAGATTTCAACCGTCTACCTGTTCCATTCATTGTTCTACTTGTCGAAAGTTACAAATAATTTCCGTTAAGGGATTAACAATGGGGATCGTAGTTTACTTAAACTTGAAGAACAAGAAATTGGCGAATTGTACTGTTTGGATGGTTTGCATATATGTTTCTTAGACTATATAGAAGTAATATATAAAATGATTTCAACCGTCTACCTATTCCATTCATTGTTCTACTTGCCGAAATTTACAAATAATTTCCTTTAAAGGATTAACAGTGGGGCTCGTAGTTTACTTAAACTTGAAGAACAAGAAATTGGCGAATTGTACTGTTTGGATGGTTTGCATATATGTTTCTTAGACTATATAGAAGTAATATATAAAATGATTTCAACCGTCTACCTATTCCATTCATTGTTCTACTTGCCGAAATTTACAAATAATTTCCGATAAAGAATTAACAATGGGGCTCGTAGTTCACTTAAACTTGAAGGACAAAAAATTGGCGAATGGTACTGTTTGGATGCTTTGCGTACATGTTTCTTAAACTATATGGAAGCAATATATACAATGATTTCAACCGTCTAGCTGTTCCATTCATTGTTCTACTTGTCGATAGTTACAAATAATTACCGATAAAGGACTAACTATTGGGGCTCATTGTTCACTTAAACTTGAAGAACAAAAAATTGGCGAATTGTACTGTTTGGATGCTTTGCATATATGTTTTTTAAATTATATAGAAGCAATATATACAAAGATTTCAACCGTCTACCTGTTCGATTCATTGTTCTACTTGTCGAAAGTTACAAATAATTTCCGATAAAGGATTAACAATGGGGCTCATTGTTCACTTAAACTTGAAGGACAAAAAATTGGCGAATGGTACTGTTTGGATGCTTTGCGTACATGTTTCTTAGACTATATGGAAGCAATATATACAAGGATTTCAACCGTCTACCTGTTCCATTCATTGTTCTACTTGTCGAAAATTACAAATAATTTCCGATAAAGGATTAACCATTGGGGCTCATTGTTCACTTAAACTTGAAGAACAAAAAATTGGCGAATGTTACTGTTTAGATGCTTCGCATATAGGTTTCTTAGACTATATAGAAGCAATATATAAAAACATTTCAACCGTCTACCAGTTCCATTCATTGGTCTACTTGTCGAAAGTTACAAATAATTTCCGATAAGGGATTAACAATGGGGCTCGTTGTTCACTTAAACTTGAAGAACAAAAAAGTGGCGAATGGTACTGTTTGGATGCTTTGCATATATGTTTCTTAGACTATATAGAAGCAATATATACATTGATTTCAACCGTCTACCTGTTCCATTCATTGTTCTACTTGTCGCAAGTTACAAATAATTTCCGATAAATTACCATTGGGGCTCATTGTTCACTTAAACTTGAAGAACAAAAAATTGGCGAATTGTACTGTTTGGATGCTTTGCATATATGTTTCTTAGACTATATAGAAGCAATATATACAAAGATTTCAACCGTCTACGTGTTCCAATCATTGTTCTACTTGTAGAAAGTTACAATTAATTTCCGTTAAAGGATTAACAATGGGGCTCGTAGTTCACTTAAACTTGAAGAACAAAAAATTGGCGAATTGTACTGTTTAGATGCTTCGCATATAGGTTTCTTAGACTATATAGAAGCAATATATAAAAACATTTCAACCGTCTACCAGCTCCATTCATTGTTCTACTTGTCGAAAGTTACAAATAATTTGCGATAAGGGATTAACAATGGGGATCGTAGTTTACTAAATCTTGAAGAACAAAAAATTGGCGAATTGTACTGTTTGGATGCTTTGCATATATGTTTCTTAGACTATATAGACGCAATATATACATGGATTTCAACCGTCTACCTGTTCCATTCATTGTTCTACTTGTCGAAAGGTACAAGTAATTACCTTTAAAGGATTAACAATGGGGCTCATTGTTCACTTAAACTTGAAGAACAAAAAATTGGCGAATTGTACTGTTTGGATGCTTTGCATATATGTTTCTTAGACTATATAGACGCAATATATACAATGATTTCAACAGTCTACCTGTTCCATTCATTGTTCTACTTGTCGAAAGTTAGAAATAATTTCCGATAAAGGATTAACAAAGGGCCTCGTTGTTCACTTCAACTTGAAGAACAAAAAATTGGCTACTGGTACTGTTTGGATGCTTTGCATATATGTTTCTTAGACTATATAGAAGCAATATAAAAAAAGATTTCGACCATGTACCAGTTCCATTCATTGTTCTACTTGTCGAAATTTACAAATAATTTCCTTTAAAGGATTAACAATGGGGCTCGTAGTTCACTTAAACTTGAAGAACAAGAAATTGGCGAATTGTACTGTTTGGATGCTTTGCATATATGTTTCTTAGACTATATAGAAGCAACATATACAAAGATTTCAACCGTCTACCTGTTCTATTCATTGTTCTACTTGTAGAAAGTTACAAATTATTTCCGTTTCATGATTATCAATGGGGCTCGTTGTTCACTTAAACTTGAAGAACAAAAAATTGGCGAATGGTACTGTTTGGATGCTTTGCATATATGTTTCTTAGACTATTTAGAAGCAATATATAGAAAGATTTCACACGTCTACCTGTTCTATTCATTGTTCTACTTGTCGAAAGTTACAAATAATTTCCTTTAAAGGATTAACAATGGGGCTCGTAGTTCACTTAAACTTGAAGAACAAAAAATTGGCGAATGGTACTGTTTGGATGCTTTGCATATATGTTTCTTAGACTATATAGACGCAATATATACAAAGATTTCAACCGTCTACCTGTTCCATTCATTGTTCTACTTGTCGAAAGTTACAAATAATTTCCGATAAAGGATTAGCCATTGGGGCTCGTTGTTCACTTAAACTTGAAGAACAAAAAATTGGCGAATGGTACTGTTTGGATGCTTTGCATATATGTTTCTTAGACTATATAGAAGCAATATATACAAGGATTTCAACAGTCTACCTGTTCCATTAATTGTTCTACTTGCCGAAATTTACAAATAATTTCCGATAAAGGATTAACAATGGGGCTCATTGTTCACTTAAACTTGAAGGACAAAAAATTGGCGAATGGTACTGTTTGGAAGCTTTGCGTACATGTTTCTTAGACTATATGGAAGCAATATATACAAGGATTTCAACCGTCTACCTGTTCCATTCATTGTTCTACTTGTCGCAAGTTACAAATAATTTCCGTTAAAGTATTAACAATGGGGCTCGTAGTTCACTTAAACTTGAAGAACAAAAAATTGGCGAATTGTACTGTTTAGATGCTTCGCATATAGGTTTCTTAGACTATATAGAAGCAATATATAAAAACATTTCAACCGTCTACCAGCTCCATTCATTGTTCTACTTGTCGAAAGTTACAAATAATTTGCGATAAGGGATTAACAATGGGGATCGTAGTTTACTAAAACTTGAAGAACAAAAAATTGGCGAATTGTACTGTTTGGATGCTTTGCATATATGTTTCTTAGACTATATAGACGCAATATATACATGGATTTCAACCGTCTACCTGTTCCATTCATTGTTCTACTTGTCGAAAGGTACAAGTAATTACCTTTAAAGGATTAACAATGGGGCTCATTGTTCACTTAAACTTGAAGAACAAAAAATTGGCGAATTGTACTGTCTGGATGCTTTGCATATATGTTTCTTAGACTATATAGACGCAATATATACAATGATTTCAACAGTCTACCTGTTCCATTCATTGTTCTACTTGTCGAAAGTTAGAAATAATTTCCGATAAAGGATTAACAATGGGCCTCGTTGTTCACTTCAACTTGAAGAACAAAAAATTGGCTACTGGTACTGTTTGGATGCTTTGCATATATGTTTCTTAGACTATATAGAAGCAATATAAAAAAAGATTTCGACCATGTACCAGTTCCATTCATTGTTCTACTTGTCGAAATTTACAAATAATTTCCTTTAAAGGATTAACAATGGGGCTCGTAGTTCACTTAAACTTGAAGAACAAGAAATTGGCGAATTGTACTGTTTGGATGCTTTGCATATATGTTTCTTAGACTATATAGAAGCAACATATACAAAGATTTCAACCGTCTACCTGTTCTATTCATTGTTCTACTTGTAGAAAGTTACAAATTATTTCCGTTTCATGATTATCAATGGGGCTCGTTGTTCACTTAAACTTGAAGAACAAAAAATTGGCGAATGGTACTGTTTGGATGCTTTGCATATATGTTTCTTAGACTATTTAGAAGCAATATATAGAAAGATTTCACACGTCTACCTGTTCCATTCATTGTTCTACTTGTCGAAAGTTACAAATAATTTCCGATAAGGGATTAACAATGGGGCTCGTTGTTCACTTAAACTTGAAGAACAAAAAAGTGGCGAATTGTACTGTTTGGATGCTTTGCATATATGTTTCTTAGACTATATAGAAGCAATATATACAAAGATTTCAACCGTCTACGTGTTCCAATCATTGTTCTACTTGTAGAAAGTTACAATTAATTTCCGTTAAAGGATTAACAATGGGGCTCGTAGTTCACTTAAACTTGAAGAACAAAAAATTGGCGAATTGTACTGTTTAGATGCTTCGCATATAGGTTTCTTAGACTATATAGAAGCAATATATAAAAACATTTCAACCGTCTACCAGCTCCATTCATTGTTCTACTTGTCGAAAGTTACAAATAATTTGCGATAAGGGATTAACAATGGGGATCGTAGTTTACTAAAACTTGAAGAACAAAAAATTGGCGAATTGTACTGTTTGGATGCTTTGCATATATGTTTCTTAGACTATATAGACGCAATATATACATGGATTTCAACCGTCTACCTGTTCCATTCATTGTTCTACTTGTCGAAAGGTACAAGTAATTACCTTTAAAGGATTAACAATGGGGCTCATTGTTCACTTAAACTTGAAGAACAAAAAATTGGCGAATTGTACTGTTTGGATGCTTTGCATATATGTTTCTTAGACTATATAGACGCAATATATACAATGATTTCAACAGTCTACCTGTTCCATTCATTGTTCTACTTGTCGAAAGTTAGAAATAATTTCCGATAAAGGATTAACAATGGGCCTCGTTGTTCACTTCAACTTGAAGAACAAAAAATTGGCTACTGGTACTGTTTGGATGCTTTGCATATATGTTTCTTAGACTATATAGAAGCAATATAAAAAAAGATTTCGACCATGTACCAGTTCCATTCATTGTTCTACTTGTCGAAATTTACAAATAATTTCCTTTAAAGGATTAACAATAGGGCTCGTAGTTCACTTAAACTTGAAGAACAAGAAATTGGCGAATTGTACTGTTTGGATGCTTTGCATATATGTTTCTTAGACTATATAGAAGCAACATATACAAAGATTTCAACCGTCTACCTGTTCTATTCATTGTTCTACTTGTAGAAAGTTACAAATTATTTCCGTTTCATGATTATCAATGGGGCTCGTTGTTCACTTAAACTTGAAGAACAAAAAATTGGCGAATGGTACTGTTTGGATGCTTTGCATATATGTTTCTTAGACTATATAGAAGTAATATATAAAATGATTTCAACCGTCTACCTATTCCATTCATTGTTCTACTTGCCGAAATTTACAAATAATTTCCTTTAAAGGATTAACAATGGGGCTCGTAGTTCACTTAAACTTGAAGAACAAGAAATTGGCGAATTGTACTGTTTGGATGCTTTGCATATATGTTTCTTAGACTATATAGAAGCAACATATACAAAGATTTCAACCGTCTACCTGTTCCATTCATTGTTCTACTTGCCGAAATTTACAAATAATTTCCTTTAAAGGATTAACAATGGGGCTCGTTGTTCACTTAAACTTGAAGAACAAAAAATTGGCGAATTGAACTGATTGGATGCTTTGCATATATGTTTCTTAGACTATATAGAAGCAACATATACAAAGATTTCAACCGTCTACCTGTTCTATTCATTGTTCTACTTGTAGAAAGTTACAAATAATTTCCTTTAAAGGATTAACAATGGGGCTCGTAGTTCACTTAAACTTGAAGAACAAAAAATTGGCGAATGGTACTGTTTGGATGCTTTGCATATATGTTTCTTAGACTATATAGACGCAATATATATAAAGATTTCAACCGTCTACCTGTTCCATTCATTGTTCTACTTGCCGAAATTTACAAATAATTTCCTTTAAAGGATTAACAATGGGGCTCGTTGTTCACTTAAACTTGAAGAACAAAAAATTGGCGAATTGAACTGATTGGATGCTTTGCATATATGTTTCTTAGACTATATAGACGCAATATATACAATGATTTCAACAGTCTACCTGTTCCATTCATTGTTCTACTTGTCGAAAGTTAGAAATAATTTCCGATAAAGGATTAACAATGGGCCTCGTTGTTCACTTCAACTTGAAGAACAAAAAATTGGCTACTTGTACTGTTTGGATGCTTTGCATATATGTTTCTTAGACTATATAGAAGCAATATAAAAAAAGATTTCGACCATGTACCAGTTCCATTCATTGTTCTACTTGTCGAAATTTACAAATAATTTCCTTTAAAGGATTAACAATGGGGCTCGTAGTTCACTTAAACTTGAAGAACAAGAAATTGGCGAATTGTACTGTTTGGATGCTTTGCATATATGTTTCTTAGACTATATAGAAGCAACATATACAAAGATTTCAACCGTCTACCTGTTCTATTCATTGTTCTACTTGTAGAAAGTTACAAATTATTTCCGTTTCATGATTATCGATGGGGCTCGTTGTTCACTTAAACTTGAAGAACAAAAAATTGGCGAATGGTACTGTTTGGATGCTTTGCATATATGTTTCTTAGACTATTTAGAAGCAATATATAGAAAGATTTCACACGTCTACCTGTTCCATTCATTGTTCTACTTGTCGAAAGTTACAAATAATTTGCGATAAGGGATTAACAATGGGGATCGTAGTTTACTAAAACTTGAAGAACAAAAAATTGGCGAATTGTACTGTTTGGATGCTTTGCATATATGTTTCTTAGACTATATAGACGCAATATATACATGGATTTCAACCGTCTACCTGTTCCATTCATTGTTCTACTTGTCGAAAGTTAGAAATAATTTCCGATAAAGGATTAACAATGGGCCTCGTTGTTCACTTCAACTTGAAGAACAAAAAATTGGCTACTGGTACTGTTTGGATGCTTTGCATATATGTTTCTTAGACTATATAGAAGCAATATAAAAAAAGATTTCGACCATGTACCAGTTCCATTCATTGTTCTACTTGTCGAAATTTACAAATAATTTCCTTTAAAGGATTAACAATAGGGCTCGTAGTTCACTTAAACTTGAAGAACAAGAAATTGGCGAATTGTACTGTTTGGATGCTTTGCATATATGTTTCTTAGACTATATAGAAGCAACATATACAAAGATTTCAACCGTCTACCTGTTCTATTCATTGTTCTACTTGTAGAAAGTTACAAATTATTTCCGTTTCATGATTATCAATGGGGCTCGTTGTTCACTTAAACTTGAAGAACAAAAAATTGGCGAATGGTACTGTTTGGATGCTTTGCATATATGTTTCTTAGACTATATAGAAGTAATATATAAAATGATTTCAACCGTCTACCTATTCCATTCATTGTTCTACTTGCCGAAATTTACAAATAATTTCCTTTAAAGGATTAACAATGGGGCTCGTAGTTCACTTAAACTTGAAGAACAAGAAATTGGCGAATTGTACTGTTTGGATGCTTTGCATATATGTTTCTTAGACTATATAGAAGCAACATATACAAAGATTTCAACCGTCTACCTGTTCCATTCATTGTTCTACTTGCCGAAATTTACAAATAATTTCCTTTAAAGGATTAACAATGGGGCTCGTTGTTCACTTAAACTTGAAGAACAAAAAATTGGCGAATTGAACTGATTGGATGCTTTGCATATATGTTTCTTAGACTATATAGAAGCAACATATACAAAGATTTCAACCGTCTACCTGTTCTATTCATTGTTCTACTTGTAGAAAGTTACAAATAATTTCCTTTAAAGGATTAACAATGGGGCTCGTAGTTCACTTAAACTTGAAGAACAAAAAATTGGCGAATGGTACTGTTTGGATGCTTTGCATATATGTTTCTTAGACTATATAGACGCAATATATACAAAGATTTCAACCGTCTACCTGTTCCATTCATTGTTCTACTTGCCGAAATTTACAAATAATTTCCTTTAAAGGATTAACAATGGGGCTCGTTGTTCACTTAAACTTGAAGAACAAAAAATTGGCGAATTGAACTGATTGGATGCTTTGCATATATGTTTCTTAGACTATATAGACGCAATATATACAATGATTTCAACAGTCTACCTGTTCCATTCATTGTTCTACTTGTCGAAAGTTAGAAATAATTTCCGATAAAGGATTAACAATGGGCCTCGTTGTTCACTTCAACTTGAAGAACAAAAAATTGGCTACTTGTACTGTTTGGATGCTTTGCATATATGTTTCTTAGACTATATAGAAGCAATATAAAAAAAGATTTCGACCATGTACCAGTTCCATTCATTGTTCTACTTGTCGAAATTTACAAATAATTTCCTTTAAAGGATTAACAATGGGGCTCGTAGTTCACTTAAACTTGAAGAACAAGAAATTGGCGAATTGTACTGTTTGGATGCTTTGCATATATGTTTCTTAGACTATATAGAAGCAACATATACAAAGATTTCAACCGTCTACCTGTTCTATTCATTGTTCTACTTGTAGAAAGTTACAAATTATTTCCGTTTCATGATTATCGATGGGGCTCGTTGTTCACTTAAACTTGAAGAACAAAAAATTGGCGAATGGTACTGTTTGGATGCTTTGCATATATGTTTCTTAGACTATTTAGAAGCAATATATAGAAAGATTTCACACGTCTACCTGTTCCATTCATTGTTCTACTTGTCGAAAGTTACAAATAATTTCCTTTAAAGGATTAACAATGGGGCTCGTAGTTCACTTAAACTTGAAGAACAAAAAATTGGCGAATGGTACTGTTTGGATGGTTTGCATATATGTTTCTTAGACTATATAGACGCAATATGTACAAAGATTTCAACCGTCTACCTGTTCCATTCATTGTTCTACTTGTCGAAAGTTACAAATAATTTCCGATAAAGGATTAACCATTGGGGCTCGTTGTTCACTTAAACTTGAAGAACAAAAAATTGGCGAATGGTACTGTTTGGATGATTTGCATATATGTTTCTTAGACTATATAGAAGCAATATATACAAGGATTTCAACAGTCTACCTGTTCCATTAATTGTTCTACTTGCCGAAATTTACAAATAATTTCCTTTAAAGAATTAACAATGGGGCTCGTAGTTCACTTAAACTTGAAGAGCAAAAAATTGGCGAATTGTACTGTTTGGACGCTATGCATATATGTTTCTTAGACTATATAGTAGCAATATATACAATGATTTCAACAGTCTACCTGTTCCATTCATTGTTCTACTTGTCGAAATTTACAAATAATTTCCTTTAAAGGATTAACAATGGGGATCGTAGTTTACTTGAACTTGAAGAACAAAAAATTGGCGAATTGTACTGTTTGGATGCTTTGCATATATGTTTCTTAGACTATATAGAAGCAATATATACATTGATTTCAACCGGCTACCTGTTCCATTCATTGTTCTACTTGTCGCAAGTTACAAATAATTTCCGTTAAAGTATTAACAATGGGGCTCGTAGTACACTTAAGCTTGAAGATCAAATAATTGGCGAATTGTACTGTTTGGACGCTTTGCATATATGTTTCTTAGACTATATATAAGCAATATATACAATGATTTTAACAGTCTACCTGTTCCATTCATTGTTCTACTTGTCGAAATTTACAAATAATTTCCTTTAAAGGATTAACAATGGGGATCGTATTTTACTTAAACTTGAAGATCAAATAATTGGCGAATTGTACTGTTTGGACACTTTGCATATATGTTTCTTAGACTATATAGAAGCAATATATACAATGATTTCAACAGTCTACCTGTTCCATTCATTGTTCTACTTGTCGAAAGTTACAAATAATTTCCATTTCATGATTATCAATGGGGCTCGCTGTTCACTTAAACTTGAAGATCAAAAAATTGGCGATTGTTACTGTTTAGATGCTTTGCATATTGGTTTCTTAGACTATATAGAAGCAACATATACAAAGATTTCAACCGTCTACCTGTTCTATTCATTGTTCTACTTGTAGAAAGTTACAAATTATTTCCGTTTCATGATTATCAATGGGGCTCGTTGTTCACTTAAACTTGAAGAACAAAAAATTGGCGAATGGTACTGTTTGGATGCTTTGCATATATGTTTCATAGATTATATAGAAGCAATATATACAAAGATTTCAACCGTCTACCTGTTTCATTCATTGTTCTACTTGTCGAAAATTACAAATAATTTCCATTTCATGATTATCAATGGGGCTCGCTGTTCACTTAAACTTGAAGATCAAAAAATTGGCGATTGTTACTGTTTAGATGCTTTGCATATAGGTTTCTTAGACTATATTGAAGCAACATATACAAAGATTTCAACCGTCTACCTGTTCTATTCATTGTTCTACTTGTAGAAAGTTACAAATAATTTCCGTTTCATGATTATCAATGGGGCTCGTTGTTCACTTAAACTTGAAGAACAAAAAATTGGCGAATGGTACTGTTTGGATGCTTTGCATATATGTTTCTTAGATTATATAGAAGCAATATATACAAAGATTTCAACCGTCTACCTGTTCCATTCATTGTTCTACTTGTCGAAAATTACAAATAATTTCCGATAAAGAATTAACCATTGGGGCTCATTGTTCACTTAAACTTGAAGAACAAAAAATTGGCGAATGGTACTGTTTGGATGCTTTGCATATATGTTTCTTAGACTATATAGAAGCAATATATACAAAGATTTCAACCGTCTACCTGTTCCATTCATTGTTCTACTTGTCGAAAGTTACAAATAATTTCCGTTAAGGGATTAACAATGGGGCTCGTAGTTCACTTAAAGTTGAAGATCAAATAATTGGCGAATTGTACTGTTTGGACGCTTTGCATATATGTTTCTTAGACTATATAGAAGCAATATATACAATGATTTCAACCGTCTACCTGTTCCATTCATTGTTCTACCTGTCGAAAGTTACAAATAATTTCCGTTAAGGGATTAACAATGGGGATCGTAGTTTACTTAAACTTGAAGAACAAGAAATTGGCGAATTGTACTGTTTGGATGCTTTGCGTACATGTTTCTTAGACTATGTGGAAGCAATATATACAATGATTTCAACCGTCTACGTGTTCCAATCATTGTTCTACTTGTCGAAATTTACAAATAATTTCCTTTAAAGGATTAACAATTGGGCTCGTTGTTCACTTCAACTTGAAGAACAAAAAATTGGCGAATGGTACTGTTTGGATGCTTTACATATATGTTTCTTAGACTATATAGAAGCAATATATACATTGATTTCAACCGGCTACCTGTTCCATTCATTGTTCTACTTGTCGCAAGTTACAAATAATTTCCGTTAAAGTATTAACAATGGGGCTCGTAGTTCACTTAAACTTGAAGATCAAATAATTGGCGAATTGTACTGTTTGGACGCTTTGCATATATGTTTCTTAGACTATATATAAGCAATATATACAATGATTTCAACAGTCTACCTGTTCCATTCATTGTTCTACTTGTCGAAAGTTACAAATAATTTCCGATAACGGATTAACCATTGGCGCTCATTGTTCACTTAAACCTGAGGAACAAAAAATTGGCGAATTGTACTGTTTGGATGCTTTGCATATATGTTTCTTATACTATATAGAAGCAATATATACAAAGATTTCAACCGTCTACGTGTTCCAATCATTGTTCTACTTGTCGAAATTTACAAATAATTACCTTTAAAGGATTAACAATGGAGCTCGTTGTTCACTTCAACTTGAAGAACAAAAAAGTGGCGAATGGTACTGTTTGGATGCTTTGCATATATGTTTCTAAGACTATTTAGAAGCAATATATAGAAAGATTTCACCCGTCTACCTGTACTATTCATTGTTCTACTTGTAGAAACTTACAAATAATTTCCGATAAAGGATTAACAATGGGGCTCATTGTTCACTTAAACTTGAAGAACAAAAAATTGGCGAATGGTACTGTTTGGATGATTTGCATATATGTTTCTTAGACTATATAGAAGCAATATATACAAGGATTTCAACAGTCTACCTGTTCCATTAATTGTTCTACTTGCCGAAATTTACAAATAATTTCCTTTAAAGAATTAACAATGGGGCTCGTAGTTCACTTAAACTTGAAGAGCAAAAAATTGGCGAATTGTACTGTTTGGACGCTATGCATATATGTTTCTTAGACTATATAGTAGCAATATATACAATGATTTCAACAGTCTACCTGTTCCATTCATTGTTCTACTTGTCGAAATTTACAAATAATTTCCTTTAAAGGATTAACAATGGGGATCGTAGTTTACTTGAACTTGAAGAACAAAAAATTGGCGAATTGTACTGTTTGGATGCTTTGCATATATGTTTCTTAGACTATATAGAAGCAATATATACATTGATTTCAACCGGCTACCTGTTCCATTCATTGTTCTACTTGTCGCAAGTTACAAATAATTTCCGTTAAAGTATTAACAATGGGGCTCGTAGTACACTTAAGCTTGAAGATCAAATAATTGGCGAATTGTACTGTTTGGACGCTTTGCATATATGTTTCTTAGACTATATATAAGCAATATATACAATGATTTTAACAGTCTACCTGTTCCATTCATTGTTCTACTTGTCGAAATTTACAAATAATTTCCTTTAAAGGATTAACAATGGGGATCGTATTTTACTTAAACTTGAAGATCAAATAATTGGCGAATTGTACTGTTTGGACACTTTGCATATATGTTTCTTAGACTATATAGAAGCAATATATACAATGATTTCAACAGTCTACCTGTTCCATTCATTGTTCTACTTGTCGAAAGTTACAAATAATTTCCATTTCATGATTATCAATGGGGCTCGCTGTTCACTTAAACTTGAAGATCAAAAAATTGGCGATTGTTACTGTTTAGATGCTTTGCATATTGGTTTCTTAGACTATATAGAAGCAACATATACAAAGATTTCAACCGTCTACCTGTTCTATTCATTGTTCTACTTGTAGAAAGTTACAAATTATTTCCGTTTCATGATTATCAATGGGGCTCGTTGTTCACTTAAACTTGAAGAACAAAAAATTGGCGAATGGTACTGTTTGGATGCTTTGCATATATGTTTCATAGATTATATAGAAGCAATATATACAAAGATTTCAACCGTCTACCTGTTTCATTCATTGTTCTACTTGTCGAAAATTACAAATAATTTCCATTTCATGATTATCAATGGGGCTCGCTGTTCACTTAAACTTGAAGATCAAAAAATTGGCGATTGTTACTGTTTAGATGCTTTGCATATCGGTTTCTTAGACTATATTGAAGCAACATATACAAAGATTTCAACCGTCTACCTGTTCTATTCATTGTTCTACTTGTAGAAAGTTACAAATAATTTCCGTTTCATGATTATCAATGGGGCTCGTTGTTCACTTAAACTTGAAGAACAAAAAATTGGCGAATGGTACTGTTTGGATGCTTTGCATATATGTTTCTTAGATTATATAGAAGCAATATATACAAAGATTTCAACCGTCTACCTGTTCCATTCATTGTTCTACTTGTCGAAAATTACAAATAATTTCCGATAAAGAATTAACCATTGGGGCTCATTGTTCACTTAAACTTGAAGAACAAAAAATTGGCGAATGGTACTGTTTGGATGCTTTGCATATATGTTTCTTAGACTATATAGAAGCAATATATACAAAGATTTCAACCGTCTACCTGTTCCATTCATTGTTCTACTTGTCGAAAGTTACAAATAATTTCCGTTAAGGGATTAACAATGGGGCTCGTAGTTCACTTAAAGTTGAAGATCAAATAATTGGCGAATTGTACTGTTTGGACGCTTTGCATATATGTTTCTTAGACTATATAGAAGCAATATATACATTGATTTCAACCGGCTACCTGTTCCATTCATTGTTCTACTTGTCGCAAGTTACAAATAATTTCCGTTAAAGTATTAACAATGGGGCTCGTAGTTCACTTAACCTTGAAGATCAAATAATTGGCGAATTGTACTGTTTGGACGCTTTGCATATATGTTTCTTAGACTATATATAAGCAATATATACAATGATTTCAACAGTCTACCTGTTCCATTCATTGTTCTACTTGTCGAAAGTTACAAATAATTTCCGATAACGGATTAACCATTGGCGCTCATTGTTCACTTAAACCTGAGGAACAAAAAATTGGCGAATTGTACTGTTTGGATGCTTTGCATATATGTTTCTTATACTATATAGAAGCAATATATACAAAGATTTCAACCGTCTACGTGTTCCAATCATTGTTCTACTTGTCGAAATTTACAAATAATTACCTTTAAAGGATTAACAATGGAGCTCGTTGTTCACTTCAACTTGAAGAACAAAAAAGTGGCGAATGGTACTGTTTGGATGCTTTGCATATAGGTTTCTAAGACTATTTAGAAGCAATATATAGAAAGATTTCACCCGTCTACCTGTACTATTCATTGTTCTACTTGTAGAAACTTACAAATAATTTCCGATAAAGGATTAACAATGGGGCTCATTGTTCACTTAAACTTGAAGAACAAAAAATTGGCGAATGGTACTGTTTGGATGCTTTGCATATATGTTTCTTAGACTATATAGAAGCAATATATACAAAGATTTCAACCGTCTACCTGTTCCATTCATTGATCTACTTGTCGAAAGTTACAAATAATTTCCGATAAAGGATTAACAATGGGTCTCATTGTTCACTTAAACTTGAAGAACAAAAAATTGGCGAATGGTACTGTTTGGATGCTTTGCATATATGTTTCTTAGACTATATAGAAGCAATATATACAAAGATTTCAACCGTCTACCTGTTCCATTCATTGTTCTACTTGTCGAAAGCTACAAATAATTTCCGATAACGGATTAACCATTGGGGCTCATTGTTCACTTAAACTTGAAGAACAAAAAATTGGCGAATTGTACTGTTTGGTTGCTTTGCATATATGTTTCTTAGACTTTATAGAAGCAATATATACAAAGATTTCAACCGTCTACCTGTTCCATTCATTGTTCTACTTGTCGAAAGTTACAAATAATTTCCGTTAAGGGATTAACAATGGGGATCGTAGTTTACTTAAACTTGAAGAACAAGAAATTGGCGAATTGTACTGTTTGGATGCTTTGAATATATGTTTCTTATATTATATAGAAGCAATATATACAAGGATTTCAACAGTCTACCTGTTCCATTAATTGTTCTACTTGCCGAAATTTACAAATAATTTCCTTTAAAGAATTAACAATGGGGCTCGTAGTTCACTTAAACTTGAAGAGCAAAAAATTGGCGAATTGTACTGTTTGGACGCTATGCATATATGTTTCTTAGACTATATAGTAGCAATATATACAATGATTTCAACAGTCTACCTGTTCCATTCATTGTTCTACTTGTCGAAATTTACAAATAATTTCCTTTAAAGGATTAACAATGGGGATCGTAGTTTACTTGAACTTGAAGAACAAAAAATTGGCGAATTGTACTGTTTGGATGCTTTGCATATATGTTTCTTAGACTATATAGAAGCAATATATACAATGATTTCAACCGTCTACCTGTTCCATTCATTGTTCTACTTGTCGAAAGTTACAAATAATTTCCTTTAAAGGATTAACAATGGGGCTCGTAGTTCACTTAAACTTGAAGAACAAAAAATTGGCGAATGGTACTGTTTGGATGGTTTGCATATATGTTTCTTAGACTATATAGACGCAATATGTACAAAGATTTCAACCGTCTACCTGTTCCATTCATTGTTCTACTTGTCGAAAGTTACAAATAATTTCCGATAAAGGATTAACCATTGGGGCTCGTTGTTCACTTAAACTTGAAGAACAAAAAATTGGCGAATGGTACTGTTTGGATGATTTGCATATATGTTTCTTAGACTATATAGAAGCAATATATACAAGGATTTCAACAGTCTACCTGTTCCATTAATTGTTCTACTTGCCGAAATTTACAAATAATTTCCTTTAAAGAATTAACAATGGGGCTCGTAGTTCACTTAAACTTGAAGAGCAAAAAATTGGCGAATTGTACTGTTTGGACGCTATGCATATATGTTTCTTAGACTATATAGTAGCAATATATACAATGATTTCAACAGTCTACCTGTTCCATTCATTGTTCTACTTGTCGAAATTTACAAATAATTTCCTTTAAAGGATTAACAATGGGGATCGTAGTTTACTTGAACTTGAAGAACAAAAAATTGGCGAATTGTACTGTTTGGATGCTTTGCATATATGTTTCTTAGACTATATAGAAGCAATATATACAATGATTTCAACCGTCTACCTGTTCCATTCATTGTTCTACTTGTCGAAAGTTACAAATAATTTCCGTTAAGGGATTAACAATGGGGATCGTAGTTTACTTAAACTTGAAGAACAAGAAATTGGCGAATTGTACTGTTTGGATGCTTTGAATATATGTTTCTTATATTATATAGAAGCAATATATACAAATATTTCAACCGTCTACCTGTTCCATTCATTGTTCTACTTGTCGAAAATTACAAATAATTTCCGATAAAGGATTAACCATTGGGGCTCATTGTTCACTTAAACTTGAAGACCAAAAAATTGGCGAATGGTACTGTTTGGATGCTTTGCGTACATGTTTCTTAGACTACGTGGAAGCAATATATACAATGATTTCAACCGTCTACGTGTTCCAATCATTGTTCTACTTGTCGAAATTTACAAATAATTTCCTTTAAAGGATTAACAATGGGGCTCGTTGTTCACTTCAACTTGAAGAACAAAAAATTGGCGAATGGTACTGTTTGGATGCTTTACATATATGTTTCTTAGACTATATAGAAGCAATATATACATTGATTTCAACCGGCTACCTGTTCCATTCATTGTTCTACTTGTCGCAAGTTACAAATAATTTCCGTTAAAGTATTAACAATGGGGCTCGTAGTACACTTAAACTTGAAGATCAAATAATTGGCGAATTGTACTGTTTGGACGCTTTGCATATATGTTTCTTAGACTATATATAAGCAATATATACAATGATTTTAACAGTCTACCTGTTCCATTCATTGTTCTACTTGTCGAAATTTACAAATAATTTCCTTTAAAGGATTAACAATGGGGATCGTATTTTACTTAAACTTGAAGATCAAATAATTGGCGAATTGTACTGTTTGGACACTTTGCATATATGTTTCTTAGACTATATAGAAGCAATATATACAATGATTTCAACAGTCTACCTGTTCCATTCATTGTTCTACTTGCCGAAAGTTACAAATAATTTCCATTTCATGATTATCAATGGGGCTCGCTGTTCACTTAAACTTGAAGATCAAAAAATTGGCGATTGTTACTGTTTAGATGCTTTGCATATTGGTTTCTTAGACTATATAGAAGCAACATATACAAAGATTTCAACCGTCTACCTGTTCTATTCATTGTTCTACTTGTAGAAAGTTACAAATTATTTCCGTTTCATGATTATCAATGGGGCTCGTTGTTCACTTAAACTTGAAGAACAAAAAATTGGCGAATGGTACTGTTTGGATGCTTTGCATATATGTTTCTTAGATTATATAGAAGCAATATATACAAAGATTTCAACCGTCTACCTGTTTCATTCATTGTTCTACTTGTCGAAAATTACAAATAATTTCCATTTCATGATTATCAATGGGGCTCGCTGTTCACTTAAACTTGAAGATCAAAAAATTGGCGATTGTTACTGTTTAGATGCTTTGCATATAGGTTTCTTAGACTATATTGAAGCAAAATATACAAAGATTTCAACCGTCTACCTGTTCTATTCATTGTTCTACTTGTAGAAAGTTACAAATAATTTCCGTTTCATGATTATCAATGGGGCTCGTTGTTCACTTAAACTTGAAGAACAAAAAATTGGCGAATGGTACTGTTTGGATGCTTTGCATATATGTTTCTTAGATTATATAGAAGCAATATATACAAAGATTTCAACCGTCTACCTGTTCCATTCATTGTTCTACTTGTCGAAAATTACAAATAATTTCCGATAAAGAATTAACCATTGGGGCTCATTGTTCACTTAAACTTGAAGAACAAAAAATTGGCGAATGGTACTGTTTGGATGCTTTGCATATATGTTTCTTAGACTATATAGACGCAATATATACAAAGATTTCAACCGTCTACCTGTTCCATTCATTGTTCTACTTGTCGAAAGTTACAAATAATTTCCGATAAAGGATTAACCATTGGGGCTCGTTGTTCACTTAAACTTGAAGAACAAAAAATTGGCGAATGGTACTGTTTGGATGCTTTGCATATATGTTTCTTAGACTATATAGAAGCAATATATACAATGATTTCGACAGTCTACCTGTTCCATTCATTGTTCTACTTGTCGAAATTTACAAATAATTTCCTTTAAAGGATTAACAATGGGGCTCGTAGTTCACTTAAACTTGAAGAACAAAAAATTGGCGAATGGTACTGTTTGGATGCTTTGCATATATGTTTCTTACATTATATAGAAGCAATATATACAAAGATTTCAACCGTCTACCTGTTCCATTCATTGTTCTACTTGTCGAAAATTACAAGTAATTTCCGATAAGGGATTAACCATTGGGGCTCCTTGTTCACTTAAACTTGAAGAACAAAAAATTGGCGAATGGTACTGTTTGGATGCTTTGCGTACATGTTTCTTAGACTATATGGAAGCAATATATACAAAGATTTCATCCGTCTACGTGTTCCAAGCATTGTTCTACTTTTAGAAATTTAGAATTAATTTCCGTTAAAGGATTAACAATGGGGCTCGTAGTTCACTTAAACTTGAAGAACAAAAAATTGGCGATTGCTACTGTTTAGATGCTTTGCATATATGTTTCTTAGATTATATAGAAGCAATATATACAAAGATTTCAACCGTCTACCTGTTCCATTCATTGTTCTACTTGCCGAAATTTACAAATAATTTCCTTTAAAGGATTAACAATGGGGCTCGTTGTTCACTTAAACTTGAAGAACAAAAAATTGGCGAATGGTACTGTTTGGATGCTTTGCATATATGTTTCTTAGACTATATAGAAGCAATATATACAAAGATTTCAACCGTCTACGTGTTCCAATCATTGTTCTACTTGTAGAAAGTTACAATTAATTTCCGTTAAAGGATTAACAATGGGGCTCGTAGTTCACTTAAACTTGAAGAACAAAAAATTGGCGAATTGTACTGTTTAGATGCTTCGCATATAGGTTTCTTAGACTATATAGAAGCAATATATAAAAACATTTCAACCGTCTACCAGCTCCATTCATTGTTCTACTTGTCGAAAGTTACAAATAATTTGCGATAAGGGATTAACAATGGGGATCGTAGTTTACTAAATCTTGAAGAACAAAAAATTGGCGAATTGTACTGTTTGGATGCTTTGCATATATGTTTCTTAGACTATATAGACGCAATATATACATGGATTTCAACCGTCTACCTGTTCCATTCATTGTTCTACTTGTCGAAAGGTACAAGTAATTACCTTTAAAGGATTAACAATGGGGCTCATTGTTCACTTAAACTTGAAGAACAAAAAATTGGCGAATTGTACTGTTTGGATGCTTTGCACATATGTTTCTTAGACTATATAGACGCAATATATACAATGATTTCAACAGTCTACCTGTTCCATTCATTGTTCTACTTGTCGAAAGTTAGAAATAATTTCCGATAAAGGATTAACAAAGGGCCTCGTTGTTCACTTCAACTTGAAGAACAAAAAATTGGCTACTGGTACTGTTTGGATGCTTTGCATATATGTTTCTTAGACTATATAGAAGCAATATAAAAAAAGATTTCGACCATGTACCAGTTCCATTCATTGTTCTACTTGTCGAAATTTACAAATAATTTCCTTTAAAGGATTAACAATGGGGCTCGTAGTTCACTTAAACTTGAAGAACAAGAAATTGGCGAATTGTACTGTTTGGATGCTTTGCATATATGTTTCTTAGACTATATAGAAGCAACATATACAAAGATTTCACCCGTCTACCTGTTCTATTCATTGTTCTACTTGTAGAAAGTTACAAATTATTTCCGTTTCATGATTATCAATGGGGCTCGTTGTTCACTTAAACTTGAAGAACAAAAAATTGGCGAATGGTACTGTTTGGATGCTTTGCATATATGTTTCTTAGACTATTTAGAAGCAATATATAGAAAGATTTCACACGTCTACCTGTTCCATTCATTGTTCTACTTGTCGAAAGTTACAAATAATTTCCTTTAAAGGATTAACAATGGGGCTCGTAGTTCACTTAAACTTGAAGAACAAAAAATTGGCGAATGGTACTGTTTGGATGCTTTGCATATATGTTTCTTAGACTATATAGACGCAATATATACAAAGATTTCAACCGTCTACCTGTTCCATTCATTGTTCTACTTGTCGAAAGTTACAAATAATTTCCGATAAAGGATTAGCCATTGGGGCTCGTTGTTCACTTAAACTTGAAGAACAAAAAATTGGCGAATGGTACTGTTTGGATGCTTTGCATATATGTTTCTTAGACTATATAGAAGCAATATATACAAGGATTTCAACAGTCTACCTGTTCCATTAATTGTTCTACTTGCCGAAATTTACAAATAATTTCCGATAAAGGATTAACAATGGGGCTCATTGTTCACTTAAACTTGAAGGACAAAAAATTGGCGAATGGTACTGTTTGGGAGCTTTGCGTACATGTTTCTTAGACTATATGGAAGCAATATATACAAGGATTTCAACCGTCTACCTGTTCCATTCATTGTTCTACTTGTCGCAAGTTACAAATAATTTCCGTTAAAGTATTAACAATGGGGCTCGTAGTTCACTTAAACTTGAAGAACAAAAAATTGGCGAATTGTACTGTTTAGATGCTTCGCATATAGGTTTCTTAGACTATATAGAAGCAATATATAAAAACATTTCAACCGTCTACCAGCTCCATTCATTGTTCTACTTGTCGAAAGTTACAAATAATTTGCGATAAGGGATTAACAATGGGGATCGTAGTTTACTAAAACTTGAAGAACAAAAAATTGGCGAATTGTACTGTTTGGATGCTTTGCATATATGTTTCTTAGACTATATAGACGCAATATATACATGGATTTCAACCGTCTACCTGTTCCATTCATTGTTCTACTTGTCGAAAGGTACAAGTAATTACCTTTAAAGGATTAACAATGGGGCTCATTGTTCACTTAAACTTGAAGAACAAAAAATTGGCGAATTGTACTGTCTGGATGCTTTGCATATATGTTTCTTAGACTATATAGACGCAATATATACAATGATTTCAACAGTCTACCTGTTCCATTCATTGTTCTACTTGTCGAAAGTTAGAAATAATTTCCGATAAAGGATTAACAATGGGCCTCGTTGTTCACTTCAACTTGAAGAACAAAAAATTGGCTACTGGTACTGTTTGGATGCTTTGCATATATGTTTCTTAGACTATATAGAAGCAATATAAAAAAAGATTTCGACCATGTACCAGTTCCATTCATTGTTCTACTTGTCGAAATTTACAAATAATTTCCTTTAAAGGATTAACAATGGGGCTCGTAGTTCACTTAAACTTGAAGAACAAGAAATTGGCGAATTGTACTGTTTGGATGCTTTGCATATATGTTTCTTAGACTATATAGAAGCAACATATACAAAGATTTCAACCGTCTACCTGTTCTATTCATTGTTCTACTTGTAGAAAGTTACAAATTATTTCCGTTTCATGATTATCAATGGGGCTCGTTGTTCACTTAAACTTGAAGAACAAAAAATTGGCGAATGGTACTGTTTGGATGCTTTGCATATATGTTTCTTAGACTATTTAGAAGCAATATATAGAAAGATTTCACACGTCTACCTGTTCCATTCATTGTTCTACTTGTCGAAAGTTACAAATAATTTCCGATAAGGGATTAACAATGGGGCTCGTTGTTCACTTAAACTTGAAGAACAAAAAAGTGGCGAATTGTACTGTTTGGATGCTTTGCATATATGTTTCTTAGACTATATAGAAGCAATATATACAAAGATTTCAACCGTCTACGTGTTCCAATCATTGTTCTACTTGTAGAAAGTTACAATTAATTTCCGTTAAAGGATTAACAATGGGGCTCGTAGTTCACTTAAACTTGAAGAACAAAAAATTGGCGAATTGTACTGTTTAGATGCTTCGCATATAGGTTTCTTAGACTATATAGAAGCAATATATAAAAACATTTCAACCGTCTACCAGCTCCATTCATTGTTCTACTTGTCGAAAGTTACAAATAATTTGCGATAAGGGATTAACAATGGGGATCGTAGTTTACTAAAACTTGAAGAACAAAAAATTGGCGAATTGTACTGTTTGGATGCTTTGCATATATGTTTCTTAGACTATATAGACGCAATATATACATGGATTTCAACCGTCTACCTGTTCCATTCATTGTTCTACTTGTCGAAAGGTACAAGTAATTACCTTTAAAGGATTAACAATGGGGCTCATTGTTCACTTAAACTTGAAGAACAAAAAATTGGCGAATTGTACTGTTTGGATGCTTTGCATATATGTTTCTTAGACTATATAGACGCAATATATACAATGATTTCAACAGTCTACCTGTTCCATTCATTGTTCTACTTGTCGAAAGTTAGAAATAATTTCCGATAAAGGATTAACAATGGGCCTCGTTGTTCACTTCAACTTGAAGAACAAAAAATTGGCTACTGGTACTGTTTGGATGCTTTGCATATATGTTTCTTAGACTATATAGAAGCAATATAAAAAAAGATTTCGACCATGTACCAGTTCCATTCATTGTTCTACTTGTCGAAATTTACAAATAATTTCCTTTAAAGGATTAACAATAGGGCTCGTAGTTCACTTAAACTTGAAGAACAAGAAATTGGCGAATTGTACTGTTTGGATGCTTTGCATATATGTTTCTTAGACTATATAGAAGCAACATATACAAAGATTTCAACCGTCTACCTGTTCTATTCATTGTTCTACTTGTAGAAAGTTACAAATTATTTCCGTTTCATGATTATCAATGGGGCTCGTTGTTCACTTAAACTTGAAGAACAAAAAATTGGCGAATGGTACTGTTTGGATGCTTTGCATATATGTTTCTTAGACTATTTAGAAGCAATATATAGAAAGATTTCACACGTCTACCTGTTCCATTCATTGTTCTACTTGTCGAAAGTTACAAATAATTTCCTTTAAAGGATTAACAATGGGGCTCGTAGTTCACTTAAACTTGAAGAACAAAAAATTGGCGAATGGTACTGTTTGGATGCTTTGCATATATGTTTCTTAGACTATATAGACGCAATATATACAAAGATTTCAACCGTCTACCTGTTCCATTCATTGTTCTACTTGTCGAAAGTTACAAATAATTTCCGATAAAGGATTAACCATTGGGGCTCGTTGTTCACTTAAACTTGAAGAACAAAAAATTGGCGAATGGTACTGTTTGGATGCTTTGCATATATGTTTCTTAGACTATATAGAAGCAATATATACAATGATTTCAACAGTCTACCTGTTCCATTCATTGTTCTACTTGTCGAAATTTACAAATAATTTCCTTTAAAGGATTAACAATGGGGCTCGTAGTTCACTTAAACTTGAAGAACAAAAAATTGGCGAATGGTACTGTTTGGATGCTTTGCATATATGTTTCTTACATTATATAGAAGCAATATATACAAAGATTTCAACCGTCTACCTGTTCCATTCATTGTTCTACTTGTCGAAAATTACAAGTAATTTCCGATAAGGGATTAACCATTGGGGCTCCTTGTTCACTTAAACTTGAAGAACAAAAAATTGGCGAATGGTACTGTTTGGATGCTTTGCGTACATGTTTCTTAGACTATATGGAAGCAATATATACAAAGATTTCATCCGTCTACGTGTTCCAAGCATTGTTCTACTTGTAGAAATTTAGAATTAATTTCCGTTAAAGGATTAACAATGGGGCTCGTAGTTCACTTAAACTTGAAGAACAAAAAATTGGCGATTGCTACTGTTTAGATGCTTTGCATATATGTTTCTTAGATTATATAGAAGCAATATATACAAAGATTTCAACCGTCTACCTGTTCCATTCATTGTTCTACTTGCCGAAATTTACAAATAATTTCCTTTAAAGGATTAACAATGGGGCTCGTAGTTCACTTAAACTTGAAGAACAAATAATTGGCGAATTGTACTGTTTGGATGATTTGCATATATGTTTCTTAGACTTTATAGAAGCAATATATACAAAGATTTCAACCGTCTACCTGTTCCATTCATTGTTCTACTTGTCGAAAGTTACAAATAATTTCCGTTAAGGGATTAACAATGGGGATCGTAGTTTACTTAAACTTGAAGAACAAGAAATTGGCGAATTGTACTGTTTGGATGGTTTGCATATATGTTTCTTAGACTATATAGAAGTAATATATAAAATGATTTCAACCGTCTACCTATTCCATTCATTGTTCTACTTGCCGAAATTTACAAATAATTTCCTTTAAAGGATTAACAGTGGGGCTCGTAGTTTACTTAAACTTGAAGAACAAGAAATTGGCGAATTGTACTGTTTGGATGGTTTGCATATATGTTTCTTAGACTATATAGAAGTAATATATAAAATGATTTCAACCGTCTACCTATTCCATTCATTGTTCTACTTGCCGAAATTTACAAATAATTTCCTTTAAAGGATTAACAATGGGGCTCGTAGTTCACTTAAACTTGAAGAACAAAAAATTGGCGAATGGTACTGTTTGGATGCTTTGCATATATGTTTCTTAGACTATATAGACGCAATATATACAAAGATTTCAACCGTCTACCTGTTCCATTCATTGTTCTACTTGTCGAAAGTTACAAATAATTTCCGATAAAGGATTAACCATTGGGGCTCGTTGTTCACTTAAACTTGAAGAACAAAAAATTGGCGAATGGTACTGTTTGGATGCTTTGCATATATGTTTCTTAGACTATATAGAAGCAATATATACAAGGATTTCAACAGTCTACCTGTTCCATTAATTGTTCTACTTGCCGAAATTTACAAATAATTTCCTTTAAAGAATTAACAATGGGGCTCGTAGTTCACTTAATCTTGAAGAGCAAAAAATTGGCGAATTGTACTGTTTGGACGCTATGCATATATGTTTCTTAGACTATATAGTAGCAATATATACAATGATTTCAACAGTCTACCTGTTCCATTCATTGTTCTACTTGTCGAAATTTACAAATAATTTCCTTTAAAGGATTAACAATGGGGCTCGTAGTTCACTTAAACTTGAAGAACAAAAAATTGGCGAATGGTACTGTTTGGATGCTTTGCATATATGTTTCTTACATTATATAGAAGCAATATATACAAAGATTTCAACCGTCTACCTGTTCCATTCATTGTTCTACTTGTCGAAAATTACAAGTAATTTCCGATAAGGGATTAACCATTGGGGCTCCTTGTTCAATTAAACTTGAAGAACAAAAAATTGGCGAATGGTACTGTTTGGATGCTTTGCGTACATGTTTCTTAGACTATATGGAAGCAATATATACAAAGATTTCATCCGTCTAAGTGTTCCAAGCATTGTTCTACTTGTAGAAATTTAGAATTAATTTCCGTTAAAGGATTAACAATGGGGCTCGTAGTTCACTTAAACTTGAAGAACAAAAAATTGGCGATTGCTACTGTTTAGATGCTTTGCATATATGTTTCTTAGATTATATAGAAGCAATATATACAAAGATTTCAACCGTCTACCTGTTCCATTCATTGTTCTACTTGCCGAAATTTACAAATAATTTCCTTTAAAGGATTAACAATGGGGCTCGTTGTTCACTTAAACTTGAAGAACAAAAAATTGGCGAATTGTACTGTTTGCATGCTTTGCATATATGTTTCCGATACTATATAGAAGCAATATATACAAAGATTTCAACCGTCTACCTGTTCCATTCACTGTTCTACTTGTCGAAAGTTACAAATAATTTCCGTTAAGGGATTAACAATGGGGATCGTAGTTTACTTAAACTTGAAGAACTAAAAATTGGCGAATTGTACTGTTTGGATGCTTTGCATATATGTTTCTTAGACTATATAGAAGCAATATATACAATGATTTCAACCGTCTACCTGTTCCATTCATTGTTCTACTTGTCGCAAGTTACAAATAATTTCCGTTAAAGTATTAACAATGGGGCTCGTAGTTCACTTAAACTTGAAGAACAAATAATTGGCGAATTGTACTGTTTGGATGATTTGCATATATGTTTCTTAGACTTTATAGAAGCAATATATACAAAGATTTCAACCGTCTACCTGTTCCATTCATTGTTCTACTTGTCGAAAGTTACAAATAATTTCCGTTAAGGGATTAACAATGGGGATCGTAGTTTACTTAAACTTGAAGAACAAGAAATTGGCGAATTGTACTGTTTGGATGGTTTGCATATATGTTTCTTAGACTATATAGAAGTAATATATAAAATGATTTCAACCGTCTACCTATTCCATTCATTGTTCTACTTGCCGAAATTTACAAATAATTTCCTTTAAAGGATTAACAGTGGGGCTCGTAGTTCACTTAAACTTGAAGAACAAAAAATTGGCGAATGGTACTGTTTGGATGCTTTGCATATATGTTTCTTAGACTATATAGACGCAATATATACAAAGATTTCAACCGTCTACCTGTTCCATTCATTGTTCTACTTGCCGAAATTTACAAATAATTTCCTTTAAAGGATTAACAATGGGGCTCGTTGTTCACTTAAACTTGAAGAACAAAAAATTGGCGAATTGTACTGTTTGGATGCTTTGCATATATGTTTCCGGTACTATATAGGAGCAATATATACAATGATTTCAACCGTCTACCTGTTCCATTCACTGTTCTACTTGTCGAAAGTTACAAATAATTTCCGTTAAGGGATTAACAATGGGGATCGTAGTTTACTTAAATTTGAAGAACAAAAAATTGGCGAATGGTACTGTTTGGATGCTTTGCGTACATGTTTCTTAAACTATATGGAAGCAATATATACAATGATTTCAACCGTCTACCTGTTCCATTCATTGTTCTACTTGTCGAAAGTTACAAATAATTACCGATAAAGGACTAACCATTGGGGCTCATTGTTCACTTAAACTTGAAGAACAAAAAATTGGCGAATTGTACTGTTTGGATGCTTTGCATAGATGTTTTTTAGATTATATAGAAGCAATATATACAAACATTTCAACCGTCTACCTGTTCGATTCATTGTTCCACTTGTCGAAAGTTACAAATAATTTCCGATAAAGGATTAACAATGGGGCTCATTGTTCACTTAAACTTGAAGGACAAAAAATTGGCGAATGGTACTGTTTGGATGCTTTGCGTACATGTTTCTTAGACTATATGGAAGCAATATATACAAGGATTTCAACCGTCTACCTGTTCCATTCATTGTTCTACTTGTCGCAAGTTACAAATAATTTCCGTTAAAGTATTAACAATGGGGCTCGTAGTTCACTTAAACTTGAAGAACAAATAATTGGCGAATTGTACTGTTTGGATGATTTGCATATATGTTTCTTAGACTTTATAGAAGCAATATATACAAAGATTTCAACCGTCTACCTGTTCCATTCATTGTTCTACTTGTCGAAAGTTACAAATAATTTCCGTTAAGGGATTAACAATGGGGATCGTAGTTTACTTAAACTTGAAGAACAAGAAATTGGCGAATTGTACTGTTTGGATGGTTTGCATATATGTTTCTTAGACTATATAGAAGTAATATATAAAATGATTTCAACCGTCTACCTATTCCATTCATTGTTCTACTTGCCGAAATTTACAAATAATTTCCTTTAAAGGATTAACAGTGGGGCTCGTAGTTTACTTAAACTTGAAGAACAAGAAATTGGCGAATTGTACTGTTTGGATGGTTTGCATATATGTTTCTTAGACTATATAGAAGTAATATATAAAATGATTTCAACCGTCTACCTGTTCCATTCATTGTTCTACTTGTCGAAAGTTACAAATAATTTCCTTTAAAGGATTAACAATGGGGCTCGTAGTTCACTTAAACTTGAAGAACAAAAAATTGGCGAATGGTACTGTTTGGATGCTTTGCATATATGTTTCTTAGACTATATAGACGCAATATATACAAAGATTTCAACCGTCTACCTGTTCCATTCATTGTTCTACTTGTCGAAAGTTACAAATAATTTCCGATAAAGGATTAACCATTGGGGCTCGTTGTTCACTTAAACTTGAAGAACAAAAAATTGGCGAATGGTACTGTTTGGATGCTTTGCATATATGTTTCTTAGACTATATAGAAGCAATATATACAAGGATTTCAACAGTCTACCTGTTCCATTAATTGTTCTACTTGCCGAAATTTACAAATAATTTCCTTTAAAGAATTAACAATGGGGCTCGTAGTTCACTTAAACTTGAAGAGCAAAAAATTGGCGAATTGTACTGTTTGGACGCTATGCATATATGTTTCTTAGACTATATAGTAGCAATATATACAATGATTTCAACAGTCTACCTGTTCCATTCATTGTTCTACTTGTCGAAATTTACAAATAATTTCCTTTAAACGATTAACAATGGGGCTCGTAGTTCACTTAAACTTGAAGAACAAAAAATTGGCGAATGGTACTGTTTGGATGCTTTGCATATATGTTTCTTACATTATATAGAAGCAATATATACAAAGATTTCAACCGTCTACCTGTTCCATTCATTGTTCTACTTGTCGAAAATTACAAGTAATTTCCGATAAGGGATTAACCATTGGGGCTCCTTGTTCACTTAAACTTGAAGAACAAAAAATTGGCGAATGGTACTGTTTGGATGCTTTGCGTACATGTTTCTTAGACTATATGGAAGCAATATATACAAAGATTTCATCCGTCTACGTGTTCCAAGCATTGTTCTACTTGTAGAAATTTAGAATTAATTTCCGTTAAAGGATTAACAATGGGGCTCGTAGTTCACTTAAACTTGAAGAACAAAAAATTGGCGATTGCTACTGTTTAGATGCTTTGCATATATGTTTCTTAGATTATATAGAAGCAATATATACAAAGATTTCAACCGTCTACCTGTTCCATTCATTGTTCTACTTGCCGAAATTTACAAATAATTTCCTTTAAAGGATTAACAATGGGGCTCGTTGTTCACTTAAACTTGAAGAACAAAAAATTGGCGAATTGTACTGTTAGGATGCTTTGCATATATATTTCCGGTACTATATAGGAGCAATATATACAAAGATTTCAACCGTCTACCTGTTCCATTCACTGTTCTACTTGTCGAAAGTTACAAATAATTTCCGTTAAGGGATTAACAATGGGGATCGTAGTTTACTTAAACTTGAAGAACAAAAAATTGGCGAATGGTACTGTTTGGATGCTTTGCGTACATGTTTCTTAAACTATATGGAAGCAATATATACAATGATTTCAACCGTCTACCTGTTCCATTCATTGTTCTACTTGTCGAAAGTTACAAATAATTACCGATAAAGGACTAACCATTGGGGCTCATTGTTCACTTAAACTTGAAGAACAAAAAATTGGCGAATTGTACTGTTTGGATGCTTTGCATAGATGTTTTTTAGATTATATAGAAGCAATATATACAAACATTTCAACCGTCTACCTGTTCGATTCATTGTTCCACTTGTCGAAAGTTACAAATAATTTCCGATAAAGGATTAACAATGGGGCTCATTGTTCACTTAAACTTGAAGGACAAAAAATTGGCGAATGGTACTGTTTGGATGCTTTGCGTACATGTTTCTTAGACTATATGGAAGCAATATATACAAGGATTTCAACCGTCTACCTGTTCCATTCATTGTTCTACTTGTCGCAAGATACAAATAATTTCCGTTAAAGTATTAACAATGGGGCTCGTAGTTCACTTAAACTTGAAGAACAAATAATTGGCGAATTGTACTGTTTGGATGATTTGCATATATGTTTCTTAGACTTTATAGAAGCAATATATACAAAGATTTCAACCGTCTACCTGTTCCATTCATTGTTCTACTTGTCGAAAGTTACAAATAATTTCCGTTAAGGGATTAACAATGGGGATCGTAGTTTACTTAAACTTGAAGAACAAGAAATTGGCGAATTGTACTGTTTGGATGGTTTGCATATATGTTTCTTAGACTATATAGAAGTAATATATAAAATGATTTCAACCGTCTACCTATTCCATTCATTGTTCTACTTGCCGAAATTTACAAATAATTTCCTTTAAAGGATTAACAGTGGGGCTCGTAGTTTACTTAAACTTGAAGAACAAGAAATTGGCGAATTGTACTGTTTGGATGGTTTGCATATATGTTTCTTAGACTATATAGAAGTAATATATAAAATGATTTCAACCGTCTACCTATTCCATTCATTGTTCTACTTGCCGAAATTTACAAATAATTTCCGTTAAAGTATTAACAATGGGGCTCGTAGTTCACTTAAACTTGAAGAACAAGAAATTGGCGAATTGTACTGTTTGGATGGTTTGCATATATGTTTCTTAGACTATATGGAAGCAATATATACAAGGATTTCAACCGTCTACCTGTTCCATTCATTGTTCTACTTGTCGCAAGTTACAAATAATTTCCGTTAAAGTATTAACAATGGGGCTCGTAGTTCACTTAAACTTGAAGAACAAATAATTGGCGAATTGTACTGTTTGGATGATTTGCATATATGTTTCTTAGACTTTATAGAAGCAATATATACAAAGATTTCAACCGTCTACCTGTTCCATTCATTGTTCTACTTGTCGAAAGTTACAAATAATTTCCGTTAAGGGATTAACAATGGGGATCGTAGTTTACTTAAACTTGAAGAACAAGAAATTGGCGAATTGTACTGTTTGGATGGTTTGCATATATGTTTCTTAGACTATATAGAAGTAATATATAAAATGATTTCAACCGTCTACCTATTCCATTCATTGTTCTACTTGCCGAAATTTACAAATAATTTCCTTTAAAGGATTAACAGTGGTGCTCGTAGTTTACTTAAACTTGAAGAACAAGAAATTGGCGAATTGTACTGTTTGGATGGTTTGCATATATGTTTCTTAGACTATATAGAAGTAATATATAAAATGATTTCAACCGTCTACCTATTCCATTCATTGTTCTACTTGCCGAAATTTACAAATAATTTCCGTTAAAGTATTAACAATGGGGCTCGTAGTTCACTTAAACTTGAAGAACAAAAAATTGGCGAATTGTACTGTTTAGATGCTTCGCATATAGGTTTCTTAGACTATATAGAAGCAATATATAAAAACATTTCAACCGTCTACCAGCTCCATTCATTGTTCTACTTGTCGAAAGTTACAAATAATTTGCGATAAGGGATTAAAAATGGGGATCGTAGTTTACTAAAACTTGAAGAACAAAAAATTGGCGAATTGTACTGTTTGGATGCTTGGCATATATGTTTCTTAGACTATATAGACGCAATATATACATGGATTTCAACCGTCTACCTGTTCCATTCATTGTTCTACTTGTCGAAAGGTACAATTAATTACCTTTAAAGGATTAACAATGGGGCTCATTGTTCACTTAAACTTGAAGAACAAAAAATTGGCGAATTGTACTGTTTGGATGCTTTGCATATATGTTTCTTAGACTATATAGACGCAATATATACAATGATTTCAACAGTCTACCTTTTCCATTCATTGTTCTACTTGTCGAAAGTTAGAAATAATTTCCGATAAAGGATTAACAATGGGCCTCGTTGTTCACTTCAACTTGAAGAACAAAAAATTGGCTACTGGTACTGTTTGGATGCTTTGCATATATGTTTCTTAGACTATATAGAAGCAATATATAAAAAGATTTCAACCGTGTACCAGTTCCATTCATTGTTCTACTTGTCGAAAGTTACAAATAATTACCGATAAAGGATTAACCATTGGGGCTCATTGTTCACTTAAACTTGAAGAACAAGAAATTGGCGAATTGTACTGTTTAGATGCTTCGCATTTAGGTTTCTTAGACTATATAGAAGCAACATATACAAAGATTTCAACCGTCTACCTGTTCTATTCATTGTTCATCTTGTCGAAAGTTACAAATAATTTCCGTTTCATGATTATCAATGGGCCTCGTTGTTCACTTAAACTTGAAGAACAAAAAATTGGCGACTGGTACTGTTTGGATGCTTTGCATATATGTTTCTTAGACTATATAGAAGCAATATATAAAAAGATTTCAACCGTCTACCAGTTCCATTCATTGTTCTACTTGTCGAAAGTTACAAATAATTTCCGTTAAGGGATTAACAATGGGGATCGTAGTTTACTTAAACTTGAAGAACAAAAAATTGGCGAATTGTACTGTTTGGATGCTTTGCATATATGTTTCTTAGACTATATAGAAGCAATATATAAAAAGATTTCAACCGTGTACCTGTTCCATTCATTGTTCTACTTGTCGAAAGTTACAAATAATTACCGATAAAGGATTAACCATTGGGGCTCATTGTTCACTTAAACTTGAAGAACAAAAAATTCGTGAATGGTACTGTTTGGATGCTTTGCATATATGTTGCTTAGACTATATAGAAGCAATATATACAAAGATTTCAACCATCTACCTGTTCCATTCATTGTTCTACTTGTCGAAAGTTACAAATAATTTCCGATAACGGATTAACCATTTTGGCTCATTGTTCATTTAAACTTGAAGAACAAAAAATTGGCGAATTGTACTGTTTGGTTGCTTTGCATATATGTTTCTTATACTATATAGAAGCAATATATACAAAGATTTCAACCGTCTACCTGTTCCATTCACTGTTCTACTTGTCGAAAGTTACAAATAATTTCCGGTAAGGGATTAACAATGGGGATCGTAGTTTACTTAAACTTGAAGAACAAAAAATTGGCGAATTGGACTGTTTGGATGCTTTGCATAAATGTTTCTTAGACTATATAGAAGCAATATATACAATGATTTCAACAGTCTACCTGTTCCATTCATTGTTCTAGTTGTCGAAAGTTACAAGTAATTTCCTTTAAAGGATTAACAATGGGGCTCATTGTTCACTTAAACTTGAAGAACAAAAAATTGGCGTATTGTACTGTTTGGATGCTTTGCATATATGTTTCTTATACTATATAGAAGCAATATATACAATGATTTCAACAGTCTACCTGTCCCATTCATTGTTCTACTTGTAGAAATTTACAAATAATTTCCGATAAAGGATTAACCATTGGGGCTCATTGTTCACTTAAACTTGAAGAACAAAAAATTGGCGAATGGTACTGTTTGGATGCTTTGCATATATGTTTCTTAGACTATATAGAAGCAATATATACAAAGATTTCAACCGTCTACCTTTTCCATTCATTGTTCTACTTGTCGAAAGTTACAAATAATTTCCGATAACGGATTAACCATTAGGGCTCATTGTTCACTTAAACTTGAAGAACAAAAAATTGGCGAATTGTACTGTTTGGATGCTTTGCGTACATGTTTCTTAGACTATATGGAAGCAATATATACAAAGATTTCATCCGTCTACGTGTTCCAAGCATTGTTCTACTTGTAGAAATTTAGAATTAATTTCCGTTAAAGGATTAACAATGGGGCTCGTAGTTCACTTAAACTTGAAGAACAAAAAATTGGCGAATTGTACTGTTTTGATGCTTTGCATGTATGTTTCTTAGACTATATAGAAGCAATGTATACAAAGATTTCAACCGTCTACCTGTTCCATTCATTGTTCTACTTGTCGAAAGTTACAAATAATTTCCGATAAAGGATTAACAATGGGGCTCATTGTTCACTTAAACTTGAAGGACAAAAAATTGGCGAATTGTACTGTTTGGATGCTTTGCATATATGTTTTCTAGATTATATAGAAGCAATATATACAAAGATTTCAACCGTCTACCTGTTCGATTCATTGTTCTACTTGTCGAAAGTTACAAATAATTTCCGATAAAGGATTAACAATGGGGCTCATTGTTCACTTAAACTTGAAGGACAAAAAATTGGCGAATGGTACTGTTTGGATGCTTTGCGTACATGTTTCTTAGACTATATGGAAGCAATAGATACAAAGATTTCAACCGTCTACCTGTTCCATTCAATGTTCTACTTGTCGAAAGTTACAAACAATTTCCGATAAAGGATTAACAATGGGGCTCATTGTTCACTTAAACTTGATGAACAAAAAATTGGCGAATGGTACTGTTTGGATGCTTTGCATATATGTTTCCAATACTATATAGAAGCAATATATACATAGATTTCAACCGTCTACCTGTTCCATTCACTGTTCTACTTGTCGAAAGTTACAAATAATTTCCGTTAAGGGATTAACAATGGGGATCGTAGTTTACTTAAACTTGAAGAACAAAAAATTGGCGAATGGTACTGTTTTGATGCTTTGCGTACATGTTTCTTAAACTATATGGAAGCAATATATACAATGATTTCAACCGTCTACCTGTTCCATTCATTGTTCTACTTGTCGAAAGTTACAAATAATTACCGATAAAGGACTAACCATTGGGGCTCATTGTTCACTTAAACTTGAAGAACAAAAATTGGCGAATTGTACTGTTTGGATGCTTTGCATATATGTTTTTTAGATTATATAGAAGCAATATATACAAAGATTTCAACCGTCTACCTGTTCGATTCATTGTTCCACTTGTCGAAAGTTACAAATAATTTCCGTTAAGGGATTAACAATGGGGATCGTAGTTTACTTAAACTTGAAGAACAAAAGATTGGCGAATGGTACTGTTTGGATGCTTTGCGTACATGTTTCTTAAACTATATGGAAGCAATATATACAATGATTTCAACCGTCTACCTGTTCCATTCATTGTTCTACTTGTCGAAAGTTACAAATAATTACCGATAAAGGACTAACCATTGGGGCTCATTGTTCACTTAAACTTGAAGAACAAAAAATTGGCGAATTGTACTGTTTGGATGCTTTGCATAGATGTTTTTTAGATTATATAGAAGCAATATATACAAACATTTCAACCGTCTACCTGTTCGATTCATTGTTCAACTTGTCGAAAGTTACAAATAATTTCCGATAAAGGATTAACAATGGGGCTCATTGTTCACTTAAACTTGAAGGACAAAAAATTGGCGAATGGTTCTGTTTGGATGCTTTGCGTACATGTTTCTTACATTATATAGAAGCAATATATACAAAGATTTCAACCGTCTACCTGTTCCATTCATTGTTCTACTTGTCGAAAATTACAAGTAATTTCCGATAAAGGATTAACCATTGGGGCTCCTTGTTCACTTAAACTTGAAGAACAAAAAATTGGCGAATGGTACTGTTTGGATGCTTTGCGTACATGTTTCTTAGACTATATGGAAGCAATATATACAAAGATTTCATCCGTCTACGTGTTCCAAGCATTGTTCTACTTGTAGAAATTTAGAATTAATTTCCGTTAAAGGATTAACAATGGGACTCGTAGTTCACTTAAACTTGAAGAACAAAAAATTGGCGATTGCTACTGTTTAGATGCTTTGCATATATGTTTCTTAGATTATATAGAAGCAATATATACAAAGATTTCAACCGTCTACCTGTTCCATTCATTGTTCTACTTGCCGAAATTTACAAATAATTTCCGTTAAAGGATTAACAATGGGGCTCGTTGTTCACTTAAACTTGAAGAACAAAAAATTGGCGAATTGTACTGTTTGGATGCTTTGCATATATGTTTCCGGTACTATATAGGAGCAATATATACAAAGATTTCAACCGTCTACCTGTTCCATTCACTGTTCTACTTGTCGAAAGTTACAAATAATTTCCGTTAAGGGATTAACAATGGGGATCGTAGTTTACTTAAACTTGAAGAACAAAAAATTGGCGAATGGTACTGTTTGGATGCTTTGCGTACATGTTTCTTAAACTATATGGAAGCAATATATACAATGATTTCAACCGTCTACCTGTTCCATTCATTGTTCTACTTGTCGAAAGTTACAAATAATTACCGATAAAGGACTAACCATTGGGGCTCATTGTTCACTTAAACTTGAAGAACAAAAAATTGGCGAATTGTACTGTTTGGATG
This sequence comes from Cerceris ruficornis, assembly GCA_963989415.1. Lineage (NCBI taxonomy): Eukaryota > Metazoa > Arthropoda > Insecta > Hymenoptera > Crabronidae > Cerceris > Cerceris ruficornis. The sequence goes on from CAXDIW010000460.1 coordinate 310,019, forward strand.
CTTTGCATAGATGTTTTTTAGATTATATAGAAGCAATATATACAAACATTTCAACCGTCTACCTGTTGGATTCATTGTTCCACTTGTCGAAAGTTACAAATAATTTCCGATAAAGGATTAACAATGGGGCTCATTGTTCACTTAAACTTGAAGGACAAAAAATTGGCGAATGGTACTGTTTGGATGCTTTGCGTACATGTTTCTTAGACTATATGGAAGCAATATATACAAGGATTTCAACCGTCTACCTGTTCCATTCATTGTTCTACTTGTCGCAAGTTACAAATAATTTCCGTTAAAGTATTAACAATGGGGCTCGTAGTTCACTTAAACTTGAAGAACAAATAATTGGCGAATTGTACTGTTTGGATGATTTGCATATATGTTTCTTAGACTTTATAGAAGCAATATATACAAAGATTTCAACCGTCTACCTGTTCCATTCATTGTTCTACTTGTCGAAAGTTACAAATAATTTCCGTTAAGGGATTAACAATGGGGATCGTAGTTTACTTAAACTTGAAGAACAAGAAATTGGCGAATTGTACTGTTTGGATGGTTTGCATATATGTTTCTTAGACTATATAGAAGTAATATATAAAATGATTTCAACCGTCTACCTATTCCATTCATTGTTCTACTTGCCGAAATTTACAAATAATTTCCTTTAAAGGATTAACAGTGGGGCTCGTAGTTTACTTAAACTTGAAGAACAAGAAATTGGCGAATTGTACTGTTTGGATGGTTTGCATATATGTTTCTTAGACTATATAGAAGTAATATATAAAATGATTTCAACCGTCTACCTATTCCATTCATTGTTCTACTTGCCGAAATTTACAAATAATTTCCTTTAAAGGATTAACAGTGGGGCTCGTAGTTCACTTAAACTTGAAGAACAAAAAATTGGCGAATGCTACTATTTGGATGCTTTGAATATATGTTTCTTATATTATATAGAAGCAATATATACAAAGATTTCAATCGTCTACCTGTTCCATTCATTGTTCTACTTGTCGAAAGTTACAAATAATTTCCGATAAAGGATTAACAATGGGGCTCGTAGTTCACTTAAACTTGAAGAACAAAAAATTGGCGAATGGTACTGTTTGGATGCTTTGCGTACATGTTTCTTAAACTATATGGAAGCAATATATACAATGATTTCAACCGTCTAGCTGTTCCATTCATTGTTCTACTTGTCGATAGTTACAAATAATTACCGATAAAGGACTAACTATTGGGGCTCATTGTTCACTTAAACTTGAAGAACAAAAAATTGGCGAATTGTACTGTTTGGATGCTTTGCATATATGTTTTTTAAATTATATAGAAGCAATATATACAAAGATTTCAACCGTCTACCTGTTCGATTCATTGTTCTACTTGTCGAAAGTTACAAATAATTTCCGATAAAGGATTAACAATGGGGCTCATTGTTCACTTAAACTTGAAGGACAAAAAATTGGCGAATGGTACTGTTTGGATGCTTTGCGTACATGTTTCTTAAACTATATGGAAGCAATATATACAATGATTTCAACCGTCTAGCTGTTCCATTCATTGTTCTACTTGTCGATAGTTACAAATAATTACCGATAAAGGACTAACTATTGGGGCTCATTGTTCACTTAAACTTGAAGAACAAAAAATTGGCGTATTGTACTGTTTGGATGCTTTGCATATATGTTTCTTATACTATATAGAAGCAATATATACAATGATTTCAACAGTCTACCTGTCCCATTCATTGTTCTACTTGTAGAAATTTACAAATAATTTCCGATAAAGGATTAACCATTGGGGCTCATTGTTCACTTAAACTTGAAGAACAAAAAATTGGCGAATGGTACTGTTTGGATGCTTTGCATATATGTTTCTTAGACTATATAGAAGCAATATATACAAAGATTTCAACCGTCTACCTTTTCCATTCATTGTTCTACTTGTCGAAAGTTACAAATAATTTCCGTTAAGGGATTAACAATGGGGATCGTAGTTTACTTAAACTTGAAGAACAAAAAATTGGCGAATTGTACTGTTTGGATGCTTTGCATATATGTTTCTTAGACTATATAGACGCAATATATACAAGAATTTCAACCATCTACCTGTTCCATTCATTGTTCTACTTGTCGAAAGTTGCAAATAATTACCGATAAAGGATTAACCATTGGGGCTCATTGTTCACTTAAACTTGAAGAACAAAAAATTGGCGAATTGTACTGTTTGGACGCTTTGCATATATGTTTCTTGGACTATATTGAAGCAATATATACAATGATTTCAACAGTCTACCTGTTCCATTCATTGTTCTACTTGTCGAAATTTACAAATAATTTCCGATAAAGGATTAACAATGGGGCTCATTGTTCACTTAAACTTGAAGAACAAAAAATTGGCGAATGGTACTGTTTGGATGCTTTGCATATATGTTTCTTAGACTATATAGAAGCAATATATACATTGATTTCAACCGTCTACCTGTTCCACTCATTGTTCTACTTGTCGCAAGTTACAAATAATTTCCGTTAAAGTGTTAACAATGGGGCTCGTAGTTCACTTAAACTTGAAGATGAAATAATTGGCGAATTGTACTGTTTGGATGCTTTGCATATATGTTTCTTAGATTATATAGAAGCAATATATACAAAGATTTCAACCGTCTACCTGTTCCATTCAATGTTCTACTTGTCGAAAGCTACAAATAATTTCCGATAACGGATTAACCATTGGGGCTCATTGTTCACTTAAACTTGAAGAAAAAAAAATTGGCGAATTGTACTGTTTGCATGCTTTGCATATATGTTTCCGATACTATATAGAAGCAATATATACAAAGATTTCAACCGTCTACCTGTTCCATTCACTGTTCTACTTGTCGAAAGTTACAAATAATTTCCGTTAAGGGATTAACAATGGGGATCGTAGTTTACTTAAACTTGAAGAACTAAAAATTGGCGAATTGTACTGTTTGGATGCTTTGCATATATGTTTCTTAGACTATATAGAAGCAATATATACAATGATTTCAACAGTCTACCTGTTCCATTCATTGTTCTACTTGTCGAAAGTTACAAATAATTTCCTTTAAAGGCTTAACAATGGGGCTCGTAGTTCACTTAAACTTGAAGAACAAAAAATTGGCGAATGGTACTGTTTGGATGCTTTGCATATATGTTTCTTATACTATATAGAAGCAATAGATACAAAGATTTCAACCGTCTACCTGTTCCATTCAATGATCTACTTGTCGAAAGTTACAAATAATTTCCGATAAAGGACTAACAATGGGGCTCATTGTTCACTTAAACTTGATGAACAAAAAATTGGCGAATGGTACTATTTGGATGCTTTGCATATATGTTTCATAGACTATATGGAAGCAATATATACAAAGATTTCAACCGTCTGCGTGTTCCAATCATTGTTCTACTTGTAGAAAGTTACAATTAATTTCCGTTAAAGGATTAACAATGGGGCTCGTAGTTCACTTAAACTTGAAGAACCAAAAATTGGCGAATTGTACTGTTTGGATGCTTTATATATATGTTTCTTAGACTATATAGAAGCAATATATACAAAGATTTCAACCGTCTACCTGTTCCATTCATTGTTCTACTTGTCGAAAGTTACAATTAATTTCCTTTAAACGATTAACAATGGGGCTCATTGTTCACTTAAACTTGAAGAACAAAAAATTGGCGAATGGTACTGTTTGGATGCTTTGCATATATGTTTCTTAGACTATATGGAAGCAATATATACAAAGATTTCAACCGTCTGCGTGTTCCAATCATTGTTCTACTTGTAGAAAGTTACAATTAATTTCCGTTAAAGGATTAACAATGGGGCTCGTAGTTCACTTAAACTTGAAGAACAAAAAATTGGCGAATTGTACTGTTTGGATGCTTTGCATATATGTTTCTTAGACTATATAGACGCAATATATACAAGGATTTCAACAGTCTACCTGTTCCATTCATTGTTCTACTTGTCGAAAGTTACAAATAATTTCCTTTAAAGGATTAACAATGGGGCTCGTTGTTCACTTAAACTTGAAGAACAATAAATTGGCGAATTGTACTGTTTGGATGCTTTGCATATATGTTTCTTAGACTATATAGAAGCAATATATACAAAGATTTTAACCGTCTACCTGTCCCATTCATTGTTCTACTTGTCGAAAGTTACAATTAATTTCCTTTAAAGGATTAACAATGTGGCTCGTAGTTCACTTAAACTTGAAGTACAAAAAATTGGCGAATTGTACTGTTAGGATGCTTTGCATATATGTTTCGTAGACTATATAGAAGCAATATATACAAATATTTCAACCGTCTAACTGTTCCATTCATTGTTCTACTTGTCGAAAATTACAAATAATTTCCGATAAAGGATTAACCATTGGGGCTCATTGTTCACTTAAACTTGAAGAACAAAAAATTGGCGAATGGTACTGTTTGGATGCTTTGCATATATGTTTCTTAGACTATATAGAAGCAATATATACAAAGATTTCAACCGTCTACCTGTTCCATTCATTGTTCTACTTGTCGAAAGTTACAATTAATTTCCTTTAAAGGATTAACAATGGGGCTCATTGTTCACTTAAACTTGAAGAACAAAAAATTGGCGAATGGTACTGTTTGGATGCTTTGCATATATGTTTCTTAGACTATATGGAAGCAATATATACAAAGATTTCAACCGTCTGCGTGTTCCAATCATTGTTCTACTTGTAGAAAGTTACAATTAATTTCCGTTAAAGGATTAACAATGGGGCTCGTAGTTCACTTAAACTTGAAGAACAAAAAATTGGCGAATTGTACTGTTTGGATGCTTTGCATATATGTTTCTTAGACTATATAGACGCAATATATACAAGGATTTCAACCGTCTACCTGTTCCATTCATTGTTCTACTTGTCGAAAGTTACAAATAATTTCCTTTAAAGGATTAACAATGGGGCTCGTTGTTCACTTAAACTTGAAGAACAATAAATTGGCGAATTGTACTGTTTGGATGCTTTGCATATATGTTTCTTAGACTATATAGAAGCAATATATACAAAGATTTCAACCGTCTACCTGTTCCATTCATTGTTCTACTTGTCGAAAGTTACAATTAATTTCCTTTAAAGGATTAACAATGGGGCTCGTAATTCACTTAAACTTGAAGTACAAAAAATTGGCGAATTGTACTGTTAGGATGCTTTGCATATATGTTTCGTAGACTATATAGAAGCAATATATACAAATATTTCAACCGTCTAACTGTTCCATTCATTGTTCTACTTGTCGAAAATTACAAATAATTTCCGATAAAGGATTAACCATTGGGGCTCATTGTTCACTTAAACTTGAAGAACAAAAAATTGGCGAATGGTACTGTTTGGATGCTTTGCATATATGTTTCTTAGACTATATAGAAGCAATATATACAAAGATTTCAACCGTCTACCTGTTCCATTCATTGTTCTACTTGTCGAAAGTTACAATTAATTTCCTTTAAAGGATTAACAATGGGGCTCATTGTTCACTTAAACTTGAAGAACAAAAAATTGGCGAATGGTACTGTTTGGATGCTTTGCATATATGTTTCTTAGACTATATGGAAGCAATATATACAAAGATTTCAACCGTCTGCGTGTTCCAATCATTGTTCTACTTGTAGAAAGTTACAATTAATTTCCGTTAAAGGATTAACAATGGGGCTCGTAGTTCACTTAAACTTGAAGAACAAAAAATTGGCGAATTGTACTGTTTGGATGCTTTGCATATATGTTTCTTAGACTATATAGACGCAATATATACAAGGATTTCAACCGTCTACCTGTTCCATTCATTGTTCTACTTGTCGAAAGTTACAAATAATTTCCTTTAAAGGATTAACAATGGGGCTCGTTGTTCACTTAAACTTGAAGAACAATAAATTGGCGAATTGTACTGTTTGGATGCTTTGCATATATGTTTCTTAGACTATATAGAAGCAATATATACAAAGATTTCAACCGTCTACCTGTTCCATTCATTGTTCTACTTGTCGAAAGTTACAATTAATTTCCTTTAAAGGATTAACAATGGGGCTCGTAATTCACTTAAACTTGAAGTACAAAAAATTGGCGAATTGTACTGTTAGGATGCTTTGCATATATGTTTCGTAGACTATATAGAAGCAATATATACAAATATTTCAACCGTCTAACTGTTCCATTCATTGTTCTACTTGTCGAAAATTACAAATAATTTCCGATAAAGGATTAATCATTGGGGCTCATTGTTCACTTAAACTTGAAGAACAAAAAATTGGCGAATGGTACTGTTTGGATGCTTTGCATATATGTTTCTTAGACTATATAGAAGCAATATATACAAAGATTTCAATCGTCTACCTGTTCAATTCACTGTTCTACTTGTCGAAAGTTACAAATAATTTCCGTTAAGGGATTAACAATGGGGATCGTAGGTCACTTAAACTTGAAGAACAAAAAATTGGCGAATGGTACTGTTTGGATGCTTTGCATATATGTTTTTTAGACTATATAGAAGCAATATATACAAAGATTTCAACCGTCTACCTGTTCGATTCATTGTTCTACTTGTCGAAAGGTAGAAACAATTTCCGATAAAGGATTAACAATGGGGCTCATTGTTCACTTAAACTTGAAGGACAAAAAATTGGCGAATGGTACTGTTTGGATGCTTTGCGTACATGTTTCTTAGACTATATGGAAGCAATATATACAAGGATTTCAACCGTCTACCTATTCCATTCATTGTTCTACTTGCCGAAATTTACAAATAATTTCCTTTAAAGGATTAACAATGGGGCTCGTAGTTCACTTAAACTTGAAGAACAAAAATTTGGCGAATGGTACTGTTTGGATGCTTTGCATATATGTTTCTTAGACTATATAGAAGCAATATATACAAAGATTTCAACCGTCTACCTGTTCCATTCATTGTTCTACTTGTCGAAAGTTACAATTAATTTCCTTTAAAGGATTAACAATGGGGCTCGTAGTTCACTTAAAGTTGAAGTACAAAAAATTGGCGAATTGTACTGTTAGGATGCTTTGCATATATGTTTCGTAGACTATATAGAAGCAATATATACAAATATTTCAACCGTCTAACTGTTCCATTCATTGTTCTACTTGTCGAAAATTACAAATAATTTCCGATAACGGATTAACCATTGGGGCTCATTGTTCACTTAAACTTGAAGAAAAAAAAATTGGCGAATTGTACTGTTTGCATGCTTTGCATATATGTTTCCGATACTATATAGAAGCAATATATACAAAGATTTCAACCGTCTACCTGTTCCATTCACTGTTCTACTTGTCGAAAGTTACAAATAATTTCCGTTAAGGGATTAACAATGGGGATCGTAGTTTACTTAAACTTGAAGAACTAAAAATTGGCGAATTGTACTGTTTGGATGCTTTGCATATATGTTTCTTAGACTATATAGAAGCAATATATACAATGATTTCAACAGTCTACCTGTTCCATTCATTGTTCTACTTGTCGAAAGTTACAAATAATTTCCTTTAAAGGCTTAACAATGGGGCTCGTAGTTCACTTAAACTTGAAGAACAAAAAATTGGCGAATGGTACTGTTTGGATGCTTTGCATATATGTTTCTTATACTATATAGAAGCAATAGATACAAAGATTTCAACCGTCTACCTGTTCCATTCAATGATCTACTTGTCGAAAGTTACAAATAATTTCCGATAAAGGACTAACAATGGGGCTCATTGTTCACTTAAACTTGATGAACAAAAAATTGGCGAATGGTACTATTTGGATGCTTTGCATATATCTTTCATAGACTATATGGAAGCAATATATACAAAGATTTCAACCGTCTGCGTGTTCCAATCATTGTTCTACTTGTAGAAAGTTACAATTAATTTCCGTTAAAGGATTAACAATGGGGCTCGTAGTTCACTTAAACTTGAAGAACCAAAAATTGGCGAATTGTACTGTTTGGATGCTTTATATATATGTTTCTTAGACTATATAGAAGCAATATATACAAAGATTTCAACCGTCTACCTGTTCCATTCATTGTTCTACTTGTCGAAAGTTACAATTAATTTCCTTTAAACGATTAACAATGGGGCTCATTGTTCACTTAAACTTGAAGAACAAAAAATTGGCGAATGGTACTGTTTGGATGCTTTGCATATATGTTTCTTAGACTATATGGAAGCAATATATACAAAGATTTCAACCGTCTGCGTGTTCCAATCATTGTTCTACTTGTAGAAAGTTACAATTAATTTCCGTTAAAGGATTAACAATGGGGCTCGTAGTTCACTTAAACTTGAAGAACAAAAAATTGGCGAATTGTACTGTTTGGATGCTTTGCATATATGTTTCTTAGACTATATAGACGCAATATATACAAGGATTTCAACAGTCTACCTGTTCCATTCATTGTTCTACTTGTCGAAAGTTACAAATAATTTCCTTTAAAGGATTAACAATGGGGCTCGTTGTTCACTTAAACTTGAAGAACAATAAATTGGCGAATTGTACTGTTTGGATGCTTTGCATATATGTTTCTTAGACTATATAGAAGCAATATATACAAAGATTTTAACCGTCTACCTGTCCCATTCATTGTTCTACTTGTCGAAAGTTACAATTAATTTCCTTTAAAGGATTAACAATGTGGCTCGTAGTTCACTTAAACTTGAAGTACAAAAAATTGGCGAATTGTACTGTTAGGATGCTTTGCATATATGTTTCGTAGACTATATAGAAGCAATATATACAAATATTTCAACCGTCTAACTGTTCCATTCATTGTTCTACTTGTCGAAAATTACAAATAATTTCCGATAAAGGATTAACCATTGGGGCTCATTGTTCACTTAAACTTGAAGAACAAAAAATTGGCGAATGGTACTGTTTGGATGCTTTGCATATATGTTTCTTAGACTATATAGAAGCAATATATACAAAGATTTCAACCGTCTACCTGTTCCATTCATTGTTCTACTTGTCGAAAGTTACAATTAATTTCCTTTAAAGGATTAACAATGGGGCTCATTGTTCACTTAAACTTGAAGAACAAAAAATTGGCGAATGGTACTGTTTGGATGCTTTGCATATATGTTTCTTAGACTATATGGAAGCAATATATACAAAGATTTCAACCGTCTGCGTGTTCCAATCATTGTTCTACTTGTAGAAAGTTACAATTAATTTCCGTTAAAGGATTAACAATGGGGCTCGTAGTTCACTTAAACTTGAAGAACAAAAAATTGGCGAATGGTACTGTTTGGATGCTTTGCATATATGTTTCTTAGACTATATAGAAGCAATATATACAAATATTTCAACCGTCTAACTGTTCCATTCATTGTTCTACTTGTCGAAAATTACAAATAATTTCCGATAAAGGATTAATCATTGGGGCTCATTGTTCACTTAAACTTGAAGAACAAAAAATTGGCGAATGGTACTGTTTGGATGCTTTGCATATATGTTTCTTAGACTATATAGAAGCAATATATACAAAGATTTCAATCGTCTACCTGTTCAATTCACTGTTCTACTTGTCGAAAGTTACAAATAATTTCCGTTAAGGGATTAACAATGGGGATCGTAGGTCACTTAAACTTGAAGAACAAAAAATTGGCGAATGGTACTGTTTGGATGCTTTGCATATATGTTTTTTAGACTATATAGAAGCAATATATACAAAGATTTCAACCGTCTACCTGTTCGATTCATTGTTCTACTTGTCGAAAGGTAGAAACAATTTCCGATAAAGGATTAACAATGGGGCTCATTGTTCACTTAAACTTGAAGGACAAAAAATTGGCGAATGGTACTGTTTGGATGCTTTGCGTACATGTTTCTTAGACTATATGGAAGCAATATATACAAGGATTTCAACCGTCTACCTATTCCATTCATTGTTCTACTTGCCGAAATTTACAAATAATTTCCTTTAAAGGATTAACAATGGGGCTCGTAGTTCACTTAAACTTGAAGAACAAAAATTTGGCGAATGGTACTGTTTGGATGCTTTGCATATATGTTTCTTAGACTATATAGAAGCAATATATACAAAGATTTCAACCGTCTACCTGTTCCATTCATTGTTCTACTTGTCGAAAGTTACAATTAATTTCCTTTAAAGGATTAACAATGGGGCTCGTAGTTCACTTAAAGTTGAAGTACAAAAAATTGGCGAATTGTACTGTTAGGATGCTTTGCATATATGTTTCGTAGACTATATAGAAGCAATATATACAAATATTTCAACCGTCTAACTGTTCCATTCATTGTTCTACTTGTCGAAAATTACAAATAATTTCCGATAAAGGATTAACCATTGGGGCTCATTGTTCACTTAAACTTGAAGAACAAAAAATTGGCGAATGGTACTGTTTGGATGCTTTGCATATATGTTTCTTAGACTATATAGAAGCAATATATACAAAGATTTCAATCGTCTACCTGTTCCATTCACTGTTCTACTTGTCGAAAGTTACAAATAATTTCCGTTAAGGGATTAACAATGGGGATCGTAGGTCACTTAAACTTGAAGAACAAAAAATTGGCGAATGGTACTGTTTGGATGCTTTGCATATATGTTTTTTAGACTATATAGAAGCAATATATACAAAGATTTCAACAGTCTACCTGTTCGATTCATTGTTCTACTTGTCGAAAGTTAGAAACAATTTCCGATAAAAGATTAACAATGGGGCTCATTGTTCACTTAAACTTGAAGGACAAAAAATTGGCGAATGGTACTGTTTGGATGCTTTGCGTACATGTTTCTTAGACTATATGGAAGCAATATATACAAGGATTTCAACCGTCTACCTATTCCATTCATTGATCTACTTGTCGAAAGTTACAAATAATTACCGATAAAGGATTAACCATTGGGGCTCATTGTTCACTTAAACTTGAAGAACAAGAAATTGGCGAATTGTACTGTTTGGATGCTTTGCATATATGTTTCGTAGACTATATAGAAGCAATATATACAATGATTTCAACCGTCTCAATGATCCATTCATTGTTCTACTTGTCGAAAGTTACAAATAAATTCCGTTAAGGGATTAACAATGGGGATCGTAGTTTACTTAAACTTGAAGAACAAGAAATTGGCGAATTGTACTGTTTGGATGCTTTGCATATATGTTTCGTAGACTATATAGAAGCAATATATACAATGATTTCAACCGTCTAAATGATCCATTCATTGTTCTACTTGTCGAAATTTACAAATAATCTCCGTTTCATGATTATCAATGGTCCTCGTCGTTCACTTAAACTTGAAGAACAAAACATTGGCGACTGGTACTGTTTGGATGCTTTGCATATATGTTTCTTAGACTATATAGAAGCAATATATAAAAAGATTTCACCCGTGTACCAGTTCCATTCATTGTTCTACATGTCGAGAGTTACAAATAATTTCCGTTAAGGGATTAACAATGGGGATCGTAGTTTACTTAAACTTGAAGAACAAAAAATTGGCGAATTGTACTGTTTGGATGCTTTGCATATATGTTTCTTAGACTATATAGACGCAATATATACAAGAATTTCAACCGTCTACCTGTTCCATTCATTGTTCTACTTGTCGAAAGTTACAAATAATTTCCGGTAAGGGATTAACAATGGGGATCGTAGTTTACTTAAACTTGAAGAACAAAAAATTGGCGAATTGTACTGTTTGGATGCTTTGCATAAATGTTTCTTAGACTATATAGAAGCAATATATACAAAGATTTCAACCGTCTACCTTTTCCATTCATTGTTCTACTTGTCGAAAGTTACAAATAATTTCCGTTAAGGGATTAACAATGGGGATCGTAGTTTACTTAAACTTGAAGAACAAAAAATTGGCGAATTGTACTGTTTGGATGCTTTGCATATATGTTTCTTAGACTATATAGACGCAATATATACAAGAATTTCAACCATCTACCTGTTCCATTCATTGTTCTACTTGTCGAAAGTTGCAAATAATTACCGATAAAGGATTAACCATTGGGGCTCATTGTTCACTTAAACTTGAAGAACAAAAAATTGGCGAATTGTACTGTTTGGACGCTTTGCATATATGTTTCTTGGACTATATTGAAGCAATATATACAATGATTTCAACAGTCTACCTGTTCCATTCATTGTTCTACTTGTCGAAATTTACAAATAATTTCCGATAAAGGATTAACAATGGGGCTCATTGTTCACTTAAACTTGAAGAACAAAAAATTGGCGAATGGTACTGTTTGGATGCTTTGCATATATGTTTCTTAGACTATATAGAAGCAATATATACATTGATTTCAACCGTCTACCTGTTCCACTCATTGTTCTACTTGTAGCAAGTTACAAATAATTTCCGTTAAAGTGTTAACAATGGGGCTCGTAGTTCACTTAAACTTGAAGATGAAATAATTGGCGAATTGTACTGTTTGGATGCTTTGCATATATGTTTCTTAGATTATATAGAAGCAATATATACAAAGATTTCAACCGTCTACCTGTTCCATTCAATGTTCTACTTGTCGAAAGCTACAAATAATTTCCGATAACGGATTAACCATTGGGGCTCATTGTTCACTTAAACTTGAAGAAAAAAAAATTGGCGAATTGTACTGTTTGCATGCTTTGCATATATGTTTCCGATACTATATAGAAGCAATATATACAAAGATTTCAACCGTCTACCTGTTCCATTCACTGTTCTACTTGTCGAAAGTTACAAATAATTTCCGTTAAGGGATTAACAATGGGGATCGTAGTTTACTTAAACTTGAAGAACTAAAAATTGGCGAATTGTACTGTTTGGATGCTTTGCATATATGTTTCTTAGACTATATAGAAGCAATATATACAATGATTTCAACAGTCTACCTGTTCCATTCATTGTTCTACTTGTCGAAAGTTACAAATAATTTCCTTTAAAGGATTAACAATGGGGCTCATTGTTCACTTAAACTTGATGAACAAAAAATTGGCGAATGGTACTATTTGGATGCTTTGCATATATGTTTCATAGACTATATGGAAGCAATATATACAAAGATTTCAACCGTCTGCGTGTTCCAATCATTGTTCTACTTGTAGAAAGTTACAATTAATTTCCGTTAAAGGATTAACAATGGGGCTCGTAGTTCACTTAAACTTGAAGAACCAAAAATTGGCGAATTGTACTGTTTGGATGCTTTATATATATGTTTCTTAGACTATATAGAAGCAATATATACAAAGATTTCAACCGTCTACCTGTTCCATTCATTGTTCTACTTGTCGAAAGTTACAATTAATTTCCTTTAAACGATTAACAATGGGGCTCATTGTTCACTTAAACTTGAAGAACAAAAAATTGGCGAATGGTACTGTTTGGATGCTTTGCATATATGTTTCTTAGACTATATGGAAGCAATATATACAAAGATTTCAACCGTCTGCGTGTTCCAATCATTGTTCTACTTGTAGAAAGTTACAATTAATTTCCGTTAAAGGATTAACAATGGGGCTCGTAGTTCACTTAAACTTGAAGAACAAAAAATTGGCGAATTGTACTGTTTGGATGCTTTGCATATATGTTTCTTAGACTATATAGACGCAATATATACAAGGATTTCAACCGTCTACCTGTTCCATTCATTGTTCTACTTGTCGAAAGTTACAAATAATTTCCTTTAAAGGATTAACAATGGGGCTCGTTGTTCACTTAAACTTGAAGAACAATAAATTGGCGAATTGTACTGTTTGGATGCTTTGCATATATGTTTCTTAGACTATATAGAAGCAATATATACAAAGATTTTAACCGTCTACCTGTCCCATTCATTGTTCTACTTGTCGAAAGTTACAATTAATTTCCTTTAAAGGATTAACAATGTGGCTCGTAGTTCACTTAAACTTGAAGTACAAAAAATTGGCGAATTGTACTGTTAGGATGCTTTGCATATATGTTTCGTAGACTATATAGAAGCAATATATACAAATATTTCAATCGTCTAACTGTTCCATTCATTGTTCTACTTGTCGAAAATTACAAATAATTTCCGATAAAGGATTAACCATTGGGGCTCATTGTTCACTTAAACTTGAAGAACAAAAAATTGGCGAATGGTACTGTTTGGATGCTTTGCATATATGTTTCTTAGACTATATAGAAGCAATATATACAAAGATTTCAACCGTCTACCTGTTCCATTCATTGTTCTACTTGTCGAAAGTTACAATTAATTTCCTTTAAAGGATTAACAATGGGGCTCATTGTTCACTTAAACTTGAAGAACAAAAAATTGGCGAATGGTACTGTTTGGATGCTTTGCATATATGTTTCTTAGACTATATGGAAGCAATATATACAAAGATTTCAACCGTCTGCGTGTTCCAATCATTGTTCTACTTGTAGAAAGTTACAATTAATTTCCGTTAAAGGATTAACAATGGGGCTCGTAGTTCACTTAAACTTGAAGAACAAAAAATTGGCGAATTGTACTGTTTGGATGCTTTGCATATATGTTTCTTAGACTATATAGACGCAATATATACAAGGATTTCAACCGTCTACCTGTTCCATTCATTGTTCTACTTGTCGAAAGTTACAAATAATTTCCTTTAAAGGATTAACAATGGGGCTCGTTGTTCACTTAAACTTGAAGAACAATAAATTGGCGAATTGTACTGTTTGGATGCTTTGCATATATGTTTCTTAGACTATATAGAAGCAATATATACAAAGATTTCAACCGTCTACCTGTTCCATTCATTGTTCTACTTGTCGAAAGTTACAATTAATTTCCTTTAAAGGATTAACAATGGGGCTCGTAGTTCACTTAAACTTGAAGTACAAAAAATTGGCGAATTGTACTGTTAGGATGCTTTGCATATATGTTTCGTAGACTATATAGAAGCAATATATACAAATATTTCAACCGTCTAACTGTTCCATTCATTGTTCTACTTGTCGAAAATTACAAATAATTTCCGATAAAGGATTAATCATTGGGGCTCATTGTTCACTTAAACTTGAAGAACAAAAAATTGGCGAATGGTACTGTTTGGATGCTTTGCATATATGTTTCTTAGACTATATAGAAGCAATATATACAAAGATTTCAATCGTCTACCTGTTCAATTCACTGTTCTACTTGTCGAAAGTTACAAATAATTTCCGTTAAGGGATTAACAATGGGGATCGTAGGTCACTTAAACTTGAAGAACAAAAAATTGGCGAATGGTACTGTTTGGATGCTTTGCATATATGTTTTTTAGACTATATAGAAGCAATATATACAAAGATTTCAACCGTCTACCTGTTCCATTCATTGTTCTACTTGTCGAAAGTTACAATTAATTTCCTTTAAAGGATTAACAATGGGGCTCGTAGTTCACTTAAAGTTGAAGTACAAAAAATTGGCGAATTGTACTGTTAGGATGCTTTGCATATATGTTTCGTAGACTATATAGAAGCAATATATACAAATATTTCAACCGTCTAACTGTTCCATTCATTGTTCTACTTGTCGAAAATTACAAATAATTTCCGATAAAGGATTAACCATTGGGGCTCATTGTTCACTTAAACTTGAAGAACAAAAAATTGGCGAATGGTACTGTTTGGATGCTTTGCATATATGTTTCTTAGACTATATAGAAGCAATATATACATAGATTTCAATCGTCTACCTGTTCCATTCACTGTTCTACTTGTCGAAAGTTACAAATAATTTCCGTTAAGGGATTAACAATGGGGATCGTAGGTCACTTAAACTTGAAGAACAAAAAATTGGCGAATGGTACTGTTTGGATGCTTTGCATATATGTTTTTTAGACTATATAGAAGCAATATATACAAAGATTTCAACCGTCTACCTGTTCGATTCATTGTTCTACTTGTCGAAAGTTAGAAACAATTTCCGATAAAAGATTAACAATGGGGCTCATTGTTCACTTAAACTTGAAGGACAAAAAATTGGCGAATGGTACTGTTTGGATGCTTTGCGTACATGTTTCTTAGACTATATGGAAGCAATATATACAAGGATTTCAACCGTCTACCTATTCCATTCATTGATCTACTTGTCGAAAGTTACAAATAATTACCGATAAAGGATTAACCATTGGGGCTCATTGTTCACTTAAACTTGTTGGACAAAAAATTGGCGAATGGTACTGTTTGGATGCTTTGCGTACATGTTTCTTAGACTATATGGAAGCAATATATACAAGGATTTCAACCGTCTACCTATTCCATTCATTGTTCTACTTGTCGAAAGTTACAAATAATGTCCGATAAAGGATTAACAATGGGGCTCATTGTTCACTTAAACTTGAAGAACAAAAAATTGGCGAATGGTACTGTTTGGATGCTTTGCATATATGTTTCGTAGACTATATAGAAGCAATATATACAAATATTTCAACCGTCTAACTGTTCCATTCATTGTTCTACTTGTCGAAAATTACAAATAATTTCCGATAATGGATTAACCATTGGGGCTCATTGTTCACTTAAACTTGAAGAACAAAAAATTGGCGAATGGTACTGTTTGGATGCTTTGCATATATGTTTCTTAGACTATATAGAAGCAATATATACAAAGATTTCAATCGTCTACCTGTTCCATTCACTGTTCTACTTGTCGAAAGTTACAAATAATTTCCGTTAAGGGATTAACAATGGGGATCGTAGGTCACTTAAACTTGAAGAACAAAAAATTGGCGAATGGTACTGTTTGGATGCTTTCCATATATGTTTTTTAGACTATATAGAAGCAATATATACAAAGATTTCAACCGTCTACCTGTTCGATTCATTGTTCTACTTGTCGAAAGTTAGAAACAATTTCCGATAAAGGATTAACAAAGGGGCTCATTGTTCACTTAAACTTGAAGGACAAAAAATTGGCGAATGGTACTGTTTGGATGCTTTGCGTACATGTTTCTTAGACTATATGGAAGCAATATATACAAGGATTTCAACCGTCTACCTATTCCATTCATTGTTCTACTTGTCGAAAGTTACAAATAATTACCGATAAAGGATTAACCATTAGGGCTCATTGTTCACTTAAACTTGAAGAACAAGAAATTGGCGAATTGTACTGTTTGGATGCTTTGCATATATGTTTCGTAGACTATATAGAAGCAATATATACAATGATTTCAACCGTCTAAATGATCCATTCATTGTTCTACTTGTCGAAAGTTACAAATAAATTCCGTTAAGGGATTAACAATGGGGATCGTAGTTTACTTAAACTTGAAGAACAAGAAATTGGCGAATTGTACTGTTTGGATGCTTTGCATATATGTTTCGTAGACTATATAGAAGCAATATATACAATGATTTCAACCGTCTAAATGATCCATTCATTGTTCTACTTGTCGAAATTTACAAATAATTTCCGTCTCATGATTATCAATGGTCCTCGTTGTTCACTTAAACTTGAAGAACAAAACATTGGCGACTGGTACTGTTTGGATGCTTTGCATATATGTTTCTTAGACTATATAGAAGCAATATATAAAAAGATTTCAACCGTGTACCAGTTCCATTCATTGTTCTACTTGTCGAAAGTTACAAATAATTTCCGTTAAGGGATTAACAATGGGGATCGTAGTTTACTTAAACTTGAAGAACAAAAAATTGGCGAATTGTACTGTTTGGATGCTTTGCATATATGTTTCTTAGACTATATAGACGCAATATATACAAGAATTTCAACCGTCTACCTGTTCCATTCATTGCTCTACTTGTCGAAAGTTACAAATAATTTCCGGTAAGGGATTAACAATGGGGATCGTAGTTTACTTAAACTTGAAGAACAAAAAATTGGCGAATTGTACTGTTTGGATGCTTTGCATAAATGTTTCTTAGACTATATAGAAGCAATATATACAATGATTTCAACCGTCTACCTATTCCATTCATTGTTCTACTTGCCGAAATTTACAAATAATTTCCTTTAAAGAATTAACAATGGGGCTCATAGTTCACTTAAACTTGAAGAACAAAAATTTGGCGAATGGTACTGTTTGGATGCTTTGCATATATGTTTCTTAGACTATATAGAAGCAATATATACAAAGATTTCAATCGTCTACCTGTTCCATTCACTGTTCTACTTGTCGAAAGTTACAAATAATTTCCGTTAAGGGATTAACAATGGGGATCGTAGTTTACTTAAACTTGAAGAACAAAAAATTGGCGAATTGTACTGTTTGGATGCTTTGCATATATGTTTCTTAGACTATATAGACGCAATATATACAAGAATTTCAACCGTCTACCTGTTCCATTCATTGTTCTACTTGTCGAAAGTTACAAATAATTTCCGGTAAGGGATTAACAATGGGGATCGTAGTTTACTTAATCTTGAAGAACAAAAAATTGGCGAATTGTACTGTTTGGATGCTTTGCATAAATGTTTCTTAGACTATATAGAAGCAATATATACAATGATTTCAACCGTCTACCTATTCCATTCATTGTTCTACTTGCCGAAATTTACAAATAATTTCCTTTAAAGGATTAACAATGGGGCTCGTAGTTCACTTAAACTTGAAGAACAAAAATTTGGCGAATGGTACTGTTTGGATGCTTTGCATATATGTTTCTTAGACTATATAGAAGCAATATATACAAAGATTTCAACCGTCTACCTGTTCCATTCATTGTTCTACTTGTCGAAAGTTACAATTTATTTCCTTTAAAGGATTAACAATGGGGCTCGTAGTTCACTTAAACTTGAAGTACAAAAAATTGGCGAATTGTACTGTTAGGATGCTTTGCATATATGTTTCGTAGACTATATAGAAGCAATATATACAAATATTTCAACCGTCTAACTGTTCCATTCATTGTTCTACTTGTCGAAAATTACAAATAATTTCCGATAAAGGATTAACCATTGGGGCTCATTGTTCACTTAAACTTGAAGAACAAAAAATTGGCGAATGGTACTGTTTGGATGCTTTGCATATATGTTTCTTAGACTATATAGAAGCAATATATACAAAGATTTCAATCGTCTACCTGTTCCATTCACTGTTCTACATGTCGAAAGTTACAAATAATTTCCGTTAAGGGATTAACAATGGGGATCGTATGTCACTTAAACTTGAAGAACAAAAAATTGGCGACTGGTACTGTTTGGATGCTTTGCATATATGTTTTTTAGACTATATAGAAGCAATATATACAAAGATTTCAACCGTCTACCTGTTCGATTCATTGTTCTACTTGTCGAAAGTTAGAAACAATTTCCGATAAAGGATTAACAATGGGGCTCATTGTTCACTTAAACTTGAAGGACAAAAAATTGGCGAATGGTACTGTTTGGATGCTTTGCGTACATGTTTCTTAGACTATATGGAAGCAATATATACAATGATTTCAACCGTCTAAATGATCCATTCATTGTTCTACTTGTCGAAAGTTACAAATAAATTCCGTTAAGGGATTAACAATGGGGATCGTAGTTTACTTAAACTTGAAGAACAAGAAATTGGCGAATTGTACTGTTTGGATGCTTTGCATATATGTTTCGTAGACTATATAGAAGCAATATATACAATGATTTCAACCGTCTAAATGATCCATTCATTGTTCTACTTGTCGAAATTTACAAATAATTTCCGTTTCATGATTATCAATGGTCCTCGTTGTTCACTTAAACTTGAAGAACAAAAAATTGGCGACTGGTACTGTTTGGATGCTTTGCATATATGTTTCTTAGACTATATAGAAGCAATATATAAAAAGATTTTAACCGTGTACCAGTTCCATTCATTGTTCTACTTGTCGAAAGTTACAAATAATTTCCGTTAACGGATTAACAATGGGGATCGTAGTTCACTTAAACTTGAAGAACAAGAAATTGGAGAATGGTACTGTTTGGATGCTTTGCATATATGTTTCTTAGACTATATAGAAGCAATATATACAAAGATTTCAACCGTCTACCTGTTCCATTCATTGTTCTACTTGTCGAAAGTTACAATTAATTTCCGTTAAAGGATTCACAATGGGGCTCGTAGTTCACTTAAACTTGAAGTACAAAAAATTGGCGAATTGTACTGTTTGGATGCTTTGCATATATGTTTCTTAGATTATATAGACGCAATATATACAAGGATTTCAACCGTCTACCTGTTCCATTCATTGTTCTACTTGTCGAAAGTTACAAATAATTTCCGTTAAAGTACTAACAATGGGGCTCGTAGTTCACTTAAACTTGAAGATCAAATAATTGGCGAATTGTACTGTTTGGACGCTTTGCATATATGTTTCTTCGACTATATAGAAGCAATATATACAATGATTTCAACCGTCTACCAGTTCCATTCATTGTTCTACTTGTCGAAAGTTACAAATAATTTCCGATAAAGGATTAACAATGGGGCTCATTGTTCACTTAAACTTGAAGAACAAAAAATTGGCGAATGGTACTGTTTGGATGCTTTGCATATATGTTTCTTAGACTATATAGAAGCAATATATACATTGATTTCAACCGTCTACCTGTTCCATTCATTGTTCTACTTGTCGAAAGTTACAAATAATTTCCGATAAAGGATTAACAATGGGGCTCATTGTTCACTTAAACATGAAGATGAAATAATTGGCGAATGGTACCGTTTGGATGCTTTGCATATATGTTTCTTAGACTATATAGAAGCAATATATACATTGATTTCAACCGTCTACCTGTTCCATTCATTGTTCTACTTGTCGAAAGTTACAAATAATTTCCGATAAAGGATTAACAATGGGGCTCATTGTTCACTTAAACATGAAGATGAAATAATTGGCGAATGGTACCGTTTGGATGCTTTGCATATATGTTTCTTAGACTATATAGAAGCAATATATACAATGATTTCAACCGTCTACCTGTTCCATTCATTGTTCTACTTGTCGAAAGTTAGAAATAAATTCCGTCAAGGGATGAACAATGGGGATCGTAGTTTACTCAAACTTGAAGAACAAAAAATTGGCGTATTGTACTGTTTGGATGCTTTGCATATATGTTTCTTAGACTATTTAGAAGCAATATATACAATGATTTCAACAGTCTACCTGTTCCATTCATTGTTCTACTTGTCGAAATTTACAAATAATTTCCTTTAAAGGATTAACAATGGGGCTCGTAGTTCACTTAAACTTGAAGAACAAAAAAATGGCGAATGGTACTGTTTGGGTGCTTTCATATATGTTTCTTAGACTATATAGAAGCAATATATACAATGATTTCAACCGTCTACCTGTTCCATTCATTGTTCTACTTGTCGAAACTTAGAAATAAATTCCGTCAAGGGATGAACAATGGGGATCGTAGTTTACTCAAACTTGAAGAACAAAAAATTGGCGTATTGTACTGTTTGGATGCTTTGCATATATGTTTCTTAGACTATTTAGAAGCAATATATACAATGATTTCAACAGTCTACCTGTTCCATTCATTGTTCTACTTGTCGAAATTTACAAATAATTTCCTTTAAAGGATTAACAATGGGGCTCGTTGTTCACTTAAACTAGAAGAACAAAAAATTGGCGAATGGTACTGATTGGATGCTTTGCATATATGTTTCGTAGGTTATATAGAAGCAATATATACAAAGATTTCAACCGTCTACGTGTTCCAATCATTGTTCTACTTGTCGAAATTTACAAATAATTTCCTTTAAAGGATTAACAATGGGGCTCGTTGTTCACTTAAACTTGAAGAACAATAAATTGGCGAATTGTACTGTTTGGATGCTTTGCATATATGTTTCTTAGACTATATAGAAGCAATATATACAAAGATTTCAACCGTCTACCTGTTCCATTCATTGTTCTACTTGTCGAAAGTTACAAATAATTTCCGATAAAGGATTAACCATGGGGCTCATTGTTCACTTAAACTTGAAGATCAATAAATTGGCGGATTGTACTGTTTGGATGCTTTGCATATATGTTTCTTAGACTATACAGAAGCAATATATACAAAGATTTCAACCGTCTACCAGTTCCATTCATTGTTCTACTTGTCGAAAATTACAAATAATTTCCGATAAAGGATTAACCATTGGGACTCATTGTTCACTTAAACTTGAAGAACAAAAAATTGGCGACTGGTACTGTTTGGATGCTTTGCGTACATGTTTCTTAGACTATATGGAAGCAATATATACAAAGATTTCAACCGTCTACGTGTTCCAATCATTGTTCTACTTGTCGAAATTTACAAATAATTTCCTTTAAAGGATTAACAATGGGGCTCGTAGTTCACTTAAACATGAAGAACAAAAAATTGGCGAATTGTACTGTTTGGATGCTTTGCATATATGTTTCGTAGACTATATAGAAGCAATATATACAAATATTTCAACTGTCTAACTGTTCCATTCATTGTTCTACTTGTCGAAAATTACAAATAATTTCCGATAAAGGATTAACCATTGGGGCACATTGTTCACTTAAACTTGAGGAACAAAAAATTGGCGAATGGTACTGTTTGGATGCTTTGCATATATGTTTCTTAGACTATATAGAAGCAATATATACAAAGATTTCAACCGTCTACCTTTTCCATTCATTGTTCTACTTGTCGAAAGTTACAAATAATTTCCGATTAAGGATTAACCATGGGGCTCATTGTTCACTTAAACTTGAAGATCAATAAATTAGCGAATTGTACTGTTGGGATGCTTTGCATATATGTTTCTTAGACTATACAGAAGCAATGTATACAAAGATTTCAACAGTCTACCTGTTCTATTCATTGTTCTTCTTGTCGAAAGTTACAAGTAATTTCCGTTTCATGATTATCAATGGGCCTCGTTGTTCACTTAAACTTGAAGATCAATAAATTGGCGAATTGTACTGTTTGGATGCTATGCATATATGTTTCTTAGACTATATAGAAGCAATATATACAAAGATTTCAACCGTCTACCTGTTCCATTCATTGTTCTACTTGTCGAAAATTACAAATAATTTCCTTTAAAGGATTAACAATGGGGCTCGTTGTTCACTTAAACTTGAAGAACAATAAATTGGCGAATTGTACTGTTTGGATGCTTTGCATATATGTTTCTTAGACTATATAGAAGCAATATATACAAAGATTTCAACCGTCTACCTGTTCCATTCATTGTTCTACTTGTCGAAAGTTACAAATAATTTCCGATAAAGGATTAACCATGGGGCTCATTGTTCACTTAAACTTGAAGATCAATAAATTGGCGAATTGTACTGTTTGGATGCTTTGCATATATGTTTCTTAGACTATACAGAAGCAATATATACAAAGATTTCAACCGTCTACCAGTTCCATTCATTGTTCTACTTGTCGAAAATTACAAATAATTTCCGATAAAGGATTAACCATTGGGACTCATTGTTCACTTAAACTTGAAGAACAAAAAATTGGCGACTGGTACTGTTTGGATGCTTTGCGTACATGTTTCTTAGACTATATGGAAGCAATATATACAAAGATTTCAACCGTCTACGTGTTCCAATCATTGTTCTACTTGTCGAAATTTACAAATAATTTCCTTTAAAGGATTAACAATGGGGCTCGTTGTTCACTTAAACTTGAAGAACAAAAAATTGGCGAATGGTACTGTATGGATGCTTTGCATATATGTTTCGTAGAATATATAGAAGCAATATATACAATGATTTCAACCGTCTACATGATCCATTCATTGTTCTACTTGCCGAAATTTACAAATAATTTCCTTTAAAGGATTAACAATGGGGCTCGTAGTTCACTTAAACTTGAAGAACAAAAAATTGGCGAATTGTACTGTTTGGATGCTTTGCATATATGTTTCTTAGACTATATAGAAGCAATATATACATTGCTTTCGACCGTCTACCTGATCCACTCATTGTTCTACTTGTCGCAAGTTACAAATAATTTCCGTTGAAGTATTAACAATGGTGCTCGTAGTTCACTTAAACTTGAAGAAGAATAAATAATTGGCGAATTGTACTGTTTGGATGCTTTGCATATATGTTTCTTAGATTATATAGAAGCAATATATACAAAGATTTCAACCGTCTACCTGTTCCATTCATTGTTCTACTTGTCGAAAGTTACAAATAATTTCCGATAAAGGATTAACCATGGGGTTCATTGTTCACTTAAACTTGAAGATCAATAAATTGGCGAATTGTACTGTTTGGATGCTTTGCATATATGTTTCTTAGACTATATAGAAGCAATATATACAAAGATTTCAACCGTCTACCTGTTCCATTCATTGTTCTACTTGTCGAAAGTTACAAATAATTTCCGATAAAGGATTAACAATGGGGCTCATTGTTCACTTAAACATGAAGATCAATAAATTGGCGAATTGTACTGTTTGGATGCTTTGCATATATGTTTCTTAGACTATATAGAAGCAATATATATAAAGATTTCAACCGTCTACCTGTTCCATTCATTGTACTACTTGTCGAAAGTTACAAATAATTTCCGATAAAGGATTAACAATGGGGCTCGTAGTTCAGTTAAACTTGAAGATGAAATAATTGGCGAATTGTACTGTTTGGATGCTTTGCATATATGTTTCTTAGATTATATAGAAGCAATATATACAAAGATTTCAACCGTCTACCTGTTCCATTCATTGTTCTACTTGTCGAAAGTTACAAATAATTTCCGATAAAGGATTAACAATGGGGCTCATTGTTCACTTAAACTTGAAGAACAAAAAATTGGCGAATGGTACTGTTTGGATGCTTTGCATATATGTTTCTTAGACTATATAGAAGCAATATATACATTGATTTCAACCGTCTACCTGTTCCATTCATTGTTCTACTTGTCGGAAGTTACAAATAATTTCCGTTAAGGGATTAACAATGGGGATCGTAGTTTACTTAAACTTGAAGAACAAAAAATTGGCGAATTGTACTGTTTGGATGCTTTGCATATATGTTTCTTAGTCTATATAGAAGCAATATATACATTGATTTCAACCGTCTACCTGTTCCATTCATTGTTCTACTTGTCGAAAGTTACAAATAATTTCCTTTAAAGGATTAACAATGGGGCTCGTAGTTCACTTAAACTTGAAGAACAAAAAATTGGCGAATGGTACTGTTTGGATGCTTTGCATATATGTTTCTTAGACTATATAGAAGCAATATATACAAAGATTTCAACCGTCTACCTTTCCATTCAATGTTCTACTTGTCGAAATTTACAAATAATTTCCTTTAAAGGATTAACAATGGGGCTCGTAATTCACTTAAACTTGAAGAACAAAAAATTGGCGAATTGCACTGCTTGGATGCTTTGCATATGTGTTTCTTAGACTATTTAGAAGCAATATATAGAAAGATTTCACCCGTCTACCTGTACTATTCATTGTTCTACTTGTAGAAAGTTACAAATAATTTCCGTTTCATGATTATCAATGGGCCTCGTTGTTCACTTAAACTTGAAGAACAAAAAATTGGCGACTGGTACTGTTTGGATGCTTTGCATATATGTTTCTTAGACTATATAGAAGCAATATATAAAAAGATTTCAACCGTCTACCAGTTCCATTCATTGTTCTACTTGTCGAAAGTTACAAATAATTTCCGATAAAGGATTAACAATGGGGCTCATTGTTCACTTAAACTTGAAGAACAAAAAATTGGCGAATGGTATTGTTTGGATGCTTTGCATATATGTTTCTTAGACTATATAGAAGCAATATATACATTGATTTCAACCGACTACCTGTTCCATTCATTGTTCTACTTCTCGAAAGTTACAAATAATTTCCGTCAAAGGATTAACAATGGGGCTCGTAGTTCACTTAAACTTGAAGTACAAAAAATTGGCGAATTGTACTGTTTGGATAATTTGCATATATGTTTCTTAGACTATATAGAAGCAATATAAAAAATGATTTAAACCGTCTACCTGTTCTATTCTTTGTTCTACTTGTCGAAATTTACAAATAATTTCCTTTAAAGGATTAACAATGGGGCTCGTAGTTCACTTAAACTTGAAGAACAAAAAATTGGCGAATTGTACTGTTTGGATGCTTTGCTTATATGTTTCTTAGACTATATAGAAGCAATATATACAACGATTTCAACCCTCTACCTGTTCCATTCATTGTTCTACTTGTCGAAAGTTAGAAATAATTTCCGTCAAAGGATTAACAATGGGGCTCGTAGTTCACTTAAACTTGAAGTACAAAAAATTGGCGAATTGTACTGTTTGGATGCTTTGCATATATGTTTCTTAGACTGTATAGAAGCAATATATACAATGATTTCAACCGTCTACCTGTTCCATTCATTGTTCTACTTCTCGAAAGTTACAAATAATTTCCGTCAAAGGATTAACAATGGGGCTCGTAGTTCACTTAAACTTGAAGTACAAAAATTGGCGAATTGTACTGTTTGGATGATTTGCATATATGTTTCTTAGACTATATAGAAGCAATATATACAATGATTTAAACCGTCTACCTGTTCCATTCTTTGTTCTACTTGTCGAAATTTACAAATAATTTCCATTTAATGATTATCAATTTAGCTCGTTGTTCACTTAAACTTGAAGATCAAAAAATTGGCGAATGTTACTGTTTAGATGCTTTGCATATAGGTTTCTTAGACTATATAGAAGCAACATATACAAAGATTTCTACCGTCTACACGTTCTATTCATTGTTCTACTTGTAGAAACTTACAAATAATTTCCGTTTCATGATTATCAATGGGGCTCGTAGTTCACTTAAACTTGAAGAACAAAAAATTGGCGAATTGTACTGTTTGGATTCTTTGCATATATGTTTCTTAGACTATATAGAAGCAATATATACATTGATTTCAACCGTCTACCTGATCCATTCATTGTTCTACTTGTCGAAATTTACTAATAATTTCCTTTAAAGGATTAACAATGGGGCTCGTAGTTCACTTAAACCTGAAGAACAAAAAATTGGCGAATTGTACTGTTTGGATGCTTTGCATATATGTTTCTTAGACTATATAGAAGCAATATATACAAAGATTTCAACCGTCAACCTGTTCCATTCATTGTTCTATTTGCCGAATGTTACAAATAATTTCCGATAAAGGATTAACCATTGGGGCTCATTGTTCACTTAAACTTGAAGAACAAAAAATTGGCGAATTGTACTGTTTGGATGCTTTGCATATATGTATCTTATACTATATAGAAGCAATATATACAAAGATTTCAACCGTCTACCTGTTCCATTCATTGTTCTACTTGTCGAAAGTTAGAAATAATTTCCGATAAAGGATTAACAATGGGTCTCATTGTTCACTTAAACTTGAAGAATAAAAAATTGGCGAATGGTACTGTTTGGATGCTTTGCATATATGTTTCTTAGACTATATGGAAGCAATATATACAAAGATTTCAACTGTCTAACTGTTCCATTCATTGTTCTACTTGTCGCAAGTTACAAATAATTTCCGTTAAAGTATTAACAATGGGGCTCGTAGTTCACTTAAACTTGAAGATCAAATAATTGGCGAATTGTACTGTTTGGACGCTTTGCATATATGTTTCTTAGCCTATTTAGAAGTAATATATACAATGATTTCAACAGTCTACCTGTTCCATTCATTGTTCTACTTGTCGAAATTTACAAATAATTTCCTTTAAAGGATTAACAATGGGGCTCGTAGTTCACTTAAACTTGAAGAACAAAAAATTGGCGAATGGTACTGTTTGGATGCTTTGCATATATGTTTCTTAGATTATATAGAGGCAATATATACAAGGATTTCAACCGTCTACCTGTTCCATTCATTGTTCTATTTGCCGAATGTTACAAATAATTTCCGATAAAGGATTAACCATTGGGGCTCATTGTTCACTTAAACTTGAAGAACAAAAAATTGGCGAATTGTACTGTTTGGATGCTTTGCATATATGTATCTTATACTATATAGAAGCAATATATACAAAGATTTCAACCGTCTACCTGTTCCATTCATTGTTCTACTTGTCGAAAGTTACAAATAATTTCCGATAAAGGATTAACAATGGGTCTCATTGTTCACTTAAACTTGAAGAATAAAAAATTGGCGAATGGTACTGTTTGGATGCTTTGCATATATGATTCTTAGGCTATATGGAAGCAATATATACAAAGATTTCAACTGTCTACCTGTTCCATTCATTGTTCTACTTGTCGCAAGTTACATATAATTTCCGTTAAAGTATTAACAATGGGGCTCGTAGTTCACTTAAACTTGAAGATCAAATAATTGGCGAATTGTACTGTTTGGACGCTTTGCATATATGTTTCTTAGCCTATTTAGAAGCAATATATACAATGATTTCAACAGTCTACCTGTTCCATTCATTGTTCTACTTGTCGAAATTTACAAATAATTTCCTTTAAAGGATTAACAATGGGGCTCGTAGTTCACTTAAACTTGAAGAACAAAAAATTGGCGAATGGTACTGTGTGGATGCTTTGCATATATGTTTCTTAGATTATATAGAAGCAATATATACAATGATTTCAACCGTCTACCTGATCCATTCATTGTTCTACTTGTCGAAATTTACTAATAATTTCCTTTAAAGGATTAACAATGGGGCTCGTAGTTCACTTAAACCTGAAGAACAAAAAATTGGCGAATTGTACTGTTTGGATGCTTTGCATATATGTTTCTTAGACTATATAGAAGCAATATATACAAAGATTTCAACCGTCTACCTGTTCCATTCATTGTTCTATTTGCCGAATGTTACAAATAATTTCCGATAAAGGATTAACCATTGGGGCTCATTGTTCACTTAAACTTGAAGAACAAAAAATTGGCGAATTGTACTGTTTGGATGCTTTGCATATATGTATCTTATACTATATAGAAGCAATATATACAAAGATTTCAACCGTCTACCTGTTCCATTCATTGTTCTACTTGTCGAAAGTTAGAAATAATTTCCGATAAAGGATTAACAATGGGTCTCATTGTTCACTTAAACTTGAAGAATAAAAAATTGGCGAATGGTACTGTTTGGATGCTTTGCATATATGTTTCTTAGACTATATGGAAGCAATATATACAAAGATTTCAACTGTCTAACTGTTCCATTCATTGTTCTACTTGTCGCAAGTTACAAATAATTTCCGTTAAAGTATTAACAATGGGGCTCGTAGTTCACTTAAACTTGAAGATCAAATAATTGGCGAATTGTACTGTTTGGACGCTTTGCATATATGTTTCTTAGCCTATTTAGAAGTAATATATACAATGATTTCAACAGTCTACCTGTTCCATTCATTGTTCTACTTGTCGAAATTTACAAATAATTTCCTTTAAAGGATTAACAATGGGGCTCGTAGTTCACTTAAACTTGAAGAACAAAAAATTGGCGAATGGTACTGTTTGGATGCTTTGCATATATGTTTCTTAGATTATATAGAGGCAATATATACAAGGATTTCAACCGTCTACCTGTTCCATTCATTGTTCTATTTGCCGAATGTTACAAATAATTTCCGATAAAGGATTAACCATTGGGGCTCATTGTTCACTTAAACTTGAAGAACAAAAAATTGGCGAATTGTACTGTTTGGATGCTTTGCATATATGTATCTTATACTATATAGAAGCAATATATACAAAGATTTCAACCGTCTACCTGTTCCATTCATTGTTCTACTTGTCGAAAGTTACAAATAATTTCCGATAAAGGATTAACAATGGGTCTCATTGTTCACTTAAACTTGAAGAATAAAAAATTGGCGAATGGTACTGTTTGGATGCTTTGCATATATGATTCTTAGGCTATATGGAAGCAATATATACAAAGATTACAACTGTCTACCTGTTCCATTCATTGTTCTACTTGTCGCAAGTTACATATAATTTCCGTTAAAGTATTAACAATGGGGCTCGTAGTTCACTTAAACTTGAAGATCAAATAATTGGCGAATTGTACTGTTTGGACGCTTTGCATATATGTTTCTTAGCCTATTTAGAAGCAATATATACAATGATTTCAACAGTCTACCTGTTCCATTCATTGTTCTACTTGTCGAAATTTACAAATAATTTCCTTTAAAGGATTAACAATGGGGCTCGTAGTTCACTTAAACTTGAAGAACAAAAAATGGGCGAATGGTACTGTTTGGATGCTTTGCATATATGTTTCTTAGATTATATAGAGGCAATATATACAAGGATTTCAACCGTCTACCTGTTCCATTCATTGTTCTACTTGTCGAAATTTACAAATAATTACCGATAAAGGATTAACCATTGGGGTTCATTGTTCACTTAACCTTGAAGAACAAAAAATTGGCGAATTGTCCTGTTTGGATGCTTTGCATATATGTTTTTAGACTATATAGAAGCAATATATACAAAGATTTCAACCGTCTACCTTTTCCATTCATTGTTCTACTTGTCGAAAGTCACAAATAATTTCCGATAAAGGATTAACAATGGGGCTCATTGTTCACTTAAACTTGAAGAATAAGAAATTGGCGAATGGTGCTGTTTGGATGCTTTGCATATATGTTTCTTAGACTATATGGAAGCAATATATACAAAGATTTCAACTGTCTACCTGTTCCATTCATTGTTCTACTTGTCGCAAGTTACAAATAATTTCCGTTAAAGTATTAACAATGGGGCTCGTAGTTCACTTAAACTTGAAGATCAAATAATTGGCGAATTGTACTGTTTGGACGCTTTGCATATATGTTTCTTAGCCTATTTAGAAGCAATATATACAATGATTTCAACAGTCTACCTGTTCCATTCATTGTTCTACTTGTCGAAATTTACAAATAATTTCCTTTAAAGGATTAACAATGGGGCTCGTAGTTCACTTAAACTTGAAGAACAAAAAATGGGCGAATGGTACTGTTTGGATGCTTTGCATATATGTTTCTTAGATTATATAGAGGCAATATATACAAGGATTTCAACCGTCTACCTGTTCCATTCATTGTTCTACTTGTCGATATTTACAAATAATTACCGATAAAGGATTAACCATTGGGGCTCATTGTTCACTTAACCTTGAAGAACAAAAAATTGGCGAATTGTACTGTTTGGATGACTTGCATATATGTTTTTAGACTATATAGAAGCAATATATACAAAGATTTCAACCGTCTACCTTTTCCATTCATTGTTCTACTTGTCGAAAGTTACAAATAATTTCCGATAAAGGATTAACAATGGGGCTCATTGTTCACTTAAACTTGAAGGACAAAAAATTGGCGAATGGTACTGTTTGGATGCTTTGCATATATGATTCTTAGGCTATATGGAAGCAATATATACAAAGATTTCAACTGTCTACCTGTTCCATTCATTGTTCTACTTGTCGCAAGTTACATATAATTTCCGTTAAAGTATTAACAATGGGGCTCGTAGTTCACTTAAACTTGAAGATCAAATAATTGGCGAATTGTACTGTTTGGACGCTTTGCATATATGTTTCTTAGCCTATTTAGAAGCAATATATACAATGATTTCAACAGTCTACCTGTTCCATTCATTGTTCTACTTGTCGAAATTTACAAATAATTTCCTTTAAAGGATTAACAATGGGGCTCGTAGTTCACTTAAACTTGAAGAACAAAAAATGGGCGAATGGTACTGTTTGGATGCTTTGCATATATGTTTCTTAGATTATATAGAGGCAATATATACAAGGATTTCAACCGTCTACCTGTTCCATTCATTGTTCTACTTGTCGAAATTTACAAATAATTACCGATAAAGGATTAACCATTGGGGTTCATTGTTCACTTAACCTTGAAGAACAAAAAATTGGCGAATTGTCCTGTTTGGATGCTTTGCATATATGTTTTTAGACTATATAGAAGCAATATATACAAAGATTTCAACCGTCTACCTTTTCCATTCATTGTTCTACTTGTCGAAAGTCACAAATAATTTCCGATAAAGGATTAACAATGGGGCTCATTGTTCACTTAAACTTGAAGAATAAGAAATTGGCGAATGGTGCTGTTTGGATGCTTTGCATATATGTTTCTTAGACTATATGGAAGCAATATATACAAAGATTTCAACTGTCTACCTGTTCCATTCATTGTTCTACTTGTCGCAAGTTACAAATAATTTCCGTTAAAGTATTAACAATGGGGCTCGTAGTTCACTTAAACTTGAAGATCAAATAATTGGCGAATTGTACTGTTTGGACGCTTTGCATATATGTTTCTTAGCCTATTTAGAAGCAATATATACAATGATTTCAACAGTCTACCTGTTCCATTCATTGTTCTACTTGTCGAAATTTACAAATAATTTCCTTTAAAGGATTAACAATGGGGCTCGTAGTTCACTTAAACTTGAAGAACAAAAAATGGGCGAATGGTACTGTTTGGATGCTTTGCATATATGTTTCTTAGATTATATAGAGGCAATATATACAAGGATTTCAACCGTCTACCTGTTCCATTCATTGTTCTACTTGTCGATATTTACAAATAATTACCGATAAAGGATTAACCATTGGGGCTCATTGTTCACTTAACCTTGAAGAACAAAAAATTGGCGAATTGTACTGTTTGGATGACTTGCATATATGTTTTTAGACTATATAGAAGCAATATATACAAAGATTTCAACCGTCTACCTTTTCCATTCATTGTTCTACTTGTCGAAAGTTACAAATAATTTCCGATAAAGGATTAACAATGGGGCTCATTGTTCACTTAAACTTGAAGGACAAAAAATTGGCGAATGGTACTGTTTGGATGCTTTGCATATATGATTCTTATGCTATATGGAAGCAATATATACAAAGATTTCAACTGTCTACCTGTTCCATTCATTGTTCTACTTGTCGCAAGTTACATATAATTTCCGTTAAAGTATTAACAATGGGGCTCGTAGTTCACTTAAACTTGAAGATCAAATAATTGGCGAATTGTACTGTTTGGACGCTTTGCATATATGTTTCTTAGCCTATTTAGAAGCAATATATACAATGATTTCAACAGTCTACCTGTTCCATTCATTGTTCTACTTGTCGAAATTTACAAATAATTTCCTTTAAAGGATTAACAATGGGGCTCGTAGTTCACTTAAACTTGAAGAACAAAAAATGGGCGAATGGTACTGTTTGGATGCTTTGCATATATGTTTCTTAGATTATATAGAGGCAATATATACAAGGATTTCAACCGTCTACCTGTTCCATTCATTGTTCTACTTGTCGAAATTTACAAATAATTACCGATAAAGGATTAACCATTGGGGTTCATTGTTCACTTAACCTTGAAGAACAAAAAATTGGCGAATTGTCCTGTTTGGATGCTTTGCATATATGTTTTTAGACTATATAGAAGCAATATATACAAAGATTTCAACCGTCTACCTTTTCCATTCATTGTTCTACTTGTCGAAAGTCACAAATAATTTCCGATAAAGGATTAACAATGGGGCTCATTGTTCACTTAAACTTGAAGAATAAGAAATTGGCGAATGGTGCTGTTTGGATGCTTTGCATATATGTTTCTTAGACTATATGGAAGCAATATATACAAAGATTTCAACTGTCTACCTGTTCCATTCATTGTTCTACTTGTCGCAAGTTACAAATAATTTCCGTTAAAGTATTAACAATGGGGCTCGTAGTTCACTTAAACTTGAAGATCAAATAATTGGCGAATTGTACTGTTTGGACGCTTTGCATATATGTTTCTTAGCCTATTTAGAAGCAATATATACAATGATTTCAACAGTCTACCTGTTCCATTCATTGTTCTACTTGTCGTAATTTACAAATAATTTCCTTTAAAGGATTAACAATGGGGCTCGTAGTTCACTTAAACTTGAAGAACAAAAAATGGGCGAATGGTACTGTTTGGATGCTTTGCATATATGTTTCTTAGATTATATAGAGGCAATATATACAAGGATTTCAACCGTCTACCTGTTCCATTCATTGTTCTACTTGTCGATATTTACAAATAATTACCGATAAAGGATTAACCATTGGGGCTCATTGTTCACTTAACCTTGAAGAACAAAAAATTGGCGAATTGTACTGTTTGGATGACTTGCATATATGTTTTTAGACTATATAGAAGCAATATATACAAAGATTTCAACCGTCTACCTTTTCCATTCATTGTTCTACTTGTCGAAAGTTACAAATAATTTCCGATAAAGGATTAACAATGGGGCTCATTGTTCACTTAAACTTGAAGATCAAATAATTGGCGAATTGTACTGTTTGGACGCTTTGCATATATGTTTCTTAGCCTATTTAGAAGCAATATATACAATGATTTCAACAGTCTACCTGTTCCATTCATTGTTCTACTTGTCGAAATTTACAAATAATTTCCTTTAAAGGATTAACAATGGGGCTCGTAGTTCACTTAAACTTGAAGAACAAAAAATGGGCGAATGGTACTGTTTGGATGCTTTGCATATATGTTTCTTAGATTATATAGAGGCAATATATACAAGGATTTCAACCGTCTACCTGTTCCATTCATTGTTCTACTTGTCGATATTTACAAATAATTACCGATAAAGGATTAACCATTGGGGCTCATTGTTCACTTAACCTTGAAGAACAAAAAATTGGCGAATTGTACTGTTTGGATGACTTGCATATATGTTTTTAGACTATATAGAAGCAATATATACAAAGATTTCAACCGTCTACCTTTTCCATTCATTGTTCTACTTGTCGAAAGTTACAAATAATTTCCGATAAAGGATTAACAATGGGGCTCATTGTTCACTTAAACTTGAAGGACAAAAAATTGGCGAATGGTACTGTTTGGATGCTTTGCATATATGATTCTTATGCTATATGGAAGCAATATATACAAAGATTTCAACTGTCTACCTGTTCCATTCATTGTTCTACTTGTCGCAAGTTACATATAATTTCCGTTAAAGTATTAACAATGGGGCTCGTAGTTCACTTAAACTTGAAGATCAAATAATTGGCGAATTGTACTGTTTGGACGCTTTGCATATATGTTTCTTAGCCTATTTAGAAGCAATATATACAATGATTTCAACAGTCTACCTGTTCCATTCATTGTTCTACTTGTCGAAATTTACAAATAATTTCCTTTAAAGGATTAACAATGGGGCTCGTAGTTCACTTAAACTTGAAGAACAAAAAATGGGCGAATGGTACTGTTTGGATGCTTTGCATATATGTTTCTTAGATTATATAGAGGCAATATATACAAGGATTTCAACCGTCTACCTGTTCCATTCATTGTTCTACTTGTCGAAATTTACAAATAATTACCGATAAAGGATTAACCATTGGGGTTCATTGTTCACTTAACCTTGAAGAACAAAAAATTGGCGAATTGTCCTGTTTGGATGCTTTGCATATATGTTTTTAGACTATATAGAAGCAATATATACAAAGATTTCAACCGTCTACCTTTTCCATTCATTGTTCTACTTGTCGAAAGTCACAAATAATTTCCGATAAAGGATTAACAATGGGGCTCATTGTTCACTTAAACTTGAAGAATAAGAAATTGGCGAATGGTGCTGTTTGGATGCTTTGCATATATGTTTCTTAGACTATATGGAAGCAATATATACAAAGATTTCAACTGTCTACCTGTTCCATTCATTGTTCTACTTGTCGCAAGTTACAAATAATTTCCGTTAAAGTATTAACAATGGGGCTCGTAGTTCACTTAAACTTGAAGATCAAATAATTGGCGAATTGTACTGTTTGGACGCTTTGCATATATGTTTCTTAGCCTATTTAGAAGCAATATATACAATGATTTCAACAGTCTACCTGTTCCATTCATTGTTCTACTTGTCGAAATTTACAAATAATTTCCTTTAAAGGATTAACAATGGGGCTCGTAGTTCACTTAAACTTGAAGAACAAAAAATGGGCGAATGGTACTGTTTGGATGCTTTGCATATATGTTTCTTAGATTATATAGAGGCAATATATACAAGGATTTCAACCGTCTACCTGTTCCATTCATTGTTCTACTTGTCGATATTTACAAATAATTACCGATAAAGGATTAACCATTGGGGCTCATTGTTCACTTAACCTTGAAGAACAAAAAATTGGCGAATTGTACTGTTTGGATGACTTGCATATATGTTTTTAGACTATATAGAAGCAATATATACAAAGATTTCAACCGTCTACCTTTTCCATTCATTGTTCTACTTGTCGAAAGTTACAAATAATTTCCGATAAAGGATTAACAATGGGGCTCATTGTTCACTTAAACTTGAAGGACAAAAAATTGGCAAATGGTACTGTTTGGATGCTTTGCGTACATGTTTCTTAGACTATATGGTAGCAATATATACAAGGATTTCAACCGTCTACCTGTTCTATTCATTGTTCTACTTGTCGAAAGTTACAAATAATTACCGATAAAGGATTAACCATTGGGGCTCATTGTTTACTTAAACTTGAAGAACATAAAATTGGCGAATTGTACTGTTTGGATGCTTTGCATATATGTTTCTTAGACTATATAGAAGCAATATATACAAAGATTTCAACCGTCTACCTGTTCCATTCATTGTTCTACTTGTCGAAAGTTACAAATAATTTCCTATAAAGGATTAACAATGGGGCTCATTGTTCACTTAAACTTGAAGAACAAAAAATTGGCGAATGGTACTGTTTGGATGCTTTGCGTACATGTTTCTTAGACTATATGGAAGCAATATATACAAAGATTTCAACCGTCTACGTGTTCCATTCATTGTTCTACTTGTCGCAAGTTACAAATAATTTCCGTTAAAGTATTGTTACGCCGATATGAAGTTGGCGTACCGAGCGAAGCTGCTCCCTCGAACCCGTGGATGTAATCGAGGGATCGATTCGGCCGATCGTTGCTCCAGCGACCGGAAGCGTTTGGTGACCGGAAGTTGCAACCGAGTTGTCAGAAGACAGACGTTCGAAATACTGTTATTAGTTTATAAAGTTATAGTTTAATAAAGTCATTAGAATTATAATGCCGAGAAGACCCGGTCCCTCCGTGGGACATAACAATGGTGTCAGAAGTGGGATGCTTCTGGATCGAGGGGAAGAGAATCCTCAGCCCACTAGGCCTGCGGAGGAGGAGCCGAATCGTCTGGGAAGACTGCTGAAAAATCTCGGTCTACAATTGCAGAGACAGCAGGAGCTGGCAGAAGAGCGATGGGAGCAGGAGCGCTCCCGGATCGCAGAAAAGGAAGCCAGGAAGAAAGCTGCCCAGGAAGAGAGGTTTGGAGCGCTCGAGGCCCAACTTCGAGCGTTCATCACTGAGTTCGGCCGCCGAACGGCCGTTTCGGGTTCTGTAGGACCGGTGGAGAGTCGTGATCCGATTCTTATGGAGGATAAACGGATCACGGCTCCCCTTGTTTCCCAGTCTATCCCTCCGCGTGCCCTCCCAACGGAATTGGGAGTGGTCTTGAAGCGTCCAATATGTAATGAAAAGTCCTCCTGGAAGGAAGGTAAAATCCAGTGTGAGGCTGTAGCGAGTGTTAGTAATTGGCCTTCGAGGCGCTTGGACGCTTCCGCCCCGGTGAAACGCGGAGACACGGTGCATCCCCTGCTAGGCAGCCGGATTCCACGGTTAGGAGGTCTAACGATTCCGACGTACGCGTGTCGGCGATTTGTAGGGTCGATGCGGATTCATCGGAAGATGATGAGAGAAACGACGGAGTTCACCTCGATGGTTCGGCGAGCGCGAGAGAGCCTCGAGTACCTGAACGAGGAAGCGTCGAGGGGAATGGAGGAGGTCGCGGATGGCGTCGGAAGGGAGCTGAAGGTGACAGATCGGTTGACTCGTCCCGGCTCCAAGGTGGACCTCGCGGTGCGCAGGTTCGCAGAGCTGGAGGAAGAGGCGTTCGACCTCGCGCGGTTGGACCGCGGCAGGGAGAGCGTGACGATCGGGACACCGGCGGACGTCCCCGAGGAGATCGGGAGAGCCGTGGCGGCAGCGGCAGCGACGGCAGCGACGAGCACAGCGACGGGGGTCGCGGGCGTCGAACGGTCCCCACCGACGGGAAGAGCCCGGACGAGTCGGCTACGACGAAGCGGAGGAGCAAGAAACGAAGGAAGAGGAAAAACCGGAACGAACGACGAAGGAAGCTCCGGAAGAGAAGGAGGTGGAAGAAAAAGTGGAAGAGATAGCGGAAGAGATGGAAGAGACGGCGGAAGAAAAGCCAGCGGAGAGAGCGCCGCCGCGAATGCGTCGGAGAGAAGCTCCGAAGGATTTCAAGGCCGTCGAGGTTACCGACGATCTCGAGAAGCTTCTGAAGACGGACCTGCCGTTCCTGACGTTCGGAAAAATCATCGACACCGTCTACAAAATGATCGAGAGCGCGCCGGAAAACACTGCCGAAGATTCGGCGACGAACGCCATACACCGAGCGATTTACGAGAAACTCGGAACGATCGTTACCCTCGAAAATCCAGACCTTCTGACGAAGGAGCTGAAGGACGCTATGGACGTCGTTTGCGGAAAAATAGCGACGTATCTGAGGAGTATCCTAAACGAATGGGAGATCGGGTTCATGGAACGATACGTGCCGGAAGTGATGTCGTGGGAAGTTCGGGACTGGACCGACTGGCTCAGTCACATCAGCAGCCTCGCCAAAGACTGGAACGCCTGGCTGCGCGGAGTCATCGAGAAGATCCTCGAGATCCGAGCAGCGGGATCGGCGAAGCTCGAGAGGATGCGAACCGGGGAGGACGCGTCGCCAGCCCCCTGCTCCTCTCTCGAAATCTTGCCCGTTAACCAGTTAACTGTGGCGCCCTCGTTTGAGAGTGCGCACCGTTTTGTGTCGCCAGAATCGAGCCATGACGAGTATACTCGTCAATCGCAGATCAACGCGTTAACGAGTCCGGCGACACGGAGAGAGGGAGAGAGGGATGGAGGAAAAGCGCAGGAAAGCGCAGGAAGAGGATGAGGAAATTGGCTTCCTCTTACGAAAGAAGACGGGAATCCGCGTGCGGAGAAGAGGCATGTCATCTCCTACTGGTCCCCAAAAGCAAGGTGGAAGAAGCGCTACGTGGATGTCACGAGGCTCCTACAGGAGGACACTTCGGTATGCGCAAGACCCTTGCGAAAGTGCGGCAGAGATTCTTCTGGCCCGAACACCGAATGGACGTCGAAGAGTGGTGTCGGCGCTGTTACACTTGTACGGCGAGGAAAGGTCCGAAGGAGAGGGGGAGAGGACCCCTCACGATTTATAATGTCGGGGCACCTTTTGAGAGGATGGCGCTCGACATTGTTGGACCTTTGCCGAAAACGAAAACAGCGCGACGACCATCGCAGAAGCTCTTCTACGTGAGGTGGTTGGCCGACATGGAATACCTCTAGAGCTCCATTCCGAGCAGGGTCGTAGTTTTGGGTCGACTGTCTTCAAGAAACTCATGGAGTTGCTTGGAATCCGGAAGACAAGGACGACGCCACTCCACCCTCAGTCGGACGGACTCGTAGAGAGGTTGATAAGGACTCTGCTACAATATTTGTCGCTATACGTTGCGGACAACCTAAAGGATTGGGAGCAGTGGATCCTGCTGTTTCTCTTAGTCGTAGAGCAACAGGCGGGATGCAGAAAGAAGAGATGCGGAAAGAAAAACGAGCCAGTAAAGAAGAGATGCGGAAAGAAGAATGAGCCAGTGAAGAACGGAAGGGCAAGAATGAACTTAACCAACGAATTACGAATGCGATGGCATCGACTTGCCGACGCCTCACTCAAGGTTTTTCGGATGGTTTTCCCTTGAGTCGGAGGACAAATGTCGAGGCGTTTTCGTCTGATTGGAGCCATACCAGTAGACGTTTAGTTTCCTGTTGTCTACTTCCTTTGCAGACGAAGGCATTGAATCCCGGGACGATTTCAAGAAGGTTATGGAAGTCTAGTTGCCCGATTTGAAGTCGCCGCGGTCGGGACGACCGCTCTTCGAGAGGAGGGGGCAGTGTTACGCCGATATGAAGTTGGCGTACCGAGCGAAGCTGCTCCCTCGAACCCGTGGATTCGAGGATCGATGTAATCGAGGGATCGATTCGGCCGGTCGTTGCTCCAGCGACCGGAAGCGTTTGGTGACCGGAAGTTGCAACCGAGTTGTCAGAAGACAGACGTTCGAAATACTGTTATTAGTTAATAAAGTTATAGTTTAATAAAGTCATTAGAATTATAATGCCGAGAAGACCCGGTCCCTCCGTGGGACATAACAGTATTAACAATGGGGCTCGTAATTCACTTAAACTTGAAGATCAAATAATTGGCGAATTGTACTGTTTGGATGATTTGCATATATGTTTCTTAGACTTTATAGAAGCAATATATAAAAAGATTTCAACCGTCTACCTGTTCCATTCATTGTTCTACTTGTCGCAAGTTACAAATAATATCCGTTAAAGGATTAACAATGGGGCTCGTAGTTCACTTAAAATTGAAGATCAAATAATTGGCGAATTGTACTGTTTGGACGCTTTGCATATATGTTTCATAGACTATATAGAAGCAATATATACAAAGATTTCAACCGTCTACCTGTTCGATTCATTATTCTACTTGTCGAAAGTTACAAATAATTTCCGATAAAGGACTAACCATTGGGGCTCATTGTTCACTTAAACTTGAAGAACAAAAAATTGGCGAATTGTACTGTTTGGATGCTTTGCATATATGTTTTTTAGATTATATAGAAGCAATATATACAAAGATTTCAACCGTCTACCTGTTCGATTCATTATTCTACTTGTCGAAAGTTACAAATAATTT
The DNA here is from genome assembly GCA_963989415.1 of Cerceris ruficornis. NCBI lineage: Eukaryota > Metazoa > Arthropoda > Insecta > Hymenoptera > Crabronidae > Cerceris > Cerceris ruficornis. The sequence continues at coordinate 350,780 of CAXDIW010000460.1, forward strand.
CCGATAAAGGATTAACAATGGGGCTCATTGTTCACTTAAACTTGAAGGACAAAAAATTGGCGAATGGTACTGTTTGGATGCTTTGCGTACATGTTTCTTAGACTATATGGAAGCAATATATACAAGGATTTCAACCGTCTACCTGTTCCATTCATTGTTCTACTTGTCGAAAGTTACAAATAATTTCCGATAAAGGATTAACAATGGGACTCATTGTTCACTTAAACTTGAAGAACAAAAAATTGGCGATTGGTACTGTTTGGATGCTTTGCATATATGTTTCTTAGACTATATAGAAGCAATATATATATTGATTTCAACCGTCTACCTGTTCCACTCAGTGTTCTACTTGTCGAAAGTTACAAATAATTTCCGTTAAAGTGTTAACAATGGGGCTCGTAGTTCACTTAAACTTGAAGATGAAATAATTGGCGAATCGTACTGTTTGGATGCTTTGCATATATGTTTCTTAGATTATATAGAAGCAATATATACAAATATTTCAACCGTCTACCTGTTCCATTCATTGTTCGGCTTGTCGAAAATTACAAATCATTTCCGATAAAGGATTAACCATTGGGGCTCATTGTTCACTTAAACTTGAAGACCAAAAAATTGGCGAATGGTACTGTTTGGATGCTTTGCGTACATGTTTCTTAGACTATATGGAAGCAATATATACAAAGATTTCAACCGTCTACCTGTTCCATTCATTGTTCTACTTGTCGAAAGTTACAATTAATTTCCGTTAAAGGATTAACAATGGGGCTCGTAGTTCACTTAAACTTGAAGAACAAAAAATTGGCGAATTGTACTGTTTGGATGCTTTGCATACATGTTTCGTAGACTATATAGAAGCAATATAAACAATGATTTCAACCGTCTACATGATCCATTCATTGTTCTACTTGACGAAATTTACAAATAATTTCCTTTAAAGGATTAACAATGGGGCTCGCTGTTCACTTAAACTTGAAGATCAAAAAATTGGCGATTGTTACTGTTTAGATGCTTTGCATATATGTTTCTTAGATTATATAGAAGCAATATATACAATGATTTCAACCGTCTACCAGTTCCATTCATTGTTCTACTTGTCGAAAATTACAAATAATTTCCGATAAAGGATTAACCATTGGGGCTCATTGTTCACTTAAACTTGAAGAACAAAAAATTGGCGAATGGTACTGTTTGGATGCTTTGCGTACATGTTTCTTAGACTATATGGAAGCAATATATACAAAGATTTCAACCGTCTACGTGTTCCAATCATTGTTCTACTTGCCGAAATTTACAAATAATTTCCTTTAAAGGATTAACAATGGGGCTCGTAGTTCACTTAAACTTGAAGAGCAAAAAATTGTCGAATTGTACTGTTTGGATGCTTTGCATATATGTTTCTTAGACTATATAGAAGCAATATATACAAAGATTTCAACCGTCTGCGTGTTCCAATCATTGTTCTACTTGTAGAAAGTTACAATTAATTTCCGTTAAAGGATTAACAATGGGGCTCGTAGTTCTCTTAAACTTGAAGAACAAAAAATTGGCGAATTGTACTGTTTGGATGCTTTGCATATATGTTTCGTAGGTTATATAGAAGCAATATATACAATGATTTCAACCGTCTACCTGATCCATTCATTGTTCTACTTGTCGAAATTTACAAATAATTTCCTTTAAAGGATTAACAATGGGACTCGTTGTTCACTTAAACTAGAAGAACAAAAAATTGGCGAATGGTACTGATTGGATGCTTTGCATATATGTTTCTTAGATTATATAGAAGCAATATATACAAAGATTTCAACCGTCTACCTGTTCCATTCATTGTTCTACTTGTCGAAAATTACAAATAATTTCCGATAAAGGATTAACCATTGGGGCTCATTGTTCACTAAACTTGAAGAACAAAGAATTGTCGAATTGTACTGTTTGTATGCTTTGCATATATGTTTCTTAGACTATATAGAAGCAATATGTACAATGATTTCAACCGTCTACCTGTTCCATTCATTGTTCTACTTGTCGAAATATACAAATAATTTTCTTTAAAGGATTAACAATGGGGCTCGTAGTTCACTTAAACTTGAAGAACAAAAAATTGGCGAATGGTACTGTTTGGATGCTTTGCATATATGTTTCTTAGATTATATAGAGGCAATATATACAAGGATTTCAACCGTCTACCTGTTCCATTCATTGTTCTATTTGCCGAATGTTACAAATAATTTCCGATAAAGGATTAACCATTGGGGCTCATTGTTCACTTAAGCTTGAAGAACAAAAAATTGGCGAATTGTACTGTTTGGATGCATTGCATATATGTATCTTATACTATATAGAAGCAATATATACAAAGATTTCAACCGTCTACCTGTTCCATTCATTGTTCTACTTGTATAAAGTTACAAATAATTTCCGATAAAGGATTAACAATGGGTCTCATTGTTCACTTAAACTTGAAGAACAAAAAATTGGCGAATGGTACTGTGTGGATGCTTTGCATATATGTTTCTTAGATTATATAGAAGCAATATATACAATGATTTCAACCGTCTACCTGATCCATTCATTGTTCTACTTGTCGAAATTTACTAATAATTTCCTTTAAAGGATTAACAATGGGGCTCGTAGTTCACTTAAACCTGAAGAACAAAAAATTGGCGAATTGTACTGTTTGGATGCTTTGCATATATGTATCTTATACTAAATAGAAGCAATATATACAAAGATTTCAACCGTCTACCTGTTCCATTCATTGTTCTACTTGTCGAAAGTTACAAATAATTTCCGATAAAGGATTAACAATGGGTCTCATTGTTCACTTAAACTTGAAGAATAAAAAATTGGCGAATGGTACTGTTTGGATGCTTTGCATATATGATTCTTCGGCTATATGGAAGCAATATATACAAAGATTTCAACTGTCTACCTGTTCCATTCATTGTTCTACTTGTCGCAAATTACATATAATTTCCGTTAAAGTATTAACAATGGGGCTCGTAGTTCACTTAAACTTGAAGATCAAATAATTGGCGAATTGTACTGTTTGGACGCTTTGCATATATGTTTCTTAGCCTATTTAGAAGCAATATATACAATGATTTCAACAGTCTACCTGTTCCATTCATTGTTCTACTTGTCGAAATTTACAAATAATTTCCTTTAAAGGATTAACAATGGGGCTCGTAGTTCACTTAAACTTGAAGTTCAAAAAATTGGCGAATGGTACTGTTTGGATGCTTTGCATATATGTTTCTTAGATTATATAGAGGCAATATATACAAGGATTTCAACCGTCTACCTGTTCCATTCATTGTTCTACTTGTCGAAATTTACAAATAATTACCGATAAAGGATTAACCATTGGGGCTCATTGTTCACTTAACCTTGAAGAACAAAAAATTGGCGAATTGTCCTGTTTGGATGCTTTGCATATGTTTTTAGACTATATAGAAGCAATATATACAAAGATTTCAACCGTCTACCTTTTCCATTCATTGTTCTACTTGTCGAAAGTTACAAATAATTTCCGATAAAGGATTAACAATGGGGCTCATTGTTCACTTAAACTTGAAGAATAAGAAATTGGCGAATGGTACTGTTTGGATGCTTTGCATATATGTTTCTTAGACTATATGGAAGCAATATATACAAAGATTTCAACTGTCTACCTGTTCCATTCATTGTTCTACTTGTCGCAAGTTACAAATAATTTCCGTTAAAGTATTAACAATGGGGCTCGTAGTTCACTTAAACTTGAAGATCAAATAATTGGCGAATTGTACTGTTTGGACGCTTTGCATATATGTTTCTTAGCCTATTTAGAAGCAATATATACAATGATTTCAACAGTCTACCTGTTCCATTCATTGTTCTACTTGTCGAAATTTACAAATAATTTCCTTTAAAGGATTAACAATGGGGCTCGTAGTTCACTTAAACTTGAAGAACAAAAAATGGGCGAATGGTACTGTTTGGATGCTTTGCATATATGTTTCTTAGATTATATAGAGGCAATATATACAAGGATTTCAACCGTCTACCTGTTCCATTCATTGTTCTACTTGTCGAAATTTACTAATAATTTCCTTTAAAGGATTAACAATGGGGCTCGTAGTTCACTTAAACCTGAAGAACAAAAAATTGGCGAATTGTACTGTTTGGATGCTTTGCATATATGTTTCTTAGACTATATAGAAGCAATATATACAAAGATTTCAACCGTCTACCTGTTCCATTCATTGTTCTATTTGCCGAATGTTACAAATAATTTCCGATAAAGGATTAACCATTGGGGCTCATTGTTCACTTAAACTTGAAGAACAAAAAATTGGCGAATTGTACTGTTTGGATGCTTTGCATGTATGTATCTTATACTATATAGAAGCAATATATACAAAGATTTCAACCGTCTACCTGTTCCATTCATTGTTCTACTTGTCGAAAGTTAGAAATAATTTCCGATAAAGGATTAACAATGGGTCTCATTGTTCACTTAAACTTGAAGAATAAAAAATTGGCGAATGGTACTGTTTGGATGCTTTGCATATATGTTTCTTAGACTATATGGAAGCAATATATACAAAGATTTCAACTGTCTACCTGTTCCATTCATTGTTCTACTTGTCGCAAGTTACAAATAATTTCCGTTAAAGTATTAACAATGGGGCTCGTAGTTCACTTAAACTTGAAGATCAAATAATTGGCGAATTGTACTGTTTGGACGCTTTGCATATATGTTTCTTAGCCTATTTAGAAGTAATATATACAATGATTTCAACAGTCTACCTGTTCCATTCATTGTTCTACTTGTCGAAATTTACAAATAATTTCCTTTAAAGGATTAACAATGGGGCTCGTAGTTCAGTTAAACTTGAAGAACAAAAAATTGGCGAATGGTACTGTTTGGATGCTTTGCATATATGTTTCTTAGATTATATAGAGGCAATATATACAAGGATTTCAACCGTCTACCTGTTCCATTCATTGTTCTATTTGCCGAATGTTACAAATAATTTCCGATAAAGGATTAACCATTGGGGCTCATTGTTCACTTAAACTTGAAGAACAAAAAATTGGCGAATTGTACTGTTTGGATGCTTTGCATATATGTATCTTATACTAAATAGAAGCAATATATACAAAGATTTCAACCGTCTACCTGTTCCATTCATTGTTCTACTTGTCGAAAGTTACAAATAATTTCCGATAAAGGATTAACAATGGGTCTCATTGTTCACTTAAACTTGAAGAATAAAAAATTGGCGAATGGTACTGTTTGGATGCTTTGCATATATGATTCTTAGGCTATATGGAAGCAATATATACAAAGATTTCAACTGTCTACCTGTTCCATTCATTGTTCTACTTGTCGCAAGTTACATATAATTTCCGTTAAAGTATTAACAATGGGGCTCGTAGTTCACTTAAACTTGAAGAACAAAAAATTGGCGAATGGTACTGTTTGGATGCTTTGCATATATGTTTCTTAGATTATATAGAGGCAATATATACAAGGATTTCAACCGTCTACCTGTTCCATTCATTGTTCTACTTGTCGAAATTTACAAATAATTACCGATAAAGGATTAACCATTGGGGCTCATTGTTCACTTAACCATGAAGAACAAAAAATTGGCGAATTGTCCTGTTTGGAAGCTTTGCATATATGTTTTTAGACTATATAGAAGCAATATATACAAAGATTTCAACCGTCTACCTTTTCCATTCATTGTTCTACTTGTCGAAAGTTACAAATAATTTCCGATAAAGGATTAACAATGGGGCTCATTGTTCACTTAAACTTGAAGAATAAGAAATTGGCGAATGGTACTGTTTGGATGCTTTGCATATATGTTTCTTAGACTATATGGAAGCAATATATACAAAGATTTCAACTGTCTACCTGTTCCATTCATTGTTCTACTTGTCGCAAGTTACAAATAATTTCCGGTAAAGTATTAACAATGGGGCTCGTAGTTCACTTAAACTTGAAGATCAAATAATTGGCGAATTGTACTGTTTGGACGCTTTGCATATATGTTTCTTAGCCTATTTAGAAGCAATATATACAATGATTTCAACAGTCTACCTGTTCCATTCATTGTTCTACTTGTCGAAATTTACAAATAATTTCCTTTAAAGGATTAACAATGGGGCTCGTAGTTCACTTAAACTTGAAGAACAAAAAATGGGCGAATGGTACTGTTTGGATGCTTTGCATATATGTTTCTTAGATTATATAGAGGCAATATATACAAGGATTTCAACCGTCTACCTGTTCCATTCATTGTTCTACTTGTCGAAATTTACAAATAATTACCGATAAAGGATTAACCATTGGGGTTCATTGTTCACTTAACCTTGAAGAACAAAAAATTGGCGAATTGTCCTGTTTGGATGCTTTGCATATATGTTTTTAGACTATATAGAAGCAATATATACAAAGATTTCAACCGTCTACCTTTTCCATTCATTGTTCTACTTGTCGAAAGTCACAAATAATTTCCGATAAAGGATTAACAATGGGGCTCATTGTTCACTTAAACTTGAAGAATAAGAAATTGGCGAATGGTGCTGTTTGGATGCTTTGCATATATGTTTCTTAGACTATATGGAAGCAATATATACAAAGATTTCAACTGTCTACCTGTTCCATTCATTGTTCTACTTGTCGCAAGTTACAAATAATTTCCGTTAAAGTATTAACAATGGGGCTCGTAGTTCACTTAAACTTGAAGATCAAATAATTGGCGAATTGTACTGTTTGGACGCTTTGCATATATGTTTCTTAGCCTATTTAGAAGCAATATATACAATGATTTCAACAGTCTACCTGTTCCATTCATTGTTCTACTTGTCGAAATTTACAAATAATTTCCTTTAAAGGATTAACAATGGGGCTCGTAGTTCACTTAAACTTGAAGAACAAAAAATGGGCGAATGGTACTGTTTGGATGCTTTGCATATATGTTTCTTAGATTATATAGAGGCAATATATACAAGGATTTCAACCGTCTACCTGTTCCATTCATTGTTCTACTTGTCGATATTTACAAATAATTACCGATAAAGGATTAACCATTGGGGCTCATTGTTCACTTAACCTTGAAGAACAAAAAATTGGCGAATTGTACTGTTTGGATGACTTGCATATATGTTTTTAGACTATATAGAAGCAATATATACAAAGATTTCAACCGTCTACCTTTTCCATTCATTGTTCTACTTGTCGAAAGTTACAAATAATTTCCGATAAAGGATTAACAATGGGGCTCATTGTTCACTTAAACTTGAAGGACAAAAAATTGGCGAATGGTACTGTTTGGATGCTTTGCATATATGATTCTTAGGCTATATGGAAGCAATATATACAAAGATTTCAACTGTCTACCTGTTCCATTCATTGTTCTACTTGTCGCAAGTTACATATAATTTCCGTTAAAGTATTAACAATGGGGCTCGTAGTTCACTTAAACTTGAAGATCAAATAATTGGCGAATTGTACTGTTTGGACGCTTTGCATATATGTTTCTTAGCCTATTTAGAAGCAATATATACAATGATTTCAACAGTCTACCTGTTCCATTCATTGTTCTACTTGTCGAAATTTACAAATAATTTCCTTTAAAGGATTAACAATGGGGCTCGTAGTTCACTTAAACTTGAAGAACAAAAAATGGGCGAATGGTACTGTTTGGATGCTTTGCATATATGTTTCTTAGATTATATAGAGGCAATATATACAAGGATTTCAACCGTCTACCTGTTCCATTCATTGTTCTACTTGTCGAAATTTACAAATAATTACCGATAAAGGATTAACCATTGGGGTTCATTGTTCACTTAACCTTGAAGAACAAAAAATTGGCGAATTGTCCTGTTTGGATGCTTTGCATATATGTTTTTAGACTATATAGAAGCAATATATACAAAGATTTCAACCGTCTACCTTTTCCATTCATTGTTCTACTTGTCGAAAGTCACAAATAATTTCCGATAAAGGATTAACAATGGGGCTCATTGTTCACTTAAACTTGAAGAATAAGAAATTGGCGAATGGTGCTGTTTGGATGCTTTGCATATATGTTTCTTAGACTATATGGAAGCAATATATACAAAGATTTCAACTGTCTACCTGTTCCATTCATTGTTCTACTTGTCGCAAGTTACAAATAATTTCCGTTAAAGTATTAACAATGGGGCTCGTAGTTCACTTAAACTTGAAGATCAAATAATTGGCGAATTGTACTGTTTGGACGCTTTGCATATATGTTTCTTAGCCTATTTAGAAGCAATATATACAATGATTTCAACAGTCTACCTGTTCCATTCATTGTTCTACTTGTCGAAATTTACAAATAATTTCCTTTAAAGGATTAACAATGGGGCTCGTAGTTCACTTAAACTTGAAGAACAAAAAATGGGCGAATGGTACTGTTTGGATGCTTTGCATATATGTTTCTTAGATTATATAGAGGCAATATATACAAGGATTTCAACCGTCTACCTGTTCCATTCATTGTTCTACTTGTCGATATTTACAAATAATTACCGATAAAGGATTAACCATTGGGGCTCATTGTTCACTTAACCTTGAAGAACAAAAAATTGGCGAATTGTACTGTTTCGATGACTTGCATATATGTTTTTAGACTATATAGAAGCAATATATACAAAGATTTCAACCGTCTACCTTTTCCATTCATTGTTCTACTTGTCGAAAGTTACAAATAATTTCCGATAAAGGAATAACAATGGGGCTCATTGTTCACTTAAACTTGAAGGACAAAAAATTGGCGAATGGTACTGTTTGGATGCTTTGCATATATGATTCTTATGCTATATGGAAGCAATATATACAAAGATTTCAACTGTCTACCTGTTCCATTCATTGTTCTACTTGTCGCAAGTTACATATAATTTCCGTTAAAGTATTAACAATGGGGCTCGTAGTTCACTTAAACTTGAAGATCAAATAATTGGCGAATTGTACTGTTTGGACGCTTTGCATATATGTTTCTTAGCCTATTTAGAAGCAATATATACAATGATTTCAACAGTCTACCTGTTCCATTCATTGTTCTACTTGTCGAAATTTACAAATAATTTCCTTTAAAGGATTAACAATGGGGCTCGTAGTTCACTTAAACTTGAAGAACAAAAAATGGGCGAATGGTACTGTTTGGATGCTTTGCATATATGTTTCTTAGATTATATAGAGGCAATATATACAAGGATTTCAACCGTCTACCTGTTCCATTCATTGTTCTACTTGTCGAAATTTACAAATAATTACCGATAAAGGATTAACCATTGGGGTTCATTGTTCACTTAACCTTGAAGAACAAAAAATTGGCGAATTGTCCTGTTTGGATGCTTTGCATATATGTTTTTAGACTATATAGAAGCAATATATACAAAGATTTCAACCGTCTACCTTTTCCATTCATTGTTCTACTTGTCGAAAGTCACAAATAATTTCCGATAAAGGATTAACAATGGGGCTCATTGTTCACTTAAACTTGAAGAATAAGAAATTGGCGAATGGTGCTGTTTGGATGCTTTGCATATATGTTTCTTAGACTATATGGAAGCAATATATACAAAGATTTCAACTGTCTACCTGTTCCATTCATTGTTCTACTTGTCGCAAGTTACAAATAATTTCCGTTAAAGTATTAACAATGGGGCTCGTAGTTCACTTAAACTTGAAGATCAAATAATTGGCGAATTGTACTGTTTGGACGCTTTGCATATATGTTTCTTAGCCTATTTAGAAGCAATATATACAATGATTTCAACAGTCTACCTGTTCCATTCATTGTTCTACTTGTCGAAATTTACAAATAATTTCCTTTAAAGGATTAACAATGGGGCTCGTAGTTCACTTAAACTTGAAGAACAAAAAATGGGCGAATGGTACTGTTTGGATGCTTTGCATATATGTTTCTTAGATTATATAGAGGCAATATATACAAGGATTTCAACCGTCTACCTGTTCCATTCATTGTTCTACTTGTCGATATTTACAAATAATTACCGATAAAGGATTAACCATTGGGGCTCATTGTTCACTTAACCTTGAAGAACAAAAAATTGGCGAATTGTACTGTTTGGATGACTTGCATATATGTTTTTAGACTATATAGAAGCAATATATACAAAGATTTCAACCGTCTACCTTTTCCATTCATTGTTCTACTTGTCGAAAGTTACAAATAATTTCCGATAAAGGATTAACAATGGGGCTCATTGTTCACTTAAACTTGAAGGACAAAAAATTGGCAAATGGTACTGTTTGGATGCTTTGCGTACATGTTTCTTAGACTATATGGTAGCAATATATACAAGGATTTCAACCGTCTACCTGTTCTATTCATTGTTCTACTTGTCGAAAGTTACAAATAATTACCGATAAAGGATTAACCATTGGGGCTCATTGTTTACTTAAACTTGAAGAACATAAAATTGGCGAATTGTACTGTTTGGATGCTTTGCATATATGTTTCTTAGACTATATAGAAGCAATATATACAAAGATTTCAACCGTCTACCTGTTCCATTCATTGTTCTACTTGTCGAAAGTTACAAATAATTTCCTATAAAGGATTAACAATGGGGCTCATTGTTCACTTAAACTTGAAGAACAAAAAATTGGCGAATGGTACTGTTTGGATGCTTTGCGTACATGTTTCTTAGACTATATGGAAGCAATATATACAAAGATTTCAACCGTCTACGTGTTCCATTCATTGTTCTACTTGTCGCAAGTTACAAATAATTTCCGTTAAAGTATTGTTACGCCGATATGAAGTTGGCGTACCGAGCGAAGCTGCTCCCTCGAACCCGTGGATGTAATCGAGGGATCGATTCGGCCGATCGTTGCTCCAGCGACCGGAAGCGTTTGGTGACCGGAAGTTGCAACCGAGTTGTCAGAAGACAGACGTTCGAAATACTGTTATTAGTTTATAAAGTTATAGTTTAATAAAGTCATTAGAATTATAATGCCGAGAAGACCCGGTCCCTCCGTGGGACATAACAATGGTGTCAGAAGTGGGATGCTTCTGGATCGAGGGGAAGAGAATCCTCAGCCCACTAGGCCTGCGGAGGAGGAGCCGAATCGTCTGGGAAGACTGCTGAAAAATCTCGGTCTACAATTGCAGAGACAGCAGGAGCTGGCAGAAGAGCGATGGGAGCAGGAGCGCTCCCGGATCGCAGAAAAGGAAGCCAGGAAGAAAGCTGCCCAGGAAGAGAGGTTTGGAGCGCTCGAGGCCCAACTTCGAGCGTTCATCACTGAGTTCGGCCGCCGAACGGCCGTTTCGGGTTCTGTAGGACCGGTGGAGAGTCGTGATCCGATTCTTATGGAGGATAAACGGATCACGGCTCCCCTTGTTTCCCAGTCTATCCCTCCGCGTGCCCTCCCAACGGAATTGGGAGTGGTCTTGAAGCGTCCAATATGTAATGAAAAGTCCTCCTGGAAGGAAGGTAAAATCCAGTGTGAGGCTGTAGCGAGTGTTAGTAATTGGCCTTCGAGGCGCTTGGACGCTTCCGCCCCGGTGAAACGCGGAGACACGGTGCATCCCCTGCTAGGCAGCCGGATTCCACGGTTAGGAGGTCTAACGATTCCGACGTACGCGTGTCGGCGATTTGTAGGGTCGATGCGGATTCATCGGAAGATGATGAGAGAAACGACGGAGTTCACCTCGATGGTTCGGCGAGCGCGAGAGAGCCTCGAGTACCTGAACGAGGAAGCGTCGAGGGGAATGGAGGAGGTCGCGGATGGCGTCGGAAGGGAGCTGAAGGTGACAGATCGGTTGACTCGTCCCGGCTCCAAGGTGGACCTCGCGGTGCGCAGGTTCGCAGAGCTGGAGGAAGAGGCGTTCGACCTCGCGCGGTTGGACCGCGGCAGGGAGAGCGTGACGATCGGGACACCGGCGGACGTCCCCGAGGAGATCGGGAGAGCCGTGGCGGCAGCGGCAGCGACGGCAGCGACGAGCACAGCGACGGGGGTCGCGGGCGTCGAACGGTCCCCACCGACGGGAAGAGCCCGGACGAGTCGGCTACGACGAAGCGGAGGAGCAAGAAACGAAGGAAGAGGAAAAACCGGAACGAACGACGAAGGAAGCTCCGGAAGAGAAGGAGGTGGAAGAAAAAGTGGAAGAGATAGCGGAAGAGATGGAAGAGACGGCGGAAGAAAAGCCAGCGGAGAGAGCGCCGCCGCGAATGCGTCGGAGAGAAGCTCCGAAGGATTTCAAGGCCGTCGAGGTTACCGACGATCTCGAGAAGCTTCTGAAGACGGACCTGCCGTTCCTGACGTTCGGAAAAATCATCGACACCGTCTACAAAATGATCGAGAGCGCGCCGGAAAACACTGCCGAAGATTCGGCGACGAACGCCATACACCGAGCGATTTACGAGAAACTCGGAACGATCGTTACCCTCGAAAATCCAGACCTTCTGACGAAGGAGCTGAAGGACGCTATGGACGTCGTTTGCGGAAAAATAGCGACGTATCTGAGGAGTATCCTAAACGAATGGGAGATCGGGTTCATGGAACGATACGTGCCGGAAGTGATGTCGTGGGAAGTTCGGGACTGGACCGACTGGCTCAGTCACATCAGCAGCCTCGCCAAAGACTGGAACGCCTGGCTGCGCGGAGTCATCGAGAAGATCCTCGAGATCCGAGCAGCGGGATCGGCGAAGCTCGAGAGGATGCGAACCGGGGAGGACGCGTCGCCAGCCCCCTGCTCCTCTCTCGAAATCTTGCCCGTTAACCAGTTAACTGTGGCGCCCTCGTTTGAGAGTGCGCACCGTTTTGTGTCGCCAGAATCGAGCCATGACGAGTATACTCGTCAATCGCAGATCAACGCGTTAACGAGTCCGGCGACACGGAGAGAGGGAGAGAGGGATGGAGGAAAAGCGCAGGAAAGCGCAGGAAGAGGATGAGGAAATTGGCTTCCTCTTACGAAAGAAGACGGGAATCCGCGTGCGGAGAAGAGGCATGTCATCTCCTACTGGTCCCCAAAAGCAAGGTGGAAGAAGCGCTACGTGGATGTCACGAGGCTCCTACAGGAGGACACTTCGGTATGCGCAAGACCCTTGCGAAAGTGCGGCAGAGATTCTTCTGGCCCGAACACCGAATGGACGTCGAAGAGTGGTGTCGGCGCTGTTACACTTGTACGGCGAGGAAAGGTCCGAAGGAGAGGGGGAGAGGACCCCTCACGATTTATAATGTCGGGGCACCTTTTGAGAGGATGGCGCTCGACATTGTTGGACCTTTGCCGAAAACGAAAACAGCGCGACGACCATCGCAGAAGCTCTTCTACGTGAGGTGGTTGGCCGACATGGAATACCTCTAGAGCTCCATTCCGAGCAGGGTCGTAGTTTTGGGTCGACTGTCTTCAAGAAACTCATGGAGTTGCTTGGAATCCGGAAGACAAGGACGACGCCACTCCACCCTCAGTCGGACGGACTCGTAGAGAGGTTGATAAGGACTCTGCTACAATATTTGTCGCTATACGTTGCGGACAACCTAAAGGATTGGGAGCAGTGGATCCTGCTGTTTCTCTTAGTCGTAGAGCAACAGGCGGGATGCAGAAAGAAGAGATGCGGAAAGAAAAACGAGCCAGTAAAGAAGAGATGCGGAAAGAAGAATGAGCCAGTGAAGAACGGAAGGGCAAGAATGAACTTAACCAACGAATTACGAATGCGATGGCATCGACTTGCCGACGCCTCACTCAAGGTTTTTCGGATGGTTTTCCCTTGAGTCGGAGGACAAATGTCGAGGCGTTTTCGTCTGATTGGAGCCATACCAGTAGACGTTTAGTTTCCTGTTGTCTACTTCCTTTGCAGACGAAGGCATTGAATCCCGGGACGATTTCAAGAAGGTTATGGAAGTCTAGTTGCCCGATTTGAAGTCGCCGCGGTCGGGACGACCGCTCTTCGAGAGGAGGGGGCAGTGTTACGCCGATATGAAGTTGGCGTACCGAGCGAAGCTGCTCCCTCGAACCCGTGGATTCGAGGATCGATGTAATCGAGGGATCGATTCGGCCGGTCGTTGCTCCAGCGACCGGAAGCGTTTGGTGACCGGAAGTTGCAACCGAGTTGTCAGAAGACAGACGTTCGAAATACTGTTATTAGTTAATAAAGTTATAGTTTAATAAAGTCATTAGAATTATAATGCCGAGAAGACCCGGTCCCTCCGTGGGACATAACAGTATTAACAATGGGGCTCGTAATTCACTTAAACTTGAAGATCAAATAATTGGCGAATTGTACTGTTTGGATGATTTGCATATATGTTTCTTAGACTTTATAGAAGCAATATATAAAAAGATTTCAACCGTCTACCTGTTCCATTCATTGTTCTACTTGTCGCAAGTTACAAATAATTTCCGTTAAAGGATTAACAATGGGGCTCGTAGTTCACTTAAAATTGAAGATCAAATAATTGGCGAATTGTACTGTTTGGACGCTTTGCATATATGTTTCATAGACTATATAGAAGCAATATATACAAAGATTTCAACCGTCTACCTGTTCGATTCATTATTCTACTTGTCGAAAGTTACAAATAATTTCCGATAAAGGACTAACCATTGGGGCTCATTGTTCACTTAAACTTGAAGAACAAAAAATTGGCGAATTGTACTGTTTGGATGCTTTGCATATATGTTTTTTAGATTATATAGAAGCAATATATACAAAGATTTCAACCGTCTACCTGTTCGATTCATTATTCTACTTGTCGAAAGTTACAAATAATTTCCGATAAAGGATTAACAATGGGGCTCATTGTTCACTTAAACTTGAAGGACAAAAAATTGGCGAATGGTACTGTTTGGATGCTTTGCGTACATGTTTCTTAGACTATATGGAAGCAATATATACAAGGATTTCAACCGTCTACCTGTTCCATTCATTGTTCTACTTGTCGAAAGTTACAAATAATTTCCGATAAAGGATTAACAATGGGACTCATTGTTCACTTAAACTTGAAGAACAAAAAATTGGCGATTGGTACTGTTTGGATGCTTTGCATATATGTTTCTTAGACTATATAGAAGCAATATATATATTGATTTCAACCGTCTACCTGTTCCACTCAGTGTTCTACTTGTCGAAAGTTACAAATAATTTCCGTTAAAGTGTTAACAATGGGGCTCGTAGTTCACTTAAACTTGAAGATGAAATAATTGGCGAATCGTACTGTTTGGATGCTTTGCATATATGTTTCTTAGATTATATAGAAGCAATATATACAAATATTTCAACCGTCTACCTGTTCCATTCATTGTTCGGCTTGTCGAAAATTACAAATCATTTCCGATAAAGGATTAACCATTGGGGCTCATTGTTCACTTAAACTTGAAGACCAAAAAATTGGCGAATGGTACTGTTTGGATGCTTTGCGTACATGTTTCTTAGACTATATGGAAGCAATATATACAAAGATTTCAACCGTCTACCTGTTCCATTCATTGTTCTACTTGTCGAAAGTTACAATTAATTTCCGTTAAAGGATTAACAATGGGGCTCGTAGTTCACTTAAACTTGAAGAACAAAAAATTGGCGAATTGTACTGTTTGGATGCTTTGCATACATGTTTCGTAGACTATATAGAAGCAATATAAACAATGATTTCAACCGTCTACATGATCCATTCATTGTTCTACTTGACGAAATTTACAAATAATTTCCTTTAAAGGATTAACAATGGGGCTCGCTGTTCACTTAAACTTGAAGATCAAAAAATTGGCGATTGTTACTGTTTGGATGCTTTGCATATATGTTTCTTAGATTATATAGAAGCAATATATACAAATATTTCAACCGTCTACCTGTTCCATTCATTGTTCGGCTTGTCGAAAATTACAAATCATTTCCGATAAAGGATTAACCATTGGGGCTCATTGTTCACTTAAACTTGAAGACCAAAAAATTGGCGAATGGTACTGTTTGGATGCTTTGCGTACATGTTTCTTAGACTATATGGAAGCAATATATACAAAGATTTCAACCGTCTACCTGTTCCATTCAATGTTCTACTTGTCGAAAGTTACAAATAATTTCCGATAAAGGATTAACAATGGGGCTCATTGTTCACTTAAACTTGAAGAACAAAAAATTGGCGAATGGTACTGTTTGGATTCCTTGCATATATGTTTCTTAGACTATATGGAAGCAATATATACAAAGATTTCAACCGTCTGCGTGTTCCAATCATTGTTCTACTTGTATAAAGTTACAATTAATTTCCGTCAAAGGATTAACAATGGGGCTCCTAGTTCACTTAAACTTGAAGAACAAAAAATTGTCGAATTGTACTTTTTGGATGCTTTGCATATATGTTTCTTAGACTATATAGAAGCAATATATACAAAGATTTCAACCGTCTACCTGTTCCATTCATTGTTCTACTTGTCGAAAGTTACAAATAATTTCCGATAACGGATTAACCATTGGGGCTCATTGTTCACTTAAACTTGAAGAACAAAAAATTGGCGAATGGTACTGTTTGAATGCTTTGCATATATGTTTCTTAGACTATATGGAAGCAATATATACAAAGATTTCAACCGTCTACGTGTTCCAATCATTGTTCTACTTGTAGAAAGTTAGAATTAATTTCCGTTAAAGGATTAACAATGGGGCTCGTAGTTCACTTAAACTTGAAGAACAAAAAATTGGCGAATTGTACTGTTTGGATGCTTTGCATACATGTTTCGTAGACTATATAGAAGCAATATATACAATGATTTCAACCGTCTACCTGTTCCATTCATTGTTCTACTTGTCGAAAGTTACAAATAATTTCCGATAAAGGATTAACAATGGGGCTCATTGTTCACTTAAACTTGAAGAACAAAAAATTGGCGATTGGTACTGTTTGGATGCTTTGCATATATGTTTCTTAGACTATATAGAAGCAATATATACAAAGATTTCAACCGTCTACCTGTTCCATTCATTGTTCTACTTGTCGAAAGTTACAAATAATTACCGATAAAGGACTAACCATTGGGGCTCATTGTTCACTTAAACTTGAAGAACAAAAAATTGGCGATTTGTACTGTTTGGATGCTTTGCATATATGTTTTTTAGATTATATAGAAGCAATATATACAAAGATTTCAGCCGTCTACCTGTTCGATTCATTGTTCTACTTGTCGAAAGTTACAAATAATTTCCGATAAAGGATTAACAATGGGGCTCATTGTTCACTTAAACTTGAAGGACAAAAAATTGGCGAACGGTACTGTTTGGATGCTTTGCGTACATGTTTCTTAAACTATATGGAAGCAATATATACAATGATTTCAACCGTCTACCTGTTCCATTCATTGTTCTACTTGTCGAAAGTTACAAATAATTACCGATAAAGGACTAACCATTGGGGCTCATTGTTCACTTAAACTTGAAGAACAAAAAATTGGCGAATGGTACTGTTTGGATGCTTTGCGTACATGTTTCTTCGACTATATGGAAGCAATATATACAAGAATTTCAACCGTCTACCTGTTCCATTCATTGTTCTACTTGTCGAAAGTTACAAATAATTTCCGATAAAGGATTAACAATGGGGCTCATTGTTCACTTAAACTTGAAGAACAAAAAATTGGCGATTGGTACTGTTTGGATGCTTTGCATATATGTTTCTTAGACTATATAGAAGCAATATATATATTGATTTCAACCGTCTACCTGATCCACTCATTGTTCTACTTGTCGAAAGTTACAAATAATTTCCGTTAAAGTGTTAACAATGGGGCTCGTAGTTCACTTAAACTTGAAGATGAAATAATTGGCGAATCGTACTGTTTGGATGCTTTGCATATATGTTTCTTAGATTATATAGAAGCAATATATACAAAGATTTCAACCGTCTACCTGTTC
This sequence comes from Cerceris ruficornis, assembly GCA_963989415.1. Taxonomy (NCBI): domain Eukaryota; kingdom Metazoa; phylum Arthropoda; class Insecta; order Hymenoptera; family Crabronidae; genus Cerceris; species Cerceris ruficornis. Next base: position 368,684 of record CAXDIW010000460.1, read on the forward strand.
CATTCATTGTTCTACTTGTCGAAAGCTACAAATAATTTCCGATAACGGATTAACCATTGGGGCTCATTGTTCACTTAAACTTGAAGAACAAAAAATTGGCGAACTGTACTTTTTGGATGCTTTGCATATATGTTTCTTAGACTATATAGAAGCAATATATACAAAGATTTCAACCGTCTACCTGTTCCATTCATTGTTCTACTTGTCGAAAATTACAAATAATTTCCGATAAAGTATTAACCATTGGGGCTTATTGTTCACTTAAACTTGAAGATCAAAAAATTGGCGATTGTTACTGTTTAGATGCTTTGCATATATGTTTCTTAGATTATATAGAAGCAATATATACAATGATTTCAACCGTCTACCAGTTCCATTCATTGTTCTACTTGTCGAAAATTACAAATAATTTCCGATAAAGGATTAACCATTGGAGCTCATTGTTCACTTAAACTTGAAGAACAAAAAATTGGCGAATGATACTGTTTGGATGCTTTGCGTACATGTTTCTTAGACTATATGGAAGCAATATATACAAAGATTTCAACCGTCTACGTGTTCCAATCATTGTTCTACTTGTCGAAATTTACAAATAATTTCCTTTAAAGGATTAACAATGGGGCTCATCGTTCACTTAAACTTGAAGAACAAAAAATTGGCGAATGTTACTGTTTGGATGCTTTGCATATATCTTTCTTAGACTATATAGAAGCAATATGTACATTGATTTCAACCGGCTACCTGTTCCATTCATTGTTCTACTTGTCGCAAGTTACAAATAATTTCCGTTAAAGTATTAACAATGGGGCTCGTAGTTCACTTAAAATTGAAGATCAAATAATTGGCGAACGGTACTGTTTGGATGCTTTGCGTACATGTTTCTTAAACTATATGGAAGCAATATATACAATGATTTCAACCGTCTACCTGTTCCATTCATTGTTCTACTTGTCGAAAGTTACAAATAATTACCGATAAAGGACTAACCATTGGGGCTCATTGTTCACTTAAACTTGAAGAACAAAAAAGTGGCGATTGTTACTGTTTAGATGCTTTGCATATATGTTTCTTAGACTATATAGAAGCAATATATACAAAGATTTCAACCGTCTACCTGTTCCATTCATTGTTCTACTTGTCGAAATTTACAAATAATTTCCGATAAAGGATTAACCATTGGGGCTCATTGTTCACTTAAACTTGAAGAACAAAAAATTGGCGAATGGTACCGTTTGGATGCTTTGCATATATGTTTCTTAGACTATATGGAAGCAATATATACAAAGATTTCAACCGTCTACGTGTTCCAATCATTGTTCTACTTGTAGAAAGTTACAATTAATTTCCGTTAAAGGATTAACAATGGGGCTCGTAGTTCACTTAAACTTGAAGAACAAAAAATTGGCGAATTGTACTGTTTGGATGCTTTGCATACATGTTTCGTAGACTATATAGAAGCAATATATACAATGATTTCAACCGTCTACATGATCCATTCATTGTTCTATTTGTCGAAATTTACAAATAATTTCCTTTAAAGGATTAACAATGGGGCTCGTAGTTCACTTAAACTTGAAGAACAAAAAATTGGCGAATTGTACTGTTTGGATGCTTTGCATAGATGAGTTCTTAGACTATTTAGAAGCAATATATAGAAAGATTTCACCCGTCTACCTGTACTATTCATTGTTGTACTTGTAGAAAGTTACAAATAATTTCTATTCCATGATTATCAATGGGGCTCGCTGTTCACTTAAACTTGAAGATCAAAAAATTGGCGATTGTTACTGTTTAGATGCTTTGCATATATGTTTCTTAGACTATATAGAAGCAATATATACAAAGATTTCAACCGTCTACCTGTTCCATTCATTGTTCTACTTGTCGAAAATTACAAATAATTTCCGATAAAGGATTAACCATTGGGGCTCATTGTTCACTTAAACTTGAAGAACAAAAAATTGGCGAATGGTACTGTTTGGATGCTTTGCGTACATGTTTCTTAGACTATATGGAAGCAATATATACAAAGATTTCAACCGTCTACGTGTTCCAATCATTGTTCTACTTGTCGAAATTTACAATTAATTTCCGTTAAAGGATTAACAATGGGGCTCGTAGTTCACTTAAACTTGAAGAACAAAAAATTGGCGAATTGTACTGTTTGGAAGCTTTGCATACATGTTTCGTAGACTATATAGAAGCAATATATACAATGATTTCAACCGTCTACATGATCCATTCATTGTTCTATTTGTCGAAATTTACAAATAATTTCCTTTAAAGGATTAACAATGGGGCTCGTAGTTCACTTAAACTTGAAGAACAAAAAATTGGCGAATTGTACTGTTTGGATGCTTTGCATAGATGTGTTCTTAGACTATTTAGAAGCAATATATAGAAAGATTTCACCCGTCTACCTGTACTATTCATTGTTGTACTTGTAGAAAGTTACAAATAATTTCTATTCCATGATTATCAATGGGGCTCGCTGTTCACTTAAACTTGAAGAACAAAAAATTGGCGAATTGTACTGTTTGGATGCTTTGCATACATGTTTCGTAGACTATATAGAAGCAATATATACAATGATTTCAACCGTCTACCTGTTCCATTCATTGTTCTACTTGTCGAAAGTTACAAATAATTTCCGATAAAGGATTAACAATGGGGCTCATTGTTCACTTAAACTTGAAGAACAAAAAATTGGCGATTGGTACTGTTTGGATGCTTTGCATATATGTTTCTTAGACTATATAGAAGCAATATATACAAAGATTTCAACCGTCTACCTGTTCCATTCATTGTTCTACTTGTCGAAAGCTACAAATAATTTCCGATAACGGATTAACCATTGGGGCTCATTGTTCACTTAAACTTGAAGAACAAAAAATTGGCGAACTGTACTTTTTGGATGCTTTGCATATATGTTTCTTAGACTATATAGAAGCAATATATATAAAGATTTCAACCGTCTACCTGTTCCATTCATTGTTCTACTTGTCGAAAGTTACAAATAATTACCGATAAAGGACTAACCATTGGGGCTCATTGTTCACTTAAACTTGAAGAACAAAAAATTGGCGATTTGTACTGTTTGGATGCTTTGCATATATGTTTTTTAGATTATATAGAAGCAATATATACAAAGATTTCAACCGTCTACCTGTTCGATTCATTGTTCTACTTGTCGAAAGTTACAAATAATTTCCGATAAAGGATTAACAATGGGGCTCATTGTTCACTTAAACTTGAAGGACAAAAAATTGGCGAACGGTACTGTTTGGATGCTTTGCGTACATGTTTCTTAAACTATATGGAAGCAATATATACAATGATTTCAACCGTCTACCTGTTCCATTCATTGTTCTACTTGTCGAAAGTTACAAATAATTACCGATAAAGGACTAACCATTGGGGCTCATTGTTCACTTAAACTTGAAGAACAAAAAATTGGCGAATGGTACTGTTTGGATGCTTTGCGTACATGTTTCTTCGACTATATGGAAGCAATATATACAAGAATTTCAACCGTCTACCTGTTCCATTCATTGTTCTACTTGTCGAAAGTTACAAATAATTTCCGATAAAGGATTAACAATGGGGCTCATTGTTCACTTAAACTTGAAGAACAAAAAATTGGCGATTGGTACTGTTTGGATGCTTTGCATATATGTTTCTTAGACTATATAGAAGCAATATATATATTGATTTCAACCGTCTACCTGATCCACTCATTGTTCTACTTGTCGAAAGTTACAAATAATTTCCGTTAAAGTGTTAACAATGGGGCTCGTAGTTCACTTAAACTTGAAGATGAAATAATTGGCGAATCGTACTGTTTGGATGCTTTGCATATATGTTTCTTAGATTATATAGAAGCAATATATACAAAGATTTCAACCGTCTACCTGTTCCATTCATTGTTCTACTTGTCGAAAGCTACAAATCATTTCCGATAACGGATTAACCATTGGGGCTCATTGTTCACTTAAACTTGAAGAACAAAAAATTGGCGAACTGTACTTTTTGGATGCTTTGCATATATGTTTCTTAGACTATATAGAAGCAATATATACAAAGATTTCAACCGTCTACCTGTTCCATTCATTGTTCTACTTGTCGAAAATTACAAATAATTTCCGATAAAGTATTAACCATTGGGGCTTATTGTTCACTTAAACTTGAAGATCAAAAAATTGGCGATTGTTACTGTTTAGATGCTTTGCATATATGTTTCTTAGATTATATAGAAGCAATATATACAATGATTTCAACCGTCTACCAGTTCCATTCATTGTTCTACTTGTCGAAAATTACAAATAATTTCCGATAAAGGATTAACCATTGGAGCTCATTGTTCACTTAAACTTGAAGAACAAAAAATTGGCGAATGATACTGTTTGGATGCTTTGCGTACATGTTTCTTAGACTATATGGAAGCAATATATACAAAGATTTCAACCGTCTACGTGTTCCAATCATTGTTCTACTTGTCGAAATTTACAAATAATTTCCTTTAAAGGATTAACAATGGGGCTCATCGTTCACTTAAACTTGAAGAACAAAAAATTGGCGAATGTTACTGTTTGGATGCTTTGCATATATGTTTCTTAGACTATATAGAAGCAATATGTACATTGATTTCAACCGGCTACCTGTTCCATTCATTGTTCTACTTGTCGCAAGTTACAAATAATTTCCGTTAAAGTATTAACAATGGGGCTCGTAGTTCACTTAAAATTGAAGATCAAATAATTGGCGAACGGTACTGTTTGGATGCTTTGCGTACATGTTTCTTAAACTAGATGGAAGCAATATATACAATGATTTCAACCGTCTACCTGTTCCATTCATTGTTCTACTTGTCGAAAGTTACAAATAATTACCGATAAAGGACTAACCATTGGGGCTCATTGTTCACTTAAACTTGAAGAACAAAAAAGTGGCGATTGTTACTGTTTAGATGCTTTGCATATATGTTTCTTAGACTATATAGAAGCAATATATACAAAGATTTCAACCGTCTACCTGTTCCATTCATTGTTCTACTTGTCGAAATTTACAAATAATTTCCGATAAAGGATTAACCATTGGGGCTCATTGTTCACTTAAACTTGAAGAACAAAAAATTGGCGAATGGTACCGTTTGGATGCTTTGCATATATGTTTCTTAGACTATATGGAAGCAATATATACAAAGATTTCAACCGTCTACGTGTTCCAATCATTGTTCTACTTGTAGAAAGTTACAATTAATTTCCGTTAAAGGATTAACAATGGGGCTCGTAGTTCACTTAAACTTGAAGAACAAAAAATTGGCGAATTGTACTGTTTGGATGCTTTGCATACATGTTTCGTAGACTATATAGAAGCAATATATACAATGATTTCAACCGTCTACATGATCCATTCATTGTTCTATTTGTCGAAATTTACAAATAATTTCCTTTAAAGGATTAACAATGGGGCTCGTAGTTCACTTAAACTTGAAGAACAAAAAATTGGCGAATTGTACTGTTTGGATGCTTTGCATAGATGAGTTCTTAGACTATTTAGAAGCAATATATAGAAAGATTTCACCCGTCTACCTGTACTATTCATTGTTGTACTTGTAGAAAGTTACAAATAATTTCTATTCCATGATTATCAATGGGGCTCGCTGTTCACTTAAACTTGAAGAACAAAAAATTGGCGATTGTTACTGTTTAGATGCTTTGCATATATGTTTCTTAGACTATATAGAAGCAATATATACAAAGATTTCAACCGTCTACCTGTTCCATTCATTGTTCTACTTGTCGAAAATTACAAATAATTTCCGATAAAGGATTAACCATTGGGGCTCATTGTTCACTTAAACTTGAAGAACAAAAAATTGGCGAATGGTACTGTTTGGATGCTTTGCGTACATGTTTCTTAGACTATATGGAAGCAATATATACAAAGATTTCAACCGTCTACGTGTTCCAATCATTGTTCTACTTGTCGAAATTTACAATTAATTTCCGTTAAAGGATTAACAATGGGGCTCGTAGTTCACTTAAACTTGAAGAACAAAAAATTGGCGAATTGTACTGTTTGGAAGCTTTGCATACATGTTTCGTAGACTATATAGAAGCAATATATACAATGATTTCAACCGTCTACATGATCCATTCATTGTTCTATTTGTCGAAATTTACAAATAATTTCCTTTAAAGGATTAACAATGGGGCTCGTAGTTCACTTAAACTTGAAGAACAAAAAATTGGCGAATTGTACTGTTTGGATGCTTTGCATAGATGTGTTCTTAGACTATTTAGAAGCAATATATAGAAAGATTTCACCCGTCTACGTGTACTATTCATTGTTGTACTTGTAGAAAGTTACAAATAATTTCTATTCCATGATTATCAATGGGGCTCGCTGTTCACTTAAACTTGAAGATCAAAAAATTGGCGATTGTTACTGTTTAGATGCTTTGCATATATGTTTCTTAGATTATATAGAAGCAATATATACAATGATTTCAACCGTCTACCAGTTCCATTCATTGTTCTACTTGTCGAAAATTACAAATAATTTCCGATAAAGGATTAACCATTGGAGCTCATTGTTCACTTAAACTTGAAGAACAAAAAATTGGCGAATGGTACTGTTCGGATGCTTTGCGTACATGTTTCTTAGACTATATGGAAGCAATATATACAAAGATTTCAACCGTCTACGTGTTCCAATCATTGTTCTACTTGTCGAAATTTACAAATAATTTCCTTTAAAGGATTAACAATGGGGCTCGTCGTTCACTTAAACTTGAAGAACAAACAATTGGCGAATGGTACTGTTTGGATGCTTTGCATATATGTTTCTTAGACTATATAGAAGCAATATATACATTGATTTCAACCGGCTACCTGTTCCATTCATTGTTCTACTTGTCGCAAGTTACAAATAATTTCCGTTAAAGTATTAACAATGGGGCTCGTAGTTCACTTAAAATTGAAGATCAAATAATTGGCGAACGGTACTGTTTGGATGCTTTGCATACATGTTTCTTAAACTATATGGAAGCAATATATACAATGATTTCAACCGTCTACCTGTTCCATTCGTTGTTCTACTTGTCGAAAGTTACAAATAATTTCCGATAAAGGACTAACCATTGGGGCTCATTGTTCACTTAAACTTGAAGAACAAAAAATTGGCGAATTGTACTGTTTGGATGCTTTGCATATATGTTTTTTAGATTATATAGAAGCAATATATACAAAGATTTCAACCGTCTACCTGTTCGATTCATTATTCTACTTGTCGAAAGTTACAAATAATTTCCGATAAAGGATTAACAATGGGGCTCATTGTTCACTTAAACTTGAAGGACAAAAAATTGGCGAATGGTACTGTTTGGATGCTTTGCGTACATGTTTCTTAGACTATATGGAAGCAATATATACAAGGATTTCAACCGTCTACCTGTTCCATTCATTGTTCTACTTGTCGAAAGTTACAAATAATTTCCGATAAAGTATTAACCATTGGGGCTTATTGTTCACTTAAACTTGAAGAACAAAAAATTGGCGAATGGTACTGTTTGGATGCTTTGCGTACATGTTTCTTAGACTATATGGAAGCAATATATACAAAGATTTCAACCGTCTACCTGTTCCATTCATTGTTCTACTTGTCGAAAATTACAAATAATTTCCGATAAAGTATTAACCATTGGGGCTCATTGTTCACTTAAACTTGAAGAACAAAAAATTGGCGAATGGTACTGTTTGGATGCTTTGCGTACATGTTTCTTAGACTATATGGAAGCAATATATACAAAGATTTCAACCGTCTACGTGTTCCAATCATTGTTCTACTTGTCGAAATTTACAAATAATTTCCTTTAAAGGATTAACAATGGGGCTCGTTGTTAACTTAACCTTGAAGAACAATAAATTGGCGAATTGTACTGTTTGGATGCTTTGCATATATGTTTCTTAGACTATATAGAAGCAATATATACAAAGATTTCAACCGTCTACCTGTTCCATTCATTGTTCTACTTGTCGAAAGTTACAAATAATTTCCGATAAAGGATTAACCATTGGGGCTCATTGTTCACTTAAACTTGAAGAACAAAAAATTGGCGAATGGTACCGTTTGGATGCTTTGCATATATGTTTCTTAGACTATTTAGAAGCAATATATAGAAAGATTTCACCCGTCTACCTGTACTATTCATTGTTGTACTTGTAGAAAGTTACAAATAATTTCCTTTAAAGGATTAACAATGGGGCTCGTTGTTAACTTAACCTTGAAGAACAATAAATTGGCGAATTGTACTGTTTGGATGCTTTGCATATATGTTTCTTAGACTATATAGAAGCAATATATACAAAGATTTCAACCGTCTACCTGTTCCATTCATTGTTCTACTTGTCGAAAGTTACAAATAATTACCGATAAAGGACTAACCATTGGGGCTCATTGTTCACTTAAACTTGAAGAACAAAAAAGTGGCGATTGTTACTGTTTAGATGCTTTGCATATATGTTTCTTAGACTATATAGAAGCAATATATACAATGATTTCAACCGTCTACCAGTTCCATTCATTGTTCTACTTGTCGAAAATTACAAATAATTTCCGATAAAGGATTAACCATTGGGGCTCATTGTTCACTTAAACTTGAAGAACAAAAAATTGGCGAATGGTACTGTTTGGATGCTTTGCGTACATGTTTCTTAGACTATATGGAAGCAATATATACAAAGATTTCAACCGTCTACGTGTTCCAATCATTGTTCTACTTGTCGAAATTTACAATTAATTTCCGTTAAAGGATTAACAATGGGGCTCGTAGTTCACTTAAACTTGAAGAACAAAAAATTGGCGAATTGTACTGTTTGGATGCTTTGCATACATGTTTCGTAGACTATATAGAAGCAATATATACAATGATTTCAACCGTCTACATGATCCATTCATTGTTCTATTTGTCGAAATTTACAAATAATTTCCTTTAAAGGATTAACAATGGGGCTCGTAGTTCACTTAAACTTGAAGAACAAAAAATTGGCGAATTGTACTGTTTGGATGCTTTGCATACATGTTTCGTAGACTATATAGAAGCAATATATACAATGATTTCAACCGTCTACATGATCCATTCATTGTTCTATTTGTCGAAATTTACAAATAATTTCCTTTAAAGGATTAACAATGGGGCTCGTAGTTCACTTAAACTTGAAGAACAAAAAATTGGCGAATTGTACTGTTTGGATGCTTTGCATAGATGTGTTCTTAGACTATTTAGAAGCAATATATAGAAAGATTTCACCCGTCTACCTGTACTATTCATTGTTGTACTTGTAGAAAGTTACAAATAATTTCTATTCCATGATTATCAATGGGGCTCGCTGTTCACTTAAACTTGAAGATCAAAAAATTGGCGATTGTTACTGTTTAGATGCTTTGCATATATGTTTCTTAGATTATATAGAAGCAATATATACAATGATTTCAACCGTCTACCAGTTCCATTCATTGTTCTACTTGTCGAAAATTACAAATAATTTACGATAAAGGATTAACCATTGGAGCTCATTGTTCACTTAAACTTGAAGAACAAAAAATTGGCGAATGATACTGTTTGGATGCTTTGCGTACATGTTTCTTAGACTATATGGAAGCAATATATACAAAGATTTCAACCGTCTACGTGTTCCAATCATTGTTCTACTTGTCGAAATTTACAAATAATTTCCTTTAAAGGATTAACAATGGGGCTCATCGTTCACTTAAACTTGAAGAACAAAAAATTGGCGAATGTTACTGTTTGGATGCTTTGCATATATGTTTCTTAGACTATATAGAAGCAATATGTACATTGATTTCAACCGGCTACCTGTTCCATTCATTGTTCTACTTGTCGCAAGTTACAAATAATTTCCGTTAAAGTATTAACAATGGGGCTCGTAGTTCACTTAAAATTGAAGATCAAATAATTGGCGAACGGTACTGTTTGGATGCTTTGCGTACATGTTTCTTAAACTATATGGAAGCAATATATACAATGATTTCAACCGTCTACCTGTTCCATTCATTGTTCTACTTGTCGAAAGTTACAAATAATTACCGATAAAGGACTAACCATTGGGGCTCATTGTTCACTTAAACTTGAAGAACAAAAAAGTGGCGATTGTTACTGTTTAGATGCTTTGCATATATGTTTCTTAGACTATATAGAAGCAATATATACAATGATTTCAACCGTCTACCAGTTCCATTCATTGTTCTACTTGTCGAAAATTACAAATAATTTCCGATAAAGGATTAACCATTGGGGCTCATTGTTCACTTAAACTTGAAGAACAAAAAATTGGCGAATGGTACTGTTTGGATGCTTTGCGTACATGTTTCTTAGACTATATGGAAGCAATATATACAAAGATTTCAACCGTCTACGTGTTCCAATCATTGTTCTACTTGTCGAAATTTACAATTAATTTCCGTTAAAGGATTAACAATGGGGCTCGTAGTTCACTTAAACTTGAAGAACAAAAAATTGGCGAATTGTACTGTTTGGATGCTTTGCATACATGTTTCGTAGACTATATAGAAGCAATATATACAATGATTTCAACCGTCTACATGATCCATTCATTGTTCTATTTGTCGAAATTTACAAATAATTTCCTTTAAAGGATTAACAATGGGGCTCGTAGTTCACTTAAACTTGAAGAACAAAAAATTGGCGAATTGTACTGTTTGGATGCTTTGCATAGATGTGTTCTTAGACTATTTAGAAGCAATATATAGAAAGATTTCACCCGTCTACCTGTACTATTCATTGTTGTACTTGTAGAAAGTTACAAATAATTTCTATTCCATGATTATCAATGGGGCTCGCTGTTCACTTAAACTTGAAGATCAAAAAATTGGCGATTGTTACTGTTTAGATGCTTTGCATATATGTTTCTTAGATTATATAGAAGCAATATATACAATGATTTCAACCGTCTACCAGTTCCATTCATTGTTCTACTTGTCGAAAATTACAAATAATTTCCGATAAAGTATTAACCATTGGAGCTCATTGTTCACTTAAACTTGAAGAACAAAAAATTGGCGAATGATACTGTTTGGATGCTTTGCGTACATGTTTCTTAGACTATATGGAAGCAATATATACAAAGATTTCAACCGTCTACGTGTTCCAATCATTGTTCTACTTGTCGAAATTTACAAATAATTTCCGATAAAGGATTAACCATTGGGGCTCATTGTTCACTTAAACTTGAAGAACAAAATATTGGCGAATGGTACCGTTTGGATGCTTTGCATATATGTTTCTTAGACTATATGGAAGCAATATATACAAAGATTTCAACCGTCTACGTGTTCCAATCATTGTTCTACTTGTAGAAAGTTACAATTAATTTCCGTTAAAGGATTAACAATGGGGCTCGTAGTTCACTTAAACTTGAAGAACAAAAAATTGGCGAATTGTACTGTTTGGATGCTTTGCGTACATGTTTCTTAAACTATATGGAAGCAATATATACAATGATTTCAACCGTCTACCTGTTCCATTCATTGTTCTACTTGTCGAAAGTTACAAATAATTACCGATAAAGGACTAACCATTGGGGCTCATTGTTCACTTAAACTTGAAGAACAAAAAAGTGGCGATTGTTACTGTTTAGATGCTTTGCATATATGTTTCTTAGACTATATAGAAGCAATATATACAATGATTTCAACCGTCTACCAGTTCCATTCATTGTTCTACTTGTCGAAAATTACAAATAATTTCCGATAAAGGATTAACCATTGGGGCTCATTGTTCACTTAAACTTGAAGAACAAAAAATTGGCGAATGGTACTGTTTGGATGCTTTGCGTACATGTTTCTTAGACTATATGGAAGCAATATATACAAAGATTTCAACCGTCTACGTGTTCCAATCATTGTTCTACTTGTCGAAATTTACAATTAATTTCCGTTAAAGGATTAACAATGGGGCTCGTAGTTCACTTAAACTTGAAGAACAAAAAATTGGCGAATTGTACTGTTTGGAAGCTTTGCATACATGTTTCGTAGACTATATAGAAGCAATATATACAATGATTTCAACCGTCTACATGATCCATTCATTGTTCTATTTGTCGAAATTTACAAATAATTTCCTTTAAAGGATTAACAATGGGGCTCGTAGTTCACTTAAACTTGAAGAACAAAAAATTGGCGAATTGTACTGTTTGGATGCTTTGCATAGATGTGTTCTTAGACTATTTAGAAGCAATATATAGAAAGATTTCACCCGTCTACCTGTACTATTCATTGTTGTACTTGTAGAAAGTTACAAATAATTTCTATTCCATGATTATCAATGGGGCTCGCTGTTCACTTAAACTTGAAGATCAAAAAATTGGCGATTGTTACTGTTTAGATGCTTTGCATATATGTTTCTTAGATTATATAGAAGCAATATATACAATGATTTCAACCGTCTACCAGTTCCATTCATTGTTCTACTTGTCGAAAATTACAAATAATTTCCGATAAAGGATTAACCATTGGAGCTCATTGTTCACTTAAACTTGAAGAACAAAAAATTGGCGAATGGTACTGTTTGGATGCTTTGCGTACATGTTTCTTAGACTATATGGAAGCAATATATACAAAGATTTCAACCGTCTACGTGTTCCAATCATTGTTCTACTTGTCGAAATTTACAAATAATTTCCTTTAAAGGATTAACAATGGGGCTCGTCGTTCACTTAAACTTGAAGAACAAACAATTGGCGAATGGTACTGTTTGGATGCTTTGCATATATGTTTCTTAGACTATATAGAAGCAATATATACATTGATTTCAACCGGCTACCTGTTCCATTCATTGTTCTACTTGTCGCAAGTTACAAATAATTTCCGTTAAAGTATTAACAATGGGGCTCGTAGTTCACTTAAAATTGAAGATCAAATAATTGGCGAACGGTACTGTTTGGATGCTTTGCATACATGTTTCTTAAACTATATGGAAGCAATATATACAATGATTTCAACCGTCTACCTGTTCCATTCATTGTTCTACTTGTCGAAAGTTACAAATAATTTCCGATAAAGGACTAACCATTGGGGCTCATTGTTCACTTAAACTTGAAGAACAAAAAATTGGCGAATTGTACTGTTTGGATGCTTTGCATATATGTTTTTTAGATTATATAGAAGCAATATATACAAAGATTTCAACCGTCTACCTGTTCGATTCATTATTCTACTTGTCGAAAGTTACAAATAATTTCCGATAAAGGATTAACAATGGGGCTCATTGTTCACTTAAACTTGAAGGACAAAAAAATGGCGAATGGTACTGTTTGGATGCTTTGCGTACATGTTTCTTAGACTATATGGAAGCAATATATACAAGGATTTCAACCGTCTACCTGTTCCATTCATTGTTCTACTTGTCGAAAGTTACAAATAATTTCCGATAAAGTATTAACCATTGGGGCTTATTGTTCACTTAAACTTGAAGAACAAAAAATTGGCGAATGGTACTGTTTGGATGCTTTGCGTACATGTTTCTTAGACTATATGGAAGCAATATATACAAAGATTTCAACCGTCTACCTGTTCCATTCATTGTTCTACTTGTCGAAAATTACAAATAATTTCCGATAAAGTATTAACCATTGGGGCTCATTGTTCACTTAAACTTGAAGAACAAAAAATTGGCGAATGGTACTGTTTGGATGCTTTGCGTACATGTTTCTTAGACTATATGGAAGCAATATATACAAAGATTTCAACCGTCTACGTGTTCCAATCATTGTTCTACTTGTCGAAATTTACAAATAATTTCCTTTAAAGGATTAACAATGGGGCTCGTTGTTAACTTAACCTTGAAGAACAATAAATTGGCGAATTGTACTGTTTGGATGCTTTGCATATATGTTTCTTAGACTATATAGAAGCAATATATACAAAGATTTCAACCGTCTACCTGTTCCATTCATTGTTCTACTTGTCGAAAGTTACAAATAATTTCCGATAAAGGATTAACCATTGGGGCTCATTGTTCACTTAAACTTGAAGAACAAAAAATTGGCGAATGGTACTGTTTGGATGCTTTGCGTACATGTTTCTTAGACTATATGGAAGCAATATATACAAAGATTTCAACCGTCTACGTGTTCCAATCATTGTTCTACTTGTCGAAATTTACAATTAATTTCCGTTAAAGGATTAACAATGGGGCTCGTAGTTCACTTAAACTTGAAGAACAAAAAATTGGCGAATTGTACTGTTTGGATGCTTTGCATACATGTTTCGTAGACTATATAGAAGCAATATATACAAAGATTTCAACCGTCTACCTGTTCCATTCATTGTTCTACTTGTCGAAAGTTACAAATAATTTCCGATAAAGGATTAACCATTGGGGCTCATTGTTCACTTAAACTTGAAGAACAAAATATTGGCGAATGGTACCGTTTGGATGCTTTGCATATATGTTTCTTAGACTATATGGAAGCAATATATACAAAGATTTCAACCGTCTACGTGTTCCAATCATTGTTCTACTTGTAGAAAGTTACAATTAATTTCCGTTAAAGGATTAACAATGGGGCTCGTAGTTCACTTAAACTTGAAGAACAAAAAATTGGCGAATTGTACTGTTTGGATGCTTTGCATACATGTTTCGTAGACTATATAGAAGCAATATATACAAAGATTTCAACCGTCTACCTGTTCCATTCATTGTTCTACTTGTCGAAAGTTACAAATAATTTCCGTTAAAGGATTAACAATGGGGCTCGTAGTTCACTTAAACTTGAAGAACAAAAAATTGGCGAATTGTACTGTTTGGATGCTTTGCATACATGTTTCGTAGACTATATAGAAGCAATATATACAATGATTTCAACCGTCTACATGATCCATTCATTGTTCTATTTGTCGAAATTTACAAATAATTTCCTTTAAAGGATTAACAATGGGGCTCGTAGTTCACTTAAACTTGAAGAACAAAAAATTGGCGAATTGTACTGTTTGGATGCTTTGCATAGATGTGTTCTTAGACTATTTAGAAGCAATATATAGAAAGATTTCACCCGTCTACTTGTACTATTCATTGTTGTACTTGTAGAAAGTTACAAATAATTTCTATTCCATGATTATCAATGGGGCTCGCTGTTCACTTAAACTTGAAGATCAAAAAATTGGCGATTGTTACTGTTTAGATGCTTTGCATATATGTTTCTTAGATTATATAGAAGCAATATATACAATGATTTCAACCGTCTACCAGTTCCATTCATTGTTCTACTTGTCGAAAATTACAAATAATTTCCGATAAAGGATTAACCATTGGAGCTCATTGTTCACTTAAACTTGAAGAACAAAAAATTGGCGAATGATACTGTTTGGATGCTTTGCGTACATGTTTCTTAGACTATATGGAAGCAATATATACAATGATTTCAACCGTCTACGTGTTCCAATCATTGTTCTACTTGTCGAAATTTACAAATAATTTCCTTTAAAGGATTAACAATGGGGCTCGTCGTTCACTTAAACTTGAAGAACTAAAAATTGGCGAATGGTACTGTTTGGATGCTTTGCATATATGTTTCTTAGACTATATAGAAGCAATATATACATTGATTTCAACCGGCTACCTGTTCCATTCATTGTTCTACTTGTCGCAAGTTACAAATAATTTCCGATAAAGGATTAACAATGGGGCTCATTGTTCACTTAAATTTGAAGAACAAAAAATTGGCGAATTGTACTGTTTGGATGCTTTGCATAAATGTTTCTTAGACTATATAGAAGCAATATATACAAAGATTTCAACCGTCTACCTGTTCCATTCATTGTTCTACTTGTCGAAAGTTACAAATAATTTCCATTTCATGATTATCAATGGGGCTCGCTGTTCACTTAAACTTGAAGATCAAAAAATTGGCGAATGTTACTGTTTAGATGCTTCGCATATAGGTTTCTTAGACTATATAGAAGCAACATATACAAAGATTTCAACCGTCTACATGTTCCATTCATTGTTCTACTTGTCGAAAGTTACAAATAATTTCCGATAACGGATTAACCATTGGGGCTCATTGTTCACTTAATCTTGCAGAACAAAAAATTGGCGAATTGTACTGTTTGGATGCTTTGCATATATGTTTCTTATACTATATAGACGCAATATATACAAAGATTTCAACCGTCTACCTGTTCCATTCACTGTTCTACTTGTCGAAAGTTACAAATAATTACCGATAAAGGACTAACCATTGGGGCTCATTGTTCACTTAAACTTGAAGAACAAAAAAGTGGCGATTGTTACTGTTTAGATGCTTTGCATATATGTTTCTTAGACTATATAGAAGCAATATATACAATGATTTCAACCGTCTACCAGTTCCATTCATTGTTCTACTTGTCGAAAATTACAAATAATTTCCGATAAAGGATTAACCATTTGGGCTCATTGTTCACTTAAACTTGAAGAACAAATATTGCCGAATGGTACTGTTTGGATGCTTTGCGTACATGTTTCTTAGACTATATGGAAGCATTATATACAAAGATTTCAACCGTCTACGTGTTC
Organism: Cerceris ruficornis; assembly: GCA_963989415.1. Lineage (NCBI taxonomy): Eukaryota > Metazoa > Arthropoda > Insecta > Hymenoptera > Crabronidae > Cerceris > Cerceris ruficornis. The sequence continues at coordinate 385,284 of CAXDIW010000460.1, forward strand.
CAATCATTGTTCTACTTGTCGAAATTTACAATTAATTTCCGTTAAAGGATTAACAATGGGGCTCGTAGTTCACTTAAACTTGAAGAACAAAAAATTGGCGAATTGTACTGTTTGGATGCTTTGCATACATGTTTCGTAGACTATATAGAAGCAATATATACAATGATTTCAACCGTCTACATGATCCATTCATTGTTCTATTTGTCGAAATTTACAAATAATTTCCTTTAAAGGATTAACAATGGGGCTCGTAGTTCACTTAAACTTGAAGAACAAAAAATTGGCGAATTGTACTGTTTGGATGCTTTGCATAGATGTGTTCTTAGACTATTTAGAAGCAATATATAGAAAGATTTCACCCGTCTACCTGTACTATTCATTGTTGTACTTGTAGAAAGTTACAAATAATTTCTATTCCATGATTATCAATGGGGCTCGCTGTTCACTTAAACTTGAAGATCAAAAAATTGGCGATTGTTACTGTTTAGATGCTTTGCATATATGTTTCTTAGATTATATAGAAGCAATATATACAATGATTTCAACCGTCTACCAGTTCCATTCTTGTTCTACTTGTCGAAAATTACAAATAATTTCCGATAAAGGATTAACCATTGGAGCTCATTGTTCACTTAAACTTGAAGAACAAAAAATTGGCGAATGATACTGTTTGGATGCTTTGCGTACATGTTTCTTAGACTATATGGAAGCAATATATACAAAGATTCCAACCGTCTACGTGTTCCAATCATTGTTCTACTTGTCGAAATTTACAAATAATTTCCTTTAAAGGATTAACAATGGGGCTCGTCGTTCACTTAAACTTGAAGAACAAAAAATTGGCGAATGGTACTGTTTGGATGCTTTGCATATATGTTTCTTAGACTATATAGAAGCAATATATACATTGATTTCAACCGGCTACCTGTTCCATTCATTGTTCTACTTGTCGCAAGTTACAAATAATTTCCGTTAAAGTATTAACAATGGGGCTCGTAGTTCACTTAAAATTGAAGATCAAATAATTGGCGAACGGTACTGTTTGGATGCTTTGCGTACATGTTTCTTAAACTATATGGAAGCAATATATACAATGATTTCAACCGTCTACCTGTTCCATTCATTGTTCTACTTGTCGAAAGTTACAAATAATTACCGATAAAGGACTAACCATTGGGGCTCATTGTTCACTTAAACTTGAAGAACAAAAAATTGGCGAATTGTACTGTTTGGATGCTTTGCATATATGTTTTTTAGATTATATAGAAGCAATATATACAAAGATTTCAACCGTCTACCTGTTCGATTCATTATTCTACTTGTCGAAAGTTACAAATAATTTCCGATAAAGGATTAACAATGGGGCTCATTGTTCACTTAAACTTGAAGGACAAAAAATTGGCGAATGGTACTGTTTGGATGCTTTGCGTACATGTTTCTTAGACTATATGGAAGCAATATATACAAGGATTTCAACCGTCTACCTGTTCCATTCATTGTTCTACTTGTCGAAAGTTACAAATAATTTCCGATAAAGGATTAACAATGGGGCTCATTGTTCACTTAAAGTTGAAGAACAAAAAATTGGCGATTGGTACTGTTTGGATGCTTTGCATATATGTTTCTTAGACTATATAGAAGCAATATATATATTGATTTCAACCGTCTACCTGTTCCACTCATTGTTCTACTTGTCGAAAGTTACAAATAATTTCCGTTAAAGTGTTAACAATGGGGCTCGTAGTTCACTTAAACTTGAAGATGAAATAATTGGCGAATCGTACTGTTTGGATGCTTTGCATATATGTTTCTTAGATTATATAGAAGCAATATATACAAAGATTTCAACCGTCTACCTGTTCCATTCATTGTTCTACTTGTCGAAAGCTACAAATAATTTCCGATAACGGATTAACCATTGGGGCTCATTGTTCACTTAAACTTGAAGAACAAAAAATTGGCGAATTGTACTTTTTGGATGCTTTGCATATATGTTTCTTAGACTATATAGAAGCAATATATACAAAGATTTCAACCGTCTACCTGTTCCATTCATTGATCTACTTGTCGAAAGTTACAAATAATTTCCGATAAAGGATTAACAATGGGTCTCATTGTCCACTTAAACTTGAAGAACAAAAAATTGGCGAATGGTACTCTTTGGATGCTTTGCGTATATGTTTCTTAGACTATATGGAAGCAATATATACAAAGATTTCAACCGTGTTCGTGTTCCAATCATTGTTCTACTTGTAGAAAGTTACAATTAATTTCCGTTAAAGGATTAACAATGGGGCTCGTAGTTCACATAAACTTGAAGAACAAAAAATTGGCGAATTGTACTGTTTGGATGCTTTGCATAGATGTTTCTTAGACTATTTAGAAGAAATATATAGAAAGATTTCACCCGTCTACCTGTACTATTCATTGTTCTACTTGTAGAAAGTTACAAATAATTTCCATTTCATGATTATCAATGGGGCTCGCTGTTCACTTAAACTTGAAGATCAAAAAATTGGCGATTGTTACTGTTTAGATGCTTTGCATATATGTTTCATAGATTATATAGAAGCAATATATACAAAGATTTCAACCGTCTATCTGTTCCATTCATTGTTCTACTTGTCGAAAGCTACAAATAATTTCCGATAACGGATTATCTATTGGGGCTCATTGTTCACTTAAACTTGAAGAACAAAAAATTGGCGAATTGTACTGTTTGGATGCTTTGCATATATGTTTCCGATACTATATAGAAGCAATATATACAAAGATTTCAACCGTCTACCTGTTCCATTCATTGTTCTACTTGTCGAAAGTTACAAATAATTTCCGTTAAGGCATTAACAATGGGGCTCGTAGTTCACTTAAACTTGAAGAACAATAAATTGGCGAATTGTACTGTTTGGATGCTTTGCATATATGTTTCTTAGACTATATAGAAGCAATATATACAAAGATTTCAACCGTCTACCTGTTCCATTCATTGATCTACTTAACGAAAGTTACAAATAATTTCCGATAAAGGATTAACAATGGGTCTCATTGTTAACTTAAACATGAAGAACTAAAAATTGGCGAATTGTAGTGTTTGGATTTTTTGCATACATGTTTCTTATACTATATAGAAGCAATATATACAAAGATTTCAACCGTCTACCTGTTCCATTCACTGTTCTACTTGTCGAAAGTTACAAATAATTTCCGATAAAGGATTAACCATTGGGGCTCATTGTTCACTTAAACTTGAAGAACAAAAAATTGGCGAATGGTACTGTTTGGATGCTTTGCGTACATGTTTCCTAGACTATATGGAAGCAATATATACTAAGATTTCAACCGTCTACCTGTTCCATTCATTGTTCTACTTGTCGAAAGTTACAAATAATTTACGTTAAGGCATTAACAATGGGGATCGTAGTTTACTTAAACTTGAAGAACAAGAAATTGGCGAATTTTACTGTTTGGATGCTTTGCATATATGTTTCTTAGACTATATAGAAGCAATATATACAAAGATTTCAACCGTCTACCTGTTCCATTCATTGTTCTACTTGTCGAAAGTTACAAATAATTTCCTTTAAAGGATTAACAATGGGGCTCATTGTTCACTTAAACTTGAAGAACAAAAAATTGGCGAATTGTACTGTTTGGATGCTTTGCATATATGTTTCTTAGACTATATAGAAGCAATATATACAAAGATTTCAACCGTCTACCTGATCCATTCATTGTTCTACTTGTCGAAATTTACAAATTATTTCCTTTAAAGGATTAACAATGGGGCTCGTAGTTCACTTAAACTTGAAGACCAAAAAATTGGCGAATGGTACTGTTTGGATGCTTTGCGTACATGTTTCTTAGACTATATGGAAGCAATATATACAAAGATTTCAACCGTCTACGTGTTCCAATCATTGTTCTACATGTCGAAATTTACAAATAATTTCCTTTAAAGGATTAACAATGGGGCTCGTTGTTCACTTAAACTTGAAGAACAATAAATTGGCGAATTGTACTGTTTGGATGCTTTCCATATATGTTTCTTAGACTATATAGAAGAAATATATACAAAGATTTCAACCGTCTACCTGGTCCATTCATTGTTCTACTTGCCGAAAGTTACAAATAATTTCCGATAAAGGATTAACAATGGGTCTCATTGTTCACTTAAACATGAAGAACTAAAAATTGGCGAATTGTAGTGTTTGGATTTTTTGCATACATGTTTCTTATACTATATAGAAGCAATATATACAAAGATTTCAACCGTCTACCTGTTCCATTCACTGTTCTACTTGTCGAAAGTTACAAATAATTTCCGATAAAGGATTAACCATTGGGGCTCATTGTTCACTTAAACTTGAAGAACAAAAAATTGGCGAATGGTACTGTTTGGATGCTTTGCGTACATGTTTCCTAGACTATATGGAAGCAATATATACTAAGATTTCAACCGTCTACCTGTTCCATTCATTGTTCTACTTGTCGAAAGTTACAAATAATTTCCGTTAAGGCATTAACAATGGGGATCGTAGTTTACTTAAACTTGAAGAACAAGAAATTGGCGAATTTTACTGTTTGGATGCTTTGCATATATGTTTCTTAGACTATATAGAAGCAATATATACAAAGATTTCAACCGTCTACCTGTTCCATTCATTGTTCTACTTGTCGAAAGTTACAAATAATTTCCTTTAAAGGATTAACAATGGGGCTCATTGTTCACTTAAACTTGAAGAACAAAAAATTGGCGAATTGTACTGTTTGGATGCTTTGCATATATGTTTCTTAGACTATATAGAAGCAATATGTACAATGATTTCAACAGTCTACCTATTCCATTCATTGTTCTACTTGCCGAAATTTACAAATAATTTCCTTTAGAGAATTAACAATGGGGCTCATTGTTCACTTAAACTTGAAGAACAAAAAATTGGCGAATTGTACTGTTTGGACGCTTTGCATATATGTTTCTTGGACTATATAGAAGCAATATATACAATGATTTCAACAGTCTACCTGTTCCATTCATTGTTCTACTTGTCGAAATTTACAAATAATTTCCGATAAAGGATTAACAATGGGGCTCATTGTTCACTTAAACTTGAAGAACAAAAAATTGGCGAATGGTACTGTTTGGATGCTTTGCATATATATTTCTTAGACTATATAGAAGCAATATATACAATGATTTCAACAGTCTACCTATTCCATTCATTGTTCTACTTGCCGAAATTTACAAATAATTTCCTTTAGAGAATTAACAATGGGGCTCATTGTTCACTTAAACTTGAAGAACAAAAAATTGGCGAATTGTACTGTTTGGACGCTTTGCATATATGTTTCTTGGACTATATAGAAACAATATATACAATGATTTCAACAGTCTACCTGTTCCATTCATTGTTCTACTTGTCGAAATTTACAAATAATTTCCGATAAAGGATTAACAATGGGGTTCATTGTTCACTTAAACTTGAAGAACAAAAAATTGGCGAATGGTACTGTTTGGATGCTTTGCATATATGTTTCTTAGACTATATAGAAGCAATATAAACATTGATTTCAACCGTCTACCTGTTCCACTCATTGTTCTACTTGTCGAAAGTTACAAATAATTTCCGATAACGGATTAACCATTGGGGCTCATTGTTCACTTAAACTTGAAGAACAAGAAATTGGCGAATTTTACTGTTTGGATGCTTTGCATATATGTTTCTTAGACTATATAGAAGCAATATATACAAAGATTTCAACCGTCTACGTGTTCCAATCATTGTTCTACTTGTCGAAAGTTACAAATAATTTCCTTTAAAGGATTAACAATGGGGCTCATTGTTCACTTAAACTTGAAGAACAAAAAATTGGCGAATTGTACTGTTTGGATGCTTTGCATATATGTTTCTTAGACTATATAGAAGCAATATGTACAATGATTTCAACAGTCTACCTATTCCATTCATTGTTCTACTTGCCGAAATTTACAAATAATTTCCTTCGAAGGATTAACAATGGGGCTCGTAGTTCACTTAAACTTGAAGAACAAAAAATTGGCGAATGGTACTGTTTGGATGCTTTGCTTATATGTTTCTTAGATTATATAGAAGCAATATATACAAAGATTTCACCCGTCTACCTGTACTATTCATTGTTCTACTTGTAGAAAGTTACAATTAATTTCCGTTAAAGGATTAACAATGGGGCTCGTAGTTCACTTAAACTTGAAGAACAAAAAATTGGCGAATTGTACTGTTCGGATGCTTGGCATATATGTTTCGTAGATTATATAGAAGCAATATATACAATGATTTCAACCGTCTACCAAATCCATTTATTGTTCTACTTGTCGAAAATTACAAGTAATTTCCGATAAAGGATTAACCATTGGGGCTCAATGTTCACTTAATCTCGAAGAACAAAAAATTGGCGAATGGTACTGTTTGGATGCTTTGCGTACATGTTTCTTAGACTATATGGAAGCAATATATACAAAGATTTCAACCGTCTACGTGTTCCAATCATTGTTCTACTTGTAGAAAGTTACAACTAATTTCCGTTAAAGGATTAACAATGGGGCTCGTAGTTCACTTAAACTTGAAGAACAATAAATTGGCGAATTGTACTGTTTGGATGCTTTGCATATATGTTTCTTAGACTATATAGAAGCAATATGTACAATGATTTCAACAGTCTACCTATTCCATTCATTGTTCTACTTGCCGAAATTTACAAATAATTTCCTTTAGAGAATTAACAATGGGGCTCATTGTTCACTTAAACTTGAAGAACAATAAATTGGCGAATTGTACTGTTTGGACGCTTTGCATATATGTTTCTTGGACTATATAGAAGCAATATATACAATGATTTCAACAGTCTACCTGTTCCATTCATTGTTCTACTTGTCGAAATTTACAAATAATTTCCGATAAAGGATTAACAATGGGGCTCATTGTTCACTTAAACTTGAAGAACAATAAATTGGCGAATTGTACTGTTTGGATGCTTTGCATATATGTTTCTTAGACTATATAGAAGCAATATATAAAAAGATTTCAACTGTCTACCTGTTCCATTCATTGTTCTACTTGTCGAAAGTTACAAATAATTTCCGATAAAGAATTAACCATTGGGGCTCATTGTTCACTTAAACTTGAGGAACAAAAAATTGGCGAATTGTACTGTTTGGATGCTTTGCATATATGTTTTTAGACTATATGGAAGCAATATATACAAAGATTTCAACCGTCTACGTGTTCCAATCATTGTTCTACTTGTACAAAGTTACAAATAATTTCCGTTTCGTGATTAACAATGGGGCTCGTTGTTCACTTAAACTTGAAGAACAAAAAATTGATGAATGGTACTGTTTGGATGCTTTGCAAATATGTTTCTTAGACTATATAGAAGCAATATATACAAAGATTTCAACCGTCTACCTGTTCCATTCATTGTTCTACTTGTCGAAAGTTACAAATAATTTCCGATAAAGGATTAACAATGGGGCTCATTGTTCACTTAAACTTGAAGGACAAAAAATTGTCGAATTGTACTGTTTGGATGCTTTGCATATATGTTTCTTAGACTATATAGAAGCAATATATATAAAGATTTCAACCGTCTACCAGTTCCATTCATTGTTCTACTTGTCGAAATTTACAAATTATTTCCTTTAAAGGATTAACAATGGGGCTCGTTGTTCACTTAAACTTGAAGAACAAAAAATTGGCGAATTGTACTATTTGGATGCTTTGCATGTATGTTTCTTAGACTATATAGAAGCAATATATACAATGATTTCAACCGTCTACCTCTTCCATTCATTGTTCTACTTGTAGAAAGTTACAATTAATTTCCGTTAAAGGATTAACAATGGGGCTCAATGTTCACTTAAACTTGAAGAACAAAAAATTGGCGAATGGTACTGTTTGGATGCTTTGCGTACATGTTTCTTAGACTATATGGAAGCAATATATACAAAGATTTCAACCGTCTACCTGTTCCATTCATTGTTCTACTTGTCGAAAGTTACAAATAATTTCCGATAAAGGATTAACAATGGGGCTCATTGTTCACTTAAACTTGAAGAACAAAAAATTGGCGAATGGTACTGTTTGGATGCTTTGCATATATGTTTCTAGACTATATAGAAGCAATATATACAAAGATTTCAACCGTCTACCTGTTCCAGTCATTGTTCTACTTGTCGAAATTTACAAATAATTTCCTTTAAAGGATTAACAATGGGGCTCGTAGTTCACTTAAACTTGAAGAGCAAAAAATTGGCGAATTGTACTGTTTGGACGATTTGCATATATGTTTCTTAGACTATATAGAAGCATTATATAGAAAGATTTCAACCGCCTACCTGTTCCATTCATTGTTCTACTTGTCGAAATTTACAAATAATTTCCTTTAAAGCATTAACAATAGGGCTCGTTGTTCACTTAAACTTGAAGAACAATAAATGGCGAATTGTACTATCTGGATGCTTTGCATATATGTTTCTTGGACTATATAGAAGCAATATATACAATGATTTCAACAGTCTACCTGTTCCATTCATTGTTCTACTTGTCGAAATTTACAAATAATTTCCTTTAAAGGATTAACAATGGGGCTCATTGTTCACTTAAACTTGAAGAACAAAAAATTGGCGAATTGTACTGTTTGGATGCTTTGCATATATGTTTCTTAGATTATATAGAAGCAATATATACAAAGTTCTCAACCGTCTACCTGTTCCATTCATTGTTCTACTTGTCGAAAATTACAAGTAATTTCCGATAAAGGATTAACCATTGGGGCTCATTGTACACTTAAACTTGAAGAACAAAAAATTGGCGAATGGTACTGTTTGGATGCTTTGCGTACATGTTTCTTAGACTATATGGAAGCAATATATACAAAGATTTCAACCGTCTACGTGTTCCAATCATTGTTCTACTTGTAGAAAGTTACAATTAATTTCCGTTAAAGGATTAACAATGGGGCTCGTAGTTCACTTAAACTTGAAGATCAAATAATTGGCGAATTGTACTGTTTGGATGCTTTGCATATATGTTTCTTAGATTATATAGAAGCAATATATACAAAGATTTCAACCGTCTACCTGTTCCATTCATTGTTCTACTTGTAGAAAGTTACAAATAATTTCCGTTTCATGATTACCAATGGGGCTTGTTGTTCACTTAAACTTGAAGAACAAAAAATTGGCGAATGTTACTGTTTGGATGCTTTGCATATATGTTACTTAGACTATATAGAAGCAATATATACATTGATTTCAACCGGCTACCTGTTCCATTCATTGTTCTACTTGTCGCAAGTTACAAATAATTTCCGATAAAGGATTAACAATGGGGCTCATTGTTCACTTAAACTTGAAGAACAAAAAATTGGCGAATTGTACTGTTTGGATGCTTTGCATATATGTTTCTTAGACTATATAGAAGCAATATATACAAAGATTTCAGCCGGCTACCTGTTCCATCCATTGTTCTACTTGTCGCAAGTTACAAATAATTTCCGTGAAAGTATTAACAATGGGGCTCGTAGTTCACTTAAACTTGAAGAACAAAAAATTGGCGAATGGTACTGTTTGGATGCTTTGCATATATGTTTCTTAGATTATATAGAAGCAACATATACAAAGATTTCTCCCGTCTACCTCTTCTATTCATTGTTCTACTTGTACAAAAGTTACAAATAATTTCCGTTTCATGATTATCAATGGGGCTCGTTGTTCACTTAAACTTGAAGAACAAAAAATTGGCGAATGGTACTGTTTGGATGCTTTGCATATATGTTTCTTAGATTATATAGAAGCAATATATACAAAGATTTCAACCGTCTACCTGTGCCATCCATTGTTCTACTTGTCGCAAGTTACAAATAATTTCCGTTAAAGTATTAACAATGGGGCTCGTAGTTCACTTAAACTTGAAGAACAAAAAATTGGCGAATGGTACTGTTTGGATGCTTTGCATATATGTTTCTTATACTATATAGAAGCAATATATACAAAGATTTCAATCGTCTACCTGTTCCATTCATTGTTCTACTTGTCGAAAGTTACAAATAATTTCCGATAAAGGATTAACAATGGGGCTCATTGTTCACTTAAACTTGAAGATGAAATAATTGGCGAATTGTACTGTTTGGATGCTTTGCATATATGTTTCTTAGACTATATAGAAGCAATATATACAAAGATTTCAACCGTCTACCTGTTCCATTCATTGTTCTACTTGTCGAAATTTACAAATTATTTCCTTTAAAGGATTAACAATGGGGCTCGTTGTTCACTTAAACTTGAAGAACAAAAAATTGGCGAATTGTACTATTTGGATGCTTTGCATGTATGTTTCTTAGACTATATAGAAGCAATATATACAATGATTTCAACCGTCTACCTCTTCCATTCATTGTTCTACTTGTAGAAAGTTACAATTAATTTCCGTTAAAGGATTAACAATGGGGCTCAATGTTCACTTAAACTTGAAGAACAAAAAATTGGCGAATGGTACTGTTTGGATGCTTTGCGTACATGTTTCTTAGACTATATGGAAGCAATATATACAAAGATTTCAACCGTCTACCTGTTCCATTCATTGTTCTACTTGTCGAAAGTTACAAATAATTTCCGATAAAGGATTAACAATGGGGCTCATTGTTCACTTAAACTTGAAGAACAAAAAATTGGCGAATGGTACTGTTTGGATGCTTTGCATATATGTTTCTAGACTATATAGAAGCAATATATACAAAGATTTCAACCGTCTACCTGTTCCATTCATTGTTCAACTTGTCGAAAGTTACAAATAATTTCCGATAAAGGATTAACCATTGGGGCTCATTGTTCACTTAAACTTGAAGAACAAAAAATTGGCGAATGGTACTGTTTGGATGCTTTGCGTACATGTTTCCTAGACTATATGGAAGCAATATATACTAAGATTTCAACCGTCTACCTGTTGCATTCATTGTTCTACTTGTCGAAAGTTACAAATAATTTCCGTTAAGGCATTAACAATGGGGATCGTAGTTTACTTAAACTTGAAGAACAAGAAATTGGCGAATTTTACTGTTTGGATGCTTTGCATATATGTTTCTTAGACTATATAGAAGCAATATATACAAAGATTTCAACCGTCTACCTGTTCCATTCATTGTTCTACTTGTCGAAAGTTACAAATAATTTCCTTTAAAGGATTAACAATGGGGCTCATTGTTCACTTAAACTTGAAGAACAAAAAATTGGCGAATGGTACTGTTTGGATGCTTTGCATATATGTTTCTTATACTATATAGAAGCAATATATACAAAGATTTCAATCGTCTACCTGTTCCATTCATTGTTCTACTTGTCGAAAGTTACAAATAATTTCCGATAAAGGATTAACAATGGGGCTCATTGTTCACTTAAACTTGAAGATGAAATAATTGGCGAATTGTACTGTTTGGATGCTTTGCATATATGTTTCTTAGACTATATAGAAGCAATATATACAAAGATTTCAACCGTCTACCTGTTCCATTCATTGTTCTACTTGTCGAAATTTACAAATTATTTCCTTTAAAGGATTAACAATGGGGCTCGTTGTTCACTTAAACTTGAAGAACAAAAAATTGATGAATGGTACTGTTTGGATGCTTTGCAAATATGTTTCTTAGACTATATAGAAGCAATATATACAAAGATTTCAACCGTCTACCTGTTCCATTCATTGTTCTACTTGTCGAAAGTTACAAATAATTTCCGATAAAGGATTAACAATGGGGCTCATTGTTCACTTAAACTTGAAGGACAAAAAATTGTCGAATTGTACTGTTTGGATGCTTTGCATATATGTTTCTTAGACTATATAGAAGCAATATATACAAAGATTTCAACCGTCTACCAGTTCCATTCATTGTTCTACTTGTCGAAATTTACAAATTATTTCCTTTAAAGGATTAACAATGGGGCTCGTTGTTCACTTAAACTTGAAGAACAAAAAATTGGCGAATTGTACTATTTGGATGCTTTGCATGTATGTTTCTTAGACTATATAGAAGCAATATATACAATGATTTCAACCGTCTACCTCTTCCATTCATTGTTCTACTTGTAGAAAGTTACAATTAATTTCCGTTAAAGGATTAACAATGGGGCTCAATGTTCACTTAAACTTGAAGAACAAAAAATTGGCGAATGGTACTGTTTGGATGCTTTGCGTACATGTTTCTTAGACTATATGGAAGCAATATATACAAAGATTTCAACCGTCTACCTGTTCCATTCATTGTTCTACTTGTCGAAAGTTACAAATAATTTCCGATAAAGGATTAACAATGGGGCTCATTGTTCACTTAAACTTGAAGAACAAAAAATTGGCGAATGGTACTGTTTGGATGCTTTGCATATATGTTTCTAGACTATATAGAAGCAATATATACAAAGATTTCAACCGTCTACCTGTTCCAGTCATTGTTCTACTTGTCGAAATTTACAAATAATTTCCTTTAAAGGATTAACAATGGGGCTCGTAGTTCACTTAAACTTGAAGAGCAAAAAATTGGCGAATTGTACTGTTTGGACGATTTGCATATATGTTTCTTAGACTATATAGAAGCATTATATAGAAAGATTTCAACCGCCTACCTGTTCCATTCATTGTTCTACTTGTCGAAATTTACAAATAATTTCCTTTAAAGCATTAACAATAGGGCTCGTTGTTCACTTAAACTTGAAGAACAATAAATGGCGAATTGTACTATCTGGATGCTTTGCATATATGTTTCTTGGACTATATAGAAGCAATATATACAATGATTTCAACAGTCTACCTGTTCCATTCATTGTTCTACTTGTCGAAATTTACAAATAATTTCCTTTAAAGGATTAACAATGGGGCTCATTGTTCACTTAAACTTGAAGAACAAAAAATTGGCGAATTGTACTGTTTGGATGCTTTGCATATATGTTTCTTAGACTATATAGAAGCAATATATACAAAGTTCTCAACCGTCTACCTGTTCCATTCATTGTTCTACTTGTCGAAAATTACAAGTAATTTCCGATAAAGGATTAACCATTGGGGCTCATTGTACACTTAAACTTGAAGAACAAAAAATTGGCGAATGGTACTGTTTGGATGCTTTGCGTACATGTTTCTTAGACTATATGGAAGCAATATATACAAAGATTTCAACCGTCTACGTGTTCCAATCATTGTTCTACTTGTAGAAAGTTACAATTAATTTCCGTTAAAGGATTAACAATGGGGCTCGTAGTTCACTTAAACTTGAAGATCAAATAATTGGCGAATTGTACTGTTTGGATGCTTTGCATATATGTTTCTTAGATTATATAGAAGCAATATATACAAAGATTTCAACCGTCTACCTGTTCCATTCATTGTTCTACTTGTAGAAAGTTACAAATAATTTCCGTTTCATGATTACCAATGGGGCTTGTTGTTCACTTAAACTTGAAGAACAAAAAATTGGCGAATGTTACTGTTTGGATGCTTTGCATATATGTTACTTAGACTATATAGAAGCAATATATACATTGATTTCAACCGGCTACCTGTTCCATTCATTGTTCTACTTGTAGAAAGTTACAATTAATTTCCGTTAAAGGATTAACAATGGGGCTCAATGTTCACTTAAACTTGAAGAACAAAAAATTGGCGAATTGTACTGTTTGGACGCTTTGCATATATGTTTCTTGGACTATATAGAAGCAATATATACAATGATTTCAACAGTCTACCTGTTCCATTCATTGTTCTACTTGTAGAAAGTTACAATTAATTTCCGTTAAAGGATTAACAATGGGGCTCAATGTTCACTTAAACTTGAAGAACAAAAAATTGGCGAATGGTACTGTTTGGATGCTTTGCGTACATGTTTCTTAGACTATATGGAAGCAATATATACAAAGATTTCAACCGTCTACCTGTTCCATTCATTGTTCTACTTGTCGAAAGTTACAAATAATTTCCGATAAAGGATTAACAATGGGGCTCATTGTTCACTTAAACTTGAAGAACAAAAAATTGGCGAATGGTACTGTTTGGATGCTTTGCATATATGTTTCTAGACTATATAGAAGCAATATATACAAAGATTTCAACCGTCTACCTGTTCCATTCATTGTTCAACTTGTCGAAAGTTACAAATAATTTCCGATAAAGGATTAACCATTGGGGCTCATTGTTCACTTAAACTTGAAGAACAAAAAATTGGCGAATGGTACTGTTTGGATGCTTTGCGTACATGTTTCCTAGACTATATGGAAGCAATATATACTAAGATTTCAACCGTCTACCTGTTCCATTCATTGTTCTACTTGTCGAAAGTTACAAATAATTTCCGTTAAGGCATTAACAATGGGGATCGTAGTTTACTTAAACTTGAAGAACAAGAAATTGGCGAATTTTACTGTTTGGATGCTTTGCATATATGTTTCTTAGACTATATAGAAGCAATATATACAAAGATTTCAACCGTCTACCTGTTCCATTCATTGTTCTACTTGTCGAAAGTTACAAATAATTTCCTTTAAAGGATTAACAATGGGGCTCATTGTTCACTTAAACTTGAAGAACAAAAAATTGGCGAATTGTACTGTTTGGATGCTTTGCATATATGTTTCTTAGACTATATAGAAGCAATATATACAAAGATTTCAACCGTCTACCTGATCCATTCATTGTTCTACTTGTCGAAATTTACAAATTATTTCCTTTAAAGGATTAACAATGGGGCTCGTAGTTCACTTAAACTTGAAGACCAAAAAATTGGCGAATGGTACTGTTTGGATGCTTTGCGTACATGTTTCTTAGACTATATGGAAGCAATATATACAAAGATTTCAACCGTCTACGTGTTCCAATCATTGTTCTACATGTCGAAATTTACAAATAATTTCCTTTAAAGGATTAACAATGGGGCTCGTTGTTCACTTAAACTTGAAGAACAATAAATTGGCGAATTGTACTGTTTGGATGCTTTCCATATATGTTTCTTAGACTATATAGAAGAAATATATACAAAGATTTCAACCGTCTACCTGGTCCATTCATTGTTCTACTTGCCGAAAGTTACAAATAATTTCCGATAAAGGATTAACAATGGGTCTCATTGTTCACTTAAACATGAAGAACTAAAAATTGGCGAATTGTAGTGTTTGGATTTTTTGCATACATGTTTCTTATACTATATAGAAGCAATATATACAAAGATTTCAACCGTCTACCTGTTCCATTCACTGTTCTACTTGTCGAAAGTTACAAATAATTTCCGATAAAGGATTAACCATTGGGGCTCATTGTTCACTTAAACTTGAAGAACAAAAAATTGGCGAATGGTACTGTTTGGATGCTTTGCGTACATGTTTCCTAGACTATATGGAAGCAATATATACTAAGATTTCAACCGTCTACCTGTTCCATTCATTGTTCTACTTGTCGAAAGTTACAAATAATTTCCGTTAAGGCATTAACAATGGGGATCGTAGTTTACTTAAACTTGAAGAACAAGAAATTGGCGAATTTTACTGTTTGGATGCTTTGCATATATGTTTCTTAGACTATATAGAAGCAATATATACAAAGATTTCAACCGTCTACCTGTTCCATTCATTGTTCTACTTGTCGAAAGTTACAAATAATTTCCTTTAAAGGATTAACAATGGGGCTCATTGTTCACTTAAACTTGAAGAACAAAAAATTGGCGAATTGTACTGTTTGGATGCTTTGCATATATGTTTCTTAGACTATATAGAAGCAATATGTACAATGATTTCAACAGTCTACCTATTCCATTCATTGTTCTACTTGCCGAAATTTACAAATAATTTCCTTTAGAGAATTAACAATGGGGCTCATTGTTCACTTAAACTTGAAGAACAAAAAATTGGCGAATTGTACTGTTTGGACGCTTTGCATATATGTTTCTTGGACTATATAGAAGCAATATATACAATGATTTCAACAGTCTACCTGTTCCATTCATTGTTCTACTTGTCGAAATTTACAAATAATTTCCGATAAAGGATTAACAATGGGGCTCATTGTTCACTTCAACTTGAAGAACAAAAAATTGGCGAATGGTACTGTTTGGATGCTTTGCATATATATTTCTTAGACTATATAGAAGCAATATATACAATGATTTCAACAGTCTACCTATTCCATTCATTGTTCTACTTGCCGAAATTTACAAATAATTTCCTTTAGAGAATTAACAATGGGGCTCATTGTTCACTTAAACTTGAAGAACAAAAAATTGGCGAATTGTACTGTTTGGACGCTTTGCATATATGTTTCTTGGACTATATAGAAACAATATATACAATGATTTCAACAGTCTACCTGTTCCATTCATTGTTCTACTTGTCGAAATTTACAAATAATTTCCGATAAAGGATTAACAATGGGGTTCATTGTTCACTTAAACTTGAAGAACAAAAAATTGGCGAATGGTACTGTTTGGATGCTTTGCATATATGTTTCTTAGACTATATAGAAGCAATATAAACATTGATTTCAACCGTCTACCTGTTCCACTCATTGTTCTACTTGTCGAAAGTTACAAATAATTTCCGATAACGGATTAACCATTGGGGCTCATTGTTCACTTAAACTTGAAGAACAAGAAATTGGCGAATTTTACTGTTTGGATGCTTTGCATATATGTTTCTTAGACTATATAGAAGCAATATATACAAAGATTTCAACCGTCTACGTGTTCCAATCATTGTTCTACTTGTCGAAAGTTACAAATAATTTCCTTTAAAGGATTAACAATGGGGCTCATTGTTCACTTAAACTTGAAGAACAAAAAATTGGCGAATTGTACTGTTTGGATGCTTTGCATATATGTTTCTTAGACTATATAGAAGCAATATGTACAATGATTTCAACAGTCTACCTATTCCATTCATTGTTCTACTTGCCGAAATTTACAAATAATTTCCTTCGAAGGATTAACAATGGGGCTCGTAGTTCACTTAAACTTGAAGAACAAAAAATTGGCGAATGGTACTGTTTGGATGCTTTGCTTATATGTTTCTTAGATTATATAGAAGCAATATATACAAAGATTTCACCCGTCTACCTGTACTATTCATTGTTCTACTTGTAGAAAGTTACAATTAATTTCCGTTAAAGGATTAACAATGGGGCTCGTAGTTCACTTAAACTTGAAGAACAAAAAATTGGCGAATTGTACTGTTCGGATGCTTGGCATATATGTTTCGTAGATTATATAGAAGCAATATATACAATGATTTCAACCGTCTACCAAATCCATTTATTGTTCTACTTGTCGAAAATTACAAGTAATTTCCGATAAAGGATTAACCATTGGGGCTCAATGTTCACTTAATCTCGAAGAACAAAAAATTGGCGAATGGTACTGTTTGGATGCTTTGCGTACATGTTTCTTAGACTATATGGAAGCAATATATACAAAGATTTCAACCGTCTACGTGTTCCAATCATTGTTCTACTTGTAGAAAGTTACAACTAATTTCCGTTAAAGGATTAACAATGGGGCTCGTAGTTCACTTAAACTTGAAGAACAATAAATTGGCGAATTGTACTGTTTGGATGCTTTGCATATATGTTTCTTAGACTATATAGAAGCAATATGTACAATGATTTCAACAGTCTACCTATTCCATTCATTGTTCTACTTGCCGAAATTTACAAATAATTTCCTTTAGAGAATTAACAATGGGGCTCATTGTTCACTTAAACTTGAAGAACAATAAATTGGCGAATTGTACTGTTTGGACGCTTTGCATATATGTTTCTTGGACTATATAGAAGCAATATATACAATGATTTCAACAGTCTACCTGTTCCATTCATTGTTCTACTTGTCGAAATTTACAAATAATTTCCGATAAAGGATTAACAATGGGGCTCATTGTTCACTTAAACTTGAAGAACAATAAATTGGCGAATTGTACTGTTTGGATGCTTTGCATATATGTTTCTTAGACTATATAGAAGCAATATATAAAAAGATTTCAACTGTCTACCTGTTCCATTCATTGTTCTACTTGTCGAAAGTTACAAATAATTTCCGATAAAGAATTAACCATTGGGGCTCATTGTTCACTTAAACTTGAGGAACAAAAAATTGGCGAATGGTACTGTTTGGATGCTTTGCGTACATGTTTCTTAGACTATATGGAAGCAATATATACAAAGATTTCAACCGTCTACGTGTTCCAATCATTGTTCTACTTGTAGAAAGTTACAACTAATTTCCGTTAAAGGATTAACAATGGGGCTCGTAGTTCACTTAAACTTGAAGAACAAAAAATTGGCGAATTGTACTGTTCGGATGCTTGGCATATATGTTTCGTAGATTATATAGAAGCAATATATACAATGATTTCAACCGTCTACCAAATCCATTTATTGTTCTACTTGTCGAAAATTACAAGTAATTTCCGATAAAGGATTAACCATTGGGGCTCAATGTTCACTTAATCTCGAAGAACAAAAAATTGGCGAATGGTACTGTTTGGATGCTTTGCGTACATGTTTCTTAGACTATATGGAAGCAATATATACAAAGATTTCAACCGTCTACGTGTTCCAATCATTGTTCTACTTGTAGAAAGTTACAACTAATTTCCGTTAAAGGATTAACAATGGGGCTCGTAGTTCACTTAAACTTGAAGAACAATAAATTGGCGAATTGTACTGTTTGGATGCTTTGCATATATGTTTCTTAGACTATATAGAAGCAATATGTACAATGATTTCAACAGTCTACCTATTCCATTCATTGTTCTACTTGCCGAAATTTACAAATAATTTCCTTTAGAGAATTAACAATGGGGCTCATTGTTCACTTAAACTTGAAGAACAATAAATTGGCGAATTGTACTGTTTGGACGCTTTGCATATATGTTTCTTGGACTATATAGAAGCAATATATACAATGATTTCAACAGTCTACCTGTTCCATTCATTGTTCTACTTGTCGAAATTTACAAATAATTTCCGATAAAGGATTAACAATGGGGCTCATTGTTCACTTAAACTTGAAGAACAATAAATTGGCGAATTGTACTGTTTGGATGCTTTGCATATATGTTTCTTAGACTATATAGAAGCAATATATAAAAAGATTTCAACTGTCTACCTGTTCCATTCATTGTTCTACTTGTCGAAAGTTACAAATAATTTCCGATAAAGAATTAACCATTGGGGCTCATTGTTCACTTAAACTTGAGGAACAAAAAATTGGCGAATTGTACTGTTTGGATGCTTTGCATATATGTTTTTAGACTATATGGAAGCAATATATACAAAGATTTCAACCGTCTACGTGTTCCAATCATTGTTCTACTTGTACAAAGTTACAAATAATTTCCGTTTCGTGATTAACAATGGGGCTCGTTGTTCACTTAAACTTGAAGAACAAAAAATTGATGAATGGTACTGTTTGGATGCTTTGCAAATATGTTTCTTAGACTATATAGAAGCAATATATACAAAGATTTCAACCGTCTACCTGTTCCATTCATTGTTCTACTTGTCGAAAGTTACAAATAATTTCCGATAAAGGATTAACAATGGGGCTCATTGTTCACTTAAACTTGAAGGACAAAAAATTGTCGAATTGTACTGTTTGGATGCTTTGCATATATGTTTCTTAGACTATATAGAAGCAATATATATAAAGATTTCAACCGTCTACCAGTTCCATTCATTGTTCTACTTGTCGAAATTTACAAATTATTTCCTTTAAAGGATTAACAATGGGGCTCGTTGTTCACTTAAACTTGAAGAACAAAAAATTGGCGAATTGTACTATTTGGATGCTTTGCATGTATGTTTCTTAGACTATATAGAAGCAATATATACAATGATTTCAACCGTCTACCTCTTCCATTCATTGTTCTACTTGTAGAAAGTTACAATTAATTTCCGTTAAAGGATTAACAATGGGGCTCAATGTTCACTTAAACTTGAAGAACAAAAAATTGGCGAATGGTACTGTTTGGATGCTTTGCGTACATGTTTCTTAGACTATATGGAAGCAATATATACAAAGATTTCAACCGTCTACCTGTTCCATTCATTGTTCTACTTGTCGAAAGTTACAAATAATTTCCGATAAAGGATTAACAATGGGGCTCATTGTTCACTTAAACTTGAAGAACAAAAAATTGGCGAATGGTACTGTTTGGATGCTTTGCATATATGTTTCTAGACTATATAGAAGCAATATATACAAAGATTTCAACCGTCTACCTGTTCCAGTCATTGTTCTACTTGTCGAAATTTACAAATAATTTCCTTTAAAGGATTAACAATGGGGCTCGTAGTTCACTTAAACTTGAAGAGCAAAAAATTGGCGAATTGTACTGTTTGGACGATTTGCATATATGTTTCTTAGACTATATAGAAGCATTATATAGAAAGATTTCAACCGCCTACCTGTTCCATTCATTGTTCTACTTGTCGAAATTTACAAATAATTTCCTTTAAAGCATTAACAATAGGGCTCGTTGTTCACTTAAACTTGAAGAACAATAAATGGCGAATTGTACTATCTGGATGCTTTGCATATATGTTTCTTGGACTATATAGAAGCAATATATACAATGATTTCAACAGTCTACCTGTTCCATTCATTGTTCTACTTGTCGAAATTTACAAATAATTTCCTTTAAAGGATTAACAATGGGGCTCATTGTTCACTTAAACTTGAAGAACAAAAAATTGGCGAATTGTACTGTTTGGATGCTTTGCATATATGTTTCTTAGATTATATAGAAGCAATATATACAAAGTTCTCAACCGTCTACCTGTTCCATTCATTGTTCTACTTGTCGAAAATTACAAGTAATTTCCGATAAAGGATTAACCATTGGGGCTCATTGTACACTTAAACTTGAAGAACAAAAAATTGGCGAATGGTACTGTTTGGATGCTTTGCGTACATGTTTCTTAGACTATATGGAAGCAATATATACAAAGATTTCAACCGTCTACGTGTTCCAATCATTGTTCTACTTGTAGAAAGTTACAATTAATTTCCGTTAAAGGATTAACAATGGGGCTCGTAGTTCACTTAAACTTGAAGATCAAATAATTGGCGAATTGTACTGTTTGGATGCTTTGCATATATGTTTCTTAGATTATATAGAAGCAATATATACAAAGATTTCAACCGTCTACCTGTTCCATTCATTGTTCTACTTGTAGAAAGTTACAAATAATTTCCGTTTCATGATTACCAATGGGGCTTGTTGTTCACTTAAACTTGAAGAACAAAAAATTGGCGAATGTTACTGTTTGGATGCTTTGCATATATGTTACTTAGACTATATAGAAGCAATATATACATTGATTTCAACCGGCTACCTGTTCCATTCATTGTTCTACTTGTCGCAAGTTACAAATAATTTCCGATAAAGGATTAACAATGGGGCTCATTGTTCACTTAAACTTGAAGAACAAAAAATTGGCGAATTGTACTGTTTGGATGCTTTGCATATATGTTTCTTAGACTATATAGAAGCAATATATACAAAGATTTCAGCCGGCTACCTGTTCCATCCATTGTTCTACTTGTCGCAAGTTACAAATAATTTCCGTGAAAGTATTAACAATGGGGCTCGTAGTTCACTTAAACTTGAAGAACAAAAAATTGGCGAATGGTACTGTTTGGATGCTTTGCATATATGTTTCTTAGATTATATAGAAGCAACATATACAAAGATTTCTCCCGTCTACCTCTTCTATTCATTGTTCTACTTGTACAAAAGTTACAAATAATTTCCGTTTCATGATTATCAATGGGGCTCGTTGTTCACTTAAACTTGAAGAACAAAAAATTGGCGAATGGTACTGTTTGGATGCTTTGCATATATGTTTCTTAGATTATATAGAAGCAATATATACAAAGATTTCAACCGTCTACCTGTGCCATCCATTGTTCTACTTGTCGCAAGTTACAAATAATTTCCGTTAAAGTATTAACAATGGGGCTCGTAGTTCACTTAAACTTGAAGAACAAAAAATTGGCGAATGGTACTGTTTGGATGCTTTGCATATATGTTTCTTATACTATATAGAAGCAATATATACAAAGATTTCAATCGTCTACCTGTTCCATTCATTGTTCTACTTGTCGAAAGTTACAAATAATTTCCGATAAAGGATTAACAATGGGGCTCATTGTTCACTTAAACTTGAAGATGAAATAATTGGCGAATTGTACTGTTTGGATGCTTTGCATATATGTTTCTTAGACTATATAGAAGCAATATATACAAAGATTTCAACCGTCTACCTGTTCCATTCATTGTTCTACTTGTCGAAATTTACAAATTATTTCCTTTAAAGGATTAACAATGGGGCTCGTTGTTCACTTAAACTTGAAGAACAAAAAATTGGCGAATTGTACTATTTGGATGCTTTGCATGTATGTTTCTTAGACTATATAGAAGCAATATATACAATGATTTCAACCGTCTACCTCTTCCATTCATTGTTCTACTTGTAGAAAGTTACAATTAATTTCCGTTAAAGGATTAACAATGGGGCTCAATGTTCACTTAAACTTGAAGAACAAAAAATTGGCGAATGGTACTGTTTGGATGCTTTGCGTACATGTTTCTTAGACTATATGGAAGCAATATATACAAAGATTTCAACCGTCTACCTGTTCCATTCATTGTTCTACTTGTCGAAAGTTACAAATAATTTCCGATAAAGGATTAACAATGGGGCTCATTGTTCACTTAAACTTGAAGAACAAAAAATTGGCGAATGGTACTGTTTGGATGCTTTGCATATATGTTTCTAGACTATATAGAAGCAATATATACAAAGATTTCAACCGTCTACCTGTTCCATTCATTGTTCAACTTGTCGAAAGTTACAAATAATTTCCGATAAAGGATTAACCATTGGGGCTCATTGTTCACTTAAACTTGAAGAACAAAAAATTGGCGAATGGTACTGTTTGGATGCTTTGCGTACATGTTTCCTAGACTATATGGAAGCAATATATACTAAGATTTCAACCGTCTACCTGTTGCATTCATTGTTCTACTTGTCGAAAGTTACAAATAATTTCCGTTAAGGCATTAACAATGGGGATCGTAGTTTACTTAAACTTGAAGAACAAGAAATTGGCGAATTTTACTGTTTGGATGCTTTGCATATATGTTTCTTAGACTATATAGAAGCAATATATACAAAGATTTCAACCGTCTACCTGTTCCATTCATTGTTCTACTTGTCGAAAGTTACAAATAATTTCCTTTAAAGGATTAACAATGGGGCTCATTGTTCACTTAAACTTGAAGAACAAAAAATTGGCGAATGGTACTGTTTGGATGCTTTGCATATATGTTTCTTATACTATATAGAAGCAATATATACAAAGATTTCAATCGTCTACCTGTTCCATTCATTGTTCTACTTGTCGAAAGTTACAAATAATTTCCGATAAAGGATTAACAATGGGGCTCATTGTTCACTTAAACTTGAAGATGAAATAATTGGCGAATTGTACTGTTTGGATGCTTTGCATATATGTTTCTTAGACTATATAGAAGCAATATATACAAAGATTTCAACCGTCTACCTGTTCCATTCATTGTTCTACTTGTCGAAATTTACAAATTATTTCCTTTAAAGGATTAACAATGGGGCTCGTTGTTCACTTAAACTTGAAGAACAAAAAATTGATGAATGGTACTGTTTGGATGCTTTGCAAATATGTTTCTTAGACTATATAGAAGCAATATATACAAAGATTTCAACCGTCTACCTGTTCCATTCATTGTTCTACTTGTCGAAAGTTACAAATAATTTCCGATAAAGGATTAACAATGGGGCTCATTGTTCACTTAAACTTGAAGGACAAAAAATTGTCGAATTGTACTGTTTGGATGCTTTGCATATATGTTTCTTAGACTATATAGAAGCAATATATACAAAGATTTCAACCGTCTACCAGTTCCATTCATTGTTCTACTTGTCGAAATTTACAAATTATTTCCTTTAAAGGATTAACAATGGGGCTCGTTGTTCACTTAAACTTGAAGAACAAAAAATTGGCGAATTGTACTATTTGGATGCTTTGCATGTATGTTTCTTAGACTATATAGAAGCAATATATACAATGATTTCAACCGTCTACCTCTTCCATTCATTGTTCTACTTGTAGAAAGTTACAATTAATTTCCGTTAAAGGATTAACAATGGGGCTCAATGTTCACTTAAACTTGAAGAACAAAAAATTGGCGAATGGTACTGTTTGGATGCTTTGCGTACATGTTTCTTAGACTATATGGAAGCAATATATACAAAGATTTCAACCGTCTACCTGTTCCATTCATTGTTCTACTTGTCGAAAGTTACAAATAATTTCCGATAAAGGATTAACAATGGGGCTCATTGTTCACTTAAACTTGAAGAACAAAAAATTGGCGAATGGTACTGTTTGGATGCTTTGCATATATGTTTCTAGACTATATAGAAGCAATATATACAAAGATTTCAACCGTCTACCTGTTCCAGTCATTGTTCTACTTGTCGAAATTTACAAATAATTTCCTTTAAAGGATTAACAATGGGGCTCGTAGTTCACTTAAACTTGAAGAGCAAAAAATTGGCGAATTGTACTGTTTGGACGATTTGCATATATGTTTCTTAGACTATATAGAAGCATTATATAGAAAGATTTCAACCGCCTACCTGTTCCATTCATTGTTCTACTTGTCGAAATTTACAAATAATTTCCTTTAAAGCATTAACAATAGGGCTCGTTGTTCACTTAAACTTGAAGAACAATAAATGGCGAATTGTACTATCTGGATGCTTTGCATATATGTTTCTTGGACTATATAGAAGCAATATATACAATGATTTCAACAGTCTACCTGTTCCATTCATTGTTCTACTTGTCGAAATTTACAAATAATTTCCTTTAAAGGATTAACAATGGGGCTCATTGTTCACTTAAACTTGAAGAACAAAAAATTGGCGAATTGTACTGTTTGGATGCTTTGCATATATGTTTCTTAGACTATATAGAAGCAATATATACAAAGTTCTCAACCGTCTACCTGTTCCATTCATTGTTCTACTTGTCGAAAATTACAAGTAATTTCCGATAAAGGATTAACCATTGGGGCTCATTGTACACTTAAACTTGAAGAACAAAAAATTGGCGAATGGTACTGTTTGGATGCTTTGCGTACATGTTTCTTAGACTATATGGAAGCAATATATACAAAGATTTCAACCGTCTACGTGTTCCAATCATTGTTCTACTTGTAGAAAGTTACAATTAATTTCCGTTAAAGGATTAACAATGGGGCTCGTAGTTCACTTAAACTTGAAGATCAAATAATTGGCGAATTGTACTGTTTGGATGCTTTGCATATATGTTTCTTAGATTATATAGAAGCAATATATACAAAGATTTCAACCGTCTACCTGTTCCATTCATTGTTCTACTTGTAGAAAGTTACAAATAATTTCCGTTTCATGATTACCAATGGGGCTTGTTGTTCACTTAAACTTGAAGAACAAAAAATTGGCGAATGTTACTGTTTGGATGCTTTGCATATATGTTACTTAGACTATATAGAAGCAATATATACATTGATTTCAACCGGCTACCTGTTCCATTCATTGTTCTACTTGTAGAAAGTTACAATTAATTTCCGTTAAAGGATTAACAATGGGGCTCAATGTTCACTTAAACTTGAAGAACAAAAAATTGGCGAATTGTACTGTTTGGACGCTTTGCATATATGTTTCTTGGACTATATAGAAGCAATATATACAATGATTTCAACAGTCTACCTGTTCCATTCATTGTTCTACTTGTAGAAAGTTACAATTAATTTCCGTTAAAGGATTAACAATGGGGCTCAATGTTCACTTAAACTTGAAGAACAAAAAATTGGCGAATGGTACTGTTTGGATGCTTTGCGTACATGTTTCTTAGACTATATGGAAGCAATATATACAAAGATTTCAACCGTCTACCTGTTCCATTCATTGTTCTACTTGTCGAAAGTTACAAATAATTTCCGATAAAGGATTAACAATGGGGCTCATTGTTCACTTAAACTTGAAGAACAAAAAATTGGCGAATGGTACTGTTTGGATGCTTTGCATATATGTTTCTAGACTATATAGAAGCAATATATACAAAGATTTCAACCGTCTACCTGTTCCATTCATTGTTCAACTTGTCGAAAGTTACAAATAATTTCCGATAAAGGATTAACCATTGGGGCTCATTGTTCACTTAAACTTGAAGAACAAAAAATTGGCGAATGGTACTGTTTGGATGCTTTGCGTACATGTTTTCTAGACTATATGGAAGCAATATATACTAAGATTTCAACCGTCTACCTGTTCCATTCATTGTTCTACTTGTCGAAAGTTACAAATAATTTCCGTTAAGGCATTAACAATGGGGATCGTAGTTTACTTAAACTTGAAGAACAAGAAATTGGCGAATTTTACTGTTTGGATGCTTTGCATATATGTTTCTTAGACTATATAGAAGCAATATATACAAAGATTTCAACCGTCTACCTGTTCCATTCATTGTTCTACTTGTCGAAAGTTACAAATAATTTCCTTTAAAGGATTAACAATGGGGCTCATTGTTCACTTAAACTTGAAGAACAAAAAATTGGCGAATTGTACTGTTTGGATGCTTTGCATATATGTTTCTTAGACTATATAGAAGCAATATATACAAAGATTTCAACCGTCTACCTGATCCATTCATTGTTCTACTTGTCGAAATTTACAAATTATTTCCTTTAAAGGATTAACAATGGGGCTCGTAGTTCACTTAAACTTGAAGACCAAAAAATTGGCGAATGGTACTGTTTGGATGCTTTGCGTACATGTTTCTTAGACTATATGGAAGCAATATATACAAAGATTTCAACCGTCTACGTGTTCCAATCATTGTTCTACATGTCGAAATTTACAAATAATTTCCTTTAAAGGATTAACAATGGGGCTCGTTGTTCACTTAAACTTGAAGAACAATAAATTGGCGAATTGTACTGTTTGGATGCTTTCCATATATGTTTCTTAGACTATATAGAAGAAATATATACAAAGATTTCAACCGTCTACCTGGTCCATTCATTGTTCTACTTGCCGAAAGTTACAAATAATTTCCGATAAAGGATTAACAATGGGTCTCATTGTTCACTTAAACATGAAGAACTAAAAATTGGCGAATTGTAGTGTTTGGATTTTTTGCATACATGTTTCTTATACTATATAGAAGCAATATATACAAAGATTTCAACCGTCTACCTGTTCCATTCACTGTTCTACTTGTCGAAAGTTACAAATAATTTCCGATAAAGGATTAACCATTGGGGCTCATTGTTCACTTAAACTTGAAGAACAAAAAATTGGCGAATGGTACTGTTTGGATGCTTTGCGTACATGTTTCCTAGACTATATGGAAGCAATATATACTAAGATTTCAACCGTCTACCTGTTCCATTCATTGTTCTACTTGTCGAAAGTTACAAATAATTTCCGTTAAGGCATTAACAATGGGGATCGTAGTTTACTTAAACTTGAAGAACAAGAAATTGGCGAATTTTACTGTTTGGATGCTTTGCATATATGTTTCTTAGACTATATAGAAGCAATATATACAAAGATTTCAACCGTCTACCTGTTCCATTCATTGTTCTACTTGTCGAAAGTTACAAATAATTTCCTTTAAAGGATTAACAATGGGGCTCATTGTTCACTTAAACTTGAAGAACAAAAAATTGGCGAATTGTACTGTTTGGATGCTTTGCATATATGTTTCTTAGACTATATAGAAGCAATATGTACAATGATTTCAACAGTCTACCTATTCCATTCATTGTTCTACTTGCCGAAATTTACAAATAATTTCCTTTAGAGAATTAACAATGGGGCTCATTGTTCACTTAAACTTGAAGAACAAAAAATTGGCGAATTGTACTGTTTGGACGCTTTGCATATATGTTTCTTGGACTATATAGAAGCAATATATACAATGATTTCAACAGTCTACCTGTTCCATTCATTGTTCTACTTGTCGAAATTTACAAATAATTTCCGATAAAGGATTAACAATGGGGCTCATTGTTCACTTCAACTTGAAGAACAAAAAATTGGCGAATGGTACTGTTTGGATGCTTTGCATATATATTTCTTAGACTATATAGAAGCAATATATACAATGATTTCAACAGTCTACCTATTCCATTCATTGTTCTACTTGCCGAAATTTACAAATAATTTCCTTTAGAGAATTAACAATGGGGCTCATTGTTCACTTAAACTTGAAGAACAAAAAATTGGCGAATTGTACTGTTTGGACGCTTTGCATATATGTTTCTTGGACTATATAGAAACAATATATACAATGATTTCAACAGTCTACCTGTTCCATTCATTGTTCTACTTGTCGAAATTTACAAATAATTTCCGATAAAGGATTAACAATGGGGTTCATTGTTCACTTAAACTTGAAGAACAAAAAATTGGCGAATGGTACTGTTTGGATGCTTTGCATATATGTTTCTTAGACTATATAGAAGCAATATAAACATTGATTTCAACCGTCTACCTGTTCCACTCATTGTTCTACTTGTCGAAAGTTACAAATAATTTCCGATAACGGATTAACCATTGGGGCTCATTGTTCACTTAAACTTGAAGAACAAGAAATTGGCGAATTTTACTGTTTGGATGCTTTGCATATATGTTTCTTAGACTATATAGAAGCAATATATACAAAGATTTCAACCGTCTACGTGTTCCAATCATTGTTCTACTTGTCGAAAGTTACAAATAATTTCCTTTAAAGGATTAACAATGGGGCTCATTGTTCACTTAAACTTGAAGAACAAAAAATTGGCGAATTGTACTGTTTGGATGCTTTGCATATATGTTTCTTAGACTATATAGAAGCAATATGTACAATGATTTCAACAGTCTACCTATTCCATTCATTGTTCTACTTGCCGAAATTTACAAATAATTTCCTTCGAAGGATTAACAATGGGGCTCGTAGTTCACTTAAACTTGAAGAACAAAAAATTGGCGAATGGTACTGTTTGGATGCTTTGCTTATATGTTTCTTAGATTATATAGAAGCAATATATACAAAGATTTCACCCGTCTACCTGTACTATTCATTGTTCTACTTGTAGAAAGTTACAATTAATTTCCGTTAAAGGATTAACAATGGGGCTCGTAGTTCACTTAAACTTGAAGAACAAAAAATTGGCGAATTGTACTGTTCGGATGCTTGGCATATATGTTTCGTAGATTATATAGAAGCAATATATACAATGATTTCAACCGTCTACCAAATCCATTTATTGTTCTACTTGTCGAAAATTACAAGTAATTTCCGATAAAGGATTAACCATTGGGGCTCAATGTTCACTTAATCTCGAAGAACAAAAAATTGGCGAATGGTACTGTTTGGATGCTTTGCGTACATGTTTCTTAGACTATATGGAAGCAATATATACAAAGATTTCAACCGTCTACGTGTTCCAATCATTGTTCTACTTGTAGAAAGTTACAACTAATTTCCGTTAAAGGATTAACAATGGGGCTCGTAGTTCACTTAAACTTGAAGAACAATAAATTGGCGAATTGTACTGTTTGGATGCTTTGCATATATGTTTCTTAGACTATATAGAAGCAATATGTACAATGATTTCAACAGTCTACCTATTCCATTCATTGTTCTACTTGCCGAAATTTACAAATAACTTCCTTTAGAGAATTAACAATGGGGCTCATTGTTCACTTAAACTTGAAGAACAATAAATTGGCGAATTGTACTGTTTGGACGCTTTGCATATATGTTTCTTGGACTATATAGAAGCAATATATACAATGATTTCAACAGTCTACCTGTTCCATTCATTGTTCTACTTGTCGAAATTTACAAATAATTTCCGATAAAGGATTAACAATGGGGCTCATTGTTCACTTAAACTTGAAGAACAATAAATTGGCGAATTGTACTGTTTGGATGCTTTGCATATATGTTTCTTAGACTATATAGAAGCAATATATAAAAAGATTTCAACTGTCTACCTGTTCCATTCATTGTTCTACTTGTCGAAAGTTACAAATAATTTCCGATAAAGAATTAACCATTGGGGCTCATTGTTCACTTAAACTTGAGGAACAAAAAATTGGCGAATTGTACTGTTTGGATGCTTTGCATATATGTTTTTAGACTATATGGAAGCAATATATACAAAGATTTCAACCGTCTACGTGTTCCAATCATTGTTCTACTTGTACAAAGTTACAAATAATTTCCGTTTCGTGATTAACAATGGGGCTCGTTGTTCACTTAAACTTGAAGAACAAAAAATTGATGAATGGTACTGTTTGGATGCTTTGCATATATGTTTCTTAGACTATATAGAAGCAATATATACAAAGATTTCAACCGTCTACCTGTTCCATTCATTGTTCTACTTGCCGAAATTTACAAATAATTTCCTTCGAAGGATTAACAATGGGGCTCGTAGTTCACTTAAACTTGAAGAACAAAAAATTGGCGAATGGTACTGTTTGGATGCTTTGCTTATATGTTTCTTAGATTATATAGAAGCAATATATACAAAGATTTCACCCGTCTACCTGTACTATTCATTGTTCTACTTGTAGAAAGTTGTAATTAATTTCCGTTAAAGGATTAACACTGGGGCTCGTAGTTCACTTAAACTTGAAGAACAAAAAATTGGCGAATTGTACTGTTCGGATGCTTGGCATATATGTTTCGTAGATTATATAGAAGCAATATATACAATGATTTCAACCGTCTACCAAATCCATTTATTGTTCTACTTGTCGAAAATTACAAGTAATTTCCGATAAAGGATTAACCATTGGGGCTCAATGTTCACTTAATCTCGAAGAACAAAAAATTGGCGAATGGTACTGTTTGGATGCTTTGCGTACATGTTTCTTAGACTATATGGAAGCAATATATACAAAGATTTCAACCGTCTACGTGTTCCAATCATTGTTCTACTTGTAGAAAGTTACAACTAATTTCCGTTAAAGGATTAACAATGGGGCTCGTAGTTCACTTAAACTTGAAGAACAATAAATTGGCGAATTGTACTGTTTGGATGCTTTGCATATATGTTTCTTAGACTATATAGAAGCAATATGTACAATGATTTCAACAGTCTACCTATTCCATTCATTGTTCTACTTGCCGAAATTTACAAATAATTTCCTTTAGAGAATTAACAATGGGGCTCATTGTTCACTTAAACTTGAAGAACAATAAATTGGCGAATTGTACTGTTTGGACGCTTTGCATATATGTTTCTTGGACTATATAGAAGCAATATATACAATGATTTCAACAGTCTACCTGTTCCATTCATTGTTCTACTTGTCGAAATTTACAAATAATTTCCGATAAAGGATTAACAATGGGGCTCATTGTTCACTTAAACTTGAAGAACAATAAATTGGCGAATTGTACTGTTTGGATGCTTTGCATATATGTTTCTTAGACTATATAGAAGCAATATATAAAAAGATTTCAACTGTCTACCTGTTCCATTCATTGTTCTACTTGTCGAAAGTTACAAATAATTTCCGATAAAGAATTAACCATTGGGGCTCATTGTTCACTTAAACTTGAGGAACAAAAAATTGGCGAATTGTACTGTTTGGATGCTTTGCATATATGTTTTTAGACTATATGGAAGCAATATATACAAAGATTTCAACCGTCTACGTGTTCCAATCATTGTTCTACTTGTACAAAGTTACAAATAATTTCCGTTTCGTGATTAACAATGGGGCTCGTTGTTCACTTAAACTTGAAGAACAAAAAATTGATGAATGGTACTGTTTGGATGCTTTGCATATATGTTTCTTAGACTATATAGAAGCAATATATACAAAGATTTCAACCGTCTACCTGTTCCATTCATTGTTCTACTTGTCGAAAGTTACAAATAATTTCCGATAAAGGATTAACAATGGGGCTCATTGTTCACTTAAACTTGAAGGACAAAAAATTGTCGAATTGTACTGTTTGGATGCTTTGCATATATGTTTCTTAGACTATATAGAAGCAATATATACAAAGATTTCAACCGTCTACCTGTTCCATTCATTGTTCTACTTGTCGAAAGTTACAAATAATTTCCTTTAAAGGATTAACAATGGGGCTCATTGTTCACTTAAACTTGAAGAACAAAAAATTGGCGAATTGTACTGTTTGGATGCTTTGCATATATGTTTCTTAGACTATATAGAAGCAATATGTACAATGATTTCAACAGTCTACCTATTCCATTCATTGTTCTACTTGCCGAAATTTACAAATAATTTCCTTTAGAGAATTAACAATGGGGCTCATTGTTCACTTAAACTTGAAGAACAAAAAATTGGCGAATTGTACTGTTTGGACGCTTTGCATATATGTTTCTTGGACTATATAGAAGCAATATATACAATGATTTCAACAGTCTACCTGTTCCATTCATTGTTCTACTTGTCGAAATTTACAAATAATTTCCGATAAAGGATTAACAATGGGGCTCATTGTTCACTTAAACTTGAAGAACAAAAAATTGGCGAATGGTACTGTTTGGATGCTTTGCATATATATTTCTTAGACTATATAGAAGCAATATATACAATGATTTCAACAGTCTACCTATTCCATTCATTGTTCTACTTGCCGAAATTTACAAATAATTTCCTTTAGAGAATTAACAATGGGGCTCATTGTTCACTTAAACTTGAAGAACAAAAAATTGGCGAATTGTACTGTTTGGACGCTTTGCATATATGTTTCTTGGACTATATAGAAACAATATATACAATGATTTCAACAGTCTACCTGTTCCATTCATTGTTCTACTTGTCGAAATTTACAAATAATTTCCGATAAAGGATTAACAATGGGGTTCATTGTTCACTTAAACTTGAAGAACAAAAAATTGGCGAATGGTACTGTTTGGATGCTTTGCATATATGTTTCTTAGACTATATAGAAGCAATATAAACATTGATTTCAACCGTCTACCTGTTCCACTCATTGTTCTACTTGTCGAAAGTTACAAATAATTTCCGATAACGGATTAACCATTGGGGCTCATTGTTCACTTAAACTTGAAGAACAAGAAATTGGCGAATTTTACTGTTTGGATGCTTTGCATATATGTTTCTTAGACTATATAGAAGCAATATATACAAAGATTTCAACCGTCTACGTGTTCCAATCATTGTTCTACTTGTCCAAAGTTACAAATAATTTCCTTTAAAGGATTAACAATGGGGCTCATTGTTCACTTAAACTTGAAGAACAAAAAATTGGCGAATTGTACTGTTTGGATGCTTTGCATATATGTTTCTTAGACTATATAGAAGCAATATGTACAATGATTTCAACAGTCTACCTATTCCATTCATTGTTCTACTTGCCGAAATTTACAAATAATTTCCTTCGAAGGATTAACAATGGGGCTCGTAGTTCACTTAAACTTGAAGAACAAAAAATTGGCGAATGGTACTGTTTGGATGCTTTGCTTATATGTTTCTTAGATTATATAGAAGCAATATATACAAAGATTTCACCCGTCTACCTGTACTATTCATTGTTCTACTTGTAGAAAGTTACAATTAATTTCCGTTAAAGGATTAACAATGGGGCTCGTAGTTCACTTAAACTTGAAGAACAAAAAATTGGCGAATTGTACTGTTCGGATGCTTGGCATATATGTTTCGTAGATTATATAGAAGCAATATATACAATGATTTCAACCGTCTACCAAATCCATTTATTGTTCTACTTGTCGAAAATTACAAGTAATTTCCGATAAAGGATTAACCATTGGGGCTCAATGTTCACTTAATCTCGAAGAACAAAAAATTGGCGAATGGTACTGTTTGGATGCTTTGCGTACATGTTTCTTAGACTATATGGAAGCAATATATACAAAGATTTCAATCGTCTACCTGTTCCATTCATTGTTCTACTTGTCGAAAGTTACAAATAATTTCCGATAAAGGATTAACAATGGGGCTCATTGTTCACTTAAACTTGAAGATGAAATAATTGGCGAATTGTACTGTTTGGATGCTTTGCATATATGTTTCTTAGACTATATAGAAGCAATATATACAAAGATTTCAACCGTCTACCTGTTCCATTCATTGTTCTACTTGTCGAAATTTACAAATTATTTCCTTTAAAGGATTAACAATGGGGCTCGTTGTTCACTTAAACTTGAAGAACAAAAAATTGGCGAATTGTACTATTTGGATGCTTTGCATGTATGTTTCTTAGACTATATAGAAGCAATATATACAATGATTTCAACCGTCTACCTCTTCCATTCATTGTTCTACTTGTAGAAAGTTACAATTAATTTCCGTTAAAGGATTAACAATGGGGCTCAATGTTCACTTAAACTTGAAGAACAAAAAATTGGCGAATGGTACTGTTTGGATGCTTTGCGTACATGTTTCTTAGACTATATGGAAGCAATATATACAAAGATTTCAACCGTCTACCTGTTCCATTCATTGTTCTACTTGTCGAAAGTTACAAATAATTTCCGATAAAGGATTAACAATGGGGCTCATTGTTCACTTAAACTTGAAGAACAAAAAATTGGCGAATGGTACTGTTTGGATGCTTTGCATATATGTTTCTAGACTATATAGAAGCAATATATACAAAGATTTCAACCGTCTACCTGTTCCATTCATTGTTCAACTTGTCGAAAGTTACAAATAATTTCCGATGAAGGATTAACAATGGGGCTCATTGTTCACTTAAACTTGAAGAACAAAAAATTGGCGAATTGTACAGTTTGGATGCTTTGCATATATGTTTCTTAGCCTATATAGAAGCAATATATACAAAGATTTCAGCCGTCTACCTGTTCCATCCATTGTTCTACTTGTCGCAAGTTACAAATAATTTCCGTGAAAGTATTAACAATGGGGCTCGTAGTTCACTTAAACTTGAAGAACAAAAAATTGGCGAATGGTACTGTTTGGATGCTTTGCATATATGTTTCTTAGATTATATAGAAGCAACATATACAAAGATTTCACCCGTCTACCTCTTCTATTCATTGTTCTAATTGTAGAAAATTACAATTAATTTCCGTTAAAGGATTAACAATGGGGATCGTAGTTCACTTAAACTTGAAGAACAAAAAATTGGCGAATGGTACTGTTTGGATGCTTTGCATATATGTTTCTTAGATTATATAGAAGCAATATATACAAAGATTTCAACCGTCTACCTGTGCCATCCATTGTTCTACTTGTCGCAAGTTACAAATAATTTCCGTTAAAGTATTAACAATGGGGCTCGTAGTTCACTTAAACTTGAAGAACAAAAAATTGGCGAATGGTACTGTTTGGATGCTTTGCATATATGTTTCTTATACTATATAGAAGCAATATATACAAAGATTTCAACCGTCTACCTGTTCCATTCATTGTTCTACTTGTCGAAAGTTACAAATAATTTCCGATAAAGGATTAACAATGGGGCTCATTGTTCACTTAAACTTGAAGATGAAATAATTGGCGAATTGTACTGTTTGGATGCTTTGCATATATGTTTCTTAGACTATATAGAAGCAATATATACAAAGATTTCAACCGTCTACCTGTTCCATTCATTGTTCTACTTGTCGAAATTTACAAATTATTTCCTTTAAAGGATTAACAATGGGGCTCGTTGTTCACTTAAACTTGAAGAACAAAAAATTGGCGAATTGTACTGTTTGGATGCTTTGCATGTATGTTTCTTAGACTATATAGAAGCAATATATACAATGATTTCAACCGTCTACCTCTTCCATTCATTGTTCTACTTGTAGAAAGTTACAATTAATTTCCGTTAAAGGATTAACAATGGGGCTCAATGTTCACTTAAACTTGAAGAACAAAAAATTGGCGAATGGTACTGTTTGGATGCTTTGCGTACATGTTTCTTAGACTATATGGAAGCAATATATACAAAGATTTCAACCGTCTACGTGTTCCAATCATTGTTCTACTTGTAGAAAGTTACAACTAATTTCCGTTAAAGGATTAACAATGGGGCTCGTAGTTCACTTAAACTTCAAGAACAATAAATTGGCGAATTGTACTGTTTGGACGCTTTGCATATATGTTTCTTAGACTATATAGAAGCCACATATACAAAGATTTCAACCGTCTACCTGTTCTATTCATTGTTCTACTTGTAGAAAGTTACAAATAATTTCCGTTTCATGATTATCAATGGGGCTCGTTGTTCACTTTAACTTGAAGAACAAAAAATTGGCGAATGGTACTGTTTGGATGCTTTGCATATATGTTTCTTAGATTATATGGAAGCAATATATTCAAAGATTTCAACCGTCTACCTGTTCCATTCATTGTTCTACTTGTCGAAAGTTACAATTAATTTCCGTTAAAGGATTAACAATGGGGCTCGTAGTTCACTTAAAATTGAAGAACAAAAAATTGGCGAATTGTACTGTTTGGATGCTTTGCATATATGTTTCGTAGATTATATAGAAGCAATATATACAATGATTTCAACCGTCTACCTAATCCATTTATTGTTCTACTTGTCGAAAATGACAAGTAATTTCCGATAAAGGATTAACCATTGGGGTTCAATGTTCACTTAATCTCGAAGAACAAAAAATTGGCGAATGGTACTGTTTGGATGCTTTGCGTACATGTTTCTTAGACTATATGGAAGCAATATATACAAAGATTTAAACCGTCAACGTGTTCCAATCATTGTTCTACTTGTAGAAAGTTACAACTAATTTCCGTTAAAGGATTAACAATGGGGCTCGTAGTTCACTTAAACTTGAAGAACAATAAATTGGCGAATTGTACTGTTTGGATGCTTTGCATATATGTTTCTTAGATTATATAGAAGCCACATATACAAAGATTTCAACCGTCTACGTGTTCCAATCATTGTTCTACTTGTCGAAATTTACAAATAATTTCCTTCAAAGGATTAACAATGGGGCTCGTTGTTCACTTAAACTTGAAGATCAATAAATTGGCGAATTGTACTGTTTGGATGCTTTGCATATATGTTTCTTAGACTATATAGAAGCAATATATACAAAGATTTCAACCGTCTACCTGTTCCATTCATTGTTCTACTTGTCGAAAGTTACAAATAATTTCCGATAAAGGATTAACAATGGGGCTCATTGTTCACTTAAACTTGAAGGACAAAATATTGTCGAATTGTACTGTTTGGATGCTTTGCATATATGTTTCTTAGACTATATAGAAGCAATATATACAAAGATTTCAACCGTCTACCTGTTCCATTCATTGTTCTACTTGTCGAAATTTACAAATTATTTCCTTTAAAGGAGTAACAATGGGGCTCGTTGTTCACTTAAACTTGAAGAACAAAAAATTGGCGAATTGTACTATTTGGATGCTTTGCATGTATGTTTCTTAGACTATATAGAAGCAATATATACAATGATTTCAACCGTCTACCTCTTCCATTCATTGTTCTACTTGTAGAAAGTTACAATTAATTTCCGTTAAAGGATTAACAATGGGGCTCAATGTTCACTTAAACATGAAGAACAAAAAATTGGCGAATGGTACTGTTTGGATGCTTTGCGTACATGTTTCTTAGACTATATGGAAGCAATATATACAAAGATTTCAACCGTCTACCTGTTCCATTCATTGTTCTACTTGTCGAAAGTTACAAATAATTTCCGATAAAGGATTAACAATGGGGCTCATTGTTCACTTAAACTTGAAGAACAAAAAATTGGCGAATGGTACTGTTTGGATGCTTTGCATATATGTTTCTAGACTATATAGAAGCAATATATACAAAGATTTCAACCGTCTACCTGTTCCATTCATTGTTCAACTTGTCGAAAGTTACAAATAATTTCCGATAAAGGATTAACAATGGGGCTCATTGTTCACTTAAACTTGAAGAACAAAAAATTGGCGAATTGTACTGTTTGGATGCTTTGCATATATGTTTCTAGACTATATAGAAGCAATATATACAATGATTTCAACAGTCTACCTATTCCATTCATTGTTCTACTTGCCGAAATTTACAAATAATTTCCTTTAAAGGATTAATAATGGGACTCGCAGTTCACTTAAACTTGAAGAGCAAAAAATTGGCGAATGGTACTGTTTGGATGCTTTGCGTACATGTTTCTTAGACTATATGGAAGTAATATATACAAAGATTTCAACCGTCAACGTGTTCCAAACATTGTTCTACTTGTCGAAATTTACAAATAATTTCCTTTAAAGGATTAACAATGGGGCTCGTTGTTCACTTAAACTTGAAGAACAAAAATGTTGCGAATGGTACTGTTTGGATGCTTTGCATATATGTTTCTTAGACTATATAGAAGCAATATATACAAAGATTTCAACCGTCTACCTGTTCCATTCATTGTTCTACTTGTCGAAAGTTACAAATAATTTCCGATAAAGGATTAACAATGGGGCTCATTGTTCACTTAAACTTGAAGAACAAAAAATTGGCGAATGGTACTGTTTGGATGCTTTGCATATATGTTTCTTAGACTATATAGAAGCAATATATACAAAGATTTCAACCGTCTACCTGTTCCATTCATTGTTCTACTTGTCGAAAGTTACAAATAATTTCCTTTAAAGGATTAACAATGGGGCTCATTGTTCACTTAAACTTGAAGAACAAAAAATTGGCGAATTGTACTGTTTGGATGCTTTGCATATATGTTTCTTAGACTATATAGAAGCAATATATACAATGATTGCAACCGTCTACCTGTTCCATTCATTGTTCTACTTGTCGAATGTTACAAATAATTTCTGTTAAGGGATTAACAATGGGGATCGTAGTTTACTTAAACTTGAAGAACAAAAAATTGGCGAATTGTACTGTTTGGATGCTTTGCATATATGTTTCTTCGACTATATAGAAGCAATATATACAATGATTTCAACCGTCTACCTATTCCATTCATTGTTCTACTTGCCGAAATTTACAAATAATTTCCTTTAAAGGATTAACAATGGGGCTCGTAGTTCACTTAAACTTGAAGAGCAAAAAATTGGCGAATTGTACTGTTTGGATGCTTTGCATAGATGTTTCTTAGACTATTTAGAAGCAATATATAGAAATATTTCACCCGTCGACCTGTACTATTCATTGTTCTACTTGTAGAAAGTTACAAATAATTTCCATTTCATGATTATCAATGGGGCTCGCTGTTCACTTAAACATGAAGATCAAAAAATTGGCGATTGTTACTGTTTAGATGCTTTGCATAAATGTTTCTTAGATTATATAGAAGCAATATATACAAAGATTTCAACCGTCTACCATTTCCATTCATTGTTCTATTTGTCGAAAGTTACAAATAATTTCCTTTAAAGGATTAACAATGGGGCTCATTGTTCACTTAAACTTGAAGGACAAAAAATTGGCGAATGGTACTGTTTGGATGCTTTGCGTACATGTTTCTTAGACTATATGGAAGCAATATATACAAGGATTTCAACCGTCTATCTGTTCCATTCATTGTTCTACTTGTCGAAAGTTACAAATAATTACCGATAAAGGATTAACCATTGGGGCTCATTGTTCACTTAAACTTGAAGAACAAAAAATTGGCGAATTGTACTGTTTGGATGCTTTGCATATATGTTTCTTAGGCTATATAGAAGCAATATATACAAAGATTTCAACCGTCTACCTGTTCCATTCATTGTTCTACTTGTCGAAAGTTACAAATAATTTCCTTTAAAGGATTA
This sequence comes from Cerceris ruficornis, assembly GCA_963989415.1. NCBI lineage: Eukaryota > Metazoa > Arthropoda > Insecta > Hymenoptera > Crabronidae > Cerceris > Cerceris ruficornis. Next base: position 425,156 of record CAXDIW010000460.1, read on the forward strand.
ACAATGGGGCTCGCTGTTCACTTAAACTTGAAGATCAAAAAATCGGCGAATTGTACTGTTTGGATGCTTTGCATATATGTTTCTTAGACTATATAGAAGCAATATATACAATGATTTCAACCGTCTACCCGTTCCATTCATTGTTCTACTTGTCGAATGTTACAAATAATTTCCGTTAAGGGATTAACAATGGGGATCGTAGTTTACTTAAACTTGAAGAACAAAAAATTGGCGAATTGTACTGTTTGGATGCTTTGCATATATGTTTCTTAGACTATATAGAAGCAATATATACAAGGATTTCAACCGTCTACCTGTTCCATTCATTGTTCTACTTGTCGAAAGTTACAAATAATTACCGATAAAGGATTAACCATTGGGGCTCATTGTTCACTTAAACTTGAAGAACAAAAAATTGGCGAATTGTACTGTTTGGATGCTTTGCATATATGTTTCATAGACTATATAGATGCAATATATACAAAGATTTCAACCGTCTACCTGTTCCATTCATAGTTCTACTTGTCGAAAGTTACAAATAATTTCCTTTAAAGGATTAACAATGGTGCTTATTGTTCACTTAAACTTGAAGAACAAAAAATTGGCGAATTGTACTGTTTGGATGCTTTACATATATGTTTCTTAGACTATATAGAAGCAATATATACAATGATTTCAACCGTCTACCAGTTCCATTCATTGTTCTACTTGTCGAAATTTACAAATAATTTCCTTTAAAGGATTAACAATGGGGCTCGTAGTTAACTTAAACTTGAAGAACAAAAAATTGGCGAATTATACTGTTTGGATGCTTTGCATATATGTTCCTTAGACTACATAGAAGCAATATATACAAGGATTTCAACCGTCTACCTGTTCCATTCATTGTTCTACTTGTCGAAAGTTACAAATAATTACCGATAAAGCATTAACCATTGGGGCTCATTGTTCAAATAAACTTGAAGAACAAAAAATTGGCGAATTGTACTGTTTGGATGCTTTGCATATATGTTTCATAGACTATATAGATGCAATATATACAAAGATTTCAACCGTCTACCTGTTCCATTCATAGTTCTACTTGTCGAAAGTTACAAATAATTTCCTTTAAAGGATTAACAATGGTGCTTATTGTTCACTTAAACTTGAAGAACAAAAAATTGGCGAATTGTACTGTTTGGATGCTTTACATATATGTTTCTTAGACTATATAGAAGCAATATATACAAAGATTTCAACCGTCTACCATTTCCATTCATTGTTCTATTTGTCGAAAGTTACAAATAATTTCCTTTAAAGGATTAACAATGGGGCTCGTAGTTCACTTAAACTTGAAGAGCAAAAAATTGGCGAATTGTACTGTTTGGATGCTTTGCATAGATGTTTCTTAGACTATTTAGAAGCAATATATAGTAATATTTCACCCGTCTACCTGTACTATTCATTGTTCTACTTGTAGAAAGTTACAAATAATTTCCATTTCATGATTATCAATGGGGCTCGCTGTTCACTTAAACTTGAAGATCAAAAAATTGGCGATTGTTACTGTTTAGATGCTTTGCATAAATGTTTCTTAGATTATATAGAAGCAATATATACAAAGATTTCAACCGTCTACCAGTTCCATTCATTGTTCTATTTGTCGAAAGTTACAAATAATTTCCTTTAAAGGATTAACAATGGGGCTCATTGTTCACTTAAACTTGAAGGACAAAAAATTGGCGAATTGTACTGTTTGGATGCTTTACATATATGTTTCTTAGACTATATAGAAGCAATATATACAATGATTTCAACCGTCTACCAGTTCCATTCATTGTTCTACTTGTCGAAATTTACAAATAATTTCCTTTAAAGGATTAACAATGGGGCTCATTGTTCACTTAAACTTGAAGGACAAAAAATTGGCGAATGGTACTGTTTGGATGCTTTGCGTACATGTTTCTTAGACTATATGGAAGCAATATATACAAGGATTTCAACCGTCTATCTGTTCCATTCATTGTTCTACTTGTCGAAAGTTACAAATAATATCCTTTAAAGGATTAACAATGGGGCTCGCTGTTCACTTAAACTTGAAGATCAAAAAATCGGCGAATTGTACTGTTTGGATGCTTTGCATATATGTTTCTTAGACTATATAGAAGCAATATATACAATGATTTCAACCGTCTACCTGTTCCATTCATTGTTCTACTTGTCGAATGTTACAAATAATTTCCGTTAAGGGATTAACAATGGGGATCGTAGTTTACTTAAACTTGAAGAACAAAAAATTGGCGAATTGTACTGTTTGGATGCTTTGCATATATGTTTCTTCGACTATATAGAAGCAATATATACAATGATTTCAACCGTCTACCTATTCCATTCATTGTTCTACTTGCCGAAATTTACAAATAATATCCTTTAAAGGATTAACAATGGGGCTCGTAGTTCACTTAAACTTGAAGAGCAAAAAATTGGCGAATTGTACTGTTTGGATGCTTTGCATAGATGTTTCTTAGACTATTTAGAAGCAATATATAGAAATATTTCACCCGTCTACCTGTACTATTCATTGTTCTACTTGTAGAAAGTTACAAATAATTTCCATTTCATGATTATCAATGGGGCTCGCTGTTCACTTAAACTTGAAGATCAAAAAATTGGCGATTGTTACTGTTTAGATGCTTTGCATATATGTTTCTTAGATTATATAGAAGCAATATATACAAAGATTTCAACCGTCTACCAGTTCCATTCATTGTTCTATTTGTCGAAAGTTACAAATAATTTCCTTTAAAGGATTAACAATGGGGCTCATTGTTCACTTAAACTTGAAGGACAAAAAATTGGCGAATGGTACTGTTTGGATGCTTTGCGTACATGTTTCTTAGACTATATGGAAGCAATATATACAAGGATTTCAACCGTCTATCTGTTCCATTCATTGTTCTACTTGTCGAAAGTTACAAATAATTACCGATAAAGGATTAACCATTGGGGCTCATTGTTCACTTAAACTTGAAGAACAAAAAATTGGCGAATTGTACTGTTCGGATGCTTTGCATATATGTTTCTTAGACTATATAGAAGCAATATATACAAAGATTTCAACCGTCTACCTGTTCCATTCATTGTTCTACTTGTCGAAAGTTACAAATAATTTCCTTTAAAGGATTAACAATGGGGCTCGCTGTTCACTTAAACTTGAAGAACAAAAAATCGGCGAATTGTACTGTTTGGATGCTTTGCATATATATTTCTTAGACTATATAGAAGCAATATATACAATAATTTCAACAGTCTACCTGTTCCATTCATTGTTCTACTTGTCGAAATTTACAAATAATTTCCTTTAAAGGATTAACAATGGGGCTCGTAGTTCACTTAAACTTGAAGAACAAAAAATTGGCGAATGGTACTGTTTGGATGCTTTGCATATATGTTTCTTAGACTATATAGAAGCAATATATACAAAGATTTCAACCGTCTACCTGTTCCATTCATTGTTCTACTTGTCGAAAGTTACAAATAATTTCCGATAACGGATTAACCATTGGGGCTCATTGTTCACTTAAACTTGAAGAACAAAAAATTGGCGAATTGTACTGTTTGGATGCTTTGCATATATGTTTCTTATACTATATAGAAGCAATATATACAAAGATTTCAACCGTCTACCTGTTCCATTCACTGTTCTACTTGTCGAAAGTTACAAATAATTTCCGTTAAGGGATTAACAATGGGGATCGTAGTTCACTTAAACTTGAAGAACAAAAAATTGGCGAATTGTATTGTTTGGATGCTTTGCGTACATGTTTCTCAGACTATATGGAAGCAATATATACAAAGATTTCAAACGTATACGTGTTCCAATCATTGTTCTACTTGTCGAAATTTACAAATAATTTCCTTTAAAGGATTAACAATGGGGCTCGTTGTTCACTTAAACTTGAAGAACAAAAAAGTGGCGAATGGTACTGTTTGGATGCTTTGCATATATGTTTCTTAGACTATAAAGAAGCAATATATACATTGATTTCAACCGTCTACCTTTTCCATTCATTGTTCTACTTGTCGCAAGTTACAAATAATTTCCGTTAAAATATTAACAATGCGGCTCGTAGTTCACTTAAACTTGAAGATCAAATAATTGGCGAATTGTACTGTTTGGTTGATTTGCATATATGTTTCTTAGACTATATAGAAGCAATATATACAAAGATTTCAACCGTCTACCTGTTCCATTCATTGATCTACTTGTCGAAAGTTACAAATAATTTCCTATAAAGGATTAACAATGGGTCTCATTGTTCACTTAAACTTGAATAACAAAAAATTGGCGAATGGTACTGTTTGGATGCTTTGCATATATGTTTCTTATACTATATAGAAGCAATATATACAAAGATTTCAACCGTCTACCTGTTCCATTCATTGTTCTACTTGTCGAAATTTACAAATAATTTCCTTTAAAGGATTAACAATGGGGCTCGTTGTTCACTTAAACTTGAAGAACAATAAATTGGCGAATTGTCCTGTTTGGATGCTTTGCATATATGTTTCTTAGACTATATAGAAGCAATATATACATTGATTTCAACCGTCTACCTGTTCCATTCATTGTTCTACTTGTCGCAAGTTACAAATAATTTCCGTTAAAGTATTAACAATGGGGCTCGTAGTTCACTTAAACTTGAAGATCAAATAATTGGCGAATTGTACTGTTTGGATGCTTTGCGTACATGTTTCTCAGACTATATGGAAGCAATATATACAAAGATTTCAACCGTATACGTGTTCCAATCATTGTTCTACTTGTCGAAATTTACAAATAATTTCCTTTAAAGGATTAACAATGGGGCTCGTTGTTCACTTAAACTTGAAGAACAAAAAAGTGGCGAATGGTACTGTTTGGATGCTTTGCATATATGTTTCTGAGACTATAAAGAAGCAATATATACATTGATTTCAACCGTCTACCTTTTCCATTCATTGTTCTACTTGTCGCAAGTTACAAATAATTTCCGTTAAAATATTGTGGGATCGAGCGGAAGCGCTCCTAAAAAGAACTTAGGTGAAAAGGACGTGACGAAGAATTGTCATCAGGGAGAGGACGCTGGCGCAGTGGACCCGCGCCGACCCAGGAGATCTCCTGTGTTAAGCAACGCAAGTGGAGGCCGTTACTCGGATGGGTTTCCGTTTTTTTCACGAGACGATCCTACAAATTGGGGGCTCGTCCGGGATAGGAGGCCAGCGACCGCAGCGATCCCCTCGGCGGCTGGAGGAAGTGTGGAGTTTGAAAGAGACGATCGGCGAGCGCACATCACAACAGAGTTTTCCAGAGACGGACGGGTCACGCACTAGGCACACAGAGAGAGTACTGTGCGAAGAGAGAGTAACACAGGCCTAGGTGTGTGGACGTTCCAAAAAAAAAGAGTGGAGATTGACGATGATGCGCCGTCGATAAGAGAGAGGAGAGAGAGAGACGAGAGCCGACATTTGAGGGCAAATGTCCAGTACAGGATGGCCGAGTGTGGGATCGAGCGGAAGCGCTCCTAAAAAGAACTTAGGTGAAAAGGACGTGACGAAGAATTGTCATCAGGGAGAGGACGCTGGCGCAGTGGACCCGCGCCGACCCAGGAGATCTCCCGAGTTAAGCAACGCAGGCGGAGACCATTGCTTGGATGGGTTACCGCGCCTCTCCGTTTTTTTTTCACGATCCTACAATATTAACAATGGGGCTCGTAGTTCACTTAAACTTGAAGATCAAATAATTGGCGAATTGTACTGTTTGGATGATTTGCATATATGTTTCTAAGACTATATAGAAGCAATATATACAAAGATTTCAACCGTCTACCTGTTCCATTCATTGATCTACTTGTCGAAAGTTACAAATAATTTCCTATAAAGGATTAACAATGGGTCTCATTGTTCACTTAAACTTGAATAACAAAAAATTGGCGAATGGTACTGTTTGGATGCTTTGCATATATGTTTCTTATACTATATAGAAGCAATATATACAAAGATTTCAACCGTGTACCTGTTCCATTCATTGTTCTACTTGTCGAAATTTACAAATAATTTCCTTTAAAGGATTAACAATGGGGCTCGTTGTTCACTTAAACTTGAAGAACAATAAATTGGCGAATTGTCCTGTTTGGATGCTTTGCATATATGTTTCTTAGACTATATAGAAGCAATATATACAAAGATTTCAACCGTCTACCTGTTCCATTCATTGATCTACTTGTCGAAAGTTACAAATAATTTCCTATAAAGGATTAACAATGGGTCTCATTGTTCACTTAAACTTGAATAACAAAAAATTGGCGAATGGTACTGTTTGGATGCTTTGCATATATGTTTCTTATACTATATAGAAGCAATATATACAAAGATTTCAACCGTCTACCTGTTCCATTCATTGTTCTACTTGTCGAAAGTTACAAATAATTTCCGATAACGGATTAACCATTGGGGCTCATTGTTCACTTAAACTTGAAGAACAAAAAATTGGCGAATTGTACTGTTTGGATGCTTTGCATATATGTTTCTTATACTATATAGAAGCAATATATACAAAGATTTCAACCGTCTACCTGTTCCATTCACTGTTCTACTTGTCGAAAGTTACAAATAATTTCCGTTAAGGGATTAACAATGGGGATCGTAGTTCACTTAAACTTGAAGAACAAAAAATTGGCGAATTGTATTGTTTGGATGCTTTGCGTACATGTTTCTCAGACTATATGGAAGCAATATATACAAAGATTTCAAACGTATACGTGTTCCAATCATTGTTCTACTTGTCGAAATTTACAAATAATTTCCTTTAAAGGATTAACAATGGGGCTCGTTGTTCACTTAAACTTGAAGAACAAAAAAGTGGCGAATGGTACTGTTTGGATGCTTTGCATATATGTTTCTTAGACTATAAAGAAGCAATATATACATTGATTTCAACCGTCTACCTTTTCCATTCATTGTTCTACTTGTCGCAAGTTACAAATAATTTCCGTTAAAATATTAACAATGCGGCTCGTAGTTCACTTAAACTTGAAGATCAAATAATTGGCGAATTGTACTGTTTGGTTGATTTGCATATATGTTTCTTAGACTATATAGAAGCAATATATACAAAGATTTCAACCGTCTACCTGTTCCATTCATTGATCTACTTGTCGAAAGTTACAAATAATTTCCTATAAAGGATTAACAATGGGTCTCATTGTTCACTTAAACTTGAATAACAAAAAATTGGCGAATGGTACTGTTTGGATGCTTTGCATATATGTTTCTTATACTATATAGAAGCAATATATACAAAGATTTCAACCGTCTACCTGTTCCATTCATTGTTCTACTTGTCGAAATTTACAAATAATTTCCTTTAAAGGATTAACAATGGGGCTCGTTGTTCACTTAAACTTGAAGAACAATAAATTGGCGAATTGTCCTGTTTGGATGCTTTGCATATATGTTTCTTAGACTATATAGAAGCAATATATACATTGATTTCAACCGTCTACCTGTTCCATTCATTGTTCTACTTGTCGCAAGTTACAAATAATTTCCGTTAAAGTATTAACAATGGGGCTCGTAGTTCACTTAAACTTGAAGATCAAATAATTGGCGAATTGTACTGTTTGGATGCTTTGCGTACATGTTTCTCAGACTATATGGAAGCAATATATACAAAGATTTCAACCGTATACGTGTTCCAATCATTGTTCTACTTGTCGAAATTTACAAATAATTTCCTTTAAAGGATTAACAATGGGGCTCGTTGTTCACTTAAACTTGAAGAACAAAAAAGTGGCGAATGGTACTGTTTGGATGCTTTGCATATATGTTTCTGAGACTATAAAGAAGCAATATATACATTGATTTCAACCGTCTACCTTTTCCATTCATTGTTCTACTTGTCGCAAGTTACAAATAATTTCCGTTAAAATATTGTGGGATCGAGCGGAAGCGCTCCTAAAAAGAACTTAGGTGAAAAGGACGTGACGAAGAATTGTCATCAGGGAGAGGACGCTGGCGCAGTGGACCCGCGCCGACCCAGGAGATCTCCTGTGTTAAGCAACGCAAGTGGAGGCCGTTACTCGGATGGGTTTCCGTTTTTTTCACGAGACGATCCTACAAATTGGGGGCTCGTCCGGGATAGGAGGCCAGCGACCGCAGCGATCCCCTCGGCGGCTGGAGGAAGTGTGGAGTTTGAAAGAGACGATCGGCGAGCGCACATCACAACAGAGTTTTCCAGAGACGGACGGGTCACGCACTAGGCACACAGAGAGAGTACTGTGCGAAGAGAGAGTAACACAGGCCTAGGTGTGTGGACGTTCCAAAAAAAAAGAGTGGAGATTGACGATGATGCGCCGTCGATAAGAGAGAGGAGAGAGAGAGACGAGAGCCGACATTTGAGGGCAAATGTCCAGTACAGGATGGCCGAGTGTGGGATCGAGCGGAAGCGCTCCTAAAAAGAACTTAGGTGAAAAGGACGTGACGAAGAATTGTCATCAGGGAGAGGACGCTGGCGCAGTGGACCCGCGCCGACCCAGGAGATCTCCCGAGTTAAGCAACGCAGGCGGAGACCATTGCTTGGATGGGTTACCGCGCCTCTCCGTTTTTTTTTCACGATCCTACAATATTAACAATGGGGCTCGTAGTTCACTTAAACTTGAAGATCAAATAATTGGCGAATTGTACTGTTTGGATGATTTGCATATATGTTTCTTAGACTATATAGAAGCAATATATACAAAGATTTCAACCGTCTACCTGTTCCATTCATTGATCTACTTGTCGAAAGTTACAAATAATTTCCTATAAAGGATTAACAATGGGTCTCATTGTTCACTTAAACTTGAATAACAAAAAATTGGCGAATGGTACTGTTTGGATGCTTTGCATATATGTTTCTTATACTATATAGAAGCAATATATACAAAGATTTCAACCGTGTACCTGTTCCATTCATTGTTCTACTTGTCGAAATTTACAAATAATTTCCTTTAAAGGATTAACAATGGGGCTCGTTGTTCACTTAAACTTGAAGAACAATAAATTGGCGAATTGTCCTGTTTGGATGCTTTGCATATATGTTTCTTAGACTATATAGAAGCAATATATACATTGATTTCAACCGTCTACCTGTTCCATTCATTGATCTACTTGTCGAAAGTTACAAATAATTTCCTATAAAGGATTAACAATGGGTCTCATTGTTCACTTAAACTTGAATAACAAAAAATTGGCGAATGGTACTGTTTGGATGCTTTGCATATATGTTTCTTATACTATATAGAAGCAATATATACAAAGATTTCAACCGTGTACCTGTTCCATTCATTGTTCTACTTGTCGAAATTTACAAATAATTTCCTTTAAAGGATTAACAATGGGGCTCGTTGTTCACTTAAACTTGAAGAACAATAAATTGGCGAATTGTCCTGTTTGGATGCTTTGCATATATGTTTCTTAGACTATATAGAAGCAATATATACATTGATTTCAACCGTCTACCTGTTCCATTCATTGTTCTACTTGTCGCAAGTTACAAATAATTTCCGTTAAAGTATTAACAATGGGGCTCGTAGTTCACTTAAACTTGAAGATCAAATAATTGGCGAATTGTACTGTTTGGATGCTTTGCGTACATGTTTCTCAGACTATATGGAAGCAATATATACAAAGATTTCAACCGTATACGTGTTCCAATCATTGTTCTACTTGTCGAAATTTACAAATAATTTCCTTTAAAGGATTAACAATGGGGCTCGTTGTTCACTTAAACTTGAAGAACAAAAAAGTGGCGAATGGTACTGTTTGGATGCTTTGCATATATGTTTCTTAGACTATAAAGAAGCAATATATACATTGATTTCAACCGTCTACCTTTTCCATTCATTGTTCTACTTGTCGCAAGTTACAAATAATTTCCGTTAAAATATTGTGGGATCGAGCGGAAGCGCTCCTAAAAAGAACTTAGGTGAAAAGGACGTGACGAAGAATTGTCATCAGGGAGAGGACGCTGGCGCAGTGGACCCGCGCCGACCCAGGAGATCTCCTGTGTTAAGCAACGCAAGTGGAGGCCGTTACTCGGATGGGTTTCCGTTTTTTTCACGAGACGATCCTACAAATTGGGGGCTCGTCCGGGATAGGAGGCCAGCGACCGCAGCGATCCCCTCGGCGGCTGGAGGAAGTGTGGAGTTTGAAAGAGACGATCGGCGAGCGCACATCACAACAGAGTTTTCCAGAGACGGACGGGTCACGCACTAGGCACACAGAGAGAGTACTGTGCGAAGAGAGAGTAACACAGGCCTAGGTGTGTGGACGTTCCAAAAAAAAAGAGTGGAGATTGACGATGATGCGCCGTCGATAAGAGAGAGGAGAGAGAGAGACGAGAGCCGACATTTGAGGGCAAATGTCCAGTGCAGGATGGCCGAGTGTGGGATCGAGCGGAAGCGCTCCTAAAAAGAACTTAGGTGAAAAGGACGTGACGAAGAATTGTCATCAGGGAGAGGACGCTGGCGCAGTGGACCCGCGCCGACCCAGGAGATCTCCCGAGTTAAGCAACGCAGGCGGAGACCATTGCTTGGATGGGTTACCGCGCCTCTCCGTTTTTTTTTCACGATCCTACAATATTAACAATGGGGCTCGTAGTTCACTTAAACTTGAAGATCAAATAATTGGCGAATTGTACTGTTTGGATGATTTGCATATATGTTTCTTAGACTATATAGAAGCAATATATACAAAGATTTCAACCGTCTACCTGTTCCATTCATTGATCTACTTGTCGAAAGTTACAAATAATTTCCTATAAAGGATTAACAATGGGTCTCATTGTTCACTTAAACTTGAATAACAAAAAATTGGCGAATGGTACTGTTTGGATGCTTTGCATATATGTTTCTTATACTATATAGAAGCAATATATACAAAGATTTCAACCGTGTACCTGTTCCATTCATTGTTCTACTTGTCGAAAATTACAAATAATTTCCGATAAAGGATTAACCATCGGGGCTGATTGTTCACTTAAACTTGAAGAAAAAAAAATTGGCGAATGGTACTGTTTGGATGCTCTGCGTACATGTTTCTTAGACGATATGGAAGCAATATATACAAAGATTTCAACCGTCTACGTGTTCCAATCATTGTTCTACTTGTCGAAATTTACAAATAATTTACTTTAAAGGATTAACAATGGGGCTCGTTGTTCACTTAAACTTGAAGAACAATAAATTGGCGAATTGTACCGTTTGGATGCTTTGCATATAGGTTTCTTAGACTATATAAAAGCAACATATACAAAGATTTCAACCGTCTACCTGTTCTATTCATTGTTCTTCTTGTCGAAAGTTAGAAATAATTTCCGTTTCATGATTATCAATGGGCCTCGTTGCTCACTTAAACTTGAAGATCAAAAAATTGGCGAATGGTACTGTTTGGATGCTTTGCATATATGTTTCTTAGATTATATAGAAGCAATATATACAAAGATTTCAACCGTCTACCTGTTCCATTCATTGTTCTACTTGTCGAAAATTACAAATAATTTCCGATTATTAATAATTTGTACTGGATTATTTTCGTCGTCATCCGGTAATCGTCGTCCGATAAGTATCTCCATTCCGACGGATATTTGACGAGAATATTATCGAACATTACGTATAATGGTATCGTTGTTGTTTGATTGTCGTTGGGTGGTATATACTCTATTCCCTCATCGCTGTCGTTATCGCTTCCTCCTCCTCCTCCTCCTCCTCTGACGTTGTTCGAAATATCGAGCAATCGGGGGTTTTCCATTACGTGCCAGCAATCGCTTTCTCCTCCGACGTTGTTCGAAATATCGAGCAATCGAGGGTTTTCCATTACGTGCGAGCAATCGCTTCCTCCGACGTTGTTCGTAATATCGATCGGTGGGAGGTTTTCCATTATGTACAAGCTATCGCTTCCTCCGACGTTGTTCGTAATATCGATCAGTGGGAGGTTTTCCATTACGCGCAAGCTGACGAGGAAGAGAAAGAGATTTTCTCTTTATATTTTTCTCTTAAGCACTTTATCAATACTGACACTGACTCGTGTGCTAAAACGCGGGGCTTTTATATGGAATGGACGGAAGTTTGTGGAGGGGAGCGAATAAGATAATCCGTACATACATTTTTCCTTCCAGTATTAATGTGGTAGATAATTTATTAGATTAATTTCATACAATATTTTTTTATCCTTTCGGTATTACTGCGATAGATAATTTATTAGATTAATTTTCGTACAATATTAGTTAGCGGATTATATTCTACAATACGATCATGTATTATTAAACAGTATGCTGTTGTATTAGGAGGAACATTTGCAGAACATTCAAATTCAATTTTTACATCTACTGTCCCACTTTTGATTGACTCATTTTGTCTGGAGCAATCAATAACGGATATAGGATAATCTTTGATAAACTCATTGATGTGCAACAGCAGTGCAGTATGGTCTTCGTTCTTATAATAAGACTTTGCGAATCTGGTATACATATCATATAATATGGTGCATTGATTGTTATTGAAATTTAAATTCAATTTATCGTACGGATAAAATTCCGAGTTCAAATATAATTTTATGTCACGCAAATTACAATTATCAAATTTTGTAGAATTTTTTAGAAAATTGTTTCTTCTATCAGTTTGAAATGCGACTATAACATAACGGGGTTTTTCCAGAAATGTTGAAGCTTTGACTGACCATGTTTGATTTTGTGTTTCCGGTAATAGAGGATATTCATATAAATCCCATGAACGAAAAGCCATTGTTATCGATTTATCTTGATTAAGAATATGAAGATATTGTAATTTTGCCTGCTCATTGAGCAATATGTGAGGCATTCTCCATTGTATTTTAGTTAAATCTATTTTTGCGCTCTTAATATTAGGAGATGTAAAAAATAGTGAATTTTTATCATCCCTCGATCGTATAAGTATCAATTCGTGTCGTGCATTCATAATAACTCGTTTGTAATCTTCGAAAACCCCCATTAAAACGTTTAACGGTACACAATAATTAAATTCTATAACAGAATTCATAGACTGATAATCCCATGATGCCTTCTTCAACTCTCTACTTTTTTCGGAGTTTAATGAAATATAATTTTTTAGTGTAGATGTAATACCGACATTTTTACATCGATCTATTTCTATGCCATTTAATTCGTAACGAATCTCGTTAAACATATACGCAATTCCATTTCTTTCGAGAAAAAACGTTTTATCCGTTGCCTCGTTTACATTTGCCGCTTTTTCTACATCTTTAATAACCCCCTCAATGTATAGAAAACTTTCGCAAGGTAACACAATTAAATCTTGTTGTTGTATAGGAATTCTAATTTCATCGTTATACCCAAAAGATGTATTGATGTATGGGTTATATCCATGAAATTCTACACTTGTTATGCGATTATCATATCTCAACGGTTGAGTAATATTCAATGGATCGATAATATTCATTTTGTTGTTGTTGTTGTTGTTGTTTACCTTACAAGTTTTAAACCTAATGACTTCAGAAACTTTTTATTTATCGATGTTATTTTATGTCTTTGACGACCCCGAGCACTTGTTGTATTAGCGGAGGTGTTTGCGGATTCGACACCGACTCTTGATTTTTTTTTTCGTCCTTTCAACGTATGCGAATATCCTTTTTCTTCTCTTTTAGATGATAACGCACTTGCTGGTGTTGATAATACTTTTGATGATTTCCGTCTTGAAGTAAAATTTTTACTGGCGATATTATTACCATGATTATCCATTTTATATAAACCATCGGAATATGTACTGCCGCAACTATTTTCAATCCAATTATTATTATATAGCAACATTTTTCTGCTTTCGTATATGCAATCGTATAGTTATCTCTTCATCACCAAAATCTACTAAGTTATTATCTTGGACAACTACACGTAAAGTTAAACGATCTACAACCGATACAATGATTGGAAGGAAAATGACGTTGGATGGTACTTCTGATATTTTATATCCAGGCTCCACATTGGGGAAAAACTCATGAAATGTGTGTTCAAGTTTACCATTACTATAAGCACCGGAAGTAATATTACAATCAATACGTAATATGTTTACTTTAATAATTTTCACGGGTATATCTGACTCATGCCAAACGCTTGGAACGAGAACTCTCTTTGAAAATCCGAGCACACTTCCAACGCTATCTGATTTAGAAAAATCTATATAATATTCGCATTTAAGCTCGCTTTTTAGCGTATTTTGATTGGCTTGTAATAAAAATATATCCTCAGGATCTTCAATGCTGCTTCTTATTAAATGTGTTTGTAGAAATTTGTTTATGGCGTCAAGTTCGTATGCACCTTTTGGTATTTCGATTACCTCAAAATTGTCCTTTAACTCCTCAAGTTCGTAATAATGAAATTTGTTGTTTGTCGAATCAATATTAGGTATCGTATGAAATGATTGAAAATCTACTAAACCTAATTCATACGATCCATCAGCAAGATCTAAAGGTGGGAAAAAATCTACAGTCAATTCTGAAGATCGTTTCGACAATGTCACAGTAAATGATGACATATTGCTTTTTAGATGCTGTCTTTCAGAAACTTTACACACAACTGACCACAATTACTCGTTGTACCACTCTGAAAAACTTGATAATTATATGCTATTTCTACAGGATAATCTTTATTAAAGTATTTAATTAATTCTATTGGTGGTTGCAAATTACCATAAGAATCAAAATAATCAATATTCTTATTATCTTTTTTATATGCAACCCAATGAGTACCAGGACCTTCGATATTGTCCAAATTTACAATAGCAGACTCTTTAGCTTTAATTGAATTCGGTAAATTATTTCTCATAAAAACACCTCTAAAATTTGGGATATTTTTGCACACATATTCCAATTGAATATTTGTTGTTGGCCCGTTTCTCGGTAATTTTCATAATGACTTTTTCTTTTTTGTTTTTTTGCTTTTACGAGTACATTTTAGGCCTCGGCCTGTTCGTTTGTATGGTTTTAAATAGAGACCCTTCCCCTTTAGGGTATTGTCATGATATCGTTTTAATTCTTCCAGTTTTTGTCGTCCAACTTTAGCTTTATTTACTGCGTTTGCCACGCTTGCTGCCCCGCCAATAAGGGAACCTAATGCTCCAAGAATTGGTAACAGTGGTAGTATACCTCCTCGCTTGGAAATACGTAATTTTCTCTTCTTATTTCCAGTGATTTTTCTCTTTTTGACTCCCATACCTAATTTTCTTTTAACATTCATAGTAGCCCAAGTTGCAGTTGCAGCAGCTTTTTCCCCAAACTTTGCATCCGAAGAAAAAACACGCCTTTTTGCGGCACTCGCTAATATTTTATCGGCCTTATGACGTTCTTCTAAACTTTTATCTTTTGAATATGCGATATCGTGTTCCCGGCAGGCTTCATCCAGTGGATTAATTCCTTTATCACCACGAGCCAATCTTTTCTCTAGCTTTGTACCAGGACCACAAAATTGATAACCCGGAATGTGTAGCTCAATTGGTAGCTTATTGATTGCTGAATTTATTAATCCACTACCACTTTTTATATACCTTCTACCCTTCACCATCACTACTTATACACTACTACAATTTTTCAATTGTCCCGCTAATTTATATTACTCGATAAGATTGATAAAATTTAGTTGCACGCAAAATTTCTTTGATGTAAGAACGTAAATATATAGTGCTTATATATACATACATACATAATGCAATTTAAAAAGCATCCTTTATCAATTCAAGTGCAAAGTAAAGATAATCTTTTCCTCAATGATAGCAAAAGGCGTAGACACAGTTTATTACTACCCAACTCCATACGAAGTATTATTTGTGGTCCATCTAATTGCGGTAAAACAAATTTATTGATAAATCTTATTGAAAGCCCAAATGGATTATGTTTTGAAAATATTTACATTTATTCTAAATCTTTAAATCAAGATAAATATGTTTATTTAAAGGACATATTAACATTAGTTGATGGTGTTGGTTATTATACGTATTCAAATAATAGTGATGTAATACCAATTGACGAAGCTTTACCCAATTCTATTTTCATACTTGACGACATTGCATGCGATAAACAGCATACTCTAAGAGACTATTTTTCTATGGGTAGACATGGAAATATAGATTGTTTTTATTTATGTCAAACTTACGCTAAAATTCCGAAACATTTGATACGTGATAATTCGAATTTTATAATACTTTTTAAACAGGATAATATGAATTTACGACATATTTATAATGATCATGTTAATAGTGATATGAGTTATCAATCTTTTCTAAAATTATGCAATCATTGTTGGAAAGAGAAATATGGATTTATTGTAATAGATAAGGATAGTCCTATGCAAAATGGGCGTTACAGAAATGGGTTTAGCAACTTTGCAGTTTTATAAAACGTAATAAAAATATTACTTTTCGATAGTTAGATTTAGTAAACTTTCGGCGTTTGAAATAGACGGGGCAAAGTTATCATTTCAATAATGTCCGTGCAAAATAAAAATAAATTGGATAAAGTTAATCAGAGTAAACGTAAACGTAAGAGGGAAAATATTTTAGGAGAAATTGCTAAAACTAGTGATGCTATTAGAAAAAAGTATGAAACTTTAAAATTAAATAAATTCAAATCAAATGAAGTTTTGGAAGAGACATATAAGCCAATCACTACTTCGTTAAATCAATTAATCAATAATATTGATTCTAAAAAAGATGATAAATATGGTGAAAAGAATAAACGTGTTAAAAAGGAAAAGAAGATTTCTTTAAAAAAGATTAAATACAATCAGAGTGATGACGACGAGACTGTTAATTACGAAAATAGCGATGCGGATGTGGATACTGATGGATATCACCATCATCAACAAAACCCCGTAAATCCTCGAGGAAGAAGTAAAGAAGTGACGTCAGGAATTTTTTTTTACCGCAAGAGGAAGAAGGCAGTTTTGTCTACGATCCAACGAATAACAACAAATCACAAAAGCAAATTGCAGTCACGCCGCAAAGATTGCATATACGTCATCAAAGAGAACTCATCCTTCAAGAATTTTATCATGCCCCAGTTTCGGCAAATCTCCTATGGAAAAATCAATTTGCGATTTGATTCAGAACCCCACTGGAAATGTGTCTAATTTATTCCAAGATAATTTGGGGTCATTATCACGAGATTACATTAAATTATTTTTTACCGCCGATTCGGAGAAAAAGATCGACAATGTGTATGGAGTATATTTCGATAATGATAAACTTATGATTGGGGATACTAGTTTTAATCTTGATAATGAAGATAACATTTTTATTAATGATGTAAAATAACCTGGTACAAGAGGATTATTTGAATTAATTTTTATGAGTCATCCAAAAGAAAATTTATATAATGAAGATAATTTAAAACAATATAAAAACATTTTACTTAAATCTAATGCTCATCGTCAAGGTCATTTATCGACAAATCGTATTACATCAAGTAAAAGTTACAAATATAAAAAAATTATTGCACCATTATTCAATGATCCGTTTAAATTACCAGTTAAAAAAATTGGAAAAGGTGTATTACCACACAAAATGATTGTAAATAATATACCTGCAAAATATATACATTGGGATGATCCAAATGAATTAATTGATAGATTGAAACTATTAATTTCATCTAAAACTGCAGGTCATACAGGACATAATAATGAGATAATGTCGATAATTGAGGAATTACGTGAAGCAAATATCATAATATAAATTGAGTGTTATAAGTCGAATACTTTAGTATAAAAATGTCAGTTAACAAGTTCGGTGGTGGTGGTGATAAGGATAATCTATTTTATCGTCAAACTGCAAAGAATTATAAAAGAAAGAAAAATAATTCAGGATATTTAACATACAGTTCTACAGATAAAGCATACAATGCGCAAAATAATAAAATTATAAACTTAAAAAAGCCTCTAGTGACGCTGCCACTAAACTTTACGCAGATCAGCGTGTGATACAATTTGATCAAAGTCTGAGAAACCATCTAACAGACACATATTTGGAAAAAACAGTTTTCAATAATAAAGTTAATGCGATTGTGGATAAATTTACGAAAGATTTAACCAGCCTTCGTAATATTATATTTATAGAATTGCAAAATAATAATAAGACATTACTCGAGGATAATTTAACTAATGTTCGTAATAATTTTACCGAAGAATTAAGACAGATTAAATTATCACTTGAGAAAACTATAAATAATAATGTAATAACAATTCGTAATCATATCGATGATCAAATTAATAAAATACAAAAAGCTTTATCTTCATATGAAAATATATCAAATCATAACTTCGAAGTGTTTCAATCGAAATATGTTGATACTGCTAAACTTATAGATTCTATGCAAGAAAATCTAGTGTCCCGTAATGCGTTTGATTCTCATATGAGAGGGGTTGTGGCGGATTTAAGCGGTTTACAACAACAAATTCTGGATTTGGAAATGAAATTGAAATGAGGAATGTAAAAGTGGATTCAATTAATAAATTACATTCTAACAATCAAAAAACTTTAATAAATAATAATAATATAAGTAAAGAAAAAGTACAGCTGGTTAATGAATTACATTCTACAGCACGAAAAAATTTTCCTCGAAGAAAAGTGGTTATAAAAGGTTATGATGATTTGTGGCAAGCTGATCTTGTGGATATGCGACAATATGTCAAAATTAATTCAAATTATCAATATATTCTAACTGTTATTGATGCCTTTTCCAAATATGCATGGGCGGAACCATTAAAAACTAAAAGTGGAAATGATATTACTAATGCATTCAAGAAGATTATTAAAGAACGAAAGCCTACAAATTTACAAACTGACGATGGAAAAGAGTTCTATAATAAAGAATTTAAAAGTTTATTGAAGAAGCATGCTATAAATCATTATTCGACATATAGCGTTTTAAAAGCATCTATTGTTGAACGATGGAATCGAACTCTTAAAAATATTATGTGGAAAATGTTTACTATGAATGGTAATTATAAGTGGGTAAAATTGTTACCAGAACTTGTTTATAAATACAATAATACAAAACATCGCACAATTAAAATGAAACCTATCGATGTAACCAGTACAAATTCTAATAAACTTTTAACTACTGCATATGGAAATATAAAAATGGTTGGTAAAATCAAATTTAAAATTGGTGAATATGTTCGCATAAGTAAATATAAAAACGTATTTGCCAAAGGTTATACACCAAACTGGACAACAGAGGTGTTTCAAATTAATGCAATTAAACACACCAATCCAATCACATATATTATTGAAGATCTTACTGGTAAAATTATTGAAGGATCATTTTATGAATACGAATTGCTAAAAGTAAAAAATCCCGATGTATATTTGGTTGAAGAAGTATTAAAGCGTAAAGGAAACAAAGTATATGTAAAATGGCTTGGATTCAATTCTTCGCATAATTCATGGATTAATGCGGATAATCATTTGTAAAATTGATATTGTAATTTTAAATAGTTATAAAATAAAATTTACATTTAAATAATATGTGTTTGTCTTATTCTTTTCTTTATATCTTTATTTCAAACTTAAGTATGTATGTATGTGCTTCAGCACATGTATAATAACGCAATATTTATCATGATTTCCCCCCCACCACATTAAATTCTCATTTCCGTTTATATAGACAATCCCATCTTATCCTTACCTTATACTCTGTTATAACGCAGTTAAAGTTACAGTTTAAAGCCTCATTTAAAAATTCATGAAAATGACACAATATAAGTTTATTTATAATTATTATAAACATTTAATATTATCGGATGTTGACGTTCAAAATGGCGTATTGGAATATTTAAAAACAAATGGTATACTCGATGATAACGAGTGTGAAAGAATTATTAATTTTTCAACATGTCGCCAACATCAAGCATGTTTATTATTTACTTTGCTTGAAAATAACAGGTATGAAATAAATTATTATTATTATTATTTTAAAATAAAATTTTGTTATTCTTCTTCTTGTTGCAGATATATCATTTTAGCATTTAAATGGTTCAAAGAGGGTATGCGTAGAATGTATCCATGGATTACCGAATGTATTGATTTCGAAATTTTTTTCCATATATTCCATAATGCGTCAAAAATAAAAGAAACGTATAAACCATCAACATTGACTGAAATTTTATGGCCTAAAATTCTAAATTTAAATCTTAAATATTTATATAAAGAGGAAATGGATGAAAATAAAAATAAAAATTTAATTGTTTTAAAACATTTAATAAAAAATAATTACAAAGATAATGTATCTTTTTTTCATACTCGTGATAATAGCAATGTGTTACAACTAGAGCCGTGGGAAAATGTTCCAGTGGCAATGATTTTAAAAATAATGGATAAAAACAGATATAAAATTCTTTATTTTATTGAAAAGGATAAATCATTAATTAATCAATACAAATTTGTTTATCAACAACATTTTTATTACACACATTGTTTCAAATTTTGTAAATTAGAGAATAGAGCAGTTGATTTAATGTACAATATAATATACGATGATGATGATAATGATGATCATAATGTCATAGAAAATGCAATTATTGAATTTTATAATCTTCCTTTAGAGAATAATGTCCCCATGGAAGAGTATCTATGGCATTTTTCATAACACATCTTTTATCATCATCAGAATTTAAACCTATTTTATAATTTGATACTGTATAAATATTATGTAATTTTGATTTGATAAAACGCTGTTTACATATTTTAATTTGATTATTAAATAAACATTCTTTGTAATCATTAAAAAGAATTTCTCGTTGTACATTATTATTTATAACCCCTTTAGCTTTTTTGATATTTGGCTCATTTAAAATTTTAATGATATACATTTTCGATTTTAATTGAATAAATTCTGACATAATTTCGCCATTATTTTCATCTTTCATTAAACCCAATGTTTTTTTGTTTACAAGCGGCATGTCATAAATATTATTTAAACTGTAATCACTAGTATCAAATCGAGAAATATCTGATTTCATAATTTCATATATATCGTCACATTTAATTTTATATATTAAACTATCTGTATCCGTATATAATATTTTACAATCATCCTTAAATTTAGGCTTCATATATTCATAATGGAATTTATAAACAAGTATCTTCGCAATGTCTAATATCGTCATTCCGACATAAATTGGCTTATTCATAATAATATTAGTTTTTTTCATTTCTATTGCAATTAAATTTTCATTAAATATTATTGCTCGATGGAAATTTGGTTTTGCAATCAATTTACTTGCACTATTACCTTTGTCTTTATGCCAAGTAGATACTATTCTTATATCTCGATAATTGCGAACATTTTCCATCATTTTACCAAATACCGCATTGTTCATTAATTTATAAAGATTTTTCTCAAAATTTGATGTAGCCGATTTACGTAAATTAGTATTTAAATTTATATATTCAAATAACCAATTATTTTGACTAAATTGTAATATTCTATGTATTTCTTTTAATACAAGACCATCTTTTAAACATTGCTGTAACATCCGATAATGAATTACATACTTTTCTTTGTTATTTAATGTAGCTAAGAGTTTCTTATTTTTCGACGAGGATCTTGGTGGAATTTCCCTTTTAGCGCAATATGGTAAATCTGAATGCCAATTATGAATTTCATTTGGATAATCCAAATCAACTTCTAATATGTACCCTATTTCAGAATTTATATTAACATTTTCTATATTAAAATTACATATATCATTATTATTTAACCATTTGAAATTACCATATGGTAATGATTGTGACATTGCCCATCCATATAAATTGTTAATATCATAATACATTAGATATATTGAATCATTCTTTGAATTATATTCCTCTTTCATATATTTATTATTAGCTTTAGCGTAACGGTGAGAGCATTGACTAAGACCTCCTCTTATCCCTCGCCCAATAAACAATACCATATCTATATCGGTTAATAATTCTAAAGTAATTTTAGTCATTTTTAACATAGCATCCCATGCTAACCCCGGAATAGTAAAACATTGTGCAGGATCTAATCCATATGCCGAATGACATTTTAATCGAAAATTTTCAAAAACATCAGCTAATAAAAGAACATCAATTTTTAAGTATAAATCACTATATTCACCTAACGTTTTTATCTTAAAAGTATGCCAAACATTGCATGCATGTTGATATTCCTTTAAAGTAATATTAGACTTATACAGTGAATTATAAAAATCTTTATACAATGGTAATGATGTTTCATTTAATTTACCCCAATTATTTACATAATCATATGGAAATACCCCTTTTCGAGTCAATAAATGAAATGATTCCTCATTTAAATTTTGAAAATTGTAACGTAAAATTTTCATATCTTTCATGTCCAATATATTGACTGCATTACTTAAACTTGTATTAATAAATTTAAAAGTATCAATAAAATTAATATGGATAAAATTTTGTACATCTATCATTACCTTACAAATAAATGCAATATACTTTTCAGATGATGTGGCAATTACATGTAATTTACTATTTTTAATTTTTGTTATCTCTTCTATTAAAAAATGTGAATCATAATTAGTAAAATTATGAAAAAAAACGGGAATTTTTTTTGTTTTTTTAAGTTGCAAATTACAAATATAATGTGCGGCTCCTCTATATTTACCTGTACAATGACAATGATCACGTACTTTCTTATCATTTGGAAGAAACCCTTTTTCACAAATAAAGCAAAATGTTGCATTATAAAAATCTCTTTCTTCCTCGTTTGTTAAATTATTCATCGGTTTGTTCGTTTGATAAAATTTGTCTAGCTGAAAAACTATATCTATAAGATTATTAATAAACCATTCTGCTGCATTTTCTCCTCTGTATGATAAATATTTGGATTTATCATTATCATATCCGCAATGAAGATAAAATCCGACACTGTACGGTTGGTGTTTCTGATAAGCGCCAATATTCATATTCGTATTCGTTTTCACTAACATGCATTCAAAATCTGCATATATTGCAAATGGTAATGGTAACATCTTCTGAATATTTTGAAATGATACCCATTTAGTTCTATCTGTGGGTAATTCAATCTTGGTATCATTTGTTTCAAAACATATTTTATAATGTTTATTTAAAGTAGCTTCATCATAAAAATGTGATAAGCACCTAAAAATAAAAATAATAAAATTAACATGAAAATAACAATTTTGATATGTAAAATAACAATTTTTATGTAATATGTACTATACCTGTTACATATAAATAATTTTCTTTTAGATTTGTTTATTTGAGAATTAATCAATCGTGATAGATGTTTTATCCACATATAATGAGATTTATTATCTTTTTTAACTAAAAGCAAATTAATATGATTACAGTAATCAATTGATTTTTTTGTCAATCGAAGAGGTGATATTTCCCATAATTTATTTTGTTCTTGCTTCTTTTTCTTTTTCTTTTCAAGTATAAACACGTTAATTGATAAATTATTATTATCCTCAAATTTTGTTATTTGTTTCAACGTCATAGGAAATTTTATTCCCACTAAATTAAGAATATTGTTATAATGAGGATATGAAGAACATTTATTGTAGTTATTCTTAGCTGGATATAATGCCGATGCAACAGCCCATGCAAAACAGTAATTATCATTAGTTTTTATATTGATAACTGCTTGTTTTTTAATAATTTCACTAGGCAATGGTATACATGATCCTCCTGTTATAAGTACACATTTATTGATATTAATAATTAAGCATTCTATTCTTAAAAGAGCCCAACCACTGTCTCTTTCTTGGAAATCTTCTATTGATGTAATAATAGAATCTATTATATCATTTGAATACCACTCTTGAAAAAATGTGGATTTTAGTAACACCACATTTTTTGTCGCAAAACTTTTAATGCTTGTAATATCTTCTATATTTTCATTATTGTTATCTTTTTTTAAAATTTTATTTAAAGTGTATTCCGCATTAAATATTGCATTGACTTTTATGCATTTAAATTTTTGTATATATTCTTTCACATGCTTAATTACAATGTGCTTTGAATCTTCTAAAAAGTGTTTTGGATATATATGGCGTAAATTTATTATTATTCCAGTAGTAATTCTACTTTTAAATGCCGAGTTCACCGTTTTCCATCTTAGCTTTTCCTTTTTTGCAATTGATAGTCCAACACCTTGTTTAATAGCTGTTTTTAATAAACACTTTAAACGAATAGTTTGAGCCAGTAATTTTTGCTTTACGCCAATTTGCAAATTCGTATTAGATTTATACACTTGTTCTAATAATTTTACACACATTTTACAATCACAAACTGTTAGAACTATACGAGAGGTGCCCGCATATCAATTTGTACTGCGTACGGCACTGCGCATAGGAATTCAGTTTATGTTAGAAGTCTTAAGTGTCGCGGCCGCCCTAGCTCTTTTTGAGCGCACCTCAGTCTGTTCTCTGTATACGCCCTACGCGGAACCACTAGTTATTCTTTTTCTGTAACGATTTAAATATATTTTCCACTTATATTAATTGGTTTACAATTAATTCAACGCGCACCCTGTTTACTCCTATCAGGTTATGGGCCCAGGGGAATTTCAAAGGGTAAAATCAAATTTTTGCAATCGGATAACGGAACGGAATATAAAAATCACGAATTCGATAAATTTTTACACGTTCACGGAATTCAGCGTAGATTTTCAGCGCCTTACCGCCCCGAACAAAACCGTCTAGCCGAAAGAAAAAATCGTACCCTCACGGAAATGGCTAGATGCTTGCTCCTGCAATCAAATTTGCCACCTTCTTTTTGGGCAGAAGCCATTGCAACAGCGAGTCATTTAAGGAATAGATGTCCCACAAACAGTCTCTTAGGCACCACACCTTTTGAAGCTTGGACTGGAAAAAAGCCAAATTTAGAATATTTGCGGAATTTTGGGAGTACTGCATTTTTCATAGATTCGAAGCCAAATAAAGGAAAATTTGACCCACGCTCGAAAAGGGGAATATTTATAGGATACCCGGCGGAGTCAAAGGCTTATCGCATCTGGATTCCCGAAGAAAGGAAAGTAATAGTGTCAAAGGACGTGAGAATCGTCGAAGAAATCGTCACTAGTAATACTAGGAAATTCGATGACTTCTACACGGAAGACCAAGAAGAGGCAACCACGGAAGAATCGACGGAACGTGAAGAACCTCAAGTCGCAGAAATTAATATAATTCCCGCGGAAAGTAACGAAGACGAGGAAGAATCGATCGAACTGGGACCGATCGAAGAAAATGAATCGAAAAGAGGTCGAGGGAGACCCAAAATAATACGTACCGGAATGAGGGGGAGACCTCGTAAGCAATACGCACAAGCGGAAGTCAGATACGGAGGAGAGGATTACGCATTTAGCGCGGAAATACCGATGAGACAAGCTCTATCCGGAAACGATACGAAAGAATGGTATCAAGCTATGGCATCGGAAGTTAAATGTCTTATTAAAAATGGTACTTGGGAATTAACGGATCGTCCATCGAATCACTCCGTCATCGGAAGCAGAATGGTACTTAGAAACAAATATAAAGCTGATGGCACCATAGAACGACGAAAGGCAAGAGTTGTTGCTCGAGGATTTGCACAACGACCGGGAATTGATTACCACGAAACGTTTGCACCAGTAGCACGACTCGGATCAGTTCGAATGATGGGCGCCTTATCTGCAAATTTTGGAATGAAAGTACATCAGGTAGATATAACGACTGCATATCTGAATGGAAAAATCGAAGAAACCATATACATGGAAGTGCCGGAAAAATTAAACGACATTCTGGAATTTATGGTCAACACTGAAAATCTCGAAGCGGAAATTCTTGAAAAAGCCCGAAATATGTTGAAGAAATTGAAAAACGGTAACAAAGTTTGTTTGTTGAAACGTGCTCTGTACGGATTATAACAATCTGGAAGAAATTGGCACAACCGTCTCACGAAAGAACTGAAAGATTTTGGGGCTGTACCTTCGAATGCGGATCCTTGTTTATATTATTCAGGTCAAGGAAAGGATTTATTATTAATATTAATATACGTAGACGATATTTTAATAGCTTGTAGAGATGAACGCAGAATTCAAAAATTAAAGGAATTCTTGGCACGAGAGTTTGAAGTAAAAGACCTCGGAAAAGCGAAACATTGCCTCGGAATTGAAATTTCACGAAGCGGATCGAGCGTTACTCTTAAGCAGAGCGGTTATATTAAAGACTTATTGGAAAGATTCGGAATGTCAACTGCAAAACCTTCAGGAACACCCATGGAAACGAATCTGAAATTATCGAAACCGCAATCACCCTCAGAAACCGAGATGAGAAAATTTCCTTATAGAGAGCTCGTGGGATCACTTACCTATTTATCAACAGCTACAAGACCCGATATAGCATACGCTACGAATGTACTTAGCCAGTTTAATAATTGTTACGGTGAAGAACACTGGAAAGCGGCTAAGCGCGTACTTCGATATTTAAATGGAACGAAGGATTTGGGAATTACTTACCACCAAAACGAAGAAAATCTTATCGGATACGCGGACGCTGATTGGGGAAACTGCACGGAAGATAGACGTTCACATACCGGATACGCATTTATTTTCTGCGGAGGAGTTGTATCTTGGGAATCTCGTAAACAACGAACCGTCGCCCTGTCTTCGACCGAAGCAGAGTATATGAGCTTGTCTGATGCCACGAAAGAGTCTCTTCACTGGAGAAAACTTTTAATGGAAATAGGTTTGAAAGAACGCGCAAATATAAAGATATTCGGAGATAATCAAGGTGCTTTACGGTTAGCCGAAGATCCCGTTTTTCATAATAGAACAAAGCATATTGATGTCCGTCATCACTTCGTGCGAAATGCTGTAAGCGATAAATATATTACCTTAGATTACGTACCTACCGACGAAATGGCCGCGGATGCGTTAACGAAAAGTTTGTCGAAACCTAAACTTGAAAACTGTATGAAATCTCTAGGAATGCGAATTATCGAACCGATTTGCGACGCTCATCTCGAGGGGGAGTGTTAGAACTATACGAGAGGTGCCCGCATATCAATTTGTACTGCGTACGGCACTGCGCATAGGAATTCAGTTTATGTTAGAAGTCTTAAGTGTCGCGGCCGCCCTAGCTCTTTTTGAGCGCACCTCAGTCTGTTCTCTGTATACGCCCTACGCGGAACCACTAGTTATTCTTTTTCTGTAACGATTTAAATATATTTTCCACTTATATTAATTGGTTTACAATTAATTCAACGCGCACCCTGTTTACTCCTATCACAAACCCATTTTCGGTGCTCATTATCAGTTTTCACTAATAATAATTGCTTTTTTAAATTTTCCGCAAAATTGGGGATTAAATTTGCACTATTTGAGTCCATACTTGAAGTAAGCATCTGCGGAGCATTTATACGAATGAGCGGCAAGGGAAATTTTACCGAGTAAAATACTAAAGCATACACCTGCAGCGGTACAAATACATACATATGATACACTCGTCGCATCTTACTTATCTTAAAACGGAGAAAAACTTTTAATCATATATTTTTTTAAATCTTCAAATGTAGAAAACTCATTAACATTCGTATTAATTAAATTATTTTCTTTCTTAATATATTCTAAATTAATTTTATCTTCATTACTTTTTTGATAAATAGATATTATCTTAGTAAAAAGATTATGTAATTTGCCTAAAATACCATCTGTTATACATGTAAATCCAAATAATGAAATATCAAATTTCCCCGTTTTTAAAATATTGCCTTTATACTCATCATATTCATAATAAATCTGATTTTTTTTTTATTATATACAATTTACCATCCAAATTTTTAAATACAGTAAAGTTTTCAGAATTAGTAAACGTAATTCCGTCAAATAAATCTGAAATTAATAAATATTTTTCTGCTGAAAAATTACAATCATTCAGTTTTATTACGTATGTTGCTTTATAAAAAATATATATTGTTCCTTTAGCTGTTAATACTGCAGATTGAACCCCATTATACGGGAAATATTTCCCAAATACCTTCTGATACGATTTAGGGTATTCTGATTCTAATTGAAGTGTATCAGGATTAAATATATAGATATTATTATCAGCGAAAATGACAATATTACCTGAGGGCTTTTCGTAAATACCGGCAATTTCACTAAAATTTGCTGGTAAAAACTTTAACCAACCTCTTATCAATTGAGGGTTTTCATTCTTAATAATGAATGCAATTAGGTACAAACCAGTACAGTACATATATATAATATAACTTAGTTTATACCCGAGGTCCGCTTAGGTTAATATTTTAGACCGTGCTTCGCGCGTCTATATGCTTCGAGCGTCGGTGCGAGAAGAAGGCGATCCGCATGGATCCCTAGGAAAACAATCGCCGAGCGGCGATTCGCATTTATTTCGTTCGCGACGAAGTCGCTCACAAGGCGCAAGAACGCGCTAACGCCACCGAATAAATGCCTCTGCGTTCGAGAGCATCGAACTGCTTCGACACTCCCCCTCGATGCGAGAACGCGCATCGTTTATGCGCTTCCAAGTCTTAGAAGCTCTAAGCATCGGCGATGCTTAGGTCCGGAGAGTCCCTTAGTCAGCACGTCCGCGGGCATGTCCTCCGTCGGCACATATCCCACTCGTAGATGTCCATCTCGAATAGCCTCTCGAACAAAGTGATGCCTGACGTCAATGTGTTTGGTCCGGTTGTGGAAAACCGGGTTCTCCGCCAGCCTCTGCGCTCCGAAATTATCGCCGAAAACCTCCACATCGGCTAGCGCGCCGAAGCCAAGCTCCGTCAGGAAACGTTTTAAGTGTATGGCCTCCTTGGCCGCCTCGGCCAGCGCCATGTACTCGGCTTCCGTGGAGGACAAAGCCACGGTCACCTGCTTCCTCGACTCCCATGAAATGGGACAACCGCTGAGAAGGAACGCGTAACCTGTGTAAGATCGCCTGTCCTCCGGACAGTTGGCCCAGTCCGCATCAACAAATCCCCTCAGTGGCTCACGGCTGCACCTGAAAACTAAACCTAATTGGGACGTACCCTTTAGATAGCGCAGTACTCGTTTCGCGGCGGCCCAGTGTGTCGAGTCATGGCAAGAACTAAATTGACTCAGGTAGCTGACAACATGTGCGATGTCAGGTCGTGTACAAACAGCAAGGTACATTAGTGCGCCCACTAATTCCCTGTAAGGCTCTTTCCCTCCTGCGTCGGAATCGGAGTTTTTCGGATTTGCCTTTCCTTTCTTCAATTTTACACCCAGTTCTATCGGTGTGTGGACACTTTTGGCTTCCTTCATACCGAAGCGCTCCAAAATATCCCGCACGTAACCAGCTTGATTCAAGCTTATGCTGTCCTTCTTCCGGGCGATTTCGATACCGAGACAACATTTAGCTTCGCCGATATCTTCGATCTCGAACTTCGTTTTCAAGTATGACTTGAATTTCTCGATATCGGCAATGTTCTTCGAGACAATCAGGATGTCGTCAACGTAAACGGCAATCATCATGATGTCCGCTCCATATCCTGAATAGAACACGCAAGGGTCATGCGCGGACGACCGTAGTCCAAACCTTTTTAGTTCCTCGCACAATTTTACGTGCCACCGATGTCCGGCTTGACGCAGTCCATATAGCGCCTTCTTCAAAAGGCAAACGCGGTCTCCTTTCTGCAGGTCGCACAGCATTTTCGAAGCTGTTTTTCTGATTTCGTCGTTCTTAGATCCGCTGCGGGCGATCTGCTCCAGAATTTCTTCGGCGTACTCCGGCACCTCCATGTACACTTCTTCCTGCAATGAACCATTGAGGTATGCCGTAGTTACGTCGAGCTGATGCACGTTCATGCCGTGTTGAGCGGCAATGGCGATCATCGTCCGAATCGATCCGATTCGGGCGACAGGCGCGAATGTTTCGCCGAAATCCACTCCAGGACGCTGCGAAAACCCTTGCGCGACGATGCGCGCCTTCCGTCTTTGCACAGTACCGTCCTGATTATATTTGTTCCGCAGCACGACGCGACTTCCAACGACCGCACGATTCTTCGGTCGTTCGACCATTTTCCAGGTCTGATTCTTTATTATCGACCTCATTTCGGAAACCATGGCCCGGGTCCATTCGTTCGAATCCGTTCCCCGCATGGCTTCTTTTAAAGGAATTTCGGCCAGGCAGGCTGATTGTGCCTGTTGATCGCCGCTACGAGTTATCGCGTTACTATTGTTACCTTGAGCATCTTGGTACAGTTTCCTCGGTCTCCCCCTTAATCCAGTCCTGAGTTGCTTTGGCCTTCCTCTGCCTCTCCTTGGTGGTCCAATAGGAAAATCGGGCAAGCCCCGATTGTCGGGGGTTTGGTTCGGCGCAACACCGACTCCAGGACTCTCGTCTGTACCGATTTCTCCCCCTGAGTCCGCTGCGAGGTCGGTGTTTGAATCCTCGCGCGTTTGGAGAGGAAAATCTACAAAATTCTGCGATGGGGTTTCTTCATCGACCAACTCCAAGACGGCATCGCTGCACGGTTGCTTCGGAACGCAGTCAAGAAATTTGACGTCTCTCGCAACGTCGATCCTTTTCTCTTCGTGCAGCCAGATTCTGTAGGCCTTGGATTGCTCGCTGTATCCTACAAAAATTCCTTTCTTAGAACGATACTCAAATTTCCCTTTAGTAGGTTCCCGATTTAGCGTGTATGCTTCGCAGCCGAACGCTTTAAAATGTTCCACGCTAGGAGCTTTTCCGGTCCATTTTTCAAATGACGTTATTCCGCCGAGGCTCCTCGAGGGGCATCTATTTCTAATGTAATTCGCAGTGTTGACTGCTTCCGCCCAAAACGACAAGGGCAATCCCGATTGTAGGAGCAGGCACCTCGACATTTCCACGAGCGTGCGGTTCCTTCGCTCTGCGACGCCATTTTGTTCCGGTGTGTGTGTGACCGTAAGCCTACGAAGAATTCCGTTTTCCCTTAAAAATTTGTTAAACTTTTCGTTAACGTACTCACGTCCGTTGTCGGATTGCAAGAATTTTATTCTTCTCCCGGTGTGATTTTCTACGTACGTCTTATACTCCTGAAAAGCTTCGAAAACCTGGCTCTTCTCGCGAATAAATTTAATTTCGCACCATTTCGAATGGTCGTCGATAAATGTGACGAAATATTTGGCCTTACCATTCGATTCGGTCCGCATAGGACCGCATACGTCCGTATGCACGATCTCCAAAACATCGGAATCGCGTTCGCTTGCTCTGGGGAAGGGGAGGCGCGTCATCTTCCCACGAAGACAGATTTCACAATTGAAATCGCGCGTTTTTCCGAGCTTCATCCCTTTGATGGCTCCGCTGCGATCTCCTTCCAAAAGATCTCGAAAATTGAGATGACCCATCCTTCGATGCCATATGTGCGTGGTGTCGAGATTCGCTTCTTCTACTGCGGCGTTTGGATCCTCGATCCGGTTGCTTGTGTGCCTGTGCTCGCGTAAAAAATATAATCCATCCCGGCGATCGGCCAGCAATACGGTTGCATTTCGCTTGTCGACCACTTTCGCAGATTTGCCGTCAAAGACCACCTTGTAACCTTTGTCGGTAATTTTACCGACGGATAGAAGATTCGAGCGTAGGTCAGGGACGTACAGCGCGCCGTCCAACTTCACGCTCTTCATTTGTCCTTCGACGTCCGCGGCGATCGCGACGCTCCCGTATGCCTTTATCTCGGTACACGTGTTATTCGCGAGATTTAATTTTTCCGTCGTCGCTTTCTCGAGATTACTAAATCGGTCCGAATCTTTGCACAAATGACTCGTACAACCGCTGTCCAAGCACCAATCCGCACTCGAATTCGCTCTTTCCACGTGGAAAGTCCTCTGTTTATTCGCGACAGCAACCGGCGCGTACAAACTAACATTGTCGGCTCTACTAGCGCTATCCTTTTGTTTCGAAAAACGATATCTACACTCGGATGCTTTGTGGCCTATTCTTTTGCAACGATAACACTTTCCGTCGAACATCCCGTCGTTTTTCGGCACGGTATAGTTCTCCTTTCGCGGAAAAGTTCGTTTGTCTGTTGGCCTTCGCGCGATCAAGGCACTCGTCGTCCCGCACGATGTTCCGGTTTCTCGCGCATCGCTTTCCTCGACAATCTTGACGCGCAAAATTTCCGGCGAGGGTAACGCGTCACGCGACTCTATCGCGCACCGAAAGGTTTCAAAACGCTTAGGGAGACTGTATAGCAAAAGGGTTGACAGCAATCCGGAATGCAAATCAACGTCCATATCCGCGAGTTTATCGACGGTGTCGAAAAAATTTTGCACGTGGTCGCGCACATCTTCACCGTCCGCCATTTTGTGTTGCGTTAACCGTTTTAATAACGCGGCTATTCTCGCTGGTCCACGCGATTGATAAATACCTTCTAATCGCGACCATACTTCGTGAGCCGTAATACAACCTCTCACTTGCTTTAACACCGATGGGGCAATGCAAAGAATAATGTCCGATCTTGCATTCCTGTCTTCCTTCTCCCATCTTTTGGCGGCAAGCGCGGTCTGCTCGTTGCCTTCCACAACCTCGGGCTTCACACTCGCACCGCATACGTGATCCCACGTATTGTTCTTCTCCAAGATTGCTTCCATTTGCATCTTCCACGTGTCATAATTATCACGGGTTAACACCTCGACACGTGGCACATTTGACGACGCCATATTTTAACAAACGCGACAAATTTTACGCACTTTTATCGTCTGAAATTGTCCCTATCGCGATAACCTGGGCCCATAACCTAATGAATGCAATTAGGTACAAACCAGTACAGTACATATATATAATATAACTTAGTTTATACCCGAGGTCCGCTTAGGTTAATATTTTAGACCGTGCTTCGCGCGTCTATATGTTTCGAGCGTCGGTGCGAGAAGAAGGCGATCCGCATGGATCCCTAGGAAAACAATCGCCGAGCGGCGATTCGCATTTATTTCGTTCGCGACGAAGTCGCTCACAAGGCGCAAGAACGCGCTAACGCCACCGAATAAATGCCTCTGCGTTCGAGAGCATCGAACTGCTTCGACACTTAATAATATTTGATGAATCTAAATTAAATGGCCATACCCAGTTTTTATAAAATTTATAAAATCGTTTTCTGAATATGAAAAATTTCATATAATCAGTATTTAATTTACATATATCGCCATTCTCCAAAACATTATTTCTTCCATCTTTAGGATTTACTGACGATTTTGAAGTAGTTTTTGGTATTATACTTGATAACATCATCGTTGTTGTTGTTGTTGTTGTTGTTACTGTATCATCATTTTCATCATAATCCTCATCATATAAATTTTTAATTGCAATAATATCGCTGCTATCAAGCTTAATATCAGAGGTACTATCAAAACTTTGATAATAAGGATACATAATAGATGTTTGTACAGGCGAATGTTGTAATCCTAATATATGACCAATTTCGTGAACTAATACGGCATAAAGACTATATTGATTGCGTATATTGCCAAGACTCATTACCCATGGTAAAGTTTTTGCTACATGCACCTCTTTAGAAGTATCAAAAAGTCCGGGAAGATAGGCATGTGCTAAAGAATAATTCCCGAGTATATTTTGACACGGTACATTTTCTCTAATAAAATTCTGCGTTGGATTTGAAAATGATATTATAATATCAGCTTTCATTTTATCATTAATCATAATAAAATTTTTTCTTGACGATCTTTTCCATAGCTCAAAAGCTTTTTCTGCTGTATCTATCTGCACATTAGTAGCAGCATGAAAATACCAATATAAATTCTTCTTTCCCCATCTGGGTTGATTTTCTTGAAAATCTAATACGTTGTCACTGACACCACAGCGTTTAGTTTCAATTAATTTTTTAGTTTCCGGATTTAATAAACCATCTGCCTGAATATTCCAATATTCTTGAAAAATTCGTAAAGCTTCGGATAACGATTCCTTGCTAATGGCCAAAAGATCGGAAGTTGAAGTAAAATTTTGTTTTCTTAAATATCCATATTGATGTAAAAAATTAACTACACTACGTGTTTCACTATTTATTTTTAAACTTTTCTTTGCAGAATGATTAATTGTACCTCCAAGGTATAGAATATTTAATGTTAAAACTAATGTAAAAAATGATCGAAACATATTTTTACACTTCTAATGCTCACTTAGAACAGTATGCGCAAAGACTCGTGTAATACTATTCGCTAAAAATGTGTTTCAGCTATTTATTAGAAATGAAATAGAAGTCGGATAACATAATACATTTTTATTGGCTAAACGAATATCATGAATACATTGTAAGAGCATATGCAAGATAAAATAAATGCATTGTAAGAGTACATGCAAGATAAAATGAATACATTGTAAGAGTATATATGTAAGATAAAGCAGCTACAGAGTCGGATGTTCATGAATCACTTCATATCCGCCATATTACGTCCTAGGCTGGGTTATATAATTTTTAAAATCTGTAAAGAGAAATATTAATCATTAATCAGTAATCATCAATACATTTCAAATATTAATTAAGAATACATTTAAACTTACTACAATTGTAATTTTAGTTTCTTCTTCTTCTTCGCACGTTTTACTATTTCATCATCATGTATATATTTTTTTTTCTCTTGTTCTAGCATTTCTACTTCACCGTCTTCTACTTCTTCTTCTTCTTCTTTTTCTTTTTCTTTTTCTTTTTCTTCTTCTTCTTCTTCTTCTTCTTTTTCTTCTTCATCGTCTTCTTCTTCTTCTTCTTCTTCTTCTTCTTCTGCCCCCTTTTTTTTTTTATTTTTTGGCTTATTTAAACTTTTATTTATGTTTTTACTTTTATTATTTTTTTCCTTGTTTTTATTATTTAAATTAATCTCTATTATGTCTTTGTTATTATCATTATTATCGTCAATATCGCTGTTGCCACTGATATCCGTAAAGATTAATTCTATCTTATTATATTTTGTTCCGTGGTATAACATTTGCAATTTATCGGCTTTGGCATGGAAATCCATATCATTGTAATAGTCTTCGTTTTGTTGTAAAAATTCGTTCAACCTCAATGGGACAAATATTGCATATTCTCCGTTCAAATGAAGCATTATCTTTAATCCATATTTGGTATTTATTTTGCAAATCTCCGTAACACGATATACTTTATTTGTTTCCAAATTATTTAACGATATTATAGGCAATTTGTTTGTTATCATCGCCAAATTGTTAATTATTGAAACACGATCCTTCAAAGATGTTGACGCCATATTAAACACTGTTTGTATGAAACTGTACACGCTTCGACACGATTTTTCGTATAACTTAAAAACCGAGTAATTGCGGGTCCAAAAAATTGTTGGAAATTGAAATCTTCCGCTCGTAGTGCTCGCGACTTGGCAGAGTAGGGCTTATAAAGAGAACAAGACAGAGGGAGAATGGAGGGAGAATCTTATTTAAAAGATTACTAATTGGGAGAAAAAAATGAAGCCGGAAGAAGAAGAATGGGGGGTATATCATAAATAGTCATGAAATGAGGAAATTTATCACACACACCGATTACCGAGTGACAGGCAAGTGAGAAACAAGTGAAAAAGTGGATAAATTTTGAATTGTGAACAAGAACTTTAAAAAAAAAAAAAAAAATGATTAGTTGCTACGCCAAACATGAAACGTAAGTACATTAATAATAATAAAAACTTTATTTATTTATTTATTTATAAAAAATTTATTTCTACTATGAAAATTTTTTGTTGTAGAGAAAATATGGAAAATATCACCCATATCATTGATATGGACGGATTTATGAACAATGGGAAATTTTTATGCAAAGATTTGGCCATTATCGATATTAAAAGTGGTTATATAACCCATGAAACTTTTTTATTAGGATCGACATTTTCGGATTTAAGCTATAAAGACAAAAGAACAGCCACGTATCTGTTTCATAACGTACACGGTATTCTTTTCAAAGATTATGGGTTTGAGATTAAAACGCAGTACGACGTGGATGATGTTATATTAAATTGTGGGCTAAATTATGCCGGAAACGAGTCGATTGTTTTTGCGTATAAAGGTGGCTCGGTTGAACGGCAACATTTAAACGGCTTGGGGTTCGAGCATTATAACTTGGAAAATATAAATTGTCCTAAATTTAACGAGCTTATAGTAAATCCGATGTATAATGTCATTGCTGATACAAAATGTTATTTGCACAAAAAGAAAAACATGCATTGCCCTGTTGAGGAAGTGCAAGCATTCAGAAATTGGTATATTTTAAACTATAATTAATTACTTAATCGTTAATTACATAAATTTAAAATTTCCCATTTAGTAATATTTTTTCTACTTGAATCGAGGCAAAGCAAATATCTATCTGACGAAAAAAAAAAAAAAAAAAAAAAATATGCACATGATTTTATAAGAACTCTGAAAAAAAGGTAAACATATAAAATGTAGCAGGAAACTTTTTTCTTCTTCCATTCTTTCTTTCCCTCATTCTTTCTTTTCTCTCTCTCTCTCTGTTTAAGCAAACCGCTCGAGCATAATGAGGAAAAAACTCTTCCACCTCAAACGTTACTACGAACTTCGTTGCAACGCCGAAAAAAAGGTAAACGTATAAAATGCTGCAAGAAACTTTTTTCTTCTTCCATTCTTTCTTTCCCTCATTCTTTCTTTTCTCTCTCTCTCTCTCTCTGTTTAAGCAAACCGCTCGAACATAATGAGGAAAAAAACTTTTCCACCCCAAACGTTAGTACGAACTTCGTTGCAACGTCGAAAAAAAAAGGTAAACGTATAAAATGCTGCAAGAAACTTTGTTTCTTCCATTCTTTCTTTCTTTCTTTCTTTCTTTCTCTCTTTCCCTCATTCTCATTCTTTTTTTCTTCTTTAAGCAAACCGTGCGAGCATAATGAGGGAAAAACTTTTTTCCACCGAACGATATTACGAATAACGTAAGAGGAAGCGATAGCGATGCGGAAATAGAATATATATATATACATCATCCCAACGACAATCAGCTTGAACATAACTAGAGGAAACGATAGCGAGAGCGATGAGGAAATAGAATATATATATATATATATATATATATATCACCCAACGACAATCGGCTTGACCATAATTAGAGAGGAAAACGATAGCGAGAGCGAAGGTGGGAGAATAGAATATATACGTCACCCCAACGACTATCGAAGAACGAACGATATACTCCATTATATACGGGATGTTCGATAATACTCTTGTCGAATATCCCCCTCCCACCCTGGAATTGTAAACAAAAGAGAGAAAAATATACAATTTTTCATAAGCGTGTGTGTGCGCGCGTATGTATTCAAACCCCATCCCACTCCTCAGCGAAACTTCTTCTTCTTCTTCTTCTTCCTCTTTATCGTCGTCGTGATCGTCGTCGCGTTACAATAATAATAATAATAATAATAATTCAACCGCTTACCGACCGATCCTCCTCCTCCTCCTCCTCCTCCGCCCTCCTCCTCTTCTTCTCCTTTCTCCTTCTCCTTCTTCTTCTTCTTCCTTTTACCGACACACAACACTTACCCACCCCAAAACACGACACCCAGAGACATCTACTAACGACTCGCGAAATTCCTATCCCCCACAACCACACACGCCCATCCCCACAACCACACACGCACATCCCCACACCGCACTACCCACATCCCACCGCCCTCCCCCCAACACCCAACACACCACACCCACCCACCTTTGTCACGCCCACAACACTCCCAACCAACCTCCCCCCTCCCACACACCCCCCCTTACCACAATGAAACTTTTCCCCCCTCGCAACTCACCACCCCCTTGCCGCAATATCGCGGTAATCACATTAGACACCTACTCATATAGGTTTCTTAGACTATATAGAAGCAACATATACAAAGATTTCAACCGTCTACCTGTTCTATTCATTGTTCTACTTGTAGAAATTTACAAATAATTTCCGTTTCATGATTATCAATGGGGCTCGTTGTTCACTTAAACTTGAAGAACAAAAAATTGGCGAATTGCACTGTTTAGATGCTTTGCATATATGTTTCTTAGACTATATAGAAGCAATATATACAAAGATCTCAACAGTCTACCTGTCCCATTCATTGTTCTACTTGTCGAAAGTTACAAATAATTTCCGATAAAGGATTAACAATGGGGCTCGTTGTTCACTTAAACTTGAAGAACAATGAATTGGCGAATTGTACTGTTTGGATGCTTTGCATATATGTTTCTTAAACTATATAGAAGCAATATATACAAAGATTTCAACAGTCTAACTGCTCTATTCATTGTTCTACTTGTAGAAAGTTACAAATAATTTCCCTTTCATGATTATCAATGGGGCTCGTTGTTCACTTAAACTTGAAGAACAATAAATTGGCGAATGGTACTGTTTGGATGCTTTGCATATATGTTTCTTAGACTATATAGAAGCAATATATACAATGATTTCAACCGTCTACCTCTGCCATTCATTGTTCTACTTGTCGAAATTTACAAATAATTTCCGTTAAAGGATTAACAATGGGGATCGTAGTTTACTTAATCTTGAAGAACAAAAAATTGGCGAATTGTACTGTTTGGATGCTTTGCATATATGTTTCTTAGACTATATAGAAGCAATATATACAATGATTTCAACCGTCTACCTATTCCATTCTTTGTTCTACTAGTCGAAATTTACAAATAAATTCCTTTAAAGGATTAACAATGGGGCCCGTTGTTCACTTAAACTTGAAGATGAAATAATTGGCGAATTGTACTGTTTAGATGCTTTGCATATATGTTTCTTAAACTATATAGAAGCAATATATACAAAGATCTCAACAGTCTACCTGTCCCATTCATTGTTCTACTTGTCGAAAGTTACAAATAATTTCCGATAAAGGATTAACAATGGGGCTCGTTGTTCACTTAAACTTGAAGAACAATGAATTGGCGAATTGTACTGTTTGGATGCTTTGCATATATGTTTCTTAAACTATATAGAAGCAATATATACAAAGATTTCAACAGTCTAACTGCTCTATTCATTGTTCTACTTGTAGAAAGTTACAAATAATTTCCCTTTCATGATTATCAATGGGGCTCGTTGTTCACTTAAACTTGAAGAACAATAAATTGGCGAATGGTACTGTTTGGATGCTTTGCATATATGTTTCTTAGACTATATAGAAGCAATATATACAATGATTTCAACCGTCTACCTCTGCCATTCATTGTTCTACTTGTCGAAATTTACAAATAATTTCCGTTAAAGGATTAACAATGGGGATCGTAGTTTACTTAATCTTGAAGAACAAAAAATTGGCGAATTGTACTGTTTGGATGCTTTGCATATATGTTTCTTAGACTATATAGAAGCAATATATACAATGATTTCAACCGTCTACCTATTCCATTCTTTGTTCTACTAGTCGAAATTTACAAATAAATTCCTTTAAAGGATTAACAATGGGGCCCGTTGTTCACTTAAACTTGAAGATGAAATAATTGGCGAATTGTACTGTTTAGATGCTTTGCATATATGTTTCTTAGACTATATAGAAGCAATATATACAAAGATCTCAACAGTCTACCTGTCCCATTCATTGTTCTACTTGTCGAAAGTTACAAATAATTTCCGATAAAGGATTAACAATGGGGCTCGTTGTTCACTTAAACTTGAAGAACAATGAATTGGCGAATTGTACTGTTTGGATGCTTTGCATATATGTTTCTTAAACTATATAGAAGCAATATATACAAAGATTTCAACAGTCTAACTGCTCTATTCATTGTTCTACTTGTAGAAAGTTACAAATAATTTCCCTTTCATGATTATCAATGGGGCTCGTTGTTCACTTAAACTTGAAGAACAATAAATTGGCGAATGGTACTGTTTGGATGCTTTGCATATATGTTTCTTAGACTATATAGAAGCAATATATACAATGATTTCAACCGTCTACCTCTTCCATTCATTGTTCTACTTGTCGAAATTTACAAATAATTTCCGTTAAAGGATTAACAATGGGGATCGTAGTTTACTTAATCTTGAAGAACAAAAAATTGGCGAATTGTACTGTTTGGATGCTTTGCATATATGTTTCTTAGACTATATAGAAGCAATATATACAATGATTTCAACCGTCTACCTATTCCATTCTTTGTTCTACTAGTCGAAATTTACAAATAAATTCCTTTAAAGGATTAACAATGGGGCCCGTTGTTCACTTAAACTTGAAGAACAATAAATTGGCGAATTGTACTGTTTGGATGCTTTGCATATATGTTTCTTAGACTATATAGATGCAATATATACAAAGATTTCATCCGTCTACCTGTTCCATTCATTGTTCTACTTTGTCGAAATTTACAAATAATTTCCTTTAAAGGATTAACAATGAGGCTCGTAGTTCACTTAAACTTGAAGAACAAAAAATTGGCGAATTCTACTGTTTGGATTCTTTGCATATATGTTTCTTGGATTATATAGAAGCAATATATAGAAAGATTTCACCCGTCTACCTGTACTATTCATTGTTCTACATGTAGAAAGTTACAAATAATTTCCGATAAAGGATTAACAATGGGGCTCATTGTTCACTTAAACTTGAAGATCAAAAAATTGGCGAATGTTACTGTTTAGATGCTTTGCATATAGTTTTCTTAGACTATATAGAAGCAACATATACAAAGATTTCAACCGTCTACCAGTTCCATTCATTGTTCTACTTGTCGAAAGTTACAAATAATTTCCGATAAAGGATTAACAATGGGGCTCATTGTTCACTTAAACCTGAAGAACAAAAAATTGGCGAATGGTACTGTTTAGATGCTTTGCATATATGTTTCTTAGACTATATAGAAGCAATATATACAAAGATTTTAACCGTCTACCTGTTCCATTCATTGTTCTACTTGTCGCAGGTTACAAATAATTTACGTTAAAGTATTAACAATGGGGCTCGTAGTTCACTTAAACTTGAAGATCAAATAATGGGCGAATTATACTGTTTGGATAATTTGCAGATATGTTTCCTAGACTATATACAAGCAATATATACAATGATTTCAACAGTCTACCTGTTCCATTCATTGTTCTACTTGTCGCAGGTTACAAATAATTTACGTTAAAGTATTAACAATGGGGCTCGTAGTTCACTTAAACTTGAAGATCAAATAATGGGCGAATTGTACTGTTTGGATAATTTGCAGATATGTTTCTTAGACTATATACAAGCAATATATACAATGATTTCAACAGTCCACCTGTTCCATTCATTGTTCTACTTGTCGAAATTAACAAATAATTTCCGATAAAGGATTAACCATTGGGGCTCATTGTTCACTTAAACTTGATGAACAAAAAATTGGCGAATTGTACTGTTTGGATGCTTTGCATATATGTTTCTTAGACTATATGGAAGCAATATATACAATGATTTCAACCGTCTACCTGTTCCATTCAATGTTCTACTTGTCGAAAATTATAAGTAATTTCCGATAAAGGATTAACCATTGGGGCTCATTGTTCACTTAAACTTGAAGAACAAAAAATTGGCGAATGGTACTGTTTGGATGCTTTGCGTACATGTTTCTTAGACTATATGGAAGCAATATATACAAAGATTTCAACCGTCTACGTGTACCAAACATTGTTCTACTTGTCGAAATTTACAAATAATTTCCTTTAAAGGAATAACAATGGGGCTCGTTGTTCACTTAAACTTGAAGAACAATAAATTGGCGAATTGTACTCTTTGGATGCTTTGCATATATGTTTCTTAGACTATATAGAAGCAATATATACAAAGATTTCAACCGTCTACCTGTTCCATTCATTGTTCTACTTGTCGAAAGTTACAAATAATTTCCGATAAAGGATTAACAATGGGGTTCATTGTTCACTTAAACTTGAAGATCAAATAATTGGCGAATGTTACTGTTTAGATGCTTTGCATATAGTTTTCTTAGACTATATAGAAGCAACATGTACAAAGATTTCAACCGTCTACCAGTTCCATTCAGTGTTCTACTTGTCGAAAGTTACAAATAATATCCGATAAAGGATTAACAATGGGGCTCATTGTTCACTTAAACCTGAAGAACAAAAATTTGGCGAATGGTACTGTTTAGATGCTTTGCATATAGGTTTCTTAGACTATATAGAAGCAAAATATACAAAGATTTCAACCGTCTACGTGATCCAATCATTGTTCTACTTGCCGAAAATTACAAATAATTTCCTTTAAAGGATTAACAATGGGGCTCGTAATTCACTTAAACTTGAAGAACAAAAAATTTGCGAATTGTACTGTTTGGATACTTTGCATATATGTTTCTTAGACTATTTAGAAGCAATATATAGAAAGATTTCACCCGTCTACCTGTACTATTCATTGTTCTACTTGTAGAAAGTTACAAATAATTTCCATTTCATGATTATCAATGGGGATCGCTGTTCACTTAAACTTGAAGATCAAAAAATTGGCGATTGTTACTGTTTAGATGCTTTGCATATAGGTTTCTTAGACTATATAGAAGCAACATATACAAAGATTTCATCCGTCTACCTGTTCTATTCATTGTTCTACTTGTAGAAAGTTACAAATAATTTCCATTTCATGATTATCAATGGGGCTCGCTGTTCACTTAAACTTGAAGATCAAAAAATTGGCGATTGTTACTGTTTAGATGCTTTGCATATAGGTTTCTTAGACTATATAGAAGCAATATATACAAAGATTTCAACCGTCTACCTGTTCCATTCATTGTTCTACTTGTAGAAAGTTACAAATAATTTCCGTTTCATGATTACCAATGGGGCTTGTTGTTCACTTAAACTTGAAGAACAAAAAATTGGCGAATGTTACTGTTTGGATTCTTTGCATATATGTTTCTTAGACTATATAGAAGCAATATATACATTGATTTCAACCGGCTACCTGTTCCATTCATTGTTCTACTTGTCGCAAGTTACAAATAATTTCCGTTAAAGTATTAACAATGGGGCTCGTAGTTCACTTAAACTTGAAGATCAAATAATTGGCGAATTGTACTGTTTGGATGCTTTGCATATATGTTTCTTAGACTATTTAGAAGCAATATATAGAAAGATTTCACGCGTCTACCTGTACTATTTATTGTTCTACTTGTAGAAAGTTACAAATAATTTC
Source organism: Cerceris ruficornis (assembly GCA_963989415.1). Lineage (NCBI taxonomy): Eukaryota > Metazoa > Arthropoda > Insecta > Hymenoptera > Crabronidae > Cerceris > Cerceris ruficornis. The sequence continues at coordinate 468,344 of CAXDIW010000460.1, forward strand.
CATTTCATGATTATCAATGGGGCTCGTAGTTCACTTAAACTTGAAGAACAAAAAATTGGCGAATTGTACTGTTTGGATGCTTTGCATATATGTTTCTTAGACTATATAGAAGCAATATATACAAAGATTTCAACCGTCTACCTGTTCCAGTCATTGTTCTACTTGTCGAAATTTACAAATAATTTCCTTTAAAGGATTAACAATGGGGCTCGTAGTTCACTTAAACTTGAAGAGCAAAAAATTGGCGAATTGTACTGTTTGGACGATTTGCATATATGTTTCTTAGACTATATAGAAGCATTATATAGAAAGATTTCAACCGCCTACCTGTTCCATTCATTGTTCTACTTGTCGAAATTTACAAATAATTTCCTTTAAAGCATTAACAATAGGGCTCGTTGTTCACTTAAACTTGAAGAACAATAAATGGCGAATTGTACTGTCTGGATGCTTTGCATATATGTTTCTTGGACTATATAGAAGCAATATATACAATGATTTCAACAGTCTACCTGTTCCATTCATTGTTCTACTTGTCGAAATTTACAAATAATTTCCTTTAAAGGATTAACAATGGGGCTCATTGTTCACTTAAACTTGAAGAACAAAAAATTGGCGAATTGTACTGTTTGGATGCTTTGCATATATGTTTCTTAGATTATATAGAAGCAATATATACAAAGATCTCAACCGTCTACCTGTTCCATTCATTGTTCTACTTGTCGAAAATTACAAGTAATTTCCGATAAAGGATTAACCATTGGGGCTCATTGTACACTTAAACTTGAAGAACAAAAAATTGGCGAATGGTACTGTTTGGATGCTTTGCGTACATGTTTCTTAGACTATATGGAAGCAATATATACAAAGATTTCAACCGTCTACGTGTTCCAATCATTGTTCTACTTGTAGAAAATTACAATTAATTTCCGTTAAAGGATTAACAATGGGGCTCGTAGTTCACTTAAACTTGAAGATCAAATAATTGGCGAATTGTACTGTTTGGATGCTTTGCATATATGTTTCTTAGATTATATAGAAGCAATATATACAAAGATTTCAACCGTCTACCTGTTCCATTCATTGTTCTACTTGTAGAAAGTTACAAATAATTTCCGTTTCATGATTACCAATGGGGCTTGTTGTTCACTTAAACTTGAAGAACAAAAAATTGGCGAATGTTACTGTTTGGATGCTTTGCATATATGTTACTTAGACTATATAGAAGCAATATATACATTGATTTCAACCGGCTACCTGTTCCATTCATTGTTCTACTTGTCGCAAGTTACAAATAATTTCCGTTAAAGTATTAACAATGGGGCTCGTAGTTCACTTAAACTTGAAGATCAAATAATTGGCGAATTGTACTGTTTGGATGCTTTGCATATATGTTTCTTAGACTATTTAGAAGCAATATATAGAAAGATTTCACCCGTCTACCTGTACTATTTATTGTTCTACTTGTAGAAAGTTACAAATAATTTCCATTTCATGATTATCAATGGGGCTCGCTGTTCACTTAAACCTGAAGATCAGAAGATTGGCGATTGTTACTGTTTAGATGCTTTGCATATATGTTTCTTAGATTATATAGAAGCAATATATACAAAGATTTCAACCGTCTACCTGTTCCATTCATTGTTCTACTTGTCGAAAATTACTAATAATTTCCGATAAAGGATTAACCATTGGGGCTCGTAGTTCACTTAAACTTGAAGAACAAAAAATTGGCGAATTGTACTGTTTGGATGCTTTGCATATGTGTTTCTTAGACTATATAGGAGCAATATATATAATGAGTTCAACCGTCTACCTGTTCCATTCATTGTTCTACATGTCGAAATTTACAAATAATTTCCTTTAAAGGATTAACAATGGGGCTCGTTGTTCACTTAAACTTGAAGAACAATAAATTGGCGAATTGTACTGTTTGGATGCTTTGCATATATGTTTCTTAGACTATATAGAAGCAATATATAGAAAGATTTCACCCGTCTACCTGTTCCATTCATTGTTCTACTTGTCGAAAGTTACAAATAATTTCCGTTAAAGGATTAACAATGGGACTCGTAGTTCACTTAAACTTGAAGAACAAAAAATTGGCGAATGGTACTGTTTGGATGCTTTGCATATATGTTTCTTAGACTATATGGAAGCAATATATACAAAGATTTCAACCGTCTACGTGTTCCAATCAGTGTTCTACTTGTAGAAAGTTACAATTAATTTCCGTTAGAGGATTAACAATGGGGCTCGTAGTTCACTTAAACTTGAAGAACAAAAAATTGGCGAATTGTACTGTTTGGATGCTTTGCATATATGTTTCGTAGACTATATAGAAGCAATATATACATTGATTTCAACCGTCTACATGATCCATTCATTGTTCTACTTGTAGAAATTTACAAATAATTTCCTTTAAAGTATTAACAATGGGGCTCGTAGTTCACTTAAACTTGAAGAGCAAAAAATTGGCGAATTGTACTGTTTGGACGCTATGCATATATGTTTCTTAGACTATATAGAAGCAATATATACAATGATTTCAACAGTCTACCTGGTCCATTCATTGTTCTACTTGTCGAAATTTACAAATAATTTCCTTTAAATGATTAACAATGGGGCTCGTAGTTCACTTAAACTTGAAGAGCAAAAAATTGGCGAATTGTACTGTTTGGACGCTATGCATATATGTTTCTTAGACTATATAGAAGCAATATATACAATGATTTCAACCGTCTACCTATTCCATTCATTGTTCTACTTGCCGAAATTTACAAATAATTTCCTTTAAAGGATTAACAATGGGGCTCGTAGTTCACTTAAACTTGAAGAGCAAAAAATTGGCGAATTGTACTGTTTGGACGCTTTGCATATATGTTTCTTAGACTATTTAGAAGCAATATATAGAAAGATTTCACCCGTCTACCTGTACTATTCATTGTTCTACTTGTAGAAAGTTACAAATAATTTCCATTTCATAATTATCAATGGGGCTCGCTGTTCACTTAAACTTGAAGATCAAAAAATTGGCGATTGTTACTGTTTAGATGCTTTGCATATAAGTTTCTTAGACTATATAGAAGCAACATATACAAAGATTTCAACCGTCCACCTGTTCTATTCATTGTTCTACTTGTAGAAAGTTACAAATAATTTCCGTTTCATGATTATCAATGGGGCTCGTTGTTCACTTAAACTTGAAGAACAATAAATTGGCGAATTGTACTGTTTGGATGCTTTGCACATATGTTTCTTAGACTATATAGAAGCAATATATACAAAGATTCCAACCGTCTACCGGTTCCATTCATTGTCCTACTTGTCGAAAGTTACAAATAATTTCCGATAAAGGATTAACCATTGGGGCTCATTGTTCACTTAAACTTGAAGAACATAAAATTGGCGAGTGGTACTGTTTGGATGCTTTGCGTACATGTTTCCTAGACTATATGGAAGCAATATATATAATGATTTCAACCGTCTACCTGTTCCATTCATTGTTCCACTTGTCGAAAGTTACAAATAATTTCCGTTAAGGGATTAACAATGGGGATCGTAGTTTACTTAAACTTGAAGAACAAGAAATTGGCGAATTGGACATTGATTTCAACCGTCTACCTGTTCCATTCATTGTTCTACTTGTCGGAAGTTACAAATAATTTCCGTTAAACATTAACAATGGGGCTCGTAGTTCACTTAAACATGAAGAACAAAAAATTGGCGAATGGTACTGTTTGGATGCTTTGCATATATGTTTCTTAGACTATATGGAAGCAATATATACAAAGATTTCAACCGTCTACGTGTTCCAATCATTGTTCTACTTGTAGAAAGTTATAATTAATTTCTGTTACAGGATTAACAATGGGGCTCGTAGTTCACTAAAACTTGAAGAACAAAAAATTGGCGAATTGTACTGTTTGGATGCTTTGCGTACATGTTTCTTAGACTATATGGAAGCAGTATATACAAAGATTTCAACCGTCTACCTGTTCCATTCATTGTTCTACTTGTCGAAAGTTACAAATAATTTCCGATAACGGATTAACCATTGGGGCTCATTGTTCACTTAAACTTGAAGAACAAAAAATTGGCGAATGTTTGGATGCTTTGCATATATGTTTCTTAGACTATATAGAAGCAATATATAGAAAGATTTCACCCGTCTACCTGTTCCATTCATTGTTCTACTTGTCGAAAGTTACAAATAATTTCCGTTAAAGGATTAACAATGGGACTCGTAGTTCACTTAAACTTGAAGAACAAAAAATTGGCGAATGGTACTGTTTGGATGCTTTGCATATATGTTTCTTAGACTATATGGAAGCAATATATACAAAGATTTCAACCGTCTACGTGTTCCAATCAGTGTTCTACTTGTAGAAAGTTACAATTAATTTCCGTTAGAGGATTAACAATGGGGCTCGTAGTTCACTTAAACTTGAAGATAAAATAATTGGCGAATTGTACTGTTTGGATGCTTTGCATATATGTTTCTTAGACTATATGGAAGCAATATATACATTGATTTCAATCGTCTGCCTGTTCCATTCATTGTTCTACTTGTCGCAAGTTACAAATAATTACCGTTAAAGTATTAACAATGGGGCTCGTAGTTCACTTAAACTTGAAGATCAAATAATTGGCGAATTGTACTGTTTGCATGATTTGCATATATGTTTCTTAGTCTATATAGAAGCATTATATACAATGATTTCAACCGTCTACATGTTCCATTCATTGTTCTACTTGTCGAAAGTTACAAATAATATCCGTTAAGGGATTAACAATGGGGATCGTAGTTTACTTAAACTTGAAGAACCAGAAATTGGCGAATGGTACTGATAGATGCTTTGCATATATGTTTCTTAGATTATATAGGAGCAATATATAGAAAGATTTCAACCGTCTACCTGTTCTATTGATTGTTCTACTTGTACATAGTTACAAATAATTACCGTTTCATGATTATCAATGGGGCTCGTTGTTCACTTAAACTTGAAGGATTATAAATTCGCGAATGGTACTGTTTGGATGCTTTGCAGGTATGTTTCTTAGACTATATAGAAGCAATATATACAATGATTTCAACCGTCTACCTGTTTCATTCATTGTTCTACTTGTCGACATTTACAAATAATTTCCTTTAAAGTATTAACAATGGGGCTCGTAGTTCACTTAAACTTGAAGAACAAAAAATTGGCGAACTGTACTGTTTTGATGCTTTGCATATATGTTTCTTAGACTATATAGAAGCAATATATACAATGATTTCAACCGTCTACCTGTTCCATTCATTGTTCTACTTGTAGAAATTTACAAATAATTTCCGTTTCAAGATTATCAATGGGACTCGTTGTTCACTTAAACTTGAAGAACAATAAATTGGCAAATGGTACTGTTTGGATGCTTTGCATATATGTTTCTTAGACTATATGGAAGCAATATATACAAAGATTTCAACCGTCTACTTGTTCCAATCATTGTTCTACTTGTCGAAATTTACAAATAATTTCCTTTAAAGGATTAACAATGGGGCTCGTTGTTCACTTAAACTTGAAGAACAATAAATTGGCGAATTGTACTGTTTGGATGCTTTGCATATATGTTTCTTAGACTACATAGAAGCAATATGTACAATGATTTCAACCGTCTACCTGTTCCATTCATTGTTCTAATTGTAGAAAATTACAATTAATTTCCGTTCAAGGATTAACAATGGGGCTCGTAGTTCACTTAAACTTGAAGAACCAAAAATTGGCGAATTGTACTATTTGGATGCTTTGCAGGTATGTTTCTTAGACTATATAGAAGCAACATATAGAAAGATTTCACCCGTCTACCTGTTCTATTCATTGTTCTACTTGTAGAAAGTTACAAATAATTTCCGTTTCATGATTATCAATGGGGCTTGTTGTTCACTTAAACTTGAAGAACAAAAAATTGGCGAATGGTACTGTTTGGATGCTTTGCATATATGTTTCTTATACTATATAGAAGCAATATATATAAAGATTTCAACCGTCTACCTGTTCCATTCATTGTCCTACTTGTCGAAAGTTACAAATAATTTCCGATAAAGGATTAACCATTGGGGCTCATTGTTCACTTAAACTTGAAGAACATAAAATTGGCGAGTGGTACTGTTTGGATGCTTTGCGTACATGTTTCCTAGACTATATGGAAGCAATATATATAATGATTTCAACCGTCTACCTGTTCCATTCATTGTTCCACTTGTCGAAAGTTACAAATAATTTCCGTTAAGGGATTAACAATGGGGATCGTAGTTTACTTAAACTTGAAGAACAAGAAATTGGCGAATTGGACATTGATTTCAACCGTCTACCTGTTCCATTCATTGTTCTACTTGTCGGAAGTTACAAATAATTTCCGTTAAACATTAACAATGGGGCTCGTAGTTCACTTAAACATGAAGAACAAAAAATTGGCGAATGGTACTGTTTGGATGCTTTGCATATATGTTTCTTAGACTATATGGAAGCAATATATACAAAGATTTCAACCGTCTACGTGTTCCAATCATTGTTCTACTTGTAGAAAGTTACAATTAATTTCTGTTACAGGATTAACAATGGGGCTCGTAGTTCACTAAAACTTGAAGAACAAAAAATTGGCGAATTGTACTGTTTGGATGCTTTGCATATATGTTTCTTAGACTATATAGAAGCAATATATACAATGATTTCACCCGTCTACCTGTTCCATTCATTGTTCTACTTGTCGAAAGTTACAAATAATTTCCGTTAAAGGATTAACAATGGGACTCGTAGTTCACTTAAACTTGAAGAACAAAAAATTGGCGAATGGTACTGTTTGGATGCTTTGCATATATGTTTCTTAGACTATATGGAAGCAATATATACAAAGATTTCAACCGTCTACGTGTTCCAATCAGTGTTCTACTTGTAGAAAGTTACAATTAATTTCCGTTAGAGGATTAACAATGGGGCTCGTAGTTCACTTAAACTTGAAGAACAAAAAATTGGCGAATTGTACTGTTTGGATGCTTTGCATATATGTTTCGTAGACTATATAGAAGCAATATATACATTGATTTCAACCGTCTACATGATCCATTCATTGTTCTACTTGTAGAAATTTACAAATAATTTCCTTTAAAGTATTAACAATGGGGCTCGTAGTTCACTTAAACTTGAAGAACAAAAAATTGGCGAATTGTACTGTTTGGATGCTTTGCATATATGTTTCTTAGACTATATAGAAGCAATATATACAATGATTTCAACCGTCTACCTGTTCCATTCATTGTTCTGCTTGTCGAAAGTTACAAATAATTTCCGTTAAAGGATTAACAATGGGGATCGTAGTTTACTTAAACTTGAAGAACAAAAAATTGATGAATGGTACTGTTTGGATGCTTTGCATATATGTTTCTTAGACTATATAGAAGCAATATATACATTGATTTCAATCGTCTACCTGTTCCATTCATTGTTCTACTTGTCGCAAGTTACAAATAATTTCCGTTAAAGTATTAACAATGGGGCTCGTATTTCACTTAAACTTGAAGATCAAATAATTGGCGAATTGTACTGTTTGGATGATTTGCATATATGTTTCTTAGACTATATAGAAGCAATATATACAGTGATTTCAACCGTCTACATGTTCCATTCATTGTTCTACTTGTCGAAATTTACAAATAATTTCCTTTAAAGGATTAACAATGGGGCTCGTTGTTCACTTAAACTTGAAGAACAATAAATTGGCGAATTGTACTGTTTGGATGCTTTGCATATATGTTTCTTAGACTATATAGAAGCAATATATACAAAGATTTCAACCGTCTATCTGTTCCATTCATTGTTCTACGTGTCGAAAGTTACAAATAATTTCCGATAAAGGATTAACAATGGGGCTCATTGTCCACTTAAACTTGAAGAACAAGGAATTGGCGAATGGTACTGTTTGGATGCTTTGCATATATGTTTCTTAGACTATATGGAAGCAATATATACAAAGATTTCAACGTCTACGTGTTCCATTCATTGTTCTACTTGTCGAAAGTTAGAAATAATTTCCGTTAAATGATTAACAATGGGGCTCGTAGTTCATTTAAACTTGAAGAACATAAAATTGGCGAATTGTACTGTTTGGATGATTTGCATATATGTTTCTTAGACTATATAGAAGCAATATATACAGTGATTTCAACCGTCTACATGTTCCATTCATTGTTCTACTTGTCGAAATTTACAAATAATTTCCTTTAAAGGATTAACAATGGGGCTCGTTGTTCACTTAAACTTGAAGAACAATAAATTGGCGAATTGTACTGTTTGGATGCTTTGCATATATGTTTCTTAGACTATATAGAAGCAATATATACAAAGATTTCAACCGTCTATCTGTTCCATTCATTGTTCTACTTGTCGAAAGTTACAAATAATTTCCGATAAAGGATTAACAATGGGGCTCATTGTCCACTTAAACTTGAAGAACAAGGAATTGGCGAATGGTACTGTTTGGATGCTTTGCATATATGTTTCTTAGACTATATGGAAGCAATATATACAAAGATTTCAACGTCTACGTGTTCCATTCATTGTTCTACTTGTCGAAAGTTAGAAATAATTTCCGTTAAATGATTAACAATGGGGCTCGTAGTTCATTTAAACTTGAAGAACATAAAATTGGCGAATTGTACTGTTTGGATGCTTTGCATATGTGTTTCTTAGGCTATATGGAAGCAATATATACAAAGATTTCAACGTCTACGTGTTCCATTCATTGTTCTACTTGCCGAAATTTACAAATAATTTCCTTTAAAGGATTAACAATTGGGCTCGTAGTTCACTTAAACTTGAAGGACAAAAAATTGGGGAATTGTACTATTTGGATGCTTTGCATATATGTTTCTTAGACTATATAGAAGCAATATATATACATTTATTTCCACCGTCTACCTGTTCCATTCATTGTTCTACTTGTCGAAATTTACAAATAATTTCCTTTAAAGGATTAACAATGTGGCTCGTTGTTCACTTAAACTTGAAGAACAATAAATTGGCAAATTGTACTGATTTGATGCTTTGCATATATGTTTCTTAGACTATATAGAAGCAATATATACAATGATTTCAACAGTCTACCTGTTCCATTCATTGTTATACTTGTCGAAAGTTACAAATAATTTCCTTTAAAGGATTAACAATTGGGCTCGTAGTTCACTTAAACTTGAAGAACGATGCTTTGCATATATGTTTCTTAGACTATATGGAAGCAATATATACAAAGATTTCAACAGACTACCAGTTCTGTTCATTGTTCTACTTGTAGAAACTTATAAATAATTTCCCTTTCATGATTATCAATGGGGCTCGTAGTTCACTTAAACTTGAAGTACAAAAAATTGGCGAATTGTACTGTTTGGATGCTTTGCATATATGTTTCTTAGACTATATAGAAGCAATATATACAATGATTTCAACCGTCTACCTGTTCCATTCATTGTTCCACTTGTCGAAAGTTACAAATAATTTCCGTTAAGGGATTAACAATGGGGATCGTAGTTTACTTAAACTTGAAGAACAAGAAATTGGCGAATTGGACATTGATTTCAACCGTCTACCTGTTCCATTCATTGTTCTACTTGTCGGAAGTTACAAATAATTTCCGTTAAACATTAACAATGGGGCTCGTAGTTCACTTAAACATGAAGAACAAAAAATTGGCGAATGGTACTGTTTGGATGCTTTGCATATATGTTTCTTAGACTATATGGAAGCAATATATACAAAGATTTCAACAGACTACCAGTTCTGTTCATTGTTCTACTTGTAGAAACTTATAAATAATTTCCCTTTCATGATTATCAATGGGGCTCGTAGTTCACTTAAACTTGAAGAACAAAAAATTGGCGAACTGTACTGTTTTGATGCTTTGCATATATGTTTCTTAGACTATATAGAAGCAATATATACAATGATTTCAACCGTCTACCTGTTCCATTCATTGTTCTACTTGTAGAAATTTACAAATAATTTCCGTTTCAAGATTATCAATGGGACTCGTTGTTCACTTAAACTTGAAGAACAATAAATTGGCAAATGGTACTGTTTGGATGCTTTGCATATATGTTTCTTAGACTATATGGAAGCAATATATACAAAGATTTCAACCGTCTACTTGTTCCAATCATTGTTCTACTTGTCGAAATTTACAAATAATTTCCTTTAAAGGATTAACAATGGGGCTCGTTGTTCACTTAAACTTGAAGAACAATAAATTGGCGAATTGTACTGTTTGGATGCTTTGCATATATGTTTCTTAGACTACATAGAAGCAATATGTACAATGATTTCAACCGTCTACCTGTTCCATTCATTGTTCTAATTGTAGAAAATTACAATTAATTTCCGTTCAAGGATTAACAATGGGGCTCGTAGTTCACTTAAACTTGAAGAACCAAAAATTGGCGAATTGTACTATTTGGATGCTTTGCAGGTATGTTTCTTAGACTATATAGAAGCAACATATAGAAAGATTTCACCCGTCTACCTGTTCTATTCATTGTTCTACTTGTAGAAAGTTACAAATAATTTCCGTTTCATGATTATCAATGGGGCTTGTTGTTCACTTAAACTTGAAGAACAAAAAATTGGCGAATGGTACTGTTTGGATGCTTTGCATATATGTTTCTTATACTATATAGAAGCAATATATATAAAGATTTCAACCGTCTACCTGTTCCATTCATTGTCCTACTTGTCGAAAGTTACAAATAATTTCCGATAAAGGATTAACCATTGGGGCTCATTGTTCACTTAAACTTGAAGAACATAAAATTGGCGAGTGGTACTGTTTGGATGCTTTGCGTACATGTTTCCTAGACTATATGGAAGCAATATATATAATGATTTCAACCGTCTACCTGTTCCATTCATTGTTCCACTTGTCGAAAGTTACAAATAATTTCCGTTAAGGGATTAACAATGGGGATCGTAGTTTACTTAAACTTGAAGAACAAGAAATTGGCGAATTGGACATTGATTTCAACCGTCTACCTGTTCCATTCATTGTTCTACTTGTCGGAAGTTACAAATAATTTCCGTTAAACATTAACAATGGGGCTCGTAGTTCACTTAAACATGAAGAACAAAAAATTGGCGAATGGTACTGTTTGGATGCTTTGCATATATGTTTCTTAGACTATATGGAAGCAATATATACAAAGATTTCAACCGTCTACGTGTTCCAATCATTGTTCTACTTGTAGAAAGTTACAATTAATTTCTGTTACAGGATTAACAATGGGGCTCGTAGTTCACTAAAACTTGAAGAACAAAAAATTGGCGAATTGTACTGTTTGGATGCTTTGCATATATGTTTCTTAGACTATATAGAAGCAATATATACAATGATTTCACCCGTCTACCTGTTCCATTCATTGTTCTACTTGTCGAAAGTTACAAATAATTTCCGTTAAAGGATTAACAATGGGACTCGTAGTTCACTTAAACTTGAAGAACAAAAAATTGGCGAATGGTACTGTTTGGATGCTTTGCATATATGTTTCTTAGACTATATGGAAGCAATATATACAAAGATTTCAACCGTCTACGTGTTCCAATCAGTGTTCTACTTGTAGAAAGTTACAATTAATTTCCGTTAGAGGATTAACAATGGGGCTCGTAGTTCACTTAAACTTGAAGAACAAAAAATTGGCGAATTGTACTGTTTGGATGCTTTGCATATATGTTTCGTAGACTATATAGAAGCAATATATACATTGATTTCAACCGTCTACATGATCCATTCATTGTTCTACTTGTAGAAATTTACAAATAATTTCCTTTAAAGTATTAACAATGGGGCTCGTAGTTCACTTAAACTTGAAGAACAAAAAATTGGCGAATTGTACTGTTTGGATGCTTTGCATATATGTTTCTTAGACTATATAGAAGCAATATATACAATGATTTCAACCGTCTACCTGTTCCATTCATTGTTCTGCTTGTCGAAAGTTACAAATAATTTCCGTTAAAGGATTAACAATGGGGATCGTAGTTTACTTAAACTTGAAGAACAAAAAATTGATGAATGGTACTGTTTGGATGCTTTGCATATATGTTTCTTAGACTATATAGAAGCAATATATACATTGATTTCAATCGTCTACCTGTTCCATTCATTGTTCTACTTGTCGCAAGTTACAAATAATTTCCGTTAAAGTATTAACAATGGGGCTCGTATTTCACTTAAACTTGAAGATCAAATAATTGGCGAATTGTACTGTTTGGATGATTTGCATATATGTTTCTTAGACTATATAGAAGCAATATATACAGTGATTTCAACCGTCTACATGTTCCATTCATTGTTCTACTTGTCGAAATTTACAAATAATTTCCTTTAAAGGATTAACAATGGGGCTCGTTGTTCACTTAAACTTGAAGAACAATAAATTGGCGAATTGTACTGTTTGGATGCTTTGCATATATGTTTCTTAGACTATATAGAAGCAATATATACAAAGATTTCAACCGTCTATCTGTTCCATTCATTGTTCTACGTGTCGAAAGTTACAAATAATTTCCGATAAAGGATTAACAATGGGGCTCATTGTCCACTTAAACTTGAAGAACAAGGAATTGGCGAATGGTACTGTTTGGATGCTTTGCATATATGTTTCTTAGACTATATGGAAGCAATATATACAAAGATTTCAACGTCTACGTGTTCCATTCATTGTTCTACTTGTCGAAAGTTAGAAATAATTTCCGTTAAATGATTAACAATGGGGCTCGTAGTTCATTTAAACTTGAAGAACATAAAATTGGCGAATTGTACTGTTTGGATGATTTGCATATATGTTTCTTAGACTATATAGAAGCAATATATACAGTGATTTCAACCGTCTACATGTTCCATTCATTGTTCTACTTGTCGAAATTTACAAATAATTTCCTTTAAAGGATTAACAATGGGGCTCGTTGTTCACTTAAACTTGAAGAACAATAAATTGGCGAATTGTACTGTTTGGATGCTTTGCATATATGTTTCTTAGACTATATAGAAGCAATATATACAAAGATTTCAACCGTCTATCTGTTCCATTCATTGTTCTACTTGTCGAAAGTTACAAATAATTTCCGATAAAGGATTAACAATGGGGCTCATTGTCCACTTAAACTTGAAGAACAAGGAATTGGCGAATGGTACTGTTTGGATGCTTTGCATATATGTTTCTTAGACTATATGGAAGCAATATATACAAAGATTTCAACGTCTACGTGTTCCATTCATTGTTCTACTTGTCGAAAGTTAGAAATAATTTCCGTTAAATGATTAACAATGGGGCTCGTAGTTCATTTAAACTTGAAGAACATAAAATTGGCGAATTGTACTGTTTGGATGCTTTGCATATGTGTTTCTTAGGCTATATGGAAGCAATATATACAAAGATTTCAACGTCTACGTGTTCCATTCATTGTTCTACTTGCCGAAATTTACAAATAATTTCCTTTAAAGGATTAACAATTGGGCTCGTAGTTCACTTAAACTTGAAGGACAAAAAATTGGGGAATTGTACTATTTGGATGCTTTGCATATATGTTTCTTAGACTATATAGAAGCAATATATATACATTTATTTCCACCGTCTACCTGTTCCATTCATTGTTCTACTTGTCGAAATTTACAAATAATTTCCTTTAAAGGATTAACAATGTGGCTCGTTGTTCACTTAAACTTGAAGAACAATAAATTGGCAAATTGTACTGATTTGATGCTTTGCATATATGTTTCTTAGACTATATAGAAGCAATATATACAATGATTTCAACAGTCTACCTGTTCCATTCATTGTTATACTTGTCGAAAGTTACAAATAATTTCCTTTAAAGGATTAACAATTGGGCTCGTAGTTCACTTAAACTTGAAGAACGATGCTTTGCATATATGTTTCTTAGACTATATGGAAGCAATATATACAAAGATTTCAACAGACTACCAGTTCTGTTCATTGTTCTACTTGTAGAAACTTATAAATAATTTCCCTTTCATGATTATCAATGGGGCTCGTAGTTCACTTAAACTTGAAGTACAAAAAATTGGCGAATTGTACTGTTTGGATGCTTTGCATATATGTTTCTTAGACTATATAGAAGCATTATATACAATGATTTCAACCGTCTACCTTTTCCATTCACTGTTCTACTTGTCGAAAGTTACAAATAATTTCCGGTAAAGGATTAACAATGGGGCTGGTAGTTCACTCAAAAATTGAAGAACAAAAAATTGGCGAATGATACTGTTTGGATGCTTTGCATATATGTTTCTTATACTATATAGAAGCAATATATACAAAGATTTCAACCGTCTACCTGTTCCATTCATTGTCCTACTTGTCGAAAGTTACAAATAATTTCCGATAAAGGATTAACCATTGGGGCTCATTGTTCACTTAAACTTGAAGAACATAAAATTGGCGAGTGGTACTGTTTGGATGCTTTGCGTACATGTTTCCTAGACTATATGGAAGCAATATATATAATGATTTCAACCGTCTACCTGTTCCATTCATTGTTCCACTTGTCGAAAGTTACAAATAATTTCCGTTAAGGGATTAACAATGGGGATCGTAGTTTACTTAAACTTGAAGAACAAGTAATTGGCGAATTGGACATTGATTTCAACCGTCTACCTGTTCCATTCATTGTTCTACTTGTCGAAAGTTACAAATAATTTCCGATAACGGATTAACCATTGGGGCTCATTGTTCACTTAAACTTGAAGAACAAAAAATTGGCGAATGGTACTGTTTGGATGCTTTGCATATATGTTTCTTAGACTATATAGAAGCAATATATAGAAAGATTTCACCCGTCTACCTGTTCCATTCATTGTTCTACTTGTCGAAAGTTACAAATAATTTCCGTTAAAGGATTAACAATGGGACTCGTAGTTCACTTAAACTTGAAGAACAAAAAATTGGCGAATGGTACTGTTTGGATGCTTTGCATATATGTTTCTTAGACTATATGGAAGCAATATATACAAAGATTTCAACCGTTGACGTGTTCCAATCAGTGTTCTACTTGTAGAAAGTTACAATTAATTTCCGTTAGAGGATTAACAATGGGGCTCGTAGTTCACTTAAACTTGAAGAACAAAAAATTGGCGAATTGTACTGTTTGGATGCTTTGCATATATGTTTCGTAGACTATATAGAAGCAATATATACATTGATTTCAACCGTCTACATGATCCATTCATTGTTCTACTTGTAGAAATTTACAAATAATTTCCTTTAAAGTATTAACAATGGGGCTCGTAGTTCACTTAAACTTGAAGAACAAAAAATTGGCGAATTGTACTGTTTGGATGCTTTGCATATATGTTTCTTAGACTATATAGAAGCAATATATACAATGATTTCAACCGTCTACCTGTTCCATTCATTGTTCTGCTTGTCGAAAGTTACAAATAATTTCCGTTAAAGGATTAACAATGGGGATCGTAGTTTACTTAAACTTGAAGAACAAAAAATTGATGAATGGTACTGTTTGGATGCTTTGCATATATGTTTCTTAGACTATATAGAAGCAATATATACATTGATTTCAATCGTCTACCTGTTCCATTCATTGTTCTACTTGTCGCAAGTTACAAATAATTTCCGTTAAAGTATTAACAATGGGGCTCGTAGTTCACTTAAACTTGAAGATCAAATAATTGGCGAATTGTACTGTTTGGATGATTTGCATATATGTTTCTTAGACTATATAGAAGCAATATATACAGTGATTTCAACCGTCTACATGTTCCATTCATTGTTCTACTTGTCGAAATTTACAAATAATTTCCTTTAAAGGATTAACAATGGGGCTCGTTGTTCACTTAAACTTGAAGAACAATAAATTGGCGAATTGTACTGTTTGGATGCTTTGCATATATGTTTCTTAGACTATATAGAAGCAATATATACAAAGATTTCAACCGTCTATCTGTTCCATTCATTGTTCTACTTGTCGAAAGTTACAAATAATTTCCGATAAAGGATTAACAATGGGGCTCATTGTTCACTTAAACTTGAAGAACAAGGAATTGGCGAATGGTACTGTTTGGATGCTTTGCATATATGTTTCTTAGACTATATGGAAGCAATATATACAAAGATTTCAACGTCTACGTGTTCCATTCATTGTTCTACTTGTCGAAAGTTACAAATAATTTCCGTTAAATGATTAACAATGGGGCTCGTAGTTCATTTAAACTTGAAGAACATAAAATTGGCGAATTGTACTGTTTGGATGCTTTGCATATGTGTTTCTTAGACTATATGGAAGCAATATATACAAAGATTTCAACGTCTACGTGTTCCATTCATTGTTCTACTTGCCGAAATTTACAAATAATTTCCTTTAAAGGATTAACAATTGGGCTCGTAGTTCACTTAAACTTGAAGGACAAAAAATTGGGGAATTGTACTATTTGGATGCTTTGCATATATGTTTCTTAGACTATATAGAAGCAATATATATACATTTATTTCCACCGTCTACCTGTTCCATTCATTGTTCTACTTGTCGAAATTTACAAATAATTTCCTTTAAAGGATTAACAATGTGGCTCGTTGTTCACTTAAACTTGAAGAACAATAAATTGGCAAATTGTACTGATTTGATGCTTTGCATATATGTTTCTTAGACTATATAGAAGCAATATATACAATGATTTCAACAGTCTACCTGTTCCATTCATTGTTATACTTGTCGAAAGTTACAAATAATTTCCTTTAAAGGATTAACAATTGGGCTCGTAGTTCACTTAAACTTGAAGAACGATGCTTTGCATATATGTTTCTTAGACTATATGGAAGCAATATATACAAAGATTTCAACAGACTACCAGTTCTGTTCATTGTTCTACTTGTAGAAACTTATAAATAATTTCCCTTTCATGATTATCAATGGGGCTCGTAGTTCACTTAAACTTGAAGTACAAAAAATTGGCGAATTGTACTGTTTGGATGCTTTGCATATATGTTTCTTAGACTATATAGAAGCATTATATACAATGATTTCAACCGTCTACCTTTTCCATTCACTGTTCTACTTGTCGAAAGTTACAAATAATTTCCGGTAAAGGATTAACAATGGGGCTGGTAGTTCACTCAAAAATTGAAGAACAAAAAATTGGCGAATGGTACTGCTTGGATGCTTTGCATTTATATTTCTTAGACTATATAGAAGCAATATATACAATGATTTCAACCGTCTACCTGTTCCATTCATTGTTCTACTAATAGAAAGTTACAAATAATTTCCGTTTCATGATTATCAATGGGGCTCGTAGTTCGGGCATCGCATTTTGTCTTTCGCGTGAAACATTTTCCCATCATTTTTACAGGTTTAAACGACGGAATGAACGACGGAATGAACGACGGCATGAACGACAAAATGAACGGGATAATGTGTCAGGCAAAATTTCTTGCTCTACTTTACTTTCGTTACCCATCTCGCACTGGGAGAAATAAATTCCCGACCGTGATGCGACGAGCATCCAATGCTTAAGGACTAACGCGAAATTTATTCCTTATTAAATTAACCTTACGAATAATCTTAATCTCAACATACCACGAACGTGTTAAAGTCTAATCCGTTACAATTACAATTTGACCGCCCGCCCGCAATATCAATCTGACCTTCGATATGGGAGCAGTTTTTGTACACAGTGAAAATCATCCTATCTCGGGGGAAATACAAACACAATCAGAGCCTGTCCAATTAACAGCAAAGATTTCTTTGCAAAATATTGCCTGATTGCTTATCTGCATAGCAGAAAGCAAACCTCTTGGCCAGAAAATGAAAAATGCATTCTGCTTGAAACAGAATGAAGAGAAACATCGTATTGCTTCAAGAATGAAGAAAGTCGGACAACAATTATCTCATGAATCAGACTTCGAAAACAATACAGACGATACTTTGATCCAAAAATCAAACGTATCGAAACCATTAACAACGAAACCATTAAGAAATGGTCATCACACGATCGTAACAAATTTTCAGAAGAAATATCTGCAAACCTAACACACAATTTGCAACACAAGATGTCACCGAGAAATATCCATCGAACTCCCTTCGATGTGATTCGATTCATGCAACTCCTGCAATAAAAACTCATTTGTTAGTAAAATGTCATTACACTGTGGATTCCCCCAGCGTCTCTGGACGCCTGTCTCTCTTAATTTCCATGGGCATGGTCCAATTCATTTCCTCTAAATATCCATTATTAGTATTCCGTCTTCTGCAACAAACTCTCATTAATTTTGCCCAAAACGCGCAACATAAAACGAAATATCACCGACCCTTGAATATTGTAACAGACGAGTATCGAAATTTACGAAAATCAAATGAAGCATAATTTATTAAAAATTGTAGGAAATGCAAATGTTGTAAACTTTACGATAAAGAATGATCAGAAATTTAAAAAAGCAAATATAAAATTTGAAGTTACATATCGAGTCGACAAACGCGAATTGAATAGTATGGACAATTTAGCAAATTGTGCAATGTCACAATCATTTGCTATCAAATAAATTACTTGAATGAAAAAAGCTAATTTCGACGCAGTTGCATTCGAAATCATTTGAAACCTTTCCATCATCCGAGCATAAAAATAAATGCATCACTCTTTAATTCGCGACGCGAAAAGTGTTAAATAAAGACAGACTTCCCCCTTTGCTACAATATAACTCTACCATTTAGTGAAATAAATAAGCTAATATCTAAAAGCGACGCGTTTACTTCTTATCTGTATTTGCTATCCGTCTATCACACTGCAATTTCGATATATATGTTTCGGGTGCAAGTTTGTTATATTCATTCTATTAAAAAAGTATGCAAAACCCGTGGTCCGTAATTTTTGTAAGAAATTTGCGAGAATTCATCGAAACCTCTACGTCGACGCGGTATTCTCACAAAAATGTCATCGCGATCCAAGTAAAATCCAGACAATATTAAATTAATAACTTTAACCATGACAGCCAGCAGCGTGTTTCCTATTTCACGAATTTTATTAAATTAACTGACACTCATTTTCTATCTGTGTCATCAAATGTGCATATAACTTTTTGCACTTTTATTTGCGGAGTGGTTTCAATGACCACGATGAAATTCATTGACTGATTGGTCTCAATGGACAATACATAATATAACTTGACAAAAATTCTACATAAATCCTCAAAATTTCTTGTATTAAAAGATACATTTGCAGCAGTATTTCTATTTGCAAGCACTTGATTAACAATACAAAAATCATGACATGAAGCAGCCAAAAGGCGCTGAAAATCCCGAAATCATCGAGCAGCCAAGAGGCGCTTTCAATAAAAATCGCGAGAAACCGGTGCCATTTCATGCTCTTACTGTTCGCAACGCTAGCTCAAAACCCGCCTATTGCCATTTCATGGCTCTCATTCTTCGCAACGCTACTTTAAAACCCGCCTATTGCCATTCCGTGGCTATCATACATAATATTTTTTTTTTTTCTTTTCACCCCGCTAAAAATATATTTACATTGTCACTCACTGCTAAAACTATGTTTCGAGAAGCAGCAATATGCTGCCACATTACATATACATGCCCATTTGTATTTTGCCTGCCGTTTATCAGGGTAATTGCTATTATATGGTGTCGTCAAAATAAACGAATTTTAAAAAAAAAATACGTAATATTATTTAATAAACAATCGCGTACTGCCATTTCGAGGCTTTCATTGTTCGCAACGCTACTTCAAAACCCGCCTACTGCCATTCCGGGGGCTCTCAGAATTCGCAACACTACCTATCCGGAAGAAAAGAAGCTATCGTTGGGAGCGGGCCTCCTGAGGCACTCCATGGGGAGTTGCATTTTTGCAACTCCAATTGCTGAGTCTCTGACTCAGCAGATGCGCATCTCTCAGCTGCTTTTGTATTTCGCAACGCTAGTTTCGCGATTGTTCAAAAGAAAACCGCGTATAATTCATATTTCGCAACACAAATTTAGAATTTATTAAGAGCAAACTCCCGGACACCCATTTCAGGTGCTAAATCGTGATGCTATACTCTACAAATTATTAAGAAAATACTAATTCGAAATATTCTATAAGATACTAAAACAAACTCCCGTGCTCCTTGATCAAGGACTATGTCGCAACTCTACTTTAACAATTAATTATTCAAAGACAAACCGGGCACTTTTCGTGCTTTATATCGCAACGCTACTTTAAAGAATTACTGTTCAAAGAAAAACCGGTCACTTTTCGTGCTTCAATTCGCAACGCTACTTCTAAACATCTAATTAAAGCAAGCTCCCGTTCGCCATCTCGGGCGATATCTCTCGCAACTCTATCTCTAATTTAATATTGTAGCATAGCGACAACGAAATTAGGAAGAGAAACGTGAAACGGCGAAACCTCGCGTAATTCTTACGCCCGACGATGGACCGCCGAGCGCAGCGGGGACGCGAGACGCGAGGCAGGGTCCGCGAGAGCCAGCTTGACAACGCGACTGTTGATTTTCACGACCAAGGGTAGCAACGATCGGGTATAAAATAGGGCTCGCGACACGACAGACTTCTTCTTCTGCTCCGAGAGAGAGGACGAGGTAATACCATCGGCCGCTCTCGGATAGCAGTTAGGGCCTCTTTGGCAGGAGAGTACAGCGAATAGCCGGACGCCTGCTAGAGGGAAACGGGAGAGTACGGGAGTGTTCCTGGGTCCTCGTGCATAACGAGAGAGTACAGAGCATCTCCTGGACGCCCGAGACGACTTAGAGGGAAACGGGAGAGTACGGGAGTGTTCCTGGGTCCTCGTGCATAACGAGAGAGTACAGAGCATCTCCTGGTCGCCCGAGACGACTTAGACGAGATGGGAGAGTACGGGAGTGTTCCTGGGTCCTCGTGCATAACGAGAGAGTACAGAGCATATCCTGGACGCCAGAGACGACTTAGGGAGAGATGGGAGAGTACGGGAGTGTTCCTGGGTCCTCGTGCATAACGAGAGAGTACAGAGCATCTCCTGGACGCCCAAGACGACTTAGACGAGATGAGAGAGTACGGGAGTGTTCCTGGGTCCTCGTGCATAACGAGAGAGTCCAGAGCATCTCCTGGACGCCCAAGACGACTTAGACGAGACGGGAGAGTACGGGAGTGTTCCTGGGTCCTCGTGCATAACGAGAGAGTACAGAGCATCTCCTGGACGCCCGAGAATTAGATAGATTCGCGTATCATAGTTTTCCACGCCTTTTGAATAAAGCTTAAGTCGCTTTGTCAAGTATTTGATTAACTTGATCTATTTTGTCAAATCTTGCTCTACCGAATAAAATTATACAATCTCCTGTAGCCTTTTCCCATCCATAAAGAGGAATAAAACACTCAAAAAATATATCTACTGTCTCCAGATCCATTATCCCGAAATCCTATACAAATATGGCTACAATATAATATTCTAAAAATTAAAAAACCGAGTATATTCATATCGCAACACTAACAACTACCAATTAATTCGAACAAACCCGTGGGTACCATCCGTGGTGACCTTAATTTCGCAACACTAACGAGCAAGGTATACGTAACTCTAATTTCGCGATGAAAAACCGCATGCAGCCAAGATGCGCTCGTTGGACGGGAATGTTACATCCGTCAGAGGACAAATACAGAAAGCGAGCACAGTGAATTAACAAATACTAATAATGACTTTCCATTCTAGAACCCAAAACGGATTCGAGGATGAAAAGCCATTCGCTGCAGCCCTCTTCGTGACAGTTTGTCGGGCCTCTTCGGCACTTGTTAGCCACTTCTTCTGCCGCTAGAGAATGCTCGAATACTTTGCACCAACAAAAGTCTTACTATTATCAAATTCAACAGTGAAAACCACACCACGATCGTGCAGAGCGTATTCGCTGCTCGTGTAGCACAGGTTTCATAAAAAAAGGCAAAGTATTCGAACATCGCACCGGGAGTTTCACCACATGCGCAAAAAATTTACAAACTAGAAAGTACGGTCAAAAAGAGGGGGACACTCGGTTGACCGTAGTTTGATCCCAGGTCCAGGCATATCACTTTTACCCGACCTACACAGAGAATGTGATATCCTGAATTCCTGGCCCTTCCTGCTTATATTTAACTCACATTCAAGAACGGTATGCTACCTACGTACCTAAAACCTATATTTAAAAATGCAAATCGCGACACAAATCACACAAACACACATCACTCCACGGTTCTCAATCAGGAACCAATGTGCATGGGCCTGAACTAGAGAGGACTCCCCGGGGTTCCTCCGACACCCGAGTTCGCAAACAACATTCATACTCTAAAATGTACGTACCAATTTCCTGAAATCGACTGACGAGGGTGGCGACCATTGCGTTATTTCATTATAATACTCTATCGCGATTTGACAGGTTTATTGTTCGCGACTAAAGTGAACAACAGCCGCGGAACGGAACGTTGGTTCGCTCCCGAATGGAAGCGGCGCGCGAGGACAGGGACTGAGGCGACTGGTCCGATGCACGTTCGGAAGCACGTGGAGGAAAGAAAACTCCCTTACACCAAAACTCGCTTTATTCCGTCTCAAATCAACAAACACAAACACTTGGGTTTTAACGAGGGACAATATCGCGAATCTACGAATAAAAATACGGGTCGCGAAGGCGGACCGCGTGAACAATAATTGCGAAAGCAACTGAACAAAAAGAGATGACTCTCAACGCGCGATGCGTAGTTTATCGCGGCACAGTAGAAAGAAGAGTGAAGCGCGGAACAGGTGCGTTCGCTTGTTCGCGTTACAATTCAGAAAAGAGGGCGCTGAAGTTAGCATAATCGCGAATAGGAGCAGCGAAAGGGCCACGTGGGCCGTGCGTCACAAGGATATAATTGGCTCCCGGGCATCACGCGATGTGACGAGTTCGACATACGAAGACATGGAGATGACCAGTCTTCCTGGACTTCAACGGAAGTACCAGGACCGACTCGTGTGAGCCGAGAGCCCCTCCCTGTGGCGCACAACCCACTGCCAACCACGAACATTTATAGAATTATAAATATTTGACATTGTATCGTTTGATATTTGAGGCAATGTATATGGCATATGTTGCACAGATAGAGAGAATTTCATCATTGGCATGCCATATACATCGATGAGTTGTAGTAAGAGTGAAAAGGAGAATAAGGCAAAATATATTGTTGAAGGTTGTATAAATTATTTTATGATACGAGAAAATTTCAAGCGACGCAAGATCCACAGCCTAACACACATCACACACATGTGGAAATTACGTCGTGCACGATTCGCCACCGCAATGTCAGTCGCTGATTTTTAAAAAAAAGTCGTGCCCACCGCCTTTACCCATTCGAAGTGCACCTGGGCACTCGAACGAGTTCGGGCTTAAAGTGAACACGGCAGAACTTTGTACTCACTGCGTATTTTTGCTGAAAATCCTAGCTAAGAGGATGATTAGTAGAATTCTAACGGTCAGATTTATGAAAAATTGCAGCAAGTGACTCGAATTTGATATTTAATCAAGCAAATGACTCGACTTTTATATTTATTTAAGCAAGTGACTCGACTTTCATATTTGTTCAAGCAAAGAGAATTTTAATTGAAAAAGTGAACTCTATAGAAGCAAAATACTCTACTTTATATATTTGTAAATATGCAAAATTTACTTTGAATTGAAAATGAATATTGAAAATCGGGAGATCTCGTCATCAGGGGAAGAATTTTAACAGGAAAATGTATTAACTGTCACTCTGACTTCGAGATCTACCCGTCGCGAATTGCCTTCTTGTAGATAATACAATAATTGTTATTGAAACGACGCGAAACAAATTTACAAACTTCCGAAATTTCGTCTATCAAAAGCACAAATCGAGCGATCTATTTTAAAACATAAATCGTCTCGAAGAAAGCAATTAGCCGCGATCTTATAACAAATTTTGTTATAAGAATATTTTTCCAGTGAATATAAAGAACGCACAATACTCGTCAACTGTTCATTTGTGTTGATAAATTCGCAACGCTAACTGTAAATTTCATGATTACATTCATGTAAATATTGCAAAAATCGCGCTACAAGAAGGCCCTGTCCTAAGCTACGATATACATGACAGTACACAAGGAAAATATATAACAGTTTCTACTCACGAGTAATTTTTAAATTACTCGTGTTCACTATGCTCGCTTTATAGAACAATACAACCAATCTCCAGTGCCGCTTCGGACCTTTCGTCCTACGGCATGGTTTGGAGACCGGAGGGACAGTTAAAGTTTTTGTCTCACCAGTGTCGAGACACCAGAATACCATTGGTTACCTTAGAATCTCTGCCGCTGCTGTCTCTGCCAGTGTTGTCTCCGTCGCTGTTATCAAGGTTGTCCTCAGGTCATCTCAAGGAATGTCCAAGGTCTAAACAAAACAAAGCATTTCGCATTGCAGGAGGCACCGTTCGTAGAACGTTAAACTGCGTTCCGTTCCGATTTTACAAAGAAAGCTAATTGAATTTTGAAAACAGCGGATGAAAAAAAGTCGTAATTATATATCAAGAAACGTTAAGAGTAGATCGTAAGAATGATTAGTGTATGAATGATTTTCAGAATTGAGAATTCAAGGAGAAGTTATATATCGAACTATGTATCGAAACTTTCCGACAAGTACGTAGAAATAGAACATCTCTGTGTTTACGTTACTCACCTTCAAGGCGGAAGGTGCATCGCAGTTTCATAGGGTACAGCGATGCCTCACGAATTCGAGCAAAGTCTGTAACAAAAATAAGATGCACATCTTAAATACCTATTCCCTGAAAATTTCATGTCGGGGAATTTTTAATTTTTATTTATTTTATTGGTAGAACATACAATGTAAGGGTATGGAAATTTGATATAAAACTTGTAAGGACGTTTTGGAGAAAATTTTCAAGTAGCAACTGAAACTTGGGGAAAAATTGCGGGGTACATGCGAATTAAAATTTCAGCTCACCTATAAAAGATTTGCCCTTCGCCTGGGAGTGATTGTCGCCGTTCAACCATCCCGTCATTTGACTGTTCTGTAACAAAAAAATTAACGTTTTCATTAGTATAAGCCATCTTTGTATTTCTCGACTGTGAATTTTTATTTCTCGATCATGTGATACTTACTTTTTAAATTCGTGAAGCCTTGCCCGATGGAAATCCTTTCCACAGCTGCTCCTGTTGCACTGACTCTACTTCCGGCGCGGTATAATTGAAAAAAAGACAATTTGCGACAGAGAATTATTTTCGGCGAACAATTTGACTCTACTTTCGCGTGAAGTTATAAATTTAAGTGTATAATATGAAATACGAAGCAAACACTGGCTCTACTTTCGCGTAAAGTTATAAATTGAAGTGTATAATATGAAATACGAAGCAAACACTGACTCTACTTTCGCGTAAAATTACTAGAAATTTAACACTTATTAAAGTATATATAAAATGCGAAACAAACACTCCAGCGATGCCTCACGAATTCGGACAAAGTCTGTAACAAAAATAAAACGCAAAATATAAAATATTTGCTCTCTGAAAACTTGAAAATTCAGCTAATTTTTTATTTAGCATAAAAATGTTGCAAGTATTCTATGAGAACTGCAAAAGCTAATTAATACTTTATTTACGTTAATTAAATTGATGGAGAGAACAAAGTTAAGTTTGCAAGGGAATTGGCAAATATCAAAGTTATGACGTGTGTACGGAATAAAATTTCAACTTACCTTCACAGACTTTGCCCATCGCCAAGGAATGATTGTCGCTGCTCAACCATCCCGTCATTTGACTGTTCTGTAACAAACAAATTAACGTTTTGGTTAGTTTATATACATATTTTTTAATTAAAAAATTTCATTTCTCGAGCATCTTATACTTACTTTTAAAATTCGTGAAGCCTTGCCCGATGGAAGTCCTTTCCACAGCTGCTGCTCGATGCACTGTCTCTACTTCCGGTACGATCAATTTAAATAATATAAGGAAGCTACCGCGACCGAGAATCATTTCCGGCGAACAATTTTGACTCTACTTTCGCGGAGAAAAGAATTCTTAATATTTTTAATAATTATTCAAAAGATATTAATAATTATAATAGCGGGTTGCAAACACTGACTCTATGTCGCGTGAATTTGTTATAAATTGAAAAAATATTGAGTAATAAATATATACAGATATAAATATTAATATAATACGAAACAAGCACTGACTCTAGACCGCAATGCGCTCGGCCCCAAATTTTGCTGAAAATAAAAGGGTGGGGTGGGGAACACAAGAAAATCAAACAACCATGTTTTTCTTTTTCATATCAAATCAAGTGCTTGCTTCAAGAAATACTGCTTGAAAATTATGTCTTACTCATTGATTCGTCATGTTCTTTGTGTAATACAATACACTATTAATTAAATGTATAAACAATAAATACTGCGAGCTGCCACTGTTAAAGTTATAAGATTAGTCATGCTTATTCCCTATTACATATGAACACTAACCCCCTTCGATAAATTCACGAAAATCTTTATAGAAATTACGGACGAATCTAACGCAGGACCTTAACACCCTACATCGGCAAATACGATTTTTATTTACTTCTATACTTATGCCCTGAAACCTATGTAAATCCATTGCAGCGTCTCAAAACGGAAGGATAAGTCGTAACATGTAAATACCAAGTAAAAACGAATCGCGATTTATTTGTAGCATAGAATTGTAGCCGTCGAAATTTAACACCGCGAATTGGTAAACACTGTCAGAATAAGGAGCAGCTTTCTTGGAAGTCGACTATCGTATTGTAAATATTGACTGAATACTCGTATATTGTAAGAGGTTTCAAATAATCCCGAAAGATTTCAATCGTTGCATGTTTCCGTAGAACCGTATTAATTCGTAGAAATATAAATTCTATTCGTCGGATGTTCGACTCGATATCAATTAATATGAATATTGTATAAATTCAAACAAAATATCGCGAAGACCCGAAGTAAATGAAAATGTTACTTGCGTATGGCGTCGTAATATCTTACGTTTTGTTGCTCCACCGTGCACGTGTCCGATCGTGCCAGCCCGGAAGGTCGTTCAAAGGATACTCCGAGTCCTGCAAGCACACACGAGTAAACTATTAAATAACTGCGAAACAGTACAATAATTCCGTATAATCACCTTTCAGAGCAACAATAATCGCGGTCTTCGTCAATAAAATCGAAATACGAAGCTATAGAAGAAGTACTAATGTTGTAGACGAGAAAAGCACCGCGTAAATGTCGCGAGAGGTCAGTGACGTCACCAATTGCGTCGTAGTTATTTCGCGATTGTTACTAAATTCGTAATTATTATTGTCCAAATTGATTGATATGGTACAGCAGAAGACTATTACGTAGTAGATAAACAAGTGAACTATTTTTTAGCGGTCGGTAAACGAGGGCGATGTAAAAGAAAAGGTACTCACAGCGGATACGTGTTAACGGTTCCAAGTCCGGAGAGAGAAAGAGGTAGGTGACCGCTCAGGTAGGAGTGGGGACAGCTCGCGGCGGCTTGGTTGCCGCTCGGTGGGGGAAAAGCGAGCCAATCAGAATACGGCTGCATGTCACGCGCTACAAGGCCTATCCTCTAGCGCGCCAAAACCAGGGATTTTGAGAAATTTCAAACAAAGAATTATAATATTTCGAAATAAGAGATTTGAGCATGAATTATTAAAATAGTTATTAAGTAGAAAGATCTCCACCGGTAATATGTAGAAGATATATCGTTTAGAGCAGAGAAACGAATCTTTTTACTTATTTAAATAACAAGAAGTTATTCTTTACGTGATAATATAGTATTAATGTTAAATGACGATATAAATCAATATTAGAATTTAAAACAATTTGGGTACCAAAACCGTGAGAGCCGATCACATAACTTCAAAAATAACAAAAGGTCTGCCTTTTTTCACTTTGTCTTTAAGTTTGTGGCTTTCTCATGAAGACCATATTTATAATGTTTCCAATTTACATTCGCAGAATAAGAGCATTATGGAGTCAGTTTATTATGCTATATGTACGAGTGAATGAACAACCGAAACAATAGAGACAGCATGATCGCATGAGCAACAGTGATAAAGAGAAAACATCTGACCACCGTTGACTCATCTCCAATGCGAGGCTTAACTTCTACTTAATCGCGTAATCTTAAAGCTACCTTAAACGCAAATTCTTCATCGGCCCAGTCAGAGGGTCTGGCTTACACCGACACAGTGCCCCCCCCCCCCCCCCCCCAACGGACGGTATGAAGCACATATGTCAAGACACTCGTCGGTCTTCTGGACAGGGGCTGCAATTGGGATAGGAAGTAAGTAACGAGGACGGCTACACGAGAAAAACGTTTCCCTTCTTTCGCATATTTTCGAGAGCATGGAATTGAGTTACGATGACACTCTTGCATTCAATTTTACGCTTAGGTGACATTTTTAAATCTAACTTAAATCTTACTGGAAGTATCTTAACGCTAAACGATGTCTTCTTTCGAGGTGATGACTGGAACTTTTAATCAACGAAGAGTTAAAGAATTGTTGTCACCAAAGAAAGAAAACGAATAGTCAGAGATAAAAGCGAACAAATCTGCCCAACGTTGACTCTTCTTCGATGCGAAGCTTAATTTCTACTTAATCGCGTAACCTTAAAGCTAACTTAAACGCAAATTCTTAGATGTAAATAATTGTAAGACTAGGAATCCGAACATTCGGTAGCCAAGGCTGCCGAATATTCGGATTTCGTGGCTATTCGCTCGATATCACTTGCTATTTAGTACTACTATTTAACAAAATATCGTACTAAAAGCACGTTTAATAAAAGTTAAAATCATAGCAAGTGATATCGACCCAGGTCCCACCGCGAGGAGGTTGCCACGAAACGGGACCCAAAAATGCATGCCCAACCAACCTCCATTTCATTCTGCTCTTCCTCTGAGACACTTTCCCTCGACATTGACGAATTCAATGTCGGGAGAAAGTGTAGCAGAGGAATCGCCGACTCTACTTTACTTATTCCGTTTCGCGAAAAGAGATAGACACCCGCCGAATGGTGTCGATCTCCCTTTACAATATTTACTTATTCGACATTCCTAATTCTTATCTTACTTTCCGCACGCAATCACTCTTACAAAACCATAATATCGCATCCATGCTCAAGAAATATCCGAGAAGAAGGCAAACGACTTTGAAAAGCAAAATGAAAACGCGATCGCGAAAGGGGGAAGAAAGTTAGTCTTCTGCGGCTGGAGTCCAGTTGCACCCCTTCCTGAGACGGACTGGGTTGGTACGATCTGTAGCTGAACCGGATTATTTGCCAGGCGGGTCAGGATCCAACTTGAACCACGACGGGGTTGCGTCTTTGAGCCCTCGGGTCGTACGTCGACCGATGACAAATGCGATCATCCGGTCGGTGGTGGAGCACTGGCCAGTCGCGTACCGTAACTGGACGCGGTGAGTGCCAGAGGTTACGTCTTACAACGACGAGGCTGTGTAACGTGGCGGCTTATCGGCCCAGTCAGAGGGTCCGGCTTACACCAAGACAGTGGTCCCCCAACGATCGGTATGAACCACATATGTCGTAAGTCGATCGTACGACCTTCGGCTCAAAGACCAACCCTGAAGACGTCACTGGACCGTAGTACAACGCTCCTGCTTCCGCACCGCCACAGAAACACTCGTCAGTCGACTGGGCAGGAGGTGCAACTAAGGTAAGTGGTAAGTAACGGGGATGGCTAAATGAAAGAAACATTTGCCTTCTTTCGTATATTTCGGGAACATGGAATTGAGTTACGTTTACACTCATAAATTCAATCTTACGCTTAGGTGATATTTTTAAATCTAACTTAAACCTTACTCGGAACTATCTTAATGCTAAACGATGTCTTCTTCGGAGATGATGACTGGAAGTTTTAATCAACGAAGAGCGAAAGATTGGAGAAGAAGGAGAAGACGTAGAGATGTGATAAAATTGTTGTCACCAAAAAAAAAAAACGAATAGTCAGAGATAAAAGAGAACAAACCTGCCCAACGTTGACTCTTCTTCGATGCGAAGCTTAATTTCTACTTAATCGCGAAATCTTAAAGCTAACTTAAACGCAAATTCTTAGATGTAACTAAAACTAGGAATCCGAACATTCGGTAGCCAGGGCTACCGAATATTCGGATTTCGTGGCTATTCGCTCGATACCACTTGCTATTTAGTATTATTATTGAACAAAGGATCGTGCTAAAAGCACATTTAATAAAATTTAAAATCATAGCAAGTGATATCGACCCAGGTCCCACCGCGAGGAGGTTGCCACGAAACGGGACCCAAAAATGCATGCCCAACCAACCTCCATTTCATTTTGCTCTTCCCCTGAGAAACTTTCCCTCGACATTGACGAATTCAATGTCGAGAGAAAGTGTAGCAGAGGAATCGCCGACTCTACTTTTCTCATCCCGTTTCGCGAAAAGAGATAGACACCCGCCGAATGGTGTCGATATCCCTTTACAATATTTGCTTATTCTAAACTAAACTAAACTCTTAAATCTAGCCTTACTTACTATTTGCAGTAAGTACAGGAAGAGAATAAACTATAGGGAAGCAGATCGCAGCAGCCTTTAACTTCGTTCGAGAAGAGAGGCAGATTATTATATCGTATTAATTTCTCAGCATTAGAAATTGTTATAATGAACGAATTATTTTTGAATGTATTAGAGGTTAATTTTTCTTGCAACTAAGATCCTGCCTGTAGCATTGCTAAATTTCATTAAAACCTAGTAAGACATCTATCCGAGGACTAAGTTCTCTTAAACTTAAAAGCTTTCCTATTCAGTAACTTACTATTCTTAAAATTAAAAGTCTGCCTGTTCGGTTAATAACTTGTCTTAGAACAAGATATTAATAATTTGTCTTAAAGCTAAAAACCTGCCTATTCGTTAACTAACTCGTCTTAAAATTAAAATCCTGCCTATTCTGATAGGAACATACATTAAAATTAAGAGTTGACCACCTCCATAAAGACGATATCTTGCCTTAATATTTAAAACCTGCCTATTCAGTGACTAACTCATTTTAAAGCTAATAGCCTGCCTATTCAGCGACTAACTCATCTTAAAGCTAATACCCTGCCTATTCAGTGATTAACTCGTCTTAAAACTAAACGCCTGCCTATTCTGAAACTAACTCGCCTTAAAATTAAGAGCTGGCCGGCTCGATACATGCACTATTTTGTCTTAAAATTTAAAACCTGTCTATTCAACAACTAACTCGTCTTAAAACTAAACGCCTGCCTATTCTGAAACTAATTCGCCTTAAAATTAGGAGCTGGCTGGCTCGATAAATGAATGTCTTGTCTTAAAATTTAAAACCTGCCTATTCAGTAACTAACTCGTCTTAAAATTCGAAGCCTGACTTTTCGATAGCTAAGTTTTATAAAAATTAAAGTCCCATATATTCGATAATTAAGAGCTCTTAGAAGTAACGTCGTTACCATGTTTCCTTAATAACGAATAACCTGCCTATTAAGGAATTAAGTTCAATTCCAAAATGTTTGATAGTTAAAACCTCATGCAAAATATATAGGATTTAAGTTTCTTGAAAAATAAGGAATAGCCTTCTCCGAAAACTTAGTTTATCCGGTTACAAAAATATACTTAAACCAAACATCTGCTTGTGCGATGTGTAGATTCCATTGAAACTGAAGAAATTGCCTCCCGATAACAAAGACCTTCTAAATTCCTGAGAATCGGATTTAACTGACACCTGAAATCTTTTGAGAATCAGAGACTTAACTATACGAAAACTAATTTTACCAGTTTCGATGATAATCTCAAATCGTTGGTTATCATCGTCATCACCATCATCGTCATCGTTATCGTGGAAGATCGGAATATTATACATTAAAAGAGAACGACCCACTTTCGCTACAGTATACACAGAATATCATATACGCGAGAAAACTCGAAAGAAAATTCGCCATCGATCTAAAGTCCTCGATTGCACTATCATAAAGTAAGAATGCGAGCTTATGGAACTCCATGTAATTGCAAATGTACGATAAAAATAAACCATGATTTGTGCAAAACATTTGGGAAAATGTATCGGCGGAACTTTATCCTCGATGAAAAATTGAATTGAGAAAACAGGTAATTCGAACGGCCAACAGTCACAGTATCAATATTATTGTAGAATAAGATGAAATATTTTGACAATATATTAATTTAATTAATAGTTCGTAATGTTCCATTTGACAAACGCTTGCGAAAACAGCTTCACTTTATTATTAATCATAGTTATTTTAATCGTAAAAAGAACGCGAGCACCTGTTTCCGAAGCGCTACGGAAATTCGCGGCTAACGGAATCGCGAGTATCTTTCCGAGGTGCTGTCAATTTTCGCAACACTAATTTCGCGTACGAGCAATAATCGCGAGCGCCTACGCGAGGCGCTGTGAATTTTCGCAACACTAATTTTGCGACGAGCAAAATCGCGAGCATCTTAGCGAGACGCTGTGAATTTTCGCAACGCTAAGTTCGCGAAGAGTGATCGAACAAAATCGCGGGCAACCTCTACCGAGGTGCACTTTTAATTTCGCAACTCTAATAATCGCGAATATTTTATACAATTGACGGGATAGTATCCCGCACTGGCGTCATGACGTAGACGCAGTACTGTACTGCGATATTAATCGCAATTCTGCGATATTAACCGCAATTTTGCGATATTAATCGCAGTGTTGCGATTTTTCGCAGAGCTGAAATCGCGAATATAATATCGAACAAACCGTGTACTTAGTTTCGCAACACTACTTTAAAAAAGAAAGAGAATTGTAAATCGCGTATACATTTTCGCAACACTACTTTGAAAAATAAAGAAAAGGGCAAAATCGCGTATAAATTTTCGCTACACTACCCTGAAAAATAAAGAAAAGAGCAAAATCGCGTGTAAATTTTCGCAACACCACCCTGAAAAATAAAGAAAACAGCAATATCGCGTATAAATTTTCGCCACACTACTTTGAAAAAGTAAAGAAAAGGACAAAATCGCGTTTAAATGTTCGCTACACTACCCTGAAAAATAAAGAAAAGAGCAAAATCGCGTATAAATTTTCGCAACACTACTTTATAAAATAATGAAAAAAGCAAAGACGCGTATTGTTATTTTCGCGACACTAATTTCACGGACGAAGCCGAATTCGCAGCTTTTTGCTGCGATGCGGCGAAGCAACTAACTACCACACAACTATTACTACTACTACTACAAGCGAACATAGTGACAAAGTAGTAACGTAAAACATAAACTTACTGTATATTTCTGAAAGAAAAAGGAAAGAATTAGGGTTACAACCTGAAAATCCTAACGAGAATGATTAATTAATATAATAAAAGCGGCGTAAGAAATTTCAATAAATAACATGACTTTAAATGAGAATTGAAATCTATTAAAGTGACTCTACGTAGAGCATTGACACTCTATATGCAAATGAATTTAAAAGTGAATTGTAATTGACTAAAAGTGACTCTACTGAGATCATTGAAATTTGTCGGTCAATACCATCGTCAAAGTAATTCGTCGAAAAATTCAATATACATTCGTTATTATTACTTTGACAATGGAATTGACCATCCGCGAAATTCTTACATACTAAACATCCTAGAAAAATCGTTACTACTCGCGACTATGGTACTAATTACCATAATCGCGGTCACTATGTTCGCAAACTACTAGCACACATAAAATACAACCAGTCGTTCGGTGCCGTTTCGGACCATTCGTCCTGCGGCATGATCGAACGACCGGAGGAACTTTGAATTTTGTCACTCACCAACCGAAGAAAGTGATAGTTGAAAAGTGTTTACCTCCACGTTGAGATCGTAGTCCATGGTCCGGCTGCATCCATGGTCCGGCTGCATCCATGGTTGGGCTGCGTCCATGGCCTGGCTGCATCCATGGCCTGGAGATTGTCCTTTCTTTAACACAAGAGAAGACAACATTATAGAATCTCTAAGGAGAATTATTTGAATATACGGTGGGTAAAATTAAACTCTAATTTAATTCTCTTAACCGTTTGAGTCTCAGGATATATTGGACAAATTTTGAGAGAAATAAAACAATTTTCTTTATAGAGATAGAATATAACGGATCTTTTTGATACTGAGACTCAAACGGTTAAAGTGAACTTTAAGTTCCAATTGAAATAGGGGTCGATTAATGAAAATGTTAGTGAAATAATGAAACTTACATCCTCCATCGTCCACCGACTGCACGATGGAGGTCCTCTCCGCAGGAGCAGGTGCTGACCCGCGAGTTTCGCGATTTCGGTGATCGGTATTCGCGACCGGTACGTTGAAACGATTTACGGTACGAACGAACACTGGCTCTACTTGCGCGAATACTCGTTTCGAGTATGTTTTAAATATATGCGATACAAAACCCGGCACTGACTCTAAGACCGATAAATCGGTCGCAAATTTTAATATGCAAGCGTTTGTCAATGAAACATTACATTTATATAATCGAGATACTTTAATTATAAGGTATTGAAATTAAAATTATATCGTATACCGTGATTATATCGTATGTCGTTCGAATTACTATTGAATGACAAAATAATAAAAAATTTCAACGATACAGTTCCCCAAACGAGTTACACAGATCAAAGTCCCATTTCTAATTGAAGATTTCATAATTCTGTGAACTTCTAAGCGCGAATGTTATTCTATACTCGCACTACAGACTTTACGATAGTGCAATCGAGTTCTAGAAAGACGGCAGCTTCTACTAAATCATTTGAAAAATATCAAGAATCTCGAAACACGGGGAAATTGTAGCGAAAGTGAGTCATTTCTCATTTAACGTGAGTTCCAACTGATTGAGAATGGCCCAATATCCCAAAACCTTCTGCCGGAGATACTGTAAACAGAAATAACAATCGGACTTGAAAAAATGAATCTATTTTTGTGAAAATTAATTAAGAACTGACATTACGGTGGAAATTGAGGTGGAAATATTAAGCTACGATAATTGCGAGTTTCGAGGAAAGAGAAAATGAATTGATAACATAATACAACATCTACGGGAACCAACTATCGAAAATAAATGTGCAATATTTTAATGGTTATTTCACAACACGTTGTGTTCAATCGCTTAAATTAATTAGAAACACTGGCGCGAAACCGTAACTTTAAGTTATTGACATTTACACGAAGTAATCACTTTATGTCACTGACACTATAACAACACGTTGTATTTAATCGCTTAAATTATTCAAAATCACTTGCACAAAACTATCACTTTGTGTCACTAACACTTCCACAAAACGTTATATTTAATTGTCGAAATAATTTAAAAATACTTGCACAAAATTGTCACTTGATGTCACTGACACATCCACAAAACCTTGTATTTAATTGTCGAAATAATTTAATAACACTTGCACAAAACTGCCACTTGATGTCACGGACACATCCACAAAACGTTGTATTCAATTGTTAAAATGATGTAAAATCACTACAAGTAACGATCACTTGATGTCACTGATACTTCCACAAAACGTTGTATTTAATTGTCGAAATTATTTAAAAACACTTGCACAAAACTGTCACTTGATGTAACTGACCCATCTACAAAACCTTGTATTTAATTGTCGAAATAATTTAAAAACACTTGCACAAAACTGTCACTTGATGTCACTGACACATCCACAAAACCTTGTATTTAATTGTTGAAATAATTTAAAAAGACTTGCACAAAACTGCCACTTGATGTCACTGATACTTCCACAAAACGTTGTATTTAATTGTCGAAATTATTTAAAAACACTTGCACAAAACTGTCACTTGATGTTACTGACACATCCACAAAACCTTGTATTTAATTGTCGAAATAATTTAAAAACACTTGCACAAAACTGTCACTTGATATCACTGACACATCCACAAAACCTTGTATTTAATTGTCGAAATAATTTAAAAACACTTGCACAAAACTGTCACTTGATGTCACTGACACATCCACAAAACCTTGTATTTAATTGTTGAAATAATTTAAAAACACTTGCACAAAACTGTCACTTGATGTCACTGACACATCCACAAAACCTTGTATTTAATTGTCGAAATAATTTAAAAACACTTGCAGGTAACTGGCACCTGAGGTCACTGATACTTCCACAAAACGTTGTATTTAATTGTTAAAATGATGTAAAAACACTACAAGTAACTATCACTTGATGCCACTAATACTTCCACAAAACATTGTATTTAATTGTTAAAATTATTTAATATCACTTTTAATTTATTGTTTAAGTAGTTTAATATTATAGCACACATGCACTAATAGTCGTAATCCAAGATCAAGAGTGACTAGGTACCCATATGCAAGTGCACAAATATACATAGGGACCAACCTGTCAAATCACGCGACCCGTTCGATGTCTGAAGCTGTACTGTGCTCTCCCGCCTCAGCGAGGTGGCTCGCTGAACATGCGTAGTGCACCTTACGTATTGAGATCCCCTTTCTCCATGGATAATTTTGCAAACTTCGGTTATTACAATAATTTTCGTCAATAATCGTTTATTACAGATGTAATTATTATTTAATAACTTGTCTCTGCTTATTTTTAATAAATCTTATGGTGAATAAAAATTATAGGAGTGAAGTACGTGAGTTTATAATTGACGATGTACTTTTCAATGCTTACGAATATTTGATTCTTTGTGTAATACTTTTATCTTATTGATAAATAATATATTTGCAAATATCTTCGATGAATTTCAAGCAACCTCCAATATTATTTGGGGAATAAAATGTAAGAAATATATAAGGAAAGGATTTTCGAAGGTAGACACCTCGTTCGCCGACTGCGCGTGCTAAGCTAGTTTACCAACCGCACCAACTCGATACTCTGATTGGACGAACGATGCAAAAGGAAGAAAAAACGAAAATTATTGTTGTTATAATTTAGTTAGAGACAACGGAACTGTTCCACGCTGAACGTATTCAGTTTTTGGCAGATATTATCTCTCAAAACGGAGGGTTCAAATACATTTCATACCATCAAAATAGAAGGTTCCTGCTTGACTGCAATCCGATAGCGATAACGTTATCAAGAACTTCTATTTTATAGACGGTCGAACAAGTTGAAATATTTTACCATCCCTTATTTTGTTATCATCCCGCTGCTTTAACGAACACGGTTAACATCCTAGTCCAAATAAAATATGTTTTGCAATATTTCATCCCAACAAAGTAAGCATTACTGTATGCCAGTATAATGCAATTATATCTTTTATAATCTATAGTATCTTCTATGATATAGTAATTAAACCAATACAACCAATTCCTATTACTATCATGATTTTCTCCGGTACAATACATTTCCAATTGTGTTCTCAAGCCTTTCGTCGAGCCATTCAGGCAGACTTTCAAGTTGAATTCCTTTGCAACCATTTGACAAAACGCACTCCATTACATACGTCCTTTATTCCCTGACATTTGCAAATCGATACACAATGCTTCCGAAGCACATTTACGAATGTTGCACAACAGATCGCCGGAGGCTTTTTTGTAAAGGTCAAGTGCTTGGATCCACACGTTTACCATGGAATTTGCAATACAAAATTCTCCATTCGCATGTATATTTTACTAGTATGCAAATACTTGACAACCTCGACCGACGAAAGAATAATAATTCTGCACAACCTCTACGCGATATATTAGGAAACATCAACAAAAGAGCTTTCACCGTCTAACCAGCTGCATAATAAATTTTCGAGGCTGCATAACAAATATTCAAATTTTACGATAACACGATAACAATAATTCGAAATTATTCTCTATATTTTTTACGACTATCCCATTTATCAGGGCTTCGAATAAGCGCGAAAATAATATTATATATTCAGTATTTAATATTTTGATGACGCTCCCGTCAATTTTCTCACATTCGCTGTATGGTCCGAGGGAAAATCGATGGAACTTCGTTAACTATGATTTCTCCCCAACGTGGCCACCGTAAAGCAATTATCAGTCGAAGAGAGAATGTCTTCTGAGCATTTACTCCCTTTCATTGGCGAAAATGGCATTGGAGGTCGAATTACCCCGGTTTTTGCATCGTCGCTTTGTCAGCCAACGATATTTCGCACCGTTCAACCGAGAGCATCGTCGAGCCTCCACTTCTATCCACGAATCTAACGCGATAGATCAAAGTTTTTCGATTTCAATTCGCGCAAACAGCGAATTCTCTGTACGATGACTTTCATCGGCTTTCCTCTCACCATTTAGCAGGAAATGTTTGGAAAAGCGAGGTAAAAATCGAGTAGGAAGCGGAAATATCGTACTCTTTGTTCCGCGCAACGTTTCTGTCCTCCCCAGTTTTCTCTCTGTGCTCCTCCTCTACACGCATTTCCTAGCATCGGAACAAAATGATAGGAATGCCAATCAACGAAAGTTTGACGAAACGCAAAAAATTTATTGAAACGCAGTAATCACATTGTCGAAGGTCGCCGTGAGCTCGGTTTAATAAAACGCTTTTTGCCGCACCGTGCATACGTGCGGCTTTTTTCTTCCATTGCCGATCCGCGATCAATTCGTGAAAATATGAAATATGCGAATAACAGAGAGGAGAGATGCAAAGTGATAAAGAGAGAGAGAGAGAGACATATCTCGATGAAGAGTATTAGGATTTTCCGTCTGCTCTTACCTTTTATTTTTCTCATTGTACACCTTCCGATTGTACTCTTTGACGTTTATTAATTCAACGATTGGATATCTCGAGAAAGGGAGATTCGTTTTAAACAGTCGTCTTTGTAGATATCACGGGTCGCCGTTGCACGGGGAAAGTAATTGCACGGAAGTGGAGAATTATGCTGGTATTTATTTAAGTGTAAATTTTAATTGCATCTGATGCAGAATAATGTAAATCGACTGTGTAATGTATTCGGTGATCGCGATGTTAATAACTGCGAAAAACAAGCATCGATGGAACGTGAAATTTTAATCAAATCGAGCCACTGTCGTTTCACGACTCTCAAATAAACATAGTGATACGGTACTCAAAGAGAAATCTGACCTAAACGATAGGAAACACGACACCGTTGCGAAACGTCCAACCATCCTCTTGTACGTCGATTAGTCGGAAATGCCATTCGTTTTTAGCACAATTTATAAGTTGCTCGTTTCAACGGACAACGATATCCAGTGATTCCTGCTCACTCCTCACGATTCAGTGACAGGGGATTATTAAAATGGTGGAAAATAATAATGCACTTTGCGCTAAATATACTAATATATCATTAATTCATAAAGATCTAGGTATAAGCTACATAAGTGATTACATTCAAAAATTCTCCATACGCTTTTAACAAACGTGCCATAAAAGTAAAGATAAAGCTATTAATTCCATAGGAAATTATTCTCAGGTTGACCTTAACTATAAGAAGTATAAACATAAGCGAATCATTGATTTGTTACTTAGTCTCTAGCCTTGTACTTATTGTATATTACTTCAAGTCTTCTATGATGAGACAGGTTTTTATAATTTTCCTATCATTCTTCTAAACTATAGACAATCGCGTTAATTTGTTAAAAACTTAATTTACTAATGACTGGGGTGAAAGTTAATCTTGGTACCCAGTTATCGTATCTTTATGTAATTGTTTATTATTGTATATTGTAAATAAAAAAAAAAAAAAAAAAGAAAGTTACAAATAATTTCCCTTTCATGATTATCAATGGGGCTCGTTGTTCACTTAATCATGAAGAACAATAAATTCTCGAATGGTACTGTTTGGATGCTTTGCAGGTATGTTTCTTAGACTATATGGAAGCAATATATACAAAGATTTCAACCGTCTACGTGTTCCAATCATTGTTCTACTTGTCGAAATTTACAAATAATTTCCTTTAAAGGATTAACAATGGGGCTCGTTGTTCACTTAAACTTGAAGAACAATAAATTGGCGAATTGTACTGTTTGGATGCTTTGCATATATGTTTCTTAGACTATATAGAAGCAATATATACAAAGAATTCAACCGGCTACCTGTTCCATTCATTGTTCTACTTGTCGAAAATTACAAATAATTTCCTTTAAAGGATTAACAATGGGGCTCGTTGTTCACTTAAACTTGAAGAACAATAAATTGGCGAATTGTACTGTTTGGATGCTTTGCACATATGTTTCTTAGACTATATAGAAGCAATATATACACAGATTTCAACTGTCTACCTGTTCCATTCATTGTTCTACTTGTCGAAAGATACAAATAATTTCCGATAAAGAATTAACCATTGGGGCTCATTGTTCACTTAAACTAGAGGAACAAAAAATTGGCGAATTGTACTGTTTGGATGCTTTGCATATATGTTTCTTAGACTATATAGACGCAATATATACAAGGATTTCAACCGTCTACCTGTTCCATTCATTGTTCTACTTGTCGAAAGTTACAAATAATTACCGATAAAGGATTAACGATTGGGGCTCATTGTTCACTTAAACTTGAAGAACAAAAAATTGGCGAATTGTACTGTTTGGATGCTTTGCATATATGTTTCTTAGACTATATAGAAGCAATATATACAAAGAATTCAACCGTATACCTGTTCCATTCATTGTTCTACTTGTCGAAAGTTACAAATAATTTCCGATAAAGGATTAACAATGGGGCTCATTGTTCACTTAAACTTGAAGATCAAAAAATTGGCGATTGTTACTGTTTAGATGCTTTGCATATATGTTTCTTAGATTATATAGAAGCAATATATACAAAGATTTCAACCGTCTACCTGTTCCATTCATTGTTCTACTTGTCGAAAGTTACAAATAATTTCCGATAAAGGATTAACAATGGGGCTCATTGTTCACTTAAACTTGAAGAACAAAAAATTAGCGAATGGTACTGTTTGGATGCTTTGCGTATATATTTCTTAGACTATATGGAAGCAATATATACAAAGATTTCAACCGTCTACCTGTTCCATTCATTATTCTACTTGTCGAAAGTTACAAATAATTTCCGATAAAGGATTAACAATGGGGCTCATTGTTCACTTAAACTTGAAGATCAAAAAATTGGCGACTGGAACTGTTTGGATGCTTTGCATATATGTTTCTTAGACTATATAGAAGCAATATATAAAAAGATTTCAACCGTCTACCAGTTCCATTCATTGTTCTACTTGTCGAAAGTTACAAATAATTTCCGATAAAGGATTAACAATGGGGCTCATTGTTCACTTAAACTTGAAGAACAAAGAATTGGCGAATGGTACTGTTTGGATGCTTTGCATATATGTTTCTTAAATTATATAGAAGCAATATATACATTGATTTCAACCGTCTACCTGTTCCATTCATTGTTCTACTTGTCGGAAGTTACAAATAATTTCCATTAAAGTATTAACAATGGGGCTCGTAGTTCACTTAAACATGAAGATGAAATAATTGGCGAATTGTTCTGTTTGGATGCTTTGCATATATGTTTCTTAGATTATATAGAAGCAATATATACAAAGATTTCAACCGTCTACCTGTTCCATTCATTGTTCTACTTGTCGAAAATTACAAATAATTTCCGATAAAGGATTAACCATTGGGGCTCATTGTTCTCTTAAACTTGAAGAACAAAATATTGGCGAATTGTACTGTTTGTATGCTTTGAATATATGTTTCGTAGACTATATAAAAGCAATATATACAATGATTTCAGCCGTCTACATGATCCATTCATTGTTCTACTTGTCGAAATTTACAAATAATTTCCTTTAAAGGATTAACAATGGGGCTCGTAGTTCACTTAAACTTGAAGAACAAAAAATTGGCGAATTGTACTGTTTGGATGCTTTGCATATATGTTTCTTAGACTATTTAGAAGCAATATATAGAAAGATTTCACCCGTCTACCTGTACTATTCATTGTTCTACTTGTAGAATGTTACAAATAATTTCCATTTCATGATTATCAATGGGGCTCGCTGTTCACTTAAACGTGAAGATCAAAAAATTGGCGATTGTTACTGTTTAGATGCTTTGCATATAGGTTTCTTAGACTATATAGAAGCAACATATACAAAGATTTCAACCGTCTACCTCTTCTACTTATTGTTCTACTTGTAGAAAGTTACAAATAATTTCCGTTTCATGATTATCAATGGGGCTCGTTGTTCACTTAAACTTGAAGAACAAGAAATTGGCGAATGGTACTGATTGGATGCTTTGCATATATGTTTCTTAGATTACATAGAAGCAATATATACAAAGATTTCAACCGTCTACCTGTTCCATCCATTGTTCTACTTGTCGCAAGTTACAAATAATTTCCGTTAAAGTATTAATAATGGGGCTCGTAGTTCACTTAAACTTGAAGAACAAAGAATTGGCGAATGGTACTGTTTGGATGCTTTGCATATATGTTTCTTAAATTATATAGAAGCAATATATACATTGATTTCAACCGTCTACCTGTTCCATTCATTGTTCTACTTGTCGGAAGTTACAAATAATTTCCGTTAAAGTATTAACAATGGGGCTCGTAGTTCACTTAAACATGAAGATGAAATAATTGGCGAATTGTTCTGTTTGGATGCTTTGCATATATGTTTCTTAGATTATATAGAAGCAATATATACAAAGATTTCAACCGTCTACCTGTTCCATTCATTGTTCTACTTGTCAAAAATTACAAATAATTTCCGATAAAGGATTAACCATTGGGGCTCATTGTTCTCTTAAACTTGAAGAACAAAATATTGGCGAATTGTACTGTTTGTATGCTTTGCATATATGTTTCGTAGACTATATAAAAGCAATATATACAATGATTTCAGCCGTCTACATGATCCATTCATTGTTCTACTTGTCGAAATTTACAAATAATTTCCTTTAAAGGATTAACAATGGGGCTCGTAGTTCACTTAAACTTGAAGAACAAAAAATTGGCGAATTGTACTGTTTGGATGCTTTGCATATATGTTTCTTAGACTATTTAGAAGCAATATATAGAAAGATTTCTCCCGTCTACCTGTACTATTCATTGTTCTACTTGTAGAAAGTTACAAATAATTTCCATTTCATGATTATCAATGGGGCTCGCTGTTCACTTAAACTTGAAGATCAAAAAATTGGCGATTGTTACTGTTTAGATGCTTTGCATATATGTTTCTTAGATTATATAGAAGCAATATATACAAAGATTTCAGCCGTCTACCTGTTCCATTCATTGTTCTACTTGTCGAAAGTTACAAATAATTTCCGATAAAGGATTAACAATGGGGCTCATTGTTCACTTAAACTTGAAGAACAAGAAATTGGCGAATGGAACTGTTTGGATGCTTTGCATATATGTTTCTTAGACTATATAGAAGCAATATATAAAAAGATTTCAACCGTCTACCAGTTCCATTCTTTGTTCTACTTGCCGAAATTTACAAATAATTTCCTTTAAAGTATTAACAATGGGGCTCGTAGTTCACTTAAACTTGAAGAACAAAAAATTGGCGAATGGTACTGTTTGGATGCTTTGCATATATGTTTCTTAGATTATATAGAAGCAATATATACAAAGATTTCACCAATCTACCTGTACTATTCATTGTTCTACTTGTAGAAAGTTACAATTAATTTCCGTTAAAGGATTAACAATGGGGCTCGTAGTTCACTTAAACTTGAAGAGCAAAAAATTGGCGAATTGTACTGTTTGGACGCTTTGCATATATGTGTCTTGGACTATATAGAAGCAATATATACAAAGATTTCAACCGTCTACCTGTTCCATCCATTGTTCTACTTGTCGAAATTTACAAATTATTTCCTTTAAAGGATTAACAATGGGGCTCGTTGTTCACTTAAACTTGAAGAACAAAAAATTGGCGAATGGTACTGTTTGGATGCTTTGCATATATGTTTCTTAGATTATATAGAAGCAACATATACAAAGATTTCAACCGTCTACCTGTTCTATTCATTGTTCTTCTTGTCGAAAGTTAGAAATAATTTCCGTTTCATGATCATCAATGGGCCTCGTTGTTCACTTAAACTTGAAGAACAAAAAATTGGCGACTGGTACTGTTTGGATGCTTTGCATATATGTTTCTTAGACTATTTAGAAGCAATATATACAAAGATTTCAACCGTCTACCTGTTCCATTCATTGTTCTACTTGTCGCAAGTTACAAATAATTTCCGTTAAAGTATTAACAATGGGGCTCGTAGTTCACTTAAACTTGAAGAACAAAAAATTGGCGAATGGTACTGTTTGGATGCTTTGCATATATGTTTCTTAGATTATATAGAAGCAATATATACAAAGATTTCAACCGTCTACCTGTTCCATTCATTGTTCTGCTTGTCGAAAATTACAAATAATTTCCTTCGAAGGATTAACAATGGGGCTCGTAGTTCACTTAAAATTGAAGAACAAAAAATTGGCGAATGGTACTGTTTGGATGCTTTGCATATATGTTTCTTAGATTATATAGAAGCAATATATACAAAGATTTCACCCGTCTACCTGTACTATTCATTGTTCTACT
Organism: Cerceris ruficornis; assembly: GCA_963989415.1. NCBI lineage: Eukaryota > Metazoa > Arthropoda > Insecta > Hymenoptera > Crabronidae > Cerceris > Cerceris ruficornis. The sequence continues at coordinate 512,898 of CAXDIW010000460.1, forward strand.
TGTAGAAAGTTACAATTAATTTCCGTTAAAGGATTAACAATGGGGCTCGTAGTTCACTTAAACTTGAAGAACAAAAAATTGGCGAATTGTACTGTTCGGATGCTTTGCATATATGTTTCGTAGGCTATATAGAAGCAATATATACAATGATTTCAACCGTCTACCTGATCCATTCATTGTTCTACTTGTCGAAATTTACAAATAATTTCCTTTAAAGGATTAACAATGGGGCTCGTAGTTCACTTAAACTTGAAGAACAAAAAATTGGCGAATTGTACTGTTTGGATGCTTTGCATACGTGTTTTTTAGACTATTTAGAAGCAATATATAGAAAGATTTCACCCGTCTACCTGTACTATTCATTGTTCTACTTGTAGAAAGTTACAAATAATTTCCATTTCATGATTATCAATGGGGCTCGCTGTTCACTTAATCTTGAAGATCGAAAAATTGGCGATTGTTACTGTTTAGATGCATTGCATATATGTTTCTTAGATTATATAGAAGCAATATATACAAAGATTTCAACCGTCTACCTGTTCCATTCATTGTTCTACTTGTCGAAATTTACAAATAATTTCCGATAAAGGATTAACCATTGGGGCTCATTGTTCACTTAAACTTGAAGAACAAAAAATTAGCGAATGGTACTGTTTGGATGCTTTGCATATATGTTTCTTAGACTATTTAGAAGCAATATATAGAAAGATTTCACCCGTCTACCTGTACTATTCATTGTTCTACTTGTAGAAAGTTACAAATAATTTCCATTTCATGATTATCAATGGGGCTCGCTGTTCACTTAATCTTGAAGATCGAAAAATTGGCGATTGTTACTGTTTAGATGCATTGCATATATGTTTCTTAGATTATATAGAAGCAATATATACAAAGATTTCAACCATCTACCTGTTCCATTCATTGTTCTACTTGTCGAAAGTTACAAATAATTTCCGATAAAGGATTAACAATGGGGCTGGTAGTTGACTTAAACTTGAAGAACAAAAAATTGGTGAATTGTACTGTTTGGATGCTTTGCATATATGTTTCTTAGACTATTTAGAAGCAATATATAGAAAGATTTCACCCGTCTACCTGTACTATTCATTGTTCTACATGTAGAAAGTTACAAATAATTTCCATTTCATGATTATCAATGGGGCTCATTGTTCACTTAAACTTGAAGATCAAAAAATTGGCGACTGGTACTGTTTGGAAGCTTTGCATATATGTTTCTTAGACTATATAGAAGCAATATATAAAAAGATTTCCACCGTCTACCAGTTCCATTCATTGTTCTACTTGTCGAAAGTTACAAATAATTTCCGATAAAGGATTAACAATGGGGCTCATTGTTCACTTAAACTTGAAGATCAAAAAATTGGCGATTGTTACTGTTTAGATGCTATGCATATATGTTTCTTAGATTATATAGAAGCAATATATACAAAGATTTCAACCGTCTACCTGTTCCATTCATTGTTCTACTTGTCGAAAGTTACAAATAATTTCCGATAAAGGATTAACAATGGGGCTCATTGTTCACTTAAACTTGAAGATGAAATAATTGGCGAATTGTTCTGTTTGGATGCTTTGCATATATGTTTCTTAGATTATATAGAAGCAATATATACAAAGATTTCAACCGTCTACCTGTTCCATTCATTGTTCTACTTGTCGAAAATTACAAATAATTTCCGATAAAGGATTAACCATTGGGGCTCATTGTTCTCTTAAACTTGAAGAACAAAATATTGGCGAATTGTACTGTTTGTATGCTTTGCATATATGTTTCGTAGACTATATAAAAGCAATATATACAATGATTTCAGCCGTCTACATGATCCATTCATTGTTCTACTTGTCGAAATTTACAAATAATTTCCTTTAAAGGATTAACAATGGGGCTCGTAGTTCACTTAAACTTGAAGAACAAAAAATTGGCGAATTGTACTGTTTGGATGCTTTGCATATATGTTTCTTAGACTATTTAGAAGCAATATATAGAAAGATTTCTCCCGTCTACCTGTACTATTCATTGTTCTACTTGTAGAAAGTTACAAATAATTTCCATTTCATGATTATCAATGGGGCTCGCTTTTCACTTAAACTTGAAGATCAAAAAATTGGCGATTGTTACTGTTTAGATGCTTTGCATATATGTTTCTTAGATTATATAGAAGCAATATATACAAAGATTTCAGCCGTCTACCTGTTCCATTCATTGTTCTACTTGTCGAAAATTACAAATAATTTCCGATAAAGTATTAACCATTGGGGCTCATTGTTCACTTAAACTTGAAGAACAAAAAATTAGCGAATCGTACTGTTTGGATGCTTTGCGTATATGTATCTTAGACTATATGGAAACAATATATAAAAAGATTTCAACCGTCTACCAGTTCCATTCATTGTTCTACTTGTCGAAAGTTACAAATAATTTCCGATAAAGGATTAACAATGGGGCTCATTGTTCACTTAAACTTGAAGAACAAGAAATTGGCGAATGGTACTGTTTGGATGCTTTGCATATATGTTTCTTAGATTACATAGAAGCAATATATACAAAGATTTCAACCGTCTACCTGTTCCATCCATTGTTCTACTTGTCGCAAGTTACAAATAATTTCCGTTAAAGTATTAACAATGGGGCTCGTAGTTCACTTAAACTTGAAGAACAAAGAATTGGCGAATGGTACTGTTTGGATGCTTTGCATATATCTTTCTTAAATTATATAGAAGCAATATATACATTGATTTCAACCGTCTACCTGTTCCATTCATTGTTCTACTTGTCGGAAGTTACAAATAATTTCCGTTAAAGTATTAACAATGGGGCTCGTAGTTCACTTAAACATGAAGATGAAATAATTGGCGAATTGTACTGTTTGGATGCTTTGCATATATGTTTCTTAGATTATATAGAAGCAATATATACAAAGATTTCAACCGTCTACCTGTTCCATTCATTGTTCTACTTGTCGAAAGTTACAAATAATTTCCGATAAAGGATTAACAATGGGGCTCATTGTTCACTTAAACTTGAAGATCAAAAAATTGGCGATTGTTACTGTTTAGATGCTTTGCATAAATGTTTCTTAGATTATATAGAAGCAATATATACAAAGATTTCAACCGTCTACCTGTTCCATTCATTGTTCTACTTGTCGAAAGTTACAAATAATTACCGTTTCATGATTATCAATGGGCCTCGTTGTTCACTTAAACTTGAGGAACAAAAAATTGGCGACTGGAACTGTTTGGATGCTTTGCATATATGTTTCTTAGACTATATAGAAGCAATATATAAAAAGAATTCAACCGTCTACCAGTTCCATTCATTGTTCTACTTGTCGAAAGTTACAAATAATTTCCGATAAAGGATTAACAATGGGGCTCATTGTTCTCTTAAACTTGAAGAACAAAAAATTGGCGAATTGTACTGTTTGGATGCTTTGCATACGTGTTTTTTAGACTATTTAGAAGCAATATATAGAAAGATTTCACCCGTCTACCTGTACTATTCATTGTTCTACTTGTAGAAAGTTACAAATAATTTCCATTTCATGATTATCAATGGGGCTCGCTGTTCACTTAATCTTGAAGATCGAAAAATTGGCGATTGTTACTGTTTAGATGCATTGCATATATGTTTCTTAGACTATATAGAAGCAATATATAAAAAGATTTCAACCGTCTACCAGTTCCATTCATTGTTCTACTTGCCGAAAGTTACAAATAATTTCCGATAAAGGATTAACAATGGGGCTCATTGTTCACTTAAACTTGAAGAACAAAGAATTGGCGAATGGTACTGTTTGGATGCTTTGCATATATGTTTCTTAAATTATATAGAAGCAATATATACATTGATTTCAACCGTCTACCTGTTCCATTCATTGTTCTACTTGTCGGAAGTTACAAACAATTTCCGATAAAGGATTAACCATTGGGGCTCATTGTTCACTTAAACTTGAAGTACAAAATATTGGCGAATTGTACTGTTTGTATGCTTTGCATATATGTTTCGTAGACTATATAGAAGCAATATATACAATGATTTCAACCGTCTACATGATCCATTCATTGTTCTACTTGTCGAAATTTACAAATAATTTCCTTTAAAGGATTAACAATGGGGCTCGTAGTTCACTTAAACTTGAAGAACAAAAAATTGGCGAATTGTACTGTTTGGATGCTTTGCATATATGTTTCTTAGACTATTTAGAAGCAATATATAGAAAGATTTCTCCCGTCTACCTGTACTATTCATTGTTCTACTTTTCGAAAGTTAGAAATAATTTCCATTTCATGATTATCAATGGGGCTCGCTGTTCACTTAAACTTGAAGAACAATAAATTGGCGAATTGTACTGTTTGGATGCTTTGCATATATGTTTCTTAGACTATATAGAAGCAATATATACAATGATTTCAACCGTCTACCTATTCCATTCTTTGTTCTACTTGCCGAATTTACAAATAATTTCCTTTAAAGGATTAACAATGGGGCTCGTAGTTCACTTAAACTTGAAGAGCAAAAAATTGGCGAATTGTACTGTTTGGACGATTTGCATATATGTTTCTTAGACTATATAGAAGCAATATATACAATGATTTCAACCGTCTACCTATTCCATTCATTGTTCTACTTGCCGAAATTTACAAATAATTTCCTTTAAAGGATTAACAATGGGGCTCGTAGTTCACTTAAACTTGAAGAGCAAAAAATTGGCGAATTGTACTGTTTGGACGCTTTGCATATATGTTTCGTAGACTATATAGAAGCAATATATACAAAGATTTCAACCGTCTACCTGTTCCATTCATTGTTCTACTTGTCGAAAGTTACAAATAATTTCCGATAAAGTATTAACAATGGGGCTCACTGTTCACTTAAACTTGAAGAACAATAAATTGGCGAATTGTACTGTTTGGATGCTTTGCATATATGTTTCTTAGACTATATAGAAGCAATATATACAATGATTTCAACCGTCTACCTATTCCATTCATTGTTCTACTTGCCGAAATTTACAAATAATTTCCTTTAAAGGATTAACAATGGGGCTCGTAGTTCACTTAAACTTGAAGAGCAAAAAATTGGCGAATTGTACTGTTTGGACGATTTGCATATATGTTTCTTGGAATATATAGAAGCAATATATACAAAGATTTCAACCGTCTACCTGTTCCATTCATTGTTCTACTTGTCGAAATTTACAAATAATTTCCTTTAAAGGATTAACAATGGGGCTCGTAGTTCACTTAAACTTGAAGAACAAAAAATTGGCGAATTGTACTGTTTGGATGCTTTGCATATGTGTTTTTTAGACTATTTAGAAGCAATATATAGAAAGATTTCACCCGTCTACCTGTACTATTCATTGTTCTACTTGTAGAAAGTTACAAATAATTTCCATTTCATGATTATCAATGGGGCTCGCTGTTCACTTAAACTTGAAGATCAAAAAATTAGCGATTGTTACTGTTTGGATGCTTTGTATATATGTTTCTTAGATTATATAGAAGCAATATATACAAAGATTTCAACCGTCTACCTGTTCCATTCATTGTTCTGCTTGTCGAAAATTACAAATAATTTCCTTTGAAGGATTAACAATGGGGCTCGCTGTTCACTTAAACTTGAAGATCAAAAAATTGGCGATTGTTACTGTTTAAATGCTTTGCATATAGGTTTCTTAGACTATATAGAAGCAACATATACAAAGATTTCAACCGTCTACCTGTTCCATTCATTGTTCTGCTTGTCGAAAATTACAAATAATTTCCGATAAAGGATTAACAATGGGGCTCATTGTTCACTTAAACTTGAAGATCAAAAAATTGGCGATTGTTACTGTTTAGATGCTTTGCATATATGTTTCTTAGATTATATAGAAGCAATATATACAAAGATTTCAGCCGTCTACCTGTTCCATTCATTGTTCTACTTGTCGAAAATTACAAATAATTTCCGATAAAGTATTAACCATTGGGGCTCATTGTTCACTTAAACTTGAAGAACAAAAAATTAGCGAATCGTACTGTTTGGATGCTTTGCGTATATGTATCTTAGACTATATGGAAACAATATATAAAAAGATTTCAACCGTCTACCAGTTCCATTCATTGTTCTACTTGTCGAAAGTTACAAATAATTTCCGATAAAGGATTAACAATGGGGCTCATTGTTCACTTAAACTTGAAGAACAAGAAATTGGCGAATGGTACTGTTTGGATGCTTTGCATATATGTTTCTTAGATTACATAGAAGCAATATATACAAAGATTTCAACCGTCTACCTGTTCCATCCATTGTTCTACTTGTCGCAAGTTACAAATAATTTCCGTTAAAGTATTAACAATGGGGCTCGTAGTTCACTTAAACTTGAAGAACAAAGAATTGGCGAATGGTACTGTTTGGATGCTTTGCATATATCTTTCTTAAATTATATAGAAGCAATATATACATTGATTTCAACCGTCTACCTGTTCCATTCATTGTTCTACTTGTCGGAAGTTACAAATAATTTCCGTTAAAGTATTAACAATGGGGCTCGTAGTTCACTTAAACATGAAGATGAAATAATTGGCGAATTGTACTGTTTGGATGCTTTGCATATATGTTTCTTAGATTATATAGAAGCAATATATACAAAGATTTCAACCGTCTACCTGTTCCATTCATTGTTTTACTTGTCGAAAGTTACAAATAATTTCCGATAAAGGATTAACAATGGGGCTCATTGTTCACTTAAACTTGAAGATCAAAAAATTGGCGATTGTTACTGTTTAGATGCTTTGCATAAATGTTTCTTAGATTATATAGAAGCAATATATACAAAGATTTCAACCGTCTACCTGTTCCATTCATTGTTCTACTTGTCGAAAGTTACAAATAATTACCGTTAAAGTATTAACAATGGGGCTCATTGTTCACTTAGACTTGAAGATCAAAAAATTGGCGATTGTTACTGTTTAGATGCTTTGCATATAGGTTTCTTAGACTATATAGAAGCAACATATACAAAGATTTTAACCGTCTACCTGTTCTATTCATTGTTCTTCTTGTCGAAAGTTTGAAATAATTTCCGTTTCATGATTATCAATGGGCCTCGTTGTTCACTTAAACTTGAGGAACAAAAAATTGGCGACTGGAACTGTTTGGATGCTTTGCATATATGTTTCTTAGACTATATAGAAGCAATATATAAAAAGAATTCAACCGTCTACCAGTTCCATTCATTGTTCTACTTGTCGAAAGTTACAAATAATTTCCGATAAAGGATTAACAATGGGGCTCATTGTTCTCTTAAACTTGAAGAACAAAGAATTGGCGAATGGTACTGTTTGGATGCTTTGCATATATGTTTCTTAGATTATATAGAAGCAATATATACAAAGATTTCAACCGTCTACCTGTTCCATTCATTGTTCTACTTGTCGAAATTTACAAATAATTTCCTTTAAAGGATTAACAATGGGGCTCGTAGTTGACTTAAACTTGAAGAACAAAAAATTGGCGAATTGTACTGTTTGGATGCTTTGCATATATGTTTCTTAGATTATATAGAAGCAATATATACAAAGATTTCAACCGTCTACCTGTTCTATTCATTGTTCTACTTGTCGAAAATTTGAAATAATTTCCGTTTCATGATTATCAATGGGCCTCGTTGTTCACTTAAACTTGAGGAACAAAAAATTGGCGACTGGAACTGTTTGGATGCTTTGCATATATGTTTCTTAGACTATATAGAAGCAATATATAAAAAGATTTCAACCGTCTACCAGTTCCATTCATTGTTCTACTTGTTGAAAGTTACAAATAATTTCCGATAAAGGATTAACAATGGGGCTCATTGTTCACTTAAACTTGAAGATCAAAAAATTGGCGACTGGAACTGTTTGGATGCTTTGCATATATGTTTCTTAGACTATATAGAAGCAATATATAAAAAGATTTCAACCGTCTACCAGTTCCATTCATTGTTCTACTTGTTGAAAGTTACAAATAATTTCCGATAAAGGATTAACAATAGGGCTCATTGTTCACTTAAACTTGAAGAACAAAGAAATGGCGAATGGTACTGTTTGGATGCTTTGCATATATGTTTCTTAGACTGTATAGAAGCAATATATACAAAGATTTCAACCGTCTACCAGTTCCATTCATTGTTCTACTTGTTGAAAGTTACAAATAATTTCCGATAAAGGATTAACAATGGGGCTCATTGTTCACTTAAACTTGAAGAACAAAGAAATGGCGAATGGTACTGTTTGGATGCTTTGCATATATGTTTCTTAGACTGTATAGAAGCAACATATACAAAGATTTCACCCGTCTACCTCTTCTATTCATTGTTCTACTTGTAGAAAAGTTAGAAATAATTTCCGTTTCATGATTATCAATGGGCCTCGTTGTTCACTTAAACTTGAGGAACAAAAAATTGGCGACTGGAACTGTTTGGATGCTTTGCATATATGTTTCTTAGACTATATAGAAGCAATATATAAAAAGATTTCAACCGTCTACCAGTTCCATTCATTGTTCTACTTGTTGAAAGTTACAAATAATTTCCGATAAAGGATTAACAATGGGGCTCATTGTTCACTTAAACTTGAAGAACAAAGAAATGGCGTATGGTACTGTTTGGATGCTTTGCATATATGTTTCTTAGACTGTATAGAAGCAATATATACAAAGATTTCAACCGTCTACCTGTTCCATTCATTGTTTTACTTGTCGAAAGTTACAAATAATTTCCGATAAAGGATTAACAATGGGGCTCATTGTTCACTTAAACTTGAAGATCAAAAAATTGGCGACTGGAACTGTTTGGATGCTTTGCATATATGTTTCTTAGACTATATAGAAGCAATATATAAGAAGATTTCAACCGTCTACCAGTTCCATTCATTGTTCTACTTGCCGAAAGTTACAAATAATTTCCGATAAAGGATTAACAATGGGGCTCATTGTTCACTTAAACTTGAAGAACAAAGAATTGGCGAATGGTACTGTTTGGATGCTTTGCATATATGTTTCTTAAATTATATAGAAGCAATATATACATTGATTTCAACCGTCTACCTGTTCCATTCATTGTTCTACTTGTCGGAAGTTACAAACAATTTCCGATAAAGGATTAACCATTGGGGCTCATTGTTCACTTAAACTTGAAGTACAAAATATTGGCGAATTGTACTGTTTGTATGCTTTGCATATATGTTTCGTAGACTATATAGAAGCAATATATACAATGATTTCAACCGTCTACATGATCCATTCATTGTTCTACTTGTCGAAATTTACAAATAATTTCCTTTAAAGGATTAACAATGGGGCTCGTAGTTCACTTAAACTTGAAGAACAAAAAATTGGCGAATTGTACTGTTTGGATGCTTTGCATATATGTTTCTTAGACTATTTAGAAGCAATATATAGAAAGATTTCTCCCGTCTACCTGTACTATTCATTGTTCTACTTTTCGAAAGTTAGAAATAATTTCCATTTCATGATTATCAATGGGGCTCGCTGTTCACTTAAACTTGAAGATCAAAAAATTGGCGATTGTTACTGTTTAGATGCTTTGCATATATGTTTCTTAGATTATATAGAAGCAATATATACAAAGATTTCAACCGTCTACCTGTTCCATTCATTGTTCTACTTGTCGAAATTTACAAATAATTTCCGATAAAGGATTAACAATGGGGCTCATTGTTCACTTAAACTTGAAGAACAATAAATTGGCGAATTGTACTGTTTGGATGCTTTGCATATATGTTTCTTAGACTATATAGAAGCAATATATACAATGATTTCAACCGTCTACCTATTCCATTCTTTGTTCTACTTGCCGAAATTTACAAATAATTTCCTTTAAAGGATTAACAATGGGGCTCGTAGTTCACTTAAACTTGATGAGCAAAAAATTGGCGAATTGTACTGTTTGGACGATTTGCATATATGTTTCTTGGAATATATAGAAGCAATATATACAAAGATTTCAACCGTCTACGTGTTCCAATCATTGTTCTACTTGTAGAAAGTTACAATTAATTTCCGTTAAGGGATTAACAATGGGGATCGTAGTTTACTTAAACTTGAAGAACAAAAAATTGGCGAATTGTACTGTTTGGATGCTTTGCATATATGTTTCTTAGACTATATAGAAGCAATATATACAATGATTTCAACCGTCTACCTATTCCATTCATTGTTCTACTTGCCGAAATTTACAAATAATTTCCTTTAAAGGATTAACAATGGGGCTCGTAGTTCACTTAAACTTGAAGAGCAAAAAATTGGCGAATTGTACTGTTTGGACGATTTGCATATATGTTTCTTGGAATATATAGAAGCAATATATACAAAGATTTCAACCGTCTACCTGTTCCATTCATTGTTCTACTTGTCGAAATTTACAAATAATTTCCTTTAAAGGATTAACAATGGGGCTCGTAGTTCACTTAAACTTGAAGAACAAAAAATTGGCGAATTGTACTGTTTGGATGCTTTGCATATGTGTTTTTTAGACTATTTAGAAGCAATATATAGAAAGATTTCACCCGTCTACCTGTAATATTCATTGTTCTACTTGTAGAAAGTTACAAATAATTTCCATTTCATGATTATCAATGGGGCTCGCTGTTCACTTAAACTTGAAGATCAAAAAATTAGCGATTGTTACTGTTTGGATGCTTTGTATATATGTTTCTTAGATTATATAGAAGCAATATATACAAAGATTTCAACCGTCTACCTGTTCCATTCATTGTTCTGCTTGTCGAAAATTACAAATAATTTCCTTTGAAGGATTAACAATGGGGCTCGCTGTTCACTTAAACTTGAAGATCAAAAAATTGGCGATTGTTACTGTTTAAATGCTTTGCATATAGCTTTCTTAGACTATATAGAAGCAACATATACAAAGATTTCAACCGTCTACCTGTTCCATTCATTGTTCTGCTTGTCGAAAATTACAAATAATTTCCTTTGAAGGATTAACAATGGGGCTCGTAGTTCACTTAAACTTGAAGAACAAAAAATTGGCGAATTGTACTGTTCGGATGCTTTGCATATATGTTTCGTAGGCTATATAGAAGCAATATATACAAAGATTTCAGCCGTCTACCTGTTCCATCCATTGTTCTACTTGTCGCAAGTTACAAATAATTTCCGTGAAAGTATTAACAATGGGGCTCGTAGTTCACTTAAACTTGAAGAACAAAAAATTGGCGAATGGTACTGTTTGGATGCTTTGCATATATGTTTCTTAGATTATATAGAAGCAACATATACAAAGATTTCACCCGTCTACCTCTTCTATTCATTGTTCTACTTGTAGAAATGTTACAAATAATTTCCGTTTCATGATTATCAATGGGCCTCGTTGTTCACTTAAACTTGAGGAACAAAAAATTGGCGACTGGAACTGTTTGGATGCTTTGCATATATGTTTCTTAGACTATATAGAAGCAATATATAAAAAGATTTCAACCGTCTACCAGTTCCATTCATTGTTCTACTTGTTGAAAGTTACAAATAATTTCCGATAAAGGATTAACAATGGGGCTCATTGTTCACTTAAACTTGAAGAACAAAGAAATGGCGAATGGTACTGTTTGGATGCTTTGCATATATGTTTCTTAGACTGTATAGAAGCAATATATACAAAGATTTCAACCGTCTACCTGTTCCATTCATTGTTTTACTTGTCGAAAGTTACAAATAATTTCCGATAAAGGATTAACAATGGGGCTCATTGTTCACTTAAACTTGAAGATCAAAAAATTGGCGACTGGAACTGTTTGGATGCTTTGCATATATGTTTCTTAGACTATATAGAAGCAATATATAAAAAGATTTCAACCGACTACCAGTTCCATTCATTGTTCTACTTGCCGAAAGTTACAAATAATTTCCGATAAAGGATTAACAATGGGGCTCATTGTTCACTTAAACTTGAAGAACAAAGAATTGGCGAATGGTACTGTTCGGATGCTTTGCATATATGTTTCTTAAATTATATAGAAGCAATATATACATTGATTTCAACCGTCTACCTGTTCCATTCATTGTTCTACTTGTCGGAAGTTACAAACAATTTCCGATAAAGGATTAACCATTGGGGCTCATTGTTCACTTAAACTTGAAGTACAAAATATTGGCGAATTGTACTGTTTGTATGCTTTGCATATATGTTTCGTAGACTATATAGAAGCAATATATACAATGATTTCAACCGTCTACATGATCCATTCATTGTTCTACTTGTCGAAATTTACAAATAATTTCCTTTAAAGGATTAACAATGGGGCTCGTAGTTCACTTAAACTTGAAGAACAAAAAATTGGCGAATTGTACTGTTTGGATGCTTTGCATATATGTTTCTTAGACTATTTAGAAGCAATATATAGAAAGATTTCTCCCGTCTACCTGTACTATTCATTGTTCTACTTTTCGAAAGTTAGAAATAATTTCCATTTCATGATTATCAATGGGGCTCGCTGTTCACTTAAACTTGAAGATCAAAAAATTGGCGATTGTTACTGTTTAGATGCTTTGCATATATGTTTCTTAGATTATATAGAAGCAATATATACAAAGATTTCAACTGTCTACCTGTTCCATTCATTGTTCTACTTGTCGAAATTTACAAATAATTTCCGATAAAGGATTAACAATGGGGCTCATTGTTCACTTAAACTTGAAGAACAATAAATTGGCGAATTGTACTGTTTGGATGCTTTGCATATATGTTTCTTAGACTATATAGAAGCAATATATACAATGATTTCAACCGTCTACCTATTCCATTCTTTGTTCTACTTGCCGAAATTTACAAATAATTTCCTTTAAAGGATTAACAATGGGGCTCGTAGTTCACTTAAACTTGAAGAGCAAAAAATTGGCGAATTGTACTGTTTGGACGATTTGCATATATGTTTCTTGGAATATATAGAAGCAATATATACAAAGATTTCAACCGTCTACGTGTTCCAATCATTGTTCTACTTGTAGAAAGTTACAATTAATTTCCGTTAAGGGATTAACAATGGGGATCGTAGTTTACTTAAACTTGAAGAACAAAAAATTGGCGAATTGTACTGTTTGGATGCTTTGCATATATGTTTCTTAGACTATATAGAAGCAATATATACAATGATTTCAACCGTCTACCTATTCCATTCATTGTTCTACTTGCCGAAATTTACAAATAATTTCCTTTAAAGGATTAACAATGGGGCTCGTAGTTCACTTAAACTTGAAGAGCAAAAAATTGGCGAATTGTACTGTTTGGACGCTTTGCATATATGTTTCTTAGACTATATAGAAGCAATATATACAAAGATTTCAACCGTCTACCTGTTCCATTCATTGTTCTACTTGTCGAAAGTTACAAATAATTTCCGATAAAGTATTAACAATGGGGCTCATTGTTCACTTAAACTTGAAGAACAATAAATTGGCGAATTGTACTGTTTGGATGCTTTGCATATATGTTTCTTAGACTATATAGAAGCAATATATACAATGATTTCAACCGTCTACCTATTCCATTCATTGTTCTACTTGCCGAAATTTACAAATAATTTCCTTTAAAGGATTAACAATGGGGCTCGTAGTTCACTTAAACTTGAAGAGCAAAAAATTGGCGAATTGTACTGTTTGGACGATTTGCATATATGTTTCTTGGAATATATAGAAGCAATATATACAAAGATTTCAACCGTCTACCTGTTCCATTCATTGTTCTACTTGTCGAAATTTACAAATAATTTCCTTTAAAGGATTAACAATGGGGCTCGTAGTTCACTTAAACTTGAAGAACAAAAAATTGGCGAATTGTACTGTTTGGATGCTTTGCATATGTGTTTTTTAGACTATTTAGAAGCAATATATAGAAAGATTTCACCCGTCTACCTGTACTATTCATTGTTCTACTTGTAGAAAGTTACAAATAATTTCCATTTCATGATTATCAATGGGGCTCGCTGTTCACTTAAACTTGAAGATCAAAAAATTAGCGATTGTTACTGTTTGGATGCTTTGTATATATGTTTCTTAGATTATATAGAAGCAATATATACAAAGATTTCAACCGTCTACCTGTTCCATTCATTGTTCTGCTTGTCGAAAATTACAAATAATTTCCTTTGAAGGATTAACAATGGGGCTCGCTGTTCACTTAAACTTGAAGATCAAAAAATTGGCGAGTGTTACTGTTTAAATGCTTTGCATATAGGTTTCTTAGACTATATAGAAGCAACATATACAAAGATTTCAACCGTCTACCTGTTCCATTCATTGTTCTGCTTGTCGAAAATTACAAATAATTTCCTTTGAAGGATTAACAATGGGGCTCGTAGTTCACTTAAACTTGAAGAACAAAAAATTGGCGAATTGTACTGTTCGGATGCTTTGCATATATGTTTCGTAGGCTATATAGAAGCAATATATACAAAGATTTCAGCCGTCTACCTGTTCCATCCATTGTTCTACTTGTCGCAAGTTACAAATAATTTCCGATAAAGTATTAACAATGGGGCTCATTGTTCACTTAAACTTGAAGAACAATAAATTGGCGAATTGTACTGTTTGGATGCTTTGCATATATGTTTCTTAGACTATATAGAAGCAATATATACAATGATTTCAACCGTCTACCTATTCCATTCATTGTTCTACTTGCCGAAATTTACAAATAATTTCCTTTAAAGGATTAACAATGGGGCTCGTAGTTCACTTAAACTTGAAGAGCAAAAAATTGGCGAATTGTACTGTTTGGACGATTTGCATATATGTTTCTTGGAATATATAGAAGCAATATATACAAAGATTTCAACCGTCTACCTGTTCCATTCATTGTTCTACTTGTCGAAATTTACAAATAATTTCCTTTAAAGGATTAACAATGGGGCTCGTAGTTCACTTAAACTTGAAGAACAAAAAATTGGCGAATTGTACTGTTTGGATGCTTTGCATATGTGTTTTTTAGACTATTTAGAAGCAATATATAGAAAGATTTCACCCGTCTACCTGTACTATTCATTGTTCTACTTGTAGAAAGTTACAAATAATTTCCATTTCATGATTATCAATGGGGCTCGCTGTTCACTTAAACTTGAAGATCAAAAAATTAGCGATTGTTACTGTTTGGATGCTTTGTATATATGTTTCTTAGATTATATAGAAGCAATATATACAAAGATTTCAACCGTCTACCTGTTCCATTCATTGTTCTGCTTGTCGAAAATTACAAATAATTTCCTTTGAAGGATTAACAATGGGGCTCGCTGTTCACTTAAACTTGAAGATCAAAAAATTGGCGAGTGTTACTGTTTAAATGCTTTGCATATAGGTTTCTTAGACTATATAGAAGCAACATATACAAAGATTTCAACCGTCTACCTGTTCCATTCATTGTTCTGCTTGTCGAAAATTACAAATAATTTCCTTTGAAGGATTAACAATGGGGCTCGTAGTTCACTTAAACTTGAAGAACAAAAAATTGGCGAATTGTACTGTTCGGATGCTTTGCATATATGTTTCGTAGGCTATATAGAAGCAATATATACAAAGATTTCAGCCGTCTACCTGTTCCATCCATTGTTCTACTTGTCGCAAGTTACAAATAATTTCCGTGAAAGTATTAACAATGGGGCTCGTAGTTCACTTAAACTTGAAGAACAAAAAATTGGCGAATGGTACTGTTTGGATGCTTTGCATATATGTTTCTTAGATTATATAGAAGCAACATATACAAAGATTTCACCCGTCTACCTCTTCTATTCATTGTTCTACTTGTAGAAACGTTACAAATAATTTCCGTTTCATGATTATCAATGGGGCTCGTTGTTCACTTAAACTTGAAGAACAAAAAATTGGCGAATGGTACTGTTTGGATGCTTTGCATATATGTTTCTTAGATTATATAGAAGCAATATATACAAAGATTTCAACCGTCTACCTGTTCCATCCATTGTTCTACTTGTCGCAAGTTACAAATAATTTCCGTTAAAGTATTAACAATGGGGCTCGTAGTTCATTTAAACTTGAAGATCAAATAATTGGCGAATTGTACTGTTTGGATGCTTTGCATATATGTTTCTTAGACTATTTAGAAGCAATATATAGAAAGATTTCACCCGTCTACCTGTACTATTCATTGTTCTACTTGTAGAAAGTTACAAATAATTTCCATTTCATGATTATCAATGGGGCTCGCTGTTCACTTAAACTTGAAGATCAAAAAATTGGCGATTGTTACTGTTTAGATGCTTTGCATATAGGTTTCTTAGACTATATAGAAGCAACATATACAAAGATTTCAACCGTCTACCTGTTCTATTCATTGTTCTACTTGTAGAAAGTTACAAATAATTTCCGTTTCATGATTATCAATGGGGCTCGTTGTTCACTTAAACTTGAAGATCAAATAATTGGCGAATTGTACTGTTTGGATGCTTTGCATATATGTTTCTTAGACTATTTAGAAGCAATATATAGAAAGATTTCACCCGTCTACCTGTTCCATTCATTGTTCTACTTGTAGAAAGTTACAAATAATTTCCGTTTCATGATTATCAATGGGGCTCGTTGTTCACTTAAACTTGAAGAACAAAAAATTGGCGAATGGTACTGTTTGGATGCTTTGCATATATGTTTCTTAGATTATATAGAAGAAACATATACAAAGATTTCAACCGTCTACCTGTTCTATTCATTGTTCTTCTTGTCGAAAGTTAGAAATAATTTCCGTTTCATGATCATCAATGGGCCTCGTTGTTCACTTAAACTTGAAGAACAAAAAATTGGCGACTGGTACTGTTTGGATGCTTTGCATATATGTTTCTTAGACTATTTAGAAGCAATATATACAAAGATTTCAACCGTCTACCTGTTCCATTCATTGTTCTACTTGTCGCAAGTTACAAATAATTTCCGTTAAAGTATTAACAATGGGGCTCGTAGTTCACTTAAACTTGAAGAACAAAAAATTGGCGAATGGTACTGTTTGGATGCTTTGCATATATGTTTCTTAGATTATATAGAAGCAATATATACAAAGATTTCAACCGTCTACCTGTTCCATTCATTGTTCTGCTTGTCGAAAATTACAAATAATTTCCTTCGAAGGATTAACAATGGGGCTCGTAGTTCACTTAAAATTGAAGAACAAAAAATTGGCGAATGGTACTGTTTGGATGCTTTGCATATATGTTTCTTAGATTATATAGAAGCAATATATACAAAGATTTCACCCGTCTACCTGTACTATTCATTGTTCTACTTGTAGAAAGTTACAATTAATTTCCGTTAAAGGATTAACAATGGCGCTCGTAGTTCACTTAAACTTGAAGAACAAAAAATTGGCGAATTGTACTGTTCGGATGCTTTGCATATATGTTTCGTAGGCTATATAGAAGCAATATATACAATGATTTCAACCGTCTACCTGATCCATTCATTGTTCTACTTGTCGAAATTTACAAATAATTTCCTTTAAAGGATTAACAATGGGGCTCGTAGTTCACTTAAACTTGAAGAACAAAAAATTGGCGAATTGTACTGTTTGGATGCTTTGCATATGTGTTTTTTAGACTATTTAGAAGCAATATATAGAAAGATTTCACCCGTCTACCTGTACTATTCATTGTTCTACTTGTAGAAAGTTACAAATAATTTCCATTTCATGATTATCAATGGGGCTCGCTGTTCACTTAAACTTGAAGATCAAAAAATTAGCGATTGTTACTGTTTGGATGCTTTGTATATATGTTTCTTATATTATATAGAAGCAATATATACAAAGATTTCAACCGTCTACCTGTTCCATTCATTGTTCTGCTTGTCGAAAATTACAAATAATTTCCTTTGAAGGATTAACAATGGGGCTCGTAGTTCACTTAAACTTGAAGATCAAATAATTGGCGAATTGTACTGTTTGGATGCTTTGCATAAATATTTCTTAGACTACTTAGAAGCAATATATAGAAAGATTTCACCCGTCTACCTGTACTATTCATTGTTCTACTTGTAGAAAGTTACAAATAATTTCCATTTCATGATTATCAATGGGGCTCGCTGTTCACTTAAACTTGAAGATCAAAAAATTGGCGATTGTTACTGTTTAAATGCTTTGCATATAGGTTTCTTAGACTATATAGAAGCAACATATACAAAGATTTCAACCGTCTACCTGTTCCATTCATTGTTCTGCTTGTCGAAAATTACAAATAATTTCCTTTGAAGGATTAACAATGGGGCTCGTAGTTCACTTAAACTTGAAGAACAAAAAATTGGCGAATTGTACTGTTCGGATGCTTTGCATATATGTTTCGTAGGCTATATAGAAGCAATATATACAAAGATTTCAACCGTCTAACTGTTATATTCATCGTTCTACTTGTAGAAAGTTACAAATAATTTCCATTTCATGATTATCAATGGGGCTCGCTGTTCACTTAAACTTGAAGATCAAAAAATTGGCGATTGTTACTGTTTAGATGCTTTGCATATAGGTTTCTTAGACTATATAGAAGCAACATATACAAAGATTTATACCGTCTACCTGTTCTATTCATTGTTCTACTTTTAGAAAGTTACAAATAATTTCCGTTTCATGATTATCAATTGGGCTCGTTGTTCACTTAAACTTGAAGATCAAATAATTGGCGAATTGTACTGTTTGGATGCTTTGCATATATGTTTCTTAGACTATTTAGAAACAATATATAGAAAGATTTCACCCGTCTACCTGTTCCATTCATTGTTCTACTTGTAGAAAGTTACAAGTAATTTCCATTTCATGATTATCAATGGGGCTCGCTGTTCACTTAAACTTGAAGATCAAAAAATTGGCGATTGTTACTGTTTAGATGCTTTGCATATAGGTTTCTTAGACTATATAGAAGCAACATATACAAAGATTTAAACCGTCTACCTGTTCTATTCATTGTTCTTCTTGTCGAAAGTTAGAAATAATTTCCGTTTCATGATTATCAATGGGCCTCGTTGTTCACTTAAACTTCAAGAACAAAAAATTGGCGACTGGTACTGTTTGGATGATTTGCATATATGTTTCTTAGACTATTTAGAAACAATATATACAAAGATTTCAACCGTCTACCTGTTCCATTCATTGTTCTACTTGTCGCAAGTTACAAATAATTTCCGTTAAAGTATTAACAATGGGGCTCGTAGTTCACTTAAACTTGAAGAACAAAAAATTGGCGAATGGTACTGTTTGGATGCTTTGCATATATGTTTCTTATACTATATAGAAGCAATATATACAAAGATTTCAACCGTCTACCTGTTCCATTCATTGTTCTACTTGTCGAAAGTTACAAATAATTTCCGATAAAGGATTAACAATGGGGCTCATTGTTCACTTAAACTTGAAGGACAAAAAATTGGCGAATTGTACTGTTTGGATGCTTTGCATATATGTTTCTTAGACTATATAGAAGCAATATATACAAAGATTTCAACCGTCTACCTGTTCCATTCATTGTTCTGCTTGTCGAAATTTACAAATAATTTCCTTTAAAGGATTAACAATGGGGCTCGTAGTTCACTTAAACTTGAAGAACAAAAAATTGGCGAATTGTACTGTTTGGATGCTTTGCATATATGTTTCTTAGACTATCTAGAAGCAATATATAGAAAGATTTCACCCGTCTACCTGTTCCATTCATTGTTCTGCTTGTCGAAATTTACAAATAATTTCCTTTAAAGGATTAACAATGGGGCTCGTAGTTCACTTAAACTTGAAGAACAAAAAATTGGCGAATTGTACTGTTTGGATGCTTTGCATATATGTTTCTTAGACTATCTAGAAGCAATATATAGAAAGATTTCACCCGTCTACCTGTTCTATTCATCGTTCTACTTGTAGAAAGTTACAAATAATTTCCGTTTCATGATTATCAATGGGGCTCGTAGTTGACTTAAACTTGAAGAACAAAAAATTGGCGAATTGTACTGTTTGGATGCTTTGCATATATGTTTCTTAGACTATTTAGAAGCAATATATAGAAAGATTTCACCCGTCTAACTGTACTATTCATTGTTCTACTTGTAGAAAGTTACAAATAATTTCCATTTCATGATTATCAATGGGGCTCGCTGTTCACTTAAACTTGAAGATCAAAAAATTGGCGATTGTTACTGTTTAGATGCTTTGCATATAGGTTTCTTAGACTATATAGAAGCAACATATACAAAGATTTATACCGTCTACCTGTTCTATTCATTGTTCTACTTTTAGAAAGTTACAAATAATTTCCGTTTCATGATTATCAATTGGGCTCGTTGTTCACTTAAACTTGAAGATCAAATAATTGGCGAATTGTACTGTTTGGATGCTTTGCATATATGTTTCTTAGACTATTTAGAAACAATATATAGAAAGATTTCACCCGTCTACCTGTTCCATTCATTGTTCTACTTGTAGAAAGTTACAAATAATTTCCGTTAAAGTATTAACAATGGGGCTCGTAGTTCACTTAAACTTGAAGAACAAAAAATTGGCGAATGGTACTGTTTGGATGCTTTGCATATATGTTTCTTATACTATATAGAAGCAATATATACAAAGATTTCAACCGTCTACCTGTTCCATTCATTGTTCTACTTGTCGAAAGTTACAAATAATTTCCGATAAAGGATTAACAATGGGGCTCATTGTTCACTTAAACTTGAAGGACAAAAAATTGGCGAATTGTACTGTTTGGATGCTTTGCATATATGTTTCTTAGACTATATAGAAGCAATATATACAAAGATTTCAACCGTCTACCTGTTCCATTCATTGTTCTGCTTGTCGAAATTTACAAATAATTTCCTTTAAAGGATTAACAATGGGGCTCGTAGTTCACTTAAACTTGAAGAACAAAAAATTGGCGAATTGTACTGTTTGGATGCTTTGCATATATGTTTCTTAGACTATCTAGAAGCAATATATAGAAAGATTTCACCCGTCTACCTGTTCCATTCATTGTTCTGCTTGTCGAAATTTACAAATAATTTCCTTTAAAGGATTAACAATGGGGCTCGTAGTTCACTTAAACTTGAAGAACAAAAAATTGGCGAATTGTACTGTTTGGATGCTTTGCATATATGTTTCTTAGACTATCTAGAAGCAATATATAGAAAGATTTCACCCGTCTACCTGTTCTATTCATCGTTCTACTTGTAGAAAGTTACAAATAATTTCCGTTTCATGATTATCAATGGGGCTCGTAGTTGACTTAAACTTGAAGAACAAAAAATTGGCGAATTGTACTGTTTGGATGCTTTGCATATATGTTTCTTAGACTATTTAGAAGCAATATATAGAAAGATTTCACCCGTCTAACTGTACTATTCATTGTTCTACTTGTAGAAAGTTACAAATAATTTCCATTTCATGATTATCAATGGGGCTCGCTGTTCACTTAAACTTGAAGATCAAAAAATTGGCGATTGTTACTGTTTAGATGCTTTGCATATAGGTTTCTTAGACTATATAGAAGCAACATATACAAAGATTTATACCGTCTACCTGTTCTATTCATTGTTCTACTTTTAGAAAGTTACAAATAATTTCCGTTTCATGATTATCAATTGGGCTCGTTGTTCACTTAAACTTGAAGATCAAATAATTGGCGAATTGTACTGTTTGGATGCTTTGCATATATGTTTCTTAGACTATTTAGAAACAATATATAGAAAGATTTCACCCGTCTACCTGTTCCATTCATTGTTCTACTTGTAGAAAGTTACAAGTAATTTCCATTTCATGATTATCAATGGGGCTCGCTGTTCACTTAAACTTGAAGATCAAAAAATTGGCGATTGTTACTGTTTAGATGCTTTGCATATAGGTTTCTTAGACTATATAGAAGCAACATATACAAAGATTTAAACCGTCTACCTGTTCTATTCATTGTTCTTCTTGTCGAAAGTTAGAAATAATTTCCGTTTCATGATTATCAATGGGCCTCGTTGTTCACTTAAACTTCAAGAACAAAAAATTGGCGACTGGTACTGTTTGGATGCTTTGCATATATGTTTCTTAGACTATTTAGAAACAATATATACAAAGATTTCAACCGTCTACCTGTTCCATTCATTGTTCTACTTGTCGCAAGTTACAAATAATTTCCGTTAAAGTATTAACAATGGGGCTCGTAGTTCACTTAAACTTGAAGAACAAAAAATTGGCGAATGGTACTGTTTGGATGCTTTGCATATATGTTTCTTATACTATATAGAAGCAATATATACAAAGATTTCAACCGTCTACCTGTTCCATTCATTGTTCTACTTGTCGAAAGTTACAAATAATTTCCGATAAAGGATTAACAATGGGGCTCATTGTTCACTTAAACTTGAAGGACAAAAAATTGGCGAATTGTACTGTTTGGATGCTTTGCATATATGTTTCTTAGACTATATAGAAGCAATATATACAAAGATTTCAACCGTCTACCTGTTCCATTCATTGTTCTGCTTGTCGAAATTTACAAATAATTTCCTTTAAAGGATTAACAATGGGGCTCGTAGTTCACTTAAACTTGAAGAACAAAAAATTGGCGAATTGTACTGTTTGGATGCTTTGCATATATGTTTCTTAGACTATCTAGAAGCAATATATAGAAAGATTTCACCCGTCTACCTGTTCTATTCATCGTTCTACTTGTTGTTAGTTACAAATAATTTCCGTTTCATGATTATCAATGGGGCTCGTAGTTGACTTAAACTTGAAGAAGAAAAAATTGGCGAATTGTACTGTTTGGATGCTTTGCATATATGTTTCTTAGACTATTTAGAAGCAACATATACAAAGATTTCAACCGTCTACCTGTTCCATTCATTGTTCTGCTTGTCGAAAATTACAAATAATTTCCTTTGAAGGATTAACAATGGGGCTCGTAGTTCACTTAAACTTGAAGAACAAAAAATTGGCGAATTGTACTGTTCGGATGCTTTGCATATATGTTTCGTAGGCTATATAGAAGCAATATATACAAAGATTTCAGCCGTCTACCTGTTCCATCCATTGTTCTACTTGTCGCAAGTTACAAATAATTTCCGTGAAAGTATTAACAATGGGGCTCGTAGTTCACTTAAACTTGAAGAACAAAAAATTGGCGAATGGTACTGTTTGGATGCTTTGCATATATGTTTCTTAGATTATATAGAAGCAACATATACAAAGATTTCACCCGTCTACCTCTTCTATTCATTGTTCTACTTGTAGAAAAGTTACAAATAATTTCCGTTTCATGATTATCAATGGGGCTCGTTGTTCACTTAAACTTGAAGAACAAAAAATTGGCGAATGGTACTGTTTGGATGCTTTGCATATATGTTTCTTAGATTATATAGAAGCAATATATACAAAGATTTCAACCGTCTACCTGTGCCATCCATTGTTCTACTTGTCGCAAGTTACAAATAATTTCCGTTAAAGTATTAACAATGGGGCTCGTAGTTCACTTAAACTTGAAGATCAAATAATTGGCGAATTGTACTGTTTGGATGCTTTGCATATATGTTTCTTAGACTATTTAGAAGCAATATATAGAAAGATTTCACCCGTCTACCTGTACTATTCATTGTTCTACTTGTAGAAAGTTACAATTAATTTCCGTTAAAGGATTAACAATGGGGCTCGTAGTTCACTTAAACTTGAAGAACAAAAAATTGGCGAATTGTACTGTTCGGATGCTTTGCATATATGTTTCGTAGGCTATATAGAAGCAATATATACAAAGATTTCAACCGTCTACCTGTTATATTCATCGTTCTACTTGTAGAAAGTTACAAATAATTTCCATTTCATGATTATCAATGGGGCTCGCTGTTCACTTAAACTTGAAGAACAAAAAATTGGCGAATTGTACTGTTCGGATGCTTTGCATATATGTTTCGTAGGCTATATAGAAGCAACATATACAAAGATTTATACCGTCTACCTGTTCTATTCATTGTTCTACTTTTAGAAAGTTACAAATAATTTCCGTTTCATGATTATCAATTGGGCTCGTTGTTCACTTAACCTTGAAGATCAAATAATTGGCGAATTGTACTGTTTGGATGCTTTGCATATATGTTTCTTAGACTATTTAGAAACAATATATAGAAAGATTTCACCCGTCTACCTGTTCCATTCATTGTTCTACTTGTAGAAAGTTACAAATAATTTCCGTTTCATGATTATCAATGGGGCTCGCTGTTCACTTAAACTTGAAGATCAAAAAATTGGCGATTGTTACTGTTTAGATGCTTTGCATATAGGTTTCTTAGACTATATAGAAGCAACATATACAAAGATTTAAACCGTCTACCTGTTCTATTCATTGTTCTACTTTTAGAAAGTTACAAATAATTTCCGTTTCATGATTATCAATGGGGCTCGTTGTTCACTTAAACTTGAAGATCAAATAATTGGCGAATTGTACTGTTTGGATGCTTTGCATATATGTTTCTTAGACTATTTAGAAACAATATATAGAAAGATTTCACCCGTCTACCTGTTCCATTCATTGTTCTACTTGTAGAAAGTTACAAATAATTTCCGTTTCATGATTATCAATGGGGCTCGTTGTTCACTTAAACTTGAAGAACAAAAAATTGGCGAATGGTACTGTTTGGATGCTTTGCATATATGTTTCTTAGATTATATAGAAGCAACATATACAAAGATTTCAACCGTCTACCTGTTCTATTCATTGTTCTTCTTGTCGCAAGTTACAAATAATTTCCGTTAAAGTATTAACAATGGGGCTCGTAGTTCACTTAAACTTGAAGAACAAAAAATTGGCGAATGGTACTGTTTGGATGCTTTGCATATATGTTTCTTAGACTATATAGAAGCAATATATACAAAGATTTCAACCGTCTACCTGTTCCATTCATTGTTCTACTTGTAGAAATTTACAAATAATTTCCTTTAAAGGATTAACAATGGGGCTCGTAGTTCACTTAAACTTGAAGAACAAAAAATTGGCGAATTGTACTGTTTGGATGCTTTGCATATATGTTTCTTAGACTATCTAGAAGCAATATGTAGGAAGATTTCAACCGTCTACCTGTACTATTCATTGTTCTACTTGTAGAAAGTTAGAAATAATTTCCATTTCATGATTATCAATGGGGCTCGTAGTTCACTTAAACTTGAAGAACAAAAAATTGGCGAGTTGTACTGTTTGGATGCTTTGCATATATGTTTCGTAGATTATATAGAAGCAATATATACAAAGATTTCAACCGTCTACCAGTTCCATTCAATGTTCTACTTGTCGAAATTTACAAATAATTTCCTTTAAAGGATTAACAATGGGGCTCGTAGTTCACTTAAACATGAAGGACAAAAAATTGTCGAATTGTACTGTTTGGATGCTTTGCATATATGTTTCTTAGACTATATAGAAGCAATATATACAATGATTTCAACCGTCTACATGTTCCATTCATTGTTCTACTTGCCGAAATTTACAAATAATTTCCTTTAAAGGATTAACAACGGGGCTCGTAGTTCACTTAAACTTGAAGAGCAAAAAATTGGCGAATTGTACTGTTTGGACGCTTTGCATATATGTGTCTTGGACTATATAGAAGCAATATATACAAAGATTTCAACCTTCTACCTGTTCCATTCATTGTTCTACTTGTCGAAATTTACAAATTATTTCCTTTAAAGGATTAACAATGGGGCTCGTAGTTCACTTAGACTTGAAGAACAAAAAATTGGCGAATTGTACTGTTTGGATGCTTTGCATATATGTTTCTTAGGCTATTTAGAAGCAATATATAGTAAGATTTCACCCGTCTACCTGTACTATTCATTGTTCTACTTGTAGAAAGTTACAAATAATTTCCATTTCATGATTATCAATGGGGCTCGTAGTTCACTTAAACTTGAAGAACAAAAAATTGGCGAATTGTACTGTTTGGATGCTTTGCATATATGTTTCTTAGACTATATAGACGCAATATATACAAGGATTTCAACCGTCTACCTGTTCCATTCATTGTTCTACTTGTCGAAATTTACAAATAATTTCCTTTAAAGGATTAAATATGGGGCTCGTAGTTCACTTAAACTTGAAGAACAAGAAATTGGCGAATTGTACTGTTTGGATGCTTTGCATATATGTTTCTTAGATTATATAGAAGCAATATATACAAAGATTTCAACCGTCTACCTGTTCCATTCATTGTTCTACTTGTCGAAATTTACAAATAATTTCCGATAAAGGATTAACAATGGGGCTCATTGTTCACTTAAACTTGAAGGACAAAAAATTGGCGAATTGTACTGTTTGGATGATTTGCATATATGTTTCTTAGACTATATAGAAGCAATATATACAATGATTTCAACAGTCTACCTGTTCCATTCATTGTTCTACTTGTCGAAATTTACGAATAATTTCCTTTAAAGGATTAACAATGGGGCTCGTAGTTCACTTAAACATGAAGGACAAAAAATTGGCGAATTGTACTGTTTGGATGCTTTGCATATATGTTTCTTAGACTATATAGAAGCAATATATACAAAGATTTCAACCGTCTACCTGTTCCATTCATTGTTCTACTTGTCGAAATTTACAAATAATTTCCTTTAAAGGATTAACAATGGGGCTCGTAGTTCACTTAAACTTGAAGAACAAAAAATTGGCGAATTGTACTGTTTGGATGCTTTGCATATATGTTTCTTAGACTATATAGACGCAATATATACAAGGATTTCAACCGTCTACCTGTTCCATTCATTGTTCTACTTGTCGAAATTTACAAATAATTTCCTTTAAAGGATTAACAATGGGGCTCGTAGTTCACTTAAACTTGAAGAACAAAAAATTGGCGATTCGTACTGTTTGGATGCTTTGCATATATGTTTCTTATTGTTAGACTATATGGAAGCAATATATACAAAGATTTCAACCGTCTACGTGTTCCAATCATTGTTCTACTTGTAGAAAGTTACAAATAATTTCCTTTAAAGGATTAACAATGGGGCTGGTAGTTCACTTAAACTTGAAGAACAAAAATTGGCAAATGGTACTGTGTGGATGCTTTGCATATATGTTTCTTAGACTATGTAGAAGCAATATATACAAAGATTTCAACCGTCTACCTGTTCCATTCATTGTTCTACTTGTCGAAAGTTACAAATAATTTCCTTTAAAGGATTAACAATGGGGCTCGTAGTTCACTTAAACTTGAAGAACAAAAAATTGGCGAATTGTACTGTTTGGATGCTTTGCATATATGTTTCTTAGACTATTTAGATGCAATATATAGAAAGATTTCACCCGTCTACCTGTACTATTCATTGATCTACTTGTAGAAAGTTACAAATAATTTCCATTTCGTGATTATCAATGGGGCTCGTAGTTCACTTAAACTTGAAGAACAAAAAATTGGCGAATTGTACTGTTTGGATGCTTTGCATATATGTTTCTTAGATTATATAGAAGCAATATATACAATGATTTCAACCGTCTACCTGTTCCATTCATTGTTCTACTTGTCGAAAGTTACAAATAATTTCCTTTAAGGGATTAACAATGGGGATCGTAGTTTACTTAAACTTGAAGAACAAAAAATTGGCGAATTGTACTGTTTGGATGCTTTGCATATATGTTTCTTAGACTATATACAAGCAATATATACAATGATTTCAACAGTCTACCTGTTCCATTCATTGTTCTACTTGTCGAAATTTACAAATAATTTCCTTTAAAGGATTAACAATGGGGCTCGTTGTTCACTTAAACTTGAAGAACAAAAAATTGGCGAATGGTACTGTTTGGATGCTTTGCATATATGTTTCTTAGATTATATAGAAGCAATATATACAAAGATTTCAACCGTCTACCTGTTCCATTCATTGTTCTACTTGTCGAAAGTTACAAATAATTTCCGATAAAGGATTAACAATGGGGCTCATTGTTCACTTAAACTTGAAGAACAAAAAATTGGCGAATTGTACTGTTTGGATGCTTTGCATATATGTTTCTTAGACTATATAGAAGCAATATATACAAAGATTTCAACCGTCTACCTGTTCCATTCATTGTTCTACTTGTCGAAATTTACATATAATTTCCTTTAAAGGATTAACAATGGGGCTCGTAGTTCACTTAAACTTGACGAACAAAAATTGGCGAATGGTACTGTGTGGATGCTTTGCATATATGTGTCTTAGATTATATAGAAGCAATATATACAAAGATTTCAACCGTCTACCTGTTCCATTCATTGTTCTACTTGTCGAAAGTTACAAATAATTTCCGATAAAGGATTAACAATGGGGCTCATTGTTCACTTAAACCTGAAGGACAAAAAATTGGCGAATTGTACTGTTTGGATGCTTTGCATATATGTTTCTTAGACTATATAGAAGCAATATATACAAAGATTTCAACCGTCTACCTGTTCCATTCATTGTTCTACTTGTCGAAATTTACAAATAATTTCCTTTAAAGGATTAACAATGGGGCTCGTAGTTCACTTAAACATGAAGGACAAAAAATTGGCGAATTGTACTGTTTGGATGCTTTGCATATATGTTTCTTAGACTATATAGAAGCAATATATACAAAGATTTCAACCGTCTACCTGTTCCATTCATTGTTCTACTTGTCGAAAGTTACAAATAATTTCCGATAAAGGATTAACAATGGGGCTCATTGTTCACTTAAACTTGAAGGACAAAAAATTGGCGAATTGTACTGTTTGGATGCTTTGCATATATGTTTCTTAGATTATATAGAAGCAATATATACAATGATTTCAACCGTCTACCTGTTCCATTCATTGTTCTACTTGTCGAAAGTTACAAATAATTTCCTTTAAGGGATTAACAATGGGGATCGTAGTTTACTTAAACTTGAAGAACAAAAAATTGGCGAATTGTACTGTTTGGATGCTTTGCATATATGTTTCTTAGAATATATAGAAGCAATATATACAATGATTTCAACCGTCTACCTGTTCCATTCATTGTTCTACTTGTCGAAAGTTACAAATAATTTCCGATAAAGGATTAACAATGGGGCTCGTAGTTCACTAAAACTTGAAGAACAAAAAATTGGCGAATTGTACTGTTTGGATGCTTTGCATATGTGTTTCTTAGACTATTTAGAAGCAATAAATAGAAAGATTTCAACTGTCTACCTGTACTAATCATTGTTCTACTTGTCGAAAGTTACAAATAATTTCCTTTAAAGGATTAACAATGGGGCTCGTAGTTCACTTAAACTTGAAGAACAAAAATTGGCGAATGGTACTGTGTGGATGCTTTGCATATATGTTTCTTAGACTATGTAGAAGCAATATATACAAAGATTTCAACCGTCTACCTGTTCCATTCATTGTTCTACTTGTCGAAATTTACAAATAATTTCCTTTAAAGGATTAACAATGGGGCTCGTAGTTCACTTAAACTTGAAGAACAAAAAATTGGCGAATTGTACTGTTTGGATGCTTTGCATATATGTTTCTTAGATTATATAGAAGCAATATATACAAAGATTTCAACCGTCTACCTGTTCCATTCATTGTTCTGCTTGTCGAAAATTACAAATAATTTCCTTTGAATGATTAACAATGGGGCTCGTAGTTCACTTAAACTTGAAGATCAAATAATTGGCGAATTGTACTGTTTGGATGCTTTGCATAAATGTTTCTTAGACTATTTAGAAGCAATATATAGAAAGATTTCACCCGTCTACCTGTACTATTCATTGTTCTACTTGTAGAAAGTTACAAATAATTTCCATTTCATGATTATCAATGGGGCTCGCTGTTCACTTAAACTTGAAGATCAAAAAATTGGCGATTGTTACTGTTTAAATGCTTTGCATATAGGTTTCTTAGACTATATAGAAGCAACATATACAAAGATTTCAACCGTCTACCTGTTCCATTCATTGTTCTACTTGTCGCAAGTTACAAATAATTTCCGTTAAAGTATTAACAATGGGGCTCGTAGTTCACTTAAACTTGAAGAACAAAAAATTGGCGAATGGTACTGTTTGGATGCTTTGCATATATGTTTCTTAGATTATATAGAAGCAATATATACAAAGATTTCAACCGTCTACCTGTTCCATTCATTGTTCTGCTTGTCGAAAATTACAAATAATTTCCTTCGAAGGATTAACAATGGGGCTCGTAGTTCACTTAAACTTGAAGAACAAAAAATTGGCGAATTGTACTGTTTGGATGCTTTGCATATATGTTTCTTAGACTATATAGAAGCAATATATACAAAGATTTCAACCGTCTACCTGTTCCATTCATTGTTCTACTTGTCGAAATTTACAAATAATTTCCTTTAAAGGATTAACAATGGGGCTCGTAGTTCACTTAAACATGAAGGACAAAAAATTGGCGAATTGTACTGTTTGGATGCTTTGCATATATGTTTCTTAGACTATATAGAAGCAATATATACAAAGATTTCAACCGTCTACCTGTTCCATTCATTGTTCTACTTGTCGAAAGTTACAAATAATTTCCGATAAAGGATTAACAATGGGGCTCGTAGTTCACTTAAACATGAAGGACAAAAAATTGGCGAATTGTACTGTTTGGATGCTTTGCATATATGTTTCTTAGACTATATAGAAGCAATATATACAAAGATTTCAACCGTCTACCTGTTCCATTCATTGTTCTACTTGTCGAAATTTACAAATAATTTCCGATAAAGGATTAACAATGGGGCTCATTGTTCACTTAAACTTGAAGGACAAAAAATTGTCGAATTGTACTATTTGGATGCTTTGCATATATGTTTCTTAGATTATATAGAAGCAATATATACAATGATTTCAACCGTCTACCTGTTCCATTCATTGTTCTACTTGTCGAAAGTTAC
Organism: Cerceris ruficornis; assembly: GCA_963989415.1. Taxonomy (NCBI): domain Eukaryota; kingdom Metazoa; phylum Arthropoda; class Insecta; order Hymenoptera; family Crabronidae; genus Cerceris; species Cerceris ruficornis. Next base: position 543,800 of record CAXDIW010000460.1, read on the forward strand.
AAATAATTTCCGATAAAGGATTAACAATGGGGCTCGTAGTTCACTAAAACTTGAAGAACAAAAAATTGGCGAATTGTACTGTTTGGATGCTTTGCATATGTGTTTCTTAGACTATTTAGAAGCAATAAATAGAAAGATTTCAACTGTCTACCTATACTAATCATTGTTCTACTTGTCGAAAGTTACAAATAATTTCCTTTAAAGGATTAACAATGGGGCTCGTAGTTCACTTAAACTTGAAGAACAAAAATTGGCGAATGGTACTGTGTGGATGCTTTGCATATATGTTTCTTAGACTATGTAGAAGCAATATATACAAAGATTTCAACCGTCTACCTGTTCCATTCATTGTTCTACTTGTCGAAATTTACAAATAATTTCCTTTAAAGGATTATCAATGGGGCTCGTAGTTCACTTAAACTTGAAGAACAAAAAATTGGCGAATTGTACTGTTTGGATGCTTTGCATATATGTTTCTTAGATTATATAGAAGCAATATATACAAAGATTTCAACCGTCTACCTGTTCCATTCATTGTTCTGCTTGTCGAAAATTACAAATAATTTCCTTTGAATGATTAACAATGGGGCTCGTAGTTCACTTAAACTTGAAGATCAAATAATTGGCGAATTGTACTGTTTGGATGCTTTGCATAAATGTTTCTTAGACTATTTAGAAGCAATATATAGAAAGATTTCACCCGTCTACCTGTACTATTCATTGTTCTACTTGTAGAAAGTTACAAATAATTTCCATTTCATGATTATCAATGGGGCTGGCTGTTCACTTAAACTTGAAGATCAAAAAATTGGCGATTGTTACTGTTTAAATGCTTTGCATATAGGTTTCTTAGACTATATAGAAGCAACATATACAAAGATTTCAACCGTCTACCTGTTCCATTCATTGTTCTACTTGTCGCAAGTTACAAATAATTTCCGTTAAAGTATTAACAATGGGGCTCGTAGTTCACTTAAACTTGAAGAACAAAAAATTGGCGAATGGTACTGTTTGGATGCTTTGCATATATGTTTCTTAGATTATATAGAAGCAATATATACAAAGATTTCAACCGTCTACCTGTTCCATTCATTGTTCTGCTTGTCGAAAATTACAAATAATTTCCTTCGAAGGATTAACAATGGGGCTCGTAGTTCACTTAAACTTGAAGAACAAAAAATTGGCGAATGGTACTGTTTGGATGCTTTGCATATATGTTTCTTAGAATATATAGAAGCAATATATACAATGATTTCAACCGTCTACCTGTTCCATTCATTGTTCTACTTGTCGAAAGTTACAAATAATTTCCGATAAAGGATTAACAATGGGGCTCGTAGTTCACTAAAACTTGAAGAACAAAAAATTGGCGAATTGTACTGTTTGGATGCTTTGCATATGTGTTTCTTAGACTATTTAGAAGCAATAAATAGAAAGATTTCAACTGTCTACCTGTACTAATCATTGTTCTACTTGTCGAAAGTTACAAATAATTTCCTTTAAAGGATTAACAATGGGGCTCGTAGTTCACTTAAACTTGAAGAACAAAAATTGGCGAATGGTACTGTGTGGATGCTTTGCATATATGTTTCTTAGACTATGTAGAAGCAATATATACAAAGATTTCAACCGTCTACCTGTTCCATTCATTGTTCTACTTGTCGAAATTTACAAATAATTTCCTATAAAGGATTATCAATGGGGCTCGTAGTTCACTTAAACTTGAAGAACAAAAAATTGGCGAATTGAACTGTTTGGATGCTTTGCATATATGTTTCTTAGATTATATAGAAGCAATATATACAAAGATTTCAACCGTCTACCTGTTCCATTCATTGTTCTGCTTGTCGAAAATTACAAATAATTTCCTTTGAATGATTAACAATGGGGCTCGTAGTTCACTTAAACTTGAAGATCAAATAATTGGCGAATTGTACTGTTTGGATGCTTTGCATAAATGTTTCTTAGACTATTTAGAAGCAATATATAGAAAGATTTCACCCGTCTACCTGTACTATTCATTGTTCTACTTGTAGAAAGTTACAAATAATTTCCATTTCATGATTATCAATGGGGCTCGCTGTTCACTTAAACTTGAAGATCAAAAAATTGGCGATTGTTACTGTTTAAATGCTTTGCATATAGGTTTCTTAGACTATACAGAAACAACATATACAAACATTTCAACCGTCTACCTGTTCCATTCATTGTTCTACTTGTCGCAAGTTACAAATAATTTCCGTTAAAGTATTAACAATGGGGCTCGTAGTTCACTTAAACTTGAAGAACAAAAAATTGGCGAATGGTACTGTTTGGATGCTTTGCATATATGTTTCTTAGATTATATAGAAGCAATATATACAAAGATTTCAACCGTCTACCTGTTCCATTCATTGTTCTGCTTGTCGAAAATTACAAATAATTTCCTTCGAAGGATTAACAATGGGGCTCGTAGTTCACTTAAACTTGAAGAACAAAAAATTGGCGAATGGTACTGTTTGGATGCTTTGCATATATGTTTCTTAGATTATATAGAAGCAATATATACAAAGATTTCACCCGTCTACCTGTACTATTCATTGTTCTACTTGTAGAAAGTTACAATTAATTTCCGTTAAAGGATTAACAATGGGGCTCGTAGTTCACTTAAACTTGAAGAACAAAAAATTGGCGAATTGTACTGTTCGGATGCTTTGCATATATGTTTCGTAGGCTATATAGAAGCAATATATACAATGATTTCAACCGTCTACCTGTTCCATTCATTGTTCTACTTGTCGCAAGTTACAAATAATTTCCTTTAAAGGATTAACAATGGGGCTCGTAGTTCACTTAAACTTGAAGAACAAAAAATTGGCGAATTGTACTGTTTGGATGCTTTGCATATATGTTTCTTAGACTATATAGAAGCAATATATACAAAGATTTCAACCGTCTACGTGTTCCAATCATTGTTCTACTTGTAGAAAGTTACAATTAATTTCCGTTAAAGGATTAACAATGGGGCTCATTGTTCACTTAAACTTGAAGAACAAAAAATTGGCGAATGGTACTGTTTGGATGCTTTGCGTACATGTTTCTTAGACTATATGGAAGCAATATATACAATGATTTCAACCGTCTACCTGTTCCATTCATTGTTCTACTTGTCGCAAGTAACAAATAATTTCCGTTAAAGTATTAACAATGGGGCTCGTAGTTCACTTAAACTTGAAGAACAAAAAATTGGCGAATTGTACTGTTCGGATGCTTTGCATATAGGTTGCTTAGACTATATAGAAGCAACATATACAAAGATTTCAACCGTCTACCAGTTCCATTCATTGTTCTACTTGTCGAAAGTTACAAATAATTTCCGATAAGGGATTAACAATGGGGATCGTAGTTTACTTAAACTTGTAGAACAAAAAATTGGCGAATTGTACTGTTTGGATGCTTTGCATATATGTTTCTTAGACTATATAGAAGCAATATATACAATGATTTCAACCGTCTACCTGTTCCTTTCATTGTTCTACTTGTCGAAAGTTACAAATAACTTCCTTTAAGTGATTAACAATGGGGATCGTAGTTTACTTACACTTGAAGAACAAAAAATTGGCGAATTGTACTGTTTGGATGCTTTGCTTATATGTTTCTTAGACTATATAGAAGCAATATATACAAGGATTTCAACCGTCTACCTGTTCCATTCATTGTTCTACTTGTCGAAAGTGACAAATAATTACCGATAAAGGATTAACCATTGGGGCTCATTGTTCACTTACACTTGAAGAACAAAAAATTGGCGAATTGTACTGTTTGGATGCTTTGCATATATGTTTCATAGACTATATAGATGCAATATATACAAAGATTTCAACCGTCTACCTGTTCCATTCATTGTTCTACTTGTCGAAAGTTACAAATAATTTCCTTTAAAGGATTAACAATGGGGCTCATTGTTCACTTAAACTTGAAGAACAAAAAATTGGCGAACTGTACTGTTTGAATGCTTTGCATATATGTTTCTTAGACTATATAGAAGCAATATATACAATGATTTCAACCGTCTACCTGTTCCATTCATTGTTCTACTTGTCGAATGTTACAAATAATTTCCGTTAAGGGATTAACAATGGGGATCGTAGTTTACTTAAACTTGAAGAACAAAAAATTGGCGAATTGTACTGTTTGGATGCTTTGCATATATGTTTCTTAGACTATATAGAAGCAATATATACAATGATTTCAACAGTCTACCTGTTCCGTTCATTGTTCTACTTGTCGAAATTTACAAATAATTTCCTTTAAAGGATTAACAATGGGGCTCGTAGTTCACATAAACTTGAAGAACAAAAAATTGGCGATTCGTACTGTTTGGATGCTTTGCATATATGTTTCTTATTGTTAGACTATATGGAAGCAATATATACAAAGATTTCAACCGTCTACGTGTTCCAATCATTGTTCTACTTGTAGAAAGTTACAAATAATTTCCTTTAAAGGATTAACAATGGGGCTGGTAGTTCACTTAAACTTGAAGAACAAAAATTGGCAAATGGTACTGTGTGGATGCTTTGCATATATGTTTCTTAGACTATGTAGAAGCAATATATACAAAGATTTCAACCGTCTACCTGTTCCATTCATTGTTCTACTTGTCGAAAGTTACAAATAATTTCCGTTTCATGATTATCAATGGGGCTCGTTGTTCACTTAAACTTGAAGATCAAATAATTGGCGAATTGTACTGTTTGGATGCTTTGCATATATGTTTCTTAGACTATTTAGAAACAATATATAGAAAGATTTCACCCGTCTACCTGTTCCATTCATTGTTCTACTTGTAGAAAGTTACAAATAATTTCCGTTTCATGATTATCAATGGGGCTCGTTGTTCACTTAAACTTGAAGAACAAAAAATTGGCGAATGGTACTGTTTGGATGCTTTGCATATATGTTTCTTAGATTATATAGAAGCAACATATACAAAGATTTCAACCGTCTACCTGTTCTATTCATTGTTCTTCTTGTCGAAAGTTAGAAATAATTTCCGTTTCATGATTATCAATGGGCCTCGTTGTTCACTTAAACTTGAAGAACAAAAAATTGGCGACTGGTACTGTTTGGATGCTTTGCATATATGTTTCTTAGACTATTTAGAAGCAATATATACAAAGATTTCAACCGTCTACCTGTTCCATTCATTGTTCTACTTGTCGCAAGTTACAAATAATTTCCGTTAAAGTATTAACAATGGGGCTCGTAGTTCACTTAAACTTGAAGAACAAAAAATTGGCGAATGGTACTGTTTGGATGCTTTGCATATATGTTTCTTAGACTATATAGAAGCAATATATACAAAGATTTCAACCGTCTACCTCTTCCATTCATTGTTCTACTTGTCGAAATTTACAAATAATTTCCTTTAAAGGATTAACAATGGGGCTCGTAGTTCACTTAAACTTGAAGAACAAAAAATTGGCGAATTGTACTGTTTGGATGCTTTGCATATATGTTTCTTAGACTATCTAGAAGCAATATGTAGGAAGATTTCAACCGTCTACCTGTACTATTCATTGTTCTACTTGTAGAAAGTTACAAATAATTTCCATTTCATGATTATCAATGGGGCTCGTAGTTCACTTAAACTTGAAGAACAAAAAATTGGCGAGTTGTACTGTTTGGATGCTTTGCATATATGTTTCGTAGATTATATAGAAGCAATATATACAAAGATTTCAACCGTCTACCAGTTCCATTCAATGTTCTACTTGTCGAAATTTACAAATAATTTCCTTTAAAGGATTAACAATGGGGCTCGTAGTTCACTTAAACATGAAGGACAAAAAATTGTCGAATTGTACTGTTTGGATGCTTTGCATATATGTTTCTTAGACTATATAGAAGCAATATATACAATGATTTCAACCGTCTACATGTTCCATTCATTGTTCTACTTGCCGAAATTTACAAATAATTTCCTTTAAAGGATTAACAACGGGGCTCGTAGTTCACTTAAACTTGAAGAGCAAAAAATTGGCGAATTGTACTGTTTGGACGCTTTGCATATATGTGTCTTGGACTATATAGGAGCAATATATACAAAGATTTCAACCGTCTACCTGTTCCATTCATTGTTCTACTTGTCGAAATTTACAAATTATTTCCTTTAAAGGATTAACAATGGGGCTCGTAGTTCACTTAGACTTGAAGAACAAAAAATTGGCGAATTGTACTGTTTGGATGCTTTGCATATATGTTTCTTAGGCTATTTAGAAGCAATATATAGTAAGATTTCACCCGTCTACCTGTACTATTCATTGTTCTACTTGTAGAAAGTTACAAATAATTTCCATTTCATGATTATCAATGGGGCTCGTAGTTCACTTAAACTTGAAGAACAAAAAATTGGCGAATTGTACTGTTTGGATGCTTTGCATATATGTTTCTTAGACTATATAGACGCAATATATACAAGGATTTCAACCGTCTACCTGTTCCATTCATTGTTCTACTTGTCGAAATTTACAAATAATTTCCTTTAAAGGATTAACAATGGGGCTCGTAGTTCACTTAAACTTGAAGAACAAGAAATTGGCGAATTGTACTGTTTGGATGCTTTGCATATATGTTTCTTAGATTATATAGAAGCAATATATACAAAGATTTCAACCGTCTACCTGTTCCATTCATTGTTCTACTTGTCGAAAGTTACAAATAATTTCCGATAAAGGATTAACAATGGGGCTCATTGTTCACTTAAACTTGAAGGACAAAAAATTGGCGAATTGTACTGTTTGGATGATTTGCATATATGTTTCTTAGACTATATAGAAGCAATATATACAATGATTTCAACAGTCTACCTGTTCCATTCATTGTTCTACTTGTCGAAAGTTACAAATAATTTCCTTTAAAGGATTAACAATGGGGCTCGTAGTTCACTTAAACTTGAAGAACAAAAAATTGGCGAATTGTACTGTTTGGATGCTTTGCATATATGTTTCTTAGACTATTTAGATGCAATATATAGAAAGATTTCACCCGTCTACCTGTACTATTCATTGATCTACTTGTAGAAAGTTACAAATAATTTCCATTTCGTGATTATCAATGGGGCTCGTAGTTCACTTAAACTTGAAGAACAAAAAATTGGCAAATTGTACTGTTTGGATGCTTTGCATATATGTTTCTTAGATTATATAGAAGCAATATATACAATGATTTCAACCGTCTACCTGTTCCATTCATTGTTCTACTTGTCGAAAGTTACAAATAATTTCCTTTAAGGGATTAACAATGGGGATCGTAGTTTACTTAAACTTGAAGAACAAAAAATTGGCGAATTGTACTGTTTGGATGCTTTGCATATATGTTTCTTAGACTATATACAAGCAATATATACAATGATTTCAACAGTCTACCTGTTCCATTCATTGTTCTACTTGTCGGAAGTTACAAACAATTTCCGATAAAGGATTAACCATTGGGGCTCATTGTTCACTTAAACTTGAAGTACAAAATATTGGCGAATTGTACTGTTTGTATGCTTTGCATATATGTTTCGTAGACTATATAGAAGCAATATATACAATGATTTCAACCGTCTACATGATCCATTCATTGTTCTACTTGTCGAAATTTACAAATAATTTCCTTTAAAGGATTAACAATGGGGCTCGTAGTTCACTTAAACTTGAAGAACAAAAAATTGGCGAATTGTACTGTTTGGATGCTTTGCATATATGTTTCTTAGACTATTTAGAAGCAATATATAGAAAGATTTCTCCCGTCTACCTGTACTATTCATTGTTCTACTTTTCGAAAGTTAGAAATAATTTCCATTTCATGATTATCAATGGGGCTCGCTGTTCACTTAAACTTGAAGATCAAAAAATTGGCGATTGTTACTGTTTAGATGCTTTGCATATATGTTTCTTAGATTATATAGAAGCAATATATACAAAGATTTCAACTGTCTACCTGTTCCATTCATTGTTCTACTTGTCGAAATTTACAAATAATTTCCGATAAAGGATTAACAATGGGGCTCATTGTTCACTTAAACTTGAAGAACAATAAATTGGCGAATTGTACTGTTTGGATGCTTTGCATATATGTTTCTTAGACTATATAGAAGCAATATATACAATGATTTCAACCGTCTACCTATTCCATTCTTTGTTCTACTTGCCGAAATTTACAAATAATTTCCTTTAAAGGATTAACAATGGGGCTCGTAGTTCACTTAAACTTGAAGAGCAAAAAATTGGCGAATTGTACTGTTTGGACGATTTGCATATATGTTTCTTGGAATATATAGAAGCAATATATACAAAGATTTCAACCGTCTACGTGTTCCAATCATTGTTCTACTTGTAGAAAGTTACAATTAATTTCCGTTAAGGGATTAACAATGGGGATCGTAGTTTACTTAAACTTGAAGAACAAAAAATTGGCGAATTGTACTGTTTGGATGCTTTGCATATATGTTTCTTAGACTATATAGAAGCAATATATACAATGATTTCAACCGTCTACCTATTCCATTCATTGTTCTACTTGCCGAAATTTACAAATAATTTCCTTTAAAGGATTAACAATGGGGCTCGTAGTTCACTTAAACTTGAAGAGCAAAAAATTGGCGAATTGTACTGTTTGGACGCTTTGCATATATGTTTCTTAGACTATATAGAAGCAATATATACAAAGATTTCAACCGTCTACCTGTTCCATTCATTGTTCTACTTGTCGAAAGTTACAAATAATTTCCGATAAAGTATTAACAATGGGGCTCATTGTTCACTTAAACTTGAAGAACAATAAATTGGCGAATTGTACTGTTTGGATGCTTTGCATATATGTTTCTTAGACTATATAGAAGCAATATATACAATGATTTCAACCGTCTACCTATTCCATTCATTGTTCTACTTGCCGAAATTTACAAATAATTTCCTTTAAAGGATTAACAATGGGGCTCGTAGTTCACTTAAACTTGAAGAGCAAAAAATTGGCGAATTGTACTGTTTGGACGATTTGCATATATGTTTCTTGGAATATATAGAAGCAATATATACAAAGATTTCAACCGTCTACCTGTTCCATTCATTGTTCTACTTGTCGAAATTTACAAATAATTTCCTTTAAAGGATTAACAATGGGGCTCGTAGTTCACTTAAACTTGAAGAACAAAAAATTGGCGAATTGTACTGTTTGGATGCTTTGCATATGTGTTTTTTAGACTATTTAGAAGCAATATATAGAAAGATTTCACCCGTCTACCTGTACTATTCATTGTTCTACTTGTAGAAAGTTACAAATAATTTCCATTTCATGATTATCAATGGGGCTCGCTGTTCACTTAAACTTGAAGATCAAAAAATTAGCGATTGTTACTGTTTGGATGCTTTGTATATATGTTTCTTAGATTATATAGAAGCAATATATACAAAGATTTCAACCGTCTACCTGTTCCATTCATTGTTCTGCTTGTCGAAAATTACAAATAATTTCCTTTGAAGGATTAACAATGGGGCTCGCTGTTCACTTAAACTTGAAGATCAAAAAATTGGCGATTGTTACTGTTTAAATGCTTTGCATATAGGTTTCTTAGACTATATAGAAGCAACATATACAAAGATTTCAACCGTCTACCTGTTCCATTCATTGTTCTGCTTGTCGAAAATTACAAATAATTTCCTTTGAAGGATTAACAATGGGGCTCGTAGTTCACTTAAACTTGAAGAACAAAAAATTGGCGAATTGTACTGTTCGGATGCTTTGCATATATGTTTCGTAGGCTATATAGAAGCAATATATACAAAGATTTCAGCCGTCTACCTGTTCCATCCATTGTTCTACTTGTCGCAAGTTACAAATAATTTCCGTGAAAGTATTAACAATGGGGCTCGTAGTTCACTTAAACTTGAAGAACAAAAAATTGGCGAATGGTACTGTTTGGATGCTTTGCATATATGTTTCTTAGATTATATAGAAGCAACATATACAAAGATTTCACCCGTCTACCTCTTCTATTCATTGTTCTACTTGTAGAAAAGTTACAAATAATTTCCGTTTCATGATTATCAATGGGGCTCGTTGTTCACTTAAACTTGAAGAACAAAAAATTGGCGAATGGTACTGTTTGGATGCTTTGCATATATGTTTCTTAGATTATATAGAAGCAATATATACAAAGATTTCAACCGTCTACCTGTTCCATCCATTGTTCTACTTGTCGCAAGTTACAAATAATTTCCGTTAAAGTATTAACAATGGGGCTCGTAGTTCATTTAAACTTGAAGATCAAATAATTGGCGAATTGTACTGTTTGAATGCTTTGCATATATGTTTCTTAGACTATTTAGAAGCAATATATAGAAAGATTTCACCCGTCTACCTGTACTATTCATTGTTCTACTTGTAGAAAGTTACAATTAATTTCCGTTAAAGGATTAACAATGGGGCTCGTAGTTCACTTAAACTTGAAGAACAAAAAATTGGCGAATTGTACTGTTCGGATGCTTTGCATATATGTTTCGTAGGCTATATAGAAGCAATATATACAAAGATTTAAACCGTCTACCTGTTATATTCATCGTTCTACTTGTAGAAAGTTACAAGTAATTTCCATTTCATGATTATCAATGGGGCTCGTTGTTCACTTAAACTTGAAGAACAAAAAATTGGCGAATGGTACTGTTTGGATGCTTTGCATATATGTTTCTTAGACTATTTAGAAGCAATATATAGAAAGATTTCACCCGTCTACCTGTACTATTCATTGTTCTACTTGTCGAAATTTACAAATAATTTCCTTTAAAGGATTAACAATGGGGCTCGTAGTTCACTTAAACATGAAGGACAAAAAATTGTCGAATTGTACTGTTTGGATGCTTTGCATATATGTTTCTTAGACTATATAGAAGCAATATATACAATGATTTCAACCGTCTACATGTTCCATTCATTGTTCTACTTGCCGAAATTTACAAATAATTTCCTTTAAAGGATTAACAACGGGGCTCGTAGTTCACTTAAACTTGAAGAGCAAAAAATTGGCGAATTGTACTGTTTGGACGCTTTGCATATATGTGTCTTGGACTATATAGAAGCAATATATACAAAGATTTCAACCGTCTACCTGTTCCATTCATTGTTCTACTTGTCGAAAGTTACAAATAATTTCCGATAAAGGATTAACAATGGGGCTCATTGTTCACTTAAACTTGAAGGACAAAAAATTGGCGAATTGTACTGTTTGGATGCTTTGCATATATGTTTCTTAGACTATATAGAAGCAATATATACAAAGATTTCAACCGTCTACCTGTTCCATTCATTGTTCTGCTTGTCGAAATTTACAAATAATTTCCTTTAAAGGATTAACAATGGGGCTCGTAGTTCACTTAAACTTGAAGAACAAAAAATTGGCGTATTGTACTGTTTGGATGCTTTGCATATATGTTTCTTAGACTATCTAGAAGCAATATATAGAAAGATTTCACCCGTCTACCTGTTCTATTCATCGTTCTACTTGTAGAAAGTTACAAATAATTTCCGTTTCATGATTATCAATGGGGCTCGTAGTTGACTTAAACTTGAAGAACAAAAAATTGGCGAATTGTACTGTTTGGATGCTTTGCATATATGTTTCTTAGACTATTTAGAAGCAATATATAGAAAGATTTCACCCGTCTAACTGTACTATTCATTGTTCTACTTGTAGAAAGTTACAAATAATTTCCATTTCATGATTATCAATGGGGCTCGCTGTTCACTTAAACTTGAAGATCAAAAAATTGGCGATTGTTACTGTTTAGATGCTTTGCATATAGGTTTCTTAGACTATATAGAAGCAACATATACAAAGATTTCAACCGTCTACCTGTTCTATTCATTGTTCTACTTGTAGAAAGTTACAAATAATTTCCGTTTCATGATTATCAATGGGGCTCGTTGTTCACTTAAACTTGAAGATCAAATAATTGGCGAATTGTACTGTTTGGATGCTTTGCATATATGTTTCTTAGACTATTTAGAAGCAATATATAGAAAGATTTCACCCGTCTACCTGTTCCATTCATTGTTCTACTTGTAGAAAGTTACAAATAATTTCCGTTTCATGATTATCAATGGGGCTCGTTGTTCACTTAAACTTGAAGAACAAAAAATTGGCGAATGGTACTGTTTGGATGCTTTGCATATATGTTTCTTAGATTATATAGAAGAAACATATACAAAGATTTCAACCGTCTACCTGTTCTATTCATTGTTCTTCTTGTCGAAAGTTAGAAATAATTTCCGTTTCATGATCATCAATGGGCCTCGTTGTTCACTTAAACTTGAAGAACAAAAAATTGGCGACTGGTACTGTTTGGATGCTTTGCATATATGTTTCTTAGACTATTTAGAAGCAATATATACAAAGATTTCAACCGTCTACCTGTTCCATTCATTGTTCTACTTGTCGCAAGTTACAAATAATTTCCGTTAAAGTATTAACAATGGGGCTCGTAGTTCACTTAAACTTGAAGAACAAAAAATTGGCGAATTGTACTGTTTGGATGCTTTGCATAAATATTTCTTAGACTATTTAGAAGCAATATATAGAAAGATTTCACCCGTCTACCTGTACTATTCATTGTTCTACTTGTAGAAAGTTACAAATAATTTCCATTTCATGATTATCAATGGGGCTCGCTGTTCACTTAAACTTGAAGATCAAAAAATTGGCGATTGTTACTGTTTAAATGCTTTGCATATAGGTTTCTTAGACTATATAGAAGCAACATATACAAAGATTTCAACCGTCTACCTGTTCCATTCATTGTTCTGCTTGTCGAAAATTACAAATAATTTCCTTTGAAGGATTAACAATGGGGCTCGTAGTTCACTTAAACTTGAAGAACAAAAAATTGGCGAATTGTACTGTTCGGATGCTTTGCATATATGTTTCGTAGGCTATATAGAAGCAATATATACAAAGATTTCAGCCGTCTACCTGTTCCATCCATTGTTCTACTTGTCGCAAGTTACAAATAATTTCCGTGAAAGTATTAACAATGGGGCTCGTAGTTCACTTAAACTTGAAGAACAAAAAATTGGCGAATGGTACTGTTTGGATGCTTTGCATATATGTTTCTTAGATTATATAGAAGCAATATATACAAAGATTTCAACCGTCTACCTGTGCCATCCATTGTTCTACTTGTCGCAAGTTACAAATAATTTCCGTTAAAGTATTAACAATGGGGCTCGTAGTTCACTTAAACTTGAAGATCAAATAATTGGCGAATTGTACTGTTTGGATGCTTTGCATATATGTTTCTTAGACTATTTAGAAGCAATATATAGAAAGATTTCACCCGTCTACCTGTACTATTCATTGTTCTACTTGTAGAAAGTTACAATTAATTTCCGTTAAAGGATTAACAATGGGGCTCGTAGTTCACTTAAACTTGAAGAACAAAAAATTGGCGAATTGTACTGTTCGGATGCTTTGCATATATGTTTCGTAGGCTATATAGAAGCAATATATACAAAGATTTCAACCGTCTAACTGTTATATTCATCGTTCTACTTGTAGAAAGTTACAAATAATTTCCATTTCATGATTATCAATGGGGCTCGCTGTTCACTTAAACTTGAAGATCAAAAAATTGGCGATTGTTACTGTTTAGATGCTTTGCATATAGGTTTCTTAGACTATATAGAAGCAACATATACAAAGATTTATACCGTCTACCTGTTCTATTCATTGTTCTACTTTTAGAAAGTTACAAATAATTTCCGTTTCATGATTATCAATTGGGCTCGTTGTTCACTTAAACTTGAAGATCAAATAATTGGCGAATTGTACTGTTTGGATGCTTTGCATATATGTTTCTTAGACTATTTAGAAACAATATATAGAAAGATTTCACCCGTCTACCTGTTCCATTCATTGTTCTACTTGTAGAAAGTTACAAGTAATTTCCATTTCATGATTATCAATGGGGCTCGCTGTTCACTTAAACTTGAAGATCAAAAAATTGGCGATTGTTACTGTTTAGATGCTTTGCATATAGGTTTCTTAGACTATATAGAAGCAACATATACAAAGATTTAAACCGTCTACCTGTTCTATTCATTGTTCTTCTTGTCGAAAGTTAGAAATAATTTCCGTTTCATGATTATCAATGGGCCTCGTTGTTCACTTAAACTTCAAGAACAAAAAATTGGCGACTGGTACTGTTTGGATGCTTTGCATATATGTTTCTTAGACTATTTAGAAACAATATATACAAAGATTTCAACCGTCTACCTGTTCCATTCATTGTTCTACTTGTCGCAAGTTACAAATAATTTCCGTTAAAGTATTAACAATGGGGCTCGTAGTTCACTTAAACTTGAAGAACAAAAAATTGGCGAATGGTACTGTTTGGATGCTTTGCATATATGTTTCTTATACTATATAGAAGCAATATATACAAAGATTTCAACCGTCTACCTGTTCCATTCATTGTTCTACTTGTCGAAAGTTACAAATAATTTCCGATAAAGGATTAACAATGGGGCTCATTGTTCACTTAAACTTGAAGGACAAAAAATTGGCGAATTGTACTGTTTGGATGCTTTGCATATATGTTTCTTAGACTATATAGAAGCAATATATACAAAGATTTCAACCGTCTACCTGTTCCATTCATTGTTCTGCTTGTCGAAATTTACAAATAATTTCCTTTAAAGGATTAACAATGGGGCTCGTAGTTCACTTAAACTTGAAGAACAAAAAATTGGCGAATTGTACTGTTTGGATGCTTTGCATATATGTTTCTTAGACTATCTAGAAGCAATATATAGAAAGATTTCACCCGTCTACCTGTTCTATTCATCGTTCTACTTGTTGTTAGTTACAAATAATTTCCGTTTCATGATTATCAATGGGGCTCGTAGTTGACTTAAACTTGAAGAAGAAAAAATTGGCGAATTGTACTGTTTGGATGCTTTGCATATATGTTTCTTAGACTATTTAGAAGCAATATATAGAAAGATTTCACCCGTCTAACTGTACTATTCATTGTTCTACTTGTAGAAAGTTACAAATAATTTCCATTTCATGATTATCAATGGGGCTCGCTGTTCACTTAAACTTGAAGATCAAAAAATTGGCGATTGTTACTGTTTAGATGCTTTGCATATAGGTTTCTTAGACTATATAGAAGCAACATATACAAAGATTTCAACCGTCTACCTGTTCTATTCATTGTTCTACTTGTAGAAAGTTACAAATAATTTCCGTTTCATGATTATCAATGGGGCTCGTTGTTCACTTAAACTTGAAGATCAAATAATTGGCGAATTGTACTGTTTGGATGCTTTGCATATATGTTTCTTAGACTATTTAGAAGCAATATATAGAAAGATTTCACCCGTCTACCTGTTCCATTCATTGTTCTACTTGTAGAAAGTTACAAATAATTTCCGTTTCATGATTATCAATGGGGCTCGTTGTTCACTTAAACTTGAAGAACAAAAAATTGGCGAATGGTACTGTTTGGATGCTTTGCATATATGTTTCTTAGATTATATAGAAGAAACATATACAAAGATTTCAACCGTCTACCTGTTCTATTCATTGTTCTTCTTGTCGAAAGTTAGAAATAATTTCCGTTTCATGATCATCAATGGGCCTCGTTGTTCACTTAAACTTGAAGAACAAAAAATTGGCGACTGGTACTGTTTGGATGCTTTGCATATATGTTTCTTAGACTATTTAGAAGCAATATATACAAAGATTTCAACCGTCTACCTGTTCCATTCATTGTTCTACTTGTCGCAAGTTACAAATAATTTCCGTTAAAGTATTAACAATGGGGCTCGTAGTTCACTTAAACTTGAAGAACAAAAAATTGGCGAATGGTACTGTTTGGATGCTTTGCATATATGTTTCTTAGATTATATAGAAGCAATATATACAAAGATTTCAACCGTCTACCTGTTCCATTCATTGTTCTGCTTGTCGAAAATTACAAATAATTTCCTTCGAAGGATTAACAATGGGGCTCGTAGTTCACTTAAAATTGAAGAACAAAAAATTGGCGAATGGTACTGTTTGGATGCTTTGCATATATGTTTCTTAGATTATATAGAAGCAATATATACAAAGATTTCACCCGTCTACCTGTACTATTCATTGTTCTACTTGTAGAAAGTTACAATTAATTTCCGTTAAAGGATTAACAATGGGGCTCGTAGTTCACTTAAACTTGAAGAACAAAAAATTGGCGAATTGTACTGTTCGGATGCTTTGCATATATGTTTCGTAGGCTATATAGAAGCAATATATACAATGATTTCAACCGTCTACCTGATCCATTCATTGTTCTACTTGTCGAAATTTACAAATAATTTCCTTTAAAGGATTAACAATGGGGCTCGTAGTTCACTTAAACTTGAAGAACAAAAAATTGGCGAATTGTACTGTTTGGATGCTTTGCATATGTGTTTTTTAGACTATTTAGAAGCAATATATATAAAGATTTCACCCGTCTACCTGTACTATTCATTGTTCTACTTGTAGAAAGTTACAAATAATTTCCATTTCATGATTATCAATGGGGCTCGCTGTTCACTTAAACTTGAAGATCAAAAAATTAGCGATTGTTACTGTTTGGATGCTTTGTATATATGTTTCTTATATTATATAGAAGCAATATATACAAAGATTTCAACCGTCTACCTGTTCCATTCATTGTTCTGCTTGTCGAAAATTACAAATAATTTCCTTTGAAGGATTAACAATGGGGCTCGTAGTTCACTTAAACTTGAAGATCAAATAATTGGCGAATTGTACTGTTTGGATGCTTTGCATAAATATTTCTTAGACTACTTAGAAGCAATATATAGAAAGATTTCACCCGTCTACCTGTACTATTCATTGTTCTACTTGTAGAAAGTTACAAATAATTTCCATTTCATGATTATCAATGGGGCTCGCTGTTCACTTAAACTTGAAGATCAAAAAATTGGCGATTGTTACTGTTTAAATGCTTTGCATATAGGTTTCTTAGACTATATAGAAGCAACATATACAAAGATTTCAACCGTCTACCTGTTCCATTCATTGTTCTGCTTGTCGAAAATTACAAATAATTTCCTTTGAAGGATTAACAATGGGGCTCGTAGTTCACTTAAACTTGAAGAACAAAAAATTGGCGAATTGTACTGTTCGGATGCTTTGCATATATGTTTCGTAGGCTATATAGAAGCAATATATACAAAGATTTCAACCGTCTAACTGTTATATTCATCGTTCTACTTGTAGAAAGTTACAAATAATTTCCATTTCATGATTATCAATGGGGCTCGCTGTTCACTTAAACTTGAAGATCAAAAAATTGGCGATTGTTACTGTTTAGATGCTTTGCATATAGGTTTCTTAGACTATATAGAAGCAACATATACAAAGATTTATACCGTCTACCTGTTCTATTCATTGTTCTACTTTTAGAAAGTTACAAATAATTTCCGTTTCATGATTATCAATTGGGCTCGTTGTTCACTTAAACTTGAAGATCAAATAATTGGCGAATTGTACTGTTTGGATGCTTTGCATATATGTTTCTTAGACTATTTAGAAACAATATATAGAAAGATTTCACCCGTCTACCTGTTCCATTCATTGTTCTACTTGTAGAAAGTTACAAGTAATTTCCATTTCATGATTATCAATGGGGCTCGCTGTTCACTTAAACTTGAAGATCAAAAAATTGGCGATTGTTACTGTTTAGATGCTTTGCATATAGGTTTCTTAGACTATATAGAAGCAACATATACAAAGATTTAAACCGTCTACCTGTTCTATTCATTGTTCTTCTTGTCGAAAGTTAGAAATAATTTCCGTTTCATGATTATCAATGGGCCTCGTTGTTCACTTAAACTTCAAGAACAAAAAATTGGCGACTGGTACTGTTTGGATGCTTTGCATATATGTTTCTTAGACTATTTAGAAACAATATATACAAAGATTTCAACCGTCTACCTGTTCCATTCATTGTTCTACTTGTCGCAAGTTACAAATAATTTCCGTTAAAGTATTAACAATGGGGCTCGTAGTTCACTTAAACTTGAAGAACAAAAAATTGGCGAATGGTACTGTTTGGATGCTTTGCATATATGTTTCTTATACTATATAGAAGCAATATATACAAAGATTTCAACCGTCTACCTGTTCCATTCATTGTTCTACTTGTCGAAAGTTACAAATAATTTCCGATAAAGGATTAACAATGGGGCTCATTGTTCACTTAAACTTGAAGGACAAAAAATTGGCGAATTGTACTGTTTGGATGCTTTGCATATATGTTTCTTAGACTATATAGAAGCAATATATACAAAGATTTCAACCGTCTACCTGTTCCATTCATTGTTCTGCTTGTCGAAATTTACAAATAATTTCCTTTAAAGGATTAACAATGGGGCTCGTAGTTCACTTAAACTTGAAGAACAAAAAATTGGCGAATGGTACTGTTTGGATGCTTTGCATATATGTTTCTTAGATTATATAGAAGCAATATATACAAAGATTTCAACCGTCTACCTGTTCCATTCATTGTTCTACTTGTCGCAAGTTACAAATAATTTCCGTTAAAGTAATAACAATGGGGCTCGTAGTTCACTTAAACTTGAAGAACAAAAAATTGGCGAATGGTACTGTTTGGATGCTTTGCATATATGTTTCTTAGATTATATAGAAGCAATATATACAAAGATTTCAACCGTCTACCTGTTCCATTCATTGTTCTGCTTGTCGAAAATTACAAATAATTTCCTTCGAAGGATTAACAATGGGGCTCGTAGTTCACTTAAAATTGAAGAACAAAAAATTGGCGAATGGTACTGTTTGGATGCTTTGCATATATGTTTCTTAGATTATATAGAAGCAATATATACAAAGATTTCACCCGTCTACCTGTACTATTCATTGTTCTACTTGTAGAAAGTTACAATTAATTTCCGTTAAAGGATTAACAATGG
Organism: Cerceris ruficornis; assembly: GCA_963989415.1. Taxonomy (NCBI): domain Eukaryota; kingdom Metazoa; phylum Arthropoda; class Insecta; order Hymenoptera; family Crabronidae; genus Cerceris; species Cerceris ruficornis. The sequence goes on from CAXDIW010000460.1 coordinate 562,808, forward strand.
GGCTCGTAGTTCACTTAAACTTGAAGAACAAAAAATTGGCGAATTGTACTGTTCGGATGCTTTGCATATATGTTTCGTAGGCTATATAGAAGCAATATATACAATGATTTCAACCGTCTACCTGATCCATTCATTGTTCTACTTGTCGAAATTTACAAATAATTTCCTTTAAAGGATTAACAATGGGGCTCGTAGTTCACTTAAACATGAAGGACAAAAAATTGGCGAATTGTACTGTTTGGATGCTTTGCATATATGTTTCTTAGACTATATAGAAGCAATATATACAAAGATTTCAACCGTCTACCTGTTCCATTCATTGTTCTACTTGTCGAAAGTTACAAATAATTTCCGATAAAGGATTAACAATGGGGCTCGTAGTTCACTTAAACATGAAGGACAAAAAATTGGCGAATTGTACTGTTTGGATGCTTTGCATATATGTTTCTTAGACTATATAGAAGCAATATATACAAAGATTTCAACCGTCTACCTGTTCCATTCATTGTTCTACTTGTCGAAAGTTACAAATAATTTCCGATAAAGGATTAACAATGGGGCTCATTGTTCACTTAAACTTGAAGGACAAAAAATTGGCGAATTGTACTGTTTGGATGCTTTGCATATATGTTTCTTAGATTATATAGAAGCAATATATACAATGATTTCAACCGTCTACCTGTTCCATTCATTGTTCTACTTGTCGAAAGTTACAAATAATTTCCTTTAAGGGATTAACAATGGGGATCGTAGTTTACTTAAACTTGAAGAACAAAAAATTGGCGAATTGTACTGTTTGGATGCTTTGCATATATGTTTCTTAGAATATATAGAAGCAATATATACAATGATTTCAACCGTCTACCTGTTCCATTCATTGTTCTACTTGTCGAAAGTTACAAATAATTTCCGATAAAGGATTAACAATGGGGCTCGTAGTTCACTAAAACTTGAAGAACAAAAAATTGGCGAATTGTACTGTTTGGATGCTTTGCATATGTGTTTCTTAGACTATTTAGAAGCAATAAATAGAAAGATTTCAACTGTCTACCTGTACTAATCATTGTTCTACTTGTCGAAAGTTACAAATAATTTCCTTTAAAGGATTAACAATGGGGCTCGTAGTTCACTTAAACTTGAAGAACAAAAATTGGCGAATGGTACTGTGTGGATGCTTTGCATATATGTTTCTTAGACTATGTAGAAGCAATATATACAAAGATTTCAACCGTCTACCTGTTCCATTCATTGTTCTACTTGTCGAAATTTACAAATAATTTCCTTTAAAGGATTATCAATGGGGCTCGTAGTTCACTTAAACTTGAAGAACAAAAAATTGGCGAATTGTACTGTTTGGATGCTTTGCATATATGTTTCTTAGATTATATAGAAGCAATATATACAAAGATTTCAACCGTCTACCTGTTCCATTCATTGTTCTGCTTGTCGAAAATTACAAATAATTTCCTTTGAATGATTAACAATGGGGCTCGTAGTTCACTTAAACTTGAAGATCAAATAATTGGCGAATTGTACTGTTTGGATGCTTTGCATAAATGTTTCTTAGACTATTTAGAAGCAATATATAGAAAGATTTCACCCGTCTACCTGTACTATTCATTGTTCTACTTGTAGAAAGTTACAAATAATTTCCATTTCATGATTATCAATGGGGCTCGCTGTTCACTTAAACTTGAAGATCAAAAAATTGGCGATTGTTACTGTTTAAATGCTTTGCATATAGGTTTCTTAGACTATATAGAAGCAACATATACAAAGATTTCAACCGTCTACCTGTTCCATTCATTGTTCTACTTGTCGCAAGTTACAAATAATTTCCGTTAAAGTATTAACAATGGGGCTCGTAGTTCACTTAAACTTGAAGAACAAAAAATTGGCGAATGGTACTGTTTGGATGCTTTGCATATATGTTTCTTAGATTATATAGAAGCAATATATACAAAGATTTCAACCGTCTACCTGTTCCAATCATTGTTCTGCTTGTCGAAAATTACAAATAATTTCCTTCGAAGGATTAACAATGGGGCTCGTAGTTCACTTAAACTTGAAGAACAAAAAATTGGCGAATGGTACTGTTTGGATGCTTTGCATATATGTTTCTTAGAATATATAGAAGCAATATATACAATGATTTCAACCGTCTACCTGTTCCATTCATTGTTCTACTTGTCGAAAGTTACAAATAATTTCCGATAAAGGATTAACAATGGGGCTCGTAGTTCACTAAAACTTGAAGAACAAAAAATTGGCGAATTGTACTGTTTGGATGCTTTGCATATGTGTTTCTTAGACTATTTAGAAGCAATAAATAGAAAGATTTCAACTGTCTACCTGTACTAATCATTGTTCTACTTGTCGAAAGTTACAAATAATTTCCTTTAAAGGATTAACAATGGGGCTCGTAGTTCACTTAAACTTGAAGAACAAAAATTGGCGAATGGTACTGTGTGGATGCTTTGCATATATGTTTCTTAGACTATGTAGAAGCAATATATACAAAGATTTCAACCGTCTACCTGTTCCATTCATTGTTCTACTTGTCGAAATTTACAAATAATTTCCTTTAAAGGATTATCAATGGGGCTCGTAGTTCACTTAAACTTGAAGAACAAAAAATTGGCGAATTGTACTGTTTGGATGCTTTGCATATATGTTTCTTAGATTATATAGAAGCAATATATACAAAGATTTCAACCGTCTACCTGTTCCATTCATTGTTCTGCTTGTCGAAAATTACAAATAATTTCCTTTGAATGATTAACAATGGGGCTCGTAGTTCACTTAAACTTGAAGATCAAATAATTGGCGAATTGTACTGTTTGGATGCTTTGCATAAATGTTTCTTAGACTATTTAGAAGCAATATATAGAAAGATTTCACCCGTCTACCTGTACTATTCATTGTTCTACTTGTAGAAAGTTACAAATAATTTCCATTTCATGATTATCAATGGGGCTCGCTGTTCACTTAAACTTGAAGATCAAAAAACTGGCGATTGTTACTGTTTAAATGCTTTGCATATAGGTTTCTTAGACTATATAGAAGCAACATATACAAAGATTTCAACCGTCTACCTGTTCCATTCATTGTTCTACTTGTCGCAAGTTACAAATAATTTCCGTTAAAGTATTAACAATGGGGCTCGTAGTTCACTTAAACTTGAAGAACAAAAAATTGGCGAATGGTACTGTTTGGATGCTTTGCATATATGTTTCTTAGATTATATAGAAGCAATATATACAAAGATTTCAACCGTCTACCTGTTCCATTCATTGTTCTGCTTGTCGAAAATTACAAATAATTTCCTTCGAAGGATTAACAATGGGGCTCGTAGTTCACTTAAACTTGAAGAACAAAAAATTGGCGATTCGTACTGTTTGGATGCTTTGCATATATGTTTCTTATTGTTAGACTATATGGAAGCAATATATACAAAGATTTCAACCGTCTACGTGTTCCAATCATTGTTCTACTTGTAGAAAGTTACAAATAATTTCCTTTAAAGGATTAACAATGGGGCTGGTAGTTCACTTAAACTTGAAGAACAAAAATTGGCAAATGGTACTGTGTGGATGCTTTGCATATATGTTTCTTAGACTATGTAGAAGCAATATATACAAAGATTTCAACCGTCTACCTGTTCCATTCATTGTTCTACTTGTCGAAAGTTACAAATAATTTCCTTTAAAGGATTAACAATGGGGCTCGTAGTTCACTTAAACTTGAAGAACAAAAAATTGGCGAATTGTACTGTTTGGATGCTTTGCATATATGTTTCTTAGACTATTTAGATGCAATATATAGAAAGATTTCACCCGTCTACCTGTACTATTCATTGATCTACTTGTAGAAAGTTACAAATAATTTCCATTTCGTGATTATCAATGGGGCTCGTAGTTCACTTAAACTTGAAGAACAAAAAATTGGCGAATTGTACTGTTTGGATGCTTTGCATATATGTTTCTTAGATTATATAGAAGCAATATATACAATGATTTCAACCGTCTACCTGTTCCATTCATTGTTCTACTTGTCGAAAGTTACAAATAATTTCCTTTAAGGGATTAACAATGGGGATCGTAGTTTACTTAAACTTGAAGAACAAAAAATTGGCGAATTGTACTGTTTGGATGCTTTGCATATATGTTTCTTAGACTATATACAAGCAATATATACAATGATTTCAACAGTCTACCTGTTCCATTCATTGTTCTACTTGTCGAAATTTACAAATAATTTCCTTTAAAGGATTAACAATGGGGCTCGTTGTTCACTTAAACTTGAAGAACAAAAAATTGGCGAATGGTACTGTTTGGATGCTTTGCATATATGTTTCTTAGATTATATAGAAGCAATATATACAAAGATTTCAACCGTCTACCTGTTCCATTCATTGTTCTACTTGTCGCAAGTTACAAATAATTTCCGTTAAAGTAATAACAATGGGGCTCGTAGTTCACTTAAACTTGAAGAACAAAAAATTGGCGAATGGTACTGTTTGGATGCTTTGCATATATGTTTCTTAGATTATATAGAAGCAATATATACAAAGATTTCAACCGTCTACCTGTTCCATTCATTGTTCTGCTTGTCGAAAATTACAAATAATTTCCTTCGAAGGATTAACAATGGGGCTCGTAGTTCACTTAAAATTGAAGAACAAAAAATTGGCGAATGGTACTGTTTGGATGCTTTGCATATATGTTTCTTAGATTATATAGAAGCAATATATACAAAGATTTCACCCGTCTACCTGTACTATTCATTGTTCTACTTGTAGAAAGTTACAATTAATTTCCGTTAAAGGATTAACAATGGGGCTCGTAGTTCACTTAAACTTGAAGAACAAAAAATTGGCGAATTGTACTGTTCGGATGCTTTGCATATATGTTTCGTAGGCTATATAGAAGCAATATATACAATGATTTCAACCGTCTACCTGATCCATTCATTGTTCTACTTGTCGAAATTTACAAATAATTTCCTTTAAAGGATTAACAATGGGGCTCGTAGTTCACTTAAACTTGAAGAACAAAAAATTGGCGAATTGTACTGTTTGGATGCTTTGCATATGTGTTTTTTAGACTATGTAGAAGCAATATATACAAAGATTTCAACCGTCTACCTGTTCCATTCATTGTTCTACTTGTCGAAATTTACAAATAATTTCCTTTAAAGGATTAACAATGGGGCTCGTAGTTCACTTAAACTTGAAGAACAAAAAATTGGCGAATTGTACTGTTTGGATGCTTTGCATATATGTTTCTTAGATTATATAGAAGCAATATATACAAAGATTTCAACCGTCTACCTGTTCCATTCATTGTTCTGCTTGTCGAAAATTACAAATAATTTCCTTTGAATGATTAACAATGGGGCTCGTAGTTCACTTAAACTTGAAGATCAAATAATTGGCGAATTGTACTGTTTGGATGCTTTGCATAAATGTTTCTTAGACTATTTAGAAGCAATATATAGAAAGATTTCACCCGTCTACCTGTACTATTCATTGTTCTACTTGTAGAAAGTTACAAATAATTTCCATTTCATGATTATCAATGGGGCTCGCTGTTCACTTAAACTTGAAGATCAAAAAATTGGCGATTGTTACTGTTTAAATGCTTTGCATATAGGTTTCATAGACTATATAGAAGCAACATATACAAAGATTTCAACCGTCTACCTGTTCCATTCATTGTTCTACTTGTCGCAAGTTACAAATAATTTCCGTTAAAGTATTAACAATGGGGCTCGTAGTTCACTTAAACTTGAAGAACAAAAAATTGGCGAATGGTACTGTTTGGATGCTTTGCATATATGTTTCTTAGATTATATAGAAGCAATATATACAAAGATTTCAACCGTCTACCTGTTCCATTCATTGTTCTGCTTGTCGAAAATTACAAATAATTTCCTTCGAAGGATTAACAATGGGGCTCGTAGTTCACTTAAACTTGAAGAACAAAAAATTGGCGAATTGTACTGTTTGGATGCTTTGCATATATGTTTCTTAGACTATATAGAAGCAATATATACAAAGATTTCAACCGTCTACCTGTTCCATTCATTGTTCTACTTGTCGAAATTTACAAATAATTTCCTTTAAAGGATTAACAATGGGGCTCGTAGTTCACTTAAACATGAAGGACAAAAAATTGGCGAATTGTACTGTTTGGATGCTTTGCATATATGTTTCTTAGACTATATAGAAGCAATATATACAAAGATTTCAACCGTCTACCTGTTCCATTCATTGTTCTACTTGTCGAAAGTTACAAATAATTTCCGATAAAGGATTAACAATGGGGCTCGTAGTTCACTTAAACATGAAGGACAAAAAATTGGCGAATTGTACTGTTTGGATGCTTTGCATATATGTTTCTTAGACTATATAGAAGCAATATATACAAAGATTTCAACCGTCTACCTGTTCCATTCATTGTTCTACTTGTCGAAAGTTACAAATAATTTCCGATAAAGGATTAACAATGGGGCTCATTGTTCACTTAAACTTGAAGGACAAAAAATTGGCGAATTGTACTGTTTGGATGCTTTGCATATATGTTTCTTAGATTATATAGAAGCAATATATACAATGATTTCAACCGTCTACCTGTTCCATTCATTGTTCTACTTGTCGAAAGTTACAAATAATTTCCTTTAAGGGATTAACAATGGGGATCGTAGTTTACTTAAACTTGAAGAACAAAAAATTGGCGAATTGTACTGTTTGGATGCTTTGCATATATGTTTCTTAGAATATATAGAAGCAATATATACAATGATTTCAACCGTCTACCTGTTCCATTCATTGTTCTACTTGTCGAAAGTTACAAATAATTTCCGATAAAGGATTAACAATGGGGCTCGTAGTTCACTAAAACTTGAAGAACAAAAAATTGGCGAATTGTACTGTTTGGATGCTTTGCATATGTGTTTCTTAGACTATTTAGAAGCAATAAATAGAAAGATTTCAACTGTCTACCTGTACTAATCATTGTTCTACTTGTCGAAAGTTACAAATAATTTCCTTTAAAGGATTAACAATGGGGCTCGTAGTTCACTTAAACTTGAAGAACAAAAATTGGCGAATGGTACTGTGTGGATGCTTTGCATATATGTTTCTTAGACTATGTAGAAGCAATATATACAAAGATTTCAACCGTCTACCTGTTCCATTCATTGTTCTACTTGTCGAAATTTACAAATAATTTCCTTTAAAGGATTATCAATGGGGCTCGTAGTTCACTTAAACTTGAAGAACAAAAAATTGGCGAATTGTACTGTTTGGATGCTTTGCATATATGTTTCTTAGATTATATAGAAGCAATATATACAAAGATTTCAACCGTCTACCTGTTCCATTCATTGTTCTGCTTGTCGAAAATTACAAATAATTTCCTTTGAATGATTAACAATGGGGCTCGTAGTTCACTTAAACTTGAAGATCAAATAATTGGCGAATTGTACTGTTTGGATGCTTTGCATAAATGTTTCTTAGACTATTTAGAAGCAATATATAGAAAGATTTCACCCGTCTACCTGTACTATTCATTGTTCTACTTGTAGAAAGTTACAAATAATTTCCATTTCATGATTATCAATGGGGCTCGCTGTTCACTTAAACTTGAAGATCAAAAAATTGGCGATTGTTACTGTTTAAATGCTTTGCATATAGGTTTCTTAGACTATATAGAAGCAACATATACAAAGATTTCAACCGTCTACCTGTTCCATTCATTGTTCTACTTGTCGCAAGTTACAAATAATTTCCGTTAAAGTATTAACAATGGGGCTCGTAGTTCACTTAAACTTGAAGAACAAAAAATTGGCGAATGGTACTGTTTGGATGCTTTGCATATATGTTTCTTAGATTATATAGAAGCAATATATACAAAGATTTCAACCGTCTACCTGTTCCAATCATTGTTCTGCTTGTCGAAAATTACAAATAATTTCCTTCGAAGGATTAACAATGGGGCTCGTAGTTCACTTAAACTTGAAGAACAAAAAATTGGCGAATGGTACTGTTTGGATGCTTTGCATATATGTTTCTTAGAATATATAGAAGCAATATATACAATGATTTCAACCGTCTACCTGTTCCATTCATTGTTCTACTTGTCGAAAGTTACAAATAATTTCCGATAAAGGATTAACAATGGGGCTCGTAGTTCACTAAAACTTGAAGAACAAAAAATTGGCGAATTGTACTGTTTGGATGCTTTGCATATGTGTTTCTTAGACTATTTAGAAGCAATAAATAGAAAGATTTCAACTGTCTACCTGTACTAATCATTGTTCTACTTGTCGAAAGTTACAAATAATTTCCTTTAAAGGATTAACAATGGGGCTCGTAGTTCACTTAAACTTGAAGAACAAAAATTGGCGAATGGTACTGTGTGGATGCTTTGCATATATGTTTCTTAGACTATGTAGAAGCAATATATACAAAGATTTCAACCGTCTACCTGTTCCATTCATTGTTCTACTTGTCGAAATTTACAAATAATTTCCTTTAAAGGATTATCAATGGGGCTCGTAGTTCACTTAAACTTGAAGAACAAAAAATTGGCGAATTGTACTGTTTGGATGCTTTGCATATATGTTTCTTAGATTATATAGAAGCAATATATACAAAGATTTCAACCGTCTACCTGTTCCATTCATTGTTCTGCTTGTCGAAAATTACAAATAATTTCCTTTGAATGATTAACAATGGGGCTCGTAGTTCACTTAAACTTGAAGATCAAATAATTGGCGAATTGTACTGTTTGGATGCTTTGCATAAATGTTTCTTAGACTATTTAGAAGCAATATATAGAAAGATTTCACCCGTCTACCTGTACTATTCATTGTTCTACTTGTAGAAAGTTACAAATAATTTCCATTTCATGATTATCAATGGGGCTCGCTGTTCACTTAAACTTGAAGATCAAAAAATTGGCGATTGTTACTGTTTAAATGCTTTGCATATAGGTTTCTTAGACTATATAGAAGCAACATATACAAAGATTTCAACCGTCTACCTGTTCCATTCATTGTTCTACTTGTCGCAAGTTACAAATAATTTCCGTTAAAGTATTAACAATGGGGCTCGTAGTTCACTTAAACTTGAAGAACAAAAAATTGGCGAATGGTACTGTTTGGATGCTTTGCATATATGTTTCTTAGATTATATAGAAGCAATATATACAAAGATTTCAACCGTCTACCTGTTCCATTCATTGTTCTGCTTGTCGAAAATTACAAATAATTTCCTTCGAAGGATTAACAATGGGGCTCGTAGTTCACTTAAACTTGAAGAACAAAAAATTGGCGATTCGTACTGTTTGGATGCTTTGCATATATGTTTCTTATTGTTAGACTATATGGAAGCAATATATACAAAGATTTCAACCGTCTACGTGTTCCAATCATTGTTCTACTTGTAGAAAGTTACAAATAATTTCCTTTAAAGGATTAACAATGGGGCTGGTAGTTCACTTAAACTTGAAGAACAAAAATTGGCAAATGGTACTGTGTGGATGCTTTGCATATATGTTTCTTAGACTATGTAGAAGCAATATATACAAAGATTTCAACCGTCTACCTGTTCCATTCATTGTTCTACTTGTCGAAAGTTACAAATAATTTCCTTTAAAGGATTAACAATGGGGCTCGTAGTTCACTTAAACTTGAAGAACAAAAAATTGGCGAATTGTACTGTTTGGATGCTTTGCATATATGTTTCTTAGACTATTTAGATGCAATATATAGAAAGATTTCACCCGTCTACCTGTACTATTCATTGATCTACTTGTAGAAAGTTACAAATAATTTCCATTTCGTGATTATCAATGGGGCTCGTAGTTCACTTAAACTTGAAGAACAAAAAATTGGCGAATTGTACTGTTTGGATGCTTTGCATATATGTTTCTTAGATTATATAGAAGCAATATATACAATGATTTCAACCGTCTACCTGTTCCATTCATTGTTCTACTTGTCGAAAGTTACAAATAATTTCCTTTAAGGGATTAACAATGGGGATCGTAGTTTACTTAAACTTGAAGAACAAAAAATTGGCGAATTGTACTGTTTGGATGCTTTGCATATATGTTTCTTAGACTATATACAAGCAATATATACAATGATTTCAACAGTCTACCTGTTCCATTCATTGTTCTACTTGTCGAAATTTACAAATAATTTCCTTTAAAGGATTAACAATGGGGCTCGTTGTTCACTTAAACTTGAAGAACAAAAAATTGGCGAATGGTACTGTTTGGATGCTTTGCATATATGTTTCTTAGATTATATAGAAGCAATATATACAAAGATTTCAACCGTCTACCTGTTCCATTCATTGTTCTACTTGTCGAAAGTTACAAATAATTTCCGATAAAGGATTAACAATGGGGCTCATTGTTCACTTAAACTTGAAGAACAAAAAATTGGCGAATTGTACTGTTTGGATGCTTTGCATATATGTTTCTTAGACTATATAGAAGCAATATATACAAAGATTTCAACCGTCTACCTGTTCCATTCATTGTTCTACTTGTCGAAATTTACATATAATTTCCTTTAAAGGATTAACAATGGGGCTCGTAGTTCACTTAAACTTGACGAACAAAAATTGGCGAATGGTACTGTGTGGATGCTTTGCATATATGTGTCTTAGATTATATAGAAGCAATATATACAAAGATTTCAACCGTCTACCTGTTCCATTCATTGTTCTACTTGTCGAAAGTTACAAATAATTTCCGATAAAGGATTAACAATGGGGCTCATTGTTCACTTAAACCTGAAGGACAAAAAATTGGCGAATTGTACTGTTTGGATGCTTTGCATATATGTTTCTTAGACTATATAGAAGCAATATATACAAAGATTTCAACCGTCTACCTGTTCCATTCATTGTTCTACTTGTCGAAATTTACAAATAATTTCCTTTAAAGGATTAACAATGGGGCTCGTAGTTCACTTAAACATGAAGGACAAAAAATTGGCGAATTGTACTGTTTGGATGCTTTGCATATATGTTTCTTAGACTATATAGAAGCAATATATACAAAGATTTCAACCGTCTACCTGTTCCATTCATTGTTCTACTTGTCGAAAGTTACAAATAATTTCCGATAAAGGATTAACAATGGGGCTCATTGTTCACTTAAACTTGAAGGACAAAAAATTGGCGAATTGTACTGTTTGGATGCTTTGCATATATGTTTCTTAGATTATATAGAAGCAATATATACAATGATTTCAACCGTCTACCTGTTCCATTCATTGTTCTACTTGTCGAAAGTTACAAATAATTTCCTTTAAGGGATTAACAATGGGGATCGTAGTTTACTTAAACTTGAAGAACAAAAAATTGGCGAATTGTACTGTTTGGATGCTTTGCATATATGCTTCTTAGAATATATAGAAGCAATATATACAATGATTTCAACCGTCTACCTGTTCCATTCATTGTTCTACTTGTCGAAAGTTACAAATAATTTCCGATAAAGGATTAACAATGGGGCTCATTGTTCACTTAAACCTGAAGGACAAAAAATTGGCGAATTGTACTGTTTGGATGCTTTGCATATATGTTTCTTAGACTATATAGAAGCAATATATACAAAGATTTCAACCGTCTACCTGTTCCATTCATTGTTCTACTTGTCGAAATTTACAAATAATTTCCTTTAAAGGATTAACAATGGGGCTCGTAGTTCACTTAAACATGAAGGACAAAAAATTGGCGAATTGTACTGTTTGGATGCTTTGCATATATGTTTCTTAGATTATATAGAAGCAATATATACAATGATTTCAACCGTCTACCTGTTCCATTCATTGTTCTACTTGTCGAAAGTTACAAATAATTTCCTTTAAGGGATTAACAATGGGGATCGTAGTTTACTTAAACTTGAAGAACAAAAAATTGGCGAATTGTACTGTTTGGATGCTTTGCATATATGTTTCTTAGACTATATACAAGCAATATATACAATGATTTCAACAGTCTACCTGTTCCATTCATTGTTCTACTTGTCGAAATTTACAAATAATTTCCTTTAAAGGATTAACAATGGGGCTCGTTGTTCACTTAAACTTGAAGAACAAAAAATTGGCGAATGGTACTGTTTGGATGCTTTGCATATATGTTTCTTAGATTATATAGAAGCAATATATACAAAGATTTCAACCGTCTACCTGTTCCATTCATTGTTCTACTTGTCGAAAGTTACAAATAATTTCCGATAAAGGATTAACAATGGGGCTCATTGTTCACTTAAACTTGAAGAACAAAAAATTGGCGAATTGTACTGTTTGGATGCTTTGCATATATGTTTCTTAGACTATATAGAAGCAATATATACAAAGATTTCAACCGTCTACCTGTTCCATTCATTGTTCTACTTGTCGAAATTTACATATAATTTCCTTTAAAGGATTAACAATGGGGCTCGTAGTTCACTTAAACTTGACGAACAAAAATTGGCGAATGGTACTGTGTGGATGCTTTGCATATATGTGTCTTAGATTATATAGAAGCAATATATACAAAGATTTCAACCGTCTACCTGTTCCATTCATTGTTCTACTTGTCGAAAGTTACAAATAATTTCCGATAAAGGATTAACAATGGGGCTCATTGTTCACTTAAACCTGAAGGACAAAAAATTGGCGAATTGTACTGTTTGGATGCTTTGCATATATGTTTCTTAGACTATATAGAAGCAATATATACAAAGATTTCAACCGTCTACCTGTTCCATTCATTGTTCTACTTGTCGAAATTTACAAATAATTTCCTTTAAAGGATTAACAATGGGGCTCGTAGTTCACTTAAACATGAAGGACAAAAAATTGGCGAATTGTACTGTTTGGATGCTTTGCATATATGTTTCTTAGACTATATAGAAGCAATATATACAAAGATTTCAACCGTCTACCTGTTCCATTCATTGTTCTACTTGTCGAAAGTTACAAATAATTTCCGATAAAGGATTAACAATGGGGCTCATTGTTCACTTAAACTTGAAGGACAAAAAATTGGCGAATTGTACTGTTTGGATGCTTTGCATATATGTTTCTTAGATTATATAGAAGCAATATATACAATGATTTCAACCGTCTACCTGTTCCATTCATTGTTCTACTTGTCGAAAGTTACAAATAATTTCCTTTAAGGGATTAACAATGGGGATCGTAGTTTACTTAAACTTGAAGAACAAAAAATTGGCGAATTGTACTGTTTGGATGCTTTGCATATATGCTTCTTAGAATATATAGAAGCAATATATACAATGATTTCAACCGTCTACCTGTTCCATTCATTGTTCTACTTGTCGAAAGTTATAAATAATTTCCGATAAAGGATTAACAATGGGGCTCGTAGTTCACTAAAACTTGAAGAACAAAAAATTGGCGAATTGTACTGTTTGGATGCTTTGCATATGTGTTTCTTAGACTATTTAGAAGCAATAAATAGAAAGATTTCAACTGTCTACCTGTACTAATCATTGTTCTACTTGTCGAAAGTTACAAATAATTTCCTTTAAAGGATTAACAATGGGGCTCGTAGTTCACTTAAACTTGAAGAACAAAAATTGGCGAATGGTACTGTGTGGATGCTTTGCATATATGTTTCTTAGACTATGTAGAAGCAATATATACAAAGATTTCAACCGTCTACCTGTTCCATTCATTGTTCTACTTGTCGAAATTTACAAATAATTTCCTTTAAAGGATTAACAATGGGGCTCGTAGTTCACTTAAACTTGAAGAACAAAAAATTGGCGAATTGTACTGTTTGGATGCTTTGCATATATGTTTCTTAGATTATATAGAAGCAATATATACAAAGATTTCAACCGTCTACCTGTTCCATTCATTGTTCTGCTTGTCGAAAATTACAAATAATTTCCTTTGAATGATTAACAATGGGGCTCGTAGTTCACTTAAACTTGAAGATCAAATAATTGGCGAATTGTACTGTTTGGATGCTTTGCATAAATGTTTCTTAGACTATTTAGAAGCAATATATAGAAAGATTTCACCCGTCTACCTGTACTATTCATTGTTCTACTTGTAGAAAGTTACAAATAATTTCCATTTCATGATTATCAATGGGGCTCGCTGTTCACTTAAACTTGAAGATCAAAAAATTGGCGATTGTTACTGTTTAAATGCTTTGCATATAGGTTTCATAGACTATATAGAAGCAACATATACAAAGATTTCAACCGTCTACCTGTTCCATTCATTGTTCTACTTGTCGCAAGTTACAAATAATTTCCGTTAAAGTATTAACAATGGGGCTCGTAGTTCACTTAAACTTGAAGAACAAAAAATTGGCGAATGGTACTGTTTGGATGCTTTGCATATATGTTTCTTAGATTATATAGAAGCAATATATACAAAGATTTCAACCGTCTACCTGTTCCATTCATTGTTCTGCTTGTCGAAAATTACAAATAATTTCCTTCGAAGGATTAACAATGGGGCTCGTAGTTCACTTAAACTTGAAGAACAAAAAATTGGCGAATTGTACTGTTTGGATGCTTTGCATATATGTTTCTTAGACTATATAGAAGCAATATATACAAAGATTTCAACCGTCTACCTGTTCCATTCATTGTTCTACTTGTCGAAATTTACAAATAATTTCCTTTAAAGGATTAACAATGGGGCTCGTAGTTCACTTAAACATGAAGGACAAAAAATTGGCGAATTGTACTGTTTGGATGCTTTGCATATATGTTTCTTAGACTATATAGAAGCAATATATACAAAGATTTCAACCGTCTACCTGTTCCATTCATTGTTCTACTTGTCGAAAGTTACAAATAATTTCCGATAAAGGATTAACAATGGGGCTCGTAGTTCACTTAAACATGAAGGACAAAAAATTGGCGAATTGTACTGTTTGGATGCTTTGCATATATGTTTCTTAGACTATATAGAAGCAATATATACAAAGATTTCAACCGTCTACCTGTTCCATTCATTGTTCTACTTGTCGAAAGTTACAAATAATTTCCGATAAAGGATTAACAATGGGGCTCATTGTTCACTTAAACTTGAAGGACAAAAAATTGGCGAATTGTACTGTTTGGATGCTTTGCATATATGTTTCTTAGATTATATAGAAGCAATATATACAAAGATTTCAACCGTCTACCTGTTCCATTCATTGTTCTGCTTGTCGAAAATTACAAATAATTTCCTTTGAATGATTAACAATGGGGCTCGTAGTTCACTTAAACTTGAAGATCAAATAATTGGCGAATTGTACTGTTTGGATGCTTTGCATAAATGTTTCTTAGACTATTTAGAAGCAATATATAGAAAGATTTCACCCGTCTACCTGTACTATTCATTGTTCTACTTGTAGAAAGTTACAAATAATTTCCATTTCATGATTATCAATGGGGCTCGCTGTTCACTTAAACTTGAAGATCAAAAAATTGGCGATTGTTACTGTTTAAATGCTTTGCATATAGGTTTCTTAGACTATATAGAAGCAACATATACAAAGATTTCAACCGTCTACCTGTTCCATTCATTGTTCTACTTGTCGCAAGTTACAAATAATTTCCGTTAAAGTATTAACAATGGGGCTCGTAGTTCACTTAAACTTGAAGAACAAAAAATTGGCGAATGGTACTGTTTGGATGCTTTGCATATATGTTTCTTAGATTATATAGAAGCAATATATACAAAGATTTCAACCGTCTACCTGTTCCATTCATTGTTCTGCTTGTCGAAAATTACAAATAATTTCCTTCGAAGGATTAACAATGGGGCTCGTAGTTCACTTAAACTTGAAGAACAAAAAATTGGCGAATGGTACTGTTTGGATGCTTTGCATATATGTTTCTTAGAATATATAGAAGCAATATATACAATGATTTCAACCGTCTACCTGTTCTATTCATTGTTCTACTTGTCGAAAGTTACAAATAATTTCCGATAAAGGATTAACAATGGGGCTCGTAGTTCACTAAAACTTGAAGAACAAAAAATTGGCGAATTGTACTGTTTGGATGCTTTGCATATGTGTTTCTTAGACTATTTAGAAGCAATAAATAGAAAGATTTCAACTGTCTACCTGTACTAATCATTGTTCTACTTGTCGAAAGTTACAAATAATTTCCTTTAAAGGATTAACAATGGGGCTCGTAGTTCACTTAAACTTGAAGAACAAAAATTGGCGAATGGTACTGTGTGGATGCTTTGCATATATGTTTCTTAGACTATGTAGAAGCAATATATACAAAGATTTCAACCGTCTACCTGTTCCATTCATTGTTCTACTTGTCGAAATTTACAAATAATTTCCTTTAAAGGATTATCAATGGGGCTCGTAGTTCACTTAAACTTGAAGAACAAAAAATTGGCGAATTGTACTGTTTGGATGCTTTGCATATATGTTTCTTAGATTATATAGAAGCAATATATACAAAGATTTCAACCGTCTACCTGTTCCATTCATTGTTCTGCTTGTCGAAAATTACAAATAATTTCCTTTGAATGATTAACAATGGGGCTCGTAGTTCACTTAAACTTGAAGATCAAATAATTGGCGAATTGTACTGTTTGGATGCTTTGCATAAATGTTTCTTAGACTATTTAGAAGCAATATATAGAAAGATTTCACCCGTCTACCTGTACTATTCATTGTTCTACTTGTAGAAAGTTACAAATAATTTCCATTTCATGATTATCAATGGGGCTCGCTGTTCACTTAAACTTGAAGATCAAAAAATTGGCGATTGTTACTGTTTAAATGCTTTGCATATAGGTTTCTTAGACTATATAGAAGCAACATATACAAAGATTTCAACCGTCTACCTGTTCCATTCATTGTTCTACTTGTCGCAAGTTACAAATAATTTCCGTTAAAGTATTAACAATGGGGCTCGTAGTTCACTTAAACTTGAAGAACAAAAAATTGGCGAATGGTACTGTTTGGATGCTTTGCATATATGTTTCTTAGATTATATAGAAGCAATATATACAAAGATTTCAACCGTCTACCTGTTCCATTCATTGTTCTGCTTGTCGAAAATTACAAATAATTTCCTTCGAAGGATTAACAATGGGGCTCGTAGTTCACTTAAACTTGAAGAACAAAAAATTGGCGAATGGTACTGTTTGGATGCTTTGCATATATGTTTCTTAGATTATATAGAAGCAATATATACAAAGATTTCACCCGTCTACCTGTACTATTCATTGTTCTACTTGTAGAAAGTTACAATTAATTTCCGTTAAAGGATTAACAATGGGGCTCGTAGTTCACTTAAACTTGAAGAACAAAAAATTGGCGAATTGTACTGTTCGGATGCTTTGCATATATGTTTCGTAGGCTATATAGAAGCAATATATACAATGATTTCAACCGTCTACCTGTTCCATTCATTGTTCTACTTGTCGCAAGTTACAAATAATTTCCTTTAAAGGATTAACAATGGGGCTCGTAGTTCACTTAAACTTGAAGAACAAAAAATTGGCGAATTGTACTGTTTGGATGCTTTGCATATATGTTTCTTAGACTATATAGAAGCAATATATACAAAGATTTCAACCGTCTACGTGTTCCAATCATTGTTCTACTTGTAGAAAGTTACAATTAATTTCCGTTAAAGGATTAACAATGGGGCTCATTGTTCACTTAAACTTGAAGAACAAAAAATTGGCGAATGGTACTGTTTGGATGCTTTGCGTACATGTTTCTTAGACTATATGGAAGCAATATATACAATGATTTCAACCGTCTACCTGTTCCATTCATTGTTCTACTTGTCGCAAGTAACAAATAATTTCCGTTAAAGTATTAACAATGGGGCTCGTAGTTCACTTAAACTTGAAGATCAAATAATTGGCGAATTGTACTGTTTGGATGATATGCAGATATGTTTCTTAGACTATATAGAAGCAATATATATAATGATTTCAACCGTCTACCTGTTCCATTCCTTGTTCTACTTGTCGAAAGTTACACATAATTTCATTTAAAGGATTAACAATCGGGCTCGTTGTTCACTTAAACTTGAAGAACAATGAATTGGCGACTGGTACTGTTTGGATGCTTTGCATATATGTTTCTTAGACTATATAGAAGCTATATATACAAAGATTTCAACCGTCTACCTGTTCCATTCATTGTTCTACATGTCGAAAGTTACAAATAATTTCCGATAAAGGATTAACAATGGGGCTCATTGTTCACTTAAACTTGAAGAACAAAAAATTGGCGAATGGTACTGTTTGGATGCTTTGCATATATGTTTCTTAGACTATATGGAAGCAATATATACAAAGATTTCAACCGTCGGCGTGTTCCAATCATTGTTCTACTTGTCGAAATTTACAAATAATTTCCTTTAAAGGATTAACAATGGGGCTCGTAGTTCACTTAAACTTGAAGAACAAAAAATTGGCGAATGGTACTGTTTGGATGCTTTGCGTACATGTTTCTTAGACTATATGGAAGCAATATATACAAAGATTTCAACCGTCGGCGTGTTCCAATCATTGTTCTACTTGTCGAAATTTACAAATAATTTCCTTTAAAGGATTAACAATGGGGCTCATTGTTCACTTAAACTTGAAGAACAAAAAATTGGCGAATGGTACTGTTTGGATGCTTTGCGTACATGTTTCTTAGACCATATGGAAGCAATATATACAAAGATTTCAACCGTCTACGTGTTCCAATCATTGTTCTACTTGTCGAAATTTACAAATAATTTCCTTTAAAGGATTAACAATGGGGCTCGTTGTTCACTTAAACTTGAAGAACAATAAATTGGCGAATTGTACTGTTTGGATGCTTTGCATATATGTTTCTTAGACTATATAGAAGCAATATATAGAAAGATTTCAACCGTCTAACTGTTCCATTCATTGTTCTACTTGTCGAAAGTTAGAAATAATTTCCGTTAAAGGATTAACAATGGGACTCGTAGTTCACTTAAACTTGAAGAACAAAAAATTGGCGAATTGTACTGTTTGGATGCTTTGCATATAGGTTGCTTAGACTATATAGAAGCAACATATACAAAGATTTCAACCGTCTACCAGTTCCATTCATTGTTCTACTTGTCGAAAGTTACAAATAATTTCCGATAAGGGATTAACAATGGGGATCGTAGTTTACTTAAACTTGTAGAACAAAAAATTGGCGAATTGTACTGTTTGGATGCTTTGCATATATGTTTCTTAGACTATATAGAAGCAATATATACAATGATTTCAACCGTCTACCTGTTCCTTTCATTGTTCTACTTGTCGAAAGTTACAAATAATTTCCTTTAAGTGATTAACAATGGGGATCGTAGTTTACTTACACTTGAAGAACAAAAAATTGGCGAATTGTACTGTTTGGATGCTTTGCTTATATGTTTCTTAGACTATATAGAAGCAATATATACAAGGATTTCAACCGTCTACCTGTTCCATTCATTGTTCTACTTGTCGAAAGTGACAAATAATTACCGATAAAGGATTAACCATTGGGGCTCATTGTTCACTTACACTTGAAGAACAAAAAATTGGCGAATTGTACTGTTTGGATGCTTTGCATATATGTTTCATAGACTATATAGATGCAATATATACAAAGATTTCAACCGTCTACCTGTTCCATTCATTGTTCTACTTGTCGAAAGTTACAAATAATTTCCTTTAAAGGATTAACAATGGGGCTCATTGTTCACTTAAACTTGAAGAACAAAAAATTGGCGAACTGTACTGTTTGAATGCTTTGCATATATGTTTCTTAGACTATATAGAAGCAATATATACAATGATTTCAACCGTCTACCTGTTCCATTCATTGTTCTACTTGTCGAATGTTACAAATAATTTCCGTTAAGGGATTAACAATGGGGATCGTAGTTTACTTAAACTTGAAGAACAAAAAATTGGCGAATTGTACTGTTTGGATGCTTTGCATATATGTTTCTTAGACTATATAGAAGCAATATATACAATGATTTCAACAGTCTACCTGTTCCGTTCATTGTTCTACTTGTCGAAATTTACAAATAATTTCCTTTAAAGGATTAACAATGGGGCTCGTAGTTCACATAAACTTGAAGAACAAAAAATTGGCGATTCGTACTGTTTGGATGCTTTGCATATATGTTTCTTATTGTTAGACTATATGGAAGCAATATATACAAAGATTTCAACCGTCTACGTGTTCCAATCACTGTTCTACTTGTAGAAAGTTACAAATAATTTCCTTTAAAGGATTAACAATGGGGCTGGTAGTTCACTTAAACTTGAAGAACAAAAATTGGCGAATGGTACTGTTTGGATGCTTTGCGTACATGTTTCTTAGACCATATGGAAGCAATATATACAAAGATTTCAACCGTCTACGTGTTCCAATCATTGTTCTACTTGTCGAAATTTACAAATAATTTCCTTTAAAGGATTAACAATGGGGCTCGTAGTTCACTTAAACTTGAAGAACAAAAAATTGGCGAATGGTACTGTTTGGATGCTTTGCGTACATGTTTCTTAGACTATATGGAAGCAATATATACAAAGATTTCAACCGTCGGCGTGTTCCAATCATTGTTCTACTTGTCGAAATTTACAAATAATTTCCTTTAAAGGATTAACAATGGGGCTCATTGTTCACTTAAACTTGAAGAACAAAAAATTGGCGAATGGTACTGTTTGGATGCTTTGCGTACATGTTTCTTAGACCATATGGAAGCAATATATACAAAGATTTCAACCGTCTACGTGTTCCAATCATTGTTCTACTTGTCGAAATTTACAAATAATTTCCTTTAAAGGATTAACAATGGGGCTCGTAGTTCACATAAACTTGAAGAACAAAAAATTGGCGATTCGTACTGTTTGGATGCTTTGCATATATGTTTCTTATTGTTAGACTATATGGAAGCAATATATACAAAGATTTCAACCGTCTACGTGTTCCAATCATTGTTCTACTTGTAGAAAGTTACAAATAATTTCCTTTAAAGGATTAACAATGGGGCTGGTAGTTCACTTAAACTTGAAGAACAAAAATTGGCAAATGGTACTGTTTGAATGCTTTGCATATATGTTTCTTAGACTATATAGAAGCAATATATACAATGATTTCAACCGTCTACCTGTTCCATTCATTGTTCTACTTGTCGAATGTTACAAATAATTTCCGTTAAGGGATTAACAATGGGGATCGTAGTTTACTTAAACTTGAAGAACAAAAAATTGGCGAATTGTACTGTTTGGATGCTTTGCATATATGTTTCTTAGACTATATAGAAGCAATATATACAATGATTTCAACAGTCTACCTGTTCCGTTCATTGTTCTACTTGTCGAAATTTACAAATAATTTCCTTTAAAGGATTAACAATGGGGCTCGTAGTTCACATAAACTTGAAGAACAAAAAATTGGCGATTCGTACTGTTTGGATGCTTTGCATATATGTTTCTTATTGTTAGACTATATGGAAGCAATATATACAAAGATTTCAACCGTCTACGTGTTCCAATCATTGTTCTACTTGTAGAAAGTTACAAATAATTTCCTTTAAAGGATTAACAATGGGGCTGGTAGTTCACTTAAACTTGAAGAACAAAAATTGGCAAATGGTACTGTGTGGATGCTTTGCATATATGTTTCTTAGACTATGTAGAAGCAATATATACAAAGATTTCAACCGTCTACCTGTTCCATTCATTGTTCTACTTGTCGAAAGTTACAAATAATTTCCGTTTCATGATTATCAATGGGGCTCGTTGTTCACTTAAACTTGAAGATCAAATAATTGGCGAATTGTACTGTTTGGATGCTTTGCATATATGTTTCTTAGACTATTTAGAAACAATATATAGAAAGATTTCACCCGTCTACCTGTTCCATTCATTGTTCTACTTGTAGAAAGTTAGAAATAATTTCCGTTTCATGATTATCAATGGGGCTCGTTGTTCACTTAAACTTGAAGAACAAAAAATTGGCGAATGGTACTGTTTGGATGCTTTGCATATATGTTTCTTAGATTATATAGAAGCAACATATACAAAGATTTCAACCGTCTACCTGTTCTATTCATTGTTCTTCTTGTCGAAAGTTAGAAATAATTTCCGTTTCATGATTATCAATGGGCCTCGTTGTTCACTTAAACTTGAAGAACAAAAAATTGGCGACTGGTACTGTTTGGATGCTTTGCATATATGTTTCTTAGACTATTTAGAAGCAATATATACAAAGATTTCAACCGTCTACCTGTTCCATTCATTGTTCTACTTGTCGCAAGTTACAAATAATTTCCGTTAAAGTATTAACAATGGGGCTCGTAGTTCACTTAAACTTGAAGAACAAAAAATTGGCGAATGGTACTGTTTGGATGCTTTGCATATATGTTTCTTAGACTATATAGAAGCAATATATACAAAGATTTCAACCGTCTACCTGTTCCATTCATTGTTCTACTTGTCGAAATTTACAAATAATTTCCTTTAAAGGATTAACAATGGGGCTCGTAGTTCACTTAAACTTGAAGAACAAAAAATTGGCGAATTGTACTGTTTGGATGCTTTGCATATATGTTTCTTAGACTATCTAGAAGCAATATGTAGGAAGATTTCAACCGTCTACCTGTACTATTCATTGTTCTACTTGTAGAAAGTTACAAATAATTTCCATTTCATGATTATCAATGGGGCTCGTAGTTCACTTAAACTTGAAGAACAAAAAATTGGCGAGTTGTACTGTTTGGATGCTTTGCATATATGTTTCGTAGATTATATAGAAGCAATATATACAAAGATTTCAACCGTCTACCAGTTCCATTCAATGTTCTACTTGTCGAAATTTACAAATAATTTCCTTTAAAGGATTAACAATGGGGCTCGTAGTTCACTTAAACATGAAGGACAAAAAATTGTCGAATTGTACTGTTTGGATGCTTTGCATATATGTTTCTTAGACTATATAGAAGCAATATATACAATGATTTCAACCGTCTACATGTTCCATTCATTGTTCTACTTGCCGAAATTTACAAATAATTTCCTTTAAAGGATTAACAACGGGGCTCGTAGTTCACTTAAACTTGAAGAGCAAAAAATTGGCGAATTGTACTGTTTGGACGCTTTGCATATATGTGTCTTGGACTATATAGAAGCAATATATACAAAGATTTCAACCGTCTACCTGTTCCATTCATTGTTCTACTTGTCGAAATTTACAAATTATTTCCTTTAAAGGATTAACAATGGGGCTCGTAGTTCACTTAGACTTGAAGAACAAAAAATTGGCGAATTGTACTGTTTGGATGCTTTGCATATATGTTTCTTAGGCTATTTAGAAGCAATATATAGTAAGATTTCACCCGTCTACCTGTACTATTCATTGTTCTACTTGTAGAAAGTTACAAATAATTTCCATTTCATGATTATCAATGGGGCTCGTAGTTCACTTAAACTTGAAGAACAAAAAATTGGCGAATTGTACTGTTTGGATGCTTTGCATATATGTTTCTTAGACTATATAGACGCAATATATACAAGGATTTCAACCGTCTACCTGTACCATTCATTGTTCTACTTGTCGAAATTTACAAATAATTTCCTTTAAAGGATTAACAATGGGGCTCGTAGTTCACTTAAACTTGAAGAACAAGAAATTGGCGAATTGTACTGTTTGGATGCTTTGCATATATGTTTCTTAGATTATATAGAAGCAATATATACAAAGATTTCAACCGTCTACCTGTTCCATTCATTGTTCTACTTGTCGAAAGTTACAAATAATTTCCGATAAAGGATTAACAATGGGGCTCATTGTTCACTTAAACTTGAAGGACAAAAAATTGGCGAATTGTACTGTTTGGATGATTTGCATATATGTTTCTTAGACTATATAGAAGCAATACATACAATGATTTCAACAGTCTACCTGTTCCATTCATTGTTCTACTTGTCGAAAGTTACAAATAATTTCCTTTAAAGGATTAACAATGGGGCTCGTAGTTCACTTAAACTTGAAGAACAAAAAATTGGCGAATTGTACTGTTTGGATGCTTTGCATATATGTTTCTTAGACTATTTAGATGCAATATATAGAAAGATTTCACCCGTCTACCTGTACTATTCATTGATCTACTTGTAGAAAGTTACAAATAATTTCCATTTCGTGATTATCAATGGGGCTCGTAGTTCACTTAAACTTGAAGAACAAAAAATTGGCGAATTGTACTGTTTGGATGCTTTGCATATATGTTTCTTAGATTATATAGAAGCAATATATACAATGATTTCAACCGTCTACCTGTTCCATTCATTGTTCTACTTGTCGAAAGTTACAAATAATTTCCTTTAAGGGATTAACAATGGGGATCGTAGTTTACTTAAACTTGAAGAACAAAAAATTGGCGAATTGTACTGTTTGGATGCTTTGCATATATGTTTCTTAGACTATATACAAGCAATATATACAATGATTTCAACAGTCTACCTGTTCCATTCATTGTTCTACTTGTCGAAATTTACAAATAATTTCCTTTAAAGGATTAACAATGGGGCTCGTAGTTCACTTAAACTTGAAGAACAAAAATTGGCGAATGGTACTGTGTGGATGATTTGCATATATGTTTCTTAGACTATGTAGAAGCAATATATACAAAGATTTCAACCGTCTACCTGTTCCATTCATTGTTCTACTTGTCGAAATTTACAAATAATTTCCTTTAAAGGATTAACAATGGGGCTCGTAGTTCACTTAAACTTGAAGAACAAAAAATTGGCGAATTGTACTGTTTGGATGCTTTGCATATATGTTTCTTATACTATATAGAAGCAATATATACAAAGATTTCAAACGTCTACCTGTTCTATTCATTGTTCTACTTGTAGAAAGTTACAAATAATTTCCGTTTCATGATTATCAATGGGGCTCGTTGTTCACTTAAACTTGAAGAACAAAAAATTGGCGAATGGTACTGTTTGGATGCTTTGCATATATGTTTCTTAGATTATATAGAAGCAATATATACAAAGATTTCAACCGTCTACCTGTTCCATTCATTGTTCTACTTGTCGAAAGTTACAAATAATTTCCGATAAAGGATTAACAATGGGGCTCATTGTTCACTTAAACTTGAAGGACAAAAAATTGGCGAATTGTACTGTTTGGATGCTTTGCATATATGTTTCTTAGACTATATAGAAGCAATATATACAAAGATTTCAACCGTCTACCTGTTCCATTCATTGTTCTACTTGTCGAAATTTACATATAATTTCCTTTAAAGGATTAACAATGGGGCTCGTAGTTCACTTAAACTTGACGAACAAAAATTGGCGAATGGTACTGTGTGGATGCTTTGCATATATGTTTCTTAGATTATATAGAAGCAATATATACAAAGATTTCAACCGTCTACCTGTTCCATTCATTGTTCTACTTGTCGAAAGTTACAAATAATTTCCGATAAAGGATTAACAATGGGGCTCATTGTTCACTTAAACTTGAAGGACAAAAAATTGGCGAATTGTACTGTTTGGATGCTTTGCATATATGTTTCTTAGACTATATAGAAGCAATATATACAAAGATTTCAACCGTCTACCTGTTCCATTCATTGTTCTACTTGTCGAAATTTACAAATAATTTCCTTTAAAGGATTAACAATGGGGCTCGTAGTTCACTTAAACATGAAGGACAAAAAATTGGCGAATTGTACTGTTTGGATGCTTTGCATATATGTTTCTTAGACTATATAGAAGCAATATATACAAAGATTTCAACCGTCTACCTGTTCCATTCATTGTTCTACTTGTCGAAAGTTACAAATAATTTCCGATAAAGGATTAACAATGGGGCTCATTGTTCACTTAAACTTGAAGGACAAAAAATTGGCGAATTGTACTGTTTGGATGCTTTGCATATATGTTTCTTAGATTATATAGAAGCAATATATACAATGATTTCAACCGTCTACCTGTTCCATTCATTGTTCTACTTGTCGAAAGTTACAAATAATTTCCTTTAAGGGATTAACAATGGGGATCGTAGTTTACTTAAACTTGAAGAACAAAAAATTGGCGAATTGTACTGTTTGGATGCTTTGCATATATGTTTCTTAGAATATATAGAAGCAATATATACAATGATTTCAACCGTCTACCTGTTCCATTCATTGTTCTACTTGTCGAAAGTTACAAATAATTTCCGATAAAGGATTAACAATGGGGCTCGTAGTTCACTAAAACTTGAAGAACAAAAAATTGGCGAATTGTACTGTTTGGATGCTTTGCATATGTGTTTCTTAGACTATTTAGAAGCAATAAATAGAAAGATTTCAACTGTCTACCTGTACTAATCATTGTTCTACTTGTCGAAAGTTACAAATAATTTCCTTTAAAGGATTAACAATGGGGCTCGTAGTTCACTTAAACTTGAAGAACAAAAATTGGCGAATGGTACTGTGTGGATGCTTTGCATATATGTTTCTTAGACTATGTAGAAGCAATATATACAAAGATTTCAACCGTCTACCTGTTCCATTCATTGTTCTACTTGTCGAAATTTACAAATAATTTCCTTTAAAGGATTAACAATGGGGCTCGTAGTTCACTTAAACTTGAAGAACAAAAAATTGGCGAATTGTACTGTTTGGATGCTTTGCATATATGTTTCTTAGATTATATAGAAGCAATATATACAAAGATTTCAACCGTCTACCTGTTCCATTCATTGTTCTGCTTGTCGAAAATTACAAATAATTTCCTTTGAATGATTAACAATGGGGCTCGTAGTTCACTTAAACTTGAAGATCAAATAATTGGCGAATTGTACTGTTTGGATGCTTTGCATAAATGTTTCTTAGACTATTTAGAAGCAATATATAGAAAGATTTCACCCGTCTACCTGTACTATTCATTGTTCTACTTGTAGAAAGTTACAAATAATTTCCATTTCATGATTATCAATGGGGCTCGCTGTTCACTTAAACTTGAAGATCAAAAAATTGGCGATTGTTACTGTTTAAATGCTTTGCATATAGGTTTCTTAGACTATATAGAAGCAACATATACAAAGATTTCAACCGTCTACCTGTTCCATTCATTGTTCTGCTTGTCGAAAATTACAAATAATTTCCTTTGAAGGATTAACAATGGGGCTCGTAGTTCACTTAAACTTGAAGAACAAAAAATTGGCGAATGGTACTGTTTGGATGCTTTGCATATATGTTTCTTAGATTATATAGAAGCAATATATACAAAGATTTCAACCGTCTACCTGTTCCATTCATTGTTCTGCTTGTCGAAAATTACAAATAATTTCCTTCGAAGGATTAACAATGGGGCTCGTAGTTCACTTAAACTTGAAGAACAAAAAATTGGCGAATGGTACTGTTTGGATGCTTTGCATATATGTTTCTTAGATAATATAGAAGCAATATATACAAAGATTTCACCCGTCTACCTGTACTATTCATTGTTCTACTTGTAGAAAGTTACAATTAATTTCCGTTAAAGGATTAACAATGGGGCTCGTAGTTCACTTAAACTTGAAGAACAAAAAATTGGCGAATTGTACTGTTCGGATGCTTTGCATATATGTTTCGTAGGCTATATAGAAGCAATATATACAATGATTTCAACCGTCTACCTGTTCCATTCATTGTTCTACTTGTCGCAAGTTACAAATAATTTCCTTTAAAGGATTAACAATGGGGCTCGTAGTTCACTTAAACTTGAAGAACAAAAAATTGGCGAATTGTACTGTTTGGATGCTTTGCATATATGTTTCTTAGACTATATAGAAGCAATATATACAAAGATTTCAACCGTCTACGTGTTCCAATCATTGTTCTACTTGTAGAAAGTTACAATTAATTTCCGTTAAAGGATTAACAATGGGGCTCATTGTTCACTTAAACTTGAAGAACAAAAAATTGGCGAATGGTACTGTTTGGATGCTTTGCGTACATGTTTCTTAGACTATATGGAAGCAATATATACAATGATTTCAACCGTCTACCTGTTCCATTCATTGTTCTACTTGTCGCAAGTTACAAATAATTTCCGTTAAAGTATTAACAATGGGGCTCGTAGTTCACTTAAACTTGAAGATCAAATAATTGGCGAATTGTACTGTTTGGATGATATGCAGATATGTTTCTTAGACTATATAGAAGCAATATATATAATGATTTCAACCGTCTACCTGTTCCATTCCTTGTTCTACTTGTCGAAAGTTACACATAATTTCATTTAAAGGATTAACAATGGGGCTCGTTGTTCACTTAAACTTGAAGAACAATGAATTGGCGACTGGTACTGTTTGGATGCTTTGCATATATGTTTCTTAGACTATATAGAAGCTATATATACAAAGATTTCAACCGTCTACCTGTTCCATTCATTGTTCTACTTGTCGAAAGTTACAAATAATTTCCGATAAAGGATTAACAATGGGGCTCATTGTTCACTTAAACTTGAAGAACAAAAAATTGGCGAATGGTACTGTTTGGATGCTTTGCATATATGTTTCTTAGACTATATGGAAGCAATATATACAAAGATTTCAACCGTCGGCGTGTTCCAATCATTGTTCTACTTGTCGAAATTTACAAATAATTTCCTTTAAAGGATTAACAATGGGGCTCGTAGTTCACTTAAACTTGAAGAACAAAAAATTGGCGAATGGTACTGTTTGGATGCTTTGCGTACATGTTTCTTAGACTATATGGAAGCAATATATACAAAGATTTCAACCGTCGGCGTGTTCCAATCATTGTTCTACTTGTCGAAATTTACAAATAATTTCCTTTAAAGGATTAACAATGGGGCTCATTGTTCACTTAAACTTGAAGAACAAAAAATTGGCGAATGGTACTGTTTGGATGCTTTGCGTACATGTTTCTTAGACCATATGGAAGCAATATATACAAAGATATCAACCGTCTACGTGTTCCAATCATTGTTCTACTTGTCGAAATTTACAAATAATTTCCTTTAAAGGATTAACAATGGGGCTCGTTGTTCACTTAAACTTGAAGAACAATAAATTGGCGAATTGTACTGTTTGGATGCTTTGCATATATGTTTCTTAGACTATATAGAAGCAATATATAGAAAGATTTCAACCGTCTAACTGTTCCATTCATTGTTCTACTTGTCGAAATTTAGAAATAATTTCCGTTAAAGGATTAACAATGGGACTCGTAGTTCACTTAAACTTGAAGAACAAAAAATTGGCGAATTGTACTGTTTGGATGCTTTGCATATAGGTTGCTTAGACTATATAGAAGCAACATATACAAAGATTTCAACCGTCTACCAGTTCCATTCATTGTTCTACTTGTCGAAAGTTACAAATAATTTCCGATAAGGGATTAACAATGGGGATCGTAGTTTACTTAAACTTGTAGAACAAAAAATTGGCGAATTGTACTGTTTGGATGCTTTGCATTTATGTTTCTTAGACTATATAGAAGCAATATATACAATGATTTCAACCGTCTACCTGTTCCATTCATTGTTCTACTTGTCGAAAGTTACAAATAATTTCCTTTAAGTGATTAACAATGGGGATCGTAGTTTACTTAAACTTGAAGAACAAAAAATTGGCGAATTGTACTGTTTGGATGCTTTGCTTATATGTTTCTTAGACTATATAGAAGCAATATATACAAGGATTTCAACCGTCTACCTGTTCCATTCATTGTTCTACTTGTCGAAAGTTACAAATAATTACCGATAAAGGATTAACCATTGGGGCTCATTGTTCACTTACACTTGAAGAACAAAAAATTGGCGAATTGTACTGTTTGGATGCTTTGCATATATGTTTCATAGACTATATAGATGCAATATATACAAAGATTTCAACCGTCTACCTGTTCCATTCATTGTTCTACTTGTCGAAAGTTACAAATAATTTCCTTTAAAGGATTAACAATGGGGCTCATTGTTCACTTAAACTTGAAGGACAAAAAATTGGCGAATTGTACTGTTTGGATGCTTTGCATATATGTTTCTTAGATTATATAGAAGCAATATATACAATGATTTCAACCGTCTACCTGTTCCATTCATTGTTCTACTTGTCGAAAGTTACAAATAATTTCCTTTAAGGGATTAACAATGGGGATCGTAGTTTACTTAAACTTGAAGAACAAAAAATTGGCGAATTGTACTGTTTGGATGCTTTGCATATGTGTTTCTTAGACTATTTAGAAGCAATATATAGAAAGATTTCACCCGTCTACCTGTACTATTCATTGTTCTACTTGTAGAAAGTTACAAATAATTTCCATTTCATGATTATCAATGGGGCTCGCTGTTCACTTAAACTTGAAGATCAAAAAATTGGCGATTGTTACTGTTTAAATGCTTTGCATATAGGTTTCTTAGACTATATAGAAGCAACATATACAAAGATTTCAACCGTCTACCTGTTCCATTCATTGTTCTACTTGTCGCAAGTTACAAATAATTTCCGTTAAGTGATTAACAATGGGGATCGTAGTTTACTTAAACTTGAAGAACAAAAAATTGGCGAATTGTACTGTTTGGATGCTTTGCTTATATGTTTCTTAGACTATATAGAAGCAATATATACAAGGATTTCAACCGTCTACCTGTTCCATTCATTGTTCTACTTGTCGAAAGTTACAAATAATTACCGATAAAGGATTAACCATTGGGGCTCATTGTTCACTTACACTTGAAGAACAAAAAATTGGCGAATTGTACAGTTTGGATGCTTTGCATATATGTTTCATAGACTATATAGATGCAATATATACAAAGATTTCAACCGTCTACCTGTTCCATTCATTGTTCTACTTGTCGAAAGTTACAAATAATTTCCTTTAAAGGATTAACAATGGGGCTCATTGTTCACTTAAACTTGAAGAACAAAAAATTGGCGAACTGTACTGTTTGAATGCTTTGCATATATGTTTCTTAGACTATATAGAAGCAATATATACAATGATTTCAACAGTCTACCTGTTCCGTTCATTGTTCTACTTGTCGAAATTTACAAATAATTTCCTTTAAAGGATTAACAATGGGGCTCGTAGTTCACTTAAACTTGAAGAACAAAAAATTGGCAAATGGTACTGTTTGGATGCTTTGCATATATGTTTCTTAGACTATATAGAAGCAATATATACAAAGATTTCAACCGTCTACCTTTTCCATTCATTGTTCCACTTGTCGAAAGTTACAAATAATTTCCGATAACGGATTAAAGATTGGGGCTCATTGTTCACTTAAACTTGAAGAACAAGAAATTGGCGAATTGTACTGTTTGGATGCTTTGCATATATGTTTCTTATACTATATAGAAGCAATATATACAAAGATTTCAACCGTCTACCTGTTCCATTCACTGTTCTACTTGTCGAAAGTTACAAATAATTTCCTTTAAGGGATTAACAATGGGGATCGTAGTTCACTTAAACTTGAAGAACAAAAAATTGGCGAATTGTACTGTTTGGATGCTTTGCGTACATGTTTCTTAGACTATATGGAAGCAATATATACAAAGATTTCAACCATCTACGTGTTCCAATCATTGTTCTAATTGTAGAAAGTTACAATTAATTTCCGTTAAGGGATTAACAATGGGGCTCGTAGTTCACTTAAACTTGAAGAACAAAAAATTGGCGAATGGTACTGTTTGGATGCTTTGCATATATGTTTCTTAGACTATATAGAAGCAATATATACATTGATTTCAACCGGCTACCTGTTCCATTCATTGTTCTACTTGTCGAAATTTACAAATAATTTCCGATAAAGGATTAACCATTGGGGCTCATTGTTCACTTAAACTTGAAGAACAAAAAATTGGCGAATTGTACTGTTTGGATGCTTTGCATATATGTTTCTTAGACTATATAGAAGCAATATATACAAAGATTTCAACCGTCTACCATTTCCATTCATTGTTCTACTTGTCGAAAGTTACAAATAATTTTCGATAACGGATTAAACATTGGGGCTCATTGTTCACTTACACTTGAAGAACAAAAAATTGGCGAATTGTACTGTTTGGATGCTTTGCATATATGTTTCATAGACTATATAGGTGCAATATATACAAAGATTTCAACCGTCTACCTGTTCCATTCATTGTTCTACTTGTCGAAAGTTACAAATAATTTCCTTTAAAGGATTAACAATGGGGCTCATTGTTCACTTAAACTTGAAGAACAAAAAATTGGCGAACTGTACTGTTTGAATGCTTTGCATATATGTTTCTTAGACTATATAGAAGCAATATATACAATGATTTCAACCGTCTACCTGTTCCATTCATTGTTCTACTTGTCGAATGTTACAAATAATTTCCGTTAAGGGATTAACAATGGGGATCGTAGTTTACTTAAACTTGAAGAACAAAAAATTGGCGAATTGTACTGTTTGGATGCTTTGCATATATGTTTCTTAGACTATATAGAAGCAATATATACAATGATTTCAACCGTCTACCTATTCCATTCATTGTTCTACTTGCCGAAATTTACAAATAATTTCCTTTAAAGGATTAACAATGGGGCTCGTAGTTCACTTAAACTTGAAGAGCAAAAAATAGTCGAATTGTACTGTTTGGATGCTTTGCATATATGTTTCTTAAACTATATAGAAGCAATATATACAATGATTTCAACCGTCTACCTGTTCCATTCATTGTTCTACTTGTCGAAAGTTACAAATAATTTCCGTTAAGGAATTAACAATGGGGATCGTTGTTTACTTAAAGTTGAAGAACAAGAAATTGGCGAATTGTACTGTTTGGATGCTTTGCTTATATGTTTCTTAGACTATATAGAAGCAATATATACAAGGATTTCAACCGTCTACCTGTTCCATTCATTGTTCTACTTGTCGAAAGTTACAAATAATTACCGATAAAGGATTAACCATTGGGGCTCATTGTTCACTTACACTTGAAGAACAAAAAATTGGCGAATTGTACTGTTTGGATGCTTTGCATATATGTTTCATAGACTATATAGATGCAATATATACAAAGATTTCAACCGTCTACCTGTTCCATTCATTGTTCTACTTGTCAAAAGTTACAAATAATTTCCTTTAAAGGATTAACAATGGGGCTCATTGTTCACTTAAACTTGAAGAACAAAAAATTGGCGAACTGTACTGTTTGGGTGCTTTGCATATATGTTTCTTAGACTATATAGAAGTAATATATACAATGATTTCAACAGTCTACCTGTTCCATTCATTGTTCTACTTGTCGAAATTTACAAATAATTTCTTTTAAAGGATTAATAATGGGGCTCGTAGTTCACTTAAACTTGAAGAACAAAAAATTGGCGAATGGTACTGTTAGGATGCTTTGCATATATGTTTCTTAGACTATATAGAAGCAATATATACATTGATTTCAACCGGCTACCTATTCCATTCATTGTTCTACTTGCCGAAATTTACAAATAATTTCCTTTAAAGGATTAACAATGGGGCTCGTAGTTCACTTAAACTTGAAGAGCAAAAAATTGTCGAATTGTACTGTTTGGATGCTTTGCATATATGTTTCTTAAACTATATAGAAGCAATATATACAATGATGTCAACCCTCTACCTGTTCCATTCATTGTTCTACTTGTCGAAAGTTACAAATAATTTCCGTTAAGGGATTAACAATGGGGATCGTAGTTTACTTAAACTTGAAGAACAAAAAATTGGCGAATTGTACTGTTTGGATGCTTTGCATATATGTTTCTTAGACTATATAGAAGCAATATATACAATGATTTCAACCGTCTACCTGTTCCATTCATTGTTCTACTTGTCGAAAGTTACAAATAATTTCCGTTAAGTGATTAACAATGGGGATCGTAGTTTACTTAAACTTGAAGAACAAAAAATTGGCGAATTGTACTGTTTGGATGCTTTGCTTATATGTTTCTTAGACTATATAGAAGCAATATATACAAGGATTTCAACCGTCTACCTGTTCCATTCATTGTTCTACTTGTCGAAAGTTACAAATAATTACCGATAAAGGATTAACCATTGGGGCTCAGTGTTCACTTACACTTGAAGAACAAAAAATTGGCGAATTGTACTGTTTGGATGCTTTGCATATATGTTTCATAGACTATATAGATGCAATATATACAAAGATTTCAACCGTCTACCTGTTCCATTCATTGTTCTACTTGTCGAAAGTTACAAATAATTTCCTTTAAAGGATTAACAATGGGGCTCATTGTTCACTTAAACTTGAAGAACAAAAAATTGGCGAACTGTACTGTTTGAATGCTTTGCATATATGTTTCTTAGACTATATAGAAGCAATATATACAATGATTTCAACCGTCTACCTGTTCCATTCATTGTTCTACTTGTCGAATGTTACAAATAATTTCCGTTAAGGGATTAACAATGGGGATCGTAGTTTACTTAAACTTGAAGAACAAAAAATTGGCGAATTGTACTGTTTGGATGCTTTGCATATATGTTTCTTAGACTATATAGAAGCAATATATACAATGATTTCAACCGTCTACCTATTCCATTCATTGTTCTACTTGCCGAAATTTACAAATAATTTCCTTTAAAGGATTAACAATGGGGCTCGTAGTTCACTTAAACTTGAAGAGCAAAAAATAGTCGAATTGTACTGTTTGGATGCTTTGCATATATGTTTCTTAAACTATATAGAAGCAATATATACAATGATTTCAACCGTCTACCTGTTCCATTCATTGTTCTACTTGTCGAAAGTTACAAATAATTTCCGTTAAGGAATTAACAATGGGGATCGTTGTTTACTTAAAGTTGAAGAACAAGAAATTGGCGAATTGTACTGTTTGGATGCTTTGCTTATATGTTTCTTAGACTATATAGAAGCAATATATACAAGGATTTCAACCGTCTACCTGTTCCATTCATTGTTCTACTTGTCGAAAGTTACAAATAATTACCGATAAAGGATTAACCATTGGGGCTCATTGTTCACTTACACTTGAAGAACAAAAAATTGGCGAATTGTACTGTTTGGATGCTTTGCATATATGTTTCATAGACTATATAGATGCAATATATACAAAGATTTCAACCGTCTACCTGTTCCATTCATTGTTCTACTTGTCAAAAGTTACAAATAATTTCCTTTAAAGGATTAACAATGGGGCTCATTGTTCACTTAAACTTGAAGAACAAAAAATTGGCGAACTGTACTGTTTGGATGCTTTGCATATATGTTTCTTAGACTATATAGAAGCAATATATACAATGATTTCAACAGTCTACCTGTTCCATTCATTGTTCTACTTGTCGAAATTTACAAATAATTTCTTTTAAAGGATTAACAATGGGGCTCGTAGTTCACTTAAACTTGAAGAACAAAAAATTGGCGAATGGTACTGTTAGGATGCTTTGCATATATGTTTCTTAGACTATATAGAAGCAATATATACATTGATTTCAACCGGCTACCTATTCCATTCATTGTTCTACTTGCCGAAATTTACAAATAATTTCCTTTAAAGGATTAACAATGGGGCTCGTAGTTCACTTAAACTTGAAGAGCAAAAAATTGTCGAATTGTACTGTTTGGATGCTTTGCATATATGTTTCTTAAACTATATAGAAGCAATATATACAATGATTTCAACCGTCTACCTGTTCCATTCATTGTTCTACTTGTCGAAAGTTACAAATAATTTCCGTTAAGGGATTAACAATGGGGATCGTAGTTTACTTAAACTTGAAGAACAAAAAATTGGCGAATTGTACTGTTTGGATGCTTTGCATATATGTTTCTTAGACTATATAGAAGCAATATATACAATGATTTCAACCGTCTACCTGTTCCATTCATTGTTCTACTTGTCGAAAGTTACAAATAATTTCCGTTAAGTGATTAACAATGGGGATCGTAGTTTACTTAAACTTGAAGAACAAAAAATTGGCGAATTGTACTGTTTGGATGCTTTGCTTATATGTTTTTTAGACTATATAGAAGCAATATATACAAGGATTTCAACCGTCTACCTGTTCCATTCATTGTTCTACTTGTCGAAAGTTACAAATAATTGCCGATAAAGGATTAACCATTGGGGCTCATTGTTCACTTACACTTGAAGAACAAAAAATTGGCGAATTGTACTGTTTGGATGCTTTGCATATATGTTTCATAGACTATATAGATGCAATATATACAAAGATTTCAACCGTCTACCTGTTCCATTCATTGTTCTACTTGTCGAAAGTTACAAATAATTTCCTTTAAAGGATTAACAATGGGGCTCATTGTTCACTTAAACTTGAAGAACAAAAAATTGGCGAACTGTACTGTTTGAATGCTTTGCATATATGTTTCTTAGACTATATAGAAGCAATATATACAATGATTTCAACAGTCTACCTGTTCCGTTCATTGTTCTACTTGTCGAAATTTACAAATAATTTCCTTTAAAGGATTAACAATGGGGCTCGTAGTTCACTTAAACTTGAAGAACAAAAAATTGGCAAATGGTACTGTTTGGATGCTTTGCATATATGTTTCTTAGACTATATAGAAGCAATATATACAAAGATTTCAACCGTCTACCTTTTCCATTCATTGTTCTACTTGTCGAAAGTTACAAATAATTTCCGATAACGGATTAAAGATTGGGGCTCATTGTTCACTTAAACTTGAAGAACAAAAAATTGGCGAATTGTACTGTTTGGATGCTTTGCATATATGTTTCTTATACTATATGGAAGCAATATATACAAAGATTTCAACCGTCTACCTGTTCCATTCACTGTTCTACTTGTCGAAAGTTACAAATAATTTCCTTTAAGGGATTAACAATGGGGATCGTAGTTCACTTAAACTTGAAGAACAAAAAATTGGCGAATTGTACTGTTTGGATGCTTTGCGTACATGTTTCTTCGACTATATGGAAGCAATATATACAAAGATTTCAACCATCTACGTGTTCCAATCATTGTTCTAATTGTAGAAAGTTACAATTAATTTCCGTTAAGGGATTAACAATGGGGCTCGTAGTTCACTTAAACTTGAAGAACAAAAAATTGGCGAATTGTACTGTTTGGATGCTTTGCATATATGTTTCTTAGACTATATAGAAGCAATATATACAATGATTTCAACCGTCTACCTGTTCCATTCATTGTTCTACTTGTCGAAAGTTACAAATAATTTTCGATAACGGATTAAACATTGGGGCTCATTGTTCACTTACACTTGAAGAACAAAAAATTGGCGAATTGTACTGTTTGGATGCTTTGCATATATGTTTCATAGACTATATAGGTGCAATATATACAAAGATTTCAACCGTCTACCTGTTCCATTCATTGTTCTACTTGTCGAAAGTTACAAATAATTTCCTTTAAAGGATTAACAATGGGGCTCATTGTTCACTTAAACTTGAAGAACAAAAAATTGGCGAACTGTACTGTTTGAATGCTTTGCATATATGTTTCTTAGACTATATAGAAGCAATATATACAATGATTTCAACAGTCTACCTGTTCCGTTCATTGTTCTACTTGTCGAAATTTACAAATAATTTCCTTTAAAGGATTAACAATGGGGCTCGTAGTTCACTTAAACTTGAAGAACAAAAAATTGGCAAATGGTACTGTTTGGATGCTTTGCATATATGTTTCTTAGACTATATAGAAGCAATATATACAAAGATTTCAACCGTCTACCTTTTCCATTCATTGTTCTACTTGTCGAAAGTTACAAATAATTTCCGATAACGGATTAAACATTGGGGCTCATTGTTCACTTAAACTTGAAGAACAAAAAATTGGCGAACTGTACTGTCTGAATGCTTTGCATATATGTTTCTTAGACTATATAGAAGTAATATATACAATGATTTCAACCGTCTACCTGTTCCATTCATTGTTCTACTTGTCGAATGTTACAAATAATTTCCGTTAAGGGATTAACAATGGGGCTCGTAGTTCACTTAAACTTGAAGAACAAAAAATTGGCGAATGGTACTGTTTGGATGCTTTGCATATATGTTTCTTAGACTATATAGAAGCAATATATACATTGATTTCAACCGGCTACCTGTTCCATTCATTGTTCTACTTGTCGAAATTTACAAATAATTTCCGATAAAGGATTAACCATTGGGGCTCATTGTTCACTTAAACTTGAAGAACAAAAAATTGGCGAATTGTACTGTTTGGATGCTTTGCATATATGTTTCTTAGACTATATAGAAGCAATATATACAAAGATTTCAACCGTCTACCTTTTCCATTCATTGTTCTACTTGTCGAAAGTTACAAATAATTTTCGATAACGGATTAAACATTGGGGCTCATTGTTCACTTAAACTTGAAGAACAAAAAATTGGCGAATTGTACTGTTTGGATGCTTTGCATATATGTTTCTTAGACTATATAGAAGCAATATATACAATGATTTCAACCGTCTACCTGTTCCATTCATTGTTCTACTTGTCGAAAGTTACAAATAATTTCCGTTAAGGAATTAACAATGGGGATCGTAGTTTACTTAAAGTTGAAGAACAAAAAATTGGCGAATTGTACTGTTTGGATGCTTTGCTTATATGTATCTTAGACTATATAGAAGCAATATATACAAGGATTTCAACCGTCTACCTGTTCCATTCATTGTTCTACTTGTCGAAAGTTACAAATAATTACCGATAAAGGATTAACCATTGGGGCTCATTGTTCACTTACACTTGAAGAACAAAAAATTGGCGAATTGTACTGTTTGGATGCTTTGCATATATGTTTCTTAGACTATATAGAAGCAATATATACAAAGATTTCAACCGTCTACCTTTTCCATTCATTGTTCTACTTGTCGAAAGTTACAAATAATTTCCGATAACGGATTAAACATTGGGGCTCATTGTTCACTTAAACTTGAAGAACAAAAAATTGGCGAACTGTACTGTTTGAATGCTTTGCATATATGTTTCTTAGACTATATAGAAGTAATATATACAATGATTTCAACCGTCTACCTGTTCCATTCATTGTTCTACTTGTCGAATGTTACAAATAATTTCCGTTAAGGGATTAACAATGGGGCTCGTAGTTCACTTAAACTTGAAGAACAAAAAATTGGCGAATGGTACTGTTTGGATGCTTTGCATATATGTTTCTTAGACTATATAGAAGCAATATATACATTGATTTCAACCGGCTACCTGTTCCATTCATTGTTCTACTTGTCGAAATTTACAAATAATTTTCGATAACGGATTAACAATGGGGATCGTAGTTTACTTAAACTTGAAGAACAAAAAATTGGCGAATTGTACTGTTTGGATGCTTTGCATATATGTTTCTTAGACTATATAGAAGCAATATATACAATGATTTCAACCGTCTACCTGTTCCATTCATTGTTCTACTTGTCGAAAGTTACAAATAATTTCCGTTAAGTGATTAACAATGGGGATCGTAGTTTACTTAAACTTGAAGAACAAAAAATTGGCGAATTGTACTGTTTGGATGCTTTGCATATATGTTTCTTAGACTATATAGAAGCAATATATACAATGATTTCAACCGTCTACCTGTTCCATTCATTGTTCTACTTGTCGAAAGTTACAAATAATTTCCGTTAAGGAATTAACAATGGGGATCGTAGTTTACTTAAAGTTGAAGAACAAAAAATTGGCGAATTGTACTGTTTGGATGCTTTGCTTATATGTTTCTTAGACTATATAGAAGCAATATATACAAGGATTTCAACCGTCTACCTGTTCCATTCATTGTTCTACTTGTCGAAAGTTACAAATAATTACCGATAAAGGATTAACCATTGGGGCTCATTGTTCACTTACACTTGAAGAACAAAAAATTGGCGAATTGTACTGTTTGGATGCTTTGCATATATGTTTCTTAGACTATATAGAAGCAATATATACAAAGATTTCAACCGTCTACCTTTTCCATTCATTGTTCTACTTGTCGAAAGTTACAAATAATTTTCGATAAAGGATTAACCATTGGGGCTCATTGTTCACTTAAACTTCAAGAACAAAAAATTGGCGAATTGTACTGTTTGGATGCTTTGCATATATGTTTCATAGACTATATAGATGCAATATATACAAAGATTTCAACCGTCTACCTGTTCCATTCATTGTTCTACTTGTCAAAAGTTACAAATAATTTCCTTTAAAGGATTAACAATGGGGCTCATTGTTCACTTAAACTTGAAGAACAAAAAATTGGCGAACTGTACTGTTTGGATGCTTTGCATATATGTTTCTTAGACAATATAGAAGCAATATATACAATGATTTCAACAGTCTACCTGTTCCATTCATTGTTCTACTTGTCGAAATTTACAAATAATTTCCTTTAAAGGAATAACAATGGGGCTCGTAGTTCACTTAAACTTGAAGAACAAAAAATTGGCGAATGGTACTGTTAGGATGCTTTGCATATATGTTTCTTAGACTATATAGAAGCAATATATACAAAGATTTCAACCGGCTACCTGTTCCATTCATTGTTCTACTTGTCGAAATTTACAAATAATTTCCGATAAAGGATTAACCATTGGGGCTCATTGTTCACTTAAACTTGAAGAACAAAAAATTGGCGAATGGTACTGTTTGGATGCTTTGCATATATGTTTCTTAGACTATATAGAAGCAATATATACATTGATTTCAACCGGCTACCTGTTCCATTCATTGTTCTACTTGTCGAAAGTTACAAATAATATCCTATAAAGGATTAACAATGGGGCTCATTGTTCACTTAAACTTGAAGGACAAAAAATTGGCGAATGGTACTGTTTGGATGCTTTGCGTACATGTTTCTTAGACTATATGGAAGCAATATATACAAGGATTTCAACCGTCTACCTGTTCCATTCATTGTTCTACTTGTCGAAAGTTACAAATAATTACCGATAAAGGATTAACCATTGGGGCTCATTGTTCACTTAAACTTGAAGAACAAAAAATTGGCGAACTGTACTGTTTGAATGCTTTGCATATATGTTTCTTAGACTATATAGAAGCAATATATACAATGATTTCAACAGTCTACCTGTTCCGTTCATTGTTCTACTTGTCGAAATTTACAAATAATTTCCTTTAAAGGATTAACAATGGGGCTCGTAGTTCACTTAAACTTGAAGAACAAAAAATTGGCAAATGGTACTTTTTGGATGCTTTGCATATATGTTTCTTAGACTATATAGAAGCAATATATACAAAGATTTCAACTGTCTACCTTTTCCATTCATTGTTCTACTTGTCGAAAGTTACAAATAATTTTCGATAACGGATTAACAATGGGGATCGTAGTTTACTTAAACTTGAAGAACAAAAAATTGGCGAATTGTACTGTTTGGATGCTTTGCATATATGTTTCTTAGACTATATAGAAGCAATATATACAATGATTTCAACCGTCTACCTGTTCCATTCATTGTTCTACTTGTCGAAAGTTACAAATAATTTCCGTTAAGTGATTAACAATGGGGATCGTAGTTTACTTAAACTTGAAGAACAAAAAATTGGCGAATTGTACTGTTTGGATGCTTTGCTTATATGTTTCTTAGACTATATAGAAGCAATATATACAAGGATTTCAACCGTCTACCTGTTCCATTCATTGTTCTACTTGTCGAAAGTTACAAATAATTACCGATAAAGGATTAACCATTGGGGCTCATTGTTCACTTACACTTGAAGAACAAAAAATTGGCGAATTGTACTGTTTGGATGCTTTGCATATATGTTTCATAGACTATATAGATGCAATATATACAAAGATTTCAACCGTCTACCTGTTCCATTCATTGTTCTACTTGTCGAAAGTTACAAATAATTTCCTTTAAAGGATTAACAATGGGGCTCATTGTTCACTTAAACTTGAAGAACAAAAAATTGGCGAACTGTACTGTTTGAATGCTTTGCATATATGTTTCTTAGACTATATAGAAGCAATATATACAATGATTTCAACAGTCTACCTGTTCCGTTCATTGTTCTACTTGTCG
This sequence comes from Cerceris ruficornis, assembly GCA_963989415.1. NCBI lineage: Eukaryota > Metazoa > Arthropoda > Insecta > Hymenoptera > Crabronidae > Cerceris > Cerceris ruficornis. The sequence goes on from CAXDIW010000460.1 coordinate 604,842, forward strand.
AAATTTACAAATAATTTCCTTTAAAGGATTAACAATGGGGCTCGTAGTTCACTTAAACTTGAAGAACAAAAAATTGGCAAATGGTACTGTTTGGATGCTTTGCATATATGTTTCTTAGACTATATAGAAGCAATATATACAAAGATTTCAACCGTCTACCTTTTCCATTCATTGTTCTACTTGTCGAAAGTTACAAATAATTTCCGATAACGGATTAAAGATTGGGGCTCATTGTTCACTTAAACTTGAAGAAAAAAAATTGGCGAATTGTACTGTTTGGATGCTTTGCATATATGTTTCTTATACTATATAGCAGCAATATATACAAAGATTTCAACCGTCTACCTGTTCCATTCACTGTTCTACTTGTCGAAAGTTACAAATAATTTCCGTTAAGGGATTAACAATGGGGATCGTAGTTCACTTAAACTTGAAGAACAAAAATTGGCGAATTGTACTGTTTGGATGCTTTGCATATATGTTTCTTATACTATATAGAAGCAATATATACAAAGATTTCAACCGTCTACCTGTTCCATTCACTGTTCTACTTGTCGAAAGTTACAAATAATTTCCGTTAAGGGATTAACAATGGGGATCGTAGTTCACTTAAACTTGAAGAACAAAAAATTGGCGAATTGTACTGTTTGGGTGCTTTGCGTACATGTTTCTTAGACTATATGGAAGCAATATATACAAAGATTTCAACCATCTACGTGTTCCAATCATTGTTCTAATTGTAGAAAGTTACAATTAATTTCCGTTAAGGGATTAACAATGGGGCTCGTAGTTCACTTAAACTTGAAGAACAAAAAATTGGCGAATGGTACTGTTTGGATGCTTTGCATATATGTTTCTTAGACTATATAGAAGCAATATATACATTGATTTCAACCGGCTACCTGTTCCATTCATTGTTCTACTTGTCGAAATTTACAAATAATTGCCGATAAAGGATTAACCATTGGGGCTCATTGTTCACTTAAACTTGAAGAACAAAAAATTGGCGAATTGTACTGTTTGGATGCTTTGCATATATGTTTCTTAGACTATATAGAAGCAATATATACAAAGTTTTCAACCGTCTACCTTTTCCATTCATTGTTCTACTTGTCGAAAGTTACAAATAATTTTCGATAACGGATTAAACATTGGGGCTCATTGTTCACTTAAACTTGAAGAACAAAAAATTGGCGAATTGTACTGTTTGGATGCTTTGCATATATGTTTCTTAGACTATATAGAAGCAATATATACAATGATTTCAACCGTCTACCTGTTCCATTCATTGTTCTACTTGTCGAAAGTTACAAATAATTTCCGTTAAGGAATTAACAATGGGGATCGTAGTTTACTTAAAGTTGAAGAACAAAAAATTGGCGAATTGTACTGTTTGGATGCTTTGCTTATATGTTTCTTAGACTATATAGAAGCAATATATACAAGGATTTCAACCGTCTACCTGTTCCATTCATTGTTCTACTTGTCGAAAGTTACAAATAATTACCGATAAAGGATTAACCATTGGGGCTCATTGTTCACATAAACTTCAAGAACAAAAAATTGGCGAATTGTACTGTTTGGATGCTTTGCATATATGTTTCATAGACTATATAGATGCAATATATACAAAGATTTCAACCGTCTACCTGTTCCATTCATTGTTCTACTTGTCAAAAGTTACAAATAATTTCCTTTAAAGGATTAACAATGGGGCTCATTGTTCACTTAAACTTGAAGAACAAAAAATTGGCGAACTGTACTGTTTGGATGCTTTGCATATATGTTTCTTAGACAATATAGAAGCAATATATACAATGATTTCAACAGTCTACCTGTTCCATTCATTGTTCTACTTGTCGAAATTTACAAATAATTTCCTTTAAAGGAATAACAATGGGGCTCGTAGTTCACTTAAACTTGAAGAACAAAAAATTGGCGAATGGTACTGTTAGGATGCTTTGCATATATGTTTCTTAGACTATATAGAAGCAATATATACAAAGATTTCAACCGGCTACCTGTTCCATTCATTGTTCTACTTGTCGAAATTTACAAATAATTTCCGATAAAGGATTAACCATTGGGGCTCATTGTTCACTTAAACTTGAAGAACAAAAAATTGGCGAATGGTACTGTTTGGATGCTTTGCATATATGTTTCTTAGACTATATAGAAGCAATATATACATTGATTTCAACCGGCTACCTGTTCCATTCATTGTTCTACTTGTCGAAAGTTACAAATAATATCCTATAAAGGATTAACAATGGGGCTCATTGTTCACTTAAACTTGAAGGACAAAAAATTGGCGAATGGTACTGTTTGGATGCTTTGCGTACATGTTTCTTAGACTATATGGAAGCAATATATACAAGGATTTCAACCGTCTACCTGTTCCATTCATTGTTCTACTTGTCGAAAGTTACAAATAATTACCGATAAAGGATTAACCATTGGGGCTCATTGTTCACTTAAACTTGAAGAACAAAAAATTGGCGAATTGTACTGTTTGGATGCTTTGCATATATGTTTCTTAGACTATATAGAAGCAATATATACAAAGATTTCAACCGTCTAACTGTTCCATTCATTGTTCTACTTGTCGAAAGTTACAAATAATTTCCTTTAAAGGATTAACCATTGGGGCTCATTGTTCACTTAAACTTGAAGAACAAAAAATTGGCGAATTGTACAGTTTGGATGCTTTGCATATATGTTTCTTATACTATATAGAAGCAATATATACAAAGATTTCAACCGTCTACGTGTTCCATTCATTGTTCTACTTGTCGAAAGTTACAATTAATTTCCGTTAAAGTATTAACAATGGGGCTCGTAGTTCACTTAAACTTGAAGAGCAAAAAATTGGCGAATTGTACTGTTTGGATGCTTTGCATATATGTTTCTTGGACTATATAGAAGCAATATATACAATGATTTCAACCGTCTACCAGTTCCATTCATTGTTCTACTTGTCGAATGTTACAAATAGTTTCCGTTAAGGGATTAACAATGTGGATCGTAGTTTACTTAAACTTGAAGAACAAAAAATTGGCGAATTGTACTGTTTGGATGCTTTGCATATATGTTTCTTAGACTATATAGAAGCAATATATACAATGATTTCAACCGTCTACCTGTTCCATTCATTGTTCTACTTGTCGAAAGTTACAAATAATTTCCGTTAAGTGATTAACAATGGGGATCGTAGTTTACTTAAACTTGAAGAACAAAAAATTGGCGAATTGTACTGTTTGGATGCTTTGCTTATATGTTTCTTAGACTATATAGAAGCAATATATACAAGGATTTCAACCGTCTACCTGTTCCATTCATTGTTCTACTTGTCGAAAGTTACAAATAATTACCGATAAAGGATTAACCATTGGGGCTCATTGTTCACTTACACTTGAAGTACAAAAAATTGGCGAATTGTACGGTTTGGATGCTTTGCATATATGTTTCATAGCCTATATAGATGCAATATATACAAAGATTTCAACCGTCTACCTGTTCCATTCATTGTTCTACTTGTCGAAAGTTACAAATAATTTCCTTTAAAGGATTAACATTGGGGCTCGTAGTTCACTTAAACTTGAAGAACAAAAAATTGGCGAATGGTACTGTTTGGATGCTTTGCATATATGTTTCTTAGACTATATAGAAGCAATATATACAAAGATTTCAACCGTCTACCTTTTCCATTCATTGCTCTACTTGTCGAAAGTTACAAATAATTTCCGATAACGGATTAAACATTGGGGCTCATTGTTCACTTAAACTTGAAGAACAAAAAATTGGCGAATTGTACTGTTTGGATGCTTTGCATATATGTTTCTTATACTATATAGAAGCAATATATACAAAGATTTCAACCGTATACCTGTTCCATTCACTGTTCTACTTGTCGAAAGTTACAAATAAATTCCGTTAAGGGATAACAATGGGGATCGTAGTTCACTTAAACTTGAAGAACAAAAAATTGGCGAATTGTACTGTTTGGATGCTTTGCGTACATGTTTCTTAGACTATATGGAAGCAATATATACAAAGATTTCAACCATCTACGTGTTCCAATCATTGTTCTACTTGTAGAAAGTTACAATTAATTTCCGTTAAGGGATTAACAATGGGGCTCGTAGTTCACTTAAACTTGAAGAACAAAAAATTGGCGAATGGTACTGTTTGGATGCTTTGCATATATGTTTCTTAGACTATATAGAAGCAATATATACATTGATTTCAACCGGCTACCTGTTCCATTCATTGTTCTACTTGTCGAAATTTACAAATAATTTCCGATAAAGGATTAACCATTGGGGCTCATTGTTCACTTAAACTTGAAGAACAATAAATTGGCGAATGGTACTGTTTGGATGCTTTGCATATATGTTTCTTAGACTATTTAGAAGCAATATATAGAAAGATTTCACCCGTCTACCTGTACTATTCATTGTTCTACTTGTAGAAAGTTACAAATAATTTCCATTTCATGATTATCAATGGGGCTCGCTGTTCACTTAAACTTGAAGATCAAAACATTGGCGATTGTTACTGTTTAGATGCTTTGCATATAGGTTTCTTAGACTATATAGAAGCAACATATACAAAGATTTCAACCGTCTACCTGTTCCATTCATTGTTCTACTTGTCAAAAGTTACAAATAATTTCCGATTAAGGATTAACAATGGGGCTCATTGTTCACTTAAACTTGAAGAACAAAAAATTGGCGAATGGTACTGTTTGGATGCTTTGCATATATGTTTCTTAGACTATATGGAAGCAATATATACAAAGATTTCAACCGTCTACCTGTTCCAATCATTGTTCTACTTGTAGAAAGTTACAATTAATTTCCGTTAAAGGATTAACAATGGGGCTCGCAGTTCACTTAAACTTGAAGGACAAAAAATTGGCGAAATGTACTGTTTGGATGCTTTGCATATATGTTTCTTAGACTATATAGAAGCAATATATACATTGATTTCAACCGTCTACCTGTTCCATTCATTGTTCTACTTGTCGAAAGTTACAATTAATTTCCATTAAAGGATTAACAATGGGGCTCGTAGTTCACTTAAACTTGAAGAACAAAAAATTGGCGAATTGTACTGTTGGATGCTTTGCATATATGTTTCGTAGACTATATAAAAGCAATATATACAATGATTTCAACCTTCTACATGATCCATTCATTGTTCTACTTGTCGAAATTTACAAATAATTTCCTTTAAAGGATTAACAATGGGGCTCGTAGTTCACTTAAACTTGAAGAACAAAAAATTGTCGAATTGTACTGTTTGGATGCTTTGCATATATGTTTCTTAGACTATTTAGAAGCAATATATAGCAAGATTTCACCCGTCTACCTGTACTATTCATTGTTCTACTTGCCGAAAGTTACAAATAATTTCCGATAACGGATTAACCATTGGGGCTCATTGTTCACTTAAACTTGAAGAACAAAAAATTGGCGAATTGTACTGTTTGGATGCTTTGCATATATGTTTCTTAGACTATGTAGAAGCAATATATAGAAAGATTTCATCCGTCTACCTGTTCCATTAATTGTTCTACTTGTCGAAAGTTACAAATAATTTCCGTTAAAGGATTAACAATGGGGCTCGTAGTTCACTTAAACTTGAAGAACAAAAAATTCGCGACCTGTACTGTTTGGATGTTTGCATATATGTTTCGTAGATTATATAGAAGCAATATATACAAAGATTTCAACCGTCTACCTGTTCCATTCATTGTTCTACTTGTCGAAAGTTACAAATAATTTCCGATAAAGGATTAACCATTGGCGCTCATTGTTCACTTAAACTTGAAGAACAAAAAATTGGCAAATGGTACTGTTTGGATGCTTTGCATATATGTTTCTTAGACTATATGGAAGCAATATATACAAAGATTTCAACCGTCTACGTGTTCCAATCATTGTTCTACTTGTAGAAAGTTACAATTAATTTCCGTTAAAGGATTAACAATGGGGCTCGTTGTTCACTTAAACTTGAAGAACAAAAAATTGGCGAATGGTACTGTTTGGATGCTTTGCATATATGTTTCTTAGACTATACAGAAGCAATATATATAACGATTTCAACCGCCTACCTGTTCCATTCATTGTTCTACTTGCCGAAAGTTACAAATAATTTCCGTTAAAGTATTAACAATGGAGCTCGCAGTTCAGTTAAACTTGAAGAACAAGAAATTGGCGAATTGTACATTTTGGATGCTTTGCGTATATGTTTCTTAGACTATACAGGGTGGGGCAATAACTATTAGCACCTCAGATATCTTCGAAACTATAAGTTTCACAGAAATATTTGCTGAAATAAAATTGCAGAGTACGAAGGGGCCCATCCGGTGGCGATAATAGTTTGTTTTCAGGTGGAGGTACTTCGGACATTTGAAGGTCACCTCCCTTTTTTTAAATATTCCGGTATATTTTTGCTTCCGTATCATGATAGAGGATATTAAAACGAGTTCAACGACCTATTATACAAGGTCATTCACGGTCATAGAAACTAGAGAAAGGCGATAATACTTAGGTTTTGGCAGTAAATGAAACATACGTATTGTAAGCAGTAGAAGAAGGCGTAATACTTACCGTTTACTTCACTGAGACTAAACACTGCTTGAAGGACTCTTTAATAAGTTTGCAGGATGTGGCAGCGACGTACAACGAGCACGTCGCATCGAAAACGCGATAACGCGTCGCCACGTAACATACATTTTCGACAAGAGGCGCTTGAGCTTGGCGACACGTCGGCCCGTCGCCGTTACGATGGGACCTTTGGAGCCCGACCGATCTCGGGAAAACAGCAAATGAAATCAGTTACGGCAATGACCTTGTGTAATAGGTCGTTGAACTCGTTTTAATATCCTCTATCATGATACGGAAGTAAAAATATACCGATCCATTTAAAAAAATGGAGGTGACCTTCAAATGTCCGAAGTACCTCCACCTGAAAAAAAACTATTATCGCCACCGGATGGGCCCCTTCGTACTCTGCAATTTTATTTCAGCAAATATTTCTGTGAAACTTATAGTTTCGAAGATATCTGAGGTGCTAATAGTTATTGCCCCACCCTGTATAGTCTAAGAAACATATACGCAAAGCATCCAAACAGTACAATTCGCCAATTTTTTGTTCTTCAAGTTTAAGTGAACAACGAGCCCCATTGTTAATCGTTTAAAGGAAATTATTTGTAAATTTCGACAAGTAGAACAATGATTGGAACACGTAGACGGTTTAAATCTTTGTATATATTGCTTCCATATAGTCTAAGAAACATGTACGCAAAGCATCCAAACAGTACCATTCGCCAATTTTTTGTTCTTCAAGTTTAAGTGAACAATGAGCCCCAATGTTATTCCTTTAACGGAAATTAAATGTACCTTTCTACAAGTAGAACAATGAATGGAACAGGTAGACGGTTGAAATCATTGTATATATTGCTTCTATATAGTCTAAGAAACATATATGCAAAGCATCCAAACAGTACAATTCGCCAATTTATTGTTCTTCAAGTTTAAGTGAACAACGAGCCCCATTGTTAATCGTTTAAAGGAAATTATTTGTAAATTTCGACAAGTAGAACAATGTATAGAACAGTTTGACTGTTGAAATCTTTGTATATATTGCTTCTATATAGTCTAAGAAATATATATGCAAAGCATCCAAACAGTACAATTCGCCAATTTTTTGTTCTTCAAGTTTAAGTGAACTACGAGCCCCATTGTTAATACTTTAACGGAAATTATTTGTACCTTTCTACAAGTAGAACAATGAATGAAACAGGTAGACGGTTGAAATCATTGTATATATTGCTTCTATATAGTCTAAGAAACATATATGCAAAGCATCCAAACAGTACAATTCGCCAATTTATTGTTCTTCAAGTTTAAGTGAACAACGAGCCCCATTGTTAATCGTTTAAAGGAAATTATTTGTAAATTTCGACAAGTAGAACAATGAATAGAACAGTTTGACTGTTGAAATCTTTGTATATATTGCTTCTATATAGTCTAAGAAATATATATGCAAAGCATCCAAACAGTACAATTCGCCAATTTTTTGTTCTTCAAGTTTAAGTGAACTACGAGCCCCATTGTTAATACTTTAACGGAAATTATTTGTACCTTTCTACAAGTAGAACAATGAATGGAACAGGTAGACGGTTGAAATCATTGTATATATTGCTTCTATATAGTCTAAGATACATATATGCAAAGCATCCAAACAGTACAATTCGCCAATTTATTGTTCTTCAAGTTAAAGCGAACAACGAGCCCCATTGTTAATCGTTTAAAGGAAATTATTTGTAAATTTCGACGGGTAGAACAATGATTAGAACAGTTAGACTGTTGAAATGTTTGTATATATTGCTTCTATATAGTCTAAGAAATATGTATGCAAAGCATCCAAACAGTACAATTGGCCATTTTTTTGTTCTTCAAGTTTAAGTGAACAACGAGCCCCATTGTTAATACTTTAAAGGAATTTATTTGTAAATTTCGACAAGTAGAACAATGATTGGAACACGTAGACGGTTGAAATCTTTGTATATATTGCTTCTATATAGTCTGAGAAACATATATGCAAAGCATCTAAACAGTACAATTCGTCAATTTTTTGTTCTTCAAGTTTAAGTGAACAACGAGCCCCATTGTTAATACTTTAAAGGAATTTATTTGTAACTTTCGACAAGTAGAACAATGAATGGAACAGGTAGACGGTTGAAATCATTGTATATATTGCTTCTATATAGTCTAAGAAACATATATGCAAAGCATCCAAACAGTACAATTCGCCAATTTATTGTTCTTCAAGTTTAAGTGAACAACGAACCCCACTGATAATCATGAAAGGGAAATTATTTGTAACTTTCTACAAGTAGAACAATGAATAGAACAGTTAGACTGTTGAAATCCTCGTATATATTGCTTCTATATAGTCTAAGAAACATATATGCAATGCATCCAAACAGTACAATTCGCCAATTTTTTGTTCTTCAAGTTTAAGTGAACTACGAGCCCCATTGTTAATCCTTTAAAGGAAATTATTTGTAAATTTTGACAAGTAGAACAATGAATGAAACAGGTAGACGGTTGAAATCATTGTATATATTGCTTCTATATAGTCTAAGAAACATATATGCAAAGCATCCAAACAGTACAATTCGCCAATTTATTGTTCTTCAAGTTTAAGTGAACAACGAGCCCCATTGTTAATCGTTTAAAGGAAATTATTTGTAAATTTCGACAAGTAGAACAATGAATAGAACAGTTTGACTGTTGAAATCTTTGTATATATTGCTTCTATATAGTCTAAGAAATATATATGCAAAGCATCCAAACAGTACAATTCGCCAATTTTTTGTTCTTCAAGTTTAAGTGAACTACGAGCCCCATTGTTAATACTTTAACGGAAATTATTTGTACCTTTCTACAAGTAGAACAATGAATGGAACAGGTAGACGGTTGAAATCATTGTATATATTGCTTCTATATAGTCTAAGAAACATATATGCAAATCATACAAACAGTACAATTCGCCAATTTATTGTTCTTCAAGTTTAAGTGAACAACGAGCCCCATTGTTAATCGTTTAAAGGAAATTATTTGTAAATTTCGACAAGTAGAACAATGAATAGAACAGTTTGACTGTTGAAATCTTTGTATATATTGCTTCTATATAGTCTAAGAAATATCTATGCAAAGCATCCAAACAGTACAATTCGCCAATTTTTTGTTCTTCAAGCTTAAGTGAACTACGAGCCCCATTGTTAATACTTTAACGGAAATTATTTGTACCTTTCTACAAGTAGAACAATGAATGGAACAGGTAGACGGTTGAAATCATTGTATATATTGCTTCTATATAGTCTAAGAAACATATATGCAAATCATCCAAACAGTACAATTCGCCAATTTATTGTTCTTCAAGTTTAAGTGAACAACGAGCCGCATTGTTAATCGTTTAAAGGAAATTATTTGTAAATTTCGACAAGTAGAACAATGTATAGAACAGTTTGACTGTTGAAATCTTTGTATATATTGCTTCTATATAGTCTAAGAAATATATATGCAAAGCATCCAAACAGTACAATTCGCCAATTTTTTGTTCTTCAAGTTTAAGTGAACTACGAGCCCCATTGTTAATACTTTAACGGAAATTATTTGTACCTTTCTACAAGTAGAACAATGAATGGAACAGGTAGACGGTTGAAATCATTGTATATATTGCTTCTATATAGTCTAAGATACATATATGCAAAGCATCCAAACAGTACAATTCGCCAATTTATTGTTCTTCAAGTTAAAGTGAACAACGAGCCCCATTGTTAATCGTTTAAAGGAAATTATTTGTAAATTTCGACGGGTAGAACAATGAATAGAACAGTTAGACTGTTGAAATGTTTGTATATATTGCTCCTATATAGTCTAAGAAATATGTATGCAAAGCATCCAAACAGTACAATTGGCCATTTTTTTGTTCTTCAAGTTTAAGTGAACAACGAGCCCCATTGTTAATACTTTAAAGGAATTTATTTGTTAATTTCTACAAGTAGAACAATGATTGGAACACGTAGATGGTTGAAATCTTTGTATATATTGCTTCTATATAGTCTAAGAAACATATATGCAAAGCATCCAAACAGTACAATTCGTCAATTTTTTGTTCTTCAAGTTTAAGTGAACAACGAGCCCCATTGTTAATACTTTAAAGGAATTTATTTGTAACTTTCGACAAGTAGAACAATGAATGGAACAGGTAGACGGTTGAAATCATTGTATATATTGCTTCTATATAGTCTAAGAAACATATATGCAAAGCATCCAAACAGTACAATTCGCCAATTTATTGTTCTTCAAGTTTAAGTGAACAACGAACCCCACTGATAATCATGAAAGGGAAATTATTTGTAACTTTCTACAAGTAGAACAATGAATAGAACAGTTAGACTGTTGAAATCCTCGTATATATTGCTTCTATATAGTCTAAGAAACATATATGCAATGCATCCAAACAGTACAATTCGCCAATTTTTTGTTCTTCAAGTTTAAGTGAACTACGAGCCCCATTGTTAATCCTTTAAAGGAAATTATTTGTAAATGTTGACAAGTAGAACAATGAATGAAACAGGTAGACGGTTGAAATCATTGTATATATTGCTTCTATATAGTCTAAGAAACATATATGCAAAGCATCCAAACAGTACAATTCGCCAATTTATTGTTCTTCAAGTTTAAGTGAACAACGAGCCCCATTGTTAATCGTTTAAAGGAAATTATTTGTAAATTTCGACAAGTAGAACAATGAATAGAACAGTTTGACTGTTGAAATCTTTGTATATATTGCTTCTATATAGTCTAAGAAATATATATGCAAATCATCCAAACAGTACAATTCGCCAATTTATTGTTCTTCAAGTTTAAGTGAACAACGAGCCCCATTGTTAATCGTTTAAAGGAAATTATTTGTAAATTTCGACAAGTAGAACAATGTATAGAACAGTTTGACTGTTGAAATCTTTGTATATATTGCTTCTATATAGTCTAAGAAATATATATGCAAAGCATCCAAACAGTACAATTCGCCAATTTTTTGTTCTTCAAGTTTAAGTGAACTACGAGCCCCATTATTTATACTTTAACGGAAATTATTTGTACCTTTCTACAAGTAGAACAATGAATGGAACAGGTAGACGGTTGAAATCATTGTATATATTGCTTCTATATAGTCTAAGAAACATATATGCAAAGCATCCAAACAGTACAATTCGCCAATTTATTGTTCTTCAAGTTAAAGTGAACAACGAGCCCCATTGTTAATCGTTTAAAGGAAATTATTTGTAAATTTCGACGGGTAGAACAATGAATAGAACAGTTAGACTGTTGAAATCTTTGTATATATTGCTTCTATATAGTCTAAGAAATATGTATGCAAAGCATCCAAACAGTACAATTGGCCATTTTTTTGTTCTTCAAGTTTAAGTGAACAACGAGCCCCATTGTTAATACTTTAAAGGAATTTATTTGTAAATTTCGACAAGTAGAACAATGATTGGAACACGTAGACGGTTGAAATCTTTGTATATATTGCTTCTATATAGTCTAAGAAACATATATGCAAAGCATCCAAACAGTACAATTCGCCAATTTATTGTTCTTCAAGTTTAAGTGAACAACGAACCCCACTGATAATCATGAAAGGGAAATTATTTGTAACTTTCTACAAGTAGAACAATGAATGGAACAGGTAGACGGTTGAAATCATTGTATATATTGCTTCTATATAGTCTAAGAAACATATATGCAAAGCATCCAAACAGTACAATTCGCCAATTTATTGTTCTTCAAGTTTAAGTGAGCAACGAGCCCCATTGTTAATCGTTTAAAGGAAATTATTTGTAAATTTCGACAAGTAGAACAATGAATAGAACAGTTTGACTGTTGAAATCTTTGTATATATTGCTTCTATATAGTCTAAGAAATATATATGCAAAGCATCCAAACAGTACAATTCGCCAATTTTTTGTTCTTCAAGTTTAAGTGAACTACGAGCCCCATTGTTAATACTTTAACGGAAATTATTTGTACCTTTCTACAAGTAGAACAATGAATGGAACAGGTAGACGGTTGAAATCATTGTATATATTGCTTCTATATAGTCTAAGAAACATATATGCGAAGCATCCAAACAGTACCATTCGCCAATTTTTTGTTCTTCAAGTTTAAGTGAAAAACGAGCCCCATTGTTAATCGTTTATAGGAAATTATTTGTAAATTTCGACAAGTAGAACAATGAATGGGACAGGTAGTCTGTTGAAATCATTTTATATATTGCTTGTATATAGTCTAAGAAACATATATGCAAAGCATCCAAACAGTACAATTCGCCAATTTTTTGTTCTTCAAGTTTAAGTGAACTACGAGCCCCATTGTTAATACTTTAACGGAAATTATCTGTTACTTTCGACAAGTAGAACAATGAATGGAACAGGTAGACGGTTGAAATCATTGTATATATTGCTTCTATATAGTCTAAGAAACATGTATGCAATGCATCCAAACATTACAATTCGCCAATTTTCGAGCCCCATTGTTAATACTTTAAAGGAAATTATTTGTAAATTTCGACAAGTAGAACAATGATTGGAACACGTAGACGGTTGAAATCTTTGTATATATTGCTTCCATATAGTCTAAGAAACATGTACGCAAAGCATCCAAACAGTACCATTCGCCAATTTTTTGTTCTTCAAGTTTAAGTGAACAATGAGCCCCATTGTTAATCACTTAACGGAAATTATTTGTAACTTTCGACAAGTAGAACAATGAATGGAACAGTTAGACTGTTGAAATCTTTGTATATATTGCTTCTATATAGTCTAAGAAATATGTATGCAAAGCATCCAAACAGTACAATTGGCCATTTTTTTGTTCTTCAAGTTTAAGTGAACAACGAGCCCCATTGTTAATACTTTAAAGGAATTTATTTGTAAATTTCGACAAGTAGAACAATGATTGGAACACGTAGACGGTTGAAATCTTTGTATATATTGCTTCTATATAGTCTAAGAAACATATATGCAAAGCATCCAAACAGTACAATTCGACAATTTTTTGCTCTTCAAGTTTAAGTGAACTACGAGCCCCATTGTTAATCCTTTAACGAAATTAATTGTACCTTTCTACAAGTAGAACAATGAATGGAACAGGTAGACGGTTGAAATCATTGTATATATTGCTTCTATATAGTCTAAGAAACATATATGCAAAGCATCCAAACAGTACCATTCGCCAATTTTTTGTTCTTCAAGTTTAAGTGAAAAACGAGCCCCATTGTTAATCGTTTATAGGAAATTATTTGTAAATTTCGACAAGTAGAACAATGAATTGGACAGGTAGTCTGTTGAAATCATTTTATATATTGCTTCTATATAGTCTAAGAAACATATATGCAGAGCATCCAAACAGTACAATTCGCCAATTTTTTGTTCTTCAAGTTTAAGTGAACTACGAGCCCCATTGTTAATACTTTAAAGGAATTTATTTGTAACTTTCGACAAGTAGAACAATGAATGGAACAGGTAGACGGTTGAAATCATTGTATATATTGCTTCTATATAGTCTAAGAAACATATATGCAAAGCATCCAAACAGTACAATTCGCCAATTATTTGTTCTTCAAGTTTAAGTGAACTACGAGCCGCATTGTTAATCGTTTAAAGGAAAGTATTTGTAAATTTCGACAAGTAGAACAATGAATGGAACAGGTAGACGGTTGTAATCTCTGTATATATTGCTTCTATATAGTCTAAGAAACATATATGCAATGCATCCAAACAGTACAATTCGCCAATTTTTTGTTCTTCAAGTTTAAGTGAACTACGAGCCCCATTGTTAATCCTTTAAAGGAAATTATTTGTAAATTTCGACAAGTAGAACAATGAATGGAGCAGGTAGACGGTTGAAATCATTGTATATGTTGCTTCTATATAGTCTAAGAAACTTATATGCAAAGCATCTAAACAGTTCAATTCGTCAATTTTTTGTTCTTCAAGTTTAAGTGAACAACGAGCCCCATTGTTAATACTTTAAAGGTATTTATTTGTAACTTTCGACAAGTAGAACAATGAATGGAACAGGTAGACGGTTGAAATCATTGTATATATTGCTTCTATATAGTCTAACAAACATATATGCAATGCATCCAAACAGTACAATTCGCCAATTTTTTGTTCTTCAAGTTTAAGTGAACTACGAGCCCCATTGTTAATACTTTAAAGGAATATATTTGTAACTTTCGACAAGTAGAACAATGAATGGAACAGGTAGACGGTTGAAATCATTGTATATATTGCTTCTATATAGTCTAAGAAACATATATGCAAAGCATCCAAACAGTACAATTCGTCAATTTTTTGTTCTTCAAGTTTAAGTGAACAACGAGCCCCATTGTTAATACTTTAAAGGTATTTATTTGTAACTTTCGACAAGTAGAACAATGAATGGAACAGGTAGACGGTTGAAATCATTGTATATATTGCTTCTATATAGTCTAACAAACATATATGCAATGCATCCAAACAGTACAATTCGGCAATTTTTTGTTCTTCAAGTTTAAGTGAACTACGAGCCCCATTGTTAATACTTTAAAGGAATTTATTTGTAACTTTCGACAAGTAGAACAATGAATGGAACAGGTAGACGGTTGAAATCATTGTATATATTGCTTCTATATAGTCTAAGAAACATATATGCAAAGCATCCAAACAGTACAATTCGCCAATTTATTGTTCTTCAAGTTTAAGTGAACAACGAGCCCCATTGATAATCATGAAAGGGAAATTATTTGTAACTTTCTACAAGTAGAACAATGAATAGAACAGTTAGACTGTTGAAATCATTGTATATATTGCTTCTATATAGTCTAAGAAACATATATGCAAAGCATCCAAACAGTACAATTCGCCAATTTATTGTTCTTCAAGTTTAAGTGAACAACGAGCCCCATTGTTAATCGTTTAAAGGAAATTATTTGTAAATTTCGACAAGTAGAACAATGATTGGAACACGTAGACGGTTGAAATCTTTGTACATGTTGCTTCCATATAGTCTAAGAAACATGTACGCAAAGCATCCAAACAGTACCATTCGCCAATTTCTTGATCTTCAAGTTAAAGTGAACTACGAGCCCCAATGGTTAATCCTTTATCGGAAATTATTTGTAATTGTCGACAAGTAGAACAATGAATGGAACAGGTAGACGGTTGAAATCTTTGTAAATATTACTTCTATATAATCTAAGAAACATATATGCAAAGCATCCAAACAGTACCATTCGCTAATTTTTTGTTCTTCAAGTTTAAGTGAACTACGAGCCCCATTGTTAATCCTTTAAAGGAAATTATTTGTAAATTTCGGCAAGTAGAACAATGAATGGAACAGGTAGACTGTTGAAATCATTGTATATATTGCTTCTATATAGTCTAAGAAACATATATGCAAAGCATCCAAACAGTACAATTCGCCAATTTTTTGTTCTTCAAGTTTAAGTAAACTACGATCCCCATTGTTAATCCCTTAACGGAAATTATTTGTAACTTTCGACAAGTAGAACAATGAATGGAACAGGTAGACGGTTGAAATCATTGTATATATTGCTTCTATATAGTCTAAGAAACATATATGCAAAGCATCCAAATAGTACAATTCGACAATTTTTTGTTCTTCAAGTTTAAGTGAACAATGAGCCCCAATGGTTAATCCTTTATCGGAAATTATTTGTAATTTTCGACAAGTGGAACAATGAATGGAACAGGTGGACGGTTGAAATCTTTGTATATATTGCTTCTATATAATCTAAGAAACATATATGCAAAGCATCCAAACAGTGCAATTCGCCAATTATTTCATCTTCATGTTTAAGTGAACTACGAGCCCCATTGTTAATACTTTAACGGAAATTATTTCTAACTTCCGACAAGTAGAACAATGAATGGAACATGTAGACGGTTGAAATCAATGTATATATTGCTTCTATATAGTCTAAGAAACATATATGCAAAGCATCCAAACAGTTCCAGTCGCCAATTTTTTGTTCTTCAAGTTTAAGTGAACAACGAGGCCCATTGATAATCATGAAACGGAAATTATTTCTAACTTTCGACAAGAAGAACAATGAATAGAACAGGTAGACGGTTGAAATCTTTGTATATGTTGTTTCTATATAGTCTAAGAAACCTATATGCAAAGCATCTAAACAGTAACAATCGCCTATTTTTTGATCTTCAAGTTTAAGTGAACAGCGAGCCCCATTGATAATCATGAAATTGAAATTATTTGTAACTTTCTACAAGTAGAACAATGAATAGTACAGGTAGACGGTTGAAATCATTGTATATATTGCTTCAGTATAGCCTAAGAAGCATATATGCAAAGCATCCAAACAGTACAATTCGCCAATTCATTGTTCTTCAAGATTAAGTGAACAACGAGCCCCATGGTTAATCCTTTAAAGGAAATTATTTGTAACTTTCGACAAGTAGAACAAGGAATGGAACAGGTAGACGGTTGAAATCATTGTATATATTGCTTCTATATAGTCTAAGAAACATATATGCAAAGCATCCAAACAGTACCAATCGCCAATTTAATGTTCTTCAAGTTTAAGTGAACTACGAGCCCAATTGTTAATACTTTAAAGGAAATTATTTGTAAATTTCGACAAGTAGAACAATGAATGGAACAGGTAGACTGTTGAAGTCATTGTATATATTGCTTCCATATAGTCTAAGAAACATATATGCAAAGCATCCAAACAGTACCATTCGCCAATTTTTTGTTCTTCAAGTTTAAGTGAACCACGAGCACAATTGTTAATACTTTAAAGGAAATTATTTGTAAATTTCGACAAGTAGAACAATGAATGGAACAGGTAGACTGTTGAAATCATTGTATATATTGCTTCTATATAGTCTAAGAAACATATATGCAAAGCATCCAAACAGTACAATTCGCCAATTTCTTGTTCTTCAAGTTTAAGTGAACTACGAGCCCCATTGTTAATACTTTAAATGAATTTATTTGTAACTTTCGACAAGTAGAACAATGAATGGAACAGGTAGACGGTTGAAATCATTGTATATATTGCTTCTATATAGTCTAAGAAACATATATGCAAAGCATCCAAACAGTACAATTCGCCAATTTATTGTTCTTCAAGTTTAAGTGAACAACGAACCCCACTGATAATCATGAAAGGGAAATTATTTGTAACTTTCTACAAGTAGAACAATGAATAGAACAGTTAGACTGTTGAAATCCTCGTATATATTGCTTCTATATAGTCTAAGAACCATATATGCAATGCATCCAAACAGTACAATTCGCCAATTTTATGTTCTTCAAGTTTAAGTGAACTACGAGCCCCATTGTTAATCCTTTAAAGGAAATTATTTGTAAATTTTGACAAGTAGAACAATGAATGGAACAGGTAGACGGTTGAAATCATTGTATATATTGCTTCTATATAGTCTAAGAAACATATATGCAAAGCATCCAAACAGTACAATTCGCCAATTTATTGTTCTTCAAGTTTAAGTGAGCAACGAGCCCCATTGTTAATCGTTTAAAGGAAATTATTTGTAAATTTCGACAAGTAGAACAATGAATAGAACAGTTTGACTGTTGAAATCTTTGTATATATTGCTTCTATATAGTCTAAGAAATATATATGCAAAGCATCCAAACAGTACAATTCGCCAATTTTTTGTTCTTCAAGTTTAAGTGAACTACGAGCCCCATTGTTAATACTTTAACGGAAATTATTTGTACCTTTCTACAAGTAGAACAATGAATGGAACAGGTAGACGGTTGAAATCATTGTATATATTGCTTCTATATAGTCTAAGAAACATATATGCGAAGCATCCAAACAGTACCATTCGCCAATTTTTTGTTCTTCAAGTTTAAGTGAAAAACGAGCCCCATTGTTAATCGTTTATAGGAAATTATTTGTAAATTTCGACAAGTAGAACAATGAATGGGACAGGTAGTCTGTTGAAATCATTTTATATATTGCTTGTATATAGTCTAAGAAACATATATGCAAAGCATCCAAACAGTACAATTCGCCAATTTTTTGTTCTTCAAGTTTAAGTGAACTACGAGCCCCATTGTTAATACTTTAACGGAAATTATCTGTTACTTTCGACAAGTAGAACAATGAATGGAACAGGTAGACGGTTGAAATCATTGTATATATTGCTTCTATATAGTCTAAGAAACATGTATGCAATGCATCCAAACATTACAATTCGCCAATTTTCGAGCCCCATTGTTAATACTTTAAAGGAAATTATTTGTAAATTTCGACAAGTAGAACAATGATTGGAACACGTAGACGGTTGAAATCTTTGTATATATTGCTTCCATATAGTCTAAGAAACATGTACGCAAAGCATCCAAACAGTACCATTCGCCAATTTTTTGTTCTTCAAGTTTAAGTGAACAATGAGCCCCATTGTTAATCACTTAACGGAAATTATTTGTAACTTTCGACAAGTAGAACAATGAATGGAACAGGTAGACGGTTGAAATCATTGTATATATTGCTTCTATATAGTCTAAGAAACATATATGCAAAGCATCCAAACAGTACAATTCGCCAATTTTTTGTTCTTCAAGTTTAAGTAAACTACGATCCCCATTGTTAATCCCTTAACGGTAATTATTTGTAACTTTCGACAAGTAGAACAATGAATGGAACAGGTAGACGGTTGAAATCATTGTATATATTGCTTCTATATAGTTTAAGAAACATATATGCAAAGCATCCAAACAGTACAATTCGACAATTTTTTGCTCTTCAAGTTTAAGTGAACTACGAGCCCCATTGTTAATCCTTTAACGAAATTAATTGTACCTTTCTACAAGTAGAACAATGAATGGAACAGGTAGACGGTTGAAATCATTGTATATATTGCTTCTATATAGTCTAAGAAACATATATGCAAAGCATCCAAACAGTACCATTCGCCAATTTTTTGTTCTTCAAGTTTAAGTGAAAAACGAGCCCCATTGTTAATCGTTTATAGGAAATTATTTGTAAATTTCGACAAGTAGAACAATGAATTGGACAGGTAGTCTGTTGAAATCATTTTATATATTGCTTCTATATAGTCTAAGAAACATATATGCAGAGCATCCAAACAGTACAATTCGCCAATTTTTTGTTCTTCAAGTTTAAGTGAACTACGAGCCCCATTGTTAATACTTTAAAGGAATTTATTTGTAACTTTCGACAAGTAGAACAATGAATGGAACAGGTAGACGGTTGAAATCATTGTATATATTGCTTCTATATAGTCTAAGAAACATATATGCAAAGCATCCAAACAGTACAATTCGCCAATTATTTGTTCTTCAAGTTTAAGTGAACTACGAGCCGCATTGTTAATCGTTTAAAGGAAAGTATTTGTAAATTTCGACAAGTAGAACAATGAATGGAACAGGTAGACGGTTGTAATCTCTGTATATATTGCTTCTATATAGTCTAAGAAACATATATGCAATGCATCCAAACAGTACAATTCGCCAATTTTTTGTTCTTCAAGTTTAAGTGAACTACGAGCCCCATTGTTAATCCTTTAAAGGAAATTATTTGTAAATTTCGACAAGTAGAACAATGAATGGAGCAGGTAGACGGTTGAAATCATTGTATATGTTGCTTCTATATAGTCTAAGAAACTTATATGCAAAGCATCTAAACAGTTCAATTCGTCAATTTTTTGTTCTTCAAGTTTAAGTGAACAACGAGCCCCATTGTTAATACTTTAAAGGTATTTATTTGTAACTTTCGACAAGTAGAACAATGAATGGAACAGGTAGACGGTTGAAATCATTGTATATATTGCTTCTATATAGTCTAACAAACATATATGCAATGCATCCAAACAGTACAATTCGCCAATTTTTTGTTCTTCAAGTTTAAGTGAACTACGAGCCCCATTGTTAATACTTTAAAGGAATATATTTGTAACTTTCGACAAGTAGAACAATGAATGGAACAGGTAGACGGTTGAAATCATTGTATATATTGCTTCTATATAGTCTAAGAAACATATATGCAAAGCATCCAAACAGTACAATTCGTCAATTTTTTGTTCTTCAAGTTTAAGTGAACAACGAGCCCCATTGTTAATACTTTAAAGGTATTTATTTGTAACTTTCGACAAGTAGAACAATGAATGGAACAGGTAGACGGTTGAAATCATTGTATATATTACTTCTATATAGTCTAAGAAACATATATGCAAAGCATCCAAACAGTACAATTCGTCAATTTTTTGTTCTTCAAGTTTAAGTGAACAACGAGCCCCATTGTTAATACTTTAAAGGTATTTATTTGTAACTTTCGACAAGTAGAACAATGAATGGAACAGGTAGACGGTTGAAATCATTGTATATATTGCTTCTATATAGTCTAACAAACATATATGCAATGCATCCAAACAGTACAATTCGCCAATTTTTTGTTCTTCAAGTTTAAGTGAACTACGAGCCCCATTGTTAATACTTTAAAGGAATTTATTTGTAACTTTCGACAAGTAGAACAATGAATGGAACAGGTAGACGGTTGAAATCATTGTATATATTGCTTCTATATAGTCTAAGAAACATATATGCAAAGCATCCAAACAGTACAATTCGCCAATTTATTGTTCTTCAAGTTTAAGTGAACAACGAGCCCCATTGATAATCATGAAAGGGAAATTATTTGTAACTTTCTACAAGTAGAACAATGAATAGAACAGTTAGACTGTTGAAATCATTGTATATATTGCTTCTATATAGTCTAAGAAACATATATGCAAAGCATCCAAACAGTACAATTCGCCAATTTATTGTTCTTCAAGTTTAAGTGAACAACGAGCCCCATTGTTAATCGTTTAAAGGAAATTATTTGTAAATTTCGACAAGTAGAACAATGATTGGAACACGTAGACGGTTGAAATCTTTGTACATGTTGCTTCCATATAGTCTAAGAAACATATATGCAAAGCATCCAAACAGTACAATTCGCCAATTTTTTGTTCTTCAAGTTTAAGTAAACTACGATCCCCATTGTTAATCCCTTAACGGAAATTATTTGTAACTTTCGACAAGTAGAACAATGAATGGAACAGGTAGACGGTTGAAATCATTGTATATATTGCTTCTATATAGTCTAAGAAACATATATGCAAAGCATCCAAATAGTACAATTCGACAATTTTTTGTTCTTCAAGTTTAAGTGAACAATGAGCCCCAATGGTTAATCCTTTATCGGAAATTATTTGTAATTTTCGACAAGTGGAACAATGAATGGAACAGGTGGACGGTTGAAATCTTTGTATATATTGCTTCTATATAATCTAAGAAACATATATGCAAAGCATCCAAACAGTGCAATTCGCCAATTATTTCATCTTCATGTTTAAGTGAACTACGAGCCCCATTGTTAATACTTTAACGGAAATTATTTCTAACTTCCGACAAGTAGAACAATGAATGGAACATGTAGACGGTTGAAATCAATGTATATATTGCTTCTATATAGTCTAAGAAACATATATGCAAAGCATCCAAACAGTTCCAGTCGCCAATTTTTTGTTCTTCAAGTTTAAGTGAACAACGAGGCCCATTGATAATCATAAAACGGAAATTATTTCTAACTTTCGACAAGAAGAACAATGAATAGAACAGGTAGACGGTTGAAATCTTTGTATATGTTGTTTCTATATAGTCTAAGAAACCTATATGCAAAGCATCTAAACAGTAACAATCGCCTATTTTTTGATCTTCAAGTTTAAGTGAACAGCGAGCCCCATTGATAATCATGAAATTGAAATTATTTGTAACTTTCTACAAGTAGAACAATGAATAGTACAGGTAGACGGTTGAAATCATTGTATATATTGCTTCAGTATAGCCTAAGAAGCATATATGCAAAGCATCCAAACAGTACAATTCGCCAATTCATTGTTCTTCAAGATTAAGTGAACAACGAGCCCCATGGTTAATCCTTTAAAGGAAATTATTTGTAACTTTCGACAAGTAGAACAAGGAATGGAACAGGTAGACGGTTGAAATCATTGTATATATTGCTTCTATATAGTCTAAGAAACATATATGCAAAGCATCCAAACAGTACCATTCGCCAATTTAATGTTCTTCAAGTTTAAGTGAACTACGAGCCCAATTGTTAATACTTTAAAGGAAATTATTTGTAAATTTCGACAAGTAGAACAATGAATGGAACAGGTAGACTGTTGAAGTCATTGTATATATTGCTTCCATATAGTCTAAGAAACATATATGCAAAGCATCCAAACAGTACCATTCGCCAATTTTTTGTTCTTCAAGTTTAAGTGAACCACGAGCACAATTGTTAATACTTTAAAGGAAATTATTTGTAAATTTCGACAAGTAGAACAATGAATGGAACAGGTAGACTGTTGAAATCATTGTATATATTGCTTCTATATAGTCTAAGAAACATATATGCAAAGCATCCAAACAGTACAATTCGCCAATTTCTTGTTCTTCAAGTTTAAGTGAACTACGAGCCCCATTGTTAATACTTTAAATGAATTTATTTGTAACTTTCGACAAGTAGAACAATGAATGGAACAGGTAGACGGTTGAAATCATTGTATATATTGCTTCTATATAGTCTAAGAAACATATATGCAAAGCATCCAAACAGTACAATTCGCCAATTTATTGTTCTTCAAGTTTAAGTGAACAACGAGCCCCATTGATAATCATGAAAGGGAAATTATTTGTAACTTTCTACAAGTAGAACAATGAATGGAACAGGTAGACGGTTGAAATCACTGTATATATTGCTTCCATATAGTCTAAGAAACATATATGCAAAGCATCCAAACAGTACCATTCGCCAGTTTTTTGTTCTTCAAGTTTAAGTGAACAACGAGCCCCATTGATAATCATGAAACGGAAATTATTTGTAACTTTCTACAAGTAGAACAATGAATGGAACAGGTAGACGGTTGAAATCACTGTATATATTGCTTCCATATAGTCTAAGAAACATATATGCAAATCACCCAAACAGTACAATTCGCCAATTCATTGTTCTTCAAGTTTAAGTGTACAACGTGCCCCATTGTTAATCCTTTAAAGGAAATTATTTGTAAATTTCGACAAGTAGAACAATGAATGGAATAGCTAGACGGTTGAAATCATTGTATATATTGCTTCTATATAGTCTAAGAAACATATATGCAAAGCACCCAAACAGTACAATTCGCCAATTCATTGTTCTTCAAGTTTAAGTGTACAACGTGCCCCATTGTTAATCCTTTAAAGGAAATTATTTGTAAATTTCGACAAGTAGAACAATGAATGGAATAGGTAGACGGTTGAAATCATTGTATATATAGCTTCCATATAGTCTAAGAAACATATATACAAAGCATCCAAACAGTACAATTCGCCAATTTATTGTTCTTCAAGTTTAAGTGAACAACGAGCCCCATTGTTAATCCTTTAAAGGAAATTATTTGTGAATTTCGACAAGTAGAACAATGAATGGAACAGGTAGACGGTTGAAATCTTTGTATATATTGCTTCTATATAATCTAAGAAACATATATGCAAAGCATCCAAACAGTACCATTCGCCAATTTATTGTTCTTCAAGTTTAAGAGAACAACGAGCCCCATTGTTAATACTTTAAAGGAAATTATTTGTAAATTTCGACAAGTAGAACAAAGATTGGAACAAGTAGACGGTTGAAATCTTTGTATATGTTGCTTCCATATAGTCTAAGGAACATGTACGCAAAGCATCCAAACAGTACAATTCGCCAATTTTTTGCTCTTCAAGTTTAAGTGAACTACGAGCCCCATTGTTAATCCTTTAAAGGAAATTATTTGTAAATTTCGGCAAGTAGAACAATGAATGGAACAGGTAGACGGTTGAAATCTTTGTATATATTGCTTCTATATAGTCTAAGAAACCTATATGCAAAGCATCTAAACAGTAACAATCGCCAATTTTTTGATATTCAAGTTTAAGTGAACAGCGAGCCCCATTGATAATCATGAAATGGAAATTATTTGTAACTTTCTACAAGTAGAACAATGAATAGTACAGGTAGACGGGTGAAATCTTTTTATATATTGCTTCTATATAGTCTAAGAAACATGTACGCAAAGCATCCAAACAGTACAATTCGCCAATTTATTGTTCTTCAAGTTTAAGTGAACAACGAGCCCCATTGTTAATCCATTAACGGAAATTATTTGTAACTTTCGACAAGTAGAACAATGAATAGAACAGGTAGACGGTTGAAATCTTTGTATATATTGCTTCTATATAGTCTAGGAAACATATATGCAAAGCATCCAAACAGTACAATTCGCCAATTTTTTGTTCTTCAAGTTTAAGTGAACAATGAGCCCCCATGGTTAATCCTTTATCGGAAATTATTTGTAATTTTCGACAAGTAGAACAATGAATGGAACAGGTAGACGGTTGAAATCTTTGTATATATTGCTTCTATATAATCTAAGAAACATATATGCAAAGCATCTAAACAGTAACAATCGCCAATTTTTTGATCTTCAACTTTAAGTGAACTACGAGCCCCATTGTTAATCCTTTAACGGAAATTAATTGTAACTTTCTACAAGTAGAACAATGATTGGAACACGTAGACGGTTGAAATCTTTGTATATATTGCTTCCATATAGTCTAAGAAACATATATGCAAATCGTCCAAACAGTACAATTCGCCAATTTTTTGCTCTTCAAGTTTAAGTGAACTACGAGCCCCATTGTTAATCCTTTAACGGAAATTAATTGTAACTTTCTACAAGTAGAACAATGATTGGAACACGTAGACGGTTGAAATCTTTGTATATATTGCTTCCATATAGTCTAAGAAACATATATGCAAATCGTCCAAACAGTACAATTCGCCAATTTTTTGCTCTTCAAGTTTAAGTGAACTACGAGCCCCATTGTTAATCCTTTAAAGGAAATTATTTGTAAATTTCGACAAGTAGAACAATGATTGGAACACGTAGACGGTTGAAATCTTTGTATATATTGCTTCTATATAGTCTAAGAAACATATATGCAAAGCATCCAAACAGTACCAATCGCCAATTTTTTGTTTTTTAAGTTTAAGTGAACAATGAGCCCCAATGGTTAATCCTTTATCGGAAATTAATTGTAATTTTCGACAAGTAGAACAATGAATGGAACAGGTAGACTGTTGAAATATTTGAATATATTGCTTCTATATAATATAAGAAACATATATACAAAGCATCCAAACAGTACCATTCGCCAATTTTTTGTTCTTCAAATTTAAGTGAACTACGAGTCCCATTGTTAATCCTTTAAAGGAAATTATTTGTAAATTTCGACAAGTAGAACAATGAATGGAACAGGTAGACGGTTGAAATCAATGTATATATTGCTTCTATATAGTCTAAGAAACATATATGCAAAGCATCCAAACAGTACCATTCGCCAATTTTTTGTTCTTCAAGTTTAAGTGAACAACGAGCCCCATTGTTAATCCTTTGAAGGAAATTATTTGTAACTTTCGACAAGTAGAACAATGAATGGAACAGGTAGACGGTTGAATTCTTTGTATATATTGCTTCTATATAGTCTAAGAAACATATATGCATAGCATCCAAACAGTACAATTCGCCAATTTATTGTTCTTCAAGTTTAAGTGAACAACGAGCCCCATTGTTAATCCTTTAAAGGAAATTATTTGTAAATTTCGACAAGTAGAACAATGATTGGAACACGTAGACGGTTGAAATCATTGTATATATTGCTTCTATATAGTCCAAGAAACATATATGCAAAGCGTCCAAACAGTACAATTCGCCAAATTGTTGCTCTTCAAGTTTAAGTGAACTACGAGCCCCATTGTTAATCCTTTAAAGGAAATTATTTGTAAATTTCGGCAAGTAGAACAATGAATGGAACAGGTAGACGGTTGAAATCTTTGTATATATTGCTTCTATATAATCTAAGAAACATATATGCAAAGCATCCAAACAGTACCATTCGCCAATTTTTTGTTCTTCAAGTTTAAGTGAACAATGAGCCCCAATGGTTAATCCTTTATCGGAAATTATTTGTAATTTTCGACAAGTAGAACAATGAATGGAACAGGTAGACGGTTGAAATCTTTGTATATATTGCTTCTATATAATCTAAGAAACATATATGCAAAGCATCCAAACAGTACCATTCGCCAATTTTTTGTTCTTCAAGTTTAAGGGAACAACGAGCCCCATTGATAATCATGAAACGGAAATTATTTGTAACTTTCTACAAGTAGAACAATGAATAGAACAGGTAGACTGTTGAAATCTTTGTATATGTTGCTTCTATATAGTCTACGAAACCTATATGCAAAGCATCTAAACAGTAACAATCGCCAATTTTTTGATCTTCAAGTTTAAGTGAACAGCGGGCCCCATTTATAATCATGAAATGGAAATTATTTGTAACTTTCCACAAGTAGAACAATGAATAGTACAGGTAGACGGGTGAAATCTTTCTATATATTGCTTCTAAATAGTCTAAGAAACATATATGCAAAGCATCCAAACAGTACAATTCGCCAATTTATTGTTCTTCAAGTTTAAGTGAACAACGAGCCCCATTGTTAATCCTTTAAAGGAAATTATTTGTAAATTTCGACAAGTAAAACAATGATTGGAACACGTATACGGTTGAAATCTTTGTATATATTGCTTCTATATAGTCTAAGAAACATATATGCATAGCGTCCAAATAGTACAATTCGCCAATTTTTTGCTCTTCAAGTTTAAGTGAACTACGAGCCCCATTGTTAATCCTTTAAAGGAAATTATTTGTAAATTTCGGCAAGTAGAACAATGAATGGAACAGGTAGACGGTTGAAATCTTTGTATATATTGCTTCTATATAGTCTAAGAAACCTATATGCAAAGCATCTAAACAGTAACAATCGCCAATTTTCTGATATTCAAGTTTAAGTGAACAGCGAGCCCCATTGATAATCATGAAATGGAAATTATTTGTAACTTTCTACAAGTAGAACAATGAATAGTACAGGTAGACGGGTGAAATCTTTTTATATATTGCATCTATATAGTCTAAGAAACATAAATGCAAAGCATCCAAACAGTACAATTCGCCAATTTTTTGTTCTTCAAGTTTAAGTGAACTACGAGCCCCATTGTTAATCCTTTAAAGGAAATTATTTGTAAATTTCGACAAGTAGAACAATGAATGGAATAGGTAGACGGTTGAAATCATTGTATATATATGCTTCCATATAGTCTAAGAAACATATATGCAAAGCATCCAAACAGTACAATTCGCCAATTTTTTGTTCTTCAAGTATAAGTGAACAATGAGCCCCAATGGTTAATCCTTTATCGGAAATTAGTTGTAAATTTCGGCAAGTAGAACAATGAATGGAACAGGTAGACGGTTGAAATCTTTGTATATATTGCTTCTATATAGTCTAAGAAACCTATATGCAAAGCATCCAAACAGTACAATTCGCCAATTTATTGTTCTTCAAGTTTAAGTGAACAACGAGCCCCATTGTTAATCCATTAACGGAAATTATTTGTAACTTTCGACAAGTAGAACGTTGAATGGAACAAGTAGACGGTTGAAATCTTTGTATATATTGCTTCTATATAGTCTAAGAAACATATATGCAAAGCATCCAAACAGTACAATTCGCCAATTTATTGTTCTTCAAGTTTAAGTGTACAACGAGCCCCATTGTTAATCCTTTAAAGGAAATTATTTGTAAATTTCGACAAGTAGAACAATGAATGGAATAGGTAGACGGTTGAAATCATTGTATATATATGCTTCCATATAGTCTAAGAAACATATATGCAAAGCATCCAAACAGTACAATTCGCCAATTTTTTGTTTTTCAAGTTTAAGTGAACAATGAACCCCAATGGTTAATCCTTTATCGGAAATTATTTGTAACTTTCGACAAGTAGAACAATGAATGGAACAGGTAGACGGTTGAATTCTTTGTATATATTGCTTCTATATAGTCTAAGAAACATATATGCAAAGCATCCAAACAGTACAATTCGCCAATTTATTGTTCTTCAAGTTTAAGTGAACAACGAGCCCCATTGTTAATCCATTAACGGAAATTATTTGTAACTTTCGACAAGTAGAACGTTGAATGGAACAAGTAGACGGTTGAAATCTTTGTATATATTGCTTCTATATAGTCTAGAAAACATATATGCAAAGCATCCAAACAGTACAATTCGCCAATTTTTTGTTCTTCAAGTTTAAGTGAACTACGAGCCCCGTTGTTAACACTTTAACGGAAATTATTTGTAACTTTCGACAAGTAGAACAATGAATGGAACAGGTAGACGGTTGAAATCAATGTATATATTGCTTCTATATAGTCCAAGATACATATATGCAAAGCATCCAAACAGTACAATTCGCCAATTTTTTGTTCTTCAAGTTTAAGTGAACAACGAGCCCCATTGATAATCATGAAAGGGAAATTATTTGTAACTTTCTACAAGTAGATCAATGAATAGTACAGGTAGACGGGTGAAATCTTTCTATATATTGCATCTATATAGTCTAAGAAACATAAATGCAAAGCATCCAAACAGTACAATTCGCCAATTTTTTGTTCTTCAAGTTTAAGTGAACTACGAGCCCCATTGTTAATCCTTTAAAGGAAATTATTTGTAAATTTCGACAAGTAGAACAATGATTGGAACACGTAGACGGTTGAAATCATTGTATATATATGCTTCCATATAGTCTAAGAAACATATATGCAAAGCATCCAAACAGTACAATTCGCCAATTTTTTGTTTTTCAAGTTTAAGTGAACAATGAACCCCAATGGTTAATCCTTTATCGGAAATTATTTGTAACTTTCGACAAGTAGAACAATGAATGGAACAGGTAGACGGTTGAATTCTTTGTATATATTGCTTCTATATAGTCTAAGAAACATATATGCAAAGCATCCAAACAGTACAATTCGCCAATTTATTGTTCTTCAAGTTTAAGTGAACAACGAGCCCCATTGTTAATCCATTAACGGAAATTATTTGTAACTTTCGACAAGTAGAACGTTGAATGGAACAAGTAGACGGTTGAAATCTTTGTATATATTGCTTCTATATAGTCTAGAA
Source organism: Cerceris ruficornis (assembly GCA_963989415.1). Classification (NCBI taxonomy): domain Eukaryota; kingdom Metazoa; phylum Arthropoda; class Insecta; order Hymenoptera; family Crabronidae; genus Cerceris; species Cerceris ruficornis. The sequence continues at coordinate 634,609 of CAXDIW010000460.1, forward strand.
AACATATATGCAAAGCATCCAAACAGTACAATTCGCCAATTTTTTGTTCTTCAAGTTTAAGTGAACTACGAGCCCCGTTGTTAACACTTTAACGGAAATTATTTGTAACTTTCGACAAGTAGAACAATGAATGGAACAGGTAGACGGTTGAAATCAATGTATATATTGCTTCTATATAGTCCAAGATACATATATGCAAAGCATCCAAACAGTACAATTCGCCAATTTTTTGTTCTTCAAGTTTAAGTGAACAACGAGCCCCATTGATAATCATGAAAGGGAAATTATTTGTAACTTTCTACAAGTAGATCAATGAATAGTACAGGTAGACGGGTGAAATCTTTCTATATATTGCATCTATATAGTCTAAGAAACATAAATGCAAAGCATCCAAACAGTACAATTCGCCAATTTTTTGTTCTTCAAGTTTAAGTGAACTACGAGCCCCATTGTTAATCCTTTAAAGGAAATTATTTGTAAATTTCGACAAGTAGAACAATGATTGGAACACGTAGACGGTTGAAATCATTGTATATATTGCTTCTATATAGTCCAAGAAACATATATGCAAAGCGTCCAAACAGTACAATTCGCCAATTTTTTGCTCTTCAAGTTTAAGTGAACTACGAGCCCCATTGTTAATCCTTTAAAGGAAATTATTTGTAAATTTCGGCAAGTAGAACAATGAATGGAACAGGTAGACGGTTGAAATCTTTGTATATATTGCTTCTATATAGTCTAAGAAACATATATGCAAAGCATCCAAACAGTACCAATCGCCAATTTTTTGTTCTTCAAGTTTAAGTGAGCAACGAGCCCCATTGTTAATCCTTTAAAGGAAATTATTTGTAAATTTCGACAAGTAGAACAATGATTGGAACACGTAGACGGTTGAAATCTTTGTATATATTGCTTCTATATAGTCTAAGAAACATATATGCAAAGCATCCAAACAGTACCAATCGCCAATTTTTTGTTTTTTAAGTTTAAGTGAACAATGAGCCCCAATGGTTAATCCTTTATCGGAAATTAATTGTAATTTTCGACAAGTAGAACAATGAATGGAACAGGTAGACTGTTGAAATATTTGAATATATTGCTTCTATATAATATAAGAAACATATATACAAAGCATCCAAACAGTACCATTCGCCAATTTTTTGTTCTTCAAATTTAAGTGAACTACGAGTCCCATTGTTAATCCTTTAAAGGAAATTATTTGTAAATTTCGACAAGTAGAACAATGAATGGAACAGGTAGACGGTTGAAATCAATGTATATATTGCTTCTATATAGTCTAAGAAACATATATGCAAAGCATCCAAACAGTACAATTCGCCAATTTATTGTTCTTCAAGTTTAAGTGAACAACGAGCCCCATTGTTAATCCTTTAAAGGAAATTATTTGTAAATTTCGACAAGTAAAACAATGATTGGAACACGTAGACGGTTGAAATCTTTGTATATATTGCTTCTATATAGTCTAAGAAACATATATGCATAGCGTCCAAACAGTACAATTCGCCAATTTTTTGCTCTTCAAGTTTAAGTGAACTACGAGCCCCATTGTTAATCCTTTAAAGGAAATTATTTGTAATTTTCGACAAGTAGAACAATGAATGGAACAGGTAGACGGTTGAAATCTTTGTATATATTGCTTCTATATAATCTAAGAAACATATATGCAAAGCATCCAAACAGTACCATCCGCCAATTTTTTGTTCTTCAAGTTTAAGGGAACAACGAGCCCCATTGATAATCATGAAACGGAAATTATTTGTAACTTTCTACAAGTAGAACAATGAATAGAACAGGTAGACTGTTGAAATCTTTGTATATGTTGCTTCTATATAGTCTACGAAACCTATATGCAAAGCATCTAAACAGTAACAATCGCCAATTTTTTGATCTTCAAGTTTAAGTGAACAGCGGGCCCCATTTATAATCATGAAATGGAAATTATTTGTAACTTTCTACAAGTAGAACAATGAATAGTACAGGTAGACGGGTGAAATCTTTCTATATATTGCTTCTAAATAGTCTACGAAACATATATGCAAAGCATCCAAACAGTACAATTCGCTAATTTTTTGTTCTTCAAGTTTAAGTGAACAACGAGCCCCATTGATAATCATGAAACGGAAATTATTTGTAACTTTCTACAAGTTGAACATGAATGTAACAGATAGACGGTTGAAATCTTTGTATATATTGCTTCCATATAGTCTAAGAAACATATATGCAAAGCATCCAAACAGTACCATTCGCCAATTTTTTGTTCTTCAAGTTTAAGTGAACAACGAGCCCCAATGGTTAATCCTTTATCGGAAATTATTTGTAATTTTCGACAAGTAGTACAATGAATGGAACAGGTAGACGGTTGAAATCTTTGTGTATATTGCTTCTATATAATCTAAGAAACATATATGCAAAGCATCCATACAGTACAATTCGCCAATTATTTCATCTTCATGTTTAAGTGAACTACGAGCCCCATTGTTAATCCTTTAAAGGAAATTGTTTGTAAATTTCGAGAAGTAGAACAATGATTGGAACACGTAGACGGTTGAAATCTTTGTATATATTGCTTCCATATAGTCTAAGAAACATGTACGCAAAGCATCCAAACATTACCATTCGCCAATTTTTTGTTCTTCAAGTATAAGTGAACAATGAGCCCCAATGGTTAATCCTTTATCGGAAATTATTTGTAATTTTCGACAAGTAGAACAATGAATGGAACAAGTAGACGGTTGAAATCAATGTATATATTGCTTCTATATAGTCTAAGAAACATATATGTAAAGCATCCAAACAGTACCATTCGCCAATTTTTTGTTCTTCAAGTTTAAGTGAACAATGAGCCCCATTATTAATCCTTTATCGGAAATTATTTGTAATTTTCGACAAGTAGTACAATGAATGGAACAGGTAGACGTTTGAAATCTTTGTATATATTGCTTCTATATAATCTAAGAAACATATATGCAAAGCATCCAAACAGTACAATTCGTCAATTTCTTGTTCTTCAAGTTTAAGTGAACTACGAGCCCCATTGTTAATTCTTTAAAGGAAATTATTTGTAAATTTCGACAAGTAGAACAATGATTGGAACACGTAGACGGTTGAAATCAATGTATATATTGCTTCTATATAGTCTAAGAAACATATATGCAAAGCATCCAAACAGTACAATTCGTCAATTTATTGTTCTTCAAGTTTAAGTGAACAACGAGCCCCATTGTTAATCCTTTAAAGGAAATTATTTGTAAATTTCGACAAGTAGAACAATGAATGGAACAGGTAGACGGTTGAAATCAATGTGTATATTGCTTCTATATAGTCTAAGAAACATATATGCAAAGCATCCAAACAGTACCATTCGCCAATTTTTTGTTCTTCAAGTGTAAGTGAACAATGAGCCCAAATGGTTAATCCTTTATCGGAAATTATTTGTAATTTTCGACAAGTAGAACAATGAATGGAACAGGTAGACGGTTGAAATCTTTGTACATGTTGCTTCTATATAATCTAAGAAACATATATGCAAAGCATCCAAACAGTACCATTCGCCAATTTTTTGTTCTTCAAGTTTAAGTGAACAACGAGCCCCATTGATAATCATGAAACGGAAATTATTTGTAACTTTCGACAAGTAGAACAATGAATGGAACAGGTAGACGGTTGAATTCTTTGTATATATTGCTTCTATATTGTCTAAGAAACATATATGCAAAGCATCCAAAAAGTACAATTCGCCAATTTATTGTTCTTCAAGTTTAACTGTACAACGAGCCCCATTGTTAATCCTTTAAAGGAAATTATTTGTAAATTTCGACAAGTAGAACAATGAATGGAACAGGTAGACGGTTGAAATCTTTGTACATGTTGCTTCTATATAATCTAAGAAACATATATGCAAAGCATCCAAACAGTACCATTCGCCAATTTTTTGTTCTTCAAGTTTAAGTAAACTACGATCCCCATTGTTAATCCCGTAACTGAAATTATTTGTAACTTCCGACAAGTAGAACAATGAATGGAACTGGTAGACGGTTCAAATCATTGTATATATTGCTTCTATATAGTCTAAGAAACATATCTGCAAATCATCCAAACAGTACAATTCGCCAATTATTTGATGTTCAAGTTTAAGTGAACTACGAGCCCCATTGTTAATACTTTAACGGAAATTATTTGTAACTTGCGACAAGTAGAACAATGAATGGAACAGGTAGACGGTTGAAATCAATGTATATATTGCTTCTATATAGTCTACGAAACATATATGTAAAGCATCCAAACAGTACCATTCGCCAATTTTTTGTTCTTCAAGTTTAAGTGAACAATGAGCCCCATTATTAATCCTTTATCGGAAATTATTTGTAATTTTCGACAAGTAGTACAATGAATGGAACAGGTAGACGTTTGAAATCTTTGTATATATTGCTGCTATATAATCTAAGAAACATATATGCAAAGCATCCAAACAGTACAATTCGTCAATTTCTTGTTCTACAAGTTTAAGTGAACTAAGAGCCCCATTGTTAATTCTTTAAAGGAAATTATTTGTAAATTTCGACAAGTAGAACAATGATTGGAACACGTAGACGGTTGAAATCATTGTATATATTGCTTCTATATAGTCCAAGAAACATATATGCAAAGCGTCCAAACAGTACAATTCGCCAATTTGTTGCTCTTCAAGTTTAAGTGAACTACGAGCCCCATTGTTAATCCTTTAAAGGAAATTATTTGTAAATTTCGGCAAGTAGAACAATGAATGGAGCAGGTAGACGGTTGAAATCTTTGTATATATTGCTTCTATATAATCTAAGAAACATATATGCAAAGCATCTAAACAGTAACAATCGCCAATTTTTTGATCTTCAAGTTTAACTGAACAGCGAGCCCCATTGATAATCATGAAATGGAAATTATTTGTAACTTTCTACAAGTAGAACAATGAATAGTACAGGTAGACGGTTGAAATCTTTGTATATATTGCTTCTAAATAGTCTAAGAAACATATATGCAAAGCATCCAAACAGTATCATTCAACAATTTTTTGTTCTTCAAGTTTAAGTGAACAATAAGCCCCATTGTTAATCCTTTAAAGGAAATTATTCGTAAATTTCGACAAGTAGAACAATGATTGGAACACGTAGACGGTTGAAATCTTTGTATATATTGCTTCCATATAGTCTAAGAAACATGTACGCGAAGCATCCAAACAGTACCATTCGCCAATTTTTTGTTCTTCAAGTTTAAGTGAACTACGAGCCCCATTGTTAATCCTTTAAAGGAAATTATTTGTAAATTTCGGCAAGTAGAACAATGAATGGAATTGGTCGACGGTTGAAATCATTGTATATATTGCTTCTATATAGTCTAAGAAACATATATGCAAAGCATCCAAACAGTACAATTCGCCAATTTCTTGTTCTTCAAGTTTAAGTAAACTACGATCCCCATTGTTAATCCCTTAACGGAAATTATTTGTAACTTTCGACAAGTAGAACAATGAATGGAACAGGTAGACGGTTGAAATCATTGTACATATTGCTTCTATATAGTCTAAGAAACATATATGCAAATCATCCAAACACTACAATTCGCCAATTATTTGCTCTTCAAGTTTAAGTGAGCTACGAGCCCCATTGTTAATCCTTTAAAGGAAATTATTTGTAAATTTCGACAAGTCGAAAAATGATTGGAACACGTAGACGGTTGAAATCTTTGTATATATTGCTTCCATATAGTCTAAGAAACATGTACGCAAAGCATCCAAACAGTACCATTCGCCAATTTTTTGTTCTTCAAGTTTAAGTGAACAACGAGCCCCATTGATAATCATGAAACGGAAATTATTTGTAACTTTCTACAAGTAGAACAATGAATAGAACAGGTAGACGGTTGAAATCTTTGTATATATTGCTTCCATATAGTCTAAGAAACATGTACGCAAAGCATCCAAACAGTACCATTCATCAATTTTTTGTTCTTCAAGTTTAAGTGAACAACAAGCCCCATTGTTAATCCTTTAAAGGAAATTATTCGTAAATTTCGATAAGTAGAACAATGATTGGAACACGTAGACGGTTGAAATCTTGGTATATATTGCTTCTATATAATCTAAGAAACATATATGCAAAGCATCCAAACAGTACCATTCGCCAATTTTTTGTTCTTCAAGTTTAAGTGAACAACGAGCCCCATTGATAATCATGAAACGGAAATTATTTGTAACTTTCTACAAGTAGAACAATGAATAGAACAGGTAGACGGTTGAAATCTTTGTATATATTGCTTCCATATAGTCTAAGAAACATGTACGCAAAGCATCCAAACAGTACCATTCGCCAATTTTTTGTTCTTCAAGTTTAAGTGAACAATGAGCCCCAATTGTTAATCCTTTATCGGAAATTATTTGTAATTTTCGACAAGTAGAACAATGAATGGAACAGGTAGACGGTAGAAATCATTGTATATATTGCTTCTATATAGTCTACGAAACATATATGCAAAGCATCCAAACAGTACAATTCGTCAATTTCTTGTCCTTCAAGTTTAAGTAAACTACGATCCCCATTGTTAATCCCATAACGGAAATTATTTGTAACTTCCGACAAGTAGAACAATGAATGGAACTGGTAGACGGTTGAAATCATTGTATATATTGCTTCTATATAGTCTAAGAAACATATCTGCAAATCATCCAAACAGTACAAATCGCCAGTTATTTGATCTTCAAGTTTAAGTGAACTACGAGCCCCATTGTTAATACTTTAACGGAAATTATTTGTAACTTGCGACAAGTAGAACAATGAATGCAACAGGTAGACGGTTGAAATGAATGTATATATTGCTTCTATATAGTCTAAGAAACATATATGCAAAGCATCCAAACAGTACCAATCGGCAATTTTTTGTTCTTCAAGTTTAAGTGAACAACGAGCCCCATTGTTAATCCTTTAAAGGAAATTATTTGTAAATTTCGACAAGTAGAACAATGAATTGAACAGGTAGACGGTTGAAATCCTTGTATATATTGCGTCTATATAGTCTAAGAACATATATGCAAAGCATCCAAACAGTACAATTCGCCAATTTATTGTTCTTCAAGTTTAAGTGAACAACGAGCCCCATTGTTAATCCTTTAAAGGAAATTATTTGTAAATTTCGACAAGTAGAACAATGAATGGAAAAGGTAGACGATTGAAACCTTTGTATATATTGCTTCTATATAATCTAAGAAACATACATGCAAAGCATCCAAACAGTACAATTCGCCAATTTATTGTTCTTCAAGTTTAAGTGCACTACGAGCCCCATTGTTAATAATTTGAAGGAAATTATTTGTAAATTTCGACAAGTAGAACAATTAATGGAATAGGTAGACGGTTGAAATCATTGTATATGCTGCTTCTATATAGTATAAGAAACCCATATGCAAAGCATCTAAACAGTACCATTCGCCAATTTTTTGTTCTTCAAGTTTAAGTGAACAACGAGACCCATTATTAATCCTTTAACGGAAATTAATTGTATCTGTCTACAAGTAGAACAATGATTGGAACACGTAGACGGTTGAAATCTTTGTGTATATTGCTTCTATATAATCTAAGAAACATATATGCAAAGCATCCATACAGTACAATTCGCCAATTATTTCATCTTCATGTTTAAGTGAACTACGAGCCCCATTGTTAATCCTTTAAAGGAAATTGTTTGTAAATTTCGACAAGTAGAACAATGATTGGAACACGTAGACGGTTGAAATCTTTGTATATATTGCTTCCATATAGTCTAAGAAACATGTACGCAAAGCATCCAAACATTACCATTCTCCAATTTTTTGTTCTTCAAGTATAAGTGAACAATGAGCCCCAATGGTTAATCCTTTATCGGAAATTATTTGTAATTTTCGACAAGTAGAACAATGAATGGAACAGGTAGACGATTCAAATCTTTGTGTATATTGCTTCTATATAATCTAAGAAACATATATGCAAAGCATCCAAACAGTACAATTCGTCAATTTCTTGTTCTTCAAGTTTAAGTGAACTACGAGCCCCATTGTTAATTCTTTAAAGGAAATTATTTGTAAATTTCGACAAGTAGAACAATGATTGGAACACGTAGACGGTTGAAATCATTGTATATATTGCTTTTATATAGTCCAAGAAACATATATGCAAAGCGTCCAAACAGTACAATTCGCCAAATTGTTGCTCTTCAAGTTTAAGTGAACTACGAGCCCCATTGTTAATCCTTTAAAGGAAATTATTTGTAAATTTCGGCAAGTAGAACAATGAATGGAACAGGTAGACGGTTGAAATCTTTGTATATATTGCTTCTATATAGTCTAAGAAACATATATGCAAATCATCCAAACAGTACAATTCGCCAATTATTTGCTCATCAAGTTTAAGTGAGCTACGAGCCCCATTGTTAATACTTTAACGGAAATTATTTGTAACTTGCGACAAGTAGAACAATGAATGGAACAGGTAGACGGTAGAAATCATTGTATATATTGCTTCTATATAGTCTACGAAACATATATGCAAAGCATCCAAACAGTACCATTCGCCAATTTTTTGTTCTTCAAGTTTAAGTGAACAACGAGCCCCATTGTTAATCCTTTAAAGGAAATTATTTGTAAATTTCGTCAAGTATAACAATGATTGGAACACGTAGACGGTTGTAATCTTTGTATATATTGCTTCCATATAGTCTAAGAAACATATATGCAAAGCATCCAAACAGTACAATTCGCGAATTTTTTGTTCTTCAAGTTTAAGTGAACTACGAGCCCCATTGTTAATCCTTTAACGGAAATTAATTGTAACTTTCTAAAAGTAGAACAATGAATGGAACAGTTAGACGGTTGAAATCATTGTATATATTGCTTCTATATAGTCTAAGAAACATATATGCAAAGCATCCAAACAGTACAATTCGCCAATTTTTTGATCTTCAAGTTTAAGTGAACAGCGAGCTCCATTGATAATCATGAAATGGAAATTATTTGTAACTTTCTACAAGTAGAACAATGAATGGAACAGGTAGGCGGTTGAAATCTTTCTATATAATGCTTCTATATAGTCTAAGAAACATATGTGCAAAGCATTAAAACAGTACAATTGGCCAATTTTTTGTTCTTCAAGTTTATGTGAACTACGAGCCCCATTGTTAATCCTTTAAAGGAAATTATTTGTAAATTTCGACAAGTAGAACAATGATTGGAACACGTAGACGGTTGAAATCTTTGTATATATTGCTTCCATATAGTCTAAGAAACATGTACGCAAAGCATCCAAACAGTACCATTCGCTAATTTTTTGTTCTTCAAGTTTAAGTGAACAATGAGCCCCAATGGTTAATCCTTTATCGGAAATTATTTGTAACTTTCGACAAGTAGAACAATTAATGGAACAGGTAGACGGTTGAAATCTTTGTATATATTGCTTCTATATAGTCTAAGAAACATATGTGCAAAGCATCCAAACAGTACAATTCGCCAATTTCTTGTTCTTCAAGTTTAAGTGAACTACGAGCCCCATTGTTAATCCTTTATCGGAAATTATTTGTAAATTTCGACAAGTAGAACAATGAATGGAACAGGTAGACGGTTGAAATCTTTGTACATATTGCTTCTATATAGTCTAGGAAACATATTTGCATAGCATCCAAACAGTACAATTCGCCAATTTATTGTTCTTCAAGTTTAAGAGAACAACGAGCCCCATTGTTAATCCTTTTAATGAAATTATTTGTAAATTTCGACAAGTAGAACAATGATTGGAGCAGGTAGACGGTTGAAATCTTTGTATATATTGCCTCTATATAGTCTAAGAAACATGTATGCAAAGCATCCAAACAGTACCATTCGCCAATTTTTTGTTCTTCAAGTTTAAGTGAACAACGAGCCCCATTGTTAATCCTTTAACGGAAATTATTTCTAACTTTCGACAAGCAGAACAATGAATGGAACACGTAGACGGTTGAAATCTTTGTATATATTGCTTCCATATAGTCTAAGAAACATATATGCGAAGCATCCAAACAGTACCATTCGCCAATTTTATGTTCTTCAAGTTTAAGTGAACAATGAGCCCCAATGGTTAATCCTTTAACGGAAATTATTTGTAATTTTCGACAAGTAGAACAATGAATGGAACATGTAGACGGTTGAGATCTTTGTATATATTGCTTCTATATAGTCTAAGAAACATATATGCAAAGCATCCAAACTGTACCATTCGCCAATTTCTTGTTCTTCAAGTTTAAGTGAACAGCGAGCCCCATTGATAATCATGAAATGGAAATTATTTGTAACTTTCTACAAGTAGAACAATGAATAGAACAGGTAGTCTGTTGAAATCTTTGTATATATTGCTTCCATATAGTCTAAGAAACATATATGCAAAGCATCCAAACAGTACAATTCGCCAATTTATTGGTCTGCAAGTTTAAGTGAACTACGAGCCCCATTGTTAATCCTTTATCGGAAATTATTTGTAAATTTCGACAAGTAGAACAATGAATGGAACAGGTAGACGGTTGAAATCTTTGTATATATTGCTTCTATATAGTCTAAGAAACATATATGCAAAGCATCCATACAGTACAATTCGCCAATTTTATGTCCTTCAAGTTTAAGTGAACAATGAGCCCCAATGGTTAATCCTTTATCGGAAATTATTTGTAATTTTCGACAAGTAGAACGATGAATGGAACAGGTAGACGGTTGTAATCTTTATATATATTGCTTCTATATAGTCTAAGAAACATATATGCAAAGCATCCAAACAGTACCATTCGCCAATTTTTTGTTCTTCAAGTTTAAGTGAACAACGAGCCCGATTGTTAATACTTTAACGGAAATTATTTCTAACTTTCGACAAGTAGAACAATGAATGGAACAGGTAGACGGTTGAAATCATTGTATATATTGCTTCTATATAGTCTAAGAAACATATATGCAAAGCATCCAAACAGTACAATTCGCCAATTTATTGTTCTTCAAGTTTAAGTGAACTACGATCCCCATTGTTAATCCATTAACAGAAATTATTTGTAACTTTCGACAAGTAGAACAATGAATGGAACAGGTAGACGGTTAAAATCATTTTATATAATTTTATATAAAAATTGGCGAATTGTACTGTTTGGATGCTTTGCATATATGTTTCTTAGACTATATGGAAGCAATATATACACAGATTTCAACCGTCTACGTGCTCCAATCATTGTTCACTTGTCGAAATTTACAAATAATTTCCATTAAAGGATTAACAATGGGGCTCGTTGTTCACTTAAACTTGAAGATCAAAAAATTGGCGAATGTTACTGTTTAGATGCTTTGCATATAGGTTTCTTAGACTATATAGAAGCAATATATACATTGATTTCAACCGACTACCTGTTCTACTCATTGTTCTACTTGTCGCAAGTTACAAATAATTTCCGTTAAAGTATTAACAATGGGTCTCGTAGTTCACTTAAACTTGAAGATGAAATAATTGGCGAATTGTACTGTTTGGATGCTTTGCATATATGTTTCTTAGACTATATGGAAGCAATATATACAAAGATTTCAACCGTTTACGTGTTCCAATCATTGTTCTACTTGTAGAAAGTTAAAATTAATTTCCGTTAAAGGATTAACAATGGGGCTCGTAGTTCACTTAAACTTGAAGAACAAAAAATTGGTGAATGGTACTGTTTGGATGCTTTGCATATATGTTTCTTAGACTATATGGAAGCAATATATACAAAGATTTCAACCGTTTACGTGTTCCAATCATTGTTCTACTTGTAGAAAGTTACAATTAATTTCCGATAAAGGATTAACAATGGGGCTCATTGTTCACTTAAACTTGAAGAACAAAAAATTGGCGAATGGTACTGTTTGGATGCTTTGCATATATGTTTCTTAGATTATATAGAAGCAATATATACATTGATTTCAACCGACTACCTGTTCTACTCATTGTTCTACTTGTCGCAAGTTACAAATAATTTCCGTTAAAGTATTAACAATGGGTCTCGTAGTTCACTTAAACTTGAAGATGAAATAATTGGCGAATTGTACTGTTTGGATGCTTTGCATATATGTTTCTTAGATTATATAGAAGCAATATATACAAAGATTTCAACCGTCTACGTGTTCCAATCATTGTTCTACTTGTAGAAAGTTACAATTAATTTCCGTTAAAGGATTAACAATGGGGCTCGTAGTTCACTTAAACTTGAAGAACAAAAAATTGGTGAATGGTACTGTTTGGATGCTTTGCATATATGTTTCTTAGACTATATGGAAGCAATATATACAAAGATTTCAACCGTTTACGTGTTCCAATCATTGTTCTACTTGTAGAAAGTTACAATTAATTTCCGTTAAAGGATTAACAATGGGGCTCGTAGTTCACTTAAACTTGAAGAACAAAAAATTGGCGAATTGGACTGTTTGGATGCTTTGCATATATGTTTCGTAGATTATATAGAAGCAATATATACAATGATTTCAACCGTCTACCTGATCCATTCATTGTTCTACTTGTCGAAATTTACAAATAATTTCCTTTAAAGGATTAACAATGGGGCTCGTAGTTCACTTAAACTTGAAGAACAAAAAATTGGCGAATTGTACTGTTTGGATGCTTTGCATATATGTTTCTTAGACTATATAGAAGCAATATATACAAAGATTTCAAACGTCTACCTGTTCCATTCATTGTTCTACTTGCCGAATGTTACAAATAATTTCCGATAAAGGATTAACCATTGGGGCTCATTGTTCACTTAAACTTGAAGAACAAAAAATTGGTGAATGGTACTGTTTGGATGCTTTGCATATATGTTTCTTAGGCTATATGGAATCAATATATACAAAGATTTCAACCGTCTACGTGTTCCAATCATTGTTCTACTTGTAGAAAGTTACAATTAATTTCCGTTAAAGGATTAACAATGGGGCTCGTAGTTCACTTAAACTTGAAGAACAAAAAATTGGCGAATTGTACTCTTTGGATGATTTGCATATATGTTTCTTAGACTATTTAGAAGCAATATATAGAAAGATTTCACCCGTCTACCTGTACTATTCATTGTTCTACTTGTACAAAGTTAGAAATAATTCCATTTCATGATTATCAATGGGGCCCGCTGTTCACTTAAACTTGAAGATCAAAAAATTGGCGATTGTTACTGTTTAGATGCTTTGCATATAGGTTTCTTAGACAATATAGAAGCAACATATACAAAGATTTCAACCGTCTACTTGTTCTATTCATTGTTCTACTTGTAAAAAGTTACAATTAATTTCCGTTTCATGATTATCAATGGGGCTCGTTGTTCACTTAAACTTGAAGAACAAAAAATTGGCGAATGGTACTGTTTGGATGCTTTGCATATATGTTGCTTAGATTATATAGAAGCAATATATACAAAGATTTCAACCGTCTACCTGTTCCATTCATTGTTCTACTTGTCGAAAATTACAAATAATTTCCGATAAAGGATTAACCATTGGGGCTCATTGTTCACTTAAACTTGAAGAACAAAAAATTGGCGAATTGTACTGTTTGGATGCTTTGCATATATGTTTCTTAGATTATATAGACGCAATATATACAAGGATTTCAACGGTCTACCTGTTCCATTCATTGTTCTACTTGTCGAATGTTACAAATAATTTCCTTTAAAGGATTAACAATGGGGCTCGTAGTTCACTTAAACTTGAAGAACAAAAAATTGGCGAATTGTACTGTTTGGATGCTTTGCATATATATTTCTTAGACTATTTAGAAGCAATATATAGAAAGATTTCACCCGTCTACCTGTACTATTCATTGTTCTACTTGTAGAAAGTTACAAATAATTTCCGTTTCATGATTATCAATGGGGCTCGTTCTTCACTTAAACTTGAAGAACAAAAAATTGGCGAATGGTACTGTTTGGATGCTTTGCATATATGTTTCTTAGATTATATAGAAGCAATATATACAAAGATTTCAACCGTCTACCTGTTCCATTCATTGTTCTACTTGTCGAAAATTACAAATAATTTCCGATAAAGGATTAACCATTGGGGCTCATTGTTCACTTAAACTTGAAGAACAAAAAATTGGCGAATGGTACTGTTTGGATGCTTTGCATATATGTTTCTTAGATTATATAGAAGCAATATATACAAAGATTTCAACCGTCTACCTGTTCCATTCATTGTTCTACTTGTCGAAAATTACAAATAATTTCCGATAAAGGATTAACCATTGGGGCTCATTGTTCACTTAAACTTGAAGAACAAAAAATTGGCGAATTGTACTGTTTGGATGCTTTGCATATATGTTTCTTATACTATATAGAAGCAATATATACAAAGATTTCAACCGTCTACCGGTTCCATTCATTGTTCTACTTGTCGAAAGTTACAAATAATTTCCTTTAAAGGATTAACAATGGGGCTCATTGTTCACTTAAACTTGAAGAACAAAAAATTGGCGAATTGTACTGTTTGGATGCTTTGCGTACATGTTTCTTAGACTATTTAGAAGCAATATATAGAAAGAATTCACCCGTCTACCAGTACTATTCATTGTTCTACTTGTAGAAAGTTACAAATAATTTCCATTTCATGATTATCAATGGGGCTCGCTGTTCACTTAAACTTGAAGATCAAAAAATTGGCGAATTGTACTGTTTGGATGCTTTGCGTACATCTTTCTTAGACTATATGGAAGCAATATATACAAAGATATCAACCGTCTACGTGTTCCAATCATTGTTCTACTTGTCGAAATTTACAAATAATCTCCTTTAAAGGATTAACAATGGGGCTCGTAGTTCACTTAAACTTGAAGAACAAAAAATTGGCGAATTGAACTGTTTGGATGCTTTGCATATATGTTTCTTAGACTATATAGAAGCAATATATAGAAAGAATTCACCCGTCTACCTGTACTATTCATTGTTCTACTTGTAGAAAGTTACAAATAATTTCCATTTCATGATTATCAATGGGGCTCGCTGTTCACTTAAACTTGAAGATCAAAAAATTGGCGAATTGTACTGTTTGGATGCTTTGCATATATGTTTCTTAGATTATATAGAAGCAATATATACAAAGATTTCAACCGTCTACCTGTTCCATTCATTGTTCTACTTGTCGAAATTTACAAATAATTTCCTTTAAAGGATTAACAATGGGGCTCGTTGTTCACTTAAACTTGAAGATCAAAAAATTGGCGATTGTTACTGTTTGGATGCTTTGCGTACATGTTTCTTAGACTATATGGAAGCAATATATACAAAGATATCAACCGTCTACGTGTTCCAATCATTGTTCTACTTGTCGAAATTTACAAATAATCTCCTTTAAAGGATTAACAATGGGGCTCGTAGTTCACTTAAACTTGAAGAACAAAAAATTGGCGAATTGAACTGTTTGGATGCTTTGCATATATGTTTCTTAGACTATATAGAAGCAATATATAGAAAGAATTCACCCGTCTACCTGTACTATTCATTGTTCTACTTGTAGAAAGTTACAAATAATTTCCATTTCATGATTATCAATGGGGCTCGCTGTTCACTTAAACTTGAAGATCAAAAAATTGGCGAATTGTACTGTTTGGATGCTTTGCATATATGTTTCTTAGATTATATAGAAGCAATATATACAAAGATTTCAACCGTCTACCTGTTCCATTCATTGTTCTACTTGTCGAAATTTACAAATAATTTCCTTTAAAGGATTAACAATGGGGCTCGTTGTTCACTTAAACTTGAAGATCAAAAAATTGGCGATTGTTACTGTTTGGATGCTTTGCGTACATGTTTCTTAGACTATATGGAAGCAATATATACAAAGATATCAACCGTCTACGTGTTCCAATCATTGTTCTACTTGTCGAAATTTACAAATAATCTCCTTTAAAGGATTAACAATGGGGCTCGTAGTTCACTTAAACTTGAAGAACAAAAAATTGGCGAATTGTACTGTTTGGATGCTTTGCATATATATTTCTTAGACTATTTAGAAGCAATATATAGAAAGATTTCACCCGTCTACCTGTACTATTCATTGTTCTACTTGTAGAAAGTTACAAATAATTTCCGTTTCATGATTATCAATGGTGCTCGCTGTTCACTTAAACTTGAAGATCAAAAAATTGGCGAATTGTACTGTTTGGATGCTTTGCATATATGTTTCTTAGATTATATAGAAGCAATATATACAAAGATTTCAACCGTCTACCTGTTCCATTCATTGTTCTACTTGTCGAAATTTACAAATAATTTCCTTTAAAGGATTAACAATGGGGCTTGTTGTTCACTTAAACTTGAAGATCAAAAAATTGGCGATTGTTACTGTTTAGATGCTTTGCATATATGTTTCTTAGATTATATAGAAGCAATATATACAAAGATTTCAACCGTCTACCTATTCCATTCATTGTTCTACTTGTCGAAATTTACAAATAATTTCCTTTAAAGGATTAACAATGGGGCTCGTTGTACACTTAAACTTGAAGAACAATAAATTGGCGAATTGTACTGTTTGAATGCTTTGCATATATGTTTCTTAGACTATATAGAAGCAATATATACAAAGATTTCAACCGTCTACTTGTTCCATTCAACGTTCTACTTGTCGAAAGTTACAAATAATTTCCGTTAATGGATTAACAATGGGGCTCGTTGTTCACTTAAACTTGAAGAACAATAAATTGGCGAATTGTACTGTTTGGATGCTTTGCATATAGGTTTCTTAGACTATATAGAAGCAATATATACAAAGATTTCAACCGTCTACCTGTTCCATTCATTGTTCTACTTGCCGAAATTTACAAATAATTTCCGATAAAGGATTAACCATTGGGGCTCATTGTTCACTTATACTTGAAGAACAAAAAATTGGCGAATTGTACTGTTTGGATGCTTTGCATATATGTTTCTTAGACTATATGGAAGCATATATATACAATGATTTCAACCGTCTACCTATTCCATTCATTGTTCTACTTGTCGAAATTTACAAATAATTTCCGATAAAGGATTAACCATTGGGGCTCATTGTTCACTTAAACTTGAAGAACAAAAAATTGGTGAATGGTACTGTTTGGATGCTTTGCATATATGTTTCTTAGACTATATGGAATCAATATATACAAAGATTTCAACCGTCTACGTGTTCCAATCATTGTTCTACTTGTAGAAAGTTACAATTAATGTCCGTTAAAGGATTAACAATGGGGCTCGTAGTTCACTTAAACTTGAAGAACAAAAAATTGGCGAATTGTACTGTTTGGATGATTTGCATATATGTTTCTTAGACTATTTAGAAGCAATATATAGAAAGATTTCACCCGTCTACCTGTACTATTCATTGTTCTACTTGTACAAAGTTAGAAATAATTCCATTTCATGATTATCAATGGGGCTCGCTGTTCACTTAAACTTGAAGATAAAAAAATTGGCGATTGTTACTGTTTAGATGCTTTGCATATAGGTTTCTTAGACAATATAGAAGCAACATATACAAAGATTTCAACCGTCTACTTGTTCTATTCATTGTTCTACTTGTAAAAAGTTACAAATAATTTCCGTTTCATGATTATCAATGGGGCTCGTTGTTCACTTAAACTTGAAGAACAAAAAATTGGCGAATGGTACTGTTTGGATGCTTTGCATATATGTTTCTTAGATTATATAGAAGCAATATATACAATGATTTCAACCGTCTACCTGTTCCATTCATTGTTCTACTTGTCGAAAATTACAAATAATTTCCGATAAAGGATTAACCATTGCGGCTCATTGTTCACTTAAACTTGAAGAACAAAAAATTGGCGAATGGTACTGTTTGGATGCTTTGCGTACATGTTTCTTAGACTATATGGAAGCAATATATACTTAGATTTCAACCGTCTACGTGTTCCAATCATTGTTCTACTTGTCGAAATTTACAAATAATTTCCTTTAAAGGATTAACCATTGGGGCTCATTGTTCACTTAAACTTGAAGAACAAAAAATTGGCGAATTGTACTGTTTGGATGCTTTGCATATATGTTTCTTAGACTATATAGAAGCAATATATACAAAGATTTCAACCGTCTACCTGTTCCATTCATTGTTCTACTTGTCGAAAGTTACAAATAATTTCCTTTAAAGGATTAACAATGGGGCTCATTGTTCACTTAAACTTGAAGAACAAAAAATTGGCGAATTGTACTGTTTGGATGCTTTGCATATATGTTTCTTAGATTATATAGACGCAATATATACAAGTATTTCAACCGTCTACCTGTTCCATTCATTGTTCTACTTGTCGAATGTTACAAATAATTTCCTTTAAAGGATTAACAATGGGGCTCGTAGTTCACTTAAACTTGAAGAACAAAAAATTGGCGAATTGTACTGTTTGGATGCTTTGCATATATATTTCTTAGACTATTTAGAAGCAATATATAGAAAGATTTCACCCGTCTACCTGTACTATTCATTGTTCTACTTGTAGAAAGTTACAAATAATTTCCGTTTCATGATTATCAATGGGGCTCGCTATTCACTTAAACTTGAAGATCAAAAAATTGGCGAATGGTACTGTTTGGATGCTTTGCATATATGTTTGTTAGATTATATAGAAGCAATATATACAACGATTTCAACCGTCTACCTGTTCCATTCATTGTTCTACTTGTCGAAAGTTAGAATTAATTTCCGATAAAGGATTAACAATGGGGCTCATTGTTCACTTAAACTTGAAGAACAAAAAATTGGCGAATGGTACTGTTTGGATGCTTTGCATATATGTTTCTTAGACTATATGGAAGCAATATATACAAAGATTTCAACCGTCTACCTGTTCCATTCAGTGTTCTACTTGTAGCAAGTTACAAGTAATTTCCATTTCATGATTATCAATGGGGCTCGTTGTTCACTTAAACTTGAAGAACAATAAATTGGCGAATGGTACTGTTTGGATGCTTTGCACATATGTTTCTTAGACTATATAGAAGCAATATATACAAAGATTTCAACCGTCTACCTGTTCGATTCATTGTTATACTTGTCGAAAGTTACAAATAATTTCCGGTTCATGATTATCAATGGGGCTCGTTGTTCACTAAAACTTGAAGAACAAAAAATTGGCGAATGCTGCTGTTGGATGCTTTGCATATATGTTTCTTAGTCTATAAAGAAGCAATATATACAAAGATTTCAACCGTCTACCTGTTCCATTCATTGTTCTACTTGTCGAAAGTTACAAATAATTTCCTTTAAAGGATTAACAATGGGGCTCATTGTTCACTTAAACTTGAAGAACAAAAAATTGGCGAACTGTACTGTTTGGATGCTTTGCATATATGTTTCTTAGATTATATAGACGCAATATATACAAGGATTTCAACCGTCTACCTGTTCCATTCATTGTTCTACTTGTCGAATGTTACAAATAATTTCCTTTAAAGGATTAACAATGGGGCTCGTAGTTCGCTTAAACTTGAAGAACAAAAAATTGGCGAATTGTACTATTTGGATGCTTTGCATATATATTTCTTAGACTATTTAGAAGCAATATATAGAAAGATTTCACCCGTCTACCTGTACTATTCATTGTTCTACTTGTAGAAAGTTACAAATAATTTCCGTTTCATGATTATCAATGGGGCTCGCTGTTCACTTAAACTTGAAGATCAAAAAATTGGCGAATGGTACTGTTTGGATGCTTTGCATATATGTTTCTTAGACTATATGGAAGCAATATGTACAAAGATTTCAACCGTCTACCTGTTCCATTCAGTGTTCTACTTGTAGCAAGTTACAAATAATTTCCTTTTCATGATTATCAATGGGGCTCGTTGTTCACTTAAACTTGAAGAACAATAAATTGGCGAATGGTACTGTTTGGATGCTTTGCACATATGTTTCTTAGACTATATAGAAGCAATATATACAAAGATTTCTACCCTCTACCTGTTCCATTCATTGTTCTACTTGTCGATAGTTACAAATAATTTCCATTTCATGATTATCAATATGGCTCGTTGTTCACTTAAACTTGAAGAACAATAAATTGGCGAATGGTACTGTTTGGATGCTTTGCACATATGTTTCTTAGACTATATAGAAGCAATATATACAAAGATTTCAACCGTCTACCTGTTCGATTCATTGTTATACTTGTCGAAAGTTACAAATAATTACCGATAAAGGATTAACCATTGGGGCTCATTGTTCACTTAAACATGAAGAACTAAAAATTGACGAATTGTACTGTTTGGATGTTTTGCATATATGTTTCTTAGACTATATAGAAGCAATATATACAATGATTTCAACCGTCTACCTGTTCCATTCATTGTTCTACTTGCCGAATGTTACAAATAATTTCCGATAAAGGATTAACAATGAGGCTCGTAGTTCACTTAAACTTGAAGAACAAAAAATTGGCGAATTGTACTGTTTGGATGCTTTGCATATAGGTTTCCTAGACTATATAGTAGCAACATATACAAAGATTTCAACCGTCTACCAGTTCTATTCATTGTTCTGCTTGTAGAAAGTTACAAATAATTTCCATTTCATGATTATCAATGGGGCTCGTTGTTCACTTAAACTTGAAGAACAAGAAATTGTTGAATGGTACTGTTTGGATGCTTTGCATATATGTTTCATAGACTATATAGAAGCAATATATACAAAGATTTCAACCGTCTACCTGTTCGATTCATTGTTATACTTGTCGAAAGTTACAAATAATTACCGATAAAGGATTAACCATTGGGGCTCATTGTTCACTTAAACATGAAGAACTAAAAATTGACGAATGGTACTGTTTGGATGCTTTGCATATATGTTTCTTAGATTATATAGAAGCAATATATACATTGATTTCAACCGACTACCTGTTCTACTCATTGTTCTACTTGTCGCAAGTTACAAATAATTTCCGTTAAAGTATTAACAATGGGTCTCGTAGTTCACTTAAACTTGAAGATGAAATAATTGGCGAATTGTACTGTTTGGATGCTTTGCATATATGTTTCTTAGATTATATAGAAGCAATATATACAAAGATTTCAACCGTCTACGTGTTCCAATCATTGTTCTACTTGTAGAAAGTTACAATTAATTTCCGTTAAAGGATTAACAATGGGGCTCGTAGTTCACTTAAACTTGAAGAACAAAAAATTGGTGAATGGTACTGTTTGGATGCTTTGCATATATGTTTCTTAGACTATATGGAAGCAATATATACAAAGATTTCAACCGTTTACGTGTTCCAATCATTGTTCTACTTGTAGAAAGTTACAATTAATTTCCGTTAAAGGATTAACAATGGGGCTCGTAGTTCACTTAAACTTGAAGAACAAAAAATTGGCGAATTGGACTGTTTGGATGCTTTGCATATATGTTTCGTAGATTATATAGAAGCAATATATACAATGATTTCAACCGTCTACCTGATCCATTCATTGTTCTACTTGTCGAAATTTACAAATAATTTCCTTTAAAGGATTAACAATGGGGCTCGTAGTTCACTTAAACTTGAAGAACAAAAAATTGGCGAATTGTACTGTTTGGATGCTTTGCATATATGTTTCTTAGACTATATAGAAGCAATATATACAAAGATTTCAAACGTCTACCTGTTCCATTCATTGTTCTACTTGCCGAATGTTACAAATAATTTCCGATAAAGGATTAACCATTGGGGCTCATTGTTCACTTAAACTTGAAGAACAAAAAATTGGTGAATGGTACTGTTTGGATGCTTTGCATATATGTTTCTTAGGCTATATGGAATCAATATATACAAAGATTTCAACCGTCTACGTGTTCCAATCATTGTTCTACTTGTAGAAAGTTACAATTAATTTCCGTTAAAGGATTAACAATGGGGCTCGTAGTTCACTTAAACTTGAAGAACAAAAAATTGGCGAATTGTACTCTTTGGATGATTTGCATATATGTTTCTTAGACTATTTAGAAGCAATATATAGAAAGATTTCACCCGTCTACCTGTACTATTCATTGTTCTACTTGTACAAAGTTAGAAATAATTCCATTTCATGATTATCAATGGGGCCCGCTGTTCACTTAAACTTGAAGATCAAAAAATTGGCGATTGTTACTGTTTAGATGCTTTGCATATAGGTTTCTTAGACAATATAGAAGCAACATATACAAAGATTTCAACCGTCTACTTGTTCTATTCATTGTTCTACTTGTAAAAAGTTACAATTAATTTCCGTTTCATGATTATCAATGGGGCTCGTTGTTCACTTAAACTTGAAGAACAAAAAATTGGCGAATGGTACTGTTTGGATGCTTTGCATATATGTTGCTTAGATTATATAGAAGCAATATATACAAAGATTTCAACCGTCTACCTGTTCCATTCATTGTTCTACTTGTCGAAAATTACAAATAATTTCCGATAAAGGATTAACCATTGGGGCTCATTGTTCACTTAAACTTGAAGAACAAAAAATTGGCGAATTGTACTGTTTGGATGCTTTGCATATATGTTTCTTAGATTATATAGACGCAATATATACAAGGATTTCAACGGTCTACCTGTTCCATTCATTGTTCTACTTGTCGAATGTTACAAATAATTTCCTTTAAAGGATTAACAATGGGGCTCGTAGTTCACTTAAACTTGAAGAACAAAAAATTGGCGAATTGTACTGTTTGGATGCTTTGCATATATATTTCTTAGACTATTTAGAAGCAATATATAGAAAGATTTCACCCGTCTACCTGTACTATTCATTGTTCTACTTGTAGAAAGTTACAAATAATTTCCGTTTCATGATTATCAATGGGGCTCGTTCTTCACTTAAACTTGAAGAACAAAAAATTGGCGAATGGTACTGTTTGGATGCTTTGCATATATGTTTCTTAGATTATATAGAAGCAATATATACAAAGATTTCAACCGTCTACCTGTTCCATTCATTGTTCTACTTGTCGAAAATTACAAATAATTTCCGATAAAGGATTAACCATTGGGGCTCATTGTTCACTTAAACTTGAAGAACAAAAAATTGGCGAATGGTACTGTTTGGATGCTTTGCATATATGTTTCTTAGATTATATAGAAGCAATATATACAAAGATTTCAACCGTCTACCTGTTCCATTCATTGTTCTACTTGTCGAAAATTACAAATAATTTGCGATAAAGGATTAACCATTGGGGCTCATTGTTCACTTAAACTTGAAGAACAAAAAATTGGCGAATTGTACTGTTTGGATGCTTTGCATATATGTTTCTTATACTATATAGAAGCAATATATACAAAGATTTCAACCGTCTACCGGTTCCATTCATTGTTCTACTTGTCGAAAGTTACAAATAATTTCCTTTAAAGGATTAACAATGGGGCTCATTGTTCACTTAAACTTGAAGAACAAAAAATTGGCGAATTGTACTGTTTGGATGCTTTGCGTACATGTTTCTTAGACTATTTAGAAGCAATATATAGAAAGAATTCACCCGTCTACCAGTACTATTCATTGTTCTACTTGTAGAAAGTTACAAATAATTTCCATTTCATGATTATCAATGGGGCTCGCTGTTCACTTAAACTTGAAGATCAAAAAATTGGCGAATTGTACTGTTTGGATGCTTTGCGTACATGTTTCTTAGACTATATGGAAGCAATATATACAAAGATATCAACCGTCTACGTGTTCCAATCATTGTTCTACTTGTCGAAATTTACAAATAATCTCCTTTAAAGGTTTAACAATGGGGCTCGTAGTTCACTTAAACTTGAAGAACAAAAAATTGGCGAATTGAACTGTTTGGATGCTTTGCATATATGTTTCTTAGACTATATAGAAGCAATATATAGAAAGAATTCACCCGTCTACCTGTACTATTCATTGTTCTACTTGTAGAAAGTTACAAATAATTTCCATTTCATGATTATCAATGGGGCTCGCTGTTCACTTAAACTTGAAGATCAAAAAATTGGCGAATTGTACTGTTTGGATGCTTTGCATATATGTTTCTTAGATTATATAGAAGCAATATATACAAAGATTTCAACCGTCTACCTGTTCCATTCATTGTTCTACTTGTCGAAATTTACAAATAATTTCCTTTAAAGGATTAACAATGGGGCTCGTTGTTCACTTAAACTTGAAGATCAAAAAATTGGCGATTGTTACTGTTTGGATGCTTTGCGTACATGTTTCTTAGACTATATGGAAGCAATATATACAAAGATATCAACCGTCTACGTGTTCCAATCATTGTTCTACTTGTCGAAATTTACAAATAATCTCCTTTAAAGGATTAACAATGGGGCTCGTAGTTCACTTAAACTTGAAGAACAAAAAATTGGCGAATTGAACTGTTTGGATGCTTTGCATATATGTTTCTTAGACTATATAGAAGCAATATATAGAAAGAATTCACCCGTCTACCTGTACTATTCATTGTTCTACTTGTAGAAAGTTACAAATAATTTCCATTTCATGATTATCAATGGGGCTCGCTGTTCACTTAAACTTGAAGATCAAAAAATTGGCGAATTGTACTGTTTGGATGCTTTGCATATATGTTTCTTAGATTATATAGAAGCAATATATACAAAGATTTCAACCGTCTACCTGTTCCATTCATTGTTCTACTTGTCGAAATTTACAAATAATTTCCTTTAAAGGATTAACAATGGGGCTCGTTGTTCACTTAAACTTGAAGATCAAAAAATTGGCGATTGTTACTGTTTGGATGCTTTGCGTACATGTTTCTTAGACTATATGGAAGCAATATATACAAAGATATCAACCGTCTACGTGTTCCAATCATTGTTCTACTTGTCGAAATTTACAAATAATCTCCTTTAAAGGATTAACAATGGGGCTCGTAGTTCACTTAAACTTGAAGAACAAAAAATTGGCGAATTGTACTGTTTGGATGCTTTGCATATATATTTCTTAGACTATTTAGAAGCAATATATAGAAAGATTTCACCCGTCTACCTGTACTATTCATTGTTCTACTTGTAGAAAGTTACAAATAATTTCCGTTTCATGATTATCAATGGTGCTCGCTGTTCACTTAAACTTGAAGATCAAAAAATTGGCGAATTGTACTGTTTGGATGCTTTGCATATATGTTTCTTAGATTATATAGAAGCAATATATACAAAGATTTCAACCGTCTACCTGTTCCATTCATTGTTCTACTTGTCGAAATTTACAAATAATTTCCTTTAAAGGATTAACAATGGGGCTTGTTGTTCACTTAAACTTGAAGATCAAAAAATTGGCGATTGTTACTGTTTAGATGCTTTGCATATATGTTTCTTAGATTATATAGAAGCAATATATACAAAGATTTCAACCGTCTACCTATTCCATTCATTGTTCTACTTGTCGAAATTTACAAATAATTTCCTTTAAAGGATTAACAATGGGGCTCGTTGTACACTTAAACTTGAAGAACAATAAATTGGCGAATTGTACTGTTTGAATGCTTTGCATATATGTTTCTTAGACTATATAGAAGCAATATATACAAAGATTTCAACCGTCTACTTGTTCCATTCAACGTTCTACTTGTCGAAAGTTACAAATAATTTCCGTTAATGGATTAACAATGGGGCTCGTTGTTCACTTAAACTTGAAGAACAATAAATTGGCGAATTGTACTGTTTGGATGCTTTGCATATAGGTTTCTTAGACTATATAGAAGCAATATATACAAAGATTTCAACCGTCTACCTGTTCCATTCATTGTTCTACTTGCCGAAATTTACAAATAATTTCCGATAAAGGATTAACCATTGGGGCTCATTGTTCACTTATACTTGAAGAACAAAAAATTGGCGAATTGTACTGTTTGGATGCTTTGCATATATGTTTCTTAGACTATATGGAAGCATATATATACAATGATTTCAACCGTCTACCTATTCCATTCATTGTTCTACTTGTCGAAATTTACAAATAATTTCCGATAAAGGATTAACCATTGGGGCTCATTGTTCACTTAAACATGAAGAACAAAAAATTGGTGAATGGTACTGTTTGGATGCTTTGCATATATGTTTCTTAGACTATATGGAATCAATATATACAAAGATTTCAACCGTCTACGTGTTCCAATCATTGTTCTACTTGTAGAAAGTTACAATTAATGTCCGTTAAAGGATTAACAATGGGGCTCGTAGTTCACTTAAACTTGAAGAACAAAAAATTGGCGAATTGTACTATTTGGATGATTTGCATATATGTTTCTTAGACTATTTAGAAGCAATATATAGAAAGATTTCACCCGTCTACCTGTACTATTCATTGTTCTACTTGTACAAAGTTAGAAATAATTCCATTTCATGATTATCAATGGGGCTCGCTGTTCACTTAAACTTGAAGATCAAAAAATTGGCGATTGTTACTGTTTAGATGCTTTGCATATAGGTTTCTTAGACAATATAGAAGCAACATATACAAAGATTTCAACCGTCTACTTGTTCTATTCATTGTTCTACTTGTAAAAAGTTACAAATAATTTCCGTTTCATGATTATCAATGGGGCTCGTTGTTCACTCTTAACTTGAAGATCAAAAAATTGGCGAATGGTACTGTTTGGATGCTTTGCATATATGTTTCTTAGATTATATAGAAGCAATATATACAAAGATTTCAACCGTCTACCTGTTCCATTCATTGTTCTACTTGTCGAAAGTTAGAATTAATTTCCGATAAAGGATTAACAATGGGGATTGTAGTTCACTTAAACTTGAAGAACAATAAATTGGCGAATTGTACCGTTTGGATGCTTTGCATATATGTTTCTTAGACTATATAGAAGCAATATATACAATGATTTCAACCGTCTACCTGTTCCATTCATTGTTCTACTTGTAGAAAGTTACAAATAATTTCCATTTCATGATTCTCAATGGGGCTCGTTGTTCACTTAAACTTGAAGAACAATAAATTGGCGAATGGTACTGTTTGGGTGCTTTGCATATATGTTTCTTAGACTATATAGAAGCACTATATACAAAGATTTCAACCGTCTACCTGTTCCATTCAGTGTTCTACTTGTAGCAAGTTACAAATAATTTCCATTTCATGATTATCAATGGGGCTCGTTGTTCACTTAAACTTGAAGAACAATAAATTGGCGAATGGTACTGTTTGGATGCTATGCACATATGTTTCTTAGTCTATATAGAAGCAATATATACAAAAATTTCAACAGTCTGCCTGTTCCATTCGTTGTTCTACTTGTCGAAAGTTACAAATAATTTCCGATAAAGGATTAACAATAGGGGCTCATTCTTCACTTTAACTTGAAGAACAAAAAATTGGTGAACGGTACTGTCTGGATGCTTTGCGTACATGTTTCTTAGACTATATGAAAGCAATATATACAAAGATTTCAACCGTCTACCTGTTCCATTCATTGTTCTACTTGTCGAAAGTTACAAATAATTTCCGATAAAGGATTAACAATTGTGCTCATTGTTCACTTAAAGTTGAAGAACAAAAAATTGGCGAATGGTACTGTTTGGATGCTTTGCGTATATGTTTCTTAGTCTATATGGAAGCAATATATACAAAGATTTCAACCGTCTACCTGTTCCATTCATTGTTATACTTCTCGAAATTTACAAATAATTTCCTTTAAAGGATTAACAATGGGGCTCGTTGTTCACTTAAACTTGAAGAACAATAAATTGACGAATTGTACTGTTTGGATGCTTTGCATATAGGTTTCCTAGACTATATAGTAGCAACATATACAAAGATTTCAACCGTCTACCAGTTCTATTCATTGTTCTGCTTGTAGAACGTTACAAATAATTTCCATTAAAGGATTAACAATGGGGCTCGTTGTTCACTTAAACTTGAAGAACAATAAATTGACGAATTGTACTGTTTGGATGCTTTGCATATAGGTTTCCTAGACTATATAGTAGCAACATATACAAAGATTTCAAACGTCTACCTGTTCCATTCATTGTTCTACTTGTCGAAAGTTACAAATAATTTCCGTTTCAAGATTATCAATGGGGCTCGTTGTTCACTTAAACTTGAAGAACAATAAATTGGCGAATTGTACTGTTTGGATGCTTTGCATATAGGTTTCCTAGACTATATAGTAGCAACATATACAAAGATTTCAACCGTCTACCTGTTCTATTCATTGTTCTGCTTGTAGAAAGTTACAAATAATTTCCATTTCATGATTATCAATGGGGCTCGTTGTTCACTAAAACTTGAAGAACAATAAATTCGCGAATTGTACTTTTTGGATGCTTAGCATATATGATTCTTAGACTATATGGAAGCAATATATACAAAGATTTCAACCGTCTACCTGTTCCATTCATTGTTATACTTCTCGAAATTTACAAATAATTTCCTTTAAAGGATTAACAATGGGGCTCGTTGTTCACTTAAACTTGAAGAACAATAAATTGACGAATTGTACTGTTTGGATGCTTTGCATATAGGTTTCCTAGACTATATAGTAGCAACATATACAAAGATTTCAACCGTCTACCAGTTCTATTCATTGTTCTGCTTGTAGAAAGTTACAAATAATTTCCATTTCATGATTATCAATGTGGCTCGTTGTTCACTTAAACTTGAAGGACAAAAAATTGGCGAATGGTATTGTTTGGATGCTTTGCATATATGTTTCTTAGACTATATGGAAGCAAGATATACAAAGATTTCAACCGTCTACCTGTTCCATTCAATGTTCTACTCGTCGAAAGTTACAAATAATTTCCGTTTCAAGATTATCAATGGGGCTCGTTGTTCACTTAAACTTGAAGAACAATAAATCGGCGAATTGTACTGTTTGGATGCTTTGCACATATGTTTCCTAGACTATATGGAAGCAATATATACAAAGATTTCAACCGTCTACCTGTTCCATTCAGTGTTCTACTTGTAGCAAGTTACAAATAATTTCCATTTCATGATAATCAATGGGGCTCGTTGTTCACTTAAACTTGAAGAACAATAAATTGGCGAATTGTACTGTTTGGATGCTTTGCATATATATTTCTTAGACTATTTAGAAGCAATATATAGAAAGATTTCACCCGTCTACCTGTACTATTCATTGTTCTACTTGTAGAAAGTTACAAATAATTTCCGTTTCATGATTATCAATGGGGCTCGTTCTTCACTTAAACTTGAAGAACAAAAAATTGGCGAATGGTACTGTTTGGATGCTTTGCATATATGTTTCTTAGATTATATAGAAGCAATATATACAAAGATTTCAACCGTCTACCTGTTCCATTCATTGTTCTACTTGTCGAAAATTACAAATAATTTCCGATAAAGGATTAACCATTGGGGCTCATTGTTCACTTAAACTTGAAGAACAAAAAATTGGCGAATGGTACTGTTTGGATGCTTTGCATATATGTTTCTTAGATTATATAGAAGCAATATATACAAAGATTTCAACCGTCTACCTGTTCCATTCATTGTTCTACTTGTCGAAAATTACAAATAATTTCCGATAAAGGATTAACCATTGGGGCTCATTGTTCACTTAAACTTGAAGAACAAAAAATTGGCGAATTGTACTGTTTGGATGCTTTGCATATATGTTTCTTATACTATATAGAAGCAATATATACAAAGATTTCAACCGTCTACCGGTTCCATTCATTGTTCTACTTGTCGAAAGTTACAAATAATTTCCTTTAAAGGATTAACAATGGGGCTCATTGTTCACTTAAACTTGAAGAACAAAAAATTGGCGAATTGTACTGTTTGGATGCTTTGCGTACATGTTTCTTAGACTATTTAGAAGCAATATATAGAAAGAATTCACCCGTCTACCAGTACTATTCATTGTTCTACTTGTAGAAAGTTACAAATAATTTCCATTTCATGATTATCAATGGGGCTCGCTGTTCACTTAAACTTGAAGATCAAAAAATTGGCGAATTGTACTGTTTGGATGCTTTGCGTACATGTTTCTTAGACTATATGGAAGCAATATATACAAAGATATCAACCGTCTACGTGTTCCAATCATTGTTCTACTTGTCGAAATTTACAAATAATCTCCTTTAAAGGATTAACAATGGGGCTCGTAGTTCACTTAAACTTGAAGAACAAAAAATTGGCGAATTGAACTGTTTGGATGCTTTGCATATATGTTTCTTAGACTATATAGAAGCAATATATAGAAAGAATTCACCCGTCTACCTGTACTATTCATTGTTCTACTTGTAGAAAGTTACAAATAATTTCCATTTCATGATTATCAATGGGGCTCGCTGTTCACTTAAACTTGAAGATCAAAAAATTGGCGAATTGTACTGTTTGGATGCTTTGCATATATGTTTCTTAGATTATATAGAAGCAATATATACAAAGATTTCAACCGTCTACCTGTTCCATTCATTGTTCTACTTGTCGAAATTTACAAATAATTTCCTTTAAAGGATTAACAATGGGGCTCGTTGTTCACTTAAACTTGAAGATCAAAAAATTGGCGATTGTTACTGTTTGGATGCTTTGCGTACATGTTTCTTAGACTATATGGAAGCAATATATACAAAGATATCAACCGTCTACGTGTTCCAATCATTGTTCTACTTGTCGAAATTTACAAATAATCTCCTTTAAAGGATTAACAATGGGGCTCGTAGTTCACTTAAACTTGAAGAACAAAAAATTGGCGAATTGAACTGTTTGGATGCTTTGCATATATGTTTCTTAGACTATATAGAAGCAATATATAGAAAGAATTCACCCGTCTACCTGTACTATTCATTGTTCTACTTGTAGAAAGTTACAAATAATTTCCATTTCATGATTATCAATGGGGCTCGCTGTTCACTTAAACTTGAAGATCAAAAAATTGGCGAATTGTACTGTTTGGATGCTTTGCATATATGTTTCTTAGATTATATAGAAGCAATATATACAAAGATTTCAACCGTCTACCTGTTCCATTCATTGTTCTACTTGTCGAAATTTACAAATAATTTCCTTTAAAGGATTAACAATGGGGCTCGTTGTTCACTTAAACTTGAAGATCAAAAAATTGGCGATTGTTACTGTTTGGATGCTTTGCGTACATGTTTCTTAGACTATATGGAAGCAATATATACAAAGATATCAACCGTCTACGTGTTCCAATCATTGTTCTACTTGTCGAAATTTACAAATAATCTCCTTTAAAGGATTAACAATGGGGCTCGTAGTTCACTTAAACTTGAAGAACAAAAAATTGGCGAATTGTACTGTTTGGATGCTTTGCATATATATTTCTTAGACTATTTAGAAGCAATATATAGAAAGATTTCACCCGTCTACCTGTACTATTCATTGTTCTACTTGTAGAAAGTTACAAATAATTTCCGTTTCATGATTATCAATGGTGCTCGCTGTTCACTTAAACTTGAAGATCAAAAAATTGGCGAATTGTACTGTTTGGATGCTTTGCATATATGTTTCTTAGATTATATAGAAGCAATATATACAAAGATTTCAACCGTCTACCTGTTCCATTCATTGTTCTACTTGTCGAAATTTACAAATAATTTCCTTTAAAGGATTAACAATGGGGCTTGTTGTTCACTTAAACTTGAAGATCAAAAAATTGGCGATTGTTACTGTTTAGATGCTTTGCATATATGTTTCTTAGATTATATAGAAGCAATATATACAAAGATTTCAACCGTCTACCTATTCCATTCATTGTTCTACTTGTCGAAATTTACAAATAATTTCCTTTAAAGGATTAACAATGGGGCTCGTTGTACACTTAAACTTGAAGAACAATAAATTGGCGAATTGTACTGTTTGAATGCTTTGCATATATGTTTCTTAGACTATATAGAAGCAATATATACAAAGATTTCAACCGTCTACTTGTTCCATTCAACGTTCTACTTGTCGAAAGTTACAAATAATTTCCGTTAATGGATTAACAATGGGGCTCGTTGTTCACTTAAACTTGAAGAACAATAAATTGGCGAATTGTACTGTTTGGATGCTTTGCATATAGGTTTCTTAGACTATATAGAAGCAATATATACAAAGATTTCAACCGTCTACCTGTTCCATTCATTGTTCTACTTGCCGAAATTTACAAATAATTTCCGATAAAGGATTAACCATTGGGGCTCATTGTTCACTTATACTTGAAGAACAAAAAATTGGCGAATTGTACTGTTTGGATGCTTTGCATATATGTTTCTTAGACTATATGGAAGCATATATATACAATGATTTCAACCGTCTACCTATTCCATTCATTGTTCTACTTGTCGAAATTTACAAATAATTTCCGATAAAGGATTAACCATTGGGGCTCATTGTTCACTTAAACATGAAGAACAAAAAATTGGTGAATGGTACTGTTTGGATGCTTTGCATATATGTTTCTTAGACTATATGGAATCAATATATACAAAGATTTCAACCGTCTACGTGTTCCAATCATTGTTCTACTTGTAGAAAGTTACAATTAATGTCCGTTAAAGGATTAACAATGGGGCTCGTAGTTCACTTAAACTTGAAGAACAAAAAATTGGCGAATTGTACTGTTTGGATGATTTGCATATATGTTTCTTAGACTATTTAGAAGCAATATATAGAAAGATTTCACCCGTCTACCTGTACTATTCATTGTTCTACTTGTACAAAGTTAGAAATAATTCCATTTCATGATTATCAATGGGGCTCGCTGTTCACTTAAACTTGAAGATCAAAAAATTGGCGATTGTTACTGTTTAGATGCTTTGCATATAGGTTTCTTAGACAATATAGAAGCAACATATACAAAGATTTCAACCGTCTACTTGTTCTATTCATTGTTCTACTTGTAAAAAGTTACAAATAATTTCCGTTTCATGATTATCAATGGGGCTCGTTGTTCACTCTTAACTTGAAGATCAAAAAATTGGCGAATGGTACTGTTTGGATGCTTTGCATATATGTTTCTTAGATTATATAGAAGCAATATATACAAAGATTTCAACCGTCTACCTGTTCCATTCATTGTTCTACTTGTCGAAAGTTAGAATTAATTTCCGATAAAGGATTAACAATGGGGATTGTAGTTCACTTAAACTTGAAGAACAATAAATTGGCGAATTGTACCGTTTGGATGCTTTGCATATATGTTTCTTAGACTATATAGAAGCAATATATACAATGATTTCAACCGTCTACCTGTTCCATTCATTGTTCTACTTGTAGAAAGTTACAAATAATTTCCATTTCATGATTCTCAATGGGGCTCGTTGTTCACTTAAACTTGAAGAACAATAAATTGGCGAATGGTACTGTTTGGGTGCTTTGCATATATGTTTCTTAGACTATATAGAAGCACTATATACAAAGATTTCAACCGTCTACCTGTTCCATTCAGTGTTCTACTTGTAGCAAGTTACAAATAATTTCCATTTCATGATTATCAATGGGGCTCGTTGTTCACTTAAACTTGAAGAACAATAAATTGGCGAATGGTACTGTTTGGATGCTATGCACATATGTTTCTTAGTCTATATAGAAGCAATATATACAAAAATTTCAACAGTCTGCCTGTTCCATTCGTTGTTCTACTTGTCGAAAGTTACAAATAATTTCCGATAAAGGATTAACAATAGGGGCTCATTCTTCACTTTAACTTGAAGAACAAAAAATTGGTGAACGGTACTGTCTGGATGCTTTGCGTACATGTTTCTTAGACTATATGAAAGCAATATATACAAAGATTTCAACCGTCTACCTGTTCCATTCATTGTTCTACTTGTCGAAAGTTACAAATAATTTCCGATAAAGGATTAACAATTGTGCTCATTGTTCACTTAAAGTTGAAGAACAAAAAATTGGCGAATGGTACTGTTTGGATGCTTTGCGTATATGTTTCTTAGTCTATATGGAAGCAATATATACAAAGATTTCAACCGTCTACCTGTTCCATTCATTGTTATACTTCTCGAAATTTACAAATAATTTCCTTTAAAGGATTAACAATGGGGCTCGTTGTTCACTTAAACTTGAAGAACAATAAATTGACGAATTGTACTGTTTGGATGCTTTGCATATAGGTTTCCTAGACTATATAGTAGCAACATATACAAAGATTTCAACCGTCTACCAGTTCTATTCATTGTTCTGCTTGTAGAACGTTACAAATAATTTCCATTAAAGGATTAACAATGGGGCTCGTTGTTCACTTAAACTTGAAGAACAATAAATTGACGAATTGTACTGTTTGGATGCTTTGCATATAGGTTTCCTAGACTATATAGTAGCAACATATACAAAGATTTCAAACGTCTACCTGTTCCATTCATTGTTCTACTTGTCGAAAGTTACAAATAATTTCCGTTTCAAGATTATCAATGGGGCTCGTTGTTCACTTAAACTTGAAGAACAATAAATTGGCGAATTGTACTGTTTGGATGCTTTGCATATAGGTTTCCTAGACTATATAGTAGCAACATATACAAAGATTTCAACCGTCTACCTGTTCTATTCATTGTTCTGCTTGTAGAAAGTTACAAATAATTTCCATTTCATGATTATCAATGGGGCTCGTTGTTCACTAAAACTTGAAGAACAATAAATTCGCGAATTGTACTTTTTGGATGCTTAGCATATATGATTCTTAGACTATATGGAAGCAATATATACAAAGATTTCAACCGTCTACCTGTTCCATTCATTGTTATACTTCTCGAAATTTACAAATAATTTCCTTTAAAGGATTAACAATGGGGCTCGTTGTTCACTTAAACTTGAAGAACAATAAATTGACGAATTGTACTGTTTGGATGCTTTGCATATAGGTTTCCTAGACTATATAGTAGCAACATATACAAAGATTTCAACCGTCTACCAGTTCTATTCATTGTTCTGCTTGTAGAAAGTTACAAATAATTTCCATTTCATGATTATCAATGTGGCTCGTTGTTCACTTAAACTTGAAGGACAAAAAATTGGCGAATGGTATTGTTTGGATGCTTTGCATATATGTTTCTTAGACTATATGGAAGCAAGATATACAAAGATTTCAACCGTCTACCTGTTCCATTCAATGTTCTACTCGTCGAAAGTTACAAATAATTTCCGTTTCAAGATTATCAATGGGGCTCGTTGTTCACTTAAACTTGAAGAACAATAAATCGGCGAATTGTACTGTTTGGATGCTTCGCACATATGTTTCCTAGACTATATGGAAGCAATATATACAAAGATTTCAACCGTCTACCTGTTCCATTCAGTGTTCTACTTGTAGCAAGTTACAAATAATTTCCATTTCATGATAATCAATGGGGCTCGTTGTTCACTTAAACTTGAAGAACAATAAATTGGCGAATGGTACTGTTTGGATGCTTTGCACATATGTTTCTTAGACTATATAGAAGCAATATATACAAAGATTTCAACCGTCTACCTGTTCGATTCATTGTTATACTTGTCGAAAGTTACAAATAATTTCCGGTTCATGATTGTCAATGGGGCTCGTTGTTCACTAAAACTTGAAGAACAAAAAATTGGCGAATGGTACTGTTTGGATGCTTTGCATATATGTTTCTTAGATTATATAGAAGCAATATATACAAAGATTTCAACCGTCTACCTGTTCCATTCATTGTTCTACTTGTCGAAAGTTAGAATTAATTTCCGATAAAGGATTAACAATGGGGATTGTAGTTCACTTAAACTTGAAGAACAATAAATTGGCGAATTGTACCGTTTGGATGCTTTGCATATATGTTTCTTAGACTATATAGAAGCAATATATACAATGATTTCAACCGTCTACCTGTTCCATTCATTGTTCTACTTGTAGAAAGTTACAAATAATTTCCATTTCATGATTCTCAATGGGGCTCGTTGTTCACTTAAACTTGAAGAACAATAAATTGGCGAATGGTACTGTTTGGGTGCTTTGCATATATGTTTCTTAGACTATATAGAAGCACTATATACAAAGATTTCAACCGTCTACCTGTTCCATTCATTGTTATACTTGTCGAAATTTACAAATAATTTCCGTTAAAGGATTAACAATGGGGCTCGTAGTCCACTTACACTTGAAGAACAAAAAATTGGCGAATTTTACTGTTTGGATGCTTTCTATATATGTTTCTTAGACTATATGGAAGCAATATATACAAAGATTTCAACCGTTTATCTGTTCCATTCATTGTTCTACTTGTCGAAAGTTACATATAATTTCCGTTAAAGGATTATCAATGGGGATCGTAGTTTACTTAATCTTGAAGAACAAAAAATTAGCGAATTGTACTGTTTGGATGCTTTGCATATATGTTTCTTAGACTATATAGAAGCAATATATACAATGATTTCAACCGTCTACCTGTTCCATTCCTTATTCTACTTGTCGAAAGTTACAAATAATTTCCTTTAAAGGATTAACAATGGGGCTCATTGTTCACTTAAACTTGAAGAACAAGGAATTGGCGAATGGTACTGTTTGGATGCTTTGCATATATGTTTCTTAGACTATATAGAAGCAATATATACAAAGATTTCAACAGTTTAACTGTTCTATTCATTGTTCTACTTGTAGAAAGTTAGAAATAATTTCCCTTTCATGATTATCAATGGGGCTCGTTGTTCACTTAAACTTGAAGAACAATAAATTGGCGAATGGTAATGTTTGGATGCTTTGCATATATGTTTCTTAGACTATATAGAAGCAATATATACAATGATTTCAACCGTCTACCTGTTCCATTCATTGTTCTACTTGTCGAAAGTTACAAATAATTTCCGTTAAAGGATTAACAATGGGGCTCATAGTTCACTTAAACTTAAGAACAAAAAATTAGCGAATGGTACTGTTTGGATGCTTTGCATATATATTTCTTAGACTATTTAGAAGCAATATATAGAAAGATTTCACCCGTCTACCTGTACTATTCATTGTTCTACTTGTAGAAAGTTACAAATAATTTCCGTTTCATGATTATCAATGGGGCTCGTTCTTCACTTAAACTTGAAGAACAAAAAATTGGCGAATGGTACTGTTTGGATGCTTTGCATATATGTTTCTTAGATTATATAGAAGCAATATATACAAAGATTTCAACCGTCTACCTGTTCCATTCATTGTTCTACTTGTCGAAAATTACAAATAATTTCCGATAAAGGATTAACCATTGGGGCTCATTGTTCACTTAAACTTGAAGAACAAAAAATTGGCGAATGGTACTGTTTGGATGCTTTGCATATATGTTTCTTAGATTATATAGAAGCAATATATACAAAGATTTCAACCGTCTACCTGTTCCATTCATTGTTCTACTTGTCGAAAATTACAAATAATTTCCGATAAAGGATTAACCATTGGGGCTCATTGTTCACTTAAACTTGAAGAACAAAAAATTGGCGAATTGTACTGTTTGGATGCTTTGCATATATGTTTCTTATACTATATAGAAGCAATATATACAAAGATTTCAACCGTCTACCGGTTCCATTCATTGTTCTACTTGTCGAAAGTTACAAATAATTTCCTTTAAAGGATTAACAATGGGGCTCATTGTTCACTTAAACTTGAAGAACAAAAAATTGGCGAATTGTACTGTTTGGATGCTTTGCGTACATGTTTCTTAGACTATTTAGAAGCAATATATAGAAAGAATTCACCCGTCTACCAGTACTATTCATTGTTCTACTTGTAGAAAGTTACAAATAATTTCCATTTCATGATTATCAATGGGGCTCGCTGTTCACTTAAACTTGAAGATCAAAAAATTGGCGAATTGTACTGTTTGGATGCTTTGCGTACATGTTTCTTAGACTATATGGAAGCAATATATACAAAGATATCAACCGTCTACGTGTTCCAATCATTGTTCTACTTGTCGAAATTTACAAATAATCTCCTTTAAAGGATTAACAATGGGGCTCGTAGTTCACTTAAACTTGAAGAACAAAAAATTGGCGAATTGAACTGTTTGGATGCTTTGCATATATGTTTCTTAGACTATATAGAAGCAATATATAGAAAGAATTCACCCGTCTACCTGTACTATTCATTGTTCTACTTGTAGAAAGTTACAAATAATTTCCATTTCATGATTATCAATGGGGCTCGCTGTTCACTTAAACTTGAAGATCAAAAAATTGGCGAATTGTACTGTTTGGATGCTTTGCATATATGTTTCTTAGATTATATAGAAGCAATATATACAAAGATTTCAACCGTCTACCTGTTCCATTCATTGTTCTACTTGTCGAAATTTACAAATAATTTCCTTTAAAGGATTAACAATGGGGCTCGTTGTTCACTTAAACTTGAAGATCAAAAAATTGGCGATTGTTACTGTTTGGATGCTTTGCGTACATGTTTCTTAGACTATATGGAAGCAATATATACAAAGATATCAACCGTCTACGTGTTCCAATCATTGTTCTACTTGTCGAAATTTACAAATAATCTCCTTTAAAGGATTAACAATGGGGCTCGTAGTTCACTTAAACTTGAAGAACAAAAAATTGGCGAATTGAACTGTTTGGATGCTTTGCATATATGTTTCTTAGACTATATAGAAGCAATATATAGAAAGAATTCACCCGTCTACCTGTACTATTCATTGTTCTACTTGTAGAAAGTTACAAATAATTTCCATTTCATGATTATCAATGGGGCTCGCTGTTCACTTAAACTTGAAGATCAAAAAATTGGCGAATTGTACTGTTTGGATGCTTTGCATATATGTTTCTTAGATTATATAGAAGCAATATATACAAAGATTTCAACCGTCTACCTGTTCCATTCATTGTTCTACTTGTCGAAATTTACAAATAATTTCCTTTAAAGGATTAACAATGGGGCTCGTTGTTCACTTAAACTTGAAGATCAAAAAATTGGCGATTGTTACTGTTTGGATGCTTTGCGTACATGTTTCTTAGACTATATGGAAGCAATATATACAAAGATATCAACCGTCTACGTGTTCCAATCATTGTTCTACTTGTCGAAATTTACAAATAATCTCCTTTAAAGGATTAACAATGGGGCTCGTAGTTCACTTAAACTTGAAGAACAAAAAATTGGCGAATTGTACTGTTTGGATGCTTTGCATATATATTTCTTAGACTATTTAGAAGCAATATATAGAAAGATTTCACCCGTCTACCTGTACTATTCATTGTTCTACTTGTAGAAAGTTACAAATAATTTCCGTTTCATGATTATCAATGGTGCTCGCTGTTCACTTAAACTTGAAGATCAAAAAATTGGCGAATTGTACTGTTTGGATGCTTTGCATATATGTTTCTTAGATTATATAGAAGCAATATATACAAAGATTTCAACCGTCTACCTGTTCCATTCATTGTTCTACTTGTCGAAATTTACAAATAATTTCCTTTAAAGGATTAACAATGGGGCTTGTTGTTCACTTAAACTTGAAGATCAAAAAATTGGCGATTGTTACTGTTTAGATGCTTTGCATATATGTTTCTTAGATTATATAGAAGCAATATATACAAAGATTTCAACCGTCTACCTATTCCATTCATTGTTCTACTTGTCGAAATTTACAAATAATTTCCTTTAAAGGATTAACAATGGGGCTCGTTGTACACTTAAACTTGAAGAACAATAAATTGGCGAATTGTACTGTTTGAATGCTTTGCATATATGTTTCTTAGACTATATAGAAGCAATATATACAAAGATTTCAACCGTCTACTTGTTCCATTCAACGTTCTACTTGTCGAAAGTTACAAATAATTTCCGTTAATGGATTAACAATGGGGCTCGTTGTTCACTTAAACTTGAAGAACAATAAATTGGCGAATTGTACTGTTTGGATGCTTTGCATATAGGTTTCTTAGACTATATAGAAGCAATATATACAAAGATTTCAACCGTCTACCTGTTCCATTCATTGTTCTACTTGCCGAAATTTACAAATAATTTCCGATAAAGGATTAACCATTGGGGCTCATTGTTCACTTATACTTGAAGAACAAAAAATTGGCGAATTGTACTGTTTGGATGCTTTGCATATATGTTTCTTAGACTATATGGAAGCATATATATACAATGATTTCAACCGTCTACCTATTCCATTCATTGTTCTACTTGTCGAAATTTACAAATAATTTCCGATAAAGGATTAACCATTGGGGCTCATTGTTCACTTAAACATGAAGAACAAAAAATTGGTGAATGGTACTGTTTGGATGCTTTGCATATATGTTTCTTAGACTATATGGAATCAATATATACAAAGATTTCAACCGTCTACGTGTTCCAATCATTGTTCTACTTGTAGAAAGTTACAATTAATGTCCGTTAAAGGATTAACAATGGGGCTCGTAGTTCACTTAAACTTGAAGAACAAAAAATTGGCGAATTGTACTGTTTGGATGATTTGCATATATGTTTCTTAGACTATTTAGAAGCAATATATAGAAAGATTTCACCCGTCTACCTGTACTATTCATTGTTCTACTTGTACAAAGTTAGAAATAATTCCATTTCATGATTATCAATGGGGCTCGCTGTTCACTTAAACTTGAAGATCAAAAAATTGGCGATTGTTACTGTTTAGATGCTTTGCATATAGGTTTCTTAGACAATATAGAAGCAACATATACAAAGATTTCAACCGTCTACTTGTTCTATTCATTGTTCTACTTGTAAAAAGTTACAAATAATTTCCGTTTCATGATTATCAATGGGGCTCGTTGTTCACTCTTAACTTGAAGATCAAAAAATTGGCGAATGGTACTGTTTGGATGCTTTGCATATATGTTTCTTAGATTATATAGAAGCAATATATACAAAGATTTCAACCGTCTACCTGTTCCATTCATTGTTCTACTTGTCGAAAGTTAGAATTAATTTCCGATAAAGGATTAACAATGGGGATTGTAGTTCACTTAAACTTGAAGAACAATAAATTGGCGAATTGTACCGTTTGGATGCTTTGCATATATGTTTCTTAGACTATATAGAAGCAATATATACAATGATTTCAACCGTCTACCTGTTCCATTCATTGTTCTACTTGTAGAAAGTTACAAATAATTTCCATTTCATGATTCTCAATGGGGCTCGTTGTTCACTTAAACTTGAAGAACAATAAATTGGCGAATGGTACTGTTTGGGTGCTTTGCATATATGTTTCTTAGACTATATAGAAGCACTATATACAAAGATTTCAACCGTCTACCTGTTCCATTCAGTGTTCTACTTGTAGCAAGTTACAAATAATTTCCATTTCATGATTATCAATGGGGCTCGTTGTTCACTTAAACTTGAAGAACAATAAATTGGCGAATGGTACTGTTTGGATGCTATGCACATATGTTTCTTAGTCTATATAGAAGC
Organism: Cerceris ruficornis; assembly: GCA_963989415.1. Classification (NCBI taxonomy): domain Eukaryota; kingdom Metazoa; phylum Arthropoda; class Insecta; order Hymenoptera; family Crabronidae; genus Cerceris; species Cerceris ruficornis. The sequence goes on from CAXDIW010000460.1 coordinate 675,983, forward strand.
AATATATACAAAAATTTCAACAGTCTGCCTGTTCCATTCGTTGTTCTACTTGTCGAAAGTTACAAATAATTTCCGATAAAGGATTAACAATAGGGGCTCATTCTTCACTTTAACTTGAAGAACAAAAAATTGGTGAACGGTACTGTCTGGATGCTTTGCGTACATGTTTCTTAGACTATATGAAAGCAATATATACAAAGATTTCAACCGTCTACCTGTTCCATTCATTGTTCTACTTGTCGAAAGTTACAAATAATTTCCGATAAAGGATTAACAATTGTGCTCATTGTTCACTTAAAGTTGAAGAACAAAAAATTGGCGAATGGTACTGTTTGGATGCTTTGCGTATATGTTTCTTAGTCTATATGGAAGCAATATATACAAAGATTTCAACCGTCTACCTGTTCCATTCATTGTTATACTTCTCGAAATTTACAAATAATTTCCTTTAAAGGATTAACAATGGGGCTCGTTGTTCACTTAAACTTGAAGAACAATAAATTGACGAATTGTACTGTTTGGATGCTTTGCATATAGGTTTCCTAGACTATATAGTAGCAACATATACAAAGATTTCAACCGTCTACCAGTTCTATTCATTGTTCTGCTTGTAGAACGTTACAAATAATTTCCATTAAAGGATTAACAATGGGGCTCGTTGTTCACTTAAACTTGAAGAACAATAAATTGACGAATTGTACTGTTTGGATGCTTTGCATATAGGTTTCCTAGACTATATAGTAGCAACATATACAAAGATTTCAAACGTCTACCTGTTCCATTCATTGTTCTACTTGTCGAAAGTTACAAATAATTTCCGTTTCAAGATTATCAATGGGGCTCGTTGTTCACTTAAACTTGAAGAACAATAAATTGGCGAATTGTACTGTTTGGATGCTTTGCATATAGGTTTCCTAGACTATATAGTAGCAACATATACAAAGATTTCAACCGTCTACCTGTTCTATTCATTGTTCTGCTTGTAGAAAGTTACAAATAATTTCCATTTCATGATTATCAATGGGGCTCGTTGTTCACTAAAACTTGAAGAACAATAAATTCGCGAATTGTACTTTTTGGATGCTTAGCATATATGATTCTTAGACTATATGGAAGCAATATATACAAAGATTTCAACCGTCTACCTGTTCCATTCATTGTTATACTTCTCGAAATTTACAAATAATTTCCTTTAAAGGATTAACAATGGGGCTCGTTGTTCACTTAAACTTGAAGAACAATAAATTGACGAATTGTACTGTTTGGATGCTTTGCATATAGGTTTCCTAGACTATATAGTAGCAACATATACAAAGATTTCAACCGTCTACCAGTTCTATTCATTGTTCTGCTTGTAGAAAGTTACAAATAATTTCCATTTCATGATTATCAATGTGGCTCGTTGTTCACTTAAACTTGAAGGACAAAAAATTGGCGAATGGTATTGTTTGGATGCTTTGCATATATGTTTCTTAGACTATATGGAAGCAAGATATACAAAGATTTCAACCGTCTACCTGTTCCATTCAATGTTCTACTCGTCGAAAGTTACAAATAATTTCCGTTTCAAGATTATCAATGGGGCTCGTTGTTCACTTAAACTTGAAGAACAATAAATCGGCGAATTGTACTGTTTGGATGCTTTGCACATATGTTTCCTAGACTATATGGAAGCAATATATACAAAGATTTCAACCGTCTACCTGTTCCATTCAGTGTTCTACTTGTAGCAAGTTACAAATAATTTCCATTTCATGATAATCAATGGGGCTCGTTGTTCACTTAAACTTGAAGAACAATAAATTGGCGAATGGTACTGTTTGGATGCTTTGCACATATGTTTCTTAGACTATATAGAAGCAATATATACAAAGATTTCAACCGTCTACCTGTTCGATTCATTGTTATACTTGTCGAAAGTTACAAATAATTTCCGGTTCATGATTGTCAATGGGGCTCGTTGTTCACTAAAACTTGAAGAACAAAAAATTGGCGAATGGTACTGTTTGGATGCTTTGCATATATGTTTCTTAGATTATATAGAAGCAATATATACAAAGATTTCAACCGTCTACCTGTTCCATTCATTGTTCTACTTGTCGAAAGTTAGAATTAATTTCCGATAAAGGATTAACAATGGGGATTGTAGTTCACTTAAACTTGAAGAACAATAAATTGGCGAATTGTACCGTTTGGATGCTTTGCATATATGTTTCTTAGACTATATAGAAGCAATATATACAATGATTTCAACCGTCTACCTGTTCCATTCATTGTTCTACTTGTAGAAAGTTACAAATAATTTCCATTTCATGATTCTCAATGGGGCTCGTTGTTCACTTAAACTTGAAGAACAATAAATTGGCGAATGGTACTGTTTGGGTGCTTTGCATATATGTTTCTTAGACTATATAGAAGCACTATATACAAAGATTTCAACCGTCTACCTGTTCCATTCATTGTTATACTTGTCGAAATTTACAAATAATTTCCGTTAAAGGATTAACAATGGGGCTCGTAGTCCACTTACACTTGAAGAACAAAAAATTGGCGAATTTTACTGTTTGGATGCTTTCTATATATGTTTCTTAGACTATATGGAAGCAATATATACAAAGATTTCAACCGTTTATCTGTTCCATTCATTGTTCTACTTGTCGAAAGTTACATATAATTTCCGTTAAAGGATTATCAATGGGGATCGTAGTTTACTTAATCTTGAAGAACAAAAAATTAGCGAATTGTACTGTTTGGATGCTTTGCATATATGTTTCTTAGACTATATAGAAGCAATATATACAATGATTTCAACCGTCTACCTGTTCCATTCCTTATTCTACTTGTCGAAAGTTACAAATAATTTCCTTTAAAGGATTAACAATGGGGCTCATTGTTCACTTAAACTTGAAGAACAAGGAATTGGCGAATGGTACTGTTTGGATGCTTTGCATATATGTTTCTTAGACTATATAGAAGCAATATATACAAAGATTTCAACAGTTTAACTGTTCTATTCATTGTTCTACTTGTAGAAAGTTAGAAATAATTTCCCTTTCATGATTATCAATGGGGCTCGTTGTTCACTTAAACTTGAAGAACAATAAATTGGCGAATGGTAATGTTTGGATGCTTTGCATATATGTTTCTTAGACTATATAGAAGCAATATATACAATGATTTCAACCGTCTACCTGTTCCATTCATTGTTCTACTTGTCGAAAGTTACAAATAATTTCCGTTAAAGGATTAACAATGGGGCTCATAGTTCACTTAAACTTAAGAACAAAAAATTAGCGAATGGTACTGTTTGGATGCTTTGCATATATGTTTCTTAAACTATATGGAAGCAATATATACAATGATTTCAACAGTCTACCTGTTCCATTCATTGTTCTACTTGTCGAAATTTACAAATAATTTCCTTTAAAGGATTAACAATGGGGCTCGTTGTTCACTTAAACTTGAAGAACAATAAATTGGCGAATTGTGCTGTTTGGATGCTTTGCATATATGTTTCTTAAACTATATAGAAGCAATATATACAAAGATTTCAACCGTCTACCTGTTCCATTCATTGTTCTACTTGTCGAAATTTACAAATAATTTCCTTTAAAGGATTAACAATGGGGCTTGTTGTTCACTTAAACTTGAAGATCAAAAAATTGGCGATTGTTACTGTTTAGATGCTTTGCATATATGTTTCTTAGATTATATAGAAGCAATATATACAAAGATTTCAACCGTCTACCTATTCCATTCATTGTTCTACTTGTCGAAATTTACAAATAATTTCCTTTAAAGGATTAACAATGGGGCTCGTTGTACACTTAAACTTGAAGAACAATAAATTGGCGAATGGTACTGTTTGGATGATTTGCATATATGTTTCTTAGACTATATAGATGCAATATATACAATGATTTTAAAGGTCTAATTGTTCTATACATAGTTCTACTTGTAGAAAGTTACAAATAATTTCCGTTAAAGGATTAACAATGGGGATCGTAGTTCACTAAAACTTGAAGAACAATAAATTCGCGAATTGTACTTTTTGGATGCTTAGCATATAAGTTTCTTAGACTATATAGAAGCAATATATAGAAAGATTTCACCTGTCTACCTATTCTATTCATTGTTCTACTTGTAGAATGTTACAAATAATTTCCAATAAAGGATTAACAATGGGGCTCATAGTTCACTTAAACTTAAGAACAAAAAATTAGCGAATGGTACTGTTTGGATGCTTTGCATATATGTTTCTTAGACTATATAGAAGCAATATATACAAAGATTTCAAACGTCTACCTGTTCCATTCATTGTTCTACTTGCCGAATGTTACAAATAATTTCCGATAAAGGATTAACCATTGGGGCTCATTGTTCACTTAAACTTGCAGAACAAAAAATTGGTGAACGGTACTTTTGGATGCTTTGCATATATGTTTCTTAGACTATATGGAATCAATATATACAAAGATTTCAACCGTCTACGTGTTCCAATCATTGTTCTACTTGTAGAAAGTTACAATTAATTTCCGTTAAAGGATTAACAATGGGGCTCGTAGTTCACTTAAACTTGAAGAACAAAAAATTGGTGAATGGTACTGTTTGGATGCTTTGCATATATGTTTCTTAGACTATATAGAAGCAATATATACAAAGATTTCAACAGTCTAACTGTTCCATTCATTGTTCTACTTGTAGAAACTTACAAATAATTTCCCTTCCATGATTATCAATGGGGCTCGTTGTTCACTTAAACTTGAAGAACAAAAAATTGGCGAATGTTACTGTTTGGATACTTTGCATACAGGTTTCCTAGACTATATAGAAGCAACATATACAATGATTTCTACCGTCTACCTGTTCCATTCATTGTTCTACTTGTCGAAAGTTACAAATAATTTCCGTTAAAGGATTAACAATGGGGCTCGTAGTTCACTTAAACTTGAAGAACAAAAAATTGGCGAATGTTACTGTTTGGATGCTTTGCATATATGTTTCTTAGACTATATAGATGCAATATATATAAAGATTTCATCCGTCTACCTGTTCCATTCATTGTTCTACTTGTCGAAATTTACAAATAATTTCCTTTAAAGGATTAACAATGGGGCTCGTAGTTCACTTAAACTTGAAGAACAAAAAATTGGCGAATAGTACTGTTTGGATGCTTTGCATATATGTTTCTTAGACTATATAAAAGCAATATATACAAAGATTTCAACCGTCTACCTGTTCCATTCATTTTTCAACTTGTCGAAATTTACAAATAATTTCCTTTAAAGGATTAACAATGGGGCTGGTAGTTCACTTAAACTTGAAGAACAAAAAATTGGCGAATGGTACTGTTTGGATGCTTTGCATATATGTTTCTTAGACTATATAAAATCAATATATACAAAGATTTCAACCGTCTACCTGTTCCATTCATTGTTCTACTTGTCGAAATTTACATATAATTTCCTTTAAAGGATTAACAATGGGGCTCGTACTTCACTGAAACTTGAAGAACAAAAAATTGGCGAATTGTACTGTTTGGATGCTTTGCATATATGTTTCTCAGACTATATAGATGCAATATATACAAAGATTTCATCCGTCTACCTGTTCCATTCATTGTTCTACTTGTCGAAAGTTACAAATAATTTCCGTTAAAGGATTAACAATGGGGATCATAGTTCACTTACACTTAAGAACAAAAAATTAGCGAATGGCACTGTTTGGATGCTTTGCATATATGTTTCTTAGACTATATAGAAGCAATATATACAAAGTTCTCAACCGTCTACCTGTTCCATTCATTGTTCTACTTGTCGAATGTTACAAATAATTTCCGATAAAGGATTAACCATTGGGGCTCATTGTTCACTTATACTTGAAGAACAAAAAATTGGCGAATTGTACTGTTTGGATTCTTTGCATATATGTTTCTTAGACTATATTGCAGCAATATATACAATGATTTCAACAATCTACCTGTTCCATTCATTGTTCTACTTGTCGAAATTTACAAATAATTTCCTTTAAAGGATTAACAATGGGGCTCGTTGTTCACTTAAACTTGAAGAACAAAAAATTGGCGAATGGTACTGTTTGGATGCTTTGCATAAATGTTTCTTAGACTATATAGATGCAATATATACAATGATTTCAACCGTCTACCTGTTCTATTCATTGTTCTACTTGTCGAAAGTTACAAATAATTTCTGTTAAAGAATTAACAATGGGAATCGTAGTTCACTTAAACTTGAAGAACAAAAAATTGGCGAATTGTATTGTTTGGATGCTTTGCATATATGTTTCTTAGACTATATAGAAGCAATATATAGAAAGATTTCACCCGTCTACCTGTTCTATTCATTGTTCTACTTGTAGAAAGTTACAAATAATTTCCGATAAAGGATTAACAATGGGGCTCATTGTTCACTTAAACTTGAAGAACAAAAAATTGGAGAAATGTACTGTTTGGATGCTTTGCATATATGTTTCTTAGACTACATAGAAGCAATATATACAACGAATCCAACCGTCTACCTGTTCCATTCATTGTTCTACTTGTAGAATGTTACAATTAATTTACGTTAAAGGTTTAACAATGGGGCTCGTAGTTCACTTAAACTTGAAGATAAAAAATTGGCGAATTGTACTGTTCGGATGCTTTGCATATAAGTTTCTTAGACTATATAGAAGCAATATATAGAAAGATTTCACCTGTCTACCTGTTCTATTCATTGTTCTACTTGTAGAAAGTTACAAATAATTTCCGATAAAGGATTAACAATGGGGCTCATTGTTCACTTAATCTTGAAGAACAAAAAATTGGCGAATGGGACTGTTTGGATGCTTTGGATATATGTTTTTTAGACTATATGGAAGCAATATATTCAAAGATTTCAACCGTCTACGTGTTCCAATCATTGTTCTACTTGTCGAAATTTACAAATAATTTCCTTTAAAGGATTAACAATGGGGCTCGTTGTTCACTTAAACTTGAAGAACAATATATTGGCGAATTGTACTGTTTGGATGCTTTGCATATATGTTTCTTAGACTATATAGAAGCAATATATACAATGATTTCAACCGTCTACCTGTTCCATTCATTGTTCTACTTGTCGAAAATTACAAATAATTTCCGATAAAGGATTAACCATTGGGGCTTGTTGTTCACTTAAACTTGAAGAACAATAAATTGGCGAATTGTACTGTTAGGATGCTTTGCACGTATGTTTCTTAGACTATATAGAAGCAATATATACAAAGATTTCAACTGTCTACCTGTTCCATTCATTGTTCTACTTGTCGAAAGTTACAAATAATTTCCGATAAAGGATTAACCATTGGGGCTCATTGTTCACTTAAACTTGAAGAACAATAAATTGGCGAATGGTACTGTTTGGATGCTTTGCATATATGTTTCTTAGATTATATAGAAGCAATATATACAAAGATTTCAACCGTCTACGTGTTCCATTCATTGTTCTACTTGTCGAAAGTTACAAATAATTTCCTTTAAAGGATTAACAATGGGGCTCGTTGTTCACTTAAACTTGAAGAACAATAAATTGGCGAATTGTACTGTTTCGATGCTTTGCATATATGTTTCTTAGACTATATAGAAGCAATATATACAAAGAATTCAACCGTCTACCTGTTCTATTCATTGTTCTACTTGTCGAAAGTTACAAATAATTTCCGATAAAGGATTAACAATGGGGCTCGTAGTTCACTTAAACTTGAAGAACAAGAAATTGGCGTATTGTACTGTTTGGATGCTTTGCATATATGTTTCTTAGACTATATAGAAGCAATATATACAATTATTTCAACCGTCTACCTGATCCATTTATTGTTCTACTTGTCGAAATTTACAAATAATTTCCTTTAAAGGATTAACAATGTGGCTCGTAGTTCACTTAAACTTGAAGAACAAAAAATTTGGGGAAGTGTACTCTTTGCATGCTTTGCATATATGTTTCTTAGACTATTTAGAAGCAATATATAGAAAGATTTCAACCGTCTACCTGTTCCATTCATTGTTCTACTTGTCGAAAGTTACAAATAATTTCCGATAAAGGATTAACAATGGGTCTCATTGTTCACTTAAACTTGAAGAACAAAAAATTGGCGAATGGTACTGTTTGGATGCTTTGCATATATGTTTCTAAGACTATATAGACGCAATATATACAAGGATTTCAACCGTCTACCTGTTCCATTCATTGTTCTACTTGTCGAAAGTTGCAAATAATTTCCGATAAAGGATTAACCAATGGAGCTCATTGTTCACTTAAACTTGAAAAACAAAAAATTGGCGAATTGTACTGTTTGGATCCTTTGCATATATGTTTCTTAGACTATATAGACGCAATATATACAAAGATTTCAACAGTCTACGTGTTCCAATCATTGTTCTACTTGTCGAAATTTACAAATAATTTCCTTTAAAGGATTAACAATGGGGCTCGTTGTTCACTTAAACTTGAAGAACAATAAATTGGCGAATTGTACTGTTTAGATGCTTTGCATATATGTTTCTTAGACTATATAGAAGCAATATATACAAAGAATTCAACCGTCTACCTGTTCCATTCATTGTTCTACTTGTCGAAAGTTACAAATAATTTCCTTTAAAGGATTAACAATGGGGCTCGTTGTTCACTTAAACTTGAAGAACAATAAATTGGCGAATTGTACTGTTTCGATGCTTTGCATATATGTTTCTTAGACTATATAGAAGCAATATATACAAAGAATTCAACCGTCTACCTGTTCCATTCATTGTTCTACTTGTCGAAAGTTACAAATAATTTCCGATAAAGGATTAACAATGGGGCTCGTAGTTCACTTAAACTTGAAGAACAAGAAATTGGCGTATTGTACTGTTTGGATGCTTTGCATATATGTTTCTTAGACTATATAGAAGCAATATATACAATGGTTTCAACCGTCTACCTGTTCCATTCATTGTTCTACTTGTCGAAAATTACAAATAATTTCCGATAAAGGATTAACCATTGGTTCTTGTTGTTCACTTAAACTTGAAGAACAATAAATTGGCGAATTGTACTGTTAGGATGCTTTGCACGTATGTTTCTTAGACTATATAGAAGCAATATATACAAAGATTTCAACTGTCTACCTGTTCCATTCATTGTTCTACTTGTCGAAAGTTACAAATAATTTCCGATAAAGGATTAACCATTGGGGCTCATTGTTCACTTAAACTTGAGGAACAAAAAATTGGCGAATTGTTCTGTTTGGACGCTATGCATATATGTTTCTTAGACTATATAGAAGCAATATATACAAAGATTTCAACCGTCTACCTGTTCCATTCACTGTTCTACTTGTCGAAAATTACAAATAATTTCCGATAAATGATTAACCATTGGGGCTCGTTGTTCACTTGAACTTGAAGAACAATAAATTGGCGAATGGTACTGTTTGGATGCTTTGCATATATGTTTCTTAGATTATATAGAAGCAATATATACAAAGATTTCAACCGTCTACCTGTTCCATTCATTGTTCTACTTGTCGAAAGTTACAAATAATTTCCGATAAAGGAGTAACAATGGGGCTCATTGTTCACTTAAACTTGAAGGACAAAAAATTGGCGAATTGTACTGTTTGGATGCTTTGCATATATGTTTCTTAGACTATATGGAAGCAATATATACAAAGATTTCAACCGTCTACGTGTTCCAATCATTGTTCTACTTGTAGAAAGTTACAATTAATTTCCGTTAAAGTATTAACAATGGGGCTCGTAGTTCACTTAAACTTGAAGACCAAAAAATTGGCGAATTGCACTGTTTGGATGCTTTGCATATATGTTTCGTAGATTATATAGAAGCAATATATACAATTATTTCAACCGTCTACCTGATCCATTTATAGTTCTACTTGTCGAAATTTACAAATAATTTCCTTTAAAGGATTAACAATGTGGCTCGTAGTTCACTTAAACTTGAAGAACAAAAAATTTCGGGAAGTGTACTGTTTGGATGCTTTGCATATATGTTTCTTAGACTATTTAGAAGCAATATATAGAAAGATTTCACCCGTCTACCTGTTCCATTCATTGTTCTACTTGTCGAAAGTTACAAATAATTTCCGATAAAGGATTAACAATGGGTCTCATTGTTCACTTAAACTTGAAGAACAAAAAATTGGCGAATGGTACTGTTTGGATGCTTTGCATATATGTTTCTAAGACTATATAGACGCAATATATACAAGGATTTCAACCGTCTACCTGTTCCATTCATTGTTCTACTTGTCGAAAGTTACAAATAATTACCGATAAAGGATTAACCATTGGGGCTCATTGTTAACTTAAACTTGAGGAACAACAAATTGGCGAATTGTACTGTTTGTATGCTTTGCATATATGTTTCTTAGACTATATAGAAGCAATATATACAAAGATTTCAACCGTCTACATGTTCCATTCATTGTTCTACTTGTCGAAAGTTACAAATTATTTCCGATAAAGGATTAACAATGGGTCTCATTGTTCACTTAAACTTGACGATCAAAAAATTGGCGAATGGTACTGTTTGGATGCTTTGCATATATGTTTCTAAGACTATATAGACGAAATATATACAAGGATTTCAACTGTCTACCTGTTCCATTCATTGTTCTACTTGTCGAAAGTTACAAATAATTACCGATAAAGGATTAACCATTGGGGCTCATTGATCACTTAAACTTGAAGAACAAAAAATGGGCGATTTGTACTGTTTGGATGTTTTGCATATATGTTCCTTAGACTATATGGAAGCAATATATACAATGATTTCAACCGTCTACCTATTCCATTCATTGTTCTACTTGTCGAAATTTACAAATAATTTCCTTTAAAGGATTAACAATGGGGCTCGCTGTACACTTAAACTTGGAGAACAATGAATTGGCGAATTGTACTGTTTGGATGCTTTGCATATATGTTTCTTAGACTATATAGAAGCAATATATACAATGATTTCAACCGTCTACCTATTCCATTCATTGTTCTACTTGCCGAAATTTACAAATAATTTCCTTTAAAGGATTAACAATGGGGCTCGTTGTTCACTTAAACTTGAAGAACAAAAAATTGGCGAATGGTACTGTTTGGATGCTTTGCATATATGTTTCTTAGACTATATAGAAGCAATATATACAAAGATTTCAACCGTCTACCTGTTCCATTCATTGTTCTACTTGTCGAAAGTTACAAATAATTTCCGATAACGGATTAACCATTGGGGCTCATTGTTCACTTAAACTTGAAGAACAAAAAATTGGCGAATTGTACTGTTTGGATGCTTTGCATATATGTTTCTTAGACTATATAGAAGCAATATATACAAAGATTTCAACCGTCTACCTGTTCCATTCATTGTTCTACTTGTCGAAAGTTAGAAATAATTTCCGATAAATGATTAACCATTGGGGCTCGTTGTTCACTTAAACTTGAAGAACAATAAATTGGCGAATGGTACTGTTTGGATGCTTTGCATATATGTTTCTTAGACTATATAGAAGCAATATATACAATGGTTTCAACCGTCTACCTGTTCCATTCATTGTTCTACTTGTCGAAAATTACAAATAATTTCCGATAAAGGATTAACCATTGGTTCTTGTTGTTCACTTAAACTTGAAGAACAATAAATTGGCGAATTGTACTGTTAGGATGCTTTGCACGTATGTTTCTTAGACTATATAGAAGCAATATATACAAAGATTTCAACTGTCTACCTGTTCCATTCATTGTTCTACTTGTCGAAAGTTACAAATAATTTCCGATAAAGGATTAACCATTGGGGCTCATTGTTCACTTAAACTTGAGGAACAAAAAATTGGCGAATTGTTCTGTTTGGACGCTATGCATATATGTTTCTTAGACTATATAGAAGCAATATATACAAAGATTTCAACCGTCTACCTGTTCCATTCACTGTTCTACTTGTCGAAAATTACAAATAATTTCCGATAAATGATTAACCATTGGGGCTCGTTGTTCACTTGAACTTGAAGAACAATAAATTGGCGAATGGTACTGTTTGGATGCTTTGCATATATGTTTCTTAGATTATATAGAAGCAATATATACAAAGATTTCAACCGTCTACCTGTTCCATTCATTGTTCTACTTGTCGAAAGTTACAAATAATTTCCGATAAAGGAGTAACAATGGGGCTCATTGTTCACTTAAACTTGAAGGACAAAAAATTGGCGAATTGTACTGTTTGGATGCTTTGCATATATGTTTCTTAGACTATATGGAAGCAATATATACAAAGATTTCAACCGTCTACGTGTTCCAATCATTGTTCTACTTGTAGAAAGTTACAATTAATTTCCGTTAAAGTATTAACAATGGGGATCGTAGTTCACTTAAACTTGAAGACCAAAAAATTGGCGAATTGTACTGTTTGGATCCTTTGCATATATGTTTCTTAGACTATATAGACGCAATATATACAAAGATTTCAACAGTCTATGTGTTCCAATCATTGTTCTACTTGTCGAAATTTACAAATAATTTCCTTTAAAGGATTAACAATGGGGCTCGTTGTTCACTTAAACTTGAAGAACAATAAATTGGCGAATTGTACTGTTTGGATGCTTTGCATATATGTTTCTTAGACTATATAGAAGCAATATATACAAAGAATTCAACCGTCTACCTGTTCCATTCATTGTTTTACTTGTCGAAAGTTACAAATAATTTCCTTTAAAGGATTAACAATGGGGCTCGTTGTTCACTTAAACTTGAAGAACAATAAATTGGCGAATTGTACTGTTTCGATGCTTTGCATATATGTTTCTTAGACTACATAGAAGCAATATATACAAAGAATTCAACCGTCTACCTGTTCCATTCATTGTTCTACTTGTCGAAAGTTACAAATAATTTCCTTTAAAGGATTAACAATGGGGCTCGTTGTTCACTTAAACTTGAAGAACAATAAATTGGCGAATTGTACTGTTTCGATGCTTTGCATATATGTTTCTTAGACTACATAGAAGCAATATATACAAAGAATTCAACCGTCTACCTGTTCCATTCATTGTTCTACTTGTCGAAAGTTACAAATAATTTCCGATAAATGATTAACCATTGGGGCTCGTTGTTCACTTAAACTTGAAGAACAATAAATTGGCGAATGGTACTGTTTGGATGCTTTGCATATATGTTTCTTAGATTATATAGAAGCAATATATACAAAGATTTCAACCGTCTACCTGTTCCATTCATTGTTCTACTTGTCGAAAGTTACAAATAATTTCCGATAAAGGATTAACAATGGGGCTCATTGTTCACTTAAACTTGAAGGACAAAAAATTGGCGAATTGTACTGTTTGGATGCTTTGCATATATGTTTCTTAGACTATATGGAAGCAATATATACAAAGATTTCAACCGTCTACGTGTTCCAATCATTGTTCTACTTGTAGAAAGTTACAATTAATTTCCGTTAAAGTATTAACAATGGGGCTCGTAGTTCACTTAAACTTGAAGACCAAAAAATTGGCGAATTGCACTGTTTGGATGCTTTGCATATATGTTTCGTAGATTATATAGAAGCAATATATACAATTATTTCAACCGTCTACCTGATCCATTTATAGTTCTACTTGTCGAAATTTACAAATAATTTCCTTTAAAGGATTAACAATGTGGCTCGTAGTTCACTTAAACTTGAAGAACAAAAAATTTGGGGAAGTGTACTGTTTGGATGCTTTGCATATATGTTTCTTAGACTATTTAGAAGCAATATATAGAAAGATTTCACCCGTCTACCTGTTCCATTCATTGTTCTACTTGTCGAAAGTTACAAATAATTTCCGATAAAGGATTAACAATGGGTCTCATTGTTCACTTAAACTTGAAGAACAAAAAATTGGCGAATGGTACTGTTTGGATGCTTTGCATATATGTTTCTAAGACTATATAGACGCAATATATACAAGGATTTCAACCGTCTACCTGTTCCATTCATTGTTCTACTTGTCGAAAGTTACAAATAATTACCGATAAAGGATTAACCATTGGGGCTCATTGTTCACTTAAACTTGAGGAACAACAAATTGGCGAATTGTACTGTTTGTATGCTTTGCATATATGTTTCTTAGACTATATAGAAGCAATATATACAAAGATTTCAACCATCTACATGTTCCATTCATTGTTCTACTTGTCGAAAGTTACAAATTATTTCCGATAAAGGATTAACAATGGGTCTCATTGTTCACTTAAACTTGACGATCAAAAAATTGGCGAATGGTACTGTTTGGATGCTTTGCATATATGTTTCTAAGACTATATAGACGAAATATATACAAGGATTTCAACTGTCTACCTGTTCCATTCATTGTTCTACTTGTCGAAAGTTACAAATAATTACCGATAAAGGATTAACCATTGGGGCTCGTTGTTCACTTGAACTTGAAGAACAATAAATTGGCGAATGGTACTGTTTGGATGCTTTGCATATATGTTTCTTAGACTATATAGAAGCAATATATACAAAGATTTCAACCGTCTACCTGTTCCATTCATTGTTCTACTTGTCGAAAGTTACAAATAATTTCCGATAAAGGAGTAACAATGGGGCTCATTGTTCACTTAAACTTGAAGGACAAAAAAGTGGCGAATTGTACTGTTTGGATGCTTTGCATATATGTTTCTTCGACTATATGGAAGCAATATATACAAAGATTTCAACCGTCTACGTGTTCCAATCATTGTTCTACTTGTAGAAAGTTACAATTAATTTCCGTTAAAGTATTAACAATGGGGCTCGTAGTTCACTTAAACTTGAAGACCAAAAAATTGGCGAATTGTACTGTTTGGATCCTTTGCATATATGTTTCTTAGACTATATAGACGCAATATATACAAAGATTTCAACAGTCTACGTGTTCCAATCATTGTTCTACTTGTCGAAATTTACAAATAATTTCCTTTAAAGGATTAACAATGGGGCTCGTTGTTCACTTAAACTTGAAGAACAATAAATTGGCGAATTGTACTGTTTGGATGCTTTGCATATATGTTTCTTAGACTATATAGAAGCAATATATACAAAGAATTCAACCGTCTACCTGTTCCATTCATTGTTCTACTTGTCGAAAGTTACAAATAATTTCCTTTAAAGGATTAACAATGGGGCTCGTTGTTCACTTAAACTTGAAGAACAATAAATTGGCGAATTGTACTGTTTCGATGCTTTGCATATATGTTTCTTAGACTACATAGAAGCAATATATACAAAGAATTCAACCGTCTACCTGTTCCATTCATTGTTCTACTTGTCGAAAGTTACAAATAATTTCCGATAAATGATTAACCATTGGGGCTCGTTGTTCACTTAAACTTGAAGAACAATAAATTGGCGAATGGTACTGTTTGGATGCTTTGCATATATGTTTCTTAGATTATATAGAAGCAATATATACAAAGATTTCAACCGTCTACCTGTTCCATTCATTGTTCTACTTGTCGAAAGTTACAAATAATTTCCGATAAAGGATTAACAATGGGGCTCATTGTTCACTTAAACTTGAAGGACAAAAAATTGGCGAATTGTACTGTTTGGATGCTTTGCATATATGTTTCTTAGACTATATGGAAGCAATATATACAAAGATTTCAACCGTCTACGTGTTCCAATCATTGTTCTACTTGTAGAAAGTTACAATTAATTTCCGTTAAAGTATTAACAATGGGGCTCGTAGTTCACTTAAACTTGAAGACCAAAAAATTGGCGAATTGCACTGTTTGGATGCTTTGCATTTTTGTTTCGTAGATTATATAGAAGCAATATATACAAAGATTTCAACCGTCTACCTGTTCCATTCATTGTTCTACATGTCGAAAGTTACAAATAATTTCCGATAACGGATTAACCATTGGGGCTCATTGTTCACTTAAACTTGAAGAACAAAAAATTGGCGAATTGTACTGTTTGGATGCTTTGCATATATGTTTCTTAGACTATATAGAAGCAATATATACAAAGATTTCAACCGTCTACCTGTTCCATTCATTGTTCTACTTGTCGAAAGTTAGAAATAATTTCCGATAAATGATTAACCATTGGGGCTCGTTGTTCACTTAAACTTGAAGAACAATAAATTGGCGAATGGTACTGTTTGGATGCTTTGCATATATGTTTCTTAGACTATATAGAAGCAATATATACAATGGTTTCAACCGTCTACCTGTTCCATTCATTGTTCTACTTGTCGAAAATTACAAATAATTTCCGATAAAGGATTAACCATTGGTTCTTGTTGTTCACTTAAACTTGAAGAACAATAAATTGGCGAATTGTACTGTTAGGATGCTTTGCACGTATGTTTCTTAGACTATATAGAAGCAATATATACAAAGATTTCAACTGTCTACCTGTTCCATTCATTGTTCTACTTGTCGAAAGTTACAAATAATTTCCGATAAAGGATTAACCATTGGGGCTCATTGTTCACTTAAACTTGAGGAACAAAAAATTGGCGAATTGTTCTGTTTGGACGCTATGCATATATGTTTCTTAGACTATATAGAAGCAATATATACAAAGATTTCAACCGTCTACCTGTTCCATTCACTGTTCTACTTGTCGAAAATTACAAATAATTTCCGATAAATGATTAACCATTGGGGCTCGTTGTTCACTTGAACTTGAAGAACAATAAATTGGCGAATGGTACTGTTTGGATGCTTTGCATATATGTTTCTTAGATTATATAGAAGCAATATATACAAAGATTTCAACCGTCTACCTGTTCCATTCATTGTTCTACTTGTCGAAAGTTACAAATAATTTCCGATAAAGGAGTAACAATGGGGCTCATTGTTCACTTAAACTTGAAGGACAAAAAATTGGCGAATTGTACTGTTTGGATGCTTTGCATATATGTTTCTTAGACTATATGGAAGCAATATATACAAAGATTTCAACCGTCTACGTGTTCCAATCATTGTTCTACTTGTAGAAAGTTACAATTAATTTCCGTTAAAGTATTAACAATGGGGCTCGTAGTTCACTTAAACTTGAAGACCAAAAAATTGGCGAATTGTACTGTTTGGATCCTTTGCATATATGTTTCTTAGACTATATAGACGCAATATATACAAAGATTTCAACAGTCTACGTGTTCCAATCATTGTTCTACTTGTCGAAATTTACAAATAATTTCCTTTAAAGGATTAACAATGGGGCTCGTTGTTCACTTAAACTTGAAGAACAATAAATTGGCGAATTGTACTGTTTGGATGCTTTGCATATATGTTTCTTAGACTATATAGAAGCAATATATACAAAGAATTCAACCGTCTACCTGTTCCATTCATTGTTCTACTTGTCGAAAGTTACAAATAATTTCCTTTAAAAGATTAACAATGGGGCTCGTTGTTCACTTAAACTTGAAGAACAATAAATTGGCGAATTGTACTGTTTCGATGCTTTGCATATATGTTTCTTAGACTACATAGAAGCAATATATACAAAGAATTCAACCGTCTACCTGTTCCATTCATTGTTCTACTTGTCGAAAGTTACAAATAATTTCCTTTAAAGGATTAACAATGGGGCTCGTTGTTCACTTAAACTTGAAGAACAATAAATTGGCGAATTGTACTGTTTCGATGCTTTGCATATATGTTTCTTAGACTACATAGAAGCAATATATACAAAGAATTCAACCGTCTACCTGTTCCATTCATTGTTCTACTTGTCGAAAGTTACAAATAATTTCCGATAAATGATTAACCATTGGGGCTCGTTGTTCACTTAAACTTGAAGAACAATAAATTGGCGAATGGTACTGTTTGGATGCTTTGCATATATGTTTCTTAGATTATATAGAAGCAATATATACAAAGATTTCAACCGTCTACCTGTTCCATTCATTGTTCTACTTGTCGAAAGTTACAAATAATTTCCGATAAAGGATTAACAATGGGGCTCATTGTTCACTTAAACTTGAAGGACAAAAAATTGGCGAATTGTACTGTTTGGATGCTTTGCATATATGTTTCTTAGACTATATGGAAGCAATATATACAAAGATTTCAACCGTCTACGTGTTCCAATCATTGTTCTACTTGTAGAAAGTTACAATTAATTTCCGTTAAAGTATTAACAATGGGGCTCGTAGTTCACTTAAACTTGAAGACCAAAAAATTGGCGAATTGCACTGTTTGGATGCTTTGCATATATGTTTCGTAGATTATATAGAAGCAATATATACAATTATTTCAACCGTCTACCTGATCCATTTATAGTTCTACTTGTCGAAATTTACAAATAATTTCCTTTAAAGGATTAACAATGTGGCTCGTAGTTCACTTAAACTTGAAGAACAAAAAATTTGGGGAAGTGTACTGTTTGGATGCTTTGCATATATGTTTCTTAGACTATTTAGAAGCAATATATAGAAAGATTTCACCCGTCTACCTGTTCCATTCATTGTTCTACTTGTCGAAAGTTACAAATAATTTCCGATAAAGGATTAACAATGGGTCTCATTGTTCACTTAAACTTGAAGAACAAAAAATTGGCGAATGGTACTGTTTGGATGCTTTGCATATATGTTTCTAAGACTATATAGACGCAATATATACAAGGATTTCAACCGTCTACCTGTTCCATTCATTGTTCTACTTGTCGAAAGTTACAAATAATTACCGATAAAGGATTAACCATTGGGGCTCATTGTTCACTTAAACTTGAGGAACAACAAATTGGCGAATTGTACTGTTTGTATGCTTTGCATATATGTTTCTTAGACTATATAGAAGCAATATATACAAAGATTTCAACCATCTACATGTTCCATTCATTGTTCTACTTGTCGAAAGTTACAAATTATTTCCGATAAAGGATTAACAATGGGTCTCATTGTTCACTTAAACTTGACGATCAAAAAATTGGCGAATGGTACTGTTTGGATGCTTTGCATATATGTTTCTAAGACTATATAGACGAAATATATACAAGGATTTCAACTGTCTACCTGTTTCATTCATTGTTCTACTTGTCGAAAGTTACAAATAATTACCGATAAAGGATTAACCATTGGGGCTCGTTGTTCACTTGAACTTGAAGAACAATAAATTGGCGAATGGTACTGTTTGGATGCTTTGCATATATGTTTCTTAGATTATATAGAAGCAATATATACAAAGATTTCAACCGTCTACCTGTTCCATTCATTGTTCTACTTGTCGAAAGTTACAAATAATTTCCGATAAAGGAGTAACAATGGGGCTCATTGTTCACTTAAACTTGAAGGACAAAAAAGTGGCGAATTGTACTGTTTGGATGCTTTGCATATATGTTTCTTAGACTATATGGAAGCAATATATACAAAGATTTCAACCGTCTACGTGTTCCAATCATTGTTCTACTTGTAGAAAGTTACAATTAATTTCCGTTAAAGTATTAACAATGGGGCTCGTAGTTCACTTAAACTTGAAGACCAAAAAATTGGCGAATTGTACTGTTTGGATCCTTTGCATATATGTTTCTTAGACTATATAGACGCAATATATACAAAGATTTCAACAGTCTACGTGTTCCAATCATTGTTCTACTTGTCGAAATTTACAAATAATTTCCTTTAAAGGATTAACAATGGGGCTCGTTGTTCACTTAAACTTGAAGAACAATAAATTGGCGAATTGTACTGTTTGGATGCTTTGCATATATGTTTCTTAGACTATATAGAAGCAATATATACAAAGAATTCAACCGTCTACCTGTTCCATTCATTGTTCTACTTGTCGAAAGTTACAAATAATTTCCTTTAAAGGATTAACAATGGGGCTCGTTGTTCACTTAAACTTGAAGAACAATAAATTGGCGAATTGTACTGTTTCGATGCTTTGCATATATGTTTCTTAGACTACATAGAAGCAATATGTACAAAGAATTCAACCGTCTACCTGTTCCATTCATTGTTCTACTTGTCGAAAGTTACAAATAATTTCCGATAAATGATTAACCATTGGGGCTCGTTGTTCACTTAAACTTGAAGAACAATAAATTGGCGAATGGTACTGTTTGGATGCTTTGCATATATGTTTCTTAGATTATATAGAAGCAATATATACAAAGATTTCAACCGTCTACCTGTTCCATTCATTGTTCTACTTGTCGAAAGTTACAATTAATTTCCGTTAAAGTATTAACAATGGGGCTCGTAGTTCACTTAAACTTGAAGACCAAAAAATTGGCGAATTGCACTGTTTGGATGCTTTGCATATATGTTTCGTAGATTATATAGAAGCAATATATACAATTATTTCAACCGTCTACCTGATCCATTTATAGTTCTACTTGTCGAAATTTACAAATAATTTCCTTTAAAGGATTAACAATGTGGCTCGTAGTTCACTTAAACTTGAAGAACAAAAAATTTGGGGAAGTGTACTGTTTGGATGCTTTGCATATATGTTTCTTAGACTATTTAGAAGCAATATATAGAAAGATTTCACCCGTCTACCTGTTCCATTCATTGTTCTACTTGTCGAAAGTTACAAATAATTTCCGATAAAGGATTAACAATGGGTCTCATTGTTCACTTAAACTTGAAGAACAAAAAATTGGCGAATGGTACTGTTTGGATGCTTTGCATATATGTTTCTAAGACTATATAGACGCAATATATACAAGGATTTCAACCGTCTACCTGTTCCATTCATTGTTCTACTTGTCGAAAGTTACAAATAATTACCGATAAAGGATTAACCATTGGGGCTCATTGTTCACTTAAACTTGAGGAACAACAAATTGGCGAATTGTACTGTTTGTATGCTTTGCATATATGTTTCTTAGACTATATAGAAGCAATATATACAAAGATTTCAACCGTCTACATGTTCCATTCATTGTTCTACATGTCGAAAGTTACAAATTATTTCCGATAAAGGATTAACAATGGGTCTCATTGTTCACTTAAACTTGACGATCAAAAAATTGGCGAATGGTACTGTTTGGATGCTTTGCATATATGTTTCTAAGACTATATAGACGAAATATATACAAGGATTTCAACTGTCTACCTGTTCCATTCATTGTTCTACTTGTCGAAAGTTACAAATAATTACCGATAAAGGATTAACCATTGGGGCTCATTGATCACTTAAACTTGAAGAACAAAAAATGGGCGATTTGTACTGTTTGGATGTTTTGCATATATGTTTCTTAGACTATATGGAAGCAATATATACAATGATTTCAACCGTCTACCTATTCCATTCATTGTTCTACTTGTCGAAATTTACAAATAATTTCCTTTAAAGGATTAACAATGGGGCTCGTTGTACACTTAAACTTGGAGAACAATGAATTGGCGAATTGTACTGTTTGGATGCTTTGCATATATGTTTCTTAGACTATATAGAAGCAATATATACAATGATTTCAACCGTCTACCTATTCCATTCATTGTTCTACATGCCGAAATTTACAAATAATTTCCTTTAAAGGATTAACAATGGGGCTCGTTGTTCACTTAAACTTGAAGAACAAAAAATTGGCGAATGGTACTGTTTGGATGCTTTGCATATATGTTTCTTAGACTATATAGAAGCAATATATACAAAGATTTCAACCGTCTACCTGTTCCATTCATTGTTCTACTTGTCGAAAGTTACAAATAATTTCCGATAACGGATTAACCATTGGGGCTCGTTGTTCACTTGAACTTGAAGAACAATAAATTGGCGAATGGTACTGTTTGGATGCTTTGCATATATGTTTCTTAGATTATATAGAAGCAATATATACAAAGATTTCAACCGTCTACCTGTTCCATTCATTGTTCTACTTGTCGAAAGTTACAAATAATTTCCGATAAAGGAGTAACAATGGGGCTCATTGTTCACTTAAACTTGAAGGACAAAAAAGTGGCGAATTGTACTGTTTGGATGCTTTGCATATATGTTTCTTCGACTATATGGAAGCAATATATACAAAGATTTCAACCGTCTACGTGTTCCAATCATTGTTCTACTTGTAGAAAGTTACAATTAATTTCCGTTAAAGTATTAACAATGGGGCTCGTAGTTCACTTAAACTTGAAGACCAAAAAATTGGCGAATTGTACTGTTTGGATCCTTTGCATATATGTTTCTTAGACTATATAGACGCAATATATACAAAGATTTCAACAGTCTACGTGTTCCAATCATTGTTCTACTTGTCGAAATTTACAAATAATTTCCTTTAAAGGATTAACAATGGGGCTCGTTGTTCACTTAAACTTGAAGAACAATAAATTGGCGAATTGTACTGTTTGGATGCTTTGCATATATGTTTCTTAGACTATATAGAAGCAATATATACAAAGAATTCAACCGTCTACCTGTTCCATTCATTGTTCTACTTGTCGAAAGTTACAAATAATTTCCTTTAAAGGATTAACAATGGGGCTCGTTGTTCACTTAAACTTGAAGAACAATAAATTGGCGAATTGTACTGTTTCGATGCTTTGCATATATGTTTCTTAGACTACATAGAAGCAATATATACAAAGAATTCAACCGTCTACCTGTTCCATTCATTGTTCTACTTGTCGAAAGTTACAAATAATTTCCGATAAATGATTAACCATTGGGGCTCGTTGTTCACTTAAACTTGAAGAACAATAAATTGGCGAATGGTACTGTTTGGATGCTTTGCATATATGTTTCTTAGATTATATAGAAGCAATATATACAAAGATTTCAACCGTCTACCTGTTCCATTCATTGTTCTACTTGTCGAAAGTTAGAAATAATTTCCGATAAATGATTAACCATTGGGGCTCGTTGTTCACTTAAACTTGAAGAACAATAAATTGGCGAATGGTACTGTTTGGATGCTTTGCATATATGTTTCTTAGACTATATAGAAGCAATATATACAATGGTTTCAACCGTCTACCTGTTCCATTCATTGTTCTACTTGTCGAAAATTACAAATAATTTCCGATAAAGGATTAACCATTGGTTCTTGTTGTTCACTTAAACTTGAAGAACAATAAATTGGCGAATTGTACTGTTAGGATGCTTTGCACGTATGTTTCTTAGACTATATAGAAGCAATATATACAAAGATTTCAACTGTCTACCTGTTCCATTCATTGTTCTACTTGTCGAAAGTTACAAATAATTTCCGATACAGGATTAACCATTGGGGCTCATTGTTCACTTAAACTTGAGGAACAAAAAATTGGCGAATTGTTCTGTTTGGACGCTATGCATATATGTTTCTTAGACTATATAGAAGCAATATATACAAAGATTTCAACCGTCTACCTGTTCCATTCACTGTTCTACTTGTCGAAAATTACAAATAATTTCCGATAAATGATTAACCATTGGGGCTCGTTGTTCACTTGAACTTGAAGAACAATAAATTGGCGAATGGTACTGTTTGGATGCTTTGCATATATGTTTCTTAGATTATATAGAAGCAATATATACAAAGATTTCAACCGTCTACCTGTTCCATTCATTGTTGTACTTGTCGAAAGTTACAAATAATTTCCGATAAAGGAGTAACAATGGGGCTCATTGTTCACTTAAACTTGAAGGACAAAAAATTGGCGAATTGTACTGTTTGGATGCTTTGCATATATGTTTCTTAGACTATATGGAAGCAATATATACAAAGATTTCAACCGTCTACGTGTTCCAATCATTGTTCTACTTGTAGAAAGTTACAATTAATTTCCGTTAAAGTATTAACAATGGGGCTCGTAGTTCACTTAAACTTGAAGACCAAAAAATTGGCGAATTGTACTGTTTGGATCCTTTGCATATATGTTTCTTAGACTATATAGACGCAATATATACAAAGATTTCAACAGTCTACGTGTTCCAATCATTGTTCTACTTGTCGAAATTTACAAATAATTTCCTTTAAAGGATTAACAATGGGGCTCGTTGTTCACTTAAACTTGAAGAACAATAAATTGGCGAATTGTACTGTTTGGATGCTTTGCATATATGTTTCTTAGACTATATAGAAGCAATATATACAAAGAATTCAACCGTCTACCTGTTCCATTCATTGTTCTACTTGTCGAAAGTTACAAATAATTTCCTTTAAAAGATTAACAATGGGGCTCGTTGTTCACTTAAACTTGAAGAACAATAAATTGGCGAATTGTACTGTTTCGATGCTTTGCATATATGTTTCTTAGACTACATAGAAGCAATATATACAAAGAATTCAACCGTCTACCTGTTCCATTCATTGTTCTACTTGTCGAAAGTTACAAATAATTTCCTTTAAAGGATTAACAATGGGGCTCGTTGTTCACTTAAACTTGAAGAACAATAAATTGGCGAATTGTACTGTTTCGATGCTTTGCATATATGTTTCTTAGACTACATAGAAGCAATATATACAAAGAATTCAACCGTCTACCTGTTCCATTCATTGTTCTACTTGTCGAAAGTTACAAATAATTTCCTTTAAAGGATTAACAATGGGGCTCGTTGTTCACTTAAACTTGAAGAACAATAAATTGGCGAATTGTACTGTTTCGATGCTTTGCATATATGTTTCTTAGACTACATAGAAGCAATATATACAAAGAATTCAACCGTCTACCTGTTCCATTCATTGTTCTACTTGTCGAAAGTTACAAATAATTTCCGATAAATGATTAACCATTGGGGCTCGTTGTTCACTTAAACTTGAAGAACAATAAATTGGCGAATGGTACTGTTTGGATGCTTTGCATATATGTTTCTTAGATTATATAGAAGCAATATATACAAAGATTTCAACCGTCTACCTGTTCCATTCATTGTTCTACTTGTCGAAAGTTACAAATAATTTCCGATAAAGGATTAACAATGGGGCTCATTGTTCACTTAAACTTGAAGGACAAAAAATTGGCGAATTGTACTGTTTGGATGCTTTGCATATATGTTTCTTAGACTATATGGAAGCAATATATACAAAGATTTCAACCGTCTACGTGTTCCAATCATTGTTCTACTTGTAGAAAGTTACAATTAATTTCCGTTAAAGTATTAACAATGGGGCTCGTAGTTCACTTAAACTTGAAGACCAAAAAATTGGCGAATTGCACTGTTTGGATGCTTTGCATATATGTTTCGTAGATTATATAGAAGCAATATATACAATTATTTCAACCGTCTACCTGATCCATTTATAGTTCTACTTGTCGAAATTTACAAATAATTTCCTTTAAAGGATTAACAATGTGGCTCGTAGTTCACTTAAACTTGAAGAACAAAAAATTTGGGGAAGTGTACTGTTTGGATGCTTTGCATATATGTTTCTTAGACTATTTAGAAGCAATATATAGAAAGATTTCACCCGTCTACCTGTTCCATTCATTGTTCTACTTGTCGAAAGTTACAAATAATTTCCGATAAAGGATTAACAATGGGTCTCATTGTTCACTTAAACTTGAAGAACAAAAAATTGGCGAATGGTACTGTTTGGATGCTTTGCATATATGTTTCTAAGACTATATAGACGCAATATATACAAGGATTTCAACCGTCTACCTGTTCCATTCATTGTTCTACTTGTCGAAAGTTACAAATAATTACCGATAAAGGATTAACCATTGGGGCTCATTGTTCACTTAAACTTGAGGAACAACAAATTGGCGAATTGTACTGTTTGTATGCTTTGCATATATGTTTCTTAGACTATATAGAAGCAATATATACAAAGATTTCAACCATCTACATGTTCCATTCATTGTTCTACTTGTCGAAAGTTACAAATTATTTCCGATAAAGGATTAACAATGGGTCTCATTGTTCACTTAAACTTGACGATCAAAAAATTGGCGAATGGTACTGTTTGGATGCTTTGCATATATGTTTCTAAGACTATATAGACGAAATATATACAAGGATTTCAACTGTCTACCTGTTCCATTCATTGTTCTACTTGTCGAAAGTTACAAATAATTACCGATAAAGGATTAACCATTGGGGCTCGTTGTTCACTTGAACTTGAAGAACAATAAATTGGCGAATGGTACTGTTTGGATGCTTTGCATATATGTTTCTTAGATTATATAGAAGCAATATATACAAAGATTTCAACCGTCTACCTGTTCCATTCATTGTTCTACTTGTCGAAAGTTACAAATAATTTCCGATAAAGGAGTAACAATGGGGCTCATTGTTCACTTAAACTTGAAGGACAAAAAAGTGGCGAATTGTACTGTTTGGATGCTTTGCATATATGTTTCTTAGACTATATGGAAGCAATATATACAAAGATTTCAACCGTCTACGTGTTCCAATCATTGTTCTACTTGTAGAAAGTTACAATTAATTTCCGTTAAAGTATTAACAATGGGGCTCGTAGTTCACTTAAACTTGAAGACCAAAAAATTGGCGAATTGTACTGTTTGGATCCTTTGCATATATGTTTCTTAGACTATATAGACGCAATATATACAAAGATTTCAACAGTCTACGTGTTCCAATCATTGTTCTACTTGTCGAAATTTACAAATAATTTCCTTTAAAGGATTAACAATGGGGCTCGTTGTTCACTTAAACTTGAAGAACAATAAATTGGCGAATTGTACTGTTTGGATGCTTTGCATATATGTTTCTTAGACTATATAGAAGCAATATATACAAAGAATTCAACCGTCTACCTGTTCCATTCATTGTTCTACTTGTCGAAAGTTACAAATAATTTCCTTTAAAGGATTAACAATGGGGCTCGTTGTTCACTTAAACTTGAAGAACAATAAATTGGCGAATTGTACTGTTTCGATGCTTTGCATATATGTTTCTTAGACTACATAGAAGCAATATATACAAAGAATTCAACCGTCTACCTGTTCCATTCATTGTTCTACTTGTCGAAAGTTACAAATAATTTCCGATAAATGATTAACCATTGGGGCTCGTTGTTCACTTAAACTTGAAGAACAATAAATTGGCGAATGGTACTGTTTGGATGCTTTGCATATATGTTTCTTAGATTATATAGAAGCAATATATACAAAGATTTCAACCGTCTACCTGTTCCATTCATTGTTCTACTTGTCGAAAGTTACAATTAATTTCCGTTAAAGTATTAACAATGGGGCTCGTAGTTCACTTAAACTTGAAGACCAAAAAATTGGCGAATTGCACTGTTTGGATGCTTTGCATATATGTTTCGTAGATTATATAGAAGCAATATATACAATTATATCAACCGTCTACCTGATCCATTTATAGTTCTACTTGTCGAAATTTACAAATAATTTCCTTTAAAGGATTAACAATGTGGCTCGTAGTTCACTTAAACTTGAAGAACAAAAAATTTGGGGAAGTGTACTGTTTGGATGCTTTGCATATATGTTTCTTAGACTATTTAGAAGCAATATATAGAAAGATTTCACCCGTCTACCTGTTCCATTCATTGTTCTACTTGTCGAAAGTTACAAATAATTTCCGATAAAGGATTAACAATGGGTCTCATTGTTCACTTAAACTTGAAGAACAAAAAATTGGCGAATGGTACTGTTTGGATGCTTTGCATATATGTTTCTAAGACTATATAGACGCAATATATACAAGGATTTCAACCGTCTACCTGTTCCATTCATTGTTCTACTTGTCGAAAGTTACAAATAATTACCGATAAAGGATTAACCATTGGGGCTCATTGTTCACTTAAACTTGAGGAACAACAAATTGGCGAATTGTACTGTTTGTATGCTTTGCATATATGTTTCTTAGACTATATAGAAGCAATATATACAAAGATTTCAACCGTCTACATGTTCCATTCATTGTTCTACATGTCGAAAGTTACAAATTATTTCCGATAAAGGATTAACAATGGGTCTCATTGTTCACTTAAACTTGACGATCAAAAAATTGGCGAATGGTACTGTTTGGATGCTTTGCATATATGTTTCTAAGACTATATAGACGAAATATATACAAGGATTTCAACTGTCTACCTGTTCCATTCATTGTTCTACTTGTCGAAAGTTACAAATAATTACCGATAAAGGATTAACCATTGGGGCTCATTGATCACTTAAACTTGAAGAACAAAAAATGGGCGATTTGTACTGTTTGGATGTTTTGCATATATGTTTCTTAGACTATATGGAAGCAATATATACAATGATTTCAACCGTCTACCTATTCCATTCATTGTTCTACTTGTCGAAATTTACAAATAATTTCCTTTAAAGGATTAACAATGGGGCTCGTTGTACACTTAAACTTGGAGAACAATGAATTGGCGAATTGTACTGTTTGGATGCTTTGCATATATGTTTCTTAGACTATATAGAAGCAATATATACAATGATTTCAACCGTCTACCTATTCCATTCATTGTTCTACATGCCGAAATTTACAAATAATTTCCTTTAAAGGATTAACAATGGGGCTCGTTGTTCACTTAAACTTGAAGAACAAAAAATTGGCGAATGGTACTGTTTGGATGCTTTGCATATATGTTTCTTAGACTATATAGAAGCAATATATACAAAGATTTCAACCGTCTACCTGTTCCATTCATTGTTCTACTTGTCGAAAGTTACAAATAATTTCCGATAACGGATTAACCATTGGGGCTCATTGTTCACTTAAACTTGAAGAACAAAAAATTGGCGAATTGTACTGTTTGGATGCTTTGCATATATGTTTCTTAGACTATATAGAAGCAATATATACAAAGATTTCAACCGTCTACCTGTTCCATTCATTGTTCTACTTGTCGAAAGTTAGAAATAATTTCCGATAAATGATTAACCATTGGGGCTCGTTGTTCACTTAAACTTGAAGAACAATAAATTGGCGAATGGTACTGTTTGGATGCTTTGCATATATGTTTCTTAGATTATATAGAAGCAATATATACAAAGATTTCAACCGTCTACCTGTTCCATTCATTGTTCTACTTGTCGAAAGTTACAAATAATTTCCGATAAATGATTAACCATTGGGGCTCGTTGTTCACTTAAACTTGAAGAACAATAAATTGGCGAATGGTACTGTTTGGATGCTTTGCATATATGTTTCTTAGACTATTTAGAAGCAATATATAGAAAGATTTCACCCGTCTACCTGTACTATTCATTGTTCTACTTGTAGAAAGTTACAAATAATTTCCATTTCATGATTATCAATGGGGCTCGCTGTTCACTTAAACTTGAAGATCAAAAAATTGGCAAATGGTATTGTTTGGATGCTTTGCGTACATGTTTCTTAGACTATATGGAAGCAATATATACAAAGATTTCAACAGTCTACGTGTTCCAATCATTGTTCTAGTTGTCGAAATTTACAAATAATTTCCTTTAAAGGATTAACAATGGGGCTCGTTGTTCACTTAAACTTGAAGAACAAAAAATTGGCGAATGGTACTGTTTGGATGCTTTGCATATATGTTTCTCAGACTATATAGAAGCAATATATACAATGATTTCAACCGTCTACCTATTCCATTCATTGTTCTACTTGTCGAAATTTACAAATAATTTCCTTTAAAGGATTAACAATGGGGCTCGTTGTACACTTAAACTTGAAGAACAATGAATTGGCGAATTGTACTGTTTGGATGATAAGCATATATGTTTCTTAGACTATATAGAAGCAATATATACAAAGAATTCAACCGTCTACCTGTTCCATTCATTGTTCTACTTGTCGAAAGTTACAAATAATTTCCGATAAAGGATTAACCATTGGGGCTCATTGTTCACTTCAACTTGAAAAACAAGAAATTGGCGAATTGTACTGTTTGGATCCTTTGCATATATGTTTCTTAGACTACATAGACGCAATATATACAAAGATTTCAACAGTCTACGTGTTCCAACCATTGTTCTACTTGTCGAAATTTACAAATAATTTCCTTTAAAGGATTAACAATGGGGCTCGTTGTTCACTTAAACTTGAAGAACAATAAATTGGCGAATTGTACTGTTAGGATGCTTTGCACGTATGTTTCTTAGACTATATCGAAGCAATATATACAAAGATTTCAACTGTCTACCTGTTCCATTCATTGTTCTACTTGTCGAAAATTACAAATAATTTCCGATAAAGGATTAACCATTGGGGCTCATTGTTCACTTAAACTTGAGTAACAAAAAATTGGCGAATTGTACTGTTTGGATGCTTTGCATATATGTTTCTTAGACTATATAGAAGCAACATATACAAAGATTTCAACCGTCTACCTGTTCTATTCATTGTTCTACTTGTAAAAAGTTACAAATAATTTCCGTTTCATGATTATCAATGGGGCTCGTTGTTCACTTAAACTTGAAGAACAAAAAATTGGTGAAAGGTACTGTTTGGATGCTTTGCATATATGTTTCTTAGATTATATAGAAGCAATATATACAAAGACTTTAACCGTCTACCTGTACCATTCATTGTTCTGCTTGTCGAAAATTACAACTAATTTCCTTTAAAGGATTAACAATGGGGCTCGTAGTTCACTTAAACTTGAAGAACAAGAAATTGGCGTATTGTACTGTTTGGATGCTTTGCATATATGTTTCTTAGACTATATAGAAGCAATATATACAATGATTTCAACCGTCTACCTGTTCCATTCATTGTTCTACTTGTCGAAAATTACAAATAATTTCCGATAAAGGATTAACCATTGGGGCTTGTTGTTCACTTAAACTTGAAGAACAATAAATTGGCGAATTGTACTGTTAGGATGCTTTGCACGTATGTTTCTTAGACTATATCGAAGCAATATATACAAAGATTTCAACTGTCTACCTGTTCCATTCATTGTTCTACTTGTCGAAAATTACAAATAATTTCCGATAAAGGATTAACCATTGGGGCTTGTTGTTCACTTAAACTTGAAGAACAATAAATTGGCGAATTGTACTGTTAGGATGCTTTGCATATATGTTTCTTAGACTATATGGAAGCAATATATACAATGATTTCAACCGTCTACATGATCCATTCATTGTTCTACTTGTCGAAATTTACAAATAATTTCCTTTAAAGGATTAACAATGGGGCTCGTAATTCACTTAATCATGAAGATGAAATAATTGACGAATTGTACTGTTTGGATGCTTTGCATATTTGTTTCGTAGACTATATAGAAGCAATATATACAATGATTTCAACCGTCTACCTGTTCCATTCATTGTTCTACTTGTCGAAAATTACAAATAATTTCCGATAAAGGATTAACCATTGGGGCTTGTTGTTCACTTAAACTTGAAGAACAATAAATTGGCGAATTGTACTGTTTGGATGCTTTGCACGTATGTTCCTTAGACTATATAGAAGCAATATATACAAAGATTTCAACTGTCTACCTGTTCCATTCATTGTTCTACTTGTCGAAAGTTACAATTAATTTCCGTTAAAGGATTAACAATGGGGCTCGTAGTTCACTTAAACTTGAAGAACAAAAAATTGGCGAATTGTACTGTTTGGATGCTTTGCATATTTGTTTCGTAGACTATATAGAAACAATATATACAATGATTTCAACCGTCTACATGATCCATTCATTGTGCTACTTGTCGAAATTTACAAATAATTTCCTTTAAAGTATTAACAATGGGGCTCGTAGTTCGCTTAATCATGAAGATGAAATAATTGGCGAATTGTACTGTTTGGATGCTTTGCATATATGTTTCTTAGACTATATAGAAGCAATATATACAAAGATTTCAACCGTCTACCTGTTCCATTCATTGTTCTACTTGTCGAAAGTTACAAATAATTTCCGATAAAGGATTAACCATTGGGGCTCATTGTTCACTTAAACTTGGAAAACAAAAAATTGGCGAATTGTACTGTTTGGATGCTTTGCATATATGTTTCTTAGACTATATGGAAGCAATATATACAATGATTTCAACCGTCTACATGATCCATTCATTGTTCTACTTGTCGAAATTTACAAATAATTTCCTTTAAAGGATTAACAATGGGGCTCGTAATTCACTTAATCATGAAGATGAAATAATTGACGAATTGTACTGTTTGGATGCTTTGCATATTTGTTTCGTAGACTATATAGAAGCAATATATACAATGATTTCAACCGTCTACATGATCCATTCATTGTTCTACTTGTCGAAATTTTCAAATAATTTCTTTTAAAGGATTAACAATGGGGCTCGTAATTCTCTTAATCATGAAGATGAAATAATTGGCGAATTGTACTGTTTGGATGCTTTGCATATGTGTCTCTTAGATTATATAGAAGCAATATATACAATGATTTCAACCGTATACCTGTTCCATTCATTGTTCTACTTGTCGAAAGTTACAAATAATTTCCGTTAAGGGATTAACAATGGGGATCGTAGTTTACTTAAACTTGAAGAACAAAAAATTGGCGAATTGTACTGTTTGCATGCTTTGCATATATGTTTCTTAGACTATATAGAAGCAATATATACAAAGATTTCAACCGTCTACCTGTTCCATTCATTGTTCTACTTGTCGAAATTTACAAATAATTTCCTTTAAAGGATTAACAATGGGGCTCGTTGTACACTTAAACTTGAAGAACAATAAATTGGCGAATTGTACTGTTAGGATGCTTTGCACGTATGTTTCTTAGACTATATAGAAGCAATATATACAAAGACTTTAACCGTCTACCTGTTCCATTCATTGTTCTACTTGTCGAAAGTTACAAATAATTTCCGATAAAGGATTAACAATGGGGCTCAGTGTTCACTTAAACTTGAGGAACAAAAAATTGGCGAATTGTACTGTTTGGATGCTTTGCATATGTGTCTCTTAGATTATATAGAAGCAATATATACAATGATTTCAACCGTCTACCTGTTCCATTCATTGTTCTACTTGTCGAAAGTTACAAATAATTTCCGTTAAGGGATTAACAATGGGGATCGTAGTTTACTTAAACTTGAAGAACAAAAAATTGGCGAATTGTACTGTTTGGATGCTTTGCATATATGTTTCTTAGACTATATAGAAGCAATATATAATGGGTGAAGTAAAAAGTTCTGAGCGTTTTTTCTCTTTATTTTGATGATAAAATTAACAAACTTAGAATTTTCGGAATTAAATCAAATAAGCGCCGTTTTGTTCAATAACTTTTTCCCATTTTGAAGGCAATTTTATAATTCCGCGATTGAAGAAGTCTTCGTCCCTATTGTTAAAAAACTCGACCAGCTCACTTTCACAAGCCTCTCTTGAGGCCAGTTTTTTGCCATCAAGAAAATGTTGTAAATGTCTGAAAAGGTGATAATCGCTTGGTGCCAAATCTGGGCTATACGGCGGGTGCGATATAACCTCCCATCCAAACTCTCGGAGCTTCTGGTGTGTCGTTAAAGATGTGTGCGGCCTGGCGTTGTCTTGATGGAAGACAACTCCCTTCCGATTGGACAATTCTGGTCGCTTCTCGTTGATCGCCTGCTTCAATCTGGTCAGTTGTTCACAATATAGGCCCGCATTGAGTGACTGGCCCGATGGGAGCAGCTCATAGTGCAGGATTCCCTTCCAATCCCACCAAACACATAGCAAAACCTTCTTGGTCGTTAATCCGGGCTTGGCGATCGTTTGGGCCGTCTCACCGCGCTTGGACCACGATCTTTTTCGCCTGTCATTCTAGTATGTGACCCATTTTTCATCGCCAGTCACCATCCGCTTCAAAAATGGGTCCATTTCGTGACGCTTCAGCAAAGAATCGCAGGCATCAACTCGCTCCAAAAGGTTCTTTTGCGTCAGTTCGTGTGGCACCCATATATCGAGCTTCTTTTTGAGACCAGCCTTATGCAAATGGTTCCAAACAGTTTTCTGGCTAATCTTCAGTTCCTGGGCAATGGAATAAGTGCTCGCATGCCGGTCTGACTCGACGATTTCCATGATTTTATCGACGTTTTCAACGATAGGCCTACCAGAGCGTGTCTCATCTTCGACGTCCATATTACCAGAACGGAAGCGTTGGAACCACCGCTTTGCTGTTGCATTCGATACTGTTTTGGGTCCATAAACAGCACAATTTTTTTTGGCTGTCTGCTCGGCTTTTTCCCCTTGATCGTAGTGGTATTGTAGAATGTATCGAATCTTCTCTTTCGTTACCTCCATTTTGATACGCTCTAACAAACAACTGGCTTCACAAAACAAAAGACTGTCAGAGAACTTTTTTTAAAGCGTTATGTTGCCTTTAAGTCACAGTATAGAATGACATGATGCAACGTATACATTGTGAGATATGGCTCACTAAAGCCATCTAACAAAAAACGCTCAAAACTTTTTACTTCACCCATTACAAAGATTTCAACCGTCTACCTTTTCCATTCATTGTTCTACTTGTCGAAAGTTACAAATAATTTCCGATAAAGGATTAACAATGGGGCTCGTAGTTCACTTAAACTTGAAGAACAATAAATTGGCGGATTGTACTGTTTGGATGCTTTGCATATTTGTTTCGTAGACTATATAGAAGCAATATATACAATGATTTCAACCGTCTACATGATCCATTCATTGTTCTACTTGTCGAAATTTACAAATAATTTCCTTTAAAGGATTAACAATGGGGCTCGTAATTCACTTAATCATGAAGATGAAATAATTGGCGAATTGTACTGTTTGGATGCTTTGCATATTTGTTTCGTAGACTATATAGAAGCAATATATACAATGATTTCAACCGTCTACATGATCCATTCATTGTTCTACTTGTCGAAATTTACAAATAATTTCCTTTAAAGGATTAACAATGGGGCTCGTAATTCACTTAATCATGAAGATGAAATAATTGGCGAATTGTACTGTTTGGATGTTTGCATATGTGTCTCTTAGATTATATAGAAGCAATATATACAATGATTTCAACCGTCTACCTGTTCCATTCATTGTTCTACTTGTCGAAAGTTACAAATAATTTCCGATAAAGGATTAACCATTGGGGATCATAGTTTACTTAAACTTGAAGTACAAAAAATTGGCGAATTGTACTGTTTGGATGCTTTGCATATATGTTTCTTAGACTATATAGAAGCAATATATACAAAGATTTCAACCGTCTACCTGTTCCATTCATTGTTCTACTTGTCGAAATTTACAAATAATTTCCTTCAAAGGATTAACAATGGGGCTCGTAGTTCACTTAAATTTGAAGAACAAAAAATTGGCGAATTGTACTGTTTGGATGCTTTGCATATATGTTTGTTAGACTATTTAGAAGCAATATATAGAAAGATTTCACCCGTCTACCTGTACTATTCATTGTTCTACTTGTAGAAAGTTACAAATAATTTCCATTTCATGATTATCAATGGGGCTCGCTGTTCACTTAAACTTGAAGATCAAAAAATGGGCGATTGTTACTGTTTAGATGCTTTGCATATAGGTTTCGTAGACTATATAGAAGCAACATATACAAAGATTTCAACCGTCTACCTGTTCTATTCATTGTTCTACTTGTCGCAAATTACAAATAATTTCCTTTAAAGGATTAACAATGGGGCTTGTTGTTCACTTAAACTTGAAGAACAATAAATTGGCGAATTGTACTGTTTGGATGCTTTGCACGTATGTTCCTTAGACTATATAGAAGCAATATATACAAAGATTTCAACTGTCTACCTGTTCCATTCATTGTTCTACTTGTCGAAAGTTACAATTAATTTCCGTTAAAGGATTAACAATGGGGCTCGTAGTTCACTTAAACTTGAAGAACAAAAAATTGGCGAATTGTACTGTTTGGATGCTTTGCATATTTGTTTCGTAGACTATATAGAAACAATATATACAATGATTTCAACCGTCTACATGATCCATTCATTGTGCTACTTGTCGAAATTTACAAATAATTTCCTTTAAAGTATTAACAATGGGGCTCGTAGTTCGCTTAATCATGAAGATGAAATAATTGGCGAATTGTACTGTTTGGATGCTTTGCATATATGTTTCTTAGACTATATAGAAGCAATATATACAAAGATTTCAACCGTCTACCTGTTCCATTCATTGTTCTACTTGTCGAAAGTTACAAATAATTTCCGATAAAGGATTAACCATTGGGGCTCATTGTTCACTTAAACTTGGAAAACAAAAAATTGGCGAATTGTACTGTTTGGATGCTTTGCATATATGTTTCTTAGACTATATGGAAGCAATATATACAATGATTTCAACCGTCTACATGATCCATTCATTGTTCTACTTGTCGAAATTTACAAATAATTTCCTTTAAAGGATTAACAATGGGGCTCGTAATTCACTTAATCATGAAGATGAAATAATTGACGAATTGTACTGTTTGGATGCTTTGCATATTTGTTTCGTAGACTATATAGAAGCAATATATACAATGATTTCAACCGTCTACATGATCCATTCATTGTTCTACTTGTCGAAATTTTCAAATAATTTCTTTTAAAGGATTAACAATGGGGCTCGTAATTCTCTTAATCATGAAGATGAAATAATTGGCGAATTGTACTGTTTGGATGCTTTGCATATGTGTCTCTTAGATTATATAGAAGCAATATATACAATGATTTCAACCGTATACCTGTTCCATTCATTGTTCTACTTGTCGAAAGTTACAAATAATTTCCGTTAAGGGATTAACAATGGGGATCGTAGTTTACTTAAACTTGAAGAACAAAAAATTGGCGAATTGTACTGTTTGGATGCTTTGCATATATGTTTCTTAGACTATATAGAAGCAATATATACAAAGATTTCAACCGTCTACCTGTTCCATTCATTGTTCTACTTGTCGAAATTTACAAATAATTTCCTTTAAAGGATTAACAATGGGGCTCGTTGTACACTTAAACTTGAAGAACAATAAATTGGCGAATTGTACTGTTAGGATGCTTTGCACGTATGTTTCTTAGACTATATAGAAGCAATATATACAAAGACTTTAACCGTCTACCTGTTCCATTCATTGTTCTACTTGTCGAAAGTTACAAATAATTTCCGATAAAGGATTAACAATGGGGCTCAGTGTTCACTTAAACTTGAGGAACAAAAAATTGGCGAATTGTACTGTTTGGACGCGATGCATATATGTTTCTTAGACTATATAGAAGCAATATATACAAAGATTTCAACCGTCTACCTGTTCCATTCATTGTTCTACTTGTCGAAAATTACAAATAATTTCCGATAAATGATTAACCATTGGGGCTCGTTGTTCACTTAAACTTGAAGAACAATAAATTGGCGAATGGTACTGTTTGGATGCTTTGCATATATGTTTCTTAGATTATATAGAAGCAATATATACAAAGATTTCAACCGTCTACTTGTTCCATTCATTGTTCTACTTGTCGAAAGTTACAAATAATTTCCGATAAAGGATTAACAATGGGGCTCATTGTTCACTTAAACTTGAAGGACAAAAAATTGGCGAATTGTACTGTTTGGATGCTTTGCATATTTGTTTCGTAGACTATATAGAAGCAATATATACAATGATTTCAACCGTCTACATGATCCATTCATTGTTCTACTTGTCGAAATTTACAAATAATTTCCTTTAAAGGATTAACAATGGGGCTCGTAATTCACTTAATCATGAAGATGAAATAATTGGCGAATTGTACTGTTTGGATGCTTTGCATATGTGTCTCTTAGATTATATAGAAGCAATATATACAATGATTTCAACCGTCTACCTGTTCCATTCATTGTTCTACTTGTCGAAAGTTACAAATAATTTCCGTTAAGGGATTAACAATGGGGATCGTAGTTTACTTAAACTTGAAGAACAAAAAATTGGCGAATTGTACTGTTTGGATGCTTTGCATATATGTTTCTTAGACTATATAGAAGCAATATATAATGGGTGAAGTAAAAAGTTCTGAGCGTTTTTTCTCTTTATTTTGATGATAAAATTAACAAACTTAGAATTTTCGGAATTAAATCAAATAAGCGCCGTTTTGTTCAATAACTTTTTCCCATTTTGAAGGCAATTTTATAATTCCGCGATTGAAGAAGTCTTCGTCCCTATTGTTAAAAAACTCGACCAGCTCACTTTCACAAGCCTCTCTTGAGGCCAGTTTTTTGCCATCAAGAAAATGTTGTAAATGTCTGAAAAGGTGATAATCGCTTGGTGCCAAATCTGGGCTATACGGCGGGTGCGATATAACCTCCCATCCAAACTCTCGGAGCTTCTGGTGTGTCGTTAAAGATGTGTGCGGCCTGGCGTTGTCTTGATGGAAGACAACTCCCTTCCGATTGGACAATTCTGGTCGCTTCTCGTTGATCGCCTGCTTCAATCTGGTCAGTTGTTCACAATATAGGCCCGCATTGAGTGACTGGCCCGATGGGAGCAGCTCATAGTGCAGGATTCCCTTCCAATCCCACCAAACACATAGCAAAACCTTCTTGGTCGTTAATCCGGGCTTGGCGATCGTTTGGGCCGTCTCACCGCGCTTGGACCACGATCTTTTTCGCCTGTCATTCTAGTATGTGACCCATTTTTCATCGCCAGTCACCATCCGCTTCAAAAAT
The DNA here is from genome assembly GCA_963989415.1 of Cerceris ruficornis. NCBI lineage: Eukaryota > Metazoa > Arthropoda > Insecta > Hymenoptera > Crabronidae > Cerceris > Cerceris ruficornis. The sequence goes on from CAXDIW010000460.1 coordinate 714,462, forward strand.
GGGTCCATTTCGTGACGCTTCAGCAAAGAATCGCAGGCATCAACTCGCTCCAAAAGGTTCTTTTGCGTCAGTTCGTGTGGCACCCATATATCGAGCTTCTTTTTGAGACCAGCCTTATGCAAATGGTTCCAAACAGTTTTCTGGCTAATCTTCAGTTCCTGGGCAATGGAATAAGTGCTCGCATGCCGGTCTGACTCGACGATTTCCATGATTTTATCGACGTTTTCAACGATAGGCCTACCAGAGCGTGTCTCATCTTCGACGTCCATATTACCAGAACGGAAGCGTTGGAACCACCGCTTTGCTGTTGCATTCGATACTGTTTTGGGTCCATAAACAGCACAATTTTTTTTGGCTGTCTGCTCGGCTTTTTCCCCTTGATCGTAGTGGTATTGTAGAATGTATCGAATCTTCTCTTTCGTTACCTCCATTTTGATACGCTCAAACAAACAACTGGCTGCACAAAACAAAAGACTGTCAGAGAACTTTTTTTAAAGCGTTATGTTGCCTTTAAGTCACAGTATAGAATGACATGATGCAACGTATACATTGTGAGATATGGCTCACTAAAGCCATCTAACAAAAAACGCTCAAAACTTTTTACTTCACCCATTACAAAGATTTCAACCGTCTACCTTTTCCATTCATTGTTCTACTTGTCGAAAGTTACAAATAATTTCCGATAAAGGATTAACAATGGGGCTCGTAGTTCACTTAAACTTGAAGAACAATAAATTGGCGGATTGTACTGTTTGGATGCTTTGCATATTTGTTTCGTAGACTATATAGAAGCAATATATACAATGATTTCAACCGTCTACATGATCCATTCATTGTTCTACTTGTCGAAATTTACAAATAATTTCCTTTAAAGGATTAACAATGGGGCTCGTAATTCACTTAATCATGAAGATGAAATAATTGGCGAATTGTACTGTTTGGATGCTTTGCATATTTGTTTCGTAGACTATATAGAAGCAATATATACAATGATTTCAACCGTCTACATGATCCATTCATTGTTCTACTTGTCGAAATTTACAAATAATTTCCTTTAAAGGATTAACAATGGGGCTCGTAATTCACTTAATCATGAAGATGAAATAATTGGCGAATTGTACTGTTTGGATGTTTGCATATGTGTCTCTTAGATTATATAGAAGCAATATATACAATGATTTCAACCGTCTACCTGTTCCATTCATTGTTCTACTTGTCGAAAGTTACAAATAATTTCCGATAAAGGATTAACCATTGGGGATCATAGTTTACTTAAACTTGAAGTACAAAAAATTGGCGAATTGTACTGTTTGGATGCTTTGCATATATGTTTCTTAGACTATATAGAAGCAATATATACAAAGATTTCAACCGTCTACCTGTTCCATTCATTGTTCTACTTGTCGAAATTTACAAATAATTTCCTTCAAAGGATTAACAATGGGGCTCGTAGTTCACTTAAATTTGAAGAACAAAAAATTGGCGAATTGTACTGTTTGGATGCTTTGCATATATGTTTGTTAGACTATTTAGAAGCAATATATAGAAAGATTTCACCCGTCTACCTGTACTATTCATTGTTCTAATTGTAGAAAGTTACAAATAATTTCCATTTCATGATTATCAATGGGGCTCGCTGTTCACTTAAACTTGAAGATCAAAAAATGGGCGATTGTTACTGTTTAGATGCTTTGCATATAGGTTTCGTAGACTATATAGAAGCAACATATACAAAGATTTCAACCGTCTACCTGTTCTATTCATTGTTCTACTTGTCGCAAATTACAAATAATTTCCTTTAAAGGATTAACAATGGGGCTCGTTGTACACTTAAACTTGAAGAACAATGAATTGGCGAATTGTACTGTTTGGATGCTTTGCATATATGTTTCTTACACTATATAGAAGCAATATATACAAAGAATTCAACCTTCTACCTATTCCATTCATTGTTCTACTTGTCGAAATTTACAAACAATTTCCTTTAAAGGATTAACAATGGGGCTCGTTGTACACTTAAACCTGAAGAACAATGAATTGGCGAATTGTACTGTTTGGATGCTTTGCATATATGTTTCTTAGACTATTTAGAAGCAATATATACAAAGATTTCAACCGTCTACATGTTCCATTCATTGTTCTACTTGTCGAAATTTACAAATAATTTCCTTTAAAGGATTAACAATGGGGCTCGTAGTTCACTTAATCATGAAGATGAAATAATTGGCGAATTGTACTGTTTGGATGCTTTGCATATGTGTCTCTTAGATTATATAGAAGCAATATATATAATGATTTCAACCGTCTACCTGTTCCATTCATTGTTCTACTTGTCGAAAGTTACAAATAATTTCCGATAAAGGATTAACCATTGGGGCTCATTGTTCACTTAAACTTGAAGACCAAAAAATTGGCAAATGGTATTGTTTGGATGCTTTTCGTACATGTTTCTTAGACTATATGGAAGCAATATATAATAATATTTCAACCGTCTACGTGTTCCAATCATTGTTCTACTTGTCGAAATTTACAAATAATTTCCTTTAAAGGATTAACAATGGGGCTCGTTGTTCACTTAAACTTGAAGAGCAAAAAATTTGCGAATTGTACTGTTTGGATGCTTTGCATATATGTTTCTTAGACTATATAGAAGCAATATATACAAAGAATTCAACCGTCTACGTGTTCCAATCATTGTTCTACTTGTCGAAATTTACAAATAATTTCCTTTAAAGGATTAACAATGGGGCTCGTTGTTCACTTAAACTTGAAGAACAAAAAATTGGCGAATTGTACTGTTTGGATGCTTTGCATATATGTTTCTCAGACTATATAGAAGCAATATATACAAAGATTTCAACCGTCTACCTGTTCCATTCATTGTTCTACTTGTCGAAAGTTACAAATAATTTCCGTTTCATGATTATCAATGGGGCTCGTTGTTCACTTAAACTTGAAGAACAAAAAATTGGCGAATGGTACTGTTTGGATGCTTTGCACATATGTTTCTTAGACTATATAGAAGCAATATATACAAATATTTCAACCGTCTACGTGTTCCAATCATTGTTCTACTTGTAGAAAGTTACAATTAATTTCCGTTAAAGGATTAACAATGGGGCTCATTGTTCACTTAAACTTGAAGAACAAAAAATTGGCGATTGGTACTGTTTGGATGATTTGCATATATGTTTCTTAGACTATACGGAAGCAATATATATAAATATTTCAACCGTCTACCTGTTCCATTCATTGTTCTACTTGTCGAAATTTACAAATAATTTCCTTTAAAGGATTAACAATGGGGCTCGTTGTTCACTTAAACTTAAAGAACAATAAATTGGCGAATTGTACTGTTTGGATGCTTTGCATATATGTTTCTTAGACTATATGGAAGCAATATATACAAAGATTTCAACCGTCTACGTGTTCCAATCATTGTTCTACTTGTAGAAAGTTACAATTAATTTCCGTTAAAGGATTAACAATGGGGCTCGTTGTTCACTTAAACTTGAAGAACAATAAATTGGCGAATTGTACTATTTGGATGCTTTGCATATATGTTTCTTAGACTATATAGAAGCAATATATACAAAGAATTCAACCGTCTACCTGTTCCATTCATTGTACTACTTTTTGAATGTTACAAATAATTTCCGATAAAGGATTAACCATTGGGTCTCATTGGTCACTTAAACTTGAAGAACAAAAAATTGGCGAATGGTACTGTTTGGATGCTTTGCATATATGTTTCTTAGACTATATGGAAGCAATATATAATAATATTTCAACCGTCTACGTGTTCCAATCATTGTTCTACTTGTCGAAATTTACAAATAATTTCCTTTAAAGGATTAACAATGGGGCTCGTTGTTCACTTAAACTTGAAGAGCAAAAAATTTGCGAATTGTACTGTTTGGATGCTTTGCATATATGTTTCTTAGACTATATAGAAGCAATATATACAAAGAATTCAACCGTCTACGTGTTCCAATCATTGTTCTACTTGTCGAAATTTACAAATAATTTCCTTTAAAGGATTAACAATGGGGCTCGTTGTTCACTTAAACTTGAAGAACAAAAAATTGGCGAATTGTACTGTTTGGATGCTTTGCATATATGTTTCTCAGACTATATAGAAGCAATATATACAAAGATTTCAACCGTCTACCTGTTCCATTCATTGTTCTACTTGTCGAAAGTTACAAATAATTTCCGTTTCATGATTATCAATGGGGCTCGTTGTTCACTTAAACTTGAAGAACAAAAAATTGGCGAATGGTACTGTTTGGATGCTTTGCACATATGTTTCTTAGACTATATAGAAGCAATATATACAAATATTTCAACCGTCTACGTGTTCCAATCATTGTTCTACTTGTAGAAAGTTACAATTAATTTCCGTTAAAGGATTAACAATGGGGCTCATTGTTCACTTAAACTTGAAGAACAAAAAATTGGCGATTGGTACTGTTTGGATGATTTGCATATATGTTTCTTAGACTATACGGAAGCAATATATACAAATATTTCAACCGTCTACCTGTTCCATTCATTGTTCTACTTGTCGAAAGTTACAAATAATTTCCTTTAAAGGATTAACAATGGGGCTCGTTGTTCACTTAAACTTGAAGACCAATAAATTGGCGAATTGTACTGTTTGGATGCTATGCATATATGTTTCTTAGACTATATAGAAGCAATATATAATAATATTTCAACCGTCTACGTGTTCCAATCATTGTTCTACTTGTCGAAAGTTACAAATAATTTCCTTTAAAGGATTAACAATGGGGCTCATAGTTCACTTAAACTTAAGAACAAAAAATTAGCGAATGGCACTGTTTGGATGCTTTGCATATATGTTTCTTAGACTATATGGAAGCAATATATACACAGATTTCAACAGTCTACCTGTTCCATTCACTGTTCTACTTGTCGAAAGATACAATTAATTTCCGTTAAAGGATTAACAATGGGGCTCGTAGTTCACTTAAACTTGAAGAACAAGAAATTGGCGAATTGTACTGTTCGGATGCTTTGCAAATATGTTTCTTAGACTATATAGAAGCAATATATACAAAGATTTCAACCGTCTACCTGTTCCATTCATTGTTCTACTTGTCGAAAGTTACAAATAATTTCCGATAAAGGATTAACAATGGGGCTCATTGTTCACTTAAACTTGAAGAACAAGGAATTGGCGAATGGTACTGTTTGGATGCTTTGCATATTTGTTTCGTAGACTATATAGAAGCAATATATACAATGATTTCAACCGTCTACATGATCCATTCATTGTTCTACTTGTCGAAATTTACAAATAATTTCCTTTAAAGGATTAACAATGGGGCTCGTAGTTCACTTAAACTTGAAGAACAAGAAATTGGCGAATTGTACTGTTCGGATGCTTTGCAAATATGTTTCTTAGACTATATGGAAGCAATATATACAAAGATTTCAACCGTCTACCTGTTCCATTCATTGTTCTACTTGTCGAAAGTTACAAATAATTTCCGATAAAGGATTAACAATGGGGCTCATTGTTCACTTAAACTTGAAGAACAAGGAATTGGCGAATGGTACTGTTTGGATGCTTTGCATATATGCTTCTTAGACTATATAAATGCAATATATACAATGATTTCAACGGTCAAACTGTTCTATACATTGTTCTACTTGTAGAAAGTTACAAATAATTTCCGTTAAAGGATTAACGATGGGGATCGTAGTTCACTTAAACTTGAAGAACAAGGAATTGGCGGATGGTACTGTTTGGATGCTTTGCATATATGCTTCTTAGACTATATAGATGCAATATATACAATGATTTCAACGGTCTAACTGTTCTATACATTGTTCTACTTGTAGAAAGTTACAAACAATTTCCGTTAAAGGATTAACGATGGGGATCGTAGTTCACTTAACCTTGAAGAACAATGAATTGGCGAATGGTACTGTTTGGATGCTTTGCATATATGTTTCTTAGACTATATAGAAGCAATATATAGAAAGATTTCACCCGTCTACCTGTACTATTCATTGTTCTACTTGTAGAAAGTTACAAATAATTTCCATTTCATGATTATCAATGGGGCTCGCTGTTCACTTAAACTTGAAGATCAAAAAATGGGCGATTGTTACTGTTTAGATGCTTTGCATATAGGTTTCGTAGACTATATAGAAGCAACATATACAAAGATTTCAACCGTCTACCTGTTCTATTCATTGTTCTACTTGTCGCAAATTACAAATAATTTCCTTTAAAGGATTAACAATGGGGCTCGTTGTACACTTAAACTTGAAGAACAATGAATTGGCGAATTGTACTGTTTGGATGCTTTGCATATATGTTTCTTAGACTATATAGAAGCAATATATACAAAGAATTCAACCTTCTACCTATTCCATTCATTGTTCTACTTGTCGAAATTTACAAACAATTTCCTTTAAAGGATTAACAATGGGGCTCGTTGTACACTTAAACTTGAAGAACAATGAATTGGCGAATTGTACTGTTTGGATGCTTTGCATATATGTTTCTTAGACTATTTAGAAGCAATATATACAAAGATTTCAACCGTCTACCTGTTCCATTCATTGTTCTACTTGTCGAAATTTACAAATAATTTCCTTTAAAGGATTAACAATGGGGCTCGTAGTTCACTTAATCATGAAGATGAAATAATTGGCGAATTGTACTGTTTGGATGCTTTGCATATGTGTCTCTTAGATTATATAGAAGCAATATATATAATGATTTCAACCGTCTACCTGTTCCATTCATTGTTCTACTTGTCGAAAGTTACAAATAATTTCCGATAAAGGATTAACCATTGGGGCTCATTGTTCACTTAAACTTGAAGACCAAAAAATTGGCAAATGGTATTGTTTGGATGCTTTTCGTACATGTTTCTTAGACTATATGGAAGCAATATATATAAAGATTTCAACAGTCTACGTGTTCCAATCATTGTTCTACTTGTCGAAATTTACAAATAATTTCCTTTAAAGGATTAACAATGGGGCTCGTTGTTCACTTAAACTTAAAGAACAATAAATTGGCGAATTGTACTGTTTGGATGCTTTGCATATATGTTTCTTAGACTATATGGAAGCAATATATACAAAGATTTCAACCGTCTACGTGTTCCAATCATTGTTCTACTTGTAGAAAGTTACAATTAATTTCCGTTAAAGGATTAACAATGGGGCTCGTTGTTCACTTAAACTTGAAGAACAATAAATTGGCGAATTGTACTGTTTGGATGCTTTGCATATATGTTTCTTAGACTATATAGAAGCAATATATACAAAGAATTCAACCGTCTACATGTTCCATTCATTGTACTACTTTTCGAATGTTACAAATAATTTCCGATAAAGGATTAACCATTGGGTCTCATTGGTCACTTAAACTTGAAGAACAAAAAATTGGCGAATGGTACTGTTTGGATGCTTTGCATATATGTTTCTTAGACTATATGGAAGCAATATATAATAATATTTCAACCGTCTACGTGTTCCAATCATTGTTCTACTTGTCGAAATTTACAAATAATTTCCTTTAAAGGATTAACAATGGGGCTCGTTGTTCACTTAAACTTGAAGAGCAAAAAATTTGCGAATTGTACTGTTTGGATGCTTTGCATATATGTTTCTTAGACTATATAGAAGCAATATATACAAAGAATTCAACCGTCTACGTGTTCCAATCATTGTTCTACTTGTCGAAATTCACAAATAATTTCCTTTAAAGGATTAAAAATGGGGCTCGTAGTTCACCTAAAATTGAAGAACAAAAAATTGGCGAATTGTACTGTTTGGATGATTTGCACATATGTTTCTTAGACTATATAGAAGCAATATATACAAAGATTTCAACCGTCTACGTGTTCCAATCATTGTTCTACTTGTAGAAAGTTACAATTAATTTCCGTTAAAGGATTAACAATGGGGCTCATTGTTCACTTAAACTTGAAGAAAAAAAAATTGGCGAATGGTACTGTTTGGATGCTTTGCATATATGTTTCTTAGACTATACTGAAGCAATATATACAAATATTTCAACCGTCTACGTGTGCCAATCATTGTTCTACTTGTCGAAATTTACAAATAATTTCCTTTAATGGATTAACAATGGGGCTCATTGTTCACTTAAACTTGAAGAACAAAAAATTGGCGAATTGTACTGTTTGGATGCTTTGCATATATGTTTCTCAGACTATATAGAAGCAATATATACAAAGATTTCAACCGTCTACCTGTTCCATTCATTGTTCTACTTGTCGAAAGTTACAAATAATTTCCGTTTCATGATTATCAATGGGGCTCGTTGTTCACTTAAACTTGAAGAACAAAAAATTGGCGAATGGTACTGTTTGGATGCTTTGCACATATGTTTCTTAGACTATATAGAAGCAATATATACAAATATTTCAACCGTCTACGTGTTCCAATCATTGTTCTACTTGTAGAAAGTTACAATTAATTTCCGTTAAAGGATTAACAATGGGGCTCATTGTTCACTTAAACTTGAAGAACAAAAAATTGGCGATTGGTACTGCTTGGATGATTTGCATATATGTTTCTTAGACTATACGGAAGCAATATATACAAATATTTCAACCGTCTACCTGTTCCATTCATTGTTCTACTTGTCGAAAGTTACAAATAATTTCCTTTGAAGGATTAACAATGGGGCTCGTTGTTCACTTAAACTTGAAGACCAATAAATTGGCGAATTGTACTGTTTGGATGCTATGCATATATGTTTCTTAGACTATATAGATGCAATATATACAATGATTTCAACCGTCTACCTGTTCCATTCATTGTTCTACTTGTCGAAATTTACAAATAATTTCCTTTAAAGGATTAACAATGGGGCTCGTAGTTCACTTAAACTTGAAGAACAAAAAATTGGCGAATTGTACTGTTTGGATGATTTGCATATATGTTTCTTAGACTATATAGAAGCAATATATACAAAGATTTCAACCGTCTACCTGTTCTATTCATTGTTCTACTTGTAGAAAGTTACAAATAATTTCCCTTTCATGATTAACAATGGGGCTCATTGTTCACTTAAACTTGAAGAACAAGGAATTGGCGGATGGTACTGTTTGGATGCTTTGCATATATGCTTCTTAGACTATATAGATGCAATATATACAATGATTTCAACGGTCTAACTGTTCTATACATTGTTCTACTTGTAGAAAGTTACAAATAATTTCCGTTAAAGGATTAACGATGGGGATCGTAGTTCACTTAAACTTGAAGAACAATGAATTGGCGAATGGTACTGTTTGGATGCTTTGCATATATGTTTCTTAGACTATATAGAAGCAATATATACAATGATTTCATCCGTTTACCTGTTCCATTCTTTGTTCTACTTGTCGAAATTTACAAATAATTTCCTTTAAAGGATTAACAATGGAGCTCGTAGTTCACTTAAACTTGAAGAACAAAAATTGGCGAATTGTACTGTTTGGATGCTTTGCACATATGTTTCTTAGACTATATAGAAGCAATATATACAATGATTTCAACCGTCTACCTGTTCCATTCATTGTTCTACTTGTCCAAATTTACAAATAATTTCCTTTAAAGGATTAACAATGGGGCTCGTAGTTCATTTAAAGTTGAAGAACAAAAAATTGGCGAGTTGTACTGTTTGGATGCTTTGCACATATGTTTCTTAGACTATATAGAAGCAATATATACAATGATTTCAACCGTCTACCTGTTCCATTCCTTGTTCTACTTGTCGAAAGTTACAAATAATTTCCTTTAAAGGATTAACAATGGGGCTCGTTGTTCACTTAAACTTGAAGATGAATGAATTGGCGACTTGTACTGTTTGGATGCTTTGCATATATGTTTCTTAGGCTATACTAAAGCAATATATACAATCATTTCAACCGTCTACCTGTTCCATTCATTGTTCTACTTTTCGAAATTTACAAATAATTTCCTTTAAAGGATTAACAATGGGGCTCGTAGTTCACTTAAACTTGAAGAACAAAAAATTGGCGAATTGTACTGTTTGGATGCTTTGCACATATGATACTTAGTCTATATAGAAGCAATATATACAATGATTTCAACCGTCTACCTGTTCCATTCCTTGTTCTACTTGTCGAAAGTTACATATAATTTCCTTTAAAGGATTAACAATGGGGCTCGTTGTTCACTTAAACTTGAAGAACAATGAATTGGCGACTTGTACTGTTTGGATGCTTTGCATATATGTTTCTTAGGCTATACGGAAGCAATATATACAAATATTTCAACCGTCTACCTGTTCCATTCATTGTTCTACTTGTCGAAATTTACAAATAATTTCCTTTAAAGGATTAACAATGGGGCTCGTTGTTCACTTAAACTTAAAGAACAATAAATTGGCGAATTGTACTGTTTGGATGCTTTGCATATATGTTTCTTAGACTATATGGAAGCAATATATACAAAGATTTCAACCGTCTACGTGTTCCAATCATTGTTCTACTTGTAGAAAGTTACAATTAATTTCCGTTAAAGGATTAACAATGGGGCTCGTTGTTCACTTAAACTTGAAGAACAATAAATTGGCGAATTGTACTGTTTGGATGCTTTGCATATATGTTTCTTAGACTATATAGAAGCAATATATACAAAGAATTCAACCGTCTACCTGTTCCATTCATTGTACTACTTTTCGAATGTTACAAATAATTTCCGATAAAGGATTAACCATTGGGTCTCATTGGTCACTTAAACTTGAAGAACAAAAAATTGGCGAATGGTACTGTTTGGATGCTTTGCATATATGTTTCTTAGACTATATGGAAGCAATATATAATAATATTTCAACCGTCTACGTGTTCCAATCATTGTTCTACTTGTCGAAATTTACAAATAATTTCCTTTAAAGGATTAACAATGGGGCTCGTTGTTCACTTAAACTTGAAGAGCAAAAAATTTGCGAATTGTACTGTTTGGATGCTTTGCATATATGTTTCTTAGACTATATAGAAGCAATATATACAAAGAATTCAACCGTCTACGTGTTCCAATCATTGTTCTACTTGTCGAAATTTACAAATAATTTCCTTTAAAGGATTAACAATGGGGCTCGTTGTTCACTTAAACTTGAAGAACAAAAAATTGGCGAATTGTACTGTTTGGATGCTTTGCATATATGTTTCTCAGACTATATAGAAGCAATATATACAAAGATTTCAACCGTCTACCTGTTCCATTCATTGTTCTACTTGTCGAAAGTTACAAATAATTTCCGTTTCATGATTATCAATGGGGCTCGTTGTTCACTTAAACTTGAAGAACAAAAAATTGGCGAATGGTACTGTTTGGATGCTTTGCACATATGTTTCTTAGACTATATAGAAGCAATATATACAAATATTTCAACCGTCTACGTGTTCCAATCATTGTTCTACTTGTAGAAAGTTACAATTAATTTCCGTTAAAGGATTAACAATGGGGCTCATTGTTCACTTAAACTTGAAGAACAAAAAATTGGCGATTGGTACTGTTTGGATGATTTGCATATATGTTTCTTAGACTATACGGAAGCAATATATACAAATATTTCAACCGTCTACCTGTTCCATTCATTGTTCTACTTGTCGAAAGTTACAAATAATTTCCTTTAAAGGATTAACAATGGGGCTCGTTGTTCACTTAAACTTGAAGACCAATAAATTGGCGAATTGTACTGTTTGGATGCTATGCATATATGTTTCTTAGACTATATAGAAGCAATATATAATAATATTTCAACCGTCTACGTGTTCCAATCATTGTTCTACTTGTCGAAAGTTACAAATAATTTCCTTTAAAGGATTAACAATGGGGCTCATAGTTCACTTAAACTTAAGAACAAAAAATTAGCGAATGGCACTGTTTGGATGCTTTGCATATATGTTTCTTAGACTATATGGAAGCAATATATACACAGATTTCAACAGTCTACCTGTTCCATTCACTGTTCTACTTGTCGAAAGATACAATTAATTTCCGTTAAAGGATTAACAATGGGGCTCGTAGTTCACTTAAACTTGAAGAACAAAAAATTGGCGAATTGTACTGTTCGGATGCTTTGCAAATATGTTTCTTAGACTATATAGAAGCAATATATACAAAGATTTCAACCGTCTACCTGTTCCATTCATTGTTCTACTTGTCGAAAGTTACAAATAATTTCCGATAAAGGATTAACAATGGGGCTCATTGTTCACTTAAACTTGAAGAACAAGGAATTGGCGAATGGTACTGTTTGGATGCTTTGCATATTTGTTTCGTAGACTATATAGAAGCAATATATACAATGATTTCAACCGTCTACATGATCCATTCATTGTTCTACTTGTCGAAATTACAAATAATTTCCTTTAAAGGATTAACAATGGGGCTCGTAATTCACTTAATCATGAAGATGAAATAATTGGCGAATTGTACTGTTTGGATGTTTGCATATGTGTCTCTTAGATTATATAGAAGCAATATATACAATGATTTCAACCGTCTACCTGTTCCATTCATTGTTCTACTTGTCGAAAGTTACAATTAATTTCTGTTAAGGGATTAACAATGGGGATCATAGTTTACTTAAACTTGAAGTACAAAAAATTGGCGAATTGTACTGTTTGGATGCTTTGCATATATGTTTCTTAGACTATATAGAAGCAATATATACAAAGATTTCAACCGTCTACCTGTTCCATTCATTGTTCTACTTGTCGAAATTTACAAATAATTTCCTTTAAAGGATTAACAATGGGGCTCGTTGTACACTTAAACTTGAAGAACAATGAATTGGCGAATTGTACTGTTTGGATGCTTTGCATATATGTTTCTTAGACTATTTAGAAGCAATATATACAAAGATTTCAACCGTCTACCTGTTCCATTCATTGTTCTACTTGTCGAAATTTACAAATAATTTCCTTTAAAGGATTAACAATGGGGCTCGTAGTTCACTTAATCATGAAGATGAAATAATTGGCGAATTGTACTGTTTGGATGCTTTGCATATATGTTTCTTAGACTATATAGAAGCAATATATACAAAGAATTCAACCGTCTACGTGTTCCAATCATTGTTCTACTTGTCGAAATTCACAAATAATTTCCTTTAAAGGATTAAAAATGGGGCTCGTAGTTCACCTAAAATTGAAGAACAAAAAATTGGCGAATTGTACTGTTTGGATGATTTGCACATATGTTTCTTAGACTATATAGAAGCAATATATACAAAGATTTCAACCGTCTACGTGTTCCAATCATTGTTCTACTTGTAGAAAGTTACAATTAATTTCCGTTAAAGGATTAACAATGGGGCTCATTGTTCACTTAAACTTGAAGAACAAAAAATTGGCGAATTGTACTGTTCGGATGCTTTGCAAATATGTTTCTTAGACTATATAGAAGCAATATATACAAAGATTTCAACCGTCTACCTGTTCCATTCATTGTTCTACTTGTCGAAAGTTACAAATAATTTCCGATAAAGGATTAACAATGGGGCTCATTGTTCACTTAAACTTGAAGAACAAGGAATTGGCGAATGGTACTGTTTGGATGCTTTGCATATATGCTTCTTAGACTATATAGATGCAATATATACAATGATTTCAACGGTCTAACTGTTCTATACATTGTTCTACTTGTAGAAAGTTACAAATAATTTCCGTTAAAGGATTAACGATGGTGATCGTAGTTCACTTAAACTTGAAGAACAAGGAATTGGCGGATGGTACTGTTTGGATGCTTTGCATATATGCTTCTTAGACTATATAGATGCAATATATACAATGATTTCAACGGTCTAACTGTTCTATACATTGTTCTACTTGTAGAAAGTTACAAACAATTTCCGTTAAAGGATTAACGATGGGGATCGTAGTTCACTTAACCTTGAAGAACAATGAATTGGCGAATGGTACTGTTTGGATGCTTTGCATATATGTTTCTTAGACTATATAGAAGCAATATATAGAAAGATTTCACCCGTCTACCTGTACTATTCATTGTTCTACTTGTAGAAAGTTACAAATAATTTCCATTTCATGATTATCAATGGGGCTCGCTGTTCACTTAAACTTGAAGATCAAAAAATGGGCGATTGTTACTGTTTAGATGCTTTGCATATAGGTTTCGTAGACTATATAGAAGCAACATATACAAAGATTTCAACCGTCTACCTGTTCTATTCATTGTTCTACTTGTCGCAAATTACAAATAATTTCCTTTAAAGGATTAACAATGGGGCTCGTTGTACACTTAAACTTGAAGAACAATGAATTGGCGAATTGTACTGTTTGGATGCTTTGCATATATGTTTCTTAGACTATATAGAAGCAATATATACAAAGAATTCAACCTTCTACCTATTCCATTCATTGTTCTACTTGTCGAAATTTACAAACAATTTCCTTTAAAGGATTAACAATGGGGCTCGTTGTACACTTAAACTTGAAGAACAATGAATTGGCGAATTGTACTGTTTGGATGCTTTGCATATATGTTTCTTAGACTATTTAGAAGCAATATATACAAAGATTTCAACCGTCTACCTGTTCCATTCATTGTTCTACTTGTCGAAATTTACAAATAATTTCCTTTAAAGGATTAACAATGGGGCTCGTAGTTCACTTAATCATGAAGATGAAATAATTGGCGAATTGTACTGTTTGGATGCTTTGCATATGTGTCTCTTAGATTATATAGAAGCAATATATATAATGATTTCAACCGTCTACCTGTTCCATTCATTGTTCTACTTGTCGAAAGTTACAAATAATTTCCGATAAAGGATTAACCATTGGGGCTCATTGTTCACTTAAACTTGAAGACCAAAAAATTGGCAAATGGTATTGTTTGGATGCTTTTCGTACATGTTTCTTAGACTATATGGAAGCAATATATATAAAGATTTCAACAGTCTACGTGTTCCAATCATTGTTCTACTTGTCGAAATTTACAAATAATTTCCTTTAAAGGATTAACAATGGGGCTCGTTGTTCACTTAAACTTAAAGAACAATAAATTGGCGAATTGTACTGTTTGGATGCTTTGCATATATGTTTCTTAGACTATATGGAAGCAATATATACAAAGATTTCAACCGTCTACGTGTTCCAATCATTGTTCTACTTGTAGAAAGTTACAATTAATTTCCGTTAAAGGATTAACAATGGGGCTCGTTGTTCACTTAAACTTGAAGAACAATAAATTGGCGAATTGTACTGTTTGGATGCTTTGCATATATGTTTCTTAGACTATATAGAAGCAATATATACAAAGAATTCAACCGTCTACATGTTCCATTCATTGTACTACTTTTCGAATGTTACAAATAATTTCCGATAAAGGATTAACCATTGGGTCTCATTGGTCACTTAAACTTGAAGAACAAAAAATTGGCGAATGGTACTGTTTGGATGCTTTGCATATATGTTTCTTAGACTATATGGAAGCAATATATAATAATATTTCAACCGTCTACGTGTTCCAATCATTGTTCTACTTGTCGAAATTTACAAATAATTTCCTTTAAAGGATTAACAATGGGGCTCGTTGTTCACTTAAACTTGAAGAGCAAAAAATTTGCGAATTGTACTGTTTGGATGCTTTGCATATATGTTTCTTAGACTATATAGAAGCAATATATACAAAGAATTCAACCGTCTACGTGTTCCAATCATTGTTCTACTTGTCGAAATTCACAAATAATTTCCTTTAAAGGATTAAAAATGGGGCTCGTAGTTCACCTAAAATTGAAGAACAAAAAATTGGCGAATTGTACTGTTTGGATGATTTGCACATATGTTTCTTAGACTATATAGAAGCAATATATACAAAGATTTCAACCGTCTACGTGTTCCAATCATTGTTCTACTTGTAGAAAGTTACAATTAATTTCCGTTAAAGGATTAACAATGGGGCTCATTGTTCACTTAAACTTGAAGAAAAAAAAATTGGCGAATGGTACTGTTTGGATGCTTTGCATATATGTTTCTTAGACTATACTGAAGCAATATATACAAATATTTCAACCGTCTACGTGTGCCAATCATTGTTCTACTTGTCGAAATTTACAAATAATTTCCTTTAATGGATTAACAATGGGGCTCATTGTTCACTTAAACTTGAAGAACAAAAAATTGGCGAATTGTACTGTTTGGATGCTTTGCATATATGTTTCTCAGACTATATAGAAGCAATATATACAAAGATTTCAACCGTCTACCTGTTCCATTCATTGTTCTACTTGTCGAAAGTTACAAATAATTTCCGTTTCATGATTATCAATGGGGCTCGTTGTTCACTTAAACTTGAAGAACAAAAAATTGGCGAATGGTACTGTTTGGATGCTTTGCACATATGTTTCTTAGACTATATAGAAGCAATATATACAAATATTTCGACCGTCTACGTGTTCCAATCATTGTTCTACTTGTAGAAAGTTACAATTAATTTCCGTTAAAGGATTAACAATGGGGCTCATTGTTCACTTAAACTTGAAGAACAAAAAATTGGCGATTGGTACTGTTTGGATGATTTGCATATATGTTTCTTAGACTATACGGAAGCAATATATACAAATATTTCAACCGTCTACCTGTTCCATTCATTGTTCTACTTGTCGAAAGTTACAAATAATTTCCTTTGAAGGATTAACAATGGGGCTCGTTGTTCACTTAAACTTGAAGACCAATAAATTGGCGAATTGTACTGTTTGGATGCTATGCATATATGTTTCTTAGACTATATAGATGCAATATATACAATGATTTCAACCGTCTACCTGTTCCATTCATTGTTCTACTTGTCGAAATTTACAAATAATTTCCTTTAAAGGATTAACAATGGGGCTCGTAGTTCACTTAAACTTGAAGAACAAAAAATTGGCGAATTGTACTGTTTGGATGATTTGCATATATGTTTCTTAGACTATATAGAAGCAATATATACAAAGATTTCAACCGTCTACCTGTTCTATTCATTGTTCTACTTGTAGAAAGTTACAAATAATTTCCCTTTCATGATTAACAATGGGGCTCATTGTTCACTTAAACTTGAAGAACAAGGAATTGGCGGATGGTACTGTTTGGATGCTTTGCATATATGCTTCTTAGACTATATAGATGCAATATATACAATGATTTCAACGGTCTAACTGTTCTATACATTGTTCTACTTGTAGAAATTTACAAATAATTTCCTTTAAAGGATTAACAATGGGGCTCGTAGTTCATTTAAAGTTGAAGAACAAAAAATTGGCGAGTTGTACTGTTTGGATGCTTTGCACATATGTTTCTTAGACTATATAGAAGCAATATATACAATGATTTCAACCGTCTACCTGTTCCATTCCTTGTTCTACTTGTCGAAAGTTACAAATAATTTCCTTTAAAGGATTAACAATGGGGCTCGTTGTTCACTTAAACTTGAAGATGAATGAATTGGCGACTTGTACTGTTTGGATGCTTTGCATATATGTTTCTTAGGCTATACTAAAGCAATATATACAATCATTTCAACCGTCTACCTGTTCCATTCATTGTTCTACTTTTCGAAATTTACAAATAATTTCCTTTAAAGGATTAACAATGGGGCTCGTAGTTCATTTAAAGTTGAAGAACAAAAAATTGGCGAGTTGTACTGTTTGGATGCTTTGCACATATGTTTCTTAGACTATATAGAAGCAATATATACAATGATTTCAACCGTCTACCTGTTCCATTCCTTGTTCTACTTGTCGAAAGTTACAAATAATTTCCTTTAAAGGATTAACAATGGGGCTCGTTGTTCACTTAAACTTGAAGATGAATGAATTGGCGACTTGTACTGTTTGGATGCTTTGCATATATGTTTCTTAGGCTATACTAAAGCAATATATACAATCATTTCAACCGTCTACCTGTTCCATTCATTGTTCTACTTTTCGAAATTTACAAATAATTTCCTTTAAAGGATTAACAATGGGGCTCGTAGTTCACTTAAACTTGAAGAACAAAAAATTGGCGAATTGTACTGTTTGGATGCTTTGCACATATGATTCTTAGTCTATATAGAAGCAATATATACAATGATTTCAACCGTCTACCTGTTCCATTCCTTGTTCTACTTGTCGAAAGTTACATATAATTTCCTTTAAAGGATTAACAATGGGGCTCGTTGTTCACTTAAACTTGAAGAACAATGAATTGGCGACTTGTACTGTTTGGATGCTTTGCATATATGTTTCTTAGGCTATACTGAAGCAATATATACAATGATTTCAACCGTCTACGTGTTCCAATCATTGTTCTATTTGTAGAAAGTTACAATTAATTTCCGTTAAAGGATTAACAGTGGGGCTCGTTGTTCACTTAAACTTGAAGAACAATAAATTGGCGAATGGTACTGTTTGGATGCTTTGCATATATGTTTCTTAGACTATATAGAAGCAATATATTCAAAGATTTCAACCGTCTACCTGTTCCATTCATTGTTCTACTTGTCGAAAGTTACAAATAATTTCCGATAAAGGATTAACAATGGGGCTCATTGTTCACTTAACCTTGAAGAACAAAAAATTGGCGAATGGTACTGTTTGGATTCTTTGCATATATGTTTCTTAGACTATATAGAAGCAATATATAGAAAGATTTCACCCGTCTACCTGTACTATTCATTGTTCTACTTGTAGAAAGTTACAAATAATTTCCATTTCATGATTATCAATGGGGCTCGTTGTTCCCTTAAACTTGAAGAACAATAAATTGGCGAATGGTACTGTTTGGATGCTTTGCATATATGTTTCTTAGACTATATAGAAGCAATATATACAATGATTTCAACCGTCTACCTGTTCCATTCATTGTTCTACTTGTCGAAAGTTACAAATAATTTCCGTTAAAGGATTAACAATGGGGATCGTAGTTTACTTAATCTTGAAGAACAAAAAATTGGCGAATGGTACTGTTTGGATGCTTTGCACATATGTTTCTTAGACTATATAGAAGCAATATATACAATGATTTCAACCGTCTAGCTGTTCCATTCATTGTTCTACTTGTCGAAAGTTACAAATAATTTCCGATAAAGGATTACCAATGGGGCTCATTGTTCACTTAAACTTGAAGAACAAAAAATTGGCAAATGGTACTGTTTGGATGCTTTGCATATATGTTTCTTAGACTATATGGAAGCAATATATACAAAGATTTCAACCGTTTACATGTTCCATTCATTGTTCTACTCGTCGAAAATTACAAATAATTTCCGATAAAGGATTAACCATTCGGGCTCATTGTTCACTTAAACTTGAAGAACAAAAAATTGGGGAATGGTACTGTTTGGATGCTTTGCGTACATGTTTCTTAGACTATATGGAAGCAATATATACAAAGATTTCGACCGTCTACGTGTTCCAATCATTGTTCTACTTGTCGAAATTTACAAATAATTTCCTATAAAGGATTAACAATGGGGCTCGTTGTTCACTTAAACTTGAAGAACAATAAATTGGCGAATTGTACTGTTTGGATGCTTTGCATATATGTTTCTTTGACTATATAGAAGCAATATATACAAAGATTTCAACCGTCTACCTGTTCCATTCATTGTTCTACTTGTCGAAAGTTACAAATAATTTCCGATAAAGGATTAACAATGGGGCTCATTGTTCACTTAAACTTGAAGATCAAAAAATTGGTGAATTTTACTGTTTAGATGCTTTGCATATATGTTTCTTAGACTATATGGAAGCAATATATACAAATATTTCAACAGTCTACGTGTGCCAATCATTGTTCTACTTGTCGAAATTTACAAATAATTTCCTATAAAGGATTAACAATGGGGCTCGTTGTTCACTTAAACTTGAAGAACAAAAAATTGGCGAATTGTACTGTTTGGATGCTTTGCATATATGTTTCTTAGACTATATAGAAGCAACATATAAAAAGAATTCAACCGTCTACCAGTTCCATTCATTGTTCTACTTGTCGAAAGTTACAAATAATTTCCGATAAAGGATTAACAATGGGGCTCATTGTTCACTTAAACTTGAAGATCAAAAAATTGGCGAATTTTACTGTTTAGATGCTTTGCATATATGTTTCTTAGACTATATGGAAGCAATATATACAAATATTTCAACAGTCTACGTGTGCCAATCATTGTTCTACTTGTCGAAATTTACAAATAATTTCCTATAAAGGATTAACAATGGGGCTCGTTGTTCACTTAAACTTGAAGAACAATAAATTGGCGAATTGTACTGTTTGGATGCTTTGCATATATGTTTCTTAGACTATATAGAAGCAATATATACAAAGATTTCAACCGTCTACCTGTTCCATTCATTGTTCTACTTGTCGAAAGTTACAAATAATTTCCGATAAAGGATTAACAATGGGGCTCATTCTTCACTTAAACTTGAAGATCAAAAAATTGGTGAATTTTACTGTTTAGATGCTTTGCATATAGGTTTCTTAGAATATATAGAAGCAACATATACAAAGATTTCAACCGTCTACATGTTCTATTCATTGTTCTTCTTGTCGAAAGTTACAAATAATTTCCGATAAAGGATTAACAATGGGGCTCATTGTTCACTTAAACTTGAAGAACAAAAAATTGGCAAATGGTACTGTTTGGATGCTTTGCATACATGTTTCCTAGACTATATGGAAGCAATATATACAAAGATTTCAACCGTCTACCTGTTCCATTCATTGTTCTGCATGTCGAAAGTTACAAATAATTTCCGTTTCATGATTATCAATGGGGCTCATTGTTCACTTAACCTTGAAGAACAAAAAATTGGCGAATGGTACTGTTTGGATGCTTTGCATATATGTCTCTTAGACTATATGGAAGCAATATATACAAATATTTCAACCGTCTACGTGTGCCAATCATTGTTCTACTTGTCGAAATTTACAAATAATTTCCTTTAAAGGATTAACAATGGGGCTCATTGTTCACTTAAACTTGAAGAACAAAAAATTGGCGTTTTGTACTGTTTGGATGCTTTGCATATATGTTTCTCAGACTATATAGAAGCAATATATACAAAGATTTCAACCGTCTACCTGTTCCATTCATTGTTCAACTTGTCGAAAGTTACAAATAATTTCCGATAAAGGATTAACAATGGGGCTAATTAATCACTTAACCTTGAAGAACAAAAAATTGGCGAATGGTACTATTTGGATGCTTTGCATATATGTTTCTTAGACTATATAGAAGCAATATATACAAAGATTTCAACCGTCTACGTGTTCCAATCATTGTTCTACTTGTAGAAAGTTACAATTAATTTCCGTTAAAGGATTAACAATGGGGCTAATTAATCACTTAACCTTGAAGAACAAAAAATTGGCGAATGGTACTGTTTGGATGCTTTGCACATATGTTTCTTAGACTATATAGAAGCAATATATACAAAGATTTCAACCGTCTACGTGTTCCAATCATTGTTCTAATTGTAGAAAGTTACAAATAATTTCCGATAAAGGATTAACAATGGGGCTCATTGTTCACTTAACCTTGAAGATCAAAAAATTGGCGTTTTTTACTGTTTAGATGCTTTGCATATAGGTTTCTTAGACTATATAGAAGCAACATATACAAAGATTTCAACCGTCTACATGTTCTATTCATTGTTCTTCTTGTCGAAAGTTACAAATAATTTCCGTTTCATGATTATCAATGGGCCTCGTTGTTCACTTAAACTAGAAGAACAAGAAATTGGCGACTGGTACTGTTTGGATACTTTGCATATATGTTTCTTAGACTATATAGAAGCAACATATAAAAAGAATTCAACCGTCTACCAGTTCCATTCATTGTTCTACTAGTCGAAAGTTACAAATAATTTCCGATAAAGGATTAACAATGGGGCTCATTGTTCACTTAAACTTGAAGAACAAAAAATTGGCAAATGGTACCGTTTGGATGCTTTGCATATATGTTTCTTAGACTATATGGAAGCAATATATACAAAGATTTCAACCGTCTACCTGTTCCATTCATTGATCTACATGTCGAAAGTTACAAATAATTTCCGTTTCATGATTATCAATGGGCCTCATTGTTCACTTAACCTTGAAGAACAAAAAATTGGCGAATGGTACTTTTTGGATGCTTTGCATATATGTTTCTTAGACTATAAGGAAGCAATATATACAAATATTTCAACCGTCTACGTGTGCCAATCATTGTTCTGCTTGTCGAAATTTACAAATAATTTCCTTTAAAGGATTAACAATGGGGCTCATTGTTCACTTAAACTTGAAGAACAAAAAATTGTCGAATTGTACTGTTTGGATGCTTTGCATATATGTTTCTCAGACTATATAGAAGCAATATATACAAAGATTTCAACCGTCTACCTGTTCCATTCATTGTTCTACTTGTCGAAAGTTACAAGTAATTTCCTTTAAAGGATTAACAATGGGGCTCGTTGTTCACTTAAACTTGAAGATCAAAAAATTGGCGAATGTTACTGTTTAGATGCTTTGCATATAGGTTTCTTAGACTATATAGAAGCAACATATACAAAGATTTCAACCGTCTACCTGTTCTATTCATTGTTCTACTTGTCGAAAGTTACAAATAATTTCCGATAAAGGATTAACCATGGGGCTCGTTGTTCACATAAACTTGAAGAACAATGAATTGGCGACTTGTACTGTTTGGATGCTTTGCATATATGTTTCTTAGACTATATAGAAGCAATATATACAAAGATTTCAACCGTCTACCTGTTCCATTCATTGTTCTACATGTCGAAAGTTACAAATAATTTCCGATAAAGGATTAACAATGGGGCTCATTCTTCACTTAAACTTGAAGATCAAAAAATTGGCGAATTTTACTGTTTAGATGCTTTGCATATAGGTTTCTTAGAATATATAGAAGCAACATATACAAAGATTTCAACCGTCTACATGTACTATTCATTGTTCTTCTTGTCGAAAGTTACAAATAATTTCCGATAAAGGATTAACAATGGGGCTCATTGTTCACTTAAACTTGAAGAACAAAAAATTGGCAAATGGTACTGTTTGGATGCTTTGCATACATGTTTCCTAGACTATATGGAAGCAATATATACAAAGATTTCAACCGTCTACCTGTTCCATTCATTGTTCTACATGTCGAAAGTTACAAATAATTTCCGTTTCATGATTATCAATGGGGCTCATTGTTCACTTAACCATGAAGAACAAAAAATTGGCGAATGGTACTGTTTGGATGCTTTGCATATATGTTTCTTAGACTATATGGAAGCAATATATACAAATATTTCAACCGTCTACGTGTGCCAATCATTGTTCTTCTTGTCGAAAGTTACAAATCATTTCCATTAAAGGATTAACAATGGGGCTCGTAGTTCACTTAAACTTGAAGAACAAAAATTGGCAAATGGTACTGTTTGGATGCTTTGCATACATGTTTCCTAGACTATATGGAAGCAATATATACAAAGATTTCAACCGTCTACCTGTTCCATGCATTGTTCTACTTGTCGAAAGTTACAAATAATTTCCGATAAAGGATTAACAATGGGGCTAATTATTCACTTAACCTTGAAGAACAAAAAATTGGCGAATGTTACTATTTGGATGCTTTGCATATATGTTTCTTAGACTATATGGAAGCAATATATACAAATATTTCAACCGTCTACGTGTGCCAATCATTGTTCTACTTGTCGAAATTTACAAATAATTTCCTTT
Source organism: Cerceris ruficornis (assembly GCA_963989415.1). Lineage (NCBI taxonomy): Eukaryota > Metazoa > Arthropoda > Insecta > Hymenoptera > Crabronidae > Cerceris > Cerceris ruficornis. The sequence goes on from CAXDIW010000460.1 coordinate 738,212, forward strand.
AAAGGATTAACAATGGGGCTCATTGTTCACTTAAACTTGAAGAACAAAAAATTGGCGAATTGTACTGTTTGGATGCTTTGCATATATGTTTCTTATACTATATGGAAGCAATATATACAAATATTTGAACCGTCTACGTGTGCCAATCATTGTTCTACTTGTCGAAATTTACAAATAATTTCCTTTAAAGGATTAACAATGGGGCTCATTGATCACTTAAACTTGAAGAACAAAAAATTGGCGTTTTGTACTGTTTGGATGCTTTGCATATATGTTTCTCAGACTATATAGAAGCAATATATACAAAGGTTTCAACCGTCTACCTGTTCCATTCATTGTTCAACTTGTCGAAGGTTACAAATAATTTCCGATAAAGGATTAACAATGGGGCTAATTAATCACTTAACCTTGAAGAACAAAAAATTGGCGAATGGTACTATTTGGATGCTTTGCATATATGTTTCTTAGACTATATAGAAGCAACATATACAAAGATTTCAACCGTCTACATATTCTATTCATTGTTCTTCTTGTCGCAAGTTACAAATAATTTCCGTTTCATGATTATCAATGGGCCTCGTTGTTCACTTAAACTAGAAGAACAAGAAATTGGCGACTGGTACTGTTTGGATGCTTTGCATATATGTTTCTTAGACTATATAGAAGCAACATTTAAAAGAATTCAACCGTCTACCAGTTCCATTCATTGTTCTACTTGTCGAAAGTTACAAATAATTTCCGATAAAGGATTAACAATGGGGCTCATTGTTCACTTAAACTTGAAGACCAAAAAATTGGCAAATGGTATTGTTTGGATGCTTTTCGTACATGTTTCTTAGACTATATGGAAGCAATATATATAAAGATTTCAACAGTCTACGTGTTCCAATCATTGTTCTACTTGTCGAAATTTACAAATAATTTCCTTTAAAGGATTAACAATCGGGCTCGTTGTTCACTTAAACTTAAAGAACAATAAATTGGCGAATTGTACTGTTTGGATGCTTTGCATATATGTTTCTTAGACTATATGGAAGCAATATATACAAAGATTTCAACCGTCTACGTGTTCCAATCATTGTTCTACTTGTAGAAAGTTACAATTAATTTCCGTTAAAGGATTAACAATGGGGCTCGTTGTTCACTTAAACTTGAAGAACAATAAATTGGCGAATTGTACTGTTTGGATGCTTTGCATATATGTTTCTTAGACTATATAGAAGCAATATATACAAAGAATTCAACCGTCTACATGTTCCATTCATTGTACTACTTTTCGAATGTTACAAATAATTTCCGATAAAGGATTAACCATTGGGTCTCATTGGTCACTTAAACTTGAAGAACAAAAAATTGGCGAATGGTACTGTTTGGATGCTTTGCATATATGTTTCTTAGACTATATGGAAGCAATATATAATAATATTTCAACCGTCTACGTGTTCCAATCATTGTTCTACTTGTCGAAATTTACAAATAATTTCCTTTAAAGGATTAACAATGGGGCTCGTTGTTCACTTAAACTTGAAGAGCAAAAAATTTGCGAATTGTACTGTTTGGATGCTTTGCATATATGTTTCTTAGACTATATAGAAGCAATATATACAAAGAATTCAACCGTCTACGTGTTCCAATCATTGTCCTACTTGTCGAAATTCACAAATAATTTCCTTTAAAGGATTAAAAATGGGGCTCGTAGTTCACCTAAAATTGAAGAACAAAAAATTGGCGAATTGTACTGTTTGGATGATTTGCACATATGTTTCTTAGACTATATAGAAGCAATATATACAAAGATTTCAACCGTCTACGTGTTCCAATCATTGTTCTACTTGTAGAAAGTTACAATTAATTTCCGTTAAAGGATTAACAATGGGGCTCATTGTTCACTTAAACTTGAAGAAAAAAAAATTGGCGAATGGTACTGTTTGGATGCTTTGCATATATGTTTCTTAGACTATACTGAAGCAATATATACAAATATTTCAACCGTCTACGTGTGCCAATCATTGTTCTACTTGTCGAAATTTACAAATAATTTCCTTTAATGGATTAACAATGGGGCTCATTGTTCACTTAAACTTGAAGAACAAAAAATTGGCGAATTGTACTGTTTGGATGCTTTGCATATATGTTTCTCAGACTATATAGAAGCAATATATACAAAGATTTCAACCGTCTACCAGTTCCATTCATTGTTCTACTTGTCGAAAGTTACAAATAATTTCCGTTTCATGATTATCAATGGGGCTCGTTGTTCACTTAAACTTGAAGAACAAAAAATTGGCGAATGGTACTGTTTGGATGCTTTGCACATATGTTTCTTAGACTATATAGAAGCAATATATACAAATATTTCAACCGTCTACGTGTTCCAATCATTGTTCTACTTGTAGAAAGTTACAATTAATTTCCGTTAAAGGATTAACAATGGGGCTCATTGTTCACTTAAACTTGAAGAACAAAAAATTGGCGATTGGTACTGTTTGGATGATTTGCATATATGTTTCTTAGACTATACGGAAGCAATATATACAAATATTTCAACCGTCTACCTGTTCCATTCATTGTTCTACTTGTCGAAAGTTACAAATAATTTCCTTTGAAGGATTAACAATGGGGCTCGTTGTTCACTTAAACTTGAAGACCAATAAATTGGCGAATTGTACTGTTTGGATGCTATGCATATATGTTTCTTAGACTATATAGAAGCAATATATAATAATATTTCAACCGTCTACGTGTTCCAATCATTGTTCTACTTGTCGAAAGTTACAAATAATTTCCTTTAAAGGATTAACAATGGGGCTCATAGTTCACTTAAACTTAAGAACAAAAAATTAGCGAATGGCACTGTTTGGATGCTTTGCATATATGTTTCTTAGACTATATGGAAGCAATATATACACAGATTTCAACCGTCTACCTGTTCCATTCACTGTTCTACTTGTCGAAAGTTACAATTAATTTCCGTTAAAGGATTAACAATGGGGCTCGTAGTTCACTTAAACTTGAAGAACAAAAAATTGGCGAATTGTACTGTTCGGATGCTTTGCAAATATGTTTCTTAGACTATATAGAAGCAATATATACAAAGATTTCAACCGTCTACCTGTTCCATTCATTGTTCTACTTGTCGAAAGTTACAAATAATTTCCGATAAAGGATTAACAATGGGGCTCATTGTTCACTTAAACTTGAAGAACAAGGAATTGGCGAATGGTACTGTTTGGATGCTTTGCATATATGCTTCTTAGACTATATAGATGCAATATATACAATGATTTCAACGGTCTAACTGTTCTATACATTGTTCTACTTGTAGAAAGTTACAAATAATTTCCGTTAAAGGATTAACGATGGGGATCGTAGTTCACTTAAACTTGAAGAACAATGAATTGGCGAATGGTACTGTTTGGATGCTTTGCATATATGTTTCTTAGACTATATAAAAGCAATATATACAATGATTTCAACCGTCTACCATTTCCATTCATTGTTCTCCATGTCGAAAGTTACAAATAATTTCCGTTAAAGGATTAACAATGGGGCTCGTAGTTCACTTAAACTTGAAGAACAAAAAATTGGCGAATTGTACTGATTGGATGCTTTGCATATATGTTTCTTAGACTATATAGATGCAATATATACAATGATTTCAACCGTCTACCTGTTCCATTCATTGTTCTACTTGTCGAAATTTACAAATAATTTCCTTTAAAGGATTAACAATGGGGCTCGTAGTTCACTTAAACTTGAAGAACAAAAAATTGGCGAATTGTACTGTTTGGATGATTTGCATATATGTTTCTTAGACTATATAGAAGCAATATATACAAAGATTTCAACCGTCTACCTGTTCTATTCATTGTTCTACTTGTAGAAAGTTACAAATAATTTCCCTTTCATGATTAACAATGGGGCTCATTGTTCACTTAAACTTGAAGAACAAGGAATTGGCGGATGGTACTGTTTGGATGCTTTGCATATATGCTTCTTAGACTATATAGATGCAATATATACAATGATTTCAACGGTCTAACTGTTCTATACATTGTTCTACTTGTAGAAAGTTACAAATAATTTCCGTTAAAGGATTAACGATGGGGATCGTAGTTCACTTAAACTTGAAGAACAATGAATTGGCGAATGGTACTGTTTGGATGCTTTGCATATATGTTTCTTAGACTATATAGAAGCAATATATACAATGATTTCATCCGTTTACCTGTTCCATTCTTTGTTCTACTTGTCGAAATTTACAAATAATTTCCTTTAAAGGATTAACAATGGAGCTCGTAGTTCACTTAAACTTGAAGAACAAAAATTGGCGAATTGTACTGTTTGGATGCTTTGCACATATGTTTCTTAGACTATATAGAAGCAATATATACAATGATTTCAACCGTCTACCTGTTCCATTCATTGTTCTACTTGTCCAAATTTACAAATAATTTCCTTTAAAGGATTAACAATGGGGCTCGTAGTTCATTTAAAGTTGAAGAACAAAAAATTGGCGAGTTGTACTGTTTGGATGCTTTGCACATATGTTTCTTAGACTATATAGAAGCAATATATACAATGATTTCAACCGTCTACCTGTTCCATTCCTTGTTCTACTTGTCGAAAGTTACAAATAATTTCCTTTAAAGGATTAACAATGGGGCTCGTTGTTCACTTAAACTTGAAGATGAATGAATTGGCGACTTGTACTGTTTGGATGCTTTGCATATATGTTTCTTAGGCTATACTAAAGCAATATATACAATCATTTCAACCGTCTACCTGTTCCATTCATTGTTCTACTTTTCGAAATTTACAAATAATTTCCTTTAAAGGATTAACAATGGGGCTCGTAGTTCACTTAAACTTGAAGAACAAAAAATTGGCGAATTGTACTGTTTGGATGCTTTGCACATATGATTCTTAGTCTATATAGAAGCAATATATACAATGATTTCAACCGTCTACCTGTTCCATTCCTTGTTCTACTTGTCGAAAGTTACATATAATTTCCTTTAAAGGATTAACAATGGGGCTCGTTGTTCACTTAAACTTGAAGAACAATGAATTGGCGACTTGTACTGTTTGGATGCTTTGCATATATGTTTCTTAGGCTATACTGAAGCAATATATACAATGATTTCAACCGTCTACGTGTTCCAATCATTGTTCTATTTGTAGAAAGTTACAATTAATTTCCGTTAAAGGATTAACAGTGGGGCTCGTTGTTCACTTAAACTTGAAGAACAATAAATTGGCGAATGGTACTGTTTGGATGCTTTGCATATATGTTTCTTAGACTATATAGAAGCAATATATTCAAAGATTTCAACCGTCTACCTGTTCCATTCATTGTTCTACTTGTCGAAAGTTACAAATAATTTCCGATAAAGGATTAACAATGGGGCTCATTGTTCACTTAACCTTGAAGAACATAAAATTGGCGAATGGTACTGTTTGGATTCTTTGCATATATGTTTCTTAGACTATATAGAAGCAATATATAGAAAGATTTCACCCGTCTACCTGTACTATTCATTGTTCTACTTGTAGAAAGTTACAAATAATTTCCATTTCATGATTATCAATGGGGCTCGTTGTTCCCTTAAACTTGAAGAACAATAAATTGGCGAATGGTACTGTTTGGATGCTTTGCATATATGTTTCTTAGACTATATAGAAGCAATATATACAATGATTTCAACCGTCTACCTGTTCCATTCATTGTTCTACTTGTCGAAAGTTACAAATAATTTCCGTTAAAGGATTAACAATGGGGATCGTAGTTTACTTAATCTTGAAGAACAAAAAATTGGCGAATGGTACTGTTTGGATGCTTTGCACATATGTTTCTTAGACTATATAGAAGCAATATATACAATGATTTCAACCGTCTAGCTGTTCCATTCATTGTTCTACTTGTCGAAAGTTACAAATAATTTCCGATAAAGGATTACCAATGGGGCTCATTGTTCACTTAAACTTGAAGAACAAAAAATTGGCAAATGGTACTGTTTGGATGCTTTGCATATATGTTTCTTAGACTATATGGAAGCAATATATACAAAGAATTCAACCGTTTACATGTTCCATTCATTGTTCTACTCGTCGAAAATTACAAATAATTTCCGATAAAGGATTAACCATTCGGGCTCATTGTTCACTTAAACTTGAAGAACAAAAAATTGGGGAATGGTACTGTTTGGATGCTTTGCGTACATGTTTCTTAGACTATATGGAAGCAATATATACAAAGATTTCGACCGTCTACGTGTTCCAATCATTGTTCTACTTGTCGAAATTTACAAATAATTTCCTATAAAGGATTAACAATGGGGCTCGTTGTTCACTTAAACTTGAAGAACAATAAATTGGCGAATTGTACTGTTTGGATGCTTTGCATATATGTTTCTTTGACTATATAGAAGCAATATATACAAAGATTTCAACCGTCTACCTGTTCCATTCATTGTTCTACTTGTCGAAAGTTACAAATAATTTCCGATAAAGGATTAACAATGGGGCTCATTGTTCACTTAAACTTGAAGATCAAAAAATTGGCGAATTTTACTGTTTAGATGCTTTGCATATATGTTTCTTAGACTATATGGAAGCAATATATACAAATATTTCAACAGTCTACGTGTGCCAATCATTGTTCTACTTGTCGAAATTTACAAATAATTTCCTATAAAGGATTAACAATGGGGCTCGTTGTTCACTTAAACTTGAAGAACAATAAATTGGCGAATTGTACTGTTTGGATGCTTTGCATATATGTTTCTTAGACTATATAGAAGCAATATATACAAAGATTTCAACCGTCTACCTGTTCCATTCATTGTTCTACTTGTCGAAAGTTACAAGTAATTTCCTTTAAAGGATTAACAATGGGGCTCGTTGTTCACTTAAACTTGAAGATCAAAAAATTGGCGAATGTTACTGTTTAGATGCTTTGCATATAGGTTTCTTAGACTATATAGAAGCAACATATACAAAGATTTCAACCGTCTACCTGTTCTATTCATTGTTCTACTTGTCGAAAGTTACAAATAATTTCCGATAAAGGATTAACCATGGGGCTCGTTGTTCACATAAACTTGAAGAACAATGAATTGGCGACTTGTACTGTTTGGATGCTTTGCATATATGTTTCTTAGACTATATAGAAGCAATATATACAAAGATTTCAACCGTCTACCTGTTCCATTCATTGTTCTACATGTCGAAAGTTACAAATAATTTCCGATAAAGGATTAACAATGGGGCTCATTCTTCACTTAAACTTGAAGATCAAAAAATTGGCGAATTTTACTGTTTAGATGCTTTGCATATAGGTTTCTTAGAATATATAGAAGCAACATATACAAAGATTTCAACCGTCTACATGTACTATTCATTGTTCTTCTTGTCGAAAGTTACAAATAATTTCCGATAAAGGATTAACAATGGGGCTCATTGTTCACTTAAACTTGAAGAACAAAAAATTGGCGAATTGTACTGTTTGGATGCTTTGCATATATGTTTCTTAGACTATATAGAAGCAACATATAAAAAGAATTCAACCGTCTACCAGTTCCATTCATTGTTCTACTTGTCGAAAGTTACAAATAATTTCCGATAAAGGATTAACAATGGGGCTCATTGTTCACTTAAACTTGAAGATCAAAAAATTGGCGAATTTTACTGTTTAGATGCTTTGCATATATGTTTCTTAGACTATATGGAAGCAATATATACAAATATTTCAACAGTCTACGTGTGCCAATCATTGTTCTACTTGTCGAAATTTACAAATAATTTCCTATAAAGGATTAACAATGGGGCTCGTTGTTCACTTAAACTTGAAGAACAATAAATTGGCGAATTGTACTGTTTGGATGCTTTGCATATATGTTTCTTAGACTATATAGAAGCAATATATACAAGGATTTCAACCGTCTACCTGTTCCATTCATTGTTCTACTTGTCGAAAGTTACAAATAATTTCCGATAAAGGATTAACAATGGGGCTCATTCTTCACTTAAACTTGAAGATCAAAAAATTGGTGAATTTTACTGTTTAGATGCTTTGCATATAGGTTTCTTAGAATATATAGAAGCAACATATACAAAGATTTCAACCGTCTACATGTTCTATTCATTGTTCTTCTTGTCGAAAGTTACAAATAATTTCCGATAAAGGATTAACAATGGGGCTCATTGTTCACTTAAACTTGAAGAACAAAAAATTGGCAAATGGTACTGTTTGGATGCTTTGCATACATGTTTCCTAGACTATATGGAAGCAATATATACAAAGATTTCAACCGTCTACCTGTTCCATTCATTGTTCTACATGTCGAAAGTTACAAATAATTTCCGTTTCATGATTATCAATGGGGCTCATTGTTCACTTAACCTTGAAGAACAAAAAATTGGCGAATGGTACTGTTTGGATGCTTTGCATATATGTCTCTTAGACTATATGGAAGCAATATATACAAATATTTCAACCGTCTACGTGTGCCAATCATTGTTCTACTTGTCGAAATTTACAAATAATTTCCTTTAAAGGATTAACAATGGGGCTCATTGTTCACTTAAACTTGAAGAACAAAAAATTGGCGTTTTGTACTGTTTGGATGCTTTGCATATATGTTTCTCAGACTATATAGAAGCAATATATACAAAGATTTCAACCGTCTACCTGTTCCATTCATTGTTCAACTTGTCGAAAGTTACAAATAATTTCCGATAAAGGATTAACAATGGGGCTAATTAATCACTTAACCTTGAAGAACAAAAAATTGGCGAATGGTACTATTTGGATGCTTTGCATATATGTTTCTTAGACTATATAGAAGCAATATATACAAAGATTTCAACCGTCTACGTGTTCCAATCATTGTTCTACTTGTAGAAAGTTACAATTAATTTCCGTTAAAGGATTAACAATGGGGCTAATTAATCACTTAACCTTGAAGAACAAAAAATTGGCGAATGGTACTGTTTGGATGCTTTGCACATATGTTTCTTAGACTATATAGAAGCAATATATACAAAGATTTCAACCGTCTACGTGTTCCAATCATTGTTCTAATTGTAGAAAGTTACAAATAATTTCCGATAAAGGATTAACAATGGGGCTCATTGTTCACTTAACCTTGAAGATCAAAAAATTGGCGTTTTTTACTGTTTAGATGCTTTGCATATAGGTTTCTTAGACTATATAGAAGCAACATATACAAAGATTTCAACCGTCTACATGTTCTATTCATTGTTCTTCTTGTCGAAAGTTACAAATAATTTCCGTTTCATGATTATCAATGGGCCTCGTTGTTCACTTAAACTAGAAGAACAAGAAATTGGCGACTGGTACTGTTTGGATACTTTGCATATATGTTTCTTAGACTATATAGAAGCAACATATAAAAAGAATTCAACCGTCTACCAGTTCCATTCATTGTTCTACTTGTCGAAAGTTACAAATAATTTCCGATAAAGGATTAACAATGGGGCTCATTGTTCACTTAAACTTGAAGAACAAAAAATTGGCAAATGGTACAGTTTGGATGCTTTGCATATATGTTTCTTAGACTATATGGAAGCAATATATACAAAGATTTCAACCGTCTACCTGTTCCATTCATTGATCTACATGTCGAAAGTTACAAATAATTTCCGTTTCATGATTATCAATGGGCCTCATTGTTCACTTAACCTTGAAGAACAAAAAATTGGCGAATGGTACTTTTTGGATGCTTTGCATATATGTTTCTTAGACTATAAGGAAGCAATATATACAAATATTTCAACCGTCTACGTGTGCCAATCATTGTTCTGCTTGTCGAAATTTACAAATAATTTCCTTTAAAGGATTAACAATGGGGCTCATTGTTCACTTAAACTTGAAGAACAAAAAATTGGCGAATTGTACTGTTTGGATGCTTTGCATATATGTTTCTCAGACTATATAGAAGCAATATATACAAAGATTTCAACCGTCTACCTGTTCCATTCATTGTTCTACTTGTCGAAAGTTACAAGTAATTTCCTTTAAAGGATTAACAATGGGGCTCGTTGTTCACTTAAACTTGAAGATCAAAAAATTGGCGAATGTTACTGTTTAGATGCTTTGCATATAGGTTTCTTAGACTATATAGAAGCAACATATACAAAGATTTCAACCGTCTACCTGTTCTATTCATTGTTCTACTTGTCGAAAGTTACAAATAATTTCCGATAAAGGATTAACCATGGGGCTCGTTGTTCACATAAACTTGAAGAACAATGAATTGGCGACTTGTACTGTTTGGATGCTTTGCATATATGTTTCTTAGACTATATAGAAGCAATATATACAAAGATTTCAACCGTCTACCTGTTCCATTCATTGTTCTACATGTCGAAAGTTACAAATAATTTCCGATAAAGGATTAACAATGGGGCTCATTCTTCACTTAAACTTGAAGATAAAAAAATTGGCGAATTTTACTGTTTATATGCTTTGCATATAGGTTTCTTAGAATATATAGAAGCAACATATACAAAGATTTCAACCGTCTACATGTACTATTCATTGTTCTTCTTGTCGAAAGTTACAAATAATTTCCGATAAAGGATTAACAATGGGGCTCATTGTTCACTTAAACTTGAAGAACAAAAAATTGGCAAATGGTACTGTTTGGATGCTTTGCATACATGTTTCCTAGACTATATGGAAGCAATATATACAAAGATTTCAACCGTCTACCTGTTCCATTCATTGTTCTACATGTCGAAAGTTACAAATAATTTCCGTTTCATGATTATCAATGGGGCTCATTGTTCACTTAACCATGAAGAACAAAAAATTGGCGAATGGTACTGTTTGGATGCTTTGCATATATGTTTCTTAGACTATATGGAAGCAATATATACAAATATTTCAACCGTCTACGTGTGCCAATCATTGTTCTTCTTGTCGAAAGTTACAAATAATTTCCATTAAAGGATTAACAATGGGGCTCGTAGTTCACTTAAACTTGAAGAACAAAAAATTGGCAAATGGTACTGTTTGGATGCTTTGCATACATGTTTCCTAGACTATATGGAAGCAATATATACAAAGATTTCAACCGTCTACCTGTTCCATGCATTGTTCTACTTGTCGAAAGTTACAAATAATTTCCGATAAAGGATTAACAATGGGGCTAATTATTCACTTAACCTTGAAGAACAAAAAATTGGCGAATGTTACTATTTGGATGCTTTGCATATATGTTTCTTAGACTATATGGAAGCAATATATACAAATATTTCAACCGTCTACGTGTGCCAATCATTGTTCTACTTGTCGAAATTTACAAATAATTTCCTTTAAAGGATTAACAATGGGGCTCATTGTTCACTTAATCTTGAAGAACAAAAAATTGGCGAATTGTACTGTTTGGATGCTTTGCATATATGTTTCTTATACTATATGGAAGCAATATATACAAATATTTGAACCGTCTACGTGTGCCAATCATTGTTCTACTTGTCGAAATTTACAAATAATTTCCTTTAAAGGATTAACAATGGGGCTCATTGTTCACTTAAACTTGAAGAACAAAAAATTGGCGTTTTGTACTGTTTGGATGCTTTGCATATATGTTTCTCAGACTATATAGAAGCAATATATACAAAGGTTTCAACCGTCTACCTGTTCCATTCATTGTTCAACTTGTCGAAGGTTACAAATAATTTCCGATAAAGGATTAACAATGGGGCTAATTAATCACTTAACCTTGAAGAACAAAAAATTGGCGAATGGTACTATTTGGATGCTTTGCATATATGTTTCTTAGACTATATAGAAGCAACATATACAAAGATTTCAACCGTCTACATATTCTATTCATTGTTCTTCTTGTCGCAAGTTACAAATAATTTCCGTTTCATGATTATCAATGGGCCTCGTTGTTCACTTAAACTAGAAGAACAAGAAATTGGCGACTGGTACTGTTTGGATGCTTTGCATATATGTTTCTTAGACTATATAGAAGCAACATTTAAAAGAATTCAACCGTCTACCAGTTCCATTCATTGTTCTACTTGTCGAAAGTTACAAATAATTTCCGATAAAGGATTAACAATGGGGCTCATTGTTCACTTAAACTTGAAGAACAAAAAATTGGCAAATGGTACAGTTTGGATGCTTTGCATATATGTTTCTTAGACTATATGGAAGCAATATATACAAAGATTTCAACCGTCTACCTGTTCCATTCATTGATCTACATGTCGAAAGTTACAAATAATTTCCGTTTCATGATTATCAATGGGGCTCATTCTTCACTTAACCTTGAAGAACAAAAAATTGGCGAATGGTACTTTTTGGATGCTTTGCATATATGTTTCTTAGACTATATGGAAGCAATATATACAAATATTTCAACCGTCTACGTGTGCCAATCATTGTTCTACTTGTCGAAATTTACAAATAATTTCCTTTAAAGGATTAACAATGGGGCTCATTGTTCACTTAAACTTGAAGAACAAAAAATTGGCGAATTGTACTGTTTGGATGCTTTGCATATATGTTTCTCAGACTATATAGAAGCAATATATACAAAGATTTCAACCGTCTACCTGTTCCATTCATTGTTCTACTTGTCGAAAGTTACAAGTAATTTCCTTTAAAGGATTAACAATGGGGCTCGTTGTTTACTTAAACTTGAAGATCAAAAAATTGGCGAATGTTACTGTTTAGATGCTTTGCATATAGGTTTCTTAGACTATATAGAAGCAACATATACAAAGATTTCAACCGTCTACCTGTTCTATTCACTGTTCTTCTTGTCGAAAGTTACAAATAATTTCCGTTTCATGATTATCAATGGGCCTCGTTATTCACTTAAACTTGAAGAACAAAAAATTGGCGACTGGTACTGTTTGGATGCTTTGCATATATGTTTCTTAGACTATATAGAAGCAATATATACAAAGATTTCAACCGTCTACCTGTTCCATTCATTGTTCTACTTGTCGAAAGTTACAAATAATTTCCGATGAAGGATTAACAATGGGGCTCATTGTTCACTTAAACTTGAAGAACAAAAAATTAGCGAATTGTACTGTTTGGATGCTTTGCATAGATGTTTCGTAGGCTATATAGAAGCAATATATACAATGATTTCAACCGTCTACCTGATCCATTCCTTGTTCTACTTGTCGAAAGTTACAAATAATTTCCTTTAAAGGATTAACCATGGGGCTCGTTGTTCACATAAACTTGAAGAACAATGAATTGGCGACTTGTACTGTTTGGATGCTTTGCGTATATGTTTCGTAGACTTTATAGAAGCAATATATACAATGATTTCAACCGTCTACATGATCCATTCATTGTTCTACTTGTCGGAATTTACAAATAATTTCCTTTAAAGGATTAACAATGGGGCTCGTAGTTCACTTAAACTTGAAGAACAAACAATTGGCGAATTGTACTGTTTGGATGCTTTGCATATATGTTTCTTAGACTATTTAGAAGCAATATATAGAAAGATTTCACCCGCCTACCTGTACTATTCATTGTTCTACTTGTAGAAAGTTAGAAATAATTTCCATTTCATGATTATCAATGGGGCTCGCTGTTCACTTAAACTTGAAGATAAAAAAATTGGCGATTGTTACTGTTTAGATGCTTTGCATATATGTTTCTTAGACTATATGGAAGCAATATATACAAAGATTTCAACCGTCTGCGTGTTCCAATCATTGTCCTACTTGTCGAAATTTACAAATAATTTCCTTTAAAGGATTAACAATGGGGCTCGTTGTTCACTTAAACTTGAAGAACAATAAATTGGCGAATTGTACTGTTTGGATGCTTTGCATATATGTTTCTTAGACTATATAGAAGCAATATATACAATGATTTCAACCGTCTACCTGTTATATTCATTGTTCTACATGTCGAAAGTTACAAATAATTTCCGTTTCATGATTATCAATGGGGCTCGTTGTTCACTTAAACTTGAAGACCAATAAATTGGCGACTTGTACTGTTAGGATGCTTTGTATATATGTTTCTTAGGCTATACTAAAGCAATATATACAATCATTTCAACCGTCTACCTGTTCCATTCATTGTTCTACTTGTCGAAATTTACAAATAATTTCCTTTAAAGGATTAACAATGGGGCTCGTTGTTCACTTAAACTTGAAGAACAATGAATTGACGACTTGTACTGTTTGGATGCTTTGCATATATGTTTCATAGACTATATACATGCAATATATACAAAGATTTCATCCGTTTACCTGTTCCATTCATTGTTCTACTTGTCGAAATTTACAAATAATTTCCTTTAAAGTATTAACAATGGAGCTCGTAGTTCACTTAAACTTGAAGAACAAAAAATTGGCGAATTGTACTGTTTGGATGCTTTGCACATATGTTTCTTAGACTATATAGAAGCAATATATACAATGATTTCAACCGTCTACCTGTTTCATTCCTTGTTCTACTTGTCGAATGTTAGAAATAATTTCCTTTAAAGGATTAACAATGGGGCTCGTTGTTCACTTAAACTTGAAGATGAATGAATTGGCGACTTGTACTGTTTGGATGCTTTGTATATATGTTTCTTAGACTATATAGAAGCAATATATACAAAGATTTCAACCGTCTACCTGTTCCATTCATTGTTCTACTTGTCGAAATTTACAAATAATTTCCTTTAAAGGATTAACAATGGGGCTCGTTGTACACTTAAACTTGAAGAACTATAAATTGACGAATTGTACTGTTTGGATGCTTTGCAAATACGTTTCTTAGACTATATAGAAGCAATATATACAATGATTTCAACAGTCTACCTGTTCCATTCATTGTTCTACTTGTCGAAAGTTAGAAATAATTTCCGTTAAAGGATTAACAATGGGGCTCGTAGTTCACTTAAACTTGAAGAATAAAAAATTGGCGAATTGTACTGTTTGGATGCTTTGCACATATGTTTCTTAGACTATATAGAAGCAATATATACAAAGATTTCAACCGCCTACCTGTTCCATTCATTGTTCTACTTGTCGAAATTTACAAATAATTTCCTTTAAAGGATTAACAATGGGGCTCGTTGTTCACTTAAACTTGAAGAGCAAAAAATTTGCGAATTGTACTGTTTGGATGCTTTGCATATATGTTTCTTAGACTATATAGAAGCAATATATACAAAGAATTCAACCGTCTACGTGTTCCAATCATTGTTCTACTTGTCGAAATTCACAATTAATTTCCGTTAAAGGATTAACAATGGGGCTCATTGTTCACTTAAACTTGAAGAAAAAAAAATTGGCGAATGGTACTGTTTGGATGCTTTGCATATATGTTTCTTAGACTATACTGAAGCAATATATACAAATATTTCAACCGTCTACGTGTGCCAATCATTGTTCTACTTGTCGAAATTTACAAATAATTTCCTTTAATGGATTAACAATGGGGCTCATTGTTCACTTAAACTTGAAGAACAAAAAATTGGCGAATTGTACTGTTTGGATGCTTTGCATATATGTTTCTCAGACTATATAGAAGCAATATATACAAAGATTTCAACCGTCTACCTGTTCCATTCATTGTTCTACTTGTCGAAAGTTACAAATAATTTCCGTTTCATGATTATCAATGGGGCTCGTTGTTCACTTAAACTTGAAGAACAAAAAATTGGCGAATGGTACTGTTTGGATGCTTTGCATATATGTTTCTTAGACTATATAGAAGCAATATATACAAATATTTCAACCGTCTACGTGTTCCAATCATTGTTCTACTTGTAGAAAGTTACAATTAATTTCCGTTAAAGGATTAACAATGGGGCTCATTGTTCACTTAAACTTGAAGAACAAAAAATTGGCGATTGGTACTGTTTGGATGATTTGCATATATGTTTCTTAGACTATACGGAAGCAATATATACAAATATTTCAACCGTCTACCTGTTCCATTCATTGTTCTACTTGTCGAAAGTTACAAATAATTTCCTTTGAAGGATTAACAATGGGGCTCGTTGTTCACTTAAACTTGAAGACCAATAAATTGGCGAATTGTACTGTTTGGATGCTATGTATATATGTTTCTTAGACTATATAGAAGCAATATATAATAATATTTCAACCGTCTACGTGTTCCAATCATTGTTCTACTTGTCGAAAGTTACAAATAATTTCCTTTAAAGGATTAACAATGGGGCTCATAGTTCACTTAAAGAACAAAAAATTAGCGAATGGCACTGTTTGGATGCTTTGCATATATGTTTCTTAGACTATATGGAAGCAATATATACACAGATTTCAACCGTCTACCTGTTCCATTCACTGTTCTACTTGTCGAAAGTTACAATTAATTTCCGTTAAAGGATTAACAATGGGGCTCGTAGTTCACTTAAACTTGAAGAACAAAAAATTGGCGAATTGTACTGTTCGGATGCTTTGCAAATATGTTTCTTAGACTATATAGAAGCAATATATACAAAGATTTCAACCGTCTACCTGTTCCATTCATTGTTCTACTTGTCGAAAGTTACAAATAATTTCCGATAAAGGATTAACAATGGGGCTCATTGTTCACTTAAACTTGAAGAACAAGGAATTG
Source organism: Cerceris ruficornis (assembly GCA_963989415.1). Lineage (NCBI taxonomy): Eukaryota > Metazoa > Arthropoda > Insecta > Hymenoptera > Crabronidae > Cerceris > Cerceris ruficornis. Next base: position 754,812 of record CAXDIW010000460.1, read on the forward strand.
GCGAATGGTACTGTTTGGATGCTTTGCATATATGCTTCTTAGACTATATAGATGCAATATATACAATGATTTCAACGGTCTAACTGTTCTATACATTGTTCTACTTGTAGAAAGTTACAAATAATTTCCGTTAAAGGATTAACGATGGGGATCGTAGTTCACTTAAACTTGAAGAACAATGAATTGGCGAATGGTACTGTTTGGATGCTTTGCATATATGTTTCTTAGACTATATAAAAGCAATATATACAATGATTTCAACCGTCTACCATTTCCATTCATTGTTCTCCATGTCGAAAGTTACAAATAATTTCCGTTAAAGGATTAACAATGGGGCTCGTAGTTCACTTAAACTTGAAGAACAAAAAATTGGCGAATGGTACTGTTTGGATGCTTTGCATATATGCTTCTTAGACTATATAGATGCAATATATACAATGATTTCAACGGTCTAACTGTTCTATACATTGTTCTACTTGTAGAAAGTTACAAATAATTTCCGTTAAAGGATTAACGATGGGGATCGTAGTTCACTTAAACTTGAAGAACAATGAATTGGCGAATGGTACTGTTTGGATGCTTTGCATATATGTTTCTTAGACTATATAGAAGCAATATATACAATGATTTCATCCGTTTACCTGTTCCATTCTTTGTTCTACTTGTCGAAATTTACAAATAATTTCCTTTAAAGGATTAACAATGGAGCTCGTAGTTCACTTAAACTTGAAGAACAAAAATTGGCGAATTGTACTGTTTGGATGCTTTGCACATATGTTTCTTAGACTATATAGAAGCAATATATACAATGATTTCAACCGTCTACCTGTTCCATTCATTGTTCTACTTGTCCAAATTTACAAATAATTTCCTTTAAAGGATTAACAATGGGGCTCGTAGTTCATTTAAAGTTGAAGATCAAAAAATTGGCGAGTTGTACTGTTTGGATGCTTTGCACATATGTTTCTTAGACTATATAGAAGCAATATATACAATGATTTCAACCGTCTACATGTTCCATTCCTTGTTCTACTTGTCGAAAGTTACAAATAATTTCCTTTAAAGGATTAACAATGGGGCTCGTTGTTCACTTAAACTTGAAGATGAATGAATTGGCGACTGGTACTGTTTGGATGCTTTGCATATATGTTTCTTAGGCTATACTAAAGCAATATATACAATCATTTCAACCGTCTACCTGTTCCATTCATTGTTCTACTTTTCGAAATTTACAAATAATTTCCGTTAAAGGATTAACAGTGGGGCTCGTTGTTCACTTAAACTTGAAGAACAATAAATTGGCGAATGGTACTGTTTGGATGCTTTGCATATATGTTTCTTAGACTATATAGAAGCAATATATTCAAAGATTTCAACCGTCTACCTGTTCCATTCATTGTTCTACTTGTCGAAAGTTACAAATAATTTCCGATAAAGGATTAACAATGGGGCTCATTGTTCACTTAACCTTGAAGAACAAAAAATTGGCGAATGGTACTGTTTGGATTCTTTGCATATATGTTTCTTAGACTATATAGAAGCAATATATAGAAAGATTTCACCCGTCTACCTGTACTATTCATTGTTCTACTTGTAGAAAGTTACAAATAATTTCCATTTCATGATTATCAATGGGGCTCGTTGTTCCCTTAAACTTGAAGAACAATAAATTGGCGAATGGTACTGTTTGGATGCTTTGCATATATGTTTCTTAGACTATATAGAAGCAATATATACAATGATTTCAACCGTCTACCTGTTCCATTCATTGTTCTACTTGTCGAAAGTTACAAATAATTTCCGTTAAAGGATTAACAATGGGGATCGTAGTTTACTTAATCTTGAAGAACAAAAAATTGGCGAATGGTACTGTTTGGATGCTTTGCACATATGTTTCTTAGACTATATAGAAGCAATATATACAATGATTTCAACCGTCTAGCTGTTCCATTCATTGTTCTACTTGTCGAAAGTTACAAATAATTTCCGATAAAGGATTAGCAATGGGGCTCATTGTTCACTTAAACTTGAAGAACAAAAAATTGGCAAATGGTACTGTTTGGATGCTTTGCATATATGTTTCTTAGACTATATGGAAGCAATATATACAAAGATTTCAACCGTTTACATGTTCCATTCATTGTTCTACTCGTCGAAAATTACAAATAATTTCCGATAAAGGATTAACCATTCGGGCTCATTGTTCACTTAAACTTGAAGAACAAAAAATTGGGGAATGGTACTGTTTGGATGCTTTGCGTACATGTTTCTTAGACTATATGGAAGCAATATATACAAAGATTTCGACCGTCTACGTGTTCCAATCATTGTTCTACTTGTCGAAATTTACAAATAATTTCCTATAAAGGATTAACAATGGGGCTCGTTGTTCACTTAAACTTGAAGAACAATAAATTGGCGAATTGTACTGTTTGGATGCTTTGCATATATGTTTCTTTGACTATATAGAAGCAATATATACAAAGATTTCAACCGTCTACCTGTTCCATTCATTGTTCTACTTGTCGAAAGTTACAAATAATTTCCGATAAAGGATTAACAATGGGGCTCATTGTTCACTTAAACTTGAAGATCAAAAAATTGGCGAATTTTACTGTTTAGATGCTTTGCATATAGGTTTCTTAGACTATATAGAAGCAACATATACAAAGATTTCAACCGTCTACATGTTCTATTCATTGTTCTTCTTGTCGAAAGTTACAAATAATTTCCGATAAAGGATTAACAATGGGGCTCATTGTTCACTTAAACTTGAAGAACAAAAAATTGGCAAATGGTACCGTTTGGATGCTTTGCATATATGTTTCTTTGACTATATGGAAGCAATATATACAAAGATTTCAACCGTCTACCTGTTCCATTCATTGTTCTACATGTCGAAAGTTACAAATAATTTCCGTTTCATGATTATCAATGGGGCTCATTGTTCACTTAACCTTGAAGAACAAAAAATTGGCGAATGGTACTGTTTGGATGCTTTGCATATATGTTTCTTAGACTATATGGAAGCAATATATACAAATATTTCAACAGTCTACGTGTGCCAATCATTGTTCTACTTGTCGAAATTTACAAATAATTTCCTATAAAGGATTAACAATGGGGCTCGTTGTTCACTTAAACTTGAAGAACAATAAATTGGCGAATTGTACTGTTTGGATGCTTTGCATATATGTTTCTTAGACTATATAGAAGCAATATATACAAAGATTTCAACCGTCTACCTGTTCCATTCATTGTTCTACTTGTCGAAAGTTACAAATAATTTCCGATAAAGGATTAACAATGGGGCTCATTCTTCACTTAAACTTGAAGATCAAAAAATTGGTGAATTTTACTGTTTAGATGCTTTGCATATAGGTTTCTTAGAATATATAGAAGCAACATATACAAAGATTTCAACCGTCTACATGTTCTATTCATTGTTCTTCTTGTCGAAAGTTACAAATAATTTCCGATAAAGGATTAACAATGGGGCTCATTGTTCACTTAAACTTGAAGAACAAAAAATTGGCAAATGGTACTGTTTGGATGCTTTGCATACATGTTTCCTAGACTATATGGAAGCAATATATACAAAGATTTCAACCGTCTACCTGTTCCATTCATTGTTCTACATGTCGAAAGTTACAAATAATTTCCGTTTCATGATTATCAATGGGGCTCATTGTTCACTTAACCTTGAAGAACAAAAAATTGGCGAATGGTACTGTTTGGATGCTTTGCATATATGTCTCTTAGACTATATGGAAGCAATATATACAAATATTTCAACCGTCTACGTGTGCCAATCAATGTTCTACTTGTCGAAATTTACAAATAATTTCCTTTAAAGGATTAACAATGGGGCTCATTGTTCACTTAAACTTGAAGAACAAAAAATTGGCGTTTTGTACTGTTTGGATGCTTTGCATATATGTTTCTCAGACTATATAGAAGCAATATATACAAAGATTTCAACCGTCTACCTGTTCCATTCATTGTTCAACTTGTCGAAAGTTACAAATAATTTCCGATAAAGGATTAACAATGGGGCTAATTAATCACTTAACCTTGAAGAACAAAAAATTGGCGAATGGTACTATTTGGATGCTTTGCATATATGTTTCTTAGACTATATAGAAGCAATATATACAAAGATTTCAACCGTCTACGTGTTCCAATCATTGTTCTACTTGTAGAAAGTTACAATTAATTTCCGTTAAAGGATTAACAATGGGGCTAATTAATCACTTAACCTTGAAGAACAAAAAATTGGCGAATGGTACTGTTTGGATGCTTTGCACATATGTTTCTTAGACTATATAGAAGCAATATATACAAAGATTTCAACCGTCTACGTATTCCAATCATTGTTCTAATTGTAGAAAGTTACAAATAATTTCCGATAAAGGATTAACAATGGGGCTCATTGTTCACTTAACCTTGAAGATCAAAAAATTGGCGTTTTTTACTGTTTAGATGCTTTGCATATAGGTTTCTTAGACTATATAGAAGCAACATATACAAAGATTTCAACCGTCTACATGTTCTATTCATTGTTCTTCTTGTCGAAAGTTACAAATAATTTCCGTTTCATGATTATCAATGGGCCTCGTTGTTCACTTAAACTAGAAGAACAAGAAATTGGCGACTGGTACTGTTTGGATACTTTGCATATATGTTTCTTTGACTATATAGAAGCAACATATAAAAAGAATTCAACCGTCTACCAGTTCCATTCATTGTTCTACTTGTCGAAAGTTACAAATAATTTCCGATAAAGGATTAACAATGGGGCTCATTGTTCACTTAAACTTGAAGAACAAAAAATTGGCAAATGGTACAGTTTGGATGCTTTGCATATATGTTTCTTAGACTATATGGAAGCAATATATACAAAGATTTCAACCGTCTACCTGTTCCATTCATTGATCTACATGTCGAAAGTTACAAATAATTTCCGTTTCATGATTATCAATGGGGCTCATTGTTCACTTAACCTTGAAGAACAAAAAATTGGCGAATGGTACTTTTTGGATGCTTTGCATATATGTTTCTTAGACTATAAGGAAGCAATATATACAAATATTTCAACCGTCTACGTGTGCCAATCATTGTTCTGCTTGTCGAAATTTACAAATAATTTCCTTTAAAGGATTAACAATGGGGCTCATTGTTCACTTAAACTTGAAGAACAAAAAATTGGCGAATTGTACTGTTTGGATGCTTTGCATATATGTTTCTCAGACTATATAGAAGCAATATATACAAAGATTTCAACCGTCTACCTGTTCCATTCATTGTTCTACTTGTCGAAAGTTACAAGTAATTTCCTTTAAAGGATTAACAATGGGGCTCGTTGTTCACTTAAACTTGAAGATCAAAAAATTGGCGAATGTTACTGTTTAGATGCTTTGCATATAGGTTTCTTAGACTATATAGAAGCAACATATACAAAGATTTCAACCGTCTACCTGTTCTATTCATTGTTCTACTTGTCGAAAGTTACAAATAATTTCCGATAAAGGATTAACCATGGGGCTCGTTGTTCACATAAACTTGAAGAACAATGAATTGGCGACTTGTACTGTTTGGATGCTTTGCATATATGTTTCTTAGACTATATAGAAGCAATATATACAAAGATTTCAACCGTCTACCTGTTCCATTCATTGTTCTACATGTCGAAAGTTACAAATAATTTCCGATAAAGGATTAACAATGGGGCTCATTCTTCACTTAAACTTGAAGATCAAAAAATTGGCGAATTTTACTGTTTAGATGCTTTGCATATAGGTTTCTTAGAATATATAGAAGCAACATATACAAAGATTTCAACCGTCTACATGTTCTATTCATTGTTCTTCTTGTCGAAAGTTACAAATAATTTCCGATAAAGGATTAACAATGGGGCTCATTGTTCACTTAACCTTGAAGAACAAAAAATTGGGGAATGGTACTGTTTGGATGCTTTTCATATATGTTTCTTAGACTATATGGAAGCAATATATACAAATATTTCAACCGTCTACTTGTGCCAATCATTGTTCTACTTGTCGAAATTTACAAATAATTTCCTTTAAAGGATTAACAATGGGGCTCGTTGTTCACTTAAACTTGACGAACAAAAAATTGGCGAATGGTACTGTTTGGATGCTTTGCGTACATGTTTCTTAGACTATATGGAAGCAATATATACAAAGATTTCAACCGTCTATGTGTGCCAATCATTGTTCTACTTGTCGAAATTTACAAATAATTTCCTTTAAATGATTAACAATGGGGCTCATTGTTCACTTAAACTTGAAGAACAAAAAATTGGCGAATTGTACTGTTCGGATGCTTCGCAAATATGTTTCTTAGACTATATAGAAGCAATATATAATAATATTTCAACCGTCTACGTGTTCCAATCATTGTTCTACTTGTCGAAATTTACAAATAATTACCTTTAAAGGATTAACAATGGGGCTCATTGTTCACTTAAACTTGAAGAACAAAAAATTGGCGTATGGTAATGTTTGGATGATTTGCATATATGTTTCTTAGACTATACGGAAGCAATATATACAAATATTTCAACCGTCTACCTGTTCCATTCATTGTTCTACTTGTCGAAAGTTACAAATAATTTCCTTTAAATGATTAACAATGGGGCTCGTTGTTCACTTAAACTTGAAGACCAATAAATTGGCGAATTGTACTGTTTGGATGCTACGCATATATGTTTCTTAAACTATAGAGAAGCAATATATAATAATATTTCAACCGTCTACCTGTTCCATTCATTGTTCTACTTGTCGAAATTTACAAAGAATTTCCTTTAAAGGATTAACAATGGGGCTCATTGTTCACTTAAACTTGAAGAACAAAAAATTGGCGAATGGTACTGTTTGGATGCTTTGCATATATGTTTCTTAGACTATATGGAAGCAATATATAATAATATTTCAACCGTCTACTTGTTCCAATCATTGTTATACTTGTCGAAATTTACAAATAATTTCCTTTAAAGGATTAACAATGGGGCTCGTTGTTCACTTAAACTTGAAGAACAAAAAATTGGCGAATGGTACTGTTTGGATGCTTTGCACATATGTTTCATAGACTATATAGAAGCAATATATACAAAGATTTCAACCGTCTACGTGTTCCAATCATTGTTATACTTGTAGAAAGTTACAAATAATTTCCGATAAAGGATTAACAATGGGGCTCATTGTTCACTTAACCTTGAAGAACAAAAAATTGGGGAATGGTACTGTTTGGATGCTTTTCATATATGTTTCTTAGACTATATGGAAGCAACATATACAAATATTTCAACCGTCTACTTGTGCCAATCATTGTTCTACTTGTCGAAATTTACAAATAATTTCCTTTAAAGGATTAACAATGGGGCTCGTTGTTCACTTAAACTTGACGAACAAAAAATTGGCGAATGGTACTGTTTGGATGCTTTGCATATATATTTCTTAGACTATATAGAAGCAATATATACATTGATTTCAACCGTCTACCTGTTCCATTCATTGTTCTACTTGTCGCAAGTTACAAATAATTTCCGTTAAAGGATTAACAATGGGGCTCATTGTTCACTTAAACTTGAAGATCAAAAAATTGGCGAATGGTACTGTTTGGATGCTTTGCATATATGTTTCTTAGACTATATAGAAGCAATATATATATAATGATTTCAACCGTCTACCTGTTCCATTCATTGTTCTACATGTCGAAAGTTACAAATAATTTCCGTTTCATGATTATCAATGGGGCTCGTTGTTCACTTAACCTTGAAGAACAAAAAATTGGCGAATGGTACTGTTTGGATGCTTTGCATATATGTTTCTTAGACTATATGGAAGCAATATATACAAATATTTCAACCGTCTACCTGTGCCAATCATTGTTCTACTTGTCGAAATTTACAAATAATTGCCTTTAAAGGATTAACAATGGGGCTCATTGTTCACTTAAACTTGAAGAACAAAAAATTGGCGAATTGTACTGTTTGGATGCTTTGCATATTTGTTTCTCAGACTATATAGAAGCAATATATACAAAGATTTCAACCGTCTACATGTTCCATTCATTGTTCTACTTGTCGAAAGTTACAAATAATTTCCGATAAAGGATTAACAACGGGGCTAATTAATCACTTAACCTTGAAGAACAAAAAATTGGCGAATGGTACTATTTGGGTGCTTGGCATATATGTTTCTTAGACTATATGGAAGCAATATATACAAATATTTCAACCGTCTACGTGTGCCAATCATTGTTCTACTTGTCGAAATTTACAAATAATTTCCTTTAAAGGATTAACAATGGGGCTCGTTGTTCACTTAAACTTGAAGAACAATAAATTGGCGAATTGTACTGTTTGGATGCTATGCATATATGTTTCTTAGACTATAAAGAAGCAATATATATATAATGATTTCAACCGTCTACCTGTTCCATTCATTGTTCTACATGTCGAAAGTTACAAATAATTTCCGTTTCATGATTATCAATGGGGCTCGTTGTTCACTTAAACTTGAAGAACAAAAAATTGGCGAATGGTACTGTTTGGATGCTTTGCATATATGTTTCTTAGACTATATAGAAGCATTATATACAAAGATTTCAACCGTCTACGTGTTCCAATCATTGTTCTACTTGTAGAAAGTTACAAATAATTTCCGATAAAGGATTAACAACGGGGCTAATTAATCACTTAACCTTGAAGAACAAAAAATTGGCGAATGGTACTATTTGGGTGCTTGGCATATATGTTTCTTAGACTATATGGAAGCAATATATACAAATATTTCAACCGTCTACGTGTGCCAATCATTGTTCTACTTGTCGAAATTTACAAATAATTTCCTTTAAAGGATTAACAATGGGGCTCATTGTTCACTTAAACTTGAAGAACAAAAAATTGGCGAATGGTACTGTTTGGATGCTTTGCATATATGTTTCTTAGACTATATGGAAGCAATATATACAAAGATTTCAACCGTCTACGTGTTCCAATCATTGTTCTACTTGTAGAAAGTTACAATTAATTTCCGTTAAAGGATTAACAATGGGGCTCGTAGTTCACTTAAACTTGAAGAACAAAAAATTGGCGAATGGTACTGTTTGGATGCTTTGCATATATGTTTCTTAGATTATATAGAAGCAATATATATAAAGATTTCAACCGTCTACCTGTTCCATTCATTGTTCTACTTGTCGAAAGTTACAAATAATTTCCAATCAAGGATTAACAATGGGTCGCATTGTTCACTTAAACTTGACGAACAAAAAATTGGCGAATGGTACTGTTTGGATGCTTTGCATATATGTTTCTTAGACTATATGGAAGCAATGTATACAAAGATTTCAACCGTCTACGTGTTCCAATCATTGTTCTACTTGTAGAAAGTTACATTTAATTTCCGTTAAAGGATTATCAATGGGGCTCGTAGTTCACTTAAACTTGAAGAACAAAAAATTGGCGAATTGTACTGTTTGGATGCTTTGGATATATGTTTCTTAGACTATTTAGAAGCAATATATAGAAAGATTTCACCCGTCTACTTGTACTATTCATTGTTCTACTTGTAGAAAGTTACAAATAATTTCCATTTCATGATTATCAATGGGGCTCGCTGTTCACTTAAACTTGAAGATCAAAAAATTGGCGATTGTTACTGTTTAGATGCTTTGCATATATGTTTCTTAGATTATATAGAAGCAATATATACATTGATTTTAACCGTCTACCTGTTCCATTCATTGTTCTACTTGTCGGAAGTTACAAATCATTTCCGTTAAAGTATTAACAATGGGGCTCGTAGTTCACTTAAACTTGAAGAACAAAAAATTGGCGAATGGTACTGTTTGGATGCTTTGCATATATGTTTCTTAGACTATATAGAAGCAATATATACAAAGATTTCAACCGTCTACCTGATCCATTGATTGTTCTACTTGTCGAAAGTTACAAATAATTTCCGATAAAGGATTAACCATTGGGGCTCATTGTTCACTTAAACTTGAAGAACAAAAAATTGGCGAATGGTACTGTTTGGATGCTTTGCGCACATGTTTCTTAGACTATATAGAAGCAATATATACATTGATTTCAACCGTCTACCTGTTCCATTCATTGTTCTACTTGTCGAAATTTACAAATAATTTCCTTTAAAGGATTAACAATGGGGCTCGTTGTACACTTAAACTTGAAGAACAATAAATTGGCGAATTGTACTGTTTGGATGCTATGCATATATGTTTCTTAGACTATATAGAAGCAATATATAATAATATTTCAACCGTCTACTTGTTCCAATCATTGTTCTACTTGTCGAAATTTACAAATAATTTCCTTTAAAGGATTAACAATGGGGCTCATTGTTCACTTAAACTTGAAGACCTATAAATTGGCGAATTGTACTGTTTGGATGCTATGCATATATGTTTCTTAGACTATATAGAAGCAATATATATAATGATTTCAACCGTCTACCTGTTCCATTCATTGTTCTACATGTCGAAAGTTACAAATAATTTCCGTTTCATGATTATCAATGGGGCTCGTTGTTCACTTAAACTTGAAGAACAAAAAATTGGCGAATGGTACTGTTTGGATGCTTTGCATATATGTTTCTTAGACTATATAGAAGCAATATATACAAAGATTTCAACCGTCTACTTGTTCCAATCATTGTTCTACTTGTAGAAAGTTACAAATAATTTCCGATAAAGGATTAACAATGGGGCTCATTGTTCACTTAACCTTGAAGAACAAAAAAATGGCGAATTGTTACTGTTTAGATGCTTTGCATATATGTTTCTTAGATTATATAGAAGCAATATATACATTGATTTCAACCGTCTACCTGTTCCATTCATTGTTCTACTTGTCGGAAGTTACAAATCATTTCCGTTAAAGTATTAACAATGGGGCTCGTAGTTCACTTAAACTTGAAGAACAAGAAATTGGCGAATGGTACTGTTTGGATGCTTTGCATATATGTTTCTTAGATTATATAGAAGCAACATATACAAAGATTTCAACCGTCTGCGTGTTCCAATCATTGTTCTACTTGTCGAAATTTACAAATAATTTCATTTAAAGGATTAACAATGGGGCTCGTTGTACACTTAAACTTGAAGAACAATAAATTGACGAATTGTACTGTTTGGATGCTTTGCATATATGTTTCTTAGACTATATAGAAGCAATATATACAAAGATTTCAACCGTCTACCTGATCCATTGATTGTTCTACTTGTCGAAAGTTACAAATAATTTCCGATAAAGGATTAACCAATGGGGCTCATTGTTCACTTAAACTTGAAGAACAAAAAATTGGCGAATGGTACTGTTTGGATGCTTTGCGCACATGTTTCTTAGACTATATAGAAGCAATATATACATTGATTTCAACCGTCTACCTGTTCCATTCATTGTTCTACTTGTCGAAATTTACAAATAATTTCCTTTAAAGGATTAACAATGGGGCTCGTTGTACACTTAAACTTGAAGAACAATAAATTGACGAATTGTACTGTTTGGATGCTTTGCATATATGTTTCTTAGACTATATAGAAGCAATATATAGAAAGATTTCAACCGTCTACCTGTTCCAATGATTGTTCTACTTGTCGAAAGTTACAAATAATTTCCGATAGAGGATTAACCATTGGGGCTCATTGTTCACTTAAACTTGAAGAACAAAAAATTGGCGAATGGTACTGTTTGGATGCTTTGCGTACATGTTTCTTAGACTATATAGAAGCAATATATACATTGATTTCAACCGTCTACCTGTTCTATTCATTGTTCTACTTGTCGAAAGTTACAAATAATTTCCCTTTCATGATTATCAATGGGGCTCGTTGTTCACTTAAACTTGAAGAACAATAAATTCTCGAATTGTACTGTTTGGATGCTTTGCATATATGTTTCATAGACTATATAGAAGCAATATATACAATGATTTCAACCGTCTACCTGTTCCACTCATTGTTCTACTTATAGAAAGTTACAATTAATTTCCGTTAAAGGATTAACAATGGGGCTCGTAGTTCACTTAAACTCGAAGAACAAAAAATTGGCGAATTGTACTGTTTGGATGCTTTGCATATATGTTTCCTAGACTATATAGAAGCAATATATACAAAGATTTCAACCGTCTACCGGTTCCATTCATTGTTCTACTTGTCGAAATTTACAAATAATTTCCTTTAAAGGATTAACAATGGGGCTCGTAGTTCACTTAAACTTGAAGAAAAAAAATTGGCGAATTGTACTGTTTGGATGCTTTGCATATGTGTTTCTTAGACTATATAGAAGCAATATATTGAAAGACTTCACCCGTCTACCTGTACTATTCATTGTTCTACTTGTAGAATGTTACAAATAATTTCCATTTCATGATTATCAATGGAGCTCGCTGTTCACTTTAACTTGAAGAACAAAAAATTGGCGAATTGTACTGTTTGGATGCTTTGCACATATGTTTCTTAGACTATATAGAAGCAATATATACAAAGATTTCAACCGTCTACCTGATCCATTGATTGTTCGACTTGTCGAAAGTTACAAATAATTTCCGATAAAGGATTAACCATTGGGGCTCATTGTTCACTTAAACTTGAAGAACAAAAAATTGGCGAATGGTACTGTTTGGATGCTTTGCGCACATGTTTCTTAGACTATATAGAAGCAATATATACATTGATTTCAACCGTCTACCTGTTCCATTCATTGTTCTACTTGTCGAAATTTACAAATAATTTCCTTTAAAGGATTAACAATGGGGCTCGTTGTACACTTAAACTTGAAGAACAATAAATTGACGAATTGTACTGTTTGGATGCTTTGCATATATGTTTCTTAGACTATATAGAAGCAATATATACAAAGATTTCAACCGTCTACCTGTTCCAATGATTGTTCTACTTGTCGAAAGTTACAAATAATTTCCGATAAAGGTTTAACCATTGGGGCTCATTGTTCACTTAAACTTGAAGAACAAAAAATTGGCGAATGGTACTGTTTGGATGCTTTGCGTACATGTTTCTCAGACTATATAGAAGCAATATATACATTGATTTCAACCGTCTACCTGTTCCAATGATTGTTCTACTTGTCGATAGTTACAAATAATTTCCGATAAAGGATTAACCATTGGGGCTCATTGTTCACTTAAACTTGAAGAACAAAAAATTGGCGAATGGTACTGTTTGGATGCTTTGCGTACATGTTTCTTAGACTATATAGAAGCAATATATACATTGATTTCAACCGTCTACCTGTTCCATTCATTGTTCTACTTGTCGAAATTTACAAATAATTTCCTTTAAAGGATTAACAATGGGGCTCGTTGTACACTTAAACTTGAAGAACAAAAAATTGGCGAATGGTACTGTTTGAATGCTTTGCATATATGTTTCTTAGATTATATAGAAGCAACATATACAAAGATTTCAACCGTCTGCGTGTTCCAATCATTGTTCTACTTGTCGAAATTTACAAATAATTTCATTTAAAGGATTAACAATGGGGCTCGTTGTACACTTAAACTTGAAGAACAATAAATTGACGAATTGTACTGTTTGGATGCTTTGCATATATGTTTCTTAGACTATATAGAAGCAATATATACAAAGATTTCAACCGTCTACCTGATCCATTGATTGTTCGACTTGTCGAAAGTTACAAATAATTTCCGATAAAGGATTAACCATTGGGGCTCATTGTTCACTTAAACTTGAAGAACAAAAAATTGGCGAATGGTACTGTTTGGATGCTTTGCGCACATGTTTCTTAGACTATATAGAAGCAATATATACATTGATTTCAACCGTCTACCTGTTCCATTCATTGTTCTACTTGTCGAAATTTACAAATAATTTCCTTTAAAGGATTAACAATGGGGCTCGTTGTACACTTTAACTTGAAGAACAATAAATTGACGAATTGTACTGTTTGGATGCTTTGCATATATGTTTCTTAGACTATATAGAAGCAATATATACAAAGATTTCAACCGTCTACCTGTTCCAATGATTGTTCTACTTGTCGAAAGTTACAAATAATTTCCGATAAAGGTTTAACCATTGGGGCTAATTGTTCACTTAAACTTGAAGAACAATAAATTGACGAATTGTACTGTTTGGATGCTTTGCATATATGTTTCTTAGACTATATAGAAGCAATATATATATAATGATTTCAACCGTCTACCTGTTCCATTCATTGTTCTACATGTCGAAAGTTACAAATAATTTCCGTTTCATGATTATCAATGGGGCTCGTTGTTCACTTAAACTTGAAGAACAAAAAATTTGCGAATGGTACTGTTTGGATGCTTTGCATATATCTTTCTTAGACTATATAGAAGCAATATATACAAAGATTTAAACCGTCTACGTGTTCCAATCATTGTTCTACTTGTAGAAAGTTACAAATAATTTCCGTTTCATGATTATCAATGGGGCTCGTTGTTCACTTAAACTTGAAGAACAAAAAATTGGCGAATGGTACTGTTTGGATGCTTTGCATATATGTTTCTTAAATTATATAGAAGCAATATATACAAAGATTTCAACCGCCTACCTGTTCCATTCATTGTTTTACTTGTCGAAAATTACAAATAATTTCCGATAAAGGATTAACCATTGGGGCTCATTGTTCACTTAAACTCGAACAACAAAAAATTGGCGAATGATACTGTTTGGATGCTTTGCGTACATGTTTCTTAGACTATATGGAAGCAATATATACAAAGATTTCAACCGTCTACGTGTTCCAATCATTGTTCTACTTGTCGAAATTAACAAATAATTACCTTTAAAGGATTAACAATGGGGCTCGTATTTCACTTAAACGTGAAGAACAAAAAATTGGCGAATGGTACTGTTTGAATGCTTTGCATATATGTTTCTTAGATTATATAGAAGCAACATATACAAAAATTTCAACCGTCTGCGTGTTCCAATCATTGTTCTACTTGTCGAAATTTACAAATAATTTCATTTAAAGGATTAACAATGGGGCTCGTTGTACACTTAAACTTGAAGAACAATAAATTGACGAATTGTACTGTTTGGATGCTTTGCATATATGTTTCTTAGACTATATAGAAGCAATATATACAAAGATTTCAACCGTCTACTTGTTCCAATCATTGTTCTACTTGTAGAAAGTTACAAATAATTTCCGATAAAGGATTAACAATGGGGCTCATTGTTCACTTAACCTTGAAGAACAAAAAAATGGCGAATTGTTACTGTTTAGATGCTTTGCATATATGTTTCTTAGATTATATAGAAGCAATATATACATTGATTTCAACCGTCTACCTGTTCCATTCATTGTTCTACTTGTCGGAAGTTACAAATCATTTCCGTTAAAGTATTAACAATGGGGCTCGTAGTTCACTTAAACTTGAAGAACAAGAAATTGGCGAATGGTACTGTTTGGATGCTTTGCATATATGTTTCTTAGATTATATAGAAGCAACATATACAAAGATTTCAACCGTCTGCGTGTTCCAATCATTGTTCTACTTGTCGAAATTTACAAATAATTTCATTTAAAGGATTAACAATGGGGCTCGTTGTACACTTAAACTTGAAGAACAATAAATTGACGAATTGTACTGTTTGGATGCTTTGCATATATGTTTCTTAGACTATATAGAAGCAATATATACAAAGATTTCAACCGTCTACCTGATCCATTGATTGTTCTACTTGTCGAAAGTTACAAATAATTTCCGATAAAGGATTAACCAATGGGGCTCATTGTTCACTTAAACTTGAAGAACAAAAAATTGGCGAATGGTACTGTTTGGATGCTTTGCGCACATGTTTCTTAGACTATATAGAAGCAATATATACATTGATTTCAACCGTCTACCTGTTCCATTCATTGTTCTACTTGTCGAAATTTACAAATAATTTCCTTTAAAGGATTAACAATGGGGCTCGTTGTACACTTAAACTTGAAGAACAATAAATTGACGAATTGTACTGTTTGGATGCTTTGCATATATGTTTCTTAGACTATATAGAAGCAATATATAGAAAGATTTCAACCGTCTACCTGTTCCAATGATTGTTCTACTTGTCGAAAGTTACAAATAATTTCCGATAGAGGATTAACCATTGGGGCTCATTGTTCACTTAAACTTGAAGAACAAAAAATTGGCGAATGGTACTGTTTGGATGCTTTGCGTACATGTTTCTTAGACTATATAGAAGCAATATATAAATTGATTTCAACCGTCTACCTGTTCTATTCATTGTTCTACTTGTCGAAAGTTACAAATAATTTCCCTTTCATGATTATCAATGGGGCTCGTTGTTCACTTAAACTTGAAGAACAATAAATTCTCGAATTGTACTGTTTGGATGCTTTGCATATATGTTTCATAGACTATATAGAAGCAATATATACAATGATTTCAACCGTCTACCTGTTCCACTCATTGTTCTACTTATAGAAAGTTACAATTAATTTCCGTTAAAGGATTAACAATGGGGCTCGTAGTTCACTTAAACTCGAAGAACAAAAAATTGGCGAATTGTACTGTTTGGATGCTTTGCATATATGTTTCCTAGACTATATAGAAGCAATATATACAAAGATTTCAACCGTCTACCGGTTCCATTCATTGTTCTACTTGTCGAAATTTACAAATAATTTCCTTTAAAGGATTAACAATGGGGCTCGTAGTTCACTTAAACTTGAAGAAAAAAAATTGGCGAATTGTACTGTTTGGATGCTTTGCATATATGTTTCTTAGATTATATAGAAGCAACATATACAAAGATTTCAACCGTCTGCGTGTTCCAATCATTGTTCTACTTGTCGAAATCTACAAATAATTTCATTTAAAGGATTAACAATGGGGCTCGTTGTACACTTAAACTTGAAGAACAATAAATTGACGAATTGTACTGTTTGGATGCTTTGCATATATGTTTCTTAGACTATATAGAAGCAATATATACAAAGATTTCAACCGTCTACCTGATCCATTGATTGTTCTACTTGTCGAAAGTTACAAATAATTTCCGATAAAGGATTAACCAATGGGGCTCATTGTTCACTTAAACTTGAAGAACAAAAAATTGGCGAATGGTACTGTTTGGATGCTTTGCGCACATGTTTCTTAGACTATATAGAAGCAATATATACATTGATTTCAACCGTCTACCTGTTCCATTCATTGTTCTACTTGTCGAAATTTACAAATAATTTCCTTTAAAGGATTAACAATGGGGCTCGTTGTACACTTTAACTTGAAGAACAATAAATTGACGAATTGTACTGTTTGGATGCTTTGCATATATGTTTCTTAGACTATATAGAAGCAATATATACAAAGATTTCAACCGTCTACCTGTTCCAATGATTGTTCTACTTGTCGAAAGTTACAAATAATTTCCGATAGAGGATTAACCATTGGGGCTCATTGTTCACTTAAACTTGAAGAACAAAAAATTGGCGAATGGTACTGTTTGGATGCTTTGCGTACATGTTTCTTAGACTATATAGAAGCAATATATACATTGATTTCAACCGTCTACCTGTTCTATTCATTGTTCTACTTGTCGAAAATTACAAATAATTTCCCTTTCATGATTATCAATGGGGCTCGTTGTTCACTTAAACTTGAAGAACAATAAATTCTCGAATTGTACTGTTTGGATGCTTTGCATATATGTTCCATAGACTATATAGAAGCAATATATACAATGATTTCAACCGTCTACCTGTTCCACTCATTGTTCTACTTATAGAAAGTTACAATTAATTTCCGTTAAAGGATTAACAATGGGGCTCGTAGTTCACTTAAACTCGAAGAACAAAAAATTGGCGAATTGTACTGTTTGGATGCTTTGCATATATGTTTCCTAGACTATATAGAAGCAATATATACAAAGATTTCAACCGTCTACCGGTTCCATTCATTGTTCTACTTGTCGAAATTTACAAATAATTTCCTTTAAAGGATTAACAATGGGGCTCGTAGTTCACTTAAACTTGAAGAAAAAAAATTGGCGAATTGTACTGTTTGGATGCTTTGCATATGTGTTTCTTAGACTATATAGAAGCAATATATTGAAAGACTTCACCCGTCTACCTGTACTATTCATTGTTCTACTTGTAGAATGTTACAAATAATTTCCATTTCATGATTATCAATGGAGCTCGCTGTTCACTTTAACTTGAAGAACAAAAAATTGGCGAATTGTACTGTTTGGATGCTTTGCACATATGTTTCTTAGACTATATAGAAGCAATATGTACAAAGATTTCAACCGTCTACCTGTTCCATTCATTGTTCTACTTGTCGAAATTTACAAATAATTTCCTTTATAGGATTAACAATGGGGCTCGTAGTTCACTTAAACCTGAAGAACAAAAAATTGGCGAATTGTACTGTTTGGATGCTTTGCATATATGTTTCTTAGACTATATAGAAGCAATATATAGAAAGACTTCACCCGTCTACCTGTACTATTCATTGTTCTACTTGTAGAAAGTTACAAATAATTTCCATTTCATGATTATCAATGGAGCTCGCTGTTCACTTAAACTTGAAGAACAAAAAATTGGCGAATTGTACTGTTTGGATGCTTTGCACATATGTTTCTTAGACTATATAGAAGCAATATATACAAAGATTTCAACCGTCTACCTGTTCCATTCATTGTTCTACTTGTCGAAAGTTAGAAATAATTTCCGTTAAAGGATTAACAATGAGGCTCGTAGTTCACTTAAACTTGAAGAACAAAAAATCGGCGAATTGTACTGTTTGGATGCTTTGCATATATGTTTCTTAGACTATATAGAAGCAATATATACAAAGATTTCAGCCGTCTACCTGTTCCATTCATTGTTCTACTTGTCGAAAATTACAAATAATTTCCCTTTCATGATTATCAATGGGGCTCGTTGTTCACGTAAACTTGAAGAACAATAAATTCTCGAATTGTACTCTTTGGATGCTTTGCATATATGTTTCATAGACTATATGGAAGCAATATATACAAAGATTTCAACAGACTACCTGTTCTATTCATTGTTCTACTTGTAGAAACTTATAAATAAATTCCCTTTCATGATTATCAATGGGGCTCGTTGTTCACTTAAACTTGAAGAACAAAAAATTGGCGAATTGTACTGTTTGGATGCTTTGCATATATGTTTCTTAGACTATATAGAAGCAATATATACAAAGATTTCAGCCGTCTACCTGTTCCATTCATTGTTCTACTTGTCGAAAGTTAGAAATAATTTCCGTTAAAGGATTAACAATGCGGCTCGTAGTTCACTTAAACTTGAAGAACAAAAAATTGGCGAATTGTACTGTTTGGATGCTTTGCACATATGTTTCTTAGACTATATAGAAGCAATATATACAAAGATTTCAACAGACTACCTTTTCTATTCATTGTTCTACTTGTAGAAATTTATAAATAATTTCCCTTTCATGATTATCAATGGGGCTCGTAGTTCACTTAAACTTGAAGAACAAAAAATTGGCGAATTGTACTGTTTGGATGCTTTGCATATATGTTTCTTAGACTATATAGAAGCATTATATAGAAAGATTTCAACCGCCTACCTGTTCCATTCATTGTTCTACTTGTCGAAATTTACAAATAATTTCCTTTAAAGCATTAACAATGGGGCTCGTTGTTCACTTAAACTTGAAGAACAATAAATTGGCGAATTGTACTGTTTGGATGCTTTGCATATATGTTTCTTAGACTATATAGAAGCAATATATACAAAGATTTCAACCGTCTACCGGTTCCATTCATTGTTCTACTTGTCGAAATTTACAAATAATTTCCTTTATAGGATTAACAATGGGGCTCGTAGTTCACTTAAACTTGAAGAACAAAAAATTGGCGAATTGTACTGTTTGGATGCTTTGCATATATGTTTCTTAGACTATATAGAAGCAATATATAGAAAGACTTCACCCGTCTACCTGTACTATTCATTGTTCTACTTGTAGAAAGTTACAAATAATTTCCATTTCATGATTATCAATGGGGCTCGTTGTTCACTTAAACTTGAAGAACAATAAATTGGCGAATGGTACTGTTTGGATGCTTTGCATATATGTTTCTTAGACTATACGGAAGCAATATATACAAATATTTCAACCGTCTACCTGTTCCATTAATTGTTCTACTTGTCGAAAGTTACAAATAATTTCCTTTAAAGGATTAACAATGGGGCTCGTTGTTCACTTAAACTTGAGGACCAATAAATTGGCGAATTGTACTGTTTGGATGCTATGCATATATGTTTCTTAGACTATATAGAAGCAATATATAATAATATTTCAACCGTCTACTTGTTCCAATCATTGTTCTACTTGTCGAAAGTTAGAAATAATTTCCGTTAAAGGATTAACAATGGGGCTCGTAGTTCACTTAAACTTGAAGAACAAAAAATTGGCGAATTGTACTGTTTGGATGCTTTGCACATATGTTTCTTAGACTATTTAGAAGCAATATATAGAAAGATTTCACCCGTCTACTTGTACTATTCATTGTTCTACTTGTAGAAAGTTACAAATAATTTCCATTTCATGATTATCAATGGGGCTCGTTGTTCACTTAAACTTGAAGAACAATAAATTGGCGAATGGTACTGTTTGGATGCTTTGCATATATGTTTCTTAGACTATACGGAAGCAATATATACAAATATTTCAACCGTCTACCTGTTCCATTAATTGTTCTACTTGTCGAAAGTTACAAATAATTTCCTTTAAAGGATTAACAATGGGGCTCGTTGTTCACTTAAACTTGAGGACCAATAAATTGGCGAATTGTACTGTTTGGATGCTATGCATATATGTTTCTTAGACTATATAGAAGCAATATATAATAATATTTCAACCGTCTACTTGTTCCAATCATTGTTCTACTTGTCGAAATTTACAAATAATTTCCTTTAAAGGATTAACAATGGGGCTCATTGTTCACTTAAACTTGAAGACCTATAAATTGGCGAATTGTACTGTTTGGATGCTATGCATATATGTTTCTTAGACTATATAGAAGCAATATATATAATGATTTCAACCGTCTACCTGTTCCATTCATTGTTCTACATGTCGAAAGTTACAAATAATTTCCGTTTCATGATTATCAATGGGGCTCGTTGTTCACTTAAACTTGAAGAACAAAAAATTGGCGAATGGTACTGTTTGGATGCTTTGCATATATGTTTCTTAGACTATATAGAAGCAATACATACAAGGATTTCAACCGTCTACGTGTTCCAATCATTGTTCTACTTGTCGAAATTTACGAATAATTTCATTTAAAGGATTAACAATGGGGCTCGTTGTACACTTAAACTTGAAGAACAATAAATTGGCGAATTGTACTGTTTGGATGCTTTGCATATATGTTTCTTAGACTATATAGAAGCAATATATACAAAGATTTCAAACATCTACCTGTTCTATTCATTGTTCTACTTGTCGAAAGTAACAAATAATTTCCTTTAAAGGATTAACAATGGGGCTCATTGTTCACTTAAACTTGAAGAACAAAAAATTGGCGAATGGTACTGTTTGGATGCTTTGCGTACATGTTTCTTAGACTATATAGAAGCAATATATACATTGATTTCAACCGTCTACCTGTTCTATTCATTGTTCTACTTGTCGAAAATTACAAATAATTTCCCTTTCATGATTATCAATGGGGCTCGTTGTTCACGTAAACTTGAAGAACAATAAATTCTCGAATTGTACTCTTTGGATGCTTTGCATATATGTTTCATAGACTATATGGAAGCAATATATACAAAGATTTCAACAGACTACCTGTTCTATTCATTGTTCTACTTGTAGAAACTTATAAATAAATTCCCTTTCATGATTATCAATGGGGCTCGTTGTTCACTTAAACTTGAAGAACAAAAAATTGGCGAATTGTACTGTTTGGATGCTTTGCACATAAGTTTCTTACACTATATAGAAACAATATATACAAAGATTTCAACAGACTACCTGTTCTATTCATTGTTCTACTTGTAGAAACTTATAAATAAATTCCCTTTCATGATTATCAATGGGGCTCGTTGTTCACTTAAACTTGAAGAACAAAAAATTGGCGAATTGTACTGTTTGGATGCTTTGCATATATGTTTCTTAGACTATATAGAAGCAATATATACAAAGATTTCAACCGTCTACGTGTTCCAATCATTGTTCTACTTGCCGAAATTTACAAATAATTTCCTTTAAAGGATTAACAATGGGGCTCGTTGTTCACTTAAACTTGAAGAACAATAAATTGGCGAATTGTACTGTTTGGATGCTATGCATATATGTTTCTTAGACTATAAAGAAGCAATATATATATAATGATTTCAACCGTCTACCTGTTCCATTCATTGTTCTACATGTCGAAAGTTACAAATAATTTCCGTTTCATGATTATCAATGGGGCTCGTTGTTCACTTAAACTTGAAGAACAAAAAATTGGCGAATGGTACTGTTTGGATGCTTTGCATATATGTTTCTTAGACTGTATAGAAGCATTATATACAAAGATTTCAACCGTCTACGTGTTCCAATCATTGTTCTACTTGTCGAAATTTACAAATAATTTCCTTTAAAGGATTAACAATGGGGCTCGTTGTTCACTTAAACTTGAAGAACAAAAAATTGGCGAATGGTACTGTTTGGATGCTTTGCATATATGTTTCTTAGATTATATAGAAGCAATATATATAAAGATTTCAACCGTCTACCTGTTCCATTCATTGTTCTACTTGTCGAAAGTTACAAATAATTTCCGATCAAGGATTAACAATGGGTCGCATTGTTCACTTAAACTTGACGAACAAAAAATTGGCGAATGGTACTGTTTGGATGCTTTGCATATATGTTTCTTAGACTATATGGAAGCAATGTATACAAAGATTTCAACCGTCTACGTGTTCCAATCATTGTTCTACTTGTAGAAAGTTACAATTAATTTCCGTTAAAGGATTAACAATGGGGCTCGTAGTTCACTTAAACTTGACGAACAAAAAATTGGCGAATGGTACTGTTTGGATGCTTTGCATATATGTTTCTTAGACTATATGGAAGCAATATATACAAAGATTTCAACCGTCTACGTGTTCCAATCATTGTTCTACTTGTAGAAAGTTACAATTAATTTCCGTTAAAGGATTAACAATGGGGCTCGTAGTTCACTTAAATTTGAAGAACAAAAAATTGGCGAATTGTACTGTTTGGATGCTATGCATATATGTTTCTTAGACTATATAGAAGCAATATATAATAATATTTCAACCGTCTACTTGTTCCAATCATTGTTCTACTTGTCGAAATTTACAAATAATTTCCTTTAAAGGATTAACAATGGGGCTCATTGTTCACTTAAACTTGAAGACCTATAAATTGGCGAATTGTACTGTTTGGATGCTATGCATATATGTTTCTTAGACTATATAGAAGCAATATATATAATGATTTCAACCGTCTACCTGTTCCATTCATTGTTCTACATGTCGAAAGTTACAAATAATTTCCGTTTCATGATTATCAATGGGGCTCGTTGTTCACTTAAACTTGAAGAACAAAAAATTGGCGAATGGTACTGTTTGGATGCTTTGCATATATGTTTCTTAGACTATATAGAAGCAATATATACAAAGATTTCAACCGTCTACGTGTTCCAATCATTGTTCTACTTGTCGAAATTTACAAATAATTACCTTTAAAGGATTAACAATGGGGCTCGTAGTTCACTTAAACTTGAAGAACAAAAAATTGACGAATGGTACTGTATGGATGCTTTGCATATATGTTTCTTAGATTATATAGAAGCAACATATACAAAGATTTCAACCGTCTGCGTGTTCCAATCATTGTTCTACATGTCGAAATTTACGAATAATTTCATTTAAAGGATTAACAATGGGGCTCGTTGTACACTTAAACTTGAAGAACAATAAATTGACGAATTGTACTGTTTGGATGCTTTGCATATATGTTTCTTAGACTATATAGAAGCAATATATACAAAGATTTCAACCGTCTACCTGATCCATTGATTGTTCTACTTGTCGAAAGTTACAAATAATTTCCGATAAAGGATTAACCATTGGGGCTCATTGTTCACTTAAACTTGAAGAACAAAAAATTGGCGAATGGTACTGTTTGGATGCTTTGCGCACATGTTTCTTAGACTATATAGAAGCAATATATACATTGATTTCAACCGTCTACCTGTTCCATTCATTGTTCTACTTGTCGAAATTTACAAATAATTTCCTTTAAAGGATTAACAATGGGGCTCGTTGTACACTTAAACTTGAAGAACAATAAATTGACGAATTGTACTGTTTGGATGCTTTGCATATATGTTTCTTAGACTATATAGAAGCAATATATACAAAGATTTCAACCGTCTACCTGTTCCAATGATTGTTCTACTTGTCGAAAGTTACAAATAATTTCCGATAAAGGATTAACCATTGGGGCTCATTGTTCACTTAAACTTGAAGAACAAAAAATTGGCGAATGGTACTGTTTGGATGCTTTGCGTACATGTTACTTAGACTATATAGAAGCAATATATACATTGATTTCAACCGTCTACCTGTTCCAATGATTGTTCTACTTGTCGAAAGTTACAAATAATTTCCTTTAAAGGATTAACAATGAGGCTCGTAGTTCACTTAAACTTGAAGAACAAAAAATTGGCGAATTGTACTGTTTGGATGCTTTGGATATATGTTTCTTAGACTATTTAGAAGCAATATATAGAAAGATTTCACCCGTCTACTTGTACTATTCATTGTTCTACTTGTAGAAAGTTACAAATAATTTCCATTTCATGATTATCAATGGGGCTCGTTGTTCACTTAAACTTGAAGAACAATAAATTGGCGAATGGTACTGTTTGGATGCTTTGCATATATGTTTCTTAGACTATACGGAAGCAATATATACAAATATTTCAACCGTCTACCTGTTCCATTAATTGTTCTACTTGTCGAAAGTTACAAATAATTTCCTTTAAAGGATTAACAATGGGGCTCGTTGTTCACTTAAACTTGAAGACCAATAAATTGGCGAATTGTACTGTTTGGATGCTATGCATATATGTTTCTTAGACTATATAGAAGCAATATATAATAATATTTCAACCGTCTACTTGTTCCAATCATTGTTCTACTTGTCGAAATTTACAAATAATTTCCTTTAAAGGATTAACAATGGGGCTCATTGTTCACTTAAACTTGAAGACCTATAAATTGGCGAATTATACTGTTTAGATGCTATGCATATATGTTTCTTAGACTATATAGAAGCAATATATATAATGATTTCAACCGTCTACCTGTTCCATTCATTGTTCTACATGTCGAAAGTTACAAATAATTTCCGTTTCATGATTATCAATGGGGCTCGTTGTTCACTTAAACTTGAAGAACAAAAAATTGGCGATTGGTACTGTTTGGATGCTTTGCATATATGTTTCTTAGACTATATAGAAGCATTATATAGAAAGATTTCAACCGCCTACCTGTTCCATTCATTGTTCTACTTGTCGAAATTTACAAATAATTTCCTTTAAAGCATTAACAATGGGGCTCGTTGTTCACTTAAACTTGAAGAACAATAAATTGGCGAATTGTACTGTTTGGATGCTTTGCATATATGTTTCTTAGACTATATAGAAGCAATATATACAAAGATTTCAGCCGTCTACCTGTTCCATTCATTGTTCTACTTGTCGAAAGTTAGAAATAATTTCCGTTAAAGGATTAACAATGAGGCTCGTAGTTCACTTAAACTTGAAGAACAAAAAATTGGCGAATTGTACTGTTTGGATGCTTTGCATATATGTTTCTTAGACTATATAGAAGCAATATATACAAAGATTTCAGCCGTCTACCTGTTCCATTCATTGTTCTACTTGTCGAAAATTACAAATAATTTCCCTTTCATGATTATCAATGGGGCTCGTTGTTCACGTAAACTTGAAGAACAATAAATTCTCGAATTGTACTCTTTGGATGCTTTGCATATATGTTTCATAGACTATATGGAAGCAATATATACAAAGATTTCAACAGACTACCTGTTCTATTAATTGTTCTACTTGTAGAAACTTATAAATAAATTCCCTTTCATGATTATCAATGGGGCTCGTTGTTCACTTAAACTTGAAGAACAAAAAATTGGCGAATTGTACTGTTTGGATGCTTTGCATATATGTTTCTTAGACTATATAGAAGCAATATATACAAAGATTTCAACCGTCTACGTGTTCCAATCATTGTTCTACTTGTCGAAATTTACAAATAATTTCCTTTAAAGGATTAACAATGGGGCTCGTTGTTCACTTAAACTTGAAGATCAATAAATTGGCGAATTGTACTGTTTGGATGCTTTGCATATATGTTTCTTAGACTATATAGAAGCAATATATAGAAAGACTTCACCCGTCTACCTGTACTATTCATTGTTCTACTTGTAGAAAGTTACAAATAATTTCCATTTCATGATTATCAATGGAGCTCGCTGTTCACTTAAACTTGAAGAACAAAAAATTGGCGAATTGTACTGTTTGGATGCTTTGCACATATGTTTCTTAGACTATATAGAAGCAATATATACAAAGATTTCAGCCGTCTACCTGTTCCATTCATTGTTCTACTTGTCGAAAATTAGAAATAATTTCCGTTAAAGGATTAACAATGCGGCTCGTAGTTCACTTAAACTTGAAGAACAAAAAATTGGCGAATTGTACTGTTTGGATGCTTTGCACATATGTTTCTTAGACTATATAGAAGCAATGTATACAAAGATTTCAACCGTCTACGTGTTCCAATCATTGTTCTACTTGTAGAAAGTTACAATTAATTTCCGTTAAAGGATTAACAATGGGGCTCGTAGTTCACTTAAACTTGACGAACAAAAAATTGGCGAATGGTACTGTTTGGATGCTTTGCATATATGTTTCTTAGACTATATGGAAGCAATATATACAAAGATTTCAACCGTCTACGTGTTCCAATCATTGTTCTACTTGTAGAAAGTTACAATTAATTTCCGTTAAAGGATTAACAATGGGGCTCGTAGTTCACTTAAATTTGAAGAACAAAAAATTGGCGAATTGTACTGTTTGGATGCTATGCATATATGTTTCTTAGACTATATAGAAGCAATATATAATAATATTTCAACCGTCTACTTGTTCCAATCATTGTTCTACTTGTCGAAATTTACAAATAATTTCCTTTAAAGGATTAACAATGGGGCTCATTGTTCACTTAAACTTGAAGACCTATAAATTGGCGAATTGTACTGTTTGGATGCTATGCATATATGTTTCTTAGACTATATAGAAGCAATATATATAATGATTTCAACCGTCTACCTGTTCCATTCATTGTTCTACATGTCGAAAGTTACAAATAATTTCCGTTTCATGATTATCAATGGGGCTCGTTGTTCACTTAAACTTGAAGAACAAAAAATTGGCGAATGGTACTGTTTGGATGCTTTGCATATATGTTTCTTAGACTATATAGAAGCAATATATACAAAGATTTCAACCGTCTACGTGTTCCAATCATTGTTCTACTTGTCGAAATTTACAAATAATTACCTTTAAAGGATTAACAATGGGGCTCGTAGTTCACTTAAACTTGAAGAACAAAAAATTGACGAATGGTACTGTATGGATGCTTTGCATATATGTTTCTTAGATTATATAGAAGCAACATATACAAAGATTTCAACCGTCTGCGTGTTCCAATCATTGTTCTACATGTCGAAATTTACGAATAATTTCATTTAAAGGATTAACAATGGGGCTCGTTGTACACTTAAACTTGAAGAACAATAAATTGACGAATTGTACTGTTTGGATGCTTTGCATATATGTTTCTTAGACTATATAGAAGCAATATATACAAAGATTTCAACCGTCTACCTGATCCATTGATTGTTCTACTTGTCGAAAGTTACAAATAATTTCCGATAAAGGATTAACCATTGGGGCTCATTGTTCACTTAAACTTGAAGAACAAAAAATTGGCAAATGGTACTGTTTGGATGCTTTGCGCACATGTTTCTTAGACTATATAGAAGCAATATATACATTGATTTCAACCGTCTACCTGTTCCATTCATTGTTCTACTTGTCGAAATTTACAAATAATTTCCTTTAAAGGATTAACAATGGGGCTCGTTGTACACTTAAACTTGAAGAACAATAAATTGACGAATTGTACTGTTTGGATGCTTTGCATATATGTTTCTTAGACTATATAGAAGCAATATATACAAAGATTTCAACCGTCTACCTGTTCCAATGATTGTTCTACTTGTCGAAAGTTACAAATAATTTCCGATAAAGGATTAACCATTGGGGCTCATTGTTCACTTAAACTTGAAGAACAAAAAATTGGCGAATGGTACTGTTTGGATGCTTTGCGTACATGTTACTTAGACTATATAGAAGCAATATATACATTGATTTCAACCGTCTACCTGTTCCAATGATTGTTCTACTTGTCGAAAGTTACAAATAATTTCCTTTAAAGGATTAACAATGAGGCTCGTAGTTCACTTAAACTTGAAGAACAAAAAATTGGCGAATTGTACTGTTTGGATGCTTTGGATATATGTTTCTTAGACTATTTAGAAGCAATATATAGAAAGATTTCACCCGTCTACTTGTACTATTCATTGTTCTACTTGTAGAAAGTTACAAATAATTTCCATTTCATGATTATCAATGGGGCTCGTTGTTCACTTAAACTTGAAGAACAATAAATTGGCGAATGGTACTGTTTGGATGCTTTGCATATATGTTTCTTAGACTATACGGAAGCAATATATACAAATATTTCAACCGTCTACCTGTTCCATTAATTGTTCTACTTGTCGAAAGTTACAAATAATTTCCTTTAAAGGATTAACAATGGGGCTCGTTGTTCACTTAAACTTGAAGACCAATAAATTGGCGAATTGTACTGTTTGGATGCTATGCATATATGTTTCTTAGACTATATAGAAGCAATATATAATAATATTTCAACCGTCTACTTGTTCCAATCATTGTTCTACTTGTCGAAATTTACAAATAATTTCCTTTAAAGGATTAACAATGGGGCTCATTGTTCACTTAAACTTGAAGACCTATAAATTGGCGAATTATACTGTTTAGATGCTATGCATATATGTTTCTTAGACTATATAGAAGCAATATATATAATGATTTCAACCGTCTACCTGTTCCATTCATTGTTCTACATGTCGAAAGTTACAAATAATTTCCGTTTCATGATTATCAATGGGGCTCGTTGTTCACTTAAACTTGAAGAACAAAAAATTGGCGATTGGTACTGTTTGGATGCTTTGCATATATGTTTCTTAGACTATATAGAAGCATTATATAGAAAGATTTCAACCGCCTACCTGTTCCATTCATTGTTCTACTTGTCGAAATTTACAAATAATTTCCTTTAAAGCATTAACAATGGGGCTCGTTGTTCACTTAAACTTGAAGAACAATAAATTGGCGAATTGTAC
Source organism: Cerceris ruficornis (assembly GCA_963989415.1). Lineage (NCBI taxonomy): Eukaryota > Metazoa > Arthropoda > Insecta > Hymenoptera > Crabronidae > Cerceris > Cerceris ruficornis. The sequence goes on from CAXDIW010000460.1 coordinate 784,421, forward strand.
TGTTTGGATGCTTTGCATATATGTTTCTTAGACTATATAGAAGCAATATATACAAAGATTTCAGCCGTCTACCTGTTCCATTCATTGTTCTACTTGTCGAAAGTTAGAAATAATTTCCGTTAAAGGATTAACAATGAGGCTCGTAGTTCACTTAAACTTGAAGAACAAAAAATTGGCGAATTGTACTGTTTGGATGCTTTGCATATATGTTTCTTAGACTATATAGAAGCAATATATACAAAGATTTCAGCCGTCTACCTGTTCCATTCATTGTTCTACTTGTCGAAAATTACAAATAATTTCCCTTTCATGATTATCAATGGGGCTCGTTGTTCACGTAAACTTGAAGAACAATAAATTCTCGAATTGTACTCTTTGGATGCTTTGCATATATGTTTCATAGACTATATGGAAGCAATATATACAAAGATTTCAACAGACTACCTGTTCTATTAATTGTTCTACTTGTAGAAACTTATAAATAAATTCCCTTTCATGATTATCAATGGGGCTCGTTGTTCACTTAAACTTGAAGAACAAAAAATTGGCGAATTGTACTGTTTGGATGCTTTGCATATATGTTTCTTAGACTATATAGAAGCAATATATACAAAGATTTCAACCGTCTACGTGTTCCAATCATTGTTCTACTTGTCGAAATTTACAAATAATTTCCTTTAAAGGATTAACAATGGGGCTCGTTGTTCACTTAAACTTGAAGAACAATAAATCGGCGAATTGTACTGTTTGGATGCTTTGCATATATGTTTCTTAGTCTATATAGAAGCAATATATACAAAGATTTCAGCCGACTACCTGTTCCATTCATTGTTCTACTTGTCGAAAATTACAAATAATTTCCCTTTCATGATTATCAATGGGGCTCGTTGTTCACGTAAACTTGAAGAACAATAAATTCTCGAATTGTACTCTTTGGATGCTTTGCATATATGTTTCATAGACTATATGGAAGCAATATATACAAAGATTTCAACAGACTACCTGTTCTATTCATTGTTCTACTTGTAGAAACTTATAAATAAATTCCCTTTCATGATTATCAATGGGGCTCGTTGTTCACTTAAACTTGAAGAACAAAAAATTGGCGAATTGTACTGTTTGGATGCTTTGCATATATGTTTCTTAGACTATATAGAAGCAATATATACAAAGATTTCAACCGTCTACGTGTTCCAATCATTGTTCTACTTGTCGAAATTTACAAATAATTTCCTTTAAAGGATTAACAATGGGGCTCGTTGTTCACTTAAACTTGAAGAACAATAAATTGGCGAATTGTACTGTTTGGATGCTTTGCATATATGTTTCTTAGACTATATAGAAGCAATATATAGAAAGACTTCACCCGTCTAACTGTACTATTCATTGTTCTACTTGTAGAAAGTTACAAATAATTTCCATTTCATGATTATCAATGGAGCTCGCTGTTCACTTATACTTGAAGAACAAAAAATTGGCGAATTGTACTGTTTGGATGCTTTGCACATATGTTTCTTAGACTATATAGAAGCAATATATACAAAGATTTCAGCCGTCTACCTGTTCCATTCATTGTTCTACTTGTCGAAAATTACAAATAATTTCCCTTTCATGATTATCAATGGGGCTCGTTGTTCACTTAAACTTGAAGAACAATAAATTCTCGAATTGTACTCTTTGGATGCTTTGCATATATGTTTCATAGACTATATGGAAGCAATATATACAAAGATTTCAACAGACTACCCGTTCTATTCATTGTTCTACTTGTAGAAACTTATAAATAAATTCCCTTTCATGATTATCAATGGGGCTCGTTGTTCACTTAAACTTGAAGAACAAAAAATTGGCGAATTGTACAGTTTGGATGCTTTGCATATATGATTCTTAGACTATATAGAAGCATTATATAGAAAGATTTCAACCGCCTACCTGTTCTATTCATTGTTCTACTTGTCGAAATTTACAAATAATTTCCTTTAAAGCATTAACAATGGGGCTCGTTGTTCACTTAAACTTGAAGAACAATAAATCGGCGAATTGTACTGTTTGGATGCTTTGCATATATGTTTCTTAGACTATATAGAAGCAATATATACAAAGATTTCAGCCGACTACCTGTTCCATTCATTGTTCTACTTGTCGAAAATTACAAATAATTTCCCTTTCATGATTATCAATGGGGCTCGTTGTTCACGTAAACTTGAAGAACAATAAATTCTCGAATTGTACTCTTTGGATGCTTTGCATATATGTTTCATAGACTATATGGAAGCAATATATACAAAGATTTCAACAGACTACCTGTTCTATTCATTGTTCTACTTGTAGAAACTTATAAATAAATTCCCTTTCATGATTATCAATGGGGCTCGTTGTTCACTTAAACTTGAAGAACAAAAAATTGGCGAATTGTACTGTTTGGATGCTTTGCATATATGTTTCTTAGACTATATAGAAGCAATATATATAAAGATTTCAACCGTCTACGTGTTCCAATCATTGTTCTACTTGTCGAAATTTACAAATAATTTCCTTTAAAGGATTAACAATGGGGCTCGTTGTTCACTTAAACTTGAAGAACAATAAATTGGCGAATTGTACTGTTTGGATGCTTTGCATATATGTTTCTTAGACTATATAGAAGCAATATATAGAAAGACTTCACCCGTCTACCTGTACTATTCATTGTTCTACTTGTAGAAAGTTACAAATAATTTCCATTTCATGATTATCAATGGAGCTCGCTGTTCACTTATACTTGAAGAACAAAAAATTGGCGAATTGTACTGTTTGGATGCTTTGCACATATGTTTCTTAGACTATATAGAAGCAATATATACAAAGATTTCAGCCGTCTACCTGTTCCATTCATTGTTCTACTTGTCGAAAGTTAGAAATAATTTCCGTTAAAGGATTAACAATGCGGCTCGTAGTTCACTTAAACTTGAAGAACAAAAAATTGGCGAATTGTACTGTTTGGATGCTTTGCACATATGTTTCTTAGACTATATAGAAGCAATATATACAAAGATTTCAACAGACTACCTTTTCTATTCATTGTTCTACTTGTAGAAACTTATAAATAATTTCCCTTTCATGATTATCAATGGGGCTCGTAGTTCACTTAAACTTGAAGAACAAAAAATTGGCGAATTGTACTGTTTGGATGCTTTGCATATATGTTTCTTAGACTATATAGAAGCATTACATAGAAAGATTTCAACCGCCTACCTGTTCCATTCATTGTTCTACTTGTCGAAATTTACAAATAATTTCCTTTAAAGCATTAACAATGGGGCTCGTTGTTCACTTAAACTTGAAGAACAATAAATTTGCGAATTGTACTGTTTGGATGCTTTGCATATATGTTTCTTAGACTATATAGAAGCAATATATACAAAGATTTCAGCCGTCTACCTGTTCCATTCATTGTTCTACTTGTCGAAAATTACAAATAATTTCCCTTTCATGATTATCAATGGGGCTCGTTGTTCACTTAAACTTGAAGAACAATAAATTCTCGAATTGTACTCTTTGGATGCTTTGCATATATGTTTCATAGACTATATGGAAGCAATATATACAAAGATTTCAACAGACTACCCGTTCTATTCATTGTTCTACTTGTAGAAACTTATAAATAAATTCCCTTTCATGATTATCAATGGGGCTCGTTGTTCACTTAAACTTGAAGAACAAAAAATTGGCGAATTGTACAGTTTGGATGCTTTGCATATATGATTCTTAGACTATATAGAAGCATTATATAGAAAGATTTCAACCGCCTACCTGTTCTATTCATTGTTCTACTTGTCGAAATTTACAAATAATTTCCTTTAAAGCATTAACAATGGGGCTCGTTGTTCACTTAAACTTGAAGAACAATAAATCGGCGAATTGTACTGTTTGGATGCTTTGCATATATGTTTCTTAGACTATATAGAAGCAATATATACAAAGATTTCAGCCGACTACCTGTTCCATTCATTATTCTACTTGTCGAAAATTACAAATAATTTCCCTTTCATGATTATCAATGGGGCTCGTTGTTCACGTAAACTTGAAGAACAATAAATTCTCGAATTGTACTCTTTGGATGCTTTGCATATATGTTTCATAGACTATATGGAAGCAATATATACAAAGATTTCAACAGACTACCTGTTCTATTCATTGTTCTACTTGTAGAAACTTATAAATAAATTCCCTTTCATGATTATCAATGGGGCTCGTTGTTCACTTAAACTTGAAGAACAAAAAATTGGCGAATTGTACTGTTTGGATGCTTTGCATATATGTTTCTTAGACTATATAGAAGCAATATATACAAATATTTCAACCGTCTACGTGTTCCAATCATTGTTCTACTTGTCGAAATTTACAAATAATTTCCTTTAAAGGATTAACAATGGGGCTCGTTGTTCACTTAAACTTGAAGAACAAAAAATTGGCGAATTGTACTGTTTGGATGCTTTGCATATATGTTTCTTAGACTATATAGAAGCATTATAAAGAAAGATTTCAACCGCCTACCTGTTCCATTCATTGTTCTACTTGTCGAAATTTACAAATAATTTCCTTTAAAGCATTAACAATGGGGCTCGTTGTTCACTTAAACTTGAAGAACAATAAATTGGCGAATTGTACTGTTTGGATGCTTTGCATATATGTTTCTTAGACTATATAGAAGCAATATATACAAAGATTTCAGCCGTCTACCTGTTCCATTCATTGTTCTACTTGTCGAAAATTACAAATAATTTCCCTTTCATGATTATCAATGGGGCTCGTTGTTCACGTAAACTTGAAGAACAATAAATTCTCGAATTGTACTCTTTGGATGCTTTGCATATATGTTTCATAGACTATATGGAAGCAATATATACAAGGATTTCAACAGACAACCTGTTCTATTCATTGTTCTACTTGTAGAAACTTATAAATAAATTCCCTTTCATGATTATCAATGGGGCTCGTTGTTCACTTAAACTTGAAGAACAAAAAATTGGCGAATTGTACTGTTTGGATGCTTTGCATATATGTTTCTTAGACTATATAGAAGCAATATATACAAAGATTTCAACCGTCTACGTGTTCCAATCATTGTTCTACTTGTCGAAATTTACAAATAATTTCCTTTAAAGGATTAACAATGGGGCTCGTTGTTCACTTAAACTTGAAGAACAATAAATTGGCGAATTGTACTGTTTGGATGCTTTGCATATATGTTTCTTAGACTATATAGAAGCAATATATAGAAAGACTTCACCCGTCTACCTGTACTATTCATTGTTCTACTTGTAGAAAGTTACAAATAATTTCCATTTCATGATTATCAATGGAGCTCGCTGTTCACTTAAACTTGGAGAACAAAAAATTGGCGAATTGTACTGTTTGGATGCTTTGCACATATGTTTCTTAGACTATATAGAAGCAATATATACAAAGATTTCAGCCGTCTACCTGTTCCATTCATTGTTCTACTTGTCGAAAGTTAGAAATAATTTCCGTTAAAGGATTAACAATGCGGCTCGTAGTTCACTTAAACTTGAAGAACAAAAAATTGGCGAATTGTACTGTTTGGATGCTTTGCACATATGTTTCTTAGACTATATAGAAGCAATATATACAAAGATTTCAACAGACTACCTTTTCTATTCATTGTTCTACTTGTAGAAACTTATAAATAATTTCCCTTTCATGATTATCAATGGGGCTCGTAGTTCACTTAAACTTGAAGAACAAAAAATTGGCGAATTGTACTGTTTGGATGCTTTGCATATATGTTTCTTAGACTATATAGAAGCATTATATAGAAAGATTTCAACGGCCTACCTGTTCCATTTATTGTTCTACTTGTCGAAATTTACAAATAATTTCCTTTAAAGCATTAACAATGGGGCTCGTTGTTCACTTAAACTTGAAGAACAATAAATTGGCGAATTGTACTGTTTGGATGCTTTGCATATATGTTTCTTAGACTATATAGAAGCAATATATACAAAGATTTCAGCCGTCTACCTGTTCCATTCATTGTTCTACTTGTCGAAAATTACAAATAATTTCCCTTTCATGATTATCAATGGGGCTCGTTGTTCACTTAAACTTGAAGAACAATAAATTCTCGAATTGTACTCTTTGGATGCTTTGCAGATATGTTTCATAGACTATATGGAAGCAATATATACAAAGATTTCAACAGACTACCCGTTCTATTCATTGTTCTACTTGTAGAAACTTATAAATAAATTCCCTTTCATGATTATCAATGGGGCTCGTTGTTCACTTAAACTTGAAGAACAAAAAATTGGCGAATTGTACTGTTTGGATGCTTTGCATATATGTTTCTTAGACTATATAGAAGCAATATATACAAAGATTTCAACGGTCTACGTGTTCCAATCATTGTTCTACTTGTCGAAATTTACAAATAATTTCCTTTAAAGGATTAACAATGGGGCTCGTTGTTCACTTAAACTTGAAGAACAATAAATTGGCGAATTGTACTGTTTGGATGCTTTGCATATATGTTTCTTAGACTATATAGAAGCAATATATATATAATGATTTCAACCGTCTACCTGTTCCATTCATTGTTCTACATGTCGAAAGTTACAAATAATTTCCGTTTCATGATTATCAATGGGGCTCGTTGTTCACTGAAACTTGAAGAACAAAAAATTGGCGAGTGGTACTGTTTGGATGCTTTGCATATATGTTTCTTAGACTATATAGAAGCAATATATACAAAGATTTCAGCCGTCTACCTGTTCCATTCATTGTTCTACTTGTCGAAAATTACAAATAATTTCCCTTTCATGATTATCAATGGGGCTCGTTGTTCACGTAAACTTGAAGAACAATAAATTCTCGAATTGTACTCTTTGGATGCTTTGCATATATGTTTCATAGACTATATGGAAGCAATATATACAAAGATTTCAACAGACTACCTGTTCTATTCATTGTTCTACCTGTAGAAACTTATAAATAAATTCCCTTTCATGATTATCAATGGGGCTCGTTGTTCACTTAAACTTGAAGAACAAAAAATTGGCGAATTGTACTGTTTGGATGCTTTGCATATATGTTTCTTAGACTATATAGAAGCAATATATACAAAGATTTCAACCGTCTACGTGTTCCAATCATTGTTCTACTTGTCGAAATTTACAAATAATTTCCTTTAAAGCATTAACAATGGGGCTCGTTGTTCACTTAAACTTGAAGAACAATAAATTGGCGAATTGTACTGTTTGGATGCTTTGCATATATGTTTCTTAGACTATATAGAAGCAATATATAGAAAGACTTCACCCGTCTACCTGTACTATTCATTGTTCTACTTGTAGAAAGTTACAAATAATTTCCATTTCATGATTATCAATGGAGCTCGCTGTTCACTTAAACTTGAAGAACAAAAAATTGGCGAATTGTACTGTTTGGATGCTTTGCACATATGTTTCTTAGACTATATAGAAGCAATATATACAAAGATTTCAACCGTCTACGTGTTCCAATCATTGTTCTACTTGTCGAAATTTACAAATAATTTCCTTTAAAGGATTAACAATGGGGCTCGTTGTTCACTTAAACTTGAAGAACAATAAATTGGCGAATTGTACTGTTTGGATGCTTTGCATATATGTTTCTTAGACTATATAGAAGCAATATATAGAACGACTTAACCCGTCTACCTGTACTATTCATTGTTCTACTTGTCGAAATTTACAAATAATTTCCTTTAAAGGATTAACAATGGGGCTCGTAGTTCACTTAAACTTGAAGAACAAAAAATTGGCGAATTGTACTGTTTGGATGCTTTGCACATATGTTTCTTAGACTATATAGAAGCAATATATACAAAGATTTCAACAGACTACCTTTTCTATTCATTGTTCTACTTGTAGAAACTTATAAATAATTTCCCTTTCATGATTATCAATGGGGCTCGTAGTTCACTTAAACTTGAAGAACAAAAAATTGGCGAATTGTACTGTTTGGATGCTTTGCATATATGTTTCTTAGACTATATAGAAGCATTATATAGAAAGATTTCAACGGCCTACCTGTTCCATTTATTGTTCTACTTGTCGAAATTTACAAATAATTTCCTTTAAAGCATTAACAATGGGGCTCGTTGTTCACTTAAACTTGAAGAACAATAAATTGGCGAATTGTACTGTTTGGATGCTTTGCATATATGTTTCTTAGACTATATAGAAGCAATATATACAAAGATTTCAGCCGTCTACCTGTTCCATTCATTGTTCTACTTGTCGAAAATTACAAATAATTTCCCTTTCATGATTATCAATGGGGCTCGTTGTTCACTTAAACTTGAAGAACAATAAATTCTCGAATTGTACTCTTTGGATGCTTTGCAGATATGTTTCATAGACTATATGGAAGCAATATATACAAAGATTTCAACAGACTACCCGTTCTATTCATTGTTCTACTTGTAGAAACTTATAAATAAATTCCCTTTCATGATTATCAATGGGGCTCGTTGTTCACTTAAACTTGAAGAACAAAAAATTGGCGAATTGTACTGTTTGGATGCTTTGCATATATGTTTCTTAGACTATATAGAAGCAATATATACAAAGATTTCAACGGTCTACGTGTTCCAATCATTGTTCTACTTGTCGAAATTTACAAATAATTTCCTTTAAAGGATTAACAATGGGGCTCGTTGTTCACTTAAACTTGAAGAACAATAAATTGGCGAATTGTACTGTTTGGATGCTTTGCATATATGTTTCTTAGACTATATAGAAGCAATATATATATAATGATTTCAACCGTCTACCTGTTCCATTCATTGTTCTACATGTCGAAAGTTACAAATAATTTCCGTTTCATGATTATCAATGGGGCTCGTTGTTCACTGAAACTTGAAGAACAAAAAATTGGCGAATGGTACTGTTTGGATGCTTTGCATATATGTTTCTTAGACTATATAGAAGCAATATATACAAAGATTTCAGCCGTCTACCTGTTCCATTCATTGTTCTACTTGTCGAAAATTACAAATAATTTCCCTTTCATGATTATCAATGGGGCTCGTTGTTCACGTAAACTTGAAGAACAATAAATTCTCGAATTGTACTCTTTGGATGCTTTGCATATATGTTTCATAGACTATATGGAAGCAATATATACAAAGATTTCAACAGACTACCTGTTCTATTCATTGTTCTACCTGTAGAAACTTATAAATAAATTCCCTTTCATGATTATCAATGGGGCTCGTTGTTCACTTAAACTTGAAGAACAAAAAATTGGCGAATAGTACTGTTTGGATGCTTTGCATATATGTTTCTTAGACTATATAGAAGCAATATATACAAAGATTTCAACCTTCTACGTGTTCCAATCATTGTTCTACTTGTCGAAATTTACAAATAATTTCCTTTAAAGCATTAACAATGGGGCTCGTTGTTCACTTAAACTTGAAGAACAATAAATTGGCGAATTGTACTGTTTGGATGCTTTGCATATATGTTTCTTAGACTATATAGAAGCAATATATAGAAAGACTTCACCCGTCTACCTGTACTATTCATTGTTCTACTTGTAGAAAGTTACAAATAATTTCCATTTCATGATTATCACTGGAGCTCGCTGTTCACTTAAACTTGAAGAACAAAAAATTGGCGAATTGTACTGTTTGGATGCTTTGCACATATGTTTCTTAGACTATATAGAAGCAATATATACAAAGATTTCAACCGTCTACGTGTTCCAATCATTGTTCTACTTGTCGAAATTTACAAATAATTTCCTTTAAAGGATTAACAATGGGGCTCGTTGTTCACTTAAACTTGAAGAACAATAAATTGGCGAATTGTACTGTTTGGATGCTTTGCATATATGTTTCTTAGACTATATAGAAGCAATATATAGAAAGACTTAACCCGTCTACCTGTACTATTCATTGTTCTACTTGTAGAAAGTTACAAATAATTTCCATTTCATGATTATCAATGGAGCTCGCTGTTCACTTAAACTTGAAGAACAAAAAATTGGCGAATTGTACTGTTTGGATGCTTTGCACATATGTTTCTTAGACTATATAGAAGCAATATATACAAAGATTTCAGCCGTCTACCTGTTCCATTCATTGTTCTACTTGTCGAAAGTTAGAAATAATTTCCGTTAAAGGATTAACAATGCGGCTCGTAGTTCACTTAAACTTGAAGAACAAAAAATTGGCGAATTGTACTGTTTGGATGCTTTGCACATATGTTTCTTAGACTATATAGAAGCAATATATACAAAGATTTCAACAGACTACCTTTTCTATTCATTGTTCTACTTGTAGAAACTTATAAATAATTTCCCTTTCATGATTATCAATGGGGCTCGTAGTTCACTTAAACTTGAAGAACAAAAAATTGGCGAATTGTACTGTTTGGATGCTTTGCACATATGTTTCTTAGACTATATAGAAGCAATATATACAAAGATTTCAGCCGTCTACCTGTTCCATTCAATGTTCTACTTGTCGAAAGTTACAAATAATTTCCGGTAAAGGATTAACAATGGGGCTCGTAGTTCACTCAAAAATTGAAGAACAAAAAATTGGCGAATGGTACTGTTTGGATGCTTTGCATATATGTTTCTTAGACTATATAGAAGCAATATATACAATGATTCCAACCGTCTACCTGTTCCATTCATTGTTCTACTTGTAGAAAGTTACAATTAATTTCCGTTAGAGGATTAACAATGGGGCTCGTTGTTCACTTAAACTTGAAGAACAAAAAATTGGCTAATGGTACTGTTTGGATGCATTGCATATATGTTTCTTAGACTATATAGAAGCAATATATACAATGATTTCAACCGTCTACATGTTCCATTCATTGTTCTACTTGCCGAAATTTACAAATAATTTCCGTTAAAGGATTAGCAATGGGGATCGTAGTTCACTTAAACTTGAAGAACAATATACTGGCGAATTGTACTGTTTGGATGCTTTGCATATATGTTTCTTAGACTATATAGAAGCAATATATACAATGATTTCAACCGTCTACCTTTTCCATTCAATGTTCTACTTGTCGAAAGTTACAAATAATTTCCGGTAAAGGATTAACAATGGGGCTCGTAGTTCACTCAAAAATTGAAGAACAAAAAATTGGCGAATGGTACTGTTTGGATGCTTTGCATATATGTTTCTTAGACTATATAGAAGCAATATATACAATGATTTCAACCGTCTACCTGTTCCATTCATTGTTCTACTTGCCGAAATTTACAAATAATTTCCGTTAAAGGATTAGCAATGGGGATCGTAGTTCACTTAAACTTGAAGAACAATATACTGGCGAATTGTAATGTTTGGATGCTTTGCATATATGTTTCTTAGACTATATAGAAGCAATATATACAATGATTTCAACCGTCTACATTTTCCATTCACTGTTCTACTTGTCGAAAGTTACAAATAATTTCCGGTAAAGGATTAACAATGGGGCTCGTAGTTCACTCAAAAATTGAAGAACAAAAAATTGGCGAATGGTACTGTTTGGATGCTTTGCATATATGTTTCTTAGACTATATAGAAGCAATATATACAATGATTTCAACCGTCTACCTGTTCCATTCATAGTTCTACTTGTAGAAAGTTACAAATAATTTCCCTTTCATGATTATCAATGGGGCTCGTAGTTCACTTAAACTTGAAGAACAAAAAATTGGCGAATGGTACTGTTTGGATGCTTTGCATATATGTTTCTTAGACTATATAGAAGCAATATATACAAAGATTTCAACCGTCTACCTGTTCCATTCATTGTTCTACTTGTCGAAAGTTAGAAATAATTTCCGTTAAAGGATTAACAATGAGGCTCGTAGTTCACTTAAACTTGAAGAACAAAAAATTGGCGAATTGTACTGTTTGGATGCTTTGCATATATGTTTCTTAGACTATATAGAAGCAATATATACAAAGATTTCAGCCGTCTACCTGTTCCATTCATTGTTCTACTTGTCGAAAATTACAAATAATTTCCCTTTCATGATTATCAATGGGGCTCGTTGTTCACGTAAACTTGAAGAACAATAAATTCTCGAATTGTACTCTTTGGATGCTTTGCATATATGTTTCATAGACTATATGGAAGCAATATATACAAAGATTTCAACAGACTACCTGTTCTATTAATTGTTCTACTTGTAGAAACTTATAAATAAATTCCCTTTCATGATTATCAATGGGGCTCGTTGTTCACTTAAACTTGAAGAACAAAAAATTGGCGAATTGTACTGTTTGGATGCTTTGCATATATGTTTCTTAGACTATATAGAAGCAATATATACAAAGATTTCAACCGTCTACGTGTTCCAATCATTGTTCTACTTGTCGAAATTTACAAATAATTTCCTTTAAAGGATTAACAATGGGGCTCGTTGTTCACTTAAACTTGAAGATCAATAAATTGGCGAATTGTACTGTTTGGATGCTTTGCATATATGTTTCTTAGACTATATAGAAGCAATATATAGAAAGACTTCACCCGTCTACCTGTACTATTCATTGTTCTACTTGTAGAAAGTTACAAATAATTTCCATTTCATGATTATCAATGGAGCTCGCTGTTCACTTAAACTTGAAGAACAAAAAATTGGCGAATTGTACTGTTTGGATGCTTTGCACATATGTTTCTTAGACTATATAGAAGCAATATATACAAAGATTTCAGCCGTCTACCTGTTCCATTCATTGTTCTACTTGTCGAAAGTTAGAAATAATTTCCGTTAAAGGATTAACAATGCGGCTCGTAGTTCACTTAAACTTGAAGAACAAAAAATTGGCGAATTGTACTGTTTGGATGCTTTGCACATATGTTTCTTAGACTATATAGAAGCAATATATACAAAGATTTCAACAGACTACCTTTTCTATTCATTGTTCTACTTGTAGAAACTTATAAATAATTTCCCTTTCATGATTATCAATGGGGCTCGTAGTTCACTTAAACTTGAAGAACAAAAAATTGGCGAATTGTACTGTTTGGATGCTTTGCATATATGTTTCTTAGACTATATAGAAGCATTATATAGAAAGATTTCAACCGCCTACCTGTTCCATTCATTGTTCTACTTGTCGAAATTTACAAATAATTTCCTTTAAAGCATTAACAATGGGGCTCGTTGTTCACTTAAACTTGAAGAACAATAAATTGGCGAATTGTACTGTTTGGATGCTTTGCATATATGTTTCTTAGACTATATAGAAGCAATATATACAAAGATTTCAAACGTCTACCTGTTCCATTCATTGTTCTACTTGTCGAAATTTACAAATAATTTCCTTTATAGGATTAACAATGGGGCTCGTAGTTCACTTAAACTTGAAGAACAAAAAATTGGCGAATTGTACTGTTTGGATACTTTGCATATATGTTTCTTAGACTATATAGAAGCAATATATAGAAAGACTTCACCCGTCTACCTGTACTATTCATTGTTCTACTTGTAGAAAGTTACAAATAATTTCCATTTCATGATTATCAATGGAGCTCGCTGTTCACTTAAACTTGAAGAACAAAACATTGGCGAATTGTACTGTTTGGATGCTTTGCACATATGTTTCTTAGACTATATAGAAGCAATATATACAAAGATTTCAACCGTCTACCTGTTCCATTCATTGTTCTACTTGTCGAAAGTTAGAAATAATTTCCGTTATAGGATTAACAATGAGGCTCGTAGTTCACTTAAACTTGAAGAACAAAAAATTGGCGAATTGTACTGTTTGGATGCTTTGCATATATGTTTCTTAGACTATATAGAAGCAATATATACAAAGATTTCAGCCGTCTACCTGTTCCATTCATTGTTCTACTTGTCGAAAATTACAAATAATTTCCCTTTCATGATTATCAATGGGGCTCGTTGTTCACGTAAACTTGAAGAACAATAAATTCTCGAATTGTACTCTTTGGATGCTTTGCATATATGTTTCATAGACTATATGGAAGCAATATATACAAAGATTTCAACAGACTACCTGTTCTATTCATTGTTCTACTTGTAGAAACTTATAAATAAATTCCCTTTCATGATTATCAATGGGGCTCGTTGTTCACTTAAACTTGAAGAACAAAAAATTGGCGAATTGTACTGTTTGGATGCTTTGCATATATGTTTCTTAGACTATATAGAAGCAATATATACAAAGATTTCAACCGTCTACGTGTTCCAATCATTGTTCTACTTGTCGAAATTTACAAATAATTTCCTTTAAAGGATTAACAATGGGGCTCGTTGTTCACTTAAACTTGAAGAACAATAAATTGGCGAATTGTACTGTTTGGATGCTTTGCATATATGTTTCTTAGACTATATAGAAGCAATATATAGAAAGACTTCACCCGTCTACCTGTACTATTCATTGTTCTACTTGTAGAAAGTTACAAATAATTTCCATTTCATGATTATCAATGGAGCTCGCTGTTCACTTATACTTGAAGAACAAAAAATTGGCGAATTGTACTGTTTGGATGCTTTGCACATATGTTTCTTAGACTATATAGAAGCAATATATACAAAGATTTCAACAGACTACCTTTTCTATTCATTGTTCTACTTGTAGAAACTTATAAATAATTTCCCTTTCATGATTATCAATGGGGCTCGTAGTTCACTTAAACTTGAAGAACAAAAAATTGGCGAATTGTACTGTTTGGATGCTTTGCACATATGTTTCTTAGACTATATAGAAGCAATATATACAAAGATTTCAACAGACTACCTTTTCTATTCATTGTTCTACTTGTAGAAACTTATAAATAATTTCCCTTTCATGATTATCAATGGGGCTCGTAGTTCACTTAAACTTGAAGAACAAAAAATTGGCGAATTGTACTGTTTGGATGCTTTGCATATATGTTTCTTAGACTATATAGAAGCATTATATAGAAAGATTTCAACCGCCTACCTGTTCCATTCATTGTTCTACTTGTCGAAATTTACACATAATTTCCTTTAAAGCATTAACAATGGGGCTCGTTGTTCACTTAAACTTGAAGAACAATAAATTTGCGAATTGTACTGTTTGGATGCTTTGCATATATGTTTCTTAGACTATATAGAAGCAATATATACAAAGATTTCAGCCGTCTACCTGTTCCATTCATTGTTCTACTTGTCGAAAATTACAAATAATTTCCCTTTCATGATTATCAATGGGGCTCGTTGTTCACTTAAACTTGAAGAACAATAAATTCTCGAATTGTACTCTTTGGATGCTTTGCATATATGTTTCATAGACTATATGGAAGCAATATATACAAAGATTTCAACAGACTACCCGTTCTATTCATTGTTCTACTTGTAGAAACTTATAAATAAATTCCCTTTCATGATTATCAATGGGGCTCGTTGTTCACTTAAACTTGAAGAACAAAAAATTGGCGAATTGTACAGTTTGGATGCTTTGCATATATGATTCTTAGACTATATAGAAGCATTATATAGAAAGATTTCAACCGCCTACCTGTTCTATTCATTGTTCTACTTGTCGAAATTTACAAATAATTTCCTTTAAAGCATTAACAATGGGGCTCGTTGTTCACTTAAACTTGAAGAACAATAAATCGGCGAATTGTACTGTTTGGATGCTTTGCATATATGTTTCTTAGACTATATAGAAGCAATATATACAAAGATTTCAGCCGACTACCTGTTCCATTCATTGTTCTACTTGTCGAAAATTACAAATAATTTCCCTTTCATGATTATCAATGGGGCTCGTTGTTCACGTAAACTTGAAGAACAATAAATTCTCGAATTGTACTCTTTGGATGCTTTGCATATATGTTTCATAGACTATATGGAAGCAATATATACAAAGATTTCAACAGACTACCTGTTCTATTCATTGTTCTACTTGTAGAAACTTATAAATAAATTCCCTTTCATGATTATCAATGGGGCTCGTTGTTCACTTAAACTTGAAGAACAAAAAATTGGCGAATTGTACTGTTTGGATGCTTTGCATATATGTTTCTTAGACTATATAGAAGCAATATATACAAATATTTCAACCGTCTACGTGTTCCAATCATTGTTCTACTTGTCGAAATTTACAAATAATTTCCTTTAAAGGATTAACAATGGGGCTCGTTGTTCACTTAAACTTGAAGAACAAAAAATTGGCGAATTGTACTGTTTGGATGCTTTGCATATATGTTTCTTAGACTATATAGAAGCATTATAAAGAAAGATTTCAACCGCCTACCTGTTCCATTCATTGTTCTACTTGTCGAAATTTACAAATAATTTCCTTTAAAGCATTAACAATGGGGCTCGTTGTTCACTTAAACTTGAAGAACAATAAATTGGCGAATTGTACTGTTTGGATGCTTTGCATATATGTTTCTTAGACTATATAGAAGCAATATATACAAAGATTTCAGCCGTCTACCTGTTCCATTCATTGTTCTACTTGTCGAAAATTACAAATAATTTCCCTTTCATGATTATCAATGGGGCTCGTTGTTCACGTAAACTTGAAGAACAATAAATTCTCGAATTGTACTCTTTGGATGCTTTGCATATATGTTTCATAGACTATATGGAAGCAATATATACAAAGATTTCAACCGACAACCTGTTCTATTCATTGTTCTACTTGTAGAAACTTATAAATAAATTCCCTTTCATGATTATCAATGGGGCTCGTTGTTCACTTAAACTTGAAGAACAAAAAATTGGCGAATTGTACTGTTTGGATGCTTTGCATATATGTTTCTTAGACTATATAGAAGCAATATATACAAAGATTTCAACCGTCTACGTGTTCCAATCATTGTTCTACTTGTCGAAATTTACAAATAATTTCCTTTAAAGGATTAACAATGGGGCTCGTTGTTCACTTAAACTTGAAGAACAATAAATTGGCGAATTGTACTGTTTGGATGCTTTGCATATATGTTTCTTAGACTATATAGAAGCAATATATAGAAAGACTTCACCCGTCTACCTGTACTATTCATTGTTCTACTTGTAGAAAGTTACAAATAATTTCCATTTCATGATTATCAATGGAGCTCGCTGTTCACTTAAACTTGAAGAACAAAAAATTGGCGAATTGTACTGTTTGGATGCTTTGCATATATGTTTCTTAGACTATATAGAAGCATTATATAGAAAGATTTCAACGGCCTACCTGTTCCATTTATTGTTCTACTTGTCGAAATTTACAAATAATTTCCTTTAAAGCATTAACAATGGGGCTCGTTGTTCACTTAAACTTGAAGAACAATAAATTGGCGAATTGTACTGTTTGGATGCTTTGCATGTATGTTTCTTAGACTATATAGAAGCAATATATACAAAGATTTCAGCCGTCTACCTGTTCCATTCAATGTTCTACTTGTCGAAAATTACAAATAATTTCCCTTTCATGATTATCAATGGGGCTCGTTGTTCACTTAAACTTGAAGAACAATAAATTGGCGAATTGTACTGTTTGGATGCTTTGCATATATGTTTCTTAGACTATATAGAAGCAATATATACAAAGATTTCAACCGTCTACGTGTTCCAATCATTGTTCTACTTGTCGAAATTTACACATAATTTCCTTTAAAGCATTAACAATGGGGCTCGTTGTTCACTTAAACTTGAAGAACAATAAATTTGCGAATTGTACTGTTTGGATGCTTTGCATATATGTTTCTTAGACTATATAGAAGCAATATATACAAAGATTTCAGCCGTCTACCTGTTCCATTCATTGTTCTACTTGTCGAAAATTACAAATAATTTCCCTTTCATGATTATCAATGGGGCTCGTTGTTCACTTAAACTTGAAGAACAATAAATTCTCGAATTGTACTCTTTGGATGCTTTGCATATATGTTTCATAGACTATATGGAAGCAATATATACAAAGATTTCAACAGACTACCCGTTCTATTCATTGCTCTACTTGTAGAAACTTATAAATAAATTCCCTTTCATGATTATCAATGGGGCTCGTTGTTCACTTAAACTTGAAGAACAAAAAATTGGCGAATTGTACAGTTTGGATGCTTTGCATATATGATTCTTAGACTATATAGAAGCATTATATAGAAAGATTTCAACCGCCTACCTGTTCTATTCATTGTTCTACTTGTCGAAATTTACAAATAATTTCCTTTAAAGCATTAACAATGGGGCTCGTTGTTCACTTAAACTTGAAGAACAATAAATCGGCGAATTGTACTGTTTGGATGCTTTGCATATATGTTTCTTAGACTATATAGAAGCAATATATACAAAGATTTCAGCCGACTACCTGTTCCATTCATTGTTCTACTTGTCGAAAATTACAAATAATTTCCCTTTCATGATTATCAATGGGGCTCGTTGTTCACGTAAACTTGAAGAACAATAAATTCTCGAATTGTACTCTTTGGATGCTTTGCATATATGTTTCATAGACTATATGGAAGCAATATATACAAAGATTTCAACAGACTACCTGTTCTATTCATTGTTCTACTTGTAGAAACTTATAAATAAATTCCCTTTCATGATTATCAATGGGGCTCGTTGTTCACTTAAACTTGAAGAACAAAAAATTGGCGAATTGTACTGTTTGGATGCTTTGCATATATGTTTCTTAGACTATATAGAAGCAATATATACAAATATTTCAACCGTCTACGTGTTCCAATCATTGTTCTACTTGTCGAAATTTACAAATAATTTCCTTTAAAGGATTAACAATGGGGCTCGTTGTTCACTTAAACTTGAAGAACAAAAAATTGGCGAATTGTACTGTTTGGATGCTTTGCATATATGTTTCTTAGACTATATAGAAGCATTATAAAGAAAGATTTCAACCGCCTACCTGTTCCATTCATTGTTCTACTTGTCGAAATTTACAAATAATTTCCTTTAAAGCATTAACAATGGGGCTCGTTGTTCACTTAAACTTGAAGAACAATAAATTGGCGAATTGTACTGTTTGGATGCTTTGCATATATGTTTCTTAGACTATATAGAAGCAATATATACAAAGATTTCAGCCGTCTACCTGTTCCATTCATTGTTCTACTTGTCGACAATTACAAATAATTTCCCTTTCATGATTATCAATGGGGCTCGTTGTTCACGTAAACTTGAAGAACAATAAATTCTCGAATTGTACTCTTTGGATGCTTTGCATATATGTTTCATAGACTATATGGAAGCAATATATACAAAGATTTCAACCGACAACCTGTTCTATTCATTGTTCTACTTGTAGAAACTTATAAATAAATTCCCTTTCATGATTATCAATGGGGCTCGTTGTTCACTTAAACTTGAAGAACAAAAAATTGGCGAATTGTACTGTTTGGATGCTTTGCATATATGTTTCTTAGACTATATAGAAGCAATATATACAAAGATTTCAACCGTCTACGTGTTCCAATCATTGTTCTACTTGTCGAAATTTACAAATAATTTCCTTTAAAGGATTAACAATGGGGCTCGTTGTTCACTTAAACTTGAAGAACAATAAATTGGCGAATTGTACTGTTTGGATGCTTTGCATATATGTTTCTTAGACTATATAGAAGCAATATATAGAAAGACTTCACCCGTCTACCTGTACTATTCATTGTTCTACTTGTAGAAAGTTACAAATAATTTCCATTTCATGATTATCAATGGAGCTCGCTGTTCACTTAAACTTGAAGAACAAAAAATTGGCGAATTGTACTGTTTGGATGCTTTGCATATATGTTTCTTAGACTATATAGAAGCATTATATAGAAAGATTTCAACGGCCTACCTGTTCCATTTATTGTTCTACTTGTCGAAATTTACAAATAATTTCCTTTAAAGCATTAACAATGGGGCTCGTTGTTCACTTAAACTTGAAGAACAATAAATTGGCGAATTGTACTGTTTGGATGCTTTGCATATATGTTTCTTAGACTATATAGAAGCAATATATACAAAGATTTCAGCCGTCTACCTGTTCCATTCATTGTTCTACTTGTCGAAAATTACAAATAATTTCCCTTTCATGATTATCAATGGGGCTCGTTGTTCACTTAAACTTGAAGAACAATAAATTGGCGAATTGTACTGTTTGGATGCTTTGCATATATGTTTCTTAGACTATATAGAAGCAATATATACAAAGATTTCAACCGTCTACGTGTTCCAATCATTGTTCTACTTGTCGAAATTTACAAATAATTTCCTTTAAAGCATTAACAATGGGGCTCGTTGTTCACTTAAACTTGAAGAACAATAAATTGGCGAATTGTACTGTTTGGATGCTTTGCATATATGTTTCTTAGACTATATAGAAGCAATATATAGAAAGACTTCACCCGTCTACCTGTACTATTCATTGTTCTACTTGTAGAAACTTATAAATAAATTCCCTTTCATGATTATCAATGGGGCTCGTTGTTCACTTAAACTTGAAGAACAAAAAATTGGCGAATTGTACTGTTTGGATGCTTTGCATATATGTTTCTTAGACTATATAGAAGCAATATATACAATGATTTCGACCGTCTACCTTTTCCATTCAATGTTCTACTTGTCGAAAGTTACAAATAATTTCCGGTAAAGGATTAACAATGGGGCTCGTAGTTCACTCAAAAATTGAAGAACAAAAAATTGGCGAATGGTACTGTTTGGATGCTTTGCATATATGTTTCTTAGACTATATAGAAGCAATATATACAATGATTTCAACTGTCTACCTGTTCCATTCATTGTTCTACTTGCCGAAATTTACAAATAATTTCCGTTAAAGGATTAGCAATGGGGATCGTAGTTCACTTAAACTTGAAGAACAATATACTGGCGAATTGTAATGTTTGGATGCTTTGCATATATGTTTCTTAGCCTATATAGAAGCAATATATACAATGATTTCAACCGTCTACATTTTCCATTCACTGTTCTACTTGTCGAAAGTTACAAATAATTTCCGGTAAAGGATTAACAATGGGGCTCGTAGTTCACTCAAAAATTGAAGAACAAAAAATTGGCGAATGGTACTGTTTGGATGCTTTGCATATATGTTTCTTAGACTATATAGAAGCAATATATACAATGATTTCAACCGTCTACCTGTTCCATTCATTGTTCTACTTGTCGAAATTTACAAATAATTTCCTTTAAAGGATTAACAATGGGGCTCGTAGTTCACTTAAACTTGAAGAACAAAAAATTGGCGAATTGTACTGTTTGGATGCTTAGCATATATGTGTCTTAGACTATATAGAAGCAATATATACAAAGATTTCAGCCGTCTACCTGTTCCATTCATTGTTCTACTTGTAGAAAGTTACAAATAATTTCCCTTTCATGATTATCAATGGGGCTCGTAGTTCACTTAAACTTGAAGAACAAAAAATTGGCGAATGGTACTGTTTGGATGCTTTGCATATATGTTTCTTAGACTATATAGAAGCAACATATACAAAGATCTCAACCGTCTACCTGTTCCATTCATTGTTCTACCTGTCGAAAGTTACAAATAATTTCCTTTAAAGGATTAACAATGGGGCTCGTAGTTCACTTAAACTTGAAGAACAAAAAATTGGCGAATTGTACTGTTTGGATGCTTTGCATATATGTTTCTTAGACTATATAGAAGCAATATATAGAAAGATTTCAACCGTCTACCTGTTCCATTCATTGTTCTACTTGTCGAAATTTACAAATAATTTCCGTTTCATGATTATCAATGGGGCTCGTTGTTCACTTAAACTTGAAGAACAAAAAATTGGAGAATGGTACTGTTTGGATGCTTTGCATATATGTTTCTTAGACTATATAGAAGCAATATATACAATGATTTCAACCGTCTACCTGTTCCATTCATTGTTCTACTTGTAGAAAGTTACAATTAATTTCCGTTAAAGGATTAACAATGGGGCTCGTTGTTCACTTAAACTTGAAGAACAAAAAATTGGCTAATTGTACTGTTTGGAAGCATTGCATATATGTTTCTTAGACTATATAGAAGCAATATATACAATGATTTCAACCGTCTACATGTTCCATTCATTGTTCTACTTGCCGAAATTTACAAATAATTTCCGTTAAAGGATTAGCAATGGGGATCGTAGTTCACTTAAACTTGAAGAACAATATACTGGCGAATTGTACTGTTTGGATGCTTTGCATATATGTTTCTTAGACTATATAGAAGCAATATATACAATGATTTCAACCGTCTACCTGTTCCATTCATTGTTCTACTATTAGAAAGTTAGAAATAATTTCCGTTTCATGATTATCAATGGGGCTCGTTGTTCACTTAAACTTGAAGAACAAAAAATTGGCTAATTGTACTGTTTGGAAGCATTGCATATATATTTCTTAGACTATATAGAAGCAATATATACAATGATTTCAACCGTCTACATGTTCCATTCATTGTTCTACTTGCCGAAATTTACAAATAATTTCCGTTAAAGGATTAGCAATGGGGATCGTAGTTCACTTAAACTTGAAGAACAATATACTGGCGAATTGTACTGTTTGGAAGCATTGCATATCTGTTTCTTAGACTATATAGAAGCAATATATACAATGATTTCAACCGTCTACCTGTTCCATTCATAGTTCTACTTGTAGAAAGTTACAAATAATTTCCCTTTCATGATTATCAATGGGGCTCGTAGTTCACTTAAACTTGAAGAACAAAAAATTGGCGAATGGTACTTTGTGGATGCTTTGCATATATGTTTCTTAGACTATATAGAAGCAATATACACAAAGATCTCAACCGTCTACCTGTTCCATTCATTGTTCTACCTGTCGAAAGTTACAAATAATTTCCTTTAAAGGATTAACAATGGGGCTCGTAGTTCACTTAAACTTGAAGAACAAAAAATTGGCGAATTGTACTGTTTGGATGCTTTGCAAATATGTTTCTTAGACTATATAGAAGCAATATATATATAATGATTTCAACCGTCTACCTGTTCCATTCATTGTTCTACTTGTCGAAATTTACAAATAATTTCCGTTTCATGATTATCAATGGGGCTCGTTGTTCACTTAAACTTGAAGAACAAAAAATTGGCGAATGGTACTGTTTGGATGCTTTGCATATATGTTTCTTAGACTATATAGAAGCAATATATACAAAGATTTCAACCGTCTACGTGTTCCAATCATTGTTCTACTTGTCGAAATTTACAAATAATTTCCTTTAAAGGATTAACAATGGGGCTCGTTGTTCACTTAAACTTGAAGAACAATAAATTGGCGAATTGTACTGTTTGGATGCTTTGCATATATGTTTCTTAGACTATATAGAAGCAATATATATATAATGATTTCAACCGTCTACCTGTTCCATTCATTGTTCTACATGTCGAAAGTTACAAATAATTTCCGTTTCATGATTATCAATGGGGCTCGTTGTTCACTGAAACTTGAAGAACAAAAAATTGGCGAATGGTACTGTTTGGATGCTTTGCATATATGTTTCTTACACTATATAGAAGCAATATATACAAAGATTTCAGCCGTCTACCTGTTCCATTCATTGTTCTACTTGTCGAAAATTACAAATAATTTCCCTTTCATGATTATCAATGGGGCTCGTTGTTCACGTAAACTTGAAGAACAATAAATTCTCGAATTGTACTCTTTGGATGCTTTGCATATATGTTTCATAGACTATATGGAAGCAATATATACAAAGATTTCAACAGACTACCTGTTCTATTCATTGTTCTACTTGTAGAAACTTATAAATAAATTCCCTTTCATGATTATCAATGGGGCTCGTTGTTCACTTAAACTTGAAGAACAAAAAATTGGCGAATTGTACTGTTTGGATGCTTTGCATATATGTTTCTTAGACTATATAGAAGCAATATATACAAAGATTTCAACCGTCTACGTGTTCCAATCATTGTTCTACTTGTCGAAATTTACAAATAATTTCCTTTAAAGGATTAACAATGGGGCTCGTTGTTCACTTAAACTTGAAGAACAATAAATTGGCGAATTGTACTGTTTGGATGCTTTGCATATATGTTTCTTAGACTATATAGAAGCAATATATAGAAAGACTTCACCCGTCTACCTGTACTATTCATTGTTCTACTTGTAGAAAGTTACAAATAATTTCCATTTCATGATTATCAATGGAGCTCGCTGTTCACTTAAACTTGAAGAACAAAAAATTGGCGAATTGTACTTTTTGGATGCTTTGCACATATGTTTCTTAGACTATATAGAAGCAATATATACAAAGATTTCAACCGTCTACGTGTTCCAATCATTGTTCTACTTGTCGAAATTTACAAATAATTTCCTTTAAAGGATTAACAATGGGGCTCGTTGTTCACTTAAACTTGAAGAACAATAAATTGGCGAATTGTACTGTTTGGATGCTTTGCATATATGTTTCTTAGACTATATAGAAGCAATATATAGAAAGACTTAACCCGTCTACCTGTACTATTCATTGTTCTACTTGTAGAAAGTTACAAATAATTTCCATTTCATGATTATCAATGGAGCTCGCTGTTCACTTAAACTTGAAGAACAAAAAATTGGCGAATTGTACTGTTTGGATGCTTTGCACATATGTTTCTTAGACTATATAGAAGCAATATATACAAAGATTTCAGCCGTCTACCAGTTCCATTCATTGTTCTACTTGTCGAAAGTTAGAAATAATTTCCGTTAAAGGATTAACAATGCGGCTCGTAGTTCACTTAAACTTGAAGAACAAAAAATTGGCGAATTGTACTGTTTGGATGCTTTGCACATATGTTTCTTAGACTATATAGAAGCAATATATACAAAGATTTCAACAGACTACCTTTTCTATTCATTGTTCTACTTGTAGAAACTTATAAATAAATTCCCTTTCATGATTATCAATGGGGCTCGTAGTTCACTTAAACTTGAAGAACAAAAAATTGGCGAATTGTACTGTTTGGATGCTTTGCACATATGTTTCTTAGACTATATAGAAGCAATATATACAAAGATTTCTGCCGTCTACCTGTTCCATTCAATGTTCTACTTGTCGAAAGTTACAAATAATTTCCGGTAAAGGATTAACAATGGGGCTCGTAGTTCACTCAAAAATTGAAGAACAAAAAATTGGCGAATGGTACTGTTTGGATGCTTTGCATATATGTTTCTTAGACTATATAGAAGCAATATATACAATGATTCCAACCGTCTACCTGTTCCATTCATTGTTCTACTTGTAGAAAGTTACAATTAATTTCCGCTAGAGGATTAACAATGGGGCTCGTTGTTCACTTAAACTTGAAGAACAAAAAATTGGCTAATGGTACTGTTTGGATGCATTGCATATATGTTTCTTAGACTATATAGAAGCAATATATACAATGATTTCAACCGTCTACATGTTCCATTCATTGTTCTACTTGCCGAAATTTACAAATAATTTCCGTTAAAGGATTAGCAATGGGGATCGTAGTTCACTTAAACTTGAAGAACAATATACTGGCGAATTGTACTGTTTGGATGCTTTGCATATATGTTTCTTAGACTATATAGAAGCAATATATACAATGATTTCAACCGTCTACCTTTTCCATTCAATGTTCTACTTGTCGAAAGTTACAAATAATTTCCGGTAAAGGATTAACAATGGGGCTCGTAGTTCACTCAAAAATTGAAGAACAAAAAATTGGCGAATGGTACTGTTTGGATGCTTTGCATATATGTTTCTTAGACTATCTAGAAGCAATATATACAATGATTTCAACCGTCTACCTGTTCCATTCATTGTTCTACTTGCCGAAATTTACAAATAATTTCCGTTAAAGGATTAGCAATGGGGATCGTAGTTCACTTAAACTTGAAGAACAATATACTGGCGAATTGTAATGTTTGGATGCTTTGCATATATGTTTCTTAGACTATATAGAAGCAATATATACAATGATTTCAACCGTCTACATTTTCCATTCACTGTTCTACTTGTCGAAAGTTACAAATAATTTCCGGTAAAGGATTAACAATGGGGCTCGTAGTTCACTCAAAAATTGAAGAACAAAAAATTGGCGAATGGTACTGTTTGGATGCTTTGCATATATGTTTCTTAGACTATATAGAAGCAATATATACAATGATTTCAACCGTCTACCTGTTCCATTCATAGTTCTACTTGTAGAAAGTTACAAATAATTTCCCTTTCATGATTATCAATGGGGCTCGTAGTTCACTTAAACTTGAAGAACAAAAAATTGGCGAATGGTACTGTTTGGATGCTTTGCATATATGTTTCTTAGACTATATAGAAGCAATATATACAATGATTTCGACCGTCTACCTTTTCCATTCAATGTTCTACTTGTCGAAAGTTACAAATAATTTCCGGTAAAGGATTAACAATGGGGCTCGTAGTTCACTCAAAAATTGAAGAACAAAAAATTGGCGAATGGTACTGTTTGGATGCTTTGCATATATGTTTCTTAGACTATATAGAAGCAATATATACAATGATTTCAACTGTCTACCTGTTCCATTCATTGTTCTACTTGCCGAAATTTACAAATAATTTCCGTTAAAGGATTAGCAATGGGGATCGTAGTTCACTTAAACTTGAAGAACAATATACTGGCGAATTGTAATGTTTGGATGCTTTGCATATATGTTTCTTAGACTATATAGAAGCAATATATACAATGATTTCAACCGTCTACCTTTTCCATTCACTGTTCTATTTGTCGAAAGTTACAAATAATTTCCGGTAAAGGATTAACAATGGGGCTCGTAGTTCACTCAAAAATTGAAGAACAAAAAATTGGCGAATGGTACTGTTTGGATGCTTTGCATATATGTTTCTTAGACTATATAGAAGCACTATATACAATGATTTCAACCGTCTACCTGTTCCATTCATAGTTCTACTTGTAGAAAGTTACAAATAATTTCCCATTCATGATTATCAATGGGGCTCGTAGTTCACTTAAACTTGAAGAACTATAAATTGTCGAATTGTACTGTTTGGATGCTTTGCATATATGTTTGTTAGACTATATAGAAGCAATATATACAATGATTTCAACCGTCTACCTGTTCCATTCATTGTTCTACTTGTCGAAATTTACAAATAATTTCCTTTAAAGGATTAACAATGGGGCCCGTAGTTCACTTAAACTAGAAGAACAAAAAATTGGCGAATTGTACTGTTTGGATGCTTTGCATATATGTTTCTTAGACTATATAGAAGCAACATATACAAAGATCTCAACCGTCTACCTGTTCCATTCATTGTTCTACCTGTCGAAAGTTACAAATAATTTCCTTTAAAGGATTAACAATGGGGCTCGTAGTTCACTTAAACTTGAAGAACAAAAAATTGGCGAATTGTACTGTTTGGATGCTTTGCATATATGTTTCTTAGACTATATAGAAGCAATATATAGAAAGATTTCAACCGTCTACCTGTTCCATTCATTGTTCTACTTGTCGAAATTTACAAATAATTTCCGTTTCATGATTATCAATGGGGCTCGTTGTTCACTTAAACTTGAAGAACAAAAAATTGGCGAATGGTACTGTTTGGATGCTTTGCATATATGTTTCTTAGACTATATAGAAGCAATATATACAATGATTTCAACCGTCTACCTGTTCCATTCATTGTTCTACTTGTAGAAAGTTACAATTAATTTCCGTTAAAGGATTAACAATGGGGCTCGTTGTTCACTTAAACTTGAAGAACAAAAAATTGGCTAATTGTACTGTTTGGAATCATTGCATATATGTTTCTTAGACTATATAGAAGCAATATATACAATGATTTCAACCGTCTACATGTTCCATTCATTGTTCTACTTGCCGAAATTTACAAATAATTTCCGTTAAAGGATTAGCAATGGGGATCGTAGTTCACTTAAACTTGAAGAACAATATACTGGCGAATTGTACTGTTTGGATGCTTTGCATATATGTTTCTTAGACTATATAGAAGCAATATATACAATGATTTCAACCGTCTACCTGTTCCATTCATTGTTCTACTATTAGAAAGTTAGAAATAATTTCCGTTTCATGATTATCAATGGGGCTCGTTGTTCACTTAAACTTGAAGAACAAAAAATTGGCTAATTGTACTGTTTGGAAGCATTGCATATATATTTCTTAGACTATATAGAAGCAATATATACAATGATTTCAACCGTCTACATGTTCCATTCATTGTTCTACTTGCCGAAATTTACAAATAATTTCCGTTAAAGGATTAGCAATGGGGATCGTAGTTCACTTAAACTTGAAGAACAATATACTGGCGAATTGTACTGTTTGGAAGCATTGCATATATGTTTCTTAGACTATATAGAAGCAATATATACAATGATTTCAACCGTCTACCTGTTCCATTCATAGTTCTACTTGTAGAAAGTTACAAATAATTTCCCTTTCATGATTATCAATGGGGCTCGTAGTTCACTTAAACTTGAAGAACAAAAAATTGGCGAATGGTACTGTGTGGATGCTTTGCATATATGTTTCTTAGACTATATAGAAGCAATATATACAAAGATCTCAACCGTCTACCTGTTCCATTCATTGTTCTACCTGTCGAAAGTTACAAATAATTTCCTTTAAAGGATTAACAATGGGGCTCGTAGTTCACTTAAACTTGAAGAACAAAAAATTGGCGAATTGTACTGTTTGGATGCTTTGCATATATGTTTCTTAGACTATATAGAAGCAATATATATATAATGATTTCAACCGTCTACCTGTTCCATTCATTGTTCTACTTGTCGAAATTTACAAATAATTTCCGTTTCATGATTATCAATGGGGCTCGTTGTTCACTTAAACTTGAAGAACAAAAAATTGGCGAATGGTACTGTTTGGATGCTTTGCATATATGTTTCTTAGACTATATAGAAGCAATATATACAATGATTCCAACCGTCTACCTATTTCATTCATTGTTCTACTTGCCGAAATTTACAATTAATTTCCTTTAAAGGATTAACAATGGGGCTCGTAGTTCACTTAAACTTGAAGAGCAAAAAATTGGCGAATTGTACTGTTTGGACGCTTTGCATATATGTTTCTTGGACTATATAGAAGCAATATATACAATGATTTCAACAGTCTACCTTTTCCATTCATTGTTCTACTTGTCGAAATTTACAAATAATTTCCGATAAAGTATTAACAATGGGGCTCATTGTTCACTTAAACTTGAAGAACAAAAAATTGGCGAATGGTACTGTTTGGATGCTTTGCATATATGTTTGTTAGACTATATAGAAGCAATATATACAATGATTTCAACCGTCTACCTGTTCCATTCATTGTTCTACTTGTCGAAAGTTACAAATAATTTCCTTTAAAGGATTAACAATGGGGCTCGTAGTTCACTTAAACTTGAAGAACTATAAATTGTCGAATTGTACTGTTTGGATGCTTTGCATATATGTTTGTTAGACTATATAGAAGCAATATATACAATGATTTCAACCGTCTACCTGTTCCATTCATTGTTCTACTTGTCGAAATTTACAAATAATTTCCTTTAAAGGATTAACAATGGGGCCCGTAGTTCACTTAAACTAGAAGAACAAAAAATTGGCGAATTGTACTGTTTGGATGCTTTGCATATATGTTTGTTAGACTATATAGAAGCAATATATACAATGATTTCAACCGTCTACCTGTTCCATTCATTGTTCTACTTGTCGAAATTTACAAATAATTTCCTTTAAAGGATTAACAATGGGGCCCGTAGTTCACTTAAACATGAAGAACAAAAAATTGGCGAATGGTACTGTTCGGATGCTTTGCGTACATGTTTGTTAGACTATATAGAAGCAATATATACAAAGATTTCAACCGTCTACCTGTTCCATTCATTGTTCTACTTGTCGAAATTTACAAATAATTTCCTTTAAAGGATTAACAATGGGGCCCGTAGTTCACTTACACTTGAAGAACAAAAAATTGGCGAATTGTTCTGTTTGGATGCTTTGCATATATGTTTGTTAGACTATATAGAAGCAATATATACAATGATTTCAACCGTCTACCAGTTCCATTCATTGTTCTACTTGTCGAAATTTACAAATAATTTCCTTTAAAGGATTAACAATGGGGCCCGTAGTTCACTTAAACTAGAAGAACAAAAAATTGGCGAATTGTACTGTTTGGATGCTTTGCATATATGTTTGTTAGACTATATAGAAGCAATATATACAATGATTTCAACCGTCTACCTGTTCCATTCATTGTTCTACTTGTCGAAATTTACAAATAATTTCCTTTAAAGGATTAACAATGGGGCCCGTAGTTCACTTAAACTTGAAGAACAAAAAATTGGCGAATGGTACTGTTCGGATGCTTTGCGTACATGTTTGTTAGACTATATAGAAGCAATATATACAAAGATTTCAACCGTCTACCTGTTCCATTCATTGTTCTACTTGTCGAAATTTACAAATAATTTCCTTTAAAGGATTAACAATGGGGCCCGTAGTTCACTTACACTTGAAGAACAAAAAATTGGCGAATTGTTCTGTTTGGATGCTTTGCATATATGTTTCTTAGTCTATATAGAAGCAATATATACAAAGATTTCAACCGTCTACCTGTTCCATTCATTGTTCTACTTGTCGAAATTTACAAATAATTTCCTTTAAAGGATTAACAATGGGGCCCGTAGTTCACTTAAACTTGAAGAACAAAAAATTGGCGAATTGTTCTGTTTGGATGCTTTGCATATATGTTTGTTAGACTATATAGAAGCAATATATACAAAGATTTCAACCGTCTACCTGTTCCATTCATTGTTCTACTTGTCGAAATTTACAAATAATTTCCTTTAAAGGATTAACAATGGGGCCCTTAGTTCACTTAAACTTGAAGAACAAAAAATTGGCGAATTGTTCTGTTTGGATGCTTTGCATATATGTTTCTTAGTCTATATAGAAGCAATATATACAAAGATTTCAACCGTCTACCTGTTCCATTCATTGTTCTACTTGTCGAAAGTTACAAATAATTTCCGTTAAGGGAATAACAATGGGGATCGTAGTTTACTTAAACTTGAAGAACAAAAAATTGGCGAATTGTTCTGTTTGGATGCTTTGCATATATGTTTGTTAGACTATATAGAAGCAATATATACATTGATTTCAACCGTCTACCTGTTCCAATCATTGTTCTACTTGTCGAAATTTACAAATAATTTCCTTTAAAGGATTAACAATGGGGCCCGTAGTTCACTTAAACTTGAAGAACAAAAAATTGGCGAATTGTTCTGTTTGGATGCTTTACATATATGTTTGTTAGACTATATAGAAGCAATATATACAATGATTTCAACCGTCTACCTGTTCCATTCATTGTTCTACTTGTCGAAATTTACAAATAATTTCCTTTAAAGGATTAACAATGGGGCTCGTAGTTCACTTAAACTTGAAGAACAAAGAATTGTCGAATTGTACTGTTTGGACGCTTTGCATATATGTTTCTTAGACTATATAGAAGCAATATTTACAATGATTTCAACCGTCTACCTATTTCATTCATTGTTCTACTTGCCGAAATTTACAATTAATTTCCTTTAAAGGATTAACAATGGGGCTCGTAGTTCACTTAAACTTGAAGAGCAAAAAATTGGCGAATTGTACTGTTTGGACGCTTTGCATATATGTTTCTTAGATTATATAGGAGCAATATATACAAAGATTTCAACCGTCTACCTGTTCCATTCATTGTTCTACTTGTCGAAAATTACAAGTAATTTCCGATAAAGGATGAACCATTGGGGCTCATTGTTCACTTAAACTTGAAGAACAAAAAATTGGCGAATGGTACTGTTTTGATGCTTTGCGTACATGTTTCTTAGACTATATGGAAGCAATATATACAAAGATTTCAACCGTCTACGTGTTCCAATCATTGTTCTACTTGTCGAAATTTACAAATAATTTCCTTTAAAGGATTAACAATGGGGCTCGTTGTTCACTTAAACTTGAAGAACAAAAAATTGGCGAATGGTACTGTTTGGATGCTTTGAATATATGTTTCTTAGATTATATAGAAGCAATATATACAAAGATTTCAACCGTCTACCTGTTCCATTCATTGTTCTACTTGTCGAAATTTACAAATAATTTCCTTTAAAGGATTAACAATGGGGCCCGTAGTTCACTTACACTTGAAGAACAAAAAATTGGCGAATTGTTCTGTTTGGATGCTTTGCATATATGTTTCTTAGTCTATATAGAAGCAATATATACAAAGATTTCAACCGTCTACCTGTTCCATTCATTGTTCTACTTGTCGAAATTTACAAATAATTTCCTTTAAAGGATTAAGAATGGGGCCCGTAGTTCACTTAAACTTGAAGAACAAAAAATTGGCGAATTGTTCTGTTTGGATGCTTTGCATATATGTTTGTTAGACTATATAGAAGCAATATATACAAAGATTTCAACCGTCTACCTGTTCCATTCATTGTTCTACTTGTCGAAATTTACAAATAATTTCCTTTAAAGGATTAACAATGGGGCCCTTAGTTCACTTAAACTTGAAGAACAAAAAATTGGCGAATTGTTCTGTTTGGATGCTTTGCATATATGTTTCTTAGTCTATATAGAAACAATATATACAAAGATTTCAACCGTCTACCTGTTCCATTCATTGATCTACTTGTCGAAAGTTACAAATAATTTCCGTTAAGGGATTAACAATGGGGATCGTAGTTTACTTAAACTTGAAGAACAAAAAATTGGCGAATTGTTCTGTTTGGATGCTTTGCATATATGTTTGTTAGACTATATAGAAGCAATATATACAATGATTTCAACCGTCTACCTGTTCCAATCATTGTTCTACTTGTCGAAATTTACAAATAATTTCCTTTAAAGGATTAACAATGGGGCCCGTAGTTCACTTAAACTTGAAGAACAAAAAATTGGCGAATTGTTCTGTTTGGATGCTTTACATATATGTTTGTTAGACTATATAGAAGCAATATATACAATGATTTCAACCGTCTACCTGTTCCATTCATTGTTCTACTTGTCGAAATTTACAAATAATTTCCTTTAAAGGATTAACAATGGGGCTCGTAGTTCACTTAAACTTGAAGAACAAAGAATTGTCGAATTGTACTGTTTGGACGCTTTGCATATATGTTTCTTAGACTATATAGAAGCAATATTTACAATGATTTCAACCGTCTACCTATTTCATTCATTGTTCTACTTGCCGAAATTTACAATTAATTTCCTTTAAAGGATTAACAATGGGGCTCGTAGTTCACTTAAACTTGAAGAGCAAAAAATTGGCGAATTGTACTGTTTGGACGCTTTGCATATATGTTTCTTAGATTATATAGGAGCAATATATACAAAGATTTCAACCGTCTACCTGTTCCATTCATTGTTCTACTTGTCGAAAATTACAAATAATTTCCTTTAAAGGATTAACAATGGGGCTCGTTGTTCACTTAAACTTGAAGAACAAAAAATTGGCGAATGGTACTGTTTGGATGCTTTGAATATATGTTTCTTAGATTATATAGAAGCAATATATACAAAGATTTCAACCGTCTACCTGTTCCATTCATTGTTCTACTTGTCGAAATTTACAAATAATTTCCTTTAAAGGATTAACAATGGGGCTCGCAGTTCACTTAAACTTGAAAAACAAAAAATTGGCGAATGGTACTGTTTGGATGCTTTGCATATATGTTACTTAAACTATATAGAAGCAATATATAGAAAGATTTCAACCGCCTACCTGTTCCATTCATTGTTCTACTTATAGAAAGTTACAAATAATTTCCTTTAAAGGATTAAGAATGGGGCTCGTAGTTCACTTAAACTTGAAGAACTATAAATTGTCGAATTGTACTGTTTGGATGCTTTGCATATATGTTTCTTAGACTATATAGAAGCAATATATACAAAGATTTCAACCGTATACGTGTTCCAATCATTGTTTTACTTGTCGAAAATTACAAATAATTTCCGATAAAGGATTAACCATTGGGGCTCATTGTTCACTTAATCTTGAAGAACAAAAAATTGGCGAATGGTACTGTTTGGATGCTATGCGTACATGTTTCTTAGACTATATGGAAGCAATATATACAAAGATTTCAACCGCCTACCTGTTCCAATCATTGTTCTACTTGGCGAAATTTAGAACTAATTTCCTTTAAAGGATTAACAATGGGGCTCGTAGTTCACTAAAACTTGAAGAGCAAAAAATTGGCGAACTGTACTGTTTGGATGCTTTGCATATATGTTTCTTAGACTATATAGATGCAACATATAGAAGGATTTCGCCCGTCTACCTGTTCTATTCATTGTTCTACTATTAGAAAGTTACAAATAATTTCCGTTTCATGATTAGCAATGGGGCTCGTTGTTCACTTAAACTTGAAGAACAAAAAATTGGCGAATGGTATTGTTTGGATGATTTGCATATATGTTTCTTAGACTATATAGAAGCAATATATACAAAGATTTCAATCGTCTACCTGCTCCCTTCATTGTTCTACTTGTCGAAAATTACAAATAATTTCCGATAAAGTATTAACAATGGGGCTCATTGTTCACTTAAACTTGAAGAACAAAAAATTGGCGAATGGTACTGTTTGGATGCTTTGCATATATGTTTGTTAGGCTATATAGAAACAATTTATATAATGATTTCAACCGTCTACCTGTTCCATTCATTGTTCTACTTGTCGAAATTTACAAATAATTTCCGATAAAGTATTAACAATGGGGCTCATTGTTCACTTAAACTTGAAGAACAAAAAATTGGCGAATGGTACTGTTTGGATGCTTTGCATATATGTTTCTTAGACTATATAGAAACAATTTATATAATGATTTCAACCGTCTACCTGTTCCATTCATTGTTCTACTTGTCGAAATTTACAAATAATTTCCGATAAAGTATTAACCATTGGGGCTCATTGTTCACTTAAACTTGAAGAACAAAAAATTGGCGAATGGTACTGTTTGGATGCTTTGCGTACATGTTTCTTAGACTATATGGAAGCAATATATACAAAGATTTCAACCGTCTACGTGTTCCAATCATTGTTCTACTTGGCGAAATTTAGAACTAATTTCCTTTAAAGGATTAACAATGGGGCTCGTAGTTCACTAAAACTTGAAGAGCAAAAAATTGGCGAACTGTACTGTTTGGATGCTTTGCATATATGTTTCTTAGACTATATAGATGCAACATATAGAAGGATTTCGCCCGTCTACCTGTTCTATTCATTGTTCTACTATTAGAAAGTTACAAATAATTTCCGTTTCATGATTAACAATGGGGCTCATTGTTCACTTAAACTTGAAGAACAAAAAATTGGCGAATGGTACTGTTTGGATGCTTTGCATATATGTTTGTTAGGCTATATAGAAACAATTTATATAATGATTTCAACCGTCTACCTGTTCCATTCATTGTTCTACTTGTCGAAATTTACAAATAATTTCCGATAAAGTATTAACAATGGGGCTCATTGTTCACTTAAACTTGAAGAACAAAAAATTGGCGAATGGTACTGTTTGGATGCTTTGCATATATGTTTCTTAGACTATATAGAAACAATTTATATAATGATTTCAACCGTCTACGTGTTCCAATCATTGTTCTACTTGGCGAAATTTACAAATAATTTCCTTTAAAGGATTAAGAATGGGGCTCGTAGTTCACTTAAACTTGAAGAACTATAAATTGGCGAATTGTACTGTTTGGACGCTTTGCATATATGTTTCTTAGACTATATAGAAGCAATATATACAATGATTTCAACCGTCTACCTATTTCATTCATTGTTCTACTATTAGAAAGTTACAAATAATTTCCGTTTCATGATTAGCAATGGGGCTCGTTGTTCACTTAAACTTGAAGAACAAAAAATTGGCGAATGGTATTGTTTGGATGATTTGCATATATGTTTCTTAGACTATATAGAAGCAATATATACAAAGATTTCAATCGTCTACCTGCTCCCTTCATTGTTCTACTTGTCGAAAATTACAAATAATTTCCGATAAAGGATTAACCATTGGGGCTCATTGTTCACTTAATCTTGAAGAACAAAAAATTGGCGAATGGTACTGTTTGGATGCTTTGCGTACATGTTTCTTAGACTATATGGAAGCAATATATACAAAGATTTCAACCGTCTACGTGTTCCAATCATTGTTCTACTTGGCGAAATTTACAAATAATTTCCTTTAAAGGATTAAGAATGGGGCTCGTAGTTCACTTAAACTTGAAGAACTATAAATTGGCGAATTGTACTGTTTGGACGCTTTGCATATATGTTTCTTAGACTATATAGAAGCAATATATACAATGATTTCAACCGTCTACCTATTTCATTCATTGTTCTACTTGCCGAAATTTACAATTAATTTCCTTTAAAGGATTAACAATGGGGCTCGTAGTTCACTTAAACTTGAAGAGCAAAAAATTGGCGAATTGTACTATTTGGACGCTTTGCATATATGTTTCTTGGACTATATAGAAGCAATATATACAATGATTTCAACAGTCTACCTTTTCCATTCATTGTTCTACTTGTCGAAATTTACGAATAATTTCCGATAAAGTATTAACAATGGGGCTCATTGTTCACTTAAACTTGAAGAACAAGAAATTGGCGAATGGTACTGTTTGGATGCTTTGCATATATGTTTCTTAGACTATATAGAAACAATTTATATAATGATTTCAACCGTCTACCTGTTCCATTCATTGTTCTACTTGTCGAAATTTACAAATAATTTCCGATAAAGTATTAACAATGGGGCTCATTGTTCACTTAAACTTGAAGAACAAAAAATTGGCGAATGGTACTGTTTGGATGCTTTGCATATATGTTTGTTAGACTATATAGAAGCAATATATACAATGATTTCAACCGTCTACCTGTTCCATTCATTGTTCTACTTGTCGAAATTTACAAATAATTTCCTTTAAAGGATTAACAATGGGGCTCGCAGTTCACTTAAACTTGAAAAACAAAAAATTGGCGAATGGTACTGTTTGGATGCTTTGCATATATGTTACTTAAACTATATAGAAGCAATATATAGAAAGATTTCAACCGCCTACCTGTTCCATTTATTGTTCTACTTATAGAAAGTTACAAATAATTTCCTTTAAAGGATTAAGAATGGGGCTCGTAGTTCACTTAAACTTGAAGAACTATAAATTGTCGAATTGTACTGTTTGGATGCTTTGCATATATGTTTCTTAGACTATATAGAAGCAATATATACAAAGATTTCAACCGTATACGTGTTCCAATCATTGTTTTACTTGTCGAAAATTACAAATAATTTCCGATAAAGGATTAACCATTGGGGCTCATTGTTCACTTAATCTTGAAGAACAAAAAATTGGCGAATGGTACTGTTTGGATGCTTTGCGTACATGTTTCTTAGACTATATGGAAGCAATATATACAAAGATTTCAACCGTCTACGTGTTCCAATCATTGTTCTACTTGGCGAAATTTACAAATAATTTCCTTTAAAGGATTAAGAATGGGGCTCGTAGTTCACTTAAACTTGAAGAACTATAAATTGGCGAATTGTACTGTTTGGACGCTTTGCATATATGTTTCTTAGACTATATAGAAGCAATTTATACAATGATTTCAACCGTCTACCTATTTCATTCATTGTTCTACTTGCCGAAATTTACAATTAATTTCCTTTACAGGATTAAGAATGGGGCTCGTAGTTCACTTAAACTTGAAGAACTATAAATTGGCGAATTGTACTGTTTGGACGCTTTGCATATATGTTTCTTAGACTATATAGAAGCAATATATACAATGATTTCAACCGTCTACCTATTTCATTCATTGTTCTACTTGCCGAAATTTACAAATAATTTC
This sequence comes from Cerceris ruficornis, assembly GCA_963989415.1. Taxonomy (NCBI): domain Eukaryota; kingdom Metazoa; phylum Arthropoda; class Insecta; order Hymenoptera; family Crabronidae; genus Cerceris; species Cerceris ruficornis. Next base: position 822,321 of record CAXDIW010000460.1, read on the forward strand.
CTTTAAAGGATTAACAATGGGGCTCGCAGTTCACTTAAACTTGAAAAACAAAAAATTGGCGAATGGTACTGTTTGGATGCTTTGCATATATGTTACCTAAACTATATAGAAGCAATATATAGAAAGATTTCAACCGCCTACCTGTTCCATTCATTGTTCTACTTATAGAAAGTTACAAATAATTTCCTTTAAAGGATTAAGAATGGGGCTCGTAGTTCACTTAAACTTGAAGAACTATAAATTGTCGAATTGTACTGTTTGGATGCTTTGCATATATGTTTCTTAGACTATATAGAAGCAATATATACAAAGATTTCAACCGTATACGTGTTCCAATCATTGTTTTACTTGTCGAAAATTACAAATAATTTCCGATAAAGGATTAACCATTGGGGCTCATTGTTCACTTAATCTTGAAGAACAAAAAATTGGCGAATGGTACTGTTTGGATGCTTTGCGTACATGTTTCTTAGACTATATGGAAGCAATATATACAAAGATTTCAACCGTCTACGTGTTCCAATCATTGTTCTACTTGGCGAAATTTACAAATAATTTCCTTTAAAGGATTAAGAATGGGGCTCGTAGTTCACTTAAACTTGAAAAACTATAAATTGGCGAATTGTACTGTTTGGACGCTTTGCATATATGTTTCTTAGACTATATAGAAGCAATATATACAATGATTTCAACCGTCTACCTATTTCATTCATTGTTCTACTTGCCGAAATTTACAATTAATTTCCTTTAAAGGATTAACAATGGGGCTCGTAGTTCACTTAAACTTGAAGAGCAAAAAATTGGCGAATTGTACTGTTTGGACGCTTTGCATATATGTTTCTTGGACTATATAGAAGCAATATATACAATGATTTCAACAGTCTACCTTTTCCATTCATTGTTCTACTTGTCGAAATTTACAAATAATTTCCGATAAAGTATTAACAATGGGGCTCATTGTTCACTTAAACTTGAAGAACAAAAAATTGGCGAATGGTACTGTTTGGATGCTTTGCATATATGTTTGTTAGACTATATAGAAGCAATATATACAACGATTTCAACCGTCTACCTGTTCCATTCATTGTTCTACTTGTCGAAATTTACAAATAATTTCCTTTAAAGGATTAACAATGGGGCTCGCAGTTCACTTAAACTTGAAAAACAAAAAATTGGCGAATGGTACTGTTTGGATGCTTTGCATATATGTTACTTAAACTATATAGAAGCAATATATAGAAAGATTTCAACCGCCTACCTGTTCCATTCATTGTTCTACTTATAGAAAGTTACAAATAATTTCCTTTAAAGGATTAAGAATGGGGCTCGTAGTTCACTTAAACTTGAAGAACTATAAATTGTCGAATTGTACTGTTTGGATGCTTTGCATATATGTTTCTTAGACTATATAGATGCAATATATACAAAGATTTCAACCGTATACGTGTTCCAATCATTGTTTTACTTGTCGAAAATTACAAATAATTTCCGATAAAGGATTAACCATTGGGGCTCATTGTTCACTTAATCTTGAAGAACAAAAAATTGGCGAATGGTACTGTTTGGATGCTTTGCGTACATGTTTCTTAGACTATATGGAAGCAATATGTACAAAGATTTCAACCGTCTACGTGTTCCAATCATTGTTCTACTTGGCGATATTTAGAACTAATTTCCTTTAAAGGATTAACAATGGGGCTCGTAGTTCACTAAAACTTGAAGAGCAAAAAATTGGCGAACTGTACTGTTTGGATGCTTTGCATATATGTTTCTTAGACTATATAGATGCAACATATAGAAGGATTTCGCCCGTCTACCTTTTCTATTCATTGTTCTACTATTAGAAAGTTACAAATAATTTCCGTTTCATGATTAGCAATGGGGCTCGTTGTTCACTTAAACTTGAAGAACAAAAAATTGGCGAATGGTATTGTTTGGATGATTTGCATATATGTTTCTTAGACTATATAGAAGCAATATATACGAAGATTTCAATCGTCTACCTGCTCCCTTCATTGTTCTACTTGTCGAAAATTACAAATAATTTCCGATAAAGTATTAACAATGGGGCTCATTGTTCACTTAAACTTGAAGAACAAAAAATTGGCGAATGGTACTGTTTGGATGCTTTGCATATATGTTTGTTAGGCTATATAGAAACAATTTATATAATGATTTCAACCGTCTACCTGTTCCATTCATTGTTCTACTTGTCGAAATTTACAAATAATTTCCGATAAAGTATTAACAATGGGGCTCATTGTTCACTTAAACTTGAAGAACAAAAAATTGGCGAATGGTACTGTTTGGATGCTTTGCATATATGTTTCTTAGACTATATAGAAACAATTTATATAATGATTTCAACCGTCTACCTGTTCCATTCATTGTTCTACTTGTCGAAATTTACAAATAATTTCCGATAAAGTATTAACCATTGGGGCTCATTGTTCACTTAAACTTGAAGAACAAAAAATTGGCGAATGGTACTGTTTGGATGCTTTGCGTACATGTTTCTTAGACTATATGGAAGCAATATATACAAAGATTTCAACCGTCTACGTGTTCCAATCATTGTTCTACTTGGCGAAATTTAGAACTAATTTCCTTTAAAGGATTAACAATGGGGCTCGTAGTTCACTAAAACTTGAAGAGCAAAAAATTGGCGAACTGTACTGTTTGGATGCTTTGCATATATGTTTCTTAGACTATATAGATGCAACATATAGAAGGATTTCGCCCGTCTACCTGTTCTATTCATTGTTCTACTATTAGAAAGTTACAAATAATTTCCGTTTCATGATTAGCAATGGGGCTCGTTGTTCACTTAAACTTGAAGAACAAAAAATTGGCGAATGGTATTGTTTGGATGATTTGCATATATGTTTCTTAGACTATATAGAAGCAATATATACAAAGATTTCAATCGTCTACCTGCTCCCTTCATTGTTCTACTTGTCGAAAATTACAAATAATTTCCGATAAAGGATTAACCATTGGGGCTCATTGTTCACTTAATCTTGAAGAACAAAAAATTGGCGAATGGTACTGTTTGGATGCTTTGCGTACATGTTTCTTAGACTATATGGAAGCAATATATACAAAGATTTCAACCGTCTACGTGTTCCAATCATTGTTTTACTTGTCGAAAATTACAAATAATTTCCGATAAAGGATTAACCATTGGGGCTCATTGTTCACTTAATCTTGAAGAACAAAAAATTGGCGAATGGTACTGTTTGGATGCTTTGCGTACATGTTTCTTAGACTATATGGAAGCAATATGTACAAAGATTTCAACCGTATACGTGTTCCAATCATTGTTTTACTTGTCGAAAATTACAAATAATTTCCGATAAAGGATTAACCATTGGGGCTCATTGTTCACTTAATCTTGAAGAACAAAAAATTGGCGAATGGTACTGTTTGGATGCTTTGCGTACATGTTTCTTAGACTATATGGAAGCAATATATACAAAGATTTCAACCGTCTACGTGTTCCAATCATTGTTCTACTTGGCGAAATTTACAAATAATTTCCTTTAAAGGATTAAGAATGGGGCTCGTAGTTCACTTAAACTTGAAGAACTATAAATTGGCGAATTGTACTGTTTGGACGCTTTGCATATATGTTTCTTAGACTATATAGAAGCAATTTATACAATGATTTCAACCGTCTACCTATTTCATTCATTGTTCTACTTGCCGAAATTTACAATTAATTTCCTTTAAAGGATTAACAATGGGGCTCGTAGTTCACTTAAACTTGAAGAGCAAAAAATTGGCGAATTGTACTGTTTGGACGCTTTGCATATATGTTTCTTGGACTATATAGAAGCAATATATACAATGATTTCAACAGTCTACATTTTCCATTCATTGTTCTACTTGTCGAAATTTACAAATAATTTCCGATAAAGTATTAACAATGGGGCTCATTGTTCACTTAAACTTGAAGAACAAAAAATTGGCGAATGGTACTGTTTGGATGCTTTGCATATATGTTTGTTAGACTATATAGAAGCAATATATACAATGATTTCAACCGTCTACCTGTTCCATTCATTGTTCTACTTGTCGAAATTTACAAATAATTTCCTTTAAAGGATTAACAATGGGGCTCGCAGTTCACTTAAACTTGAAAAACAAAAAATTGGCGAATGGTACTGTTTGGATGCTTTGCGTACATGTTTCTTAGACTATATGGAAGCAATATATACAAAGATTTCAACCGTCTACGTGTTCCAATCATTGTTCTACTTGGCGAAATTTACAAATAATTTCCTTTAAAGGATTAAGAATGGGGCTCGTAGTTCACTTAAACTTGAAGAACTATAAATTGGCGAATTGTACTGTTTGGACGCTTTGCATATATGTTTCTTAGACTATATAGAAGCAATATATACAATGATTTCAACCGTCTACCTATTTCATTCATTGTTCTACTTGCCGAAATTTACAATTAATTTCCTTTAAAGGATTAACAATGGGGCTCGTAGTTCACTTAAACTTGAAGAGCAAAAAATTGGCGAATTGTACTATTTGGACGCTTTGCATATATGTTTCTTGGACTATATAGAAGCAATATATACAATGATTTCAACAGTCTACCTTTTCCATTCAGTGTTCTACTTGTCGAAATTTACAAATAATTTTCGATAAAGTATTAACAATGGGGCTCATTGTTCACTTAAACTTGAAGATCAAAAAATTGGCGAATGGTACTGTTTGGATGCTTTGCATATATGTTTCTTAGACTATATAGAAACAATTTATATAATGATTTCAACCGTCTACCTGTTCCATTCATTGTTCTACTTGTCGAAATTTACAAATAATTTCCGATAAAGTATTAACAATGGGGCTCATTGTTCACTTAAACTTGAAAAACAAAAAATTGGCGAATGGTACTGTTTGGATGCTTTGCATATATGTTACTTAAACTATATAGAAGCAATATATAGAAAGATTTCAACCGCCTACCTGTTCCATTCATTGTTCTACTTATAGAAAGTTACAAATAATTTCCTTTAAAGGATTAAGAATGGGGCTCGTAGTTCACTTAAACTTGAAGAACTATAAATTGTCGAATTGTACTGTTTGGATGCTTTGCATATATGTTTCTTAGACTATATAGAAGCAATATATACAAAGATTTCAACCGTATACGTGTTCCAATCATTGTTTTACTTGTCGAAAATTACAAATAATTTCCGATAAAGGATTAACCATTGGGGCTCATTGTTCACTTAATCTTGAAGAACAAAAAATTGGCGAATGGTACTGTTTGGATGCTTTGCGTACATGTTTCTTAGACTATATGGAAGCAATATATACAAAGATTTCAACCGTCTACGTGTTCCAATCATTGTTCTACTTGGCGAAATTTACAAATAATTTCCTTTAAAGGATTAAGAATGGGGCTCGTAGTTCACTTAAACTTGAAGAACTATAAATTGGCGAATTGTACTGTTTGGACGCTTTGCATATATGTTTCTTAGACTATATAGAAGCAATATATACAATGATTTCAACCGTCTACCTATTTCATTCATTGTTCTACTTGCCGAAATTTACAATTAATTTCCTTTAAAGGATTAACAATGGGGCTCGTAGTTCACTTAAACTTGAAGAGCAAAAAATTGGCGAATTGTACTGTTTGGACGCTTTGCATATATGTTTCTTGGACTATATAGAAGCAATATATACAATGATTTCAACAGTCTACCTTTTCCATTCATTGTTCTACTTGTCGAAATTTACAAATAATTTCCGATAAAGTATTAACAATGGGGCTCATTGTTCACTTAAACTTGAAGAACAAAAAATTGGCGAATGGTACTGTTTGGATGCTTTGCATATATGTTTGTTAGACTATATAGAAGCAATATATACAATGATTTCAACCGTCTACCTGTTCCATTCATTGTTCTACTTGTCGAAATTTACAAATAATTTCCTTTAAAGGATTAACAATGGGGCTCGCAGTTCACTTAAACTTGAAAAACAAAAAATTGGCGAATGGTACTGTTTGGATGCTTTGCATATATGTTACTTAAACTATATAGAAGCAATATATAGAAAGATTTCAACCGCCTACCTGTTCCATTCATTGTTCTACTTATAGAAAGTTACAAATAATTTCCTTTAAAGGATTAAGAATGGGGCTCGTAGTTCACTTAAACTTGAAGAACTATAAATTGTCGAATTGTACTGTTTGGATGCTTTGCATATATGTTTCTTAGACTATATAGAAGCAATATATACAAAGATTTCAACCGTATACGTGTTCCAATCATTGTTTTACTTGTCGAAAATTACAAATAATTTCCGATAAAGGATTAACCATTGGGGCTCATTGTTCACTTAATCTTGAAGAACAAAAAATTGGCGAATGGTACTGTTTGGATGCTTTGCGTACATGTTTCTTAGACTATATGGAAGCAATATATACAAAGATTTCAACCGTCTACGTGTTCCAATCATTGTTCTACTTGGCGAAATTTAGAACTAATTTCCTTTAAAGGATTAACAATGGGGCTCGTAGTTCACTAAAACTTGAAGAGCAAAAAATTGGCGAACTGTACTGTTTGGATGCTTTGCATATATGTTTCTTAGACTATATAGAAGCAATATATACAATGATTTCAACCGTCTACCTGTTCCATTCATTGTTCTACTTGTCGAAATTTACAAATAATTTCCTTTAAAGGATTAACAATGGGGCTCGTAGTTCACTTAAACTTGAAGCACAAAAAATTGGCGAATTGTGCTGTTTGGATGTATTGCATATATGTTTCTTAGACTATATAGAAGCAATATATACAGAGATTACAACTGTCTACCTGTTCCATTCATTGTTCTACTTGTCGAAATTTACAAATACTTTCCTTTAAATGATTAACAATGGGGCTCGTAGTTCACTTAAACTTGAAGAACAAAAAATTGGCGAATTGTACTGTTTGGATGCTTTGCATATATGTTTCTTAGACTATATGGAAGCAATACATACAAAGATTTCAACCGTATACGTGTTCCAATCATTGTATTACTTTTAGAAAGTTACAAATAATTTCCATTTCATGATTATCAATGGGGCTCGTTGTTCACTTAAACTTGAAGAACAAAAAATTGGCGAATGGTACTGTTTGGATGCTTTGCATATATGTTTCTTAGACTTTATAGAAGCAATATATGCAATGATTTCAACCGTCTACCTGTTCCATTCATTGTTCTACTTGTAGAAAGTTACAAATAATTTCCGTTAAAGGATTAACAATGGGGCTCGTAGTTCACTTAAACTTGAAGAACAAAAAATTGGCGAATGGTACTGTTTGGATGCTTTGCAGATATGTTTCTTAAACTATATAGAAGCAATATATACAAATATTTCAACCGGCTACCTGTTCCATTCATTGTTCTACTTGTCGAAAATTACAAATAATTTCCGATAAAGGATTAACCATTGGGGCTCATTGTTCACTTAATCTTGAAGAACAAAAAATTGGCGAATGGTACTGTTTGGATGCTTTGCGTACATGTTTCTTAGACTATATGGAAGCAATATATACAAAGATTTCAACCGTCTACGTGTTCCAATCATTGTTCTACTTGGCGAAATTTACAAATAATTTCCTTTAAAGGATTAAGAATGGGGCTCGTAGTTCACTTAAACTTGAAGAACATAAAATTGGCGAATTGTACTGTTTGGATGCTTTGCATATGTGTTTCTTAGACTATATAGAAGCAATATATACAATGATTTCAACCGTCTACCTGTTCCATTCATTGTTCTACTTGTCGAAATTTACAAATAATTTCCTTTAAAGGATTAACAATGGGGCTCGTAGTTCACTTAAACTTGAAGCACAAAAAATTGGCGAATTGTACTGTTTGGATGTATTGCATATATGTTTCTTAGACTATATAGAAGCAATATATACAGAGATTACAACCGTCTACCTGTTCCATTCATTGTTCTACTTGTCGAAATTTACAAATACTTTCCTTTAAAGGATTAACAATGGGGCTCGTAGTTCACTTAAACTTGAAGAACAAAAAATTGGCGAATTGTACTGTTTGGATGCTTTGCATATATGTTTCTTAGACTATATGGAAGCAATATATACAAAGATTTCAACCGTATACGTGTTCCAATAATTGTATTACTTTTAGAAAGTTACAAATAATTTCCATTTCATGATTATCAATGGGGCTCGTTGTTCACTTAAACTTGAAGAACAAAAAATTGGCGAATGGTACTGTTTGGATGCTTTGCATATATGTTTCTTAGACTTTATAGAAGCAATATATGCAATGATTTCAACCGTCTACCTGTTCCATTCATTGTTGTACTTGTAGAAAGTTACAATTAATTTCCGTTAAAGGATTAACAATGGGGCTCGTAGTTCACTTAAACTTGAAGAACAAAAAATTGGCGAATGGTACTGTTTGGATGCTTTGCAGATATGTTTCTTAACCTATATAGAAGCAATATATGCAATGATTTCAACCGGCTACCTGTTCCATTCATTGTTCTACTTGTCGAAATTTACAAATAATTTCCTTTAAAGGATTAACAATGGGGCCCGTATTTCACTTAAACTTGAAGAACAAAAAATTGGCGAATGGTACTGTTTGGATGCTTTGCATATATGTTTCTTAGACTATATAGAAGCAATATATACAAAGATTTCAACCGTCTACGTGTTCCAATCATTGTTCTACTTGTCGAAATTTACAAATAATTTCCTTTAAGGGATTAACAATGGGGCTCGTTGTTCATTTAAACTTGAAGAACAATAAATTGGCGAATTGTACTGTTTGGATGCTTTGCATATATGTTTCTTAGACTATATAGAAGCAATATATACAAAGATATCAACCGTCTACCTGTTCTATTCATTGTTCTACTTGTAGAAAGTTACAAATAATTTCCGTTTCATGATTATCAATGGGGCTCGTAGTTCACTTAAACTTGAAGAACAAAAAACTGGCGAATTGTACTGTTTGGATGCTTTGCATATATGTTTCTTAGACTATATAGAAGCAATATATACAAAGATTTCAACCGTCTACCTGTTCCATTCATTGTTCTACTTGTCGAAAATTACAAATAATTTCCGGTAAAGGGTTAACCATTGCGGCTCATTGTTCACTTAAACTTGAAGAACAAAAAATTGGCGAATGGTACTGTTTGGATGCTTTGCTTATATGTTTCTTAGACTATATAGAAGCAATATATACATTGATTTCGACCGTCTACCTGTTCCATTCATTGTTCTACTTGTCGAAAATTACAAAAAATTTCCGTTAAAGTATTAACAATGGGGCTCGTAGTTCACTTAAACTTGAAGAACAAAAAATTGGCGAATTGTACTGTTTGGATGCTTTGCATATATGTTTGTTAGACTATATAGAAGCAATATATACAAAGATTTCAACCGTCTACCTGTTCCATTCATTGTTCTACTTGTCGAAAATTACAAATAATTTCCGATAAAGGATTAACCATTGGGGCTTATTGTTCACTTAAACTTGAAGAACAAAAAATTGGCGAATGGTACTGCTTGGATGCTTTGCGTACATGTTTCTTAGACTATATAGAAGCAATATATACAATGATTTCAACCGTCTACCTGGTCCATTCATTGTTCTACTTGTCGAAAGTAACAAATTATTTCCGTTAAAGTATTAACAATGGGGCTCGTAGTTCACTTAAACTTGAAGAACAATAAATTCGCGAATTGTACTGTTTGGATGCTTTGCATATATGTTTCTTAGACTATATAGAAGCAATATATACAAAGATTTCAACCGTCTACCTGTTCCATTCATTGTTCTACTTGTCGAAAATTACAAATAATTTCCGATAAAGGATTAACCATTGGGGCTCATTGTTCACTTAAACTTGAAGAACAAAAAATTGGCGATTGTTACTGTTTGGATGCTTTGCGTACATGTTTCTTAGACTATATAGAAGCAATATATACAATGATTTCAACCGTCTACCTGTTCCATTCATTGTTCTACTTGTCGGAAGTAACAAATAATTTCCGTTAAAGTATTAACAATGGGGCTCGTAGTTCACTTAAACTTGAAGAACAAAAAATTGGCGAATTGTACTGTTTGGATGCTTTGCATATATGTTTCTTAGACTATATGGAAGCAATATATAAAATGATTTCAACAGTCTACCTGTCCCATTCATTGTTCTACTTGTCTAAATTTACAAATAATTTCCTTTAAAGGATTATCAATGGGGCCCGTTGTTCACTTAAACTTGAAGAACAAAAAATTGGCGAATGGTACTGTTTGGATGCTTTGCATATATGTTTCTTAGACTATATAGAAGCAACATATGCAATGATTTCAACCGTCTACCTGTTCCATTCATTGTTCTACTTGTAGAAAGTTACAATTAATTTCCGTTAAAGGACTAACAATGGGGCTCGTAGTTCACTTAAACTTGAAGAACAAAAAATTGGCGGATTGTACTGTTTAGATGCTTTGCATATATGTTTCGTAGACTATATAGAAGCATTATATACAATGATTTCAACCGTCTACCTGTTCCATTCATTGTTCTACTTGTCGAAAATTACAAATAATTTCCGATAAAGGATTAACCATTGGGGCTCATTGTTCACTTAAACTTGAAGAACAAAAAATTGGCGAATGGTACTGTTTGGATGCTTTGCGTACATGTTTCTTAGACTATATAGAAGCAATATATACAATGATTTCAACCGTCTACCTGTTCCATTTAATGTTCTACTTGTCGAAAGTAACAAATAATTTCCGTTAAAGTATTAACAATGGGGCTCGTAGTTCACTTAAACTTGAAAAACAAAAAATTGGCGAATGGTACTGTTTGGATGCTTTGCGTACATGTTTCTTAGACTATATAGAAGCAATATATACAATGATTGCAACCGTCTACATGATCCATTCATTGTTCTACTTGTCGAAATTTACAAATAATTTCCTTTAAAGGATTAACAATGGGGCTCGTAGTTCACTTAAACTTGAAGAACAGAAAATTGGCAAATTGTACTGTTTGGATGCTTTGGATATATGTTTTTTAGACTACATGGAAGCAATATATTCAAAGATTTCAACCGTCTACGTGTTCCAATCATTGTTCTACTTGTCGAAATTTACAAATAAATTCCTTTAAAGTATTAACAATGGGGCTCGTTGTTCACTTAAACTTGAAGAACAATAAATTGGCGAATTGTACTCTTTGGATGCTTTGCATATATGTTTCTTAGACTATATTGAAGCAATATATACAATGATTTCAACCGTCTACCTGTTCAATTCATTGTTCTACTTGTCGAAAGTTACAAATAATTTCCGTTAAAGTATTAACAATGGGGCTCGCAGTTCATTTAAACTTGAAGAACAAAAAATTGGCGAATTGTACTGTTTGGATGCTTTGCGTATATGTTTCTTAGACTATACAGGGTGGGGCAATAACTATTAGCACCTCAGATATCTTCGAAACTATAAGTTTCACAGAAATATTTGCTGAAATAAAATTGCAGAGTACGAAGGGGCCCATCTGGTGGCGATAATAGTTTTTTTCAGGTGGAGGTACTTCGGACATTTGAAGGTCACCTCCATTTTTTTAAATGGATCGGTATATTTTTACTTCCGTATCAAGATAGAGGATATTAAAACGAGTTCAACGACCTATTACACAACGTCATTGCCGTAACTGATTTCATTTGCTGTTTTCCCGAGATCGGTCGGGCTGCAAAGGTCCCATCGTAACGGCGACGGGCCGACGTGTCGCCAAGCTCAAGCGCCTCTTGTCGAAAATGTAAGTTACGTGGCGACGCGTTATCGCGTTTTCGATGCGACGTGCTCGTTGTACGTCGCTGCCACATCCTGCAAACTTATTAAGGAGTCCTTCAAGCAGTGTTTAGTCTCAGTGAAGTAAACGGTAAGTATTACGCCTTCTTCTACTGCTTACAATACGTATGTTTCATTTACTACCAAAACCTAAGTATTATCGCCTTTCTCTACTTTCTATGACCGTGAATGACCTTGTATAATAGGTCGTTGAACTCGTTTTAATATCCTCTATCATGATACGGAAGCAAAAATATACCGGTATATTTCAAAAAAGGGAGGTGACCTTCAAATATCCGAAGTACCTCCACCTGAAAACAAACTATTATCGCCAACGGATGGGCCCCTTCGTACTCTGCAATTTTATTTCAGCAAATATTTCTGTGAAACTTATAGTTTCGAAGATATCTGAGGTGCTAATAGTTATTGCCCCACCCTGTATATTGCTTCTGTATAGTCTAAGAAACATATATGCAAAGCATCCAAACCATTCGCCAATTTTTTCTTCTTCAAGTTTAAGTGAACTCCGGGCCCCATTGTTAATCCTTTAAAGGAAATTATTTGTATATTTCGACAAGTAGAACAATGAATGGAACAGGTAGACGGTTGAAATCATTGTATATATTGCTTCCATATAGTCTAAGGAACATATATGCAATGCATCCAAACAGTAACATTCGCCAATTTTATGTTCTTCAAGTTTAAGTGAACAATGAGCCCCATTGTTAATCCTTTATCGGAAATTATTTGTAACTTTCGACAAGTAGAACAATGAATGGAACAGGTAGACGGTTGAAATCTTTGTATATATTGCTTCTGTATAGTCTAAGAAACATATATGCAAAGCATCCAAACAGTACAATTCGCCAATTTTTTGTTCTTCAAGTTCAAGTGAACAGCGAGCCCCATTGACAATCATGAAATGGAAATTATTTGTAACTTTCTATAAGTAGAACAATGAATAGTACAGGTAGACGTGTGAAGTCTTTCTACATATTGCTACTATATAGTCTAAGAAACATATATGCAAAGCATCCAAACAGTACAATACGCCAATTTATTGTTCTTCAAGTTTAAGTGAACAACGAGCCCCATTGTTAATCCTTTAAAGGAAATTATTTGTAACTTGCGACAAGTAGAACAATGAATGGAACAGGTAGACTGTTGAAATCAATGTATATATTGCTTCTATATAGTCTAAGAAACATATATGAAAAGCATCCAAACAGTACCATTCATCAATTTTTTGTTCTTCAAGTTTAAGTGAACAACGAGCCCCATTGATAATCATGAAACGGAAATTATTTGTAACTTGCGACAAGTAGAACAATGAATGGAACAGGTAGACGGTTGAAATCAATGTATATATTGCTTCTATATAGTCTAAGAAACATATATGCAAAGCATCCAAACAGTACAATTCGCCAATTTTTTGATCTTCAAGTTTAAGTGAACTACGAGCCCCATTGTTAATACTTTAAAGGAAATTATTTGTAAATTTCGACAAGTAGAACAATGAATGGATCATGTAGACGATTGAAATCTTTGTATATATTGCTTCGATATAGTCTAAGAAACATATATGCAAAGCATCCAAACAGTACCATTCGCCAATTTTTGTTCTTCAAGTTTAAGTGAACTACGAGCCCCATTGTTAATCCTTTAAAGGAAATTATTTGTAAATTTCGACAAGTAGAACAATGAATAGTACAGGTAGACGGGTGAAATCTTTCTATATATTGCATCTAAATAGTCTAAGAAACATATATGCAAAGCATCCAAACAGTACCATTCGCCAATTTTTTGTTCTTCAAGTTGAAGTGAACAACGAGCCCCATTGATAATCATGAAACGGAAATTATTTGTAACTTTCGACATGTAGAACAATGATTGGAACACGTAGACGGTTGAAATCTTTGTATATGTTGCTTCTATATAGTCTAAGAAACATATATGCAAAGCATTCAAACAGTACAATTCGCCAATTTTTTGATCTTCAAGTTTAAGTGAACTACGAGCCCCATTGTTAATGCTTTAAAGGATATTATTTGTAAATTTCGGCAAGTGGAACAATTAATGGAATAGGTAGACGGTTGAAATCATTGTATATATTGCTTCTATATAGTCTAAGAAACATACATGCAAAGCATCCAAACAGTACCATACGCCAATTTATTGTTCTTCAAGTTTAAGTGAAATACGAGCCCCATTGTTAATCCTTTAAAGGAAATTATTTGTAAATTTCGACAAGTAGAACAATGATTGGAACACGTAGACAGTTGAAATCTTTGTATATGTTGCTTCTATATAGTCTAAGAAACATATATGCAAAGCATCCAAACAGTACAATTCGCCAATTTTTTGATCTTCAAGTTTAAGTGAACTACGAGCCCCATTGTTAATACTTTAAAGGAAATTATTTGTAAATTTCGACAAGTAGAACAATGAATGGAACAGGTAGACGGTTGAAATCTTTGTATATATTGCTTCCATATAGTCTAAGAAACTTGTACGCAAACATCCAAAGAGTACCATTCGCCAATTTTTTGTTCTTCAAGTTTAAGTGAACAATGAGCCCCAATGGTTAATCCTTTATCGGAAATTATTTGTAATTGTCTACAAGTAAAACAATGAATAGAACAGGTAGACGGTTGAAATCTTTGTATATGTTGCTTCCATATAGTCTAAGAAACATATATGCAAGCATCCAAACAGTTCCATTCGCCAATTTATTGTTCTTCAAGTTTAAGTGAACTACGAGCCCCATTGTTAATGCTTTAAAGGAAATAATTTGTAAATTTCGACAAGTAGAACAATGATTGGAACACGTAGACGGTTGAAATCTTTGTATATATTGCTTCCATATAGTCTAAGAAACATATATGCAAAGCATCCAAACAGTACCATTCGCCAATTTTTTGTTCTTCAAGTTTAAGTGAACAACGAGCCCCATTGATAATCATGAAACGGAAATTATTTGTAACTTTCGACATGTAGAACAATGATTGGAACACGTAGACGGTTGAAATCTATGTATATATTGCTTCCATATAGTCTAAGAAACATATATGCAATGCATCCAAACAGTACCATTCGCCAATTTTTTGTTCATCAAGTTTAAGTGAACAATGAGCCCCATTGTTAATCCTTTATCGGAAATTATTTGTAACTTTCGACAAGTAGAACAATGAATGGAACAGGTAGACGGTTGAAATCTTTGTATATATTCCTTCAATATAGTCTAAGAAACATATATGCAAGCATCCAAACAGTTCCATTCGCCAATTTATTGTTCTTCAAGTTTAAGTGAACTACGAGCCCCATTGTTAATGCTTTAAAGGAAATTATTTGTAAATTTCGACAAGTAGAACAATGATTGGAACACGTAGACAGTTGAAATCTTTGTATATGTTGCTTCTATATAGTCTAAGAAACATATATGCAAAACATCCAAACAGTACAATTCGCCAATTTTTTGATCTTCAAGTTTAAGTGAACTACGAGCCCCATTGTTAATACTTTAAAGGAAATTATTTGTAAATTTCGACAAGTAGAACAATGAATGGAACAGGTAGACGGTTGAAATCTTTGTATATATTGCATCTATATAGTCTAAGAAACATATATGCAAAGCATCCAAACAGTACCAATCGCCAATTTTTTGTTCTTCAAGTTTAAGTGAACAATGAGCCCCATTGTTAATCCTTTCACGGAAATTATTTGTAACTTTCGACAAGTAGAACAATGAATGGAACAGGTAGACGGTTGAAATCATTGTATATATTGCTTTCATATAAAATAAGAAACATATATGCAAAGCATCCAAACAGTACCATTCGCCAATTTTTGTTCTTCAAGTTTAAGTGAACTACGAGCCCCATTGTTAATCCTTTATCGGAAATTATTTGTAACTTTCGACAAGTAGAACAATGAATGGAACAGGTAGACGGTTGAAATCTTTGTATATATTCCTTCAATATAGTCTAAGAAACATATATGCAAGCATCCAAACAGTACCATTCGCCAATTTTGTGTTCTTCAAGTTTAAGTGAACAATGAGCCCCATTGTTAATCCATTATCGGAAATTATTTGTATCTTTCGACAAGTAGAACAATGAATGGAACAGGTAGACGGTTGAAATCTTTGTATATATTGCTACTATATAGTCTAAGAAACATATATGCAAAGCATCCAAACAGTACCATTCGCCAATTTTTTGTTCTTCAAGTTTAAGTGAACAATGAGCCCCATTGTTAATCCTTTCACGGAAATTATTTGTAACTTTCGACAAGTAGAACAATGAATGGAACAGGTAGACGGTTGGAATCATTGTATATATTGCTTTCATATAAAATAAGAAACATATATGCAAAGCATCCAAACAGTACCATTCGCCAATTTTTGTTCTTCAAGTTTAAGTGAACTACGAGCCCCATTGTTAATCCTTTATCGGAAATTATTTGTAACTTTCGACAAGTAGAACAATGAATGGAACAGGTAGACGGTTGAAATCTTTGTATATATTCCTTCAATATAGTCTAAGAAACATATATGCAAGCATCCAAACAGTACCATTCGCCAATTTTGTGTTCTTCAAGTTTAAGTGAACAATGAGCCCCATTGTTAATCCATTATCGGAAATTATTTGTATCTTTCGACAAGTAGAACAATGAATGGAACAGGTAGACGGTTGGAATCATTGTATATATTGCTTTCATATAAAATAAGAAACATATATGCAAAGCATCCAAACAGTACCATTCGCCAATTTTTGTTCTTCAAGTTTAAGTGAACTACGAGCCCCATTGTTAATACTTTAAAGGAAATTATTTGTAAATTTCGACAAGTAGAACAATGAATGGAACAGGTAGACGGTTGAAATCTTTGTATATATTGCATCTATATAGTCTAAGAAACATATATGCAAAGCATCCAAACAGTACCAATCGCCAATTTTTTGTTCTTCAAGTTTAAGTGAACAATGAGCCCCATTGTTAATCCTTTCACGGAAATTATTTGTAACTTTCGACAAGTAGAACAATGAATGGAACAGGTAGACGGTTGAAATCATTGTATATATTGCTACTATATAGTCTAAGAAACATATATGCAAAGCATCCAAACAGTACAATTCGCCAATTTTTTGTTCTTCAAGTTTAAGTGAACTACGAGCCCCATTGTTAATACTTTAAAGGATATTATTTGTAAATTTCGACAAGTAGAACAATGAATGGAACAGGTAGACGGTTGAAATCTTTGTATATATTGCTTCTATATAGTCTATGAAACATATATGCAAAGCATCCAAACAGTTCCATTCGCCAATTTATTGTTCTTCAAGTTTAAGTGAACAATGAGCCCCATTGTTAATCCTTTATCGGAAATTATTTGTAACTTTCGACAAGTAGAACAATGAATGGAACAGGTAGACGGTTGAAATCTTTGTATATATTACTTCAATATAGTCTAAGAAACATATATGCAAAGCATCCAAACAGTACCATTCGCCAATTTATTGTTCTTCAAGTTTAAGTGAACTACGAGCCCCATTGTTAATGCTTTAAAGGAAATTATTTGTAAATTTCGACAAGTAGAACAATGATTGGAACACGTAGACGGTTGAAATCTTTGTATATGTTGCTTCTATATAGTCTAAGAAACATATATGCAAAGCATCCAAACAGTACAATTCGACAATTTTTTGATCTTCAAGTTTAAGTGAACTACGAGCCCCATTGTTAATACTTTAAAGGAAATTATTTGTAAATTTCGACAAGTAGAACAATGAATGGAACAGGTAGACGGTTGAAATCTTTGTATATATTGCTTCTATATAGTCTATGAAACATATATGCAAAGCATCCAAACAGTTCCATTCGCCAATTTATTGTTCTTCAAGTTTAAGTGAACAATGAGCCCCATTGTTAATCCTTTATCGGAAATTATTTGTAACTTTCGACAAGTAGAACAATGAATGGAACAGGTAGACGGTTGAAATCTTTGTATATATTACTTCAATATAGTCTAAGAAACATATATGCAAAGCATCCAAACAGTACCATTCGCCAATTTATTGTTCTTCAAGTTTAAGTGAACTACGAGCCCCATTGTTAATGCTTTAAAGGAAATTATTTGTAAATTTCGACAAGTAGAACAATGATTGGAACACGTAGACGGTTGAAATCTTTGTATATGTTGCTTCTATATAGTCTAAGAAACATATATGCAAAGCATCCAAACAGTACAATTCGACAATTTTTTGATCTTCAAGTTTAAGTGAACTACGAGCCCCATTGTTAATACTTTAAAGGAAATTATTTGTAAATTTCGACAAGTAGAACAATGAATGGAACAGGTAGACGGTTGGAATCTTTGTATATATTGCTTCTATATAGTCTATTAAACATATATGCAAAGCATCCAAGCAGTACAATTCGCCAATTTTTTGTTCTTCAAGTTTAAGTGAACAATGAGTCCCAATGGTTAATCCTTTATCGGAAATTATTTGTAAATTTCGACAAGTAGAACAATGAATGGAACAGGTAGGCGGGTGAAATCTTTGTATATATTACTTCTATGTAGTCTAAGAAACATATATGCAAAGCATCCAAACAGTACCATTCGCCAATTTTTTGTTCTTCAAGTTTAAGTGAACAACGAGCCCCATTGATAATCATGAAACGGAAATTATTTGTAACTTTCGACATGTAGAACAATGATTGGAACACGTAGACGGTTGAAATCATTTTTATATTGCTTCCATATAGTCTAAGAAACATATATGCAATGCATCCAAACAGTACCATTCGCCAATTTTTTGTTCTTCATGTTTAAGTGAACAATGAGCCACATTGTTAATCCTTTATCGGAAATTATTTGTAATTTTCGACAAGTAGAACAATGAATGGAACAGGTAGACGGTTGAAATCTTTGTATATATTACTTCAATATAGTCTAAGAAACATATATGCAAAGCATCCGAACAGTACAATTCGCCAATTTTTTGATCTTCAAGTTTAAGTGAACAACGAGCCCCGTTGATAATCATGAAACGGAAATTATTTGTAACTTTCGACATGTAGAACAATGATTGGAACACGTAGACGGTTGAAATCTTTGTATATATTGCTTCCATATAGTCTATGAAACATATATGCAAAGCATCCAAACAGTACCAATCGCCAATTTTTCGTTCTTCAAGTTTAAGTGAATTACGAGCCCCATTGCTAATCCTTTAACGGAAATTATTTGTAACTTTCGACAAGTAGAACAATGAATGGAACAGGTAGACGGTTGAAATCATTGTATATATTGCTTTCATATAAAATAAGAAACATATATGCAAAGCATCCAAACAGTACCATTCGCCAATTTTTGTTCTTCAAGTTTAAGTGAACTACGAGCCCCATTGTTAATCCTTTATCGGAAATTATTTGTAACTTTCGACAAGTAGAACAATGAATGGAACAGGTAGACGGTTGAAATCTTTGTATATATTCCTTCAATATAGTCTAAGAAACATATATGCAAGCATCCAAACAGTACCATTCGCCAATTTTGTGTTCTTCAAGTTTAAGTGAACAATGAGCCCCATTGTTAATCCATTATCGGAAATTATTTGTATCTTTCGACAAGTAGAACAATGAATGGAACAGGTAGACGGTTGAAATCTTTGTATATATTGCTACTATATAGTCTAAGAAACATATATGCAAAGCATCCAAACAGTACCATTCGCCAATTTTTTGTTCTTCAAGTTTAAGTGAACAATGAGCCCCATTGTTAATCCTTTCACGGAAATTATTTGTAACTTTCGACAAGTAGAACAATGAATGGAACAGGTAGACGGTTGGAATCATTGTATATATTGCTTTCATATAAAATAAGAAACATATATGCAAAGCATCCAAACAGTACCATTCGCCAATTTTTGTTCTTCAAGTTTAAGTGAACTACGAGCCCCATTGTTAATCCTTTATCGGAAATTATTTGTAACTTTCGACAAGTAGAACAATGAATGGAACAGGTAGACGGTTGAAATCTTTGTATATATTCCTTCAATATAGTCTAAGAAACATATATGCAAGCATCCAAACAGTACCATTCGCCAATTTTGTGTTCTTCAAGTTTAAGTGAACAATGAGCCCCATTGTTAATCCATTATCGGAAATTATTTGTATCTTTCGACAAGTAGAACAATGAATGGAACAGGTAGACGGTTGGAATCATTGTATATATTGCTTTCATATAAAATAAGAAACATATATGCAAAGCATCCAAACAGTACCATTCGCCAATTTTTGTTCTTCAAGTTTAAGTGAACTACGAGCCCCATTGTTAATACTTTAAAGGAAATTATTTGTAAATTTCGACAAGTAGAACAATGAATGGAACAGGTAGACGGTTGAAATCTTTGTATATATTGCATCTATATAGTCTAAGAAACATATATGCAAAGCATCCAAACAGTACCAATCGCCAATTTTTTGTTCTTCAAGTTTAAGTGAACAATGAGCCCCATTGTTAATCCTTTCACGGAAATTATTTGTAACTTTCGACAAGTAGAACAATGAATGGAACAGGTAGACGGTTGAAATCATTGTATATATTGCTACTATATAGTCTAAGAAACATATATGCAAAGCATCCAAACAGTACAATTCGCCAATTTTTTGTTCTTCAAGTTTAAGTGAACTACGAGCCCCATTGTTAATACTTTAAAGGATATTATTTGTAAATTTCGACAAGTAGAACAATGAATGGAACAGGTAGACGGTTGAAATCTTTGTATATATTGCTTCTATATAGTCTATGAAACATATATGCAAAGCATCCAAACAGTTCCATTCGCCAATTTATTGTTCTTCAAGTTTAAGTGAACAATGAGCCCCATTGTTAATCCATTATCGGAAATTATTTGTATCTTTCGACAAGTAGAACAATGAATGGAACAGGTAGACGGTTGAAATCTTTGTATATATTGCTACTATATAGTCTAAGAAACATATATGCAAAGCATCCAAACAGTACCATTCGCCAATTTTTTGTTCTTCAAGTTTAAGTGAACAATGAGCCCCATTGTTAATCCTTTATCGGAAATTATTTGTAACTTTCGACAAGTAGAACAATGAATGGAACAGGTAGACGGTTGAAATCTTTGTATATATTACTTCAATATAGTCTAAGAAACATATATGCAAAGCATCCAAACAGTACCATTCGCCAATTTATTGTTCTTCAAGTTTAAGTGAACTACGAGCCCCATTGTTAATGCTTTAAAGGAAATTATTTGTAAATTTCGACAAGTAGAACAATGATTGGAACACGTAGACGGTTGAAATCTTTGTATATGTTGCTTCTATATAGTCTAAGAAACATATATGCAAAGCATCCAAACAGTACAATTCGACAATTTTTTGATCTTCAAGTTTAAGTGAACTACGAGCCCCATTGTTAATACTTTAAAGGAAATTATTTGTAAATTTCGACAAGTAGAACAATGAATGGAACAGGTAGACGGTTGGAATCTTTGTATATATTGCTTCTATATAGTCTATTAAACATATATGCAAAGCATCCAAGCAGTACAATTCGCCAATTTTTTGTTCTTCAAGTTTAAGTGAACAATGAGTCCCAATGGTTAATCCTTTATCGGAAATTATTTGTAAATTTCGACAAGTAGAACAATGAATGGAACAGGTAGGCGGGTGAAATCTTTGTATATATTACTTCTATGTAGTCTAAGAAACATATATGCAAAGCATCCAAACAGTACCATTCGCCAATTTTTTGTTCTTCAAGTTTAAGTGAACAACGAGCCCCATTGATAATCATGAAACGGAAATTATTTGTAACTTTCGACATGTAGAACAATGATTGGAACACGTAGACGGTTGAAATCATTTTTATATTGCTTCCATATAGTCTAAGAAACATATATGCAATGCATCCAAACAGTACCATTCGCCAATTTTTTGTTCTTCATGTTTAAGTGAACAATGAGCCACATTGTTAATCCTTTATCGGAAATTATTTGTAATTTTCGACAAGTAGAACAATGAATGGAACAGGTAGACGGTTGAAATCTTTGTATATATTACTTCAATATAGTCTAAGAAACATATATGCAAAGCATCCGAACAGTACAATTCGCCAATTTTTTGATCTTCAAGTTTAAGTGAACAACGAGCCCCGTTGATAATCATGAAACGGAAATTATTTGTAACTTTCGACATGTAGAACAATGATTGGAACACGTAGACGGTTGAAATCTTTGTATATATTGCTTCCATATAGTCTATGAAACATATATGCAAAGCATCCAAACAGTACCAATCGCCAATTTTTCGTTCTTCAAGTTTAAGTGAATTACGAGCCCCATTGCTAATCCTTTAACGGAAATTATTTGTAACTTTCGACAAGTAGAACAATGAATGGAACAGGTGGACGGTTGAAATCATTGTATATATTGCAACTATATAGTCTAAGAAACATATATGCAAAGCATCCAAACAGTACCAATCGCCAATTTTTTGTTCTTCAAGTTTAAGTGAACAATGAGCCCCATTGTTAATCCTTTCACGGAAATTATTTGTAACTTTCGACAAGTAGAACAATGATTGGAACACGTAGACGGTTGAAATCTTTGTATATATTGCTTCCATATAGTCTAAGAAACTTGTACGCAAACATACAAAGAGTACCATTCGCCAATTTTTTGTTCTTCAAGTTTAAGTCAACAATGAGCCCCAATGGTTAATCCTTTATCGGAAATTATTTGTAATTTTCGACAAGTAGAACAATGAATGGAACAGGTAGACGGTTGAAATCTTTGTATATATTGCTTCTATATAATCTAAGAAACATATATGCAAAGCATCCAAACAGTACCATTCTCCAATTTTTTGTTCTTCAAGTTTAAGTGAACAACGAGCCCCATTGATAATCATGAAACGGAAATCATTTGTAACTTTCTACAAGTAGAACAATGAATAGAACAGGTAGACGGTTGAAATCTTTGTATATGTTGCTTCCATATAGTCTAAGAAACATATATGCAAGCATCCAAACAGTTCCATTCGCCAATTTATTGTTCTTCAAGTTTAAGTGAACTACGAGCCCCATTGTTAATGCTTTAAAGGAAATAATTTGTAAATTTCGACAAGTAGAACAATGATTGGAACACGTAGACGGTTGAAATCTTTGTATATATTGCTTCCATATAGTCTAAGAAACATATATGCAAAGCATCCAAACAGTACCATTCGCCAATTTTTTGTTCTTCAAGTTTAAGTGAATTACGAGCCCCATTGTTAATCCTTTAACGGAAATTATTTGTAACTTTCGACAAGTAGAACAATGAATGGAACAGGTAGATGGTTGAAATCATTGTATATATTACTTCAATATAGTCTAAGAAACATATATGCAAAGCATCCAAACAGTACCATTCGCCAATTTATTGTTCTTCAAGTTTAAGTGAACAACGAGCCCCATTGTTAATCCTTTATCAGAAATTATTTGTAACTTTCGACAAGTAGAACAATGAATGTAACAGGTAGACGGTTGAAATCTTTGTATATATTACTTGTATATAGTCTAAGAAACATATATGCAAAGCATCCAAACAGTACCAATCGCCAATTTTTTGTTCTTCAAGTTTAAGTGAATTACGAGCCCCATTGTTAATCCTTTAACGGAAATTATTTGTAAGTTTCGACAAGTAGAACAATGAATGGAACAGGTAGACGGTTGAAATCATTGTATATATTGCTTCTATATAGTCTAAAAAACATATATGCAAATCATCCAAACAGTACCATTCGCCAATTTTTTGTTCTTCAAGTTTAAGTGAACAATGAGCCCCATTGTTAATCCTTTATCGGAAATTATTTGTAACTTTCGACAAGTAGAACAATGAATGGAACAGGTAGACGGTTGAAATCTTTGTATATATTGCTTCTATATAGTCTAAGAAACATATATGCAAAGCATCCAAACAGTACCATTCGCCAATTTTTTGTTCTTCAAGTTTAATTGAACTACGAGCCCCATTGTTAATGCTTTAAAGGAAATTATTCGTAAATTTCGACAAGTAGAACAATGATTGGAACACGTAGACGGTTGAAATCTTTGTATATGTTGCTTCTATATAGTCTAAGAAACATATATGCAAAGCATCCAAACAGTACAATACAACAATTTTTTGATCTTCAAGTTTAAGTGAACTACGAGCCCCATTGTTAATACTTTAAAGGAAATTATTTGTAAATTTCGACAAGTAGAACAATGAATGGAACAGGTAGACGGTTGGAATCTTTGTATATATTGCTTCTATATAGTCTATTAAACATATATGCTAAGCATCCAGAAAGTACAATTCGCCAATTTTTTGTTCTTCAAGTTTAAGTGAACAATGAGCCCCAATGGTTAATCCTTTATCGGAAATTATTTGTAACTTTCGACAAGTAGAACAATGAATGGAACAGGTAGACGGTTGAAATCTTTGTATATATTGCTTCTATATAGTCTAAGAAACATATATGCAAAGCATCCAAACAGTACCATTCGCCAATTTTTTGTTCTTCAAGTTTAAGTGAACAACGAGCCCCATTGATAATCATGAAACGGAAATTATTTGTAACTTTCGACATGTAGAACAATGATTGGAACACGTAGACGGTTGAAATCATTTTTATATTGCTTCCATATAGTCTAAGAAACATATATGCAATGCATCCAGACAGTACCATTCGCCAATTTTTTGTTCTTCATGTTTAAGTGAACAACGAGCCCCATTGTTAATCCTTTAAAGGAAATTATTTGAAAATTTCGGCAAGTGGAACAATGAATGGAACAGGTAGACTGTTGAAGTCATTGTATATATTGCTTCCATATAGTCTAAGAAACATATATGCATAGCGTCCAAACAGTACAATTCGCCAATTTTTGCTCTTCAAGTTTAAGTGAACTACGAGCCCCATTGTTAATCCTTTAATGGAAATTATTTGAAAATTTCGGCAAGTGGAACAATGAATGGAATAGGTAGACGGTTGAAATCATTGTATATGTTGCTTCTATATAGTCTAAGAAACATACATGCAAAGCATCCAAACAGTACCATACGCCAATTTATTGTTCTTCAAGTTTAAGTGAAATACGAGCCCCATTGTTAATTCTTTAAAGGAAATTATTTGTAAATTTCGACAAGTAGAACAATGAATGGATCAGGTAGACGGTTGAAATCATTGTATATATTGCTTCTATATAGCCTACGAAACATATATGCAAAGCATCCAAACAGTTCAATTCGCCAATTTTTTGTTCTTCAAGTTTAAGTGAACAACGAGCCCCATTGTTAATCCTTTAAAGGAAATTATTTGTAAATTTCGACAAGTAGAACAATGATTGGTGTTTCTACTCGTGGTCGGCGATCGTCGTTCGAGTTATCGAAACTTGGTCTTTGTATATTAATATTGTTATGGTTCGAAGGACCACTCTCTCAATGAGGGAAAAATTGTACGTAAACTTTGTAACAATGTCACACTTTATTATCGCGAACTGACGTCGCGTTTTATCTTGCGGACTCTAATTATTACGTTAACAAATGGGAATTTTATATTCCCGGAGATTCAATATCTCCCTATAGATCCAGTGTCTATGTGAGATTCAATATCTCGAACAGTATCTGGTATCTATCTTATATTTGTATATATCTGTATGTATCTTAGTATCAACTTATATCTTATATCTGACTTGTCGCGCTATGCGACGCTTAATTTATATAATTTTGTAATGGGCGTTGCCGTCTTCCCCCAACTCCCTTCTCCAAGGCCCGGAGTACTGGGACTTGTGGGTGGGAGACGTCAACGCCTCCATCTAAGGGATGGAAACGACTTCCACGCCCCTATTCAAGGGTGGAAGGGACACCTACTCCCCTACTGAAGAGGTGGAAGGGACATTGGCAGCGTCGCAGATTTCCGGGGCCCGGTCTTACCCGTGACCATCAGGTATTCCAGGAAGACCGGACAATTTCCCGGAAACACATCTGCGACGCACGTGCAAATAGCGCGGGCAGGCAACGAGCGCCTAGACCCTTTGCCAATGTCCCTGGTTTACCATACGGCCATATTTTTAAAGATGCAAAAGAGATAAAAATAATTTCCAACTCGTGACCGAGGAATATCCTATCGGTCCGTATAATAAACCTTCCAGCTGTCGATGGCCTGTGCCTGAACAATTGGCACACGTAGACGGTTGAAATATTTGTATATATTGCTTCCATATAGTCTAAGAACCATATATGCAAAGCATCCAAACAGTACCATTCGCCAATTTTTTGTTCTTCAAGGTTAAGTGAACAATGAGACACATTGTTAATACTTTAGCGGAAATTATTTGTAAATTTCGACGAGTAGAACAATGATTGGCACACGTAGACGGTTGAAATATTTGTATATATTGCTTCCATATAGGATAAGAAACATATATGCAAAGCATCCAAACAGTACCATTCGCCAATTTTTTGTTCTTCAAGGTTAAGTGAACAATGAGACACATTGTTAATACTTTAGCGGAAATTATTTGTAACTTGCGACAAGTAGAACAATGAATGGAACAGGTAGGCGGTTGAAATCATTGTATATATTGCTTCTATATAGTCTATGAAACATATATGCAAAGCATCCAAACAGTACAATTCGCCAATTTATTGTTCTTCAAGTTTAAGTGAACTACGAGCCCCATTGTTAATGCTTTAAAGGAAATAATTTGTAAATTTCGACAAGTAGAACAATGATTGGAACACGTAGACGGTTGAAATCTTTGTATATATTGCTTCCATATAGTCTAAGAAACATATATGCAAAGCATCCAAACAGTACCATTCGCCAATTTTTTGTTCTTCAAGTTTAAGTGAACAACGAGCCCCATTGATAATCATGAAACGGAAATTATTTGTAACTTTCGACATGTAGAACAATGATTGGAACACGTAGACGGTTGAAATCTATGTATATATTGCTTCCATATAGTCTAAGAAACATATATGCAATGCATCCAAACAGTACCATTCGCCAATTTTTTGTTCATCAAGTTTAAGTGAACAATGAGCCCCATTGTTAATCCTTTATCGGAAATTATTTGTAACTTTCGACAAGTAGAACAATGAATGGAACAGGTAGACGGTTGAAATCTTTGTATATATTCCTTCAATATAGTCTAAGAAACATATATGCAAGCATCCAAACAGTTCCATTCGCCAATTTATTGTTCTTCAAGTTTAAGTGAACTACGAGACCCATTGTTAATGCTTTAAAGGAAATTATTTGTAAATTTCGACAAGTAGAACAATGATTGGAACATGTAGACAGTTGAAATCTTTGTATATGTTGCTTCTATATAGTCTAAGAAACATATATGCAAAGCATCCAAACAGTACAATTCGCCAATTTTTTGATCTTCAAGTTTAAGTGAACTACGAGACCCATTGTTAATACTTTAAAGGAAATTATTTGTAAATTTCGACAAGTAGAACAATGAATGGAACAGGTAGACGGTTGAAATCTTTGTATATATTGCATCTATATAGTCTAAGAAACATATATGCAAAGCATCCAAACAGTACCAATCGCCAATTTTTTGTTCTTCAAGTTTAAGTGAATTACGAGCCCCATTGTTAATCCTTTAACGGAAATTATTTGTAACTTTCGACAAGTAGAACAATGAATGGAACAGGTAGACGGTTGAAATCATTGTATATATTGCTACTATATAGTCTAAGAAACATATATGCAAAGCATCCAAACAGTACCATTCGCCAATTTTTTGTTCTTCAAGTTTAAGTGAACAATGAGCCCCATTGTTAATCCATTATCGGAAATTATTTGTATCTTTCGAGAAGTAGAACAATGAATGGAACAGGTAGACGGTTGAAATCTTTGTATATATTGCTACTATATAGTCTAAGAAACATATATGCAAAGCATCCAAACAGTACCATTCGCCAATTTTTTGTTCTTCAAGTTTAAGTGAACTACGAGCCCCATTGTTAATACTTTAAAGGTTATTATTTGTAAATTTCGACAAGTAGAACAATGAATGGAACAGGTAGACGGTTGAAATCTTTGTATATATTGCTTCTATATAGTCTATGAAACATATATGCAAAGCATCCAAACAGTTCCATTCGCCAATTTATTGTTCTTCAAGTTTAAGTGAACAATGAGCCCCATTGTTAATCCATTATCGGAAATTATTTGTATCTTTCGACAAGTAGAACAATGAATGGAACAGGTAGACGGTTGAAATCTTTGTATATATTGCTACTATATAGTCTAAGAAACATATATGCAAAGCATCCAAACAGTACCATTCGCCAATTTTTTGTTCTTCAAGTTTAAGTGAACAATGAGCCCCATTGTTAATCCTTTATCGGAAATTATTTGTAACTTTCGACAAGTAGAACAATGAATGGAACAGGTAGACGGTTGAAATCTTTGTATATATTACTTCTATATAGTCTAAGAAACATATATGCAAAGCATCCAAACAATACCATTCGCCAATTTTTTGTTCTTCAAGTTTAAGTGAACTACGAGCCCCATTGTTAATACTTTAAAGGATATTATTTGTAAATTTCGACAAGTAGAACAATGAATGGAACAGGTAGACGGTTGAAATCTTTGTATATATTGCTTCTATATAGTCCATGAAACATATATGCAAAGCATCCAAACAGTTCCATTCGCCAATTTATTGTTCTTCAAGATTAAGTGAACAATGAGCCCCATTGTTAATCCATTATCGGAAATTATTTGTATCTTTCGACAAGTAGAACAATGAATGGAACAGGTAGACGGTTGAAATATTTGTATATATTGCTACTATATAGTCTAAGAAACATATATGCAAAGCATCCAAACAGTACCATTCGCCAATTTTTTGTTCTTCAAGTTTAAGTGAACTACGAGCCCCATTGTTAATACTTTAAAGGATATTATTTGTAAATTTCGACAAGTAGAACAATGATTGGAACACGTAGACGGTTGAAATCTTTGTATATGTTGCTTCTATATAGTCTAAGAAACATATGTGCAAAGCATCCAAACAGTACAATTCGCCAATTTATTGTTCTTCAAATTTAAGTGAACAACGAGCCCCATTGTTAATCCTTTAAAGGAAATTATTTGTAAATTTCGACAAGTGGAACAATGATTGGAACACGTAGACGGTTGAAATCTTTGTATATATTGCTACTATATAGTCTATGAAACATATATGCAAAGCATCCAAACAGTACAATTCGAGAATTTATTGTTCTTCAAGTTTAAGTGAACAACGAGCCCCATTGATAATCATGAAAGGGAAATTATTTGTAATTTTCGACATGTAGAACAATGAATGGAACAGTTAGACGGCTGAAATCTTTGTATATATTGCTTCTATATAGTCTAAGAAACACATATGCAAAGCATCCAAACAGTACAATTCGCCAATTTATTGTTCTTCAAGTTTAAGTGAACAACGAGCCCCATTGTTAATGATTTAAAGGAAATTATTTGTAAATTTCGACAAGTAGAACAATGAATGGAACAGGTAGGCGGTTGCAATCATTGTATATATTGCTTCTATATAGTCTAAGAAACATATATGCAAAGCATCCAAACAGTACAATTCGCCAATTTATTGTTCTTCAAGTTTAAGTGAGCAACGAGCCCCATTGTTAATCCTTTAAAGGAAATTATTTGTAAATTTCGACAAGTAGAACAATGAATGGAACAGGTAGACGGTTGCAATCTTTGTATATATTGCTTCTATATAGTCTAAGAAACATATATGCAAAGCATCCAAACAGTACAATCCGCCAATTTTTTGTTCTTCAAGTTTAAGTGAACTACGAGCCCCATTGATAATCATGAAAGGAAATTATTTATAAGTTTCTACAAGTAGAACAATGAATAGAACAGGTAGTCTGTTGAAATCTTTGTATACATTGCTTCTATATAATCTAAGTAACATGTATGCAAAGCATCTAAACAGTAACAATCGCCAATTTTTTGATCTTCAAGTTTAAGTGAACAATGAGCCCCATTGTTAATCCTTTATCGGAAATTATTTGTAACTTTCGACAAGTAGAATAATGAATGGAACAGGTAGACGGTTGAAATCTTTGTATATATTGCTTCTATATAGTCTAAGAAACATATATGCAAAGCATCCAAACAGTACCATTCGCCAATTTTTTGTTCTTCAAGTTTAAGTGAACAATGAGCTCCATTGTTAATCCTTTAAAAGAAATTATTTGTAACTTTCGACAAGTAGAACAATGAAACGAACTGGTAGACGGTTGAAATCTGTTTATATATTGCTTCTATATAGTCTAAGAAACATATATGCAAAGCATCCAAACAGTACCATTCGCCAATTTTTTGTTCTTCAAGTTTAAGTGAACTACGAGCCCCATTGTTAATCCTTTATCGGAAATTATTTGTAACTTTCGACAAGTAGAACCATGAATGGAACAGGTAGACGGTTGAAATCTTTGTATATATTGCTTCTATATAGTCTAAGAAACATATATGCAAAGCATCCAAACAATACCATTCGCCAATTTTTTGTTCTTCAAGTTTAAGTGAACTACGAGCCCCATTGTTAATCCTTTAAAGGAAATTATTTGTAAATTTTGACAAGTAGAACAATGAATGGAACAGGTAGACGGTTGAAATCATTGTATATATTGCTTCTATATAATCTAAGAAACATATATGCAAAGCATCCAAACAGTACAATTCGCCAATTATTTCATCTTCAAGTTTAAGTGAACTACGAGCCCCATTGTTAATCCTTTAAAGGAAATTATTTGTAAATTTCGACAAGTAGAACAATGAATGGATCATGTAGACGGCTCGAAATCATTGTATATATTGCTTCTATATAGTCTACGAAACAAATATGCAAAGCATCCAAACAGTACAATTCGCCAAATTTTTGTTCTTCAAGTTTAAGTGAACTACGAGCCCCATTGTTAATCCTTTACGGAAATTATTTGTAACTTGCGACAAGTAGAACAATGAATGGAACAGGTAGACGGTTGAAATCAATGTATATATTGCTTCTATATAGTCTAAGAAACATATATGCAAAGCATCCAAACAGTACCATTCATTAATTTTTTGTTCTTCAAGTTTTAGTGAACAACGAGCCCCATTGTTAATCCTTTAAAGGAAATTATTTGTAAATTTCGACAAGTAGAACAATAAATGGAACAGGTAGACGGTTGAAATCTATGTATATATTGCTTCCATATAGTCTAAGAAACTTGTACGCAAAGCATCCAAACAGTACCATTCGCCAATTTTTTGTTCTTCAAGTTTAAGTGAACAATGAGCCCCAATGGTTAATCCTTTATCGGAAATTATTTGTAATTTTCGACAAGTAAAACAATGAATGGTACAGGTAGACGGTTGAAATCTTTGTATATATTGCTTCCATATAGTCTAAGGAACATATATGCAATGCATCCAAACAGTAACATTCGCCAATTTTATGTTCTTCAAGTTTAAGTGAACAATGAGCCCCATTGTTAATCCTTTATCGGAAATTATTTGTAACTTTCGACAAGTAGAACAATGAATGGAACAGGTAGACGGTTGAAATCTTTGTATATATTGCTTCTGTATAGTCTAAGAAACATATATGCAAAGCATCCAAACAGTACAATTCGCCAATTTTTTGTTCTTCAAGTTCAAGTGAACAGCGAGCCCCATTGACAATCATGAAATGGAAATTATTTGTAACTTTCTATAAGTAGAACAATGAATAGTACAGGTAGACGTGTGAAGTCTTTCTACATATTGCTACTATATAGTCTAAGAAACATATATGCAAAGCATCCAAACAGTACAATACGCCAATTTATTGTTCTTCAAGTTTAAGTGAACAACGAGCCCCATTGTTAATCCTTTAAAGGAAATTATTTGTAACTTGCGACAAGTAGAACAATGATTGGAACACGTAGACAGTTGAAATCTTTGTATATGTTGCTTCTATATAGTCTAAGAAACATATATGCAAAACATCCAAACAGTACAATTCGCCAATTTTTGTTCTTCAAGTTTAAGTGAACAACGAGCCCCATTGATAATCATGAAACGGAAATTATTTGTAACTTGCGACAAGTAGAACAATGAATGGAACAGGTAGACGGTTGAAATCAATGTATATATTGCTTCTATATAGTCTAAGAAACATATATGCAAAGCATCCAAACAGTACAATTCGCCAATTTTTTGATCTTCAAGTTTAAGTGAACTACGAGCCCCATTGTTAATACTTTAAAGGAAATGATTTGTAAATTTCGACAAGTAGAACAATGAATGGATCATGTAGACGATTGAAATCTTTGTATATATTGCTTCGATATAGTCTAAGAAACATATATGCAAAGCATCCAAACAGTACAATTTGCCAATTTTTTGTTCTTCAAGTTTAAGTGAACAATGAGCCCCAATGGTTAATCATTTATCGGAAATTATTTGTAAATTTCGACAAGTAGAACAATGAATAGTACAGGTAGACGGGTGAAATCTTTCTATATATTGCATCTAAATAGTCTAAGAAACATATATGCAAAGCATCCAAACAGTACCATTCGCCAATTTTTTGTTCTTCAAGTTTAAGTGAACAATGAGCCCCATTGTTAATCCATTATCGGAAATTATTTGTCTCTTTCGACAAGTAGAACAATGAATGGAACAGGTAGACGGTTGGAATCATTGTATATATTGCTTTCATATAAAATAAGAAACATATATGCAAAGCATCCAAACAGTACCATTCGCCAATTTTTGTTCTTCAAGTTTAAGTGAACTACGAGCCCCATTGTTAATCCTTTATCGGAAATTATTTGTAACTTTCGACAAGTAGAACAATGAATGGAACAGGTAGACGGTTGAAATCTTTGTATATATTCCTTCAATATAGTCTAAGAAACATATATGCAAGCATCCAAACAGTACCATTCGCCAATTTTGTGTTCTTCAAGTTTAAGTGAACAATGAGCCCCATTGTTAATCCATTATCGGAAATTATTTGTATCTTTCGACAAGTAGAACAATGAATGGAACAGGTAGACGGTTGGAATCATTGTATATATTGCTTTCATATAAAATAAGAAACATATATGCAAAGCATCCAAACAGTACCATTCGCCAATTTTTGTTCTGCAAGTTTAAGTGAACTACGAGCCCCATTGTTAATCCTTTAAAGGAAATTATTTGTAAATTTCGACAAGTAGAACAATGAATAGTACAGGTAGACGGGTGAAATCTTTCTATATATTGCATCTAAATAGTCTAAGAAACATATATGCAAAGCATCCAAACAGTACCATTCGCCAATTTTTTGTTCTTCAAGTTGAAGTGAACAACGAGCCCCATTGATAATCATGAAACGGAAATTATTTGTAACTTTCGACATGTAGAACAATGATTGGAACACGTAGACGGTTGAAATCTTTGTATATGTTGCTTCTATATAGTCTAAGAAACATATATGCAAAGCATTCAAACAGTACAATTCGCCAATTTTTTGATCTTCAAGTTTAAGTGAACTACGAGCCCCATTGTTAATGCTTTAAAGGATATTATTTGTAAATTTCGGCAAGTGGAACAATTAATGGAATAGGTAGACGGTTGAAATCATTGTATATATTGCTTCTATATAGTCTAAGAAACATACATGCAAAGCATCCAAACAGTACCATACGCCAATTTATTGTTCTTCAAGTTTAAGTGAAATACGAGCCCCATTGTTAATCCTTTAAAGGAAATTATTTGTAAATTTCGACAAGTAGAACAATGATTGGAACACGTAGACAGTTGAAATCTTTGTATATGTTGCTTCTATATAGTCTAAGAAACATATATGCAAAGCATCCAAACAGTACAATTCGCCAATTTTTTGATCTTCAAGTTTAAGTGAACTACGAGCCCCATTGTTAATACTTTAAAGGAAATTATTTGTAAATTTCGACAAGTAGAACAATGAATGGAACAGGTAGACGGTTGAAATCTTTGTATATATTGCTTCCATATAGTCTAAGAAACTTGTACGCAAACATCCAAAGAGTACCATTCGCCAATTTTTTGTTCTTCAAGTTTAAGTGAACAATGAGCCCCAATGGTTAATCCTTTATCGGAAATTATTTGTAATTGTCTACAAGTAAAACAATGAATAGAACAGGTAGACGGTTGAAATCTTTGTATATGTTGCTTCCATATAGTCTAAGAAACATATATGCAAGCATCCAAACAGTTCCATTCGCCAATTTATTGTTCTTCAAGTTTAAGTGAACTACGAGCCCCATTGTTAATGCTTTAAAGGAAATAATTTGTAAATTTCGACAAGTAGAACAATGATTGGAACACGTAGACGGTTGAAATCTTTGTATATATTGCTTCCATATAGTCTAAGAAACATATATGCAAAGCATCCAAACAGTACCATTCGCCAATTTTTTGTTCTTCAAGTTTAAGTGAACAACGAGCCCCATTGATAATCATGAAACGGAAATTATTTGTAACTTTCGACATGTAGAACAATGATTGGAACACGTAGACGGTTGAAATCTATGTATATATTGCTTCCATATAGTCTAAGAAACATATATGCAATGCATCCAAACAGTACCATTCGCCAATTTTTTGTTCATCAAGTTTAAGTGAACAATGAGCCCCATTGTTAATCCTTTATCGGAAATTATTTGTAACTTTCGACAAGTAGAACAATGAATGGAACAGGTAGACGGTTGAAATCTTTGTATATATTCCTTCAATATAGTCTAAGAAACATATATGCAAGCATCCAAACAGTTCCATTCGCCAATTTATTGTTCTTCAAGTTTAAGTGAACTACGAGCCCCATTGTTAATGCTTTAAAGGAAATTATTTGTAAATTTCGACAAGTAGAACAATGATTGGAACACGTAGACAGTTGAAATCTTTGTATATGTTGCTTCTATATAGTCTAAGAAACATATATGCAAAACATCCAAACAGTACAATTCGCCAATTTTTTGATCTTCAAGTTTAAGTGAACTACGAGCCCCATTGTTAATACTTTAAAGGAAATTATTTGTAAATTTCGACAAGTAGAACAATGAATGGAACAGGTAGACGGTTGAAATCTTTGTATATATTGCATCTATATAGTCTAAGAAACATATATGCAAAGCATCCAAACAGTACCAATCGCCAATTTTTTGTTCTTCAAGTTTAAGTGAACAATGAGCCCCATTGTTAATCCTTTCACGGAAATTATTTGTAACTTTCGACAAGTAGAACAATGAATGGAACAGGTAGACGGTTGAAATCATTGTATATATTGCTACTATATAGTCTAAGAAACATATATGCAAAGCATCCAAACAGTACAATTCGCCAATTTTTTGTTCTTCAAGTTTAAGTGAACTACGAGCCCCATTGTTAATACTTTAAAGGATATTATTTGTAAATTTCGACAAGTAGAACAATGAATGGAACAGGTAGACGGTTGAAATCTTTGTATATATTGCTTCTATATAGTCTATGAAACATATATGCAAAGCATCCAAACAGTTCCATTCGCCAATTTATTGTTCTTCAAGTTTAAGTGAACAATGAGCCCCATTGTTAATCCATTATCGGAAATTATTTGTATCTTTCGACAAGTAGAACAATGAATGGAACAGGTAGACGGTTGAAATCTTTGTATATATTGCTACTATATAGTCTAAGAAACATATATGCAAAGCATCCAAACAGTACCATTCGCCAATTTTTTGTTCTTCAAGTTTAAGTGAACAATGAGCCCCATTGTTAATCCTTTATCGGAAATTATTTGTAACTTTCGACAAGTAGAACAATGAATGGAGCAGGTAGACGGTTGAAATCTTTGTATATATTACTTCTATATAGTCTAAGAAACATATATGCAAAGCATCCAAACAATACCATCCGCCAATTTATTGTTCTTCAAGTTTAAGTGAACTACGAGCCCTTTGTTAATGCTTTAAAGGAAATTATTTGTAAATTTCGACAAGTAGAACAATAATTTCAACACGTAGACGGTTGAGATCTTTGTATATGTTGCTTCTATATAGTCTAAGAAACATATATGCAAAGCATCCAAACAGTACCATTCGCCAATTTTTTGTTCTTCAAGGTTAAGTGAACAATGAGACACATTGTTAATACTTTAGCGGAAATTATTTGTAACTTGCGACAAGTAGAACAATGAATGGAACAGGTAGGCGGTTGAAATCATTGTATATATTGCTTCTATATAGTCTATGAAACATATATGCAAAGCATCCAAACAGTACAATTCGCCAATTTATTGTTCTTCAAGTTTAAGTGAACTACGAGCCCCATTGTTAATGCTTTAAAGGAAATAATTTGTAAATTTCGACAAGTAGAACAATGATTGGAACACGTAGACGGTTGAAATCTTTGTATATATTGCTTCCATATAGTCTAAGAAACATATATGCAAAGCATCCAAACAGTACCATTCGCCAATTTTTTGTTCTTCAAGTTTAAGTGAACAACGAGCCCCATTGATAATCATGAAACGGAAATTATTTGTAACTTTCGACATGTAGAACAATGATTGGAACACGTAGACGGTTGAAATCTATGTATATATTGCTTCCATATAGTCTAAGAAACATATATGCAATGCATCCAAACAGTACCATTCGCCAATTTTTTGTTCATCAAGTTTAAGTGAACAATGAGCCCCATTGTTAATCCTTTATCGGAAATTATTTGTAACTTTCGACAAGTAGAACAATGAATGGAACAGGTAGACGGTTGAAATCTTTGTATATATTCCTTCAATATAGTCTAAGAAACATATATGCAAGCATCCAAACAGTTCCATTCGCCAATTTATTGTTCTTCAAGTTTAAGTGAACTACGAGACCCATTGTTAATGCTTTAAAGGAAATTATTTGTAAATTTCGACAAGTAGAACAATGATTGGAACACGTAGACAGTTGAAATCTTTGTATATGTTGCTTCTATATAGTCTAAGAAACATATATGCAAAGCATCCAAACAGTACAATTCGCCAATTTTTTGATCTTCAAGTTTAAGTGAACTACGAGACCCATTGTTAATACTTTAAAGGAAATTATTTGTAAATTTCGACAAGTAGAACAATGAATGGAACAGGTAGACGGTTGAAATCTTTGTATATATTGCATCTATATAGTCTAAGAAACATATATGCAAAGCATCCAAACAGTACCAATCGCCAATTTTTTGTTCTTCAAGTTTAAGTGAACAACGAGCCCCATTGATAATCATGAAACGGAAATTATTTGTAACTTGCGACAAGTAGAACAATGAATGGAACAGGTAGACGGTTGAAATCAATGTATATATTGCTTCTATATAGTCTAAGAAACATATATGCAAAGCATCCAAACAGTACAATTCGCCAATTTTTTGATCTTCAAGTTTAAGTGAACTACGAGCCCCATTGTTAATACTTTAAAGGAAATGATTTGTAAATTTCGACAAGTAGAACAATGAATGGATCATGTAGACGATTGAAATCTTTGTATATATTGCTTCGATATAGTCTAAGAAACATATATGCAAAGCATCCAAACAGTACAATTTGCCAATTTTTTGTTCTTCAAGTTTAAGTGAACAATGAGCCCCAATGGTTAATCATTTATCGGAAATTATTTGTAAATTTCGACAAGTAGAACAATGAATAGTACAGGTAGACGGGTGAAATCTTTCTATATATTGCATCTAAATAGTCTAAGAAACATATATGCAAAGCATCCAAACAGTACCATTCGCCAATTTTTTGTTCTTCAAGTTTAAGTGAACAATGAGCCCCATTGTTAATCCATTATCGGAAATTATTTGTATCTTTCGACAAGTAGAACAATGAATGGAACAGGTAGACGGTTGGAATCATTGTATATATTGCTTTCATATAAAATAAGAAACATATATGCAAAGCATCCAAACAGTACCATTCGCCAATTTTTGTTCTTCAAGTTTAAGTGAACTACGAGCCCCATTGTTAATCCTTTATCGGAAATTATTTGTAACTTTCGACAAGTAGAACAATGAATGGAACAGGTAGACGGTTGAAATCTTTGTATATATTCCTTCAATATAGTCTAAGAAACATATATGCAAGCATCCAAACAGTACCATTCGCCAATTTTGTGTTCTTCAAGTTTAAGTGAACAATGAGCCCCATTGTTAATCCATTATCGGAAATTATTTGTATCTTTCGACAAGTAGAACAATGAATGGAACAGGTAGACGGTTGGAATCATTGTATATATTGCTTTCATATAAAATAAGAAACATATATGCAAAGCATCCAAACAGTACCATTCGCCAATTTTTGTTCTTCAAGTTTAAGTGAACTACGAGCCCCATTGTTAATCCTTTAAAGGAAATTATTTGTAAATTTCGACAAGTAGAACAATGAATAGTACAGGTAGACGGGTGAAATCTTTCTATATATTGCATCTAAATAGTCTAAGAAACATATATGCAAAGCATCCAAACAGTACCATTCGCCAATTTTTTGTTCTTCAAGTTGAAGTGAACAACGAGCCCCATTGATAATCATGAAACGGAAATTATTTGTAACTTTCGACATGTAGAACAATGATTGGAACACGTAGACGGTTGAAATCTTTGTATATGTTGCTTCTATATAGTCTAAGAAACATATATGCAAAGCATTCAAACAGTACAATTCGCCAATTTTTTGATCTTCAAGTTTAAGTGAACTACGAGCCCCATTGTTAATGCTTTAAAGGATATTATTTGTAAATTTCGGCAAGTGGAACAATTAATGGAATAGGTAGACGGTTGAAATCATTGTATATATTGCTTCTATATAGTCTAAGAAACATACATGCAAAGCATCCAAACAGTACCATACGCCAATTTATTGTTCTTCAAGTTTAAGTGAAATACGAGCCCCATTGTTAATCCTTTAAAGGAAATTATTTGTAAATTTCGACAAGTAGAACAATGATTGGAACACGTAGACAGTTGAAATCTTTGTATATGTTGCTTCTATATAGTCTAAGAAACATATATGCAAAGCATCCAAACAGTACAATTCGCCAATTTTTTGATCTTCAAGTTTAAGTGAACTACGAGCCCCATTGTTAATACTTTAAAGGAAATTATTTGTAAATTTCGACAAGTAGAACAATGAATGGAACAGGTAGACGGTTGAAATCTTTGTATATATTGCTTCCATATAGTCTAAGAAACTTGTACGCAAACATCCAAAGAGTACCATTCGCCAATTTTTTGTTCTTCAAGTTTAAGTGAACAATGAGCCCCAATGGTTAATCCTTTATCGGAAATTATTTGTAATTGTCTACAAGTAAAACAATGAATAGAACAGGTAGACGGTTGAAATCTTTGTATATGTTGCTTCCATATAGTCTAAGAAACATATATGCAAGCATCCAAACAGTTCCATTCGCCAATTTATTGTTCTTCAAGTTTAAGTGAACTACGAGCCCCATTGTTAATGCTTTAAAGGAAATAATTTGTAAATTTCGACAAGTAGAACAATGATTGGAACACGTAGACGGTTGAAATCTTTGTATATATTGCTTCCATATAGTCTAAGAAACATATATGCAAAGCATCCAAACAGTACCATTCGCCAATTTTTTGTTCTTCAAGTTTAAGTGAACAACGAGCCCCATTGATAATCATGAAACGGAAATTATTTGTAACTTTCGACATGTAGAACAATGATTGGAACACGTAGACGGTTGAAATCTATGTATATATTGCTTCCATATAGTCTAAGAAACATATATGCAATGCATCCAAACAGTACCATTCGCCAATTTTTTGTTCATCAAGTTTAAGTGAACAATGAGCCCCATTGTTAATCCTTTATCGGAAATTATTTGTAACTTTCGACAAGTAGAACAATGAATGGAACAGGTAGACGGTTGAAATCTTTGTATATATTCCTTCAATATAGTCTAAGAAACATATATGCAAGCATCCAAACAGTTCCATTCGCCAATTTATTGTTCTTCAAGTTTAAGTGAACTACGAGCCCCATTGTTAATGCTTTAAAGGAAATTATTTGTAAATTTCGACAAGTAGAACAATGATTGGAACACGTAGACAGTTGAAATCTTTGTATATGTTGCTTCTATATAGTCTAAGAAACATATATGCAAAACATCCAAACAGTACAATTCGCCAATTTTTTGATCTTCAAGTTTAAGTGAACTACGAGCCCCATTGTTAATACTTTAAAGGAAATTATTTGTAAATTTCGACTAGTAGAACAATGAATGGAACAGGTAGACGGTTGAAATCTTTGTATATATTGCATCTATATAGTCTAAGAAACATATATGCAAAGCATTAAAACAGTACCAATCGCCAATTTTTTGTTCTTCAAGTTTAAGTGAACAATGAGCCCCATTGTTAATCCTTTCACAGAAATTATTTGTAACTTTCGACAAGTAGAACAATGAATGGAACAGGTAGACGGTTGAAATCATTGTATATATTGCTACTATATAGTCTAAGAAACATATATGCAAAGCATCCAAACAGTACAATTCGCCAATTTTTTGTTCTTCAAGTTTAAGTGAACTACGAGCCCCATTGTTAATACTTTAAAGGATATTATTTGTAAATTTCGACAAGTAGAACAATGAATGGAACAGGTAGACGGTTGAAATCTTTGTATATATTGCTTCTATATAGTCTATGAAACATATATGCAAAGCATCCAAACAGTTCCATTCGCCAATTTATTGTTCTTCAAGTTTAAGTGAACAATGAGCCCCATTGTTAATCCATTATCGGAAATTATTTGTATCTTTCGACAAGTAGAACAATGAATGGAACAGGTAGACGGTTGAAATCTTTGTATATATTGCTACTATATAGTCTAAGAAACATATATGCAAAGCATCCAAACAGTACCATTCGCCAATTTTTTGTTCTTCAAGTTTAAGTGAACAATGAGCCCCATTGTTAATCCTTTATCGGAAATTATTTGTAACTTTCGACAAGTAGAACAATGAATGGAGCAGGTAGACGGTTGAAATCTTTGTATATATTACTTCTATATAGTCTAAGAAACATATATGCAAAGCATCCAAACAATACCATCCGCCAATTTATTGTTCTTCAAGTTTAAGTGAACTACGAGCCCTTTGTTAATGCTTTAAAGGAAATTATTTGTAAATTTCGACAAGTAGAACAATAATTTCAACACGTAGACGGTTGAGATCTTTGTATATGTTGCTTCTATATAGTCTAAGAAACATATATGCAAAGCATCCAAACAGTACCATTCGCCAATTTTTTGTTCTTCAAGTTTAAGTGAACAATGAGCCCCATTGTTAATCCTTTATCGGAAATTATTTGTAACTTTCGACAAGTAGAACAATGAATGGAACAGGTAGACGGTTGAAATCTTTGTATATATTACTTCAATATAGTCTAAGAAACATATATGCAAAGCATCCAAACAGTACCATTCGCCAATTTATTGTTCTTCAAGTTTAAGTGAACTACGAGCCCCATTGTTAATGCTTTAAAGGAAATTATTTGTAAATTTCGACAAGTAGAACAATGATTGGAACACGTAGACGGTTGAAATCTTTGTATATGTTGATTCTATATAGTCTAAGAAACATATATGCAAAGCATCCAAACAGTACAATTCGCCAATTTGTTGATCTTCAAGTTTAAGTGAACTACGAGCCCCATTG
This sequence comes from Cerceris ruficornis, assembly GCA_963989415.1. Lineage (NCBI taxonomy): Eukaryota > Metazoa > Arthropoda > Insecta > Hymenoptera > Crabronidae > Cerceris > Cerceris ruficornis. The sequence goes on from CAXDIW010000460.1 coordinate 863,981, forward strand.
TTAATACTTTAAAGGAAATTATTTGTAAATTTCGACAAGTAGAACAATGAATGGAACAGGTAGACGGTTGGAATCTTTGTACATGTTGCTTCTATATAGTCTAAGAAACATATATGCAAAGCATCCAAACAGTACCATTCGCCAATTTTTTGTTCTTCAAGTTTAAGTGAACAATGAGCCCCATTGTTAATCCTTTATCGGAAATTATTTGTAACTTTCGACAAGTAGAACAATGAATGGAACAGGTAGACGGTTGAAATCTTTGTATATATTACTTCAATATAGTCTAAGAAACATATATGCAAAGCATCCAAACAGTACCATTCGCCAATTTATTGTTCTTCAAGTTTAAGTGAACTACGAGCCCCATTGTTAATGCTTTAAAGGAAATTATTTGAAAATTTCGACAAGTAGAACAATGATTGGAACACGTAGACGGTTGAAATCTTTGTATATGTTGCTTCTATATAGTCTAAGAAACATATATGCAAAGCATCCAAACAGTACAATTCGACAATTTTTTGATCTTCAAGTTTAAGTGAACTACGAGCCCCATTGTTAATACTTTAAAGGAAATTATTTGTAAATTTCGACAAGTAGAACAATGAATGGAACAGGTAGACGGTTGGAATCTTTGTATATATTGCTTCTATATAGTCTATTAAACATATATGCAAAGCATCCAAGCAGTACAATTCGCCAATTTTTTGTTCTTCAAGTTTAAGTGAACAATGAGCCCCAATGGTTAATCCTTTATCGGAAATTATTTGTAAATTTCGACAAGTAGAACAATGAATGGAACAGGTAGGCGGGTGAAATCTTTGTATATATTACTTCTATGTAGTCTAAGAAACATATATGCAAAGCATCCAAACAGTACCATTCGCCAATTTTTTGTTCTTCAAGTTTAAGTGAACAACGAGCCCCATTGATAATCATGAAACGGAAATTATTTGTAACTTTCGACATGTAGAACAATGATTGGAACACGTAGACGGTTGAAATCATTTTTATATTGCTTCCATATAGTCTAAGAAACATATATGCAATGCATCCAAACAGTACCATTCGCCAATTTTTTGTTCTTCATGTTTAAGTGAACAATGAGCCACATTGTTAATCCTTTATCGGAAATTATTTGTAATTTTCGACAAGTAGAACAATGAATGGAACAGGTAGACGGTTGAAATCTTTGTATATATTACTTCAATATAGTCTAAGAAACATATATGCAAAGCATCCGAACAGTACAATTCGCCAATTTTTTGATCTTCAAGTTTAAGTGAACAACGAGCCCCGTTGATAATCATGAAACGGAAATTATTTGTAACTTTCGACATGTAGAACAATGATTGGAACACGTAGACGGTTGAAATCTTTGTATATATTGCTTCCATATAGTCTATGAAACATATATGCAAAGCATCCAAACAGTACCAATCGCCAATTTTTTGTTCTTCAAGTTTAAGTGAATTACGAGCCCCATTGCTAATCCTTTAACGGAAATTATTTGTAACTTTCGACAAGTAGAACAATGAATGGAACAGGTGGACGGTTGAAATCATTGTATATATTGCATCTATATAGTCTAAGAAACATATATGCAAAGCATCCAAACAGTACCAATCGCCAATTTTTTGGTCTTCAAGTTTAAGTGAACAATGAGCCCCATTGTTAATCCTTTCACGGAAATTATTTGTAACTTTCGACAAGTAGAACAATGATTGGAACACGTAGACGGTTGAAATCTTTGTATATATTGCTTCCATATAGTCTAAGAAACTTGTACGCAAACATACAAAGAGTACCATTCGCCAATTTTTTGTTCTTCAAGTTTAAGTCAACAATGAGCCCCAATGGTTAATCCTTTATCGGAAATTATTTGTAATTTTCGACAAGTAGAACAATGAATGGAACAGGTAGACGGTTGAAATCTTTGTATATATTGCTTCTATATAATCTAAGAAACATATATGCAAAGCATCCAAACAGTACCATTCTCCAATTTTTTGTTCTTCAAGTTTAAGTGAACAACGAGCCCCATTGATAATCATGAAACGGAAATCATTTGTAACTTTCTACAAGTAGAACAATGAATAGAACAGGTAGACGGTTGAAATCTTTGTATATGTTGCTTCCATATAGTCTAAGAAACATATATGCAAGCATCCAAACAGTTCCATTCGCCAATTTATTGTTCTTCAAGTTTAAGTGAACTACGAGCCCCATTGTTAATGCTTTAAAGGAAATAATTTGTAAATTTCGACAAGTAGAACAATGATTGGAACACGTAGACGGTTGAAATCTTTGTATATATTGCTTCCATATAGTCTAAGAAACATATATGCAAAGCATCCAAACAGTACCATTCGCCAATTTTTTGTTCTTCAAGTTTAAGTGAATTACGAGCCCCATTGTTAATCCTTTAACGGAAATTATTTGTAACTTTCGACAAGTAGAACAATGAATGGAACAGGTAGATGGTTGAAATCATTGTATATATTACTTCAATATAGTCTAAGAAACATATATGCAAAGCATCCAAACAGTACCATTCGCCAATTTATTGTTCTTCAAGTTTAAGTGAACAACGAGCCCCATTGTTAATCCTTTATCAGAAATTATTTGTAACTTTCGACAAGTAGAACAATGAATGTAACAGGTAGACGGTTGAAATCTTTGTATATATTGCTTCTATATAGTCTAAGAAACATATATGCAAAGCCTCCAAACAGTACAATTCGCCAATTTTTTGTACTTCAAGTTTTAGTAAACTACGATCCCCATTGTTAATCCCTTATCGGAAATTATTTGTAACTTTCGACAAGTAGAACAATGAATGGAACTGGTAGACGGTTGAAATCTTTTTATATATTGCTTCTATATAGTCTAATAAACATATATGCAAAGCATCTAAACAGTACCAGTCGCCAATTTTTTGTTCTTCAAGTTTAAGTGAACAATGAGCCCCAATGGTTAATCCTTTATCGGAAATTATTTGTAATTTTCGACAAGTAGAACAATGAATAGTACAGGTAGACGGATGAAATCTTTGTATATATTACTTCTATATAGTCTAAGAAACATATATGCAAAGCATCCAAACAGTACCATTCGCCAATTTTTTGTTCTTCAAGTTTAAGTGAACAACGAGCCCCATTGATAATCATGAAACGGAAATTATTTGTAACTTTCGACATGTAGAACAATGATTGGAACACGTAGACGGTTGAAATCATTTTTATATTGCTTCCATATAGTCTAAGAAACATATATGCAATGCATCCAGACAGTACCATTCGCCAATTTTTTGTTCTTCATGTTTAAGTGAACAACGAGCCCCATTGTTAATCCTTTAAAGGAAATTATTTGAAAATTTCGGCAAGTGGAACAATGAATGGAACAGGTAGACTGTTGAAGTCATTGTATATATTGCTTCCATATAGTCTAAGAAACATATATGCATAGCGTCCAAACAGTACAATTCGCCAATTTTTGCTCTTCAAGTTTAAGTGAACTACGAGCCCCATTGTTAATCCTTTAATGGAAATTATTTGAAAATTTCGGCAAGTGGAACAATGAATGGAATAGGTAGACGGTTGAAATCATTGTATATGTTGCTTCTATATAGTCTAAGAAACATACATGCAAAGCATCCAAACAGTACCATACGCCAATTTATTGTTCTTCAAGTTTAAGTGAAATACGAGCCCCATTGTTAATCCTTTAAAGGAAATTATTTGTAAATTTCGACAAGTAGAACAATGAATGGATCAGGTAGACGGTTGAAATCATTGTATATATTGCTTCTATATAGCCTACGAAACATATATGCAAAGCATCCAAACAGTTCAATTCGCCAATTTTTTGTTCTTCAAGTTTAAGTGAACAACGAGCCCCATTGTTAATCCTTTAAAGGAAATTATTTGTAAATTTCGACAAGTAGAACAATGATTGGTGTTTCTACTCGTGGTCGGCGATCGTCGTTCGAGTTATCGAAACTTGGTCTTTGTATATTAATATTGGTATGGTTCGAAGGACCACCCTCTCAATGAGGGAAAAATTGTACGTAAACTTTGTAACAATGTCACACTTTATTATCGCGAACTGACGTCGCGTTTTATCTTGCGGACTCTAATTATTACGTTAACAAATGGGAATTTTATATTCCCGGAGATTCAATATCTCCCTATAGATCCAGTGTCTATGTGAGATTCAATATCTCGAACAGTATCTGGTATCTATCTTATATTTGTATATATCTGTATGTATCTTAGTATCAACTTATATCTTATATCTGACTTGTCGCGCTATGCGACGCTTAATTTATATAATTTTGTAATGGGCGTTGCCGTCTTCCCCCAACTCCCTTCTCCAAGGCCCGGAGTACTGGGACTTGTGGGTGGGAGACGTCAACGCCTCCATCTAAGGGATGGAAACGACTTCCACGCCCCTATTCAAGGGTGGAAGGGACACCTACTCCCCTACTGAAGAGGTGGAAGGGACATTGGCAGCGTCGCAGATTTCCGGGGCCCGGTCTTACCCGTGACCATCAGGTATTCCAGGAAGACCGGACAATTTCCCGGAAACACATCTGCGACGCACGTGCAAATAGCGCGGGCAGGCAACGAGCGCCTAGACCCTTTGCCAATGTCCCTGGTTTACCATACGGCCATATTTTTAAAGATGCAAAAGAGATAAAAATAATTTCCAACTCGTGACCGAGGAATATCCTATCGGTCCGTATAATAAACCTTCCAGCTGTCGATGGCCTGTGCCTGAACAATTGGCACACGTAGACGGTTGAAATATTTGTATATATTGCTTCCATATAGTCTAAGAACCATATATGCAAAGCATCCAAACAGTACCATTCGCCAATTTTTTGTTCTTCAAGGTTAAGTGAACAATGAGACACATTGTTAATACTTTAGCGGAAATTATTTGTAAATTTCGACGAGTAGAACAATGATTGGCACACGTAGACGGTTGAAATATTTGTATATATTGCTTCCATATAGGATAAGAAACATATATGCAAAGCATCCAAACAGTACCATTCGCCAATTTTTTGTTCTTCAAGGTTAAGTGAACAATGAGACACATTGTTAATACTTTAGCGGAAATTATTTGTAACTTGCGACAAGTAGAACAATGAATGGAACAGGTAGGCGGTTGAAATCATTGTATATATTGCTTCTATATAGTCTATGAAACATATATGCAAAGCATCCAAACAGTACAATTCGCCAATTTATTGTTCTTCAAGTTTAAGTGAACTACGAGCCCCATTGTTAATGCTTTAAAGGAAATAATTTGTAAATTTCGACAAGTAGAACAATGATTGGAACACGTAGACGGTTGAAATCTTTGTATATATTGCTTCCATATAGTCTAAGAAACATATATGCAAAGCATCCAAACAGTACCATTCGCCAATTTTTTGTTCTTCAAGTTTAAGTGAACAACGAGCCCCATTGATAATCATGAAACGGAAATTATTTGTAACTTTCGACATGTAGAACAATGATTGGAACACGTAGACGGTTGAAATCTATGTATATATTGCTTCCATATAGTCTAAGAAACATATATGCAATGCATCCAAACAGTACCATTCGCCAATTTTTTGTTCATCAAGTTTAAGTGAACAATGAGCCCCATTGTTAATCCTTTATCGGAAATTATTTGTAACTTTCGACAAGTAGAACAATGAATGGAACAGGTAGACGGTTGAAATCTTTGTATATATTCCTTCAATATAGTCTAAGAAACATATATGCAAGCATCCAAACAGTTCCATTCGCCAATTTATTGTTCTTCAAGTTTAAGTGAACTACGAGACCCATTGTTAATGCTTTAAAGGAAATTATTTGTAAATTTCGACAAGTAGAACAATGATTGGAACACGTAGACAGTTGAAATCTTTGTATATGTTGCTTCTATATAGTCTAAGAAACATATATGCAAAGCATCCAAACAGTACAATTCGCCAATTTTTTGATCTTCAAGTTTAAGTGAACTACGAGCCCCATTGTTAATACTTTAAAGGAAATTATTTGTAAATTTCGACAAGTAGAACAATGAATGGAACAGGTAGACGGTTGAAATCTTTGTATATATTGCATCTATATAGTCTAAGAAACATATATGCAAAGCATCCAAACAGTACCAATCGCCAATTTTTTGTTCTTCAAGTTTAAGTGAATTACGAGCCCCATTGTTAATCCTTTAACGGAAATTATTTGTAACTTTCGACAAGTAGAACAATGATTGGAACACGTAGACGGTTGAAATCTTTGTATATGTTGCTTCTATATAGTCTAAGAAACATATGTGCAAAGCATCCAAACAGTACAATTCGCCAATTTATTGTTCTTCAAATTTAAGTGAACAACGAGCCCCATTGTTAATCCTTTAAAGGAAATTATTTGTAAATTTCGACAAGTGGAACAATGATTGGAACACGTAGACGGTTGAAATCTTTGTATATATTGCTACTATATAGTCTATGAAACATATATGCAAAGCATCCAAACAGTACAATTCGAGAATTTATTGTTCTTCAAGTTTAAGTGAACAACGAGCCCCATTGATAATCATGAAAGGGAAATTATTTGTAATTTTCGACATGTAGAACAATGAATGGAACAGTTAGACGGCTGAAATCTTTGTATATATTGCTTCTATATAGTCTAAGAAACACATATGCAAAGCATCCAAACAGTACAATTCGCCAATTTATTGTTCTTCAAGTTTAAGTGAACAACGAGCCCCATTGTTAATGATTTAAAGGAAATTATTTGTAAATTTCGACAAGTAGAACAATGAATGGAACAGGTAGGCGGTTGCAATCATTGTATATATTGCTTCTATATAGTCTAAGAAACATATATGCAAAGCATACAAACAGTACAATTCGCCAATTTATTGTTCTTCAAGTTTAAGTGAGCAACGAGCCCCATTGTTAATCCTTTAAAGGAAATTATTTGTAAATTTCGACAAGTAGAACAATGAATGGAACAGGTAGACGGTTGCAATCTTTGTATATATTGCTTCTATATAGTCTAAGAAACATATATGCAAAGCATCCAAACAGTACAATCCGCCAATTTTTTGTTCTTCAAGTTTAAGTGAACTACGAGCCCCATTGATAATCATGAAAGGAAATTATTTATAAGTTTCTACAAGTAGAACAAAGAATAGAACAGGTAGTCTGTTGAAATCTTTGTATACATTGCTTCTATATAATCTAAGTAACATGTATGCAAAGCATCTAAACAGTAACAATCGCCAATTTTTTGATCTTCAAGTTTAAGTGAACAATGAGCCCCATTGTTAATCCTTTATCGGAAATTATTTGTAACTTTCGACAAGTAGAATAATGAATGGAACAGGTAGACGGTTGAAATCTTTGTATATATTGCTTCTATATAGTCTAAGAAACATATATGCAAAGCATCCAAACAGTACCATTCGCCAATTTTTTGTTCTTCAAGTTTAAGTGAACAATGAGCTCCATTGTTAATCCTATAAAAGAAATTATTTGTAACTTTCGACAAGTAGAACAATGAAACGAACTGGTAGACGGTTGAAATCTGTTTATATATTGCTTCTATATAGTCTAAGAAACATATATGCAAAGCATCCAAACAGTACCATTCGCCAATTTTTTGTTCTTCAAGTTTAAGTGAACTACGAGCCCCATTGTTAATCCTTTATCGGAAATTATTTGTAACTTTCGACAAGTAGAACAATGAATGGAACAGGTAGACGGTTGAAATCTTTGTATATATTGCTTCTATATAGTCTAAGAAACATATATGCAAAGCATCCAAACAGTACCATTCGCCAATTTTTTGTTCTTCAAGTTTAAGTGAACTACGAGCCCCATTGTTAATCCTTTAAAGGAAATTATTTGTAAATTTTGACAAGTAGAACAATGAATGGAACAGGTAGACGGTTGAAATCATTGTATATATTGCTTCTATATAATCTAAGAAACATATATGCAAAGCATCCAAACAGTACAATTCGCCAATTATTTCATCTTCAAGTTTAAGTGAACTACGAGCCCCATTGTTAATCCTTTAAAGGAAATTATTTGTAAATTTCGACAAGTAGAACAATGAATGGATCATGTAGACGGCTCGAAATCATTGTATATATTGCTTCTATATAGTCTACGAAACAAATATGCAAAGCATCCAAACAGTACAATTCGCCAAATTTTTGTTCTTCAAGTTTAAGTGAACTACGAGCCCCATTGTTAATCCTTTATGGAAATTATTTGTAACTTGCGACAAGTAGAACAATGAATGGAACAGGTAGACGGTTGAAATCAATGTATATATTGCTTCTATATAGTCTAAGAAACATATATGCAAAGCATCCAAACAGTACCATTAATCAATTTTTTGTTCTTCAAGTTTTAGTGAACAACGAGCCCCATTGTTAATCCTTTAAAGGAAATTATTTGTAAATTTCGACAAGTAGAACAATGAATGGAACAGGTAGATGGTTGAAATCTTAGTATATATGGCGTCTATATAGTCTAAGAACCATATATGCAAAGCATCCAAACAGTACCATTCGCCAATTTTTTGTTCTTCAAGTTTAAGTGAACTACGAGCCCCATTGTTAATCCTTTAAAGGAAATTATTTCTAAATTTCGACAAGTAGAACAATGATTGGAACACGTAGACGGTTGAAATCTTAGTATATATTGCTTCCATATAGTCTAAGAAACATGTACGCAAAGCATCCAAACAGTGCCATTCGCCAATTTTTTGTTCTTCAAGTTTAAGTGAACAATGAGCCCCAATGGTTAATCCTTTATCAGAAATTATTTGTAAATTTCGACAAGTAGAACAATGAATGGAACAGGTAGCCGGTTGAAATATTTGTATATATTGCTTCTATATAGTCTAAGAAACATATATGCAAAGCATCCAAACAGTACAATTCGCCAATTTCTTGTTCTTCAAGTTTAAGTAAACTACGATCCCCATTGTTAATCCCTTAAAGGAAATTATTTGTAACTTTCGACAAGTAGAACAATGAATGGAACAGGTAGACGGTTGAAATCATTGTATATATTGCTTCTATATAGTCTAAGAAACCTATATGCAAAGCATCTAAACTGTAACAATCGCCAATTTTTTGATCTTCAAGTTTAAGTGAACAATGAGCCCCAATGGTTAATCCTTTATCGGAAATTTTTTGTAATTCTCGACAAGTAGAACAATGAATGGAACAGGTAGACGGTTGAAATCTTTGTTTATATTGCTTCTATATAATCTAAGTAACATGTATGCAAAGCATCTAAACAGTAACAATCGCCAATTTTTTGATCTTCAAGTTTAAGTGAACAATGAGCCCCATTGTTAATCCTTTATCGGAAATTATTTGTAACTTTCGACAAGTAGAATAATGAATGGAACAGGTAGACGGTTGAAATCTTTGTATATATTGCTTCTATATAATCTAAGTAACATGTATGCAAAGCATCTAAACAGTAACAATCGCCAATTTTTTGATCTTCAAGTTTAAGTGAACAATGAGCCCCATTGTTAATCCTTTATCGGAAATTATTTGTAACTTTCGACAAGTAGAATAATGAATGGAACAGGTAGACGGTTGAAATCTTTGTATATATTGCTTCTATATAGTCTAAGAAACATATATGCAAAGCATCCAAACAGTACCATTCGCCAATTTTTTGTTCTTCAAGTTTAAGTGAACAATGAGCTCCATTGTTAATCCTTTAAAAGAAATTATTTGTAACTTTCGACAAGTAGAACAATGAAACGAACTGGTAGACGGTTGAAATCTGTTTATATATTGCTTCTATATAGTCTAAGAAACATATATGCAAAGCATCCAAACAGTACCATTCGCCAATTTTTTGTTCTTCAAGTTTAAGTGAACTACGAGCCCCATTGTTAATCCTTTATCGGAAATTATTTGTAACTTGCGACAAGTAGAACAATGAATGGAACAGGTAGACGGTTGAAATCAATGTATATATTGCTTCTATATAGTCTAAGAAACATATATGCAAAGCATCCAAACAGTACCATTCATCAATTTTTTGTTCTTCAAGTTTTAGTGAACAACGAGCCCCATTGTTAATCCTTTAAAGGAAATTATTTGTAAATTTCGACAAGTAGAACAATAAATGGAACAGGTAGACGGTTGAAATCTTTGTATATATTGCTTCTATATAATCTAAGAAACATATATGCAAAGCATCCAAACAGTACCATTCGCCAATTTTTTGTTCTTCAAGTTTAAGTGAACTACGAGCCCCATTGTTAATCCTTTAAAGGAAATTATTTGTAAATTTCGACAAGTAGAACATTGAATGGAACAGGTAGACGGTTGAAATCTTTGTATATATTGCTTCTATATAGTATAAGAAACATATATGCATAGCATCCAAACAGTACAATTCGCCAATTTTTTGTTCTTCAAGTTTAAGTGAACTACGAGCCCCATTGTTAATCCTTTATCGGAAATTATTTGTAACTTTCGACAAGTAGAACAATGAATGGAACAGGTAGACGGTTGAAATCTTTGTATATATTGCTTCTATATAGTCTAAGAAACATATATGCAAAGCATCCAAACAGTACCATTCGCCAATTTTATGTTCTTCAAGTTTAAGTGAACTACGAGCCCCATTGTTAATCCTTTAAAGGAAATTATTTGTAAATTTCGACAAGTAGAACAATGAATGGAACAGGTAGACGGTTGAAATCATTGTATATATTGCTTCTATATAATCTAAGAAACATATATGCAAAGCATCCAAACAGTACAATTCGCCAATTATTTCATCTTCATGTTTAAGTGAACTACGAGCCCCATTGTTAATCCTTTAAAGGAAATTATTTGTAAATTTCGACAAGTAGAACAATGAATGGATCATGTAGACGGTTGAAATCATTGTATATATTGCTTCTATATAGTCTACGAAACAAATATGCAAAGCATCCAAACAGTACAATTCGCCAAATTTTTGTTCTTCAAGTTTAAGTGAACTACGAGCCCCATTGTTAATCCTTTAAAGGAAATTATTTGTAACTTGCGACAAGTAGAACAATGAATGGAACAGGTAGACGGTTGAAATCAATGTATATATTGCTTCTATATAGTCTAAGAAACATATATGCAAAGCATCCAAACAGTACCATTCATCAATTTTTTGTTCTTCAAGTTTTAGTGAACAACGAGCCCCATTGTTAATCCTTTAAAGGAAATTATTTGTAAATTTCGACAAGTAGAACAATGAATGGAACAGGTAGACGGTTGAAATCTTTGTATATATTGCTTCCATATAGTCTAAGAAACTTGTACGCAAAGCATCCAAACAGTACCGTTCGCCAATTTTTTGTTCTTCAAGTTTAAGTGAACAATGAGCCCCAATGGTTAATCCTTTATCGGAAATTATTTGTAATTTTCAACAAGTAAAACAATGAATGGTACAGGTAGACGGTTGAAATCTTTGTATATATTGCTTCTATATAGTCTAAGAAACATATATGCAAAGCATCCAAACAGTACAATTCGCCAATTTCTTGTTCTTCAAGTTTAAGTAAACTACGATCCCCATTGTTAATCCCTTAAAGGAAATTATTTGTAACTTTCGACAAGTAGAACAATGAATGGAACAGGTAGACGGTTGAAATCATTGTATATATTGCTTCTACATAATCTAAGAAACATATATGCAAAGCATCCAAACAGTACCATTCGCCAATTTTTTGTTCTTCAAGTTTAAGTGAACAATGAGCCCCAATGCTTAATCCGTTATAGGAAATTATTTGTAACTTTCGACAAGTAGAACAATGAATGGAACAGGTAGACGGTTGAAATCTTTGTATATATTGCTTCTATATAGTCTAAGAAACATATATGCAAAGTATCCAAACAGTACCATTCGCCAATTTTTTGTTCTTCAAGTTTAAGTGAACTACGAGCCCCATTGTTAATACTTTAAAGGAAATTATTTGTAAATTTCGACAAGTAGAACAATGAATGGAACAGGTAGACGGTTGAAATCATTGTATATATTGCTTCTATATAATCTAAGAAACATATATGCAAAGAATCCAAACAGTACCATACGCCAATTTTTTGGTCTTCAAGTTTAAGTGAACAACGAGCCCCATTGATAATCATGAAACGGAAATTATTTGTAACATTCTACAAGTAGAACAATGAATGGATCATGTAGACGGTTGAAATCTTTGTATATATTGCTTCTATATAGTCTAAGAAACATATGTGCAAAGCATCCAAACAGTACAATTCGCCAATTTCTTGTTCTTCAAGTTTAAGTAAACTACGATCCCCATTGTTAATCCCTTAAAGGAAATTATTTGTAACTTTCGACAAGTAGAACAATGAATGGAACAGGTAGACGGTTGAAATCATTGTATATATTGCTTCTATATAGTCTAAGAAACATATCTGCAAATCATCCAAACAGTAAAATTCGCCAATTATTTGATCTTCAAGTTTAAGTGAACAATGAGCCCCAATGGTTAATCCTTTATCGGAAATTTTTTGTAATTCTCGACAAGTAGAACAATGAATGGAACAGGTAGACGGTTGAAATCTTTGTTTATATTGCTTCTATATAATCTAAGTAACATATATGCAAAGCATCTAAACAGTAACAATCGCCAATTTTTTGATCTTCAAGTTTAAGTGAACAGCGAGCCCCATTGATAATCATGAAATGGAAATTATTTGTAACTTTCTACAAGTAGAACAATAAATAGTACAGGTAGACGGTTGAAATCTTTGTATATGTTGCTTCTATATAGTCTAAGAAACATATATGCAAAGCATCCAAACAGTACCATTCGCCAATTTTTTGTTCTTCAAGTTTAAGTAAACTACGATAGCCATTGTTAATCCCTTAACGGAAATTATTTGTAACTTTCGACAAGTAGAACAATGAATGGAACAGGTAGACGGTTGAAATCATTGTATATATTGCTTCTATATAGTCTAAGAAACATATATGCAAAGCATCCAATTAGTACAATTCGACAATTTTTTGTTCTTCAAGTTTAAGTGAACAATGAGCCCCAATGGTTAATCCTTTATCGGAAATTATTTGTAATTTTCGGCAAGTAGAACAATGAATGGAACAGGTAGACGGTTGAAATCTTTAGATATATTGCTTCTATATAATCTAAGAAACATATATGCAAAGCATCCAAACAGTACCATTCGCCAATTTTTTGTTCTTCAAGTGTAAGTGAACAATGAGCCCCAATGGTTAATCCGTTATCGGTAATTATTTGTAACTTTCGACAAGTAGAACAATGAATGGAACAGGTAGACGGTTGAAATCTTTGTATATATTGCTTCTATATATTCTAAGAAACATATATGCAAAGCATCCAAACAGTACCATTCGTCAATTTTTTGTTCTTCAAGTTTAAGTGAACTACGAGCCCCATTGTTAATCCTTTAAAGGAAATTATTTGTAAATTTCGACAAGTAGAACAATGAATGGAACAGGTAGACTGTTGAAATCATTGTATATATTGCTACTATATAGTCTAAGAAACATATATGCAAAGCATCCGAACAGTACAATTCGCCAATTTTTTGTTCTTCAAGTTTAAGTGAACAATCAGCCCCAATGGTTAATACTTTATCGGAAATTATTTGTAATTTTCGACAAGTAGAACAATGAATGGAACAGGTAGACGGTTGAAATCTTTGTATATATTGCTTCTATATAGTCTAAGAAACATATATGCAAAGCATCCAACCAGTACAATTCGCCAATTTCTTGTTCTTCAAGTTTAAGTAAACTACGATCTCCATTGTTAATCCCTTAAAGGAAATTATTTGTAACTTTCGACAAGTAGAACAATGAATGGAACAGGTAGACGGTTGAAATCTTTGTATATATTACTTCCATATAGTCTAAGAAACATGTACGCAAAGCATCCAAACAGTACCATTCGCCAATTTTTTGTTCTTCAAGTTTAAGTGAACAATGAGCCCCAATGGTTAATCCTTTATCGGAAATTATTTGTAATTTTCGACAAGTAGAACAATGAATGGAACAGGTAGACGGTTGAAATCTTTGTATATATTGCTTCTATATAGTCTAAGAAACATATATGCAAAGCATCCAACCAGTACAATTCGCCAATTTCTTGTTCTTCAAGTTTAAGTAAACTACGATCTCCATTGTTAATCCCTTAAAGGAAATTATTTGTAACTTTCGACAAGTAGAACAATGAATGGAACAGGTAGACGGTTGAAATCATTGTATATATTGCTTCTATATAGTCTAAGAAACATATATGCAAAGCATCCAAACAGTACCATTCGCCAATTTTTTGTTCTTCAAGTTTAAGTGAACAACGAGCCCCATTGATAATCATGAAACGGAAATTATTTCTAACTTTCTACAAGTAGAACAATGAATGGAACAGGTAGACGGTTGAAATCCTTGTATATATTGCGTCTATATAGTCTAAGAAACATATATGCAAAGCATCCAAACAGTACAGTTCGCCAATTTATTGTTCTTCAAGTTTAAGTGAACAACGAGCCCCATTGGTAATCCTTTAAAGGAAATTATTAGTAAATTTCGACAAGTAGAACAATGAATGGAACAGGTAGACGGTTGAAATCTTTGTATATATTGCTTCTATATAATCTAAGAAACATATATGCAAAGCATCCAAACAGTACCATTCGCCAATTTTTTGTTCTTCAAGTTTAAGTGAACAACGGGCCCCATTGTTAATCCTTTAAAGGAAATTATTTGTAAATTTCGACAAGTAGAACAATGAATGGAACAGGTAGACTGTTGAAATCATTGTATATATTGCTTCTATATAATCTACGAAACAAATATGCAAAGCATCCAAACAGTACAATTCGCCAAATTTTTCTTCTTCAAGGTTAAGTGAACTACGAGCCCCATTGTTAATCCTTTAAAGGAAATTATTTGTAACTTGCGACAAGTAGAACAATGAATGGAACAGGTAGACGGTTGAAATCAATGTATATATTGCTCCTATATAGTCTAAGAAACATATATGCAAAGCATCCAATCAGTACCATTTATCAATTTTTTGTTCTTCAAGTTTTAGTGAACAACGAGCCCCATTGTTAATCCTTTAAATGAAATTATTGAAATCTTTGTATATATTGCTTCCATATAGTCTAAGAAACTTGTACGCAAATCATCCAAACAGTACCATTCGCCAATTTTTTGTTCTTCAAGTTTAAGTGAACAATGAGCCCCAATGGTTAATCCTTTATCGGAAATTATTTGTAATTTTCGACGAGTAAAACAATGAATGGAACAGGTAGACGGTTGAAATCTTTGTATATATTGCTTCTATATAGTCTAAGAAACATATATGCAAAGCATCCAAACAGTACAATTCGCCAATTTTTTGTTCTTCAAGTTTAAGTGAACAATGAGCCCCAATGGTTAATCCCTTAACGGAAATTATTTGTAACTTTCGACAAGTAGAACAATGAATGGAACAGGTACACGGTTGAAATCTTTGTATATATTGCTTCTATATAATCTAAGAAACATATATGCAAAGCATCCAAACAGTACCATCCGCCAATTTTTTGTTCATCAAGTTTAAGTGAACAACGAGCCCCATTGATAATCATGAAACGGAATTTATTTGTAAGTTTGTACAAGTTGAACAATGAATAGAACAGGTAGACTGTTGAAATCTTTGTATATGTTGCTTCTATATAGTCTAAGAAACATATATGCAAAGCATCCAAACAGTACCAATCGCCAATTTTTTGTTCTTCAAGTGTAAGTGAACAATGAGCCCCAATGGTTAATCCTTTATCGGAAATTAATTGTAATTTTCGACAAGTAGAACAATGAATGGAACAGGTAGACGGTTGAAATCTTTGTATATATTGCTACTATATAATCTAAGAAACATATATGCAATTCATCCAAACAGTACCATTCGCCAATTTTTTGTTCTTCAAGTTTAAGTGTACAACGAGCCCCATTGATAATCATGAAACGGAAATTATTTGTAACTTTCTACAAGTAGAACAATGAATAGAACGGGTAGACGGTTGAAATCTTTGTATATGTTGCTTCTATATAGTCTAAGAAACATATATGCAAAGCATCCAAACAGTACCATTCATCAATTTTTTGTTCTTCAAGTTTTAGTGAACAACGAGCCCCATTGTTAATCCTTTAAAGGAAATTATTTGTAAATTTCGACAAGTAGAAAAATGATTGGAACACGTAGACGGTTGAAATCTTTGTATATATTACTTCCATATAGTCTAAGAAACATGTACGCAAAGCATCCAAACAGTACCATTCGCCAATTTTTTGTTCTTCAAGTTTAAGTGAACAATGAGCCCCAATGGTTAATCCTTTATCGGAAATTATTTGTAACTTTCTACAAGTAGAACAATGAATGGAACAGGTAGACGGTTGAAATCCTTGTATATATTGCGTCTATATAGTCTAAGAAACATATATGCAAAGCATCCAAACAGTACAGTTCGCCAATTTATTGTTCTTCAAGTTTAAGTGAACAACGAGCCCCATTGGTAATCCTTTAAAGGAAATTATTAGTAAATTTCGACAAGTAGAACAATGAATGGAACAGGTAGACGGTTGAAATCTTTGTATATATTGCTTCTATATAATCTAAGAAACATATATGCAAAGCATCCAAACAGTACCATTCGCCAATTTTTTGTTCTTCAAGTTTAAGTGAACTACGAGCCCCATTGTTAATCCTTTAAAGGAAATTATTTGTAAATTTCGACAAGTAGAACATTGAATGGAACAGGCAGACGGTTGAAATCTTTGTATATATTGCTTCTATATAGTATAAGAAACATATATGCATAGCATCCAAACAGTACAATTCGCCAATTTTTTGTTCTTCAAGTTTAAGTGAACTACGAGCCCCATTGTTAATCCTTTATCGGAAATTATTTGTAACTTTCGACAAGTAGAACAATGAATGGAACAGGTAGACGGTTGAAGTCTTTGTATATATTGCTTCTATATAGTCTAAGAAACATATATGCAAAGCATCCAAACAGTACCATTCGCCAATTTTATGTTCTTCAAGTTTAAGTGAACTACGAGCCCCATTGTTAATCCTTTAAAGGAAATTATTTGTAAATTTCGACAAGTAGAACAATGAATGGATCATGTAGACGGTTGAAATCATTGTATATATTGCTTCTATATAGTCTACGAAACAAATATGCAAAGCATCCAAACAGTACAATTCGCCAAATTTTTGTTCTTCAAGTTTAAGTGAACTACGAGCCCCATTGTTAATCCTTTAAAGGAAATTATTTGTAACTTGCGACAAGTAGAACAATGAATGGAACAGGTAGACGGTTGAAATCAATGTATATATTGCTTCTATATAGTCTAAGAAACATATATGCAAAGCATCCAAACAGTACCATTCATCAATTTTTTGTTCTTCAAGTTTTAGTGAACAACGAGCCCCATTGTTAATCCTTTAAAGGAAATTATTTGTAAATTTCGACAAGTAGAACAATGAATGGAACAGGTAGACGGTTGAAATCTTTGTATATATTGCTTCCATATAGTCTAAGAAACTTGTACGCAAAGCATCCAAACAGTACCATTCGCCAATTTTTTGTTCTTCAAGTTTAAGTGAACAATGAGCCCCAATGGTTAATCCTTTATCGGAAATTATTTGTAATTTTCGACAAGTAAAACAATGAATGGTACAGGTAGACGGTTGAAATCTTTGTATATATTGCTTCTATATAGTCTAAGAAACATATATGCAAAGCATCCAAACAGTACAATTCGCCAATTTCTTGTTCTTCAAGTTTAAGTAAACTACGATCCCCATTGTTAATCCCTTAAAGGAAATTATTTGTAACTTTCGACAAGTAGAACAATGAATGGAACAGGTAGACGGTTGAAATCATTGTATATATTGCTTCTATATAATCTAAGAAACATATATGCAAAGCATCCAAACAGTACCATTCGCCAATTTTTTGTTCTTCAAGTTTAAGTGAACAATGAGCCCCAATGGTTAATCCGTTATAGGAAATTATTTGTAACTTTCGACAAGTAGAACAATGAATGGAACAGGTAGACGGTTGAAATCTTTATATATATTGCTTCTATATAGTCTAAGAAACATATATGCAAACCATCCAAACAGTACCATTCGCCAATTTTTTGTTCTTCAAGTTTAAGTGAACTACGAGCCCCATTGTTAATACTTTAAAGGAAATTATTTGTAAATTTCGACAAGTAGAACAATGAATGGAACAGGTAGACGGTTGAAATCATTGTATATATTGCTTCTATATAATCTAAGAAACATATATGCAAAGAATCCAAACAGTACCATACGCCAATTTTTTGGTCTTCAAGTTTAAGTGAACAACGAGCCCCATTGATAATCATGAAACGGAAATTATTTGTAACATTCTACAAGTAGAACAATGAATAGTACAGGTAAACAGGTGAAGTCTTTCTATATGTTGCTTGTATATAGTCTAAGAAACATAAATGCAAAGCATCCAAACAGTACAATTCGCCAATTTCTTGTTCTTCAAGTTTAAGTGAACTACGAGCCCCATTGTTAATCCTTTATCGGAAATTATTTGTAATTTGCGACAAGTAGAACAATGAATGGAACAGGTAGACGGTTGAAATCTTTGTATATATTGCTTCTATATAGTCTAAGAAACATATGTGCAAAGCATCCAAACAGTACAATTCGCCAATTTCTTGTTCTTCAAGTTTAAGTAAACTACGATCCCCATTGTTAATCCCTTAAAGGAAATTATTTGTAACTTTCGACAAGTAGAACAATGAATGGAACAGGTAGACGGTTGAAATCATTGTATATATTGCTTCTATATAGTCTAAGAAACATATCTGCAAATCATCCAAACAGTAAAATTCGCCAATTATTTGATCTTCAAGTTTAAGTGAACAATGAGCCCCAATGGTTAATCCTTTATCGGAAATTTTTTGTAATTCTCGACAAGTAGAACAATGAATGGAACAGGTAGACGGCTGAAATCTTTGTTTATATTGCTTCTATATAATCTAAGTAACATATATGCAAAGCATCTAAACAGTAACAATCGCCAATTTTTTGATCTTCAAGTTTAAGTGAACAGCGAGCCCCATTGATAATCATGAAATGGAAATTATTTGTAACTTTCTACAAGTAGAACAATAAATAGTACAGGTAGACGGGTGAAATCTTTCTATATATTGCTTCTAAATAGTCTAAGAAACATATATGCAAAGCATCCAAACAGTACAATTCGCCAATTTTCTGTTCTTCAAGTTTAAGTGAACAATGAGCCCCAATGGTTAATCCCTTAACGGAAATTATTTGTAACTTTCGACAATTAGAACAATGAATGGAACAGGTAGACGGTTGAAATCTTTGTATATATTGCTTCTATATAATCTAAGAAACATATATGCAAAGCATCCAAACAGTACAATTCGCCAATTATTTCATCTTCATGTTTAAATGAACTACGAGCCCCATTGTTAATACTTTAACGGAAATTATTTGTAACTTCCGACAAGTAGAACAATGAATGGAACAGGTAGACGGTTGAAATCTTTGTATATATTGCTTCTATATAGTCTAAGAAACATATATGCAAAGCATCCAAACAGTACAATTCGCCAATTTCTTGTTCTTCAAGTTTAAGTAAACTACGATCCCCATTGTTAATCCCTTAAAGGAAATTATTTGTAACTTTCGACAATTAGAACAATGAATGGAACAGGTAGACGGTTGAAATCTTTGTATATGTTGCTTCTATATAATCTAAGAAACATATATGCAAAGCATCCAAACAGTACAATTCGCCAATTATTTCATCTTCATGTTTAAGTGAACTACGAGCCCCATTGTTAATACTTTAACGGAAATTATTTGTAACTTCCGACAAGTAGAACAATGAATGGAACAGGTCGACGGTTGAAATCTTTGTATATATTGCTTCTATATAGTCTAAGAAACATATAT
Organism: Cerceris ruficornis; assembly: GCA_963989415.1. NCBI lineage: Eukaryota > Metazoa > Arthropoda > Insecta > Hymenoptera > Crabronidae > Cerceris > Cerceris ruficornis. The sequence continues at coordinate 884,053 of CAXDIW010000460.1, forward strand.
GCAAAGCATCCAAACAGTACAATTCGCCAATTTCTTGTTCTTCAAGTTTAAGTAAACTACGATCCCCATTGTTAATCCCTTAAAGGAAATTATTTGTAACTTTCGACAAGTAGAACAATGAATGGAACAGGTAGACGGTTGAAATCTTTGTATATATTGCTTCTATATAATCTAAGAAACATATATGCAAAGCATCCAAACAGTACCATTCGCCAATTTTTTGTTCTTCAAGTTTAAGTGAACTACGAGCCCCATTGTTAATCCTTTATCGGAAATTATTTGTAACTTTCGACAAGTAGAACAATGAATGGAACAGGTAGACGGTTGAAATCTTTGTATATATTGCTTCTATATAGTCTAAGAAACATATATGCAAAGCATCCAAACAGTACCATTCGCCAATTTTATGTTCTTCAAGTTTTAGTGAACTACGAGCCCCATTGTTAATCCTTTAAAGGAAATTATTTGTAAATTTCGACAAGTAGAACAATGAATGGAACAGGTAGACGGTTGAAATCATTGTATATATTGCTTCTATATAATCTAAGAAACATATATGCAAAGCATCCAAACAGTACAATTCGCCAATTATTTCATCTTCATGTTTAAGTGAACTACGAGCCCCATTGTTAATCCTTTAAAGGAAATTCTTTGTAACTTGCGACAAGTAGAACAATGAATGGAACAGGTAGACGGTTGAAATCAATGTATATATTGCTTCTATATAGTCTAAGAAACATATAAGCAAAGCATCCAAACAGTACCATTCATCAATTTTTTGTTCTTCAAGTTTTAGTGAACAACGAGCCCCATTGTTAATCCTTTAAAGGAAATTATTTGTAAATTTCGACAAGTAGAACAATGAATGGAACAGGTAGACGGTTGAAATCTTTGTATATATTGCTTCCATATAGTCTAAGAAACTTGTACGCAAAGCATCCAAACAGTACCATTCGCCAATTTTTTGTTCTTCAAGTTTAAGTGAACAATGAGCCCCAATGGTTAATCCTTTATCGGAAATTATTTGTAATTTTCAACAAGTAAAACAATGAATGGTACAGGTAGACGGTTGAAATCTTTGTATATATTGCTTCTATATAGTCTAAGAAACATATATGCAAAGCATCCAAACAGTACAATTCGCCAATTTCTTGTTCTTCAAGTTTAAGTAAACTACGATCCCCATTGTTAATCCCTTAAAGGAAATTATTTGTAACTTTCGACAAGTAGAACAATGAATGGAACAGGTAGACGGTTGAAATCATTGTATATATTGCTTCTATATAATCTAAGAAACATATATGCAAAGCATCCAAACAGTACCATTCGCCAATTTTTTGTTCTTCAAGTTTAAGTGAACAATGAGCCCCAATGGTTAATCCGTTATAGGAAATTATTTGTAACTTTCGACAAGTAGAACAATGAATGGAACAGGTAGACGGTTGAAATCTTTGTATATATTGCTTCTATATAGTCTAAGAAACATATATGCAAAGCATCCAAACAGTACCATTCGCCAATTTTTTGTTCTTCAAGTTTAAGTGAACTACGAGCCCCATTGTTAATACTTTAAAGGAAATTATTTGTAAATTTCGACAAGTAGAACAATGAATGGAACAGGTAGACGGTTGAAATCATTGTATATATTGCTTCTATATAATCTAAGAAACATATATGCAAAGAATCCAAACAGTACCATACGCCAATTTTTTGGTCTTCAAGTTTAAGTGAACAACGAGCCCCATTGATAATCATGAAACGGAAATTATTTGTAACATTCTACAAGTAGAACAATGAATAGTACAGGTAAACGGGTGAAGTCTTTCTATATGTTGCTTGTATATAGTCTAAGAAACATAAATGCAAAGCATCCAAACAGTACAATTCGCCAATTTCTTGTTCTTCAAGTTTAAGTGAACTACGAGCCCCATTGTTAATCCTTTATCGGAAATTATTTGTAATTTGCGACAAGTAGAACAATGAATGGAACAGGTAGACGGTTGAAATCTTTGTATATATTGCTTCTATATAGTCTAAGAAACATATGTGCAAAGCATCCAAACAGTACAATTCGCCAATTTCTTGTTCTTCAAGTTTAAGTAAACTACGATCCCCATTGTTAATCCCTTAAAGGAAATTATTTGTAACTTTCGACAAGTAGAACAATGAATGGAACAGGTAGACGGTTGAAATCATTGTATATATTGCTTCTATATAGTCTAAGAAACATATCTGCAAATCATCCAAACAGTAAAATTCGCCAATTATTTGATCTTCAAGTTTAAGTGAACAATGAGCCCCAATGGTTAATCCTTTATCGGAAATTTTTTGTAATTCTCGACAAGTAGAACAATGAATGGAACAGGTAGACGGTTGAAATCTTTGTTTATATTGCTTCTATATAATCTAAGTAACATATATGCAAAGCATCTAAACAGTAACAATCGCCAATTTTTTGATCTTCAAGTTTAAGTGAACAGCGAGCCCCATTGATAATCATGAAATGGAAATTATTTGTAACTTTCTACAAGTAGAACAATAAATAGTACAGGTAGACGGTTGAAATCTTTGTATATGTTGCTTCTATATAGTCTAAGAAACATATATGCAAAGCATCCAAACAGTACCATTCGCCAATTTTTTGTTCTTCAAGTTTAAGTAAACTACGATAGCCATTGTTAATCCCTTAACGGAAATTATTTGTAACTTTCGACAAGTAGAACAATGAATGGAACAGGTAGACGGTTGAAATCATTGTATATATTGCTTCTATATAGTCTAAGAAACATATATGCAAAGCATCCAATTAGTACAATTCGACAATTTTTTGTTCTTCAAGTTTAAGTGAACAATGAGCCCCAATGGTTAATCCTTTATCGGAAATTATTTGTAATTTTCGGCAAGTAGAACAATGAATGGAACAGGTAGACGGTTGAAATCTTTAGATATATTGCTTCTATATAATCTAAGAAACATATATGCAAAGCATCCAAACAGTACCATTCGCCAATTTTTTGTTCTTCAAGTGTAAGTGAACAATGAGCCCCAATGGTTAATCCGTTATCGGTAATTATTTGTAACTTTCGACAAGTAGAACAATGAATGGAACAGGTAGACGGTTGAAATCTTTGTATATATTGCTTCTATATATTCTAAGAAACATATATGCAAAGCATCCAAACAGTACCATTCGTCAATTTTTTGTTCTTCAAGTTTAAGTGAACTACGAGCCCCATTGTTAATCCTTTAAAGGAAATTATTTGTAAATTTCGACAAGTAGAACAATGAATGGAACAGGTAGACTGTTGAAATCATTGTATATATTGCTACTATATAGTCTAAGAAACATATATGCAAAGCATCCGAACAGTACAATTCGCCAATTTTTTGTTCTTCAAGTTTAAGTGAACAATCAGCCCCAATGGTTAATACTTTATCGGAAATTATTTGTAATTTTCGACAAGTAGAACAATGAATGGTACAGGTAGACGGGTGAAATCTTTCTATATATTTCTTCTAAATAGTCTTAGAAACATATATGCAAAGCATCCAAGCAGTACAATTCGCAAATTTTTTGTTCTTCAAGTTTAAGTGAACTACGAGCCCCATTGATAATCATGAAACGGAAATTATTTCTAACTTTCGACAAGAAGAACAATGAATAGAACAGGTAGACGGTTGAAATCTTTGTATATATTGCTTCTATATAGTCTAAGAAACATATATGCAAAGCATCCAAACAGTACCATTCGCCAATTTTTTGTTCTTCAAGTTTAAGTGAACTACGAGCCCCATTGTTAATCCTTTATCGGAAATTGTTTGTAACTTTCGACAAGTAGAACAATGAATGGAACAGGTAGACGGTTGAAATCTTTGTATATATTGCTTCTATATAGTCTAAGCAACATATATGCAAAGCATCCAAACAGTACCATTCGCCAATTTTTTGTTCTTCAAGTTTAAGTGAACTACGAGCCCCATTGTTAATCCTTTAAAGGAAATTATTTGTAAATTTCGACAAGTAGAACAATGAATGGATCATGTAGACGGTTGAAATCATTGTATATATTGCTTCTATATAGTCTACGAAACAAACATGCAAAGCATCCAAACAGTACAATTCGCCAAATTTTTGTTCTTCAAGTTTAAGTGAACAGCGAGCCCCATTGATAATCATGAAATGGAAATTATTTGTAATATTCTACAAGTAGAACAATGAATAGAACAGGTAGACGGTAGAAATCTTTGTATAAGTTGCTTCTATATAGTCTAAGAAACCTATATGCAAAGCATCTAAACAGTAAAATTCGCCAATTTTTTGATCTTCAAGTTTAAGTGAACAGCGAGCCCCATTGATAATCATGAAATGGAAATTATTTGTAACATTCTACAAGTAGAACAATGAATAGAACAAGTAGACGGTAGAAATCTTTGTATAAGTTGCTTCTATATAGTCTAAGAAACCTATATGCAAAGCATCTAAACAGTAACATTCGCCAATTTTTTGATCTTCAAGTTTAAGTGAACAGCGAGACCCATTGATAATCATGAAATGGAAATTATTTGTAGCTTTCTACAAGTAGAACAATGAATAGAACAGGTAGACGGTAGAAATCTTTGTATAAGTTGCTTCTATATAGTCTAAGAAACCTATATGCAAAGCATCTAAACAGTAACATTCGCCAATTTTTTGATCTTCAAGTTTAAGTGAACAGCGAGCCCCATTGATAATCATGAAATGGAAATTATTTGTAGCTTTCTACAAGTAGAACAATGAATAGTACAGGTAGACGGGTGAAATCTTTCTATATATTGCTTCTATATAATCTAAGAAACATATATGCAAAGCATCCAAACAGTACAATTCGCCAATTATTTCATCTTCATGTTTAAGTGAACTACGAGCCCCATTGTTAATCCTTTAAAGGAAATTATTTGTAAATTTCGACAAGTAGAACAATGAATGGATCATGTAGACGGTTGAAATCATTGTATATATTGCTTCTATATAGTCTACGAAACAAATATGCAAAGCATCCAAACAGTACAATTCGCCAAATTTTTGTTCTTCAAGTTTAAGTGAACAGAGAGCCCCATTGATAATCATGAAATGGAAATTATTTGTAACATTCTACAAGTAGAACAATGAATAGAACAGGTAGACGGTAGAAATCTTTGTATAAGTTACTTCTATATAGTCTAAGAAACCTATATGCAAAGCATCTAAACAGTAACATTCGCCAATTTTTTGATCTTCAAGTTTAAGTGAACAATCAGCCCCAATGGTTAATCCTTTATCGGAAATTATTTGTAAATTTCGACAAGTAGAACAATGAATGGAACAGGTAGACGGTTGAAATCATTGTATATATTGCTTCTATATAGTCTAAGAAACATATATGCAAAGCATCCAAACAGTACCATTCGCCAATTTTTTGTTCTTCAAGTTTAAGGAGACTACGAGCCCCATTGTTAATCCTTTAAAGGAAATTTTTTGTAAATTTCGGCAATTAGAACAATGAATGGAATAGGTAGACGGTTGAAATCATTGCATATATTGCTTCTATATAGTCTAAGAAACATATATGCAAAGCATCCAAACAGTACCATTCGCCAATTTTTTGTTCTTCAAGTTTAAGTGAACAATGAGCCCCAATGGTTAATCCTTTATCGGAAATTATTTGTAATTTTCGACAAGTAGAACAATGAATGGAACAGGTAGACGGTTGAAATCTTTGTATATATTGCTTCTATATAGTCTAAGAAACATATATGCAAAGCATCCAACCAGTACAATTCGCCAATTTCTTGTTCTTCAAGTTTAAGTAAACTACGATCTCCATTGTTAATCCCTTAAAGGAAATTATTTGTAACTTTCGACAAGTAGAACAATGAATGGAACAGGTAGACGGTTGAAATCATTGTATATATTGCTTCTATATAGTCTAAGAAACATATATGCAAAGCATCCAAACAGTACCATTCGCCAATTTTTTGTTCTTCAAGTTTAAGTGAACAACGAGCCCCATTGATAATCATGAAACGGAAATTATTTGTAACTTTCTACAAGTAGAACAATGAATGGAACAGGTAGACGGTTGAAATCCTTGTATATATTGCGTCTATATAGTCTAAGAAACATATATGCAAAGCATCCAAACAGTACAGTTCGCCAATTTATTGTTCTTCAAGTTTAAGTGAACAACGAGCCCCATTGGTAATCCTTTAAAGGAAATTATTAGTAAATTTCGACAAGTAGAACAATGAATGGAACAGGTAGACGGTTGAAATCTTTGTATATATTGCTTCTATATAATCTAAGAAACATATATGCAAAGCATCCAAACAGTACCATTCGCCAATTTTTTGTTCTTCAAGTTTAAGTGAACAACGGGCCCCATTGTTAATCCTTTAAAGGAAATTATTTGTAAATTTCGACAAGTAGAACAATGAATGGAACAGGTAGACTGTTGAAATCATTGTATATATTGCTTCTATATAATCTACGAAACAAATATGCAAAGCATCCAAACAGTACAATTCGCCAAATTTTTCTTCTTCAAGGTTAAGTGAACTACGAGCCCCATTGTTAATCCTTTAAAGGAAATTATTTGTAACTTGCGACAAGTAGAACAATGAATGGAACAGGTAGACGGTTGAAATCAATGTATATATTGCTTCTATATAGTCTAAGAAACATATATGCAAAGCATCCAATCAGTACCATTTATCAATTTTTTGTTCTTCAAGTTTTAGTGAACAACGAGCCCCATTGTTAATCCTTTAAATGAAATTATTGAAATCTTTGTATATATTGCTTCCATATAGTCTAAGAAACTTGTACGCAAATCATCCAAACAGTACCATTCGCCAATTTTTTGTTCTTCAAGTTTAAGTGAACAATGAGCCCCAATGGTTAATCCTTTATCGGAAATTATTTGTAATTTTCGACGAGTAAAACAATGAATGGAACAGGTAGACGGTTGAAATCTTTGTATATATTGCTTCTATATAGTCTAAGAAACATATATGCAAAGCATCCAAACAGTACAATTCGCCAATTTTTTGTTCTTCAAGTTTAAGTGAACAATGAGCCCCAATGGTTAATCCCTTAACGGAAATTATTTGTAACTTTCGACAAGTAGAACAATGAATGGAACAGGTACACGGTTGAAATCTTTGTATATATTGCTTCTATATAATCTAAGAAACATATATGCAAAGCATCCAAACAGTACCATCCGCCAATTTTTTGTTCTTCAAGTTTAAGTGAACAACGAGCCCCATTGATAATCATGAAACGGAATTTATTTGTAAGTTTGTACAAGTTGAACAATGAATAGAACAGGTAGACTGTTGAAATCTTTGTATATGTTGCTTCTATATAGTCTAAGAAACATATATGCAAAGCATCCAAACAGTACCAATCGCCAATTTTTTGTTCTTCAAGTGTAAGTGAACAATGAGCCCCAATGGTTAATCCTTTATCGGAAATTAATTGTAATTTTCGACAAGTAGAACAATGAATGGAACAGGTAGACGGTTGAAATCTTTGTATATATTGCTACTATATAATCTAAGAAACATATATGCAATTCATCCAAACAGTACCATTCGCCAATTTTTTGTTCTTCAAGTTTAAGTGTACAACGAGCCCCATTGATAATCATGAAACGGAAATTATTTGTAACTTTCTACAAGTAGAACAATGAATAGAACGGGTAGACGGTTGAAATCTTTGTATATGTTGCTTCTATATAGTCTAAGAAACATATATGCAAAGCATCCAAACAGTACCATTCATCAATTTTTTGTTCTTCAAGTTTTAGTGAACAACGAGCCCCATTGTTAATCCTTTAAAGGAAATTATTTGTAAATTTCGACAAGTAGAAAAATGATTGGAACACGTAGACGGTTGAAATCTTTGTATATATTACTTCCATATAGTCTAAGAAACATGTACGCAAAGCATCCAAACAGTACCATTCGCCAATTTTTTGTTCTTCAAGTTTAAGTGAACAATGAGCCCCAATGGTTAATCCTTTATCGGAAATTATTTGTAACTTTCTACAAGTAGAACAATGAATGGAACAGGTAGACGGTTGAAATCCTTGTATATATTGCGTCTATATAGTCTAAGAAACATATATGCAAAGCATCCAAACAGTACAGTTCGCCAATTTATTGTTCTTCAAGTTTAAGTGAACAACGAGCCCCATTGGTAATCCTTTAAAGGAAATTATTAGTAAATTTCGACAAGTAGAACAATGAATGGAACAGGTAGACGGTTGAAATCTTTGTATATATTGCTTCTATATAATCTAAGAAACATATATGCAAAGCATCCAAACAGTACCATTCGCCAATTTTTTGTTCTTCAAGTTTAAGTGAACTACGAGCCCCATTGTTAATCCTTTAAAGGAAATTATTTGTAAATTTCGACAAGTAGAACATTGAATGGAACAGGCAGACGGTTGAAATCTTTGTATATATTGCTTCTATATAGTATAAGAAACATATATGCATAGCATCCAAACAGTACAATTCGCCAATTTTTTGTTCTTCAAGTTTAAGTGAACTACGAGCCCCATTGTTAATCCTTTATCGGAAATTATTTGTAACTTTCGACAAGTAGAACAATGAATGGAACAGGTAGACGGTTGAAATCTTTGTATATATTGCTTCTATATAGTCTAAGAAACATATATGCAAAGCATCCAAACAGTACCATTCGCCAATTTTATGTTCTTCAAGTTTAAGTGAACTACGAGCCCCATTGTTAATCCTTTAAAGGAAATTATTTGTAAATTTCGACAAGTAGAACAATGAATGGATCATGTAGACGGTTGAAATCATTGTATATATTGCTTCTATATAGTCTACGAAACAAATATGCAAAGCATCCAAACAGTACAATTCGCCAAATTTTTGTTCTTCAAGTTTAAGTGAACTACGAGCCCCATTGTTAATCCTTTAAAGGAAATTATTTGTAACTTGCGACAAGTAGAACAATGAATGGAACAGGTAGACGGTTGAAATCAATGTATATATTGCTTCTATATAGTCTAAGAAACATATATGCAAAGCATCCAAACAGTACCATTCATCAATTTTTTGTTCTTCAAGTTTTAGTGAACAACGAGCCCCATTGTTAATCCTTTAAAGGAAATTATTTGTAAATTTCGACAAGTAGAACAATGAATGGAACAGGTAGACGGTTGAAATCTTTGTATATATTGCTTCCATATAGTCTAAGAAACTTGTACGCAAAGCATCCAAACAGTACCATTCGCCAATTTTTTGTTCTTCAAGTTTAAGTGAACAATGAGCCCCAATGGTTAATCCTTTATCGGAAATTATTTGTAATTTTCGACAAGTAAAACAATGAATGGTACAGGTAGACGGTTGAAATCTTTGTATATATTGCTTCTATATAGTCTAAGAAACATATATGCAAAGCATCCAAACAGTACAATTCGCCAATTTCTTGTTCTTCAAGTTTAAGTAAACTACGATCCCCATTGTTAATCCCTTAAAGGAAATTATTTGTAACTTTCGACAAGTAGAACAATGAATGGAACAGGTAGACGGTTGAAATCATTGTATATATTGCTTCTATATAATCTAAGAAACATATATGCAAAGCATCCAAACAGTACCATTCGCCAATTTTTTGTTCTTCAAGTTTAAGTGAACAATGAGCCCCAATGGTTAATCCGTTATAGGAAATTATTTGTAACTTTCGACAAGTAGAACAATGAATGGAACAGGTAGACGGTTGAAATCTTTATATATATTGCTTCTATATAGTCTAAGAAACATATATGCAAAGCATCCAAACAGTACCATTCGCCAATTTTTTGTTCTTCAAGTTTAAGTGAACTACGAGCCCCATTGTTAATACTTTAAAGGAAATTATTTGTAAATTTCGACAAGTAGAACAATGAATGGAACAGGTAGACGGTTGAAATCATTGTATATATTGCTTCTATATAATCTAAGAAACATATATGCAAAGAATCCAAACAGTACCATACGCCAATTTTTTGGTCTTCAAGTTTAAGTGAACAACGAGCCCCATTGATAATCATGAAACGGAAATTATTTGTAACATTCTACAAGTAGAACAATGAATAGTACAGGTAAACAGGTGAAGTCTTTCTATATGTTGCTTGTATATAGTCTAAGAAACATAAATGCAAAGCATCCAAACAGTACAATTCGCCAATTTCTTGTTCTTCAAGTTTAAGTGAACTACGAGCCCCATTGTTAATCCTTTATCGGAAATTATTTGTAATTTGCGACAAGTAGAACAATGAATGGAACAGGTAGACGGTTGAAATCTTTGTATATATTGCTTCTATATAGTCTAAGAAACATATGTGCAAAGCATCCAAACAGTACAATTCGCCAATTTCTTGTTCTTCAAGTTTAAGTAAACTACGATCCCCATTGTTAATCCCTTAAAGGAAATTATTTGTAACTTTCGACAAGTAGAACAATGAATGGAACAGGTAGACGGTTGAAATCATTGTATATATTGCTTCTATATAGTCTAAGAAACATATCTGCAAATCATCCAAACAGTAAAATTCGCCAATTATTTGATCTTCAAGTTTAAGTGAACAATGAGCCCCAATGGTTAATCCTTTATCGGAAATTTTTTGTAATTCTCGACAAGTAGAACAATGAATGGAACAGGTAGACGGCTGAAATCTTTGTTTATATTGCTTCTATATAATCTAAGTAACATATATGCAAAGCATCTAAACAGTAACAATCGCCAATTTTTTGATCTTCAAGTTTAAGTGAACAGCGAGCCCCATTGATAATCATGAAATGGAAATTATTTGTAACTTTCTACAAGTAGAACAATAAATAGTACAGGTAGACGGGTGAAATCTTTCTATATATTGCTTCTAAATAGTCTAAGAAACATATATGCAAAGCATCCAAACAGTACAATTCGCCAATTTTCTGTTCTTCAAGTTTAAGTGAACAATGAGCCCCAATGGTTAATCCCTTAACGGAAATTATTTGTAACTTTCGACAATTAGAACAATGAATGGAACAGGTAGACGGTTGAAATCTTTGTATATATTGCTTCTATATAATCTAAGAAACATATATGCAAAGCATCCAAACAGTACAATTCGCCAATTATTTCATCTTCATGTTTAAGTGAACTACGAGCCCCATTGTTAATACTTTAACGGAAATTATTTGTAACTTCCGACAAGTAGAACAATGAATGGAACAGGTAGACGGTTGAAATCTTTGTATATATTGCTTCTATATAGTCTAAGAAACATATATGCAAAGCATCCAAACAGTACAATTCGCCAATTTCTTGTTCTTCAAGTTTAAGTAAACTACGATCCCCATTGTTAATCCCTTAAAGGAAATTATTTGTAACTTTCGACAATTAGAACAATGAATGGAACAGGTAGACGGTTGAAATCTTTGTATATATTGCTTCTATATAATCTAAGAAACATATATGCAAAGCATCCAAACAGTACAATTCGCCAATTATTTCATCTTCATGTTTAAGTGAACTACGAGCCCCATTGTTAATACTTTAACGGAAATTATTTGTAACTTCCGACAAGTAGAACAATGAATGGAACAGGTCGACGGTTGAAATCTTTGTATATATTGCTTCTATATAGTCTAAGAAACATATATGCAAAGCATCCAAACAGTACAATTCGCCAATTTCTTGTTCTTCAAGTTTAAGTAAACTACGATCCCCATTGTTAATCCCTTAAAGGAAATTATTTGTAACTTTCGACAAGTAGAACAATGAATGGAACAGGTAGACGGTTGAAATCTTTGTATATATTGCTTCTATATAATCTAAGAAACATATATGCAAAGCATCCAAACAGTACCATTCGCCAATTTTTTGTTCTTCAAGTTTAAGTGAACAACGAGCCCCATTGATAATCATGAAACGGAATTTATTTGTAACTTTCTACAAGTAGAACAATGAATAGAACAGGTAGACGGTTGAAATCATTGTATATATTGCTTCTATATAATCTAAGAAACATATATGCAAAGCATCCAAACAGTACCAATCGCCAATTTTTTGTTCTTCAAGTTTAAGTGAACAATGAGCCCCAATGGTTAATCCGTTATCGGAAATTATTTGTAACTTTCGACAAGTAGAACAATGAATGGAACAGGTAGACGGTTGAAATCTTTGTATATATTGCTTCTATATAATCTAAGAAACATATATGCAAAGCATCCAAACAGTACCATTCGCCAATTTTTTGTTCTTCAAGTTTAAGTGAACTACGAGCCCCATTGTTAATCCTTTAAAGGAAATTATTTGTAAATTTCGACAAGTAGAACATTGAATGGAACAGGTAGACGGTTGAAATCTTTGTATATATTGCTTCTATATAGTATAAGAAACATATATGCATAGCATCCAAACAGTACAATTCGCCAATTTTTTGTTCTTCAAGTTTAAGTGAACTACGAGCCCCATTGTTAATCCTTTATCGGAAATTATTTGTAACTTTCGACAAGTAGAACAATGAATGGAACAGGTAGACGGTTGAAATCTTTGTATATATTGCTTCTATATAGTCTAAGAAACATATATGCAAAGCATCCAAACAGTACCATTCGCCAATTTTATGTTCTTCAAGTTTTAGTGAACTACGAGCCCCATTGTTAATCCTTTAAAGGAAATTATTTGTAAATTTCGACAAGTAGAACAATGAATGGAACAGGTAGACGGTTGAAATCATTGTATATATTGCTTCTATATAATGTAAGAAACATATATGCAAAGCATCCAAACAGTACAATTCGCCAATTATTTCATCTTCATGTTTAAGTGAACTACGAGCCCCATTGTTAATCCTTTAAAGGAAATTATTTGTAACTTGCGACAAGTAGAACAATGAATGGAACAGGTAGACGGTTGAAATCAATGTATATATTGCTTCTATATAGTCTAAGAAACATATAAGCAAAGCATCCAAACAGTACCATTCATCAATTTTTTGTTCTTCAAGTTTTAGTGAACAACGAGCCCCATTGTTAATCCTTTAAAGGAAATTATTTGTAAATTTCGACAAGTAGAACAATGAATGGAACAGGTAGACGGTTGAAATCTTTGTATATATTGCTTCCATATAGTCTAAGAAACTTGTACGCAAAGCATCCAAACAGTACCATTCGCCAATTTTTTGTTCTTCAAGTTTAAGTGAACAATGAGCCCCAATGGTTAATCCTTTATCGGAAATTATTTGTAATTTTCAACTAGTAAAACAATGAATGGTACAGGTAGACGGTTGAAATCTTTGTATATATTGCTTCTATATAGTCTAAGAAACATATATGCAAAGCATCCAAACAGTACAATTCGCCAATTTCTTGTTCTTCAAGTTTAAGTAAACTACGATCCCCATTGTTAATCCCTTAAAGGAAATTATTTGTAACTTTCGACAAGTAGAACAATGAATGGAACAGGTAGACGGTTGAAATCATTGTATATATTGCTTCTATATAATCTAAGAAACATATATGCAAAGCATCCAAACAGTACCATTCGCCAATTTTTTGTTCTTCAAGTTTAAGTGAACAATGAGCCCCAATGGTTAATCCGTTATAGGAAATTATTTGTAACTTTCGACAAGTAGAACAATGAATGGAACAGGTAGACGGTTGAAATCTTTGTATATATTGCTTCTATATAGTCTAAGAAACATATATGCAAAGCATCCAAACAGTACCATTCGCCAATTTTTTGTTCTTCAAGTTTAAGTGAACTACGAGCCCCATTGTTAATACTTTAAAGGAAATTATTTGTAAATTTCGACAAGTAGAACAATGAATGGAACAGGTAGACGGTTGAAATCATTGTATATATTGCTTCTATATAATCTAAGAAACATATATGCAAAGAATCCAAACAGTACCATACGCCAATTTTTTGGTCTTCAAGTTTAAGTGAACAACGAGCCCCATTGATAATCATGAAACGGAAATTATTTGTAACATTCTACAAGTAGAACAATGAATAGTACAGGTAAACGGGTGAAGTCTTTCTATATGTTGCTTGTATATAGTCTAAGAAACATAAATGCAAAGCATCCAAACAGTACAATTCGCCAATTTCTTGTTCTTCAAGTTTAAGTGAACTACGAGCCCCATTGTTAATCCTTTATCGGAAATTATTTGTAATTTGCGACAAGTAGAACAATGAATGGAACAGGTAGACGGTTGAAATCTTTGTATATATTGCTTCTATATAGTCTAAGAAACATATGTGCAAAGCATCCAAACAGTACAATTCGCCAATTTCTTGTTCTTCAAGTTTAAGTAAACTACGATCCCCATTGTTAATCCCTTAAAGGAAATTATTTGTAACTTTCGACAAGTAGAACAATGAATGGAACAGGTAGACGGTTGAAATCATTGTATATATTGCTTCTATATAGTCTAAGAAACATATCTGCAAATCATCCAAACAGTAAAATTCGCCAATTATTTGATCTTCAAGTTTAAGTGAACAATGAGCCCCAATGGTTAATCCTTTATCGGAAATTTTTTGTAATTCTCGACAAGTAGAACAATGAATGGAACAGGTAGACGGTTGAAATCTTTGTTTATATTGCTTCTATATAATCTAAGTAACATATATGCAAAGCATCTAAACAGTAACAATCGCCAATTTTTTGATCTTCAAGTTTAAGTGAACAGCGAGCCCCATTGATAATCATGAAATGGAAATTATTTGTAACTTTCTACAAGTAGAACAATGAATGGAACAGGTAGACGGTTGAAATCTTTAGATATATTGCTTCTATATAATCTAAGAAACATATATGCAAAGCATCCAAACAGTACCATTCGCCAATTTTTTGTTCTTCAAGTGTAAGTGAACAATGAGCCCCAATGGTTAATCCGTTATCGGTAATTATTTGTAACTTTCGACAAGTAGAACAATGAATGGAACAGGTAGACGGTTGAAATCTTTGTATATATTGCTTCTATATATTCTAAGAAACATATATGCAAAGCATCCAAACAGTACCATTCGTCAATTTTTTGTTCTTCAAGTTTAAGTGAACTACGAGCCCCATTGTTAATCCTTTAAAGGAAATTATTTGTAAATTTCGACAAGTAGAACAATGAATGGAACAGGTAGACTGTTGAAATCATTGTATATATTGCTACTATATAGTCTAAGAAACATATATGCAAAGCATCCGAACAGTACAATTCGCCAATTTTTTGTTCTTCAAGTTTAAGTGAACAATCAGCCCCAATGGTTAATACTTTATCGGAAATTATTTGTAATTTTCGACAAGTAGAACAATGAATGGTACAGGTAGACGGGTGAAATCTTTCTATATATTTCTTCTAAATAGTCTTAGAAACATATATGCAAAGCATCCAAGCAGTACAATTCGCAAATTTTTTGTTCTTCAAGTTTAAGTGAACTACGAGCCCCATTGATAATCATGAAACGGAAATTATTTCTAACTTTCGACAAGAAGAACAATGAATAGAACAGGTAGACGGTTGAAATCTTTGTATATATTGCTTCTATATAGTCTAAGAAACATATATGCAAAGCATCCAAACAGTACCATTCGCCAATTTTTTGTTCTTCAAGTTTAAGTGAACTACGAGCCCCATTGTTAATCCTTTATCGGAAATTATTTGTAACTTTCGACAAGTAGAACAATGAATGGAACAGGTAGACGGTTGAAATCTTTGTATATATTGCTTCTATATAGTCTAAGCAACATATATGCAAAGCATCCAAACAGTACCATTCGCCAATTTTTTGTTCTTCAAGTTTAAGTGAACTACGAGCCCCATTGTTAATCCTTTAAAGGAAATTATTTGTAAATTTCGACAAGTAGAACAATGAATGGATCATGTAGACGGTTGAAATCATTGTATATATTGCTTCTATATAGTCTACGAAACAAACATGCAAAGCATCCAAACAGTACAATTCGCCAAATTTTTGTTCTTCAAGTTTAAGTGAACAGCGAGCCCCATTGATAATCATGAAATGGAAATTATTTGTAATATTCTACAAGTAGAACAATGAATAGAACAGGTAGACGGTAGAAATCTTTGTATAAGTTGCTTCTATATAGTCTAAGAAACCTATATGCAAAGCATCTAAACAGTAAAATTCGCCAATTTTTTGATCTTCAAGTTTAAGTGAACAGCGAGCCCCATTGATAATCATGAAATGGAAATTATTTGTAACATTCTACAAGTAGAACAATGAATAGAACAAGTAGACGGTAGAAATCTTTGTATAAGTTGCTTCTATATAGTCTAAGAAACCTATATGCAAAGCATCTAAACAGTAACATTCGCCAATTTTTTGATCTTCAAGTTTAAGTGAACAGCGAGACCCATTGATAATCATGAAATGGAAATTATTTGTAGCTTTCTACAAGTAGAACAATGAATAGAACAGGTAGACGGTAGAAATCTTTGTATAAGTTGCTTCTATATAGTCTAAGAAACCTATATGCAAAGCATCTAAACAGTAACATTCGCCAATTTTTTGATCTTCAAGTTTAAGTGAACAGCGAGCCCCATTGATAATCATGAAATGGAAATTATTTGTAGCTTTCTACAAGTAGAACAATGAATAGTACAGGTAGACGGGTGAAATCTTTCTATATATTGCTTCTATATAATCTAAGAAACATATATGCAAAGCATCCAAACAGTACAATTCGCCAATTATTTCATCTTCATGTTTAAGTGAACTACGAGCCCCATTGTTAATCCTTTAAAGGAAATTATTTGTAAATTTCGACAAGTAGAACAATGAATGGATCATGTAGACGGTTGAAATCATTGTATATATTGCTTCTATATAGTCTACGAAACAAATATGCAAAGCATCCAAACAGTACAATTCGCCAAATTTTTGTTCTTCAAGTTTAAGTGAACAGAGAGCCCCATTGATAATCATGAAATGGAAATTATTTGTAACATTCTACAAGTAGAACAATGAATTGAACAGGTAGACGGTAGAAATCTTTGTATAAGTTACTTCTATATAGTCTAAGAAACCTATATGCAAAGCATCTAAACAGTATCATTCGCCAATTTTTTGATCTTCAAGTTTAAGTGAACAATCAGCCCCAATGGTTAATCCTTTATCGGAAATTATTTGTAAATTTCGACAAGTAGAACAATGAATGGAACAGGTAGACGGTTGAAATCATTGTATATATTGCTTCTATATAGTCTAAGAAACATATATGCAAAGCATCCAAACAGTACCATTCGCCAATTTTTTGTTCTTCAAGTTTAAGGAGACTACGAGCCCCATTGTTAATCCTTTAAAGGAAATTTTTTGTAAATTTCGGCAATTAGAACAATGAATGGAATAGGTAGACGGTTGAAATCATTGCATATATTGCTTCTATATAGTCTAAGAAACATATATGCAAAGCATCCAAACAGTACAATTCGCCAATTTCTTGTTTTTCAAGTTTAAGTAAACTACGATCCCCATTGTTAATCCCTTAACGGAAATTATTTGTATCTTTCGACAAGTAGAACAATGAATGGAACTGGTAGACGGTTGAAATCATTGTATATATTGCTTCTATATAGTCTAAGAAACATATATGCAAAGCATCCAAACAGTACAATTCGACAATTTTTTGTTCTTCAAGTTTAGTGAACAATGAGCCCCAATGGTTAATCCTTTATCGGAAATTATTTGTAATTTTCGACAAGTAGAACAATGAATGGAAAAGGTAGACGGTTGAAATCAATGTATATATTGCTTCTATATAGTCTAAGAAACATATATGCAAAGCATCCAAACAGTACCATTCGCCAATTTTTTGTTCTTCAAGTTTAAGTGAACTACGAGCCCCATTGTTAATCCTTTAAAGGAAATTATTTGTAATTTTCGACAAGCAGAACAATGAATGGAACAGGTAGACGGTTGAAATCTTTGTATATATTGCTTCTATATAATCTAAGAAACATATATGCAAAGCATTCAAACACTACCATTCGCCAATTTTTTGTTCTTCAAGTTTTTGTGAACAACGAGCCCCATTAATAATCATGAAATGGAAATTATTTGTAACTCTCTACAAGTAGAACAATGAATAGTACAGGTAGTCGGGTGAAATCTTTCTATATATCGCTTCTAAATAGTCTAAGAAACACATATGCAAAGCATCCAAACAGTACAATTCGCCAATTTTTTGTTCTTCAAGTTTAAGTGAACTACGAGCCCCATTGTTAATCCTTTAAAGGAAATTATTTGTAAATTTCCACAAGTAGAACAATGAATGGATCAGGTAGACGGTTGAAATCATTGTATATATTACTTCTATATAGCCTACGAAACATATATGCAAAGCATCCAAACAGTACAATTCGCCAATTTTTTGTTCTTCAAGTTTAAGTGAACAATCAGCCCCAATGGTTAATCCTTTATCGGAAATTATTTGTAAATTTCGACAAGTAGAACAATGAATGGAACAGGTAGACGGTTGAAATCATTGTATATATTGCTTCTATATAGTCTAAGAAACATATATGCAAAGCATCCAAACAGTACCATTCGTCAATTTTTTGTTCTTCAAGTTTAAGTGAACTACGAGCCCCATTGTTAATACTTTAACGGAAATTATTTGTAACTTGCGACAAGTAGAACAATGAATGGAACAGGTAGACGGTTGAAATCAATGTATATATTTCTTCTATATAGTCTAAGAAACATATATGCAAAGCATCCAAATAGTACAATTCGACAATTTTTTGCTCTTCAAGTTTAAGTGAACAATCAGCCCTAATGGTTAATCCTTTATCGGAAATTATTTGTAATTTTCGACAAGTAGAACAATGAATGGAACAGGTAGACAGTTGAAATCTTTGTATATATTGCTTCTATATAATCTAAGAAACATATATGCAAAGCATCCAAACAGTACCATTCGCCGATTTTTTGTTCTTCAAGTTTAAGTGAACAGCGAGCCCCATTGATAATCATGAAATGGAAATTATTTGTAACTTTCTACAAGTAGAACAATGAATAGTACAGGTAGACGGGTGAAATCTTTGTATATGTTGCTTCTATATAGTCTAAGAAACCTATATGCAAAGCATCTAAACAGTAACATTCGCCAATTTTTTGTTCTTCAAGTTTAAGTGAACAATGAGCCCCAATGGTTAATCCTTTATCGGAAATTATTTGTAATTTTCGACGAGTAAAACAATGAATGGAACAGGTAGACGGTTGAAATCTTTGTATATATTGCTTCTATATAGTCTAAGAAACATATATGCAAAGCATCCAAACAGTACAATTCGCCAATTTTTTGTTCTTCAAGTTTAAGTGAACAATGAGCCCCAATGGTTAATCCCTTAACGGAAATTATTTGTAACTTTCGACAAGTAGAACAATGAATGGAACAGGTAGACGGTTGAAATCTTTGTATATATTGCTTCTATATAGTCTAAGAAACATATATGCAAAGCATCCAAACAGTACCATTCGCCAATTTTATGTTCTTCAAGTTTAAGTGAACTACGAGCCCCATTGTTAATCCTTTAAAGGAAATTATTTGTAAATTTCGACAAGTAGAACAATGAATGGAACAGGTAGACGGTTGAAATCATTGTATATATTGCTTCTATATAATCTAAGAAACATATATGCAAAGCATCCAAACAGTACAATTCGCCAATTATTTCATCTTCATGTTTAAGTGAACTACGAGCCCCATTGTTAATCCTTTAAAGGAAATTATTTGTAAATTTCGACAAGTAGAACAATGAATGGATCATGTAGACGGTTGAAATCATTGTATATATTGCTTCTATATAGTCTACGAAACAAATATGCAAAGCATCCAAACAGTACAATTCGCCAAATTTTTGTTCTTCAAGTTTAAGTGAACTACGAGCCCCATTGTTAATCCTTTATAGGAAATTATTTGTAACTTGCGACAAGTAGAACAATGAATGGAACAGGTAGACGGTTGAAATCAATGTATATATTGCTTCTATATAGTCTAAGAAACATATATGCAAAGCATCCAAACAGTACCATTCATCAATTTTTTGTTCTTCAAGTTTTAGTGAACAACGAGCCCCATTGTTAATCCTTTAAAGGAAATTATTTGTACATTTCGACAAGTAGAACAATGAATGGAACAGGTAGACGGTTGAAATCTTTGTATATATTGCTTCCATATAGTCTAAGAAACTTGTACGCAAAGCATCCAAACAGTACCATTCGCCAATTTTTTGTTCTTCAAGATTAAGTGAACAATGAGCCCCAATGGTTAATCCTTTATCGGAAATTATTTGTAATTTTCAACAAGTAAAACAATGAATGGTACAGGTAGACGGTTGAAATCTTTGTATATATTGCTTCTATATAGTCTAAGAAACATATATGCAAAGCATCCAAACAGTACAATTCGCCAATTTCTTGTTCTTCAAGTTTAAGTAAACTACGATCCCCATTGTTAATCCCTTAAAGGAAATTATTTGTAACTTTCGACAAGTAGAACAATGAATGGAACAGGTAGACGGTTGAAATCATTGTATATATTGCTTCTATATAATCTAAGAAACATATATGCAAAGCATCCAAACAGTACCATTCGCCAATTTTTTGTTCTTCAAGTTTAAGTGAACAATGAGCCCCAATGGTTAATCCGTTATAGGAAATTATTTGTAACTTTCGACAAGTAGAACAATGAATGGAACAGGTAGACGGTTGAAATCTTTGTATATATTGCTTCTATATAGTCTAAAAAACATATATGCAAAGCATCCAAACAGTACCATTCGCCAATTTTTTGTTCTTCAAGTTTAAGTGAACTACGAGCCCCATTGTTAATACTTTAAAGGAAATTATTTGTAAATTTCGACAAGTAGAACAATGAATGGAACAGGTAGACGGTTGAAATCATTGTATATATTGCTTCTATATAATCTAAGAAACATATATGCAAAGAATCCAAACAGTACCATACGCCAATTTTTTGGTCTTCAAGTTTAAGTGAACAACGAGCCCCATTGATAATCATGAAACGGAAATTATTTGTAACATTCTACAAGTAGAACAATGAATAGTACAGGTAAACGGGTGAAGTCTTTCTATATGTTGCTTGTATATAGTCTAAGAAACATAAATGCAAAGCATCCAAACAGTACAATTCGCCAATTTCTTGTTCTTCAAGTTTAAGTGAACTACGAGCCCCATTGTTAATCCTTTATCGGAAATTATTTGTAATTTGCGACAAGTAGAACAATGAATGGAACAGGTAGACGGTTGAAATCTTTGTATATATTGCTTCTATATAGTCTAAGAAACATATGTGCAAAGCATCCAAACAGTACAATTCGCCAATTTCTTGTTCTTCAAGTTTAAGTAAACTACGATCCCCATTGTTAATCCCTTAAAGGAAATTATTTGTAACTTTCGACAAGTAGAACAATGAATGGAACAGGTAGACGGTTGAAATCATTGTATATATTGCTTCTATATAGTCTAAGAAACATATCTGCAAATCATCCAAACAGTAAAATTCGCCAATTATTTGATCTTCAAGTTTAAGTGAACAATGAGCCCCAATGGTTAATCCTTTATCGGAAATTTTTTGTAATTCTCGACAAGTAGAACAATGAATGGAACAGGTAGACGGTTGAAATCTTTGTTTATATTGCTTCTATATAATCTAAGTAACATATATGCAAAGCATCTAAACAGTAACAATCGCCAATTTTTTGATCTTCAAGTTTAAGTGAACAGCGAGCCCCATTGATAATCATGAAATGGAAATTATTTGTAACTTTCTACAAGTAGAACAATAAATAGTACAGGTAGACGGTTGAAATCTTTGTATATGTTGCTTCTATATAGTCTAAGAAACATATATGCAAAGCATCCAAACAGTACCATTCGCCAATTTTTTGTTCTTCAAGTTTAAGTAAACTACGATAGCCATTGTTAATCCCTTAACGGAAATTATTTGTAACTTTCGACAAGTAGAACAATGAATGGAACAGGTAGACGGTTGAAATCATTGTATATATTGCTTCTATATAGTCTAAGAAACATATATGCAAAGCATCCAATTAGTACAATTCGACAATTTTTTGTTCTTCAAGTTTAAGTGAACAATGAGCCCCAATGGTTAATCCTTTATCGGAAATTATTTGTAATTTTCGGCAAGTAGAACAATGAATGGAACAGGTAGACGGTTGAAATCTTTAGATATATTGCTTCTATATAATCTAAGAAACATATATGCAAAGCATCCAAACAGTACCATTCGCCAATTTTTTGTTCTTCAAGTGTAAGTGAACAATGAGCCCCAATGGTTAATCCGTTATCGGTAATTATTTGTAACTTTCGACAAGTAGAACAATGAATGGAACAGGTAGACGGTTGAAATCTTTGTATATATTGCTTCTATATATTCTAAGAAACATATATGCAAAGCATCCAAATAGTACCATTCGTCAATTTTTTGTTCTTCAAGTTTAAGTGAACTACGAGCCCCATTGTTAATCCTTTAAAGGAAATTATTTGTAAATTTCGACAAGTAGAACAATGAATGGAACAGGTAGACTGTTGAAATCATTGTATATATTGCTACTATATAGTCTAAGAAACATATATGCAAAGCATCCGAACAGTACAATTCGCCAATTTTTTGTTCTTCAAGTTTAAGTGAACAATCAGCCCCAATGGTTAATACTTTATCGGAAATTATTTGTAATTTTCGACAAGTAGAACAATGAATGGTACAGGTAGACGGGTGAAATCTTTCTACATATTTCTTCTAAATAGTCTTAGAAACATATATGCAAAGCATCCAAGCAGTACAATTCGCAAATTTTTTGTTCTTCAAGTTTAAGTGAACTACGAGCCCCATTGATAATCATGAAACGGAAATTATTTCTAACTTTCGACAAGAAGAACAATGAATAGAACAGGTAGACGGTTGAAATCTTTGTATATATTGCTTCTATAAAGTCTAAGAAACATATATGCAAAGCATCCAAACAGTACCATTCGCCAATTTTTTGTTCTTCAAGTTTAAGTGAACTACGAGCCCCATTGTTAATCCTTTATCGGAAATTATTTGTAACTTTCGACAAGTAGAACAATGAATGGAACAGGTAGACGGTTGAAATCTTTGTATATATTGCTTCTATATAGTCTAAGCAACATATATGCAAAGCATCCAAACAGTACCATTCGCCAATTTTTTGTTCTTCAAGTTTAAGTGAACAGCGAGCCCCATTGATAATCATGAAATGGAAATTATTTGTAATATTCTACAAGTAGAACAATGAATAGAACAGGTAGACGGTAGAAATCTTTGTATAAGTTGCTTCTATATAGTCTAAGAAACCTATATGCAAAGCATCTAAACAGTAAAATTCGCCAATTTTTTGATCTTCAAGTTTAGGTGAACAGCGAGCCCCATTGATAATCATGAAATGGAAATTATTTGTAACATTCTACAAGTAGAACAATGAATAGAACAAGTAGACGGTAGAAATCTTTGTATAAGTTGCTTCTATATAGTCTAAGAAACCTATATGCAAAGCATCTAAACAGTAACATTCGCCAATTTTTTGATCTTCAAGTTTAAGTGAACAGCGAGACCCATTGATAATCATGAAATGGAAATTATTTGTAGCTTTCTACAAGTAGAACAATGAATAGAACAGGTAGACGGTAGAAATCTTTGTATAAGTTGCTTCTATATAGTCTAAGAAACCTATATGCAAAGCATCTAAACAGTAACATTCGCCAATTTTTTGATCTTCAAGTTTAAGTGAACAGCGAGCCCCATTGATAATCATGAAATGGAAATTATTTGTAGCTTTCTACAAGTAGAACAATGAATAGTACAGGTAGACGGGTGAAATCTTTCTATATATTGCTTCTATATAATCTAAGAAACATATATGCAAAGCATCCAAACAGTACAATTCGCCAATTATTTCATCTTCATGTTTAAGTGAACTACGAGCCCCATTGTTAATCCTTTAAAGGAAATTATTTGTAAATTTCGACAAGTAGAACAATGAATGGATCATGTAGACGGTTGAAATCATTGTATATATTGCTTCTATATAGTCTACGAAACAAATATGCAAAGCATCCAAACAGTACAATTCGCCAAATTTTTGTTCTTCAAGTTTAAGTGAACAGAGAGCCCCATTGATAATCATGAAATGGAAATTATTTGTAACATTCTACAAGTAGAACAATGAATAGAACAGGTAGACGGTAGAAATCTTTGTATAAGTTACTTCTATATAGTCTAAGAAACCTATATGCAAAGCATCTAAACAGTACAATTCGCCAATTTCTTGTTTTTCAAGTTTAAGTAAACTACGATCCCCATTGTTAATCCCTTAACGGAAATTATTTGTATCTTTCGACAAGTAGAACAATGAATGGAACTGGTAGACGGTTGAAATCATTGTATATATTGCTTCTATATAGTCTAAGAAACATATATGCAAAGCATCCAAACAGTACAATTCGACAATTTTTTGTTCTTCAAGTTTAGTGAACAATGAGCCCCAATGGTTAATCCTTTATCGGAAATTATTTGTAATTTTCGACAAGTAGAACAATGAATGGAAAAGGTAGACGGTTGAAATCAATGTATATATTGCTTCTATATAGTCTAAGAAACATATATGCAAAGCATCCAAACAGTACCACTCGCCAATTTTTTGTTCTTCAAGTTTAAGTGAACTACGAGCCCCATTGTTAATCCTTTAAAGGAAATTATTTGTAATTTTCGACAAGCAGAACAATGAATGGAACAGGTAGACGGTTGAAATCTTTGTATATATTGCTTCTATATAATCTAAGAAACATATATGCAAAGCATTCAAACACTACCATTCGCCAATTTTTTGTTCTTCAAGTTTTTGTGAACAACGAGCCCCATTAATAATCATGAAATGGAAATTATTTGTAACTCTCTACAAGTAGAACAATGAATAGTACAGGTAGTCGGGTGAAATCTTTCTATATATCGCTTCTAAATAGTCTAAGAAACACATATGCAAAGCATCCAAACAGTACAATTCGCCAATTTTTTGTTCTTCAAGTTTAAGTGAACTACGAGCCCCATTGTTAATCCTTTAAAGGAAATTATTTGTAAATTTCCACAAGTAGAACAATGAATGGATCAGGTAGACGGTTGAAATCATTGTATATATTACTTCTATATAGCCTACGAAACATATATGCAAAGCATCCAAACAGTACAATTCGCCAATTTTTTGTTCTTCAAGTTTAAGTGAACAATCAGCCCCAATGGTTAATCCTTTATCGGAAATTATTTGTAAATTTCGACAAGTAGAACAATGAATGGAACAGGTAGACGGTTGAAATCATTGTATATATTGCTTCTATATAGTCTAAGAAACATATATGCAAAGCATCCAAACAGTACCATTCGTCAATTTTTTGTTCTTCAAGTTTAAGTGAACTACGAGCCCCATTGTTAATCCTTTAAAGGAAATTATTTGTAAATTTCGACAAGTAGAACAATGAATGGAACAGGTAGACTGTTGAAATCATTGTATATATTGCTTCTATATAGTCTAAGAAACATATATGCAAAGCATCCGAACAGTACAATTCGCCAATTTTTTGTTCTTCAAGTTTAAGTGAACAATCAGCCCCAATGGTTAATACTTTATCGGAAATTATTTGTAACTTTCGGCAAGTAGAACAATGAATGGAATAGGTAGACGGTTGAAATCATTGTATATATTGCTTCTATTTAGTCTAAGAAACATATATGCAAAGCATCCAAACAATACAATTCGCCAATTTCTTGTTCTTCAAGTTTAAGTAAACTACGATCCCCATTGTTAATCCCTTAACGGAAATTATTTGTAACTTTCGACAAGTAGAACAATGAATGGAACAGGTAGACGGTTGAAATCATTGTATATATTGCTTCTAGATAGTCTAAGAAACATATATGCAAATCATCCAAACAGTACAATTCGCCAATTATTTGATCTTCAAGTTTAAGTGAACTACGAGCCCCATTGTTAATACTTTAACGGAAATTATTTGTAACTTGCGACAAGTAGAACAATGAATGGAACAGGTAGACGGTTGAAATCAATGTATATATTTCTTCTATATAGTCTAAGAAACATATATGCAAAGCATCCAAATAGTACAATTCGACAATTTTTTGCTCTTCAAGTTTAAGTGAACAATCAGCCCTAATGGTTAATCCTTTATCGGAAATTATTTGTAATTTTCGACAAGTAGAACAATGAATGGAACAGGTAGACAGTTGAAATCTTTGTATATATTGCTTCTATATAATCTAAGAAACATATATGCAAAGCATCCAAACAGTACCATTCGCCGATTTTTTGTTCTTCAAGTTTAAGTGAACAGCGAGCCCCATTGATAATCATGAAATGGAAATTATTTGTAACTTTCTACAAGTAGAACAATGAATAGTACAGGTAGACGGGTGAAATCTTTGTATATGTTGCTTCTATATAGTCTAAGAAACCTATATGCAAAGCATCTAAACAGTAACATTCGCCAATTTTTTGTTCTTCAAGTTTAAGTGAACAATGAGCCCCAATGGTTAATCCTTTATCGGAAATTATTTGTAATTTTCGACGAGTAAAACAATGAATGGAACAGGTAGACGGTTGAAATCTTTGTATATATTGCTTCTATATAGTCTAAGAAACATATATGCAAAGCATCCAAACAGTACAATTCGCCAATTTTTTGTTCTTCAAGTTTAAGTGAACAATGAGCCCCAATGGTTAATCCCTTAACGGAAATTATTTGTAACTTTCGACAAGTAGAACAATGAATGGAACAGGTACACGGTTGAAATCTTTGTATATATTGCTTCTATATAATCTAAGAAACATATATGCAAAGCATCCAAACAGTACCATCCGCCAATTTTTTGTTCTTCAAGTTTAAGTGAACAACGCGCCCCATTGATAATCCTGAAACGGAATTTATTTGTAAGTTTCTACAAGTTGAACAATCAATAGAACAGGTAGACTGTTGAAATCTTTGTATATGTTGCTTCTATATAGTCTAAGAAACATATATGCAAAGCATCCAAACAGTACCATTCGCCAATTTTTTGTTCTTCAAGTGTAAGTGAACAATGAGCCCCAATGGTTAATCCTTTATCGGAAATTAATTGTAATTTTCGACAAGTAGAACAATGAATGGAACAGGTAGACGGTTGAAATCTTTGTATATATTGCTACTATATAATCTAAGAAACATATATGCAATTCATCCAAACAGTACCATTCGCCAATTTTTTGTTCTTCAAGTTTAAGTGTACAACGAGCCCCATTGATAATCATGAAACGGAAATTATTTGTAACTTTCTACAAGTAGAACAATGAATAGAACGGGTAGACGGTTGAAATCTTTGTATATGTTGCTTCTATATAGTCTAAGAAACATATATGCAAAGCATCCAAACAGTACCATTCATCAATTTTTTGTTCTTCAAGTTTTAGTGAACAACGAGCCCCATTGTTAATCCTTTAAAGGAAATTATTTGTAAATTTCGACAAGTAGAAAAATGATTGGAACACGTAGACGGTTGAAATCTTTGTATATATTACTTCCATATAGTCTAAGAAACATGTACGCAAAGCATCCAAACAGTACCATTCGCCAATTTTTTGTTCTTCAAGTTTAAGTAAACTACGATAGCCATTGTTAATCCCTTAACGGAAATTATTTGTAACTTTCGACAAGTAGAACAATGAATGGAACAGGTAGACGGTTGAAATCATTGTATATATTGCTTCTATATAGTCTAAGAAACATATATGCAAAGCATCCAATTAGTACAATTCGACAATTTTTTGTTCTTCAAGTTTAAGTGAACAATGAGCCCCAATGGTTAATCCTTTATCGGAAATTATTTGTAATTTTCGGCAAGTAGAACAATGAATGGAACAGGTAGACGGTTGAAATCTTTAGATATATTGCTTCTATATAATCTAAGAAACATATATGCAAAGCATCCAAACAGTACCATTCGCCAATTTTTTGTTCTTCAAGTGTAAGTGAACAATGAGCCCCAATGGTTAATCCGTTATCGGTAATTATTTGTAACTTTCGACAAGTAGAACAATGAATGGAACAGGTAGACGGTTGAAATCTTTGTATATATTGCTTCTATATATTCTAAGAAACATATATGCAAAGCATCCAAACAGTACCATTCGTCAATTTTTTGTTCTTCAAGTTTAAGTGAACTACGAGCCCCATTGTTAATCCTTTAAAGGAAATTATTTGTAAATTTCGACAAGTAGAACAATGAATGGAACAGGTAGACTGTTGAAATCATTGTATATATTGCTACTATATAGTCTAAGAAACATATATGCAAAGCATCCGAACAGTACAATTCGCCAATTTTTTGTTCTTCAAGTTTAAGTGAACAATCAGCCCCAATGGTTAATACTTTATCGGAAATTATTTGTAATTTTCGACAAGTAGAACAATGAATGGTACAGGTAGACGGGTGAAATCTTTCTATATATTTCTTCTAAATAGTCTTAGAAACATATATGCAAAGCATCCAAGCAGTACAATTCGCAAATTTTTTGTTCTTCAAGTTTAAGTGAACTACGAGCCCCATTGATAATCATGAAACGGAAATTATTTCTAACTTTCGACAAGAAGAACAATGAATAGAACAGGTAGACGGTTGAAATCTTTGTATATATTGCTTCTATATAGTCTAAGAAACATATATGCAAAGCATCCAAACAGTACCATTCGCCAATTTTTTGTTCTTCAAGTTTAAGTGAACTACGAGCCCCATTGTTAATCCTTTATCGGAAATTATTTGTAACTTTCGACAAGTAGAACAATGAATGGAACAGGTAGACGGTTGAAATCTTTGTATATATTGCTTCTATATAGTCTAAGCAACATATATGCAAAGCATCCAAACAGTACCATTCGCCAATTTTTTGTTCTTCAAGTTTAAGTGAACAGCGAGCCCCATTGATAATCATGAAATGGAAATTATTTGTAATATTCTACAAGTAGAACAATGAATAGAACAGGTAGACGGTAGAAATCTTTGTATAAGTTGCTTCTATATAGTCTAAGAAACCTATATGCAAAGCATCTAAACAGTAAAATTCGCCAATTTTTTGATCTTCAAGTTTAAGTGAACAGCGAGCCCCATTGATAATCATGAAATGGAAATTATTTGTAACATTCTACAAGTAGAACAATGAATAGAACAAGTAGACGGTAGAAATCTTTGTATAAGTTGCTTCTATATAGTCTAAGAAACCTATATGCAAAGCATCTAAACAGTAACATTCGCCAATTTTTTGATCTTCAAGTTTAAGTGAACAGCGAGACCCATTGATAATCATGAAATGGAAATTATTTGTAGCTTTCTACAAGTAGAACAATGAATAGAACAGGTAGACGGTAGAAATCTTTGTATAAGTTGCTTCTATATAGTCTAAGAAACCTATATGCAAAGCATCTAAACAGTAACATTCGCCAATTTTTTGATCTTCAAGTTTAAGTGAACAGCGAGCCCCATTGATAATCATGAAATGGAAATTATTTGTAGCTTTCTACAAGTAGAACAATGAATAGTACAGGTAGACGGGTGAAATCTTTCTATATATTGCTTCTATATAATCTAAGAAACATATATGCAAAGCATCCAAACAGTACAATTCGCCAATTATTTCATCTTCATGTTTAAGTGAACTACGAGCCCCATTGTTAATCCTTTAAAGGAAATTATTTGTAAATTTCGACAAGTAGAACAATGAATGGATCATGTAGACGGTTGAAATCATTGTATATATTGCTTCTATATAGTCTACGAAACAAATATGCAAAGCATCCAAACAGTACAATTCGCCAAATTTTTGTTCTTCAAGTTTAAGTGAACAGAGAGCCCCATTGATAATCATGAAATGGAAATTATTTGTAACATTCTACAAGTAGAACAATGAATAGAACAGGTAGACGGTAGAAATCTTTGTATAAGTTACTTCTATATAGTCTAAGAAACCTATATGCAAAGCATCTAAACAGTACAATTCGCCAATTTCTTGTTTTTCAAGTTTAAGTAAACTACGATCCCCATTGTTAATCCCTTAACGGAAATTATTTGTATCTTTCGACAAGTAGAACAATGAATGGAACTGGTAGACGGTTAAAATCATTGTATATATTGCTTCTATATAGTCTAAGAAACATATATGCAAAGCATCCAAACAGTACAATTCGACAATTTTTTGTTCTTCAAGTTTAGTGAACAATGAGCCCCAATGGTTAATCCTTTATCGGAAATTATTTGTAATTTTCGACAAGTAGAACAATGAATGGAACAGGTAGACGGTTGAAATCTTTGTATATATTGCTACTATATAATCTAAGAAACATATATGCAATTCATCCAAACAGTACCATTCGCCAATTTTTTGTTCTTCAAGTTTAAGTGTACAACGAGCCCCATTGATAATCATGAAACGGAAATTATTTGTAACTTTCTACAAGTAGAACAATGAATAGAACGGGTAGACGGTTGAAATCTTTGTATATGTTGCTTCTATATAGTCTAAGAAACATATATGCAAAGCATCCAAACAGTACCATTCATCAATTTTTTGTTCTTCAAGTTTTAGTGAACAACGAGCCCCATTGTTAATCCTTTAAAGGAAATTATTTGTAAATTTCGACAAGTAGAAAAATGATTGGAACACGTAGACGGTTGAAATCTTTGTATATATTACTTCCATATAGTCTAAGAAACATGTACGCAAAGCATCCAAACAGTACCATTCGCCAATTTTTTGTTCTTCAAGTTTAAGTAAACTACGATAGCCATTGTTAATCCCTTAACGGAAATTATTTGTAACTTTCGACAAGTAGAACAATGAATGGAACAGGTAGACGGTTGAAATCATTGTATATATTGCTTCTATATAGTCTAAGAAACATATATGCAAAGCATCCAATTAGTACAATTCGACAATTTTTTGTTCTTCAAGTTTAAGTGAACAATGAGCCCCAATGGTTAATCCTTTATCGGAAATTATTTGTAATTTTCGGCAAGTAGAACAATGAATGGAACAGGTAGACGGTTGAAATCTTTAGATATATTGCTTCTATATAATCTAAGAAACATATATGCAAAGCATCCAAACAGTACCATTCGCCAATTTTTTGTTCTTCAAGTGTAAGTGAACAATGAGCCCCAATGGTTAATCCGTTATCGGTAATTATTTGTAACTTTCGACAAGTAGAACAATGAATGGAACAGGTAGACGGTTGAAATCTTTGTATATATTGCTTCTATATATTCTAAGAAACATATATGCAAAGCATCCAAACAGTACCATTCGTCAATTTTTTGTTCTTCAAGTTTAAGTGAACTACGAGCCCCATTGTTAATCCTTTAAAGGAAATTATTTGTAAATTTCGACAAGTAGAACAATGAATGGAACAGGTAGACTGTTGAAATCATTGTATATATTGCTACTATATAGTCTAAGAAACATATATGCAAAGCATCCGAACAGTACAATTCGCCAATTTTTTGTTCTTCAAGTTTAAGTGAACAATCAGCCCCAATGGTTAATACTTTATCGGAAATTATTTGTAATTTTCGACAAGTAGAACAATGAATGGTACAGGTAGACGGGTGAAATCTTTCTATATATTTCTTCTAAATAGTCTTAGAAACATATATGCAAAGCATCCAAGCAGTACAATTCGCAAATTTTTTGTTCTTCAAGTTTAAGTGAACTACGAGCCCCATTGATAATCATGAAACGGAAATTATTTCTAACTTTCGACAAGAAGAACAATGAATAGAACAGGTAGACGGTTGAAATCTTTGTATATATTGCTTCTATATAGTCTAAGAAACATATATGCAAAGCATCCAAACAGTACCATTCGCCAATTTTTTGTTCTTCAAGTTTAAGTGAACTACGAGCCCCATTGTTAATCCTTTATCGGAAATTATTTGTAACTTTCGACAAGTAGAACAATGAATGGAACAGGTAGACGGTTGAAATCTTTGTATATATTGCTTCTATATAGTCTAAGCAACATATATGCAAAGCATCCAAACAGTACCATTCGCCAATTTTTTGTTCTTCAAGTTTAAGTGAACAGCGAGCCCCATTGATAATCATGAAATGGAAATTATTTGTAATATTCTACAAGTAGAACAATGAATAGAACAGGTAGACGGTAGAAATCTTTGTATAAGTTGCTTCTATATAGTCTAAGAAACCTATATGCAAAGCATCTAAACAGTAAAATTCGCCAATTTTTTGATCTTCAAGTTTAAGTGAACAGCGAGCCCCATTGATAATCATGAAATGGAAATTATTTGTAACATTCTACAAGTAGAACAATGAATAGAACAGGTAGACGGTAGAAATCTTTGTATAAGTTACTTCTATATAGTCTAAGAAACCTATATGCAAAGCATCTAAACAGTACAATTCGCCAATTTCTTGTTTTTCAAGTTTAAGTAAACTACGATCCCCATTGTTAATCCCTTAACGGAAATTATTTGTATCTTTCGACAAGTAGAACAATGAATGGAACTGGTAGACGGTTGAAATCATTGTATATATTGCTTCTATATAGTCTAAGAAACATATATGCAAAGCATCCAAACAGTACAATTCGACAATTTTTTGTTCTTCAAGTTTAGTGAACAATGAGCCCCAATGGTTAATCCTTTATCGGAAATTATTTGTAATTTTCGACAAGTAGAACAATGAATGGAAAAGGTAGACGGTTGAAATCAATGTATATATTGCTTCTATATAGTCTAAGAAACATATATGCAAAGCATCCAAACAGTACCATTCGCCAATTTTTTGTTCTTCAAGTTTAAGTGAACTACGAGCCCCATTGTTAATCCTTTAAAGGAAATTATTTGTAATTTTCGACAAGCAGAACAATGAATGGAACAGGTAGACGGTTGAAATCTTTGTATATATTGCTTCTATATAATCTAAGAAACATATATGCAAAGCATTCAAACACTACCATTCGCCAATTTTTTGTTCTTCAAGTTTTTGTGAACAACGAGCCCCATTAATAATCATGAAATGGAAATTATTTGTAACTCTCTACAAGTAGAACAATGAATAGTACAGGTAGTCGGGTGAAATCTTTCTATATATCGCTTCTAAATAGTCTAAGAAACACATATGCAAAGCATCCAAACAGTACAATTCGCCAATTTTTTGTTCTTCAAGTTTAAGTGAACTACGAGCCCCATTGTTAATCCTTTAAAGGAAATTATTTGTAAATTTCCACAAGTAGAACAATGAATGGATCAGGTAGACGGTTGAAATCATTGTATATATTACTTCTATATAGCCTACGAAACATATATGCAAAGCATCCAAACAGTACAATTCGCCAATTTTTTGTTCTTCAAGTTTAAGTGAACAATCAGCCCCAATGGTTAATCCTTTATCGGAAATTATTTGTAAATTTCGACAAGTAGAACAATGAATGGAACAGGTAGACGGTTGAAATCATTGTATATATTGCTTCTATATAGTCTAAGAAACATATATGCAAAGCATCCAAACAGTACCATTCGTCAATTTTTTGTTCTTCAAGTTTAAGTGAACTACGAGCCCCATTGTTAATCCTTTAAAGGAAATTATTTGTAAATTTCGACAAGTAGAACAATGAATGGAACAGGTAGACTGTTGAAATCATTGTATATATTGCTTCTATATAGTCTAAGAAACATATATGCAAAGCATCCGAACAGTACAATTCGCCAATTTTTTGTTCTTCAAGTTTAAGTGAACAATCAGCCCCAATGGTTAATACTTTATCGGAAATTATTTGTAACTTTCGGCAAGTAGAACAATGAATGGAATAGGTAGACGGTTGAAATCATTGTATATATTGCTTCTATTTAGTCTAAGAAACATATATGCAAAGCATCCAAACAATACAATTCGCCAATTTCTTGTTCTTCAAGTTTAAGTAAACTACGATCCCCATTGTTAATCCCTTAACGGAAATTATTTGTAACTTTCGACAAGTAGAACAATGAATGGAACAGGTAGACGGTTGAAATCATTGTATATATTGCTTCTAGATAGTCTAAGAAACATATATGCAAATCATCCAAACAGTACAATTCGCCAATTATTTGATCTTCAAGTTTAAGTGAACTACGAGCCCCATTGTTAATACTTTAACGGAAATTATTTGTAACTTGCGACAAGTAGAACAATGAATGGAACAGGTAGACGGTTGAAATCAATGTATATATTTCTTCTATATAGTCTAAGAAACATATATGCAAAGCATCCAAATAGTACAATTCGACAATTTTTTGCTCTTCAAGTTTAAGTGAACAATCAGCCCTAATGGTTAATCCTTTATCGGAAATTATTTGTAATTTTCGACAAGTAGAACAATGAATGGAACAGGTAGACAGTTGAAATCTTTGTATATATTGCTTCTATATAATCTAAGAAACATATATGCAAAGCATCCAAACAGTACCATTCGCCGATTTTTTGTTCTTCAAGTTTAAGTGAACAGCGAGCCCCATTGATAATCATGAAATGGAAATTATTTGTAACTTTCTACAAGTAGAACAATGAATAGTACAGGTAGACGGGTGAAATCTTTGTATATGTTGCTTCTATATAGTCTAAGAAACCTATATGCAAAGCATCTAAACAGTAACATTCGCCAATTTTTTGTTCTTCAAGTTTAAGTGAACAATGAGCCCCAATGGTTAATCCTTTATCGGAAATTATTTGTAATTTTCGACGAGTAAAACAATGAATGGAACAGGTAGACGGTTGAAATCTTTGTATATATTGCTTCTATATAGTCTAAGAAACATATATGCAAAGCATCCAAACAGTACAATTCGCCAATTTTTTGTTCTTCAAGTTTAAGTGAACAATGAGCCCCAATGGTTAATCCCTTAACGGAAATTATTTGTAACTTTCGACAAGTAGAACAATGAATGGAACAGGTACACGGTTGAAATCTTTGTATATATTGCTTCTATATAATCTAAGAAACATATATGCAAAGCATCCAAACAGTACCATCCGCCAATTTTTTGTTCTTCAAGTTTAAGTGAACAACGAGCCCCATTGATAATCCTGAAACGGAATTTATTTGTAAGTTTCTACAAGTTGAACAATGAATAGAACAGGTAGACTGTTGAAATCTTTGTATATGTTGCTTCTATATAGTCTAAGAAACATATATGCAAAGCATCCAAACAGTACCATTCGCCAATTTTTTGTTCTTCAAGTGTAAGTGAACAATGAGCCCCAATGGTTAATCCTTTATCGGAAATTAATTGTAATTTTCGACAAGTAGAACAATGAATGGAACAGGTAGACGGTTGAAATCTTTGTATATATTGCTACTATATAATCTAAGAAACATATATGCAATTCATCCAAACAGTACCATTCGCCAATTTTTTGTTCTTCAAGTTTAAGTGTACAACGAGCCCCATTGATAATCATGAAACGGAAATTATTTGTAACTTTCTACAAGTAGAACAATGAATAGAACGGGTAGACGGTTGAAATCTTTGTATATGTTGCTTCTATATAGTCTAAGAAACATATATGCAAAGCATCCAAACAGTACCATTCATCAATTTTTTGTTCTTCAAGTTTTAGTGAACAACGAGCCCCATTGTTAATCCTTTAAAGGAAATTATTTGTAAATTTCGACAAGTAGAAAAATGATTGGAACACGTAGACGGTTGAAATCTTTGTATATATTACTTCCATATAGTCTAAGAAACATGTACGCAAAGCATCCAAACAGTACCATTCGCCAATTTTTTGTTCTTCAAGTTTAAGTGAACAATGAGCCCCAATGGTTAATCCTTTATCGGAAATTATTTGTAACTTTCTACAAGTAGAACAATGAATGGAACAGGTAGACGGTTGAAATCCTTGTATATATTGCTTCTATATAGTCTAAGAAACATATATGCAAAGCATCCAATCAGTACCATTTATCAATTTTTTGTTCTTCAAGTTTTAGTGAACAACGAGCCCCATTGTTAATCCTTTAAATGAAATTATTTGTAAATTTCGACAAGTAGAACAATGAATGGAACTGGTCGACGGTTGAAATCTTTGTATATATTGCTTCCATATAGTCTAAGAAACTTGTACGCAAATCATCCAAACAGTACCATTCGCCAATTTTTTGTTCTTCAAGTTTAAGTGAACAATGAGCCCCAATGGTTAATCCTTTATCGGAAATTATTTGTAATTTTCGACGAGTAAAACAATGAATGGAACAGGTAGACGGTTGAAATCTTTGTATATATTGCTTCTATATAGTCTAAGAAACATATATGCAAAGCATCCAAACAGTACAATTCGCCAATTTTTTGTTCTTCAAGTTTAAGTGAACAATGAGCCCCAATGGTTAATCCCTTAACGGAAATTATTTGTAACTTTCGACAAGTAGAACAATGAATGGAACAGGTACACGGTTGAAATCTTTGTATATATTGCTTCTATATAATCTAAGAAACATATATGCAAAGCATCCAAACAGTACCACCCGCCAATTTTTTGTTCTTCAAGTTTAAGTGAACAACGAGCCCCATTGATAATCATGAAACGGAATTTATTTGTAAGTTTCTACAAGTTGAACAATGAATAGAACAGGTAGACTGTTGAAATCTTTGTATATGTTGCTTCTATATAGTCTAAGAAACATATATGCAAAGCATCCAAACAGTACCATTCGCCAATTTTTTGTTCTTCAAGTGTAAGTGAACAATGAGCCCCAATGGTTAATCCTTTATCGGAAATTAATTGTAATTTTCGACAAGTAGAACAATGAATGGAAGAGGTAGACGGTTGAAATCTTTGTATATATTGCTACTATATAATCTAAGAAACATATATGCAATTCATCCAAACAGTACCATTCGCCAATTTTTTGTTCTTCAAGTTTAAGTGTACAACGAGCCCCATTGATAATCATGAAACGGAAATTATTTGTAACTTTCTACAAGTAGAACAATGAATAGAACGGGTAGACGGTTGAAATCTTTGTATATGTTGCTTCTATATAGTCTAAGAAACATATATGCAAAGCATCCAAACAGTACCATTCATCAATTTTTTGTTCTTCAAGTTTTAGTGAACAACGAGCCCCATTGTTAATCCTTTAAAGGAAATTATTTGTAAATTTCGACAAGTAGAAAAATGATTGGAACACGTAGACGGTTGAAATCTTTGTATATATTACTTCCATATAGTCTAAGAAACATGTACGCAAAGCATCCAAACAGTACCATTCGCCAATTTTTTGTTCTTCAAGTTTAAGTGAACAATGAGCCCCAATGGTTAATCCTTTATCGGAAATTATTTGTAACTTTCTACAAGTAGAACAATGAATGGAACAGGTAGACGGTTGAAATCCTTGTATATATTGCTTCTATATAGTCTAAGAAACATATATGCAAAGCATCCAATCAGTACCATTTATCAATTTTTTGTTCTTCAAGTTTTAGTGAACAACGAGCCCCATTGTTAATCCTTTAAATGAAATTATTTGTAAATTTCGACAAGTAGAACAATGAATGGAACTGGTCGACGGTTGAAATCTTTGTATATATTGCTTCCATATAGTCTAAGAAACTTGTACGCAAATCATCCAAACAGTACCATTCGCCAATTTTTTGTTCTTCAAGTTTAAGTGAACAATGAGCCCCAATGGTTAATCCTTTATCGGAAATTATTTGTAATTTTCGACGAGTAAAACAATGAATGGAACAGGTAGACGGTTGAAATCTTTGTATATATTGCTTCTATATAGTCTAAGAAACATATATGCAAAGCATCCAAACAGTACAATTCGCCAATTTTTTGTTCTTCAAGTTTAAGTGAACAATGAGCCCCAATGGTTAATCCCTTAACGGAAATTATTTGTAACTTTCGACAAGTAGAACAATGAATGGAACAGGTACACGGTTGAAATCTTTGTATATATTGCTTCTATATAATCTAAGAAACATATATGCAAAGCATCCAAACAGTACCACCCGCCAATTTTTTGTTCTTCAAGTTTAAGTGAACAACGAGCCCCATTGATAATCATGAAACGGAATTTATTTGTAAGTTTCTACAAGTTGAACAATGAATAGAACAGGTAGACTGTTGAAATCTTTGTTTATGTTGCTTCTATATAGTCTAAGAAACATATATGCAAAGCATCCAAACAGTACCATTCGCCAATTTTTTGTTCTTCAAGTGTAAGTGAACAATGAGCCCCAATGGTTAATCCTTTATCGGAAATTAATTGTAATTTTCGACAAGTAGAACAATGAATGGAACAGGTAGACGGTTGAAATCTTTGTATATATTGCTACTATATAATCTAAGAAACATATATGCAATTCATCCAAACAGTACCATTCGCCAATTTTTTGTTCTTCAAGTTTAAGTGTACAACGAGCCCCATTGATAATCATGAAACGGAAATTATTTGTAACTTTCTACAAGTAGAACAATGAATAGAACAGGTAGACGGTTGAAATCTTTGTATATGTTGCTTCTATATAGTCTAAGAAACATATATGCAAAGCATCCAAACAGTACCATTCATCAATTTTTTGTTCTTCAAGTTTTAGTGAACAACGAGCCCCATTGTTAATCCTTTAAAGGAAATTATTTGTAAATTTCGACAAGTAGAAAAATGATTGGAACACGTAGACGGTTGAAATCTTTGTATATATTACTTCCATATAGTCTAAGAAACATGTACGCAAAGCATCCAAACAGTACCATTCGCCAATTTTTTGTTCTTCAAGTTTAAGTGAACAATGAGCCCCAATGGTTAATCCTTTATCGGAAATTATTTGTAATTTTCGACAAGTAGAACAATGAATGGAACAGGTAGACGGTTGAAATCTTTGTATATATTACTTCTATATAGTCTAAGAAACATATATGCAAAGCATCCAACCAGTACAATTCGCCAATTTCTTGTTCTTCAAGTTTAAGTAAACTACGATCCCCATTGTTAATCCCTTAAAGGAAATTATTTGTAACTTTCGACAAGTAGTACAATGAATGGAACAGGTAGACGGTTGAAATCATTGTATATATTGCTTCTATATAGTCTAAGAAACATATCTGCAAATCATCCAAACAGTAAAATTCGCCAATTATTTGATCTTCAAGTTTAAGTGAACAATGAGCCCCAATGGTTAATCCCTTAACGGAAATTATTTGTAACTTTCGACAAGTAGAACAATGAATGGAACAGGTAGACGGTTGAAATCTTTGTACATATTGCTTCTATATAATCTAAGAAACACATATGCACAGCATCCAAACAGTACCATTCGCCAATTTTTTGTTCTTCAAGTTTAAGTAAACTACGGTCCCCATTGTTAATCCCTTAAAGGAAATTATTTGTAACTTTCGACAAGTAGAACAATGAATGGAACAGGTAGACGGTTGAAATCATTGTATATATTGCTACTATATAATCTAAGAAACGTATATGCAAAGCATCCAAACAGTACCATTCGCCAATTTTTTGTTCTTCAAGTTTAAGTGAACTACGAGCCCCATTGTTAATCCTTTAAAGGAAATTATTTGTAAATTTCGACAAGTAGAACATTGAATGGAACAGGTAGACGGTTGAAATCTTTGTATATATTGCTTCTATATAGTATAAGAAACATATATGCATAGCATCCAAACAGTACAATTCGCCAATTTTTTGTTCTTCAAGTTTAAGTGAACTACGAGCCCCATTGTTAATCCTTTATCGGAAATTATTTGTAACTTTCGACAAGTAGAACAATGAATGGAACAGGTAGACGGTTGAAATCTTTGTATATATTGCTTCTATATAGTCTAAGAAACATATATGCAAAGCATCCAAACA
Source organism: Cerceris ruficornis (assembly GCA_963989415.1). Lineage (NCBI taxonomy): Eukaryota > Metazoa > Arthropoda > Insecta > Hymenoptera > Crabronidae > Cerceris > Cerceris ruficornis. Next base: position 924,074 of record CAXDIW010000460.1, read on the forward strand.
GTACCATTCGCCAATTTTATGTTCTTCAAGTTTAAGTGAACTACGAGCCCCATTGTTAATCCTTTAAAGGAAATTATTTGTAAATTTCGACAAGTAGAACAATGAATGGAACAGGTAGACGGTTGAAATCTTTGTATATATTGCTTCCATATAGTCTAAGAAACTTGTACGCAAAGCATCCAAACAGTACCATTCGCCAATTTTTTGTTCTTCAAGTTTAAGTGAACAATGAGCCCCAATGGTTAATCCTTTATCGGAAATTATTTGTAATTTTCGACAAGTAAAACAATGAATGGTACAGGTAGACGGTTGAAATCTTTGTATATATTGCTTCTATATAGTCTAAGAAACATATATGCAAAGCATCCAAACAGTACAATTCGCCAATTTCTTGTTCTTCAAGTTTAAGTAAACTACGATCCCCATTGTTAATCCCTTAAAGGAAATTATTTGTAACTTTCGACAAGTAGAACAATGAATGTAACAGGTAGACGGTTGAAATCATTGTATATATTGCTTCTATATAATCTAAGAAACATATATGCAAAGCATCCAAACAGTACCATTCGCCAATTTTTTGTTCTTCAAGTTTAAGTGAACAATGAGCCCCAATGGTTAATCCGTTATAGGAAATTATTTGTAACTTTCGACAAGTAGAACAATGAATGGAACAGGTAGACGGTTGAAATCTTTATATATATTGCTTCTATATAGTCTAAGAAACATATATGCAAAGCATCCAAACAGTACCATTCGCCAATTTTTTGTTCTTCAAGTTTAAGTGAACTACGAGCCCCATTGTTAATACTTTAAAGGAAATTATTTGTAAATTTCGACAAGTAGAACAATGAATGGAACAGGTAGACGGTTGAAATCATTGTATATATTGCTTCTATATAATCTAAGAAACATATATGCAAAGAATCCAAACAGTACCATACGCCAATTTTTTGGTCTTCAAGTTTAAGTGAACAACGAGCCCCATTGATAATCATGAAACGGAAATTATTTGTAACATTCTACAAGTAGAACAATGAATAGTACAGGTAAACAGGTGAAGTCTTTCTATATGTTGCTTGTATATAGTCTAAGAAACATAAATGCAAAGCATCCAAACAGTACAATTCGCCAATTTCTTGTTCTTCAAGTTTAAGTGAACTACGAGCCCCATTGTTAATCCTTTATCGGAAATTATTTGTAATTTGCGACAAGTAGAACAATGAATGGAACAGGTAGACGGTTGAAATCTTTGTATATATTGCTTCTATATAGTCTAAGAAACATATGTGCAAAGCATCCAAACAGTACAATTCGCCAATTTCTTGTTCTTCAAGTTTAAGTAAACTACGATCCCCATTGTTAATCCCTTAAAGGAAATTATTTGTAACTTTCGACAAGTAGAACAATGAATGGAACAGGTAGACGGTTGAAATCATTGTATATATTGCTTCTATATAGTCTAAGAAACATATCTGCAAATCATCCAAACAGTAAAATTCGCCAATTATTTGATCTTCAAGTTTAAGTGAACAATGAGCCCCAATGGTTAATCCTTTATCGGAAATTTTTTGTAATTCTCGACAAGTAGAACAATGAATGGAACAGGTAGACGGCTGAAATCTTTGTTTATATTGCTTCTATATAATCTAAGTAACATATATGCAAAGCATCTAAACAGTAACAATCGCCAATTTTTTGATCTTCAAGTTTAAGTGAACAGCGAGCCCCATTGATAATCATGAAATGGAAATTATTTGTAACTTTCTACAAGTAGAACAATAAATAGTACAGGTAGACGGGTGAAATCTTTCTATATATTGCTTCTAAATAGTCTAAGAAACATATATGCAAAGCATCCAAACAGTACAATTCGCCAATTTTCTGTTCTTCAAGTTTAAGTGAACAATGAGCCCCAATGGTTAATCCCTTAACGGAAATTATTTGTAACTTTCGACAATTAGAACAATGAATGGAACAGGTAGACGGTTGAAATCTTTGTATATATTGCTTCTATATAATCTAAGAAACATATATGCAAAGCATCCAAACAGTACAATTCGCCAATTATTTCATCTTCATGTTTAAGTGAACTACGAGCCCCATTGTTAATACTTTAACGGAAATTATTTGTAACTTCCGACAAGTAGAACAATGAATGGAACAGGTAGACGGTTGAAATCTTTGTATATATTGCTTCTATATAGTCTAAGAAACATATATGCAAAGCATCCAAACAGTACAATTCGCCAATTTCTTGTTCTTCAAGTTTAAGTAAACTACGATCCCCATTGTTAATCCCTTAAAGGAAATTATTTGTAACTTTCGACAATTAGAACAATGAATGGAACAGGTAGACGGTTGAAATCTTTGTATATATTGCTTCTATATAATCTAAGAAACATATATGCAAAGCATCCAAACAGTACAATTCGCCAATTATTTCATCTTCATGTTTAAGTGAACTACGAGCCCCATTGTTAATACTTTAACGGAAATTATTTGTAACTTCCGACAAGTAGAACAATGAATGGAACAGGTCGACGGTTGAAATCTTTGTATATATTGCTTCTATATAGTCTAAGAAACATATATGCAAATCATCCAAACAGTACAATTCGCCAATTTCTTGTTCTTCAAGTTTAAGTAAACTACGATCCCCATTGTTAATCCCTTAAAGGAAATTATTTGTAACTTTCGACAAGTAGAACAATGAATGGAACAGGTAGACGGTTGAAATCTTTGTATATATTGCTTCTATATAATCTAAGAAACATATATGCAAAGCATCCAAACAGTACCATTCGCCAATTTTTTGTTCTTCAAGTTTAAGTGAACAACGAGCCCCATTGATAATCATGAAACGGAATTTATTTGTAACTTTCTACAAGTAGAACAATGAATAGAACAGGTAGACGGTTGAAATCATTGTATATATTGCTTCTATATAATCTAAGAAACATATATGCAAAGCATCCAAACAGTACCAATCGCCAATTTTTTGTTCTTCAAGTTTAAGTGAACAATGAGCCCCAATGGTTAATCCGTTATCGGAAATTATTTGTAACTTTCGACAAGTAGAACAATGAATGGAACAGGTAGACGGTTGAAATCTTTGTATATATTGCTTCTATATAATCTAAGAAACATATATGCAAAGGATCCAAACAGTACCATTCGCCAATTTTTTGTTCTTCAAGTTTAAGTGAACTACGAGCCCCATTGTTAATCCTTTAAAGGAAATTATTTGTAAATTTCGACAAGTAGAACATTGAATGGAACAGGTAGACGGTTGAAATCTTTGTATATATTGCTTCTATATAGTATAAGAAACATATATGCATAGCATCCAAACAGTACAATTCGCCAATTTTTTGTTCTTCAAGTTTAAGTGAACTACGAGCCCCATTGTTAATCCTTTATCGGAAATTATTTGTAACTTTCGACAAGTAGAACAATGAATGGAACAGGTAGACGGTTGAAATCTTTGTATATATTGCTTCTATATAGTCTAAGAAACATATATGCAAAGCATCCAAACAGTACCATTCGCCAATTTTATGTTCTTCAAGTTTAAGTGAACTACGAGCCCCATTGTTAATCCTTTAAAGGAAATTATTTGTAAATTTCGACAAGTAGAACAATGAATGGAACAGGTAGACGGTTGAAATCATTGTATATATTGCTTCTATATAATCTAAGAAACATATATGCAAAGCATCCAAACAGTACAATTCGCCAATTATTTCATCTTCATGTTTAAGTGAACTACGAGCCCCATTGTTAATCCTTTAAAGGAAATTATTTGTAAATTTCGACAAGTAGAACAATGAATGGATCATGTAGACGGTTGAAATCATTGTATATATTGCTTCTATATAGTCTACGAAACAAATATGCAAAGCATCCAAACAGTACAATTCGCCAAATTTTTGTTCTTCAAGTTTAAGTGAACTACGAGCCCCATTGTTAATCCTTTAAAGGAAATTATTTGTAACTTGCGACAAGTAGAACAATGAATGGAACAGGTAGACGGTTGAAATCAATGTATATATTGCTTCTATATAGTCTAAGAAACATATATGCAAAGCATCCAAACAGTACCATTCATCAATTTTTTGTTCTTCAAGTTTTAGTGAACAACGAGCCCCATTGTTAATCCTTTAAAGGAAATTATTTGTAAATTTCGACAAGTAGAACAATGAATGGAACAGGTAGACGGTTGAAATCTTTGTATATATTGCTTCCATATAGTCTAAGAAACTTGTACGCAAAGCATCCAAACAGTACCATTCGCCAATTTTTTGTTCTTCAAGTTTAAGTGAACAATGAGCCCCAATGGTTAATCCTTTATCGGAAATTATTTGTAATTTTCAACAAGTAAAACAATGAATGGTACAGGTAGACGGTTGAAATCTTTGTATATATTGCTTCTATATAGTCTAAGAAACATATATGCAAAGCATCCAAACAGTACAATTCGCCAATTTCTTGTTCTTCAAGTTTAAGTAAACTACGATCCCCATTGTTAATCCCTTAAAGGAAATTATTTGTAACTTTCGACAAGTAGAACAATGAATGGAACAGGTAGACGGTTGAAATCATTGTATATATTGCTTCTATATAATCTAAGAAACATATATGCAAAGCATCCAAACAGTACCATTCGCCAATTTTTTGTTCTTCAAGTTTAAGTGAACAATGAGCCCCAATGGTTAATCCGTTATAGGAAATTATTTGTAACTTTCGATAAGTAGAACAATGAATGGAACAGGTAGACGGTTGAAATCTTTGTATATATTGCTTCTATATAGTCTAAGAAACATATATGCAAAGCATCCAAACAGTACCATTCGCCAATTTTTTGTTCTTCAAGTTTAAGTGAACTACGAGCCCCATTGTTAATACTTTAAAGGAAATTATTTGTAAATTTCGACAAGTAGAACAATGAATGGAACAGGTAGACGGTTGAAATCATTGTATATATTGCTTCTATATAATCTAAGAAACATATATGCAAAGAATCCAAACAGTACCATACGCCAATTTTTTGGTCTTCAAGTTTAAGTGAACAACGAGCCCCATTGATAATCATGAAACGGAAATTATTTGTAACATTCTACAAGTAGAACAATGAATAGTACAGGTAAACGGGTGAAGTCTTTCTATATGTTGCTTGTATATAGTCTAAGAAACATAAATGCAAAGCATCCAAACAGTACAATTCGCCAATTTCTTGTTCTTCAAGTTTAAGTGAACTACGAGCCCCATTGTTAATCCTTTATCGGAAATTATTTGTAATTTGCGACAAGTAGAACAATGAATGGAACAGGTAGACGGTTGAAATCTTTGTATATATTGCTTCTATATAGTCTAAGAAACATATGTGCAAAGCATCCAAACAGTACAATTCGCCAATTTCTTGTTCTTCAAGTTTAAGTAAACTACGATCCCCATTGTTAATCCCTTAAAGGAAATTATTTGTAACTTTCGACAAGTAGAACAATGAATGGAACAGGTAGACGGTTGAAATCATTGTATATATTGCTTCTATATAGTCTAAGAAACATATCTGCAAATCATCCAAACAGTAAAATTCGCCAATTATTTGATCTTCAAGTTTAAGTGAACAATGAGCCCCAATGGTTAATCCTTTATCGGAAATTTTTTGTAATTCTCGACAAGTAGAACAATGAATGGAACAGGTAGACGGTTGAAATCTTTGTTTATATTGCTTCTATATAATCTAAGTAACATATATGCAAAGCATCTAAACAGTAACAATCGCCAATTTTTTGATCTTCAAGTTTAAGTGAACAGCGAGCCCCATTGATAATCATGAAATGGAAATTATTTGTAACTTTCTACAAGTAGAACAATAAATAGTACAGGTAGACGGTTGAAATCTTTGTATATGTTGCTTCTATATAGTCTAAGAAACATATATGCAAAGCATCCAAACAGTACCATTCGCCAATTTTTTGTTCTTCAAGTTTAAGTAAACTACGATAGCCATTGTTAATCCCTTAACGGAAATTATTTGTAACTTTCGACAAGTAGAACAATGAATGGAACAGGTAGACGGTTGAAATCATTGTATATATTGCTTCTATATAGTCTAAGAAACATATATGCAAAGCATCCAATTAGTACAATTCGACAATTTTTTGTTCTTCAAGTTTAAGTGAACAATGAGCCCCAATGGTTAATCCTTTATCGGAAATTATTTGTAATTTTCGGCAAGTAGAACAATGAATGGAACAGGTAGACGGTTGAAATCTTTAGATATATTGCTTCTATATAATCTAAGAAACATATATGCAAAGCATCCAAACAGTACCATTCGCCAATTTTTTGTTCTTCAAGTGTAAGTGAACAATGAGCCCCAATGGTTAATCCGTTATCGGTAATTATTTGTAACTTTCGACAAGTAGAACAATGAATGGAACAGGTAGACGGTTGAAATCTTTGTATATATTGCTTCTATATATTCTAAGAAACAAATATGCAAAGCATCCAAACAGTACAATTCGCCAAATTTTTGTTCTTCAAGTTTAAGTGAACAGCGAGCCCCATTGATAATCATGAAATGGAAATTATTTGTAATATTCTACAAGTAGAACAATGAATAGAACAGGTAGACGGTAGAAATCTTTGTATAAGTTGCTTCTATATAGTCTAAGAAACCTATATGCAAAGCATCTAAACAGTAAAATTCGCCAATTTTTTGATCTTCAAGTTTAAGTGAACAGCGAGCCCCATTGATAATCATGAAATGGAATTTATTTGTAACATTCTACAAGTAGAACAATGAATAGAACAGGTAGACGGTAGAAATCTTTGTATAAGTTGCTTCTATATAGTCTAAGAAACCTATATGCAAAGCATCTAAACAGTAACATTCGCCAATTTTTTGATCTTCAAGTTTAAGTGAACAGCGAGCCCCATTGATAATCATGAAATGGAAATTATTTGTAGCTTTCTACAAGTAGAACAATGAATAGTACAGGTAGACGGGTGAAATCTTTCTATATATTGCTTCTATATAATCTAAGAAACATATATGCAAAGCATCCAAACAGTACAATTCGCCAATTATTTCATCTTCATGTTTAAGTGAACTACGAGCCCCATTGTTAATCCTTTAAAGGAAATTATTTGTAAATTTCGACAAGTAGAACAATGAATGGATCATGTAGACGGTTGAAATCATTGTATATATTGCTTCTATATAGTCTACGAAACAAATATGCAAAGCATCCAAACAGTACAATTCGCCAAATTTTTGTTCTTCAAGTTTAAGTGAACAGAGAGCCCCATTGATAATCATGAAATGGAAATTATTTGTAACATTCTACAAGTAGAACAATGAATAGAACAGGTAGACGGTAGAAATCTTTGTATAAGTTACTTCTATATAGTCTAAGAAACCTATATGCAAAGCATCTAAACAGTAACATTCGCCAATTTTTTGATCTTCAAGTTTAAGTGAACAATCAGCCCCAATGGTTAATACTTTATCGGAAATTATTTGTAAATTTCGACAAGTAGAACAATGAATGGAACAGGTAGACGGTTGAAATCATTGTATATATTGCTTCTATATAGTCTAAGAAACATATATGCAAAGCATCCAAACAGTACCATTCGCCAATTTTTTGTTCTTCAAGTTTAAGGAGACTACGAGCCCCATTGTTAATCCTTTTAAGGAAATTTTTTGTAAATTTCGGCAATTAGAACAATGAATGGAATAGGTAGACGGTTGAAATCATTGCATATATTGCTTCTATATAGTCTAAGAAACATATATGCAAAGCATCCAAAGAGTACAATTCGCCAATTTCTTGTTTTTCAAGTCTAAGTAAACTACGATCCCCATTGTTAATCCCTTAACGGAAATTATTTGTATCTTTCGACAAGTAGAACAATGAATGGAACAGGTAGACGGTTGAAATCATTGTATATATTGCTTCTATATAGTCTAAGAAACATATATGCAAAGCATCCAAACAGTACCATTCGTCAATTTTTTGTTCTTCAAGTTTAAGTGAACAGCGAGCCCCATTGATAATCATGAAATGGAAATTATTTGTAACTTTCTACAAGTAGAACAATGAATAGTACAGGTAGACGGGTGAAATCTTTGTATATGTTGCTTCTATATAGTCTAAGAAACCTATATGCAAAGCATCTAAACAGTAACATTCGCCAATTTTTTGTTCTTCAAGTTTAAGTGAACAATGAGCCCCAATGGTTAATCCTTTATCGGAAATTATTTGTAATTTTCGACGAGTAAAACAATGAATGGAACAGGTAGACGGTTGAAATCTTTGTATATATTGCTTCTATATAGTCTAAGAAACATATATGCAAAGCATCCAAACAGTACAATTCGCCAATTTTTTGTTCTTCAAGTTTAAGTGAACAATGAGCCCCAATGGTTAATCCCTTAACGGAAATTATTTGTAACTTTCGACAAGTAGAACAATGAATGGAACAGGTACACGGTTGAAATCTTTGTATATATTGCTTCTATATAATCTAAGAAACATATATGCAAAGCATCCAAACAGTACCATCCGCCAATTTTTTGTTCTTCAAGTTTAAGTGAACAACGAGCCCCATTGATAATCATGAAACGGAATTTATTTGTAAGTTTCTACAAGTTGAACAATGAATAGAACAGGTAGACTGTTGAAATCTTTGTATATGTTGCTTCTATATAGTCTAAGAAACATATATGCAAAGCATCCAAACAGTACCATTCGCCAATTTTTTGTTCTTCAAGTGTAAGTGAACAATGAGCCCCAACGGTTAATCCTTTATCGGAAATTAATTGTAATTTTCGACAAGTAGAACAATGAATGGAACAGGTAGACGGTTGAAATCTTTGTATATATTGCTACTATATAATCTAAGAAACATATATGCAATTCATCCAAACAGTACCATTCGCCAATTTTTTGTTCTTCAAGTTTAAGTGTACAACGAGCCCCATTGATAATCATGAAACGGAAATTATTTGTAACTTTCTACAAGTAGAACAATGAATAGAACAGGTAGACGGTTGAAATCTTTGTATATGTTGCTTCTATATAGTCTAAGAAACATATATGCAAAGCATCCAAACAGTACCATTCATCAATTTTTTGTTCTTCAAGTTTTAGTGAACAACGAGCCCCATTGTTAATCCTTTAAAGGAAATTATTTGTAAATTTCGACAAGTAGAAAAATGATTGGAACACGTAGACGGTTGAAATCTTTGTATATATTACTTCCATATAGTCTAAGAAACATGTACGCAAAGCATCCAAACAGTACCATTCGCCAATTTTTTGTTCTTCAAGTTTAAGTGAACAATGAGCCCCAATGGTTAATCCTTTATCGGAAATTATTTGTAATTTTCGACAAGTAGAACAATGAATGGAACAGGTAGACGGTTGAAATCTTTGTATATATTGCTTCTATATAGTCTAAGAAACATATATGCAAAGCATCCAACCAGTACAATTCGCCAATTTCTTGTTCTTCAAGTTTAAGTAAACTACGATCCCCATTGTTAATCCCTTAAAGGAAATTATTTGTAACTTTCGACAAGTAGTACAATGAATGGAACAGGTAGACGGTTGAAATCATTGTATATATTGCTTCTATATAGTCTAAGAAACATATCTGCAAATCATCCAAACAGTAAAATTCGCCAATTATTTGATCTTCAAGTTTAAGTGAACAATGAGCCCCAATGGTTAATCCCTTAACGGAAATTATTTGTAACTTTCGACAAGTAGAACAATGAATGGAACAGGTAGACGGTTGAAATCTTTGTACATATTGCTTCTATATAATCTAAGAAACACATATGCACAGCATCCAAACAGTACCATTCGCCAATTTTTTGTTCTTCAAGTTTAAGTAAACTACGGTCCCCATTGTTAATCCCTTAAAGGAAATTATTTGTAACTTTCGACAAGTAGAACAATGAATGGAACAGGTAGACGGTTGAAATCATTGTATATATTGCTACTATATAATCTAAGAAACATATATGCAAAGCATCCAAACAGTACCATTCGCCAATTTTTTGTTCTTCAAGTTTAAGTGAACTACGAGCCCCATTGTTAATCCTTTAAAGGAAATTATTTGTAAATTTCGACAAGTAGAACATTGAATGGAACAGGTAGACGGTTGAAATCTTTGTATATATTGCTTCTATATAGTATAAGAAACATATATGCATAGCATCCAAACAGTACAATTCGCCAATTTTTTGTTCTTCAAGTTTAAGTGAACTACGAGCCCCATTGTTAATCCTTTATCGGAAATTATTTGTAACTTTCGACAAGTAGAACAATGAATGGAACAGGTAGACGGTTGAAATCTTTGTATATATTGCTTCTATATAGTCTAAGAAACATATATGCAAAGCATCCAAACAGTACAATTCGCCAAATTTTTGTTCTTCAAGTTTAAGTGAACTACGAGCCCCATTGTTAAGCCTTTAAAGGAAATTATTTGTAACTTGCGACAAGTAGAACAATGAATGGAACAGGTAGACGGTTGAAATCAATGTATATATTGCTTCTATATAGTCTAAGAAACATATATGCAAAGCATCCAAACAGTACCATTCATCAATTTTTTGTTCTTCAAGTTTTAGTGAACAACGAGCCCCATTGTTAATCCTTTAAAGGAAATTATTTGTAAATTTCGACAAGTAGAACAATGAATGGAACAGGTAGACGGTTGAAATCTTTGTATATATTGCTTCCATATAGTCTAAGAAACTTGTACGCAAAGCATCCAAACAGTACCATTCGCCAATTTTTTGTTCTTCAAGTTTAAGTGAACAATGAGCCCCAATGGTTAATCCTTTATCGGAAATTATTTGTAATTTTCGACAAGTAAAACAATGAATGGTACAGGTAGACGGTTGAAATCTTTGTATATATTGCTTCTATATAGTCTAAGAAACATATATGCAAAGCATCCAAACAGTACAATTCGCCAATTTCTTGTTCTTCAAGTTTAAGTAAACTACGATCCCCATTGTTAATCCCTTAAAGGAAATTATTTGTAACTTTCGACAAGTAGAACAATGAATGGAACAGGTAGACGGTTGAAATCATTGTATATATTGCTTCTATATAATCTAAGAAACATATATGCAAAGCATCCAAACAGTACCATTCGCCAATTTTTTGTTCTTCAAGTTTAAGTGAACAATGAGCCCCAATGGTTAATCCGTTATAGGAAATTATTTGTAACTTTCGACAAGTAGAACAATGAATGGAACAGGTAGACGGTTGAAATCTTTATATATATTGCTTCTATATAGTCTAAGAAACATATATGCAAAGCATCCAAACAGTACCATTCGCCAATTTTTTGTTCTTCAAGTTTAAGTGAACTACGAGCCCCATTGTTAATACTTTAAAGGAAATTATTTGTAAATTTCGACAAGTAGAACAATGAATGGAACAGGTAGACGGTTGAAATCATTGTATATATTGCTTCTATATAATCTAAGAAACATATATGCAAAGAATCCAAACAGTACCATACGCCAATTTTTTGGTCTTCAAGTTTAAGTGAACAACGAGCCCCATTGATAATCATGAAACGGAAATTATTTGTAACATTCTACAAGTAGAACAATGAATAGTACAGGTAAACAGGTGAAGTCTTTCTATATGTTGCTTGTATATAGTCTAAGAAACATAAATGCAAAGCATCCAAACAGTACAATTCGCCAATTTCTTGTTCTTCAAGTTTAAGTGAACTACGAGCCCCATTGTTAATCCTTTATCGGAAATTATTTGTAATTTGCGACAAGTAGAACAATGAATGGAACAGGTAGACGGTTGAAATCTTTGTATATATTGCTTCTATATAGTCTAAGAAACATATGTGCAAAGCATCCAAACAGTACAATTCGCCAATTTCTTGTTCTTCAAGTTTAAGTAAACTACGATCCCCATTGTTAATCCCTTAAAGGAAATTATTTGTAACTTTCGACAAGTAGAACAATGAATGGAACAGGTAGACGGTTGAAATCATTGTATATATTGCTTCTATATAGTCTAAGAAACATATCTGCAAATCATCCAAACAGTAAAATTCGCCAATTATTTGATCTTCAAGTTTAAGTGAACAATGAGCCCCAATGGTTAATCCTTTATCGGAAATTTTTTGTAATTCTCGACAAGTAGAACAATGAATGGAACAGGTAGACGGCTGAAATCTTTGTTTATATTGCTTCTATATAATCTAAGTAACATATATGCAAAGCATCTAAACAGTAACAATCGCCAATTTTTTGATTTTCAAGTTTAAGTGAACAGCGAGCCCCATTGATAATCATGAAATGGAAATTATTTGTAACTTTCTACAAGTAGAACAATAAATAGTACAGGTAGACGGGTGAAATCTTTCTATATATTGCTTCTAAATAGTCTAAGAAACATATATGCAAAGCATCCAAACAGTACAATTCGCCAATTTTCTGTTCTTCAAGTTTAAGTGAACAATGAGCCCCAATGGTTAATCCCTTAACGGAAATTATTTGTAACTTTCGACAATTAGAACAATGAATGGAACAGGTAGACGGTTGAAATCTTTGTATATATTGATTCTATATAATCTAAGAAACATATATGCAAAGCATCCAAACAGTACAATTCGCCAATTATTTCATCTTCATGTTTAAGTGAACTACGAGCCCCATTGTTAATACTTTAACGGAAATTATTTGTAACTTCCGACAAGTAGAACAATGAATGGAACAGGTAGACGGTTGAAATCTTTGTATATATTGCTTCTATATAGTCTAAGAAACATATATGCAAAGCATCCAAACAGTACAATTCGCCAATTTCTTGTTCTTCAAGTTTAAGTAAACTACGATCCCCATTGTTAATCCCTTAAAGGAAATTATTTGTAACTTTCGACAATTAGAACAATGAATGGAACAGGTAGACGGTTGAAATCTTTGTATATATTGCTTCTATATAATCTAAGAAACATATATGCAAAGCATCCAAACAGTACAATTCGCCAATTATTTCATCTTCATGTTTAAGTGAACTACGAGCCCCATTGTTAATACTTTAACGGAAATTATTTGTAACTTCCGACAAGTAGAACAATGAATGGAACAGGTCGACGGTTGAAATCTTTGTATATATTGCTTCTATATAGTCTAAGAAACATATATGCAAATCATCCAAACAGTACAATTCGCCAATTTCTTGTTCTTCAAGTTTAAGTAAACTACGATCCCCATTGTTAATCCCTTAAAGGAAATTATTTGTAACTTTCGACAAGTAGAACAATGAATGGAACAGGTAGACGGTTGAAATCTTTGTATATATTGCTTCTATATAATCTAAGAAACATATATGCAAAGCATCCAAACAGTACCATTCGCCAATTTTTTGTTCTTCAAGTTTAAGTGAACAACGAGCCCCATTGATAATCATGAAACGGAATTTATTTGTAACTTTCTACAAGTAGAACAATGAATAGAACAGGTAGACGGTTGAAATCATTGTATATATTGCTTCTATATAATCTAAGAAACATATATGCAAAGCATCCAAACAGTACCAATCGCCAATTTTTTGTTCTTCAAGTTTAAGTGAACAATGAGCCCCAATGGTTAATCCGTTATCGGAAATTATTTGTAACTTTCGACAAGTAGAACAATGAATGGAACAGGTAGACGGTTGAAATCTTTGTATATATTGCTTCTATATAATCTAAGAAACATATATGCAAAGCATCCAAACAGTACCATTCGCCAATTTTTTGTTCTTCAAGTTTAAGTGAACTACGAGCCCCATTGTTAATCCTTTAAAGGAAATTATTTGTAAATTTCGACAAGTAGAACATTGAATGGAACAGGTAGACGGTTGAAATCTTTGTATATATTGCTTCTATATAGTATAAGAAACATATATGCATAGCATCCAAACAGTACAATTCGCCAATTTTTTGTTCTTCAAGTTTAAGTGAACTACGAGCCCCATTGTTAATCCTTTATCGGAAATTATTTGTAACTTTCGACAAGTAGAACAATGAATGGAACAGGTAGACGGTTGAAATCTTTGTATATATTGCTTCTATATAGTCTAAGAAACATATATGCAAAGCATCCAAACAGTACCATTCGCCAATTTTATGTTCTTCAAGTTTAAGTGAACTACGAGCCCCATTGTTAATCCTTTAAAGGAAATTATTTGTAAATTTCGACAAGTAGAACAATGAATGGAACAGGTAGACGGTTGAAATCATTGTATATATTGCTTCTATATAATCTAAGAAACATATATGCAAAGCATCCAAACAGTACAATTCGCCAATTATTTCATCTTCATGTTTAAGTGAACTACGAGCCCCATTGTTAATCCTTTAAAGGAAATTATTTGTAAATTTCGACAAGTAGAACAATGAATGGATCATGTAGACGGTTGAAATCATTGTATATATTGCTTCTATATAGTCTACGAAACAAATATGCAAAGCATCCAAACAGTACAATTCGCCAAATTTTTGTTCTTCAAGTTTAAGTGAACTACGAGCCCCATTGTTAATCTTTTAAAGGAAATTATTTGTAACTTGCGACAAGTAGAACAATGAATGGAACAGGTAGACGGTTGAAATCAATGTATATATTGCTTCTATATAGTCTAAGAAACATATATGCAAAGCATCCAAACAGTACCATTCGCCAATTTTTTGTTCTTCAAGTTTAAGTGAACAATGAGCCCCAATGGTTAATCCTTTATCGGAAATTATTTGCAATTTTCAACAAGTAAAACAATGAATGGTACAGGTAGACGGTTGAAATCTTTGTATATATTGCTTCTATATAGTCTAAGAAACATATATGCAAAGCATCCAAACAGTACAATTCGCCAATTTCTTGTTCTTCAAGTTTAAGTAAACTACGATCCCCATTGTTAATCCCTTAAAGGAAATTATTTGTAAATTTCGACAAGTAGAACAATGAATGGAACAGGTAGACGGTTGAAATCATTGTATATATTGCTTCTATATAATCTAAGAAACATATATGCAAAGCATCCAAACAGTACCATTCGCCAATTTTTTGTTCTTCAAGTTTAAGTGAACAATGAGCCCCAATGGTTAATCCGTTATAGGAAATTATTTGTAACTTTCGACAAGTAGAACAATGAATGGAACAGGTAGACGGTTGAAATCTTTGTATATATTGCTTCTATATAGTCTAAGAAACATATATGCAAAGCATCCAAACAGTACCATTCGCCAATTTTTTGTTCTTCAAGTTTAAGTGAACTACGAGCCCCATTGTTAATACTTTAAAGGAAATTATTTGTAAATTTCGACAAGTAGAACAATGAATGGAACAGGTAGACGGTTGAAATCATTGTATATATTGCTTCTATATAATCTAAGAAACATATATGCAAAGAATCCAAACAGTACCATACGCCAATTTTTTGGTCTTCAAGTTTAAGTGAACAACGAGCCCCATTGATAATCATGAAACGGAAATTATTTGTAACATTCTACAAGTAGAACAATGAATAGTACAGGTAAACGGGTGAAGTCTTTCTATATGTTGCTTGTATATAGTCTAAGAAACATAAATGCAAAGCATCCAAACAGTACAATTCGCCAATTTCTTGTTCTTCAAGTTTAAGTGAACTACGAGCCCCATTGTTAATCCTTTATCGGAAATTATTTGTAATTTGCGACAAGTAGAACAATGAATGGAACAGGTAGACGGTTGAAATCTTTGTATATATTGCTTCTATATAGTCTAAGAAACATCTGTGCAAAGCATCCAAACAGTACAATTCGCCAATTTCTTGTTCTTCAAGTTTAAGTAAACTACGATCCCCATTGTTAATCCCTTAAAGGAAATTATTTGTAACTTTCGACAAGTAGAACAATGAATGGAACAGGTAGACGGTTGAAATCATTGTATATATTGCTTCTATATAGTCTAAGAAACATATCTGCAAATCATCCAAACAGTAAAATTCGCCAATTATTTGATCTTCAAGTTTAAGTGAACAATGAGCCCCAATGGTTAATCCTTTATCGGAAATTTTTTGTAATTCTCGACAAGTAGAACAATGAATGGAACAGGTAGACGGTTGAAATCTTTGTTTATATTGCTTCTATATAATCTAAGTAACATATATGCAAAGCATCTAAACAGTAACAATCGCCAATTTTTTGATCTTCAAGTTTAAGTGAACAGCGAGCCCCATTGATAATCATGAAATGGAAATTATTTGTAACTTTCTACAAGTAGAACAATAAATAGTACAGGTAGACGGTTGAAATCTTTGTATATGTTGCTTCTATATAGTCTAAGAAACATATATGCAAAGCATCCAAACAGTACCATTCGCCAATTTTTTGTTCTTCAAGTTTAAGTAAACTACGAGCCCCAATGGTTAATCATTTATCGGAAATTTTTTGTAATTCTCGACAAGTAGAACAATGAATGGAACAGGTAGACGGTTGAAATCTTTGTTTATATTGCTTCTATATAATCTAAGAAACATATATGCAAAGCATCCAAACAGTACAATTCTCCAATTTTTTGTCCTTCAAGTTTAAGTGAACAATGAGCCCCATTGTTAATCCTTTATCGGAAATTATTTGTAACTTTCGACAAGTAGAACAATGAATGGAACAGGTAGACGGTTGAAATCTTTGTATATATTGCTTCTATATAATCTAAGAAACATATATGCAAAGCATCCAAACAGTACCATTCGCCAATTTATTGTTCTTCAAGTTTAAGTGAACAACGAGCCCCAATGGTTAATCATTTATCGGAAATTATTTGTAATTTTCGACAAGTAGAACAATGAATGGAACAGGTAGACGGTTGAAATCTTTGTATATATTGCTTCTATATAATCTAAGAAACATATATGCAAAGCATCCAAACAGTACCATTCGCCAATATTTTGTTCTTCAAGTTTAAGTAAACTACGATCCCCATTGTTAATCCCTTAACGGAAATTATTTGTAACTTTCGACAAGTAGAACAATGAATGGAACAGGTAGACGGTTGAAATCATTGTATATATTGCTTCTATATAGTCTAAGAAACATATATGCAAAGCATCCAAATAGTACAATTCGACAATTTTTTGTTCTTCAAGTTTAAGTGAACAATGAGCCCCAATGGTTAATCCTTTATCGGAAATTATTTGTAATTTTCGACAAGTAGAACAATGAATGGAACAGGTAGACGGTTGAAATCTTTAGATATATTGCTTCTATATAATCTAAGAAACATATATGCAAAGCATCCAAACAGTACCATTCGCCAATTTTTTGTTCTTCAAGTGTAAGTGGACAACGAGGCCCATTGATAATCATGAAACGGAAATTATTTCTAACTTTCGACAAGAAGAACAATGAATAGAACAGGTAGACGGTTGAAATCTTTATATATGTTGCTTCTATATAGTCTAAGAAACCTATATGCAAAGCATTTAAACAGTAACATTCGCCAATTTTTTGATCTTCAAGTTTAAGTGAACAGCGAGCCCCATTGATAATCATGAAATGGAAATTATTTGTAACTTTCTACAAGTAGAACAATGAATAGTACAGGTAGACGGGTGAAATCTTTGTATATGTTGCTTCTAAATAGTCTAAGAAACATATATGCAAAGCATCCAAACAGTACAATTCGCCAATTTTTTGTTCTTCAAGTTTAAGAGAACAACGAGCCCCATTGTTAACCCTTTAAAGGAAATTATTTGTAAATTTCGACAAGTAGAACAATGATTGGAACACGTAGACGGTTGAAATCTTTGTATATATTGCTTCCATATCGTCTAAGAAACATGTACGCAGAGCATCCAAACAGTACCATTCGCCAATTTTTTTTTCTTCAAGTTTAAGTGAACAATCAGCCCCAATGGTTAATCCTTTATCGGAAATTATTTTTAACTTTCGACAAGTAGAACAATGAATGGAACAGGTAGACGGTTGAAATCTTTGTATATATTGCTTCTATATAGTCTAAGAAACATATATGCAAAGCATCCAAACAGTACAATTCGCCAATTTATTGTTCTTCAAGTTTAAGTGAACAACGAGCCCCATTGTTAATCCTTTAAAGGAAATTATGTGTAAATTTCGACAAGTAGAACAATGATTGGAACACGTAGACGGTTGAAATCTTTGTATATATTGTAGGGGTGTGCGAGTACTCGTAATTTACGAGTCGAGCCCAGACCGGTTCGCTTCCTCGATCCGAGTCGAGCACTTGAATTTTTCGAGCTACTCGAATCGTCGAACTGCTTGAAAAAAATTCGAACTACTCAAAAACTTCGAACTACCCGAATACATTCGAGCTACTCGAATATTATCGAACTACCCGAATGTATTCGAGCTACTTGAATATTGTCGAACTACTCGCATACGTTCGAATAACTCGAATATTTTCAAGTTGCCCGAAAACATTCGAGTATTCGCGTACTTATGAATTTGCTGTCCAATGTCGCTCTTATTTCAATGGCAAAATATGTTAAATACACATTATTTCTTGACCACAAAATTTATTTCATTTTTATATTTTATAATTATAATATTTTATATTTTTTATATTTTATAATTATTACTATTATTAAATTATTATTTTCATGCGGGAAACATATTTTTTCAACATGATCATAACTTTCCTGTGGATAATTTTTGTTATTTGTTTTGTATTGTACAGTCCGTGACACTTGATTAAACGCAACACGTTTTTTCTTATATTAATTGCGATTCATTTTCAAATGAAGAAAATCTATTTTTTTAAGTTCGTTTTGTATTTCATTGTTATCTTCTCAATAATTTTTATCGAACAAAACTTGAAATATGTATCAACTCACATTTATGTGACGGAGCGATCATCGGATCGAACACATCTTATACATATGTGCAGAACATAAAAGGCAGGCGTTAACAAGAGGTATAGCGGAAATGATGATAGTAGACCTTCAGCCATACGACATAGTAAATGACCAAGGGTTTAAAAATTTTGTAAAAATCGCTGAACCGCTGTATAAAATACCATGCCGTACAACGTTTTCTCGTGACATAATTCCGAAAATGTACAAGGAAGAAGCAGAAAAAATAAGAGACGCCATTAGAAATGACTTGGGATGTGTAAGATTTAAAAATTATTTTGCTAATTATCTGTTTTATTTAGTCATTATTTAATTCTTTGTCGATTTGTTTATTCATTCACTCATTTATTTAGGACGATATGTTGGCTGTAGCATTTACCACAGATGGCTGGATATCACGTGCAATAGATGGATATATATGTCTCACGATCAATTATTGCACTCATAACTTTGAAGAACTTAAAAAATATACGCTCAAAGTTCACAGTTTTTCCGATTCGCACACTAGTGAAAACGTTAATGAGTTCCTCAAAGATTCGCTTAACGAATGGGGTATTACTTCCAACAAGATAAAATGTTATTTTGTTACTGATAATGCCGCCAACATGATAAAAGCGATTCAACTTTCTGATGAATGGATTCGTATCCCATGTTTTGCCCATACGTTACAGGTAATCAGTAATTGCATAAACAGGGTGTTCCATTTAATTTAACACTTTAATTAGTATTAATTTGACACTTACATCTCTGCAGCTTGTTATTAAAGACGCAATAAAAAACACTAGTGCTTTTGATTGCTTGTGTCGTAAATGCCACGAAATCGTTTCTTTTTTTAACCGGTCTACAGTGGCGCGATCTAAACTTTTAAAAGCACAGAAAACGCATTGCGCAGAAGAAACACCACTGCAAGTCATTCAGGATGTGAACACTCGCTGGAATTCACAGTATGACATGATGAAGCGTTTAATTGAAATTAGGGTTCCTTTGAGCATTGTTCTTTTGGAACCTGGAATACCTGATAATATAACCAGCCGAGAATGGGATGCACTGGATAGTTATGTAAAAGTATTGGAGCATTTTAAGGAAGCTACGCAAATACTAACAAGGGAACTACCCGAGGTGTCCGCCTCCAATTTTAATGAAACTTTGCAGATTTGTTAAGTACGTGAAAATAATCGATACCTATTTTTTTATATCGGCTAAGTCGCACGTTTAGGGAGTGAAACCACCCTTCAAAGTTTCGACATTTTTTCTTCTTTCGCTTATAACTTCAAAACGGTTAATGATAGAGATTTACAATAAATGTACGAAATATTTACTTTTTTGTGTAATAAACGCCCATGGAATTTAAAATTTTATTTGACTATTTTTTCTTAATTTTTTATTAAAAAATGCCAAGTTTTTCGTTATGTCTTTAAAGTTTGCGATGCGATTTTAACCGAACTTTTTTTAAATGATAGAGTAATAAAAATAAAAGTTATAAGTTTTTTTGTTTTTCCGTAATTTACTCTGGAGTCGTGAAATTAACCCTTTTCTTTTGCCACTTTAAGTTACTATATGTGATAAACGAGTGACAATGGAAAAAATGTATTATGCAACTAATTCTTCCTTTGTACTGTAGAATATTATTGTTTTTGTAAAAAATCAAAAGTAAAATTATTATGTTTTAGTATACAATCCGTAGGCCGTGTGGCTCCGTCACGATGCAGTAATCGTAAATTATCGTAGATACCAAAAAATGCACCGAATCCATACTTTACTTGAACGAGAAGCTTGTGAAATCAGATACAAGTATTATTGATTGGTGGAAAACGCATCAGGGCCGTTTCCCTACTTTAGCTAGATTAGCAAAAAGTTTATTAAGAATACCCGCTACTCAGGTGCCCAGCGAGCGTTTATTTTCAACGGCTGGAAATATTGTTAGTGCAAATCGCACTAAATTATTAACCGACCACGTTGAAAAATTATGTTTCCTACATGAAAATATAAAAATAAAATAAACCTTGTGGCCAAGTAATAATTAGTGTTTAAGACATTTTACCATCGAAGTAAGAATGACATTTGACAGCAAATTCATAAGTACGCGAATACTCAAATGTTTTCGGGCAACTTGAAAATATTCGAGTTATTCGAACGTATGCGAGTAGTTCGACAATATTCAAGTAGCTCGAATACATTCGGGTAGTTCGATAATATTTGAGTAGCTCGAATTTATTCGGGTAGTTCGAATATTCGATCTGTTCGAAGTTTTCGAGTAGTTCGAATTTTTTTCAAGCAGTTCGACGATTCGAGTAACTTGAAAAATTCGAACGTTCGACTCGGCTTGACTCGTCGATTATTACTCGACTCGAAATTCGAGTACCCGAATAAATCGAGTACTCGGACACCCCTAATATATTGCTTCCATATAGTCTAAGAGACATGTACGCAAAACATCCAAACATTACCATTCGCCAATTTTTTGGTCTTCAAGTTTAAGTGAACAATGAGCCCCAATGGTTAATCCTTTAAAGGAAATTATGTGTAAATTTCGACAAGTAGAACAATGAATGGAACAGGTAGACGGTTGAAATCTTTGTGTATATTGCTTCTATATAATCTAAGAAACATATATGCAAAGCATCCAAACAGTACCATTCGCCAATATTTTGTTCTTCAAGTTTAAGTGAACAACGAGCCCCATTGATAATCATGAAACGGAAATTATTTGTAACTTGCGACAAGTAGAACAATGAATGGAACAGGTAGACGGTTGAAATCAATGTATATATTGCTTCTATATAGTCTAGGAAACATATATGCAAAGCATCCAAACAGTACCATTCGCCACTTTTTTCTTCTTCAAGTTTAAGTGAACAACGAGCCCCATTGTTAATCCTTTAAAGGAAATTATTTGTAAATTTCGACAAGTAGAACAATGATTGGAACACGTAGACGGTTGAAATCTTTGTATATATTGCTTCCATATAGTCTAAGAAACATGTACGCAAACCATCCAAACAGTACCATTCGCCAATTTTTTGTTCTTCAAGTTTAAGTGAACAATGAGCCCCAATGGTTAATCCTTTATCGGAAATTATTTGTAATTTTCGACAAGTAGAACAATGAATGGAACAGGTAGACGGTTGAAATCTTTGTATATATTGCTTCTATATAATCTAAGAAACATATATGCAAAGCATCCAAACAGTACCATTCGCCAATATTTTGTTCTTCAAGTTTAAGTGAACAACGAGCCCCATTGATAATCATGAAACGGAAATTATTTGTAACTTGCGACAAGTAGAACAATGAATGGAACAGGTAGACGGTTGAAATCAATGTATATATTGCTTCTATATAGTCTAAGAAACATATATGCAAAGCATCCAAACAGTACCATTCATCAATTTTTTGTTCTTCAAGTTTAAGTGAACTACGAGCCCCATTGTTAATCCTTTAAAGGAAATTATTTGTAAATTTCGACAAGTAGAACAATGAAAAGATCATGTAGACGGTTGAAATCATTGTATATATTGCTTCTATATAGCCTACGAAACATATATGCAAAGCATCCAAACAGTACCATTCGCCAATTTTTTGATCTTCAAGTTTAAGTGGACAACGAGGCCCATTGATAATCATGAAACGGAAATTATTTCTAACTTTCGACAAGAAGAACAATGAATAGAACAGGTAGACGGTTGAAATCTTTGTATATGTTGCTTCTATATAGTCTAAGAAACCTATATGCAAAGCATTTAAACAGTACAATTCGCCAATTTATTGTTCTTCAAGTTTAAGTGAACAACGAGCCCCATTGTTAATCCTTTAAAGGAAATTATGTGTAAATTTCGACAAGTAGAACAATGAATGGAACAGGTAGACGGTTGAAATCATTGTATATATTGCTTCTATATAGTCTAAGAAACATATATGCAAATCATCCAAACAGTACAATTCGCCAATTATTTGATCTTCTAGTTTAAGTTAACTACGAGCCCCATTGTTAATACTTTAACGGAAATTATTTGTAACATTCGACAAGTAGAACAATGAATGGAACAGGTAGACGGTTGAAATCAATGTATATATTGCTTCTATATAGTCTAGGAAACATATATGCAAAGCATCCAAACAGTACCATTCGCCACTTTTTTCTTCTTCAAGTTTAAGTGAACAACGAGCCCCATCGTTAATCCTTTATCGGAAATTATTTGTAATTTTCGACAAGTAGAACAATGAATGGAACAGGTAGACGGTTGAAATCTTTGTATATATTGCTTCTATATAGTCTAAGAAACATATATGCAAAGCATCCAAACAGTACAATTCGGCAATTTTTTGTTCTTCAAGTTTAAGTGAACAATGAGCCCCATTGGTTAATCCTTTATTGGAAATTATTTGTAACTTTCGACAAGTAGAACAATGAATGGAACAGGTAGACGGCTGAAATCTTTGTATATATTGCTTCTATATAGTCTAAGAAACATATATGCAAAGCATCCAAACAGTACAATTCATCAATTTTTTGTTCTTCAAGTTTAAGTGAACTACGAGCCCCATTGTTAATCCTTTAAAGGAAATTATTTGTAAATTTCGACAAGTAGAACAATGAATGGAACAGGTAGACGGTTGAAATCATTGTATATATTGCTTCTATATAGTCTAAGAAACATATAAGCAAATCATCCAAACAGTACAATTCGCCAATTATTTGATCTTCTAGTTTAAGTTAACTACGAGCCCCATTGTTAATACTTTAACGGAAATTATTTGTAACATTCGACAAGTAGAACAATGAATGGAACAGGTAGACGGTTGAAATCAATGTATATATTGCTTCTATATAGTCTAGGAAACATATATGCAAAGCATCCAAACAGTACCATTCGCCACTTTTTTCTTCTTCAAGTTTAAGTGAACAACGAGCCCCATCGTTAATCCTTTATCGGAAATTATTTGTAACTTGCGACAAGTAGAACAATGAATGGAACAGGTAGACGGTTGAAATCTTTCTATAGATTGCTTCTAAATAGTCTAAGAAACATATATGCAAAGCATCCAAACAGTACAATTCGCCAATTTTTTGTTCTTCAAGTTTAAGTGAACTACGAGCCCCATTGTTAATCCTTTAAAGGAAATTATTTGTAAATTTCGACAAGTAGAACAATGAATGGATCATGTAGACGGTTGAAATCATTGTATATATTGCTTCCATATAGTCAAAGAAACATATATGCAAAGCATCCAAACAGTACCATTCGCCAATTTTTTGTTCTTCAAGTTTAAGTGAACAATGAGCCCCATTGTTAATCCTTTATCGAAAATTATTTGTAACTTTCGACAAGTAGAACATTGAATGGAACAGGTAGACGGTTGAAATCTTTGTATATATTGATTCTATATAGTATAAGAAACATATATGCAAATCATCCAAACAGTAAAATTCGCCAATTATTTGATCTTCAAGTTTAAGTGAACTACGAGCCCCATTGTTAATACTTTAACGGAAATTATTTGTAACTTGCGACAAGTAGAACAATGAATGGAACAGGTAGACTGTTGAAATCAATGTATATATTGCTTCTATATAGTCTAAGAAACATATATGAAAAGCATCCAAACAGTACCATTCATCAATTTTTTGTTCTTCAAGTTTAAGTGAACAACGAGCCCCATTGATAATCATGAAACGGAAATTATTTGTAACTTGCGACAAGTAGAACAATGAATGGAACAGGTAGACGGTTGAAATCAATGTATATATTGCTTCTATATAGTCTAAGAAACATATATGCAAAGCATCCAAACAGTACCATTCATCAATTTTTTGTTCTTCAAGTTTAAGTGAACTACGAGCCCCATTGTTAATCCTTTAAAGGAAATTATTTGTAAATTTCGACAAGTAGAACAATGAATAGATCATGTAGACGGTTGAAATCATTGTATATATTGCTTCTATATAGCCTACGAAACATATATGCAAAGCATCCAAACAGTACAATTTGCCAATTTATTGTTCTTCAAGTTTAAGTGAACAACGAGCCCCATTGTTAATCCTTTAAAGGAAATTATGTGTAAATTTCGACAAGTAGAACAATGATTGGAACACGTAGACGGTTGAAATCTTTGTATATATTGCTTCCATATAGTCTAAGAGACATGTACGCAAAGCATCCAAACATTACCATTCGCCAATTTTTTGTTCTTCAAGTTTAAGTGAAAAACGAGCCCCATTGTTAATACTTTAACGGAAATTATTTGTAACTTGCGACAAGTAGAACAATGAATGGAACAGGTAGACGGTTGAAATCTTTCTATAGATTGCTTCTAAATAGTCTAAGAAACATATATGCAAAGAATCCAAACAGTACAATTCGCCAATTATTTGATCTTCAAGTTTGAGGGAACAACGAGCCCCATTGTTAATCCTTTAAAGGAAATTATGTGTAAATTTCGACAAGTAGAACAATGATTGGAACACGTAGACGGTTGAAATCTTTGTATATATTGCTTCCATATAGTCTAAGAGACATGTACGCAAAGCATCCAAACATTACCATTCGCCAATTTTTTGGTCTTCAAGTTTAAGTGAACAATGAGCCCCAATGGTTAATCCTTTATCGGAAATTATTTGTAATTTTCGACAAGTAGAACAATGAATGGAACAGGTAGACGGTTGAAATCTTTCTATATATTGCTTCTATATAGTCTAAGAAACATATATGCAAAGCATCCAAACAGTACAATTCGGCAATTTTTTGTTCTTCAAGTTTAAGTGAACAATGAGCCCCATTGGTTAATCCTTTATTGGAAATTATTTGTAACTTTCGACAAGTAGAACAATGAATGGAACAGGTAGACGGCTGAAATCTTTGTATATATTGCTTCTATATAGTCTAAGAAACATATATGCAAAGCATCCAAACAGTACAATTCGCCAATTTATTGTTCTTCAAGTTTAAGTGAACAACGAGCCCCATTGTTAATCCTTTAAAGGAAATTATGTGTAAATTTCGACAAGTAGAACAATGAATGGAACAAGGTAGACGGTTGAAATCATTGTATATATTGCTTCTATATAGTCTAAGAAACATATATGCAAATCATCCAAACAGTACAATTCGCCAATTATTTGATCTTCTAGTTTAAGTTAACTACGAGCCCCATTGTTAATACTTTAACGGAAATTATTTGTAACATTCGACAAGTAGAACAATGAATGGAACAGGTAGACGGTTGAAATCAATGTATATATTGCTTCTATATAGTCTAGGAAACATATATGCAAAGCATCCAAACAGTACCATTCGCCACTTTTTTCTTCTTCAAGTTTAAGTGAACAACGAGCCCCATCGTTAATCCTTTAAAGGAAATTATTTGTAAATTTCGACAAGTAGAACAATGATTGGAACACGTAGACGGTTGAAATCTTTGTATATATTGCTTCCATATAGTCTAAGAAACATGTACGCAAACCATCCAAACAGTACAATTCGCCAATTTTTTGTTCTTCAAGTTTAAGTGAACAACGAGCCCCATTGTTAATACTTTAACGGAAATTATTTGTAACTTGCGACAAGTAGAACAATGAATGGAACAGGTAGACGGTTGAAATCTTTCTATAGATTGCTTCTAAATAGTCTAAGAAACATATATGCAAAGAATCCAAACAGTACAATTCGCCAATTATTTGATCTTCAAGTTTGAGGGAACAACGAGCCCCATTGTTAATCCTTTAAAGGAAATTATGTGTAAATTTCGACAAGTAGAACAATGATTGGAACACGTAGACGGTTGAAATCTTTGTATATATTGCTTCCATATAGTCTAAGAGACATGTACGCAAAGCATCCAAACATTACCATTCGCCAATTTTTGGTTCTTCAAGTTTAAGTGAACAATGAGCCCCATTGTTAATCCTTTATCGAAAATTATTTGTAACTTTCGACAAGTAGAACATTGAATGGAACAGGTAGACGGTTGAAATCTTTGTATATATTGATTCTATGTAGTATAAGAAACATATATGCAAATCATCCAAACAGTACAATTCGCCAATTATTTGATCTTCAAGTTTAAGTGAACTACGAGCCCCATTGTTAATACTTTAACGGAAATTATTTGTAACTTGCGACAAGTAGAACAATGAATGGAACATGTAGACTGTTGAAATCAATGTATATATTGCTTCTATATAGTCTAAGAAACATATATGAAAAGCATCCAAACAGTACCATTCATCATTTTTTTGTTCTTCAAGTTTAAGTGAACAACGAGCCCCATTGTTAATCCTTTAAAGGAAATTATTTGTAAATTTCGACAAGTAGAACAATGATTGGAACACGTAAACGGTTGAAATCTTTGTATATATTGCTTCCATATAGTCTAAGAAACATGTACGCAAAGCATCCAAACAGTACCATTCGCCAATTTTGTGTTCTTCAAGTTTAAGTGAACAATGAGCCCCAATGGTTAATCCTTTAACGGAAATTATTTGTAACTTGCAACAAGTAGAACAATGAATGGAACAGGTAGACGGTTGAAATCAATGTATATATTGCTTCCATATAGTCTAAGAAACATATATGCAAAGCATCCAAACAGTACCATTCACCACTTTTTTGATCTTCAAGTTTAAGTGAACAACGAGCCCCATTGTTAATCCTTTAAAGGAAATTATTTGTAAATTTCGACAAGAAGAACAATGATTGGAACACGTAGACGGTTGAAATCTTTGTATATATTGCTTCCATATAGTCTAAGAAACATATATGCAAAGCATCCAAACAGTACAATTCGCCAATTTTTTGTCCTTCAAGTTTAAGTGAACAATGAGCCCCAATGGTTAATCCTTTATCGGAAATTATTTGTAATTTTCGACAAGTAGAACAATGAATGCAACAGGTAGACGGTTGAAATATTTGTATATATTGCTTCTATATAATATAAGAAACATATATTCAAAGCATCCAGACAGTACCATTCGCCAATTTTTTGTTCTTCAAGTTTAAGTGAACAACGAGCCCCATTGATAATCATGAAACGGAAATTATTTGTAACTTTCTACAAGTAGAACAAAGAATAGAACAGGTAGACGGTTGAAATCTTTGTATATGTTGCTTCTATATAGTCTACGAAACCTATATGCAAAGCATCTAAACAGTAACAATCGCCAATTTTTTGATCTTCAAGTTTAACTGAACAGCGAGCCCCATTGATAATCATGAAATGGAAATTATTTGTAACTTTCTACAAGTAGAACTTTGAATGGAACAGGTAGACGGTTGAAATCATTGTATATATTGCTTCTATATAGTATAAGAAACATATGCAAATCATCCAAACAGTACAATTCGCCAATTTTTTGTCTTCAAGTTTAAGTGAACAATGAGCCGCAATGGTTAACCCTTTATCGGAAATTATTTGTAATTTTCGACAAGTAGAACAATGAATGGAACAGGTAGACGGTTGAAATCTTTGTATATATTGCTTCTATATAGTCTAAGAAACATATATGCCTAGCATCCAAACAGTACAATTCGCCAATTTTTTGTTCTTCAAGTTTAAGTGAACTATGAGCCCCATTGTTAATCCTTTAACGGAAATTATTTGTAACTTTCGACAAGTAGAACAATGAATAGAACAGGTAGACGGTTGAAATCTTTCTATATATTGCTTCTAAATAGTCTAAGAAACATATATGCAAAGCATCCAAACAGTACATTTCGCCAATTTTTTGTTCTTCAAGTTTAAGTGAACTACGAGCCCCATTGTTAATCCTTTAAAGGAAATTATTTGAAAATTTCGACAAGTAGAACAATGAATGGAACAGGTAGACGGTTGAATTCTTTGTATATATTGCTTCTATATAGTCTAAGAAACATATATGCAAAGCAATCAAACAGTACCATTCGCCAATTTTTTGTTCTTCAAGTTGAAGTGAACTACGAGCCCCATTGTTAATCCTTTAAAGGAAATTATTTGTAAATTTCGACAAGTAGAACAATGAATGGAACAGGTAGACGGTTGAATTCTTTGTATATATTGCTTCTATATAGTCCAAGAAACATATATGCAAAGCGTCCAAACAGTACAATTCGCCAATTTTTTGCTCTTCAAGTTTAAGTGAACTACGAGCCCCATTGTTAATACTTTAACGGAAATTATTTGTATCTTGCGACAAGTAGAACAATGAATGGAACAGGTAGACGGTTGAAATCAATGTATATATTGCTTCTATATAGTCTAAGAAACATATATGCAAAGCATCCAAACAGTACAATTCGCCAATTTTTTGTTCTTCAAGTTTAAGTGAACTACGAGCCCCATTGTTAATCCTTTAAAGGAAATTATTTGTAAATTTCGGCAAGTAGAACAATGAATGGAATAGGTAGACGGTTGAAATCATTGTATGTATTGCTTCTATATAGTCTAAGAAACATATATGCAAAACATCAAAACAGTACAATTCGACAATTTCTTGTTCTTCAAGTTTAAGTAAACTACGATCCCCATTGTTAATCCCTTAACGGAAATTATTTGTAACTTTCGACAAGTAGAACAATGAATGGAACAGGTAGACGGTTGAAATCATTGTATATATTGCTTCTATATAGTCTAAGAAACATATATGCAAATCATCCAAACAGTACAATTCGCCAATTATTTGATCTTCTAGTTTAAGTGAACTACGAGCCCCATTGTTAATACTTTAACGGAAATTATTTGTAACTTGCGACAAGTAGAACAATGAATGGAACAGGTAGACGGTTGAAACCTTTCTATATATTGCTTCTAAATAGTCTAAGAAACATATATGCAAAGCATCCAAAAAGTACAATTCGCCTATTTTTTGTTCTTCAAGTTTAAGTGAACTACGAGCCCCATTGTTAATCCTTTATCGAAAATTATTTGTAACTTTCGACAAGTAGAACATTGAATGGAACAGGTAGACGGTTGAAATCTTTGTATATATTGATTCTATGTAGTATAAGAAACATATATGCAAATCATCCAAACAGTACAATTCGCCAATTATTTGATCTTCAAGTTTAAGTGAACTACGAGCCCCATTGTTAATACTTTAACGGAAATTATTTGTAACTTGCGACAAGTAGAACAATGAATGGAACATGTAGACTGTTGAAATCAATGTATATATTGCTTCTATATAGTCTAAGAAACATATATGAAAAGCATCCAAACAGTACCATTCATCATTTTTTTGTTCTTCAAGTTTAAGTGAACAACGAGCCCCATTGTTAATCCTTTAAAGGAAATTATTTGTAAATTTCGACAAGTAGAACAATGATTGGAACACGTAAACGGTTGAAATCTTTGTATATATTGCTTCCATATAGTCTAAGAAACATGTACGCAAAGCATCCAAACAGTACCATTCGCCAATTTTGTGTTCTTCAAGTTTAAGTGAACAATGAGCCCCAATGGTTAATCCTTTAACGGAAATTATTTGTAACTTGCAACAAGTAGAACAATGAATGGAACAGGTAGACGGTTGAAATCAATGTATATATTGCTTCCATATAGTCTAAGAAACATATATGCAAAGCATCCAAACAGTACCATTCACCACTTTTTTGATCTTCAAGTTTAAGTGAACAACGAGCCCCATTGTTAATCCTTTAAAGGAAATTATTTGTAAATTTCGACAAGAAGAACAATGATTGGAACACGTAGACGGTTGAAATCTTTGTATATATTGCTTCCATATAGTCTAAGAAACATATATGCAAAGCATCCAAACAGTACAATTCGCCAATTTTTTGTCCTTCAAGTTTAAGTGAACAATGAGCCCCAATGGTTAATCCTTTATCGGAAATTATTTGTAATTTTCGACAAGTAGAACAATGAATGCAACAGGTAGACGGTTGAAATATTTGTATATATTGCTTCTATATAATATAAGAAACATATATTCAAAGCATCCAGACAGTACCATTCGCCAATTTTTTGTTCTTCAAGTTTAAGTGAACAACGAGCCCCATTGATAATCATGAAACGGAAATTATTTGTAACTTTCTACAAGTAGAACAAAGAATAGAACAGGTAGACGGTTGAAATCTTTGTATATGTTGCTTCTATATAGTCTACGAAACCTATATGCAAAGCATCTAAACAGTAACAATCGCCAATTTTTTGATCTTCAAGTTTAACTGAACAGCGAGCCCCATTGATAATCATGAAATGGAAATTATTTGTAACTTTCTACAAGTAGAACTTTGAATGGAACAGGTAGACGGTTGAAATCATTGTATATATTGCTTCTATATAGTATAAGAAACATATGCAAATCATCCAAACAGTACAATTCGCCAATTTTTTGTCTTCAAGTTTAAGTGAACAATGAGCCGCAATGGTTAACCCTTTATCGGAAATTATTTGTAATTTTCGACAAGTAGAACAATGAATGGAACAGGTAGACGGTTGAAATCTTTGTATATATTGCTTCTATATAGTCTAAGAAACATATATGCCTAGCATCCAAACAGTACAATTCGCCAATTTTTTGTTCTTCAAGTTTAAGTGAACTATGAGCCCCATTGTTAATCCTTTAACGGAAATTATTTGTAACTTTCGACAAGTAGAACAATGAATAGAACAGGTAGACGGTTGAAATCTTTCTATATATTGCTTCTAAATAGTCTAAGAAACATATATGCAAAGCATCCAAACAGTACATTTCGCCAATTTTTTGTTCTTCAAGTTTAAGTGAACTACGAGCCCCATTGTTAATCCTTTAAAGGAAATTATTTGAAAATTTCGACAAGTAGAACAATGAATGGAACAGGTAGACGGTTGAATTCTTTGTATATATTGCTTCTATATAGTCTAAGAAACATATATGCAAAGCAATCAAACAGTACCATTCGCCAATTTTTTGTTCTTCAAGTTGAAGTGAACTACGAGCCCCATTGTTAATCCTTTAAAGGAAATTATTTGTAAATTTCGACAAGTAGAACAATGAATGGAACAGGTAGACGGTTGAATTCTTTGTATATATTGCTTCTATATAGTCCAAGAAACATATATGCAAAGCGTCCAAACAGTACAATTCGCCAATTTTTTGCTCTTCAAGTTTAAGTGAACTACGAGCCCCATTGTTAATACTTTAACGGAAATTATTTGTATCTTGCGACAAGTAGAACAATGAATGGAACAGGTAGACGGTTGAAATCAATGTATATATTGCTTCTATATAGTCTAAGAAACATATATGCAAAGCATCCAAACAGTACAATTCGCCAATTTTTTGTTCTTCAAGTTTAAGTGAACTACGAGCCCCATTGTTAATCCTTTAAAGGAAATTATTTGTAAATTTCGGCAAGTAGAACAATGAATGGAATAGGTAGACGGTTGAAATCATTGTATGTATTGCTTCTATATAGTCTAAGAAACATATATGCAAAACATCAAAACAGTACAATTCGACAATTTCTTGTTCTTCAAGTTTAAGTAAACTACGATCCCCATTGTTAATCCCTTAACGGAAATTATTTGTAACTTTCGACAAGTAGAACAATGAATGGAACAGGTAGACGGTTGAAATCATTGTATATATTGCTTCTATATAGTCTAAGAAACATATATGCAAATCATCCAAACAGTACAATTCGCCAATTATTTGATCTTCTAGTTTAAGTGAACTACGAGCCCCATTGTTAATACTTTAACGGAAATTATTTGTAACTTGCGACAAGTAGAACAATGAATGGAACAGGTAGACGGTTGAAACCTTTCTATATATTGCTTCTAAATAGTCTAAGAAACATATATGCAAAGCATCCAAAAAGTACAATTCGCCTATTTTTTGTTCTTCAAGTTTAAGTGAACTACGAGCCCCATTGTTAATCCTTTAAAGGAAATTATTTGTAAATTTCGACAAGTAGAACAATGAATGGATCATGTAGACGGTTGAAATCATTGTATATATTGCTTCTATATAGCCTACGAAACATATATGCAAAGCATCCAAACAGTACAATTCGCCAATTTTTTGTTCTTCAAGTTTAAGTGAACAATGAGCCCCATTGTTAATCCTTTATCGAAAATTATTTGTAACTTTCGACAAGTAGAACTTTGAATGGAACAGGTAGACGGTTGAAATCATTGTATATATTGCTTCTATATAGTATAAGAAACATATGCAAATCATCCAAACAGTACAATTCGCCAATTTTTTGTCTTCAAGTTTAAGTGAACAATGAGCCGCAATGGTTAACCCTTTATCGGAAATTATTTGTAATTTTCGACAAGTAGAACAATGAATGGAACAGGTAGACGGTTGAAATCTTTGTATATATTGCTTCTATATAGTCTAAGAAACATATATGCCTAGCATCCAAACAGTACAATTCGCCAATTTTTTGTTCTTCAAGTTTAAGTGAACTATGAGCCCCATTGTTAATCCTTTAACGGAAATTATTTGTAACTTTCGACAAGTAGAACAATGAATAGAACAGGTAGACGGTTGAAATCTTTCTATATATTGCTTCTAAATAGTCTAAGAAACATATATGCAAAGCATCCAAACAGTACATTTCGCCAATTTTTTGTTCTTCAAGTTTAAGTGAACTACGAGCCCCATTGTTAATCCTTTAAAGGAAATTATTTGAAAATTTCGACAAGTAGAACAATGAATGGAACAGGTAGACGGTTGAATTCTTTGTATATATTGCTTCTATATAGTCTAAGAAACATATATGCAAAGCAATCAAACAGTACCATTCGCCAATTTTTTGTTCTTCAAGTTGAAGTGAACTACGAGCCCCATTGTTAATCCTTTAAAGGAAATTATTTGTAAATTTCGACAAGTAGAACAATGAATGGAACAGGTAGACGGTTGAATTCTTTGTATATATTGCTTCTATATAGTCCAAGAAACATATATGCAAAGCGTCCAAACAGTACAATTCGCCAATTTTTTGCTCTTCAAGTTTAAGTGAACTACGAGCCCCATTGTTAATACTTTAACGGAAATTATTTGTATCTTGCGACAAGTAGAACAATGAATGGAACAGGTAGACGGTTGAAATCAATGTATATATTGCTTCTATATAGTCTAAGAAACATATATGCAAAGCATCCAAACAGTACAATTCGCCAATTTTTTGTTCTTCAAGTTTAAGTGAACTACGAGCCCCATTGTTAATCCTTTAAAGGAAATTATTTGTAAATTTCGGCAAGTAGAACAATGAATGGAATAGGTAGACGGTTGAAATCATTGTATGTATTGCTTCTATATAGTCTAAGAAACATATATGCAAAACATCAAAACAGTACAATTCGACAATTTCTTGTTCTTCAAGTTTAAGTAAACTACGATCCCCATTGTTAATCCCTTAACGGAAATTATTTGTAACTTTCGACAAGTAGAACAATGAATGGAACAGGTAGACGGTTGAAATCATTGTATATATTGCTTCTATATAGTCCAAGAAACATATATGCAAAGCGTCCAAACAGTACAACTCGCCAATTTTTTGCTCTTCAAGTTTAAGTGAACTACGAGCCCCATTGTTAATCCTTTAAAGGAAATTATTTGTAAATTTCGACAAGTAGAACAATGATTGGAACACGTCGACGGTTGAAATCTTTGTATATATTGCTCCAATATAGTCTAAGAAACATATATGCAAAGCATCCAAACAGTACCAGTCGCCAATTTTTTGTTCTTCAAGTTTAAGTGAACAACGGGGCCCATTGATAATCATGAAACGGAAATTATTTGTAACTTTCTACAAGTAGAACAATGAATAGTACGGGTAGACGGGTGAAATCTTTCTATATATTGCTTCTAAATAGTCTAAGAAACACATATGCAAAGCATCCAAACAGTACAATTCGCCAATTTTTTGTTCTTCAATTTTAAGTGAACTATGAGCCCCGTTGTTAATCCTTTATCGGAAATTATTTGTAAATTTCGACAAGTAGAACAATGATTGGAACACGTAGACGGTTGAAGTCATTGTATATATTGCTTCTATATAGTCTAAGAAACATATATGCAAAGCAATCAAACAGTACCATTCGCCAATTTTTTGTTCTTCAAGTTGAAGTGAACTACGAGCCCCATTGTTAATCCTTTAAAGGAAATTATTTGTAAATTTCGACAAGTAGAACAAAGAATGGAACAGGTAGACGGTTGAAATCATTGTATATGTTGCTTCTATATAGTCCAAGAAACATATATGCAAAGCGTCCAAACAGTACAATTCGCCAATTTTTTGCACTTCAAGTTTAAGTGAACTACGAGCCCCATTGTTAATCCTTTAAAGGAAATTATTTGTAAATTTCGGCAAGTAGAACAATGAATGGAACTGGTAGACGGTTGAAATCTTTTTATATATTGCTTCTATATAGTCTAAGAAACATATATGCAAAGCATCCAAACAGTACCAGTCGCCAATTTTTTGTTCGTCAAGTTTAAGTGAACAATGAGCCCCATTGTTAATCCTTTATCGGAAATTATTTGTAATTTTCGACAAGTAGAACAATGAATGGAACAGGTAGACGGATGAAATCTTTTTATATATTGCTTCCATATAGTCTAAGAAACATGTACGCAAAACATCCAAACAGTACCATTCGCCAATTTTTTGCTCTTCAAGTTTAAGTGAACTACGAGCCCCATTGTTAATCCTTTAAAGGAAATTATTTGTAAATTTCGGCAAGTAGAACAATGAAGGGAATTGGTAGACGGTTGAAATCATTGTATATATTGCTTCTATATAGTCTAAGAAACATATATGCAAAGCATCCAAACTGAACAATTCGCCAATTTTTTGATCTTCAAGTTTAAGTGAACAATGAGCCCCATTGTTAATCCTTTAAAGGAAATTATTTGTAAATTTCGGCAAGTAGAACAATGAATGGAATAGGTAGACGGTTGAAATATTTGTATATATTGCTTCTAAATAGTCTAAGAAACACATATGCAAAGCATCCAAACAGTACAATTCGCCAATTATTTGATCTTCAAGATTGAGGGAACTACGAGCCCCATTGTTAATACATTAACGGAAATTATTTGTAACTTGCGGCAAGTAGAACAATGAATGGAACAGGTAGACGGTTGAAATCAATGTATATATTGCTTCTTTATAGTCTAAGAAACATATATGCAAAGCATCCAAACAGTACCATACGCCACTTTTTTGTTCTTCAACTTTAAGTGAACAACGAGCCCCATTGTTAATCCTTTAAAGGAAATTATTTGTAAATTTCGACAAGTAGAACAATGATTGGAACACGTAGACGGTTGAAATCTTTGTATATATTGCGTCCATATAGTCTAAGAAACATGTACGCAAAGCATCCAAACAGTACAATTCGCCAATTTTTTGTTCTTCAAGTTTAAGTGAACTACGATCCCCATTGTTAATCCCTTAGCGGAAATTATTTGTAACTTTCGACAAGTAGAACAGTGAATGGAACAGGTAGACGGTTGAAATCTTTGTATATATTGCTTCTATATAGTATAAGAAACATATATGCAAAGCATCCAAACAGTACAATTCGCCAATTTTTTGTTCTTCAAGTTTAAGTGAACAATGAGCCCCAATGGTTAATCCGTTATCGGAAATTATTTGTAACTTTCGACAAGTAGAACAATGAATGGAACAGGTAGATGGTTGAAATCTTTGTATATATTGCTTCTATATAGGCTAAGAAACATATATGCAAAACATCCAAACAGTACCATTCGCCAATTTTTTGTTCTTCAAGTTTAAGTGAACAATGAGCACCAATGGTTAATCCGTTATCGGAAATTATTTGTAACTTTCGACAAGAAGAACAATGAATGGAAAAGGTAGACGGTTGAAATCTTTGTATATATTGCTTCTATATAGTATAAGAAACATATATGCAAAGCATCCAAACAGTACAATTCGCCAATTTTTTGTTCTTCAAGTTTAAGTGAACAATGAGCCCCAATGGTTAATCCGTTATCGGAAATTATTTGTAACTTTCGACAAGTAGAACAATGAATGGAACAGGTAGATGGTTGAAATCTTTGTATATATTGCTTCTATATAGGCTAAGAAACATATATGCAAAACATCCAAACAGTACCATTCGCCAATTTTTTGTTCTTCAAGTTTAAGTGAACTACGAGCCCCATTGTTAATCCTTTAAAGGAAGTTAGTTGTAAATTTCGACAAGTAGAACAATGATTGGAACACGTAGACGGTTGAAATCTTTGTATATATTGCTTCCATATAGTCTAAGAAACATGTGCGCAAAGCATCCAAACAGTACCATTCGCCAATTTTTTGATCTTCAAATTTAAGTGAACAACGAACCCCATTGATAATCATGAAATGGAAATTATTTGTAACTTTCTACAAGTAGAACAATGAATATTACAGGTAGACGGGTGAATTCTTTCTATATATTGCTTCTATATAGTCTAAGAAACATATACGCAAAGCATCCAAACAGTACAATTCGCCAATTTTTTGTTCTTCAAGTTTAAGTGAACTACGAGCCCCATTGTTAATCCTTTAAAGGAAATTAGTTGTAAATTTCGACAAGTAGAACAATGATTGGAACACGTCGACGGTTGAAATCTTTGTATATATTGCTTCCATATAGTCTAAGAAACATGTACGCAAAGCATCCAAACAGTACCATTCGCCAATTTTTTGTTCTTCAAGTTTAAGTGAACAATGAGCCCCATTGTTAATCCTTTATCGGAAATTATTTGTAACTTTCGACAAGTAGAACAATGAATGGAACAGGTAGACGGTTGAAATCTTTGTATATATTGTTTCTATATAGTCTAAGAAACATATATGCAAAGCATCCAAACAGTACAATTCGCCAATTTTTTGTTCTTCAAGTTTAAGTGAACAATGAGCCCCAATGGTTAATCCGTTATCGGAAATTATTTGTAACTTTCGACAAGTAGAACAATGAATGGAACAGGTAGATGGTTGAAATCTTTGTATATATTGCTTCTATATAGGCTAAGAAACATATATGCAAAACATCCAAACAGTACCATTCGCCAATTTTTTGTTCTTCAAGTTTAAGTGAACAATGAGCACCAATGGTTAATCCGTTATCGGAAATTATTTGTAACTTTCGACAAGAAGAACAATGAATGGAAAAGGTAGACGGTTGAAATCTTTGTATATATTGCTTCTATATAGTATAAGAAACATATATGCAAAACATCCAAACAGTACCATTCGCCAATTTTTTGTTCTTCAAGTTTAAGTGAACTACGAGCCCCATTGTTAATCCTTTAAAGGAAGTTAGTTGTAAATTTCGACAAGTAGAACAATGATTGGAACACGTAGACGGTTGAAATCTTTGTATATATTGCTTCCATATAGTCTAAGAAACATGTGCGCAAAGCATCCAAACAGTACCATTCGCCAATTTTTTGATCTTCAAATTTAAGTGAACAACGAACCCCATTGATAATCATGAAATGGAAATTATTTGTAACTTTCTACAAGTAGAACAATGAATATTACAGGTAGACGGGTGAATTCTTTCTATATATTGCTTCTATATAGTCTAAGAAACATATACGCAAAGCATCCAAACAGTACAATTCGCCAATTTTTTGTTCTTCAAGTTTAAGTGAACTACGAGCCCCATTGTTAATCCTTTAAAGGAAATTAGTTGTAAATTTCGACAAGTAGAACAATGAATGGAACAGGTAGACTGTTGAAATCATTGTATATATTGCTTCTATATAGTCTAAGAAACATATGTGCAAAGCATCCAAACAGTACAATTCGCCAATTTTTTGTTCTTCAAGTTTAAGTGAACTACGAGCCCCATTGTTAATCCTTTAAAGGAAATTATTTGTAAATTTCGACAAGTAGAACAATGATTGGAACACGTCGACGGTTGAAATCTTTGTATATATTGCTTCCATATAGTCTAAGAAACATGTACGCAAAGCATCCAAACAGTACCATTCGCCAATTTTTTGTTCTTCAAGTTTAAGTGAACTACGAGCCCCATTGTTAATCCTTTAAAGGAAATTATTTGTATATTTCGACAAGTAGAACAATGAATGGAACAGGTAGACGGTTGAAATCTTTGTATATATATTGCTTCTATATAGTCTAAGAAACATATATGCAAAGCATCAAATCAGTACAATTTGCCAATTTATTGTTCTTCAAGTTTAAGTGAACAACGAGCCACATTGTTAATCCTTTAAAGGAAATTATTTGTAAATTTCGACAAGTAGAACAATGATTGGAACACGTAGACGGTTGAAATCTTTGTATATATTGCTTCCATATAGTCTAAGAAACATGTACGCAAAGCATCCAAACAGTACCATTCGCCAATTTTTTGATCTTCAAATTTAAGTGAACAACGAACCCCATTGATAATCATGAAATGGAAATTATTTGTAACTTTCTACAAGTAGAACAATGAATATTACAGGTAGACGGGTGAATTCTTTCTATATATTGCTTCTATATAGTCTAAGAAACATATACGCAAAGCATCCAAACAGTACAATTCGCCAATTTTTTGTTCTTCAAGTTTAAGTGAACTACGAGCCCCATTGTTAATCCTTAAAAGGAAATTAGTTGTAAATTTCGACAAGTAGAACAATGAATGGAACAGGTAGACTGTTGAAATCATTGTATATATTGCTTCTATATAGTCTAAGAAACATATGTGCAAAGCATCCAAACAGTACAATTCGCCAATTTTTTGTTCTTCAAGTTTAAGTGAACTACGAGCCCCATTGTTAATCCTTTAAAGGAAATTATTTGTAAATTTCGACAAGTAGAACAATGATTGGAACACGTCGACGGTTGAAATCTTTGTATATATTGCTTCCATATAGTCTAAGAAACATGTACGCAAAGCATCCAAACAGTACCATTCGCCAATTTTTTGTTCTTCAAGTTTAAGTGAACAATGAGCCCCATTGTTAATCCTTTATCGGAAATTATTTGTAAATTTCGACAAGTAGAACAATGAATGGAACAGGTAGACGGTTGAAATCTTTGTATATATTGCTTCTATATAGTCTAAGAAACATATATGCAAAGCATCCAAACAGTACCATTCGCCAATTTTTTGTTCTTCAAGTTTAAGTGAACAACGAGCCCCATTGATAATCATGAAACGGAAATTATTTGTAACTTTCGACATGTAGAACAATGAATGGAACAGGTAGACGGTTGAAATCATTATATATATTGCTTCTACATAGCCTAAGAAACATATATGCAAAGCATCCAAACAGTACCATTCGCCAATTTTTTGTTCTTCAAGTTTATGTGAACTACGAGCCCCATTGTTAATCCTTTAAAGGAAATTATTTGTAACTTTCGACAAGTAGAACAAGGAATGGAACAGGTAGACGGTTGAAATCATTGTATATATTGCTTCTATATAGTCTAAGAAACATATGTGCAAAGCATCCAAACAGTACAATTCGCCAATTTTTTGTTCTTCAAGTTTAAGTGAACTACGAGCCCCATTGTTAATCCTTTATCGGAAATTATTTGTAAATTTCGACAAGTAGAACAATGATTGGAACACGTCGACGGTTGAAATCTTTGTATATATTGCTTCCATATAGTCTAAGAAACATGTACGCAAAGCATCCAAACAGTACCATTCGCCAATTTTTTGTTCTTCAAGTTTAAGTGAACATTGAGCCCCATTGTTAATCCTTTATCGGAAATTATTTGTAACTTTCGACAAGTAGAACAATGAATGGAACAGGTAGACGGTTGAAATCTTTGTATATATTGCTTCTATATAGTCTAAGAAACATATATGCAAAGCATCCAAACAGTACCATTCGCCAATTTTTTGTTCTTCAAGTTTAAGTGAACAACGAGCCCCATTGATAAACATGAAACGGAACTTATTTGTAACTTTCGACATGTAGAACAATGAATGGAACAGGTAGACGGTTGAAATCATTATATATATTGCTTCTACATAGTCTAAGAAACATATATGCAAAGCATCCAGACAGTACCATTCGCCAATTTTTTGTTCTTCAAGTTTATGTGAACTACGAGCCCCATTGTTAATACTTTAACGGAAATTAATTGTAATTTTCTACAAGTAGAACAATGAATGGAACAGGTAGACGGAGGAAATCCTTCTATATATTGCTTCTATATAGTCTAAGAAACATATCTGCATATTATCCAAACAGTACAATTCGCCAATTATTTGATCTTCAAGTTTAAGTGAACTACGAGCCCCATTGTTAATACTTTAACGGAAATTATTTGTAACTTGCGACAAGTAGAACAATGAATGGAACAGGTAGACGGTTGAAATCAATGTATATATTGCTTCTATATAGTCTAAGAAACATATATGCAAAGCATCCAAACAGTACAATTCGCCAATTTTTTGTTCTTCAAGTTTAAGTGAACAATGAGCCCCATTGTTAATCCTTTAAAGGAAATTATTTGTAAATTTCGACGAGTAGAACAATGATTGGCACACGTAGACGGTTGAAATATTTGTATATATTGCTTCCATATAGTCTAAGAAACATATGTGCAAAGCATCCAAACAGTACCATTCGCTAATTCATTGTTCTTCAAGTTTAAGTGAACAACGAGCCCCATTGTTAATCCTTTAAAGGAAATTATTTGTAAATTTCGACAAGTAGAACAATGATTGGAACACGTAGACGGTTGAAATCTTTGTATATATTGCTTCCATATAGTCTAAGAAACATGTACGCAAAGCATCCAAACAGTACCATTCGCCAATTTTTTGTACTTCAAGTTTAAGTGACCAATGAGCCCCAATGGTTAATCCTTTATCGGGAATTATTTGTAACTTTCGACAAGTAGAACAATGAATGGAACAGGTAGACTGTTGAAATCATTGTATATATTGCTTCTATATAGTCTAAGAAACATATGTGCAAAGCATCCAAACAGTACCATTCGCCAATTTATTGTTCTTCAAGTTTAAGTGAACAACGAGCCCCATTGTTAATCCTTTAAAGGAAATTATTTGTAAATTTCGACAAGTAGAACAATGATTGGAACACGTAGACGGTTGAAATCTTTGTATATGTTGCTTCTATATAGTCTAAGAAACATATATGCAAAGCATCCAAACAGTACAAATCGCCAATTTTTTGTTCTTCAGGTTTATGTGAACTACGAGCCCCATTGTTAATACTTTAACGGAAATTAATTGTAATTTTCTACAAGTAGAACAATGAATGGAACAGGTAGACGGAGGAAATCCTTCTATATATTGCTTCTATATAGTCTAAGAAACATATATGCAAAGCATCCAAACAGTACAATTCGCCAATTTTTTGCTCTTCAAGTTTAAGTGAACTACGAGCCCCATTGTTAATCCTTTAAAGGAAATTATTTGTAAATTTCGACAAGTAGAACAATGATTGGAACACGTAGACGGTTGAAATCTTTGTACATATTGCTTCCATATAGCCTAAGAAACATGTACGCAAAGCATCCAAACAGTACCATTCGCCAATTTTTTGTTCTTAAAGTTTAAGTGAACAATGAGCCCCAATGGTTAATCCTTTAACGGAAATTATTTGTAACTTTCGACAAGTAGAACAATGAATGGAACAGGTAGACGGTTGAAATCTTTGTATATATTGCTTCTATATAGTCTAAGAAACTTATATGCAAAGCATCCAAACAGTACCATTCGCCAATTTTTTGTTCATCAAGTTTAAGTGAACAACAAGCCCCATTGATAATCATGAAACGGAAATTATTTGTAACTTTCTACAAGTAGAACAATGAATAGAACAGGTAGACGGGTGAAATCTTTCTATATGTTGCTTCTATATAGTCTAAGAAACATATATGCAAAGCATCCAAACAGTACCATTCGCCAATTTTTTGTTCTTCAAGTTTAAGTGAACTACGAGCCCCATTGTTAATCCTTTAAAGGAAATTATTTGTAAATTTCGACAAGTAGAACAATGAATGGAACAGGTAGACGGTTGAAATCATTGTATATATTGCTTCTATATAGTCTAAGAAACATATATGCAAAGCATCCAAACAGTACCATTCGCCAATTTTTTGTTCTTCAAGTTTAAGTGAACAACGAGCCCCAATGATAATCATGAAACGGAAATTATTTGTAACTTTCGACATGTAGAACAATGAATGGAACAGGTAGACGGTTGAAATCATTATATATATTGCTTCTACATAGTCTAAGAAACATATCTGCAAAGCATCCAAACAGTACCATTCGCCAATTTTTTGTTCTGCAGGTTTATGTGAACTACGAGCCCCATTGTTAATACTTTAACGGAAATTAATTGTAATTTTCTACAAGTAGAACAATGAATGGAACAGGTAGACGGAGGAAATCCTTCTATATATTGCTTCTATATAGTCTAAGAAACATATATGCAGAGCATCCAAACAGTACAATTCGCCAATTTATTGTTCTTCAAGTTTAAGTGAACAACGAGCCCCATTGTTAATCCTTTATCGGGAATTATTTGTAACTTTCGACAAGTAGAACAATGAATGGAACAGGTAGACGGTTGAAATATTTGTATATATTGCTTCCGTATAGTCTAAGAATCATATATGCAAATCATCCAAACAGTACAATTCGCCACTTTTTTGTTCTTCAAGTTTAAGTGAACAATGAGCCCCAATGGTTAATCCGTTATCGGAAATTATTTGTAACTTTCGACAAGTAGAACAATGAATGGAACAGGTAGATGGTTGAAATCTTTGTATATATTGCTTCTATATAGGCTAAGAAACATATATGCAAAACATCCAAACAGTACCATTCGCCAATTTTTTGTTCTTCAAGTTTAAGTGAACTACGAGCCCCATTGTTAATCCTTTAAAGGAAGTTAGTTGTAAATTTCGACAAGTAGAACAATGATTGGAACACGTAGACGGTTGAAATCTTTGTATATATTGCTTCCATATAGTCTAAGAAACATGTGCGCAAAGCATCCAAACAGTACCATTCGCCAATTTTTTGATCTTCAAATTTAAGTGAACAACGAACCCCATTGATAATCATGAAATGGAAATTATTTGTAACTTTCTACAAGTAGAACAATGAATATTACAGGTAGACGGGTGAATTCTTTCTATATATTGCTTCTATATAGTCTAAGAAACATATACGCAAAGCATCCAAACAGTACAATTCGCCAATTTTTTGTTCTTCAAGTTTAAGTGAACTACGAGCCCCATTGTTAATCCTTTAAAGGAAATTAGTTGTAAATTTCGACAAGTAGAACAATGAATGGAACAGGTAGACTGTTGAAATCATTGTATATATTGCTTCTATATAGTCTAAGAAACATATGTGCAAAGCATCCAAACAGTACAATTCGCCAATTTTTTGTTCTTCAAGTTTAAGTGAACTACGAGCCCCATTGTTAATCCTTTAAAGGAAATTATTTGTAAATTTCGACAAGTAGAACAATGATTGGAACACGTCGACGGTTGAAATCTTTGTATATATTGCTTCCATATAGTCTAAGAAACATGTACGCAAAGCATCCAAACAGTACCATTCGCCAATTTTTTGTTCTTCAAGTTTAAGTCC
The DNA here is from genome assembly GCA_963989415.1 of Cerceris ruficornis. Lineage (NCBI taxonomy): Eukaryota > Metazoa > Arthropoda > Insecta > Hymenoptera > Crabronidae > Cerceris > Cerceris ruficornis. The sequence continues at coordinate 968,548 of CAXDIW010000460.1, forward strand.
ACTACGAGCCCCATTGTTAATCCTTTAAAGGAAATTATTTGTATATTTCGACAAGTAGAACAATGAATGGAACAGGTAGACGGTTGAAATCTTTGTATATATATTGCTTCTATATAGTCTAAGAAACATATATGCAAAGCATCAAATCAGTACAATTTGCCAATTTATTGTTCTTCAAGTTTAAGTGAACAACGAGCCACATTGTTAATCCTTTAAAGGAAATTATTTGTAAATTTCGACAAGTAGAACAATGATTGGAACACGTAGACGGTTGAAATCTTTGTATATATTGCTTCCATATAGTCTAAGAAACATGTACGCAAAGCATCCAAACAGTACCATTCGCCAATTTTTTGATCTTCAAATTTAAGTGAACAACGAACCCCATTGATAATCATGAAATGGAAATTATTTGTAACTTTCTACAAGTAGAACAATGAATATTACAGGTAGACGGGTGAATTCTTTCTATATATTGCTTCTATATAGTCTAAGAAACATATACGCAAAGCATCCAAACAGTACAATTCGCCAATTTTTTGTTCTTCAAGTTTAAGTGAACTACGAGCCCCATTGTTAATCCTTAAAAGGAAATTAGTTGTAAATTTCGACAAGTAGAACAATGAATGGAACAGGTAGACTGTTGAAATCATTGTATATATTGCTTCTATATAGTCTAAGAAACATATGTGCAAAGCATCCAAACAGTACAATTCGCCAATTTTTTGTTCTTCAAGTTTAAGTGAACTACGAGCCCCATTGTTAATCCTTTATCGGAAATTATTTGTAAATTTCGACAAGTAGAACAATGATTGGAACACGTCGACGGTTGAAATCTTTGTATATATTGCTTCCATATAGTCTAAGAAACATGTACGCAAAGCATCCAAACAGTACCATTCGCCAATTTTTTGTTCTTCAAGTTTAAGTGAACATTGAGCCCCATTGTTAATCCTTTATCGGAAATTATTTGTAACTTTCGACAAGTAGAACAATGAATGGAACAGGTAGACGGTTGAAATCTTTGTATATATTGCTTCTATATAGTCTAAGAAACATATATGCAAAGCATCCAAACAGTACCATTAGCCAATTTTTTGTTCTTCAAGTTTAAGTGAACAACGAGCCCCATTGATAAACATGAAACGGAAATTATTTGTAACTTTCGACATGTAGAACAATGAATGGAACAGGTAGACGGTTGAAATCATTATATATATTGCTTCTACATAGTCTAAGAAACATATATGCAAAGCATCCAGACAGTACCATTCGCCAATTTTTTGTTCTTCAAGTTTATGTGAACTACGAGCCCCATTGTTAATACTTTAACGGAAATTAATTGTAATTTTCTACAAGTAGAACAATGAATGGAACAGGTAGACGGAGGAAATCCTTCTATATATTGCTTCTATATAGTCTAAGAAACATATCTGCATATTATCCAAACAGTACAATTCGCCAATTATTTGATCTTCAAGTTTAAGTGAACTACGAGCCCCATTGTTAATACTTTAACGGAAATTATTTGTAACTTGCGACAAGTAGAACAATGAATGGAACAGGTAGACGGTTGAAATCAATGTATATATTGCTTCTATATAGTCTAAGAAACATATATGCAAAGCATCCAAACAGTACAATTCGCCAATTTTTTGTTCTTCAAGTTTAAGTGAACAATGAGCCCCATTGTTAATCCTTTAAAGGAAATTATTTGTAAATTTCGACGAGTAGAACAATGATTGGCACACGTAGACGGTTGAAATATTTGTATATATTGCTTCCATATAGTCTAAGAAACATATGTGCAAAGCATCCAAACAGTACCATTCGCTAATTCATTGTTCTTCAAGTTTAAGTGAACAACGAGCCCCATTGTTAATCCTTTAAAGGAAATTATTTGTAAATTTCGACAAGTAGAACAATGATTGGAACACGTAGACGGTTGAAATCTTTGTATACATTGCTTCCATATAGTCTAAGAAACATGTACGCAAAGCATCCAAACAGTACCATTCGCCAATTTTTTGTTCTTCAAGTTTAAGTGACCAATGAGCCCCAATGGTTAATCCTTTATCGGGAATTATTTGTAACTTTCGACAAGTAGAACAATGAATGGAACAGGTAGACTGTTGAAATCATTGTATATATTGCTTCTATATAGTCTAAGAAACATATGTGCAAAGCATCCAAACAGTACCATTCGCCAATTTTTTGTTCTTCAAGTTTAAGTGACCAATGAGCCCCAATGGTTAATCCTTTATCGGGAATTATTTGTAACTTTCGACAAATGGAACAATGAATGGAACAGGTAGACTGTTGAAATCATTGTATATATTGCTTCTATAGAGTCTAAGACACATATATGCAAAGCATCCAAACAGTACAATTCGCCAATTTATTGTTCTTCAAGTTTAAGTGAACAACGAGCCCCATTGTTAATCCTTTAACGGAATTAATTGTAATTTTCTACAAGTAAAACAATGAATGGAACAGGTAGACGGTTGAAATCTTTGTATATATATTGATTCTATATAGTCTAAGAAACATATATGCAAAGCATCCAAACAGTACAAATCGCCAATTTTTTGTTCTTCAGGTTTATGTGAACTACGAGCCCCATTGTTAATACTTTAACGGAAATTAATTGTAATTTTCTACAAGTAGAACAATGAATGGAACAGGTAGACGGAGGAAATCCTTCTATATATTGCTTCTATATAGTCTAAGAAACATATATGCAAAGCATCCAAACAGTACAATTCGCCAATTTTTTGCTCTTCAAGTTTAAGTGAACTACGAGCCCCATTGTTAATCCTTTAAAGGAAATTATTTGTAAATTTCGACAAGTAGAACAATGATTGGAACACGTAGACGGTTGAAATCTTTGTACATATTGCTTCCATATAGCCTAAGAAACATGTACGCAAAGCATCCAAACAGTACCATTCGCCAATTTTTTGTTCTTCAAGTTTAAGTGAACAATGAGCCCCAATGGTTAATCCTTTAACGGAAATTATTTGTAACTTTCGACAAGTAGAACAATGAATGGAACAGGTAGACGGTTGAAATCTTTGTATATATTGCTTCTATATAGTCTAAGAAACTTTTATGCAAAGCATCCAAACAGTACCATTCGCCAATTTTTTGTTCATCAAGTTTAAGTGAACAACAAGCCCCATTGATAATCATGAAACGGAAATTATTTGTAACTTTCTACAAGTAGAACAATGAATAGAACAGGTAGACGGGTGAAATCTTTCTATATGTTGCTTCTATATAGTCTAAGAAACATATATGCAAAGCATCCAAACAGTACCATTCGCCAATTTTTTGTTCTTCAAGTTTAAGTGAACTACGAGCCCCATTGTTAATCCTTTAAAGGAAATTATTTGTAAATTTCGACAAGTAGAACAATGAATGGAACAGGTAGACGGTTGAAATCATTGTATATATTGCTTCTATATAGTCTAAGAAACATATATGCAAAGCATCCAAACAGTACCATTCGCCAATTTTTTGTTCTTCAAGTTTAAGTGAACAACGAGCCCCAATGATAATCATGAAACGGAAATTATTTGTAACTTTCGACATGTAGAACAATGAATGGAACAGGTAGACGGTTGAAATCATTATATATATTGCTTCTACATAGTCTAAGAAACATATCTGCAAAGCATCCAAACAGTACCATTCGCCAATTTTTTGTTCTGCAGGTTTATGTGAACTACGAGCCCCATTGTTAATACTTTAACGGAAATTAATTGTAATTTTCTACAAGTAGAACAATGAATGGAACAGGTAGACGGAGGAAATCCTTCTATATATTGCTTCTATATAGTCTAAGAAACATATATGCAGAGCATCCAAACAGTACAATTCGCCAATTTATTGTTCTTCAAGTTTAAGTGAACAACGAGCCCCATTGTTAATCCTTTATCGGGAATTATTTGTAACTTTCGACAAGTAGAACAATGAATGGAACAGGTAGACGGTTGAAATATTTGTATATATTGCTTCCGTATAGTCTAAGAATCATATATGCAAATCATCCAAACAGTACCATTCGCCAATTTTTGTTCTTCAAGTTTAAGTGAACAATGAGCCCCATTTTTAATCCTTTAACGGAAATTAATTCTAACTTTCTACAAGTAGAACAATGATTGGAACACGTAGACGGTTGAAATCTTTGTATATATTGCTTCTATATAGTCTAAGAAACATATGTGCAAAGCATCCAAACAGTACCATTCGCCAATTTTTTGTTCTTCAAGTTTAAGTGAACAACGAGCCCCATTGATAATCATGAAACGGAAATTATTTGTAACTTTCGACATGTAGAACAATGAATGGAACAGGTAAACGGTTGAAATATTTGTATATATTGCTTCCATATAGTCTAAGAAACATATATGCAAAGCATCCAAACAGTACCATTCGCCAATTTTTTGTTGTTCAAGTTCAAGTGAACAATGGGCCCCATTGATAATCATGAAACGGAAATTATTTGTAACTTTCGACATGTAGAACAATGAATGGAACAGGTAAACGGTTGAAATATTTGTATATATTGCTTCCATATAGTCTAAGAAACATATATGCAAAGCATCCAAACAGTACCATTCGCCAATTTTTTGTTCTTCAAGTTTAAGTGAACAATGAGCCCCAATGGTTAATCCTTAATCGGAAATTATTTGTGATTTTCGACAATTACAAAAATGAATGGAACAGGTAGACGGTTGAAATCTTTGTATATATTGCTTCTATATAGTCTAAGAAACATATATGCAAAGCATCCAAAAAGTACCATTCGTCAATTTTTTGTTCTTCAAGTGTACGTGAACAACGAGCCCCATTGATAATCATGAAACGGAAATTATTTGTAATTGTCGACATGTAGAACAATGAATGGAACAGGTAGACGGTTGAAATCATTATATATATTGCTTCTACATAGTCTAAGAAACATATATGCAAAGCATCCAAACAGTACCATTCGCCAATTTTTTGTTCTTCAAGTTTATGTGAACTGCGAGCCCCATTGTTAATACTTTAACGGAATTAATTGTAATTTTCTACAAGTAAAACAATGAATGGAACAGGTAGACGGTTGAAATCTTTGTATATATATTGATTCTATATAGTCTAAGAAACATATATGCAAAGCATCCAAACAGTACAATTCGCCAATTTTTTGCTCTTCAAGTTTAAGTGAACTACGAGCCCCATTGTTAATCCTTTAAAGGAAATTATTTGTAAATTTCGACAAGTAGAACAATGATTGGAACACGTAGACGGTTGAAATCTTTGTACATATTGCTTCCATATAGCCTAAGAAACATGTACGCAAAGCATCCAAACAGTACCATTCGCCAATTTTTTGTTCTTCAAGTTTAAGTGAACAATGAGCCCCAATGGTTAATCCTTTAACGGAAATTATTTGTAACTTTCGACAAGTAGAACAATGAATGGAAAAGGTAGACGGTTGAAATCTTTGTATATATTGCTTCTATATAGTCTAAGAAACTTATATGCAAAGCATCCAAACAGTACCATTCGCCAATTTTTTGTTCATCAAGTTTAAGTGAACAACAAGCCCCATTGATAATCATGAAACGGAAATTATTTGTAACTTTCTACAAGTAGAACAATGAATAGAACAGGTAGACGGGTGAAATCTTTCTATATATTGATTCTATATAGTCTAAGAAACATATATGCAAAGCATCCAAACAGTACAATTCGCCAATTTTTTGCTCTTCAAGTTTAAGTGAACTACGAGCCCCATTGTTAATCCTTTAAAGGAAATTATTTGTAAATTTCGACAAGTAGAACAATGATTGGAACACGTAGACGGTTGAAATCTTTGTACATATTGCTTCCATATAGCCTAAGAAACATGTACGCAAAGCATCCAAACAGTACCATTCGCCAATTTTTTGTTCTTCAAGTTTAAGTGAACTACGAGCCCCATTGTTAATCCTTTAAAGGAAATTATTTGTAAATTTCGACAAGTAGAACAATGAATGGAACAGGTAGACGGTTGAAATCATTGTATATATTGCTTCTATATAGTCTAAGAAACATATATGCAAAGCATCCAAACAGTACCATTCGCCAATTTTTTGTTCTTCAAGTTTAAGTGAACTACGAGCCCCATTGTTAATCCTTTAAAGGAAATTATTTGTAAATTTCGACAAGTAGAACAATGAATGGAACAGGTAGACGGTTGAAATCATTGTATATATTGCTTCTATATAGTCTAAGAAACATATATGCAAAGCATCCAAACAGTACCATTCGCCAATTTTTTGTTCTTCAAGTTTAAGTGAACAACGAGCCCCAATGATAATCATGAAACGGAAATTATTTGTAACTTTCGACATGTAGAACAATGAATGGAACAGGTAGACGGTTGAAATCATTATATATATTGCTTCTACATAGTCTAAGAAACATATCTGCAAAGCATCCAAACAGTACCATTCGCCAATTTTTTGTTCTGCAGGTTTATGTGAACTACGAGCCCCATTGTTAATACTTTAACGGAAATTAATTGTAATTTTCTACAAGTAGAACAATGAATGGAACAGGTAGACGGAGGAAATCCTTCTATATATTGCTTCTATATAGTCTAAGAAACATATATGCAGAGCATCCAAACAGTACAATTCGCCAATTTATTGTTCTTCAAGTTTAAGTGAACAACGAGCCCCATTGTTAATCCTTTATCGGGAATTATTTGTAACTTTCGACAAGTAGAACAATGAATGGAACAGGTAGACGGTTGAAATATTTGTATATATTGCTTCCGTATAGTCTAAGAATCATATATGCAAATCATCCAAACAGTACCATTCGCCAATTTTTGTTCTTCAAGTTTAAGTGAACAATGAGCCCCATTTTTAATCCTTTAACGGAAATTAATTCTAACTTTCTACAAGTAGAACAATGATTGGAACACGTAGACGGTTGAAATCTTTGTATATATTGCTTCTATATAGTCTAAGAAACATATGTGCAAAGCATCCAAACAGTACCATTCGCCAATTTTTTGTTCTTCAAGTTTAAGTGAACAACGAGCCCCATTGATAATCATGAAACGGAAATTATTTGTAACTTTCGACATGTAGAACAATGAATGGAACAGGTAAACGGTTGAAATATTTGTATATATTGCTTCCATATAGTCTAAGAAACATATATGCAAAGCATCCAAACAGTACCATTCGCCAATTTTTTGTTGTTCAAGTTCAAGTGAACAATGGGCCCCATTGATAATCATGAAACGGAAATTATTTGTAACTTTCGACATGTAGAACAATGAATGGAACAGGTAAACGGTTGAAATATTTGTATATATTGCTTCCATATAGTCTAAGAAACATATATGCAAAGCATCCAAACAGTACCATTCGCCAATTTTTTGTTCTTCAAGTTTAAGTGAACAATGAGCCCCAATGGTTAATCCTTAATCGGAAATTATTTGTGATTTTCGACAATTACAAAAATGAATGGAACAGGTAGACGGTTGAAATCTTTGTATATATTGCTTCTATATAGTCTAAGAAACATATATGCAAAGCATCCAAAAAGTACCATTCGTCAATTTTTTGTTCTTCAAGTGTACGTGAACAACGAGCCCCATTGATAATCATGAAACGGAAATTATTTGTAATTGTCGACATGTAGAACAATGAATGGAACAGGTAGACGGTTGAAATCATTATATATATTGCTTCTACATAGTCTAAGAAACATATATGCAAAGCATCCAAACAGTACCATTCGCCAATTTTTTGTTCTTCAAGTTTATGTGAACTGCGAGCCCCATTGTTAATACTTTAACGGAATTAATTGTAATGTTCTACAAGTAAAACAATGAATGGAACAGGTAGACGGTTGAAATCTTTGTATATATATTGATTCTATATAGTCTAAGAAACATATATGCAAAGCATCCAAACAGTACAATTCGCCAATTTTTTGCTCTTCAAGTTTAAGTGAACTACGAGCCCCATTGTTAATCCTTTAAAGGAAATTATTTGTAAATTTCGACAAGTAGAACAATGATTGGAACACGTAGACGGTTGAAATCTTTGTACATATTGCTTCCATATAGCCTAAGAAACATGTACGCAAAGCATCCAAACAGTACCATTCGCCAATTTTTTGTTCTTCAAGTTTAAGTGAACAATGAGCCCCAATGGTTAATCCTTTAACGGAAATTATTTGTAACTTTCGACAAGTAGAACAATGAATGGAAAAGGTAGACGGTTGAAATCTTTGTATATATTGCTTCTATATAGTCTAAGAAACTTATATGCAAAGCATCCAAACAGTACCATTCGCCAATTTTTTGTTCATCAAGTTTAAGTGAACAACAAGCCCCATTGATAATCATGAAACGGAAATTATTTGTAACTTTCTACAAGTAGAACAATGAATAGAACAGGTAGACGGGTGAAATCTTTCTATATATTGATTCTATATAGTCTAAGAAACATATATGCAAAGCATCCAAACAGTACAATTCGCCAATTTTTTGCTCTTCAAGTTTAAGTGAACTACGAGCCCCATTGTTAATCCTTTAAAGGAAATTATTTGTAAATTTCGACAAGTAGAACAATGATTGGAACACGTAGACGGTTGAAATCTTTGTACATATTGCTTCCATATAGCCTAAGAAACATGTACGCAAAGCATCCAAACAGTACCATTCGCCAATTTTTTGTTCTTCAAGTTTAAGTGAACTACGAGCCCCATTGTTAATCCTTTAAAGGAAATTATTTGTAAATTTCGACAAGTAGAACAATGAATGGAACAGGTAGACGGTTGAAATCATTGTATATATTGCTTCTATATAGTCTAAGAAACATATATGCAAAACATCCAAACAGTACCATTCGCCAATTTTTTGTTCTTCAAGTTTAAGTGAACTACGAGCCCCATTGTTAATCCTTTAAAGGAAGTTAGTTGTAAATTTCGACAAGTAGAACAATGATTGGAACACGTAGACGGTTGAAATCTTTGTATATATTGCTTCCATATAGTCTAAGAAACATGTGCGCAAAGCATCCAAACAGTACCATTCGCCAATTTTTTGATCTTCAAATTTAAGTGAACAACGAACCCCATTGATAATCATGAAATGGAAATTATTTGTAACTTTCTACAAGTAGAACAATGAATATTACAGGTAGACGGGTGAATTCTTTCTATATATTGCTTCTATATAGTCTAAGAAACATATACGCAAAGCATCCAAACAGTACAATTCGCCAATTTTTTGTTCTTCAAGTTTAAGTGAACTACGAGCCCCATTGTTAATCCTTTAAAGGAAATTAGTTGTAAATTTCGACAAGTAGAACAATGAATGGAACAGGTAGACTGTTGAAATCATTGTATATATTGCTTCTATATAGTCTAAGAAACATATGTGCAAAGCATCCAAACAGTACAATTCGCCAATTTTTTGTTCTTCAAGTTTAAGTGAACTACGAGCCCCATTGTTAATCCTTTAAAGGAAATTATTTGTAAATTTCGACAAGTAGAACAATGATTGGAACACGTCGACGGTTGAAATCTTTGTATATATTGCTTCCATATAGTCTAAGAAACATGTACGCAAAGCATCCAAACAGTACCATTCGCCAATTTTTTGTTCTTCAAGTTTAAGTCCACTACGAGCCCCATTGTTAATCCTTTAAAGGAAATTATTTGTATATTTCGACAAGTAGAACAATGAATGGAACAGGTAGACGGTTGAAATCTTTGTATATATATTGCTTCTATATAGTCTAAGAAACATATATGCAAAGCATCAAATCAGTACAATTTGCCAATTTATTGTTCTTCAAGTTTAAGTGAACAACGAGCCACATTGTTAATCCTTTAAAGGAAATTATTTGTAAATTTCGACAAGTAGAACAATGATTGGAACACGTAGACGGTTGAAATCTTTGTATATATTGCTTCCATATAGTCTAAGAAACATGTACGCAAAGCATCCAAACAGTACCATTCGCCAATTTTTTGATCTTCAAATTTAAGTGAACAACGAACCCCATTGATAATCATGAAATGGAAATTATTTGTAACTTTCTACAAGTAGAACAATGAATATTACAGGTAGACGGGTGAATTCTTTCTATATATTGCTTCTATATAGTCTAAGAAACATATACGCAAAGCATCCAAACAGTACAATTCGCCAATTTTTTGTTCTTCAAGTTTAAGTGAACTACGAGCCCCATTGTTAATCCTTAAAAGGAAATTAGTTGTAAATTTCGACAAGTAGAACAATGAATGGAACAGGTAGACTGTTGAAATCATTGTATATATTGCTTCTATATAGTCTAAGAAACATATGTGCAAAGCATCCAAACAGTACAATTCGCCAATTTTTTGTTCTTCAAGTTTAAGTGAACTACGAGCCCCATTGTTAATCCTTTATCGGAAATTATTTGTAAATTTCGACAAGTAGAACAATGATTGGAACACGTCGACGGTTGAAATCTTTGTATATATTGCTTCCATATAGTCTAAGAAACATGTACGCAAAGCATCCAAACAGTACCATTCGCCAATTTTTTGTTCTTCAAGTTTAAGTGAACATTGAGCCCCATTGTTAATCCTTTATCGGAAATTATTTGTAACTTTCGACAAGTAGAACAATGAATGGAACAGGTAGACGGTTGAAATCTTTGTATATATTGCTTCTATATAGTCTAAGAAACATATATGCAAAGCATCCAAACAGTACCATTAGCCAATTTTTTGTTCTTCAAGTTTAAGTGAACAACGAGCCCCATTGATAAACATGAAACGGAAATTATTTGTAACTTTCGACATGTAGAACAATGAATGGAACAGGTAGACGGTTGAAATCATTATATATATTGCTTCTACATAGTCTAAGAAACATATATGCAAAGCATCCAGACAGTACCATTCGCCAATTTTTTGTTCTTCAAGTTTATGTGAACTACGAGCCCCATTGTTAATACTTTAACGGAAATTAATTGTAATTTTCTACAAGTAGAACAATGAATGGAACAGGTAGACGGAGGAAATCCTTCTATATATTGCTTCTATATAGTCTAAGAAACATATCTGCATATTATCCAAACAGTACAATTCGCCAATTATTTGATCTTCAAGTTTAAGTGAACTACGAGCCCCATTGTTAATACTTTAACGGAAATTATTTGTAACTTGCGACAAGTAGAACAATGAATGGAACAGGTAGACGGTTGAAATCAATGTATATATTGCTTCTATATAGTCTAAGAAACATATATGCAAAGCATCCAAACAGTACAATTCGCCAATTTTTTGTTCTTCAAGTTTAAGTGAACAATGAGCCCCATTGTTAATCCTTTAAAGGAAATTATTTGTAAATTTCGACGAGTAGAACAATGATTGGCACACGTAGACGGTTGAAATATTTGTATATATTGCTTCCATATAGTCTAAGAAACATATGTGCAAAGCATCCAAACAGTACCATTCGCTAATTCATTGTTCTTCAAGTTTAAGTGAACAACGAGCCCCATTGTTAATCCTTTAAAGGAAATTATTTGTAAATTTCGACAAGTAGAACAATGATTGGAACACGTAGACGGTTGAAATCTTTGTATACATTGCTTCCATATAGTCTAAGAAACATGTACGCAAAGCATCCAAACAGTACCATTCGCCAATTTTTTGTTCTTCAAGTTTAAGTGACCAATGAGCCCCAATGGTTAATCCTTTATCGGGAATTATTTGTAACTTTCGACAAGTAGAACAATGAATGGAACAGGTAGACTGTTGAAATCATTGTATATATTGCTTCTATATAGTCTAAGAAACATATGTGCAAAGCATCCAAACAGTACCATTCGCCAATTTTTTGTTCTTCAAGTTTAAGTGACCAATGAGCCCCAATGGTTAATCCTTTATCGGGAATTATTTGTAACTTTCGACAAATGGAACAATGAATGGAACAGGTAGACTGTTGAAATCATTGTATATATTGCTTCTATAGAGTCTAAGACACATATATGCAAAGCATCCAAACAGTACAATTCGCCAATTTATTGTTCTTCAAGTTTAAGTGAACAACGAGCCCCATTGTTAATCCTTTAACGGAATTAATTGTAATTTTCTACAAGTAAAACAATGAATGGAACAGGTAGACGGTTGAAATCTTTGTATATATATTGATTCTATATAGTCTAAGAAACATATATGCAAAGCATCCAAACAGTACAAATCGCCAATTTTTTGTTCTTCAGGTTTATGTGAACTACGAGCCCCATTGTTAATACTTTAACGGAAATTAATTGTAATTTTCTACAAGTAGAACAATGAATGGAACAGGTAGACGGAGGAAATCCTTCTATATATTGCTTCTATATAGTCTAAGAAACATATATGCAAAGCATCCAAACAGTACAATTCGCCAATTTTTTGCTCTTCAAGTTTAAGTGAACTACGAGCCCCATTGTTAATCCTTTAAAGGAAATTATTTGTAAATTTCGACAAGTAGAACAATGATTGGAACACGTAGACGGTTGAAATCTTTGTACATATTGCTTCCATATAGCCTAAGAAACATGTACGCAAAGCATCCAAACAGTACCATTCGCCAATTTTTTGTTCTTCAAGTTTAAGTGAACAATGAGCCCCAATGGTTAATCCTTTAACGGAAATTATTTGTAACTTTCGACAAGTAGAACAATGAATGGAACAGGTAGACGGTTGAAATCTTTGTATATATTGCTTCTATATAGTCTAAGAAACTTTTATGCAAAGCATCCAAACAGTACCATTCGCCAATTTTTTGTTCATCAAGTTTAAGTGAACAACAAGCCCCATTGATAATCATGAAACGGAAATTATTTGTAACTTTCTACAAGTAGAACAATGAATAGAACAGGTAGACGGGTGAAATCTTTCTATATGTTGCTTCTATATAGTCTAAGAAACATATATGCAAAGCATCCAAACAGTACCATTCGCCAATTTTTTGTTCTTCAAGTTTAAGTGAACTACGAGCCCCATTGTTAATCCTTTAAAGGAAATTATTTGTAAATTTCGACAAGTAGAACAATGAATGGAACAGGTAGACGGTTGAAATCATTGTATATATTGCTTCTATATAGTCTAAGAAACATATATGCAAAGCATCCAAACAGTACCATTCGCCAATTTTTTGTTCTTCAAGTTTAAGTGAACAACGAGCCCCAATGATAATCATGAAACGGAAATTATTTGTAACTTTCGACATGTAGAACAATGAATGGAACAGGTAGACGGTTGAAATCATTATATATATTGCTTCTACATAGTCTAAGAAACATATCTGCAAAGCATCCAAACAGTACCATTCGCCAATTTTTTGTTCTGCAGGTTTATGTGAACTACGAGCCCCATTGTTAATACTTTAACGGAAATTAATTGTAATTTTCTACAAGTAGAACAATGAATGGAACAGGTAGACGGAGGAAATCCTTCTATATATTGCTTCTATATAGTCTAAGAAACATATATGCAGAGCATCCAAACAGTACAATTCGCCAATTTATTGTTCTTCAAGTTTAAGTGAACAACGAGCCCCATTGTTAATCCTTTATCGGGAATTATTTGTAACTTTCGACAAGTAGAACAATGAATGGAACAGGTAGACGGTTGAAATATTTGTATATATTGCTTCCGTATAGTCTAAGAATCATATATGCAAATCATCCAAACAGTACCATTCGCCAATTTTTGTTCTTCAAGTTTAAGTGAACAATGAGCCCCATTTTTAATCCTTTAACGGAAATTAATTCTAACTTTCTACAAGTAGAACAATGATTGGAACACGTAGACGGTTGAAATCTTTGTATATATTGCTTCTATATAGTCTAAGAAACATATGTGCAAAGCATCCAAACAGTACCATTCGCCAATTTTTTGTTCTTCAAGTTTAAGTGAACAACGAGCCCCATTGATAATCATGAAACGGAAATTATTTGTAACTTTCGACATGTAGAACAATGAATGGAACAGGTAAACGGTTGAAATATTTGTATATATTGCTTCCATATAGTCTAAGAAACATATATGCAAAGCATCCAAACAGTACCATTCGCCAATTTTTTGTTGTTCAAGTTCAAGTGAACAATGGGCCCCATTGATAATCATGAAACGGAAATTATTTGTAACTTTCGACATGTAGAACAATGAATGGAACAGGTAAACGGTTGAAATATTTGTATATATTGCTTCCATATAGTCTAAGAAACATATATGCAAAGCATCCAAACAGTACCATTCGCCAATTTTTTGTTCTTCAAGTTTAAGTGAACAATGAGCCCCAATGGTTAATCCTTAATCGGAAATTATTTGTGATTTTCGACAATTACAAAAATGAATGGAACAGGTAGACGGTTGAAATCTTTGTATATATTGCTTCTATATAGTCTAAGAAACATATATGCAAAGCATCCAAAAAGTACCATTCGTCAATTTTTTGTTCTTCAAGTGTACGTGAACAACGAGCCCCATTGATAATCATGAAACGGAAATTATTTGTAATTGTCGACATGTAGAACAATGAATGGAACAGGTAGACGGTTGAAATCATTATATATATTGCTTCTACATAGTCTAAGAAACATATATGCAAAGCATCCAAACAGTACCATTCGCCAATTTTTTGTTCTTCAAGTTTATGTGAACTGCGAGCCCCATTGTTAATACTTTAACGGAATTAATTGTAATTTTCTACAAGTAAAACAATGAATGGAACAGGTAGACGGTTGAAATCTTTGTATATATATTGATTCTATATAGTCTAAGAAACATATATGCAAAGCATCCAAACAGTACAATTCGCCAATTTTTTGCTCTTCAAGTTTAAGTGAACTACGAGCCCCATTGTTAATCCTTTAAAGGAAATTATTTGTAAATTTCGACAAGTAGAACAATGATTGGAACACGTAGACGGTTGAAATCTTTGTACATATTGCTTCCATATAGCCTAAGAAACATGTACGCAAAGCATCCAAACAGTACCATTCGCCAATTTTTTGTTCTTCAAGTTTAAGTGAACAATGAGCCCCAATGGTTAATCCTTTAACGGAAATTATTTGTAACTTTCGACAAGTAGAACAATGAATGGAAAAGGTAGACGGTTGAAATCTTTGTATATATTGCTTCTATATAGTCTAAGAAACTTATATGCAAAGCATCCAAACAGTACCATTCGCCAATTTTTTGTTCATCAAGTTTAAGTGAACAACAAGCCCCATTGATAATCATGAAACGGAAATTATTTGTAACTTTCTACAAGTAGAACAATGAATAGAACAGGTAGACGGGTGAAATCTTTCTATATATTGATTCTATATAGTCTAAGAAACATATATGCAAAGCATCCAAACAGTACAATTCGCCAATTTTTTGCTCTTCAAGTTTAAGTGAACTACGAGCCCCATTGTTAATCCTTTAAAGGAAATTATTTGTAAATTTCGACAAGTAGAACAATGATTGGAACACGTAGACGGTTGAAATCTTTGTACATATTGCTTCCATATAGCCTAAGAAACATGTACGCAAAGCATCCAAACAGTACCATTCGCCAATTTTTTGTTCTTCAAGTTTAAGTGAACTACGAGCCCCATTGTTAATCCTTTAAAGGAAATTATTTGTAAATTTCGACAAGTAGAACAATGAATGGAACAGGTAGACGGTTGAAATCATTGTATATATTGCTTCTATATAGTCTAAGAAACATATATGCAAAGCATCCAAACAGTACCATTCGCCAATTTTTTGTTCTTCAAGTTTAAGTGAACTACGAGCCCCATTGTTAATCCTTTAAAGGAAATTATTTGTAAATTTCGACAAGTAGAACAATGAATGGAACAGGTAGACGGTTGAAATCATTGTATATATTGCTTCTATATAGTCTAAGAAACATATATGCAAAGCATCCAAACAGTACCATTCGCCAATTTTTTGTTCTTCAAGTTTAAGTGAACAACGAGCCCCAATGATAATCATGAAACGGAAATTATTTGTAACTTTCGACATGTAGAACAATGAATGGAACAGGTAGACGGTTGAAATCATTATATATATTGCTTCTACATAGTCTAAGAAACATATCTGCAAAGCATCCAAACAGTACCATTCGCCAATTTTTTGTTCTGCAGGTTTATGTGAACTACGAGCCCCATTGTTAATACTTTAACGGAAATTAATTGTAATTTTCTACAAGTAGAACAATGAATGGAACAGGTAGACGGAGGAAATCCTTCTATATATTGCTTCTATATAGTCTAAGAAACATATATGCAGAGCATCCAAACAGTACAATTCGCCAATTTATTGTTCTTCAAGTTTAAGTGAACAACGAGCCCCATTGTTAATCCTTTATCGGGAATTATTTGTAACTTTCGACAAGTAGAACAATGAATGGAACAGGTAGACGGTTGAAATATTTGTATATATTGCTTCCGTATAGTCTAAGAATCATATATGCAAATCATCCAAACAGTACCATTCGCCAATTTTTGTTCTTCAAGTTTAAGTGAACAATGAGCCCCATTTTTAATCCTTTAACGGAAATTAATTCTAACTTTCTACAAGTAGAACAATGATTGGAACACGTAGACGGTTGAAATCTTTGTATATATTGCTTCTATATAGTCTAAGAAACATATGTGCAAAGCATCCAAACAGTACCATTCGCCAATTTTTTGTTCTTCAAGTTTAAGTGAACAACGAGCCCCATTGATAATCATGAAACGGAAATTATTTGTAACTTTCGACATGTAGAACAATGAATGGAACAGGTAAACGGTTGAAATATTTGTATATATTGCTTCCATATAGTCTAAGAAACATATATGCAAAGCATCCAAACAGTACCATTCGCCAATTTTTTGTTGTTCAAGTTCAAGTGAACAATGGGCCCCATTGATAATCATGAAACGGAAATTATTTGTAACTTTCGACATGTAGAACAATGAATGGAACAGGTAAACGGTTGAAATATTTGTATATATTGCTTCCATATAGTCTAAGAAACATATATGCAAAGCATCCAAACAGTACCATTCGCCAATTTTTTGTTCTTCAAGTTTAAGTGAACAATGAGCCCCAATGGTTAATCCTTAATCGGAAATTATTTGTGATTTTCGACAATTACAAAAATGAATGGAACAGGTAGACGGTTGAAATCTTTGTATATATTGCTTCTATATAGTCTAAGAAACATATATGCAAAGCATCCAAAAAGTACCATTCGTCAATTTTTTGTTCTTCAAGTGTACGTGAACAACGAGCCCCATTGATAATCATGAAACGGAAATTATTTGTAATTGTCGACATGTAGAACAATGAATGGAACAGGTAGACGGTTGAAATCATTATATATATTGCTTCTACATAGTCTAAGAAACATATATGCAAAGCATCCAAACAGTACCATTCGCCAATTTTTTGTTCTTCAAGTTTATGTGAACTGCGAGCCCCATTGTTAATACTTTAACGGAATTAATTGTAATTTTCTACAAGTAAAACAATGAATGGAACAGGTAGACGGTTGAAATCTTTGTATATATATTGATTCTATATAGTCTAAGAAACATATATGCAAAGCATCCAAACAGTACAATTCGCCAATTTTTTGCTCTTCAAGTTTAAGTGAACTACGAGCCCCATTGTTAATCCTTTAAAGGAAATTATTTGTAAATTTCGACAAGTAGAACAATGATTGGAACACGTAGACGGTTGAAATCTTTGTACATATTGCTTCCATATAGCCTAAGAAACATGTACGCAAA
Organism: Cerceris ruficornis; assembly: GCA_963989415.1. Taxonomy (NCBI): domain Eukaryota; kingdom Metazoa; phylum Arthropoda; class Insecta; order Hymenoptera; family Crabronidae; genus Cerceris; species Cerceris ruficornis. Next base: position 986,373 of record CAXDIW010000460.1, read on the forward strand.
GCATCCAAACAGTACCATTCGCCAATTTTTTGTTCTTCAAGTTTAAGTGAACAATGAGCCCCAATGGTTAATCCTTTAACGGAAATTATTTGTAACTTTCGACAAGTAGAACAATGAATGGAAAAGGTAGACGGTTGAAATCTTTGTATATATTGCTTCTATATAGTCTAAGAAACTTATATGCAAAGCATCCAAACAGTACCATTCGCCAATTTTTTGTTCATCAAGTTTAAGTGAACAACAAGCCCCATTGATAATCATGAAACGGAAATTATTTGTAACTTTCTACAAGTAGAACAATGAATAGAACAGGTAGACGGGTGAAATCTTTCTATATATTGATTCTATATAGTCTAAGAAACATATATGCAAAGCATCCAAACAGTACAATTCGCCAATTTTTTGCTCTTCAAGTTTAAGTGAACTACGAGCCCCATTGTTAATCCTTTAAAGGAAATTATTTGTAAATTTCGACAAGTAGAACAATGATTGGAACACGTAGACGGTTGAAATCTTTGTACATATTGCTTCCATATAGCCTAAGAAACATGTACGCAAAGCATCCAAACAGTACCATTCGCCAATTTTTTGTTCTTCAAGTTTAAGTGAACTACGAGCCCCATTGTTAATCCTTTAAAGGAAATTATTTGTAAATTTCGACAAGTAGAACAATGAATGGAACAGGTAGACGGTTGAAATCATTGTATATATTGCTTCTATATAGTCTAAGAAACATATATGCAAAGCATCCAAACAGTACCATTCGCCAATTTTTTGTTCTTCAAGTTTAAGTGAACAACGAGCCCCAATGATAATCATGAAACGGAAATTATTTGTAACTTTCGACATGTAGAACAATGAATGGAACAGGTAGACGGTTGAAATCATTATATATATTGCTTCTACATAGTCTAAGAAACATATCTGCAAAGCATCCAAACAGTACCATTCGCCAATTTTTTGTTCTGCAGGTTTATGTGAACTACGAGCCCCATTGTTAATACTTTAACGGAAATTAATTGTAATTTTCTACAAGTAGAACAATGAATGGAACAGGTAGACGGAGGAAATCCTTCTATATATTGCTTCTATATAGTCTAAGAAACATATATGCAGAGCATCCAAACAGTACAATTCGCCAATTTATTGTTCTTCAAGTTTAAGTGAACAACGAGCCCCATTGTTAATCCTTTATCGGGAATTATTTGTAACTTTCGACAAGTAGAACAATGAATGGAACAGGTAGACGGTTGAAATATTTGTATATATTGCTTCCGTATAGTCTAAGAATCATATATGCAAATCATCCAAACAGTACCATTCGCCAATTTTTGTTCTTCAAGTTTAAGTGAACAATGAGCCCCATTTTTAATCCTTTAACGGAAATTAATTCTAACTTTCTACAAGTAGAACAATGATTGGAACACGTAGACGGTTGAAATCTTTGTATATATTGCTTCTATATAGTCTAAGAAACATATGTGCAAAGCATCCAAACAGTACCATTCGCCAATTTTTTGTTCTTCAAGTTTAAGTGAACAACGAGCCCCATTGATAATCATGAAACGGAAATTATTTGTAACTTTCGACATGTAGAACAATGAATGGAACAGGTAAACGGTTGAAATATTTGTATATATTGCTTCCATATAGTCTAAGAAACATATATGCAAAGCATCCAAACAGTACCATTCGCCAATTTTTTGTTGTTCAAGTTCAAGTGAACAATGGGCCCCATTGATAATCATGAAACGGAAATTATTTGTAACTTTCGACATGTAGAACAATGAATGGAACAGGTAAACGGTTGAAATATTTGTATATATTGCTTCCATATAGTCTAAGAAACATATATGCAAAGCATCCAAACAGTACCATTCGCCAATTTTTTGTTCTTCAAGTTTAAGTGAACAATGAGCCCCAATGGTTAATCCTTAATCGGAAATTATTTGTGATTTTCGACAATTACAAAAATGAATGGAACAGGTAGACGGTTGAAATCTTTGTATATATTGCTTCTATATAGTCTAAGAAACATATATGCAAAGCATCCAAAAAGTACCATTCGTCAATTTTTTGTTCTTCAAGTGTACGTGAACAACGAGCCCCATTGATAATCATGAAACGGAAATTATTTGTAATTGTCGACATGTAGAACAATGAATGGAACAGGTAGACGGTTGAAATCATTATATATATTGCTTCTACATAGTCTAAGAAACATATATGCAAAGCATCCAAACAGTACCATTCGCCAATTTTTTGTTCTTCAAGTTTAAGTGAACAATGAGCCCCAATGGTTAATCCTTTAACGGAAATTATTTGTAACTTTCGACAAGTAGAACAATGAATGGAACAGGTAGACGGTTGAAATCTTTGTATATATTGCTTCTATATAGTCTAAGAAACTTATATGCAAAGCATCCAAACAGTACCATTCGCCAATTTTTTGTTCATCAAGTTTAAGTGAACAACAAGCCCCATTGATAATCATGAAACGGAAATTATTTGTAACTTTCGACAAGTAGAACAATGAATGGAAAAGGTAGACGGTTGAAATCTTTGTATATATTGCTTCTATATAGTCTAAGAAACTTATATGCAAAGCATCCAAACAGTACCATTCGCCAATTTTTTGTTCATCAAGTTTAAGTGAACAACAAGCCCCATTGATAATCATGAAACGGAAATTATTTGTAACTTTCTACAAGTAGAACAATGAATAGAACAGGTAGACGGGTGAAATCTTTCTATATATTGATTCTATATAGTCTAAGAAACATATATGCAAAGCATCCAAACAGTACAATTCGCCAATTTTTTGCTCTTCAAGTTTAAGTGAACTACGAGCCCCATTGTTAATCCTTTAAAGGAAATTATTTGTAAATTTCGACAAGTAGAACAATGATTGGAACACGTAGACGGTTGAAATCTTTGTACATATTGCTTCCATATAGCCTAAGAAACATGTACGCAAAGCATCCAAACAGTACCATTCGCCAATTTTTTGTTCTTCAAGTTTAAGTGAACTACGAGCCCCATTGTTAATCCTTTAAAGGAAATTATTTGTAAATTTCGACAAGTAGAACAATGAATGGAACAGGTAGACGGTTGAAATCTTTGTATATATTGCTTCTATATAGTCTAAGAAACTTATATGCAAAGCATCCAAACAGTACCATTCGCCAATTTTTTGTTCATCAAGTTTAAGTGAACAACAAGCCCCATTGATAATCATGAAACGGAAATTATTTGTAACTTTCGACAAGTAGAACAATGAATGGAACAGGTAGACGGTTGAAATCTTTGTATATATATTGCTTCTATATAGTCTAAGAAACATATATGCAAAGCATCCAAACAGTACAATTCGCCAATTAATTGTTCTTCAAGTTTAAGTGAACTACGATCCCCATTGTTAATCCTTTAACGGAAATTATTTCTAACTTTCGACAAGTAAAACAATGAATGGAACAGGTAGACGGTTGAAATCATTGTATATATTGCTTCAGTATAGCCTAAGAAACATATATGCAAAGCATCCAAACAGTACCAGTCGCCAATTCATTGTTCTTCAAGTTTAAGTGAGCTACGAGACCCATTGTTAATCCTTTAAAGGAAATTAGTTGTAAATTTCGACAAGTAGAACAATGAATGGAACAGGTAGACGGTTGAAATCTTTGTATATATTGCTTCTATATAGTCTAAGAAACTTATATGCAATGCATCCAAACAGTACCATTCGCCAATTTTTTGTTCATCAAGTTTAAGTGAACAACAAGCCCCATTGATAATCATGAAACGGAAATTATTTGTAACTTTCGACAAGTAGAACAATGAATGGAACAGGTAGACGGTTGAAATCTTTGTATATATTGCTTCTATATAGTCTAAGAAACTTATATGCAAAGCATCCAAACAGTACCATTCGCCAATTTTTTGTTCATCAAGTTTAAGTGAACAACAAGCCCCATTGATAATCATGAAACGGAAATTATTTGTAACTTTCTACAAGTAGAACAATGAATAGAACAGGTAGACGGGTGAAATCTTTCTATATATTGATTCTATATAGTCTAAGAAACATATATGCAAAGCATCCAAACAGTACAATTCGCCAATTTTTTGCTCTTCAAGTTTAAGTGAACTACGAGCCCCATTGTTAATCCTTTAAAGGAAATTAGTTGTAAATTTCGACAAGTAGAACAATGAATGGAACAGGTAGACTGTTGAAATCATTGTATATATTGCTTCTATATAGTCTAAGTAACATATGTGCAAAGCATCCAAACAGTTCAATTCGCCAATTTTTTGTTCTTCAAGTTTAAGTGAGCTACGAGACCCATTGTTAATCCTTTAAAGGAAATTAGTTGTAAATTTCGACAAGTAGAACAATGAATGGAACAGGTAGACTGTTGAAATCATTGTATATACTGCTTCTATATAGTCTAAGTAACATATGTGCAAAGCATCCAAACAGTACAATTCGCCAATTTTTTGTTCTTCAAGTTTAAGTGAACATGGAGCCCCATTGATAATCTTGAAACGGAAATTATTTGTAACTTTCGACATGTAGAACAATGAATGGAACAGGTAGACGGTTGAAATCATTATATATATATATTGCTTCTATATAGTCTAAGAAACATATATGCAAAGCATCCAAACAGTACCATTCGCCAATTTTTTGTTCTTCAAGTTTATGTGAACTGCGAGCCCCATTGTTAATACTTTAACGGAATTAATTGTAATTTTCTACAAGTAAAACAATGAATGGAACAGGTAGACGGTTGAAATCTTTGTATATATATTGATTCTATATAGTCTAAGAAACATATATGCAAAGCATCCAAACAGTACAATTCGCCAATTTTTTGCTCTTCAAGTTTAAGTGAACTACGAGCCCCATTGTTAATCCTTTAAAGGAAATTATTTGTAAATTTCGACAAGTAGAACAATGATTGGAACACGTAGACGGTTGAAATCTTTGTACATATTGCTTCCATATAGCCTAAGAAACATGTACGCAAAGCATCCAAACAGTACCATTCGCCAATTTTTTGTTCTTCAAGTTTAAGTGAACAATGAGCCCCAATGGTTAATCCTTTAACGGAAATTATTTGTAACTTTCGACAAGTAGAACAATGAATGGAAAAGGTAGACGGTTGAAATCTTTGTATATATTGCTTCTATATAGTCTAAGAAACTTATATGCAAAGCATCCAAACAGTACCATTCGCCAATTTTTTGTTCATCAAGTTTAAGTGAACAACAAGCCCCATTGATAATCATGAAACGGAAATTATTTGTAACTTTCTACAAGTAGAACAATGAATAGAACAGGTAGACGGGTGAAATCTTTCTATATATTGATTCTATATAGTCTAAGAAACATATATGCAAAGCATCCAAACAGTACAATTCGCCAATTTTTTGCTCTTCAAGTTTAAGTGAACTACGAGCCCCATTGTTAATCCTTTAAAGGAAATTATTTGTAAATTTCGACAAGTAGAACAATGATTGGAACACGTAGACGGTTGAAATCTTTGTACATATTGCTTCCATATAGCCTAAGAAACATGTACGCAAAGCATCCAAACAGTACCATTCGCCAATTTTTTGTTCTTCAAGTTTAAGTGAACTACGAGCCCCATTGTTAATCCTTTAAAGGAAATTATTTGTAAATTTCGACAAGTAGAACAATGAATGGAACAGGTAGACGGTTGAAATCATTGTATATATTGCTTCTATATAGTCTAAGAAACATATATGCAAAGCATCCAAACAGTACCATTCGCCAATTTTTTGTTCTTCAAGTTTAAGTGAACAACGAGCCCCAATGATAATCATGAAACGGAAATTATTTGTAACTTTCGACATGTAGAACAATGAATGGAACAGGTAGACGGTTGAAATCATTATATATATTGCTTCTACATAGTCTAAGAAACATATCTGCAAAGCATCCAAACAGTACCATTCGCCAATTTTTTGTTCTGCAGGTTTATGTGAACTACGAGCCCCATTGTTAATACTTTAACGGAAATTAATTGTAATTTTCTACAAGTAGAACAATGAATGGAACAGGTAGACGGAGGAAATCCTTCTATATATTGCTTCTATATAGTCTAAGAAACATATATGCAGAGCATCCAAACAGTACAATTCGCCAATTTATTGTTCTTCAAGTTTAAGTGAACAACGAGCCCCATTGTTAATCCTTTATCGGGAATTATTTGTAACTTTCGACAAGTAGAACAATGAATGGAACAGGTAGACGGTTGAAATATTTGTATATATTGCTTCCGTATAGTCTAAGAATCATATATGCAAATCATCCAAACAGTACCATTCGCCAATTTTTGTTCTTCAAGTTTAAGTGAACAATGAGCCCCATTTTTAATCCTTTAACGGAAATTAATTCTAACTTTCTACAAGTAGAACAATGATTGGAACACGTAGACGGTTGAAATCTTTGTATATATTGCTTCTATATAGTCTAAGAAACATATGTGCAAAGCATCCAAACAGTACCATTCGCCAATTTTTTGTTCTTCAAGTTTAAGTGAACAACGAGCCCCATTGATAATCATGAAACGGAAATTATTTGTAACTTTCGACATGTAGAACAATGAATGGAACAGGTAAACGGTTGAAATATTTGTATATATTGCTTCCATATAGTCTAAGAAACATATATGCAAAGCATCCAAACAGTACCATTCGCCAATTTTTTGTTGTTCAAGTTCAAGTGAACAATGGGCCCCATTGATAATCATGAAACGGAAATTATTTGTAACTTTCGACATGTAGAACAATGAATGGAACAGGTAAACGGTTGAAATATTTGTATATATTGCTTCCATATAGTCTAAGAAACATATATGCAAAGCATCCAAACAGTACCATTCGCCAATTTTTTGTTCTTCAAGTTTAAGTGAACAATGAGCCCCAATGGTTAATCCTTAATCGGAAATTATTTGTGATTTTCGACAATTACAAAAATGAATGGAACAGGTAGACGGTTGAAATCTTTGTATATATTGCTTCTATATAGTCTAAGAAACATATATGCAAAGCATCCAAAAAGTACCATTCGTCAATTTTTTGTTCTTCAAGTGTACGTGAACAACGAGCCCCATTGATAATCATGAAACGGAAATTATTTGTAATTGTCGACATGTAGAACAATGAATGGAACAGGTAGACGGTTGAAATCATTATATATATTGCTTCTACATAGTCTAAGAAACATATATGCAAAGCATCCAAACAGTACCATTCGCCAATTTTTTGTTCTTCAAGTTTAAGTGAACAATGAGCCCCAATGGTTAATCCTTTAACGGAAATTATTTGTAACTTTCGACAAGTAGAACAATGAATGGAACAGGTAGACGGTTGAAATCTTTGTATATATTGCTTCTATATAGTCTAAGAAACTTATATGCAAAGCATCCAAACAGTACCATTCGCCAATTTTTTGTTCATCAAGTTTAAGTGAACAACAAGCCCCATTGATAATCATGAAACGGAAATTATTTGTAACTTTCGACAAGTAGAACAATGAATGGAAAAGGTAGACGGTTGAAATCTTTGTATATATTGCTTCTATATAGTCTAAGAAACTTATATGCAAAGCATCCAAACAGTACCATTCGCCAATTTTTTGTTCATCAAGTTTAAGTGAACAACAAGCCCCATTGATAATCATGAAACGGAAATTATTTGTAACTTTCTACAAGTAGAACAATGAATAGAACAGGTAGACGGGTGAAATCTTTCTATATATTGATTCTATATAGTCTAAGAAACATATATGCAAAGCATCCAAACAGTACAATTCGCCAATTTTTTGCTCTTCAAGTTTAAGTGAACTACGAGCCCCATTGTTAATCCTTTAAAGGAAATTATTTGTAAATTTCGACAAGTAGAACAATGATTGGAACACGTAGACGGTTGAAATCTTTGTACATATTGCTTCCATATAGCCTAAGAAACATGTACGCAAAGCATCCAAACAGTACCATTCGCCAATTTTTTGTTCTTCAAGTTTAAGTGAACTACGAGCCCCATTGTTAATCCTTTAAAGGAAATTATTTGTAAATTTCGACAAGTAGAACAATGAATGGAACAGGTAGACGGTTGAAATCTTTGTATATATTGCTTCTATATAGTCTAAGAAACTTATATGCAAAGCATCCAAACAGTACCATTCGCCAATTTTTTGTTCATCAAGTTTAAGTGAACAACAAGCCCCATTGATAATCATGAAACGGAAATTATTTGTAACTTTCGACAAGTAGAACAATGAATGGAACAGGTAGACGGTTGAAATCTTTGTATATATATTGCTTCTATATAGTCTAAGAAACATATATGCAAAGCATCCAAACAGTACAATTCGCCAATTAATTGTTCTTCAAGTTTAAGTGAACTACGATCCCCATTGTTAATCCTTTAACGGAAATTATTTCTAACTTTCGACAAGTAAAACAATGAATGGAACAGGTAGACGGTTGAAATCATTGTATATATTGCTTCAGTATAGCCTAAGAAACATATATGCAAAGCATCCAAACAGTACCAGTCGCCAATTCATTGTTCTTCAAGTTTAAGTGAGCTACGAGACCCATTGTTAATCCTTTAAAGGAAATTAGTTGTAAATTTCGACAAGTAGAACAATGAATGGAACAGGTAGACGGTTGAAATCTTTGTATATATTGCTTCTATATAGTCTAAGAAACTTATATGCAATGCATCCAAACAGTACCATTCGCCAATTTTTTGTTCATCAAGTTTAAGTGAACAACAAGCCCCATTGATAATCATGAAACGGAAATTATTTGTAACTTTCGACAAGTAGAACAATGAATGGAACAGGTAGACGGTTGAAATCTTTGTATATATTGCTTCTATATAGTCTAAGAAACTTATATGCAAAGCATCCAAACAGTACCATTCGCCAATTTTTTGTTCATCAAGTTTAAGTGAACAACAAGCCCCATTGATAATCATGAAACGGAAATTATTTGTAACTTTCTACAAGTAGAACAATGAATAGAACAGGTAGACGGGTGAAATCTTTCTATATATTGATTCTATATAGTCTAAGAAACATATATGCAAAGCATCCAAACAGTACAATTCGCCAATTTTTTGCTCTTCAAGTTTAAGTGAACTACGAGCCCCATTGTTAATCCTTTAAAGGAAATTAGTTGTAAATTTCGACAAGTAGAACAATGAATGGAACAGGTAGACTGTTGAAATCATTGTATATATTGCTTCTATATAGTCTAAGTAACATATGTGCAAAGCATCCAAACAGTTCAATTCGCCAATTTTTTGTTCTTCAAGTTTAAGTGAGCTACGAGACCCATTGTTAATCCTTTAAAGGAAATTAGTTGTAAATTTCGACAAGTAGAACAATGAATGGAACAGGTAGACTGTTGAAATCATTGTATATACTGCTTCTATATAGTCTAAGTAACATATGTGCAAAGCATCCAAACAGTACAATTCGCCAATTTTTTGTTCTTCAAGTTTAAGTGAACATGGAGCCCCATTGATAATCTTGAAACGGAAATTATTTGTAACTTTCGACATGTAGAACAATGAATGGAACAGGTAGACGGTTGAAATCATTATATATATATATTGCTTCTATATAGTCTAAGAAACATATATGCATAGCATCCAAACAGTACAATTCGCCAATTTTTTGTTCTTCAAGTTTAAGTGAACGACGAGCCTCATTGTTAATCCTTTAACGGAAATTAATTGTAACTTTCGACAAGTAGAACAATGAATGGAACAGGTAGACGGTTGAAATCTTTGTATATATTGCTTCTATATAGTCTAAGAAACATATATGCAAAGCATCCAAACAGTACAATTCGCCAATTTATTGTTCTTCAAGTTTAAGTGAACAACGAGCCCCATTGTTAATCCTTTAAAGGAAATTATTTGTAACTTTCGACAAGTAGAACAATGAATGGAACAGGTAGACGGTTGAAATCTTTGTATATATTGCTTCTATATAGTCTAAGAAACATATATGCAAATCATCCAAACAGTACAATTCGCCAATTATTTGATCTTCAAGTTTAAGTGAACTACGAGCTCCATTGTTAATACTTTAACGGAAATTATTTGTAACTTGCGACAAGTAGAACAGTGAATGGAACAGGTAGACGGTTGAAATCTTTGTATATATTGCTTCTATATAGTCTAAGAAACATATATGCAAAGCATCCAAACAGTACAATTCGCCAATTTATTGTTCTTCAAGTTTAAGTGAACAACGAGCCCCATTGTTAATCCTTTAAAGGAAATTATTTGTAACTTTCGACAAGTAGAACAATGAATGGAACAGGTAGACGGTTGAAATCATTGTATATATTGCTTCTATATAGTCTGAAAAACATATATGCAAAGCATCCAAACAGTACAATTCGCCAATTTTTTGATCTACAAGTTTAAGTGAACTACGAGCCCCATTGTTAATCCTTTTACGGAAATTATTTGTAACTTTCGACAAGTAGAACAGTGACTGGAACAGGTAGACGGTTGAAATATTTGTATATATTGCTTCTATATAGTCTAAGAAACATATATGCAAAGCATCCAAACAGTACCATTCGCCAATTTTTTGTTCATCAAGTTTAAGTGAACAACAAGCCCCATTGATAATCATGAAACGGAAATTATTTGTAACTTTCGACAAGTAGAACAATGAATGGAACAGGTAGACGGTTGAAATCTTTGTATATATTGCTTCTATATAGTCTAAGAAACTTATATGCAAAGCATCCAAACAGTACCAGTCGCCAATTTTATGTTCTTCAAGTTTAAGTGAACAACGAGCCCCATTGTTATTCCTTTAACGGAAATTATTTCTAACTTTCGACAAGTAAAACAATGAATGGAACAGGTAGACGGTTGAAATCTTTGTATATATATTGCTTCTATATAGTCTAAGAAACATATATGCAAAGCATCCAAACAGTACAATTCGCCAATTAATTGTTCTTCAAGTTTAAGTGAACTACGATCCCCATTGTTAATCCTTTAACGGAAATTATTTCTAACTTTCGACAAGTAAAACAATGAATGGAACAGGTAGACGGTTGAAATCATTGTATATATTGCTTCAGTATAGCCTAAGAAACATATATGCAAAGCATCCAAACAGTACCAGTCGCCAATTCATTGTTCTTCAAGTTTAAGTGAACTACGAGCCCCATTGTTAATCCTTTAAAGGAAATTATTTGTAAATTTCGACAAGTAGAACAATGAATGGAACAGGTAGACGGATGAAATCTTTGTATATATTGCATCTATATAGTCTAAGAAACATATATGCAAAGCATCCAAAGAGTACCATTCGCCAATTTTTTGTTCTTCAGGTTTAAGTGAACAACGAGCCCCATTGTTAATCCTTTAAAGGAAATTATTTGTAACTTTCGACAAGTAGAACAATGAATGGAACAGGTAGACGGTTGAAATCTTTGTATATATTGCTTCTATATAGTCTAAGAAACATATATGCAAATCATCCAAACAGTACAATTCGCCAATTATTTGATCTTCAAGTTTAAGTGAACTACGAGCCCCATTGTTAATACTTTAACGGAAATTATTTGTAACTTGCGACAAGTAGAACAGTGAATGGAACAGGTAGACGGTTGAAATCTTTGTATATATTGCTTCTTTATAGTATAAGAAACATATATGCAAAGCATCCAAACAGTACAATTCGCCAATTTATTGTTCTTCAAGTTTAAGTGAACAACGAGCCCCATTGTTAATCCTTTAAAGGAAATTATTTGTAACTTTCGACAAGTAGAACAATGAATGGAACAGGTAGACGGTTGAAATCTTTGTATATATTGCTTCTATATAGTCTAAGAAACATATATGCAAATCATCCAAACAGTACAATTCGCCAATTTATTGTTCTTCAAGTTTAAGTGAACAACGAGCCCCATTGTTAATCCTTTAAAGGAAATTATTTGTAACTTTCGACAAGTAGAACAATGATTGGAACACGTAGACGGTTGAAATCTTTGTATATATTGCTTCTATATAGTCTAAGAAACATATGTGCAAAGCATCCAAACAGTACCATTCGCCAATTTTTTGTTCTTCAGGTTTAAGTGAACAACGAGCCCCATTGTTAATCCTTTAAAGGAAATTATTTGTAACTTTCGACAAGTAGAACAATGAATGGAACAGGTAGACGGTTGAAATCTTTGTATATATTGCTTCTTTATAGTATAAGAAACATATATGCAAAGCATCCAAACAGTACAATTCGCCAATTTATTGTTCTTCAAGTTTAAGTGAACAACGAGCCCCATTGTTAATCCTTTAAAGGAAATTATTTGTAACTTTCGACAAGTAGAACAATGAATGGAACAGGTAGACGGTTGAAATCTTTGTATATATTGCTTCTATATAGTCTAAGAAACATATATGCAAATCATCCAAACAGTACAATTCGCCAATTTATTGTTCTTCAAGTTTAAGTGAACAACGAGCCCCATTGTTAATCCTTTAAAGGAAATTATTTGTAACTTTCGACAAGTAGAACAATGATTGGAACACGTAGACGGTTGAAATCTTTGTATATATTGCTTCTATATAGTCTAAGAAACATATGTGCAAAGCATCCAAACAGTACCATTCGCCAATTTTTTGTTCTTCAAGTTTAAGTGAACAACGAGCCCCATTGATAATCATGAAACGGAAATTATTTGTAACTTTCGACATGTAGAACAATGAATGGAACAGGTAAACGGTTGAAATATTTGTATATATTGCTTCCATATAGTCTAAGAAACATATATGCAAAGCATCCAAACAGTACCATTCGCCAATTTTTTGTTGTTCAAGTTCAAGTGAACAATGGGCCCCATTGATAATCATGAAACGGAAATTATTTGTAACTTTCGACATGTAGAACAATGAATGGAACAGGTAAACGGTTGAAATATTTGTATATATTGCTTCCATATAGTCTAAGAAACTTATATGCAAAGCATCCAAACAGTACCATTCGCCAATTTTTTGTTCATCAAGTTTAAGTGAACAACAAGCCCCATTGATAATCATGAAACGGAAATTATTTGTAACTTTCGACAAGTAGAACAATGAATGGAACAGGTAGACGGTTGAAATCTTTGTATATATTGCTTCTATATAGTCTAAGAAACTTATATGCAAAGCATCCAAACAGTACCATTCGCCAATTTTTTGTTCATCAAGTTTAAGTGAACAACAAGCCCCATTGATAATCATGAAACGGAAATTATTTGTAACTTTCTACAAGTAGAACAATGAATAGAACAGGTAGACGGGTGAAATCTTTCTATATATTGATTCTATATAGTCTAAGAAACATATATGCAAAGCATCCAAACAGTACAATTCGCCAATTTTTTGCTCTTCAAGTTTAAGTGAACTACGAGCCCCATTGTTAATCCTTTAAAGGAAATTAGTTGTAAATTTCGACAAGTAGAACAATGAATGGAACAGGTAGACTGTTGAAATCATTGTATATATTGCTTCTATATAGTCTAAGTAACATATGTGCAAAGCATCCAAACAGTTCAATTCGCCAATTTTTTGTTCTTCAAGTTTAAGTGAGCTACGAGACCCATTGTTAATCCTTTAAAGGAAATTAGTTGTAAATTTCGACAAGTAGAACAATGAATGGAACAGGTAGACTGTTGAAATCATTGTATATACTGCTTCTATATAGTCTAAGTAACATATGTGCAAAGCATCCAAACAGTACAATTCGCCAATTTTTTGTTCTTCAAGTTTAAGTGAACATGGAGCCCCATTGATAATCTTGAAACGGAAATTATTTGTAACTTTCGACATGTAGAACAATGAATGGAACAGGTAGACGGTTGAAATCATTATATATATATATTGCTTCTATATAGTCTAAGAAACATATATGCATAGCATCCAAACAGTACAATTCGCCAATTTTTTGTTCTTCAAGTTTAAGTGAACGACGAGCCTCATTGTTAATCCTTTAACGGAAATTAATTGTAACTTTCGACAAGTAGAACAATGAATGGAACAGGTAGACGGTTGAAATCTTTGTATATATTGCTTCTATATAGTCTAAGAAACATATATGCAAAGCATCCAAACAGTACAATTCGCCAATTTATTGTTCTTCAAGTTTAAGTGAACAACGAGCCCCATTGTTAATCCTTTAAAGGAAATTATTTGTAACTTTCGACAAGTAGAACAATGAATGGAACAGGTAGACGGTTGAAATCTTTGTATATATTGCTTCTATATAGTCTAAGAAACATATATGCAAATCATCCAAACAGTACAATTCGCCAATTATTTGATCTTCAAGTTTAAGTGAACTACGAGCTCCATTGTTAATACTTTAACGGAAATTATTTGTAACTTGCGACAAGTAGAACAGTGAATGGAACAGGTAGACGGTTGAAATCTTTGTATATATTGCTTCTATATAGTCTAAGAAACATATATGCAAAGCATCCAAACAGTACAATTCGCCAATTTATTGTTCTTCAAGTTTAAGTGAACAACGAGCCCCATTGTTAATCCTTTAAAGGAAATTATTTGTAACTTTCGACAAGTAGAACAATGAATGGAACAGGTAGACGGTTGAAATCATTGTATATATTGCTTCTATATAGTCTGAAAAACATATATGCAAAGCATCCAAACAGTACAATTCGCCAATTTTTTGATCTACAAGTTTAAGTGAACTACGAGCCCCATTGTTAATCCTTTTACGGAAATTATTTGTAACTTTCGACAAGTAGAACAGTGACTGGAACAGGTAGACGGTTGAAATATTTGTATATATTGCTTCTATATAGTCTAAGAAACATATATGCAAAGCATCCAAACAGTACCAGTCGCCAATTTTATGTTCTTCAAGTTTAAGTGAACAACGAGCCCCATTGTTATTCCTTTAACGGAAATTATTTCTAACTTTCGACAAGTAAAACAATGAATGGAACAGGTAGACGGTTGAAATCTTTGTATATATATTGCTTCTATATAGTCTAAGAAACATATATGCAAAGCATCCAAACAGTACAATTCGCCAATTAATTGTTCTTCAAGTTTAAGTGAACTACGATCCCCATTGTTAATCCTTTAACGGAAATTATTTCTAACTTTCGACAAGTAAAACAATGAATGGAACAGGTAGACGGTTGAAATCATTGTATATATTGCTTCAGTATAGCCTAAGAAACATATATGCAAAGCATCCAAACAGTACCAGTCGCCAATTCATTGTTCTTCAAGTTTAAGTGAACTACGAGCCCCATTGTTAATCCTTTAAAGGAAATTATTTGTAAATTTCGACAAGTAGAACAATGAATGGAACAGGTAGACGGATGAAATCTTTGTATATATTGCATCTATATAGTCTAAGAAACATATATGCAAAGCATCCAAAGAGTACCATTCGCCAATTTTTTGTTCTTCAGGTTTAAGTGAACAACGAGCCCCATTGTTAATCCTTTAAAGGAAATTATTTGTAACTTTCGACAAGTAGAACAATGAATGGAACAGGTAGACGGTTGAAATCTTTGTATATATTGCTTCTATATAGTCTAAGAAACATATATGCAAATCATCCAAACAGTACAATTCGCCAATTATTTGATCTTCAAGTTTAAGTGAACTACGAGCCCCATTGTTAATACTTTAACGGAAATTATTTGTAACTTGCGACAAGTAGAACAGTGAATGGAACAGGTAGACGGTTGAAATCTTTGTATATATTGCTTCTTTATAGTATAAGAAACATATATGCAAAGCATCCAAACAGTACAATTCGCCAATTTATTGTTCTTCAAGTTTAAGTGAACAACGAGCCCCATTGTTAATCCATTAAAGGAAATTATTTGTAACTTTCGACAAGTAGAACAATGAATGGAACAGGTAGACGGTTGAAATCTTTGTATATATTGCTTCTATATAGTCTAAGAAACATATATGCAAATCATCCAAACAGTACAATTCGCCAATTTATTGTTCTTCAAGTTTAAGTGAACAACGAGCCCCATTGTTAATCCTTTAAAGGAAATTATTTGTAACTTTCGACAAGTAGAACAATGATTGGAACACGTAGACGGTTGAAATCTTTGTATATATTGCTTCTATATAGTCTAAGAAACATATGTGCAAAGCATCCAAACAGTACCATTCGCCAATTTTTTGTTCTTCAAGTTTAAGTGAACAACGAGCCCCATTGATAATCATGAAACGGAAATTATTTGTAACTTTCGACATGTAGAACAATGAATGGAACAGGTAAACGGTTGAAATATTTGTATATATTGCTTCCATATAGTCTAAGAAACATATATGCAAAGCATCCAAACAGTACCATTCGCCAATTTTTTGTTGTTCAAGTTCAAGTGAACAATGGGCCCCATTGATAATCATGAAACGGAAATTATTTGTAACTTTCGACATGTAGAACAATGAATGGAACAGGTAAACGGTTGAAATATTTGTATATATTGCTTCCATATAGTCTAAGAAACATATATGCAAAGCATCCAAACAGTACCATTCGCCAATTTTTTGTTCTTCAAGTTTAAGTGAACAATGAGCCCCAATGGTTAATCCTTAATCGGAAATTATTTGTGATTTTCGACAATTACAAAAATGAATGGAACAGGTAGACGGTTGAAATCTTTGTATATATTGCTTCTATATAGTCTAAGAAACATATATGCAAAGCATCCAAAAAGTACCATTCGTCAATTTTTTGTTCTTCAAGTGTACGTGAACAACGAGCCCCATTGATAATCATGAAACGGAAATTATTTGTAATTGTCGACATGTAGAACAATGAATGGAACAGGTAGACGGTTGAAATCATTATATATATTGCTTCTACATAGTCTAAGAAACATATATGCAAAGCATCCAAACAGTACCATTCGCCAATTTTTTGTTCTTCAAGTTTAAGTGAACAATGAGCCCCAATGGTTAATCCTTTAACGGAAATTATTTGTAACTTTCGACAAGTAGAACAATGAATGGAACAGGTAGACGGTTGAAATCTTTGTATATATTGCTTCTATATAGTCTAAGAAACTTATATGCAAAGCATCCAAACAGTACCATTCGCCAATTTTTTGTTCATCAAGTTTAAGTGAACAACAAGCCCCATTGATAATCATGAAACGGAAATTATTTGTAACTTTCGACAAGTAGAACAATGAATGGAAAAGGTAGACGGTTGAAATCTTTGTATATATTGCTTCTATATAGTCTAAGAAACTTATATGCAAAGCATCCAAACAGTACCATTCGCCAATTTTTTGTTCATCAAGTTTAAGTGAACAACAAGCCCCATTGATAATCATGAAACGGAAATTATTTGTAACTTTCTACAAGTAGAACAATGAATAGAACAGGTAGACGGGTGAAATCTTTCTATATATTGATTCTATATAGTCTAAGAAACATATATGCAAAGCATCCAAACAGTACAATTCGCCAATTTTTTGCTCTTCAAGTTTAAGTGAACTACGAGCCCCATTGTTAATCCTTTAAAGGAAATTATTTGTAAATTTCGACAAGTAGAACAATGATTGGAACACGTAGACGGTTGAAATCTTTGTACATATTGCTTCCATATAGCCTAAGAAACATGTACGCAAAGCATCCAAACAGTACCATTCGCCAATTTTTTGTTCTTCAAGTTTAAGTGAACTACGAGCCCCATTGTTAATCCTTTAAAGGAAATTATTTGTAAATTTCGACAAGTAGAACAATGAATGGAACAGGTAGACGGTTGAAATCTTTGTATATATTGCTTCTATATAGTCTAAGAAACTTATATGCAAAGCATCCAAACAGTACCATTCGCCAATTTTTTGTTCATCAAGTTTAAGTGAACAACAAGCCCCATTGATAATCATGAAACGGAAATTATTTGTAACTTTCGACAAGTAGAACAATGAATGGAACAGGTAGACGGTTGAAATCTTTGTATATATTGCTTCTATATAGTCTAAGAAACTTATATGCAAAGCATCCAAACAGTACAATTCGCCAATTTTTTGCTCTTCAAGTTTAAGTGAACTACGAGCCCCATTGTTAATCCTTTAAAGGAAATTATTTGTAAATTTCGACAAGTAGAACAATGAATGGAACAGGTAGACGGTTGAAATCATTGTATATATTGCTTCCATATAGTCTAAGAAACATGTACGCAAAGCATCCAAACAGTACCATTCGCCAATTTTTTGTTCTTCAAATTTAAGTGAACAACGAGCCCCATTGTTAATCCTTTATCGGGAATTATTTGTAACTTTCGACAAATGGAACAATGAATGGAACAGGTAGACGGTTGAAATCATTGTATATATTGCTTCTATAGAGTCTAAGACACATATATGCAAAGCATCCAAACAGTACAATTCGCCAATTTATTGTTCTTCAAGTTTAAGTGAACAACGTGCCCCATTGTTAATCCTTTAAAGGAAATTATTTGTAAATTTCGACAAGTAGAACAATGATTGGAACACGTAGACGGTTGAAATCTTTGTATATGTTGCTTCTATATAGTCTAAGAAACATATATGCAAAGCATCCAAACAGTACAATTCGCCAATTTTTTGTTCTTCAGGTTTATGTGAACTACGAGCCCCATTGTTAATACTTTAACGGAAATTAATTGTAATTTTCTACAAGTAGAACGATGAATGGAACAGGTAGACGGAGGAAATCCTTCTATATATTGCTTCTATATAGTCTAAGAAACGTATATGCAAAGCATCCAAACAGTACAATTCGCCAATTTTTTGTTCTTCAAGTTTAAGTGAACTACGAGCCCCATTGTTAATCCTTTAAAGGAAATTAGTTGTAAATTTCGACAAGTAGAACAATGAATGGAACAGGTAGACTGTTGAAATCATTGTATATATTGCTTCTATATAGTCTAAGTAACATATGTGCAAAGCATCCAAACAGTTCAATTCGCCAATTTTTTGTTCTTCAAGTTTAAGTGAGCTACGAGACCCATTGTTAATCCTTTAAAGGAAATTAGTTGTAAATTTCGACAAGTAGAACAATGAATGGAACAGGTAGACTGTTGAAATCATTGTATATACTGCTTCTATATAGTCTAAGTAACATATGTGCAAAGCATCCAAACAGTACAATTCGCCAATTTTTTGTTCTTCAAGTTTAAGTGAACATGGAGCCCCATTGATAATCTTGAAACGGAAATTATTTGTAACTTTCGACATGTAGAACAATGAATGGAACAGGTAGACGGTTGAAATCATTATATATATATATTGCTTCTATATAGTCTAAGAAACATATATGCATAGCATCCAAACAGTACAATTCGCCAATTTTTTGTTCTTCAAGTTTAAGTGAACGACGAGCCTCATTGTTAATCCTTTAACGGAAATTAATTGTAACTTTCGACAAGTAGAACAATGAATGGAACAGGTAGACGGTTGAAATCTTTGTATATATTGCTTCTATATAGTCTAAGAAACATATATGCAAAGCATCCAAACAGTACAATTCGCCAATTTATTGTTCTTCAAGTTTAAGTGAACAACGAGCCCCATTGTTAATCCTTTAAAGGAAATTATTTGTAACTTTCGACAAGTAGAACAATGAATGGAACAGGTAGACGGTTGAAATCTTTGTATATATTGCTTCTATATAGTCTAAGAAACATATATGCAAATCATCCAAACAGTACAATTCGCCAATTATTTGATCTTCAAGTTTAAGTGAACTACGAGCTCCATTGTTAATACTTTAACGGAAATTATTTGTAACTTGCGACAAGTAGAACAGTGAATGGAACAGGTAGACGGTTGAAATCTTTGTATATATTGCTTCTATATAGTCTAAGAAACATATATGCAAAGCATCCAAACAGTACAATTCGCCAATTTATTGTTCTTCAAGTTTAAGTGAACAACGAGCCCCATTGTTAATCCTTTAAAGGAAATTATTTGTAACTTTCGACAAGTAGAACAATGAATGGAACAGGTAGACGGTTGAAATCATTGTATATATTGCTTCTATATAGTCTGAAAAACATATATGCAAAGCATCCAAACAGTACAATTCGCCAATTTTTTGATCTACAAGTTTAAGTGAACTACGAGCCCCATTGTTAATCCTTTTACGGAAATTATTTGTAACTTTCGACAAGTAGAACAGTGACTGGAACAGGTAGACGGTTGAAATATTTGTATATATTGCTTCTATATAGTCTAAGAAACATATATGCAAAGCATCCAAACAGTACCAGTCGCCAATTTTATGTTCTTCAAGTTTAAGTGAACAACGAGCCCCATTGTTATTCCTTTAACGGAAATTATTTCTAACTTTCGACAAGTAAAACAATGAATGGAACAGGTAGACGGTTGAAATCTTTGTATATATATTGCTTCTATATAGTCTAAGAAACATATATGCAAAGCATCCAAACAGTACAATTCGCCAATTAATTGTTCTTCAAGTTTAAGTGAACTACGATCCCCATTGTTAATCCTTTAACGGAAATTATTTCTAACTTTCGACAAGTAAAACAATGAATGGAACAGGTAGACGGTTGAAATCATTGTATATATTGCTTCAGTATAGCCTAAGAAACATATATGCAAAGCATCCAAACAGTACCAGTCGCCAATTCATTGTTCTTCAAGTTTAAGTGAACTACGAGCCCCATTGTTAATCCTTTAAAGG
Organism: Cerceris ruficornis; assembly: GCA_963989415.1. NCBI lineage: Eukaryota > Metazoa > Arthropoda > Insecta > Hymenoptera > Crabronidae > Cerceris > Cerceris ruficornis. The sequence continues at coordinate 1,007,133 of CAXDIW010000460.1, forward strand.
AAATTATTTGTAAATTTCGACAAGTAGAACAATGAATGGAACAGGTAGACGGATGAAATCTTTGTATATATTGCATCTATATAGTCTAAGAAACATATATGCAAAGCATCCAAAGAGTACCATTCGCCAATTTTTTGTTCTTCAGGTTTAAGTGAACAACGAGCCCCATTGTTAATCCTTTAAAGGAAATTATTTGTAACTTTCGACAAGTAGAACAATGAATGGAACAGGTAGACGGTTGAAATCTTTGTATATATTGCTTCTATATAGTCTAAGAAACATATATGCAAATCATCCAAACAGTACAATTCGCCAATTATTTGATCTTCAAGTTTAAGTGAACTACGAGCCCCATTGTTAATACTTTAACGGAAATTATTTGTAACTTGCGACAAGTAGAACAGTGAATGGAACAGGTAGACGGTTGAAATCTTTGTATATATTGCTTCTTTATAGTATAAGAAACATATATGCAAAGCATCCAAACAGTACAATTCGCCAATTTATTGTTCTTCAAGTTTAAGTGAACAACGAGCCCCATTGTTAATCCTTTAAAGGAAATTATTTGTAACTTTCGACAAGTAGAACAATGAATGGAACAGGTAGACGGTTGAAATCTTTGTATATATTGCTTCTATATAGTCTAAGAAACATATATGCAAATCATCCAAACAGTACAATTCGCCAATTATTTGATCTTCAAGTTTAAGTGAACTACGAGCTCCATTGTTAATACTTTAACGGAAATTATTTGAAACTTGCGACAAGTAGAACAGTGAATGGAACAGGTAGACGGTTGAAATCTTTGTATATATTGCTTCTATATAGTCTAAGAAACATATATGCAAAGCATCCAAACAGTACAATTCGCCAATTTATTGTTCTTCAAGTTTAAGTGAACAACGAGCCCCATTGTTAATCCTTTAAAGGAAATTATTTGTAACTTTCGACAAGTAGAACAATGAATGGAACAGGTAGACGGTTGAAATCATTGTATATATTGCTTCTATATAGTCTGAAAAACATATATGCAAAGCATCCAAACAGTACAATTCGCCAATTTTTTGATCTACAAGTTTAAGTGAACTACGAGCCCCATTGTTAATCCTTTTACGGAAATTATTTGTAACTTTCGACAAGTAGAACAGTGACTGGAACAGGTAGACGGTTGAAATATTTGTATATATTGCTTCTATATAGTCTAAGAAACATATATGCAAAGCATCCAAACAGTACCAGTCGCCAATTTTATGTTCTTCAAGTTTAAGTGAACAACGAGCCCCATTGTTATTCCTTTAACGGAAATTATTTCTAACTTTCGACAAGTAAAACAATGAATGGAACAGGTAGACGGTTGAAATCTTTGTATATATATTGCTTCTATATAGTCTAAGAAACATATATGCAAAGCATCCAAACAGTACAATTCGCCAATTAATTGTTCTTCAAGTTTAAGTGAACTACGATCCCCATTGTTAATCCTTTAACGGAAATTATTTCTAACTTTCGACAAGTAAAACAATGAATGGAACAGGTAGACGGTTGAAATCATTGTATATATTGCTTCAGTATAGCCTAAGAAACATATATGCAAAGCATCCAAACAGTACCAGTCGCCAATTCATTGTTCTTCAAGTTTAAGTGAACTACGAGCCCCATTGTTAATCCTTTAAAGGAAATTATTTGTAAATTTCGACAAGTAGAACAATGAATGGAACAGGTAGACGGATGAAATCTTTGTATATATTGCATCTATATAGTCTAAGAAACATATATGCAAAGCATCCAAAGAGTACCATTCGCCAATTTTTTGTTCTTCAGGTTTAAGTGAACAACGAGCCCCATTGTTAATCCTTTAAAGGAAATTATTTGTAACTTTCGACAAGTAGAACAATGAATGGAACAGGTAGACGGTTGAAATCTTTGTATATATTGCTTCTATATAGTCTAAGAAACATATATGCAAATCATCCAAACAGTACAATTCGCCAATTATTTGATCTTCAAGTTTAAGTGAACTACGAGCCCCATTGTTAATACTTTAACGGAAATTATTTGTAACTTGCGACAAGTAGAACAGTGAATGGAACAGGTAGACGGTTGAAATCTTTATATATATTGCTTCTTTATAGTATAAGAAACATATATGCAAAGCATCCAAACAGTACAATTCGCCAATTTATTGTTCTTCAAGTTTAAGTGAACAACGAGCCCCATTGTTAATCCTTTAAAGGAAATTATTTGTAACTTTCGACAAGTAGAACAATGAATGGAACAGGTAGACGGTTGAAATCTTTGTATATATTGCTTCTATATAGTCTAAGAAACATATATGCAAATCATCCAAACAGTACAATTCGCCAATTATTTGATCTTCAAGTTTAAGTGAACTACGAGCTCCATTGTTAATACTTTAACGGAAATTATTTGAAACTTGCGACAAGTAGAACAGTGAATGGAACAGGTAGACGGTTGAAATCTTTGTATATATTGCTTCTATATAGTCTAAGAAACATATATGCAAAGCATCCAAACAGTACAATTCGCCAATTTATTGTTCTTCAAGTTTAAGTGAACAACGAGCCCCATTGTTAATCCTTTAAAGGAAATTATTTGTAACTTTCGACAAGTAGAACAGTGACTGGAACAGGTAGACGGTTGAAATATTTGTATATATTGCTTCTATATAGTCTAAGAAACATATATGCAAAGCATCCAAAGAGTACCATTCGCCAATTTTTTGTTCTTCAGGTTTAAGTGAACAACGAGCCCCATTGTTAATCCTTTAAAGGAAATTATTTGTAACTTTCGACAAGTAGAACAATGAATGGAACAGGTAGACGGTTGAAATCTTTGTATATATTGCTTCTATATAGTCTAAGAAACATATATGCAAATCATCCAAACAGTACAATTCGCCAATTATTTGATCTTCAAGTTTAAGTGAACTACGAGCCCCATTGTTAATACTTTAACGGAAATTATTTGTAACTTGCGACAAGTAGAACAGTGAATGGAACAGGTAGACGGTTGAAATCTTTGTATATATTGCTTCTTTATAGTATAAGAAACATATATGCAAAGCATCCAAACAGTACAATTCGCCAATTTATTGTTCTTCAAGTTTAAGTGAACAACGAGCCCCATTGTTAATCCTTTAAAGGAAATTATTTGTAACTTTCGACAAGTAGAACAATGAATGGAACAGGTAGACGGTTGAAATCTTTGTATATATTGCTTCTATATAGTCTAAGAAACATATATGCAAATCATCCAAACAGTACAATTCGCCAATTATTTGATCTTCAAGTTTAAGTGAACTACGAGCTCCATTGTTAATACTTTAACGGAAATTATTTGAAACTTGCGACAAGTAGAACAGTGAATGGAACAGGTAGACGGTTGAAATCTTTGTATATATTGCTTCTATATAGTCTAAGAAACATATATGCAAAGCATCCAAACAGTACAATTCGCCAATTTATTGTTCTTCAAGTTTAAGTGAACAACGAGCCCCATTGTTAATCCTTTAAAGGAAATTATTTGTAACTTTCGACAAGTAGAACAATGAATGGAACAGGTAGACGGTTGAAATCATTGTATATATTGCTTCTATATAGTCTGAAAAACATATATGCAAAGCATCCAAACAGTACAATTCGCCAATTTTTTGATCTACAAGTTTAAGTGAACTACGAGCCCCATTGTTAATCCTTTTACGGAAATTATTTGTAACTTTCGACAAGTAGAACAGTGACTGGAACAGGTAGACGGTTGAAATATTTGTATATATTGCTTCTATATAGTCTAAGAAACATATATGCAAAGCATCCAAACAGTACCAGTCGCCAATTTTATGTTCTTCAAGTTTAAGTGAACAACGAGCCCCATTGTTATTCCTTTAACGGAAATTATTTCTAACTTTCGACAAGTAAAACAATGAATGGAACAGGTAGACGGTTGAAATCTTTGTATATATATTGCTTCTATATAGTCTAAGAAACATATATGCAAAGCATCCAAACAGTACAATTCGCCAATTAATTGTTCTTCAAGTTTAAGCGAACTACGATCCCCATTGTTAATCCTTTAACGGAAATTATTTCTAACTTTCGACAAGTAAAACAATGAATGGAACAGGTAGACGGTTGAAATCATTGTATATATTGCTTCAGTATAGCCTAAGAAACATATATGCAAAGCATCCAAACAGTACCAGTCGCCAATTCATTGTTCTTCAAGTTTAAGTGAACTACGAGCCCCATTGTTAATCCTTTAAAGGAAATTATTTGTAAATTTCGACAAGTAGAACAATGAATGGAACAGGTAGACGGATGAAATCTTTGTATATATTGCATCTATATAGTCTAAGAAACATATATGCAAAGCATCCAAAGAGTACCATTCGCCAATTTTTTGTTCTTCAGGTTTAAGTGAACAACGAGCCCCATTGTTAATCCTTTAAAGGAAATTATTTGTAACTTTCGACAAGTAGAACAATGAATGGAACAGGTAGACGGTTGAAATCTTTGTATATATTGCTTCTATATAGTCTAAGAAACATATATGCAAATCATCCAAACAGTACAATTCGCCAATTATTTGATCTTCAAGTTTAAGTGAACTACGAGCCCCATTGTTAATACTTTAACGGAAATTATTTGTAACTTGCGACAAGTAGAACAGTGAATGGAACAGGTAGACGGTTGAAATCTTTGTATATATTGCTTCTTTATAGTATAAGAAACATATATGCAAAGCATCCAAACAGTACAATTCGCCAATTTATTGTTCTTCAAGTTTAAGTGAACAACGAGCCCCATTGTTAATCCTTTAAAGGAAATTATTTGTAACTTTCGACAAGTAGAACAATGAATGGAACAGGTAGACGGTTGAAATCTTTGTATATATTGCTTCTATATAGTCTAAGAAACATATATGCAAATCATCCAAACAGTACAATTCGCCAATTATTTGATCTTCAAGTTTAAGTGAACTACGAGCTCCATTGTTAATACTTTAACGGAAATTATTTGAAACTTGCGACAAGTAGAACAGTGAATGGAACAGGTAGACGGTTGAAATCTTTGTATATATTGCTTCTATATAGTCTAAGAAACATATATGCAAAGCATCCAAACAGTACAATTCGCCAATTTATTGTTCTTCAAGTTTAAGTGAACAACGAGCCCCATTGTTAATCCTTTAAAGGAAATTATTTGTAACTTTCGACAAGTAGAACAATGAATGGAACAGGTAGACGGTTGAAATCATTGTATATATTGCTTCTATATAGTCTGAAAAACATATATGCAAAGCATCCAAACAGTACAATTCGCCAATTTTTTGATCTACAAGTTTAAGTGAACTACGAGCCCCATTGTTAATCCTTTAACGGAAATTATTTGTAACTTTCGACAAGTAGAACAGTGACTGGAACAGGTAGACGGTTGAAATATTTGTATATATTGCTTCTATATAGTCTAAGAAACATATATGCAAAGCATCCAAACAGTACCAGTCGCCAATTTTTTGTTCTTCAAGTTTAAGTGAACAACGAGCCCCATTGTTATTCCTTTAACGGAAATTATTTCTAACTTTCGACAAGTAAAACAATGAATGGAACAGGTAGACGGTTGAAATCTTTGTATATATATTGCTTCTATATAGTCTAAGAAACATATATGCAAAGCATCCAAACAGTACAATTCGCCAATTAATTGTTCTTCAAGTTTAAGTGAACTACGATCCCCATTGTTAATCCTTTAACGGAAATTATTTCTAACTTTCGACAAGTAAAACAATGAATGGAACAGGTAGACGGTTGAAATCATTGTATATATTGCTTCAGTATAGCCTAAGAAACATATATGCAAAGCATCCAAACAGTACCAGTCGCCAATTCATTGTTCTTCAAGTTTAAGTGAACTACGAGCCCCATTGTTAATCCTTTAAAGGAAATTATTTGTAAATTTCGACAAGTAGAACAATGAATGGAACAGGTAGACGGATGAAATCTTTGTATATATTGCATCTATATAGTCTAAGAAACATATATGCAAAGCATCCAAAGAGTACCATTCGCCAATTTTTTGTTCTTCAGGTTTAAGTGAACAACGAGCCCCATTGTTAATCCTTTAAAGGAAATTATTTGTAACTTTCGACAAGTAGAACAATGAATGGAACAGGTAGACGGTTGAAATCTTTGTATATATTGCTTCTATATAGTCTAAGAAACGTATATGCAAATCATCCAAACAGTACAATTCGCCAATTATTTGATCTTCAAGTTTAAGTGAACTACGAGCCCCATTGTTAATACTTTAACGGAAATTATTTGTAACTTGCGACAAGTAGAATAGTGAATGGAACAGGTAGACGGTTGAAATCTTTGTATATATTGCTTCTTTATAGTATAAGAAACATATATGCAAAGCATCCAAACAGTAGAATTCGCCAATTTTTTGTTCTTCAAGTTTAAGTGAACAATGAGCCCCAATGGTTAATCCGTTATCGGAAATTATTTGTAACTTTCGACAAGTAGAACAATGAATGGAACAGGTAGATGGTTGAAATCTTTGTATATATTGCTTCTATATAGTCTAAGAAACATATATGCAAAGCATCCAAACAGTACCATTCGCCAATTTTTTGTTCTTCAAGTTTAAGTGAACTACGAGCCCCATTGTTTATCCTTTAAAGGAAATTATTTGTAACTTGCGACAAGTAGAACAGTGAATGGAACAGGTAGACGGTTGAAATCTTTGTATATATTGCTTCTTTATAGTATAAGAAACATATATGCAAAGCATCCAAACAGTACAATTCGCCAATTTATTGTTCTTCAAGTTTAAGTGAACAACGAGCCCCATTGTTAATCCTTTAAAGGAAATTATTTGTAACTTTCGACAAGTAGAACAATGAATGGAACAGGTAGACGGTTGAAATCTTTGTATATATTGCTTCTATATAGTCTAAGAAACGTATATGCAAATCATCCAAACAGTACAATTCGCCAATTATTTGATCTTCAAGTTTAAGTGAACTACGAGCCCCATTGTTAATACTTTAACGGAAATTATTTGTAACTTGCGACAAGTAGAACAGTGAATGGAACAGGTAGACGGTTGAAATCTTTGTATATATTGCTTCTTTATAGTATAAGAAACATATATGCAAAGCATCCAAACAGTACAATTCGCCAATTTATTGTTCTTCAAGTTTAAGTGAACAACGAGCCCCATTGTTAATCCTTTAAAGGAAATTATTTGTAACTTTCGACAAGTAGAACAATGAATGGAACAGGTAGACGGTTGAAATCTTTGTATATATTGCTTCTATATAGTCTAAGAAACATATATGCAAATCATCCAAACAGTACAATTCGCCAATTATTTGATCTTCAAGTTTAAGTGAACTACGAGCCCCATTGTTAATACTTTAACGGAAATTATTTGTAACTTGCGACAAGTAGAATAGTGAATGGAACAGGTAGACGGTTGAAATCTTTGTATATATTGCTTCTTTATAGTATAAGAAACATATATGCAAAGCATCCAAACAGTAGAATTCGCCAATTTTTTGTTCTTCAAGTTTAAGTGAACAATGAGCCCCAATGGTTAATCCGTTATCGGAAATTATTTGTAACTTTCGACAAGTAGAACAATGAATGGAACAGGTAGATGGTTGAAATCTTTGTATATATTGCTTCTATATAGTCTAAGAAACATATATGCAAAGCATCCAAACAGTACCATTCGCCAATTTTTTGTTCTTCAAGTTTAAGTGAACTACGAGCCCCATTGTTTATCCTTTAAAGGAAATTATTTGTAAATTTCGACAAGTACAACAATGAATGGAACAGGTAGACTGTTGAAATAATTGTACATATTGCTTCTAAATAGTCTAAGAAACATATATGCAAAGCATCCAAACAGTACAATTCGCCAATTTTTTGTTCTTCAAGTTTAAGTAAACTACGATCCCCATTGTTAATCCCTTGACGGAAATTATTTGTAACTTTCGACAAGTAGAACAATGAATGGAAAAGGTAGACGGTTGAAATCATTGTATATGTTGCTTCTATATAGTCTAAGAAACATATATGCAAAGCATCCAAACAGTACAATTCGACAATTTTTTGTTCTTCAAGTTTAGTGAACAATGAGCCCCAATGGTTAATCCTTTATCGGAAATTGTTTGTAATTTTCGACAAGTAGAACAATGAATGGAACAGGTAGACGGTTGAAATCTTTGTATATATTGCTTCTATATAATCTAAGAAACATATATGCAAAGCATCCAAACAGTACCATTCGCCAATTTTTTGTTCTTCAAGTTTAAGTGAACAACGAGCCCCATTGTTAATCCTTTAAAGGAAATTATTTGTAAATTTCGACAAGTAGAACAATGAATGGATCAGGTAGACGGTTGAAATCATTGTATATATTGCTTCTATATAACCTACGAAACATATATGCAAAGCATCCAAACAGTACAATTCGCCAATTTTTTGTTCTTCAAGATTAAGTGAACAATGAGCCCCAATGGTTAATCCGTTATCGGAAATTATTTGTAACTTTTGACAAGTAGAACAATGAATGGAAAAGGTAGACGGTTGAAATCTTTGTATATATTGCTTCTATATAGTCTAAGAAACTTATATGCAAAGCATCCAAACAGTACCATTCGCCAATTTTTTGTTCATCAAGTTTAAGTGAACAACAAGCCCCATTGATAATCATGAAACGGAAATTATTTGTAACTTTCGACAAGTAGAACAATGAATGGAAAAGGTAGACGGTTGAAATCTTTGTATATATTGCTTCTATATAGTCTAAGAAACTTATATGCAAAGCATCCAAACAGTACCATTCGCCAATTTTTTGTTCATCAAGTTTAAGTGAACAACAAGCCCCATTGATAATCATGAAACGGAAATTATTTGTAACTTTCTACAAGTAGAACAATGAATAGAACAGGTAGACGGGTGAAATCTTTCTATATATTGATTCTATATAGTCTAAGAAACATATATGCAAAGCATCCAAACAGTACAATTCGCCAATTTTTTGCTCTTCAAGTTTAAGTGAACTACGAGCCCCATTGTTAATCCTTTAAAGGAAATTATTTGTAAATTTCGACAAGTAGAACAATGATTGGAACACGTAGACGGTTGAAATCTTTGTACATATTGCTTCCATATAGCCTAAGAAACATGTACGCAAAGCATCCAAACAGTACCATTCGCCAATTTTTTGTTCTTCAAGTTTAAGTGAACTACGAGCCCCATTGTTAATCCTTTAAAGGAAATTATTTGTAAATTTCGACAAGTAGAACAATGAATGGAACAGGTAGACGGTTGAAATCTTTGTATATATTGCTTCTATATAGTCTAAGAAACTTATATGCAAAGCATCCAAACAGTACCATTCGCCAATTTTTTGTTCATCAAGTTTAAGTGAACAACAAGCCCCATTGATAATCATGAAACGGAAATTATTTGTAACTTTCGACAAGTAGAACAATGAATGGAACAGGTAGACGGTTGAAATCTTTGTATATATTGCTTCTATATAGTCTAAGAAACTTATATGCAAAGCATCCAAACAGTACAATTCGCCAATTTTTTGCTCTTCAAGTTTAAGTGAACTACGAGCCCCATTGTTAATCCTTTAAAGGAAATTATTTGTAAATTTCGACAAGTAGAACAATGAATGGAACAGGTAGACGGTTGAAATCATTGTATATATTGCTTCCATATAGTCTAAGAAACATGTACGCAAAGCATCCAAACAGTACCATTCGCCAATTTTTTGTTCTTCAAATTTAAGTGAACAACGAGCCCCATTGTTAATCCTTTATCGGGAATTATTTGTAACTTTCGACAAATGGAACAATGAATGGAACAGGTAGACGGTTGAAATCATTGTATATATTGCTTCTATAGAGTCTAAGACACATATATGCAAAGCATCCAAACAGTACAATTCGCCAATTTATTGTTCTTCAAGTTTAAGTGAACAACGTGCCCCATTGTTAATCCTTTAAAGGAAATTATTTGTAAATTTCGACAAGTAGAACAATGATTGGAACACGTAGACGGTTGAAATCTTTGTATATGTTGCTTCTATATAGTCTAAGAAACATATATGCAAAGCATCCAAACAGTACAATTCGCCAATTTTTTGTTCTTCAGGTTTATGTGAACTACGAGCCCCATTGTTAATACTTTAACGGAAATTAATTGTAATTTTCTACAAGTAGAACGATGAATGGAACAGGTAGACGGAGGAAATCCTTCTATATATTGCTTCTATATAGTCTAAGAAACGTATATGCAAAGCATCCAAACAGTACAATTCGCCAATTTTTTGTTCTTCAAGTTTAAGTGAACTACGAGCCCCATTGTTAATCCTTTAAAGGAAATTAGTTGTAAATTTCGACAAGTAGAACAATGAATGGAACAGGTAGACTGTTGAAATCATTGTATATATTGCTTCTATATAGTCTAAGTAACATATGTGCAAAGCATCCAAACAGTTCAATTCGCCAATTTTTTGTTCTTCAAGTTTAAGTGAGCTACGAGACCCATTGTTAATCCTTTAAAGGAAATTAGTTGTAAATTTCGACAAGTAGAACAATGAATGGAACAGGTAGACTGTTGAAATCATTGTATATACTGCTTCTATATAGTCTAAGTAACATATGTGCAAAGCATCCAAACAGTACAATTCGCCAATTTTTTGTTCTTCAAGTTTAAGTGAACATGGAGCCCCATTGATAATCTTGAAACGGAAATTATTTGTAACTTTCGACATGTAGAACAATGAATGGAACAGGTAGACGGTTGAAATCATTATATATATATATTGCTTCTATATAGTCTAAGAAACATATATGCATAGCATCCAAACAGTACAATTCGCCAATTTTTTGTTCTTCAAGTTTAAGTGAACGACGAGCCTCATTGTTAATCCTTTAACGGAAATTAATTGTAACTTTCGACAAGTAGAACAATGAATGGAACAGGTAGACGGTTGAAATCTTTGTATATATTGCTTCTATATAGTCTAAGAAACATATATGCAAAGCATCCAAACAGTACAATTCGCCAATTTATTGTTCTTCAAGTTTAAGTGAACAACGAGCCCCATTGTTAATCCTTTAAAGGAAATTATTTGTAACTTTCGACAAGTAGAACAATGAATGGAACAGGTAGACGGTTGAAATCTTTGTATATATTGCTTCTATATAGTCTAAGAAACATATATGCAAATCATCCAAACAGTACAATTCGCCAATTATTTGATCTTCAAGTTTAAGTGAACTACGAGCTCCATTGTTAATACTTTAACGGAAATTATTTGTAACTTGCGACAAGTAGAACAGTGAATGGAACAGGTAGACGGTTGAAATCTTTGTATATATTGCTTCTATATAGTCTAAGAAACATATATGCAAAGCATCCAAACAGTACAATTCGCCAATTTATTGTTCTTCAAGTTTAAGTGAACAACGAGCCCCATTGTTAATCCTTTAAAGGAAATTATTTGTAACTTTCGACAAGTAGAACAATGAATGGAACAGGTAGACGGTTGAAATCATTGTATATATTGCTTCTATATAGTCTGAAAAACATATATGCAAAGCATCCAAACAGTACAATTCGCCAATTTTTTGATCTACAAGTTTAAGTGAACTACGAGCCCCATTGTTAATCCTTTTACGGAAATTATTTGTAACTTTCGACAAGTAGAACAGTGACTGGAACAGGTAGACGGTTGAAATATTTGTATATATTGCTTCTATATAGTCTAAGAAACATATATGCAAAGCATCCAAACAGTACCAGTCGCCAATTTTATGTTCTTCAAGTTTAAGTGAACAACGAGCCCCATTGTTATTCCTTTAACGGAAATTATTTCTAACTTTCGACAAGTAAAACAATGAATGGAACAGGTAGACGGTTGAAATCTTTGTATATATATTGCTTCTATATAGTCTAAGAAACATATATGCAAAGCATCCAAACAGTACAATTCGCCAATTAATTGTTCTTCAAGTTTAAGTGAACTACGATCCCCATTGTTAATCCTTTAACGGAAATTATTTCTAACTTTCGACAAGTAAAACAATGAATGGAACAGGTAGACGGTTGAAATCATTGTATATATTGCTTCAGTATAGCCTAAGAAACATATATGCAAAGCATCCAAACAGTACCAGTCGCCAATTCATTGTTCTTCAAGTTTAAGTGAACTACGAGCCCCATTGTTAATCCTTTAAAGGAAATTATTTGTAAATTTCGACAAGTAGAACAATGAATGGAACAGGTAGACGGATGAAATCTTTGTATATATTGCATCTATATAGTCTAAGAAACATATATGCAAAGCATCCAAAGAGTACCATTCGCCAATTTTTTGTTCTTCAGGTTTAAGTGAACAACGAGCCCCATTGTTAATCCTTTAAAGGAAATTATTTGTAACTTTCGACAAGTAGAACAATGAATGGAACAGGTAGACGGTTGAAATCTTTGTATATATTGCTTCTATATAGTCTAAGAAACATATATGCAAATCATCCAAACAGTACAATTCGCCAATTATTTGATCTTCAAGTTTAAGTGAACTACGAGCCCCATTGTTAATACTTTAACGGAAATTATTTGTAACTTGCGACAAGTAGAACAGTGAATGGAACAGGTAGACGGTTGAAATCTTTGTATATATTGCTTCTTTATAGTATAAGAAACATATATGCAAAGCATCCAAACAGTACAATTCGCCAATTTATTGTTCTTCAAGTTTAAGTGAACAACGAGCCCCATTGTTAATCCTTTAAAGGAAATTATTTGTAACTTTCGACAAGTAGAACAATGAATGGAACAGGTAGACGGTTGAAATCTTTGTATATATTGCTTCTATATAGTCTAAGAAACATATATGCAAATCATCCAAACAGTACAATTCGCCAATTATTTGATCTTCAAGTTTAAGTGAACTACGAGCTCCATTGTTAATACTTTAACGGAAATTATTTGAAACTTGCGACAAGTAGAACAGTGAATGGAACAGGTAGACGGTTGAAATCTTTGTATATATTGCTTCTATATAGTCTAAGAAACATATATGCAAAGCATCCAAACAGTACAATTCGCCAATTTATTGTTCTTCAAGTTTAAGTGAACAACGAGCCCCATTGTTAATCCTTTAAAGGAAATTATTTGTAACTTTCGACAAGTAGAACAATGAATGGAACAGGTAGACGGTTGAAATCATTGTATATATTGCTTCTATATAGTCTGAAAAACATATATGCAAAGCATCCAAACAGTACAATTCGCCAATTTTTTGATCTACAAGTTTAAGTGAACTACGAGCCCCATTGTTAATCCTTTTACGGAAATTATTTGTAACTTTCGACAAGTAGAACAGTGACTGGAACAGGTAGACGGTTGAAATATTTGTATATATTGCTTCTATATAGTCTAAGAAACATATATGCAAAGCATCCAAACAGTACCAGTCGCCAATTTTATGTTCTTCAAGTTTAAGTGAACAACGAGCCCCATTGTTATTCCTTTAACGGAAATTATTTCTAACTTTCGACAAGTAAAACAATGAATGGAACAGGTAGACGGTTGAAATCTTTGTATATATATTGCTTCTATATAGTCTAAGAAACATATATGCAAAGCATCCAAACAGTACAATTCGCCAATTAATTGTTCTTCAAGTTTAAGTGAACTACGATCCCCATTGTTAATCCTTTAACGGAAATTATTTCTAACTTTCGACAAGTAAAACAATGAATGGAACAGGTAGACGGTTGAAATCATTGTATATATTGCTTCAGTATAGCCTAAGAAACATATATGCAAAGCATCCAAACAGTACCAGTCGCCAATTCATTGTTCTTCAAGTTTAAGTGAACTACGAGCCCCATTGTTAATCCTTTAAAGGAAATTATTTGTAAATTTCGACAAGTAGAACAATGAATGGAACAGGTAGACGGATGAAATCTTTGTATATATTGCATCTATATAGTCTAAGAAACATATATGCAAAGCATCCAAAGAGTACCATTCGCCAATTTTTTGTTCTTCAGGTTTAAGTGAACAACGAGCCCCATTGTTAATCCTTTAAAGGAAATTATTTGTAACTTTCGACAAGTAGAACAATGAATGGAACAGGTAGACGGTTGAAATCTTTGTATATATTGCTTCTATATAGTCTAAGAAACATATATGCAAATCATCCAAACAGTACAATTCGCCAATTATTTGATCTTCAAGTTTAAGTGAACTACGAGCCCCATTGTTAATACTTTAACGGAAATTATTTGTAACTTGCGACAAGTAGAACAGTGAATGGAACAGGTAGACGGTTGAAATCTTTATATATATTGCTTCTTTATAGTATAAGAAACATATATGCAAAGCATCCAAACAGTACAATTCGCCAATTTATTGTTCTTCAAGTTTAAGTGAACAACGAGCCCCATTGTTAATCCTTTAAAGGAAATTATTTGTAACTTTCGACAAGTAGAACAATGAATGGAACAGGTAGACGGTTGAAATCTTTGTATATATTGCTTCTATATAGTCTAAGAAACATATATGCAAATCATCCAAACAGTACAATTCGCCAATTATTTGATCTTCAAGTTTAAGTGAACTACGAGCTCCATTGTTAATACTTTAACGGAAATTATTTGAAACTTGCGACAAGTAGAACAGTGAATGGAACAGGTAGACGGTTGAAATCTTTGTATATATTGCTTCTATATAGTCTAAGAAACATATATGCAAAGCATCCAAACAGTACAATTCGCCAATTTATTGTTCTTCAAGTTTAAGTGAACAACGAGCCCCATTGTTAATCCTTTAAAGGAAATTATTTGTAACTTTCGACAAGTAGAACAATGAATGGAACAGGTAGACGGTTGAAATCATTGTATATATTGCTTCTATATAGTCTGAAAAACATATATGCAAAGCATCCAAACAGTACAATTCGCCAATTTTTTGATCTACAAGTTTAAGTGAACTACGAGCCCCATTGTTAATCCTTTAACGGAAATTATTTGTAACTTTCGACAAGTAGAACAGTGACTGGAACAGGTAGACGGTTGAAATATTTGTATATATTGCTTCTATATAGTCTAAGAAACATATATGCAAAGCATCCAAAGAGTACCATTCGCCAATTTTTTGTTCTTCAGGTTTAAGTGAACAACGAGCCCCATTGTTAATCCTTTAAAGGAAATTATTTGTAACTTTCGACAAGTAGAACAATGAATGGAACAGGTAGACGGTTGAAATCTTTGTATATATTGCTTCTATATAGTCTAAGAAACATATATGCAAATCATCCAAACAGTACAATTCGCCAATTATTTGATCTTCAAGTTTAAGTGAACTACGAGCCCCATTGTTAATACTTTAACGGAAATTATTTGTAACTTGCGACAAGTAGAACAGTGAATGGAACAGGTAGACGGTTGAAATCTTTGTATATATTGCTTCTTTATAGTATAAGAAACATATATGCAAAGCATCCAAACAGTACAATTCGCCAATTTATTGTTCTTCAAGTTTAAGTGAACAACGAGCCCCATTGTTAATCCTTTAAAGGAAATTATTTGTAACTTTCGACAAGTAGAACAATGAATGGAACAGGTAGACGGTTGAAATCTTTGTATATATTGCTTCTATATAGTCTAAGAAACATATATGCAAATCATCCAAACAGTACAATTCGCCAATTATTTGATCTTCAAGTTTAAGTGAACTACGAGCTCCATTGTTAATACTTTAACGGAAATTATTTGAAACTTGCGACAAGTAGAACAGTGAATGGAACAGGTAGACGGTTGAAATCTTTGTATATATTGCTTCTATATAGTCTAAGAAACATATATGCAAAGCATCCAAACAGTACAATTCGCCAATTTATTGTTCTTCAAGTTTAAGTGAACAACGAGCCCCATTGTTAATCCTTTAAAGGAAATTATTTGTAACTTTCGACAAGTAGAACAATGAATGGAACAGGTAGACGGTTGAAATCATTGTATATATTGCTTCTATATAGTCTGAAAAACATATATGCAAAGCATCCAAACAGTACAATTCGCCAATTTTTTGATCTACAAGTTTAAGTGAACTACGAGCCCCATTGTTAATCCTTTTACGGAAATTATTTGTAACTTTCGACAAGTAGAACAGTGACTGGAACAGGTAGACGGTTGAAATATTTGTATATATTGCTTCTATATAGTCTAAGAAACATATATGCAAAGCATCCAAACAGTACCAGTCGCCAATTTTATGTTCTTCAAGTTTAAGTGAACAACGAGCCCCATTGTTATTCCTTTAACGGAAATTATTTCTAACTTTCGACAAGTAAAACAATGAATGGAACAGGTAGACGGTTGAAATCTTTGTATATATATTGCTTCTATATAGTCTAAGAAACATATATGCAAAGCATCCAAACAGTACAATTCGCCAATTAATTGTTCTTCAAGTTTAAGCGAACTACGATCCCCATTGTTAATCCTTTAACGGAAATTATTTCTAACTTTCGACAAGTAAAACAATGAATGGAACAGGTAGACGGTTGAAATCATTGTATATATTGCTTCAGTATAGCCTAAGAAACATATATGCAAAGCATCCAAACAGTACCAGTCGCCAATTCATTGTTCTTCAAGTTTAAGTGAACTACGAGCCCCATTGTTAATCCTTTAAAGGAAATTATTTGTAAATTTCGACAAGTAGAACAATGAATGGAACAGGTAGACGGATGAAATCTTTGTATATATTGCATCTATATAGTCTAAGAAACATATATGCAAAGCATCCAAAGAGTACCATTCGCCAATTTTTTGTTCTTCAGGTTTAAGTGAACAACGAGCCCCATTGTTAATCCTTTAAAGGAAATTATTTGTAACTTTCGACAAGTAGAACAATGAATGGAACAGGTAGACGGTTGAAATCTTTGTATATATTGCTTCTATATAGTCTAAGAAACATATATGCAAATCATCCAAACAGTACAATTCGCCAATTATTTGATCTTCAAGTTTAAGTGAACTACGAGCCCCATTGTTAATACTTTAACGGAAATTATTTGTAACTTGCGACAAGTAGAACAGTGAATGGAACAGGTAGACGGTTGAAATCTTTGTATATATTGCTTCTTTATAGTATAAGAAACATATATGCAAAGCATCCAAACAGTACAATTCGCCAATTTATTGTTCTTCAAGTTTAAGTGAACAACGAGCCCCATTGTTAATCCTTTAAAGGAAATTATTTGTAACTTTCGACAAGTAGAACAATGAATGGAACAGGTAGACGGTTGAAATCTTTGTATATATTGCTTCTATATAGTCTAAGAAACATATATGCAAATCATCCAAACAGTACAATTCGCCAATTATTTGATCTTCAAGTTTAAGTGAACTACGAGCTCCATTGTTAATACTTTAACGGAAATTATTTGAAACTTGCGACAAGTAGAACAGTGAATGGAACAGGTAGACGGTTGAAATCTTTGTATATATTGCTTCTATATAGTCTAAGAAACATATATGCAAAGCATCCAAACAGTACAATTCGCCAATTTATTGTTCTTCAAGTTTAAGTGAACAACGAGCCCCATTGTTAATCCTTTAAAGGAAATTATTTGTAACTTTCGACAAGTAGAACAATGAATGGAACAGGTAGACGGTTGAAATCATTGTATATATTGCTTCTATATAGTCTGAAAAACATATATGCAAAGCATCCAAACAGTACAATTCGCCAATTTTTTGATCTACAAGTTTAAGTGAACTACGAGCCCCATTGTTAATCCTTTAACGGAAATTATTTGTAACTTTCGACAAGTAGAACAGTGACTGGAACAGGTAGACGGTTGAAATATTTGTATATATTGCTTCTATATAGTCTAAGAAACATATATGCAAAGCATCCAAACAGTACCAGTCGCCAATTTTTTGTTCTTCAAGTTTAAGTGAACAACGAGCCCCATTGTTATTCCTTTAACGGAAATTATTTCTAATTTTCGACAAGTAAAACAATGAATGGAACAGGTAGACGGTTGAAATCTTTGTATATATATTGCTTCTATATAGTCTAAGAAACATATATGCAAAGCATCCAAACAGTACAATTCGCCAATTAATTGTTCTTCAAGTTTAAGTGAACTACGATCCCCATTGTTAATCCTTTAACGGAAATTATTTCTAACTTTCGACAAGTAAAACAATGAATGGAACAGGTAGACGGTTGAAATCATTGTATATATTGCTTCAGTATAGCCTAAGAAACATATATGCAAAGCATCCAAACAGTACCAGTCGCCAATTCATTGTTCTTCAAGTTTAAGTGAACTACGAGCCCCATTGTTAATCCTTTAAAGGAAATTATTTGTAAATTTCGACAAGTAGAACAATGAATGGAACAGGTAGACGGATGAAATCTTTGTATATATTGCATCTATATAGTCTAAGAAACATATATGCAAAGCATCCAAAGAGTACCATTCGCCAATTTTTTGTTCTTCAGGTTTAAGTGAACAACGAGCCCCATTGTTAATCCTTTAAAGGAAATTATTTGTAACTTTCGACAAGTAGAACAATGAATGGAACAGGTAGACGGTTGAAATCTTTGTATATATTGCTTCTATATAGTCTAAGAAACGTATATGCAAATCATCCAAACAGTACAATTCGCCAATTATTTGATCTTCAAGTTTAAGTGAACTACGAGCCCCATTGTTAATACTTTAACGGAAATTATTTGTAACTTGCGACAAGTAGAACAGTGAATGGAACAGGTAGACGGTTGAAATCTTTGTATATATTGCTTCTTTATAGTATAAGAAACATATATGCAAAGCATCCAAACAGTACAATTCGCCAATTTATTGTTCTTCAAGTTTAAGTGAACAACGAGCCCCATTGTTAATCCTTTAAAGGAAATTATTTGTAACTTTCGACAAGTAGAACAATGAATGGAACAGGTAGACGGTTGAAATCTTTGTATATATTGCTTCTATATAGTCTAAGAAACATATATGCAAATCATCCAAACAGTACAATTCGCCAATTATTTGATCTTCAAGTTTAAGTGAACTACGAGCCCCATTGTTAATACTTTAACGGAAATTATTTGTAACTTGCGACAAGTAGAATAGTGAATGGAACAGGTAGACGGTTGAAATCTTTGTATATATTGCTTCTTTATAGTATAAGAAACATATATGCAAAGCATCCAAACAGTAGAATTCGCCAATTTTTTGTTCTTCAAGTTTAAGTGAACAATGAGCCCCAATGGTTAATCCGTTATCGGAAATTATTTGTAACTTTCGACAAGTAGAACAATGAATGGAACAGGTAGATGGTTGAAATCTTTGTATATATTGCTTCTATATAGTCTAAGAAACATATATGCAAAGCATCCAAACAGTACCATTCGCCAATTTTTTGTTCTTCAAGTTTAAGTGAACTACGAGCCCCATTGTTTATCCTTTAAAGGAAATTATTTGTAACTTGCGACAAGTAGAACAGTGAATGGAACAGGTAGACGGTTGAAATCTTTGTATATATTGCTTCTTTATAGTATAAGAAACATATATGCAAAGCATCCAAACAGTACAATTCGCCAATTTATTGTTCTTCAAGTTTAAGTGAACAACGAGCCCCATTGTTAATCCTTTAAAGGAAATTATTTGTAACTTTCGACAAGTAGAACAATGAATGGAACAGGTAGACGGTTGAAATCTTTGTATATATTGCTTCTATATAGTCTAAGAAACGTATATGCAAATCATCCAAACAGTACAATTCGCCAATTATTTGATCTTCAAGTTTAAGTGAACTACGAGCCCCATTGTTAATACTTTAACGGAAATTATTTGTAACTTGCGACAAGTAGAACAGTGAATGGAACAGGTAGACGGTTGAAATCTTTGTATATATTGCTTCTTTATAGTATAAGAAACATATATGCAAAGCATCCAAACAGTACAATTCGCCAATTTATTGTTCTTCAAGTTTAAGTGAACAACGAGCCCCATTGTTAATCCTTTAAAGGAAATTATTTGTAACTTTCGACAAGTAGAACAATGAATGGAACAGGTAGACGGTTGAAATCTTTGTATATATTGCTTCTATATAGTCTAAGAAACATATATGCAAATCATCCAAACAGTACAATTCGCCAATTATTTGATCTTCAAGTTTAAGTGAACTACGAGCCCCATTGTTAATACTTTAACGGAAATTATTTGTAACTTGCGACAAGTAGAATAGTGAATGGAACAGGTAGACGGTTGAAATCTTTGTATATATTGCTTCTTTATAGTATAAGAAACATATATGCAAAGCATCCAAACAGTAGAATTCGCCAATTTTTTGTTCTTCAAGTTTAAGTGAACAATGAGCCCCAATGGTTAATCCGTTATCGGAAATTATTTGTAACTTTCGACAAGTAGAACAATGAATGGAACAGGTAGATGGTTGAAATCTTTGTATATATTGCTTCTATATAGTCTAAGAAACATATATGCAAAGCATCCAAACAGTACCATTCGCCAATTTTTTGTTCTTCAAGTTTAAGTGAACTACGAGCCCCATTGTTTATCCTTTAAAGGAAATTATTTGTAAATTTCGACAAGTACAACAATGAATGGAACAGGTAGACTGTTGAAATAATTGTACATATTGCTTCTAAATAGTCTAAGAAACATATATGCAAAGCATCCAAACAGTACAATTCGCCAATTTTTTGTTCTTCAAGTTTAAGTAAACTACGATCCCCATTGTTAATCCCTTGACGGAAATTATTTGTAACTTTCGACAAGTAGAACAATGAATGGAAAAGGTAGACGGTTGAAATCATTGTATATGTTGCTTCTATATAGTCTAAGAAACATATATGCAAAGCATCCAAACAGTACAATTCGACAATTTTTTGTTCTTCAAGTTTAGTGAACAATGAGCCCCAATGGTTAATCCTTTATCGGAAATTGTTTGTAATTTTCGACAAGTAGAACAATGAATGGAACAGGTAGACGGTTGAAATCTTTGTATATATTGCTTCTATATAATCTAAGAAACATATATGCAAAGCATCCAAACAGTACCATTCGCCAATTTTTTGTTCTTCAAGTTTAAGTGAACAACGAGCCCCATTGTTAATCCTTTAAAGGAAATTATTTGTAAATTTCGACAAGTAGAACAATGAATGGATCAGGTAGACGGTTGAAATCATTGTATATATTGCTTCTATATAACCTACGAAACATATATGCAAAGCATCCAAACAGTACAATTCGCCAATTTTTTGTTCTTCAAGATTAAGTGAACAATGAGCCCCAATGGTTAATCCGTTATCGGAAATTATTTGTAACTTTTGACAAGTAGAACAATGAATGGAAAAGGTAGACGGTTGAAATCTTTGTATATATTGCTTCTATATAGTCTAAGAAACATATATGCAAAGCATCCAAACAGTACCATTCGCCAATTTTTTGTTCTTCAAGTTTAAGTAAACTACGATCCCCATTGTTAATCCCTTAACGGAAATTATTTGTAACTTTCGACAAGTAGAACAATGAATGGAACTGGTAGACGGTTGAAATCTTTTTATATATTGCTTCTATATAGTCTAAGAAACATATATGCAAAGCATCCAAACAGTACAATTCGCCAATTTTTTGTTCTTCAAGTTTAAGTAAACTACGATCCCCATTGTTAATCCCTTAACGGAAATTATTTGTAACTTTCGACAAGTAGAACAATGAATGGAACAGTTAGACGGTTGAAATATTTGTATATATTGCTTCTATATAGTCTACGAAACATATATGCAAAGCATCCAAACAGTACAATTCGCCAATTTTTTGTTCTTCAAGTTTAAGTGAACAATGAGTGTTGCCAATGCATATTTATATATAAAAAAAATATATTAAGTTTCTCATTATAAAGAAGAACCATTTAGTTGTAACTTTAAAAATGTAATTCAATAGTTTACAAGTTCATGATTTTTAGTTTATTATATTCGAAGTACGAAAGTTGTTAATATAAATGTGAATGTACAGTAAACCTGTAAACTGGAATGGATGAGATATCACTCGAGAGGCGACCGCGTAGTGTAGCCTTCTCGTACTTTGTTTTGATACGGGTCGCTCGAGCTCGTCCATTGCAGTGACGGTCAGTCGGGAACGGGACGGCGACCGAGTAGGATCGTGGTCCGGCGTGGTGGCTCTCGCTCTTGTCGGATCCTGGCTGTCCGGGAATTTTCGGGCCTGACTGTGGCGTGGGTCCTTCATCTTGTTGAATGGACAGTCCGCGACAGTGGACACGCTGGGTTAACCAGGTGTATTTCGGGCCCGAAAGTTAGCGGCGTGTTCATTGCTGATCGAGTTCGGTAATGTCCATGTGTCCGCGCCCCGGTCCCCAGGATCGATTTAATTGCGAGATGACCTTGGAGCCTTAGCCCGATCGTTGCTCGGTCGTTGTCGAAAACGTACAAAATGTATACCACGTTTTTATGAAAATATAAAGTCGAGTCAGATACCGCTCGGCGCAAAAGATACGAAGTATTTGAATTATTCAGACCCCTCCCCTCCCTTCCATGGATCCGTCGGTCAGCAAATGATCAGTAGGTTTATGTAAGAACTTTGAAATCATTTGCTAGCCGCTCAAGCGCGGCGGTCGTTGTGCCTTGCTGTACTGGGGGAGAGTTCCCGATTATCCATACAGTGGCGCGGTCTGGCACAATGAGCCTAAATGGTTAATCCGTTATCGGAAATTATTTATAACTTTCGACACGTAGAACAATAAATGGAAAAGGTAGACGGTTGAAATCTTTGTATATATTGCTTCTATATAGTCTAAGAAACATATATGCAAAGCATCCAAATAGTACCATTCGCCAATTTTTTGTTCTTCAAGTTTAAGTGAACACTGAGCACCAATGGTTAATCCTTTATCGGAAATTATTTGTAATTTTCGACAAGTAGAACAATGAATGGAACAGTTAGACGGTTGAAATATTTGTATATATTGCTTCTATATAGTCTACGAAACATATATGCAAAGCATCCAAACAGTACAATTCGCCAATTTTTTGTACTTCAAGTTTAAGTGAACTACGAGCCCCATTGTTAATCCTTTAACGGAAATTAATTGTAACTTTCGACAAGTAGAACAATGAATGGAACAGGTAGACGGTTGAAATCTTTGTAGATATTGCTTCTATATAGTCTAAGAAACATATATGCAAAGCATCCAAACAGCACAATTCGCCAATTTATTGTTCTTCAAGTTTAAGTGAACAACGAGCCCCATTGTTAATCCTTTAAAGGAAATTATTTGTAACTTTCGACAAGTAGAACAATGAATGGAACAAGTAGACGGTTGAAATCTTTGTATATATTGCTTCTATATAGTCTAAGAAACATATATGCAAAGCATCCAAACAGTACAATTCGCCAATTTTTTGTACTTCAAGTTTAAGTGAACTACGAGCCCCATTGTTAATCCTTTAACGGAAATTAATTGTAACTTTCGACAAGTAGAACAATGAATGGAACAGGTAGACGGTTGAAATCTTTGTAGATATTGCTTCTATATAGTCTAAGAAACATATATGCAAAGCATCCAAACAGCACAATTCGCCAATTTATTGTTCTTCAAGTTTAAGTGAACAACGAGCCCCATTGTTAATCCTTTAAAGGAAATTATTTGTAACTTTCGACAAGTAGAACAATGAATGGAACAGGTAGACGGTTGAAATCTTTGTATATATTGCTTCTATATAGTCTAAGAAACATATATGCAAAGCATCCAAACAGTACCATACGCCAATTTTTTGTACTTCAAGTTTAAGTGAACTACGAGCCCCATTGTTAATCCTTTAACGGAAATTAATTGTAACTTTCGACAAGTAGAACAATGAATGGAACAGGTAGACGGTTGAAATCTTTGTATGTATTGCTTCTATATAGTCTAAGAAACATATATGCAAAGCATCCAAACAGTACCATTCGCCAATTTTTTGTACTTCAAGTTTAAGTGAACTACGAGCCCCATTGTTAATCCTTTAACGGAAATTAATTGTAACTTTCGACAAGTAGAACAATGAATGGAACAGGTAGACGGTTGAAATCTTTGTAGATATTGCTTCTATATAGTCTAAGAAACATATATGCAAAGCATCCAAACAGCACAATTCGCCAATTTATTGTTCTTCAAGTTTAAGTGAACAACGAGCCCCATTGTTAATCCTTTAAAGGAAATTATTTGTAACTTTCGACAAGTAGAACAATGATTGGAACACGTAGACGGTTGAAATCTTTGTATATATTGCTTCCATATAGTCTAAGAAACATGTACGCAAAGCATCCAAACAGTACCATTCGCCAATTTTTTGTTCTTCAAGTTTAAGTGACCAATGAGCCCCAATGGTTAATCCTTTATCGGGAATTATTTGTAACTTTCGACAAGTAGAACAATGAATGCAACAGGGAGACTGTTGAAATCATTGTATATATTGCTTCTATATAGTCTAAGAAACATATGTGCAAAGCATCCAAACAGTACCATTCGCCAATTTTTTGTTCTTCAAGTTTAAGTGACCAATAAGCCCCAATGGTTAATCCTTTAAAGGAAATTATTTGTAAATTTCGGCAAGTAGAACAATGAATGGAATAGGTAGACGGTTGAAATCATTGTATATATTGCTTCTAAATAGTCTAAGAAACATATATGCAAAGCATCCAAACAGTACAATTCGCCAATTTTTTGTTCTTCAAGTTTAAGTAAACTACGATCCCCATTGTTAATCCCTTAACGGAAATTATTTGTAACTTTCGACAAGTAGAACAATGAATGGAACAGGTAGACGGTTGAAATCATTGTATATATTGCTTCTATATAGTCTAAGAAACATATATGCAAAGCATCCAAACAGTACAATTCGACAATTTTTTGTTCTTCAAGTTTAGTGAACAATGAGCCCCAATGGTTAATCCTTTATCGGAAATTATTTGTAATTTTCGACAAGTAGAACAATGAATGGAACAGGTAGACGGATGAAATCTTTGTATATATTGCTTCCATATAGTCTAAGAAACATGTACGCAAAGCATCCAAACAGTACCATTCGCCAATTTTTTGCTCTTCAAGTTTAAGTGAACTACGAGCCCCATTGTTAATCCTTTAAAGGAAATTATTTGTAAATTTCGGCAAGTAGAACAATGAATGGAATTGGTAGACGGTTGAAATCATTGTATATATTGCTTCTATATAGTCTAAGAAACATATATGCAAAGCATCCAAACAGAACAATTCGCCAATTTTTTGATCTTCAAGTTTAAGTGAACAATGAGCCCCATTGTTAATCCTTTAAAGGAAATTATTTGTAAATTTCGGCAAGTAGAACAATGAATGGAATAGGTAGACGGTTGAAATATTTGTATATATTGCTTCTAAATAGTCTAAGAAACACATATGCAAAGCATCCAAACAGTACAATTCGCCAATTATTTGATCTTCAAGATTGAGGGAACTACGAGCCCCATTGTTAATACATTAACGGAAATTATTTGTAACTTGCGGCAAGTAGAACAATGAATGGAACAGGTAGACGGTTGAAATCAATGTATATATTGCTTCTTTATAGTCTAAGAAACATATATGCAAAGCATCCAAACAGTACCATACGCCACTTTTTTGTTCTTCAAGTTTAGTGAACAATGAGCCCCAATGGTTAATCCGTTATCGGAAATTATTTGTAACTTTCGACAAGTAGAACAATGAATGGAACAGGTAGATGGTTGAAATCTTTGTATATATTGCTTCTATATAGGCTAAGAAACATATATGCAAAACATCCAAACAGTACCATTCGCCAATTTTTTGTTCTTCAAGTTTAAGTGAACAATGAGCACCAATGGTTAATCCGTTATCGGAAATTATTTGTAACTTTCGACAAGAAGAACAATGAATGGAAAAGGTAGACGGTTGAAATCTTTGTATATATTGCTTCTATATAGTATAAGAAACATATATGCAAAGCATCCAAACAGTACAATTCGCCAATTTTTTGTTCTTCAAGTTTAAGTGAACAATGAGCCCCAATGGTTAATCCGTTATCGGAAATTATTTGTAACTTTCGACAAGTAGAACAATGAATGGAACAGGTAGATGGTTGAAATCTTTGTATATATTGCTTCTATATAGGCTAAGAAACATATATGCAAAACATCCAAACAGTACCATTCGCCAATTTTTTGTTCTTCAAGTTTAAGTGAACTACGAGCCCCATTGTTAATCCTTTAAAGGAAGTTAGTTGTACATTTCGACAAGTAGAACAATGATTGGAACACGTAGACGGTTGAAATCTTTGTATATATTGCTTCCATATAGTCTAAGAAACATGTGCGCAAAGCATCCAAACAGTACCATTCGCCAATTTTTTGATCTTCAAATTTAAGTGAACAACGAACCCCATTGATAATCATGAAATGGAAATTATTTGTAACTTTCTACAAGTAGAACAATGAATATTACAGGTAGACGGGTGAATTCTTTCTATATATTGCTTCTATATAGTCTAAGAAACATATACGCAAAGCATCCAAACAGTACAATTCGCCAATTTTTTTTCTTCAAGTTTAAGTGAACTACGAGCCCCATTGTTAATCCTTTAAAGGAAATTAGTTGTAAATTTCGACAAGTAGAACAATGAATGGAACAGGTAGACTGTTGAAATCATTGTATATATTGCTTCTATATAGTCTAAGAAACATATGTGCAAAGCATCCAAACAGTACAATTCGCCAATTTTTTGTTCTTCAAGTTTAAGTGAACTACGAGCCCCATTGTTAATCCTTTAAAAGGAAATTATTTGTAAATTTCGACAAGTAGAACAATGATTGGAACACGTCGACGGTTGAAATCTTTGTATATATTGCTTCCATATAGTCTAAGAAACATGTACGCAAAGCATCCAAACAGTACCATTCGCCAATTTTTTGTTCTTCAAGTTTAAGTGAACAATGAGCCCCATTGTTAATCCTTTATCGGAAATTATTTGTAACTTTCGACAAGTAGAACAATGAATGGAACAGGTAGACGGTTGAAATCTTTGTATATATTGCTTCTATATAGTCTAAGAAACATATATGCAAAGCATCCAAACAGTACCATTCGCCAATTTTTTGTTCTTCAAGTTTAAGTGAACAACGAGCCCCATTGATAATCATGAAACGGAAATTATTTGTAACTTTCGACATGTAGAACAATGAATGGAACAGGTAGACGGTTGAAATCATTATATATATTGCGTCTACATAGTCTAAGAAACATATATGCAAAGCATCCAAACAGTACCATTCGCCAATTTTTTGTTCTTCAAGTTTATGTGAACTACGAGCCCCATTGTTAATACTTTAACGGAAATTAATTGTAATTTTCTTCAAGTAAAACAATGAATGGAACAGGTAGACGGTTGAAATCTTTGTATATATATTGATTCTATATAGTCTAAGAAACATATATGCAAAGCATCCAAACAGTACCAGTCGCCAATTCATTGTTCTTCAAGTTTAAGTGAACAACGAGCCCCATTGTTAATCTTTTAAAGGAAATTATTTGTAAATTTCGACAAGTAGAACAATGATTGAAACACTTAGACGGTTGAATTCTTTGTATATATTGCTTCCATATAGTCTAAGAAACATGTACGCAAAGCATCCAAACAGTACCATTCGCCAATTTTTTGTTCTTCAAGTTTAAGTGAACTACGAGCCCCATTGTTAATCCTTTAAAGGAAATTATTTGTATATTTCGACAAGTAGAACAATGAATGGAACAGGTAGACGGTTGAAATCATTGTATATATTGCTTCTATTTAGTCTAAGAAACATATATGCAAAGCATCAAATCAGTACAATTTGCCAATTTATTGTTCTTCAAGTTTAAGTGAACAACGAGCCACATTGTTAATCCTTTAAAGGAAATTATTTGTAAATTTCGACAAGTAGAACAATGATTGAAACACTTAGACGGTTGAATTCTTTGTATATATTGCTTCCATATAGTCTAAGAAACATGTACGCAAAGCATCCAAACAGTACCATTCGCCAATTTTTTGTTCTTCAAGTTTAAGTGAACTACGAGCCCCATTGTTAATCCTTTAAAGGAAATTATTTGTATATTTCGACAAGTAGAACAATGAATGGAACAGGTAGACGGTTGAAATCAATGTATATATTGCTTCTTTATAGTCTAAGAAACATATATGCAAAGCATCCAAACAGTACCATACGCCACTTTTTTGTTCTTCAAGTTTAGTGAACAATGAGCCCCAATGGTTAATCCGTTATCGGAAATTATTTGTAACTTTCGACAAGTAGAACAATGAATGGAACAGGTAGATGGTTGAAATCTTTGTATATATTGCTTCTATATAGGCTAAGAAACATATATGCAAAACATCCAAACAGTACCATTCGCCAATTTTTTGTTCTTCAAGTTTAAGTGAACAATGAGCACCAATGGTTAATCCGTTATCGGAAATTATTTGTAACTTTCGACAAGAAGAACAATGAATGGAAAAGGTAGACGGTTGAAATCTTTGTATATATTGCTTCTATATAGTATAAGAAACATATATGCAAAGCATCCAAACAGTACAATTCGCCAATTTTTTGTTCTTCAAGTTTAAGTGAACAATGAGCCCCAATGGTTAATCCGTTATCGGAAATTATTTGTAACTTTCGACAAGTAGAACAATGAATGGAACAGGTAGATGGTTGAAATCTTTGTATATATTGCTTCTATATAGGCTAAGAAACATATATGCAAAACATCCAAACAGTACCATTCGCCAATTTTTTGTTCTTCAAGTTTAAGTGAACTACGAGCCCCATTGTTAATCCTTTAAAGGAAGTTAGTTGTACATTTCGACAAGTAGAACAATGATTGGAACACGTAGACGGTTGAAATCTTTGTATATATTGCTTCCATATAGTCTAAGAAACATGTGCGCAAAGCATCCAAACAGTACCATTCGCCAATTTTTTGATCTTCAAATTTAAGTGAACAACGAACCCCATTGATAATCATGAAATGGAAATTATTTGTAACTTTCTACAAGTAGAACAATGAATATTACAGGTAGACGGGTGAATTCTTTCTATATATTGCTTCTATATAGTCTAAGAAACATATACGCAAAGCATCCAAACAGTACAATTCGCCAATTTTTTTTCTTCAAGTTTAAGTGAACTACGAGCCCCATTGTTAATCCTTTAAAGGAAATTAGTTGTAAATTTCGACAAGTAGAACAATGAATGGAACAGGTAGACTGTTGAAATCATTGTATATATTGCTTCTATATAGTCTAAGAAACATATGTGCAAAGCATCCAAACAGTACAATTCGCCAATTTTTTGTTCTTCAAGTTTAAGTGAACTACGAGCCCCATTGTTAATCCTTTAAAGGAAATTATTTGTAAATTTCGACAAGTAGAACAATGATTGGAACACGTCGACGGTTGAAATCTTTGTATATATTGCTTCCATATAGTCTAAGAAACATGTACGCAAAGCATCCAAACAGTACCATTCGCCAATTTTTTGTTCTTCAAGTTTAAGTGAACAATGAGCCCCATTGTTAATCCTTTATCGGAAATTATTTGTAACTTTCGACAAGTAGAACAATGAATGGAACAGGTAGACGGTTGAAATCTTTGTATATATTGCTTCTATATAGTCTAAGAAACATATATGCAAAGCATCCAAACAGTACCATTCGCCAATTTTTTGTTCTTCAAGTTTAAGTGAACAACGAGCCCCATTGATAATCATGAAACGGAAATTATTTGTAACTTTCGACATGTAGAACAATGAATGGAACAGGTAGACGGTTGAAATCATTATATATATTGCGTCTACATAGTCTAAGAAACATATATGCAAAGCATCCAAACAGTACCATTCGCCAATTTTTTGTTCTTCAAGTTTATGTGAACTACGAGCCCCATTGTTAATACTTTAACGGAAATTAATTGTAATTTTCTTCAAGTAAAACAATGAATGGAACAGGTAGACGGTTGAAATCTTTGTATATATATTGATTCTATATAGTCTAAGAAACATATATGCAAAGCATCCAAACAGTACCAGTCGCCAATTCATTGTTCTTCAAGTTTAAGTGAACAACGAGCCCCATTGTTAATCTTTTAAAGGAAATTATTTGTAAATTTCGACAAGTAGAACAATGATTGAAACACTTAGACGGTTGAATTCTTTGTATATATTGCTTCCATATAGTCTAAGAAACATGTACGCAAAGCATCCAAACAGTACCATTCGCCAATTTTTTGTTCTTCAAGTTTAAGTGAACTACGAGCCCCATTGTTAATCCTTTAAAGGAAATTATTTGTATATTTCGACAAGTAGAACAATGAATGGAACAGGTAGACGGTTGAAATCATTGTATATATTGCTTCTATTTAGTCTAAGAAACATATATGCAAAGCATCAAATCAGTACAATTTGCCAATTTATTGTTCTTCAAGTTTAAGTGAACAACGAGCCACATTGTTAATCCTTTAAAGGAAATTATTTGTAAATTTCGACAAGTAGAACAATGATTGAAACACTTAGACGGTTGAATTCTTTGTATATATTGCTTCCATATAGTCTAAGAAACATGTACGCAAAGCATCCAAACAGTACCATTCGCCAATTTTTTGTTCTTCAAGTTTAAGTGAACTACGAGCCCCATTGTTAATCCTTTAAAGGAAATTATTTGTATATTTCGACAAGTAGAACAATGAATGGAACAGGTAGACGGTTGAAATCATTGTATATATTGCTTCTATATAGTCTAAGAAACATATATGCAAAGCATCAAATCAGTACAATTTGCCAATTTATTGTTCTTCAAGTTTAAGTGAACAACGAGCCACATTGTTAATCCTTTAAAGGAAATTATTTGTAAATTTCGACAAGTAGAACAATGATTGGAACACGTAGACGGTTGAAATCTTTGTATATATTGCTTCCATATAGTCTAAGAAACATGTACGCAAAGCATCCAAACAGTACCATTCGCGAATTTTTTGATCTTCAAGTTTAAGTGAACAATGAGCCCCATTGTTAATCCTTTAAAGGAAATTATTTGTAAATTTCGACGAGTAGAACAATGATTAGCACACGTAGACGGTTGAAATATTTGTATATATTGCTTCCATATAGTCTAAGAAACATATGTGCAAAGCATCCAAACAGTACCATTCGCTAATTCATTGTTCTTCAAGTTTAAGTGAACAACGAGCCCCATTGTTAATCCTTTAAAGGAAATTATTTGTAAATTTCGACAAGTAGAACAATGATTGGAACACGTAGACGGTTGAAATCTTTGTATATATTGCTTCCATATAGTCTAAGAAACATGTACGCAAAGCATCCAAACAGTACCATTCGCCAATTTTTTGTTCTTCAAGTTTAAGTGACCAATGAGCCCCAATGGTTAATCCTTTATCGGGAATTATTTGTAACTTTCGACAAATGGAACAATGAATGGAACAGGTAGACGGTTGAAATCATTGTATATATTGCTTCTATAGAGTCTAAGACACATATATGCAAAGCATCCAAACAGTACAATTCGCCAATTTATTGTTCTTCAAGTTTAAGTGAACAACGAGCCCCATTGTTAATCCTTTAAAGGAAATTATTTGTAAATTTCGACAAGTAGAACAATGATTGGAACACGTAGACGGTTGAAATCTTTGTATATGTTGCTTCTATATAGTCTAAGAAACATATATGCAAAGCATCCAAACAGTACAATTCGCCAATTTTTTGTTCTTCAGGTTTATGTGAACTACGAGCCCCATTGTTAATACTTTAACGGAAATTAATTGTAATTTTCTACAAGTAGAACAATGAATGGAACAGGTAGACGGAGGAAATCCTTCTATATATTGCTTCTATATAGTCTAAAAAACATATATGCAAAGCATCCAAACAGTACAATTCGCCAATTTTTTGCTCTTCAAGTTTAAGTGAACTACGAGCCCCATTGTTAATCCTTTAAAGGAAATTATTTGTAAATTTCGACAAGTAGAACAATGATTGGAACACGTAGACGGTTGAAATCTTTGTACATATTGCTTCCATATAGCCTAAGAAACATGTACGCAAAGCATCCAAACAGTACCATTCGCCAATTTTTTGTTCTTCAAGTTTAAGTGAACAATGAGCCCCAATGGTTAATCCTTTAACGGAAATTATTTGTAACTTTCGACAAGTAGAACAATGAATGGAACAGGTAGACGGTTGAAATCTTTGTATATATTGCTTCTATATAGTCTAAGAAACTTATATGCAAAGCATCCAAACAGTACCATTCGCCAATTTTTTGTTCATCAAGTTTAAGTGAACAACAAGCCCCATTGATAATCATGAAACGGAAATTATTTGTAACTTTCTACAAGTAGAACAATGAATAGAACAGGTAGACGGGTGAAATCTTTCTATATGTTGCTTCTATATAGTCTAAGAAACATATATGCAAAGCATCCAAACAGTACCATTCGCCAATTTTTTGTTCTTCAAGTTTAAGTGAACTACGAGCCCCATTGTTAATCCTTTAAAGGAAGTTAGTTGTAAATTTCGACAAGTAGAACAATGAATGGAACAGGTAGACTGTTGAAATCAGTGTATATATTGCTTCTATATAGTCTAAGAAACATATGTGCGAAGCATCCAAACAGTACAATTCGCCAATTTTTTGTTCCTCAAGTTTAAGTGAACTACGAGCCCCATTGTTAATCCTGTAAAGGATATTAATTGTAATAGTCTACAAGTAGAACAATGAATGGAACAGGTAGACGGAGGAAATCCTTCTATATATTGCTTCTATATAGTCTAAGAAACATATATGCAAAGCATCCAAACAGTACCATTCGCTAATTCATTGTTCTTCAAGTTTAAGTGAACAACGAGCCCCATTGTTAATCCTTTAAAGGAAATTATTTGTAAATTTCGACAAGTAGAACAATGATTGGAACACGTAGACGGTTGAAATCTTTGTATATATTGCTTCCATATAGTCTAAGAAACATGTACGCAAAGCATCCAAACAGTACCATTCGCCAATTTTTTGTTCTTCAAGTTTAAGTGACCAATGAGCCCCAATGGTTAATCCTTTATCGGGAATTATTTGTAACTTTCGACAAGTAGAACAATGAATGCAACAGGTAGACTGTTGAAATCATTGTATATATTGCTTCTATATAGTCTAAGAAACATATGTGCAAAGCATCCAAACAGTACCATTCGCCAATTTTTTGTTCTTCAAGTTTAAGTGACCAATGAGCCCCAATGGTTAATCCTTTATCGGGAATTATTTGTAACTTTCGACAAATGGAACAATGAATGGAACAGGTAGACGGTTGAAATCATTGTATATATTGCTTCCATATAGCCTAAGAAACATGTACGCAAAGCATCCAAACAGTACCATTCGCCAATTTTTTGTTCTTCAAGTTTAAGTGAACAATGAGCCCCAATGGTTAATCCTTTAACGGAAATTATTTGTAACTTTCGACAAGTAGAACAATGAATGGAACAGGTAGACGGTTGAAATCTTTGTATATATTGCTTCTATATAGTCTAAGAAACTTATATGCAAAGCATCCAAACAGTACCATTCGCCAATTTTTTGTTCATCAAGTTTAAGTGAACAACAAGCCCCATTGATAATCATGAAACTGAAATTATTTGTAACTTTCTACAAGTAGAACAATGAATAGAACAGGTAGACGGGTGAAATCTTTCTATATGTTGCTTCTATATAGTCTAAGAAACATATATGCAAAGCATCCAAACAGTACCATTCGCCAATTTTTTGTTCTTCAAGTTTAAGTGAACTACGAGCCCCATTGTTAATCCTTTAAAGGAAGTTAGTTGTAAATTTCGACAAGTAGAACAATGAATGGAACAGGTAGACGGAGGAAATCCTTCTATATATTGCTTCTATATAGTCTAAGAAACATATATGCAAAGCATCCAAACAGTACCATTCGCTAATTCATTGTTCTTCAAGTTTAAGTGAACAACGAGCCCCATTGTTAATCCTTTAAAGGAAATTATTTGTAAATTTCGACAAGTAGAACAATGATTGGAACACGTAGACGGTTGAAATCTTTGTATATATTGCTTCCATATAGTCTAAGAAACATGTACGCAAAGCATCCAAACAGTACCATTCGCCAATTTTTTGTTCTTCAAGTTTAAGTGACCAATGAGCCCCAATGGTTAATCCTTTATCGGGAATTATTTGTAACTTTCGACAAGTAGAACAATGAATGGAACAGGCAGACTGTTGAAATCATTGTATATATTGCTTCTATATAGTCTAAGAAACATATGTGCAAAGCATCCAAACAGTACCATTCGCCAATTTTTTGTTCTTCAAGTTTAAGTGACCAATGAGCCCCAATGGTTAATCCTTTATCGGGAATTATTTGTAACTTTCGACAAATGGAACAATGAATGGAACAGGTAGACGGTTGAAATCATTGTATATATTGCTTCTATAGAGTCTAAGACACATATATGCAAAGCATCCAAACAGTACAATTCGCCAATTTATTGTTCTTCAAGTTTAAGTGAACAACGAGCCCCATTGTTAATCCTTTAAAGGAAATTATTTGTAAATTTCGACAAGTAGAACAATGATTGGAACACGTAGACGGTTGAAATCTTTGTATATGTTGCTTCTATATAGTCTAAGAAACATATATGCAAAGCATCCAAACAGTACAATTCGCCAATTTTTTGTTCTTCAGGTTTATGTGAACTACGAGCCCCATTGTTAATACTTTAACGGAAATTAATTGTAATTTTCTACAAGTAGAACAATGAATGGAACAGGTAGACGGAGGAAATCCTTCTATATATTGCTTCTATATGGTCTAAGAAACATATATGCAAAGCATCCAAACAGTACAATTCGCCAATTTTTTGCTCTTCAAGTTTAAGTGAACTACGAGCCCCATTGTTAATCCTTTAAAGGAAATTATTTGTAAATTTCGACAAGTAGAACAATGATTGGAACACGTAGACGGTTGAAATCTTTGTACATATTGCTTCCATATAGCCTAAGAAACATGTACGCAAAGCATCCAAACAGTACCATTCGCCAATTTTTTGTTCTTCAAGTTTAAGTGAACAATGAGCCCCATTGTTAATCCTTTAAAGGAAGTTAGTTGTAAATTTCGACAAGTAGAACAATGAATGGAACAGGTAGACTGTTGAAATCAGTGTATATATTGCTTCTATATAGTCTAAGAAACATATGTGCAAAGCATCCAAACAGTACAATTCGCCAATTTTTTGTTCTTCAAGTTTAAGTGAACTACGAGCCCCATTGTTAATCCTTTAAAGGATATTAATTGTAATTTTCTACAAGTAGAACAATGAATGGAACAGGTAGACGGAGGAAATCCTTCTATATATTGCTTCTATATAGTCTAAGAAACATATATGCAAAGCATCCAAACAGTACCATTCGCTAATTCATTGTTCTTCAAGTTTAAGTGAACAACGAGCCCCATTGTTAATCCTTTAAAGGAAATTATTTGTAAATTTCGACAAGTAGAACAATGATTGGAACACGTAGACGGTTGAAATCTTTGTATATATTGCTTCCATATAGTCTAAGAAACATGTACGCAAAGCATCCAAACAGTACCATTCGCCAATTTTTTGTTCTTCAAGTTTAAGTGACCAATGAGCCCCAATGGTTAATCCTTTATCGGGAATTATTTGTAACTTTCGACAAGTAGAACAATGAATGCAACAGGTAGACTGTTGAAATCATTGTATATATTGCTTCTATATAGTCTAAGAAACATATGTGCAAAGCATCCAAACAGTACCATTCGCCAATTTTTTGTTCTTCAAGTTTAAGTGACCAATGAGCCCCAATGGTTAATCCTTTATCGGGAATTATTTGTAACTTTCGACAAATGGAACAATGAATGGAACAGGTAGACGGTTGAAATCATTGTATATATTGCTTCCATATAGCCTAAGAAACATGTACGCAAAGCATCCAAACAGTACCATTCGCCAATTTTTTGTTCTTCAAGTTTAAGTGAACTACGAGCCCCATTGTTAATCCTTTAAAGGATATTAATTGTAATTTTCTACAAGTAGAACAATGAATGGAACAGGTAGACGGAGGAAATCCTTCTATATATTGCTTCTATATAGTCTAAGAAGCATATATGCAAAGCATCCAAACAGTACAATTCGCCAATTTTTTGCTCTTCAAGTTTAAGTGAACTACGAGCCCCTTTGTTAATCCTTTAAAGGAAATTATTTGTAAATTTCGACAAGTAGAACAATGATTGGAACACGTAGACGGTTGAAATCTTTGTACATATTGCTTCCATATAGGCTAAGAAACATGTACGCAAAGCATCCAAACAGTACCATCCGCCAATTTTTTGTTCTTCAAGTTTAAGTGAACAATGAGCCCCAATGGTTAATCCTTTAACGGAAATTATTTGTACCTTTCGACAAGTAGAAAAATGAATGGAACAGGTAGACGGTTGAAATCTTTGTATATATTGCTTCTATATAGTCTAAGAAACTTATATGCAAAGCATCCAAACAGTACCATTCGCCAATTTTTTGTTCATCAAGTTTAAGTGAACAACAAGCCCCATTGATAATCATGAAACGGAAATTATTTGTAACTTTCTACAAGTAGAACAATGAATAGAACAGGTAGACGGGTGAAATCTTTCTATATGTTGCTTCTATATAGTCTAAGAAACATATATGCAAAGCATCCAAACAGTACCATTCGCCAATTTTTTGTTCTTCAAGTTTAAGTGAACTACGAGCCCCATTGTTAATCCTTTAAAGGAAATTATTTGTAAATTTCGACAAGTAGAACAATGAATGGAACAGGTAGACGGTTGAAATCAGTGTATATATTGCTTCTATATAGTCTAAGAAACATATGTGCAAAGCATCCAAACAGTACAATTCGCCAATTTTTTGTTCTTCAAGTTTAAGTGAACTACGAGCCCCATTGTTAATCCTTTAAAGGATATTAATTGTAATATTCTACAAGTAGAACAATGAATGGAACAGGTAGACGGAGGAAATCCTTCTATATATTGCTTCTATATAGTCTAAGAAACATATATGCAAAGCATCCAAACAGTACCATTCGCTAATTCATTGTTCTTCAAGTTTAAGTGAACAACGAGCCCCATTGTTAATCCTTTAAAGGAAATTATTTGTAAATTTCGACAAGTAGAACAATGATTGGAACACGTAGACGGTTGAAATCTTTGTATATATTGCTTCCATATAGTCTAAGAAACATGTACGCAAAGCATCCAAACAGTACCATTCGCCAATTTTTTGTTCTTCAAGTTTAAGTGACCAATGAGCCCCAATGGTTAATCCTTTATCGGGAATTATTTGTAACTTTCGACAAGTAGAACAATGAATGCAACAGGTAGACTGTTGAAATCATTGTATATATTGCTTCTATATAGTCTAAGAAACATATGTGCAAAGCATCCAAACAGTACCATTCGCCAATTTTTTGTTCTTCAAGTTTAAGTGACCAATGAGCCCCAATGGTTAATCCTTTATCGGGAATTATTTGTAACTTTCGACAAATGGAACAATGAATGGAACAGGTAGACGGTTGAAATCATTGTATATATTGCTTCCATATAGCCTAAGAAACATGTACGCAAAGCATCCAAACAGTACCATTCGCCAATTTTTTGTTCTTCAAGTTTAAGTGAACAATGAGCCCCAATGGTTAATCCTTTAACGGAAATTATTTGTAACTTTCGACAAGTAGAACAATGAATGGAACAGGTAGACGGTTGAAATCTTTGTATATATTGCTTCTATATAGTCTAAGAAACTTATATGCAAAGCATCCAAACAGTACCATTCGCCAATTTTTTGTTCATCAAGTTTAAGTGAACAACAAGCCCCATTGATAATCATGAAACTGAAATTATTTGTAACTTTCTACAAGTAGAACAATGAATAGAACAGGTAGACGGGTGAAATCTTTCTATATGTTGCTTCTATATAGTCTAAGAAACATATATGCAAAGCATCCAAACAGTACCATTCGCCAATTTTTTGTTCTTCAAGTTTAAGTGAACTACGAGCCCCATTGTTAATCCTTTAAAGGAAGTTAGTTGTAAATTTCGACAAGTAGAACAATGAATGGAACAGGTAGACGGAGGAAATCCTTCTATATATTGCTTCTATATAGTCTAAGAAACATATATGCAAAGCATCCAAACAGTACCATTCGCTAATTCATTGTTCTTCAAGTTTAAGTGAACAACGAGCCCCATTGTTAATCCTTTAAAGGAAATTATTTGTAAATTTCGACAAGTAGAACAATGATTGGAACACGTAGACGGTTGAAATCTTTGTATATATTGCTTCCATATAGTCTAAGAAACATGTACGCAAAGCATCCAAACAGTACCATTCGCCAATTTTTTGTTCTTCAAGTTTAAGTGACCAATGAGCCCCAATGGTTAATCCTTTATCGGGAATTATTTGTAACTTTCGACAAGTAGAACAATGAATGGAACAGGCAGACTGTTGAAATCATTGTATATATTGCTTCTATATAGTCTAAGAAACATATGTGCAAAGCATCCAAACAGTACCATTCGCCAATTTTTTGTTCTTCAAGTTTAAGTGACCAATGAGCCCCAATGGTTAATCCTTTATCGGGAATTATTTGTAACTTTCGACAAATGGAACAATGAATGGAACAGGTAGACGGTTGAAATCATTGTATATATTGCTTCTATAGAGTCTAAGACACATATATGCAAAGCATCCAAACAGTACAATTCGCCAATTTATTGTTCTTCAAGTTTAAGTGAACAACGAGCCCCATTGTTAATCCTTTAAAGGAAATTATTTGTAAATTTCGACAAGTAGAACAATGATTGGAACACGTAGACGGTTGAAATCTTTGTATATGTTGCTTCTATATAGTCTAAGAAACATATATGCAAAGCATCCAAACAGTACAATTCGCCAATTTTTTGTTCTTCAGGTTTATGTGAACTACGAGCCCCATTGTTAATACTTTAACGGAAATTAATTGTAATTTTCTACAAGTAGAACAATGAATGGAACAGGTAGACGGAGGAAATCCTTCTATATATTGCTTCTATATGGTCTAAGAAACATATATGCAAAGCATCCAAACAGTACAATTCGCCAATTTTTTGCTCTTCAAGATTAAGTGAACTACGAGCCCCATTGTTAATCCTTTAAAGGAAATTATTTGTAAATTTCGACAAGTAGAACAATGATTGGAACACGTAGACGGTTGAAATCTTTGTACATATTGCTTCCATATAGCCTAAGAAACATGTACGCAAAGCATCCAAACAGTACCATTCGCCAATTTTTTGTTCTTCAAGTTTAAGTGAACAATGAGCCCCAATGGTTAATCCTTTAACGGAAATTATTTGTAACTTTCGACAAGTAGAACAATGAATGGAACAGGTAGACGGTTGAAATCTTTGTATATATTGCTTCTATATAGTCTAAGAAACTTATATGCAAAGCATCCAAACAGTACCATTCGCCAATTTTTTGTTCATCAAGTTTAAGTGAACAACAAGCCCCATTGATAATCATGAAACTGAAATTATTTGTAACTTTCTACAAGTAGAACAATGAATAGAACAGGTAGACGGGTGAAATCTTTCTATATGTTGCTTCTATATAGTCTAAGAAACATATATGCAAAGCATCCAAACAGTACCATTCGCCAATTTTTTGTTCTTCAAGTTTAAGTGAACTACGAGCCCCATTGTTAATCCTTTAAAGGAAGTTAGTTGTAAATTTCGACAAGTAGAACAATGAATGGAACAGGTAGACGGAGGAAATCCTTCTATATATTGCTTCTATATAGTCTAAGAAACATATATGCAAAGCATCCAAACAGTACCATTCGCTAATTCATTGTTCTTCAAGTTTAAGTGAACAACGAGCCCCATTGTTAATCCTTTAAAGGAAATTATTTGTAAATTTCGACAAGTAGAACAATGATTGGAACACGTAGACGGTTGAAATCTTTGTATATATTGCTTCCATATAGTCTAAGAAACATGTACGCAAAGCATCCAAACAGTACCATTCGCCAATTTTTTGTTCTTCAAGTTTAAGTGACCAATGAGCCCCAATGGTTAATCCTTTATCGGGAATTATTTGTAACTTTCGACAAGTAGAACAATGAATGGAACAGGCAGACTGTTGAAATCATTGTATATATTGCTTCTATATAGTCTAAGAAACATATGTGCAAAGCATCCAAACAGTACCATTCGCCAATTTTTTGTTCTTCAAGTTTAAGTGACCAATGAGCCCCAATGGTTAATCCTTTATCGGGAATTATTTGTAACTTTCGACAAATGGAACAATGAATGGAACAGGTAGACGGTTGAAATCATTGTATATATTGCTTCTATAGAGTCTAAGACACATATATGCAAAGCATCCAAACAGTACAATTCGCCAATTTATTGTTCTTCAAGTTTAAGTGAACAACGAGCCCCATTGTTAATCCTTTAAAGGAAATTATTTGTAAATTTCGACAAGTAGAACAATGATTGGAACACGTAGACGGTTGAAATCTTTGTATATGTTGCTTCTATATAGTCTAAGAAACATATATGCAAAGCATCCAAACAGTACAATTCGCCAATTTTTTGTTCTTCAGGTTTATGTGAACTACGAGCCCCATTGTTAATACTTTAACGGAAATTAATTGTAATTTTCTACAAGTAGAACAATGAATGGAACAGGTAGACGGAGGAAATCCTTCTATATATTGCTTCTATATGGTCTAAGAAACATATATGCAAAGCATCCAAACAGTACAATTCGCCAATTTTTTGCTCTTCAAGTTTAAGTGAACTACGAGCCCCATTGTTAATCCTTTAAAGGAAATTATTTGTAAATTTCGACAAGTAGAACAATGATTGGAACACGTAGACGGTTGAAATCTTTGTACATATTGCTTCCATATAGCCTAAGAAACATGTACGCAAAGCATCCAAACAGTACCATTCGCCAATTTTTTGTTCTTCAAGTTTAAGTGAACAATGAGCCCCAATGGTTAATCCTTTAACGGAAATTATTTGTAACTTTCGACAAGTAGAACAATGAATGGAACAGGTAGACGGTTGAAATCTTTGTATATATTGCTTCTATATAGTCTAAGAAACTTATATGCAAAGCATCCAAACAGTACCATTCGCCATTTTTTGTTCATCAAGTTTAAGTGAACAACAAGCCCCATTGATAATCATGAAACGGAAATTATTTGTAACTTTCTACAAGTAGAACAATGAATATTACAGGTAGACGGGTGAATTCTTTCTATATATTGCTTCTATATAGTCTAAGAAACATATACGCAAAGCATCCAAACAGTACAATTCGCCAATTTTTTTTCTTCAAGTTTAAGTGAACTACGAGCCCCATTGTTAATCCTTTAAAGGAAATTAGTTGTAAATTTCGACAAGTAGAACAATGAATGGAACAGGTAGACTGTTGAAATCAGTGTATATATTGCTTCTATATAGTCTAAGAAACATATGTGCAAAGCATCCAAACAGTACAATTCATCAATTTTTTGTTCTTCAAGTTTAAGTGAACTACGAGCCCCATTGTTAATCCTTTAAAGGATATTAATTGTAATTTTCTACAAGTAGAACAATGAATGGAACAGGTAGACGGAGGAAATCCTTCTATATATTGCTTCTATATAGTCTAAGAAACATATATGCAAAGCATCCAAACAGTACCATTCGCTAATTCATTGTTCTTCAAGTTTAAGTGAACAACGAGCCCCATTGTTAATCCTTTAAAGGAAATTATTTGTAAATTTCGACAAGTAGAACAATGATTGGAACACGTAGACGGTTGAAATCTTTGTATATATTGCTTCCATATAGTCTAAGAAACATGTACGCAAAGCATCCAAACAGTACCATTCGCCAATTTTTTGTTCTTCAAGTTTAAGTGACCAATGAGCCCCAATGGTTAATCCTTTATCGGGAATTATTTGTAACTTTCGACAAGTAGAACAATGAATGCAACAGGTAGACTGTTGAAATCATTGTATATATTGCTTCTATATAGTCTAAGAAACATATATGCAAAGCATCCAAACAGTACCATTCGCCAATTTTTTGTTCTTCAAGTTTAAGTGACCAATGAGCCCCAATGGTTAATCCTTTATCGGGAATTATTTGTAACTTTCGACAAATGGAACAATGAATGGAACAGGTAGACGGTTGAAATCATTGTATATATTGCTTCCATATAGCCTAAGAAACATATACGCAAAGCATCCAAACAGTACCATTCGCCAATTTTTTGTTCTTCAAGTTTAAGTGAACAATGAGCCCCAATGGTTAATCCTTTAACGGAAATTATTTGTAACTTTCGACAAGTAGAACAATGAATGGAACAGGTAGACCGTTGAAATCTTTGTATATATTGCTTCTATATAGTCTAAGAAACTTATATGCAAAGCATCCAAACAGTACCATTCGCCAATTTTTTGTTCTTCAAGTTTAAGTGAACTACGAGCCCCATTGTTAATCCTTTAAAGGAAGTTAGTTGTAAATTTCGACAAGTAGAACAATGAATGGAACAGGTAGACTGTTGAAATCAGTGTATATATTGCTTCTATATAGTCTAAGAAACATATGTGCAAAGCATCCAAACAGTACAATTCGCCAATTTTTTGTTCTTCAAGTTTAAGTGAACTACGAGCCCCATTGTTAATCCTTTAAAGGATATTAATTGTAATTTTCTACAAGTAGAACAATGAATGGAACAGGTAGACGGAGGAAATCCTTCTATATATTGCTTCTATATAGTCTAAGAAACATATATGCAAAGCATCCAAACAGTACCATTCGCTAATTCATTGTTCTTCA
Source organism: Cerceris ruficornis (assembly GCA_963989415.1). Classification (NCBI taxonomy): domain Eukaryota; kingdom Metazoa; phylum Arthropoda; class Insecta; order Hymenoptera; family Crabronidae; genus Cerceris; species Cerceris ruficornis. The sequence continues at coordinate 1,050,223 of CAXDIW010000460.1, forward strand.
AGTTTAAGTGAACAACGAGCCCCATTGTTAATCCTTTAAAGGAAATTATTTGTAAATTTCGACAAGTAGAACAATGATTGGAACACGTAGACGGTTGAAATCTTTGTATATATTGCTTCCATATAGTCTAAGAAACATGTACGCAAAGCATCCAAACAGTACCATTCGCCAATTTTTTGTTCTTCAAGTTTAAGTGACCAATGAGCCCCAATGGTTAATCCTTTATCGGGAATTATTTGTAACTTTCGACAAGTAGAACAATGAATGCAACAGGTAGACTGTTGAAATCATTGTATATATTGCTTCTATATAGTCTAAGAAACATATGTGCAAAGCATCCAAACAGTACCATTCGCCAATTTTTTGTTCTTCAAGTTTAAGTGACCAATGAGCCCCAATGGTTAATCCTTTATCGGGAATTATTTGTAACTTTCGACAAATGGAACAATGAATGGAACAGGTAGACGGTTGAAATCATTGTATATATTGCTTCCATATAGCCTAAGAAACATGTACGCAAAGCATCCAAACAGTACCATTCGCCAATTTTTTGTTCTTCAAGTTTAAGTGAACTACGAGCCCCATTGTTAATCCTTTAAAGGATATTAATTGTAATTTTCTACAAGTAGAACAATGAATGGAACAGGTAGACGGAGGAAATCCTTCTATATATTGCTTCTATATAGTCTAAGAAGCATATATGCAAAGCATCCAAACAGTACAATTCGCCAATTTTTTGCTCTTCAAGTTTAAGTGAACTACGAGCCCCTTTGTTAATCCTTTAAAGGAAATTATTTGTAAATTTCGACAAGTAGAACAATGATTGGAACACGTAGACGGTTGAAATCTTTGTACATATTGCTTCCATATAGGCTAAGAAACATGTACGCAAAGCATCCAAACAGTACCATTCGCCAATTTTTTGTTCTTCAAGTTTAAGTGAACAATGAGCCCCAATGGTTAATCCTTTAACGGAAATTATTTGTACCTTTCGACAAGTAGAAAAATGAATGGAACAGGTAGACGGTTGAAATCTTTGTATATATTGCTTCTATATAGTCTAAGAAACTTATATGCAAAGCATCCAAACAGTACCATTCGCCAATTTTTTGTTCATCAAGTTTAAGTGAACAACAAGCCCCATTGATAATCATGAAACGGAAATTATTTGTAACTTTCTACAAGTAGAACAATGAATAGAACAGGTAGACGGGTGAAATCTTTCTATATGTTGCTTCTATATAGTCTAAGAAACATATATGCAAAGCATCCAAACAGTACCATTCGCCAATTTTTTGTTCTTCAAGTTTAAGTGAACTACGAGCCCCATTGTTAATCCTTTAAAGGAAATTATTTGTAAATTTCGACAAGTAGAACAATGAATGGAACAGGTAGACGGTTGAAATCATTGTATATATTCCTTCTATATAGTCTAAGAAACATATATGCAAAGCATCCAAACAGTACCATTCGCCAATTTTTTGTTCTTCAAGTTTAAGTGAACAACGAGCCCCAATGATAATCATGAAAGGGAAATTATTTGTAACTTTCGACATGTAGAACAATGAATGGAACAGGTAGACGGTTGAAATCATTATATATATTGCTTCTACATAGTCTAAGAAACATATCTGCAAAGCATCCAAACAGTACCATTCGCCAATTTTTTGTTCTGCAGGTTTATGTGAACTACGAGCCCCATTGTTAATACTTTAACGGAAATTAATTGTAATTTTCTACAAGTAGAACAATGAATGGAACAGGTAGACGGAGGAAATCCTTCTATATATTGCTTCTATATAGTCTAACAAACATATATGCAGAGCATCCAAACAATACAATTCGCCAATTTATTGTTCTTCAAGTTTAAGTGAACAACGAGCCCCATTGTTAATCCTTTATCGGGAATTATTTGTAACTTTCGACGAGTAGAACAATGAATGGAACAGGTAGACGGTTGAAATATTTGTATATATTGCTTCCGTATAGTCTAAGAATCATATATGCAAATCATCCAAACAGTACCATTCGCCAATTTTTGTTCTTCAAGTTTAAGTGAACAATGAGCCCCATTTTTAATCCTTTAACGGAAATTAATTCTAACTTTCTACAAGTAGAACAATGATTGGAACAAGTAGACGGTTGAAATCTTTGTATATATTGCTTCTATATAGTCTAAGAAACATATGTGCAAAGCATCCAAACAGTACCATTCGCCAATTTTTTGTTCTTCAAGTTTAAGTGAACAACGAGCCCCATTGATAATCATGAAACGGAAATTATTTGTAACTTTCGACATGTAGAACAATGAATGGAACAGGTAAACGGTTGAAATATTTGTATATATTGCTTCCATATAGTCTAAGAAACATATATGCAAAGCATCCAAACAGTACCATTCGCCAATTTTTTGTTGTTCAAGTTCAAGTGAACAATGGGCCCCATTGATAATCATGAAACGGAAATTATTTGTAACTTTCGACATGTAGAACAATGAATGGAACAGGTAAACGGTTGAAATCTTTGTATATATTGCTTCCATATAGTCTAAGAAACATATATGCAAAGCATCCAAACAGTACCATTCGCCAATTTTTTGTTCTTCAAGTTTAAGTGAACAATGAGCCCCAATGGTTAATCCTTAATCGGAAATTATTTGTGATTTTCGACAATTACAAAAATGAATGGAACAGGTAGACGGTTGAAATCTTTGTATATATTGCTTCTATATAGTCTAAGAAACATATATGCAAAGCATCCAAAAAGTACCATTCGTCAATTTTTTGTTCTTCAAGTGTACGTGAACAACGAGCCCCATTGATAATCATGAAACGGAAATTATTTGTAATTGTCGACATGTAGAACAATGAATGGAACAGGTAGACGGTTGAAATCATTATATATATTGCTTCTACATAGTCTAAGAAACATATATGCAAAGCATCCAAACAGTACCATTCGCCAATTTTTTGTTCTTCAAGTTTATGTGAACTGCGAGCCCCATTGTTAATACTTTAACGGAATTAATTGTACTTTTCTACAAGTAAAACAATGAATGGAAAAGGTAGACGGTTGAAATCTTTGTATATATATTGATTCTATATAGTCTAAGAAACATATATGCAAAGCATCCAAACAGTACAATTCGCCAATTTTTTGCTCTTCAAGTTTAAGTGAACTACGAGCCCCATTGTTAATCCTTTAAAGGAAATTATTTGTAAATTTCGACAAGTAGAACAATGATTGGAACACGTAGACGGTTGAAATCTTTGTACATATTGCTTCCATATAGCCTAAGAAACATGAACGCAAAGCATCCAAACAGTACCATTCGCCAATTTTTTGTTCTTCAAGTTTAAGTGAACAATGAGCCCCAATGGTTAATCCTTTAACGGAAATTATTTGTAAATTTCGACAAGTAGAACAATGAATGGAACAGGTAGACGGTTGAAATCTTTGTATATATTGCTTCTATATAGTCTAAGAAACTTATATGCAAAGCATCCAAACAGTACCATTCGCCAATTTTTTGTTCATCAAGTTTAAGTGAACAACAAGCCCCATTGATAATCATGAAACGGAAATTATTTGTAACTTTCGACAAGTAGAACAATGAATGGAACAGGTAGACGGTTGAAATCTTTGTATATATTGCTTCTATATAGTCTAAGAAACTTATATGCAAAGCATCCAAACAGTACAATTCGCCAATTTGTTGCTCTTCAAGTTTAAGTGAACTACGAGCCCCATTGTTAATCCTTTAAAGGAAATTATTTGTAAATTTCGACAAGTAGAACAATGAATGGAACAGGTAGACGGTTGAAATCATTGTATATATTGCTTCCATATAGTCTAAGAAACATGTACGCAAAGCATCCAAACAGTACCATTCGCCAATTTTTTGTTCTTCAAGTTTAAGTGAACAACGAGCCCCATTGTTAATCCTTTATCGGGAATTATTTGTAACTTTCGACAAATGGAACAATGAATGGAACAGGTAGACGGTTGAAATCATTGTATATATTGCTTCTATAGAGTCTAAGACACATATATGCAAAGCATCCAAACAGTACAATTCGCCAATTTATTGTTCTTCAAGTTTAAGTGAACAACGAGCCCCATTGTTAATCCTTTAAAGGAAATTATTTGTAAATTTCGACAAGTAGAACAATGATTGGAACACGTAGACGGTTGAAATCTTCGTATATGTTGCTTCTATATAGTCTAAGAAACATATATGCAAAGCATCCAAACAGTACCATTCGCCAATTTTTTGTTCTTCAAGTTTAAGTGAACAACGAGCCCCATTGTTAATCCTTTATCGGGAATTATTTGTAACTTTCGACAAATGGAACAATGAATGGAACAGGTAGACGGTTGAAATCATTGTATATATTGCTTCTATAGAGTCTAAGACACATATATGCAAAGCATCCAAACAGTACAATTCGCCAATTTATTGTTCTTCAAGTTTAAGTGAACAACGAGCCCCATTGTTAATCCTTTAAAGGAAATTATTTGTAAATTTCGACAAGTAGAACAATGATTGGAACACGTAGACGGTTGAAATCTTCGTATATGTTGCTTCTATATAGTCTAAGAAACATATATGCAAAGCATCCAAACAGTACAATTCGCCAATTTTTTGTTCTTCAAGTTTAAGTGAACAATGAGCCCCAATGGTTAATCCGTTATCGGAAATTATTTGTAACTTTTGACAAGTAGAACAATGAATGGAAAAGGTAGACGGTTGAAATCTTTGTATATATTGCTTCTATATAGTCTAAGAAACATATATGCAAAGCATCCAAACAGTACCATTCGCCAATTTTTTGTTCTTCAAGTTTAAGTAAACTACGATCCCCATTGTTAATCCCTTAACGGAAATTATTTGTAACTTTCGACAAGTAGAACAATGAATGGAACAGTTAGACGGTTGAAATATTTGTATATATTGCTTCTATATAGTCTACGAAACATATATGCAAAGCATCCAAACAGTACAATTCGCCAATTTTTTGTTCTTCAAGTTTAAGTGAACAATGAGCCTAAATGGTTAATCCGTTATCGGAAATTATTTATAACTTTCGACACGTAGAACAATGAATGGAAAAGGTAGACGGTTGAAATCTTTCTATATATTGCTTCTATATAGTCTAAGAAACATATATGCAAAGCATCCAAACAGTACCATTCGCCAATTTTTTGTTCTTCAAGTTTAAGTGAACACTGAGCACCAATGGTTAATCCTTTATCGGAAATTATTTGTAATTTTCGACAAGTAGAACAATGAATGGAACAGTTAGACGGTTGAAATATTTGTATATATTGCTTCTATATAGTCTACGAAACATATATGCAAAGCATCCAAACAGTACAATTCGCCAATTTTTTGTACTTCAAGTTTAAGTGAACTACGAGCCCCATTGTTAATCCTTTAAAGGAAATTATTTGTAACTTTCGACAAGTAGAACAATGAATGGAACAGGTAGACGGTTGAAATCTTTGTATATATTGCTTCTATATAGTCTGAAAAACATATATGCAAAGCATCCAAACAGTACAATTCGCCAATTTTTTGATCTACAAGTTTAAGTGAACTACGAGCCCCATTGTTAATCCTTTAACGGAAATTATTTGTAACTTTCGACAAGTAAAACAATGAATGGAACAGGTAGACGGTTGAAATCTTTGTATATATATTGCTTCTATATAGTCTAAGAAACATATATGCAAAGCATCCAAACAGTACAATTCGCCAATTTATTGTTCTTCAAGTTTAAGTGAACTACGATCCCCATTGTTAATCCTTTAACGGAAATTATTTCTAACTTTCGACAAGTAAAACAATGAATGGAACAGGTAGACGGTTGAAATCATTGTATATATTGCTTCAGTATAGCCTAAGAAACATATATGCAAAGAATCCAAACAGTACCAGTCGCCAATTCATTGTTCTTCAAGTTTAAGTGAACTACGAGCCCCATTGTTAATCCTTTAAAGGAAATTATTTGTAAATTTCGACAAGTAGAACAATGAATGGAACAGGTAGACGGATGAAATCTTTGTATATATTGCATCTATATAGTCTAAGAAACATATATGCAAAGCATCCAAAGAGTACCATTCGCCAATTTTTTGTTCTTCAGGTTTAAGTGAACAACGAGCCCCATTGTTAATCCTTTAAAGGAAATTATTTGTAACTTTCGACAAGTAGAACAATGAATGGAACAGGTAGACGGTTGAAATCTTTGTATATATTGCTTCTATATAGTCTAAGAAACATATATGCAAATCATCCAAACAGTACAATTCGCCAATTATTTGATCTTCAAGTTTAAGTGAACTACGATCCCCATTGTTAATACTTTAACGGAAATTATTTGTAACTTGCGACAAGTAGAACAGTGAATGGAACAGGTAGACGGTTGAAATCTTTGTATATATTGCTTCTTTATAGTATAAGAAACATATATGCAAAGCATCCAAACAGTACAATTCGCTAATTTATTGTTCTTCAAGTTTAAGTGAACAACGAGCCCCATTGTTAATCCTTTAAAGGAAATTATTTGTAACTTTCGACAAGTAGAACAATGAATGGAACAGGTAGACGGTTGAAATCTTTGTATATATTGCTTCTATATAGTCTAAGAAACATATATGCAAATCATCCAAACAGTACAATTCGCCAATTATTTGATCTTCAAGTTTAAGTGAACTACGAGCCCCATTGTTAATACTTTAACGGAAATTATTTGTAACTTGCGACAAGTAGAATAGTGAATGGAACAGGTAGACGGTTGAAATCTTTGTATATATTGCTTCTTTATAGTATAAGAAACATATATGCAAAGCATCCAAACAGTAGAATTCGCCAATTTTTTGTTCTTCAAGTTTAAGTGAACAATGAGCCCCAATGGTTAATCCGTTATCGGAAATTATTTGTAACTTTCGACAAGTAGAACAATGAATGGAACAGGTAGATGGTTGAAATCTTTGTATATATTGCTTCTAAATAGTCTAAGAAACATATATGCAAAGCATCCAAACAGTACAATTCGCCAATTTTTTGTTCTTCAAGTTTAAGTAAACTACGATCCCCATTGTTAATCCCTTGACGGAAATTATTTGTAACTTTCGACAAGTAGAACAATGAATGGAAAAGGTAGACGGTTGAAATCATTGTATATGTTGCTTCTATATAGTCTAAGAAACATATATGCAAAGCATCCAAACAGTACAATTCGACAATTTTTTGTTCTTCAAGATTAGTGAACAATGAGCCCCAATGGTTAATCCTTTATCGGAAATTGTTTGTAATTTTCGACAAGTAGAACAATGAATGGAACAGGTAGACGGTTGAAATCTTTGTATATATTGCTTCTATATAGTCTAAGAAACATATATGCAAATCATCCAAACAGTACAATTCGCCAATTATTTGATCTTCAAGTTTAAGTGAACTACGAGCCCCATTGTTAATACTTTAACGGAAATTATTTGTAACTTGCGACAAGTAGAATAGTGAATGGAACAGGTAGACGGTTGAAATCTTTGTATATATTGCTTCTTTATAGTATAAGAAACATATATGCAAAGCATCCAAACAGTAGAATTCGCCAATTTTTTGTTCTTCAAGTTTAAGTGAACAATGAGCCCCAATGGTTAATCCGTTATCGGAAATTATTTGTAACTTTCGACAAGTAGAACAATGAATGGAACAGGTAGATGGTTGAAATCTTTGTATATATTGCTTCTAAATAGTCTAAGAAACATATATGCAAAGCATCCAAACAGTACAATTCGCCAATTTTTTGTTCTTCAAGTTTAAGTAAACTACGATCCCCATTGTTAATCCCTTGACGGAAATTATTTGTAACTTTCGACAAGTAGAACAATGAATGGAAAAGGTAGACGGTTGAAATCATTGTATATGTTGCTTCTATATAGTCTAAGAAACATATATGCAAAGCATCCAAACAGTACAATTCGACAATTTTTTGTTCTTCAAGATTAGTGAACAATGAGCCCCAATGGTTAATCCTTTATCGGAAATTGTTTGTAATTTTCGACAAGTAGAACAATGAATGGATCAGGTAGACGGTTGAAATCAATGTATATATTGCTTCTATATAACCTACGAAACATATATGCAAAGCATCCAAACAGTACCATTCGCCAATTTTTTGTTCTTCAAGTTTAAGTGAACAACGAGCCCCATTGTTAATCCTTTAAAGGAAATTATTTGTAAATTTCGACAAGTAGAACAATGAATGGATCAGGTAGACGGTTGAAATCAATGTATATATTGCTTCTATATAACCTACGAAACATATATGCAAAGCATCCAAACAGTACAATTCGCCAATTTTTTGTTCTTCAAGTTTAAGTGAACAATGAGCCCCAATGGTTAATCCGTTATCGGAAATTATTTGTAACTTTTGACAAGTAGAACAATGAATGGAAAAGGTAGACGGTTGAAATCTTTGTATATATTGCTTCTATATAGTCTAAGAAACATATATGCAAAGCATCCAAACAGTACCATTCGCCAATTTTTTGTTCTTCAAGTTTAAGTAAACTACGATCCCCATTGTTAATCCCTTAACGGAAATTATTTGTAACTTTCGACAAGTAGAACAATGAATGGAACTGGTAGACGGTTGAAATCTTTTTATATATTGCTTCTATATAGTCTAAGAAACATATATGCAAAGCATCCAAACAGTACAATTCGCCAATTTTTTGTTCTTCAAGTTTAAGTAAACTACGATCCCCATTGTTAATCCCTTAACGGAAATTATTTGTAACTTTCGACAAGTAGAACAATGAATGGAACAGTTAGACGGTTGAAATATTTGTATATATTGCTTCTATATAGTCTACGAAACATATATGCAAAGCATCCAAACAGTACAATTCGCCAATTTTTTGTTCTTCAAGTTTAAGTGAACAATGAGCCTAAATGGTTAATCCGTTATCGGAAATTATTTATAACTTTCGACACGTAGAACAATGAATGGAAAAGGTAGACGGTTGAAATCTTTCTATATATTGCTTCTATATAGTCTAAGAAACATATATGCAAAGCATCCAAACAGTACCATTCGCCAATTTTTTGTTCTTCAAGTTTAAGTGAACACTGAGCACCAATGGTTAATCCTTTATCGGAAATTATTTGTAATTTTCGACAAGTAGAACAATGAATGGAACAGTTAGACGGTTGAAATATTTGTATATATTGCTTCTATATAGTCTACGAAACATATATGCAAAGCATCCAAACAGTACAATTCGCCAATTTTTTGTACTTCAAGTTTAAGTGAACTACGAGCCCCATTGTTAATCCTTTAACGGAAATTAATTGTAACTTTCGACAAGTAGAACAATGAATGGAAAAGGTAGACGGTTGAAATCTTTGTATATATTGCTTCTATATAGTCTAAGAAACATATATGCAAAGCATCCAAACAGTACCATTCGCCAATTTTTTGTTCTTCAAGTTTAAGTAAACTACGATCCCCATTGTTAATCCTTTAAAGGAAATTATTTGTAAATTTCGACAAGTAGAACAATGAATGGAACAGGTAGACGGATGAAATCTTTGTATATATTGCATCTATATAGTCTAAGAAACATATATGCAAAGCATCCAAAGAGTACCATTCGCCAATTTTTTGTTCTTCAAGTTTAAGTGAACACTGAGCACCAATGGTTAATCCTTTATCGGAAATTATTTGTAATTTTCGACAAGTAGAACAATGAATGGAACAGTTAGACGGTTGAAATATTTGTATATATTGCTTCTATATAGTCTACGAAACATATATGCAAAGCATCCAAACAGTACAATTCGCCAATTTTTTGTACTTCAAGTTTAAGTGAACTACGAGCCCCATTGTTAATCCTTTAAAGGAAATTATTTGTAACTTTCGACAAGTAGAACAATGAATGGAACAGGTAGACGGTTGAAATCTTTGTATATATTGCTTCTATATAGTCTGAAAAACATATATGCAAAGCATCCAAACAGTACAATTCGCCAATTTTTTGATCTACAAGTTTAAGTGAACTACGAGCCCCATTGTTAATCCTTTAACGGAAATTATTTGTAACTTTCGACAAGTAAAACAATGAATGGAACAGGTAGACGGTTGAAATCTTTGTATATATATTGCTTCTATATAGTCTAAGAAACATATATGCAAAGCATCCAAACAGTACAATTCGCCAATTTATTGTTCTTCAAGTTTAAGTGAACTACGATCCCCATTGTTAATCCTTTAACGGAAATTATTTCTAACTTTCGACAAGTAAAACAATGAATGGAACAGGTAGACGGTTGAAATCATTGTATATATTGCTTCAGTATAGCCTAAGAAACATATATGCAAAGAATCCAAACAGTACCAGTCGCCAATTCATTGTTCTTCAAGTTTAAGTGAACTACGAGCCCCATTGTTAATCCTTTAAAGGAAATTATTTGTAAATTTCGACAAGTAGAACAATGAATGGAACAGGTAGACGGATGAAATCTTTGTATATATTGCATCTATATAGTCTAAGAAACATATATGCAAAGCATCCAAAGAGTACCATTCGCCAATTTTTTGTTCTTCAAGTTTAAGTAAACTACGATCCCCATTGTTAATCCCTTAACGGAAATTATTTGTAACTTTCGACAAGTAGAACAATGAATGGAACTGGTAGACGGTTGAAATCTTTTTATATATTGCTTCTATATAGTCTAAGAAACATATATGCAAAGCATCCAAACAGAACAATTCGCCAATTTTTTGTTCTTCAAGTTTAAGTAAACTACGATCCCCATTGTTAATCCCTTAACGGAAATTATTTGTAACTTTCGACAAGTAGAACAATGAATGGAACAGTTAGACGGTTGAAATATTTGTATATATTGCTTCTATATAGTCTACGAAACATATATGCAAAGCATCCAAACAGTACAATTCGCCAATTTTTTGTTCTTCAAGTTTAAGTGAACAATGAGCCTAAATGGTTAATCCGTTATCGGAAATTATTTATAACTTTCGACACGTAGAACAATGAATGGAAAAGGTAGACGGTTGAAATCTTTCTATATATTGCTTCTATATAGTCTAAGAAACATATATGCAAAGCATCCAAACAGTACCATTCGCCAATTTTTTGTTCTTCAAGTTTAAGTGAACACTGAGCACCAATGGTTAATCCTTTATCGGAAATTATTTGTAATTTTCGACAAGTAGAACAATGAATGGAACAGTTAGACGGTTGAAATATTTGTATATATTGCTTCTATATAGTCTACGAAACATATATGCAAAGCATCCAAACAGTACAATTCGCCAATTTTTTGTACTTCAAGTTTAAGTGAACTACGAGCCCCATTGTTAATCCTTTAACGGAAATTAATTGTAACTTTCGACAAGTAGAACAATGAATGGAAAAGGTAGACGGTTGAAATCTTTGTATATATTGCTTCTATATAGTCTAAGAAACATATATGCAAAGCATCCAAACAGTACCATTCGCCAATTTTTTGTTCTTCAAGTTTAAGTAAACTACGATCCCCATTGTTAATCCTTTAAAGGAAATTATTTGTAAATTTCGACAAGTAGAACAGTGAATGGAACAGGTAGACGGTTGAAATCTTTGTATATATTGCTTCTTTATAGTATAAGAAACATATATGCAAAGCATCCAAACAGTACAATTCGCTAATTTATTGTTCTTCAAGTTTAAGTGAACAACGAGCCCCATTGTTAATCCTTTAATGGAAATTATTTGTAACTTTCGACAAGTAGAACAATGAATGGAACAGGTAGACGGTTGAAATCTTTGTATATATTGCTTCTATATAGTCTAAGAAACATATATGCAAATCATCCAAACAGTACAATTCGCCAATTATTTGATCTTCAAGTTTAAGTGAACTACGAGCCCCATTGTTAATACTTTAACGGAAATTATTTGTAACTTGCGACAAGTAGAATAGTGAATGGAACAGGTAGACGGTTGAAATCTTTGTATATATTGCTTCTTTATAGTATAAGAAACATATATGCAAAGCATCCAAACAGTAGAATTCGCCAATTTTTTGTTCTTCAAGTTTAAGTGAACAATGAGCCCCAATGGTTAATCCGTTATCGGAAATTATTTGTAACTTTCGACAAGTAGAACAATGAATGGAACAGGTAGATGGTTGAAATCTTTGTATATATTGCTTCTAAATAGTCTAAGAAACATATATGCAAAGCATCCAAACAGTACAATTCGCCAATTTTTTGTTCTTCAAGTTTAAGTAAACTACGATCCCCATTGTTAATCCCTTGACGGAAATTATTTGTAACTTTCGACAAGTAGAACAATGAATGGAAAAGGTAGACGGTTGAAATCATTGTATATGTTGCTTCTATATAGTCTAAGAAACATATATGCAAAGCATCCAAACAGTACAATTCGACAATTTTTTGTTCTTCAAGATTAGTGAACAATGAGCCCCAATGGTTAATCCTTTATCGGAAATTGTTTGTAATTTTCGACAAGTAGAACAATGAATGGAACAGGTAGACGGTTGAAATCTTTGTATATATTGCTTCTATATAATCTAAGAAACATATATGCAAAGCATCCAAACAGTACCATTCGCCAATTTTTTGTTCTTCAAGTTTAAGTGAACAACGAGCCCCATTGTTAATCCTTTAAAGGAAATTATTTGTAAATTTCGACAAGTAGAACAATGAATGGATCAGGTAGACGGTTGAAATCAATGTATATATTGCTTCTATATAACCTACGAAACATATATGCAAAGCATCCAAACAGTACAATTCGCAAATTTTTTGTTCTTCAAGTTTAAGTGAACAATGAGCCCCAATGGTTAATCCGTTATCGGAAATTATTTGTAACTTTTGACAAGTAGAACAATGAATGGAAAAGGTAGACGGTTGAAATCTTTGTATATATTGCTTCTATATAGTCTAAGAAACATATATGCAAAGCATCCAAACAGTACCATTCGCCAATTTTTTGTTCTTCAAGTTTAAGTAAACTACGATCCCCATTGTTAATCCCTTAACGGAAATTATTTGTAACTTTCGACAAGTAGAACAATGAATGGAACTGGTAGACGGTTGAAATCTTTTTATATATTGCTTCTATATAGTCTAAGAAACATATATGCAAAGCATCCAAACAGTACAATTCGCCAATTTTTTGTTCTTCAAGTTTAAGTAAACTACGATCCCCATTGTTAATCCCTTAACGGAAATTATTTGTAACTTTCGACAAGTAGAACAATGAATGGAACAGTTAGACGGTTGAAATATTTGTATATATTGCTTCTATATAGTCTACGAAACATATATGCAAAGCATCCAAACAGTACAATTCGCCAATTTTTTGTTCTTCAAGTTTAAGTGAACAATGAGCCTAAATGGTTAATCCGTTATCGGAAATTATTTATAACTTTCGACACGTAGAACAATGAATGGAAAAGGTAGACGGTTGAAATCTTTCTATATATTGCTTCTATATAGTCTAAGAAACATATATGCAAAGCGTCCAAACAGTACCATTCGCCAATTTTTTGTTCTTCAAGTTTAAGTGAACACTGAGCACCAATGGTTAATCCTTTATCGGAAATTATTTGTAATTTTCGACAAGTAGAACAATGAATGGAACAGTTAGACGGTTGAAATATTTGTATATATTGCTTCTATATAGTCTACGAAACATATATGCAAAGCATCCAAACAGTACAATTCGCCAATTTTTTGTACTTCAAGTTTAAGTGAACTACGAGCCCCATTGTTAATCCTTTAACAGAAATTAATTGTAACTTTCGACAAGTAGAACAATGAATGGAACAGGTAGACGGTTGAAATCTTTGTAGATATTGCTTCTATATAGTCTAAGAAACATATATGCAAAGCATCCAAACAGCACAATTCGCCAATTTATTGTTCTTCAAGTTTAAGTGAACAACGAGCCCCATTGTTAATCCTTTAAAGGAAATTATTTGTAACTTTCGACAAGTAGAACAATGAATGGAACAGGTAGACGGTTGAAATCTTTGTATATATTGCTTCTATATAGTCTAAGAAACATATATGCAAAGCATCCAAACAGTACAATTCGCCAATTTTTTGTACTTCAAGTTTAAGTGAACTACGAGCCCCATTGTTAATCTTTTAAAGGAAATTATTTGTAACTTTCGACAAGTAGAACAATGAATGGAACAGGTAGACGGTTGAAATCTTTGTATATATTGCTTCTATATAGTCTAAGAAACATATATGCAAAGCATCCAAACAGTACTGTAGGAATCGGTTACGGCAATGTTGTCGACTGCGCTTTGCCGCTGAGTCGGATGGATGAATGGTATGCGTGCGTGTGTGTGTTTTGCGAATGAGTGAAAACGACGTAGGGCTAAAAGACGCGATGTTAAAGGAGAATGCGTTCACGTTAAAGGAGAATGCGTTCAGACGCGACGAAAGGAAGACGAGTTTTTAAGACGAGAGAATTAAGACGTACATTTTAAGACGATAATTTTAAGACGTAGTTACAGTTATTTCTAAATCTACTTTTTTCTTTAATTTTGTGTTATTCTTATTAAATATAGTTTTAGTTTAGTGTATATAATTTCTTTTATTCTTCCTCCACAAATACGTACCGGAATCCTATAAAATTTGGGGGCTGTCGTCCGCGATTTAGTGAGCCATTGTATTTATATTTCGGTTAATAAACGAGTTGTGTCGGTGGTGTAAAGGGAATTGAACTGTTTGAAAAACGACGAGTACGAACGTAAGACTGAACAATAGTGAAGACGTGGTGTGCAAAGGATAGTTATTGAGATAAAGACGATCAAGATGGAAAATTTAGGACAAATCGAAGACGTGAAAAGCAAAATTAAAACTGCACCTGCCACAGCAATAAAAGCTCTCCATAAATTTATATTTCAAGCAGAAGGTGACAGAGCTAACCGTAAACGATTACGTGCGTTTACCGGATTTCCATTCAGTGACGGTTCGGCGGATCATGTTGCGAAATTATCGTTCGCAAACGGACTAACATTTGGGGACTTGGTATCCTGTTGCAACATTCTTGGCGTGGATTACCATGGAACCAGAGAAGAATTAATTACCGTAATCTGTAAAGCATTGATGGATATAAACACGCTAGTTTCAACTGAAGAAAATGAGAACGAAGATGCGACCGAAGACGAAGAAGATTACGAAGGCGAAAAAGATTACGAAGGTGGAAAAGACAACGAAGGCGAAAAGAGTGACGAAGATCGAGCGGAATCCGTTGTATCCAGAAGCGAAACCAATGCAAAGGAAAAGAAGCATTTAAATTTTGCTGTGAATTATGGCGACGTGGAAGAATCTATTCGATCCTTTGATGGTGGTGATTCATATCCTGTAGAACGTTGGATTGTTGACTTTGAAGATTCTGCATTGTTGTTCGGATGGTCCGAATTAGAAAAGCTTGTTTTCGCGAAAAAATCGTTGAAAGGACTTGCAAAATTATATTTTCAGAGTGAAGGTGTTGTGAAAACGTGGACAAAATTAAAGTCGCTTTTACGTGAGGAATTTTCCACAAAAATTAATAGTGCAGAATTACATGCGATGCTCTCCAGTCGAAGAATGCGAAGAGACGAAAGTGTACAGGAATATTATCTGGTCATGAAGGAGTTGGCTTCGAGGGGTTCAATAGAACACGACGCATTGATAAAATATATAATAGACGGCATACCAGACGAGGTAAACAACAAAGTGATTCTATACGGGGCGAAGAGACTAAGTGAATTTAAAGAACGTCTAAAAGTTTACGAGACAATTCGAAAGAAGAATCAGGAGAGATACGTGCGACGAAGAGAAGATACGGGAAGGACGGAGTACGCGAGAAGAACGGACTACGCAAGGCGAACGGACTACGCAGGAAAGACGAATTACGCAAGAAGGACGGACTACGCGAGAAGAGGAGAACACGCGGATAGAGCGGCGACGATTGAAAAATTTGGGACAAATCAACAGAGACCGGAAATAAGATGTTTTAACTGCGGCGGCAAAGGTCATATATCAAGGGAATGCCATTACAGAGATTCCGGCAGGAAATGTTTCAAATGTAATTCTTTCGGGCATACAGGGTTTAATTGCAATAACGACAACAAAGATGGTAAGTCAGTTCCATCACCTCAGTCTTCTACGATAAATACCGTTTCGACCGCACCGGGGTATGATATGCGGAAAAATATTTTTGTTAACGGCATATGCATACGAGCATTGATAGATACCGGTAGTTGCGTTAGTCTGATACGCGAAGATGTTCAACGAAAGATCGGCTTAAATAAAATCCATACTTGCGAGACAAAATTATTTGGTTTCGGTAAAAATAATAAAACACAACCTTTGGGTTATATACAGACGGTCGTTGAGATAGATTCCGAACAATTTCCAATCACGATTTATATTGTACCACACGATTCAATGGATATGGAAGCTGTAATTGGCACGGATATTATAAACTTAAGCGAATTAAAGATTAATCCAAGCGGTATAACGATGCGTAAAATACCACTAGTTATGTTTTTGGCACAAAATAGTTCGGAGAATGAAAAATTAGAAACAGATGTTCGCGATGACGAAATAAATAATCATTTAGAAGAGGTAATTGGTTCGTATGAGCCTAATAAATGCAAAACAACCGATATAAGCATGCGTATTATTCTGAAGGACGAGAAACCGATTTGTTACCGACCGCGTAGGTTACCGACGCCTGAGAAGCTGATTTTAGAAAAACAAATCGATGAGTGGATCGCAGACGGCGTTATCGAACCTTGTGCATCCGAATACGCAAGTGCTGTAGTCGTAGTGAAGAAAAAAGACGGATCCCCGCGCATTTGTATCGATTATAGACGTTTAAATAGAATTACCGAAAAAGATAAGTACCCGCTTCCAGTTATCGAAGAATTGTTAGATCAACTGCAAGACGCACGAATTTTTAGTACGATTGATTTAAAGAATGGTTTTTTTCATGTGTCGATTGACGACGATAGTAAGAAATATACCGCGTTTGTGACTCATCATGGACAGTATCAATTTCTTAAAATGCCTTTCGGACTTTGTAATGCTCCATCAGTGTTTCAGCGTTTTATAAATCACGTGTTTCGTAATTTAGTTACTAAAGGTATTGCGTTAATATATATAGACGATGTAATTATTCCGGCGAAAGATGAAATAGAAGGATTGGCGCGTTTAAAGTTAGTATTACAAACTGCTAGTGATTATGGTCTACAATTAAATTTAAAGAAGTGTAAATTCATGCAAAGACGTATCGAGTTTTTAGGTCATATAATAGAAAATGGTAGAATTTTCCCGTCAATAGATAAAACGAAGGCAGTAATTAATTTTCCTGAACCTAAAAATATAAAAAATGTGCAAAGTTTTCTTGGATTGTCAGGATATTTTCGTAAATTTATTTCTCATTATTCAGTTATAGCTAAACCCTTGAGTGATTTACTTAGAAAAGATAAACTATTCGAATTTAACGATGTAACAAGGAAGTCATTCAATGAATTAAAAGCAGTTTTGACACGAAATCCCGTTCTAAATATTTATAATCCTAATTTAACAACTGAATTACATACTGACGCATGTAAAGACGGCATCGGGGCCGTATTGCTGCAACGATCTCCTCACGACGAACAATTACATCCAGTTTATTTTATGAGTCGGAAAACTAAACCCGAGGAAAGAAATTATAGTAGTTATGAGCTCGAGGCTCTTGCTGTTGTAAGAGCTCTAGAAAAATTTCGTATTTATCTGTTAGGTATAGAATTTAAAATAGTTACAGATTGTGCTGCATTTAAGAGGACGATGGATAAAAAAGATTTAATTGCGCGAATTGCTAGGTGGGCTCTTGTACTAGAAGATTTTAAATATAAAATTGAGCACCGTGTCGGTACTAGAATGAAACATGTAGATGCATTAAGCAGAAATGCGATAATGATTGTAAATAAAGAGTCAATAGTTTCGAAGATACAAAAATTGCAAGAGGAAGACGCGGAAGTAAAAGCCGTAATGGAGTTATTAAAGAATGGGCCGTATAAAGAATATTTTTGCGCGATGATGTACTTTATACATTTTTGGATGGCCGAGAGTTGTTAGTAGTACCGCGAGCTTTGCAAAATGAAATCATACAGATGGCACATCAAAAGGGACATTTCGCAATTGCAAGGACGGAAAACATTATAAAACAAGACTATTTTATACCAGAGCTTCGAAAAAAAATAGAAAGATGTATTAGCAATTGTGTACCGTGCATTGTTTCTAATAAGAAGTCAGGCAAGCAGGAAGGGTTCTTACATCCGCTTACTAAAGTTGATATCCCGTTGCATACGTACCATGTGGACCATTTAGGACCATTAGATTCTACAGCGAAAAATTATAATTATATTTTTGCGATAATTGATAGTTTTACTAAATTTGTTTGGTTATATCCTACAAAAACGACGACGACGAGAGAAGTGTTGGATAAATTAGAAATGCACAAAAACGTTTTTGGAAACCCTATACAAATTGTGTCGGATAGAGGAACAGCGTTCACTTCTCACGAATTTGTTAATTATTGTAAAGAGGAAAATGTAAAACATTTATTGATCACGACTGGCCTTCCGAGAGCAAATGGACAAGTCGAGAGACTAAATAGAACAATCATTTCGGCGCTTTCGAAATTATGTTTATCAGATCCAACCAAGTGGTACAGACATGTTAATAAGTTACAAAGAATATTAAATTCTACATTTCACCGTACTATAGGAATGACGCCATTTGAATTGTTATTCGGGGTAAAGATGCGGAATAAAGAGGATATTGTGTTAAAAGAGATCGTGGAAAAATAATTTTTATCTCAATTCGAGGAAAACCGTAACGAACTGCGAGAAAGAGCAAAAACGCAATTGTTTAAGACACAAGAAGAAAATCGCAAGTTGTATGACCGTAAGCGAAAAGAAGCGTATGAATATAAGATAAACGATCTTGTAGCTATACGACGTACGCAGCTAGGATCGGGACGTAAGTTAAGAGCTAAATATTTAGGGCCTTATCGCATTGTGAAGGTGAAGTCCAATGATACGTATGACGTAGAGCGAGTAGGTTCAAACGAAGGACCGAAAACAACATCGACGTGTGCTGAGTATATGAAACGATGGATCGTCCTTGATTCATCCGAGGCGGATGAAATCCAGGATGGCCGTTTGTAGGAATCGGTTACGGCAATGTTGTCGACTGCGCTTTGCCGCTGAGTCGGATGGATGAATGGTATGCGTGCGTGTGTGTGTTTTGCGAATGAGTGAAAACGACGTAGGGCTAAAAGACGCGATGTTAAAGGAGAATGCGTTCACGTTAAAGGAGAATGCGTTCAGACGCGACGAAAGGAAGACGAGTTTTTAAGACGAGAGAATTAAGACGTACATTTTAAGACGATAATTTTAAGACGTAGTTACAGTTATTTCTAAATCTACTTTTTTCTTTAATTTTGTGTTATTCTTATTAAATATAGTTTTAGTTTAGTGTATATAATTTCTTTTATTCTTCCTCCACAATTACGTACCGGAATCCTATAGTACCATTCGCCAATTTTTTGTACTTCAAGTTTAAGTGAACTACGAGCCCCATTGTTAATCCTTTAACGGAAATTAATTGTAACTTTCGACAAGTAGAACAATGAATGGAACAGGTAGACGGTTGAAATCTTTGTAGATATTGCTTCTATATAGTCTAAGAAACATATATGCAAAGCATCCAAACAGCACAATTCGCCAATTTATTGTTCTTCAAGTTTAAGTGAACAACGAGCCCCATTGTTAATCCTTTAAAGGAAATTATTTGTAACTTTCGACAAGTAGAACAATGAATGGAACAGGTAGACGGTTGAAATCATTGTATATATTGCTTCTATATAGTCTAAGAAACATATATGCAAAGCATCCAAACAGTACCATTCGCCAATTTTTTGTTCTTCATGTTTAAGTGAACTACGAGCCCCATTGTTAATCCTTTAACGGAAATTAATTGTAACTTTCGACAAGTAGAACAATGAATGGAACAGGTAGACGGTTGAAATCTTTGTAGATATTGCTTCTATATAGTCTAAGAAACATATATGCAAAGCATCCAAACAGCACAATTCGCCAATTTATTGTTCTTCAAGTTTAAGTGAACAACGAGCCCCATTGTTAATCCTTTAAAGGAAATTATTTGTAACTTTCGACAAGTAGAACAATGAATGGAACAGGTAGACGGTTGAAATCTTTGTATATATTGCTTCTATATAGTCTAAGAAACATATATGCAAAGCATCCAAACAGTACAATTCGCCAATTTTTTGTTCTTCAAGTTGAGTGAACAATGAGCCCCAATGGTTAATCCTTTATCGGAAATTATTTGTAATTTTCGACAAGTAGAACAATGAATGGAACAGTTAGACGGTTGAAATATTTGTATATATTGCTTCTATATAGTCTACGAAACATATATGCAAAGCATCCAAACAGTACAATTAGCCAATTTTTTGTTCTTCAAGTTTAAGTGAACAACGAGCCCCATTGATAATCATGAAACGGAAATTATTTCTAACTTTCTAATAGTAGAACAATGAATGGAACTGGTAGCCGGTTGAAATCAATGTATATATTGCTTCTATATAGTCTAAGAAACATATATGCAAAGCATCCAAACAGCACAATTCGCCAATTTATTGTTCTTCAAGTTTAAGTGAACTACGAGCCCCATTGTTAATCCTTTAAAGGAAATTATTTGTAAATTTCGACAAGTAGAACAATGAATGGAACAGGTAGACGGTTGAAATCATTGTATATATTGCTTCCATATAGTCTAAGAAACGTGTACGCAAAGCATCCAAACAGTACCATTCGCCAATTTTTTGTTCTTCAAGTTTAAGTGAACAACGAGCCCCATTGATAATCATGAAACGGAAATTATTTGTAATTGTCGACATGTAGAACAATGAATGGAACAGGTAGACGGTTGAAATCTTTGTATATATTGCTTCTATATAGTCTAAGAAACATATATGCAAAGCATCCAAACAGTACAATTCGCCAATTTTTTGTTCTTCAAGTTTAAGTGAACAATGAGACCCAATTGTTAATCCTTTATCGGAAATTATTGGTAAATTTCGACAAGTAGAACAATGAATGGAACAGTTAGACGGTTGAAATATTTGAATATATTGCTTCTATATAGTCTACGAAACATATATGCAAAGCATCCAAACAGTACAATTCGCCAATTTTTTGTACTTCAAGTTTAAGTGAACTACGAGCCCCATTGTTAATCCTTTAACGGAAATTAATTGTAACTTTCGACAAGTAGAACAATGAATGGAACAGGTAGACGGTTGAAATCTTTGTAGATATTGCTTCTATATAGTCTAAGAAACATATATACAAAGCATCCAAACAGCACAATTCGCCAATTTATTGTTCTTCAAGTTTAAGTGAACAACGAGCCCCATTGTTAATCATTTAAAGGAAATTATTTGTAACTTTCGACAAGTAGAACAATGAATGGAACAGGTAGACGGTTGAAATCTTTGTATATATTGCTTCTATATAGTCTAAGAAACTTATATGCAAAGCATCCAAACAGTACAATTCGCCAATTTTTTGCTCTTCAAGTTTAAGTGAACTACGAGCCCCATTGTTAATCCTTTAAAGGAAATTATTTGTAAATTTCGACAAGTAGAACAATGAATGGAACAGGTAGACGGTTGAAATCATTGTATATATTGCTTCCATATAGTCTAAGAAACATGTACGCAAAGCATCCAAACAGTACCATTCGCCAATTTTTTGTTCTTCAAGTTTAAGTGAACAACGAGCCCCATTGTTAATCCTTTATCGGGAATTATTTGTAACTTTCGACAAATGGAACAATGAATGGAACAGGTAGACGGTTGAAATCATTGTATATATTGCTTCTATAGAGTCTAAGACACATATATGCAAAGCATCCAAACAGTACAATTCGCCAATTTTTTGTTCTTCAAGTTTAAGTGAACAATGAGCCCCAATGGTTAATCCGTTATCGGAAATTATTTGTAACTTTTGACAAGTAGAACAATGAATGGAAAAGGTAGACGGTTGAAATCTTTGTATATATTGCTTCTATATAGTCTAAGAAACATATATGCAAAGCATCCAAACAGTACCATTCGCCAATTTTTTGTTCTTCAAGTTTAAGTAAACTACGATCCCCATTGTTAATCCCTTAACGGAAATTATTTGTAACTTTCGACAAGTAGAACAATGAATGGAACTGGTAGACGGTTGAAATCTTTTTATATATTGCTTCTATATAGTCTAAGAAACATATATGCAAAGCATCCAAACAGTACAATTCGCCAATTTTTTGTTCTTCAAGTTTAAGTAAACTACGATCCCCATTGTTAATCCCTTAACGGAAATTATTTGTAACTTTCGACAAGTAGAACAATGAATGGAACAGTTAGACGGTTGAAATATTTGTATATATTGCTTCTATATAGTCTACGAAACATATATGCAAAGCATCCAAACAGTACAATTCGCCAATTTTTTGTTCTTCAAGTTTAAGTGAACAATGAGCCTAAATGGTTAATCCGTTATCGGAAATTATTTATAACTTTCGACACGTAGAACAATGAATGGAAAAGGTAGACGGTTGAAATCTTTGTATATATTGCTTCTATATAGTCTAAGAAACATATATGCAAAGCATCCAAACAGTACCATTCGCCAATTTTTTGTTCTTCAAGTTTAAGTGAACACTGAGCACCAATGGTTAATCCTTTATCGGAAATTATTTGTAATTTTCGACAAGTAGAACAATGAATGGAACAGTTAGACGGTTGAAATATTTGTATATATTGCTTCTATATAGTCTACGAAACATATATGCAAAGCATCCAAACAGTACAATTCGCCAATTTTTTGTACTTCAAGTTTAAGTGAACTACGAGCCCCATTGTTAATCCTTTAACGGAAATTAATTGTAACTTTCGACAAGTAGAACAATGAATGGAACAGGTAGACGGTTGAAATCTTTGTAGATATTGCTTCTATATAGTCTAAGAAACATATATGCAAAGCATCCAAACAGCACGATTCGCCAATTTATTGTTCTTCAAGTTTAAGTGAACAACGAGCCCCATTGTTAATCCTTTAAAGGAAATTATTTGTAACTTTCGACAAGTAGAACAATGAATGGAACAGGTAGACGGTTGAAATCTTTGTATATATTGCTTCTATATAGTCTAAGAAACATATATGCAAAGCATCCAAACAGTACAATTCGCCAATTTTTTGTACTTGAAGTTTAAGTGAACTACGAGCCCCATTGTTAATCCTTTAAAGGAAATTATTTGTAATTGTCGACATGTAGAACAATGAATGGAACAGGTAGACGGTTGAAATCATTATATATATTGCTTCTACATAGTCTAAGAAACATATATGCAAAGCATCCAAACAGTACCATTCGCCAATTTTTTGTTCTTCAAGTTTATGTGAACTGCGAGCCCCATTGTTAATACTTTAACGGAATTAATTGTAATTTTCTACAAGTAAAACAATGAATGGAACAGGTAGACGGTTGAAATCTTTGTATATATATTGATTCTATATAGTCTAAGAAACATATATGCAAAGCATCCAAACAGTACAATTCGCCAATTTTTTGCTCTTCAAGTTTAAGTGAACTACGAGCCCCATTGTTAATCCTTTAAAGGAAATTATTTGTAAATTTCGACAAGTAGAACAATGATTGGAACACGTAGACGGTTGAAATCTTTGTACATATTGCTTCCATATAGCCTAAGAAACATGTACGCAAAGCATCCAAACAGTACCATTCGCCAATTTTTTGTTCTTCAAGTTTAAGTGAACAATGAGCCCCAATGGTTAATCCTTTAACGGAAATTATTTGTAAATTTCGACAAGTAGAACAATGAATGGAACAGGTAGACGGTTGAAATCTTTGTATATATTGCTTCTATATAGTCTAAGAAACTTATATGCAAAGCATCCAAACAGTACCATTCGCCAATTTTTTGTTCATCAAGTTTAAGTGAACAACAAGCCCCATTGATAATCATGAAACGGAAATTATTTGTAACTTTCGACAAGTAGAACAATGAATGGAACAGGTAGACGGTTGAAATCTTTGTATATATTGCTTCTATATAGTCTAAGAAACTTATATGCAAAGCATCCAAACAGTACAATTCGCCAATTTTTTGTTCTTCAAGTTTAAGTGAACAACGAGCCCCATTGTTAATCCTTTATCGGGAATTATTTGTAACTTTCGACAAATGGAACAATGAATGGAACAGGTAGACGGTTGAAATCATTGTATATATTGCTTCTATAGAGTCTAAGACACATATATGCAAAGCATCCAAACAGTACAATTCGCCAATTTTTTGGTCTTCAAGTTTAAGTGAACTACGAGCCCCATTGTTAATCCTTTAAAGGAAATTATTTGTAACTTTCGACAAGTAGAACAATGAATGGAACAGGTAGACGGTTGAAATCTTTGTATATATTGCTTCTATATAGTCTACGAAACATATATGCAAAGCATCCAAACAGTACAATTCGCCAATTTTTTGTACTTCAAGTTTAAGTGAACTACGAGCCCCATTGTTAATCCTTTAACGGAAATTAATTGTAACTTTCGACAAGTAGAACAATGAATGGAACAGGTAGACGGTTGAAATCTTTGTAGATATTGCTTCTATATAGTCTAAGAAACATATATGCAAAGCATCCAAACAGCACAATTCGCCAATTTATTGTTCTTCAAGTTTAAGTGAACAACGAGCCCCATTGTTAATCCTTTAAAGGAAATTATTTGTAACTTTCGACAAGTAGAACAATGAATGGAACAGGTAGACGGTTGAAATCTTTGTATATATTGCTTCTATATAGTCTAAGAAACATATATGCAAAGCATCCAAACAGTACCATTCGCCAATTTTTTGTTCTTCATGTTTAAGTGAACTACGAGCCCCAATGTTAATCCTTTAAAGGAAATTATTTGTAACTTGCGACAAGTAGAACAGTGAATGGAACAGGTAGACGGTTGAAATCTTTGTATATATTGCTTCTTTATAGTATAAGGAACATATATGCAAAGCATCCAAACAGTACAATTCGCCAATTTATTGTTCTTCAAGTTTAAGTGAACAACGAGCCCCATTGTTAATCCTTTAAAGGAAATTATTTGTAACTTTCGACAAGTAGAACAATGAATGGAACAGGTAGACGGTTGAAATCTTTGTATATATTGCTTGTATATAGTCTGAAAAACATATATGCAAAGCATCCAAACAGTACAATTCGCCAATTTTTTGGTCTACAAGTTTAAGTCAACTACGAGCCCCATTGTTAATCCTTTAACGGAAATTATTTGTAACTTTCGACAAGTAGAACAGTGACTGGAACAGGTAGACGGTTGAAATATTTGTATATATTGCTTCTATATAGTCTAAGAAACATATATGCAAAGCATCCAAACAGTACCAGTCGCCAATTTATTGTTCTTCAAGTTTAAGTGAACAACGAGCCCCATTGTTAATCCTTTAAAGGAAATTATTTGTAACTTTCGACAAGTAGAACAATGAATGGAACAGGTAGACGGTTGAAATCTTTGTATATATTGCTTCTATATAGTCTAAGAAACATATATGCAAATCATCCAAACAGTACAATTCGCCAATTATTTGATCTTCAAGTTTAAGTGAACTACGAGCCCCATTGTTAATACTTTAACGGAAATTATTTGTAACTTGCGACAAGTAGAATAGTGAATGGAACAGGTAGACGGTTGAAATCTTTGTATATATTGCTTCTTTATAGTATAAGAAACATATATGCAAAGCATCCAAACAGTAGAATTCGCCAATTTTTTGTTCTTCGAGTTTAAGTGAACAATGAGCCCCAATGGTTAATCCGTTATCGGAAATTATTTGTAACTTTCGACAAGTAGAACAATGAATGGAACAGGTAGATGGTTGAAATCTTTGTATATATTGCTTCTATATAGTCTAAGAAACATATATGCAAAGCATCCAAACAGTACAATTCGCCAATTTTTTGTTCTTCAAGTTTAAGTGAACAATGAGCCCCAATGGTTAATCCTTTATCGGAAATTATTTGTAAATTTCGACAAGTAGAACAATGAATGGAACTGGTAGACGGTTGAAATCATTGTATATATTGCTTCTATATAGTCTAAGAAACATATATGCAAAGCATCCAAACAGTACAATTCGACAATTTTTTGCTCTTCCAGTTTAAGTGAACTACGAGCCCCATTGTTAATCCTTTAAAGGAAATTATTTGTAAATTTCGGAAAGTAGATCAATGAATGGAATGTGTAGACGGTTGAAATCATTGTATATATTGCATCTAAATAGTCTAAGAAACATACATGCAAAGCATCCAAACAGTACAATTCGCCAATTTTTTGTTCTTCAAGTTTAAGTAAACTACGATCCCCATTGTTAATCCCTTAACGGAAATTATTTGTAACTTTCGACAAGTAGAACAATGAATGGAACAGGTAGACGGTAGAAATCATTGTATATATTGCTTCTATATAGTCTAAGAAACATATATGCAAAGCATCCAAACAGTACAATTCGACAATTTTTTGTTCTTCAAGTTTAGTGAACAA
This sequence comes from Cerceris ruficornis, assembly GCA_963989415.1. NCBI lineage: Eukaryota > Metazoa > Arthropoda > Insecta > Hymenoptera > Crabronidae > Cerceris > Cerceris ruficornis. Next base: position 1,076,970 of record CAXDIW010000460.1, read on the forward strand.
TGAGCCCCAATGGTTAATCCTTTATCGGAAATTATTTGTAATTTTCGACAAGTAGAACAATGAATGGAACAGGTAGACGGTTGAAATCTTTGTATATATTGCTTCTATATAGTCTAAGAAACATATATGCAAAGCATCCAAACAGTACAAATCGCCAATTTTTTGTTCTTCAAGTTTAAGTGAACAAGGAGCCCCAATGGTTAATCCTTTATCGGAAATTATTTGTAAATTTCGACTAGTAGAACAATGAATGGAACAGGTAGACTGTTGAAATCATTGTATATATTGCTTCTAAATAGTCTAAGAAACATATATGCAAAGCATCCAAACAGTACAATTCGCCAATTTTTTGTTCTTCAAGTTTAAGTAAACTACGATCCCCATTGTTAATCCCTTGACGGAAATTATTTGTAACTTTCGACAAGTAGAACAATGAATGGAAAAGGTAGACGGTTGAAATCATTGTAGATATTGCTTCTATATAGTCTAAGAAACATATATGCAAAGCATCCAAACAGTACCATTCGCCAATTTTTTGTTCTTCAAGTATAAGTGAACAATGAGCACCAATGGTTAATACTTTATCGGAAATTATTTGTAATTTTCGACAAGTAGAACAATGAGTGGAACAGTTAGACGGTTGAAATATTTGTATATATTGCTTCTATATAGTCTACGAAACATATATGCAAAGCATCCAAACAGTACAATTCGGCAATTTTTTGTTCTTCAAGTTTAAGTGAACAATGAGCCCCATTGTTAATCCATTATCGGAAATTATTTGTAATCTTCGACAAGTAGAACAGTGAATGGAACAGGTAGACGATAGAAATCTTTGTATATATTGCTTCTATATAGTATAAGAAACATATATGCAAAGCATCCAAACAGTACAATTCGCCAATTTTTTGTTCTTCAAGTTTAAGTGAACAATGAGCCCCAATGGTTAATCCGTTATCGGAAATTATTTGTAACTTTCGACAAGAAGAACAATGAATGGAAAAGGTAGACGGTTGAAATCTTTGTATATATTGCTTCTATATAGTCTAAGAAACATATATGCAAAGCATCCAAACAGTACCATTCGCCAATTTTTTGTTCTTCAAGTTTAAGTGAACAACGAGCCCCATTGTTAATCCTTTAAAGGAAATTATTTGTAACTTTCGACAAATAGAACAATGAATGGAACAGGTAGACGGTTGAAATCTTTGTATATATTGCTTCTATATAGTCTAAGAAACATATATGCAAAGCATCCAAACAGTACAATTCGCCAATTTTTTGTACTTCAAGTTTAAGTGAACTACGAGCCCCATTGTTAATCCTTGAACGGAAATTAATTGTAACTTTCGACAAGTAGATCAATGAATGGAACAGGTAGACGGTTGAAATCTTTGTATATATTGCTTCTATATAGTCTAAGAAACATATATGCAAAGCATCCAAACAGTACAATTCGCCAATTTGTTGTTCTTCAAGTTTTAGTGAACAATGAGCCCCATTGTTAATCCATTATCGGAAATTATTTGTAATTTTCGACAAGTAGAACAATGAATGGAACTGGTAGACGGTTGAAATCTTTTTATATATTGCTTCTATATAGTCTAAGAAACATATATGCAAAGCATCCAAGCAGTACAATTCGGCAATTTTTTGTTCTTCAAGTTTAAGTGAACAATGAGCCCCATTGTTAATCCCTTAACGGAAATTATTTGTAACTTTCGACAAGTAGAACAGTGAATGGAACAGGTAGACGGTTGAAATCTTTGTATATATTGCTTCTATATAGTCTACGAAACATATATGCAAAGCATCCAAACAGTACAATTCGCCAATTTTTTGTACTTCAAGTTTAAGTGAACTACGAGCCCCATTGTTAATCCTTTAAAGGAAATTATTTGTAACTTTCGACAAGTAGAACAATGAATGGACCAGGTAGACGGTTGAAATCTTTGTATATATTGCTTCTATATAGTCTAAGAAACATATATGCAAAGCATCCAAACAGTACCATTCGCCAATTTTTTGTACTTCAAGTTTAAGTGAACTACGAGCCCCATTGTTAATCCTTTAACGGAAATTAATTGTAACTTTCGACAAGTAGAACAATGAATGGAACAGGTAGACGGTTGAAATCATTGTAGATATTGCTTCTATATAGTCTAAGAAACATATATGCAAAGCATCCAAACAGCACAATTCGCCAATTTATTGTTCTTCAAGTTTAAGTGAACAACGAGCCCCATTGTTAATCCTTTAAAGGAAATTATTTGTAACTTTCGACAAGTAGAACAATGAATGGAACAGGTAGACGGTTGAAATCTTTGTATATATTGCTTCTATATAGTCTAAGAAACATATATGCAAAGCATCCAAACAGTACCATTCGCCAATTTTTTGTTCTTCATGTTTAAGTGAACTACGAGCCCCATTGTTAATCCTTTAAAGGAAATTATTTGTAAATTTCGGCAAGTAGAACAATGAATGGAATAGGTAGACGGTTGAAATCATTGTATATTTTGCTTCTAAATAGTCTAAGAAACATATATGCAAAGCATCCAAACAGTTCAATTCGCCAATTTTTTGTTCTTCAAGTTTAAGTAAACTACGATCCCCATTGTTAATCCCTTAACGGAAATTATTTGTAACTTTCGACAAGTAGAACAATGAATGGAACAGGTAGACGGTTGAAATCATTGTATATATTGCTTCTATATAGTCTAAGAAACATATATGCAAAGCATCCAAACAGTACAATTCGCCAATTTTTTGTTCTTCAAGTTGAGTGAACAATGAGCCCCAATGGTTAATCCTTTATCGGAAATTATTTGTAATTTTCGACAAGTAGAACAATGAATGGAACAGTTAGACGGTTGAAATATTTGTATATATTGCTTCTATAAAGTCTACGAAACATATATGCAAAGCATCCATACAGTACAATTAGCCAATTTTTTGTTCTTCAAGTTTAAGTGAACAACGAGCCCCATTGATAATCATGAAACGGAAATTATTTCTAACTTTCTAATAGTAGAACAATGAATGGAACTGGTAGCCGGTTGAAATCAATGTATATATTGCTTCTATATAGTCTAAGAAACATATATGCAAAGCATCCAAACAGCACAATTCGCCAATTTATTGTTCTTCAAGTTTAAGTGAACTACGATCCCCATTGTTAATCCTTTAAAGGAAATTATTTGTAAATTTCGACAAGTAGAACAATGAATGGAACAGGTAGACGGTTGAAATCATTGGATATATTGCTTCCATATAGTCTAAGAAACATGTACGCAAAGCATCCAAACAGTACCATTCGCCAATTTTTTGTTCTTCAAGTTTAAGTGAACAACGAGCCCCATTGATAATCATGAAACGGAAATTATTTGTAATTGTCGACATGTAGAACAATGAATGGAACAGGTAGACGGTTGAAATCATTATATATATTGCTTCTACATAGTCTAAGAAGCATATATGCAAAGCATCCAAACAGTACCATTCGCCAATTTTTTGTTCTTCAAGTTTATGTGAACTGCGAGCCCCATTGTTAATACTTTAACGGAATTAATTGTAATTTTCTACAAGTAAAACAATGAATGGAACAGGTAGACGGTTGAAATCTTTGTATATATATTGATTCTATATAGTCTAAGAAACATATATGCAAAGCATCCAAACAGTACAATTCGCCAATTTTTTGCTCTTCAAGTTTAAGTGAACTACGAGCCCCATTGTTAATCCTTTAAAGGAAATTATTTGTAAATTTCGACAAGTAGAACAATGATTGGAACACGTAGACGGTTGAAATCTTTGTACATATTGCTTCCATATAGCCTAAGAAACATGTACGCAAAGCATCCAAACAGTACCATTCGCCAATTTTTTGTTCTTCAAGTTTAAGTGAACAATGAGCCCCAATGGTTAATCCTTTAACGGAAATTATTTGTAAATTTCGACAAGTAGAACAATGAATGGAACAGGTAGACGGTTGAAATCTTTGTATATATTGCTTCTATATAGTCTAAGAAACTTATATGCAAAGCATCCAAACAGTACCATTCGCCAATTTTTTGTTCATCAAGTTTAAGTGAACAACAAGCCCCATTGATAATCATGAAACGGAAATTATTTGTAACTTTCGACAAGTAGAACAATGAATGGAACAGGTAGACGGTTGAAATCTTTGTATATATTGCTTCTATATAGTCTAAGAAACTTATATGCAAAGCATCCAAACAGTACAATTCGCCAATTTTTTGCTCTTCAAGTTTAAGTGAACAACGAGCCCCATTGTTAATCCTTTATCGGGAATTATTTGTAACTTTCGACAAATGGAACAATGAATGGAACAGGTAGACGGTTGAAATCATTGTATATATTGCTTCTATAGAGTCTAAGACACATATATGCAAAGCATCCAAACAGTACAATTCGCCAATTTTTTGCTCTTCAAGTTTAAGTGAACTACGAGCCCAATTGTTAATCCTTTAAAGGAAATTATTTGTAACTTTCGACAAGTAGAACAATGAATGGAACAGGTAGACGGTTGAAATCTTTGTATATATTGCTTCTATATAGTCTAAGAAACATATATGCAAAGCATCCAAACAGTACCATTCGCCAATTTTTTGTACTTCAAGTTTAAGTGAACTACGAGCCCCATTGTTAATCCTTTAACGGAAATTAATTGTAACTTTCGACAAGTAGAACAATGAATGGAACAGGTAGACGGTTGAAATCTTTGTAGATATTGCTTCTATATAGTCTAAGAAACATATATGCAAAGCATCCAAACAGCACAATTCGCCAATTTTTTGTTCTTCAAGTTTAAGTGAACAATGAGCCCCAATGGTTAATCCTTTATCGGAAATTATTTGTAATTTTCGACAAGTAGAACAATGAATGGAACTGGTAGACGGTTGAAATCTTTTTATATGTTGCTTCTATATAGTCTAAGAAACATATATGCAAAGCATCCAAACAGTACAATTCGCCAATTTTTTGTACTTCAAGTTTAAGTGAACTACGAGCCCCATTGTTAATCCTTTGACGGAAATTATTTGTAACTTTCGACAAGTAGAACAATGAATGGAACAGGTAGAGGGTTGAAATCTTTTTATATGTTGCTTCTATATAGTCTAAGAAACATATATGCAAAGCATCCAAACAGTACAATTCGCCAATTTTTTGTACTTCAAGTTTAAGTGAACTACGAGCCCCATTGTTAATCCTTTGACGGAAATTATTTGTAACTTTCGACAAGTAGAACAATGAATGGAACAGGTAGAGGGTTGAAATCTTTTTATATGTTGCTTCTATATAGTCTAAGAAACATATATGCAAAGCATCCAAACAGTACAATTCGCCAATTTATTGTTCTTCAAGTTTAAGTGAACAGCGAGCCCCAATGGTTAATCCTTTATCGGAAATTATTTGTAACTTTCGACAAGTAGAACAATGAATGGAACAGGTAGACGGTTGAAATCTTTGTATATATTGCGTCTATATAGACTAAGAAACATATATGCAAAGCATCCAAACAGTACAATTCGCCAATTTATTGTTCTTCAAGTTTAAGTGAACAATGAGCCCCAATGGTTAATCCTTTATCGGAAATTATTTGTAACTTTCGACAAGTAGAACAATGAATGGAACAGGTAGACGGTTGAAATCTTTGTAGATATTGCTTCTATATAGTCTAAGAAACATATATGCAAAGCATCCAAACAGCACAATTCGCCAATTTATTGTTCTTCAAGTTTAAGTGAACAACGAGCCCCATTGTTAATCCTTTAAAGGAAATTATTTGTAACTTTCGACAAGTAGAACAATGAATGGAACAGGTAGACGGTTGAAATCTTTGTATATATTGCTTCTATATAGTCTAAGAAACATATATGCAAAGCATCCAAACAGTACCATTCGCCAATTTTTTGTTCTTCATGTTTAAGTGAACTACGAGCCCCATTGTTAATCCTTTAAAGGAAATTATTTGTAAATTTCGGCAAGTAGAACAATGAATGGAATAGGTAGACGGTTGAAATCATTGTATATTTTGCTTCTAAATAGTCTAAGAAACATATATGCAAAGCATCCAAACAGTTCAATTCGCCAATTTTTTGTTCTTCAAGTTTAAGTAAACTACGATCCCCATTGTTAATCCCTTAACGGAAATTATTTGTAACTTTCGACAAGTAGAACAATGAATGGAACAGGTAGACGGTTGAAATCATTGTATATATTGCTTCTATATAGTCTAAGAAACATATATGCAAAGCATCCAAACAGTACAATTCGACAATTTTTTGTTCTTCAAGTTTAGTGAACAATGAGCCCCAATGGTTAATCCTTTATCGGAAATTATTTGTAATTTTCGACAAGTAGAACAATGAATGGAACAGGTAGACGGTTGAAATCATTGTATATATTGCTTCTATATAGTCTAAGAAACATATATGCAAAGCATCCAAACAGTACAATTCGCCAATTTTTTGTTCTTCAAGTTGAGTGAACAATGAGCCCCAATGGTTAATCCTTTATCGGAAATTATTTGTAATTTTCGACAAGTAGAACAATGAATGGAACAGTTAGACGGTTGAAATATTTGTATATATTGCTTCTATATAGTCTACGAAACATATATGCAAAGCATCCAAACAGTACAATTAGCCAATTTTTTGTTCTTCAAGTTTATGTGAACTGCGAGCCCCATTGTTAATACTTTAACGGAATTAATTGTAATTTTCTACAAGTAAAACAATGAATGGAACAGGTAGACGCTTGAAATCTTTGTATATATATTGATTCTATATAGTCTAAGAAACATATATGCAAAGCATCCAAACAGTACAATTCGCCAATTTTTTGCTCTTCAAGTTTAAGTGAACTACGAGCCCCATTGTTAATCCTTTAAAGGAAATTATTTGTAAATTTCGACAAGTAGAACAATGATTGGAACACGTAGACGGTTGAAATCTTTGTACATATTGCTTCCATATAGCCTAAGAAACATGTACGCAAAGCATCCAAACAGTACCATTCGCCAATTTTTTGTTCTTCATGTTTAAGTGAACTACGAGCCCCATTGTTAATCCTTTAAAGGAAATTATTTGTAAATTTCGGCAAGTAGAACAATGAATGGAATAGGTAGACGGTTGAAATCATTGTAGATATTGCTTCTATATAGTCTAAGAAACATATATGCAAAGCATCCAAACAGCACAATTCGCCAATTTATTGTTCTTCAAGTTTAAGTGAACAACGAGCCCCATTGTTAATCCTTTAAAGGAAATTATTTGTAACTTTCGACAAGTAGAACAATGAATGGAACAGGTAGACGGTTGAAATCTTTGTATATATTGCTTCTATATAGTCTAAGAAACATATATGCAAAGCATCCAAACAGTACCATTCGCCAATTTTTTGTTCTTCATGTTTAAGTGAACTACGAGCCCCATTGTTAATCCTTTAAAGGAAATTATTTGTAAATTTCGGCAAGTAGAACAATGAATGGAATAGGTAGACGGTTGAAATCATTGTATATTTTGCTTCTAAATAGTCTAAGAAACATATATGCAAAGCATCCAAACAGTTCAATTCGCCAATTTTTTGTTCTTCAAGTTTAAGTAAACTACGATCCCCATTGTTAATCCCTTAACGGAAATTATTTGTAACTTTCGACAAGTAGAACAATGAATGGAACAGGTAGACGGTTGAAATCATTGTATATATTGCTTCTATATAGTCTAAGAAACATATATGCAAAGCATCCAAACAGTACAATTCGACAATTTTTTGTTCTTCAAGTTGAGTGAACAATGAGCCCCAATGGTTAATCCTTTATCGGAAATTATTTGTAATTTTCGACAAGTAGAACAATGAATGGAACAGTTAGACGGTTGAAATATTTGTATATATTGCTTCTATAAAGTCTACGAAACATATATGCAAAGCATCCATACAGTACAATTAGCCAATTTTTTGTTCTTCAAGTTTAAGTGAACAACGAGCCCCATTGATAATCATGAAACGGAAATTATTTCTAACTTTCTAATAGTAGAACAATGAATGGAACTGGTAGCCGGTTGAAATCAATGTATATATTGCTTCTATATAGTCTAAGAAACATATATGCAAAGCATCCAAACAGCACAATTCGCCAATTTATTGTTCTTCAAGTTTAAGTGAACAATGAGCCCCATTGTTAATCCTTTAAAGGAAATTATTTGTAACTTTCGACAAGTAGAACAATGAATGGAACAGGTAGACGGTTGAAATCTTTGTATATATTGCTTCTATATATTCTAAGAAACATATATGCAAAGCATCCAAACAGTACCATTCGCCAATTTTTTGTTCTTCATGTTTAAGTGAACAACGAGCCCCATTGATAATCATGAAACGGAAATTATTTGTAATTGTCGACATGTAGAACAATGAATGGAACAGGTAGACGGTTGAAATCATTATATATATTGCTTCTACATAGTCTAAGAAGCATATATGCAAAGCATCCAAACAGTACCATTCGCCAATTTTTTGTTCTTCAAGTTTATGTGAACTGCGAGCCCCATTGTTAATACTTTAACGGAATTAATTGTAATTTTCTACAAGTAAAACAATGAATGGAACAGGTAGACGGTTGAAATCTTTGTATATATATTGATTCTATATAGTCTAAGAAACATATATGCAAAGCATCCAAACAGTACAATTCGCCAATTTTTTGCTCTTCAAGTTTAAGTGAACTACGAGCCCCATTGTTAATCCTTTAAAGGAAATTATTTGTAAATTTCGACAAGTAGAACAATGATTGGAACACGTAGACGGTTGAAATCTTTGTACATATTGCTTCCATATAGCCTAAGAAACATGTACGCAAAGCATCCAAACAGTACCATTCGCCAATTTTTTGTTCTTCAAGTTTAAGTGAACAATGAGCCCCAATGGTTAATCCTTTAACGGAAATTATTTGTAAATTTCGACAAGTAGAACAATGAATGGAACAGGTAGACGGTTGAAATCTTTGTATATATTGCTTCTATATAGTCTAAGAAACTTATATGCAAAGCATCCAAACAGTACCATTCGCCAATTTTTTGTTCATCAAGTTTAAGTGAACAACAAGCCCCATTGATAATCATGAAACGGAAATTATTTGTAACTTTCGACAAGTAGAACAATGAATGGAACAGGTAGACGGTTGAAATCTTTGTATATATTGCTTCTATATAGTCTAAGAAACTTATATGCAAAGCATCCAAACAGTACAATTCGCCAATTTTTTGCTCTTCAAGTTTAAGTGAACAACGAGCCCCATTGTTAATCCTTTATCGGGAATTATTTGTAACTTTCGACAAATGGAACAATGAATGGAACAGGTAGACGGTTGAAATCATTGTATATATTGCTTCTATAGAGTCTAAGACACATATATGCAAAGCATCCAAACAGTACAATTCGCCAATTTTTTGCTCTTCAAGTTTAAGTGAACTACGAGCCCAATTGTTAATCCTTTAAAGGAAATTATTTGTAACTTTCGACAAGTAGAACAATGAATGGAACAGGTAGACGGTTGAAATCTTTGTATATATTGCTTCTATATAGTCTAAGAAACATATATGCAAAGCATCCAAACAGTACCATTCGCCAATTTTTTGTACTTCAAGTTTAAGTGAACTACGAGCCCCATTGTTAATCCTTTAACGGAAATTAATTGTAACTTTCGACAAGTAGAACAATGAATGGAACAGGTAGACGGTTGAAATCTTTGTAGATATTGCTTCTATATAGTCTAAGAAACATATATGCAAAGCATCCAAACAGCACAATTCGCCAATTTATTGTTCTTCAAGTTTAAGTGAACAACGAGCCCCATTGTTAATCCTTTAAAGGAAATTATTTGTAACTTTCGACAAGTAGAACAATGAATGGAACAGGTAGACGGTTGAAATCATTGTATATATTGCTTCTATATAGTCTAAGAAACATATATGCAAAGCATCCAAACAGTACCATTCGCCAATTTTTTGTTCTTCATGTTTAAGTGAACTACGAGCCCCATTGTTAATCCTTTAAAGGAAATTATTTGTAAATTTCGGCAAGTAGAACAATGAATGGAATAGGTAGACGGTTGAAATCATTGTATATATTGCTTCTAAATAGTCTAAGAAACATATATGCAAAGCATCCAAACAGTACAATTCGCCAATTTTTTGTTCTTCAAGTTTAAGTAAACTACGATCCCCATTGTTAATCCCTTAACGGAAATTATTTGTAACTTTCGACAAGTAGAACAATGAATGGAACAGGTAGACGGTTGAAATCATTGTATATATTGCTTCTATATAGTCTAAGAAACATATATGCAAAGCATCCAAACAGTACAATTCGACAATTTTTTGTTCTTCAAGTTTAGTGAACAATGAGCCCCAATGGTTAATCCTTTATCGGAAATTATTTGTAATTTTCGACAAGTAGAACAATGAATGGAACAGGTAGACGGTTGAAATCTTTGTATATATTGCTTCTATATAGTCTAAGAAACATATATGCAAAGCATCCAAACAGTACAATTCGCCAATTTTTTGTACTTCAAGTTAAAGTGAACTACGAGCCCCATTGTTAATCCTTTAACGGAAATTAATTGTAACTTTCGACAAGTAGAACAATGAATGGAACAGGTAGACGGTTGAAATCTTTGTAGATATTGCTTCTATATAGTCTAAGAAACATATATGCAAAGCATCCAAACAGCACAATTCGCCAATTTATTGTTCTTCAAGTTTAAGTGAACAACGAGCCCCATTGTTAATCATTTAAAGGAAATTATTTGTAACTTTCGACAAGTAGAACAATGAATGGAACAGGTAGACGGTTGAAATCTTTGTATATATTGCTTCTATATAGTCTAAGAAACATATATGCAAAGCATCCAAACAGTACAATTCGCCAATTTTTTGTACTTCAAGTTTAAGTGAACTACGAGCCCCATTGTTAATCCTTTAACGGAAATTAATTGTAACTTTCGACAAGTAGAACAATGAATGGAACAGGTAGACGGTTGAAATCTTTGTAGATATTGCTTCTATATAGTCTAAGAAACATATATGCAAAGCATCCAAACAGCACAATTCGCCAATTTATTGTTCTTCAAGTTTAAGTGAACAACGAGCCCCATTGTTAATCCTTTAAAGGAAATTATTTGTAACTTTCGACAAGTAGAACAATGAATGGAACAGGTAGACGGTTGAAATCTTTGTATATATTGCTTCTATATAGTCTAAGAAACATATATGCAAAGCATCCAAACAGTACCATTCGCCAATTCTTTGTTTTTCATGTTTAAGTGAACTACGAGCCCCATTGTTAATCCTTTAAAGGAAATTATTTGTAAATTTCGGCAAGTAGAACAAAGAATGGAATAGGTAGACGGTTGAAATCATTGTATATTTTGCTTCTAAATAGTCTAAGAAACATATATGCAAAGCATCCAAACAGTTCAATTCGCCAATTTTTTGTTCTTCAAGTTTAAGTAAACTACGATCCCCATTGTTAATCCCTTAACGGAAATTATTTGTAACTTTCGACAAGTAGAACAATGAATGGAACAGGTAGACGGTTGAAATCATTGTATATATTGCTTCTATATAGTCTAAGAAACATATATGCAAAGCATCCAAACAGTACAATTCGACAATTTTTTGTTCTTCAAGTTTAGTGAACAATGAGCCCCAATGGTTAATCCTTTATCGGAAATTATTTCTAACTTTCGACAAGTAAAACAATGAATGGAACAGGTAGACGGTTGAAATCTTTGTATATATATTGCTTCTATATAGTCTAAGAAACATATATGCAAAGCATCCAAACAGTACAATTCGCCAATTTATTGTTCTTCAAGGTTAAGTGAACTACGATCCCCATTGTTAATCCTTTAACGGAAATTATTTCTAACTTTCGACAAGTAAAACAATGAATGGAACAGGTAGACGGTTGAAATCATTGTATATATTGCTTCAGTATAGCCTAAGAAACATATATGCAAAGCATCCAAACAGTACCAGTCGCCAATTCATTGTTCTTCAAGTTTAAGTGAACTACGAGCCCCATTGTTAATCCTTTAAAGGAAATTATTTGTAAATTTCGACAAGTAGAACAATGAATGGAACAGGTAGACGGATGAAATCTTTGTATATATTGCATCTATATAGTCTAAGAAACATATATGCAAAGCATCCAAAGAGTACCATTCGCCAATTTTTTGTTCTTCAGGTTTAAGTGAACAACGAGCCCCATTGTTAATCCTTTAAAGGAAATTATTTGTAACTTTCGACAAGTAGAACAATGAATGGAACAGGTAGACGGTTGAAATCTTTGTATATATTGCTTCTATATAGTCTAAGAAACATATATGCAAATCATCCAAACAGTACAATTCGCCAATTATTTGATCTTCAAGTTTAAGTGAACTACGAGCCCCATTGTTAATACTTTAACGGAAATTATTTGTAACTTGCGACAAGTAGAACAGTGAATGGAACAGGTAGACGGTTGAAATCTTTGTATATATTGCTTCTTTATAGTATAAGAAACATATATGCAAAGCATCCAAACAGTACAATTCGCCAATTTATTGTTCTTCAAGTTTAAGTGAACAACGAGCCCCATTGTTAATCCTTTAAAGGAAATTATTTGTAACTTTCGACAAGTAGAACAATGAATGGAACAGGTAGACGGTTGAAATCTTTGTATATATTGCTTCTATATAGTCTAAGAAACATATATGCAAATCATCCAAACAGTACAATTCGCCAATTATTTGATCTTCAAGTTTAAGTGAACTACGAGCCCCATTGTTAATACTTTAACGGAAATTATTTGTAACTTGCGACAAGTAGAATAGTGAATGGAACAGGTAGACGGTTGAAATCTTTGTATATATTGCTTCTTTATAGTATAAGAAACATATATGCAAAGCATCCAAACAGTAGAATTCGCCAATTTTTTGTTCTTCAAGTTTAAGTGAACAATGAGCCCCAATGGTTAATCCGTTATCGGAAATTATTTGTAACTTTCGACAAGTAGAACAATGAATGGAACAGGTAGATGGTTGAAATCTTTGTATATATTGCTTCTATATAGTCTAAGAAACATATATGCAAAGCATCCAAACAGTACCATTCGCCAATTTTTTGTTCTTCAAGTTTAAGTGAACTACGAGCCCCATTGTTTATCCTTTAAAGGAAATTATTTGTAAATTTCGACAAGTAGAACAATGAATGGAACAGGTAGACTGTTGAAATAATTGTATATATTGCTTCTAAATAGTCTAAGAAACATATATGCAAAGCATCCAAACAGTACAATTCGCCAATTTTTTGTTCTTCAAGTTTAAGTAAACTACGATCCCCATTGTTAATCCCTTGACGGAAATTATTTGTAACTTTCGACAAGTAGAACAATGAATGGAAAAGGTAGCCGGTTGAAATCATTGTATATGTTGCTTCTATATAGTCTAAGAAACATATATGCAAAGCATCCAAACAGTACAATTCGACAATTTTTTGTTCTTCAAGTTTAGTGAACAATGAGCCCCAATGGTTAATCCTTTATCGGAAATTGTTTGTAATTTTCGACAAGTAGAACAATGAATGGAACAGGTAGACGGTTGAAATCTTTGTATATATTGCTTCTATATAATCTAAGAAACATATATGCAAAGCATCCAAACAGTACCATTCGCCAATTTTTTGTTCTTCAAGTTTAAGTGAACAACGAGCCCCATTGTTAATCCTTTAAAGGAAATTATTTGTAAATTTCGACAAGTAGAACAATGAATGGATCAGGTAGACGGTTGAAATCATTGTATATATTGCTTCTATATAACCTACGAAACATATATGCAAAGCATCCAAACAGTACAATTCGCCAATTTTTTGTTCTTCAAGTTTAAGTGAACAATGAGCCCCAATGGTTAATCCGTTATCGGAAATTATTTGTAACTTTTGACAAGTAGAACAATGAATGGAAAAGGTAGACGGTTGAAATCTTTGTATATATTTCTTCTATATAGTCTAAGAAACATATATGCAAAGCATCCAAACAGTACCATTCGCCAATTTATTTTTCTTCAAGTTTAAGTGAACAACGAGCCCCATTGTTAATCCTTTAAAGGAAATTATTTGTAACTTTCGACAAGTAGAACAATGAATGGAACAGGTAGACGGTTGAAATCTTTGTATATATTGCTTCTATATAGTCTAAGAAACATATATGCAAAGCATCCAAACAGTACAATTCGCCAATTTTTTGTTCTTCAAGTTTAAGTGAACAATGAGCCCCAATGGTTAATCCTTTATCGGAAATTATTTGTAAATTTCGACAAGTAGAACAATGAATGGAACAGGTAGACGGTTGAAATCATTGTATATATTGCTTCTATATAGTCTAAGAAACATATATGCAAAGCATCCAAACAGTACAATTCGACAATTTTTTGCTCTTCCAGTTTAAGTGAACTACGAGCCCCATTGTTAATCCTTTAAAGGAAATTATTTGTAAATTTCGGCAAGTAGATCAATGAATGGAATGTGTAGACGGTTGAAATCATTGTATATATTGCATCTAAATAGTCTAAGAAACATACATGCAAAGCATCCAAACAGTACAATTCGCCAATTTTTTGTTCTTCAAGTTTAAGTAAACTACGATCCCCATTGTTAATCCCTTAACGGAAATTATTTGTAACTTTCGACAAGTAGAACAATGAATGGAACAGGTAGACGGTAGAAATCATTGTATATATTGCTTCTATATAGTCTAAGAAACATATATGCAAAGCATCCAAACAGTACAATTCGACAATTTTTTGTTCTTCAAGTTTAGTGAACAATGAGCCCCAATGGTTAATCCTTTATCGGAAATTATTTGTAATTTTCGACAAGTAGAACAATGAATGGAACAGGTAGACGGTTGAAATCTTTGTATATATTGCTTCTATATAGTCTAAGAAACATATATGCAAAGCATCCAAACAGTACAATTCGCCAATTTTTTGTTCTTCAAGTTTAAGTGAAAAATGAGCCCCAATGGTTAATCCTTTATCGGAAATTATTTGTAAATTTCGACTAGTAGAACAATGAATGGAACAGGTAGACTGTTGAAATCATTGTATATATTGCTTCTAAATAGTCTAAGAAACATATATGCAAAGCATCCAAACAGTACAATTCGCCAATTTTTTGTTCTTCAAGTTTAAGTAAACTACGATCCCCATTGTTAATCCCTTGACGGAAATTATCTGTAACTTTCGACAAGTAGAACAATGAATGGAACAGGTAGACGGTTGAAATCATTGTATATATTGCTTCTATATAGTCTAAGAAACATATATGCAAAGCATCCAAACAGTACAATTCGCCAATTTTTTGTTCTTCAAGTTTAAGTAAACTACGATCCCCATTGTTAATCCCTTGACGGAAATTATCTGTAACTTTCGACAAGTAGAACAATGAATGGAAAAGGTAGACGGTTGAAATCATTGTATATATTGCTTCTATATAGTCTAAGAAACATATATGCAAAGCATCCAAACAGTACAATTCGACAATTTTTTGTTCTTCAAGTTTAGTGAACAATGAGCCCCAATGGTTAATCCTTTATCGGAAATTATTTGTAATTTTCGACAAGTAGAACAATGAATGGAACAGGTAGACGGTTGAAATCTTTGTATATATTGCTTCTATATAATCTAAGAAACATATATGCAAAGCATCCAAACAGTACCATTCGCCAATTTTTTGTTCTTCAAGTTTAAGTGAACAACGAGCCCCATTGTTAATCCTTTAAAGGAAATTATTTGTAAATTTAGACAAGTAGAACAATGAATGGATCTGGTAGACGGTTGAAATCATTGTATATATTGCTTCTATATAACCTACGAAACATATATGCAAAGCATCCAAACAGTACAATTCGCCAATTTTTTGTTCTTCAAGTTTAAGTGAACTACGAGCCCCATTGTTAATCCTTTAAAGGAAATTATTTGTAAATTTCGGCAAGTAGAACAATGAATGGAATAGGTAGACGGTTGAAATCATTGTATATATTGCTTCTAAATAGTCTAAGAAACATATATGCAAAGCATCCAAACAGTACAATTCGCCAATTTTTTGTTCTTCAAGTTTAAGTGAACTACGAGCCCCATTGTTAATACTTTCACGGAAATTATTTCTAACTTGCGAGAAGTAGAACAATGAATGGATCTGGTAGACGGTTGAAATCATTGTATATATTGCTTCTATATAACCTACGAAACATATATGCAAAGCATCCAAACAGTACAATTCGCCAATTTTTTGTTCTTCAAGTTTAAGTGAACTACGAGCCCCATTGTTAATCCTTTAAAGGAAATTATTTGTAAATTTCGGCAAGTAGAACTATGAATGGAATAGGTAGACGGTTGAAATCATTGTATATATTGCTTCTAAATAGTCTAAGAAACATATATGCAAAGCATCCAAACAGTACAATTCGCCAATTTTTTGTTCTTCAAGTTTAAGTAAACTACGATCCCCATTGTTAATCCCTTAACGGAAATTATTTGTAACTTTCGACAAGTAGAACAATGAATGGAACAGGTAGACGGTTGAAATCATTGTATATATTGCTTCTATATAGTCTAAGAAACATATATGCAAAGCATCCAAACAGTACAATTCGCCAATTTTTTGTTCTTCAAGTTTAAGTAAACTACGATCCCCATTGTTAATCCCTTGACGGAAATTATCTGTAACTTTCGACAAGTAGAACAATGAATGGAAAAGGTAGACGGTTGAAATCATTGTATATATTGCTTCTATATAGTCTAAGAAACATATATGCAAAGCATCCAAACAGTACAATTCGACAATTTTTTGTTCTTCAAGTTTAGTGAACAATGAGCCCCAATGGTTAATCCTTTATCGGAAATTATTTGTAATTTTCGACAAGTAGAACAATGAATGGAACAGGTAGACGGTTGAAATCTTTGTATATATTGCTTCTATATAATCTAAGAAACATATATGCAAAGCATCCAAACAGTACCATTCGCCAATTTTTTGTTCTTCAAGTTTAAGTGAACAACGAGCCCCATTGTTAATCCTTTAAAGGAAATTATTTGTAAATTTAGACAAGTAGAACAATGAATGGATCTGGTAGACGGTTGAAATCATTGTATATATTGCTTCTATATAACCTACGAAACATATATGCAAAGCATCCAAACAGTACAATTCGCCAATTTTTTGTTCTTCAAGTTTAAGTGAACTACGAGCCCCATTGTTAATCCTTTAAAGGAAATTATTTGTAAATTTCGGCAAGTAGAACAATGAATGGAATAGGTAGACGGTTGAAATCATTGTATATATTGCTTCTAAATAGTCTAAGAAACATATATGCAAAGCATCCAAACAGTACAATTCGCCAATTTTTTGTTCTTCAAGTTTAAGTGAACTACGAGCCCCATTGTTAATACTTTCACGGAAATTATTTCTAACTTGCGAGAAGTAGAACAATGAATGGATCTGGTAGACGGTTGAAATCATTGTATATATTGCTTCTATATAACCTACGAAACATATATGCAAAGCATCCAAACAGTACAATTCGCCAATTTTTTGTTCTTCAAGTTTAAGTGAACTACGAGCCCCATTGTTAATCCTTTAAAGGAAATTATTTGTAAATTTCGGCAAGTAGAACAATGAATGGAATAGGTAGACGGTTGAAATCATTGTATATATTGCTTCTAAATAGTCTAAGAAACATATATGCAAAGCATCCAAACAGTACAATTCGCCAATTTTTTGTTCTTCAAGTTTAAGTAAACTACGATCCCCATTGTTAATCCCTTAACGGAAATTATTTGTAACTTTCGACAAGTAGAACAATGAATGGAACAGGTAGACGGTTGAAATCATTGTATATATTGCTTCTATATAGTCTAAGAAACATATATGCAAAGCATCCAAACAGTACAATTCGACAATTTTTTGTTCTTCAAGTTTAGTGAACAATGAGCCCCAATGGTTAATCCTTTATCGGAAATTATTTGTAATTTTCGACAAGTAGAACAATGAATGGAACAGGTAGACGGTTGAAATCTTTGTATATATTGCTTCTATATAGTCTAAGAAACATATATGCAAAGCATCCAAACAGTACAATTCGCCAATTTTTTGTTCTTCAAGTTTAAGTGAACAATGAGACCCAATGGTTAATCCTTTATCGGAAATTATTTGTAAATTTCGACAAGTAGAACAATGAATGGAACAGGTAGACGGTTGAAATCTTTGTATATATTGCTTCTATATAGTCTAAGAAACATATATGCAAAGCATCCAAACAATACCATTCGCCAATTTTTTGTTCTTCAAGTATAAGTGAACAATGAGCACCAATGGTTAATACTTTATCGGAAATTATTTGTAATTTTCGACAAGTAGAACAATGAATGGAACAGTTAGACGGTTGAAATATTTGTATATATTGCTTCTATATAGTCTACGAAACATATATGCAAAGCATCCAAACAGTACAATTCGGCAATTTTTTGTTCTTCAAGTTTAAGTGAACAATGAGCCCCATTGTTAATCCATTATCGGAAATTATTTGTAATCTTCGACAAGTAGAACAGTGAATGGAACAGGTAGACGATAGAAATCTTTGTATATATTGCTTCTATATAGTATAAGAAACATATATGCAAAGCATCCAAACAGTACAATTCGCCAATTTTTTGTTCTTCAAGTTTAAGTGAACAATGAGCCCCAATGGTTAATCCGTTATCGGAAATTATTTGTAACTTTCGACAAGAAGAACAATGAATGGAAAAGGTAGACGGTTGAAATCTTTGTATATATTGCTTCTATATAGTCTAAGAAACATATATGCAAAGCATCCAAACAGTACCATTCGCCAATTTTTTGTTCTTCAAGTTTAAGTGAACAACGAGCCCCATTGTTAATCCTTTAAAGGAAATTATTTGTAACTTTCGACAAATAGAACAATGAATGGAACAGGTAGACGGTTGAAATCTTTGTATATATTGCTTCTATATAGTCTAAGAAACATATATGCATAGCATCCAAACAGTACAATTCGCCAATTTTTTGTACTTCAAGTTTAAGTGAACAATGAGCCCCAATGGTTAATCCTTTATCGGAAATTATTTGTAAATTTCGACAAGTAGAACAATGAATGGAACAGGTAGACGGTTGAAATCATTGTATATATTGCTTCTATATAGTCTAAGAAACATATATGCAAAGCATCCAAACAGTACAATTCGACAATTTTTTGCTCTTCCAGTTTAAGTGAACTACGAGCCCCATTGTTAATCCTTTAAAGGAAATTATTTGTAAATTTCGGCAAGTAGATCAATGAATGGAATGTGTAGACGGTTGAAATCATTGTATATATTGCATCTAAATAGTCTAAGAAACATACATGCAAAGCATCCAAACAGTACAATTCGCCAATTTTTTGTTCTTCAAGTTTAAGTAAACTACGATCCCCATTGTTAATCCCTTAACGGAAATTATTTGTAACTTTCGACAAGTAGAACAATGAATGGAACAGGTAGACGGTAGAAATCATTGTATATATTGCTTCTATATAGTCTAAGAAACATATATGCAAAGCATCCAAACAGTACAATTCGACAATTTTTTGTTCTTCAAGTTTAGTGAACAATGAGCCCCAATGGTTAATCCTTTATCGGAAATTATTTGTAATTTTCGACAAGTAGAACAATGAATGGAACAGGTAGACGGTTGAAATCTTTGTATATATTGCTTCTATATAGTCTAAGAAACATATATGCAAAGCATCCAAACAGTACAATTCGCCAATTTTTTGTTCTTCAAGTTTAAGTGAAAAATGAGCCCCAATGGTTAATCCTTTATCGGAAATTATTTGTAAATTTCGACTAGCAGAACAATGAATGGAACAGGTAGACTGTTGAAATCATTGTATATATTGCTTCTAAATAGTCTAAGAAACATATATGCAAAGCATCCAAACAGTACAATTCGCCAATTTTTTGTTCTTCAAGTTTAAGTAAACTACGATCCCCATTGTTAATCCCTTGACGGAAATTATTTGTAACTTTCGACAAGTAGAACAATGAATGGAAAAGGTAGACGGTTGAAATCATTGTATATATTGCTTCTATATAGTCTAAGAAACATATATGCAAAGCATCCAAACAGTACAATTCGACAATTTTTTGTTCTTCAAGTTTAGTGAACAATGAGCCCCAATGGTTAATCCTTTATCGGAAATTATTTGTAATTTTCGACAAGTAGAACAATGAATGGAACAGGTAGACGGTTGAAATCTTTGTATATATTGCTTCTATATAATCTAAGAAACATATATGCAAAGCATCCAAACAGTACCATTCGCCAATTTTTTGTTCTTCAAGTTTAAGTGAACAACGAGCCCCATTGTTAATCCTTTAAAGGAAATTATTTGTAAATTTCGACAAGTAGAACAATGAATGGATCTGGTAGACGGTTGAAATCATTGTATATATTGCTTCTATATAACCTACGAAACATATATGCAAAGCATCCAAACAGTACAATTCGCCAATTTTTTGTTCTTCAAGTTTAAGTGAACTACGAGCCCCATTGTTAATCCTTTAACGGATATTAATTGTAACTTTCTACAAGTAGAACAATGATTGGAACACGCAGACGGTTGAAATCTTTGTATATATTGCTTCCATATAGTCTAAGAAACATATATGCAAAGCATCCAAACAGTACCATTCGCCAATTTTTTGTTCTTCAAGTTTAAGTGAACAATGAGCCCCATTGTTAATCCTTTATCGGAAATTATTTGTAACTTTCGACAAGTAGAACATTGAATGGAACAGGTAGACGGTTGAAATCTTTGTATCTATTGCTTCTATATAGAATAAGAAACATATATGCAAAGCATCCAAACAGTACCATTCGCCTTTTTTTTGTTCTTCAAGTTTAAGTGAACTGCGAGCTCCATTGTTAATCCTTTAAAGGAAATTATTTGTAACTTTCGACAAGTAGAACAATGAATGGAACAGGTAGACTGTTGAAATCATTGTATATATTGTTTCTATATAGTCTAAGAAACATTTATGCAAAGCATCCAAACAGTACAATTCGCCAATTTTTTGTTCTTCAAGTTTAAGTAAACTACGATCCCCATTGTTAATCCCTTAACGGAAATTATTTGTAACTTTCGACAAGTAGAACAGTGAATGGAACAGGTAGACGGTTGAAATCTTTGTATATATTGCTTCTATATAGTATAAGAAACATATATGCAAAGCATCCAAACAGTACCATTCGCCAATTTTTTGTTCTTCAAGTTTAAGTGAACAATGAGCCCCAATGGTTAATCCTTTATCGGAAATTATTTGTAACTTTCGACAAGTAGAACAATGAATGGAACAGGTAGACGGTTGAAATCAATGTATATATTGCTTCCTTATAGTCTAAGAAACATATAAGCAAAGCATCCAAACAGTACCATTCGCCACATTTTTGTTCTTCAAGTTTAAGTGAACAACGAGCCCCATTGTTAATCCTTTAAAGGAAATTATCTGTAAATTTCGACAAGTAGAACAATGATTGGAACACGTAGACGGTTGAAATCTTTGTATATATTGCTTCCATATAGTCTAAGAAACATGTACGCAAAGCATCCAAACAGTACAATTCGCCAATTTTTTGTTCTTCAAGTTTAAGTGAACTACGATCTCCATTGTTAATCCCTTAACGGAAATTATTTGTAACTTTCGACAAGTAGAACAGTGAATGGAACAGGTAGACGGTTGAAATCTTTGTATATATTGCTTCTATATAGTATAAGAAACATATATGCAAAGCATCCAAACAGTACAATTCGCCAATTTTTTGTTCTTCAAGTTTAAGTGAACAATGAGCCCCAATGGTTAATCCGTTATCGGAAATTATTTGTAACTTTTGACAAGTAGAACAATGAATGGAAAAGGTAGACGGTTGAAATCTTTGTATATATTGCTTCTATATAGTCTAAGAAACATATATGCAAAGCATCCAAACAGTACCATTCGCCAATTTTTTGTTCTTCAAGTATAAGTGAACAATGAGCACCAATGGTTAATACTTTATCGGAAATTATTTGTAATTTTCGACAAGTAGAACAATGAATGGAACAGTTAGACGGTTGAAATATTTGTATATATTGCTTCTATATAGTCTACGAAACATATATGCAAAGCATCCAAACAGTACAATTCGGCAATTTTTTGTTCTTCAAGTTTAAGTGAACAATGAGCCCCATTGTTACTCCATTATCGGAAATTATTTGTAACCTTCGACAAGTAGAACAGTGAATGGAACAGGTAGACGATTGAAATCTTTGTATATATTGCTTCTATATAGTATAAGAAACATATATGCAAAGCATCCAAACAGTACAATTCGCCAATTTTTTGTTCTTCAAGTTTAAGTGAACAATGAGCCCCAATGGTTAATCCGTTATCGGAAATTATTTGTAACTTTCGACAAGAAGAACAATGAATGGAAAAGGTAGACGGTTGAAATCTTTGTATATATTGCTTCTATATAGTCTAAGAAACATATATGGAAAGCATCCAAACAGTACCATTCGCCAATTTTTTGTTCTTCAAGTTTAAGTGAACAATGAGCCCCAATGGTTAATCCGTTATCGGAAATTATTTGTAACTTTCGACAAGAAGAACAATGAATGGAAAAGGTAGACGGTTGAAATCTTTGTATATATTGCTTCTATATAGTCTAAGAAACATATATGCAAAGCATCCAAACAGTACAATTCGCCAATTTTTTGTACTTCAAGTTTAAGTGAACTACGAGCCCCATTGTTAATACTTTAACGGAAATTATTTGTAACTTGCGACAAGTAGAACAATGAATGGAACAGGTAGACGGTTGAAATCAATGTATATATTGCTTCTTTATAGTCTAAGAAACATATATGCAAAGCATCCAAACAGTACCATACGCCACTTTTTTGTTCTTCAAGTTTAAGTGAACAACGAGCCCCATTGTTAATCCTTTAAAGGAAATTATTTGTAAATTGCGACAAGTAGAACAATGATTGGAACACGTAGACGGTTGAAATCTTTGTATATATTGCTTCCATATAGTCTAAGAAACATGTACGCAAAGCATCCAAACAGTACAATTCGCCAATTTTTTGTTCTTCAAGTTCAAGTGAACTACGATCCCCATTGTTAATCCCTTAACGGAAATTATTTGTAACTTTCGACAAGTAGAACAGTGAATGGAACAGGTAGACGGTTGAAATCTTTGTATATATTGCTTCTATATAGTATAAGAAACATATATGCAAAGCATCCAAACAGTACAATTCGCCAATTTTTTGTTCTTCAAGTTTAAGTGAACAGTGAGCCCCAATGGTTAATCCGTCATCGGAAATTATTTGTAACTTTCGACAAGTAGAACAATGAATGGAACAGGTAGATGGTTGAAATCTTTGTATATATTGCTTCTATATAGTCTAAGAAACATATATGCAAAGCATCCAAACAGTACCATTCGCCAATTTTTTGTTCTTCAAGTTTAAGTGAACAATGAGCACCAATGGTTAATACTTTATCGGAAATTATTTGTAATTTTCGACAAGTAGAACAATGAATGGAACAGTTAGACGGTTGAAATATTTGTATATATTGCTTCTATATAGTCTACGAAACATATATGCAAAGCATCCAAACAGTACAATTCGCCAATTTGTTGTTCTTCAAGTTTTAGTGAACAATGAGCCCCATTGTTAATCCATTATCGGAAATTATTTGTAATTTTCGACAAGTAGAACAGTGAATGGAACAGGTAGACGATTGAAATCTTTGTATATATTGCTTCTATATAGTATAAGAAACATATATGCAAAGCATCCAAACAGTACAATTCGGCAATTTTTTGTTCTTCAAGTTTAAGTGAACAATGAGCCCCATTGTTACTCCATTATCGGAAATTATTTGTAAACTTCGACAAGTAGAACAGTGAATGGAACAGGTAGACGATTGAAATCTTTGTATATATTGCTTCTATATAGTATAAGAAACATATATGCACAGCATCCAAACAGTACAATTCGCCAATTTTTTGTTCTTCAAGTTTAAGTGAACAATGAGCCCCAATGGTTAATCCGTTATCGGAAATTATTTGTAACTTTCGACAAGAAGAACAATGAATGGAAAAG
The DNA here is from genome assembly GCA_963989415.1 of Cerceris ruficornis. Taxonomy (NCBI): domain Eukaryota; kingdom Metazoa; phylum Arthropoda; class Insecta; order Hymenoptera; family Crabronidae; genus Cerceris; species Cerceris ruficornis. The sequence continues at coordinate 1,101,252 of CAXDIW010000460.1, forward strand.
GTAGACGGTTGAAATCTTTGTATATATTGCTTCTATATAGTCTAAGAAACATATATGCAAAGCATCCAAACAGTACCATTCGCCAATTTTTTGTTCTTCAAGTTTAAGTGAAAAATGAGCCCCAATGGTTAATCCTTTATCGGAAATTATTTGTAAATTTCGACTAGTAGAACAATGAATGGAACAGGTAGACTGTTGAAATCATTGTATATATTGCTTCTAAATAGTCTAAGAAACATATATGCAAAGCATCCAAACAGTACAATTCGCCAATTTTTTGTTCTTCAAGTTTAAGTAAACTACGATCCCCATTGTTAATCCCTTGACGGAAATTATTTGTAACTTTCGACAAGTAGAACAATGAATGGAAAAGGTAGACGGTTGAAATCATTGTATATATTGCTTCTATATAGTCTAAGAAACATATATGCAAAGCATCCAAACAGTACAATTCGACAATTTTTTGTTCTTCAAGTTGAGTGAACAATGAGCCCCAATGGTTAATCCTTTATCGGAAATTATTTGTAATTTTCGACAAGTAGAACAATGAATGGAACAGGTAGACGGTTGAAATCTTTGTATATATTGCTTCTATATAATCTAAGAAACATATATGCAAAGCATCCAAACAGTACCATTCGCCAATTTTTTGTTCTTCAAGTTTAAGTGAACTACGAGCCCCATTGTTAATACTTTCACGGAAATTATTTCTAACTTGCGAGAAGTAGAACAATGAATGGAACTGGTAGCCGGTTGAAATCAATGTATATATTGCTTCTATATAGTCTAAGAAACATATATGCAAAGCATCCAAACAGTACCATTCGCCAATTTTTTGTTCTTCAAGTTTAAGTGAACGACGAGCCCCATTGTTAATCCTTTAACGGAAATTAATTGTAACTTTCGACAAGTAGAACAATGAATGGAACAGGTAGACGGTTGAAATCTTTGTATATATTGCTTCTATATAGTCTAAGAAACATATATGCAAAGCATCCAAACAGTACAATTCGCCAATTTATTGTTCTTCAAGTTTAAGTGAACAACGAGCCCCATTGTTAATACTTTAAAGGAAATTATTTGTAACTTTCGACAAGTAGAACAATGAATGGAACAGGTAGACGGTTGAAATCTTTGTATATATTGCTTCTATATAGTCTAAGAAACATATATGCAAAGCATCCAAACAGTACCATTCGCCAATTTTTTGTTCTTCAAGTATAAGTGAACAATGAGCACCAATGGTTAATACTTTATCGGAAATTATTTGTAATTTTCGACAAGTAGAACAATGAATGGAACAGTTAGACGGTTGAAATATTTGTATATATTGCTTCTATATAGTCTACGAAACATATATGCAAAGCATCCAAACAGTACAATTCGGCAATTTTTTGTTCTTCAAGTTTAAGTGAACAATGAGCCCCATTGTTAATCCATTATCGGAAATTATTTGTAATCTTCGACAAGTAGAACAGTGAATGGAACAGGTAGACGATAGAAATCTTTGTATATATTGCTTCTATATAGTATAAGAAACATATATGCAAAGCATCCAAACAGTACAATTCGCCAATTTTTTGTTCTTCAAGTTTAAGTGAACAATGAGCCCCAATGGTTAATCCGTTATCGGAAATTATTTGTAACTTTCGACAAGAAGAACAATGAATGGAAAAGGTAGACGGTTGAAATCTTTGTATATATTGCTTCTATATAGTCTAAGAAACATATATGCAAAGTATCCAAACAGTACCATTCGCCAATTTTTTGTTCTTCAAGTTTAAGTGAACAACGAGCCCCATTGTTAATCCTTTGAAGGAAATTATTTGTAACTTTCGACAAATAGAACAATGAATGGAACAGGTAGACGGTTGAAATCTTTGTATATATTGCTTCTATATAGTCTAAGAAACATATATGCAAAGCATCCAAACAGTACAATTCGCCAATTTTTTGTACTTCAAGTTTAAGTGAACTACGAGCCCCATTGTTAATCCTTGAACGGAAATTAATTGTAACTTTCGACAAGTAGATCAATGAATGGAACAGGTAGACGATTGAAATCTTTGTATATATTGCTTCTATATAGTATAAGAAACATATATGCAAAGCATCCAAACAGTACAATTCGGCAATTTTTTGTTCTTCAAGTTTAAGTGAACAATGAGCCCCATTGTTACTCCATTATCGGAAATTATTTGTAAACTTCGACAAGTAGAACAGTGAATGGAACAGGTAGACGATTGAAATCTTTGTATATATTGCTTCTATATAGTATAAGAAACCTATATGCACAGCATCCAAACAGTACAATTCGCCAATTTTTTGTTCTTCAAGTTTAAGTGAACAATGAGCCCCAATGGTTAATCCGTTATCGGAAATTATTTGTAACTTTCGACAAGAAGAACAATGAATGGAAAAGGTAGACGGTTGAAATCTTTGTATATATTGCTTCTATATAGTCTAAGAAACATATATGCAAAGCATCCAAACAGTACCATTCGCCAATTTTTTGTTCTTCAAGTTTAAGTGAAAAATGAGCCCCAATGGTTAATCCTTTATCGGAAATTATTTGTAAATTTCGACTAGTAGAACAATGAATGGAACAGGTAGACTGTTGAAATCATTGTATATATTGCTTCTAAATAGTCTAAGAAACATATATGCAAAGCATCCAAACAGTACAATTCGCCAATTTTTTGTTCTTCAAGTTTAAGTAAACTACGATCCCCATTGTTAATCCCTTGACGGAAATTATTTGTAACTTTCGACAAGTAGAACAATGAATGGAAAAGGTAGACGGTTGAAATCATTGTATATATTGCTTCTATATAGTCTAAGAAACATATATGCAAAGCATCCAAACAGTACAATTCGACAATTTTTTGTTCTTCAAGTTGAGTGAACAATGAGCCCCAATGGTTAATCCTTTATCCGAAATTATTTGTAATTTTCGACAAGTAGAACAATGAATGGAACAGGTAGACGGTTGAAATCTTTGTATATATTGCTTCTATATAATCTAAGAAACATATATGCAAAGCATCCAAACAGTACCATTCGCCAATTTTTTGTTCTTCAAGTTTAAGTGAACTACGAGCCCCATTGTTAATACTTTCACGGAAATTATTTCTAACTTGCGAGAAGTAGAACAATGAATGGAACTGGTAGCCGGTTGAAATCAATGTATATATTGCTTCTATATAGTCTAAGAAACATATATGCAAAGCATCCAAACAGTACCATTCGCCAATTTTTTGTTCTTCAAGTTTAAGTGAACGACGAGCCCCATTGTTAATCCTTTAACGGAAATTAATTGTAACTTTCGACAAGTAGAACAATGAATGGAACAGGTAGACGGTTGAAATCTTTGTATATATTGCTTCTATATAGTCTAAGAAACATATATGCAAAGCATCCAAACAGTACAATTCGCCAATTTATTGTTCTTCAAGTTTAAGTGAACAACGAGCCCCATTGTTAATCCTTTAAAGGAAATTATTTGTAACTTTCGACAAGTAGAACAATGAATGGAACAGGTAGACGGTTGAAATCTTTGTATATATTGCTTCTATATAGTCTAAGAAACATATATGCAAAGCATCCAAACAGTACCATTCGCCAATTTTTTGTTCTTCAAGTATAAGTGAACAATGAGCACCAATGGTTAATACTTTATCGGAAATTATTTGTAATTTTCGACAAGTAGAACAATGAATGGAACAGTTAGACGGTTGAAATATTTGTATATATTGCTTCTATATAGTCTACGAAACATATATGCAAAGCATCCAAACAGTACAATTCGGCAATTTTTTGTTCTTCAAGTTTAAGTGAACAATGAGCCCCATTGTTAATCCATTATCGGAAATTATTTGTAATCTTCGACAAGTAGAACAGTGAATGGAACAGGTAGACGATAGAAATCTTTGTATATATTGCTTCTATATAGTATAAGAAACATATATGCAAAGCATCCAAACAGTACAATTCGCCAATTTTTTGTTCTTCAAGTTTAAGTGAACAATGAGCCCCAATGGTTAATCCGTTATCGGAAATTATTTGTAACTTTCGACAAGAAGAACAATGAATGGAAAAGGTAGACGGTTGAAATCTTTGTATATATTGCTTCTATATAGTCTAAGAAACATATATGCAAAGTATCCAAACAGTACCATTCGCCAATTTTTTGTTCTTCAAGTTTAAGTGAACAACGAGCCCCATTGTTAATCCTTTGAAGGAAATTATTTGTAACTTTCGACAAATAGAACAATGAATGGAACAGGTAGACGGTTGAAATCTTTGTATATATTGCTTCTATATAGTCTAAGAAACATATATGCAAAGCATCCAAACAGTACAATTCGCCAATTTTTTGTACTTCAAGTTTAAGTGAACTACGAGCCCCATTGTTAATCCTTGAACGGAAATTAATTGTAACTTTCGACAAGTAGATCAATGAATGGAACAGGTAGACGGTTGAAATCTTTGTATATATTGCTTCTATATAGTCTAAGAAACATATATGCAAAGCATCCAAACAGTACAATTCGCCAATTTGTTGTTCTTCAAGTTTTAGTGAACAATGAGCCCCATTGTTAATCCATTATCGGAAATTATTTGTAATTTTCGACAAGTAGAACAGTGAATGGAACAGGTAGACGATTGAAATCTTTGTATATATTGCTTCTATATAGTATAAGAAACATATATGCAAAGCATCCAAACAGTACAATTCGGCAATTTTTTGTTCTTCAAGTTTAAGTGAACAATGAGCACCAATGGTTAATACTTTATCGGAAATTATTTGTAATTTTCGACAAGTAGAACAATGAATGGAACAGTTAGACGGTTGAAATATTTGTATATATTGCTTCTATATAGTCTACGAAACATATATGCAAAGCATCCAAACAGTACAATTCGCCAATTTGTTGTTCTTCAAGTTTTAGTGAACAATGAGCCCCATTGTTAATCCATTATCGGAAATTATTTGTAATTTTCGACAAGTAGAACAGTGAATGGAACAGGTAGACGATTGAAATCTTTGTATATATTGCTTCTATATAGTATAAGAAACATATATGCAAAGCATCCAAACAGTACAATTCGGCAATTTTTTGTTCTTCAAGTTTAAGTGAACAATGAGCCCCATTGTTACTCCATTATCGGAAATTATTTGTAAACTTCGACAAGTAGAACAGTGAATGGAACAGGTAGACGATTGAAATATTTGTATATATTGCTTCTATATAGTCTACGAAACATATATGCAAAGCATCCAAACAGTACAATTCGCCAATTTTTTGTACTTCAAGTTTAAGTGAACTACGAGCCCCATTGTTAATACTTTAACGGAAATTATTTGTAACTTGCGACAAGTAGAACAATGAATGGAACAGGTAGACGGTTGAAATCAATGTATATATTGCTTCTTTATAGTCTAAGAAACATATATGCAAAGCATCCAAACAGTACCATACGCCACTTTTTTGTTCTTCAAGTTTAAGTGAACAACGAGCCCCATTGTTAATCCTTTAAAGGAAATTCTTTGTAAATTGCGACAAGTAGAACAATGATTGGAACACGTAGACGGTTGAAATCTTTGTATATATTGCTTCCATATAGTCTAAGAAACATGTACGCAAAGCATCCAAACAGTACAATTCGCCAATTTTTTGTTCTTCAAGTTCAAGTGAACTACGATCCCCATTGTTAATCCCTTAACGGAAATTATTTGTAACTTTCGACAAGTAGAACAGTGAATGGAACAGGTAGACGGTTGAAATCTTTGTATATATTGCTTCTATATAGTATAAGAAACATATATGCAAAGCATCCAAACAGTACAATTCGCCAATTTTTTGTTCTTCAAGTTTAAGTGAACAGTGAGCCCCAATGGTTAATCCGTTATCGGAAATTATTTGTAACTTTCGACAAGTAGAACAATGAATGGAACAGGTAGATGGTTGAAATCTTTGTATATATTGCTTCTATATAGTCTAAGAAACATATATGCAAAGCATCCAAACAGTACCATTCGCCAATTTTTTGTTCTTCAAGTTTAAGTGAACAATGAGCACCAATGGTTAATACTTTATCGGAAATTATTTGTAATTTTCGACAAGTAGAACAATGAATGGAACAGTTAGACGGTTGAAATATTTGTATATATTGCTTCTATATAGTCTACGAAACATATATGCAAAGCATCCAAACAGTACAATTCGGCAATTTTTTGTTCTTCAAGTTTAAGTGAACAATGAGCCCCAATGGTTAATCCGTTATCGGAAATTATTTGTAACTTTCGACAAGAAGAACAATGAATGGAAAAGGTAGACGGTTGAAATCTTTGTATATATTGCTTCTATATAGTCTACGAAACATATATGCAAAGCATCCAAACAGTACAATTCGACAATTTTTTGTTCTTCAAGTTGAGTGAACAATGAGCCCCAATGGTTAATCCTTTATCGGAAATTATTTGTAATTTTCGACAAGTAGAACAATGAATGGAACAGGTAGACGGTTGAAATCTTTGTATATATTGCTTCTATATAATCTAAGAAACATATATGCAAAGCATCCAAACAGTACCATTCGCCAATTTTTTGTTCTTCAAGTTTAAGTGAACGACGAGCCCCATTGTTAATCCTTTAACGGAAATTAATTGTAACTTTCGACAAGTAGAACAATGAATGGAACAGGTAGACGGTTGAAATCTTTGTATATATTGCTTCTATATAGTCTAAGAAACATATATGCAAAGCATCCAAACAGTACAATTCGCCAATTTATTGTTCTTCAAGTTTAAGTGAACAATGAGCCCCATTGTTACTCCATTATCGGAAATTATTTGTAAACTTCGACAAGTAGAACAGTGAATGGAACAGGTACACGATTGAAATCTTTGTATATATTGCTTCTATATAGTATAAGAAACATATATGCAAAGCATCCAAACAGTACAATTCGCCAATTTTTTGTTCTTCAAGTTTAAGTGAACAATGAGCCCCAATGGTTAATCCGTTATCGGAAATTATTTGTAACTTTCGACAAGAAGAACAATGAATGGAAAAGGTAGACGGTTGAAATCTTTGTATATATTGCTTCTATATAGTCTAAGAAACATATATGCAAAGCATCCAAACAGTACCATTCGCCAATTTTTTGTTCTTCAAGTTTAAGTGAACAATGAGCCCCAATGGTTAATCCGTTATCGGAAATTATTTGTAACTTTCGACAAGAAGAACAATGAATGGAAAAGGTAGACGGTTGAAATCTTTGTATATATTGCTTCTATATAGTCTACGAAACATATATGCAAAGCATCCAAACAGTACAATTCGACAATTTTTTGTTCTTCAAGTTGAGTGAACAATGAGCCCCAATGGTTAATCCTTTATCGGAAATTATTTGTAATTTTCGACAAGTAGAACAATGAATGGAACAGGTAGACGGTTGAAATCTTTGTATATATTGCTTCTATATAATCTAAGAAACATATATGCAAAGCATCCAAACAGTACCATTCGCCAATTTTTTGTTCTTCAAGTTTAAGTGAACTACGAGCCCCATTGTTAATACTTTCACGGAAATTATTTCTAACTTGCGAGAAGTAGAACAATGAATGGAACTGGTAGCCGGTTGAAATCAATGTATATATTGCTTCTATATAGTCTAAGAAACATATATGCAAAGCATCCAAACAGTACCATTCGCCAATTTTTTGTTCTTCAAGTTTAAGTGAACGACGATCCCCATTGTTAATCCCTTAACGGAAATTATTTGTAACTTTCGACAAGTAGAACAATGAATGGAACAGGTAGACGGTAGAAATCATTGTATATATTGCTTCTATATAGTCTAAGAAACATATATGCAAAGCATCCAAACAGTACAATTCGACAATTTTTTGTTCTTCAAGTTTAGTGAACAATGAGCCCCAATGGTTAATCCTTTATCGGAAATTATTTGTAATTTTCGACAAGTAGAACAATGAATGGAACAGGTAGACGGTTGAAATCTTTGTATATATTGCTTCTATATAGTCTAAGAAACATATATGCAAAGCATCCAAACAGTACAATTCGCCAATTTTTTGTTCTTCAAGTTTAAGTGAACAATGAGCCCCAATGGTTAATCCTTTATCGGAAATTATTTGTAAATTTCGACAAGTAGAACAATGAATGGAACAGGTAGACTGTTGAAATCATTGTATATATTGCTTCTAAATAGTCAAAGAAACATATATGCAAAGCATCCAAACAGTACAATTCGCCAATTTTTTGTTCTTCAAGTTTAAGTAAACTACGATCCCCATTGTTAATCCCTTGACGGAAATTATTTGTAACTTTCGACAAGTAGAACAATGAATGGAAAAGGTAGACGGTTGAAATCATTGTATATATTGCTTCTATATAGTCTAAGAAACATATATGCAAAGCATCCAAACAGTACAATTCGACAATTTTTTGTTCTTCAAGTTTAGTGAACAATGAGCCCCAATGGTTAATCCTTTATCGGAAATTATTTGTAATTTTCGACAAGTAGAACAATGAATGGAACAGGTAGACCGTTGAAATCTTTGTATATATTGCTTCTATATAATCTAAGAAACATATATGCAAAGCATCCAAACAGTACCATTCGCCAATTTTTTGTTCTTCAAGTTTAAGTGAACAACGAGCCCCATTGTTAATCCTTTAAAGGAAATTATCTGTAAATTTCGACAAGTAGAACAATGATTGGAACACGTAGACGGTTGAAATCTTTGTATATATTGCTTCCACATAGTCTAAGAAACATATATGCAAAGCATCCAAACAGTACAATTCCCCAATTTTTTGTTCTTCAAGTTTAAGTGAACAATGAGCCCCAATGGTTAATCCGTTATCGGAAATTATTTGTAACTTTTGACAAGTAGAACAATGAATGGAAAAGGTAGACGGTTGAAATCTTTGTATATATTGCATCTATATAGTCTAAGAAACATATATGCAAAGCATCCAAACAGTACCATTCGCCAATTTCTTGTTCTTCAAGTATAAGTGAACAATGAGCACCAATGGTTAATACTTTATCGGAAATTATTTGTAATTTTCGACAAGTAGAACAATGAATGGAACAGTTAGACGGTTGAAATATTTGTATATATTGCTTCTATATAGTCTACGAAACATATATGCAAAGCATCCAAACAGTACAATACGGCAATTTTTTGTTCTTCAAGTTTAAGTGAACTACGAGCCCCATTGTTAATCCTTTAACGGATATTAATTGTAACTTTCTACAAGTAGAACAATGATTGGAACACGCAGACGGTTGAAATCTTTGTATATATTGCTTCCATATAGTCTAAGAAACATATATGCAAAGCATCCAAACAGTACCATTCGCCAATTTTTTGTTCTTCAAGTTTAAGTGAACAATGAGCCCCATTGTTAATCCTTTATCGGAAATTATTTGTAACTTTCGACAAGTAGAACATTGAATGGAACAGGTAGACGGTTGAAATCTTTGTATCTATTGCTTCTATATAGAATAAGAAACATATATGCAAAGCATCCAAACAGTACCATTCGCCTTTTCTTTGTTCTTCAAGTTTAAGTGAACTGCGAGCTCCATTGTTAATCCTTTAAAGGAAATTATTTGTAACTTTCGACAAGTAGAACAATGAATGGAACAGGTAGACTGTTGAAATCATTGTATATATTGTTTCTATATAGTCTAAGAAACATTTATGCAAAGCATCCAAACAGTACAATTCGCCAATTTTTTGTTCTTCAAGTTTAAGTAAACTACGATCCCCATTGTTAATCCCTTAACGGAAATTATTTGTAACTTTCGACAAGTAGAACAGTGAATGGAACAGGTAGACGGTTGAAATCTTTGTATATATTGCTTCTATATAGTATAAGAAACATATATGCAAAGCATCCAAACAGTACCATTCGCCAATTTTTTGTTCTTCAAGTTTAAGTGAACAATGAGCCCCAATGGTTAATCCTTTATCGGAAATTATTTGTAACTTTCGACAAGTAGAACAATGAATGGAACAGGTAGACGGTTGAAATCAATGTATATATTGCATCCTTATAGTCTAAGAAACATATAAGCAAAGCATCCAAACAGTACCATTCGCCACATTTTTGTTCTTCAAGTTTAAGTGAACAACGAGCCCCATTGTTAATCCTTTAAAGGAAATTATCTGTAAATTTCGACAAGTAGAACAATGATTGGAACACGTAGACGGTTGAAATCTTTGTATATATTGCTTCCATATAGTCTAAGAAACATGTACGCAAAGCATCCAAACAGTACAATTCGCCAATTTTTTGTTCTTCAAGTTTAAGTGAACTACGATCTCCATTGTTAATCCCTTAACGGAAATTATTTGTAACTTTCGACAAGTAGAACAGTGAATGGAACAGGTAGACGGTTGAAATCTTTGTATATATTGCTTCTATATAGTATAAGAAACATATATGCAAAGCATCCAAACAGTACAATTCGCCAATTTTTTGTTCTTCAAGTTTAAGTGAACAATGAGCCCCAATGGTTAATCCGTTATCGGAAATTATTTGTAACTTTCGACAAGAAGAACAATGAATGGAAAAGGTAGACGGTTGAAATCTTTGTATATATTGCTTCTATATAGTCTAAGAAACATATATGGAAAGCATCCAAACAGTACCATTCGCCAATTTTTTGTTCTTCAAGTTTAAGTGAACAATGAGCCCCAATGGTTAATCCGTTATCGGAAATTATTTGTAACTTTCGACAAGAAGAACAATGAATGGAAAAGGTAGACGGTTGAAATCTTTGTATATATTGCTTCTATATAGTCTAAGAAACATATATGCAAAGCATCCAAACAGTACCATTCGCCAATTTTTTGTTCTTCAAGTTTAAGTGAACAATGAGCCCCAATGGTTAATCCTTTATCGGAAATTATTTGTAACTTTCGACAAGTAGAACAATAAATGGAACAGTTAGACGGTTGAAATATTTGTATATATTGCTTCTATATAGTCTACGAAACATATATGCAAAGCATCCAAACAGTACAATTCGCCAATTTTTTGTACTTCAAGTTTAAGTGAACTACGAGCCCCATTGTTAATACTTTAACGGAAATTATTTGTAACTTGCGACAAGTAGAACAATGAATGGAACAGGTAGACGGTTGAAATCAATGTATATATTGCTTCTTTATAGTCTAAGAAACATATATGCAAAGCATCCAAACAGTACCATACGCCACTTTTTTGTTCTTCAAGTTTAAGTGAACAACGAGCCCCATTGTTAATCCTTTAAAGGAAATTATTTGTAAATTGCGACAAGTAGAACAATGATTGGAACACGTAGACGGTTGAAATCTTTGTATATATTGCTTCCATATAGTCTAAGAAACATGTACGCAAAGCATCCAAACAGTACAATTCGCCAATTTTTTGTTCTTCAAGTTCAAGTGAACTACGATCCCCATTGTTAATCCCTTAACGGAAATTATTTGTAACTTTCGACAAGTAGAACAGTGAATGGAACAGGTAGACGGTTGAAATCTTTGTATATATTGCTTCTATATAGTATAAGAAACATATATGCAAAGCATCCAAACAGTACAATTCGCCAATTTTTTGTTCTTCAAGTTTAAGTGAACAGTGAGCCCCAATGGTTAATCCGTTATCGGAAATTATTTGTAACTTTCGACAAGTAGAACAATGAATGGAACAGGTAGATGGTTGAAATCTTTGTATATATTGCTTCTATATAGTCTAAGAAACATATATGCAAAGCATCCAAACAGTACCATTCGCCAATTTTTTGTTCTTCAAGTATAAGTGAACAATGAGCACCAATGGTTAATACTTTATCGGAAATTATTTGTAATTTTCGACAAGTAGAACAATGAATGGAACAGTTAGACGGTTGAAATATTTGTATATATTGCTTCTATATAGTCTACGAAACATATATGCAAAGCATCCAAACAGTACAATTCGGCAATTTTTTGTTCTTCAAGTTTAAGTGAACAATGAGCCCCATTGTTAATCCATTATCGGAAATTATTTGTAATCTTCGTCAAGTAGAACAGTGAATGGAACAGGTAGACGATAGAAATCTTTGTATATATTGCTTCTATATAGTATAAGAAACATATATGCAAAGCATCCAAACAGTACAATTCGCCAATTTTTTGTTCTTCAAGTTTAAGTGAACAATGAGCCCCAATGGTTAATCCGTTATCGGAAATTATTTGTAACTTTCGACAAGAAGAACAATGAATGGAAAAGGTAGACGGTTGAAATCTTTGTATATATTGCTTCTATATAGTCTAAGAAACATATATGCAAAGCATCCAAACAGTACCATTCGCCAATTTTTTGTTCTTCAAGTTTAAGTGAACAACGAGCCCCATTGTTAATCCTTTAAAGGAAATTATTTGTAACTTTCGACAAATAGAACAATGAATGGAACAGGTAGACGGTTGAAATCTTTGTATATATTGCTTCTATATAGTCTAAGAAACATATATGCAAAGCATCCAAACAGTACAATTCGCCAATTTTTTGTACTTCAAGTTTAAGTGAACTACGAGCCCCATTGTTAATCCTTGAACGGAAATTAATTGTAACTTTCGACAAGTAGATCAATGAATGGAACAGGTAGACGGTTGAAATCTTTGTATATATTGCTTCTATATAGTCTAAGAAACATATATGCAAAGCATCCAAACAGTACAATTCGCCAATTTGTTGTTCTTCAAGTTTTAGTGAACAATGAGCCCCATTGTTAATCCATTATCGGAAATTATTTGTAATTTTCGACAAGTAGAACAGTGAATGGAACAGGTAGACGATTGAAATCTTTGTATATATTGCTTCTATATAGTATAAGAAACATATATGCAAAGCATCCAAACAGTACCATTCGCCAATTTTTTGTTCTTCAAGTTTAAGTGAACAATGAGCCCCAATGGTTAATCCGTTATCGGAAATTATTTGTAATTTTCGACAAGTAGAACAATGAATGGAACAGTTAGACGGTTGAAATATTTGTATATATTGCTTCTATATAGTCTACGAAACATATATGCAAAGCATCCAAACAGTACAATTCGCCAATTTGTTGTTCTTCAAGTTTTAGTGAACAATGAGCCCCATTGTTAATCCATTATCGGAAATTATTTGTAATTTTCGACAAGTAGAACAGTGAATGGAACAGGTAGACGATTGAAATCTTTGTATATATTGCTTCTATATAGTATAAGAAACATATATGCAAAGCATCCAAACAGTACAATTCGGCAATTTTTTGTTCTTCAAGTTTAAGTGAACAATGAGCCCCATTGTTACTCCATTATCGGAAATTATTTGTAAACTTCGACAAGTAGAACAGTGAATGGAACAGGTAGACGATTGAAATATTTGTATATATTGCTTCTATATAGTCTACGAAACATATATGCAAAGCATCCAAACAGTACAATTCGCCAATTTTTTGTACTTCAAGTTTAAGTGAACTACGAGCCCCATTGTTAATACTTTAACGGAAATTATTTGTAACTTGCGACAAGTAGAACAATGAATGGAACAGGTAGACGGTTGAAATCAATGTATATATTGCTTCTTTATAGTCTAAGAAACATATATGCAAAGCATCCAAACAGTACCATACGCCACTTTTTTGTTCTTCAAGTTTAAGTGAACAACGAGCCCCATTGTTAATCCTTTAAAGGAAATTATTTGTAAATTGCGACAAGTAGAACAATGATTGGAACACGTAGACGGTTGAAATCTTTGTATATATTGCTTCCATATAGTCTAAGAAACATGTACGCAAACCATCCAAACAGTACAATTCGCCAATTTTTTGTTCTTCAAGTTCAAGTGAACTACGATCCCCATTGTTAATCCCTTAACGGAAATTATTTGTAACTTTCGACAAGTAGAACAGTGAATGGAACAGGTAGACGGTTGAAATCTTTGTATATATTGCTTCTATATAGTATAAGAAACATATATGCAAAGCATCCAAACAGTACAATTCGCCAATTTTTTGTTCTTCAAGTTTAAGTGAACAGTGAGCCCCAATGGTTAATCCGTTATCGGAAATTATTTGTAACTTTCGACAAGTAGAACAATGAATGGAACAGGTAGATGGTTGAAATCTTTGTATATATTGCTTCTATATAGTCTGGGTTAGGTAAGTGAACAGTGAGCCCCAATGGTTAATCCGTTATCGGAAATTATTTGTAACTTTCGACAAGTAGAACAATGAATGGAACAGGTAGATGGTTGAAATCTTTGTATATATTGCTTCTATATAGTCTAAGAAACATATATGCAAAGCATCCAAACAGTACCATTCGCCAATTTTTTGTTCTTCAAGTTTAAGTGAACAATGAGCACCAATGGTTAATACTTTATCGGAAATTATTTGTAATTTTCGACAAGTAGAACAATGAATGGAACAGTTAGACGGTTGAAATATTTGTATATATTGCTTCTATATAGTCTACGAAACATATATGCAAAGCATCCAAACAGTACAATTCGGCAATTTTTTGTTCTTCAAGTTTAAGTGAACAATGAGCCCCATTGTTAATCCATTATCGGAAATTATTTGTAATCTTCGACAAGTAGAACAGTGAATGGAACAGGTAGACGATAGAAATCTTTGTATATATTGCTTCTATATAGTATAAGAAACATATATGCAAAGCATCCAAACAGTACAATTCGCCAATTTTTTGTTCTTCAAGTTTAAGTGAACAATGAGCCCCAATGGTTAATCCGTTATCGGAAATTATTTGTAACTTTCGACAAGAAGAACAATGAATGGAAAAGGTAGACGGTTGAAATCTTTGTATATATTGCTTCTATATAGTCTAAGAAACATATATGCAAAGCATCCAAACAGTACCATTCGCCAATTTTTTGTTCTTCAAGTTTAAGTGAACAACGAGCCCCATTGTTAATCCTTTAAAGGAAATTATTTGTAACTTTCGACAAATAGAACAATGAATGGAACAGGTAGACGGTTGAAATCTTTGTATATATTGCTTCTATATAGTCTAAGAAACATATATGCAAAGCATCCAAACAGTACAATTCGCCAATTTTTTGTACTTCAAGTTTAAGTGAACTACGAGCCCCATTGTTAATCCTTGAACGGAAATTAATTGTAACTTTCGACAAGAAGAACAATGAATGGAAAAGGTAGACGGTTGAAATCTTTGTATATATTGCTTCTATATAGTCTACGAAACATATATGCAAAGCATCCAAACAGTACAATTCGACAATTTTTTGTTCTTCAAGTTGAGTGAACAATGAGCCCCAATGGTTAATCCTTTATCGGAAATTATTTGTAATTTTCGACAAGTAGAACAATGAATGGAACAGGTAGACGGTTGAAATCTTTGTATATATTGCTTCTATATAATCTAAGAAACATATATGCAAAGCATCCAAACAGTACCATTCGCCAATTTTTTGTTCTTCAAGTTTAAGTGAACTACGAGCCCCATTGTTAATACTTTCACGGAAATTATTTCTAACTTGCGAGAAGTAGAACAATGAATGGAACTGGTAGCCGGTTGAAATCAATGTATATATTGCTTCTATATAGTCTAAGAAACATATATGCAAAGCATCCAAACAGTACCATTCGCCAATTTTTTGTTCTTCAAGTTTAAGTGAACAACGAGCCCCATTGTTAATACTTTAAAGGAAATTGTTTGTAACTTTCGACAAATAGAACAATGAATGGAACAGGTAGACGGTTGAAATCTTTGTATATATTGCTTCTATATAGTCTAAGAAACATATATGCAAAGCATCCAAACAGTACAATTCGCCAATTTTTTGTACTTCAAGTTTAAGTGAACTACGAGCCCCATTGTTAATCCTTGAACGGAAATTAATTGTAACTTTCGACAAGTAGATCAATGAATGGAACAGGTAGACGGTTGAAATCTTTGTATATATTGCTTCTATATAGTCTAAGAAACATATATGCAAAGCATCCAAACAGTACAATTCGCCAATTTATTTTTCTTCAAGTTTAAGTGAACAACGAGCCCCATTGTTAATCCTTTAAAGGAAATTATTTGTAACTTTCGACAAGTAGAACAATGAATGGAACAGGTAGAGGGTTGAAATCTTTGTATATATTGCTTCTATATAGCCTAAGAAACATATATGCAAAGCATCCAAACAGTACAATTCGCCAATTTTTTGTTCTTCAAGTTTAAGTGAACAATGAGCCCCAATGGTTAATCCTTTATCGGAAATTATTTGTAAATTTCGACAAGTAGAACAATGAATGGAACAGGTAGACGGTTGAAATCATTGTATATATTGCTTCTATATAGTCTAAGAAACATATATGCAAAGCATCCAAACAGTACAATTCGACAATTTTTTGCTCTTCAAGTTTAAGTGAACTACGAGCCCCATTGTTAATCCTTTAAAGGAAATTATTTGTAAATTTCGGCAAGTAGATCAATGAATGGAATGTGTAGACGGTTGAAATCATTGTATATATTGCATCTATATAGTCTACGAAACATATATGCAAAGCATCCAAACAGTACAATTCGGCAATTTTTTGTTCTTCAAGTTTAAGTGAACAATGAGCCCCATTGTTAATCCATTATCGGAAATTATTTGTAATCTTCGACAAGTAGAACAGTGAATGGAACAGGTAGACGATAGAAATCTTTGTATATATTGCTTCTATATAGTATAAGAAACATATATGCAAAGCATCCAAACAGTACAATTCGCCAATTTTTTGTTCTTCAAGTTTAAGTGAACAATGAGCCCCAATGGTTAATCCGTTATCGGAAATTATTTGTAACTTTCGACAAGAAGAACAATGAATGGAAAAGGTAGACGGTTGAAATCTTTGTATATATTGCTTCTATATAGTCTAAGAAACATATATGCAAAGCATCCAAACAGTACCATTCGCCAATTTTTTGTTCTTCAAGTTTAAGTGAACAACGAGCCCCATTGTTAATACTTTAAAGGAAATTATTTGTAACTTTCGACAAATAGAACAATGAATGGAACAGGTAGACGGTTGAAATCTTTGTATATATTGCTTCTATATAGTCTAAGAAACATATATGCAAAGCATCCAAACAGTACAATTCGCCAATTTTTTGTACTTCAAGTTTAAGTGAACTACGAGCCCCATTGTTAATCCTTGAACGGAAATTAATTGTAACTTTCGACAAGTAGATCAATGAATGGAACAGGTAGACGGTTGAAATCTTTGTATATATTGCTTCTATATAGTCTAAGAAACATATATGCAAAGCATCCAAACAGTACAATTCGCCAATTTATTTTTCTTCAAGTTTAAGTGAACAACGAGCCCCATTGTTAATCCTTTAAAGGAAATTATTTGTAACTTTCGACAAGTAGAACAATGAATGGAACAGGTAGACGGTTGAAATCTTTGTATATATTGCTTCTATATAGCCTAAGAAACATATATGCAAAGCATCCAAACAGTACAATTCGCCAATTTTTTGTTCTTCAAGTTTAAGTGAACAACGAGCCCCATTGTTAATCCTTTAAAGGAAATTATTTGTAACTTTCGACAAGTAGAACAATGAATGGAACAGGTAGACGGTTGAAATCTTTGTATATATTGCTTCTATATAGCCTAAGAAACATATATGCAAAGCATCCAAACAGTACAATTCGCCAATTTTTTGTTCTTCAAGTTTAAGTGAACAATGAGCCCCAATGGTTAATCCTTTATCGGAAATTATTTGTAAATTTCGACAAGTAGAACAATGAATGGAACAGGTAGACGGTTGAAATCATTGTATATATTGCTTCTATATAGTATAAGAAACATATATGCAAAGCATCCAAACAGTACAATTCGCCAATTTTTTGTTCTTCAAGTTTAAGTGAACAATGAGCCCCAATGGTTAATCCGTTATCGGAAATTATTTGTAACTTTCGACAAGAAGAACAATGAATGGAAAAGGTAGACGGTTGAAATCTTTGTATATATTGCTTCTATATAGTCTAAGAAACATATATGCAAAGCATCCAAACAGTACCATTCGCCAATTTTTTGTTCTTCAAGTTTAAGTGAACAACGAGCCCCATTGTTAATACTTTAAAGGAAATTATTTGTAACTTTCGACAAATAGAACAATGAATGGAACAGGTAGACGGTTGAAATCTTTGTATATATTGCTTCTATATAGTCTAAGAAACATATATGCAAAGCATCCAAACAGTACAATTCGCCAATTTTTTGTACTTCAAGTTTAAGTGAACTACGAGCCCCATTGTTAATCCTTGAACGGAAATTAATTGTAACTTTCGACAAGTAGATCAATGAATGGAACAGGTAGACGGTTGAAATCTTTGTATATATTGCTTCTATATAGTCTAAGAAACATATATGCAAAGCATCCAAACAGTACAATTCGCCAATTTATTTTTCATCAAGTTTAAGTGAACAACGAGCCCCATTGTTAATCCTTTAAAGGAAATTATTTGTAACTTTCGACAAGTAGAACAATGAATGGAACAGGTAGACGGTTGAAATCTTTGTATATATTGCTTCTATATAGCCTAAGAAACATATATGCAAAGCATCCAAACAGTACAATTCGCCAATTTTTTGTTCTTCAAGTTTAAGTGAACAATGAGCCCCAATGGTTAATCCTTTATCGGAAATTATTTGTAAATTTCGACAAGTAGAACAATGAATGGAACAGGTAGACGGTTGAAATCATTGTATATATTGCTTCTATATAGTCTAAGAAACATATATGCAAAGCATCCAAACAGTACAATTCGACAATTTTTTGCTCTTCAAGTTTAAGTGAACTACGAGCCCCATTGTTAATCCTTTAAAGGAAATTATTTGTAAATTTCGGCAAGTAGATCAATGAATGGAATGTGTAGACGGTTGAAATCATTGTATATATTGCATCTAAATAGTCTAAGAAACATACATGCAAAGCATCCAAACAGTACAATTCGCCAATTTTTTGTTCTTCAAGTTTAAGTAAACTACGATCCCTATTGTTAATCCCTTAACGGAAATTATTTGTAACTTTCGACAAGTAGAACAATGAATGGAACAGGTAGACGGTAGAAATCATTGTATATATTGCTTCTATATAGTCTAAGAAACATATATGCAAAGCATCCAAACAGTACAATTCGACAATTTTTTGTTCTTCAAGTTTAGTGAACAATGAGCCCCAATGGTTAATCCTTTATCGGAAATTATTTGTAATTTTCGACAAGTAGAACAATGAATGGAACAGGTAGACGGTTGAAATCTTTGTATATATTGCTTCTATATAGTCTAAGAAACATATATGCAAAGCATCCAAACAGTACAATTCGCCAATTTTTTGTTCTTCAAGTTTAAGTGAACAATGAGCCCCAATGGTTAATCCTTTATCGGAAATTATTTGTAAATTTCGACAAGTAGAACAATGAATGGAACAGGTAGACTGTTGAAATCATTGTATATATTGCTTCTAAATAGTCTAAGAAACATATATGCAAAGCATCCAAACAGTACAATTCGCCAATTTTTTGTTCTTCAAGTTTAAGTAAACTACGATCCCCATTGTTAATCCCTTGACGGAAATTATTTGTAACTTTCGACAAGTAGAACAATGAATGGAACAGGTAGACGGTTGAAATCTTTGTATATATTGCTTCTATATAGTCTAAGAAACATATATGCAAAGCATCCAAACAGTACAATTCGCCAATTTTTTGTTCTTCAAGTTTAAGTGAACAATGAGCCCCAATGGTTAATCCTTTATCGGAAATTATTTGTAAATTTCGACAAGTAGAACAATGAATGGAACAGGTAGACTGTTGAAATCATTGTATATATTGCTTCTAAATAGTCTAAGAAACATATATGCAAAGCATCCAAACAGTACAATTCGCCAATTTTTTGTTCTTCAAGTTTAAGTAAACTACGATCCCCATTGTTAATCCCTTGACGGAAATTATTTGTAACTTTCGACAAGTAGAACAATGAATGGAACAGGTAGACGGTAGAAATCATTGTATATATTGCTTCTATATAGTCTAAGAAACATATATGCAAAGCATCCAAACAGTACAATTCGACAATTTTTTGTTCTTCAAGTTTAGTGAACAATGAGCCCCAATGGTTAATCCTTTAAAGGAAATTATTTGTAAATTTCGGCAAGTAGATCAATGAATGGAATGTGTAGACGGTTGAAATCATTGTATATATTGCATCTAAATAGTCTAAGAAACATACATGCAAAGCATCCAAACAGTACAATTCGCCAATTTTTTGTTCTTCAAGTTTAAGTAAACTACGATCCCTATTGTTAATCCCTTAACGGAAATTATTTGTAACTTTCGACAAGTAGAACAATGAATGGAACAGGTAGACGGTAGAAATCATTGTATATATTGCTTCTATATAGTCTAAGAAACATATATGCAAAGCATCCAAACAGTACAATTCGACAATTTTTTGTTCTTCAAGTTTAGTGAACAATGAGCCCCAATGGTTAATCCTTTATCGGAAATTATTTGTAATTTTCGACAAGTAGAACAATGAATGGAACAGGTAGACGGTTGAAATCTTTGTATATATTGCTTCTATATAGTCTAAGAAACATATATGCAAAGCATCCAAACAGTACAATTCGCCAATTTTTTGTTCTTCAAGTTTAAGTGAACAATGAGCCCCAATGGTTAATCCTTTATCGGAAATTATTTGTAAATTTCGACAAGTAGAACAATGAATGGAACAGGTAGACTGTTGAAATCATTGTATATATTGCTTCTAAATAGTCTAAGAAACATATATGCAAAGCATCCAAACAGTACAATTCGCCAATTTTTTGTTCTTCAAGTTTAAGTAAACTACGATCCCCATTGTTAATCCCTTGACGGAAATTATTTGTAACTTTCGACAAGTAGAACAATGAATGGAAAAGGTAGACGGTTGAAATCATTGTATATATTGCTTCTATATAGTCTAAGAAACATATATGCAAAGCATCCAAACAGTACAATTCGACAATTTTTTGTTCTTCAAGTTTAGTGAACAATGAGCCCCAATGGTTAATCCTTTATCGGAAATTATTTGTAATTTTCGACAAGTAGAACAATGAATGGAACAGGTAGACGGTTGAAATCTTTGTATATATTGCTTCTATATAATCTAAGAAACATATATGCAAAGCATCCAAACAGTACCATTCGCCAATTTTTTGTTCTTCAAGTTTAAGTGAACAACGAGCCCCATTGTTAATCCTTTAAAGGAAATTATTTGTAAATTTCGACAAGTAGAACAATGAATGGATCTGGTAGACGGTTGAAATCATTGTATATATTGCTTCTATATAACCGACGAAACATATATGCAAAGCATCCAAACAGTACAATTCGCCAATTTTTTGTTCTTCAAGTTTAAGTGAACTACGAGCCCCATTGTTAATCCTTTAACGGATATTAATTGTAACTTTCTACAAGTAGAACAATGATTGGAACACGCAGACGGTTGAAATCTTTGTATATAATGCTTCCATATAGTCTAAGAAACATATATGCAAAGCATCCAAACAGTACCATTCGCCAATTTCTTGTTCTTCAAGTTTAAGTGAACAATGAGCCCCATTGTTAATCCTTTATCGGAAATTATTTGTAACTTTCGACAAGTAGAACATTGAATGGAACAGGTAGACGGTTGAAATCTTTGTATCTATTGCTTCTATATAGAATAAGAAACATATATGCAAAGCATCCAAACAGTACCATTCGCCTTTTTTTTGTTCTTCAAGTTTAAGTGAACTGCGAGCTCCATTGTTAATCCTTTAAAGGAAATTATTTGTAACTTTCGACAAGTAGAACAATGAATGGAACAGGTAGACTGTTGAAATCATTGTATATATTGCTTCTATATAGTCTAAGAAACATTTATGCAAAGCATCCAAACAGTACAATTCGCCAATTTTTTGTTCTTCAAGTTTAAGTAAACTACGATCCCCATTGTTAATCCCTTAACGGAAATTATTTGTAACTTTCGACAAGTAGAACAGTGAATGGAACAGGTAGACGGTTGAAATCTTTGTATATATTGCTTCTATATAGTATAAGAAACATATATGCAAAGCATCCAAACAGTACCATTCGCCAATTTTTTGTTCTTCAAGTTTAAGTGAACAATGAGCCCCAATGGTTAATCCTTTATCGGAAATTATTTGTAACTTTCGACAAGTAGAACAATGAATGGAACAGGTAGACGGTTGAAATCAATGTATATATTGCTTCCTTATAGTCTAAGAAACATATAAGCAAAGCATCCAAACAGTACCATTCGCCACATTTTTGTTCTTCAAGTTTAAGTGAACAACGAGCCCCATTGTTAATCCTTTAAAGGAAATTATCTGTAAATTTCGACAAGTAGAACAATGATTGGAACACGTAGACGGTTGAAATCTTTGTATATATTGCTTCCACATAGTCTAAGAAACATATATGAAAAGCATCCAAACAGTACAATTCCCCCATTTTTTGTTCTTCAAGTTTAAGTGAACAATGAGCCCCAATGGTTAATCCGTTATCGGAAATTATTTGTAACTTTTGACAAGTAGAACAATGAATGGAAAAGGTAGACGATTGAAATCTTTGTATATATTGCTTCTATATAGTATAAGAAACATATATGCAAAGCATCCAAACAGTACAATTCGCCAATTTTTTGTTCTTCAAGTTTAAGTGAACAATGAGCCCCAATGGTTAATCCGTTATCGGAAATTATTTGTAACTTTCGACAAGAAGAACAATGAATGGAAAAGGTAGACGGTTGAAATCTTTGTATATATTGCTTCTATATCGTCTAAGAAACATATATGCAAAGCATCCAAACAGTACCATTCGCCAATTTTTTGTTCTTCAAGTTTAAGTGAACAATGAGCCCCAATGGTTAATCCTTTATCGGAAATTATTTGTAACTTTCGACAAGTAGAACAATGAATGGAACAGTTAGACGGTTGAAATATTTGTATATATTGCTTCTATATAGTCTACGAAACATATATGCAAAGCATCCAAACAGTACAATTCGCCAATTTGTTGTTCTTCAAGTTTTAGTGAACAATGAGCCCCATTGTTAATCCATTATCGGAAATTATTTGTAATTTTCGACAAGTAGAACAGTGAATGGAACAGGTAGACGATTGAAATCTTTGTATATATTGCTTCTATATAGTATAAGAAACATATATGCAAAGCATCCAAACAGTACAATTCGCCAATTTTTTGTACTTCAAGTTTAAGTGAACTACGAGCCCCATTGTTAATCCTTTAACGGAAATTAATTGTAACTTTCGACAAGTAGAACAATGAATGGAACAGGTAGACGGTTGAAATCTTTGTATATATTGCTTCTATATAGTCTAAGAAACATATATGCAAAGCATCCAAACAGCACAATTCGCCAATTTATTGTTCTTCAAGTTTAAGTGAACAACGAGCCCCATTGTTAATCCTTTAAAGGAAATTATTTGTAACTTTCGACAAGTAGAACAATGAATGGAACAGGTAGACGGTTGAAATCTTTGTATATATTGCTTCTATATAGTCTAAGAAACATATATGCAAAGCATCCAAACAGCACAATTCGCCAATTTATTGTTCTTCAAGTTTAAGTGAACTACGAGCCCCATTGTTAATCCTTTAAAGGAAATTATTTGTAAATTTCGGCAAGTAGAACAATGAATGGAATAGGTAGACGGTTGAAATCATTGTATATATTGCTTCTATATAGTCTAAGAAACATATATGCAAATCATCCAAACAGTACAATTCGCCAATTTCTTGTTCTTCAAGTTTAAGTAAACTACGATCCCCATTGTTAATCCGTTAACGGAAATTATTTGTAACTTTCGACAAGTAGAACAATGAATGGAACAGGTAGACGGTTGAAATCTTTGTATATATTGCTTCTATAATGTCTAAGAAACATATATGCAAATCATCCAAACAGTAAAATTCGCCAATTATTTGATCTTCAAGTTTAAGGGAACTACGAGCCCCATTGTTAATACTTTAACGGAAATTATTTGTAACTTGCGACAAGTAGAACAATGAATGGAACAGGTAGACGGTTGAAATCAATGTATATATTGCTTCTTTATAGTCTAAGAAACATATATGCAAAGCATCCAAACAGTACCATACGCCACTTTTTTGTTCTTCAAGTTTAAGTGAACAACGAGCCCCATTGTTAATCCTTTAAAGGAAATTATTTGTAAATTTCGACAAGTAGAACAATGATTGGAACACGTAGACGGTTGAAATCTTTGTATATATTGCTTCCATATAGTCTAAGAAACATGTACGCAAAGCATCCAAACAGTACAATTCGCCAATTTTTTGTTCTTCAAGTTTAAGTGAACTACGATCCCCATTGTTAATCCCTTAACGGAAATTATTTGTAACTTTCGACAAGTAGAACAGTGAATGGAACAGGTAGACGGTTGAAATCTTTGTATATATTGCTTCTATATAGTATAAGAAACATATATGCAAAGCATCCAAACAGTACAATTCGCCAATTTTTTGTTCTTCAAGTTTAAGTGAACAGTGAGCCCCAATGGTTAATCCGTTATCGGAAATTATTTGTAACTTTCGACAAGTAGAACAATGAATGGAACAGGTAGATGGTTGAAATCTTTGTATATATTGCTTCTATATAGTCTAAGAAACATATATGCAAAGCATCCAAACAGTACAATTCGACAATTTTTTGTTCTTCAAGTTTAGTGAACAATGAGCCCCAATGGTTAATCCTTTATCGGAAATTATTTGTAATTTTCGACAAGTAGAACAGTGAATGGAACAGGTAGACGGTTGAAATCTTTGTATATATTGCTTCTATATAGTATAAGAAACATATATGCAAAGCATCCAAACAGTACAATTCGCCAATTTTTTGTTCTTCAAGTTTAAGTGAACAGTGAGCCCCAATGGTTAATCCGTTATCGGAAATTATTTGTAACTTTCGACAAGTAGAACAATGAATGGAACAGGTAGATGGTTGAAATCTTTGTATATATTGCTTCTATATAGTCTAAGAAACATATATGCAAAGCATCCAAACAGTACCATTCGCCAATTTTTTGTTCTTCAAGTTTAAGTGAACAATGAGCACCAATGGTTAATACTTTATCGGAAATTATTTGTAATTTTCGACAAGTAGAACAATGAATGGAACAGTTAGACGGTTGAAATATTTGTATATATTGCTTCTATATAGTCTACGAAACATATATGCAAAGCATCCAAACAGTACAATTCGCCAATTTGTTGTTCTTCAAGTTTTAGTGAACAATGAGCCCCATTGTTAATCCATTATCGGAAATTATTTGTAATTTTCGACAAGTAGAACAGTGAATGGAACAGGTAGACGATTGAAATCTTTGTATATATTGCTTCTATATAGTATAAGAAACATATATGCAAAGCATCCAAACAGTGCAATTCGCCAATTTTTTGTTCTTCAAGTTTAAGTGAACAATGAGCCCCAATGGTTAATCCGTTATCGGAAATTATTTGTAACTTTCGACAAGAAGAACAATGAATGGAAAAGGTAGACGGTTGAAATCAATGTATATATTGCTTCTTTATAGTCTAAGAAACATATATGCAAATCATCCAAACAGTACCATACGCCACTTTTTTGTTCTTCAAGTTTAAGTGAACAACGAGCCCCATTGTTAATCCTTTAAAGGAAATTATTTGTAAATTTCGACAAGTAGAACAATGATTGGAACACGTAGGCGGTTGAAATCTTTGTATATATTGCTTCCATATAGTCTAAGAAACATGTACGCAAAGCATCCAAACAGTACAATTCGCCAATTTTTTGTTCTTCAAGTTTAAGTGAACTACGATCCCCATTGTTAATCCCTTAACGGAAATTATTTGTAACTTTCGACAAGTAGAACAGTGAATGGAACAGGTAGACGGTTGAAATCTTTGTATATATTGCTTCTATATAGTATAAGAAACATATATGCAAAGCATCCAAACAGTACAATTCGCCAATTTTTTGTTCTTCAAGTTTAAGTGAACAGTGAGCCCCAATGGTTAATCCGTTATCGGAAATTATTTGTAACTTTCGACAAGTAGAACAATGAATGGAACAGGTAGATGGTTGAAATCTTTGTATATATTGCTTCTATATAGTCTAAGAAACATATATGCAAAGCATCCAAACAGTACCATTCGCCAATTTTTTGTTCTTCAAGTTTAAGTGAACAATGAGCACCAATGGTTAATTCTTTATCGGAAATTATTTGTAATTTTCGACAAGTAGAACAATGAATGGAACAGTTAGACGGTTGAAATATTTGTATATATTGCTTCTATATAGTCTACGAAACATATATGCAAAGCATCCAAACAGTACAATTCGCCAATTTGTTGTTCTTCAAGTTTTAGTGAACAATGAGCCCCATTGTTAATCCATTATCGGAAATTATTTGTAATTTTCGACAAGTAGAACAGTGAATGGAACAGGTAGACGGTTGAAATCAATGTATATATTGCTTCTATATAGTATAAGAAACATATATGCAAAGCATCCAAACAGTGCAATTCGCCAATTTTTTGTTCTTCAAGTTTAAGTGAACAATGAGCCCCAATGGTTAATCCGTTATCGGAAATTATTTGTAACTTTCGACAAGAAGAACAATGAATGGAAAAGGTAGACGGTTGAAATCTTTGTATATATTGCTTCTATATAGTCTAAGAAACATATATGCAAAGCATCCAAACAGTACCATTCGCCAATTTTTTGTTCTTCAAGTTTAAGTGAACAATGAGCCCCAATGGTTAATCCTTTATCGGAAATTGTTTGTAAGTTTCGACAAGTAGAACAATGAATGGAACAGTTAGACGGTTGAAATATTTGTATATGTTGCTTCTATATAGTCTACGAAACATATATGCAAAGCATCCAAACAGTACAATTCGCCAATTTTTTGTACTTCAAGTTTAAGTGAACTACGAGCCCCATTGTTAATCCTTTAACGGAAATTAATTGTAACTTTCGACAAGTAGAACAATGAATGGAACAGGTAGACGGTTGAAATCTTTGTATATATTGCTTCTATATAGTCTAAGAAACATATATGCAAAGCATCCAAACAGCACAATTCGCCAATTTATTGTTCTTCAAGTTTAAGTGAACAACGAGCCCCATTGTTAATCCTTTAAAGGAAATTATTTGTAAATTTCGGCAAGTAGAACAATGAATGGAATAGGTAGACGGTTGAAATCATTGTATATATTGCTTCTATATAGTCTAAGAAACATAAATGCAAATCATCCAAACAGTACAATTCGCCAATTTCTTGTTCTTCAAGTTTAAGTAAACTACGATCCCCATTGTTAATCCCTTAACGGAAATTATTTGTAACTTTCGACAAGTAGAACAATGAATTGAACAGGTAGACGGTTGAAATCTTTGTATATATTGCTTCTATGTAGTCTAAGAAACATATATGCAAATCATCCAAACAGTACAATTCGCCAATTATTTGATCTTCAAGTTTAAGTGAACTACGAGCCCCATTGGTAATACTTTAACGGAAATTATTTGTAACTTGCGACAAGTAGAACAATGAATGGAACAGGTAGACGGTTGAAATCAATGTATATATTGCTTCTTTATAGTCTAAGAAACATATATGCAAAGCATCCAAACAGTACCATACGCCACTTTTTTGTTCTTCAAGTTTAAGTGAACTACGATCCCCATTGTTAATCCCTTAACGGAAATTATTTGTAACTTTCGACAAGTAGAACAGTGAATGGAACAGGTAGACGGTTGAAATCTTTGTATATATTGCTTCTATATAGTATAAGAAACATATATGCAAAGCATCCAAACAGTACAATTCGCCAATTTTTTGTTCTTCAAGTTTAAGTGAACAGTGAGCCCCAATGGTTAATCCGTTATCGGAAATTATTTGTAACTTTCGACAAGTAGAACAATGAATGGAACAGGTAGATGGTTGAAATCTTTGTATATATTGCTTCTATATAGTCTAAGAAACATATATGCAAATCATCCAAACAGTAAAATTCGCCAATTATTTGTTCTTCAAGTTTAAGTGAACAATGAGCACCAATGGTTAATACTTTGTCGGAAATTATTTGTAATTTTCGACAAGTAGAACAATGAATGGAACAGTTAGACGGTTGAAATATTTGTATATATTGCTTCTATATAGTCTACGAAACATATATGCAAAGCATCCAAACAGTACAATTCGCCAATTTGTTGTTCTTCAAGTTTTAGTGAACAATGAGCCCCATTGTTAATCCATTATCGGAAATTATTTGTAATTTTCGACAAGTAGAACAGTGAATGGAACAGGTAGACGATTGAAATCTTTGTATATATTGCTTCTATATAGTATAAGAAACATATATGCAAAGCATCCAAACAGTGCAATTCGCCAATTTTTTGTTCTTCAAGTTTAAGTGAACAATGAGCCCCAATGGTTAATCCGTTATCGGAAATTATTTGTAACTTTCGACAAGAAGAACAATGAATGGAAAAGGTAGACGGTTGAAATCAATGTATATATTGCTTCTTTATAGTCTAAGAAACATATATGCAAATCATCCAAACAGTACCATACGCCACTTTTTTGTTCTTCAAGTTTAAGTGAACAACGAGCCCCATTGTTAATCCTTTAAAGGAAATTATTTGTAAATTTCGACAAGTAGAACAATGATTGGAACACGTAGACGGTTGAAATCTTTGTATATATTGCTTCCATATAGTCTAAGAAACATGTACGCAAAGCATCCAAACAGTACAATTCGCCAATTTTTTGTTCTTCAAGTTTAAGTGAACTACGATCCCCATTGTTAATCCCTTAACGGAAATTATTTGTAACTTTCGACAAGTAGAACAGTGAATGGAACAGGTAGACGGTTGAAATCTTTGTATATATTGCTTCTATATAGTATAAGAAACATATATGCAAAGCATCCAAACAGTACAATTCGCCAATTTTTTGTTCTTCAAGTTTAAGTGAACAGTGAGCCCCAATGGTTAATCCGTTATCGGAAATTATTTGTAACTTTCGACAAGTAGAACAATGAATGGAACAGGTAGATGGTTGAAATCTTTGTATATATTGCTTCTATATAGTCTAAGAAACATATATGCAAAGCATCCAAACAGTACCATTCGCCAATTTTTTGTTCTTCAAGTTTAAGTGAACAATGAGCACCAATGGTTAATTCTTTATCGGAAATTATTTGTAATTTTCGACAAGTAGAACAATGAATGGAACAGTTAGACGGTTGAAATATTTGTATATATTGCTTCTATATAGTCTACGAAACATATATGCAAAGCATCCAAACAGTACAATTCGCCAATTTGTTGTTCTTCAAGTTTTAGTGAACAATGAGCCCCATTGTTAATCCATTATCGGAAATTATTTGTAATTTTCGACAAGTAGAACAGTGAATGGAACAGGTAGACGATTGAAATCTTTGTATATATTGCTTCTATATAGTATAAGAAACATATATGCAAAGCATCCAAACAGTGCA
This sequence comes from Cerceris ruficornis, assembly GCA_963989415.1. Lineage (NCBI taxonomy): Eukaryota > Metazoa > Arthropoda > Insecta > Hymenoptera > Crabronidae > Cerceris > Cerceris ruficornis. Next base: position 1,130,903 of record CAXDIW010000460.1, read on the forward strand.
ATTCGCCAATTTTTTGTTCTTCAAGTTTAAGTGAACAATGAGCCCCAATGGTTAATCCGTTATCGGAAATTATTTGTAACTTTCGACAAGAAGAACAATGAATGGAAAAGGTAGACGGTTGAAATCTTTGTATATATTGCTTCTATATAGTCTAAGAAACATATATGCAAAGCATCCAAACAGTACCATTCGCCAATTTTTTGTTCTTCAAGTTTAAGTGAACAATGAGCCCCAATGGTTAATCCTTTATCGGAAATTGTTTGTAAGTTTCGACAAGTAGAACAATGAATGGAACAGTTAGACGGTTGAAATATTTGTATATGTTGCTTCTATATAGTCTACGAAACATATATGCAAAGCATCCAAACAGTACAATTCGCCAATTTTTTGTACTTAAAGTTTAAGTGAACTACGAGCCCCATTGTTAATCCTTTAACGGAAATTAATTGTAACTTTCGACAAGTAGAACAATGAATGGAACAGGTAGACGGTTGAAATCTTTGTATATATTGCTTCTATATAGTCTAAGAAACATATATGCAAAGCATCCAAACAGCACAATTCGCCAATTTATTGTTCTTCAAGTTTAAGTGAACAACGAGCCCCATTGTTAATCCTTTAAAGGAAATTATTTGTAAATTTCGGCAAGTAGAACAATGAATGGAATAGGTAGACGGTTGAAATCATTGTATATATTGCTTCTATATAGTCTAAGAAACATAAATGCAAATCATCCAAACAGTACAATTCGCCAATTTCTTGTTCTTCAAGTTTAAGTAAACTACGATCCCCATTGTTAATCCCTTAACGGAAATTATTTGTAACTTTCGACAAGTAGAACAATGAATGGAACAGGTAGACGGTTGAAATCTTTGTATATATTGCTTCTATATAGTCTAAGAAACATATATGCAAATCATCCAAACAGTACAATTCGCCAATTATTTGATCTTCAAGTTTAAGTGAACTACGAGCCCCATTGGTAATACTTTAACGGAAATTATTTGTAACTTGCGACAAGTAGAACAATGAATGGAACAGGTAGACGGTTGAAATCAATGTATATATTGCTTCTTTATAGTCTAAGAAACATATATGCAAAGCATCCAAACAGTACCATACGCCACTTTTTTGTTCTTCAAGTTTAAGTGAACTACGATCCCCATTGTTAATCCCTTAACGGAAATTATTTGTAACTTTCGACAAGAAGAACAATGAATGGAACAGGTAGACGGTTGAAATCTTTGTATATATTGCTTCTATATAGTCTAAGAAACATATATGCAAATCATCCAAACAGTACAATTCGCCAATTATTTGATCTTCAAGTTTAAGTGAACTACGAGCCCCATTGTTAATCCTTTATCGGAAATTATTTGTAACTTTCGACAAGTAGAACAATAAATGGATCAGGTAGACGGTTGAAATCATTGTATATATTGCTTCTATATAATCTACGAAACATATATGCAAAGCATCCAAACAGTACAATTCGCCAAGTTTTTGTTCTTCAAGTTTAAGTGAACAATTAGCCCCAATGCTTAATCCGTTATCGGATATTATTTGTAACTTTCGACAAGTAGAACAGTGAATGGAACAGGTAGACGGTTGAAATCTTTGTATATATTGCTTCTATATAGTCTACGAAAAATATATGCAAAGCATCCACACAGTACAATTCGGCAATTTTTTGTTCTTCAAGTTTAAGTGAACAATGAGCCCCATTGTTACTCCATTATCGGAAATTATTTGTAATCTTCGACAAGTAGAACAGTGAATGGAACAGGTAGACGATTGAAATCTTTGTATATATTGCTTCTATATAGTATAAGAAACATATATGCAAAGCATCCAAACAGTACCATTCGCCAATTTTTTGTTCTTCAAGTTTAAGTGAACAGTGAGCCCCAATGGTTAATCCGTTATCGGAAATTATTTGTAACTTTCGACAAGTAGAACAATGAATGGAACAGGTAGATGGTTGAAATCTTTGTATATATTGCTTCTATATAGTCTAAGAAACATATATGCAAAGCATCCAAACAGTACCATTCGCCAATTTTTTGTTCTTCAAGTTTAAGTGAACAATGAGCACCAATGGTTAATACTTTATCGGAAATTATTTGTAATTTTCGACATGTAGAACAATGAATGGAACAGTTAGACGGTTGAAATATTTGTATATATTGCTTCTATATAGTCTACGAAACATATATGCAAAGCATCCAAACAGTACAATTCGGCAATTTTTTGTTCTTCAAGTTTAAGTGAACAATGAGCCCCATTGTTACTCCATTATCGGAAATTATTTGTAATCTTCGACAAGTAGAACAGTGAATGGAACAGGTAGACGATTGAAATCTTTGTATATATTGCTTCTATATAGTATAAGAAACATATATGCAAAGCATCCAAACAGTACAATTCGCCAATTTTTTGTTCTTCAAGTTTAAGTGAACAGTGAGCCCCAATGGTTAATCCGTTATCGGAAATTATTTGTAACTTTCGACAAGAAGAACAATGAATGGAAAAGGTAGACGGTTGAAATCTTTGTATATATTGCTTCTATATAGTCTAAGAAACATATATGCAAATCATCCAAACAGTAAAATTCGCCAATTATTTGATCTTCAAGTTTAAGGGAACTACGAGCCCCATTGTTAATACTTTAACGGAAATTATTTGTAACTTGCGACAAGTAGAACAATGAATGGAACAGGTAGACGGTTGAAATCAATGTATATATTGCTTCTTTATAGTCTAAGAAACATATATGCAAAGCATCCAAACAGTACCATACGCCACTTTTTTGTTCTTCAAGTTTAAGTGAACAACGAGCCCCATTGTTAATCCTTTAAAGGAAATTATTTGTAAATTTCGACAAGTAGAACAATGATTGGAACACGTAGACGGTTGAAATCTTTGTATATATTGCTTCCATATAGTCTAAGAAACATGTACGCAAAGCATCCAAACAGTACAATTCGCCAATTTTTTGTTCTTCAAGTTTAAGTGAACTACGATCCCCATTGTTAATCCCTTAACGGAAATTATTTGTAACTTTCGACAAGTCGAACAGTGAATGGAACAGGTAGACGGTTGAAATCTTTGTATATATTGCTTCTATATAGTATAAGAAACATATATGCAAAGCATCCAAACAGTACAATTCGCCAATTTTTTGTTCTTCAAGTTTAAGTGAACAGTGAGCCCCAATGGTTAATCAGTTATCGGAAATTATTTGTAACTTTCGACAAGTAGAACAATGAATGGAACAGGTAGATGGTTGAAATCTTTGTATATATTGCTTCTATATAGTCTAAGAAACATATATGCAAAGCATCCAAACAGTACCATTCGCCAATTTTTTGTTCTTCAAGTTTAAGTGAACAATGAGCACCAATGGTTAATACTTTATTGGAAATTATTTGTAATTTTCGACAAGTAGAACAATGAATGGAACAGTTAGACGGTTGAAATATTTGTATATATTGCTTCTATATAGTCTACGAAACATATATGCAAAGCATCCAAACAGTACAATTCGCCAATTTGTTGTTCTTCAAGTTTTAGTGAACAATGAGCCCCATTGTTAATCCATTATCGGAAATTATTTGTAATTTTCGACAAGTAGAACAGTGAATGGAACAGGTAGACGATTGAAATCTTTGTATATATTGCTTCTATATAGTATAAGAAACATATATGCAAAGCATCCAAACAGTGCAATTCGCCAATTTTTTGTTCTTCAAGTTTAAGTGAACAATGAGCCCCAATGGTTAATCCGTTATCGGAAATTATTTGTAACTTTCGACAAGAAGAACAATGAATGGAAAAGGTAGACGGTTGAAATCAATGTATATATTGCTTCTTTATAGTCTAAGAAACATATATGCAAAGCATCCAAACAGTACCATACGCCACTTTTTTGTTCTTCAAGTTTAAGTGAACAACGAGCCCCATTGTTAATCCTTTAAAGGAAATTATTTGTAAATTTCGACAAGTAGAACAATGATTGGAACACGTAGACGGTTGAAATCTTTGTATATATTGCTTCCATATAGTCTAAGAAACATGTACGCAAAGCAGCCAAACAGTACAATTCGCCAATTTTTTGTTCTTCAAGTTTAAGTGAACTACGATCCCCATTGTTAATCCCTTAACGGAAATTATTTGTAACTTTCGACAAGTAGAACAGTGAATGGAACAGGTAGACGGTTGAAATATTTGTATATATTGCTTCTATATAGTATAAGAAACATATATGCAAAGCATCCAAACAGTACAATTCGCCAATTTTTTGTTCTTCAAGTTTAAGTGAACAGTGAGCCCCAATGGTTAATCCGTTATCGGAAATTATTTGTAACTTTCGACAAGTAGAACAATGAATGGAACAGGTAGATGGTTGAAATCTTTGTATATATTGCTTCTATATAGTCTAAGAAACATATATGCAAAGCATCCAAACAGTACCATTCGCCAATTTTTTGTTCTTCATGTTTAAGTGAACAATGAGCCCCATTGTTAATCCTTTATCGGAAATTATTTGTAACTTTCGACAAGTAGAACAATGAATGGAACAGGTAGACGGTTGAAATCCTTGCATATATTGCTTCCATATAGTCTAAGAAACATGTACGCAAAGCATCCAAACAGTACCATTCGCCAATTTTTTGTCCTTCAATTTTAAGTGAACTACGAGCCCCATGGTTAATCCTTTAAAGGAAATTATTTGTAACTTTCGACAAGTAGAACAATGAATGGAACTGGTAGACGGTTGAAATCTTTTTATATATTGCTTCTATATAGTCTAAGAAACATATATGCAAAGCATCCAAACAGTACCATTCGCCAATTTTTTGTTCTTCAAGTTTAAGTGAACAATGAGCACCAATGGTTAATACTTTATCGGAAATTATTTGTAATTTTCGACAAGTAGAACAATGAATGGAACAGTTAGACGGTTGAAATATTTGTATATATTGCTTCTATATAGTCTACGAAACATATATGCAAAGCATCCAAACAGTACAATTCGCCAATTTGTTGTTCTTCAAGTTTTAGTGAACAATGAGCCCCATTGTTAATCCATTATCGGAAATTATTTGTAATTTTCGACAAGTAGAACAGTGAATGGAACAGGTAGACGATTGAAATCTTTGTATATATTGCTTCTATATAGTATAAGAAACATATATGCAAAGCATCCAAACAGTGCAATTCGCCAATTTTTTGTTCTTCAAGTTTAAGTGAACAATGAGCCCCAATGGTTAATCCGTTATCGGAAATTATTTGTAACTTTCGACAAGAAGAAAAATGAATGGAAAAGGTAGACGGTTGAAATCTTTGTATATATTGCTTCTATATAGTCTAAGAAACATATATGCAAAGCATCCAAACAGTACCAATCGCCAATTTTTTGTTCTTCAAGTTTAAGTGAACAATGAGCCCCAATGGTTAATCCTTTATCGGAAATTGTTTGTAAGTTTCGACAAGTAGAACAATGAATGGAACAGTTAGACGGTTGAAATATTTGTATATGTTGCTTCTATATAGTCTACGAAACATATATGCAAAGCATCCAAACAGTACAATTCGCCAATTTTTTGTACTTCAAGTTTAAGTGAACTACGAGCCCCATTGTTAATCCTTTAACGGAAATTAATTGTAACTTTCGACAAGTAGAACAATGAATGGAACACGTAGACGGTTGAAATCTTTGTATATATTGCTTCCATATAGTCTAAGAAACATGTACGCAAAACATCCAAACAGTACAATTCGCCAATTTTTTGTTCTTCAAGTTTAAGTGAACTACGATCCCCATTGTTAATCCCTTAACTTAAATTATTTGTAACTTTCGACAAGTAGAACAATGAATGGAACAGGTAGACGGTTGAAATCTTTGTATATATTGCTTCTATATAGTCTAAGAAACATATATGCAAAGCATCCAAACAGCACAATTCGCCAATTTATTGTTCTTCAAGTTTAAGTGAACAACGAGCCCCATTGTTAATCCTTTAAAGGAAATTATTTGTAAATTTCGGCAAGTAGATCAATGAATGGAATGTGTAGACGGTTGAAATCATTGTATATATTGCATCTATATAGTCTACGAAACATATATGCAAAGCATCCAAACAGTACAATTCGGCAATTTTTTGTTCTTCAAGTTTAAGTGAACAATGAGCCCCATTGTTAATCCATTATCGGAAATTATTTGTAATCTTCGACAAGTAGAACAGTGAATGGAACAGGTAGACGATAGAAATCTTTGTATATATTGCTTCTATATAGTATAAGAAACATATATGCAAAGCATCCAAACAGTGCAATTCGCCAATTTTTTGTTCTTCAAGTTTAAGTGAACAATGAGCCCCAATGGTTAATCCGTTATCGGAAATTATTTGTAACTTTCGACAAGAAGAAAAATGAATGGAAAAGGTAGACGGTTGAAATCTTTGTATATATTGCTTCTATATAGTCTAAGAAACATATATGCAAAGCATCCAAACAGTACCAATCGCCAATTTTTTGTTCTTCAAGTTTAAGTGAACAATGAGCCCCAATGGTTAATCCTTTATCGGAAATTGTTTGTAAGTTTCGACAAGTAGAACAATGAATGGAACAGTTAGACGGTTGAAATATTTGTATATGTTGCTTCTATATAGTCTACGAAACATATATGCAAAGCATCCAAACAGTACAATTCGCCAATTTTTTGTACTTCAAGTTTAAGTGAACTACGAGCCCCATTGTTAATCCTTTAACGGAAATTAATTGTAACTTTCGACAAGTAGAACAATGAATGGAACACGTAGACGGTTGAAATCTTTGTATATATTGCTTCCATATAGTCTAAGAAACATGTACGCAAAACATCCAAACAGTACAATTCGCCAATTTTTTGTTCTTCAAGTTTAAGTGAACTACGATCCCCATTGTTAATCCCTTAACTTAAATTATTTGTAACTTTCGACAAGTAGAACAATGAATGGAACAGGTAGACGGTTGAAATCTTTGTATATATTGCTTCTATATAGTCTAAGAAACATATATGCAAAGCATCCAAACAGCACAATTCGCCAATTTATTGTTCTTCAAGTTTAAGTGAACAACGAGCCCCATTGTTAATCCTTTAAAGGAAATTATTTGTAAATTTCGGCAAGTAGATCAATGAATGGAATGTGTAGACGGTTGAAATCATTGTATATATTGCATCTATATAGTCTACGAAACATATATGCAAAGCATCCAAACAGTACAATTCGGCAATTTTTTGTTCTTCAAGTTTAAGTGAACAATGAGCCCCATTGTTAATCCATTATCGGAAATTATTTGTAATCTTCGACAAGTAGAACAGTGAATGGAACAGGTAGACGATAGAAATCTTTGTATATATTGCTTCTATATAGTATAAGAAACATATATGCAAAGCATCCAAACAGCACAATTCGCCAATTTATTGTTCTTCAAGTTTAAGTGAACAACGAGCCCCATTGTTAATCCTTTAAAGGAAATTATTTGTAAATTTCGGCAAGTAGATCAATGAATGGAATGTGTAGACGGTTGAAATCATTGTATATATTGCATCTATATAGTCTACGAAACATATATGCAAAGCATCCAAACAGTACAATTCGGCAATTTTTTGTTCTTCAAGTTTAAGTGAACTACGATCCCCATTGTTAATCCCTTAACGGAAATTATTTGTAACTTTCGACAAGTAGAACAGTGAATGGAACAGGTAGACGGTTGAAATCTTTGTATATATTGCTTCTATATAGTATAAGAAACATATATGCAAAGCATCCAAACAGTACAATTCGCCAATTTTTTGTTCTTCAAGTTTAAGTGAACAGTGAGCCCCAATGGTTAATCCGTTATCGGAAATTATTTGTAACTTTCGACAAGTAGAACAATGAATGGAACAGGTAGATGGTTGAAATCTTTGTATATATTGCTTCTATATAGTCTAAGAAACATATATGCAAAGCATCCAAACAGTACCATTCGCCAATTTTTTGTTCTTCAAGTTTAAGTGAACAATGAGCACCAATGGTTAATTCTTTATCGGAAATTATTTGTAATTTTCGACAAGTAGAACAATGAATGGAACAGTTAGACGGTTGAAATATTTGTATATATTGCTTCTATATAGTCTACGAAACATATATGCAAAGCATCCAAACAGTACAATTCGCCAATTTGTTGTTCTTCAAGTTTAAGTGAACAATGAGCCCCAATGGTTAATCCGTTATCGGAAATTATTTGTAACTTTCGACAAGAAGAACAATGAATGGAAAAGGTAGACGGTTGAAATCTTTGTATATATTGCTTCTATATAGTCTAAGAAACATATATGCAAAGCATCCAAACAGTACCATTCGCCAATTTTTTGTTCTTCAAGTTTAAGTGAACAATGAGCCCCAATGGTTAATCCTTTATCGGAAATTGTTTGTAAGTTTCGACAAGTAGAACAATGAATGGAACAGTTAGACGGTTGAAATATTTGTATATGTTGCTTCTATATAGTCTACGAAACATATATGCAAAGCAACCAAACAGTACAATTCGCCAATTTTTTGTACTTCAAGTTTAAGTGAACTACGAGCCACATTGTTAATCCTTTAACGGAAATTAATTGTAACTTTCGACAAGTAGAACAATGAATGGAACAGGTAGACGGTTGAAATCTTTGTATATATTGCTTCTATATAGTCTAAGAAACATATATGCAAAGCATCCAAACAGCACAATTCGCCAATTTATTGTTCTTCAAGTTTAAGTGAACAACGAGCCCCATTGTTAATCCTTTAAAGGAAATTATTTGTAAATTTCGGCAAGTAGAACAATGAATGGAATAGGTAGACGGTTGAAATCATTGTATATATTGCTTCTATATAGTCTAAGAAACATAAATGCAAATCATCCAAACAGTACAATTCGCCAATTTCTTGTTCTTCAAGTTTAAGTAAACTACGATCCCCATTGTTAATCCCTTAACGGAAATTATTTGTAACTTTCGACAAGTAGAACAATGAATGGAACAGGTAGACGGTTGAAATCTTTGTATATATTGCTTCTATATAGTCTAAGAAACATATATGCAAATCATCCAAACAGTACAATTCGCCAATTATTTGATCTTCAAGTTTAAGTGAACTACGAGCCCCATTGGTAATACTTTAACGGAAATTATTTGTAACTTGCGACAAGTAGAACAATGAATGGAACAGGTAGACGGTTGAAATCAATGTATATATTGCTTCTTTATAGTCTAAGAAACATATATGCAAAGCATCCAAACAGTACCATACGCCACTTTTTTGTTCTTCAAGTTTAAGTGAACTACGATCCCCATTGTTAATCCCTTAACGGAAATTATTTGTAACTTTCGACAAGTAGAACAGTGAATGGAACAGGTAGACGGTTGAAATCTTTGTATATATTGCTTCTATATAGTATAAGAAACATATATGCAAAGCATCCAAACAGTACAATTCGCCAATTTTTTGTTCTTCAAGTTTAAGTGAACAGTGAGCCCCAATGGTTAATCCGTTATCGGAAATTATTTGTAACTTTCGACAAGTAGAACAATGAATGGAACAGGTAGATGGTTGAAATCTTTGTATATATTGCTTCTATATAGTCTAAGAAACATATATGCAAAGCATCCAAACAGTACCATTCGCCAATTTTTTGTTCTTCAAGTTTAAGTGAACAATGAGCACCAATGGTTAATTCTTTATCGGAAATTATTTGTAATTTTCGACAAGTAGAACAATGAATGGAACAGTTAGACGGTTGAAATATTTGTATATATTGCTTCTATATAGTCTACGAAACATATATGCAAAGCATCCAAACGGTACAATTCGCCAATTTGTTGTTCTTCAAGTTTTAGTGAACAATGAGCCCCATTGTTAATCCATTATCGGAAATTATTTGTAATTTTCGACAAGTAGAACAGTGAATGGAACAGGTAGACGATTGAAATCTTTGTATATATTGCTTCTATATAGTATAAGAAACATATATGCAAAGCATCCAAACAGTGCAATTCGCCAATTTTTTGTTCTTCAAGTTTAAGTGAACAATGAGCCCCAATGGTTAATCCGTTATCGGAAATTATTTGTAACTTTCGACAAGAAGAACAATGAATGGAAAAGGTAGACGGTTGAAATCAATGTACATATTGCTTCTTTATAGTCTAAGAAACATATATGCAAATCATCCAAACAGTACCATACGCCACTTTTTTGTTCTTCAAGTTTAAGTGAACAACGAGCCCCATTGTTAATCCTTTAAAGGAAATTATTTGTAAATTTCGACAAGTAGAACAATGATTGGAACACGTAGACGGTTGAAATCTTTGTATATATTGCTTCCATATAGTCTAAGAAACATGTACGCAAAGCATCCAAACAGTACAATTCGCCAATTTTTTGTTCTTCAAGTTTAAGTGAACTACGATCCCCATTGTTAATCCCTTAACGGAAATTATTTGTAACTTTCGACAAGTAGAACAGTGAATGGAACAGGTAGACGGTTGAAATCTTTGTATATATTGCTTCTATATAGTATAAGAAACATATATGCAAAGCATCCAAACAGTACAATTCGCCAATTTTTTGTTCTTCAAGTTTAAGTGAACAGTGAGCCCCAATGGTTAATCCGTTATCGGAAATTATTTGTAACTTTCGACAAGTAGAACAATGAATGGAACAGGTAGATGGTTGAAATCTTTGTATATATTGCTTCTATATAGTCTAAGAAACATATATGCAAAGCATCCAAACAGTACCATTCGCCAATTTTTTGTTCTTCAAGTTTAAGTGAACAATGAGCACCAATGGTTAATTCTTTATCGGAAATTATTTGTAATTTTCGACAAGTAGAACAATGAATGGAACAGTTAGACGGTTGAAATATTTGTATATATTGCTTCTATATAGTCTACGAAACATATATGCAAAGCATCCAAACAGTACAATTCGCCAATTTGTTGTTCTTCAAGTTTTAGTGAACAATGAGCCCCATTGTTAATCCATTATCGGAAATTATTTGTAATTTTCGACAAGTAGAACAGTGAATGGAACAGGTAGACGATTGAAATCTTTGTATATATTGCTTCTATATAGTATAAGAAACATATATGCAAAGCATCCAAACAGTGCAATTCGCCAATTTTTTGTTCTTCAAGTTTAAGTGAACAATGAGCCCCAATGGTTAATCCGTTATCGGAAATTATTTGTAACTTTCGACAAGAAGAACAATGAATGGAAAAGGTAGACGGTTGAAATCTTTGTATATATTGCTTCTATATAGTCTAAGAAACATATATGCAAAGCATCCAAACAGTACCATTCGCCAATTTTTTGTTCTTCAAGTTTAAGTGAACAATGAGCCCCAATGGTTAATCCTTTATCGGAAATTGTTTGTAAGTTTCGACAAGTAGAACAATGAATGGAACAGTTAGACGGTTGAAATATTTGTATATGTTGCTTCTATATAGTCTACGAAACATATATGCAAAGCATCCAAACAGTACAATTCGCCAATTTTTTGTACTTCAAGTTTAAGTGAACTACGAGCCCCATTGTTAATCCTTTAACGGAAATTAATTGTAACTTTCGACAAGTAGAACAATGAATGGAACAGGTAGACGGTTGAAATCTTTGTATATATTGCTTCTATATAGTCTAAGAAACATATATGCAAAGCATCCAAACAGCACAATTCGCCAATTTATTGTTCTTCAAGTTTAAGTGAACAACGAGCCCCATTGTTAATCCTTTAAAGGAAATTATTTGTAAATTTCGGCAAGTAGAACAATGAATGGAATAGGTAGACGGTTGAAATCATTGTATATATTGCTTCTATATAGTCTAAGAAACATTAATGCAAATCATCCAAACAGTACAATTCGCCAATTTCTTGTTCTTCAAGTTTAAGTAAACTACGATCCCCATTGTTAATCCCTTAACGGAAATTATTTGTAACTTTCGACAAGTAGAACAATGAATGGAACAGGTAGACGGTTGAAATCTTTGTATATATTGCTTCTATATAGTCTAAGAAACATATATGCAAATCATCCAAACAGTACAATTCGCCAATTATTTGATCTTCAAGTTTAAGTGAACTACGAGCCCCATTGGTAATACTTTAACGGAAATTATTTGTAACTTGCGACAAGTAGAACAATGAATGGAACAGGTAGACGGTTGAAATCAATGTATATATTGCTTCTTTATAGTCTAAGAAACATATATGCAAAGCATCCAAACAGTACCATACGCCACTTTTTTGTTCTTCAAGTTTAAGTGAACTACGATCCCCATTGTTAATCCCTTAACGGAAATTATTTGTAACTTTCGACAAGTAGAACAGTGAATGGAACAGGTAGACGGTTGAAATCTTTGTATATATTGCTTCTATATAGTCTACGAAACATATATGCAAAGCATCCACACAGTACAATTCGGCAATTTTTTGTTCTTCAAGTTTAAGTGAACAATGAGCCCCATTGTTACTCCATTATCGGAAATTATTTGTAATCTTCGACAAGTAGAACAGTGAATGGAACAGGTAGACGATTGAAATCTTTGTATATATTGCTTCTATATAGTATAAGAAACATATATGCAAAGCATCCAAACAGTACAATTCGCCAATTTTTTGTTCTTCAAGTTTAAGTGAACAGTGAGCCCCAATGGTTAATCCGTTATCGGAAATTATTTGTAACTTTCGACAAGTAGAACAATGAATGGAACAGGTAGATGGTTGAAATCTTTGTATATATTGCTTCTATATAGTCTAAGAAACATATATGCAAAGCATCCAAACAGTACCATTCGCCAATTTTTTGTTCTTCAAGTTTAAGTGAACAATGAGCACCAATGGTTAATACTTTATCGGAAATTATTTGTAATTTTCGACATGTAGAACAATGAATGGAACAGTTAGACGGTTGAAATATTTGTATATATTGCTTCTATATAGTCTACGAAACATATATGCAAAGCATCCAAACAGTACAATTCGGCAATTTTTTGTTCTTCAAGTTTAAGTGAACAATGAGCCCCATTGTTACTCCATTATCGGAAATTATTTGTAATCTTCGACAAGTAGAACAGTGAATGGAACAGGTAGACGATTGAAATCTTTGTATATATTGCTTCTATATAGTATAAGAAACATATATGCAAAGCATCCAAACAGTACAATTCGCCAATTTTTTGTTCTTCAAGTTTAAGTGAACAGTGAGCCCCAATGGTTAATCCGTTATCGGAAATTATTTGTAACTTTCGACAAGTAGAACAATGAATGGAACAGGTAGATGGTTGAAATCTTTGTATATATTGCTTCTATATAGTCTAAGAAACATATATGCAAAGCATCCAAACAGTACCATTCGCCAATTTTTTGTTCTTCAAGTTTAAGTGAACAATGAGCACCAATGGTTAATACTTTATCGGAAATTATTTGTAATTTTCGACATGTAGAACAATGAATGGAACTGTTAGACGGTTGAAATATTTGTATATATTGCTTCTATATAGTCTACGAAACATATATGCAAAGCATCCAAACAGTACAATTCGCCAATTTGTTGTTCTTCAAGTTTTAGTGAACAATGAGCCCCATTGTTAATCCATTATCGGAAATTATTTGTAATTTTCGACAAGTAGAACAGTGAATGGAACAGGTAGACGATTGAAATCTTTGTATATATTGCTTCTATATAGTATAAGAAACATATATGCAAAGCATCCAAACAGTACAATTCGGCAATTTTTTGTTCTTCAAGTTTAAGTGAACAATGAGCCCCATTGTTACTCCATTATCGGAAATTATTTGTAAACTTCGACAAGTAGAACAGTGAATGGAACAGGTAGACGATTGAAATCTTTGTATATATTGCTTCTATATAGTATAAGAAACATATATGCAAAGCATCCAAACAGTACAATTCGCCAATTTTTTGTTCTTCAAGTTTAAGTGAACAATGAGCCCCAATGGTTAATCCGTTATCGGAAATTATTTGTAACTTTCGACAAGAAGAACAATGAATGGAAAAGGTAGACGGTTGAAATCTTTGTATATATTGCTTCTATATAGTCTAAGAAACATATATGCAAATCATCCAAACAGTAAAATTCGCCAATTATTTGATCTTCAAGTTTAAGGGAACTACGAGCCCCATTGTTAATACTTTAACGGAAATTATTTGTAACTTGCGACAAGTAGAACAATGAATGGAACAGGTAGACGGTTGAAATCAATGTATATATTGCTTCTTTATAGTCTAAGAAACATATATGCAAAGCATCCAAACAGTACCATACGCCACTTTTTTGTTCTTCAAGTTTAAGTGAACAACGAGCCCCATTGTTAATCCTTTAAAGGAAATTATTTGTAAATTTCGACAAGTAGAACAATGATTGGAACACGTAGACGGTTGAAATCTTTGTATATATTGCTTCCATATAGTCTAAGAAACATGTACGCAAAGCATCCAAACAGTACAATTCGCCAATTTTTTGTTCTTCAAGTTTAAGTGAACTACGATCCCCATTGTTAATCCCTTAACGGAAATTATTTGTAACTTTCGACAAGTCGAACAGTGAATGGAACAGGTAGACGGTTGAAATCTTTGTATATATTGCTTCTATATAGTATAAGAAACATATATGCAAAGCATCCAAACAGTACAATTCGCCAATTTTTTGTTCTTCAAGTTTAAGTGAACAGTGAGCCCCAATGGTTAATCAGTTATCGGAAATTATTTGTAACTTTCGACAAGTAGAACAATGAATGGAACAGGTAGATGGTTGAAATCTTTGTATATATTGCTTCTATATAGTCTAAGAAACATATATGCAAAGCATCCAAACAGTACCATTCGCCAATTTTTTGTTCTTCAAGTTTAAGTGAACAATGAGCACCAATGGTTAATACTTTATTGGAAATTATTTGTAATTTTCGACAAGTAGAACAATGAATGGAACAGTTAGACGGTTGAAATATTTGTATATATTGCTTCTATATAGTCTACGAAACATATATGCAAAGCATCCAAACAGTACAATTCGCCAATTTGTTGTTCTTCAAGTTGTAGTGAACAATGAGCCCCATTGTTAATCCATTATCGGAAATTATTTGTAATTTTCGACAAGTAGAACAGTGAATGGAACAGGTAGACGATTGAAATCTTTGTATATATTGCTTCTATATAGTATAAGAAACATATATGCAAAGCATCCAAACAGTGCAATTCGCCAATTTTTTGTTCTTCAAGTTTAAGTGAACAATGAGCCCCAATGGTTAATCCGTTATCGGAAATTATTTGTAACTTTCGACAAGAAGAACAATGAATGGAAAAGGTAGACGGTTGAAATCAATGTATATATTGCTTCTTTATAGTCTAAGAAACATATATGCAAAGCATCCAAACAGTACCATACGCCACTTTTTTGTTCTTCAAGTTTAAGTGAACAACGAGCCCCATTGTTAATCCTTTAAAGGAAATTATTTGTAAATTTCGACAAGTAGAACAATGATTGGAACACGTAGACGGTTGAAATCTTTGTATATATTGCTTCCATATAGTCTAAGAAACATGTACGCAAAGCAGCCAAACAGTACAATTCGCCAATTTTTTGTTCTTCAAGTTTAAGTGAACTACGATCCCCATTGTTAATCCCTTAACGGAAATTATTTGTAACTTTCGACAAGTAGAACAGTGAATGGAACAGGTAGACGGTTGAAATCTTTGTATATATTGCTTCTATATAGTATAAGAAACATATATGCAAAGCATCCAAACAGTACAATTCGCCAATTTTTTGTTCTTCAAGTTTAAGTGAACAGTGAGCCCCAATGGTTAATCCGTTATCGGAAATTATTTGTAACTTTCGACAAGTAGAACAATGAATGGAACAGGTAGATGGTTGAAATCTTTGTATATATTGCTTCTATATAGTCTAAGAAACATATATGCAAAGCATCCAAACAGTACCATTCGCCAATTTTTTGTTCTTCAAGTTTAAGTGAACAATGAGCACCAATGGTTAATACTTTATCGGAAATTATTTGTAATTTTCGACAAGTAGAACAATGAATGGAACAGTTAGACGGTTGAAATATTTGTATATATTGCTTCTATATAGTCTACGAAACATATATGCAAAGCATCCAAACAGTACAATTCGCCAATTTGTTGTTCTTCAAGTTTTAGTGAACAATGAGCCCCATTGTTAATCCATTATCGGAAATTATTTGTAATTTTCGACAAGTAGAACAGTGAATGGAACAGGTAGACGATTGAAATCTTTGTATATATTGCTTCTATATAGTATAAGAAACATATATGCAAAGCATCCAAACAGTGCAATTCGCCAATTTTTTGTTCTTCAAGTTTAAGTGAACAATGAGCCCCAATGGTTAATCCGTTATCGGAAATTATTTGTAACTTTCGACAAGAAGAAAAATGAATGGAAAAGGTAGACGGTTGAAATCTTTGTATATATTGCTTCTATATAGTCTAAGAAACATATATGCAAAGCATCCAAACAGTACCATTCGCCAATTTTTTGTTCTTCAAGTTTAAGTGAACAGTGAGCCCCAATGGTTAATCCGTTATCGGAAATTAATTGTAACTTTCGACAAGTAGAACAATGAATGGAACACGTAGACGGTTGAAATCTTTGTATATATTGCTTCCATATAGTCTAAGAAACATGTACGCAAAACATCCAAACAGTACAATTCGCCAATTTTTTGTTCTTCAAGTTTAAGTGAACTACGATCCCCATTGTTAATCCCTTAACTTAAATTATTTGTAACTTTCGACAAGTAGAACAATGAATGGAACAGGTAGACGGTTGAAATCTTTGTATATATTGCTTCTATATAGTCTAAGAAACATATATGCAAAGCATCCAAACAGCACAATTCGCCAATTTATTGTTCTTCAAGTTTAAGTGAACAACGAGCCCCATTGTTAATCCTTTAAAGGAAATTATTTGTAAATTTCGGCAAGTAGAACAATGAATGGAATAGGTAGACGGTTGAAATCATTGTATATATTGCTTCTATATAGTCTAAGAAACATAAATGCAAATCATCCAAACAGTACAATTCGCCAATTTCTTGTTCTTCAAGTTTAAGTAAACTACGATCCCCATTGTTAATCCCTTAACGGAAATTGTTTGTAACTTTCGACAAGTAGAACAATGAATGGAACAGGTAGACGGTTGAAATCTTTGTATATATTGCTTCTATATAGTCTAAGAAACATATATGCTAATCATCCAAACAGTACAATTCGCCAATTATTTGATCTTCAAGTTTAAGTGAACTACGAGCCCCATTGTTAATACTTTAACGGAAATTATTTGTAACTTGCGACAAGTAGAACAATGAATGGAACAGGTAGACGGTTGAAATCAATGTATATATTGCTTCTTTATAGTCTAAGAAACATATATGCAAAGCATCCAAACAGTACCATACGCCACTTTTTTGTTCTTCAAGTTTAAGTGAACTACGATCCCCATTGTTAATCCCTTAACGGAAATTATTTGTAACTTTCGACAAGTAGAACAGTGAATGGAACAGGTAGACGGTTGAAATCTTTGTATATATTGCTTCTATATAGTATAAGAAACATATATGCAAAGCATCCAAACAGTACCATTCGCCAATTTTTTGTTCTTCAAGTTTAAGTGAACAATGAGCCCCATTGTTAATCCTTTATCGGAAATTATTTGTAACTTTCGACAAGTAGAACATTGAATGGAACAGGTAGACGGTTGAAATCTTTGTATCTATTGCTTCTATATAGTCTAAGAAACATATATGCAAAGCATCCAAACAGTACCATTCGCCAATTTTTTGTTCTTCAAGTTTAAGTGAATAATGAGCCCCATTGTTAATCCTTTATCGGAAATTATTTGTAACTTTCGACAAGTAGAACAATGAATGGAACAGGTAGACGGTTGAAATCCTTGCATATATTGCTTCCATATAGTCTAAGAAACATTTACGCAAAGCATCCAAACAGTACCATTCGCCAATTTTTTGTCCTTCAATTTTAAGTGAACTACGAGCCCCATTGTTAATCCTTTAAAGGAAATTATTTGTAACTTTCGACAAGTAGAACATTGAATGGAACAGGTAGACGGTTGAAATCTTTGTATCTATTGCTTCTATATAGTCTAAGAAACATTTATGCAAAGCATCCAAACAGTACCATTCGCCAATTTTTTGTTCTTCAAGTTTAAGTGAACAATGAGCCCCATTGTTAATCCTTTATCGGAAATTATTTGTAACTTTCGACAAGTAGAACAATGAATGGAACAGGTAGACGGTTGAAATCCTTGCATATATTGCTTCCATATAGTCTAAGAAACATGTACGCAAAGCATCCAAACAGTACCATTCGCCAATTTTTTGTCCTTCAATTTTAAGTGAACTACGAGCCCCATTGTTAATCCTTTAAAGGAAATTATTTGTAACTTTCGACAAGTAGAACAATGAATGGAACTGGTAGACGGTTGAAATCTTTGTATCTATTGCTTCTATATAGTCTAAGAAACATATATGCAAAGCATCCAAACAGTACCATTCGCCAATTTTTTGTTCTTCAAGTTTAAGTGAATAATGAGCCCCATTGTTAATCCTTTATCGGAAATTATTTGTAACTTTCGACAAGTAGAACAATGAATGGAACAGGTAGACGGTTGAAATCCTTGCATATATTGCTTCCATATAGTCTAAGAAACATTTACGCAAAGTATCCAAACAGTACCATTCGCCAATTTTTTGTCCTTCAATTTTAAGTGAACTACGAGCCCCATTGTTAATCCTTTAAAGGAAATTATTTGTAACTTTCGACAAGTAGAACATTGAATGGAACAGGTAGACGGTTGAAATCTTTGTATCTATTGCTTCTATATAGTCTAAGAAACATTTATGCAAAGCATCCAAACAGTACCATTCGCCAATTTTTTGTTCTTCAAGTTTAAGTGAACAATGAGCCCCATTGTTAATCCTTTATCGGAAATTATTTGTAACTTTCGACAAGTAGAACAATGAATGGAACAGGTAGACGGTTGAAATCCTTGCATATATTGCTTCCATATAGTCTAAGAAACATGTACGCAAAGCATCCAAACAGTACCATTCGCCAATTTTTTGTCCTTCAATTTTAAGTGATCTACGAGCCCCATTGTTAATCCTTTAAAGGAAATTATTTGTAACTTTCGACAAGTAGAACAATGAATGGAACTGGTAGACGGTTGAAATCTTTTTATATATTGCTTCTATATAGCCTAATAAACATATATGCAAAGCATCCAAACAGTGCCAGTCGCCAATTTTTTGTTCTTCAAGTTTAAGTGAACAACGAGGCACATTGATAATCATGAAACGGAAATTATTTGTAACTTTCGACAAGATGAACAATGAATAGAACAGGTAGACGGTTGAAATCTTTGTATATGTTGCTTCTATATAGTCTAAGAAACCTATATGCGAAGCATCTAAACAGTAACATTCGCCAATTTTTTGATCTTCAAGTTTAAGTGAACAGCGAGCCCCATTGATAATCATGAAATGGAAATTATTTGTAACTTTCGACAAGTAGAACAGTGAATGGAACAGGTAGACGGTTGAAATCTTTGTATATATTGCTTCTACATAGTATAAGAAACATATATGCAAAGCATCCAAACAGTACAATTCGCCAATTTTTTGTTCTTCAAGTTTAAGTGAGCAATGAGCCCCAATGGTTAATCCGTTATCGGTAATTATTTGTAACTTTCGACAAGTAGAACAATGAATGGAACAGGTAGACGGTTGAAATCTTTGTATATATTGCTTCTATATAGTATAAGAAACATATATGCAAAGCATCCAAACAGTACCATTCGCCAATTTTTTGTTCTTCAAGTTTAAGTGAACTACGAGCCCCATTGTTAATCCTTTAAAGGAAATTATTTGTAAATTTCGATAAGTAGAACAATGAATGGAACAGGTAGACTGTTGAAATCATTGTATATATTGCTTCTATGTAGTATAAGAAACATATATGCAAAGCATCCAAACAGTACAATTCGCCAATTTTTTGTTCTTCAAGTTTAAGTAAACTACGATCCCCATTGTTAATCCCTTAACGGAAATTATTTGTAATTTTCGACAAGTAGAACAATGAATGGAACAGGTAGACGGTTGAAATCTTTGTATATATTGCTTCTATATAGTATAAGAAACATATATGCAAAGCATCCAAACATTACAATTCGCCAATTTTTTGTTCTTCAAGTTTAAGTGAACAATGAGCCCCAATGGTTAATCCTTCATCGGAAATTATTTGTAATTTTCGACAAGTCGAACAATGAATGGAACTGGTAGACGGTTGGAATATTTGTATATATTGCTTCTATATAATATAAGAAACATATATGCAAAGCATCCAAACAGTACAATTCGCCACTTTTTTGTTCTTCAAGTTTAAGTGAATAACGAGCCCCATTGTTAATCCTTTAAAGGAAATTATTTGTAAATTTCGACAAGTAGAACAATGATTGGAACACGTAGACGGTTGAAATCTTTGTATATATTGCTTCTATATAATCTAAAAAACATATATGCAAAGCATCCAAACAGTACCATTCGCCAATTTTTTGTTCTTCAAGTTTAAGTGAACTACGAGCCCCATTGTTAATCCTTTAAAGGAAATTATTTGTAAATTTCGATAAGTAGAACAATGAATGGAACAGGTAGACTGTTGAAATCATTATATATATTGCTTCTATGTAGTATAAGAAACATATATGCAAAGCATCCAAACAGTACAATTCGACAATTTTTTGTCCTTCAAGTTTAAGTGAACAATGAGCCCCATTGTTAATCCTTTATCGGAAATTATTTGTAACTTTCGACAAGTAGAACAATGAATGGAACAGGTAGACGGTTGAAATCTTTGTATATATTGCTTCTATATAATCTAAGAAACATATATGCAAAGCATCCAAACAGTACAATTCGCCAATTTATTGTTCTTCAAGTTTAAGTGAACAACGAGCCCCATTGTTAATCCTTTAAAGGAAATTATTTGTAACTTTCGACAAGTAGAACATTGAATGGAACAGGTAGACGGTTGAAATCTTTGTATCTATTGCTTCCATATAGTCTAAGAAACATGTACGCAAAGCATCCAAACAGTACCATTCGCCAATTTTTTGTCCTTCAAGTTTAAGTGAACAATGAGCCCCATTGTTAATCCTTTATCGGAAATTATTTGTAACTTTCGACAAGTAGAACAATGAATGGAACAGGTAGACGGTTGAAATCATTGTATATATTGCTTCTTTATAGTCTAAGAAACATATATGCAAAGCATCCAAACAGTACAATTCGACAATTTTTTGTTCTTCAAGTTTAGTGAACAATGAGCCCCAATGGTTAATCCTTTACCGGAAATTATTTGTAATTTTCGACAAGTAGAACAATGAGTGGAACAGGTAGACGGTTGAAATCTTTGTATATATTGCTTCTATATAATCTAAGAAACATATATGCAAAGCATCCAAACAGTACCATTCGCCAATTTTTTGTTCTTCAAGTTTAAGTGAAATACGATCCCCATTTTTAATACTTTAACGGAAATTATTTGTAACTTGCGAGAAGTAGAACAATGAATAGTACAGGTAGACAGGTGAAAGCTTTCTATATATTGCTTCTAAATAGTCTAAGAAACACATATGCAAAGCATCCAAACAGCACAATTCGCCAATTTTTTGTTCTACAAGTTTAAGTGAACTACGAGCCCCATTGTTAATCCTTTAAAGGAAATTATTTGTAAATTTCGACAAGTAGAACAATGAATGGATCAGGTAGACGGTTGAAATCATTGTATATATTGCTTCTATATAAACTACGAAACATATATGCAAAGCATCCAAACAGTACAATTCGCCAATTTATTGTTCTTCAAGTTTAAGTGAACAACGAGCCCCATTGTTAATCCTTTAAAGGAAATTATTTGTAACTTTCGACAAGTAGAACAATGAATGGAACAGGTAGACGGTTGAAATCTTTGTATATATTGCTTCTATATAGTCTAAGAAACATATATGCAAAGCATCCAAACAGTACAATTCGCCAATTTCTTGTTCATCACGTTTAAGTAAACTACGATCCCCATTGTTAATCCCTTAACGGAAATTATTTGTAACTTTCGACAAGTAGAACAATGAATGGAACAGGTAGACGGTTGAAATCCTTGTATATATTGCTTCCATATAGTCTAAGAAACATGTACGCAAAGCATCCAAACAGTACCATTCGCCAATTTTTTGTCCTTCAAGTTTAAGTGAACAATGAGCCCCATTGTTAATCCTTTATCGGAAATTATTTGTAACTTTCGACAAGTAGAACAATGAATCGAACAGGTAGAGGCTGAAATCTTTGTATATATTGCTTCTATATAGTCTAAGAGACATATATGCAAAGCATCCTAACAGTACAATTCGCCAATTTTTTGTTCATCAAGTTTAAGTGAACAATGATCCCCATTGTTAATCCTTTATCGGAAATTGTTTGTAACTTTCGACAAGTAGAACATTGAATGGAACAGGTAGACGGTTGAAATCTTTGTATCTATTGCTTCCATATAGTCCAAGAAACATGTACGCAAAGCATCCAAACAGTACCATTCGCCAATTTTTTGTCCTTCAAGTTTAAGTGAACAATGAGCCCCATTGTTAATCCTTTATCGGAAATTATTTGTAACTTTCGACAAGTAGAACAATGAATGGAACAGGTAGACGGTTGAAATCTTTGTATATATTGCTTCTATATAATCTAAGAAACATATATGCAAAGCATCCAAACAGTACAATTCGCCAATTTATTGTTCTTCAAGTTTAAGTGAACAACGAGCCCCATTGTTAATCCTTTAAAGGAAATTATTTGTAACTTTCGACAAGTAGAACATTGAATGGAACAGGTAGACGGTTGAAATCTTTGTATCTATTGCTTCCATATAGTCTAAGAAACATGTACGCAAAGCATCCAAACAGTACCATTCGCCAATTTTTTGTCCTTCAAGTTTAAGTGAACAATGAGCCCCATTGTTAATCCTTTATCGGAAATTATTTGTAACTTTCGACAAGTAGAACAATGAATGGAACAGGTAGACGGTTGAAATCATTGTATATATTGCTTCTATATAGTCTAAGAAACATATATGCAAAGCATCCAAACAGTACAATTCGACAATTTTTTGTTCTTCAAGTTTAGTGAACAATGAGCCCCAATGGTTAATCCTTTACCGGAAATTATTTGTAATTTTCGACAAGTAGAACAATGAGTGGAACAGGTAGACGGTTGAAATCTTTGTATATATTGCTTCTATATAATCTAAGAAACATATATGCAAAGCATCCAAACAGTACCATTCGCCAATTTTTTGTTCTTCAAGTTTAAGTGAAATACGATCCCCATTTTTAATACTTTAACGGAAATTATTTGTAACTTGCGAGAAGTAGAACAATGAATAGTACAGGTAGACAGGTGAAAGCTTTCTATATATTGCTTCTATATAAACTACGAAACATATATGCAAAGCATCCAAACAGTACAATTCGCCAATTTATTGTTCTTCAAGTTTAAGTGAACAACGAGCCCCATTGTTAATCCTTTAAAGGAAATTATTTGTAACTTTCGACAAGTAGAACAATGAATGGAACAGGTAGACGGTTGAAATCTTTGTATATATTGCTTCTATATAGTCTAAGAAACATATATGCAAAGCATCCAAACAGTACAATTCGCCAATTTCTTGTTCATCACGTTTAAGTAAACTACGATCCCCATTGTTAATCCCTTAACGGAAATTATTTGTAACTTTCGACAAGTAGAACAATGAATGGAACAGGTAGACGGTTGAAATCCTTGTATATATTGCTTCCATATAGTCTAAGAAACATGTACGCAAAGCATCCAAACAGTACCATTCGCCAATTTTTTGTCCTTCAAGTTTAAGTGAACAATGAGCCCCATTGTTAATCCTTTATCGGAAATTATTTGTAACTTTCGACAAGTAGAACAATGAATCGAACAGGTAGAGGCTGAAATCTTTGTATATATTGCTTCTATATAGTCTAAGAGACATATATGCAAAGCATCCTAACAGTACAATTCGCCAATTTTTTGTTCATCAAGTTTAAGTGAACAATGATCCCCATTGTTAATCCTTTATCGGAAATTGTTTGTAACTTTCGACAAGTAGAACATTGAATGGAACAGGTAGACGGTTGAAATCTTTGTATCTATTGCTTCCATATAGTCCAAGAAACATGTACGCAAAGCATCCAAACAGTACCATTCGCCAATTTTTTGTCCTTCAAGTTTAAGTGAACAATGAGCCCCATTGTTAATCCTTTATCGGAAATTATTTGTAACTTTCGACAAGTAGAACAATGAATGGAACAGGTAGACGGTTGAAATCTTTGTATATATTGCTTCTATATAATCTAAGAAACATATATGCAAAGCATCCAAACAGTACAATTCGCCAATTTATTGTTCTTCAAGTTTAAGTGAACAACGAGCCCCATTGTTAATCCTTTAAAGGAAATTATTTGTAACTTTCGACAAGTAGAACATTGAATGGAACAGGTAGACGGTTGAAATCTTTGTATCTATTGCTTCCATATAGTCTAAGAAACATGTACGCAAAGCATCCAAACAGTACCATTCGCCAATTTTTTGTCCTTCAAGTTTAAGTGAACAATGAGCCCCATTGTTAATCCTTTATCGGAAATTATTTGTAACTTTCGACAAGTAGAACAATGAATGGAACAGGTAGACGGTTGAAATCATTGTATATATTGCTTCTATATAGTCTAAGAAACATATATGCAAAGCATCCAAACAGTACAATTCGACAATTTTTTGTTCTTCAAGTTTAGTGAACAATGAGCCCCAATGGTTAATCCTTTACCGGAAATTATTTGTAATTTTCGACAAGTAGAACAATGAGTGGAACAGGTAGACGGTTGAAATCTTTGTATATATTGCTTCTATATAATCTAAGAAACATATATGCAAAGCATCCAAACAGTACCATTCGCCAATTTTTTGTTCTTCAAGTTTAAGTGAAATACGATCCCCATTTTTAATACTTTAACGGAAATTATTTGTAACTTGCGAGAAGTAGAACAATGAATAGTACAGATAGACAGGTGAAAGCTTTCTATATATTGCTTCTAAATAGTCTAAGAAACACATATGCAAAGCATCCAAACAGCACAATTCGCCAATTTTTTGTTCTACAAGTTTAAGTGAACTACGAGCCCCATTGTTAATCCTTTAAAGGAAATTATTTGTAAATTTCGACAAGTAGAACAATGAATGGATCAGGTAGACGGTTGAAATCATTGTATATATTGCTTCTATATAAACTACGAAACATATATGCAAAGTATCCAAACAGTACAATTCGCCAATTTATTGTTCTTCAAGTTTAAGTGAACAACGAGCCCCATTGTTAATCCTTTAAAGGAAATTATTTGTAACTTTCGACAAGTAGAACAATGAATGGAACAGGTAGACGGTTGAAATCTTTGTATATATTGCTTCTATATAGTCTAAGAAACATATATGCAAAGCATCCAAACAGTACAATTCGCCAATTTCTTGTTCATCACGTTTAAGTAAACTACGATCCCCATTGTTAATCCCTTAACGGAAATTATTTGTAACTTTCGACAAGTAGAACAATGAATGGAACAGGTAGACGGTTGAAATCCTTGTATATATTGCTTCCATATAGTCTAAGAAACATGTACGCAAAGCATCCAAACAGTACCATTCGCCAATTTTTTGTCCTTCAAGTTTAAGTGAACAATGAGCCCCATTGTTAATCCTTTATCGGAAATTATTTGTAACTTTCGACAAGTAGAACAATGAATCGAACAGGTAGACGGTTGAAATCATTGTATATATTGCTTCTATATAGTCTAAGAAACATATATGCAAAGCATCCAAACAGTACAATTCGACAATTTTTTGTTCTTCAAGTTTAGTGAACAATGAGCCCCAATGGTTAATCCTTTACCGGAAATTATTTGTAATTTTCGACAAGTAGAACAATGAGTGGAACAGGTAGACGGTTGAAATCTTTGTATATATTGCTTCTATATAATCTAAGAAACATATATGCAAAGCATCCAAACAGTACCATTCGCCAATTTTTTGTTCTTCAAGATTAAGTGAAATACGATCCCCATTTTTAATACTTTAACGGAAATTATTTGTAACTTGCGAGAAGTAGAACAATGAATAGTACAGGTATACAGGTGAAAGCTTTCTATATATTGCTTCTATATAAACTACGAAACATATATGCAAAGCATCCAAACAGTACAATTCGCCAATTTATTGTTCTTCAAGTTTAAGTGAACAACGAGCCCCATTGTTAATCCTTTAAAGGAAATTATTTGTAACTTTCGACAAGTAGAACAATGAATGGAACAGGTAGACGGTTGAAATCTTTGTATATATTGCTTCTATATAGTCTAAGAAACATATATGCAAAGCATCCAAACAGTACAATTCGCCAATTTCTTGTTCATCACGTTTAAGTAAACTACGATCCCCATTGTTAATCCCTTAACGGAAATTATTTGTAACTTTCGACAAGTAGAACAATGAATGGAACAGGTAGACGGTTGAAATCCTTGTATATATTGCTTCCATATAGTCTAAGAAACATGTACGCAAAGCATCCAAACAGTACCATTCGCCAATTTTTTGTCCTTCAAGTTTAAGTGAACAATGAGCCCCATTGTTAATCCTTTATCGGAAATTATTTGTAACTTTCGACAAGTAGAACAATGAATCGAACAGGTAGAGGCTGAAATCTTTGTATATATTGCTTCTATATAGTCTAAGAGACATATATGCAAAGCATCCTAACAGTACAATTCGCCAATTTTTTGTTCATCAAGTTTAAGTGAACAATGATCCCCATTGTTAATCCTTTATCGGAAATTGTTTGTAACTTTCGACAAGTAGAACATTGAATGGAACAGGTAGACGGTTGAAATCTTTGTATCTATTGCTTCCATATAGTCCAAGAAACATGTACGCAAAGCATCCAAACAGTACCATTCGCCAATTTTTTGTCCTTCAAGTTTAAGTGAACAATGAGCCCCATTGTTAATCATTTATCGGAAATTATTTGTAACTTTCGACAAGTAGAACAATGAATGGAACAGGTAGACGGTTGAAATCATTGTATATATTGCTTCGATATAGTCTAAGAAACATATATGCAAAGCATCCAAACAGTACCATTCGCCAATTTTTTGTTCATCAAGTTTAAGTGAACAATGAGCCCCATTGTTAATCCTTTATCGGAAATTGTTTGTAACTTTCGACAAGTAGAACATTGAATGGAACAGGTAGACGGTTGAAATCTTTGTATCTATTGCTTCCATATAGTCCAAGAAACATGTACGCAAAGCATCCAAACAGTACCATTCGCCAATTTTTTGTCCTTCAAGTTTAAGTGAACAATGAGCCCCATTGTTAATCCTTTATCGGAAATTATTTCTAACTTTCGACAAGTAGAACAATGAATCGAACAGGTAGACGGTTGAAATCTTTGTATATATTGCTTCTATATAGTCTAAGAAACATATATGCAAAGCATCCAAACAGTACCATTCGCCAATTTTTTGTTCATCAAGTTTAAGTGAACAATGAGCCCCATTGTTAATCCTTTATCGGAAATTGTTTGTAATTTTCGACAAGTAGAACATTGAATGGAACAGGTAGACGGTTGAAATCTTTGTATCTATTGCTTCCATATAGTCCAAGAAACATGTACGCAAAGCATCCAAACAGTACCATTCGCCAATTTTTTGTCCTTCAAGTTTAAGTGAACAATGAGCCCCATTGTTAATCCTTTATCGGAAATTATTTCTAACTTTCGACAAGTAGAACAAGGAATGGAACAGGTAGACGGTTGAAATCCTTGTATATATTGCTTCCATATAGTCTAAGAAACATGTACGCAAAGCATCCAAACAGTACCATTCGCCAATTTTTTGTCCTTCAAGTTTAAGTGAACAATGAGCCCCATTGTTAATCCTTTATCGGAAATTGTTTGTAACTTTCGACAAGTAGAACATTGAATGGAACAGGTAGACGGTTGAAATCATTGTATATATTGCTTCTATATAGTCTAAGAAACATATATGCAAAGCATCCAAACAGTACAATTCGCCAATTTTTTGTTCTTCAAGTTTAAGTAAACTACGATCCCCATTGTTAATCCCTTAACGGAAATTATTTGTAACTTTCGACAAGTAGAACAGTGAATGGAACAGGTAGACGGTTGAAATCTTTGTATATATTGCTTCTATATAGTATCGGAAACATATATGCAAAGCATCCAAACAGTACAATTCGCCAATTTTTTGTTCTTCAAGTTTAAGTGAACAATGAGCCCCAATGGTTAATCCTTTATCGGAAATTATTTGTAACTTTCGACAAGTAGAACAATGAATGGAACAGGTAGACGGTTGAAATCTTTGTATATATTGCTTCTATATAGTCTAAGAAACATATATGCAAAGCATCCAAACAGTACAATTCGCCAATTTTTTGTTCTTCAAGTTTAAGTGAACAATGAGCCCCAATTGTTAATCCGTTATCGGAAATTATTTGTAGCTTTCGACAAGTAGAACAATGAATGGAACTGGTAGACGGTTGAAATCTTTTTATATATTGCTTCTATATAGTCTAATAAACATATATGCAAAGCATCCAAACAGTACCAGTCGCCAATTTTTTGTTCTTCAAGTTTAAGTGAACAACGAGGCAGATTGATAATCATGAAACGGAAATTATTTGTAACTTTCGACAAGATGAACAATGAATAGAACAGGTAGACGGTTGAAATCTTTGTATATGTTGCTTCTATATAGTCTAAGAAACCTATATGCGAAGCATCTAAACAGTAACATTCGCCAATTTTTTGATCTTCAAGTTTAAGTGAACAGCGAGCCCCATTGATAATCATGAAATGGAAATTATTTGTAACTTTCGACAAGTAGAACAGTGAATGGAACAGGTAGACGGTTGAAATCTTTGTATATATTGCTTCTATATAGTATAAGAAACATATATGCAAAGCATCCAAACAGTACAATTCGCCAATTTTTTGTTCTTCAAGTTTAAGTGAACAATGAGCCAGATTGTTAATCCTTTAAAGGAAATAATTTGTAACTTTCGACAAGTAGAACAATGAATGGAACAGGTAGACGGTTGAAATCTTTGTATATATTGCTTCTATATAGTCTAAGAAACATTTATGCAAAGCATCCAAAAAGTACCATTCGCCAATTTTTTGTTCTTCAAGTTTAAGTGAACTACGAGCCCCATTGTTAATCCTTTAACGGAAATTAATTGTAACTTTCTACAAGTAGAACAATGATTGGAACACGTAGACGCCTGAAATCCTTGTATATATTGCTTCCATATAGTCTAAGAAACATGTACGCAAAGCATCCAAACAGTACCATTCGCCAATCTTTTGTCCTTCAAGTTTAAGTGAACAATGAGCCCCATTGTTAATCCTTTATCGGAAATTATTCGTAACTTACGACAAGTAGAACAATGAATCGAACAGGTTGACGGTTGAAATCTTTGTATATATTGCTTCTATATAATCTAAAAAACATATATGCAAAGCATCCAAACAGTACAATTCGCCAATTTTTTGTTCTTCAAGTTTAAGTGAACAATGAGCCCCAATGGTTAATCCTTTATCGGTAATTATTTGTAACTTGCGAGAAGTAGAACAATGAATAGTACAGGTAGACAGGTGAAATCTTTCTATATATTGCTTCTAAATAGTCTAAGAAACACATATGCAAAGCATCCAAACAGCACAATTCGCCAATTTTTTGTTCTACAAGTTTAAGTGAACTACGAGCCCCATTGTTAATCCTTTAAAGGAAATTATTTGTAAATTTCGACAAGTAGAACAATGAATGGAACTGGTAGACGGTTGAAATCTTTTTATATATTGCTTCTATATAGTCTAATAAACATATATGCAAAGCATCCAAACAGTACAATTCGCCAATTTCTTGTTCATCAAGTTTAAGTAAACTACGATCCCCATTGTTAATCCCTTAACGGAAATTATTTGTAACTTTCGACAAGTAGAACAATGAATGGAACAGGTAGACGGTTGAAATCTTTGTATATATTGCTTCTATATAATATAAGAAACATATATTCAAAGCATCCAAATAGTACCATTCGCCAATTTTTTGTTCTTCAAGTTTAAGTGAACTACGCGCCCCATTGTTAATCCTTTAAAGGAAATTATTTGTAAATTTCGGCAAGTAGAACAATGAATGGAATAGGTAGACGGTTGAAATCATTGTATATATTGCTTCTATATAGTCTAAGAAACATATATGCAAAGCATCCAAACAGTACAATTCGCCTATTTCTTGTTCTTCAAGTTTAAGTAAACTACGATCCCCATTGTTAATCCCTTAACGGAAATTATTTATAACTTTCGACAAGTAGAACAATGAATGGAACAGGTAGACGGTTGAAATCTTTGTATATATTGCTTCTATAAAGTCTAAGAAACATATATGCAAATCATCCAAACAGTACAATTCGCCAATTATTTGTTCTTCAAGATTAACTGAACTACGAGCCCCATTGTTAATACTTTAACGGAAATTATTTGTAACTTGCGACAAGTAGAACAATGAATGGAACAGGTAGACGGTTGAAATCTTTGTATCTATTGCTTCCATATAGTCTAAGAAACATGTACGCAAAGCATCCAAACAGTACCATTCGCCAATTTTTTGTCCTTCAAGTTTAAGTGAACAATGAGCCCCATTGTTAACCCTTTAAAGGAAATTATTTGTAAATTTCGACAAGTAGAACAATGAATGGAACACGTAGACGGTTGAAATCTTTGTATATATTGCTTCCATATAGTCTAAAAAACATGTACGCAAAGCATCCAAACAGTACCATGCGCCAATTTTTTGTTCTTCAAGTTTAAGTGAACAATGAGCCCCAATGGTTAATCCTTTATCGGAAATTATTTGTAATTTTCGACAAGTAGAGCAATGAATGGAACTGGTAGACGGTTGAAATCTTTGTATATATTGCTTCTATATAATCTAAGAAACATATATGCAAAGCATCTAAACAGTAACAATCGCCAATTTTTTGTCCTTTAAGTTTAAGTGAACAATGAGCCCCATTGTTAATCCTTTATCGGAAATTATTTCTAACTTTCGACAAGTAGAACAAGGAATCGAACAGGTAGACGGTAGAAATCTTTGTATATATTGCTTCTATATAGTCTAAGAAACATATATGCAAAGCATCCAAACAGTACCATTCGCCAATTTTTTGTCCTTCAAGTTTAAGTGAACAATGAGCCCCATTGTTAATCCTTTAACGGAAATTAATTGTAACTTTCTACAAGTAGAACAATGATTGGAACACGTAGACGGTTGAAATCTTTGTATATATTGCTTCCATATAGTCTAAGAAACATATATGCAAAGCATCCAAACAGTACCATTCGCCAATTTTTTGTTCTTCAAGTTTAAGTGAACAATGAGACCCATTGTTAATCCTTTATCGGAAATTATTTGTAACTTTCGACAAGTAGATCAATGAATGGAACAGGTAGACGGTTGAAATCAATGTATATATTGCTTCTATATAGTCTAAGAAACATATATGCAAAGCATCCAAACAGTACCATTCGCCAATTTTTTGTTCTTCAAGTTTAAGTGAACAATGAGCCCCATTGTTAATCCTTTATCGTAAATTATTTGTAACTTTCGACAAGTAGAACAATGAATGGAACAGGTAGACGGTTGAAATCATTGTATACATTGCTTCCATATAGTTTAAGAAACATGTACGCAAAGCATCCAAACAGTACCATTCGCCAATTTTTTGTTCTTCAAGTTTAAGTGAACGACGAGACCCATTGTTAATCCTTTAAAGGAAATTATTTGTAAATTTCGACAAGTAGAACAATGAATGGAACACGTAGACGGTTGAAATCTTTGTATATATTGCTTCCATATAGTCTAAAAAACATGTACGCAAAGCATCCAAACAGTACCATGCGCCAATTTTTTGTTCTTCAAGTTTAAGTGAACAATGAGCCCCAATGGTTAATCCTTTATCGGAAATTATTTGTAATTTTCGACAAGTAGAGCAATGAATGGAACTGGTAGACGGTTGAAATCTTTGTATATATTGCTTCTATATAATCTAAGAAACATATATGCAAAGCATCTAAACAGTAACAATCGCCAATTTTTTGTCCTTTAAGTTTAAGTGAACAATGAGCTCCATTGTTAATCCTTTATCGGAAATTATTTCTAACTTTCGACAAGTAGAACAAGGAATCGAACAGGTAGACGGTAGAAATCTTTGTATATATTGCTTCTATATAGTCTAAGAAACATATATGCAAAGCATCCAAACAGTACAATTCGCCCATTTCTTGTTCTTCAAGTTTATGTAAACTACGATCCCCATTGTTAATACTTTAACGGAAATTATTTGTACCTTGCGACAAGTAGAACAATGAATGGAACAGGTAGCCGGTTGAAATCTTTGTATATATTGCTTCTATAAAGTCTAAGAAACATATATGCAAATCATCCAAACAGTACAATTCGCCAATTTTTTGTTCTTCAAGTTTAAGTGAACAATGAGCCCCAATGGTTAATCCGTTATCGGAAATTATTTGTAGCTTTCGACAAGTAGAACAATGAATGGAACAGGTAGACGGTTGAAATCTTTGTATATATTGCTTCTATATAATCTAAGAAACATATATGCAAAGCATCTAAACAGTAACAATCGCCAATTTTTTGATCTTCAAGTTTAAGTGAACAGCGAGCCCCATTGATAATCATGAAATGGAAATTATTTGTAACTTTCTACAAGTAGAACAATGAATAGTACAGGTAGACGGTTGAAATCTTTGTATATATTGCTTCTATATAGTCTAAGAAACATATATGCAAAGCATCCAAACAGTACAATTCGCCAATTTTTTGTTCTTCAAGTTTAAGTGAACAATGAGCCCCAATGGTTAATCCGTTATCGGAAATTATTTGTAACTTGCGACAAGTAGAACAATGAGTGGAACAGGTAGACGGTTGAAATCTTTGTATATATTGCTTCTATATAATCTAAAAAACATATATGCAAAGCATCCAAACAGTAAAATTCGCCAATTTTTTGTTCTTCAAGTTTAAGTGAACAATGTGCCCCAATGGTTAGTCCTTTATCGGTAATTATTTGTAAATTTCGACAAGTAGAACAATGAATGGAACAGGTAGACGGTTGAAATCATTGTATACATTGCTTCCATATAGTTTAAGAAACATGTACGCAAAGCATCCAAACAGTACCATTCGCCAATTTTTTGTTCTTCAAGTTTAAGTGAACGACGAGCCCCATTGTTAATCCTTTAAAGGAAATTATTTGTAAATTTCGGCAAGTAGAACAATGATTGGAACACGTAGACGGTTGAAATCTTTGGTATATATTGCTTCCATATAGTCTAAGAAACATGTACGCAAAGCATCCAAACAATACCATTCGCCAATTTTTTGTTCTTCAAGTTTAAGTGAACAATGAGCCCCAATGGTTAATCCTTTATCGGAAATTATCTGTAATTTTCGACAAGTAGAACAATGAATGGAACTGGTAGACGGTTGAAATCTTTGTATATATTGCTTCTATATAATCTAAGAAACATATATGCAAAGCATCCAAACAGTACAATTCGACAATTTTTTGTTCTTCAAGTTTAGTGAACAATGAGCCCCAATGGTTAATCCTTTATCGGAAATTATTTGTAATTTTCGACAAGTAGAACAATGAATGGAACAGGTAGACGGTTGAAATCTTTGTATATATTGCTTCTATATAATCTAAGAAACATATATGCAAAGCATCCAAACAGTACCATTCGCCAATTTTTTGTTCTTCAAGTATAAGTGAAATACGAGCCCCATTGTTAATACTTTAACGGAAATTATTTGTAACTTGCGAGAAGTAGAACAATGAATAGTACAGGTAGACAGGTGAAATCTTTCTATATATTGCTTCTAAATAGTCTAAGAAACACATATGCAAAGCATCCAAACAGCACAATTCGCCAATTTTTTGTTCTACAAGTTTAAGTGAACTACGAGCCCCATTGTTAATCCTTTAAAGGAAATTATTTGTAAATTTCGACAAGTAGAACAATGAATGGATCAGGTAGACGGTTGAAATCATTGTATATATTGCTTCTATATAACCTACGAAACATATATGCAAAGCATCCAAACAGTACAATTCGCCAATTTATTGTTCTTCAAGTTTAAGCGAACAACGAGCCCCATTGTTAATCCTTTAAAGGAAATTATTTGTAACTTTCGACAAGTAGAACAATGAATGGAACAGGTAGACGGTTGAAATCTTTGTATATATTGCTTCTATATAGTCTAAGAAACATATATGCAAAGCATCCAAACAGTACAATTCGCCAATTTCTTGTTCTTCAAGTTTAAGTAAACTACGATCCCCATTGTTAATCCCTTAACGGAAATTATTTGTAACTTTCGACAAGTAGAACAACGAATGGAACAGGTAGACGGTTGAAATCTTTGTATATATTGCTTCTGTATAGTCTAAGAAACATATATGCAAAGCGTCCAAACAGTACAATTCGCCAATTATTTGATCTTCAAGTTTAAGTGAACTACGAGCCCCATTGTTAATCCTTTAACGGAAATTAATTGTAACTTTCTACAAGTAGAACAATGATTGGAACACGTAGACGGTTGAAATCTTTGTATATATTGCTTCTATATAGTCTAAGAAACATATATGCAAAGCATCCAAACAGTACCATTCGCCAATTTTTTGTTCTTCAAGTTTAAGTGAACAATGAGCCCCATTGTTAATCCTTTATCGGAAATTATTTGTAACTTTCGACAAGTAGAACAATGAATGGAACAGGTAGACGCTTGAAATCCTTGTATATATTGCTTCCATATAGTCTAAGAAACATGTACGCAAAGCATCCAAACAGTACCATTCGCCAATCTTTTGTCCTTCAAGTTTAAGTGAACAATGAGCCCCATTGTTAATCCTTTATCGGAAATTATTTGTAACTTTCGACAAGTAGAACAATGAATCGAACAGGTAGACGGTTGAAATCTTTGTATATATTGCTTCTATATAATCTAAAAAACATATATGCAAATCATCCAAACAGTACAATTCGCCAATTTTTTGTTCTTCAAGTTTAAGTGAACAATGAGCCCCAATGGTTAATCCTTTATCGGTAATTATTTGTAACTTTCGACAAGTAGAACAATGAATGGAACAGGTAGACGGTTGAAATCCTTGTATATATTGCGTCTATATAGTCTAAGAAACATATATGCAAAGCATCCAAACAGTACAATTCGCCAATTTTCTGTTCTTCAAGTTTTAGTAAACTACGATCCCCATTGTTAATCCCTTATCGGAAATTATTTGTAACTTTTGACAAGTAGAACAATGAATGGAACTGGTAGACGGTTGAAATCTTTTAATATATTGCTTCTATATAGTCTAATAAACATATATGCAAAGCATCCAAACAGTACCAGTCGCCAATTTTTTGTTCTTCAAGTTTAAGTGAACAACGAGGCACATTGATAATCATGAAACGGAAATTATTTGTAACTTTCGACAAGATGAACAATGAATAGAACAGGTAGACGGTTGAAATCTTTGTATATGTTGCTTCTATATAGTCTAAGAAACCTATATGCGAAACATCTAAACAGTAACATTCGCCAATTTTTTGATCTTCAAGTTTAAGTGAACAGCGAGCCCCATTGATAATCATGAAATGGAAATTATTTGTAACTTTCGACAAGTAGAACAGTGAATGGAACAGGTAGACGGTTGAAATCTTTGTATATATTGCTTCTATATAGTATAAGAAACATATATGCAAAGCATCCAAACAGTACAATTCGCCAATTTTTTGTTCTTCAAGTTTAAGTGAACAATGAGCCCCAATGGTTAATCCTTTATGGGAAATTATTTCTAACTTTCGACAAGTAGAACAAGGAATCGAACAGGTAGACGGTAGAAATCTTTGTATATATTGCTTCTATATAGTCTAAGAAACATATATGCAAAGCATCCAAACAGTACAATTCGCCAATTTATTGTTCTTCAAGTTTAAGCGAACAACGAGCCCCATTGTTAATCCTTTAAAGGAAATTATTTGTAACTTGCGACAAGTAGAACAATGAATGGAACAGGTAGCCGGTTGAAATCAATGTATATATTGCTTCTATATAGTCTAAGAAACATATATGCAAAGCATCCAAACAGTACCATACGCCAATTTTTTGTTCTTCAAGTTTAAGTGAACGACGAGCCCCATTGTTAATCCTTTAAAGGAAATTATTTGTAAATTTCGACAAGTAGAACAATGATTGGAACACGTAGACGGTTGAAATCTTTGTATATATTGCTTCCATGTAGTCTAAGAAACATGTACGCAAAGCATCCAAACAATACCATTCGCCAATTTTTTGTTCTTCAAGTTTAAGTGAACAATGAGCCCCAATGGTTAATCCTTTATCGGAAATTATCTGTAATTTTCGACAAGTAGAACAATGAATGGAACTGGTAGACGGTTGAAATCTTTGTATATATTGCTTCTATATAATCTAAGAAACATATATGCAAAGCATCCAAACAGTACAATTCGACAATTTTTTGTTCTTCAAGTTTAGTGAACAATGAGCCCCAATGGTTAATCCTTTATCGGAAATTATTTGTAATTTTCGACAAGTAGAACAATGAATGGAACAGGTAGACGGTTGAAATCTTTATATATATTGCTTCTATATAATCTAAGAAACATATATGCAAAGCATCCAAACAGTACCATTCACCAATTTTTTGTTCTACACGTTTAAGTGAACTACGAGCCCCATTGTTAATCCTTTAAAGGAAATTATTTGTAAATTTCGACAAGTAGAACAATGAATGTATCAGGTAGACGGTTGAAATCATTGTATATGTTGCTTCTATATAACCTACGAAACATATATGCAAAGCATCCAAACAGTACAATTCGCCAATTTATTGTTCTTCAAGTTTAAGCGAACAACGAGCCCCATTGTTAATCCTTTAAAGGAAATTATTTGTAACTTTCGACAAGTAGAACAATGAATGGAACAGGTAGACAGTTGAAATCTTTGTATATATTGCTTCTATATAGTCTAAGAAACATATTTGCAAAGCATCCAAACAGTACAATTCGCCAATTTCTTGTTCTTCAAGTTTAAGTAAACTACGATCCCCATTGTTAATCCCTTAACGGAAATTATTTGTAACTTTCGACAAGTAGAACAATGAATGGAACAGGTAGACGGTTGAAATCTTTGTATATATTGCTTCTATATAGTCTAAGAAACATATATGCAAAGCGTCCAAACAGTACAATTCGCCAATTATTTGATCTTCAAGTTTAAGTGAACTACGAGCCCCATTGTTAATCCTTTAACGGAAATTAATTGTAACTTTCTACAAGTAGAACAATGACTGGAACACGTAGACGGTTGAAATCTTTGTATATATTGCTTCTATATAGTCTAAGAAACATATATGCAAAGCGTCCAAACAGTACAATTCGCCAATTATTTGATCTTCAAGTTTAAGTGAACTACGAGCCCCATTGTTAATCCTTTAACGGAAATTAATTGTAACTTTCTACAAGTAGAACAATGATTGGAACACGTAGACGGTTGAAATCTTTGTATATATTGCTTCTATATAGTCTAAGAAACATATATGCAAAGCATCTAAACAGTAACAATCGCCAATTTTTTGTCCTTCAAGTTTAAGTGAACAATGAGCCCCATTGTTAATCCTTTATCGGAAATTATTTCTAACTTTCGACAAGTAGAACAAGGAATCGAACAGGTAGACGGTAGAAATCTTTGTATATATTGCTTCTATATAGTCTAAGAAACATATATGCAAAGCATCCAAACAGTACAATTCGCCTATTTCTTGTTCTTCAAGTTTAAGTAAACTACGATCCCCATTGTTAATCCCTTAACGGAAATTATTTGTAACTTTCGACAAGTAGAACAATGAATGGAACAGGTAGACGGTTGAAATCTTTGTATATATTACTTGTATAAAGTCTAAGAAACATATATGCAAATCATCCAAACAGTACATTTCGCCAATTATTTGTTCTTCAAGTTTAACTGAACTACGAGCCCCATTGTTAATACTTTAACGGAAATTATTTGTAACTTGCGACAAGTAGAACAATGAATGGAACAGGTAGCCGGTTGAAATCAATGTATATATTGCTTCTATATAGTCTAAGAAACATATATGCAAAGCATCCAAACAGTACCATTCGCCAATTTTTTGTTCTTCAAGTTTAAGTGAACGACGAGCCCCATTGTTAATCCTTTAAAGGAAATTATTTGTAAATTTCGACAAGTAGAACAATGATTGGAACACGTAGACGGTTGAAATCTTTGTATATATTGCTTCCATGTAGTCTAAGAAACATGTACGCAAAGCATCCAAACAATACCATTCGCCAATTTTTTGTTCTTCAAGTTTAAGTGAACAATGAGCCCCAATGGTTAATCCTTTATCGGAAATTATCTGTAATTTTCGACAAGTAGAACAATGAATGGAACTGGTAGACGGTTGAAATCTTTGTATATATTGCTTCTATATAATCTAAGAAACATATATGCAAAGCATCCAAACAGTACAATTCGACAATTTTTTGTTCTTCAAGTTTAGTGAACAATGAGCCCCAATGGTTAATCCTTTATCGGAAATTACTTGTAATTTTCGACAAGTAGAACAATGAATGGAACAGGTAGACGGTTGAAATCTTTGTATATATTGCTTCTATATAATCTAAGAAACATATATGCAAAGCATCCAAATAGTACCATTCGCCAATTTTTTGTTCTTCAAGTTTAAGTGAAATACGAGCCCCATTGTTAATACTTTAACGGAAATTATTTGTAACTTGCGAGAAGTAGAACAATGAATAGTACAGGTAGACAGGTGAAATCTTTCTATATATTGCTTCTAAATAGTCTAAGAAACACATATGCAAAGCATCCAAACAGCACAATTCGCCAATTTTTTGTTCTACACGTTTAAGTGAACTACGAGCCCCATTGTTAATCCTTTAAAGGAAATTATTTGTAAATTTCGACAAGTAGAACAATGAATGGATCAGGTAGACGGTTGAAATCATTGTATATGTTGCTTCTATATAACCTACGAAACATATATGCAAAGCATCCAAACAGTACAATTCGCCAATTTATTGTTCTTCAAGTTTAAGCGAACAACGAGCCCCATTGTTAATCCTTTAAAGGAAATTATTTGTAACTTTCGGCAAGTAGAACAATGAATGGAACAGGTAGACTGTTGAAATCTTTGTATATGTTGTTTCTATGTAGTCTAAGAAACATATATGCAAAGCGTCCAAACAGTACCATTCGCCAATTTTTTGTTCTTCAAGTTTATGTGAACAATGAGCCCCATTGTTAATCCTTTATCGGAAATTATTTGTAACTTTCGACAAGCAGAACATTGAATGGAACAGGTAGACAGTTGAAATCTTTGTATATATTGCTTCTATATAGTCTAAGAAACATATATGCAAAGCATCCAAACAGTACCATTCGCCAATTTTTAGTTCTTCAAGTTTAAGTGAACAACGACCCCATTGTTAATCCTTTAAAGGAAATTATATGTAAAGTTCGACAAGTAGAACAATGATTCGAACACGTAGACGGTTGAAATCTTTGTATATATTGCTTCCATGTAGTCTAAGAAACATGTACGCAAAGCATCCAAACAATACCATTCGCCAATTTTTTGTTCTTCAAGTTTAAGTGAACAATGAGCCCCAATGGTTAATCCTTTATCGGAAATTATCTGTAATTTTCGACAAGTAGAACAATGAATGGAACTGGTAGACGGTTGAAATCTTTGTATATATTGCTTCTATATAATCTAAGAAACATATATGCAAAGCATCCAAACAGTACAATTCGACAATTTTTTGTTCTTCAAGTTTAGTGAACAATGAGCCCCAATGGTTAATCCTTTATCGGAAATTATTTGTAATTTTCGACAAGTAGAACAATGAATGGAACAGGTAGACGGTTGAAATCTTTGTATATATTGCTTCTATATAATCTAAGAAACATAAATGCAAAGCATCCAAATAGTACCATTCGCCAATTTTTTGTTCTTCAAGTTTAAGTGAAATACGAGCCCCATTGTTAATACTTTAACGGAAATTATTTGTAACTTGCGAGAAGTAGAACAATGAATAGTACAGGTAGACAGGTGAAATCTTTCTATATATTGCTTCTAAATAGTCTAAGAAACACATATGCAAAGCATCCAAACAGCACAATTCGCCAATTTTTTGTTCTACACGTTTAAGTGAACTACGAGCCCCATTGTTAATCCTTTAAAGGAAATTATTCGTAAATTTCGACAAGTAGAACAATGAATGGATCAGGTAGACGGTTGAAATCATTGTATATGTTGCTTCTATATAACCTACGAAACATATATGCAAAGCATCCAAACAGTACAATTCGCCAATTTATTGTTCTTCAAGTTTAAGCGAACAACGAGCCCCATTGTTAATCCTTTAAAGGAAATTATTTGTAACTTTCGACAAGTAGAACAATGAATGGAACAGGTAGACAGTTGAAATCTTTGTATATATTGCTTCTATATAGTCTAAGAAACATATATGCAAAGCATCCAAACAGTACAATTCGCCAATTTCTTGTTCTTCAAGTTTAAGTAAACTACGATCCCCATTGTTAATCCCTTAACGGAAATTATTTGTAACTTTCGACAAGTAGAACAATGAATGGAACAGGTAGACGGTTGAAATCTTTGTATATATTGCTTCTATATAGTCTAAGAAACATATATGCAAAGCGTCCAAACAGTACAATTCGCCAATTATTTGATCTTCAAGTTTAAGTGAACTACGAGCCCCATTGTTAATCCTTTAACGGAAATTAATTCTAACTTTCTACAAGTAGAACAATGATTGGAACACGTAGACGGTTGAAATC
This sequence comes from Cerceris ruficornis, assembly GCA_963989415.1. Taxonomy (NCBI): domain Eukaryota; kingdom Metazoa; phylum Arthropoda; class Insecta; order Hymenoptera; family Crabronidae; genus Cerceris; species Cerceris ruficornis. Next base: position 1,172,185 of record CAXDIW010000460.1, read on the forward strand.
TTTGTATATATTGCTTCTATATAGTCTAAGAAACATATATGCAAAGCATCCAAACAGTACAATTCGCCAATTTTTTGATCTTCAAGTTTAAGTGAACAGCGAGCCCCATTGATAATCATGAAATGGAAATTATTTGTAACTTTCGACAAGTAGAACAGTGAATGGAACAGGTAGACGGTTGTAATCTTTGTATATATTGCTTCTATATAGTATAAGAAACATATATGCAAAGCATCCAAACAGTACAATTCGCCAATTTTTTGTTCTTCAAGTTTAAGTGAACAATGAGCCCCAATGGTTAATCCGTTATCGGAAATTATTTGTAACTTTCGACAAGTAGAACAATGAATGGAACAGGTAGACGCTTGAAATCCTTGTATATATTGCTTCTATATAGTATAAGAAACATATATGCAAAGCATCCAAACAGTACCATTCGCCAATTTTTTGTTCTTCAAGTTTAAGTGAACTACGAGCCCCATTGTTAATCCTTTAAAGGAAATTATTTGTAACTTTCGACAAGTAGAACAATGAATGGAACAGGTAGACTGTTGAAATCATTGTATATATTGCTTCTATATAGTCTAAGAAACATATATGCAAAGCATCCAAACAGTACAATTCGCCAATTTTCTGTTCTTCAACTTTAAGTAAACTACGATCCCCATTGTTAATCCCTTATCGGAAATTATTTGTAACTTTCGACAAGTAGAACAATGAATGGAACTGGTAGACGGTTGAAATCTTTTTATATATTGCTTCTATATAGTCTAATAAACATATATGCAAAGCATCCAAACAGTACCAGTCGCCAATTTTTTGTTCTTCAAGTTTAAGTGAACAACGAGGCACATTGATAATCATGAAACGGAAATTATTTGTAACTTTCGACAAGATGAACAATGAATAGAACAGATAGACGGTTGAAATCTTTGTATATTTTGCTTCTATATAGTCTAAGAAACCTATATGCGAAACATCTAAACAGTAACATTCGCCAATTTTTTGTTCTTCAAGTTTAAGTGAACTACGAGCCCCATTGTTAATCCTTTAAAGAAAATTATTTGTAACTTTCGACAAGTAGAACAATGAATGGAACAGGTAGACTGTTGAAATCATTGTATATATTGCTTCTATATAGTCTAAGAAACATATATGCAAAGCATCCAAACAGTACAATTCGCCAATTTTTTGTTCTTCAAGTTTAAGTAAACTACGATCCCCATTGTTAATCCCTTAACGGAAATTATTTGTAACTTTCGACAAGTAGAACAATGATTGGAACACGTAGACGGTTGAAATCTTTGTATATATTGCTTCCATATAGTCTAAGAAACATGTACGCAAAGCATCCAAACAGTACCATTCGCCAATTTTTTGTTCTTCAAGTTTAAGTGAACAATGAGCCCCAATGGTTAATCCTTTATCGGAAATTATTTGTAACTTTCGGCAAGTAGAACAATGAATGGAACAGGTAGACTGTTGAAATCATTGTATATGTTGTTTCTATGTAGTCTAAGAAACACTTATGCAAAGCGTCCAAACAGTACAATTCGCCAATTATTTGATCTTCAAGTTTAAGTGAACTACTAGCCCCATTGTTAATACTTTAACGGAAATTATTTGTAACTTTCGGCAAGTAGAACAATGAATGGAACAGGTAGACGGTTGAAATCTTTGTATATATTGCTTCTATATAGTCTAAGAAACATATGTGCAAAGCATCCAAACAGTACAATTCGCCAATTTTTTGTTCTTCAAGTTTAAGTGAACTACGAACCCCATTGTTAATCCTTTAAAGGAAATTATTTGTAAATTTCGACAAGTAGAACAATAAATGGAACAGGTAGACGGTTGAAATCTTTGTATATATTGCTTCTATATAATCTAAGAAACATATATGCAAAGCATCCAAACAGTACCATTCGCCAATTTTTTGTTCTTCAAGTTTAAGTAAACTACGATCCCCATTGTTAATCCCTTAACGGAAATTATTTGTAACTTTCGGCAAGTAGAACAATGAATGGAACAGGTAGACTGTTGAAATCATTGTATATGTTGTTTCTATGTAGTCTAAGAAACATATATGCAAAGCGTCCAAACAGTACCATTCGCCAATTTTTTGTTCTTCAAGTTTATGTGAACAATGAGCCCCATTGTTAATCCTTTATCGGAAATTATTTGTAACTTTCGACAAGCAGAACATTGAATGGAACAGGTAGACAGTTGAAATCTTTGTATATATTGCTTCTATATAGTCTAAGAAACATATATGCAAAGCATCCAAACAGTACCATTCGCCAATTTTTAGTTCTTCAAGTTTAAGTGAACAACGACCCCATTGTTAATCCTTTAAAGGAAATTATATGTAAATTTCGACAAGTAGAACAATGATTCGAACACGTAGACGGTTGAAATCTTTGTATATATTGCTTCCATATAGTCTAAGAAACATGTACGCAATGCATCCAAACAGTACCATTCGCCAATTTTTTGGTCTTCAAGTTTAAGTGAACAATAAGCCCCAATGGTTAATCCATTATCGGAAATTATTTGTAATTTTCGACAAATAGAACAATGAATGGAACAGGTATACGGTTGAAATATTTGTATATATTGCTTCTATATAGTATAAGAAACATATATGCAAAGCATCCAAACAGTACAATTCGCCAATTTTTTGTTCTTCAAGTTTAAGTGAACAATGAGCCCCAAAGGTTAATCCGTTATCGGAAATTATTTGTAACTTTCGACAAGTAGAACAATGAATGGAACAGGTAGATGGCTGAAATCTTTGTATATATTGCTTCTATATAGTCTAAGAAACATATATGCAAAGCATCCAAACAGTACCATTCGCCAATTTTTTGTTCTTCAAGTTTAAGTGAACAATGAGCCCCATTGTTAATCCTTTATCGGAAATTATTTGTAACTTTCGACAAGTAGAACATTGAATGGAACAGGTAGACGGTTGAAATCTTTGTATATATTGCTTCTACATAGTCTAAGAAACATATATGCAAAGCATCCATCCAGTACAATTCGCCAATTTATTGTTCTTCAAGTTTAAGTGAACAACGAGCCCCATTGTTAATCCTTTAAAGGAAATTATTTGTAAATTTCGACAAGTAGAACAATGATTGGAACACGTAGACGGTTGAAATCTTTGTATATATTGCTTCCATATAGTCTAAGAAACATGTACGCAAAGCATCCAAGCAGTACCCTTCGCCAATTTTTTGTTCTTCAAGTTTAAGTGAACTACGAGCCCCATTGTTAATCCTTTAAAGGAAATTATTTGTAAATTTCGGCAAGTAGAACAATGAATGGAACAGGTAGACGGTTGAAATCTTTGTATATATTGCTTCTATATAGTCTAAGAAACATATATGCAAAGCATCCAAACAGTACCGTCCGCCAATTTTTTGTTCTTCAAGTTTAAGTGAACTACGAGCCCCATTGTTAATCCTTTAAAGGAAATTATTTGTAAATTTCGACAAGTAGAACATTGAATGGAACAGGTAGACGGTTGAAATCTTTGTATACATTGCTTCCATATAGTCTAAGAAACATATATGCAAAGCATCCAAACAGTACCATTCGCCAATTTTTTGTTCTTCAAGTTTAAGTGAACAATGAGCCCCATTGTTAATCCTTTATCGGAAATTATTTGTAACTTTCGACAAGTAGAACAATGAATGGATCAGGTAGACGGTTGAAATCTTTGTATATATTGCTTCCATATAGTCTAAGAAACATGTACGCAAAGCATCCAAGCAGTACCGTTCGCCAATTTTTTGTTCTTCAAGTTTAAGTGAACAATGAGCCCCATTGTTAATCCTTTATCGGAAATTATTTGTAACTTTCGACAAGTAGAACAATGAATGGAACAGGTAGACGGTTGAAATCTTTGTATATATTGCTTCTATATAGTCTAAGAAACATATATGCAAAGCATCCAAACAGTACAATTCGCCAATTTATTGTTCTTCAAGTTTAAGTGAACAACGAGCCCCATTGTTAATCCTTTAAAGGAAATTATTTGTAAATTTCGACAAGTAGAACAATGATTGGAACACGTAGACGGTTGAAATCTTTGTATATATTGCTTCCATATAGTCTAAGAAACATGTACGCAAAGCATCCAAACAGTACCGTTCGCCAGTTTTTTGTTCTTCAAGTTTAAGTAAACTACGAGCCCCATTGTTAATCCTTTAAAGGAAATTATTTGTAAATTTCGACAAGTAGAACAATGAATGGATCAGGTAGACGGTTGAAATCATTGTATATATTGCTTCTATATAACCTACGAAACATATATGCAAAGCATCCAAACAGTACAATTCGCCAATTTTTTGTTCTTCAAGTTTAAGTGAACAATTAGACCCATTGTTAATCCTTTATCGGAAATTATTTGTAACTTTCGACAAGTAGAACAATGAATGGAACAGGTAGACGGTTGAAATATTTGTATATATTGCTTCTATATAGTATAAGAAACATATATGCAAAGCATCCAAACAGTACAATTCGCCAATTTTTTGTTCTTCAAGTTTAAGTGAACAATGAGACCCATTGTTAATCCTTTATCGGAAATTATTTGTAACTTTCGACAAGTAGAACAATGAATGGAACAGGTAGACGGTTGAAATCTTTGTATACATTGCTTCTATATAGTCTAAGAAACCTATATGCAAAGCATCTAAACAGTAACAATCGCCAATTTTTTGATCTTCAAGTTTAAGTGAACAGCGAGCCCCATTGATAATCATGAAATGGAAATTATTTGTAACTTTCTACAAGTAGAACAATGAATAGTACAGGTAGACGGGTGAAATCTTTCTATATATTGCTTCTAAATAGTCTAAGAAACATATATGCAAAGCATCCAAACAGTACCATTCGCCAATTTTTTGGTCTTCAAGTTTAAGTGAACAATGAGCCCCAATGGTTAATCCATTATCGGAAATTATTTGTAATTTTCGACAAGTAGAACAATGAATGGAACAGGTAGACGGTTGAAATATTTGTATATATTGCTTCTATATAGTATAAGAAACATATATGCAAAGCATCCAAACAGTACAATTCGCCAATTTTTTGTTCTTCAAGTTTAAGTAAACTACGATCCCCATTGTTAATCCCTTAACGGAAATTATTTGTAACTTTCGACAAGTAGAACAATGATTGGAACACGTAGACGGTTGAAATCTTTGTATATATTGCTTCCATATAGTCTAAGAAACATGTACGCAAAGCATCCAAACAGTACCATTCGCCAATTTTTTGTTCTTCAAGTTTAAGTGAACAATGAGCCCCAATGGTTAATCCTTTATCGGAAATTATTTGTAACTTTCGGCAAGTAGAACAATGAATGGAACAGGTGGACTGTTGAAATCATTGTATATGTTGTTTCTATGTAGTCTAAGAAACACTTATGCAAAGCGTCCAAACAGTACAATTCGCCAATTATTTGATCTTCAAGTTTAAGTGAACTACTAGCCCCATTGTTAATACTTTAACGGAAATTATTTGTAACTTTCGGCAAGTAGAACAATGAATGGAACAGGTAGACGGTTGAAATCTTTGTATATGTTGTTTCTATGTAGTCTAAGAAACATATATGCAAAGCGTCCAAACAGTACCATTCGCCAATTTTTTGTTCTTCAAGTTTATGTGAACAATGAGCCCCATTGTTAATCCTTTATCGGAAATTATTTGTAACTTTCGACAAGCAGAACATTGAATGGAACAGGTAGACAGTGGAAATCTTTGTATATATTGCTTCTATATAGTCTAAGAAACATATATGCAAAGCATCCAAACAGTACCATTCGCCAATTTTTTGTTCTTCAAGTTTAAGTGAACAACGACCCCATTGTTAATCCTTTAAAGGAAATTATATGTAAATTTCGACAAGTAGAACAATGATTCGAACACGTAGACGGTTGAAATCTTTGTATATATTGCTTCCATATAGTCTAAGAAACATGTACGCAATGCATCCAAACAGTACCATTCGCCAATTTTTTGGTCTTCAAGTTTAAGTGAACAATGAGCCCCAATGGTTAATCCATTATCGGAAATTATTTGTAATTTTCGACAAGTAGAACAATGAATGGAACAGGTATACGGTTGAAATATTTGTATATATTGCTTCTATATAGTATAAGAAACATATATGCAAAGCATCCAAACAGTACAATTCGCCAATTTTTTGTTCTTCAAGTTTAAGTGAACTGCGAGCTCCATTGTTAATCCTTTAAAGGAAATTATTTGTAACTTTCGACAAGTAGAACAATGAATGGAACAGGTAGACGGTTGAAATCTTTGTATATATTGCTTCTATATAGTCTACGAAACATATATGCAAAGCATCCAAACAGTACAATTCGCCAATTTTTTGTTCTTCAAGTTTAAGTAAACTACGATCCCCATTGTTAATCCCTTAACGGAAATTATTTGTAACTTTCGACAAGTAGAACAGTGAATGGAACAGGTAGACCGTTGAAATCTTTGTATATATTGCTTCTATATAGTATAAGAAACATATATGCAAAGCATCCAAACAGTACCATTCGCCAATTTTTTGGTCTTCAAGTTTAAGTGAACAATGAGCCCCAATGGTTAATCCATTATCGGAAATTATTTGTAATTTTCGACAAGTAGAACAATGAATGGAACAGGTATACGGTTGAAATATTTGTATATATTGCTTCTATATAGTATAAGAAACATATATGCAAAGCATCCAAACAGTACAATTCGCCAATTTTTTGTTCTTCAAGTTTAAGTGAACTGCGAGCTCCATTGTTAATCCTTTAAAGGAAATTATTTGTAACTTTCGACAAGTAGAACAATGAATGGAACAGGTAGACGGTTGAAATCTTTGTATATATTGCTTCTATATAGTCTACGAAACATATATGCAAAGCATCCAAACAGTACAATTCGCCAATTTTTTGTTCTTCAAGTTTAAGTGAACAATGAGCCCCATTGTTAATCCTTTATCGGAAATTATTTGTAACTTTCGACAAGTAGAACAATGAATGGATCAGGTAGACGGTTGAAATCTTTGTATATATTGCTTCCATATAGTCTAAGAAACATGTACGCAAAGCATCCAAGCAGTACCGTTCGCCAATTTTTTGTTCTTCAAGTTTAAGTGAACAATGAGCCCCATTGTTAATCCTTTATCGGAAATTATTTGTAACTTTCGACAAGTAGAACAATGAATGGAACAGGTAGACGGTTGAAATCTTTGTATATATTGCTTCTATATAGTCTAAGAAACATATATGCAAAGCATCCAAACAGTACAATTCGCCAATTTATTGTTCTTCAAGTTTAAGTGAACAACGAGCCCCATTGTTAATCCTTTAAAGGAAATTATTTGTAAATTTCGACAAGTAGAACAATGATTGGAACACGTAGACGGTTGAAATCTTTGTATATATTGCTTCCATATAGTCTAAGAAACATGTACGCAAAGCATCCAAACAGTACCGTTCGCCAGTTTTTTGTTCTTCAAGTTTAAGTAAACTACGAGCCCCATTGTTAATCCTTTAAAGGAAATTATTTGTAAATTTCGACAAGTAGAACAATGAATGGATCAGGTAGACGGTTGAAATCATTGTATATATTGCTTCTATATAACCTACGAAACATATATGCAAAGCATCCAAACAGTACAATTCGCCAATTTTTTGTTCTTCAAGTTTAAGTGAACAATTAGACCCATTGTTAATCCTTTATCGGAAATTATTTGTAACTTTCGACAAGTAGAACAATGAATGGAACAGGTAGACGGTTGAAATATTTGTATATATTGCTTCTATATAGTATAAGAAACATATATGCAAAGCATCCAAACAGTACAATTCGCCAATTTTTTGTTCTTCAAGTTTAAGTGAACAATGAGACCCATTGTTAATCCTTTATCGGAAATTATTTGTAACTTTCGACAAGTAGAACAATGAATGGAACAGGTAGACGGTTGAAATCTTTGTATACATTGCTTCTATATAGTCTAAGAAACCTATATGCAAAGCATCTAAACAGTAACAATCGCCAATTTTTTGATCTTCAAGTTTAAGTGAACAGCGAGCCCCATTGATAATCATGAAATGGAAATTATTTGTAACTTTCTACAAGTAGAACAATGAATAGTACAGGTAGACGGGTGAAATCTTTCTATATATTGCTTCTAAATAGTCTAAGAAACATATATGCAAAGCATCCAAACAGTACCATTCGCCAATTTTTTGGTCTTCAAGTTTAAGTGAACAATGAGCCCCAATGGTTAATCCATTATCGGAAATTATTTGTAATTTTCGACAAGTAGAACAATGAATGGAACAGGTAGACGGTTGAAATATTTGTATATATTGCTTCTATATAGTATAAGAAACATATATGCAAAGCATCCAAACAGTACAATTCGCCAATTTTTTGTTCTTCAAGTTTAAGTAAACTACGATCCCCATTGTTAATCCCTTAACGGAAATTATTTGTAACTTTCGACAAGTAGAACAATGATTGGAACACGTAGACGGTTGAAATCTTTGTATATATTGCTTCCATATAGTCTAAGAAACATGTACGCAAAGCATCCAAACAGTACCATTCGCCAATTTTTTGTTCTTCAAGTTTAAGTGAACAATGAGCCCCAATGGTTAATCCTTTATCGGAAATTATTTGTAACTTTCGGCAAGTAGAACAATGAATGGAACAGGTGGACTGTTGAAATCATTGTATATGTTGTTTCTATGTAGTCTAAGAAACACTTATGCAAAGCGTCCAAACAGTACAATTCGCCAATTATTTGATCTTCAAGTTTAAGTGAACTACTAGCCCCATTGTTAATACTTTAACGGAAATTATTTGTAACTTTCGGCAAGTAGAACAATGAATGGAACAGGTAGACGGTTGAAATCTTTGTATATGTTGTTTCTATGTAGTCTAAGAAACATATATGCAAAGCGTCCAAACAGTACCATTCGCCAATTTTTTGTTCTTCAAGTTTATGTGAACAATGAGCCCCATTGTTAATCCTTTATCGGAAATTATTTGTAACTTTCGACAAGCAGAACATTGAATGGAACAGGTAGACAGTGGAAATCTTTGTATATATTGCTTCTATATAGTCTAAGAAACATATATGCAAAGCATCCAAACAGTACCATTCGCCAATTTTTTGTTCTTCAAGTTTAAGTGAACAACGACCCCATTGTTAATCCTTTAAAGGAAATTATATGTAAATTTCGACAAGTAGAACAATGATTCGAACACGTAGACGGTTGAAATCTTTGTATATATTGCTTCCATATAGTCTAAGAAACATGTACGCAATGCATCCAAACAGTACCATTCGCCAATTTTTTGGTCTTCAAGTTTAAGTGAACAATGAGCCCCAATGGTTAATCCATTATCGGAAATTATTTGTAATTTTCGACAAGTAGAACAATGAATGGAACAGGTATACGGTTGAAATATTTGTATATATTGCTTCTATATAGTATAAGAAACATATATGCAAAGCATCCAAACAGTACAATTCGCCAATTTTTTGTTCTTCAAGTTTAAGTGAACTGCGAGCTCCATTGTTAATCCTTTAAAGGAAATTATTTGTAACTTTCGACAAGTAGAACAATGAATGGAACAGGTAGACGGTTGAAATCTTTGTATATATTGCTTCTATATAGTCTACGAAACATATATGCAAAGCATCCAAACAGTACAATTCGCCAATTTTTTGTTCTTCAAGTTTAAGTAAACTACGATCCCCATTGTTAATCCCTTAACGGAAATTATTTGTAACTTTCGACAAGTAGAACAGTGAATGGAACAGGTAGACCGTTGAAATCTTTGTATATATTGCTTCTATATAGTATAAGAAACATATATGCAAAGCATCCAAACAGTACCATTCGCCAATTTTTTGGTCTTCAAGTTTAAGTGAACAATGAGCCCCAATGGTTAATCCATTATCGGAAATTATTTGTAATTTTCGACAAGTAGAACAATGAATGGAACAGGTATACGGTTGAAATATTTGTATATATTGCTTCTATATAGTATAAGAAACATATATGCAAAGCATCCAAACAGTACAATTCGCCAATTTTTTGTTCTTCAAGTTTAAGTGAACTGCGAGCTCCATTGTTAATCCTTTAAAGGAAATTATTTGTAACTTTCGACAAGTAGAACAATGAATGGAACAGGTAGACGGTTGAAATCTTTGTATATATTGCTTCTATATAGTCTACGAAACATATATGCAAAGCATCCAAACAGTACAATTCGCCAATTTTTTGTTCTTCAAGTTTAAGTAAACTACGATCGCCATTGTTAATCCCTTAACGGAAATTATTTGTAACTTTCGACAAGTAGAACAGTGAATGGAACAGGTAGACCGTTGAAATCTTTGTATATATTGCTTCTATATAGTATAAGAAACATATATGCAAAGCATCCAAACAGTACAATTCGCCAATTTTTTGTTCTTCAAGTTTAAGTAAACTACGATCCCCATTGTTAATCCCTTAACGGAAATTATTTGTAACTTTCTACAAGTAGAACAATGAATGGTACAGGTAGACGGGTGAAATCTTTCTATATATTGCTTCTAAATAGTCTAAGAAACATATATGCAAAGCATCCAAACAGTACAATTCGCCAATTTTTTGTTCTTCAAGTTTAAGTGAACAATGAGCCCCAAAGGTTAATCCGTTATCGGAAATTATTTGTAACTTTCGACAAGTAGAACAATGAATGGAACAGGTAGATGGCTGAAATCTTTCTATATATTGCTTCTAAATAGTCTAAGAAACATATATGCAAAGCATCCAAACAGTACCATTCGCCAATTTTTTGGTCTTCAAGTTTAAGTGAACAATGAGCCCCATTGGTTAATCCATTATCGGAAATTATTTGTAATTTTCGACAAGTAGAACAATGAATGGAACAGGTAGACGGTTGAAATATTTGTATATATTGCTTCTATATAGTATAAGAAACATATATGCAAAGCATCCAAACAGTACAATTCGCCAATTTTTTGTTCTTCAAGTTTAAGTAAACTACGATCCCCATTGTTAATCCCTTAACGGAAATTATTTGTAACTTTCGACAAGTAGAACAATGATTGGAACACGTAGACGGTTGAAATCTTTGTATATATTGCTTCCATATAGTCTAAGAAACATGTACGCAAAGCATCCAAACAGTACCATTCGCCAATTTTTTGTTCTTCAAGTTTAAGTGAACAATGAGCCCCAATGGTTAATCCTTTATCGGAAATTATTTGTAACTTTCGGCAAGTAGAACAATGAATGGAACAGGTGGACTGTTGAAATCATTGTATATGTTGTTTCTATGTAGTCTAAGAAACACTTATGCAAAGCGTCCAAACAGTACAATTCGCCAATTATTTGATCTTCAAGTTTAAGTGAACTACTAGCCCCATTGTTAATACTTTAACGGAAATTATTTGTAACTTTCGGCAAGTAGAACAATGAATGGAACAGGTAGACGGTTGAAATCTTTGTATATATTGCTTCTATATAGTCTAAGAAACATATATGCAAAGCATCCAAACAGTACCATTCGCCAATTTTTTGTTCTTCAAGTTTAAGTAAACTACGATCCCCATTGTTAATCCCTTAACGGAAATTATTTGTAACTTTCGGCAAGTAGAACAATGAATGGAACAGGTAGACTGTAGAAATCATTGTATATGTTGTTTCTATGTAGTCTAAGAAACATATATGCAAAGCGTCCAAACAGTACCATTCGCCAATTTTTTGTTCTTCAAGTTTATGTGAACAATGAGCCCCATTGTTAATCCTTTATCGGAAATTATTTGTAACTTTCGACAAGCAGAACATTGAATGGAACAGGTAGACAGTTGAAATCTTTGTATATATTGCTTCTATATAGTCTAAGAAACATATATGCAAAGCATCCAAACAGTACCATTCGCCAATTTTTTGTTCTTCAAGTTTAAGTGAACAACGACCCCATTGTTAATCCTTTAAAGGAAATTATATGTAAATTTCGACAAGTAGAACAATGATTCGAACACGTAGACGGTTGAAATCTTTGTATATATTGCTTCCATATAGTCTAAGAAACATGTACGCAATGCATCCAAACAGTACCATTCGCCAATTTTTTGGTCTTCAAGTTTAAGTGAACAATGAGCCCCAATGGTTAATCCATTATCGGAAATTATTTGTAATTTTCGACAAGTAGAACAATGAATGGAACAGGTATACGGTTGAAATATTTGTATATATTGCTTCTATATAGTATAAGAAACATATATGCAAAGCATCCAAACAGTACAATTCGCCAATTTTTTGTTCTTCAAGTTTAAGTGAACAATGAGCCCCAAAGGTTAATCCGTTATCGGAAATTATTTGTAACTTTCGACAAGTAGAACAATGAATGGAACAGGTAGATGGCTGAAATCTTTGTATATATTGCATCTATATAGTCTAAGAAACATATGTGCAAAGCATCCAAACAGTACAATTCGCCAATTTATTGTTCTTCAAGTTTAAGTGAACAACGAGCCCCATTGTTAATCCTTTAAAGGAAATTATTTGTAAATTTCGACAAGTAGAACAATGATTGGAACACGTAGACGGTTGAAATCTTTGTATATATTGCTTCCATATAGTCTAAGAAACATGTACGCAAAGCATCCAAGCAGTACCCTTCGCCAATTTTTTGTTCTTCAAGTTTAAGTGAACTACGAGCCCCATTGTTAATCCTTTAAAGGAAATTATTTGTAAATTTCGGCAAGTAGAACAATGAATGGAACAGGTAGACGGTTGAAATCTTTGTATACATTGCTTCCATATAGTCTAAGAAACATATATGCAAAGCATCCAAACAGTACCATTCGCCAATTTTTTGTTCTTCAAGTTTAAGTGAACAATGAGCCCCATTGTTAATCCTTTATCGGAAATTATTTGTAACTTTCGACAAGTAGAACAATGAATGGATCAGGTAGACGGTTGAAATCTTTGTATATATTGCTTCCATATAGTCTAAGAAACATGTACGCAAAGCATCCAAGCAGTACCGTTCGCCAATTTTTTGTTCTTCAAGTTTAAGTGAACAATGAGCCCCATTGTTAATCCTTTATCGGAAATTATTTGTAACTTTCGACAAGTAGAACAATGAATGGAACAGGTAGACGGTTGAAATCTTTGTATATATTGCTTCTATATAGTCTAAGAAACATATATGCAAAGCATCCAAACAGTACAATTCGCCAATTTATTGTTCTTCAAGTTTAAGTGAACAACGAGCCCCATTGTTAATCCTTTAAAGGAAATTATTTGTAAATTTCGACAAGTAGAACAATGATTGGAACACGTAGACGGTTGAAATCTTTGTATATATTGCTTCCATATAGTCTAAGAAACATGTACGCAAAGCATCCAAACAGTACCGTTCGCCAATTTTTTGTTCTTCAAGTTTAAGTAAACTACGAGCCCCATTGTTAATCCTTTAAAGGAAATTATTTGTAAATTTCGACAAGTAGAACATTGAATGGAACAGGTAGACGGTTGATATCTTTGCATATATTGCTTCTATATAGTATAAGAAACATATATGCAAAGCATCCAAACAGTACAATTCGCCAATTTTTTGTTCTTCAAGTTTAAGTGAACAATGAGCCCCAATGGTTAATCCGTTATCGAAAATTATTTGTATCTTTCGACAAGTAGAACAATGAATGGAACTGGTAGACGGTTGAAATCTTTGTATATATTGCTTCTATATAGTCTAAGAAACATATATGCAAAGCATCTAAACACTACCATTCGCCAATTTTTTGTTCATCAAGTTTAAGTGAACTACGAGCCCCATTGTTAATCCTTTAAAGGAAATTATTTGTAAATTTCGACAAGTAGAACAATGAATGGATCAGGTAGACGGTTGAAATCTTTGTATATATTGCTTCCATATAGTCTAAGAAACATGTACGCAAAGCATCCAAGCAGTACCGTTCGCCAATTTTTTGTTCTTCAAGTTTAAGTGAACAATGAGCCCCATTGTTAATCCTTTATCGGAAATTATTTGTAACTTTCGACAAGTAGAACAATGAATGGAACAGGTAGACGGTTGAAATCTTTGTATATATTGCTTCTATATAGTCTAAGAAACATATATGCAAAGCATCCAAACAGTACAATTCGCCAATTTCTTGTTCTTCAAGTTTAAGTAAACTACGATCCCCATTGTTAATCCCTTAACGGAAATTATTTGTAACTTTCGGCAAGTAGAACAATGAATGGAACAGGTAGACTGTTGAAATCATTGTATATGTTGTTTCTATGTAGTCTAAGAAACATATATGCAAAGCGTCCAAACAGTACCATTCGCCAATTTTTTGTTCTTCAAGTTTATGTGAACAATGAGCCCCATTGTTAATCCTTTATCGGAAATTATTTGTAACTTTCGACAAGCAGAACATTGAATGGAACAGGTAGACAGTTGAAATCTTTGTATATATTGCTTCTATATAGTCTAAGAAACATATATGCAAAGCATCCAAACAGTACCATTCGCCAATTTTTAGTTCTTCAAGTTTAAGTGAACAACGACCCCATTGTTAATCCTTTAAAGGAAATTATATGTAAATTTCGACAAGTAGAACAATGATTCGAACACGTAGACGGTTGAAATCTTTGTATATATTGCTTCCATATAGTCTAAGAAACATGTACGCAATGCATCCAAACAGTACCATTCGCCAATTTTTTGGTCTTCAAGTTTAAGTGAACAATGAGCCCCAATGGTTAATCCATTATCGGAAATTATTTGTAATTTTCGACAAATAGAACAATGAATGGAACAGGTATACGGTTGAAATATTTGTATATATTGCTTCTATATAGTATAAGAAACATATATGCAAAGCATCCAAACAGTACAATTCGCCAATTTTTTGTTCTTCAAGTTTAAGTGAACAATGAGCCCCAAAGGTTAATCCGTTATCGGAAATTATTTGTAACTTTCGACAAGTAGAACAATGAATGGAACAGGTAGATGGCTGAAATCTTTGTATATATTGCTTCTATATAGTCTAAGAAACATATATGCAAAGCATCCAAACAGTACCATTCGCCAATTTTTTGTTCTTCAAGTTTAAGTGAACAATGAGCCCCATTGTTAATCCTTTATCGGAAATTATTTGTAACTTTCGACAAGTAGAACATTGAATGGAACAGGTAGACGGTTGAAATCTTTGTATATATTGCTTCTACATAGTCTAAGAAACATATATGCAAAGCATCCATCCAGTACAATTCGCCAATTTATTGTTCTTCAAGTTTAAGTGAACAACGAGCCCCATTGTTAATCCTTTAAAGGAAATTATTTGTAAATTTCGACAAGTAGAACAATGATTGGAACACGTAGACGGTTGAAATCTTTGTATATATTGCTTCCATATAGTCTAAGAAACATGTACGCAAAGCATCCAAGCAGTACCCTTCGCCAATTTTTTGTTCTTCAAGTTTAAGTGAACTACGAGCCCCATTGTTAATCCTTTAAAGGAAATTATTTGTAAATTTCGGCAAGTAGAACAATGAATGGAACAGGTAGACGGTTGAAATCTTTGTATATATTGCTTCTATATAGTCTAAGAAACATATATGCAAAGCATCCAAACAGTACCGTCCGCCAATTTTTTGTTCTTCAAGTTTAAGTGAACTACGAGCCCCATTGTTAATCCTTTAAAGGAAATTATTTGTAAATTTCGACAAGTAGAACATTGAATGGAACAGGTAGACGGTTGAAATCTTTGTATACATTGCTTCCATATAGTCTAAGAAACATATATGCAAAGCATCCAAACAGTACCATTCGCCAATTTTTTGTTCTTCAAGTTTAAGTGAACAATGAGCCCCATTGTTAATCCTTTATCGGAAATTATTTGTAACTTTCGACAAGTAGAACAATGAATGGATCAGGTAGACGGTTGAAATCTTTGTATATATTGCTTCCATATAGTCTAAGAAACATGTACGCAAAGCATCCAAGCAGTACCGTTCGCCAATTTTTTGTTCTTCAAGTTTAAGTGAACAATGAGCCCCATTGTTAATCCTTTATCGGAAATTATTTGTAACTTTCGACAAGTAGAACAATGAATGGAACAGGTAGACGGTTGAAATCTTTGTATATATTGCTTCTATATAGTCTAAGAAACATATATGCAAAGCATCCAAACAGTACAATTCGCCAATTTATTGTTCTTCAAGTTTAAGTGAACAACGAGCCCCATTGTTAATCCTTTAAAGGAAATTATTTGTAAATTTCGACAAGTAGAACAATGATTGGAACACGTAGACGGTTGAAATCTTTGTATATATTGCTTCCATATAGTCTAAGAAACATGTACGCAAAGCATCCAAACAGTACCGTTCGCCAGTTTTTTGTTCTTCAAGTTTAAGTAAACTACGAGCCCCATTGTTAATCCTTTAAAGGAAATTATTTGTAAATTTCGACAAGTAGAACAATGAATGGATCAGGTAGACGGTTGAAATCATTGTATATATTGCTTCTATATAACCTACGAAACATATATGCAAAGCATCCAAACAGTACAATTCGCCAATTTTTTGTTCTTCAAGTTTAAGTGAACAATTAGACCCATTGTTAATCCTTTATCGGAAATTATTTGTAACTTTCGACAAGTAGAACAATGAATGGAACAGGTAGACGGTTGAAATATTTGTATATATTGCTTCTATATAGTATAAGAAACATATATGCAAAGCATCCAAACAGTACAATTCGCCAATTTTTTGTTCTTCAAGTTTAAGTGAACAATGAGACCCATTGTTAATCCTTTATCGGAAATTATTTGTAACTTTCGACAAGTAGAACAATGAATGGAACAGGTAGACGGTTGAAATCTTTGTATACATTGCTTCTATATAGTCTAAGAAACCTATATGCAAAGCATCTAAACAGTAACAATCGCCAATTTTTTGATCTTCAAGTTTAAGTGAACAGCGAGCCCCATTGATAATCATGAAATGGAAATTATTTGTAACTTTCTACAAGTAGAACAATGAATAGTACAGGTAGACGGGTGAAATCTTTCTATATATTGCTTCTAAATAGTCTAAGAAACATATATGCAAAGCATCCAAACAGTACCATTCGCCAATTTTTTGGTCTTCAAGTTTAAGTGAACAATGAGCCCCAATGGTTAATCCATTATCGGAAATTATTTGTAATTTTCGACAAGTAGAACAATGAATGGAACAGGTAGACGGTTGAAATATTTGTATATATTGCTTCTATATAGTATAAGAAACATATATGCAAAGCATCCAAACAGTACAATTCGCCAATTTTTTGTTCTTCAAGTTTAAGTAAACTACGATCCCCATTGTTAATCCCTTAACGGAAATTATTTGTAACTTTCGACAAGTAGAACAATGATTGGAACACGTAGACGGTTGAAATCTTTGTATATATTGCTTCCATATAGTCTAAGAAACATGTACGCAAAGCATCCAAACAGTACCATTCGCCAATTTTTTGTTCTTCAAGTTTAAGTGAACAATGAGCCCCAATGGTTAATCCTTTATCGGAAATTATTTGTAACTTTCGGCAAGTAGAACAATGAATGGAACAGGTGGACTGTTGAAATCATTGTATATGTTGTTTCTATGTAGTCTAAGAAACACTTATGCAAAGCGTCCAAACAGTACAATTCGCCAATTATTTGATCTTCAAGTTTAAGTGAACTACTAGCCCCATTGTTAATACTTTAACGGAAATTATTTGTAACTTTCGGCAAGTAGAACAATGAATGGAACAGGTAGACGGTTGAAATCTTTGTATATGTTGTTTCTATGTAGTCTAAGAAACATATATGCAAAGCGTCCAAACAGTACCATTCGCCAATTTTTTGTTCTTCAAGTTTATGTGAACAATGAGCCCCATTGTTAATCCTTTATCGGAAATTATTTGTAACTTTCGACAAGCAGAACATTGAATGGAACAGGTAGACAGTGGAAATCTTTGTATATATTGCTTCTATATAGTCTAAGAAACATATATGCAAAGCATCCAAACAGTACCATTCGCCAATTTTTTGTTCTTCAAGTTTAAGTGAACAACGACCCCATTGTTAATCCTTTAAAGGAAATTATATGTAAATTTCGACAAGTAGAACAATGATTCGAACACGTAGACGGTTGAAATCTTTGTATATATTGCTTCCATATAGTCTAAGAAACATGTACGCAATGCATCCAAACAGTACCATTCGCCAATTTTTTGGTCTTCAAGTTTAAGTGAACAATGAGCCCCAATGGTTAATCCATTATCGGAAATTATTTGTAATTTTCGACAAGTAGAACAATGAATGGAACAGGTATACGGTTGAAATATTTGTATATATTGCTTCTATATAGTATAAGAAACATATATGCAAAGCATCCAAACAGTACAATTCGCCAATTTTTTGTTCTTCAAGTTTAAGTGAACTGCGAGCTCCATTGTTAATCCTTTAAAGGAAATTATTTGTAACTTTCGACAAGTAGAACAATGAATGGAACAGGTAGACGGTTGAAATCTTTGTATATATTGCTTCTATATAGTCTACGAAACATATATGCAAAGCATCCAAACAGTACAATTCGCCAATTTTTTGTTCTTCAAGTTTAAGTAAACTACGATCCCCATTGTTAATCCCTTAACGGAAATTATTTGTAACTTTCGACAAGTAGAACAGTGAATGGAACAGGTAGACCGTTGAAATCTTTGTATATATTGCTTCTATATAGTATAAGAAACATATATGCAAAGCATCCAAACAGTACCATTCGCCAATTTTTTGGTCTTCAAGTTTAAGTGAACAATGAGCCCCAATGGTTAATCCATTATCGGAAATTATTTGTAATTTTCGACAAGTAGAACAATGAATGGAACAGGTATACGGTTGAAATATTTGTATATATTGCTTCTATATAGTATAAGAAACATATATGCAAAGCATCCAAACAGTACAATTCGCCAATTTTTTGTTCTTCAAGTTTAAGTGAACTGCGAGCTCCATTGTTAATCCTTTAAAGGAAATTATTTGTAACTTTCGACAAGTAGAACAATGAATGGAACAGGTAGACGGTTGAAATCTTTGTATATATTGCTTCTATATAGTCTACGAAACATATATGCAAAGCATCCAAACAGTACAATTCGCCAATTTTTTGTTCTTCAAGTTTAAGTAAACTACGATCGCCATTGTTAATCCCTTAACGGAAATTATTTGTAACTTTCGACAAGTAGAACAGTGAATGGAACAGGTAGACCGTTGAAATCTTTGTATATATTGCTTCTATATAGTATAAGAAACATATATGCAAAGCATCCAAACAGTACAATTCGCCAATTTTTTGTTCTTCAAGTTTAAGTAAACTACGATCCCCATTGTTAATCCCTTAACGGAAATTATTTGTAACTTTCTACAAGTAGAACAATGAATGGTACAGGTAGACGGGTGAAATCTTTCTATATATTGCTTCTAAATAGTCTAAGAAACATATATGCAAAGCATCCAAACAGTACAATTCGCCAATTTTTTGTTCTTCAAGTTTAAGTGAACAATGAGCCCCAAAGGTTAATCCGTTATCGGAAATTATTTGTAACTTTCGACAAGTAGAACAATGAATGGAACAGGTAGATGGCTGAAATCTTTCTATATATTGCTTCTAAATAGTCTAAGAAACATATATGCAAAGCATCCAAACAGTACCATTCGCCAATTTTTTGGTCTTCAAGTTTAAGTGAACAATGAGCCCCATTGGTTAATCCATTATCGGAAATTATTTGTAATTTTCGACAAGTAGAACAATGAATGGAACAGGTAGACGGTTGAAATATTTGTATATATTGCTTCTATATAGTATAAGAAACATATATGCAAAGCATCCAAACAGTACAATTCGCCAATTTTTTGTTCTTCAAGTTTAAGTAAACTACGATCCCCATTGTTAATCCCTTAACGGAAATTATTTGTAACTTTCGACAAGTAGAACAATGATTGGAACACGTAGACGGTTGAAATCTTTGTATATATTGCTTCCATATAGTCTAAGAAACATGTACGCAAAGCATCCAAACAGTACCATTCGCCAATTTTTTGTTCTTCAAGTTTAAGTGAACAATGAGCCCCAATGGTTAATCCCTTAACGGAAATTATTTGTAACTTTCGACAAGTAGAACAATGATTGGAACACGTAGACGGTTGAAATCTTTGTATATATTGCTTCTATATAGTCTACGAAACATATATGCAAAGCATCCAAACAGTACAATTCGCCAATTTTTTGTTCTTCAAGTTTAAGTAAACTACGATCCCCATTGTTAATCCCTTAACGGAAATTATTTGTAACTTTCGACAAGTAGAACAGTGAATGGAACAGGTAGACCGTTGAAATCTTTGTATATATTGCTTCTATATAGTATAAGAAACATATATGCAAAGCATCCAAACAGTACCATTCGCCAATTTTTTGGTCTTCAAGTTTAAGTGAACAATGAGCCCCAATGGTTAATCCATTATCGGAAATTATTTGTAATTTTCGACAAGTAGAACAATGAATGGAACAGGTATACGGTTGAAATATTTGTATATATTGCTTCTATATAGTATAAGAAACATATATGCAAAGCATCCAAACAGTACAATTCGCCAATTTTTTGTTCTTCAAGTTTAAGTGAACTGCGAGCTCCATTGTTAATCCTTTAAAGGAAATTATTTGTAACTTTCGACAAGTAGAACAATGAATGGAACAGGTAGACGGTTGAAATCTTTGTATATATTGCTTCTATATAGTCTACGAAACATATATGCAAAGCATCCAAACAGTACAATTCGCCAATTTTTTGTTCTTCAAGTTTAAGTAAACTACGATCGCCATTGTTAATCCCTTAACGGAAATTATTTGTAACTTTCGACAAGTAGAACAGTGAATGGAACAGGTAGACCGTTGAAATCTTTGTATATATTGCTTCTATATAGTATAAGAAACATATATGCAAAGCATCCAAACAGTACAATTCGCCAATTTTTTGTTCTTCAAGTTTAAGTAAACTACGATCCCCATTGTTAATCCCTTAACGGAAATTATTTGTAACTTTCTACAAGTAGAACAATGAATGGTACAGGTAGACGGGTGAAATCTTTCTATATATTGCTTCTAAATAGTCTAAGAAACATATATGCAAAGCATCCAAACAGTACAATTCGCCAATTTTTTGTTCTTCAAGTTTAAGTGAACAATGAGCCCCAAAGGTTAATCCGTTATCGGAAATTATTTGTAACTTTCGACAAGTAGAACAATGAATGGAACAGGTAGATGGCTGAAATCTTTCTATATATTGCTTCTAAATAGTCTAAGAAACATATATGCAAAGCATCCAAACAGTACCATTCGCCAATTTTTTGGTCTTCAAGTTTAAGTGAACAATGAGCCCCATTGGTTAATCCATTATCGGAAATTATTTGTAATTTTCGACAAGTAGAACAATGAATGGAACAGGTAGACGGTTGAAATATTTGTATATATTGCTTCTATATAGTATAAGAAACATATATGCAAAGCATCCAAACAGTACAATTCGCCAATTTTTTGTTCTTCAAGTTTAAGTAAACTACGATCCCCATTGTTAATCCCTTAACGGAAATTATTTGTAACTTTCGACAAGTAGAACAATGATTGGAACACGTAGACGGTTGAAATCTTTGTATATATTGCTTCCATATAGTCTAAGAAACATGTACGCAAAGCATCCAAACAGTACCATTCGCCAATTTTTTGTTCTTCAAGTTTAAGTGAACAATGAGCCCCAATGGTTAATCCTTTATCGGAAATTATTTGTAACTTTCGGCAAGTAGAACAATGAATGGAACAGGTGGACTGTTGAAATCATTGTATATGTTGTTTCTATGTAGTCTAAGAAACACTTATGCAAAGCGTCCAAACAGTACAATTCGCCAATTATTTGATCTTCAAGTTTAAGTGAACTACTAGCCCCATTGTTAATACTTTAACGGAAATTATTTGTAACTTTCGGCAAGTAGAACAATGAATGGAACAGGTAGACGGTTGAAATCTTTGTATATATTGCTTCTATATAGTCTAAGAAACATATATGCAAAGCATCCAAACAGTACCATTCGCCAATTTTTTGTTCTTCAACTTTAAGTAAACTACGATCCCCATTGTTAATCCCTTAACGGAAATTATTTGTAACTTTCGGCAAGTAGAACAATGAATGGAACAGGTAGACTGTAGAAATCATTGTATATGTTGTTTCTATGTAGTCTAAGAAACATATATGCAAAGCGTCCAAACAGTACCATTCGCCAATTTTTTGTTCTTCAAGTTTATGTGAACAATGAGCCCCATTGTTAATCCTTTATCGGAAATTATTTGTAACTTTCGACAAGCAGAACATTGAATGGAACAGGTAGACAGTTGAAATCTTTGTATATATTGCTTCTATATAGTCTAAGAAACATATATGCAAAGCATCCAAACAGTACCATTCGCCAATTTTTTGTTCTTCAAGTTTAAGTGAACAACGACCCCATTGTTAATCCTTTAAAGGAAATTATATGTAAATTTCGACAAGTAGAACAATGATTCGAACACGTAGACGGTTGAAATCTTTGTATATATTGCTTCCATATAGTCTAAGAAACATGTACGCAATGCATCCAAACAGTACCATTCGCCAATTTTTTGGTCTTCAAGTTTAAGTGAACAATGAGCCCCAATGGTTAATCCATTATCGGAAATTATTTGTAATTTTCGACAAGTAGAACAATGAATGGAACAGGTATACGGTTGAAATATTTGTATATATTGCTTCTATATAGTATAAGAAACATATATGCAAAGCATCCAAACAGTACAATTCGCCAATTTTTTGTTCTTCAAGTTTAAGTGAACAATGAGCCCCAAAGGTTAATCCGTTATCGGAAATTATTTGTAACTTTCGACAAGTAGAACAATGAATGGAACAGGTAGATGGCTGAAATCTTTGTATATATTGCATCTATATAGTCTAAGAAACATATGTGCAAAGCATCCAAACAGTACAATTCGCCAATTTATTGTTCTTCAAGTTTAAGTGAACAACGAGCCCCATTGTTAATCCTTTAAAGGAAATTATTTGTAAATTTCGACAAGTAGAACAATGATTGGAACACGTAGACGGTTGAAATCTTTGTATATATTGCTTCCATATAGTCTAAGAAACATGTACGCAAAGCATCCAAGCAGTACCCTTCGCCAATTTTTTGTTCTTCAAGTTTAAGTGAACTACGAGCCCCATTGTTAATCCTTTAAAGGAAATTATTTGTAAATTTCGGCAAGTAGAACAATGAATGGAACAGGTAGACGGTTGAAATCTTTGTATACATTGCTTCCATATAGTCTAAGAAACATATATGCAAAGCATCCAAACAGTACCATTCGCCAATTTTTTGTTCTTCAAGTTTAAGTGAACAATGAGCCCCATTGTTAATCCTTTATCGGAAATTATTTGTAACTTTCGACAAGTAGAACAATGAATGGATCAGGTAGACGGTTGAAATCTTTGTATATATTGCTTCCATATAGTCTAAGAAACATGTACGCAAAGCATCCAAGCAGTACCGTTCGCCAATTTTTTGTTCTTCAAGTTTAAGTGAACAATGAGCCCCATTGTTAATCCTTTATCGGAAATTATTTGTAACTTTCGACAAGTAGAACAATGAATGGAACAGGTAGACGGTTGAAATCTTTGTATATATTGCTTCTATATAGTCTAAGAAACATATATGCAAAGCATCCAAACAGTACAATTCGCCAATTTATTGTTCTTCAAGTTTAAGTGAACAACGAGCCCCATTGTTAATCCTTTAAAGGAAATTATTTGTAAATTTCGACAAGTAGAACAATGATTGGAACACGTAGACGGTTGAAATCTTTGTATATATTGCTTCCATATAGTCTAAGAAACATGTACGCAAAGCATCCAAACAGTACCGTTCGCCAATTTTTTGTTCTTCAAGTTTAAGTAAACTACGAGCCCCATTGTTAATCCTTTAAAGGAAATTATTTGTAAATTTCGACAAGTAGAACATTGAATGGAACAGGTAGACGGTTGATATCTTTGCATATATTGCTTCTATATAGTATAAGAAACATATATGCAAAGCATCCAAACAGTACAATTCGCCAATTTTTTGTTCTTCAAGTTTAAGTGAACAATGAGCCCCAATGGTTAATCCGTTATCGAAAATTATTTGTATCTTTCGACAAGTAGAACAATGAATGGAACTGGTAGACGGTTGAAATCTTTGTATATATTGCTTCTATATAGTCTAAGAAACATATATGCAAAGCATCTAAACACTACCATTCGCCAATTTTTTGTTCATCAAGTTTAAGTGAACTACGAGCCCCATTGTTAATCCTTTAAAGGAAATTATTTGTAAATTTCGACAAGTAGAACAATGAATGGATCAGGTAGACGGTTGAAATCTTTGTATATATTGCTTCCATATAGTCTAAGAAACATGTACGCAAAGCATCCAAGCAGTACCGTTCGCCAATTTTTTGTTCTTCAAGTTTAAGTGAACAATGAGCCCCATTGTTAATCCTTTATCGGAAATTATTTGTAACTTTCGACAAGTAGAACAATGAATGGAACAGGTAGACGGTTGAAATCTTTGTATATATTGCTTCTATATAGTCTAAGAAACATATATGCAAAGCATCCAAACAGTACAATTCGCCAATTTATTGTTCTTCAAGTTTAAGTGAACAACGAGCCCCATTGTTAATCCTTTAAAGGAAATTATTTGTAAATTTCGACAAGTAGAACAATGATTGGAACACGTAGACGGTTGAAATCTTTGTATATATTGCTTCCATATAGTCTAAGAAACATGTACGCAAAGCATCCAAACAGTACCGTTCGCCAATTTTTTGTTCTTCAAGTTTATGTAAACTACGAGCCCCATTGTTAATCCTTTAAAGGAAATTATTTGTAAATTTCGACAAGTAGAACATTGAATGGAACAGGTAGACGGTTGATATCTTTGCATATATTGCTTCTATATAGTATAAGAAACATATATGCAAAGCATCCAAACAGTACAATTCGCCAATTTTTTGTTCTTCAAGTTTAAGTGAACAATGAGCCCCAATGGTTAATCCGTTATCGAAAATTATTTGTATCTTTCGACAAGTAGAACAATGAATGGAACTGGTAGACGGTTGAAATCTTTGTATATATTGCTTCTATATAGTCTAAGAAACATATATGCAAAGCATCTAAACACTACCATTCGCCAATTTTTTGTTCATCAAGTTTAAGTGAACTACGAGCCCCATTGTTAATCCTTTAAAGGAAATTATTTGTAAATTTCGACAAGTAGAACAATGAATGGATCAGGTAGACGGTTGAAGTCTTTGTATACATTGCTTCCATATAGTCTAAGAAAAATATATGCAAAGCATCCAAACAGTACCATTCGCCAATTTTTTGTTCTTTAATTTTAAGTGAACTGCGAGCCCCATTGATAATCATGAAATTGAAATTATTTGTAACTTTCTACAAGTAGAACAATGAATAGTACAGGTAGACGGGTGAAATCTTTCTATATATTGCATCTAAATAGTCTAAGAAACATATATGCAAAGCATCCAAACAGTACCGTTCGCCAATTTTTTGTTCTTCAAGTTTAAGTAAACTACGAGCCCCATTGTTAATCCTTTAAAGGAAATTATTTGTAAATTTCGACAAGTAGAACATTGAATGGAACAGGTAGACGGTTGATATCTTTGCATATATTGCTTCTATATAGTATAAGAAACATATATGCAAAGCATCCAAACAGTACAATTCGCCAATTTTTTGTTCTTCAAGTTTAAGTGAACAATGAGCCCCAATGGTTAATCCGTTATCGAAAATTATTTGTATCTTTCGACAAGTAGAACAATGAATGGAACTGGTAGACGGTTGAAATCTTTGTATATATTGCTTCTATATTGTCTAAGAAACATATATGCAAAGCATCTAAACACTACCATTCGCCAATTTTTTGTTCATCAAGTTTAAGTGAACTACGAGCCCCATTGTTAATCCTTTAAAGGAAATTATTTGTAAATTTCGACAAGTAGAACAATGAATGGATCAGGTAGACGGTTGAAATCTTTGTATATATTGCTTCCATATAGTCTAAGAAACATGTACGCAAAGCATCCAAGCAGTACCGTTCGCCAATTTTTTGTTCTTCAAGTTTAAGTGAACAATGAGCCCCATTGTTAATCCTTTATCGGAAATTATTTGTAACTTTCGACAAGTAGAACAATGAATGGAACAGGTAGACGGTTGAAATCTTTGTATATATTGCTTCTATATAGTCTAAGAAACATATATGCAAAGCATCCAAACAGTACAATTCGCCAATTTATTGTTCTTCAAGTTTAAGTGAACAACGAGCCCCATTGTTAATCCTTAAAAGGAAATTATTTGTAAATTTCGACAAGTAGAACAATGATTGGAACACGTAGACGGTTGAAATCTTTGTATATATTGCTTCCATATAGTCTAAGAAACATGTACGCAAAGCATCCAAACAGTACCGTTCGCCAATTTTTTGTTCTTCAAGTTTATGTAAACTACGAGCCCCATTGTTAATCCTTTAAAGGAAATTATTTGTAAATTTCGACAAGTAGAACATTGAATGGAACAGGTAGACGGTTGATATCTTTGCATATATTGCTTCTATATAGTATAAGAAACATATATGCAAAGCATCCAAACAGTACAATTCGCCAATTTTTTGTTCTTCAAGTTTAAGTGAACAATGAGCCCCAATGGTTAATCCGTTATCGAAAATTATTTGTATCTTTCGACAAGTAGAACAATGAATGGAACTGGTAGACGGTTGAAATCTTTGTATATATTGCTTCTATATAGTCTAAGAAACATATATGCAAAGCATCCAAACAGTACAATTCGCCAATTTTTTGTTCTTCAAGTTTAAGTGAACAATGAGCCCCAATGGTTAATCCGTTATCGAAAATTATTTGTATCTTTCGACAAGTAGAACAATGAATGGAACTGGTAGACGGTTGAAATCTTTGTATATATTGCTTCTATATTGTCTAAGAAACATATATGCAAAGCATCCAAACAGTACCATTCGCCAATTTTTTGTTCTTCAAGTTTAAGTGAACAACGACCCCATTGTTAATCCTTTAAAGGAAATTATATGTAAATTTCGACAAGTAGAACAATGATTCGAACACGTAGACGGTTGAAATCTTTGTATATATTGCTTCCATATAGTCTAAGAAACATGTACGCAATGCATCCAAACAGTACCATTCGCCAATTTTTTGGTCTTCAAGTTTAAGTGAACAATGAGCCCCAATGGTTAATCCATTATCGGAAATTATTTGTAATTTTCGACAAGTAGAACAATGAATGGAACAGGTATACGGTTGAAATATTTGTATATATTGCTTCTATATAGTATAAGAAACATATATGCAAAGCATCCAAACAGTACAATTCGCCAATTTTTTGTTCTTCAAGTTTAAGTGAACTGCGAGCTCCATTGTTAATCCTTTAAAGGAAATTATTTGTAACTTTCGACAAGTAGAACAATGAATGGAACAGGTAGACGGTTGAAATCTTTGTATATATTGCTTCTATATAGTCTACGAAACATATATGCAAAGCATCCAAACAGTACAATTCGCCAATTTTTTGTTCTTCAAGTTTAAGTAAACTACGATCCCCATTGTTAATCCCTTAACGGAAATTATTTGTAACTTTCGACAAGTAGAACAGTGAATGGAACAGGTAGACCGTTGAAATCTTTGTATATATTGCTTCTATATAGTATAAGAAACATATATGCAAAGCATCCAAACAGTACCATTCGCCAATTTTTTGGTCTTCAAGTTTAAGTGAACAATGAGCCCCAATGGTTAATCCATTATCGGAAATTATTTGTAATTTTCGACAAGTAGAACAATGAATGGAACAGGTATACGGTTGAAATATTTGTATATATTGCTTCTATATAGTATAAGAAACATATATGCAAAGCATCCAAACAGTACAATTCGCCAATTTTTTGTTCTTCAAGTTTAAGTGAACTGCGAGCTCCATTGTTAATCCTTTAAAGGAAATTATTTGTAACTTTCGACAAGTAGAACAATGAATGGAACAGGTAGACGGTTGAAATCTTTGTATATATTGCTTCTATATAGTCTACGAAACATATATGCAAAGCATCCAAACAGTACAATTCGCCAATTTTTTGTTCTTCAAGTTTAAGTAAACTACGATCGCCATTGTTAATCCCTTAACGGAAATTATTTGTAACTTTCGACAAGTAGAACAGTGAATGGAACAGGTAGACCGTTGAAATCTTTGTATATATTGCTTCTATATAGTATAAGAAACATATATGCAAAGCATCCAAACAGTACAATTCGCCAATTTTTTGTTCTTCAAGTTTAAGTAAACTACGATCCCCATTGTTAATCCCTTAACGGAAATTATTTGTAACTTTCTACAAGTAGAACAATGAATGGTACAGGTAGACGGGTGAAATCTTTCTATATATTGCTTCTAAATAGTCTAAGAAACATATATGCAAAGCATCCAAACAGTACAATTCGCCAATTTTTTGTTCTTCAAGTTTAAGTGAACAATGAGCCCCAAAGGTTAATCCGTTATCGGAAATTATTTGTAACTTTCGACAAGTAGAACAATGAATGGAACAGGTAGATGGCTGAAATCTTTCTATATATTGCTTCTAAATAGTCTAAGAAACATATATGCAAAGCATCCAAACAGTACCATTCGCCAATTTTTTGGTCTTCAAGTTTAAGTGAACAATGAGCCCCAATGGTTAATCCATTATCGGAAATTATTTGTAATTTTCGACAAGTAGAACAATGAATGGAACAGGTAGACGGTTGAAATATTTGTATATATTGCTTCTATATAGTATAAGAAACATATATGCAAAGCATCCAAACAGTACAATTCGCCAATTTTTTGTTCTTCAAGTTTAAGTAAACTACGATCCCCATTGTTAATCCCTTAACGGAAATTATTTGTAACTTTCGACAAGTAGAACAATGATTGGAACACGTAGACGGTTGAAATCTTTGTATATATTGCTTCCATATAGTCTAAGAAACATGTACGCAAAGCATCCAAACAGTACCATTCGCCAATTTTTTGTTCTTCAAGTTTAAGTGAACAATGAGCCCCAATGGTTAATCCTTTATCGGAAATTATTTGTAACTTTCGGCAAGTAGAACAATGAATGGAACAGGTGGGCTGTTGAAATCATTGTATATGTTGTTTCTATGTAGTCTAAGAAACACTTATGCAAAGCGTCCAAACAGTACAATTCGCCAATTATTTGATCTTCAAGTTTAAGTGAACTACTAGCCCCATTGTTAATACTTTAACGGAAATTATTTGTAACTTTCGGCAAGTAGAACAATGAATGGAACAGGTAGACGGTTGAAATCTTTGTATATATTGCTTCTATATAGTCTAAGAAACATATATGCAAAGCATCCAAACAGTACCATTCGCCAATTTTTTGTTCTTCAAGTTTAAGTAAACTACGATCCCCATTGTTAATCCCTTAACGGAAATTATTTGTAACTTTCGGCAAGTAGAACAATGAATGGAACAGGTAGACTGTTGAAATCATTGTATATGTTGTTTCTATGTAGTCTAAGAAACATATATGCAAAGCGTCCAAACAGTACCATTCGCCAATTTTTTGTTCTTCAAGTTTATGTGAACAATGAGCCCCATTGTTAATCCTTTATCGGAAATTATTTGTAACTTTCGACAAGCAGAACATTGAATGGAACAGGTAGACAGTTGAAATCTTTGTATATATTGCTTCTATATAGTCTAAGAAACATATATGCAAAGCATCCAAACAGTACCATTCGCCAATTTTTTGTTCTTCAAGTTTAAGTGAACAACGACCCCATTGTTAATCCTTTAAAGGAAATTATATGTAAATTTCGACAAGTAGAACAATGATTCGAACACGTAGACGGTTGAAATCTTTGTATATATTGCTTCCATATAGTCTAAGAAACATGTACGCAATGCATCCAAACAGTACCATTCGCCAATTTTTTGGTCTTCAAGTTTAAGTGAACAATGAGCCCCAATGGTTAATCCATTATCGGAAATTATTTGTAATTTTCGACAAGTAGAACAATGAATGGAACAGGTATACGGTTGAAATATTTGTATATATTGCTTCTATATAGTATAAGAAACATATATGCAAAGCATCCAAACAGTACAATTCGCCAATTTTTTGTTCTTCAAGTTTAAGTGAACAATGAGCCCCAAAGGTTAATCCGTTATCGGAAATTATTTGTAACTTTCGACAAGTAGAACAATGAATGGAACAGGTAGATGGCTGAAATCTTTGTATATATTGCATCTATATAGTCTAAGAAACATATGTGCAAAGCATCCAAACAGTACAATTCGCCAATTTATTGTTCTTCAAGTTTAAGTGAACAACGAGCCCCATTGTTAATCCTTTAAAGGAAATTATTTGTAAATTTCGACAAGTAGAACAATGATTGGAACACGTAGACGGTTGAAATCTTTGTATATATTGCTTCCATATAGTCTAAGAAACATGTACGCAAAGCATCCAAGCAGTACCCTTCGCCAATTTTTTGTTCTTCAAGTTTAAGTGAACTACGAGCCCCATTGTTAATCCTTTAAAGGAAATTATTTGTAAATTTCGGCAAGTAGAACAATGAATGGAACAGGTAGACGGTTGAAATCTTTGTATACATTGCTTCCATATAGTCTAAGAAACATATATGCAAAGCATCCAAACAGTACCATTCGCCAATTTTTTGTTCTTCAAGTTTAAGTGAACAATGAGCCCCATTGTTAATCCTTTATCGGAAATTATTTGTAACTTTCGACAAGTAGAACAATGAATGGATCAGGTAGACGGTTGAAATCTTTGTATATATTGCTTCCATATAGTCTAAGAAACATGTACGCAAAGCATCCAAGCAGTACCGTTCGCCAATTTTTTGTTCTTCAAGTTTAAGTGAACAATGAGCCCCATTGTTAATCCTTTATCGGAAATTATTTGTAACTTTCGACAAGTAGAACAATGAATGGAACAGGTAGACGGTTGAAATCTTTGTATATATTGCTTCTATATAGTCTAAGAAACATATATGCAAAGCATCCAAACAGTACAATTCGCCAATTTATTGTTCTTCAAGTTTAAGTGAACAACGAGCCCCATTGTTAATCCTTTAAAGGAAATTATTTGTAAATTTCGACAAGTAGAACAATGATTGGAACACGTAGACGGTTGAAATCTTTGTATATATTGCTTCCATATAGTCTAAGAAACATGTACGCAAAGCATCCAAACAGTACCGTTCGCCAATTTTTTGTTCTTCAAGTTTAAGTAAACTACGAGCCCCATTGTTAATCCTTTAAAGGAAATTATTTGTAAATTTCGACAAGTAGAACATTGAATGGAACAGGTAGACGGTTGATATCTTTGCATATATTGCTTCTATATAGTATAAGAAACATATATGCAAAGCATCCAAACAGTACAATTCGCCAATTTTTTGTTCTTCAAGTTTAAGTGAACAATGAGCCCCAATGGTTAATCCGTTATCGAAAATTATTTGTATCTTTCGACTAGTAGAACAATGAATGGAACTGGTAGACGGTTGAAATCTTTGTATATATTGCTTCTATATAGTCTAAGAAACATATATGCAAAGCATCTAAACACTACCATTCGCCAATTTTTTGTTCATCAAGTTTAAGTGAACTACGAGCCCCATTGTTAATCCTTTAAAGGAAATTATTTGTAAATTTCGACAAGTAGAACAATGAATGGATCAGGTAGACGGTTGAAATCTTTGTATATATTGCTTCCATATAGTCTAAGAAACATGTACGCAAAGCATCCAAGCAGTACCGTTCGCCAATTTTTTGTTCTTCAAGTTTAAGTGAACAATGAGCCCCATTGTTAATCCTTTATCGGAAATTATTTGTAACTTTCGACAAGTAGAACAATGAATGGAACAGGTAGACGGTTGAAATCTTTGTATATATTGCTTCTATATAGTCTAAGAAACATATATGCAAAGCATCCAAACAGTACAATTCGCCAATTTATTGTTCTTCAAGTTTAAGTGAACAACGAGCCCCATTGTTAATCCTTTAAAGGAAATTATTTGTAAATTTCGACAAGTAGAACAATGATTGGAACACGTAGACGGTTGAAATCTTTGTATATATTGCTTCCATATAGTCTAAGAAACATGTACGCAAAGCATCCAAACAGTACCGTTCGCCAATTTTTTGTTCTTCAAGTTTATGTAAACTACGAGCCCCATTGTTAATCCTTTAAAGGAAATTATTTGTAAATTTCGACAAGTAGAACATTGAATGGAACAGGTAGACGGTTGATATCTTTGCATATATTGCTTCTATATAGTATAAGAAACATATATGCAAAGCATCCAAACAGTACAATTCGCCAATTTTTTGTTCTTCAAGTTTAAGTGAACAATGAGCCCCAATGGTTAATCCGTTATCGAAAATTATTTGTATCTTTCGACAAGTAGAACAATGAATGGAACTGGTAGACGGTTGAAATCTTTGTATATATTGCTTCTATATAGTCTAAGAAACATATATGCAAAGCATCTAAACACTACCATTCGCCAATTTTTTGTTCATCAAGTTTAAGTGAACTACGAGCCCCATTGTTAATCCTTTAAAGGAAATTATTTGTAAATTTCGACAAGTAGAACAATGAATGGATCAGGTAGACGGTTGAAGTCTTTGTATACATTGCTTCCATATAGTCTAAGAAAAATATATGCAAAGCATCCAAACAGTACCATTCGCCAATTTTTTGTTCTTTAATTTTAAGTGAACTGCGAGCCCCATTGATAATCATGAAATTGAAATTATTTGTAACTTTCTACAAGTAGAACAATGAATAGTACAGGTAGACGGGTGAAATCTTTCTATATATTGCATCTAAATAGTCTAAGAAACATATATGCAAAGCATCCAAACAGTACCATTCGCCAATTTTTTGTTCTTCAAGTTTAAGTGAACTACGAGCCCCATTGTTAATCCTTTATCGGAAATTATTTGTAACTTTCGACAAGTAGAACAATGAATGGAACAGGTAGACGGTTGAAATCTTTGTATATATTGCTTCTATATAGTCTAAGAAACATATATGCAAAGCATCCAAACAGTACAATTCGCCAATTTATTGTTCTTCAAGTTTAAGTGAACAACGAGCCCCATTGTTAATCCTTTATCGGAAATTATTTGTAACTTTCGACAAGTAGAACAATGATTGGAACACGTAGACGGTTGAAATCTTTGTATATATTGCTTCCATATAGTCTAAGAAACATGTACGCAAAGCATCCAAACAGTACCGTTCGCCAATTTTTTGTTCTTCAAGTTTAAGTAAACTACGAGCCCCATTGTTAATCCTTTAAAGGAAATTATTTGTAAATTTCGACAAGTAGAACATTGAATGGAACAGGTAGACGGTTGATATCTTTGCATATATTGCTTCTATATAGTATAAGAAACATATATGCAAAGCATCCAAACAGTACAATTCGCCAATTTTTTGTTCTTCAAGTTTAAGTGAACAATGAGCCCCAATGGTTAATCCGTTATCGAAAATTATTTGTATCTTTCGACAAGTAGAACAATGAATGGAACTGGTAGACGGTTGAAATCTTTGTATATATTGCTTCTATATTGTCTAAGAAACATATATGCAAAGCATCTAAACACTACCATTCGCCAATTTTTTGTTCATCAAGTTTAAGTGAACTACGAGCCCCATTGTTAATCCTTTAAAGGAAATTATTTGTAAATTTCGACAAGTAGAACAATGAATGGATCAGGTAGACGGTTGAAATCTTTGTATATATTGCTTCCATATAGTCTAAGAAACATGTACGCAAAGCATCCAAGCAGTACCGTTCGCCAATTTTTTGTTCTTCAAGTTTAAGTGAACAATGAGCCCCATTGTTAATCCTTTATCGGAAATTATTTGTAACTTTCGACAAGTAGAACAATGAATGGAACAGGTAGACGGTTGAAATCTTTGTATATATTGCTTCTATATAGTCTAAGAAACATATATGCAAAGCATCCAAACAGTACAATTCGCCAATTTATTGTTCTTCAAGTTTAAGTGAACAACGAGCCCCATTGTTAATCCTTTAAAGGAAATTATTTGTAAATTTCGACAAGTAGAACAATGATTGGAACACGTAGACGGTTGAAATCTTTGTATATATTGCTTCCATATAGTCTAAGAAACATGTACGCAAAGCATCCAAACAGTACCGTTCGCCAATTTTTTGTTCTTCAAGTTTATGTAAACTACGAGCCCCATTGTTAATCCTTTAAAGGAAATTATTTGTAAATTTCGACAAGTAGAACATTGAATGGAACAGGTAGACGGTTGATATCTTTGCATATATTGCTTCTATATAGTATAAGAAACATATATGCAAAGCATCCAAACAGTACAATTCGCCAATTTTTTGTTCTTCAAGTTTAAGTGAACAATGAGCCCCAATGGTTAATCCGTTATCGAAAATTATTTGTATCTTTCGACAAGTAGAACAATGAATGGAACTGGTAGACGGTTGAAATCTTTGTATATATTGCTTCTATATAGTCTAAGAAACATATATGCAAAGCATCCAAACAGTACAATTCGCCAATTTTTTGTTCTTCAAGTTTAAGTGAACAATGAGCCCCAATGGTTAATCCGTTATCGAAAATTATTTGTATCTTTCGACAAGTAGAACAATGAATGGAACTGGTAGACGGTTGAAATCTTTGTATATATTGCTTCTATATAGTCTAAGAAACATATATGCAAAGCATCTAAACACTACCATTCGCCAATTTTTTGTTCATCAAGTTTAAGTGAACTACGAGCCCCATTGTTAATCCTTTAAAGGAAATTATTTGTAAATTTCGACAAGTAGAACAATGAATGGATCAGGTAGACGGTTGAAGTCTTTGTATACATTGCTTCCATATAGTCTAAGAAAAATATATGCAAAGCATCCAAACAGTACCATTCGCCAATTTTTTGTTCTTTAATTTTAAGTGAACTGCGAGCCCCATTGATAATCATGAAATGGAAATTATTTGTAACTTTCTACAAGTAGAACAATGAATAGTACAGGTAGACGGGTGAAATCTTTCTATATATTGCATCTAAATAGTCTAAGAAACATATATGCAAAGCATCCAAACAGTACCATTCGCCAATTTTTTGTTCTTCAAGTTTAAGTGAACTACGAGCCCCATTGTTAATCCTTTAAAGGAAATTATTTGTGAATTTCGACAAGTAGAACAATGAATGGAACAGATAGACTGTTGAAATCATTGTATATATTGCTTCTATATAGTCTAAGAAACATATATGCAAAGCATCCAAACAGTACAATTCGCCAATTTTTTTATCTTCAAGTTTAAGTGAACAATGAGCCCCAATGGTTAATCCGTTATCGGAAATTATTTGTAACTTTCGACAAGTAGAACAATGAATGGAACAGGTAGACGGTTGAAATCTTTGTATATATTGCTTCTATATAGTCTAAGAAACTTATATGCAAAGCATCTAAACAGTAACATTCGCCAATTTTTTTATCTTCAAGTCTAAGTGAACAATGAGCCCCAATGGTTAATCCGTTATCGGAAATTATTTGTAACTTGCGACAAGTAGAACAATGAGTGGAACAGTTAGACGGTTGAAATCAATGTATATATTGCTTCTATATAGTCTAAGAAACATATATGCAAAGCATCCAAACAGTACCATTCGCCAATTTTTTGTTCTTCAAGTTTAAGTGAACAATGAGCCCCATTGTTAATCCTTTATCGGAAATTATTTGTAACTTTCGACAAGTAGAACAATGAATGGAACAGGTAGACGGTTGAAATCTTTGTATATATTGCTTCTACATAGTCTAAGAAACATATATGCAAAGCATCCAACCAGTACAATTCGCCAATTTATTGTTCTTCAAGTTTAAGTGAACAACGAGCCCCATTGTTAATCCTTTAAAGGAAATTATTTGTAACTTTAGACAAGTAGAACAATGATTGGAACACGTAGACGGTTGAAATCTTTGTATATATTGCTTCCATATAGTCTAAGAAACATGTACGCAAAGCATCCAAGCAGTACCGTTCGCCAATTTTTTGTTCTTCAAGTTTAAGTGAACTACGAGCCCCATTGTTAATCCTTTAACGGAAATTAATTGTAACTTTCTACAAGTAGAACAATGATTGGAACACGCAGACGGTTGAAATCTTTGTATATATTGCTTCCATATAGTCTAAGAAACATATATGCAAAGCATCCAAACAGTACCATTCACCAATTTTTTGTTCTTGAAGTTTAAGTGAACAATGAGCCCCATTGTTAATCCTTTATCGGAAATTATTTGTAACTTTCGACAAGTAGAACATTGAATGGAACAGGTAGACGGTTGAAATCTTTGTATCTATTGCTTCTATATAGTATAAGAAACATATATGCAAAGCATCCAAACAGTACCATTCGCCAATTTTTTGTTCTTCAAGTTTAAGTGAACTGCGAGCTCCATTGTTAATCCTTTAAAGGAAATTATTTGTAACTTTCGACAAGTAGAACAATGAATGGAACAGGTAGACGGATGAAATCTTTGTATATATTGCTTCTATATAGTCTACGAAACATATATGCAAAGCATCCAAACAGTACAATTCGCCAATTTTTTGTTCTTCAAGTTTAAGTAAACTACGATCCCCATTGTTAATCCCTTAACGGAAATTATTTGTAACTTTCGACAAGTAGAACAGTGAATGGAACAGGTAGACCGTTGAAATCTTTGTATATATTGCTTCTATATAGTATAAGAAACATATATGCAAAGCATCCAAACAGTACAATTCGCCAATTTTTTGTTCTTCAAGTTTAAGTAAACTACGATCCCCATTGTTAATCCCTTAACGGAAATTATTTGTAACTTTCGACAAGTAGAACAGTGAATGGAACAGGTAGACGGTTGAAATCTTTGTATATATTGCTTCTATATAGTCTAAGAAACATATATGCAAATCATCCAAACAGTACAATTCGCCAACTTCTTGTTCTTCAAGTTTAAGTAAACTACGATCGCCATTGTTAATCCCTTAACGGAAATTATTTGTAACTTTCGACAAGTAGAACAGTGAATGGAACAGGTAGACGGTTGAAATCAATGTATATATTGCTTCCTTATAGTCTAAGAAACATATATGCAAAGCATCCAAACAGTACCATTCGCCACTTTTTTCTTCTTCAAGTTTAAGTGAACAATGAGCCCCAATGGTTAATCCTTTATCGGTAATTGTTTGTAATTTTCGACAAGTAGAACAATGAATGGAACAGGTAGACTGTTGAAATCATTGTATATATTGCTTCTATATAGTCTAAGAAACATATATGCAAAGCATCCAAACAGTACCATTCGCCAATTTTTTGTTCTTCAAGTTTAAGTGAACTACGAGCCCCATTGTTAATCCTTTAAAGGAAATTATTTGTAAATTTCGACAAGTACAACAGTGAATGGAACAGGTAGACGGTTGAAATCTTTGTATATATTGCTTCTTTATAGTATAAGAAACATATATGCAAAGCATCCAAACAGTACAATTCGCCAATTTTTTGTTCTTCAAGTTTAAGTGAACAATGAGCCCCAATGGTTAATCCGTTATCGGAAATTATTTGTAATTTTCGACAAGTAGAACAATGAATGGAACAGGTAGACGGTTGAAATCTTTGTATATATTGCTTCTATATAATCTAAGAAACATATATGCAAAGCATCCAATCAGTACCATTCGCCAATTTTTTGTTCTTCTAGTTTAAGTGAACAACGAGCCCCATTGTTAATCCTTTAAAGGAAATTATTTGTAAATTTCGACAAGTAGAACAATGAATGGATCAGGTAGACGGTTGAAATCATTGTATATATTGCTTCTATATAACCTACGAAACATATATGCAAAGCATCCAAACAGTACAATTCGCCAATTTTTTGTTCTTCAAGTTTAAGTGAACTACGAGCCCCATTGTTAATCCTTTAACGGAAATTAATTGTAACTTTCTACAAGTAGAACAATGATTGGAACACGCAGACGGTTGAAATCTTTGTATATATTGCTTCCATATAGTCTAAGAAACATATATGCAAAGCATCCAAACAGTACCATTCACCAATTTTTTGTTCTTCAAGTTTAAGTGAACAATGAGCCCCATTGTTAATCCTTTATCGGAAATTATTTGTAACTTTCGACAAGTAGAACATTGAATGGAACAGGTAGACGGTTGAAATCTTTGTATCTATTGCTTCTATATAGTATAAGAAACATATATGCAAAGCATCCAAACAGTACCATTCGCCAATTTTTTGTTCTTCAAGTTTAAGTGAACTGCGAGCTCCATTGTTAATCCTTTAAAGGAAATTATTTGTAACTTTCGACAAGTAGAACAATGAATGGAACAGGTAGACTGTTGAAATCATTGTATATATTGCTTCTATATAGTCTAAGAAACATTTATGCAAAGCATCCAAACAGTACAATTCGCCAATTTTTTGTTCTTCAAGTTTAAGTAAACTACGATCCCCATTGTTAATCCCTTAACGGAAATTATTTGTAACTTTCGACAAGTAGAACAGTGAATGGAACAGGTAGACGGTTGAAATCTTTGTATATATTGCTTCTATATGGTATAAGAAACATATATGCAAAGCATCCAAACAGTACCATTCGCCAACTTTTTGTTCTTCAAGTTTAAGTGAACAATGAGCCCCAATGGTTAATCCTTTATCGGAAATTATTTGTAACTTTCGACAAGTAGAACAATGAATGGAACAGGTAGACGGTTGAAATCTTTGTATATATTGCTTCTATATAGTCTAAGAAACATATATGCAAATCATCCAAACAGTACAATTCGCCAACTTCTTGTTCTTCAAGTTTAAGTAAACTACGATCCCCATTGTTAATCCCTTAACGGAAATTATTTGTAACTTTCGACAAGTAGAACAGTGAATGGAACAGGTAGACGGTTGAAATCTTTGTATATATTGCTTCTATATACTCTAAGAAACATATATGCAAATCATCCAAACAGTACAATTCGCCAATTATTTGATCTTCAAGTTTAAGTGAACTACGAGCCCCATTGTTAATACTTTAACGGAAATTATTTGTAACTTGCGACAAGTAGAACAATGAATGGAACAGGTAGACGGTTGAAATCAATGTATATATTGCTTCCTTATAGTCTAAGAAACATATATGCAAAGCAACCAAACAGTACCATTCGCCACTTTTTTGTTCTTGAAGTTTAAGTGAACAATGAGCCCCAATGGTTAATCCTTTATCGGTAATTGTTTGTAATTTTCGACAAGTAGAACAATGAATGGAACATGTAGACTGTTGAAATCATTGTATATATTGCTTCTATATAGTCTTACAAACATATATGCAAAGCATCCAAACAGTACCATTCGCCAATTTTTTGTTCTTCAAGTTTAAGTGAAGTACGAGCCCCATTGTTAATCCTTTAACGGAAATTAATTGTAAATTTCGACAAGTAGAACAATGAATGGATCAGGTAGACGGTTGAAATCTTTGTATATATTGCTTCTATATAGTCTAAGAAACATATATGCAAAGCATCCAAACAGTACCATTCGCCATTTTTTTGTTCTTCAAGTTTAAGTTAACTACGAGCCCCATTGTTAATCCTTTAAAGGAAATTATTTGTAAATTTCGACAAGTAGAACAATGAATGGAACAGGTAGACTGTTGAAATCATTGTATATATTGCTTCTAAATAGTCTAAGAAACATATATGCAAAGCATCCAAACAGTACCAATCACCAATTTTTTGTTCTTCAAGTTTAAGTGAACAATGAGCCCCATTGTTAATCCTTTATCGGAAATTATTTGTAACTTTCGACAAGTAGAACATTGAATGGAACAGGTAGACGGTTGAAATCTTCGTATCTATTGCTTCTATATAGTATAAGAAACATATATGCAAAGCATCCAAACAGTACCATTCGCCAATTATTTGATCTTCAAGTTTAAGTGAACTACGAGCCCCATTGTTAATACTTTAACGGAAATTATTTGTAACTTGCGACAAGTAGAACAATGAATGAAACAGGTAGACGGTTGAAATCAATGTATATATTGCTTCCTTATAGTCTAAGAAACATATATGCAAAGCATCCAAACAGTACCATTCGCCACTTTTTTGTTCTTCAAGTTTAAGTGAACAATGAGCCCCAATGGTTAATCCTTTATCGGTAATTGTTTGTAATTTTCGACAAGTTGAACAATGAATGGAACTGGTAGACTGTTGAAATCATGGTATATATTGCTTCTATATAGTCTAAGAAACATATATGCAAAGCATCCAAACAGTACCATTCGCCAATTTTTTGTTCTTCTAGTTTAAGTGAACAACGAGCCCCATTGTTAATCCTTTAAAGGAAATTATTTGTAAATTTCGACAAGTAGAACAATGAATGGATCAGGTAGACGGTTGAAATCATTGTATATATTGCTTCTATATAACCTACGAAACATATATGCAAAGCATCCAAACAGTACAATTCGCCAATTTTTTGTTCTTCAAGTTTAAGTGAACTACGAGCCCCATTGTTAATCCTTTAACGGAAATTAATTGTAAATTTCGACAAGTAGAACAATGAATGGATCAGGTAGACGGTTGAAATCATTGTATATATTGCTTCTATATAGTCTAAGAAACATATATGCAAAGCATCCAAACAGTACCATTCGCCATTTTTTTGTTCTTCAAGTTTAAGTGAACTACGAGCCCCATTGTTAATCCTTTAAAGGAAATTATTTGTAAATTTCGACAAGTAGAACAATGAATGGAACAGGTAGACTGTTGAAATCATTGTATATATTGCTTCTAAATAGTCTAAGAAACATATATGCAAAGCATCCAAACAGTACAATTCGCACAATTTTTTGTTCTTCAAGTTTAAGTAAACTACGATCCCCATTGTTAATCCCTTAACGGAAATTATTTGTAACTTTCGACAAGTAGAACAATGAATGGAACAGGTAGACGGTTGAAATCTTTGTATATATTGCTTCTATATAGTCTAAGAAACATATATGCAAATCATCCAAACAGTACAATTCGCCAACTTCTTGTTCTTCAAGTTTAAGTAAACTACGATCCCCATTGTTAATCCCTTAACGGAAATTATTTGTAACTTTCGACAAGTAGAACAGTGAATGGGACAGGTATTCGGTTGAAATCAATGTATATATTGTTTCCTTATAGTCTAAGAAACATATATGCAAAGCATCCAAACAGTACCATTCGCCACTTTTTTGTTCATCAAGTTTAAGTGAACAATGAGCCCCAATGGTTAATCCTTTATCGGTAATTGTTTGTAATTTTCGACAAGTAGAACAATGAATGGAACAGGTAGACGGTTGAAATCTTTGTATATATTGCTTCTATATAATCTAAGAAACATATATGCAAAGCATCCAATCAGTACAATTCGCCAATTTTTTGTTCTTCTAGTTTAAGTGAACAACGAGCCCCATTGTTAATCCTTTAAAGGAAATTATTTGTAAATTTCGACAAGTAGAACAATGAATGGATCAGGTAGACGGTTGAAATCATTGTATATATTGCTTCTATATAACCTACGAAACATATATGCAAAGCATCCAAACAGTACAATTCGCCAATTTTTTGTACTTCAAGTTTAAGTGAACTACGAGCCCCATTGTTAATCCTTTAAAGGAAATTATTTGTAAATTTCGGGAAGTAGAACAATGAATGGAACAGGTAGACTGTTGAAATCATTGTATATATTGCTTCTAAATAGTCTAAGAAACATATATGCAAAGCATCCAAACAGTACAATTCGCCAATTTTTTTATCTTCAAGTTTAAGTGAACAATGAGCCCCAATGGTTAATCCGTTATCGGAAATTATTTGTAACTTTCGACAAGTAGAACAATGAATGGAACTGGTAGACGGTTGAAATCTTTGTATATATTGCTTCTATATAGTCTAAGAAACATATATGCAAAGCATCTAAACACTACCATTCGCCAATTTTTTGTTCATCAAGTTTAAGTGAACTACGAGCCCCATTGTTAATCCTTTAAAGGAAATTATTTGTAAATTTCGACAAGTAGAACAATGAATGGATCAGGTAGACGGTTGAAGTCTTTGTATACATTGCTTCCATATAGTCTAAGAAAAATATATGCAAAGCATCCAAACAGTACCATTCGCCAATTTTTTGTTCTTTAATTTTAAGTGAACTGCGAGCCCCATTGATAATCATGAAATGGAAATTATTTGTAACTTTCTACAAGTAGAACAATGAATAGTACAGGTAGACGGGTGAAATCTTTCTATATATTGCATCTAAATAGTCTAA
The DNA here is from genome assembly GCA_963989415.1 of Cerceris ruficornis. Taxonomy (NCBI): domain Eukaryota; kingdom Metazoa; phylum Arthropoda; class Insecta; order Hymenoptera; family Crabronidae; genus Cerceris; species Cerceris ruficornis. Next base: position 1,214,859 of record CAXDIW010000460.1, read on the forward strand.
GAAACATATATGCAAAGCATCCAAACAGTACCATTCGCCAATTTTTTGTTCTTCAAGTTTAAGTGAACTACGAGCCCCATTGTTAATCCTTTAAAGGAAATTATTTGTGAATTTCGACAAGTAGAACAATGAATGGAACAGATAGACTGTTGAAATCATTGTATATATTGCTTCTATATAGTCTAAGAAACATATATGCAAAGCATCCAAACAGTACAATTCGCCAATTTTTTGTTCTTCAAGTTTAAGTAAACTACGATCCCCATTGTTAATCCCTTAACGGAAATTATTTGTAACTTTCGACAAGTAGAACAGTGAATGGAACAGGTAGACGGTTGAAATCTTTGTATATATTGCTTCTATATAGTCTACGAAACATATATGCAAAGCATCCAAACAGTACAATTCGCCAATTTTTTGTTCTTCAAGTTTAAGTAAACTACGATCCCCATTGTTAATCCCTTAACGGAAATTATTTGTAACTTTCGACAAGTAGAACAGTGAATGGAACAGGTAGACCGTTGAAATCTTTGTATATATTGCTTCTATATAGTATAAGAAACATATATGCAAAGCATCCAAACAGTACAATTCGCCAATTTTTTGTTCTTCAAGTTTAAGTAAACTACGATCCCCATTGTTAATCCCTTAACGGAAATTATTTGTAACTTTCGACAAGTAGAACAGTGAATGGAACAGGTAGACGGTTGAAATCTTTGTATATATTGCTTCTATATAGTCTAAGAAACATATATGCAAATCATCCAAACAGTACAATTCGCCAACTTCTTGTTCTTCAAGTTTAAGTAAACTACGATCGCCATTGTTAATCCCTTAACGGAAATTATTTGTAACTTTCGACAAGTAGAACAGTGAATGGAACAGGTAGACGGTTGAAATCAATGTATATATTGCTTCCTTATAGTCTAAGAAACATATATGCAAAGCATCCAAACAGTACCATTCGCCACTTTTTTCTTCTTCAAGTTTAAGTGAACAATGAGCCCCAATGGTTAATCCTTTATCGGTAATTGTTTGTAATTTTCGACAAGTAGAACAATGAATGGAATAGGTAGACTGTTGAAATCATTGTATATATTGCTTCTATATAGTCTAAGAAACATATATGCAAAGCATCCAAACAGTACCATTCGCCAATTTTTTGTTCTTCAAGTTTAAGTGAACTACGAGCCCCATTGTTAATCCTTTAAAGGAAATTATTTGTAAATTTCGACAAGTACAACAGTGAATGGAACAGGTAGACGGTTGAAATCTTTGTATATATTGCTTCTTTATAGTATAAGAAACATATATGCAAAGCATCCAAACAGTACAATTCGCCAATTTTTTGTTCTTCAAGTTTAAGTGAACAATGAGCCCCAATGGTTAATCCGTTATCGGAAATTATTTGTAATTTTCGACAAGTAGAACAATGAATGGAACAGGTAGACGGTTGAAATCTTTGTATATATTGCTTCTATATAATCTAAGAAACATATATGCAAAGCATCCAATCAGTACCATTCGCCAATTTTTTGTTCTTCTAGTTTAAGTGAACAACGAGCCCCATTGTTAATCCTTTAAAGGAAATTATTTGTAAATTTCGACAAGTAGAACAATGAATGGACCAGGTAGACGGTTGAAATCATTGTATATATTGCTTCTATATAACCTACGAAACATATATGCAAAGCATCCAAACAGTACAATTCGCCAATTTTTTGTTCTTCAAGTTTAAGTGAACTACGAGCCCCATTGTTAATCCTTTAACGGAAATTAATTGTAACTTTCTACAAGTAGAACAATGATTGGAACACGCAGACGGTTGAAATCTTTGTATATATTGCTTCCATATAGTCTAAGAAACATATATGCAAAGCATCCAAACAGTACCATTCACCAATTTTTTGTTCTTCAAGTTTAAGTGAACAATGAGCCCCATTGTTAATCCTTTATCGGAAATTATTTGTAACTTTCGACAAGTAGAACATTGAATGGAACAGGTAGACGGTTGAAATCTTTGTATCTATTGCTTCTATATAGTATAAGAAACATATATGCAAAGCATCCAAACAGTACCATTCGCCAATTTTTTGTTCTTCAAGTTTAAGTGAACTGCGAGCTCCATTGTTAATCCTTTAAAGGAAACTATTTGTAACTTTCGACAAGTAGAACAATGAATGGAACAGGTAGACTGTTGAAATCATTGTATATATTGCTTCTATATAGTCTAAGAAATATTTATGCAAAGCATCCAAACAGTACAATTCGCCAATTTTTTGTTCTTCAAGTTTAAGTAAACTACGATCCCCATTGTTAATCCCTTAACGGAAATTATTTGTAACTTTCGACAAGTAGAACAGTGAATGGAACAGGTAGACGGTTGAAATCTTTGTATATATTGCTTCTATATGGTATAAGAAACATATATGCAAAGCATCCAAACAGTACCATTCGCCAACTTTTTGTTCTTCAAGTTTAAGTGAACAATGAGCCCCAATGGTTAATCCTTTATCGGAAATTATTTGTAACTTTCGACAAGTAGAACAATGAATGGAACAGGTAGACGGTTGAAATCTTTGTATATATTGCTTCTATATAGTCTAAGAAACATATATGCAAATCATCCAAACAGTACAATTCGCCAACTTCTTGTTCTTCAAGTTTAAGTAAACTACGATCCCCATTGTTAATCCCTTAACGGAAATTATTTGTAACTTTCGACAAGTAGAACAGTGAATGGAACAGGTAGACGGTTGAAATCTTTGTATATATTGCTTCTATATACTCTAAGAAACATATATGCAAATCATCCAAACAGTACAATTCGCCAATTATTTGATCTTCAAGTTTAAGTGAACTACGAGCCCCATTGTTAATACTTTAACGGAAATTATTTGTAACTTGCGACAAGTAGAACAATGAATGGAACAGGGAGACGGTTGAAATCAATGTATATATTGCTTCCTTATAGTCTAAGAAACATATATGCAAAGCAACCAAACAGTACCATTCGCCACTTTTTTGTTCTTGAAGTTTAAGTGAACAATGAGCCCCAATGGTTAATCCTTTATCGGTAATTGTTTGTAATTTTCGACAAGTAGAACAATGAATGGAACATGTAGACTGTTGAAATCATTGTATATATTGCTTCTATATAGTCTTACAAACATATATGCAAAGCATCCAAACAGTACCATTCGCCAATTTTTTGTTCTTCAAGTTTAAGTGAAGTACGAGCCCCATTGTTAATCCTTTAAAGGAAATTATTTGTAAATTTCGACAAGTACAACAGTGAATGGAACAGGTAGACGGTTGAAATCTTTGTATATATTGCTTCTTTATAGTATAAGAAACATATATGCAAAGCATCCAAACAGTACAATTCGCCAATTTTTTGTTCTTCAAGTTTAAGTGAACAATGAGCCCCAATGGTTAATCCGTTATCGGAAATTATTTGTAACTTTCGACAAGTAGAACAATGAATGGAACAGGTAGATGGTTGAAATCTTTGTATATATTGCTTCTATATAGTCTAAGAAACATATATGCAAAGCATCCAAACAGTACCATTCGCCATTTTTTTGTTCTTCAAGTTTAAGTTAACTACGAGCCCCATTGTTAATCCTTTAAAGGAAATTATTTGTAAATTTCGACAAGTAGAACAATGAATGGAACAGGTAGACTGTTGAAATCATTGTATATATTGCTTCTAAATAGTCTAAGAAACATATATGCAAAGCATCCAAACAGTACCATTCACCAATTTTTTGTTCTTCAAGTTTAAGTGAACAATGAGCCCCATTGTTAATCCTTTATCGGAAATTATTTGTAACTTTCGACAAGTAGAACATTGAATGGAACAGGTAGACGGTTGAAATCTTCGTATCTATTGCTTCTATATAGTATAAGAAACATATATGCAAAGCATCCAAACAGTACCATTCGCCAATTATTTGATCTTCAAGTTTAAGTGAACTACGAGCCCCATTGTTAATACTTTAACGGAAATTATTTGTAACTTGCGACAAGTAGAACAATGAATGAAACAGGTAGACGGTTGAAATCAATGTATATATTGCTTCCTTATAGTCTAAGAAACATATATGCAAAGCATCCAAACAGTACCATTCGCCACTTTTTTGTTCTTCAAGTTTAAGTGAACAATGAGCCCCAATGGTTAATCCTTTATCGGTAATTGTTTGTAATTTTCGACAAGTTGAACAATGAATGGAACTGGTAGACTGTTGAAATCGTGGTATATATTGCTTCTATATAGTCTAAGAAACATATATGCAAAGCATCCAAACAGTACCATTCGCCAATTTTTTGTTCTTCTAGTTTAAGTGAACAACGAGCCCCATTGTTAATCCTTTAAAGGAAATTATTTGTAAATTTCGACAAGTAGAACAATGAATGGATCAGGTAGACGGTTGAAATCATTGTATATATTGCTTCTATATAGTCTAAGAAACATATATGCAAAGCATCCAAACAGTACCATTCGCCATTTTTTTGTTCTTCAAGTTTAAGTGAACTACGAGCCCCATTGTTAATCCTTTAAAGGAAATTATTTGTAAATTTCGACAAGTAGAACAATGAATGGAACAGGTAGACTGTTGAAATCATTGTATATATTGCTTCTAAATAGTCTAAGAAACATATATGCAAAGCATCCAAACAGTACAATTCGCAAAATTTTTTGTTCTTCAAGTTTAAGTAAACTACGATCCCCATTGTTAATCCCTTAACGGAAATTATTTGTAACTTTCGACAAGTAGAACAATGAATGGAACAGGTAGACGGTTGAAATCTTTGTATATATTGCTTCTATATAGTCTAAGAAACATATATGCAAATCATCCAAACAGTACAATTCGCCAACTTCTTGTTCTTCAAGTTTAAGTAAACTACGATCCCCATTGTTAATCCCTTAACGGAAATTATTTGTAACTTTCGACAAGTAGAACAGTGAATGGGACAGGTATTCGGTTGAAATCAATGTATATATTGTTTCCTTATAGTCTAAGAAACATATATGCAAAGCATCCAAACAGTACCATTCGCCACTTTTTTGTTCATCAAGTTTAAGTGAACAATGAGCCCCAATGGTTAATCCTTTATCGGTAATTGTTTGTAATTTTCGACAAGTAGAACAATGAATGGAACAGGTAGACGGTTGAAATCTTTGTATATATTGCTTCTATATAATCTAAGAAACATATATGCAAAGCATCCAATCAGTACAATTCGCCAATTTTTTGTTCTTCTAGTTTAAGTGAACAACGAGCCCCATTGTTAATCCTTTAAAGGAAATTATTTGTAAATTTCGACAAGTAGAACAATGAATGGATCAGGTAGACGGTTGAAATCATTGTATATATTGCTTCTATATAACCTACGAAACATATATGCAAAGCATCCAAACAGTACAATTCGCCAATTTTTTGTACTTCAAGTTTAAGTGAACTACGAGCCCCATTGTTAATCCTTTAAAGGAAATTATTTGTAAATTTCGGGAAGTAGAACAATGAATGGAACAGGTAGACTGTTGAAATCATTGTATATATTGCTTCTAAATAGTCTAAGAAACATATATGCAAAGCATCCAAACAGTACAATTCGCCAATTTTTTGTTCTTCGAGTTTAAGTAAACAACGATCCCCATTGTTAATCCCTCGACGGAAATTATTTGTAACTTTCGACAAGTAGAACAATGAATGGAACAGGTAGACTGTTGAAATCATTGTATATATTGCTTCTATATAGTCTAAGAAACATATATGCAAAGCATACAAACAGTACAATTCGACAATTTTTTGTTCTTCAAGTTTAGAGAACAATGAGCCCCAATGGTTAATCCTTTATCGGAAATTATTTGTAATTTTCGACAAGTAGAACAATGAATGGAACAGGTAGACGGTTGAAATCTTTGTATATATTGCTTCTATATAATCTAAGAAACATATATGCAAAGCATCCAATCAGGACCATTCGCCAATTTTTTGTTCTTCTAGTTTAAGTGAACAACGAGCCCCATTGTTAATCCTTTAAAGGAAATTATTTGTAAATTTCGACAAGTAGAACAATGAATGGATCAGGTAGACGGTTGAAATCATTGTATATATTGCTTCTATATACTCTAAGAAACATATATGCAAATCATCCAAACAGTACAATTCGCCAATTATTTGATCTTCAAGTTTAAGTGAACTACGAGCCCCATTGTTAATACTTTAACGGAAATTATTTGTAACTTGCGACAAGTAGAACAATGAATGGAACAGGTAGACGGTTGAAATCAATGTATATATTGCTTCCTTATAGTCTAAGAAACATATATGCAAAGCAACCAAACAGTACCATTCGCCACTTTTTTGTTCTTGAAGTTTAAGTGAACAATGAGCCCCAATGGTTAATCCTTTATCGGTAATTGTTTGTAATTTTCGACAAGTAGAACAATGAATGGAACATGTAGACTGTTGAAATCATTGTATATATTGCTTCTATATAGTCTTACAAACATATATGCAAAGCATCCAAACAGTACCATTCGCCAATTTTTTGTTCTTCAAGTTTAAGTGAAGTACGAGCCCCATTGTTAATCCTTTAAAGGAAATTATTTGTAAATTTCGACAAGTACAACAGTGAATGGAACAGGTAGACGGTTGAAATCTTTGTATATATTGCTTCTTTATAGTATAAGAAACATATATGCAAAGCATCCAAACAGTACAATTCGCCAATTTTTTGTTCTTCAAGTTTAAGTGAACAATGAGCCCCAATGGTTAATCCGTTATCGGAAATTATTTGTAACTTTCGACAAGTAGAACAATGAATGGAACAGGTAGATGGTTGAAATCTTTGTATATATTGCTTCTATATAGTCTAAGAAACATATATGCAAAGCATCCAAACAGTACCATTCGCCATTTTTTTGTTCTTCAAGTTTAAGTTAACTACGAGCCCCATTGTTAATCCTTTAAAGGAAATTATTTGTAAATTTCGACAAGTAGAACAATGAATGGAACAGGTAGACTGTTGAAATCATTGTATATATTGCTTCTAAATAGTCTAAGAAACATATATGCAAAGCATCCAAACAGTACCATTCACCAATTTTTTGTTCTTCAAGTTTAAGTGAACAATGAGCCCCATTGTTAATCCTTTATCGGAAATTATTTGTAACTTTCGACAAGTAGAACATTGAATGGAACAGGTAGACGGTTGAAATCTTCGTATCTATTGCTTCTATATAGTATAAGAAACATATATGCAAAGCATCCAAACAGTACCATTCGCCAATTATTTGATCTTCAAGTTTAAGTGAACTACGAGCCCCATTGTTAATACTTTAACGGAAATTATTTGTAACTTGCGACAAGTAGAACAATGAATGAAACAGGTAGACGGTTGAAATCAATGTATATATTGCTTCCTTATAGTCTAAGAAACATATATGCAAAGCATCCAAACAGTACCATTCGCCACTTTTTTGTTCTTCAAGTTTAAGTGAACAATGAGCCCCAATGGTTAATCCTTTATCGGTAATTGTTTGTAATTTTCGACAAGTTGAACAATGAATGGAACTGGTAGACTGTTGAAATCATGGTATATATTGCTTCTATATAGTCTAAGAAACATATATGCAAAGCATCCAAACAGTACCATTCGCCAATTTTTTGTTCTTCTAGTTTAAGTGAACAACGAGCCCCATTGTTAATCCTTTAAAGGAAATTATTTGTAAATTTCGACAAGTAGAACAATGAATGGATCAGGTAGACGGTTGAAATCATTGTATATATTGCTTCTATATAACCTACGAAACATATATGCAAAGCATCCAAACAGTACAATTCGCCAATTTTTTGTTCTTCAAGTTTAAGTGAACTACGAGCCCCATTGTTAATCCTTTAACGGAAATTAATTGTAAATTTCGACAAGTAGAACAATGAATGGATCAGGTAGACGGTTGAAATCATTGTATATATTGCTTCTATATAGTCTAAGAAACATATATGCAAAGCATCCAAACAGTACCATTCGCCATTTTTTTGTTCTTCAAGTTTAAGTGAACTACGAGCCCCATTGTTAACCCTTTAAAGGAAATTATTTGTAAATTTCGACAAGTAGAACAATGAATGGAACAGGTAGACTGTTGAAATCATTGTATATATTGCTTCTAAATAGTCTAAGAAACATATATGCAAAGCATCCAAACAGTACAATTCGCACAATTTTTTGTTCTTCAAGTTTAAGTAAACTACGATCCCCATTGTTAATCCCTTAACGGAAATTATTTGTAACTTTCGACAAGTAGAACAATGAATGGAACAGGTAGACGGTTGAAATCTTTGTATATATTGCTTCTATATAGTCTAAGAAACATATATGCAAATCATCCAAACAGTACAATTCGCCAACTTCTTGTTCTTCAAGTTTAAGTAAACTACGATCCCCATTGTTAATCCCTTAACGGAAATTATTTGTAACTTTCGACAAGTAGAACAGTGAATGGAACAGGTAGACGGTTGAAATCTTTGTATATATTGCTTCTATATACTCTAAGAAACATATATGCAAATCATCCAAACAGTACAATTCGCCAATTATTTGATCTTCAAGTTTAAGTGAACTACGAGCCCCATTGTTAATACTTTAACGGAAATTATTTGTAACTTGCGACAAGTAGAACAATGAATGGAACAGGTAGACGGTTGAAATCAATGTATATATTGCTTCCTTATAGTCTAAGAAACATATATGCAAAGCAACCAAACAGTACCATTCGCCACTTTTTTGTTCTTGAAGTTTAAGTGAACAATGAGCCCCAATGGTTAATCCTTTATCGGTAATTGTTTGTAATTTTCGACAAGTAGAACAATGAATGGAACATGTAGACTGTTGAAATCATTGTATATATTGCTTCTATATAGTCTTACAAACATATATGCAAAGCATCCAAACAGTACCATTCGCCAATTTTTTGTTCTTCAAGTTTAAGTGAAGTACGAGCCCCATTGTTAATCCTTTAAAGGAAATTATTTGTAAATTTCGACAAGTACAACAGTGAATGGAACAGGTAGACGGTTGAAATCTTTGTATATATTGCTTCTTTATAGTATAAGAAACATATATGCAAAGCATCCAAACAGTACAATTCGCCAATTTTTTGTTCTTCAAGTTTAAGTGAACAATGAGCCCCAATGGTTAATCCGTTATCGGAAATTATTTGTAACTTTCGACAAGTAGAACAATGAATGGAACAGGTAGATGGTTGAAATCTTTGTATATATTGCTTCTATATAGTCTAAGAAACATATATGCAAAGCATCCAAACAGTACCATTCGCCATTTTTTTGTTCTTCAAGTTTAAGTTAACTACGAGCCCCATTGTTAATCCTTTAAAGGAAATTATTTGTAAATTTCGACAAGTAGAACAATGAATGGAACAGGTAGACTGTTGAAATCATTGTATATATTGCTTCTAAATAGTCTAAGAAACATATATGCAAAGCATCCAAACAGTACCATTCACCAATTTTTTGTTCTTCAAGTTTAAGTGAACAATGAGCCCCATTGTTAATCCTTTATCGGAAATTATTTGTAACTTTCGACAAGTAGAACATTGAATGGAACAGGTAGACGGTTGAAATCTTCGTATCTATTGCTTCTATATAGTATAAGAAACATATATGCAAAGCATCCAAACAGTACCATTCGCCAATTATTTGATCTTCAAGTTTAAGTGAACTACGAGCCCCATTGTTAATACTTTAACGGAAATTATTTGTAACTTGCGACAAGTAGAACAATGAATGAAACAGGTAGACGGTTGAAATCAATGTATATATTGCTTCCTTATAGTCTAAGAAACATATATGCAAAGCATCCAAACAGTACCATTCGCCACTTTTTTGTTCTTCAAGTTTAAGTGAACAATGAGCCCCAATGGTTAATCCTTTATCGGTAATTGTTTGTAATTTTCGACAAGTTGAACAATGAATGGAACTGGTAGACTGTTGAAATCATGGTATATATTGCTTCTATATAGTCTAAGAAACATATATGCAAAGCATCCAAACAGTACCATTCGCCAATTTTTTGTTCTTCTAGTTTAAGTGAACAACGAGCCCCATTGTTAATCCTTTAAAGGAAATTATTTGTAAATTTCGACAAGTAGAACAATGAATGGATCAGGTAGACGGTTGAAATCATTGTATATATTGCTTCTATATAACCTACGAAACATATATGCAAAGCATCCAAACAGTACAATTCGCCAATTTTTTGTTCTTCAAGTTTAAGTGAACTACGAGCCCCATTGTTAATCCTTTAACGGAAATTAATTGTAAATTTCGACAAGTAGAACAATGAATGGATCAGGTAGACGGTTGAAATCATTGTATATATTGCTTCTATATAGTCTAAGAAACATATATGCAAAGCATCCAAACAGTACCATTCGCCATTTTTTTGTTCTTCAAGTTTAAGTGAACTACGAGCCCCATTGTTAATCCTTTAAAGGAAATTATTTGTAAATTTCGACAAGTAGAACAATGAATGGAACAGGTAGACTGTTGAAATCATTGTATATATTGCTTCTAAATAGTCTAAGAAACATATATGCAAAGCATCCAAACAGTACAATTCGCACAATTTTTTGTTCTTCAAGTTTAAGTAAACTACGATCCCCATTGTTAATCCCTTAACGGAAATTATTTGTAACTTTCGACAAGTAGAACAATGAATGGAACAGGTAGACGGTTGAAATCTTTGTATATATTGCTTCTATATAGTCTAAGAAACATATATGCAAATCATCCAAACAGTACAATTCGCCAACTTCTTGTTCTTCAAGTTTAAGTAAACTACGATCCCCATTGTTAATCCCTTAACGGAAATTATTTGTAACTTTCGACAAGTAGAACAGTGAATGGGACAGGTATTCGGTTGAAATCAATGTATATATTGTTTCCTTATAGTCTAAGAAACATATATGCAAAGCATCCAAACAGTACCATTCGCCACTTTTTTGTTCATCAAGTTTAAGTGAACAATGAGCCCCAATGGTTAATCCTTTATCGGTAATTGTTTGTAATTTTCGACAAGTAGAACAATGAATGGAACAGGTAGACGGTTGAAATCTTTGTATATATTGCTTCTATATAATCTAAGAAACATATATGCAAAGCATCCAATCAGTACAATTCGCCAATTTTTTGTTCTTCTAGTTTAAGTGAACAACGAGCCCCATTGTTAATCCTTTAAAGGAAATTATTTGTAAATTTCGACAAGTAGAACAATGAATGGATCAGGTAGACGGTTGAAATCATTGTATATATTGCTTCTATATAACCTACGAAACATATATGCAAAGCATCCAAACAGTACGATTCGCCAATTTTTTGTACTTCAAGTTTAAGTGAACTACGAGCCCCATTGTTAATCCTTTAAAGGAAATTATTTGTAAATTTCGGGAAGTAGAACAATGAATGGAACAGGTAGACTGTTGAAATCATTGTATATATTGCTTCTAAATAGTCTAAGAAACATATATGCAAAGCATCCAAACAGTACAATTCGCCAATTTTTTGTTCTTCGAGTTTAAGTAAACTACGATCCCCATTGTTAATCCCTCGACGGAAATTATTTGTAACTTTCGACAAGTAGAACAATGAATGGAACAGGTAGACTGTTGAAATCATTGTATATATTGCTTCTATATAGTCTAAGAAACATATATGCAAAGCATACAAACAGTACAATTCGACAATTTTTTGTTCTTCAAGTTTAGAGAACAATGAGCCCCAATGGTTAATCCTTTATCGGAAATTATTTGTAATTTTCGACAAGTAGAACAATGAATGGAACAGGTAGACGGTTGAAATCTTTGTATATATTGCTTCTATATAATCTAAGAAACATATATGCAAAGCATCCAATCAGGACCATTCGCCAATTTTTTGTTCTTCTAGTTTAAGTGAACAACGAGCCCCATTGTTAATCCTTTAAAGGAAATTATTTGTAAATTTCGACAAGTAGAACAATGAATGGATCAGGTAGACGGTTGAAATCATTGTATATATTGCTTCTATATAACCTACGAAACATATATGCAAAGCATCCAAACAGTACAATTCGCCAATTTTTTGTTCTTCAAGTTTAAGTGAACTACGAGCCCCATTGTTAATCCTTTAACGGAAATTAATTGTAACTTTCTACAAGTAGAACAATGATTGGAACACGCAGACGGTTGAAATCTTTGTATATATTGCTTCCATATAGTCTAAGAAACATATATGCAAAGCATCCAAACAGTACCATTCACCAATTTTTTGTTCTTCAAGTTTAAGTGAACAATGAGCCCCATTGTTAATCCTTTATCGGAAATTATTTGTAACTTTCGACAAGTAGAACATTGAATGGAACAGGTAGACGGTTGAAATCTTTGTATCTATTGCTTCTATATAGTATAAGAAACATATATGCAAAGCATCCAAACAGTACCATTCGCCAATTTTTTGTTCTTCAAGTTTAAGTGAACTGCGAGCTCCATTGTTAATCCTTTAAAGGAAATTATTTGTAACTTTCGACAAGTAGAACAATGAATGGAACAGGTAGACTGTTGAAATCATTGTATATATTGCTTCTATATAGTCTAAGAAACATTTATGCAAAGCATCCAAACAGTACAATTCGCCAATTTTTTGTTCTTCAAGTTTAAGTAAACTACGATCCCCATTGTTAATCCCTTAACGGAAATTATTTGTAACTTTCGACAAGTAGAACAGTGAATGGAACAGGTAGACGGTTGAAATCTTTGTATATATTGCTTCTATATGGTATAAGAAACATATATGCAAAGCATCCAAACAGTACCATTCACCAATTTTTTGTTCTTCAAGTTTAAGTGAACAATGAGCCCCATTGTTAATCCTTTATCGGAAATTATTTGTAACTTTCGACAAGTAGAACATTGAATGGAACAGGTAGACGGTTGAAATCTTTGTATCTATTGCTTCTATATAGTCTAAGAAACATATATGCAAATCATCCAAACAGTACAATTCGCCAACTTCTTGTTCTTCAAGTTTAAGTAAACTACGATCCCCATTGTTAATCCCTTAACGGAAATTATTTGTAACTTTCGACAAGTAGAACAGTGAATGGAACAGGTAGACGGTTGAAATCTTTGTATATATTGCTTCTATATACTCTAAGAAACATATATGCAAATCATCCAAACAGTACAATTCGCCAATTATTTGATCTTCAAGTTTAAGTGAACTACGAGCCCCATTGTTAATACTTTAACGGAAATTATTTGTAACTTGCGACAAGTAGAACAATGAATGGAACAGGTAGACGGTTGAAATCAATGTATATATTGCTTCCTTATAGTCTAAGAAACATATATGCAAAGCATCCAAACAGTACCATTCGCCACTTTTTTGTTCTTGAAGTTTAAGTGAACAATGAGCCCCAATGGTTAATCCTTTATCGGTAATTGTTTGTAATTTTCGACAAGTAGAACAATGAATGGAACAGGTAGACTGTTGAAATCATTGTATATATTGCTTCTATATAGTCTTACAAACATATATGCAAAGCATCCAAACAGTACCATTCGCCAATTTTTTGTTCTTCAAGTTTAAGTGAAGTACGAGCCCCATTGTTAATCCTTTAAAGGAAATTATTTGTAAATTTCGACAAGTACAACAGTGAATGGAACAGGTAGACGGTTGAAATCTTTGTATATATTGCTTCTTTATAGTATAAGAAACATATATGCAAAGCATCCAAACAGTACAATTCGCCAATTTTTTGTTCTTCAAGTTTAAGTGAACAATGAGCCCCAATGGTTAATCCGTTATCGGAAATTATTTGTAACTTTCGACAAGTAGAACATTGAATGGAACAGGTAGACGGTTGAAATCTTCGTATCTATTGCTTCTATATAGTATAAGAAACATATATGCAAAGCATCCAAACAGTACCATTCGCCAATTTTTTGTTCTTCAAGTTTAAGTAAACTACGATCCCCATTGTTAATCCCTTAACGGAAATTATTTGTAACTTTCGACAAGTAGAACAATGAATGAAACAGGTAGACGGTAGAAATCAATGTATATATTGCTTCCTTATAGTCTAAGAAACATATATGCAAAGCATCCAAACAGTACCATTCGCCACTTTTTTGTTCTTCAAGTTTAAGTGAACACTGAGCCCCAATGGTTAATCCTTTATCGGTAATTGTTTGTAATTTTCGACAAGTAGAACAATGAATGGAACTGGTAGACGGTTGAATTCATTGTATATATTGCTTCTATATAACCTACGAAACATATATGCAAAGCATCCAAACAGTACAATTCGCCAACTTTTTGTTTTTCAAGTTTAAGTGAACAATGAGCCCCAATGGTTAATCCTTTATCGGAAATTATTTGTAACTTTCGACAAGTAGAACATTGAATGGAACAGGTAGACGGTTGAAATCTTTGTATCTATTGCTTCTATATAGTATAAGAAACATATATGCAAAGCATCCAAACAGTACAATTCGCCAATTTTTTGTTCTTCAAGTTTAAGTAAACTACGATCCCCATTGTTAATCCCTTAACGGAAATTATTTGTAACTTTCGACAAGTAGAACAGTGAATGGAACAGGTAGACGGTTGAAATCTTTGTATATATTGCTTCTATATAGTATAAGAAACATATATGCAAAGCATCCAAACAGTACCATTCGCCAACTTTTTGTTCTTCAAGTTTAAGTGAACTACGAGCCCCATTGTTAATCCTTTAACGGAAATTAATTGTAACTTTCTATAAGTAGAACAATGATTGGAACACGCAGACGGTTGAAATCTTTGTATATATTGCTTCCATATAGTCTAAGAAACATATATGCAAATCATCCAAACAGTACAATTCGCCAATTATTTGATCTTCAAGTTTAAGTGAACTACGAGCCCCATTGTTAATACTTTAACGGAAATTATTTGTAACTTGCGACAAGTAGAACAATGAATGGAACAGGTAGACGGTTGAAATCTTTGTATATATTGCTTCTATATAGTCTAAGAAACATATATGCAAATCATCCAAACAGTACAATTCGCCAACTTCTTGTTCTTCAAGTTTAAGTAAACTACGATCCCCATTGTTAATCCCTTAACGGAAATTATTTGTAACTTTCGACAAGTAGAACAGTGAATGGAACAGGTATTCGGTTGAAATCAATGTATATATTGTTTCCTTATAGTCTAAGAAACATATATGCAAAGCATCCAAACAGTACCATTCGCCACTTTTTTGTTCTTCAAGTTTAAGTGAACAATGAGCCCCAATGGTTAATCCTTTATCGGTAATTGTTTGTAATTTTCGACAAGTAGAACAATGAATGGAACAGGTAGACTGTTGAAATCATTGTATATATTGCTTCTATATAGTCTAAGAAACATATATGCAAAGCAACCAAACAGTACCATTCGCCAATTTTTTGTTCTTCAAGTTTAAGTGAACTACGAGCCCCATTGTTAATCCTTTAAAGGAAATTATTTGTAAATTTCGACAAGTAGAACAGTGAATGGAACAGGTAGACGGTTGAAATCTTTGTATATATTGCTTCTTTATAGTATAAGAAACATATATGCAAAGCATCCAAACAGTACAATTCGCCAATTTTTTGTTCTTCAAGTTTAAGTGAACAATGAGCCCCAATGGTTAATCCGTTATCGGAAATTATTTGTAACTTTCGACAAGTAGAACAATGAATGGAACAGGTAGATGGTTGAAATCTTTGTATATATTGCTTCTATATAGTCTAAGAAACATATATGCAAAGCATCCAAACAGTACCATTCGCCATTTTTTTGTTCTTCAAGTTTAAGTGAACTACGAGCCCCATTGTTAATCCTTTAAAGGAAATTATTTGTAAATTTCGACAAGTAGAACAATGAATGGAACAGGTAGACTGTTGAAATCATTGTATATATTGCTTATAAATAGTCTAAGAAACATATATGCAAAGCATCCAAACAGTACAATTCGCCAATTTTATGTTCTTCATGTTTAAGTGAACTACGAGCCCCATTGTTAATCCTTTAAAGGAAATTATTTGTAAATTTCGGCAAGTAGAACAATGAATGTAATAGGTAGACGGTTGAAATCATTGTATATATTGCTTCTATATAGTCTAAGAAACATATATGCAAATCATCCAAACTGTACAATTCGCCAATTTCTTGTTCTTCAAGTTTAAGTAAACTACGATCCCCATTGTTAATCCCTTAACGGAAATTATTTGTAACTTTCGACAAGTAGAACAATGAATGGAACAGGTAGACGGTTGAAATCCTTGTATATGTTGCTTCCATATAGTCTAAGAAACATGTACGCAAAGCATCCAAACAGTACCATTCGCCAATTTTTTGTTCTTCAAGTTTAAGTGAACAATGAGCCCAAATGGTTAATCCGTTATCGGAAATTATTTGTAACTTTCGACAAGTAGAACAATGAATGGAAAAGGTAGACGGTTGAAATCTTTGTATATATTGCTTCTATATAGTCTAAGAAACATATATGCAAATGATCCAAACAGTACCATTCGCCAATTTTTTGTTCTTCAAGTTTAAGTGAACAATGAGCACCAATGGTTAATCCTTTATCGGAAATTATTTGTAATTTTCGACAAGTAGAACAATGAATGGAACAGTTAGACGGTTGAAATATTTGTATATATTGCTTCAATATAGTCTACGAAACATATATGCAAAGCATCCAAACAGTACAATTCGCCAATTTTTTGTTCTTCAAGTTTAAGTGAACTACGATCCCTATTGTTAATCCCTTAACGGAAATTATTTGTAACTTTCGACAAGTAGAACAGTGAATGGAACAGGTAGGCGTTTGAAATCTTTGTATATATTGCTTCTATATAGTATAAGAAACATATATGCAAAGCATCCAAACAGTACAATTCGCCAATTTTTTGTTCTTCATGTTTAAGTGAACAATGAGCCCCAATGGTTAATCCGTTATCGGAAATTATTTGTAACTTTCGACAAGTAGAACAATGAATGGAACAGTTAGACGGTTGAAATATTTGTATATATTGCTTCTATATAGTCTACGAAACATATATGCAAAGCATCCAAACAGTACAATTCGCCAATTTTTTGTTCTTCAAGTTTAAGTGAACAATGAGCCCCAATGGTTAATCCGTTATCGGAAATTATTTGTAACTTTTGACAAGTAGAACAATGAATGGAAAAGGTAGACGGTTGAAATCTTTGTATATATTGCTTCTATATAGTCTAAGAAACATATATGCAAAGCATCCAAACAGTACCATTCGCCAATTTTTTGTTCTTCACGTTTAAGTGAACAATGAGCACCAATGGTTAATCCTTTATCGGAAATTATTTGTAATTTTCGACAAGTAGAACAATGAATGGAACAGTTAGACGGTTGAAATATTTGTATATATTGCTTCTATATAGTCTACGAAACATATATGCAAAGCATCCAAACAGTACAATTCGCCAATTTTTTGTTCTTCAAGTTTAAGTGAACTACGATCCCCATTGTTAATCCCTTAACGGAAATTATTTGTCACTTTCGACAAGTAGAACAGTGAATGGAACAGGTAGACGATTGAAATCTTTGTATATATTGCTTCTATATAGTATAAGAAACATATACGCAAAGCATCCAAACAGTACAATTCGCCAATTTTTTGTTCTTCAAGTTTAAGTGAACATTGAGCCCCAATGGTTAATCCGTTATCGGAAATTATTTGTAACTTTCGACAAGAAGAACAATGAATGGATCAGGTAGACGGTTGAAATCATTGTATATATTGCTTCTATATATTCTACGAAACATATATGCAAAGCATCCAAACAGTACAATTCGCCAATTTTTTGTTCTTCAAGTTTAAGTGAACTACGAGCCCCATTGTTAATCCTTTATCGGAAATTATTTGTAACTTTCGGCAAGTGGAACAATGAATCGAACAGGTAGACGGTTGAAATCTTTGTATATATTGCTTCTATATAATCTAAGAAACATATATGCAAAGCATCCAAACAGTACAATTCGCCAATTATTTCATCTTCAAGTTTAAGTGAACTACGAGCCCCATTGTTAACACTTTAACGGAAATTATTTGTAACTTGCGACAAGTAGAACAATGAGTGGAACAGGTAGACGGTTGAAATCAATGTATATATTGCTTCTATATAGTCTAAGAAACATATATGCAAAGCATCCAAACAGTACCATTCGCCAATTTTTTGTTCTTCAAGTTTAAGTGAACAATGAGCCCCATTGTTAATCCTTTATCGGAAATAATTTGTAACTTTCGACAAGTAGAACAATGAATGGAACAGGTAGACGGTTGAAATCTTTGTATATATAGCTTCTATATAGTCTAAGAAACATATATGCAAAGCATCCAAACAGTACAATTCGCCAATTATTTGATCTTCAAGTTTAAGTGAACTACGAGCCCCATTGTTAATACTTTAACGGAAATTATTTGTAACTTGCGACAAGTAGAACAATGAGTGGAACAGGTAGACGGTTGAAATCATTGTATATATTGCTTCTATATAGTCTAAGAAACCTATATGCAAAGCATCTAAACAGTAACAATCGCCAATTTTTTGATCTTCAAGTTTAAGTGAACAGCGAGCCCCATTGATAATCATGAAATGGAAATTATTTGTAACTTTCTACAAGTAGAACAATGAATAGTACAGGTAGACGGGTTAAATCTTTCTATATATTGCTTCTAAATAGTCTAAGAAACATATATGCAAAGAATCCAAACAGTACAATTCGCCAATTTTTTGTTCTTCAAGTTTAAGTGAATTACGAGCCCCATTGTTAATCCTTTAAAGGAAATTATTTGTAACTTTCGACAAGTAGAACAATGAATGGAACAGGTAGACGGTTGAAATCTTTGTATATATTGCGTCTATATAGTCTAAGAAACATATAGGCAAAGCATTCAAACAGTACCATTCGCCAATTTTTTGTTCTTCAAGTTTAAGTGAACTACGAGCCCCATTGTTAATCCTTTAAAGGAAATTATTTGTAAATTTCGACAAGTAGAACAATGAATGGAACAGGTAGACGGTTGAAATCAATGTATATATTGCTTCTATATAGTCTAAGAAACATATATGAAAAGCATCCAAAAAGTACCATTCGCCAATTTTTTGTTCTTCAAGTTTAAGTGAACAACGAGCCCCAATGGTTAATCCTTTATCGGAAATTATTTGTAAATTTCGACAAGTAGAACAATGAATGGAACAGGTAGACGGTTGAAATCAATGTATATATTGCTTCTATATAGTCTAAGAAACATATATGCAAAGCATCCAAACAGTACCATTCGCCAATTTTTTGTTCTTCAAGTTTAAGTGAACAATGAGCCCCAATGGTTAATCCTTTATCGGAAATTATTTGTAATTTTCGACAAGTAGAACAATGAATGGAACAGGTAGACGGTTGAAAACTTTGTATATATTGCTTCTATATAGTCTAAGAAACCTATATGCAAAGCATCTAAACAGTAACAATCGCCAATTTTTTGATCTTCAAGTTTAAGTGAACAGCGAGCCCCATTGATAATCATGAAATGGAAATTATTTGTAACTTTCTACAAGTAGAACAATGAATAGTACAGGTAGACGGGTTAAATCTTTCTATATATTGCTTCTAAATAGTCTAAGAAACATATATGCAAAGCATCCAAACAGTACAATTCGCCAATTTTTTGTTCTTCAAGTTTAAGTGAGCTACGAGCCCCATTGGTAATCCTTTATCCGTAATTATTTGTAACTTTCGACAAGTAGAACAATGAATGGAACAGGTAGCCGGTTGAAATCAATGTATATATTGCTTCTAAATAGTCTAAGAAACATATATGCAAAGAATCCAAACAGTACAATTCGCCAATTTTTTGTTCTTCAAGTTTAAGTGAATTACGAGCCCCATTGTTAATCCTTTAAAGGAAATTATTTGTAACTTTCGACAAGTAGAACAATGAATGGAACAGGTAGACGGTTGAAATCTTTGTATATATTGCGTCTATATAGTCTAAGAAACATATAGGCAAAGCATTCAAACAGTACCATTCGCCTATTTTTTGTTCTTCAAGTTTAAGTGAACTACGAGCCCCATTGTTAATCCTTTAAAGGAAATTATTTGTAAATTTCGCCATGTAGAACAATGAATGGAACAGGTAGACGGTTGAAATCAATGTATATATTGCTTCTATATAGTCTAAGAAACATATATGCAAAGCATCCAAAAAGTACCATTCGCCAATTTTTTGTTCTTCAAGTTTAAGTGAACAACGAGCCCCAATGGTTAATCCTTTATCGGAAATTATTTGTAAATTTCGACAAGTAGAACAATGAATGGAACAGGTAGACGGTTGAAATCTTTGTATATGTTGCGTCTATATAGTCTAAGAAACATATAGGCAAAGCATCCAAACAGTACCATTCGCCAATTTTTTGTTCTTCAAGTTTAAGTGAACTACGAGCCCCATTGTTAATCCTTTAAAGGAAATTATTTGTAAATTTCGACAAGTAGAACAATGAATGGAACAGGTAGACGGTTGAAATCAATGTATATATTGCTTCTATATAGTCTAAGAAACATATATGCAAAGCATCCAAAAAGTACCATTCGCCAATTTTTTGTTCTTCAAGTTTAAGTGAACAACGAGCCCCAATGGTTAATCCTTTATCGGAAATTATTTGTAATTTTCGACAAGTAGAACAATGAATGGAACAGGTAGACGGTTGAAATCTTTGTATATATTGCTTCTATATAATCTAAGAAACATATATGCAAAGCATCTAAACAGTAACAATCGCCAATTTTTTGATCTTCAAGTTTAAGTGAACAGCGAGCCCCATTGATAATCATGTAATGGAAATTATTTGTAACTTTCTACAAGTAGAACAATGAATAGTACAGGTAGACGGTTGAAATCTTTGTATATATTGCTTCTATATAGTCTAAGAAACATATATGCAAAGCATCCAAACAGTACAATTCGCCAATTTTTTGTTCTTCAAGTTTAAGTGAACAGCGAGCCCCATTGATAATCATGAAATGGAAATTATTTGTAACTTTCTACAAGTAGAACAATGAATGGTACAGGTAGACGGGTGAAATCTTTCTATATATTGCTTCTAAATAGTCTAAGAAACATATATGCAAAGCATCCAAACAGTACAATTAGCCAATTTTTTGTTCTTCAAGTTTAAGTGAACTACGAGCCCAATTGTTAATCCTTTAAAGGAAATTATTTGCAAATTTCGACAAGTAGAACAATGAATGGATCATGTAGACGGTTGAAATCATTGTATATATTGCTTCTATATAGTCTACGAAACATATATGCAAAGCATCCAAACAGTACAATTCGCCAATTTTTTGTTCTTCAAGTTTAAGTGAACTACGTGCCCCATTGTTAATCCTTTAACGAAAATTAATTGTAACTTTCTACAAGTAGAACAATGAATGGAACAGGTAGACGGTTGAATCTTTGTATATATTGCTTCTATATAGTCTAAGAAACATATATGCAAAGCATCCAAACAGTACAATTCGCCAATTTTTTGTTCTTCAAGTTTAAGTGAACAATGAGCCCCAATGGTTAATCCTTTATCCGTAATTATTTGTAACTTTCGACAAGTAGAACAATGAATGGAACAGGTAGCCGGTTGAATTCCTTGTATATATTAAGTCTATATAGTCTAAGAAACATATATGCAAAGCATCCAAACAGTACAATTCGCCAATTTATTGTTCTTCAAGTTTAAGTGAACAACGAGCCCCATTGTTAATCCTTTAAAGGAAATTATTTGTAAATTTCGACAAGTAGAACAATGAATGGAACAGGTAGACGGTTGAAAGCATTGTATATATTGCTTTTATATAATATAAGAAACATATATTCAAAGCATCCAAACAGTACCATTCGCCAATTTTTTGTTCTTCAAGATTAAGTGAACAACGAGCCCCATTGTTATTCCATTAAAGGAAATTATTTGTAATTTTCGACAAGTAGAACAATGAATGGAACAGGTAGACGGTTGAAATCAATGTATATATTGCTTCTATATAGTCTAAGAAACATATATGCAAAGCATCCAAAGAGTACCATTCGCCAATTTTTTGTTCTTCAAGATTAAGTGATCAACGAGCCCCATTGTTATTCCATTAAAGGAAATTATTTGTAATTGTCGACAAGTAGAACAAAGAATAGAACAGTTAGAAGGTTGAAATATTTGTATATATTGCTTCTATATAGTCTAAGAAACATATATGCAAAGCATCCAAACAGTACCATTCGCCAATTTTTTGTTCTTCAAGATTAAGTGATCAACGAGCCCCATTGTTATTCCATTAAAGGAAATTATTCGTAATTTTAGACAAGTAGAACAAAGAATAGAACAGTTAGACGGTTGAAATATTTGTATATAATGCTTCTATATAGTCTAAGAAACATATATGCAAAGCATCCAAACAGTACCATTCGCCAATTTTTTGTTCATCAAGTTTAAGTGAACAACGAGCCCCATTGTTAATCCTTTAAAGGAAATTATTTGTAAATTTCGACAAGTAGAACAATGATTGGAACACGTAGACGGTTGAAATCTTTTTATATATTGCTTCCATATAGTCTAAGAAACATGTACACATAGCATCCAAACAGTACCATTCGCCAATTTTTTGGTCTTCAACTTTAAGTGAACAATGAGCCCCCATGGTTAATCCTTTATCGGAAATTATTTGTAATTTTCGACAAGTAGAACAATGAATGGAACAGGTAGACGGGTGAAATCTTTCTATATATTGCTTCTAAATAGTCTAAGAAACATATATGCAAAGCATCCAAACAGTACAATTCGCCAATTTTTTGTTCTTCAAGTTTAAGTGAACTACGAGCCCCATTGTTAATCCTTTATCGGAAATTATTTGTAACTTTCGACAAGTAGAACAATGAATGGAACAGGTAGACGGTTGAAATCTTTGTATATGTTGCGTCTATATAGTCTAAGAAACATATAGGCAAAGCATCCAAACAGTACCATTCGCCAATTTTTTGTTCTTCAAGTTTAAGTGAACTACGAGCCCCATTGTTAATCCTTTAAAGGAAATTATTTGTAAATTTCGACAAGTAGAACAATGAATGGAACAGGTAGACGGTTGAAATCAATGTATATATTGCTTCTATATAGTCTAAGAAACATATATGCAAAGCATCCAAAAAGTACCATTCGCCAATTTTTTGTTCTTCAAGTTTAAGTGAACAATGAGCCCCAATGGTTAATCCTTTATCCGTAATTATTTGTAACTTTCGACAAGTAGAACAATGAATGGAACAGGTAGCCGGTTGAAATCCTTGTATATATTAAGTCTATATAGTCTAAGAAACATATATGCAAAGCATCCAAACAGTACAATTCGCCAATTTATTGTTCTTCAAGTTTAAGTGAACAACGAGCCCCATTGTTAATCCTTTAAAGGAAATTATTTGTAAATTTCGACAAGTAGAACAATGAATGGAACAGGTAGACGGTTGAAATCATTGTATATATTGCTTTTATATAATATAAGAAACATATATTCAAAGCATCCAAACAGTACCATTCGCCAATTTTTTGTTCTTCAAGATTAAGTGAACAACGAGCCCCATTGTTATTCCATGAAATGGAAATTATTTGTAACTTTCTACAAGTAGAACAATGAATGGTACAGGTAGACGGGTGAAATCTTTCTATATATTGCTTCTAAATAGTCTAAGAAACATATATGCAAAGCATCCAAACAGTACAATTAGCCAATTTTTTGTTCTTCAAGTTTAAGTGAACTACGAGCCCAATTGTTAATCCTTTAAAGGAAATTATTTGCAAATTTCGACAAGTAGAACAATGAATGGATCATGTAGACGGTTGAAATCATTGTATATATTGCTTCTATATAGTCTACGAAACATATATGCAAAGCATCCAAACAGTACAATTCGCCAATTTTTTGTTCTTCAAGTTTAAGTGAACTACGTGCCCCATTGTTAATCCTTTAACGGAAATTAATTGTAACTTTCTACAAGTAGAACAATGAATGGAACAGGTAGACGGTTGAATCTTTGTATATATTGCTACTATATAGTCTAAGAAACATATATGCAAAGCATCCAAACAGTACAATTCGCCAATTTTTTGTTCTTCAAGTTTAAGTGAACAATGAGCCCCAATGGTTAATCCTTTATCCGTAATTATTTGTAACTTTCGACAAGTAGAACAATGAATGGAACAGGTAGCCGGTTGAAATCCTTGTATATATTAAGTCTATATAGTCTAAGAAACATATATGCAAAGCATCCAAACAGTACAATTCGCCAATTTATTGTTCTTCAAGTTTAAGTGAACAACGAGCCCCATTGTTAATCCTTTAAAGGAAATTATTTGTAAATTTCGACAAGTAGAACAATGAATGGAACAGGTAGACGGTTGAAATCATTGTATATATTGCTTTTATATAATATAAGAAACATATATTCAAAGCATCCAAACAGTACCATTCGCCAATTTTTTGTTCTTCAAGATTAAGTGAACAACGAGCCCCATTGTTATTCCATTAAAGGAAATTATTTGTAATTTTCGACAAGTAGAACAATGAATGGAACAGGTAGACGGTTGAAATCAATGTATATATTGCTTCTATATAGTCTAAGAAACATATATGCAAAGCATCCAAAGAGTACCATTCGCCAATTTTTTGTTCTTCAAGATTAAGTGATCAACGAGCCCCATTGTTATTCCATTAAAGGAAATTATTTGTAATTGTCGACAAGTAGAACAAAGAATAGAACAGTTAGAAGGTTGAAATATTTGTATATATTGCTTCTATATAGTCTAAGAAACATATATGCAAAGCATCCAAACAGTACCATTCGCCAATTTTTTGTTCTTCAAGATTAAGTGATCAACGAGCCCCATTGTTATTCCATTAAAGGAAATTATTCGTAATTTTCGACAAGTAGAACAAAGAATAGAACAGTTAGACGGTTGAAATATTTGTATATAATGCTTCTATATAGTCTAAGAAACATATATGCAAAGCATCCAAACAGTACCATTCGCCAATTTTTTGTTCATCAAGTTTAAGTGAACAACGAGCCCCATTGTTAATCCTTTAAAGGAAATTATTTGTAAATTTCGACAAGTAGAACAATGATTGGAACACGTAGACGGTTGAAATCTTTTTATATATTGCTTCCATATAGTCTAAGAAACATGTACACATAGCATCCAAACAGTACCATTCGCCAATTTTTTGGTCTTCAACTTTAAGTGAACAATGAGCCCCAATGGTTAATCCTTTATCGGAAATTATTTGTAATTTTCGACAAGTAGAACAATGAATGGAACAGGTAGACGGTTGAAATATTTGTATATATTGCTTCTATATAATTTAAGAAACATATATTCAAAGCATCCAAACAGTACCATTCGCAAATTTTTTGGTCTTCAACTTTAAGTGAACAATGAGCCCCAATGGTTAATCCTTTATCGGAAATTATTTGTAATTTTCGACAAGTAGAACAATGAATGGAACAGGTAGACGGTTGAAATCTTTGTATATATTGCGTCTATATAGTCTAAGAAACATATAGGCAAAGCATCCAAACAGTACCATTCGCCAATTTTCTGTTCTTCAAGTTTAAGTGAACAGCGAGCCCCATTGATAATCATGAAATGGAAATTATTTGTAACTTTCTACAAGTAGAACAATGAATAGTACAGGTAGACGGGTTAAACCTTTCTATATATTGCTTCTAAATAGTCTAAGAAACATATATGCAAAGCATCCAAATAGTACAATTCGCCATTTTTTTGTTCTTCAAGTTTAAGTGAACTACCAGCCCCATTGTTAATCCTTTAAAGGAAATTATTTGTAAATTTCGACAAGTAGAACAATGAATGGAACAGGTAGACGGTTGAAATCTTTGTATATATTGCGTCTATATAGTCTAAGAAACATATAGGCAAAGCATCCAAACAGTACCATTCGCCAATTTTTTGTTCTTCAAGTTTAAGTGAACTACGAGCCCCATTGTTAATCCTTTAAAGGAAATTATTTGTAAATTTCGACAAGTAGAACAATGAATGGAACAGGTAGACGGTTGAAATCAATGTATATATTGCTTCTATATAGTCTAAGAAACATATATGCAAAGCATCCAAAAAGTACCATTCGCCAATTTTTTGTTCTTCAAGTTTAAGTGAACAACGAGCCCCAATGGTTAATCCTTTATCGGAAATTATTTGTAATTTTCGACAAGTAGAACAATGAATGGAACAGGTAGACGGTTGAAATCTTTGTATATATTGCTTCTATATAATCTAAGAAACATATATGCAAAGCATCTAAACAGTAACAATCGCCAATTTTTTGATCTTCATGTTTAAGTGAACAGCGAGACACCCATTGATAATCATGTAATGGAAATTATTTGTAACTTTCTACAAGTAGAACAATGAATAGTACAGGTAGACGGTTGAAATCTTTGTATATATTGCTTCTATATAGTCTAAGAAACATATATGCAAAGCATCCAAACAGTACAATTCGCCAATTTTTTGTTCTTCAAGTTTAAGTGAACAGCGAGCCCCATTGATAATCATGAAATGGAAATTATTTGTAACTTTCTACAAGTAGAACAATGAATGGTACAGGTAGACGGGTGAAATCTTTCTATATATTGCTTCTAAATAGTCTAAGAAACATATATGCAAAGCATCCAAACAGTACAATTCGCCAATTTTTTGTTCTTCAAGTTTAAGTGAACTACGAGCCCCATTGTTAATCCTTTATCGGAAATTATTTGTAACTTTCGACAAGTAGAACAATGAATGGAACAGGTAGACGGTTGAAATCTTTGTATATGTTGCGTCTATATAGTCTAAGAAACATATAGGCAAAGCATCCAAACAGTACCATTCGCCAATTTTTTGTTCTTCAAGTTTAAGTGAACTACGAGCCCCATTGTTAATCCTTTAAAGGAAATTATTTGTAAATTTCGACAAGTAGAACAATGAATGGAACAGGTAGACGGTTGAAATCAATGTATATATTGCTTCTATATAGTCTAAGAAACATATATGCAAAGCATCCAAAAAGTACCATTCGCCAATTTTTTGTTCTTCAAGTTTAAGTGAACAACGAGCCCCAATGGTTAATCCTTTATCGGAAATTATTTGTAATTTTCGACAAGTAGAACAATGAATGGAACAGGTAGACGGTTGAAATCTTTGTATATATTGCTTCTATATAATCTAAGAAACATATATGCAAAGCATCTAAACAGTAACAATCGCCAATTTTATTATCTTCAAGTTTAAGTGAACAGCGAGCCCCATTGATAATCATGTAATGGAAATTATTTGTAACTTTCTACAAGTAGAACAATGAATAGTACAAGTAGACGGTTAAAATCTTTGTATATATTGCTTCTATATAGTCTAAGAAACATATATGCAAAGCATCCAAACAGTACCATTCGCCAATTTTTTGTTCTTCAAGATTAAGTGATCAACGAGCCCCATTGTTATTCCATTAAAGGAAATTATTTGTAATTTTCGACAAGTAGAACAAAGAATAGAACAGTTAGACGGTTGAAATATTTGTATATATTGCTTCTATATAGTCTAAGAAACATATATGCAAAGCATCCAAACAGTACCATTCGCCAATTTTTTGTTCATCAAGTTTAAGTGAACAACGAGCCCCATTGTTAATCCTTTAAAGGAAATTATTTGTAAATTTCAACAAGTAGAACAATGATTGGAACACGTAGACGGTTGAAATCTTTGTATATATTGCTTCCATATAGTCTAAGAAACATGTACACATAGCATCCAAACAGTACCATTCGCCAATTTTTTGGTCTTCAACTTTAAGTGAACAATGAGCCCCAATGGTTAATCCTTTATCGGAAATTATTTGTAATTTTCGACAAGTAGAACAATGAATGGAACAGGTAGACGGTTGAAATATTTGTATATATTGCTTCTATATAATTTAAGAAACATATATTCAAAGCATCCAAACAGTACCATTCGCAAATTTTTTGGTCTTCAACTTTAAGTGAACAATGAGCCCCAATGGTTAATCCTTTATCGGAAATTATTTGTAATTTTCGACAAGTAGAACAATGAATGGAACAGGTAGACGGTTGAAATATTTGTATATATTGCTTCTATATAATTTAAGAAACATATATTCAAAGCATCCAAACAGTACCATTCGCAAATTTTTTGGTCTTCAACTTTAAGTGAACAATGAGCCCCAATGGTTAATCCTTTATCGGAAATTATTTGTAATTTTCGACAAGTAGAACAATGAATGGAACAGGTAGACGGTTGAAATATTTGTATATATTGCGTCTATATAGTCTAAGAAACATGTACACATAGCATCCAAACAGTACCATTCGCCAATTTTTTGGTCTTCAACTTTAAGTGAACAATGAGCCCCAATGGTTAATCCTTTATCCGTAATTATTTGTAACTTTCGACAAGTAGAACAATGAATGGAACAGGTAGACGGTTGAAATCCTTGTATATATTGCGCCTATATAGTCTAAGAAACATATATGCAAAGCATCCAAACAGTACAATTCGCCAATTTTTTGTTCTTCAAGTTTAAGTGAACAATGAGCCCCAATGGTTAATCATTTATCCGTAATTATTTGTAACTTTCGACAAGTAGAACAATGAATGGAACAGGTAGCCGGTTGAAATCAATGTATATATTGCTTCTAAATAGTCTAAGAAACATATATGCAAAGAATCCAAACAGTACAATTCGCCAATTTTTTGTTCTTCAAGTTTAAGTGAATTACGAGCCCCATTGTTAATCCTTTAAAGGAAATTATTTGTAACTTTCGACAAGTAGAACAATGAATGGAACAGGTAGACGGTTGAAATCTTTGTATATATTGCGTCTATATAGTCTAAGAAACATATAGGCAAAGCATCCAAACAGTACCATTCGCCAATTTTTTGTTCTTCAAGTTTAAGTGAACTACGAGCCCCATTGTTAATCCTTTAAAGGAAATTATTTGTAAATTTCGACAAGTAGAACAATGAATGGAACAGGTAGACGGTTGAAATCAATGTATATATTGCTTCTATATAGTCTAAGAAACATATATGCAAAGCATCCAAAAAGTACCATTCGCCAATTTTTTGTTCTTCAAGTTTAAGTGAACAACGAGCCCCAATGGTTAATCCTTTATCGGAAATTATTTGTAAATTTCGACAAGTAGAACAATGAATGGAACAGGTAGACGGTTGAAATCAATGTATATATTGCTTCTATATAGTCTAAGAAATATATATGCAAAGCATCCAAACAGTACCATTCGCCAATTTTTTGTTCTTCAAGTTTAAGTGAAAAATGAGCCCCAATGGTTAATCCTTTATCGGAAATTATTTGTAATTTTCGACAAGTAGAACAATGAATGGAACAGGTAGACGGTTGAAATCTTTGTATATATTGCTTCTATATAGTCTAAGAAACCTATATGCAAAGCATCTAAACAGTAACAATCGCCAATTGTTTGATCTTCAAGTTTAAGTGAACAGCGAGCCCCATTGATAATCATGAAATGGAAATTATTTGTAACTTTCTACAAGTAGAACAATGAATAGTACAGGTAGACGGGTTAAATCTTTCTATATATTGCTTCTAAATAGTCTAAGAAATATATATGCAAAGCATCCAAATAGTACAATTCGCCATTTTTTTGTTCTTCAAGTTTAAGTGAACTACGAGCCCCATTGTTAATCCATCAACGGAAATTATGTGTGACTTTCGACAAGTAGAACAATGAATGGAACAGGTAGACGTTTGAAATCATTGTATATATTGCTTCTATATAGTCTAAGAAACATATATGCAAGGCATCCAAACAGTACAATTCGCCAATTTATTTTTCTTCAAGTTTAAGTGAACAACGAGCCCCATTGTTAATCCTTTAAAGGAAATTATTTGTAAATATCGACAAGTAGAACAATGAATGGAACAGGTAGACGGTTGAAATCGTTGTATATATTGCTTCTATATAGTCTAAGAAACATACATGCAAAGCATCCAAACAGTACCATTCGCGAATTTATTGTTCTTCAAGTTTAAGTGAACAACGAGCCCCATTGATAATCATGAAAGGGAAATTATTTCTAAATTTCAACAAGTAGAACAATGATTGGAACAGGTAGACGGGTGAAATCCTTCTATATATTGCTTCTATATAGTCTAAGAAACATATATGCAAAGCATCCAAACAGTACCATTCGTCAATTTTTTGTTCCTCAAGTTTAAGTGAACAATGAGCCCCATTGTTAATCCTTTATCGGAAATTATTTGTAACTTTCGACAAGTAGAACAATGAATGGAACAGGTAGACGGTTGAAACCTTTGTAAATATTGCTTCTATATAGTCTAAGAAACATATATGCAAAGCATCCAAACAGTACAATTCGCCAATTTTTTGTTCTTCAAGTTTAAGTGAACAATGAGCCCCAATGGTTAATCCTTTATCGGAAATTATTTGTAACTTTCGACAAGTAGAACAATGAATGGAACAGGTAGACGGTTGAAATCTTTGTAAATATTGCTTCTCTATAGTCTAAGAAACATATATGCAAAGCATCCAAACAGTACATGTCGCCAATTTTGTGTTCTTCACGTTTAAGTGAACAACGAGCCCCATTGATAATCATGAAACGGAAATTATTTGTAACTTTCTACAAGTAGGACAATGAATTGTACAGGTAGACGGGTGAAGTCTTTCTATATATTGCTTCTATATATTCTAAGAAACATATATGCAAAGCATCCAAACAGTACATTTTGCCAATTTTTTGTTCTTCAAGTTTAAGTGAACAACGAGCCCCATTGATAATCATGAAAGGGAAATTATTTGTAACTTTCTTCAAATAGAACAATGAATGGAACAGTTAGACTGTTGAAATCTTTGTATATATTGCTTCTATATAGTCTAAGAAACATATATGCAAAGCATCCAAACAGTACGATTCGCCAATTTTTTGTTCTTCAAGTTTAAGTGAACAACGAGCCCCATTGTTAATCCTTTATCGGAAATTATTTGTAACTTTCTACAAGTATAACAATGAATAGAACAGGTAGACGGTTGAAATCTTTCTATATATTGCTTCTATATAGTCTAAGAAACATATATGCAAAGCATCCAAACAGTACAATTCGCCAATTTTTTGTTTTTCAAGTTTAAGTGAACTACGAGCCCCATTGTTAATCCTTTAACGGAAATTAATTGTAATTTTCTACAATTAGAACAATGAATGGATCAGGTGGACGGTTGAAATCATTGTATATATTACATCTATATAGTCTAAGAAACATATATGCAAAGCACCCAAACAGTACAATTCGCCAATTTATTGTTCTTCAAGTTTAAGTGAACAACGAGCCCCATTGTCAATCCTTTAAAGGAAATTATTTGTAAATATCGACAAGTAGAACAATGAATGGAACAGGTAGACGGTTGAAATCATTGTATATATTGCTTCTATATAGTCTAAGAAACATGTACGCAAAGCATCCAAACAGTACCATTCGCCAATTTTTTGTTCCTCAAGTTTAAGTGAACAATGAGCCCCATTGTTAATCCTTTATCGGAAATTATTTGTAACTTTCGACAAGTAGAACAATGAATGGAACAGGTAGACGGTTGAAATCTTTGTAAATATTGCTTCTATATAGTCTAAGAAACATATATGCAAAGCATCCAAACAGTACAATTCGCCAATTTTTTGTTCTTCAAGTCTAAGTGAACAATGAGCCCCAATGGTTAATCCTTTATCGGAAATTATTTGTAACTTTCGACAAGTAGAACAATGAATGGAACAGGTAGACGTTTGAAATCATTGTATATATTGCTTCTATATAGTCTAAGAAACATATATGCAAGGCATCCAAACAGTACAATTCGCCAATTTATTTTTCTTCAAGTTTAAGTGAACAACGAGCCCCATTGTTAATCCTTTAAAGGAAATTATTTGTAAATATCGACAAGTAGAACAATGAATGGAACAGGTAGACGGTTGAAATCGTTGTATATATTGCTTCTATATAGTCTAAGAAACATACATGCAAAGCATCCAAACAGTACCATTCGCGAATTTATTGTTCTTCAAGTTTAAGTGAACAACGAGCCCCATTGATAATCATGAAAGGGAAATTATTTCTAAATTTCAACAAGTAGAACAATGATTGGAACAGGTAGACGGGTGAAATCCTTCTATATATTGCTTCTATATAGTCTAAGAAACATATATGCAAAGCATCCAAACAGTACCATTCGTCAATTTTTTGTTCCTCAAGTTTAAGTGAACAATGAGCCCCATTGTTAATCCTTTATCGGAAATTATTTGTAACTTTCGACAAGTAGAACAATGAATGGAACAGGTAGACGGTTGAAACCTTTGTAAATATTGCTTCTCTATAGTCTAAGAAACATATATGCAAAGCATCCAAACAGTACATGTCGCCAATTTTGTGTTCTTCACGTTTAAGTGAACAACGAGCCCCATTGATAATCATGAAACGGAAATTATTTGTAACTTTCTACAAGTAGGACAATGAATTGTACAGGTAGACGGGTGAAGTCTTTCTATATATTGCTTCTATATATTCTAAGAAACATATATGCAAAGCATCCAAACAGTACATTTTGCCAATTTTTTGTTCTTCAAGTTTAAGTGAACAACGAGCCCCATTGATAATCATGAAAGGGAAATTATTTGTAACTTTCTTCAAATAGAACAATGAATGGAACAGTTAGACTGTTGAAATCTTTGTATATATTGCTTCTATATAGTCTAAGAAACATATATGCAAAGCATCCAAACAGTACGATTCGCCAATTTTTTGTTCTTCAAGTTTAAGTGAACAACGAGCCCCATTGTTAATCCTTTATCGGAAATTATTTGTAACTTTCTACAAGTATAACAATGAATAGAACAGGTAGACGGTTGAAATCTTTCTATATATTGCTTCTATATAGTCTAAGAAACATATATGCAAAGCATCCAAACAGTACAATTCGCCAATTTTTTGTTTTTCAAGTTTAAGTGAACTACGAGCCCCATTGTTAATCCTTTAACGGAAATTAATTGTAATTTTCTACAATTAGAACAATGAATGGATCAGGTGGACGGTTGAAATCATTGTATATATTACATCTATATAGTCTAAGAAACATATATGCAAAGCACCCAAACAGTACAATTCGCCAATTTATTGTTCTTCAAGTTTAAGTGAACAACGAGCCCCATTGTCAATCCTTTAAAGGAAATTATTTGTAAATATCGACAAGTAGAACAATGAATGGAACAGGTAGACGGTTGAAATCATTGTATATATTGCTTCTATATAGTCTAAGAAACATGTACGCAAAGCATCCAAACAGTACCATTCGCCAATTTTTTGTTCCTCAAGTTTAAGTGAACAATGAGACCCATTGTTAATCCTTTATCGGAAATTATTTGTAACTTTCGACAAGTAGAACAATGAATGGAACAGGTAGACGGTTGAAATCTTTGTAAATATTGCTTCTATATAGTCTAAGAAACATATATGCAAAGCATCCAAACAGTACCATTCGCCAATTTTTTGTTCTTCAAGTCTAAGTGAACAACGAGCCCCATTGATAATCATGAAAGGGAAATTATTTCTAAATTTCGACAAGTAGAACAATGATTGGAACAGGTAGACGGGTGAAATCCTTCTATATATTGCTTCTATATAGTCTAAGAAACATATATGCAAAGCATCCGAACAGTGCCATTCGCCAATTTTTTGTTCCTCAAGTTTAAGTGAACAATGAGCCCCATTGTTAATCCTTTATCGGAAATTATTTGTAACTTTCGACAAGTAGAACAATGAATGGAACAGGTAGACGGTTGAAATCTTTGTAAATATTGCTTCTATATAGTCTAAGAAACATATATGCAAAGCATCCAAACAGTACAATTCGCCAATTTTTTGTTCTTCAAGTCTAAGTGAACAATGAGCCCCAATGGTTAATCCTTTATCGGAAATTATTTGTAACTTTCGACAAGTAGAACAATGAATGGAACAGGTAGACGGTTGAAATCTTTGTAAATATTGCTTCTCTATAGTCTAAGAAACATATATGCAAAGCATCCAAACAGTACAAGTCGCCAATTTTTTGTTCTTCACGTTTAAGTGAACAACGAGCCCCATTGATAATCATGAAACGGAAATTATTTGAAACTTTCTTCAAATAGAACAATGAATAGAACAGTTAGACTGTTGAAATCTTTGTATATATTGCTTCTATATAGTCTAAGAAACATATATGCAAAGCATCCAAACAGTACGATTCGCCAATTTTTTGTTCTTCAAGTTTAAGTGAACAACGAGCCCCATTGATAATCATGAAAAGGAAATTATTTGTAACTTTCTACAAGTATAACAATGAATAGAACAGGTAGACGGTTGAAATCTTTCTATATATTGCTTCTATATAGTCTAAGAAACATATATGCAAAGCATCCAAACAGTACAATTCGCCAATTTTTTGTTTTTCAAGTTTAAGTGAACTACGAGCCCCATTGTTAATCCTTTAACGGAAATTAATTGTAATTTTCTACAATTAGAACAATGAATGGATCAGGTGGATGGTTGAAATCATTGTATATACTACATCTATATAGTCTAAGAAACATATATGCAAAGCACCCAAACAGTACCATTCGCCAATTTTTTGTTCTTCAAGTTTAAGTGAACTACGAGCCCCATTGTTAATCCATCAACGGAAATTATGTGTAACTTTCGACAAGTAGAACAATGAATGGAACAGGTAGACGTTTCAAATCATTGTATATATTGCTTCTATATAGTCTAAGAAACATATATGCAAAGCATCCAAACAGTACAATTCGCCAATTTATTGTTCTTCAAGTTTAAGTGAACAACGAGCCCCATTGTCAATCCTTTAAAGGAAATTATTTGTAAATATCGACAAGTAGAAGAATGAATGGAACAGGTAGACGGTTGAAATCATTGTATATATTGCTTCTATATAGTCTAAGAAACATACATGCAAAGCATCCAAACAGTACCATTCGCGAATTTATTGTTCTTCAAGTTTAAGTGAACAACGAGCCCCATTGATAATCATGAAAGGGAAATTATTTCTAAATTTCGACAAGTAGAACAATGATTGGAACACGTAGACGGTTGAAATCTTTGTATATATTGCTTCCATATAGTCTAAGAAACTTGTACGCAAAGCATCCAAACAGTACCATTCGCCATTTTTTTGTTCTTCAAGTTTAAGTGAACAATGAGCCCCATTGTTAATCCTTTATCGGAAATTATTTGTAACTTTCGAGAAGTAGAACAATGAATGGAACAGGTAGACGGTTGAAATCTTTGTAAATATTGCTTCTATATAGTCTAAGAAACATATATGCAAAGCATCCAAACAGTACCATTCGCCAATTTTTTGTTCTTCAAGTTTAAGTGAACAACGAGCCCCATTGATAATCATGAAAGGGAAATTATTTCTAAATTTCGACAAGTAGAACAATGATTGGAACAGGTAGACGGGTGAAATCCTTCTATATATTGCTTCTATATAGTCTAAGAAACATATATGCAAAGCATCCAAACAGTACAATTCGCCAATTTTTTTGTTCTTCAAGTTTAAGTGAACTACGAGCCCCATTGTTAATCCTTTATCGGAAATTATTTGTAATTTTCGACAAATAGAACAATGAATGGAACAGGTAGACGGTTGAAATCTTTGTATATATTGCTTCTATATAGTCTAAGAAACATATATGCAAAGCATCCAAACAGTACCATCCGCCAATTTTTTGTTCTTCAAGGTTAAGTGAAAAATGAGCCCCATTGTTAATCCTTTATCGGAAATTATTTGTAACTTTCGACAAGTAGAACAATGAATGGAACACGTAGACGGTTGAAATCTTTGTATATGTTGCTTCCATATAGTCTAAGAAACATGTACGCAAAGCATCCAAACACTACCATTCGCCAATTTTTTGTTCATCAAGTTTAAGTGAACAACAAGCCCCATTGATAATCATGAAACGGAAATTATTTGTAACTTTCTACAAGTAGAACAATGAATAGAACTGGTAGACGGTTGAAATCATTGTATATATTGCTTCTATATAGTCTTAGAAACATATATGCAAAGCATCCAAACAGTACCATTCGCCAATTTTTTGTTCTTCAAGTTTAAGTGAACAATGAGCCCCATTGTTAATCCTTTAACGGAAATTAATTGTAACTTTCTACAAGTAGAACAATGATTGGGACACGTAGACGGTTGAAATCTTTGTATATATTGCTTCTATATAATCTAAGAAACATATATGCAAAGCATCCAAACAGAACCATTCGCCAATTTTTTGTTCTTAAAGGTTAAGTGAACAATGAGCCCCATTGTTAATCCTTTATCGGAAATTATTTGTAACTTTCGACAAGTAGAACAATGAATGGAACAGGTAGACGGTTGAAATCTTTGTATATATTGCTTCCATCTAGTGTAAGAAACAAATATGCAAAGCATCCAAACAGTACAATTCGCCAATTTATTGTTCTTCAAGTTTAAGTGAACAACGAGGCCCATTGATAATCATGAAACGGAAATTATTTGTAAATTTCTACAAGTAGAACAATGATTGGAACACGTAGACGGTTGAAATCTTTGTATATATTGCTTCCATATAGTCTAAGAAACATGTACGCAAAGCATCCAAACAGTACAATTCGCCAATTTATTGTTCTTCAAGTTTAAGTGAACAACGAGGCCCATTGATAATCATGAAACGGAAATTATTTGTAACTTTCGACGAGAAGAACAATAAATAGAACAGGTAGACGGTTGCAATCTTTGTATATGTTGCTTCTATATAGTCTAAGGAACCTATATGCAAAGCATCTAAACAGTAACACTCGCCAATTTTTTGATCTTCAAGTTTAAGTGAACAACGAGCCCCATTGTTCATCCTTTAAAGGAAATTATTTGTAACTTTCGACAAGTAGAACAATGAATGGAACAGGTAGACGGTTGAAATCTTTGTATATATTGCTTCCATCTAGTGTAAGAAACAAATATGCAAAGCATCCAAACAGTACAATTCGCCAATTTATTGTTCTTCAAGTTTAAGTGAACAACGAGCCCCATTGTTAATCCTTTAAAGGAAATTATTTGTAAATTTCTACAAGTAGAACAATGATTGGAACACGTAGACGGTTGAAATCTTTGTATATATTGCTTCCATATAGTCTAAGAAACATGTACGCAAAGCATCCAAACAGTACAATTCGCCAATTTATTGTTCTTCAAGTTTAAGTGAACAACGAGGCCCATTGATAATCATGAAACGGAAATTATTTGTAACTTTCGACGAGAAGAACAATAAATAGAACAGGTAGACGGTTGCAATCTTTGTATATGTTGCATCTATATAGTCTAAGGAACCTATATGCAAAGCATCTAAACAGTAACATTCGCCAATTTTTTGATCTTCAAGTTTAAGGGAACAATGAGCCCCATTGTTAATCCTTTATCGGAAATTATTTCTAACTTTCGGCAAGTAGAACAATGAATGGAACACGTAGACGGTTGAAATCTTTGTATATTTTGCTTCTATATAGACTAAGAAACATATATGCAAAGCATCCAAACAGTACAATTCGCCAATTTATTGTTCTTCAAGTTTAAGTGAACAACGAGCCCCATTGTTCATCCTTTAAAGGAAATTATTTGTAAATTTCGACAAGTAGAACAATGATTGGAACACGTAGACGGTTGAAATATTATTATATATTGCTTCCATATAGTCTAAGAAACATATATGCAAAGCATCCATTCAGTACCATTCGCCAATTTTTTGTTCTTCAAGTTTAAGTGAACAATGAGCCCCAATGGTTAATCCTTTATCGGAAATTATTTGTAACTTTCGACAAGTAGAACAATGAATGGAACAGGTAGACGGTTGAAATCTTTTTATATATTGCTTCTATATAGTCTAAGAAACATATATGCAAAGCATCCAAACAGTACAATTCGCCAATTTTTTGTTCTTCAAGGTTAAGTGAACAATGAGCCCCAATGGTTAATCCTTTATCGGAAATTATTTGTAACTTTCGACAAGTAGAACAATAAATGGAACAGGTAGACGGTTGAAATATTTGTATATATTGCTTCCGTATAGTCTAAGAAACATATATGCAAAGCATCCAAACAGTACCATTCGCCAATTTTTTGTTCTTCAATTTAAGTAAACTACGATCCTCATTGTTAATCCCTTAACGGAAATTATTTGTAACTTTCGACAAGTAGAACAATGAATGGAACAGGTAGACGGTTGAAATCAATGTATATATTGCTTCTATATAGTCTAAGAAACATATATGCAAAGCATCCAAACAGTACCATTCGCCAATTTTTTGTTCTTCAAGTTTAAGTGAACTACGAGCCCCATTGATAATCCTTTAAAGGAAATTATTTGTAAAATTCGACAAGTAGAACAATGAATGGATCATGTAGACGGTTAAAATCATTGTATAAATTGCTTCTATATAGTCTACGAAACATATATGCAAAGCATCCAAACCGTACAATTCGCCAATTTTTTGTTCTTCAAGTTTAAGTGAACTACGAGCCCCATTGTTAATCCTTTAACGGAAATTAATTGTAACTTTCTACAAGTAGAACAAAGATTGGAACACGTAGACGGTTGACATCTTTGTATATATTGCTTCCATATAGTCTAAGAAACATATATGCAAAGCATCCAAACAGTACCATTCGCCAATTTTTTGTTCTTCAAGTTTAAGTGAACAACGAGCCCCATTGTTAATCCTTTAAAGGAAATTATTTGTAAATTTCGACAAGCAGAACAATGATTGGAACACGTAGACGGTTGAAATATTATTATATATTGCTTCCATATAGTCTAAGAAACATATATGCAAAGCATCCAAACAGTACCATTCGCCAATTTATTGTTCTTCAAGTTTAAGTGAACAACGAGCCCCATTGTTAATCCCTTAACGGAAATTATTTGTAACTTTCGACAAGTAGAACAATGAATGGAACAGGTAGACGGTTGAAATCAATGTATATATTGCTTCTATATAGTCTAAGAAACATATATGCAAAGCATCCAAACAGTACCATTCGCCAATTTTTTGTTCTTCAAGTTTAAGTGAACTACGAGCCCCATTGTTAATCCTTTAAAGGAAATTATTTGTAAATTTCGGCAAGTAGAACAATGAATGGTACACGTAGACGGTTGAAATCTTTGTATATATTGCTTCCATATAGTCTAAGAAACATGTACGCAAAGCATCCAAACAGTACCATTCGCCAATTTTTTGTTCTTCAAGTTTAAGTGAACTACGAGCCCCATTGTTAATCCTTTAACGGAAATTAATTGTAACTTACTACAAGTAGAACAATGATTGGAACACGCAGACGGTTGAAATCTTTGTATATATTGCTTCCATATAGTCTAAGAAACATATATGCAAAGCATCCAAACAGTACCATTCGCCAATTTTTTGTTCTTCAAGTTTAAGTAAACTACGATCCCCATTGTTAATCCCTTAACGGAAATTATTTGTAACTTTCGACAAGTAGAACAATGAATGGAACAGGTAGACGGTTGAAATCAATGTATATATTGCTTCTATATAGTCTAAGAAACATATATGCAAAGCATCCAAACAGTACCATTCGCCAATTTTTTGTTCTTCAAGTTTAAGTGAACAACGAGCCCCATTGATAATCATGAAACGGAAATTATTTGTAACTTTCGACATGTAGATCAATGAATGGAACAGGTAGACGGTTGAAATATTTGTATATATTGCTTCCGTATAGTCTAAGAAACATATATGCAAAGCATCAAAACAGTACCATTTGCCAATTTTTTGTTCTTCAAGGTTAAGTGAACAATGAGCCCGATTGTTAATCCTTTATCGGAAATTATTTGTAAATTTCGACAAGTAGAACAATGATTGGAACACGTGGACGGTTGAAATCTTTGTATATATTGCTTCCATATAGTATAAGAAACATATATTCAAAGCATCCAAACAGTACAATTCGCCAATTTTTTGTTCTTCAAGTTTAAGTGAACAATGAGCCCCAATGGTTAATCCTTTATCGGAAATTATTTGTAACTTTCGACAAGTGGAACAATGAATGGAACAGGTAGACGGTTGAAATCTTTGTATATATTGCTTCTATATAGTCTAAGAAACATATATGCAAAGCATCCAAACAGTACAATTCGCCAATTTTTGGTTTTTCAAGTTTAATTGAACTACGAGCCCCATTGTTAATCCTTTAAAGGAAATTATTTGTAAATTTCGACAAGTAGAACAATGAATGGATCATGTAGACGGTTAAAATCATTGTATAAATTGCTTCTATATAGTCTACGAAACATATATGCAAAGCATCCAAACAGTACAATTCGCCAATTTTTTGTTCTTCAAGTTTAAGAGAACCACGAGCCCCATTGTTAATCCTTTAACGGAAATTAATTGTAACTTTCTACAAGTAGAACAATGATTGGAACACGTAGACGGTTGAAATCTTTGTATATATTGCTTCCATATAGTCTAAGAAACATATATGCAAAGCATCCAAACAGTACCATTCGCCAATTTTTTATTCTTCAAGTTTAAGTAAACTACGATCCCCATTGTTAATCCCTTAACGGAAATTATTTGTAAATTTCGACAAGTAGAACAATGAATGGAACAGGTAGACGGTTGAAATCAATGTATATATTGCTTCTATATAGTCTAAGAAACATATATGCAAAGCATCCAAACAGTACCATTCGCCAATTTTTTGATCTTCAAGTTTAAGGGAACAATGAGCCCCATTGTTAATCCTTTAAAGGAAATTATTTGTAAATTTCGGCAAGTAGAACAATGAATGGAACACGTAGACGGTTGAAATCTTTGTACATATTGCTTCCATATAGTCTAAGAAACATGTACGCAAAGCATCCAAACAGTACCATTCGCCAATTTTTTGTTCTTCAAGTTTAAGTGAACTACGAGCCGCATTGTTAATCCTTTAACGGAAATTAATTGTAACTTACTACAAGTAGAACAATGATTGGAACACGCAGACGGTTGAAATCATTGTATATATTGCTTCCATATAGTCTAAGAAACATA
Organism: Cerceris ruficornis; assembly: GCA_963989415.1. Lineage (NCBI taxonomy): Eukaryota > Metazoa > Arthropoda > Insecta > Hymenoptera > Crabronidae > Cerceris > Cerceris ruficornis. Next base: position 1,256,214 of record CAXDIW010000460.1, read on the forward strand.
TATGCAAAGCATCCAAACAGTACCATTCGCCAATTTTTTGTTCTTCAAAGTTTAAGTAAACTACGATCCCCATTGTTAATCCCTTAACGGAAATTATTTGTAACTTTCGACAAGTAGAACAATGAATGGAACAGGTAGACGGTTGAAATCAATGTATATATTGCTTCTATATAGTCTAAGAAACATATATGCAAAGCATCCAAACAGTACCATTCGCCAATTTTTTGTTCTTCAAGTTTAAGTGAACAACGAGCCCCATTGATAATCATGAAACGGAAATTATTTGTAACTTTCGACATGTAGATCAATGAATGGAACAGGTAGACGGTTGCAATCTTTGTATATATTGCTTCCGTATAGTCTAAGAAACATATATGCAAAGCATCAAAACAGTACCATTCGCCAATTTTTTGTTCTTCAAGGTTAAGTGAACAATGAGCCCGATTGTTAATCCTTTATCGGAAATTATTTGTAAATTTCGACAAGTAGAACAATGATTGGAACACGTGGACGGTTGAAATCTTTGTATATATTGCTTCCATATAGTATAAGAAACATATATTCAAAGCATCCAAACAGTACCATTCGCCAATTTTTTGTTCTTCAAGTTTAAGTGAACAACGAGCCCCAATGATAATCATGAAAGGGAAATTATTTCTAAATTTCGACAAGTAGAACAATGATTGGAACAGGTAGACGGGTGAAATCCTTCTATATATTGCTTCTATATAGTCTAAGAAACATATATGCAAAGCATCCAAACAGTACAATTCGCCACTTTTTTTGTTCTTCAAGTTTAAGTGAACTACTAGCCCCATTGTTAATCCTTTATCGGAAATTATTTGTAATTTTCAACAAATAGAACAATGAATGGAACAGGTAGACGGTTGAAATCTTTGTATATATTGCTTCTATATAGTCTAAGAAACATATATGCAAAGCATCCAAACAGTACCATCCGCCAATTTTTTGTTCTTCAAGGTTAAGTGAAAAATGAGCCCCATTGTTAATCCTTTATCGGAAATTATTTGTAACTTTCGACAAGTAGAACAATGAATGGAACAGGTAGACGGTTGAAAACTTTGTATATATTGCTTCTATATAGTCTAAGAAACATGTACGCAAAGCATCCAAACAGTACCATTCGCCAATTTTTTGTTCCTCAAGTTTAAGTGAACTACGAGCCCCATTGTTAATACTTTAACGGAAATTATTTGTAACTTGCGACAAGTAGAACAATGAATGGAACAGGTAGACGGTTGAAATCAATGTATATATTGCTTCTATATAGTCTAAGAAATATATGTGCAAAGCATCCAAAGAGTACCATTCGCCAATTTTTTGTTCTTCAAGTTTAAGTGAACAACGAGCCCCATCGTTAATCCTTTAAAGGAAATTATTTGTAAATTTCGACAAGTAGAACAATGAATGGAACAGGTAGACGGTTGAAATCATTGTATATATTGCTTCTATATAGTCTTAGAAACATATATGCAAAGCATCCAAACAGTACCATTCGCCAATTTTTTGTTCTTCAAGTTTAAGTGAACAATGAGCCCCAATGGTTAATCCTTTATCGGAAATTATTTGTAATTTTCGACAAGTAGAACAATGATTGGAACACGTAGACGGTTGAAATCTTTGTATATATTGCTTCCATATAGTCTAAGAAACATGTACGCAAAGCATCCAAACAGTACCATTCGCCAATTTTTTGTTCTTCAAGTTTAAGTGAACAATGAGCCCCAATGGTTAATCCTTTATCGGAAATTATTTGTAATTTTCGACAAGTAGAACAATGAATGGAACATGTAAACGGTTGAAATCTTTGGATATATTGCTTCTATATAACCTAAGAAACATATATGCAAAGCATCCAAACAGTACCATTCGCCAATTTTTTGTTCTTCAAGTTTAAGTGAACTACGAGCCCCATTGTTAATCCTTTAACGGAAATTAATTGTAACTTACTACAAGTAGAACAATGATTGGAACACGCAGGCGGTTGAAATCTTTGTATATATTGCTTCCGTATAGTCTAAGAAACATATATGCAAAGCATCCAAACAGTACCATTCGCCAATTTTTTGTTCCTCAAGTTTAAGTGAACTACGAGCCCCATTGTTAATACTTTAACGGAAATTATTTGTAACTTGCGACAAGTAGAACAATGAATGGAACAGGTAGACGGTTGAAATCAATGTATATATTGCTTCTATATAGTCTAAGAAACATATATGCAAAGCATCCAAACAGTACCATTCGCCAATTTTTTGTTCTTCAAGTTTAAGTGAACAACGAGCCCCATTGATAATCATGAAACGGAAATTATTTGTAACTTTCGACATGTAGATCAATGAATGGAACAGGTTGACGGTTGAAATATTTGTATATATTGCTTCCGTATAGTCTAAGAAACATATATGCAAAGCATCCAAACAGTACCATTCGCCAATTTTTTGTTCTTCAAGGTTAAGTGAACAATGAGCCCGATTATTAATCCTTTATCGGAAATTATTTGTAAATTTCGACAAGTAGAACAATGATTGGAACACGTGGACGGTTGAAATCTTTGTATATATTGCTTCCATATAGTATAAGAAACATATATTCAAAGCATCCAAACAGTACAATTCGCCAATTTTTGGTTTTTCAAGTTTAATTGAACTACGAGCCCCATTGTTAATCCTTTAAAGGAAATTATTTGTAAATTTCGACAAGTAGAACAATGAATGGATCATGTAGACGGTTAAAATCATTGTATAAATTGCTTCTATATAGTCTACGAAACATATATGCAAAGCATCCAAACAGTACAATTCGCCAATTTTTTGTTCTTCAAGTTTAAGTGAACTACGAGCCCCATTATTAATCCTTTAACGGAAATTATTTGTAACTTTCGACAAGTAGAACAATGAATGGAACAGGTAGACGGTTGAAATCAATTTATATATTGCTTCTATATAGTCTAAGAAACATGTACGCAAAGCATCCAAACAGTACCATTCGCCAATTGTTTGTCCTTCAAGTTTAAGTGAACTACGAGCCCCATTGTTAATCCTTTAACGGAAATTAATTGTAACTTACTACAAGTAGAACAATGATTGGAACACGCAGGCGGTTGAAATCTTTGTATATATTGCTTCCATATAGTCTAAGAAACATATATGCAAAGCATCCAAACAGTACCATTCGCCAATTTTTTGTTCTTCAAGTTTAAGTGAACAACGAGCCCCATTGATAATCATGAAACGGAAATTATTTGTAACTTTCGACATGTAGATCAATGAATGGAACAGGTTGACGGTTGAAATATTTGTATATATTGCTTCCGTATAGTCTAAGAAACATATATGCAAAGCATCCAAACAGTACCATTCGCCAATTTTTTGTTCTTCAAGGTTAAGTGAACAATGAGCCCGATTATTAATCCTTTATCGGAAATTATTTGTAAATTTCGACAAGTAGAACAATGATTGGAACACGTGGACGGTTGAAATCTTTGTATATATTGCTTCCATATAGTATAAGAAACATATATTCAAAGCATCCAAACAGTACAATTCGCCAATTTTTGGTTTTTCAAGTTTAATTGAACTACGAGCCCCATTGTTAATCCTTTAAAGGAAATTATTTGTAAATTTCGACAAGTAGAACAATGAATGGATCATGTAGACGGTTAAAATCATTGTATAAATTGCTTCTATATAGTCTACGAAACATATATGCAAAGCATCCAAACAGTACAATTCGCCAATTTTTTGTTCTTCAAGTTTAAGTGAACTACGAGCCCCATTATTAATCCTTTAACGGAAATTATTTGTAACTTTCGACAAGTAGAACAATGAATGGAACAGGTAGACGGTTGAAATCAATTTATATATTGCTTCTATATAGTCTAAGAAACATGTACGCAAAGCATCCAAACAGTACCATTCGCCAATTGTTTGTCCTTCAAGTTTAAGTGAACTACGAGCCCCATTGTTAATCCTTTAACGGAAATTAATTGTAACTTACTACAAGTAGAACAATGATTGGAACACGCAGGCGGTTGAAATCTTTGTATATATTGCTTCCATATAGTCTAAGAAACATATATGCAAAGCATCCAAACAGTACCATTCGCCAATTTTTTGTTCTTCAAGTTTAAGTAAACTACGATCCCCATTGTTAATCCCTTAACGGAAATTATTTGTAACTTTCGACAAGTAGAACAATGATTGGAACAGGTAGACGGTTGAAATCAATGTATATATTGCTTCTATATAGTCTAAGAAACATATATGCAAAGCATCCAAACAGTACCATTCGCCAATTTTTTGTTCTTCAAGTTTAAGTGAACAACGAGCCCCATTGATAATCATGAAACGGAAATTATTTGTAACTTTCGACATGTAGATCAATGAATGGAACAGGTTGACGGTTGAAATATTTGTATATATTGCTTCCGTATAGTCTAAGAAACATATATGCAAAGCATCCAAACAGTACCATTCGCCAATTTTTTGTTCTTCAAGGTTAAGTGAACAATGAGCCCGATTATTAATCCTTTATCGGAAATTATTTGTAAATTTCGACAAGTAGAACAATGATTGGAACACGTGGACGGTTGAAATCTTTGTATATATTGCTTCCATATAGTATAAGAAACATATATTCAAAGCATCCAAACAGTACAATTCGCCAATTTTTGGTTTTTCAAGTTTAATTGAACTACGAGCCCCATTGTTAATCCTTTAAAGGAAATTATTTGTAATTTTCGACAAGTAGAACAATGTATGGAACAGGTAGACGGTTGAAATCTTTGTATATATTGCTTCTATATAGTATAAGAAACATATGTGCAAAGCATCCAAACAGTACTATTCGCCAATTTTTTGTTCTTCAAGTTTAAGTGAACTACGAGCCCCATTGTTAATCCTTTAACGGAAATTAATTCTAACTTTCTACAAGTAGAACAATGAATGGAACAGGTAGACGGTTGAAATCAATGTATATATTGCTTCTATATAGTCTAAGAAACATATATGCAAAGCATCCAAACAGTACCATTCGCCAATTTTTTGTTCTTCAAGTTTAAGTGAACTACGAGCCCCATTGTTAATCCTTTAAAGGAAATTATTTGTAAATTTCGACAAGTAGAACAATGAATAGAACTAGTAGACGGTTGAAATCTTTGTATATGTTACTTCTATATAGTCTAAGAAACATATATGCATAGCATCCACACAGTACAATTCGCCAATTTATTGTTCTTCAAGTTTAAGTGAACAACGAGCCCCATTGTTAATCCTTTAAAGGAAATTATTTGTAAATTTCGACAAGCAGAACAATGATTGGAACACGTAGACGGTTGAAATATTATTATATATTGCTTCCATATAGTCTATGAAACATATATGCAAAGCATCCAAACAGTACCATTCGCCAATTTATTGTTCTTCAAGTTTAAGTGAACAACGAGCCCCATTGTTAATCCCTTAACGGAAATTATTTGTAACTTTCGACAAGTAGAACAATGAATGGAACAGGTAGACGGTTGAAATCAATGTATATATTGCTTCTATATAGTCTAAGAAACATATATGCAAAGCATCCAAACAGTACCATTCGCCAATTTTTTGTTCTTCAAGTTTAAGTGAACTACGAGCCCCATTGATAATCCTTTAAAGGAAATTATTTGTAACTTTCTACAAGTAGAACAATAATTGGAACACGTAGACGGTTGAAATCTTTGTATATATTGCTTCTATATAGACTAAGAAACCTATATGCAAAGCATCCAAACAGTACCATTCGCCAATTTTTTGTTCTTCAAGTTTAAGTGAACAACGAGCCCCATTGATAATCATGAAACTGAAATTATTTGTAACTTTCGACATGTAGAACAATGAATGGAACAGGTAGACGGTTGAAATCATTATATATATTGCTTCTATATAGTCTAAGAAACATATATGCATAGCATCCACACAGTACAATTCGCCAATTTATTGTTCTTCAAGTTTAAGTGAACAACGAGCCCCATTCATTGTTAATCCTTTAAAGGAAATTATTTGTAAATTTCGACAAGCAGAACAATGATTGGAACACGTAGACGGTTGAAATATTATTATATATTGCTTCCATATAGTCTATGAAACATATATGCAAAGCATCCAAACAGTACCATTCGCCAATTTATTGTTCTTCAAGTTTAAGTGAACAACGAGCCCCATTGTTAATCCCTTAACGGAAATTATTTGTAACTTTCGACAAGTAGAACAATGAATGGAACAGGTAGACGGTTGAAATCAATGTATATATTGCTTCTATATAGTCTAAGAAACATATATGCAAAGCATCCAAACAGTACCATTCGCCAATTTTTTGTTCTTCAAGTTTAAGTGAACTACGAGCCCCATTGTTAATCCTTTGAAGGAAATTATTTGTAAATTTCGGCAAGTAGAACAATGAATGGAACACGTAGACGGTTGAAATCTTTGTATATATTGCTTCCATATAGTCTAAGAAACATGTACGCAAAGCATCCAAACAGTACCATTCGCCAATTTTTTGTTCTTCAAGTTTAAGTGAACTACGAGCCCCATTGTTAATCCTTTAACGGAAATTAATTGTAACTTACTACAAGTAGAACAATGATTGGAACACGCAGGCGGTTGAAATCTTTGTATATATTGCTTCCATATAGTCTAAGAAACATATATGCAAAGCATCCAAACAGTACCATTCGCCAATTTTTTGTTCTTCAAGTTTAAGTAAACTACGATCCCCATTGTTAATCCCTTAACGGAAATTATTTGTAACTTTCGACAAGTAGAACAATGATTGGAACAGGTAGACGGTTGAAATCAATGTATATATTGCTTCTATATAGTCTAAGAAACATATATGCAAAGCATCCAAACAGTACCATTCGCCAATTTTTTGTTCTTCAAGTTTAAGTGAACAACGAGCCCCATTGATAATCATGAAACGGAAATTATTTGTAACTTTCGACATGTAGATCAATGAATGGAACAGGTTGACGGTTGAAATATTTGTATATATTGCTTCCGTATAGTCTAAGAAACATATATGCAAAGCATCCAAACAGTACCATTCGCCAATTTTTTGTTCTTCAAGGTTAAGTGAACAATGAGCCCGATTATTAATCCTTTATCGGAAATTATTTGTAAATTTCGACAAGTAGAACAATGATTGGAACACGTGGACGGTTGAAATCTTTGTATATATTGCTTCCATATAGTATAAGAAACATATATTCAAAGCATCCAAACAGTACAATTCGCCAATTTTTGGTTTTTCAAGTTTAATTGAACTACGAGCCCCATTGTTAATCCTTTAAAGGAAATTATTTGTAAATTTCGACAAGTAGAACAATGAATGGATCATGTAGACGGTTAAAATCATTGTATAAATTGCTTCTATATAGTCTACGAAACATATATGCAAAGCATCCAAACAGTACAATTCGCCAATTGTTTGTCCTTCAAGTTTAAGTGAACAATGAGCCCCATTGTTAATCCTTTATCGGAAATTATTTGTAACTTTCGACAAATAGAACAATGAATGGAACAGGTAGACGGTTGAAATCTTTGTATATAGTGCTTCTATATAGTCTAAGAAACATATATGCAAAGCATGCAAACAGTAATAATTCGCCAATTTTTTGTTCTTCAAGTTTAAGTGAACTACGAGCCCCATTATTAATCCTTTAACGGAAATTAATTGTAACTTTCTACAAGTAGAACAATGATTGGAACACGTAGACGGTTGAAATCTTTGTATATATTGCTTCTATATAGTCTAAGAAACATATATGCAAAGCATCCAGACAGTACCATTCGCCAATTTTTTGTTCTTCAAGTTTAAGTGAACAACGAGCCCCATTGTTAATCCTTTAAAGGAAATTATTTGTAATTTTCGACAAGTAGAACAATGTATGGAACAGGTAGACGGTTGAAATCTTTGTATATATTGCTTCTATATAGTATAAGAAACATATGTGCAAAGCATCCAAACAGTACTATTCGCCAATTTTTTGTTCTTCAAGTTTAAGTGAACTACGAGCCCCATTGTTAATCCTTTAACGGAAATTAATTGTAACTTTCTACAAGTAGAACAATGAATGGAACAGGTAGACGGTTGAAATCAATGTATATATTGCTTCTATATAGTCTAAGAAACATATATGCAAAGCATCCAAACAGTACCATTCGCCAATTTTTTGTTCTTCAAGTTTAAGTGAACTACGAGCCCCATTGTTAATCCTTTAAAGGAAATTATTTGTAAATTTCGACAAGTAGAACAATGAATAGAACTAGTAGACGGTTGAAATCTTTGTATATGTTACTTCTATATAGTCTAAGAAACATATATGCATAGCATCCACACAGTACAATTCGCCAATTTATTGTTCTTCAAGTTTAAGTGAACAACGAGCCCCATTGTTAATCCTTTAAAGGAAATTATTTGTAAATTTCGACAAGCAGAACAATGATTGGAACACGTAGACGGTTGAAATCTTTGTATATATTGCTTCCATATAGTCTAAGAAACATGTACGCAAAGCATCCAAACAGTACCATTCGCCAATTTTTTGTTCTTCAAGTTTAAGTGAACTACGAGCCCCATTGTTAATCCTTTAACGGAAATTAATTGTAACTTACTACAAGTAGAACAATGATTGGAACACGCAGGCGGTTGAAATCTTTGTATATATTGCTTCCATATAGTCTAAGAAACATATATGCAAAGCATCCAAACAGTACCATTCGCCAATTTTTTGTTCTTCAAGTTTAAGTAAACTACGATCCACATTGTTAATCCCTTAACGGAAATTATTTGTAACTTTCGACAAGTAGAACAATGATTGGAACAGGTAGACGGTTGAAATCAATGTATATATTGCTTCTATATAGTCTAAGAAACATATATGCAAAGCATCCAAACAGTACCATTCGCCAATTTTTTGTTCTTCAAGTTTAAGTGAACAACGAGCCCCATTGATAATCATGAAACGGAAATTATTTGTAACTTTCGACATGTAGATCAATGAATGGAACAGGTTGACGGTTGAAATCAATGTATATATTGCTTCTATATAGTCTAAGAAACATATATGCAAAGCATCCAAACAGTACCATTCGCCAATTTTTTGTTCTTCAAGTTTAAGTGAACTACGAGCCTCATTGTTAATACTTTAACGGAAATTATTTGTAACTTTCGACAAGTAGAACAATGAATGGAACAGGTAGACAGTTGAAATCATTGTATATATTGCTTCTGTATAGTCTAAGAAACATATATGCAAAGCATCCAAACAGTACAATTCGACAATTTTTTGTTCTTCAAGTTTAGTGAACAATGAGCCCCAATGGTTAATCCTGTATCGAAAATTATTTGTAATTTTCGACATGTAGAACAATGAATGGAACAGGTAGACGGTTGAAATCTTTGTATATATTGCTTCTATATAGTCTAAGAAACATATATGCAAAGCATGCAAACAGTACAATTCGCCAATTTTTTGTTCTTCAAGTTTAAGTGAACTACGAGCCCCATTATTAATCCTTTAACGGAAATTATTTGTAACTTTCGACAAGTAGAACAATGAATGGAACAGGTAGACGGTTGAAATCAATGTATATATTGCTTCTATATAGTCTAAGAAACATGTACGCAAAGCATCCAAACAGTACCATTCGCCAATAGTTTGTCCTTCAAGTTTAAGTGAACAATGAGCCCCATTGTTAATCCTTTAAAGGAAATTATTTGTAACTTTCGACATGTAGAACAATGAATGGAACAGGTAGACTGTTGAAATCATTGTATATATTGCTTCTATATAGTCTAAGAAACATATATGCAGAGCATCCAGACAGTACAATTCGCCAATTTTTTGTTCTTCAAGTTTAAGTGAACAATGAGCCCCATTGTTAATCCTTTAAAGGAAATTATTTGTAACTTTCGACAAGTAGAACAATGAATGGAACAGGTAGACGGTTGAAATCTTTGTATATATTGCTTCTATATAGTCTAAGAAACATATATGCAAAGCATCCAAACAGTACCATTCGCCAATTTTTTGTTCTTCAAGTTTAAGTGAACTTCGAGCCCCATCGTTAATCCTTTAAAGGAAATTATTTGTAAATTTCGACAAGTAGAACAATGTATGGAACAGGTAGACTGTTGAAATCATTGTATATATTGCTTCGATATAGTCTAAGAAACATATATGCAGAGCATCCAGACAGTACCATTCTCCAATTTTTTGTTCTTCAAGTTTAAGTGAACAACGAGCCCCATTGTTAATCCTTTAAAGGAAATTATTTGTAATTTTCGAAAAGTAGAACAATGAATGGAACAGGTAGACTGTTGAAATCATTGTATATATTGCTTCTATATAGTCTAAGAAACATATATGCAGAGCATCCAGACAGTACCATTCGCCAATTTCTTGTTCTTCAAGTTTAAGTGAACACAAGCCCCATTGTTAATCCTTTAAAGGAAATTATTTGTAAATTTCGACAAGTAGAACAATGATTGGAACACGTAGACTGTTGAAATCTTTGTATATATTGCTCCCATATAGTCTAAGAAACATGTACGCAAAGCATCCAAACAGTACAATTCGCCAATTTCTTGTTCTTCAAGTTTAAGTAAACTACGATCCCGATTGTTAATCCCTTAACGGAAATTATTTGTTACTTTCGACAAGTAGAACAATGAATGGAACAGGTAGACGGTTGAAATCATTGTATATATTGCTTGTATATAGTCTAAGAAACATATATGCAAATCATCCAAAAAGTACTATTCGCCAATTATTTGATCTTCTAGTTTAAGTGAACACGAGCCCCATTGTTAATCCTTTAAAGGAAATTAATTGTAAATTTCGACAAGTAGAACAATGAATGGAACAGGTAGACGGTTGAAATCTTTGTATATATTGCGTCTATATAGTCTAAGAAACATATATGCAAAGCATCCAAACAGTACCATTCGCCAATTTTTTGTTCTTCATGTTTAAGTGAACACGAGCCCCATTGTTAATCCTTTAAAGGAAATCATTTGTAAATTTCGACAAGTAGAACAATGAATGGAACAGGTAGAAGGTTGACATCTTTGTATATATTGCTTCTATATAATCTAAGAAACATATATGCAAAGCATCCAAACAGTACCATTCATCAATTTTTTGTTCTTCAAGTTTAAGTGAACAACGAGCCCCATTGTTAATCCTTTATCGGAAATTATTTGTAATTTTCGACAAGTAGAACAATGAATGGAACAGGTAGACGGTTGAAATCTTTGTATATATTGCTTCCATATAGTCTAAGAAACATGTACGCAAAGCATCCAAACAGTACCATTTGCCAATTTTTTGTTCTTCAAGTTTAAGTGAACTACGAGCCCCATTGTTAATCATTTAAAGGAAATTATTTGTAAATTTCGGCAAGTAGAACAATGAATGGAATAGGTAGACGGTTGAAAACATTGTATATATTGCTTCTATATAGTCTAAGAAACATATATGCAAAGCATCCAAACAGTACAATTCGCCAATTTTTTGTTCTTCAAGTTTAAGTAAACTACGATCCCCATTGTTAATCCCTTAACGGAAATTATTTGTAACTTTCGACAAGTAGAACAGTGAATGGAACAGGTAGACGGTTGAAATCTTTGTATATATTGCTTCTATATAGTATAAGAAACATATATGCAAAGCATCCAAACAGTACTATTCGCCAATTTTTTGTTCTTCAAGTTTAAGTGAACAATGAGCCCCAATGGTTAATCCTGTATCGAAAATTATTTGTAATTTTCGACATGTAGAACAATGAATGGAACAGGTAGACGGTTGAAATCTTTGTATATATTGCTTCTATATAAACTAAGAAACATATATGCAAAGCATCCAAACAGTACAATTCGCCAATTTTTTGTTCTTCAAGTTTAAGTGAACTACGAGCCCCATTGTTAATCCTTTAACGGAAATTAATTGTAATTTTCTACAATTAGAACAATGAATGGATCAGGTGGACGGTTGAAATCATTGTATATATTGCGTCTATATAGTCTAAGAAACATATATGCAAAGCATCCGAACAGTACCATTCGCCAATTTTTTGTTCTTCAAGTTTAAGTGAACTACGAGCCCCATTGTTAATCCTTTAAAGGAAATTATTTGTAAATTTCGACAAGTAGAACAATGAATGGAACAAGTAGACGGTTGAAATCTTTGTATATGTTGCTTCCATATAGTCTAAGAAACATGTACGAAAAGTATCCAAACAGTACCATTCGCCAATTTATAGTTCTTCAAGTTTAAGTGAACAGCGAGCCCCATTGATAATCCTTTATCGGAAATTATTTGTAACTTTCGACAAGTAGAACATTGAATGGAACAGGTAGACGGTTGAAATCTTTGTATATATTGCTTCTATATAGTATAAGAAACATATATGCAAAGCATCCAAACAGTACAATTCGCCAATTTTTTGGTCTTCAAGTTTAAGTGAACTACGAGCCCCATTGTTAATCATTTAAAGGAAATTATTTGTAAATTTCGGCAAGTAGAACAATGAATGGAATAGGTAGACGGTTGAAAACATTGTATATATTGCTTCTATATAGTCTAAGAAACATATATGCAAAGCATCCAAACAGTACAATTCGCCAATTTTTTGTTCTTCAAGTTTAAGTAAACTACGATCCCCATTGTTAATCCCTTAACGGAAATTATTTGTAACTTTCGACAAGTAGAACAGTGAATGGAACAGGTAGACGGTTGAAATCTTTGTATATATTGCTTCTATATAGTATAAGAAACATATATGCAAAGCATCCAAACAGTACTATTCGCCAATTTTTTGTTCTTCAAGTTTAAGTGAACAATGAGCCCCAATGGTCAATCCGTTATCGGAAATTATTTGTACCTTTCGACAAGTAGAACAATGAATGGAACAGGTTGACGGTTGAAATCCTTGTATATATTGCGTCTATATAATCTAAGAAACATATATGCAAAGCATCCAAACAGTACCATTCGCCAATTTTTTGTTCTTCAAGTTTAAGTGAACTACGAGCCCCATTGTTAATCCTTTAAAGGAAATTATTTGTAACTTTCTACAAGTAGAACAATGATTGGAACACGCAGACGGTTGAAATCTTTGTATATATTGCTTCCATATAGTCTAAGAAACATATATGCAAAGCATCCAAACAGTACCATTCGCCAATTTTTTGTTCTTCAAGCTTAAGTGAACAATGAGCCCCATTGTTAATCCTTTAAAGGAAATTATTTGTAAATTTCGACAAGTAGAACAATGAATGGAACAGGTAGACTGTTGAAATCATTGTATATATTGCTTCTATATAGTCTAAGAAACATATATGCAGAGCATCCAGACAGTACCATTCGCCAATTTTTTGTTCTTCAAGTTTAAGTGAACAACGAGCCCCATTGTTAATCCTTTAAAGGAAATTATTTGTAATTTTCGAAAAGTAGAACAATGAATGGAACAGGTAGACTGTTGAAATCATTGTATATATTGCTTCTATATAGTCTAAGAAACATATATGCAGAGCATCCAGACAGTACCATTCGCCAATTTCTTGTTCTTCAAGTTTAAGTGAACAATGAGCCCCAATGGTTAATCCTTTAAAGGAAATTATTTGTAAATTTCGACAAGTAGAACAATGATTGGAACACGTAGACGGTTGAAATCTTTGTATATATTGCTTCCATATAGTCTAAGAAACATGTGCGCAAAGCTTCCAAACAGTACCATTCGCCACTTTTTTTTTCTTCAAGTTTAAGTGAACTTCGAGCCCCATTGTTAATCCTTTAAAGGATATTATTTGTAAATTTCGACAAGTAGAACAATGAATGGAACAGGTAGACTGTTGAAATCATTGTATATATTGCTTCTACATAGTCTAAGAAACATATATGCAAAGCATCCAGACAGTACCATTCGCCAATTTTTTGTTCTTCAAGTTTACGTGAACAACGAGCCCCATTGTTAATCCTTTAAAGGAAGTTATTTGTAATTTTCGACAAGTAGAACAATGAATGGAACAGGTAGACGGTTGAAATCTTTGTATATATTGCTTCTATATAATCTAAGAAACATATATGCAAAGCATCCAAACAGTACCATTCGCCAATTTTTTGTTCTTCAAGTTTAAGTGAACAACGAGCCCCATTGATAATCATGAAACGGAAATTATTTGTAACTTTCTACAAGAAGAACAATGAGTAGAACAGGTAGACGGTTGAAATATTTGTATATATTGCTTCTATATAGTCTACGAAACCTATATGCAAAGGATCTAAACAGTAACATTCGCCAATTTTTTGATCTTCAAGTTTAAGTGAACAGCGAGCCCCATTGATAATCCTTTATCGGAAATTATTTGTAACTTTCGACAAGTAGAACAATGGATGGAACAGGTAGACGGTTGAAATCCTTGTATATATTGCTTCTATATAGTATAAGAAACATATATGCAAAGCATCCAAACAGTACTATTCGCCAATTTTTTGTTCTTCAAGTTTAAGTGAACAATGAGCCCCAATGGTCAATCCGTTATCGGAAATTATTTGTACCTTTCGACAAGTAGAACAATGAATGGAACAGGTAGACGGTTGAAATCCTTGTATATATTGCGTCTATATAATCTAAGAAACATATATGCAAAGCATCCAAACAGTACCATTCGCCAATTTTTTGTTCTTCAAGTTTAAGTGAACTACGAGCCCCATTGTTAATCCTTTAAAGGAAATTATTTGTAAATTTCGACAAGTAGAACAATGAATGGAACAGGTAGATTGTTGAAATCATTGTATATATTGCTTCTATATAGTCTAAGAAACATATATGCAAAGCATCCAAACAGTACCATTCGCCAATTTTTTGTTCTTCAAGTTTAAGTGAACAATGAGCCCCATTGTTAATCCTTTATCGGAGATTATTTGTAACTTTCGACAAGTAGAACATTGAATGGAACAGGTAGACGGTTGAAATCTTTGTATATATTGCTTCTATATAGTATAAGAAACATATATGCAAAGCATCCAAACAGTACAATTCGCCAATTTTTTGGTCTTCAAGTTTAAGTGAACTACGAGCCCCATTGTTAATCCTTTAACGGAAATTAATTGTAACTTTCTACAAGTAGAACAATGATTGGAACACGCAGACGGTTGAAATCTTTGTATATATTGCTTCCATATAGTCTAAGAAACATATATGCAAAGCATCCAAACAGTACCATTCGCCAATTTTTTGTTCTTCAAGTTTAAGTGAACAATGAGCCCCATTGTTAATCCTTTATCGGAGATTACTTGTAACTTTCGACAAGTAGAACAATGAATAGAACATGTATACGGGTGGAATCTTTCTATATGTTGCTTCTGTATAGTCTCAGAAACATATATGCAAAGCATCCAAACAGTAACATCCGCCAATTTTTTGTTCTTCAAGTTTAAGTAAATTACGAGCCCCATTGTTAATCCTTTAACGGAAATTATTTGTAACTTTCGACAAGTAGAACAATGAATGGAACAGGTAGACGGTTGAAATCATTGTGTATATTGCTTCCATATAGTCTATGAAACACATATGCAAAGCATCCAAACAGTACAATTCGCGAATTTATTGTTCTTCAAGTATAAGTGAACAAAGAGCCCCATTGATAATCATGAAAGGGAAATTATTTGTATCTTTCTACAAGTAGAACAATGAATAGAACAGGTAGACTGTTGAAATCTTTGTATACATTGCTTCTATATAGTCTAAGAAACATATATGCAAAGCATCCAAACAGTACCATTGGCCAATTTTTTGTTCTTCAAGTTTAAGTAAATTACGAGCCCCATTGTTAATCCTTTAACGGAAATTATTTGTAACTTTCGACAAGTAGAACAATGAATGGAACAGGTAGACGGTTGAAATCATTGTGTATATTGCTTCCATATAGTCTATGAAACACATATGCAAAGCATCCAAACAGTACAATTCGCGAATTTATTGTTCTTCAAGTATAAGTGAACAAAGAGCCCCATTGATAATCATGAAAGGGAAATTATTTGTAACTTTCTACAAGTAGAACAATGAATAGAACAGGTAGACTGTTGAAATCTTTGTATACATTGCTTCTATATAGTCTAAGAAACATATATGCAAAGCATCCAAACAGTACCATTGGCCAATTTTTTGTTCTTCAAGTTTAAGTGAACATCAACCCCCATTGATAATCATGAAACGGAAATTATTTGTAACTTTCTACAAGTAGAACAATGAATAGAACAGGTAGACTGTTGAAATCTTTGTATACATTGCTTCTATATAGTCTAAGAAACATATATGCAAAGCATCCAAACAGTACCATTTGCCAATTTCTTGTTCTTCAAGTTTAAGTGAACAACAAGCCCCATTGATAATCATGAAACGGAAATTATTTGTAACTTTCGACAAGTAGAACAATGAATGGAACAGGTAGACGGTTGAAATCATTGTGTATATTGCTTCCATATAGTCTATGAAACATATATGCAAAGCATCCAAACAGTACAATTCGCGAATTTATTGTTCTTCAAGTATAAGTGAACAAAGAGCCCCATTGATAATCCTGAAAGGGAAATTATTTGTAACTTTCTACAAGTAGAACAATGAATAGAACAAGTAGACTGTTGAAATCTTTGTATACATTGCTTCTATATAGTCTAAGAAACATTTATGCAAAGCATCCAAACAGTACCATTGGCCAATTTTTTGTTCTTCAAGTTTAAGTGAACATCAAGCCCCATTGATAATCATGAAACGGAAATTATTTGTAGCTTTCTACAAGTAGAACAATGAATAGAACAGGTAGACTGTTGAAATCTTTGTATACATTGCTTCTATATAGTCTAAGAAACATATATGCAAAGCATCCAAACAGTACCATTTGCCAATTTCTTGTTCTTCAAGTTTAAGTGAACAACAAGCCCCATTGATAATCATGAAACGGAAATTATTTGTAACTATCGACATGTAGAACAATGAATGGAACAGGTAGACGGTTGAAATCATTATATATATTGCTTCTATATAGTCTAAGAAACATATATGCAAAGCATCCAAACCGTACCATTCGCCAATTTTTTGTTCTTCAAGTTTAAGTGAACTACGAGCCCCATTGTTAATAATTTAACGGAAATTATTTGTAACTTTCGACAAGTAGAACAATGAATGGAACAGGTAGACGGTTGAAATCTTTGTATATATTGCTTCTATATAGTCTAAGAAACATATATGCAAAGCATCGAAACAGTACGATTCGCCAACTTTTTGTTGTTCAAGTTTAAGTGAACTACGAGCCCCATTGTTAATCCTTTAAAGGAAATTATTTGTAAATTTCGACAAGTAGAACAATGAATGGAACAGGTAGACGGTTGAAATCATTGTATATATTGCTTCCATATAGTCTAAGAAACATATATGCAAAGCATTCAAACAGTACCATTCGCCATTTTTTTGTTCTTCATGTTTAAGTGAACTACGAGCCCCATTGTTAATCCTTTAAAGGAAATTATTTGTAAATTTCGACAAGTAGAACAATGAATGGATCAGGTAGACGGTTGAAATCATTGTATATATTGCTTCCATATAGTCTAAGAAACATATATGCAAAGCATCCAAACAGTACCATTCGCCAATTTTTTGTTCTTCATGTTTAAGTGAACAATGAGCCCCATTGCTGATCCTTTATCAGAAATTATTTGTAACTTACGACAACTAGGACAATGAATGGAACAGGTAGACGGTTGAAATCTTTGTATATATTGCTTCTATATAGTCCAAGAAACATATATGCAAAGCATGCAAACAGTACCATTTGCCAATTTTTTGTTCTTCAAGTTTAAGTGAACAACAAGCCCCATTGTTAATCATGAAACGGGAATTATTTGTAACTTTCTACAAGTAGAACAATGAATAGAACAGGTATACGGGTGAAATCTTTCTATATGTTGCTTCTGTATAGTCTAAGAAACATATATGCAAAGCATCCAAACAGTAACATCCGCCAATTTTTTGTTCTTCAAGTTTAAGTAAATTACGAGCCCCATTGTTAATCCTTTAACGGAAATTATTTGTAACTTTCGACAAGTAGAACAATGAATGGAACAGGTAGACGGTTGAAATCATTGTGTATATTGCTTCCATATAGTCTATGAAACACATATGCAAAGCATCCAAACAGTACAATTCGCGAATTTATTGTTCTTCAAGTATAAGTGAACAAAGAGCCCCATTGATAATCATGAAAGGGAAATTATTTGTAACTTTCTACAAGTAGAACAATGAATAGAACAGGTAGACTGTTGAAATCTTTGTATACATTGCTTCTATATAGTCTAAGAAACATATATGCAAAGCATCCAAACAGTACCATTGGCCAATTTTTTGTTCTTCAAGTTTAAGTGAACATCAAGCCCCATTGATAATCATGAAACGGAAATTATTTGTAACTTTCTACAAGTAGAATAATGAATAGAACAGGTAGACTGTTGAAATCTTTGTATACATTGCTTCTATATAGTCTAAGAAACATATATGCAAAGCATCCAAACAGTACAATTCGCCAATTTTTTGTTCTTCAAGTTTAAGTGAACTACGAGCCCCATTGATAATCATGAAACGGAAATTATTTGTAACTTTCTACAAGTAGAACAATGAATAGAACAGGTAGACGGTTGAAATCTTTGTATATATTGCTTCCATATAGTCTAAGAAACATATATGCAAAGCATCCAAACAGTACCATTCGCAAATTTTTTGTTCTTCAAGTTTAAGTGAACAACAAGCCCCATTGATAATCATGAAACGGAAATTATTTGTAACTTTCGACAAGTAGAACAATGAATGGAACAGGTAGACGGTTGAAATCATTGTGTATATTGCTTCCATATAGTCTATGAAACATATATGCAAAGCATCCAAACAGTACAATTCGCGAATTTATTGTTCTTCAAGTATAAGTGAACAAAGAGCCCCATTGATAATCCTGAAAGGGAAATTATTTGTAACTTTCTACAAGTAGAACAATGAATAGAACAAGTAGACTGTTGAAATCTTTGTATACATTGCTTCTATATAGTCTAAGAAACATTTATGCAAAGCATCCAAACAGTACCATTGGCCAATTTTTTGTTCTTCAAGTTTAAGTGAACATCAAGCCCCATTGATAATCATGAAACGGAAATTATTTGTAGCTTTCTCCAAGTAGAACAATGAATAGAACAGGTAGACTGTTGAAATCTTTGTATACATTGCTTCTATATAGTCTAAGAAACATATATGCAAAGCATCCAAACAGTACCATTTGCCAATTTCTTGTTCTTCAAGTTTAAGTGAACAACAAGCCCCATTGATAATCATGAAACGGAAATTATTTGTAACTATCGACATGTAGAACAATGAATGGAACAGGTAGACGGTTGAAATCATTATATATATTGCTTCTATATAGTCTAAGAAACATATATGCAAAGCATCCAAACCGTACCATTCGCCAATTTTTTGTTCTTCAAGTTTAAGTGAACTACGAGCCCCATTGTTAATAATTTAACGGAAATTATTTGTAACTTTCGACAAGTAGAACAATGAATGGAACAGGTAGACGGTTGAAATCTTTGTATATATTGCTTCTATATAGTCTAAGAAACATATATGCAAAGCATCGAAACAGTACGATTCGCCAACTTTTTGTTGTTCAAGTTTAAGTGAACTACGAGCCCCATTGTTAATCCTTTAAAGGAAATTATTTGTAAATTTCGACAAGTAGAACAATGAATGGAACAGGTAGACGGTTGAAATCATTGTATATATTGCTTCCATATAGTCTAAGAAACATATATGCAAAGCATTCAAACAGTACCATTCGCCATTTTTTTGTTCTTCATGTTTAAGTGAACTACGAGCCCCATTGTTAATCCTTTAAAGGAAATTATTTGTAAATTTCGACAAGTAGAACAATGAATGGATCAGGTAGACGGTTGAAATCATTGTATATATTGCTTCCATATAGTCTAAGAAACATATATGCAAAGCATCCAAACAGTACCATTCGCCAATTTTTTGTTCTTCATGTTTAAGTGAACAATGAGCCCCATTGCTGATCCTTTATCAGAAATTATTTGTAACTTACGACAACTAGGACAATGAATGGAACAGGTAGACGGTTGAAATCTTTGTATATATTGCTTCTATATAGTCCAAGAAACATATATGCAAAGCATGCAAACAGTACCATTTGCCAATTTTTTGTTCTTCAAGTTTAAGTGAACAACAAGCCCCATTGTTAATCATGAAACGGGAATTATTTGTAACTTTCTACAAGTAGAACAATGAATAGAACAGGTATACGGGTGAAATCTTTCTATATGTTGCTTCTGTATAGTCTAAGAAACATATATGCAAAGCATCCAAACAGTAACATCCGCCAATTTTTTGTTCTTCAAGTTTAAGTAAATTACGAGCCCCATTGTTAATCCTTTAACGGAAATTATTTGTAACTTTCGACAAGTAGAACAATGAATGGAACAGGTAGACGGTTGAAATCATTGTGTATATTGCTTCCATATAGTCTATGAAACACATATGCAAAGCATCCAAACAGTACAATTCGCGAATTTATTGTTCTTCAAGTATAAGTGAACAAAGAGCCCCATTGATAATCATGAAAGGGAAATTATTTGTAACTTTCTACAAGTAGAACAATGAATAGAACAGGTAGACTGTTGAAATCTTTGTATACATTGCTTCTATATAGTCTAAGAAACATATATGCAAAGCATCCAAACAGTACCATTGGCCAATTTTTTGTTCTTCAAGTTTAAGTGAACATCAAGCCCCATTGATAATCATGAAACGGAAATTATTTGTAACTTTCTACAAGTAGAATAATGAATAGAACAGGTAGACTGTTGAAATCTTTGTATACATTGCTTCTATATAGTCTAAGAAACATATATGCAAAGCATCCAAACAGTACAATTCGCCAATTTTTTGTTCTTCAAGTTTAAGTGAACTACGAGCCCCATTGATAATCATGAAACGGAAATTATTTGTAACTTTCTACAAGTAGAACAATGAATAGAACAGGTAGACGGTTGAAATCTTTGTATATATTGCTTCCATATAGTCTAAGAAACATATATGCAAAGCATCCAAACAGTACCATTCGCAAATTTTTTGTTCTTCAAGTTTAAGTGAACAATGAGACCCATTGTTAATCCTTTATCGGAAATTATTTGTAATTTTCGACAAGTAGAACAATGAATGGAACAGGTAGACGGTTGAAATCTTTGTATATATTGCTGCTATATAATCTAAGAACCATATATGCAAAGCATCCAAACAGTACCATTGGCCAATTTTTTGTTCTTCAAGTTTAAGTGAACATCAAGCCCCATTGATAATCATGAAACGGAAATTATTTGTAACTTTCTACAAGTAGAATAATGAATAGAACAGGTAGACTGTTGAAATCTTTGTATACATTGCTTCTATATAGTCTAAGAAACATATATGCAAAGCATCCAAACAGTACAATTCGCCAATTTTTTGTTCTTCAAGTTTAAGTGAACTACGAGCCCCATTGATAATCATGAAACGGAAATTATTTGTAACTTTCTACAAGTAGAACAATGAATAGAACAGGTAGACGGTTGAAATCTTTGTATATATTGCTTCCATATAGTCTAAGAAACATATATGCAAAGCATCCAAACAGTACCATTGGCCAATTTTTTGTTCTTCAAGTTTAAGTAAATTACGAGCCCCATTGTTAATCCTTTAAAGGAAATTATTTGTAAATTTCGACAAGTAGAACAATGAATGGATCAGGTAGACGGTTGAAATCATTGTATATATTGCTTCCATATAGTCTAAGAAACATATATGCAAAGCATCCAAACAGTACCATTCGCCAATTTTTTGTTCTTCATGTTTAAGTGAACAATGAGCCCCATTGCTGATCCTTTATCAGAAATTATTTGTAACTTACGACAACTAGGACAATGAATGGAACAGGTAGACGGTTGAAATCTTTGTATATATTGCTTCTATATAGTCCAAGAAACATATATGCAAAGCATGCAAACAGTACCATTTGCCAATTTTTTGTTCTTCAAGTTTAAGTGAACAACAAGCCCCATTGTTAATCATGAAACGGGAATTATTTGTAACTTTCTACAAGTAGAACAATGAATAGAACAGGTATACGGGTGAAATCTTTCTATATGTTGCTTCTGTATAGTCTAAGAAACATATATGCAAAGCATCCAAACAGTAACATCCGCCAATTTTTTGTTCTTCAAGTTTAAGTAAATTACGAGCCCCATTGTTAATCCTTTAACGGAAATTATTTGTAACTTTCGACAAGTAGAACAATGAATGGAACAGGTAGACGGTTGAAATCATTGTGTATATTGCTTCCATATAGTCTATGAAACACATATGCAAAGCATCCAAACAGTACAATTCGCGAATTTATTGTTCTTCAAGTATAAGTGAACAAAGAGCCCCATTGATAATCATGAAAGGGAAATTATTTGTAACTTTCTACAAGTAGAACAATGAATAGAACAGGTAGACTGTTGAAATCTTTGTATACATTGCTTCTATATAGTCTAAGAAACATATATGCAAAGCATCCAAACAGTACCATTGGCCAATTTTTTGTTCTTCAAGTTTAAGTGAACATCAAGCCCCATTGATAATCATGAAACGGAAATTATTTGTAACTTTCTACAAGTAGAATAATGAATAGAACAGGTAGACTGTTGAAATCTTTGTATACATTGCTTCTATATAGTCTAAGAAACATATATGCAAAGCATCCAAACAGTACAATTCGCCAATTTTTTGTTCTTCAAGTTTAAGTGAACTACGAGCCCCATTGATAATCATGAAACGGAAATTATTTGTAACTTTCTACAAGTAGAACAATGAATAGAACAGGTAGACGGTTGAAATCTTTGTATATATTGCTTCCATATAGTCTAAGAAACATATATGCAAAGCATCCAAACAGTACCATTCGCAAATTTTTTGTTCTTCAAGTTTAAGTGAACAATGAGACCCATTGTTAATCCTTTATCGGAAATTATTTGTAATTTTCGACAAGTAGAACAATGAATGGAACAGGTAGACGGTTGAAATCTTTGTATATATTGCTGCTATATAATCTAAGAACCATATATGCAAAGCATCCAAACAGTACCATTGGCCAATTTTTTGTTCTTCAAGTTTAAGTGAACATCAAGCCCCATTGATAATCATGAAACGGAAATTATTTGTAACTTTCTACAAGTAGAATAATGAATAGAACAGGTAGACTGTTGAAATCTTTGTATACATTGCTTCTATATAGTCTAAGAAACATATATGCAAAGCATCCAAACAGTACAATTCGCCAATTTTTTGTTCTTCAAGTTTAAGTGAACTACGAGCCCCATTGATAATCATGAAACGGAAATTATTTGTAACTTTCTACAAGTAGAACAATGAATAGAACAGGTAGACGGTTGAAATCTTTGTATATATTGCTTCCATATAGTCTAAGAAACATATATGCAAAGCATCCAAACAGTACCATTGGCCAATTTTTTGTTCTTCAATTTTTAGTAAATTACGAGCCCCATTGTTAATCCTTTAAAGGAAATTATTTGTAAATTTCGACAAGTAGAACAATGAATGGAACAGGTAGACGGTTGAAATCATTGTGTATATTGCTTCCATATAGTCTATGAAACACATATGCATAGCATCCAAACAGTACAATTCGCGAATTTATTGTTCTTCAAGTATAAGTGAACAAAGAGCCCCATTGATAATCATGAAAGGGAAATTATTTGTAACTTTCTACAAGTAGAACAATGAATAGAACAGGTAGACTGTTGAAATCTTTGTATACATTGCTTCTATATAGTCTAAGAAACATATATGCAAAGCATCCAAACAGTACCATTGGCCAATTTTTTGTTCTTCAAGTTTAAGTGAACATCAACCCCCATTGATAATCATGAAACGGAAATTATTTGTAACTTTCTACAAGTAGAACAATGAATAGAACAGGTAGACTGTTGAAATCTTTGTATACATTGCTTCTATATAGTCTAAGAAACATATATGCAAAGCATCCAAACAGTACCATTTGCCAATTTCTTGTTCTTCAAGTTTAAGTGAACAACAAGCCCCATTGATAATCATGAAACGGAAATTATTTGTAACTTTCGACAAGTAGAACAATGAATGGAACAGGTAGACGGTTGAAATCATTGTGTATATTGCTTCCATATAGTCTATGAAACATATATGCAAAGCATCCAAACAGTACAATTCGCGAATTTATTGTTCTTCAAGTATAAGTGAACAAAGAGCCCCATTGATAATCCTGAAAGGGAAATTATTTGTAACTTTCTACAAGTAGAACAATGAATAGAACAAGTAGACTGTTGAAATCTTTGTATACATTGCTTCTATATAGTCTAAGAAACATTTATGCAAAGCATCCAAACAGTACCATTGGCCAATTTTTTGTTCTTCAAGTTTAAGTGAACATCAAGCCCCATTGATAATCATGAAACGGAAATTATTTGTAGCTTTCTGCAAGTAGAACAATGAATAGAACAGGTAGACTGTTGAAATCTTTGTATACATTGCTTCTATATAGTCTAAGAAACATATATGCAAAGCATCCAAACAGTACCATTTGCCAATTTCTTGTTCTTCAAGTTTAAGTGAACAACAAGCCCCATTGATAATCATGAAACGGAAATTATTTGTAACTATCGACATGTAGAACAATGAATGGAACAGGTAGACGGTTGAAATCATTATATATATTGCTTCTATATAGTCTAAGAAACATATATGCAAAGCATCCAAACCGTACCATTCGCCAATTTTTTGTTCTTCAAGTTTAAGTGAACTACGAGCCCCATTGTTAATAATTTAACGGAAATTATTTGTAACTTTCGACAAGTAGAACAATGAATGGAACAGGTAGACGGTTGAAATCTTTGTATATATTGCTTCTATATAGTCTAAGAAACATATATGCAAAGCATCGAAACAGTACGATTCGCCAACTTTTTGTTGTTCAAGTTTAAGTGAACTACGAGCCCCATTGTTAATCCTTTAAAGGAAATTATTTGTAAATTTCGACCAGTAGAACAATGAATGGAACAGGTAGACGGTTGAAATCATTGTATATATTGCTTCCATATAGTCTAAGAAACATATATGCAAAGCATTCAAACAGTACCATTCGCCATTTTTTTGTTCTTCATGTTTAAGTGAACTACGAGCCCCATTGTTAATCCTTTAAAGGAAATTATTTGTAAATTTCGACAAGTAGAACAATGAATGGATCAGGTAGACGGTTGAAATCATTGTATATATTGCTTCCATATAGTCTAAGAAACATATATGCAAAGCATCCAAACAGTACCATTCGCCAATTTTTTGTTCTTCATGTTTAAGTGAACAATGAGCCCCATTGCTGATCCTTTATCAGAAATTATTTGTAACTTACGACAACTAGGACAATGAATGGAACAGGTAGACGGTTGAAATCTTTGTATATATTGCTTCTATATAGTCCAAGAAACATATATGCAAAGCATGCAAACAGTACCATTTGCCAATTTTTTGTTCTTCAAGTTTAAGTGAACAACAAGCCCCATTGTTAATCATGAAACGGGAATTATTTGTAACTTTCTACAAGTAGAACAATGAATAGAACAGGTATACGGGTGAAATCTTTCTATATGTTGCTTCTGTATAGTCTAAGAAACATATATGCAAAGCATCCAAACAGTAACATCCGCCAATTTTTTGTTCTTCAAGTTTAAGTAAATTACGAGCCCCATTGTTAATCCTTTAACGGAAATTATTTGTAACTTTCGACAAGTAGAACAATGAATGGAACAGGTAGACGGTTGAAATCATTGTGTATATTGCTTCCATATAGTCTATGAAACACATATGCAAAGCATCCAAACAGTACAATTCGCGAATTTATTGTTCTTCAAGTATAAGTGAACAAAGAGCCCCATTGATAATCATGAAAGGGAAATTATTTGTAACTTTCTACAAGTAGAACAATGAATAGAACAGGTAGACTGTTGAAATCTTTGTATACATTGCTTCTATATAGTCTAAGAAACATATATGCAAAGCATCCAAACAGTACCATTGGCCAATTTTTTGTTCTTCAAGTTTAAGTGAACATCAAGCCCCATTGATAATCATGAAACGGAAATTATTTGTAACTTTCTACAAGTAGAATAATGAATAGAACAGGTAGACTGTTGAAATCTTTGTATACATTGCTTCTATATAGTCTAAGAAACATATATGCAAAGCATCCAAACAGTACAATTCGCCAATTTTTTGTTCTTCAAGTTTAAGTGAACTACGAGCCCCATTGATAATCATGAAACGGAAATTATTTGTAACTTTCTACAAGTAGAACAATGAATAGAACAGGTAGACGGTTGAAATCTTTGTATATATTGCTTCCATATAGTCTAAGAAACATATATGCAAAGCATCCAAACAGTACCATTCGCAAATTTTTTGTTCTTCAAGTTTAAGTGAACAATGAGACCCATTGTTAATCCTTTATCGGAAATTATTTGTAATTTTCGACAAGTAGAACAATGAATGGAACAGGTAGACGGTTGAAATCTTTGTATATATTGCTGCTATATAATCTAAGAACCATATATGCAAAGCATCCAAACAGTACCATTGGCCAATTTTTTGTTCTTCAAGTTTAAGTGAACATCAAGCCCCATTGATAATCATGAAACGGAAATTATTTGTAACTTTCTACAAGTAGAATAATGAATAGAACAGGTAGACTGTTGAAATCTTTGTATACATTGCTTCTATATAGTCTAAGAAACATATATGCAAAGCATCCAAACAGTACCATTTGCCAATTTCTTGTTCTTCAAGTTTAAGTGAACAACAAGCCCCATTGATAATCATGAAACGGAAATTATTTGTAACTTTCGACAAGTAGAACAATGAATGGAACAGGTAGACGGTTGAAATCATTGTGTATATTGCTTCCATATAGTCTATGAAACATATATGCAAAGCATCCAAACAGTACAATTCGCGAATTTATTGTTCTTCAAGTATAAGTGAACAAAGAGCCCCATTGATAATCATGAAAGGGAAATTATTTGTAACTTTCTACAAGTAGAACAATGAATAGAACAAGTAGACTGTTGAAATCTTTGTAGACATTGCTTCTATATAGTCTAAGAAACATATATGCAAAGCATCTAAACAGTACCATTGGCCAATTTTTTGTTCTTCAAGTTTAAGTGAACATCAAGCCCCATTGATAATCATGAAACGGAAATTATTTGTAGCTTTCTACAAGTAGAACAATGAATAGAACAGGTAGACTGTTGAAATCTTTGTATACATTGCTTCTATATAGTCTAAGAAACATATATGCAAAGCATCCAAACAGTACAATTCGCCAATTTTTTGTTCTTCAAGTTTAAGTGAACTACGAGCCCCATTGTTAATCCTTTAAAGGAAATTATTTGTAAATTTCGACAAGTAGAACAATGAATGGAACAGGTAGACTGTTGAAATCAATGTATATATTGCTTCTATATAGTCTAAGAAACATATATGCAAAGCATCCAAACAGTACCATTCGCCAATTTTTTGTTCTTCAAGTTTAAGTGAACTACGAGCCCCATTGATAATCATGAAACGGAAATTATTTGTAACTTTCTACAAGTAGAACAATGAATAGAACAGGTAGACGGTTGAAATCTTAGTATATGTTGCTTCTATATAGTCTAAGAAACTTATATGCAAAGCATCTAAACAGTAACAATCGCCAATTTTTTGATCTTCAAGTTTAAGTGAACAGCGAGCCCCATTGATAATCATGAAACGGAAATTATTTGTAACTTTCTACAAGTAGAACAATGAATAGAACAGGTAGACGGTTGAAATCTTTGTATATGTTGCTTCTATATAGTCTAAGAAACTTATATGCAAAGCATCTAAACAGTAACAATCGCCAATTTTTTGATCTTCAAGTTTAAGTGAACAGCGAGCCCCATTGATAATCATGAAACGGAAATTATTTGTAACTTTCTACAAGTAGAACAATGAATAGAACAGGTAGACGGTTGAAATCTTTGTATATATTGCTTCTAAATAGTCTAAGAAACATATATGCAAAGCATCCAAACAGTACCATTCGCAAATTTTTTGATCTTCAAGTTTAAGTGAACAGCGAGCCCCATTGATAATCATGAAACGGAAAGTATTTGTAACTTTCTACAAGTAGAACAATGAATAGTACAGGTAGACGGGTGAAATCTTTCTATATATTGCTTCTAAATAGTCTAAGAAACATATATGCAAAGCATCCAAACAGTACAATTCGCCAATTTTTTGCTCTTCAAGTTTAAGTGAAATACGAGCCCCATTGTTAATCATTAAAGGAAATTATTTGTAAATTTCGACAAATAGAACAATGAATGGATCAGGTAGACGGTTGAAATCATTGTATATATTGCTTCTATATAATCTATGAAACATATCTGCAAAGCATCCAAACAGTAAAATTCGCCAATTTTTTGTTCTTCAAGTTTAAGTGAACTACGAGCCCCATTGTTAATCCTTTAACGGAAATTAATTGTAACTTTCTACAAGTAGAACAATGATTGGAACACGTAGACGGTTGAAATCTTTGTATATATTGCTTCCATATAGTCTAAGAAACATATATGCAAAGCATCCAAACAGTACCATTCGCAAATTTTTTGTTCTTCAAGTTTAAGTGAACAATGAGACCCATTGTTAATCCTTTATCGGAAATTATTTGTAATTTTCGACAAGTAGAACAATGAATGGAACAGGTAGACGATTGTAATCTTTGTATATATTGCTTCTATATAATCTAAGAAACATATATGCAAAGCATCCAAACAGTACCATTCGCCAATTTTTTGTTCTTCAAGTTTAAGTGAACTACGAGCCCCATTGATAATCATGAAACGGAAATTATTTGTAACTTTCTACAAGTAGAACAATGAATAGAACAGGTAGACGGTTGAAATCTTTGTATATATTGCTTCCATATAGTCTAAGAAACATATATGCAAAGCATCCAAACAGTACAATTCGCCAATTTTTTGTTCTTCCATTTTAAGTGAACAGCGAGCCCCATTGATAATCATGAAACGGAAATTATTTGTAACTTTCTACAAGTAGAACAATGAATAGTACAGGTAGACGGGTGAAATCTTTCTATATATTGCTTCTAAATAGTCTAAGAAACATATATGCAAAGCATCCAAACAGTACAATTCGCCAATTTTTTGTTCTTCAAGTTTAAGTGAACTACGAGCCCCATTGTTAATCCTTTAAAGGAAATTATTTGTAAATTTCGACAAGTAGAACAATGAATGGAACAGGTAGACTGTTGAAATCAATGTATATATTGCTTCTATATAGTCTAAGAAACATATATGCAAAGCATCCAAACAGTACCATTCGCCAATTTTTTGTTCTTCAAGTTTAAGTGAACAACGAGCCCCATTGTTAATCCTTTAAAGGGAATTATTTGTAAATTTCGACAAGCAGGACAATGAATGGAATGGGTAGACGGTTGAAATCATTGTATATATTGCTTCTATATAGTCTAAGAAACATATATGCAAAGCATCCAAACAGTACAATTCGCCAATTTTTTGTTTTTCAAGTTTAAGTGAACTACGAGCCCCAATGGTTAATCCTTTATCGGAAATTATTTGTAACTTTCGACAAGTAGAACAATCAATGGAACAGGTAGACGGTTGAAATCTTTGTATATATTGATTCTATATAGTCTAAGAAACATATATGCAAAGGATCCAAACAGTACCATTCGCCAATTTATTGTTCGTCAAGTTTAAGTGTACAACGAGCCCCATTGTTAATCCTTTAAAGGAAATTATTTGTAAAGTTCGACAAGTAGAACAATGAATGGAATAGGTAGACGGTTGAAATCTTTGTATATATTGCTTCTATATAATCTAAGAAACATATATTCAAAGCATCCAAACAGTACAATTCGCCAATTTCTTGTTCTTCAAGTTTAAGTGTACAACGAGCCCCATTGTTAATCCTTTATCGGAAATTATTTGTAACTTTCGACAAGTAGAACAATGAATGGAACTGGTAGACGGTTGAAATCTTTTTATATATTGCTTCTATATAGTCTAAGAAACATATATGCAAAGCATCCAAACAGTACAATTCGCCAATTTTTTGTTCTTCAAGTTTAAGTGAGCAACGAGCCCCATTGTTAATCCTTTAAAGGAAATTATTTGTAAATTTCGACAAGTAGAACAATGAATGGAACAGGTAGACTGTTGAAATCAATGTATATATTGCTTCTATATAGTCTAAGAAACCTATATGCAAAGCATCTAAACAGTAACAATCGCCAATTTTTTGATCTTCAAGTTTAAGTGAACAGCGAGCCCCATTGATAATCCTTTATCGGACATTATTTGTAACTTTCGACAAGTAGAACAATGGATGGAACAGGTAGACGGTTGAAATCATTGTATATATTGCTTCTATATAGTCTAAGAAACATATATGCAAAGCATCCAAACCGTACCATTCGCCAATTTTTTGTTCTTCAAGTTTAAGTGAACTACGAGCCCCATTGTTAATAATTTAACGGAAATTATTTGTAACTTTCGACAAGTAGAACAATGAATGGAACAGGTAGACGGTTGAAATCTTTGTATATATTGCTTCTATATAGTCTAAGAAACATATATGCAAAGCATCGAAACAGTACGATTCGCCAACTTTTTGTTGTTCAAGTTTAAGTGAACTACGAGCCCCATTGTTAATCCTTTAAAGGAAATTATTTGTAAATTTCGACAAGTAGAACAATGAATGGAACAGGTAGACGGTTGAAATCATTGTATATATTGCTTCCATATAGTCTAAGAAACATATATGCAAAGCATTCAAACAGTACCATTCGCCATTTTTTTGTTCTTCATGTTTAAGTGAACTACGAGCCCCATTGTTAATCCTTTAAAGGAAATTATTTGTAAATTTCGACAAGTAGAACAATGAATGGATCAGGTAGACGGTTGAAATCATTGTATATATTGCTTCCATATAGTCTAAGAAACATATATGCAAAGCATCCAAACAGTACCATTCGCCAATTTTTTGTTCTTCATGTTTAAGTGAACAATGAGCCCCATTGCTGATCCTTTATCAGAAATTATTTGTAACTTACGACAACTAGGACAATGAATGGAACAGGTAGACGGTTGAAATCTTTGTATATATTGCTTCTATATAGTCCAAGAAACATATATGCAAAGCATGCAAACAGTACCATTTGCCAATTTTTTGTTCTTCAAGTTTAAGTGAACAACAAGCCCCATTGTTAATCATGAAACGGGAATTATTTGTAACTTTCTACAAGTAGAACAATGAATAGAACAGGTATACGGGTGAAATCTTTCTATATGTTGCTTCTGTATAGTCTAAGAAACATATATGCAAAGCATCCAAACAGTAACATCCGCCAATTTTTTGTTCTTCAAGTTTAAGTAAATTACGATCCCATTGTTAATCCTTTAACGGAAATTATTTGTAACTTTCGACAAGTAGAACAATGAATGGAACAGGTAGACGGTTGAAATCATTGTGTATATTGCTTCCATATAGTCTATGAAACACATATGCAAAGCATCCAAACAGTACAATTCGCGAATTTATTGTTCTTCAAGTATAAGTGAACAAAGAGCCCCATTGATAATCATGAAAGGGAAATTATTTGTAACTTTCTACAAGTAGAACAATGAATAGAACAGGTAGACTGTTGAAATCTTTGTATACATTGCTTCTATATAGTCTAAGAAACATATATGCAAAGCATCCAAACAGTACCATTGGCCAATTTTTTGTTCTTCAAGTTTAAGTGAACATCAAGCCCCATTGATAATCATGAAACGGAAATTATTTGTAACTTTCTACAAGTAGAATAATGAATAGAACAGGTAGACTGTTGAAATCTTTGTATACATTGCTTCTATATAGTCTAAGAAACATATATGCAAAGCATCCAAACAGTACAATTCGCCAATTTTTTGTTCTTCAAGTTTAAGTGAACTACGAGCCCCATTGATAATCATGAAACGGAAATTATTTGTAACTTTCTACAAGTAGAACAATGAATAGAACAGGTAGACGGTTGAAATCTTTGTATATATTGCTTCCATATAGTCTAAGAAACATATATGCAAAGCATCCAAACAGTACCATTCGCAAATTTTTTGTTCTTCAAGTTTAAGTGAACAATGAGACCCATTGTTAATCCTTTATCGGAAATTATTTGTAATTGTCGACAAGTAGAACAATGAATGGAACAGGTAGACGGTTGAAATCTTTGTATATATTGCTGCTATATAATCTAAGAACCATATATGCAAAGCATCCAAACAGTACCATTGGCCAATTTTTTGTTCTTCAAGTTTAACTGAACATCAAGCCCCATTGATAATCATGAAACGGAAATTATTTGTAACTTTCTACAAGTAGAATAATGAATAGAACAGGTAGACTGTTGAAATCTTTGTATACATTGCTTCTATATAGTCTAAGAAACATATATGCAAAGCATCCAAACAGTACCATTTGCCAATTTCTTGTTCTTCAAGTTTAAGTGAACAACAAGCCCCATTGATAATCATGAAACGGAAATTATTTGTAACTTTCGACAAGTAGAACAATGAATGGAACAGGTAGACGGTTGAAATCATTGTGTATATTGCTTCCATATAGTCTATGAAACATATATGCAAAGCATCCAAACAGTACAATTCGCGAATTTATTGTTCTTCAAGTATAAGTGAACAAAGAGCCCCATTGATAATCATGAAAGGGAAATTATTTGTAACTTTCTACAAGTAGAACAATGAATAGAACAAGTAGACTGTTGAAATCTTTGTAGACATTGCTTCTATATAGTCTAAGAAACATATATGCAAAGCATCCAAACAGTACCATTGGCCAATTTTTTGTTCTTCAAGTTTAAGTGAACATCAAGCCCCATTGATAATCATGAAACGGAAATTATTTGTAGCTTTCTACAAGTAGAACAATGAATAGAACAGGTAGACTGTTGAAATCTTTGTATACATTGCTTCTATATAGTCTAAGAAACATATATGCAAAGCATCCAGACAGTACCATTCGCCAATTTTTTGTTCTTCAAGTTTAAGTGAACAATGAGCCCCATTGTTAATCCTTTAACGGAAATTATTTGTAAATTTCGACAAGTAGAACAATGAATGGAACAGGTAGACGGTTGAAATCTTTGTATATATTGCTTCTATATAGTCTAAGAAACATATATGCAAAGCATCGAAGCAGTACGAAACGCCAATTTTTTGTTCTTCAAGTTTAAGTGAACAATGAGCCCCATTGTTAATCCTTTAACGGAAATTATTTGTAAATTTCGACAAGTAGAACAATGAATGGAACAGGTAGACGGTTGAAATCTTTGTATATATTGCTTCTATATAGTCTAAGAAACATATATGCAAAGCATCGAAACAGTACGATTCGCCAACTTTTTGTTGTTCAAGTTTAAGTGAACTACGAGCCCCATTGTTAATCCTTTAAAGGAAATTATTTGTAATTTTCGACAAGTAGAACAATGAATGGAACAGGTAGACGGTTGAAATCTTTGTATATATTGCTGCTATATAATCTAAGAACCATATATGCAAAGCATCCAAACAGTACCATTCGCCAATTTTTTGTTCTTCAAGTTTAAGTGAACTACGAGCCCCATTGATAATCATGAAACGGAAATTATTTGTAACTTTCTACAAGTAGAACAATGAATAGAACAGGTAGACGGTTGAAATCTTTGTATATGTTGCTTCTATATAGTCTAAGAAACTTATATGCAAAGCATCTAAACAGTAACAATCGCCAATTTTTTGATCTTCAAGTTTAAGTGAACAGCGAGCCCCATTGATAATCATGAAACGGAAATTATTTGTAACTTTCGACAAGTAGAACAATGAATAGAACAGGTAGACGGTAGAAATCTAGGTATATGTTGCTTCTATATAGTCTAAGAAACCTATATGCAAAGCATCTAAACAGTAACAATCGCCAATTTTTTGATCTTCAAGTTTAAGTGAACAGCGAGCCCCATTGATAATCATGAAACGGAAATTATTTGTAACTTTCTACAAGTAGAACAATGAATGGAACAGGTAGACGGTTGAAATCTTTGTATATATTGCTTCTATATAATCTAAGAAACATATATGCAAAGCATCCAAACAGTACCATTCGCCAATTTTTTGTTCTTCAAGTTTAAGTGAACTACGAGCCCCATTGATAATCATGAAACGGAAATTATTTGTAACTTTCTACAAGTAGAACAATGAATAGAACAGGTAGACGGTTGAAATCTTTGTATATATTGCTTCTAAATAGTCTAAGAAACATATATGCAAAGCATCCAAACAGTACCATTCGCAAATTTTTTGATCTTCAAGTTTAAGTGAACAGCGAGCCCCATTGATAATCATGAAACGGAAAGTATTTGTAACTTTCTACAAGTAGAACAATGAATAGTACAGGTAGACGGGTGAAATCTTTCTATATATTGCTTCTAAATAGTCTAAGAAACATATATGCAAAGCATCCAAACAGTACAATTCGCCAATTTTTTGTTCTTCAAGTTTAAGTGAAATACGAGCCCCATTGTTAATCATTAAAGGAAATTATTTGTAAATTTCGACAAATAGAACAATGAATGGATCAGGTAGACGGTTGAAATCATTGTATATATTGCTTCTATATAATCTACGAAACATATCTGCAAAGCATCCAAACAGTAAAATTCGCCAATTTTTTGTTCTTCAAGTTTAAGTGAACTACGAGCCCCATTGTTAATCCTTTAACGGAAATTAATTGTAACTTTCTACAAGTAGAACAATGATTGGAACACGTAGACGGTTGAAATCTTTGTATATATTGCTTCCATATAGTCTAAGAAACATATATGCAAAGCATCCAAACAGTACCATTCGCAAATTTTTTGTTCTTCAAGTTTAAGTGAACAATGAGACCCATTGTTAATCCTTTATCGGAAATTATTTGTAATTTTCGACAAGTAGAACAATGAATGGAACAGGTAGACGATTGTAATCTTTGTATATATTGCTTCTATATAATCTAAGAAACATATATGCAAAGCATCCAAACAGTACCATTCGCAAATTTTTTGTTCTTCAAGTTTAAGTGAACAATGAGACCCATTGTTAATCCTTTATCGGAAATTATTTGTAACTTTCGACAAGTAGAACAATGAATGGAACAGGTAGACGGTTGAAATCTTTGTATATATTGCTTCTATATAGTCTAAGAAACATATATGCAAAGCATCCAAACAGTACAATTCGCCAATTTTTTGTTCTTCAAGTTTAAGTGAACAATGAGCCCCAATGGTTAATCCTTTATCGAAAATTATTTGTAACTTTCGACAAGTAGAACAATGAATGGAACAGGTAGACGGTTGAAATCTTTGTATATATTGCTTCTATATAGTCTAAGAAACATATAAGCAAAGCATCCAAACAGTACAATTCGCCAATTTATTCTTCTTCAAGTTTAAGTGAACAACGAGCCCCATTGTTTGCCCTTTAAAGGAAATTATTTGTAAATTTCGACAAGTAGAACAATGAATGGAACAGGTAGACGGTTGAAATATTTGTATATATTGCTTCTATATAATATAAGAAAGATATATTCAAATCATCCAAACAGTACAATTCGCCAATTTCTTGTTCTTTAAGTTTAAGTAAACTACGATCCCCATTGTTAATCCCTTAACGGAAATTATTTCTAACTTTCGACAAGTAGAACAGGGAATGGAACAGGTAGAAGGTTGAAATCATTGTATATATTGCTTCTATATAGTCTAAGAAGCATATATGCAAATCATCCAAACAGTACAATTCGCCAATTATTTGATCTTCAAGTTTAAGTGAACTACGAGTCCGATTGTTAATACTTTAACGGAAATTATTTGTAACTTGCGACAAGTAGAACAATGAATGGAACAGGTAGACGGTTGAAGTCAATGTATATATTGCTTCCATATAGTCTAAGAAACATGTACGCAAAGCATCCAAACAGTACCATTCGCCAATTTTTTGTTCTTCAAGTTTAAGTTAACAATGAGCCCCATTGTTAATCCTTTATCGGAAATTATTTGTAACTTTCGACAAGTAGAACAATGAATGGAACAGGTAGACGGGTGAAATCTTTCTATATATTGCTTCTAAATATTCTAAGAAACATATATGCAAAGCATCCAAACAGTACCATTAGCCAATTTTTTGTTCTTCAAGTTTAAGTGAACAACGAGCCCCATTGATAATCATGAAACAGAAATTATTTGTAACTTTCTACAGATAGAACAATGAATAGAACAGGTAGACGGGTGAAATCTTTCTATATGTTGCTTCTATAGAGTCTAAGAAACATATATGCAAAGCATCCAAACAGTACAATTCTCCAATTTTTTGTTCTTCAAGTTGAAGTGAACAACGAGCCCCATTGATAATCATGAAATGGAAATTATTTGTAACTTTCCACAAGTAGAACAATGAATAGAACAGTTAGACTGTTGAAATCTTTGTATATATTGCTTCCATATAGTCTAAGAAACATATATGCAAAGCATCCAAACAGTACCATTCGCTAATTTTTTGATCTTCAAGTTTAAGTGAACTACGAGCCCCATTGTTAATCCTTTAAAGGAAATTATTTGTAAATTTCGACAAGTAGAACAATGAATGGAACAGGTAGACGGTTGAAATCTTTGTATATATTGCTTCTATATAGTCTAAGAAACATATATGCAAAGCATCCAAACAGTACCATTCGCCAATTTTTTGTTCTTCAAGTTTAAGTGAACTACGAGCCCCATTGTTAATCCTTTAAAGGAAATTATTTGTAAATTTCGACAAGTAGAACAATGAATGGAACAGGTAGACTGTTGAAATCATTGTATATATTGCTTCTGTATAGTCTAAGAAACATATATGCAAAGCATCCAAACAGTACCATTCATCAATTTTTTGTTCTTCAAGTTTAAGTGAACAACGAGCCCCATTGTTAATCCTTTAAAGGAAATTATTTGTAAATTTCGACAAGTAGAACAATGAATGGAACAGGTAGACTGTTGAAATCTTTGTATATACTGCTTCTATATACTCTAAGAAACATATATGCAAAGCATCCAAACAGTACAATTCGCCAATTTATTGTTCTTCAAGTTTCAGTGAACAACGAGCCCCATTGTTAATCCTTTAAAGGAAATTATTTGTAAATTTCGACAAGTATAACAATGAATGGAACACGTAGACGGTTGAAATCTTTGTATATATTGCTTCCATATAGTCTAAGAAACATATCTGCAAAGCATCCAAACAGTACCATTCGCTAATTTTTTGTTCTTCAAGTTTAAGTGAACAATGAGCCCCATTGTTAATCCTTTATCGGAAATTATTTGTAACTTTCGACAAGGAGAACAATGAATGGAACAGGCAGACGGTTGAATTCTTTGTATATATTGCTTCTATATAGTCTAAGAAACATATATGCAAAGCATCCAAACAGTACCATTCGCCAATTTTTTGGTCTTCAAGTTTAAGTGAACAATGAGCCCCATTGTTAATCCTTTATCGGATATTATTTGTAAATTTCGACAAGTAGAACAATGAATAGAACAGGTAGACGGTTGAAATCATTGTATATATAGCTTCTATATAGTCTAAGAAACATATATGCATAGCATCCAAACAGTACAATTAGCCAATTTTTTGTTTTTCAAGTTTAAGTGAACAATGAGCCCCAATGGTTAATCCTTTATCGTAAATTACTTGTAATTTTCGACAAGTAGAACAATGAATGGAACAGGTAGACGGTTGAAATCTTTGTATATATTGCTTCTATATAATCTAAGAAACATATATGCAAAGCATCCAAACAGTACAATTCGCCAATTTATTGTTCTTCAAGTTTCAGTGAACAACGAGCCCCATTGTTAATCCTTTAAAGGAAATTATTTGTAAATTTCCACAAGTAGAACAATGAATAGAACAGTTAGACTGTTGAAATCTTTGTATATATTGCTTCCATATAGTCTAAGAAACATATATGCAAAGCATCCAAACAGTACCATTCGCTAATTTTTTGATCTTCAAGTTTAAGTGAACTACGAGCCCCATTGTTAATCCTTTAAAGGAAATTATTTGTAAATTTCGACAAGTAGAACAATGAGTGGAACAGGTAGACGGTTGAAATCTTTGTATATATTGCTTCTATATAGTCTAAGAAACATATATGCAAAGCATCCAAACAGTACCATTCGCCAATTTTTTGTTCTTCAAGTTTAAGTGAACTACGAGCCCCATTGTTAATCCTTTAAAGGAAATTATTTGTAAATTTCGACAAGTAGAACAATGAATGGAACAGGTAGACTGTTGAAATCATTGTATATATTGCTTCTGTATAGTCTAAGAAACATATATGCAAAGCATCCAAACAGTACCATTCATCAATTTTTGTTCTTCAAGTTTAAGTGAACAACGAGCCCCATTGTTAATCCTTTAAAGGAAATTATTTGTAAATTTCGACAAGTAGAACAATGAATGGAACAGGTAGACTGTTGAAATCATTGTATATATTGCTTCTGTATAGTCTAAGAAACATATATGCAAAGCATCCAAACAGTACCATTCATCAATTTTTTGTTCTTCAAGTTTAAGTGAACAACGAGCCCCATTGTTAATCCTTTAAAGGAAATTATTCGTAAATTTCGACAAGTAGAACAATGAATGGAACAGGTAGACTGTTGAAATCTTTGTATATACTGCTTCTATATACTCTAAGAAACATATATGCAAAGCATCCAAACAGT
The DNA here is from genome assembly GCA_963989415.1 of Cerceris ruficornis. Taxonomy (NCBI): domain Eukaryota; kingdom Metazoa; phylum Arthropoda; class Insecta; order Hymenoptera; family Crabronidae; genus Cerceris; species Cerceris ruficornis. The sequence continues at coordinate 1,295,304 of CAXDIW010000460.1, forward strand.
ACAATTCGCCAATTTATTGTTCTTCAAGTTTCAGTGAACAACGAGCCCCATTGTTAATCCTTTAAAGGAAATTATTTGTAAATTTCGACAAGTATAACAATGAATGGAACACGTAGACGGTTGAAATCTTTGTATATATTGCTTCCATATAGTCTAAGAAACATATCTGCAAAGCATCCAAACAGTACCATTCGCCAATTTTTTGTTCTTCAAGTTTAAGTGAACAATGAGCCCCATTGTTAATCCTTTATCGGAAATTATTTGTAACTTTCGACAAGGAGAACAATGAATGGAACAGGCAGACGGTTGAATTCTTTGTATATATTGCTTCTATATAGTCTAAGAAACATATATGCAAAGCATCCAAACAGTACCATTCGCCAATTTTTTGGTCTTCAAGTTTAAGTGAACAATGAGCCCCATTGTTAATCCTTTATCGGATATTATTTGTAAATTTCGACAAGTAGAACAATGAATAGAACAGGTAGACGGTTGAAATCATTGTATATATAGCTTCTATATAGTCTAAGAAACATATATGCATAGCATCCAAACAGTACAATTAGCCAATTTTTTGTTTTTCAAGTTTAAGTGAACAATGAGCCCCAATGGTTAATCCTTTATCGTAAATTACTTGTAATTTTCGACAAGTAGAACAATGAATGGAACAGGTAGACGGTTGAAATCTTTGTATATATTGCTTCTATATAATCTAAGAAACATATATTCAAAGCATCCAAACAGTACCATTCGCCAATTTTTTGTTCTTCAAATTTAAGTGAACTACGAGTCCCATTGTTAATCCTTTAAAGGAAATTATTTGTAAATTTCGACAAGTAGAACAATGAATGGAACAGGTAGACGGTTGAAATCTTTGTATATATTGCTTCTATATAATCTAAGAAACATATATGCAAAGCATCTAAACAGTAACAATCGCCAATTTTTTGATCTTCAAGTTTAATTGATCAGCGAGCCCCATTGATAATCATGAAATGGAAATTATTTGTAACTTTCTACAAGTAGAACAATGAATAGTGCAGGTAGACGGCTGAAATCTTTGTATATATTGCTTCTAAATAGTCTAAGAAACGTATATGCAAAGCATCCAAACAGTACAATTCGCCAATTTTTGGTTCTTCAAGTTTAAGTGAACTGCGAGCCCCATTGTTATTCCTTTAAAGGAAATTATTTGTAAATTGCGACAAGTAGAACAATGAATGGATCAGTTAGACGGTTGAAATCAATGTATATATTGCTTCTATATAATCTACGAAACATATATGCATAGCATCCAAACAGTACAATTCGCCAATTTTTTGTTCTTCAAGTTTAAGTGAACTACGAGCTCCATTGTTAATCCTTTAACGGAAATTAATTGTAACTTTCTACAAGTAGAACAATGATTGGAACACGTAGACGGTTGAAATCTTTGTATATATTGCTTCCATTTAGTCTAAGAAACATGTACGCAAAGCATCCAAACAGTACCATTCGCCAATTTTTTGTTCTTCAAGTTTAAGTGAACAATGAGCCCCATTGTTAATCCTTTAAAGGAAATTATTTGTAACTTTCGACAAGAAGAACAATGAATGGAAAAAGTAGACGGTTGAAATCTTTGTATATATTGCTTCTATATAGTCTAAGAAACATATATGCAAAGCATCCAAACAGTACCATTCGCCAATGTTTTGTTCTTCAAGTTTAAGTGAACAATGAGCCCCAATGGTTAATCCTTTATCGGAAATTATTTGTAATTTTCGACAAGTAGAACAATTAATGGAACAGGTAGACTGTTGAAATTATTGTATATATTGCTTCTATATAGTCTAAGAAACATATATGCTAAGCATCCAAACAGTACCATTCGCCACTTTTTTGTTCTTCAAGTTTAAGTGAACAACGAGCCCCATTGTTAATCCTTTAAAGGAAATTATTTGTAAATTTCGACAAGTAGAACAATGATTGGAACACGTAGAGGGTTGAAATCTTTGTATATATTGCTTCCATATAGTCTAAGAAACATGTACGCAAAGCATCCAAACAGTACCATTCGCCAATTTTTTGTTCTTCAAGTTTAAGTGAACAATGAGCCCCAATGGTTAATCCTTTATCGGAAATTATTTGTAACTTTCGACAAGTAGAACAATGAATGGAACAGGTAGACGGTTGAAATCTTTGTATATATTGCTTCTATATAGTCTAAGAAACATATATGCAAAGCATCCAAACAGTACAATTCGCCAATTTTTTGTTCTTCAAGTTTAAGTGAACAATGAGCCCCAATGGTTAATCCTTTATCGGAAATTATTTGTAAATTTCGACAAGTAGAACAATGAATGGAACAGGTAGCCGGTTGAAATCTTTGTATATATTGCTTCTATGTAGTCTAAGAAACATATATGCAAAGCATCCAAACAGTACAATTCGCCAATTTTTTGTTCTTCAAGTTTAAGTGAACAATGAGCCCCAATGGTTAATCCTTTATCGGAAATTATTTGTAACTTTCGACAAGTAGAACAATGAATGGAACAGGTAGACGGTTGAAATCTTTGTATATATTGCTTCTATATAGTCTAAGAAACATATATGCAAAGCATCCAAACAGTACAATTCGCCAATTTTTTGTTCTTCAAGTTTAAGTGAACAATGAGCCCCAATGGTTAATCCTTTATCGGAAATTATTTTTAAATTTCGACAAGTAGAACAATGAATGGAACAGATAGCCGGTTGAAATATTTGTATATATTGCTTCTATATAGTCTACGAAACATATATGCAAAGCATCCAAACATACCATTCGCCAATTTTTTGTTCTTCAAGTTTAAGTGAACTACGAGCCCCATTGTTAATCCTTTAAAGGAAATTATTTGTAAATTTCGACAAGTAGAACAATGAATGGAACAGGTAGACTGTTGAAATTATTGTATATATTGCTTCTATATAGTCTAAGAAACATATATGCAAAGCATCCAAACAGTACCATTCGCCAATTTTTTGTTCTTCAAGTTTAAGTGAACAATGAGCACCAATGGTTAATACTTTATCGGAAATTATTTGTAATTTTCGACAAGTAGAACAATGAATGGAACAGTTAGACGGTTGAAATATTTGTATATATTGCTTCTATATAGTCTACGAAACATATATGCAAAGCATCCAAACAGTACAATTCGCCAATTTTTTGTTCTTCAAGTTTAAGTGAACAATGAGCCCCATTGTTAATCCTTTAAAGGAAATTATTTGTAACTTTCGACAAGAAGAACAATGAATGGAAAAAGTAGACGGTTGAAATCTTTGTATATATTGCTTCTATATAGTCTAAGAAACATATATGCAAAGCATCCAAACAGTACCATTCGCCAATTTTTTGTTCTTCAAGTTTAAGTGAACAATGAGCCCCAATGGTTAATCCTTTATCGGAAATTATTTGTAATTTTCGACAAGTAGAACAATGAATGGAACAGGTAGACTGTTGAAATTATTGTATATATTGCTTCTATATAGTCTAAGAAACATATATGCTAAGCATCCAAACAGTACCATTCGCCACTTTTTTGTTCTTCAAGTTTAAGTGAACAACGAGCCCCATTGTTAATCCTTTAAAGGAAATTATTTGTAAATTTCGACAAGTAGAACAATGAATGGAACAGGTAGACGGTTGAAATCTTTGTATATATTGCGTCTATATAGTCTAAGAAACATATATGCAAAGCATCCAAACAGTACAATTCGCCAATTTTTTGTTCTTCAAGTTTAAGTGAACAATGAGCCCCAATGGTTAATCCTTTATCGGAAATTATTTGTAAATTTCGACAAGTAGAACAATGAATGGAACAGGTAGCCGGTTGAAATCTTTGTATATATTGCTTCTATGTAGTCTAAGAAACATATATGCAAAGCATCCAAACAGTACAATTCGCCAATTTTTTGTTCTTCAAGTTTAAGTGAACAATGAGCCCAAATGGTTAATCCGTTATAGGAAATTATTTGTAACTTTCGACAAGTAGAACAATGAATGGAACAGGTAGACGGTTGAAATCTTTGTATATATTGCTTCTATATAGTCTGAGAAACATATATGCAAAGCATCCAAACAGTACCATTCGCCAATTTTTTGTTCTTCAAGTTTAAGTGAACAATGTGCCCCAATGGTTAATCCTTTATCGGAAATTATTTGTAATTTTCGACAAGTAGAACAATGAATGGAACAGTTAGACGGTTGAAATATTTGTATATATTCCTTCTATATAGTCTACGAAACATATATGCAAAGCATCCAAACAGTACAATTCGCCAATTTTTTGTTCTTCAAGTTTAAGTGAACAATGAGCCCCAACGGTTAATCCGTTATCGGAAATTATTTGTAATTTTCGACAAGTAGAACAATGAATGGAACAGTTAGACGGTTGAAATATTTGTATATATTGCTTCTATATAGTCTACGAAACATATATGCAAAACATCCAAACAGTGCAATTCGCCAATTTTTTGTACTTCAAGTTTAAGTGAACTACGAGCCCCATTGTTAATCCTTTAACGGAAATTAATTGTAACTTTCGACAAGTAGAACAATGAATGGAACAGGTAGACGGTTGAAATCTTTGAATATATTGCTTCTATATAGTCTAAGAAACATATATGCAAAGCATCCAAACAGCACAATTCGCCAATTTATTGTTCTTCAAGTTTAAGTGAACAACGAGCCCCATTGTTAATCCTTTAAAGGAAATTATTTGTAACTTTCGACAAGTAGAACAATGAATGGAACAGGTAGACGGTTGAAATCTTTGTATATATTGCTTCCATATAGTCTAAGAAACATGTACGCAAAGCATCCAAACAGTACCATTCGCCAATTTTTTGTTCTTCAAGGTTAAGTGAACTACGAGCCCCATTGTTAATCCTTTAAAGGAAATTATTTGTAAATTTCGACAAGTTGAAAAATGAATGGAACAGGTAGACGGTTGAAATCATTGTATATATTGCTTCTATATAGTCTAAGAAACATATATGCAAATCATCCAAACAGTACAATTCGCCAATTTTTTGTTCTTCAAGTTTAAGTGAACTACGAGCCCCATTGATAATCATGAAACGGAAATTATTTGTAAGTTTCTACAAGTAGAACAATAAATAGAACGGGTAGACGGTGGAAATCTTTGTATATGTTGCTTCTATATAGTCTAAGAAACCTATATGCAAAGCATCTAAACAGTAACATTCGCCAATTTTTTGATCTTCAAGTTTAAGTGAACAACGAACCCCATTGATAATCATGAAATGGAAATTATCTGTAACTTTCTACAAGTAGAACAATGAATAGTATAGGTAGACGGGTGAAATCTTTCTATATATTGCTTCTATATAGTCTAAGAAACATATATGCAAAGAATCCAAACAGTACAATTCGGCAATTTTTTGTTCTTCAAGTATAAGTGAACAATGAGCCACAATGGTTAATCCTTTATCGGAAATTATTTGTAATTTTCGACAAGTAGAACAATGAATGGAACAGGTAGACGGTTGAAATCTTTGTGTATATTGCTTCAATATAGTCTAAGAAACATATATGCAAAGCATCCAAACAGTACCATTCGCCAATTTGTTGTTCTTCAAGTTGAAGTGAACAACGAGCCCCATTGATAATCATGAAATGGAAATTATTTGTAACTTTCTACAAGTAGAACAATGCATAGTAAATGTAGACGGGTGAAATCTTTCTATATATTGTTTCTATATAGTCTAAGAAACATATACGCAAAGCATCCAAACAGTACAATTCGTCAATTTATTGTTCTATAAGTTTAAGTGTACAACGAGCCCCATTGTTAATCCTTTAAAGGAAATTATTTGTAACTTGCGACAAGTAGAACAATGAATGGAACAGGTAGACGGTTGAAATCAATGTATATATTGCTTCTATATAGTCTAAGAAACATATATGCAAAGCATCCAAACAGTACAATTCGCCAATTTTTTGTTCTTCAAGTTTAAGTGAACAACGAGCCCCATTGTTAATCCTTTAAAGGAAATTATTTGTAAATTTCGACAAGTAGAACAATGATTGGAACACGTAGACGGTTGAAATCTTTGAATATATTGCTTCCATATAGTCTAAGAAACATATTGCAAAGCATCCAAACTGTACCATTCGCTAATTTTTTGTTCTTCAAGTTTAAGTGAACAACGAGCCCCATTGTTAATCCTTTAAAGGAAATTATTTGTAAATTTCGACAAGTAGAACAATGATTGGAACACGTAGACGGTTGAAATCTTTGTATATATTGCTTCCATATAGTCTAAGAAACATGTACGCAAAGCATCCAAACAGTACCATTCGCCAATTTTTTGTTCTTCAAGGTTAAGTGAACTACGAGCCCCATTGTTAATCCTTTAAAGGAAATTATTTGTAAATTTCGACAAGTTGAAAAATGAATGGAACAGGTAGACGGTTGAAATCATTGTATATATTGCTTCTATATAGTCTAAGAAACATATATGCAAATCATCCAAACAGTACAATTCGCCAATTTTTTGTTCTTCAAGTTTAAGTGAACTACGAGCCCCATTGATAATCATGAAACGGAAATTACTTGTAAGTTTCTACAAGTAGAACAATGAATAGAACGGGTAGACGGTGGAAATCTTTGTATATGTTGCTTCTATATAGTCTAAGAAATCTATATGCAAAGAATCTAAACAGTAACATTCGCCAATTTTTTGATCTTCAAGTTTAAGTGAACAACGAACCCCATTGATAATCATGAAATGGAAATTATCTGTACCTTTCTACAAGTAGAACAATGAATAGTATAGGTAGACGGGTGAAATCTTTCTATATATTGCTTCTATATAGTCTAAGAAACATATATGCAAAGAATCCAAACAGTACAATTCGCCAATTTTTTGTTCTTCAAGTATAAGTGAACAATGAGCCACAATGGTTAATCCTTTATCGGAAATTATTTGTAATTTTCGACAAGTAGAACAATGAATGGAACAGGTAGACGGTTGAAATCTTTGTGTATATTGCTTCAATATAGTCTAAGAAACACATATGCAAAGCATCCAAACAGTACCATTCGCCAATTTGTTGTTCTTCAAGTTGAAGTGAACAACGAGCCCCATTGATAATCATGAAATGGAAATTATTTGTAACTTTCTACAAGTAGAACAATGCATAGTAAATGTAGACGGGTGAAATCTTTCTATATATTGTTTCTATATAGTCTAAGAAACATATACGCAAAGCATCCAAACAGTACAATTCGTCAATTTATTGTTCTTCAAGTTTAAGTGTACAACGAGCCCCATTATTAATCCTTTAAAGGAAATTATTTGTAACTTGCGACAAGTAGAACAATGAATGGAACAGGTAGACGGTTTAAATCAATGTATATATTGCTTCTATATAGTCTAAGAAACATATATGCAAAGCATCCAAACAGTACAATTCGCCAATTTTTTGTTCTTCAAGTTTAAGTGAACTACGAGCCCCATTGTTAATCATTTAACGGAAATTATTTGTAATATTCGACAAGTAAAACAATGAATGGAACAGGTAGACGGTTGAAATCTTTGTATATATTGCTTCCATATAGTCTAAGAAACATGTACGCAAAGCATCCAAACAGTACCATTCGACAATTTTTTGTTCTTCAAGTTTAAGTGAACAATGAGCCCCATTGTTAATCCTTTAACGGAAATTAATTGTAACTTTCTACAAGTAGAACAATGATTGGAACATGTAGACGGTTGAAATCTTTGTATATATTGCTTCTATATAGTCTAAGAAACATATATGCATATCATCCAAACAGTACAATTCGCCAATTTATTGTTCTTCAAGTTTAAGTGAACAACGAGCCCCATTGTTAATCCTTTGAAGGAAATTATTTGTAAATTTCGACAGGTAGAACAATGATTGGCACACGTAGACGGTTGAAATATTTGTATATATTGCTTCCATATAGTCTAAGAAACATATATGCAAAGCATCCAAACAGTACCATTCGCCAATTTTTTGTTCTTCAAGTTTAAGTGAACAATGAGCCCAATTGTTAATCCTTTATCGGAAATTATTTGTAACTTTCGACAAGTAGAACAATGAATGGAACAGGTAGCCGGTTGAAATCTTTGTATATATTGCTTCTATATAGTCTGAAAAACATATATGCAAAGCATCCAAACAGTACAATTCGCCAATTTTTTGTTCTTCAAGTTTAAGTGAACAATGAGCCCCATTGTTAATCTTTTAAAGGAAATTATTTGTAAATTTCGACGAGTAGAACAATGATTGGCACACGTAGACGGTTGAAATATTTGTATATATTGCTTCCATATAGTCTAAGAAACATATATGCAAAGCATCCAAACAGTACCATTCGCCAATTTTTTGTTCTTCAAGGTTAAGTGAACAATGAGCCCCATTGTTAATCCTTTATCGGAAATTATTTGTAACTTTCGACAAGTAGAACAATGAATGGAACAGGTATACGGTTGAAATCTTTGTATATATTGTTTCAATATAGTCTAAGAAACATATATGCAAAGCACCCAAACAGTACCAGTCGCCAATTCATTGTTCTTCAAGTTTAAGTGAACAACGAGCCCCATTGTTAATCATTTAACGGAAATTATTTGTAACTTTCGACAAGTAGAACAATGAATGGAACAGGTAGACGGTTGAAATCAATGTATATATTGCTTCTATATAGGCTAAGAAACATATATGCAAAGCATCCAAACAGTACAATTCGCCAATTTTTTGTTCTTCAAGTTTAAGTGAACTACGAGCCCCATTGTTAATCATTTAACGGAAATTATTTGTAACATTCGACAAGTAAAACAATGAATGGAACAGGTAGACGGTTGAAATCTTTGTATATATATTGATTCTATATAGTCTAAGAAACATATATGCAAAGCATCCAAACAGTACCAGTCGCCAATTAATTGTTCTTCAAGTTTAAGTGAACAACGAGCCCCATTGTTAATCCTTTAAAGGAAATTATTTGTAACTTTCGACAAGTAGAACAATGAGTGGAACAGGTAGACGGTTGAAATCTTTGTATATATTGCATCTATATAGTCTAAGAAGCATATATGCAAAGCATCCAAACAGTACCATTCGCCAATTTTTTGTTCTTCAAGTTTAAGTGAACTACGAGCCCCATTGTTAATCCTTTAAAGGAAATTATTTGTAAATTTCGGCAAGTAGAACAATGAATGGAATAGGTATACGGTTGAAATCTTTGTATATATTGTTTCAATATAGTCTAAGAAACATATATGCAAAGCACCCAAACAGTACCAGTCGCCAATTCATTGTTCTTCAAGTTTAAGTGAACAACGAGCCCCATTGTTAATCATTTAACGGAAATTATTTGTAACTTTCGACAAGTAGAACAATCAATGGAACAGGTAGACGGTTGAAATATTTGTATATATTGCTTCTATATAGTCTACGAAACATATATGCAAAGCATCCAAACAGTACAATTCGCCAATTTTTTGTTCTTCAAGTTTAAGTGAACAATGAGCGCCAATGGTTAATCCGTTATCGGAAATTATTTGTAACTTTCGACAAGAAGAACAATGAATGGAAAAGGTAGACGGTTGAAATCTTTGTATATATTGCTTCTATATAGTCTAAGAAACATATATGCAAAGCATCCAAACAGTACAATTCGCCAATTATTTGATCTTCAAGTTTAAGTGAACTACGAGCCCCATTGTTAATACTTTAACGGAAATTATTTGTAACTTGCGACAAGTAGAACAATGAATGGAACAGGTAGACGGTTGAAATCAATGTATATATTGCTTCTTTATAGTCTAAGAAACATATATGCAAAGCATCCAAACAGCACCATACGCCACTTTTTTGTTCTGCAAGTTTAAGTGAACAACGAGCCCCATTGTTAATCCTTTAAAGGAAATTATTTGTAACTTTCGACAAGTAGAACAATGAGTGGAACAGGTAGACGGTTGAAATCTTTGTATATATTGCATCTATAGTCTAAGAAGCATATATGCAAAGCATCCAAACAGTACCATTCGCCAATTTTTTGTTCTTCAAGTTTAAGTGAACTACGAGCCCCATTGTTAATCCTTTAAAGGAAATTATTTGTAAATTTCGGCAAGTAGAACAATGAATGGAATAGGTAGACGGTTGAAATCATTGTATATATTGCTTCTAAATAGTCTAAGAAACATATATGCAAAGCATCCAAACAGTACAATGCGCCAATTTTTTGTTCTTCAAGTTTAAGTAAACTACGATCCCCATTGTTAATCCCTTAACGGAAATTATTTGTAACTTTCGACAAGTAGAACAATGAATGGAACAGTTAGACGGTTGAAATATTTGTATATATTGCTTCTATATAATCTAAGAAACATATATGCAAAGCATCCAAACAGTACAATTCGCCAATTTTTTGTTCTTCAAGTTTAAGTGAACAATGAGCCCCATTGTTAATCCATTATCGGAAATTATTTGTAATTTTCGACAAGTAGAACAGTGAATGGAACAGGTAGACGATTGAAATCTTTGTATATATTGCTTCTATATAGTTTAAGAAACATATATGCAAATCATCCAAACAGTACAATTCGCCAATTATTTGATCTTCAAGTTTAAGTGAACTACGAGCCCCATTGTTAATACTTTAACGGAAATTATTTGTAACTTGCGACAAGTAGAACAATGAATGGAACAGGTAGACGGTTGAAATCAATGTATATATTGCTTCTTTATAGTCTAAGAAACATATATGCAAAGCATCCAAACAGTACCATACGCCACTTTTTTGTTCTGCAAGTTTAAGTGAACAACGAGCCCCATTGTTAATCCTTTAAAGGAAATTATTTGTAAATTTCGACAAGTGGAACAATGATTGGAACACGTAGACGGTTGAAATCTTTGTATATATTGCTTCCATATAGTCTAAGAAACATGTACGCAAACCATCCAAACAGTACAATTCGCCAATTTTTTGTTCTTCAAGTTTAAGTGAACTACGATCCCCATTGTTAATCCCTTAACGGAAATTATTTGTAACTTTCGACAAGTAGAACAGTGAATGGAACAGGTAGACGGTTGAAATCTTTGTATATATTGATTCTATATAGTATAAGAAACATATATGCAAAGCATCCAAACAGTACAATTCGCCAATTATTTGATCTTCAAGTTTAAGTGAACTACGAGCCCCATTGTTAATACTTTAACGGAAATTATTTGTAACTTGCGACAAGTAGAACAATGAATGGAACAGGTAGACGGTTGAAATCTTTGTATATATTGCTTCTATATAGACTAAGAAACATATATGCAAAGCATCCAAACAGTACAATTCGCCAATTTATTGTTCTTCAAGTTTAAGTGAACAACGAGCCCCATTGTTAATCCTTTAAAGGAAATTATTTGTAAATTTCGGCAAGTAGAACAATGAATGGAATAGGTAGACGGTTGAAATCATTGTATATATTGCTTCTATGTAGTCTAAGAAACATATATGCAAATCATCCAAACAGTACAATTTTCCAATTCCTTGTTCTTCAAGTTTAAGTAAACTACGATCCCCATTGTTAATCCCTTAACGGAAATTATTTGTAACTTTCGACAAGTAGAACAATGAATGGAACAGGTAGACGGTTGAAATCTTTGTATATATTGCTTCTATATAGTCTAAGAAACATATATGCAAATCATCCAAACAGTACAATTCGCCAATTATTTGATCTTCAAGTTTAAGTGAACTACGATCCCCATTGTTAATCCCTTAACGGAAATTATTTGTAACTTTCGACAAGTAGAACAATGAATGGAACAGGTAGACGGTTGAAATCTTTGTATATATTGCTTCTATATAGTCTAAGAAACCTATATGCAAATCATCCAAACAGTACAATTCGCCAATTATTTGATCTTCAAGTTTAAGTGTACTACGAGCCCCATTGTTAATACTTTAACGGAAATTATTTGTAACTTGCGACAAGTAGAACAATGAATGGAACAGGTAGACGGTTGAAATCATTGTATATATTGCTTCTATATAGTCTAAGAAACATATATGCAAAGCATCCAAACAGTACCATTCGCCAATTTTTTGTTCTTCAAGTTCAAGTGAACAATGAGCCCCAATGGTTAATCCTTTATCGGAAATTATTTGTAAATTTCGACAAGTAGAACAATGAATGGAACAGGTAGACGGTTGAAATCTTTGTATATATTGCTTCTATATAGTCTAAGAAACATATATGCAAAGCATCCAAACAGTACAATTCGCCAATTTTTTGTTCTTCAAGTTTAAGTGAACAATGAGCCCCAATGGTTAATCCTTTATCGGAAATTATTTGTAAATTTCGACAAGTAGAACAATGAATGGAACAGGTAGACGGTTGAAATCTTTGTATATATTGCTTCTATATAGTCTAAGAAACATATATGCAAAGCATCCAAACAGTACAATTCGCCAATTTTTTGTTCTTCAAGTTTAAGTGAACAATGAGCCCCAATGGTTAATCCTTTATCGGAAATTATTTGTAAATTTCGACAAGTAGAACAATGAATGGAACAGGTAGACTGTTGAAATCATTGTATATATTGCTTCTATATAGTATAAGAAACATATATGCAAAGCATCCAAACAGTACAATTCGCCAATTTTTTGTTCTTCAAGTTTAAGTGAACAATGAGCCCCATTGTTAATCCTTTAAAGGAAATTATTTGTAACTTTCGACAAGTAGAACAATGAATGGAACAGGTAGACTGTTGAAATCATTGTATATATTGCTTCTATATAGTCTAAGAAACATTTATGCAAAGCATCCAAACAGTACAATTCGCCAATTTTTTGTTCTTCAAGTTTAAGTAAACTACGATCCCCATTGTTAATCCCTTACCGGAAATTATTTGTAACTTTCGACAAGTAGAACAGTGAATGGAACAGGTAGACGGTTGAAATCTTTGTATATATTGCTTCTATATAGTATAAGAAACATATATGCAAAGCATCCAAACAGTACAATTCGCCAATTTTTTGTTCTGCAAGTTTAAGTGAACAATGAGCCCCAATGGTTAATCCGTTATCGGAAATTATTTGTAACTTTCGACAAGTAGAACAATGAATGGAACAGGTAGACGGTTGAAATCTTTGTATATATTGCTTCTATATAGTATAAGAAACATATATGCAAAGCATCCAAACAGTACCATTCGCCAATTTTTTGTTCTTCAAGTTTAAGTGAACTACGAGCCCCATTGTTAATCCTTTAAAGGAAATTATTTGTAAATTTCGACAAGTAGAACAATGAATGGAACAGGTAGACTGTTGAAATCATTGTATATATTGCTTCTATATAGTCTAAGAAACATATATGCAAAGCATCCAAACAGTACCATTCGCCAATTTTTTGTTCTTCAAGTTTAAGTGAACAATGAGCACCAATGGTTAATACTTTATCGGAAATTATTTGTAATTTTCGACAAGTAGAACAATGAATGGAACAGTTAGACGGTTGAAATATTTGTATATATTGCTTCTATATAGTCTACGAAACATATATGCAAAGCATCCAAACAGTACAATTCGCCAATTATTTGTTCTTCAAGTTTAAGTGAACAATGAGCCCCATTGTTAATCCTTTAAAGGAAATTATTTGTAACTTTCGACAAGAAGAACAATGAATGGAAAAGGTAGACGGTTGAAATCTTTGTATATATTGCTTCTATATAGTCTAAGAAACATATATGCAAAGCTTCCAAACAGTACCATTCGCCAATTTTTTGTTCTTCAAGTTTAAGTGAACAATGAGCCCCAATGGTTAATCCTTTATCGGAAATTATTTGTAATTTTCGACAAGTAGAACAATAAATGGAACAGGTAGACTGTTGAAATTATAGTATATATTGCTTCTATATAGTCTAAGAAACATATATGCTAAGCATCCAAACAGCACCATTCGCCACTTTTTTGTTCTTCAAGTTTAAGTGAACAACGAGCCCCATTGTTAATACTTTAAAGGAAATTATTTGTAAATTTCGACAAGTAGAACAATGATTGGAACACGTAGACGGTTGAAATCTTTGTATATATTGCTTCTATATAGTATAAGAAACATATATGCAAAGCATCCAAACAGTACAATTCGCCAATTTTTTGTTCTTCAAGTTTAAGTGAACAATGAGCCCCAATGGTTAATCCGTTATCGGAAATTATTTGTAACTTTCGACAAGTAGAACAATGAATGGAACAGGTAGACGGTTGAAATATTTGTATATATTGCTTCTATATAGTCTACGAAACATATATGCAAAGCATCCAAACAGTACAATTCGCCAATTTTTTGTTCTTCAAGTTTAAGTGAACAATGAGCCCCATTGTTAATCCATTATCGGAAATTATTTGTAATTTTCGACAAGTAGAACAGTGAATGGAACAGGTAGACGATTGAAATCTTTGTATATATTGCTTCTATATAGTATAAGAAACATATATGCAAAGCATCCAAACAGTACAATTCGCCAATTTTTTGTTCTTCAAGTTTAAGTGAACAATGAGCCCCAATGGTTAATCCGTTATCGGAAATTATTTGTAACTTTCGACAAGAAGAACAATGAATGGAAAAGGTAGACGGTTGAAATCTTTGTATATATTGCTTCTATATAGTCTAAGAAACATATATGCAAAGCATCGAAACAGTACAATTCGCCAATTTTTTGTTCTTCAAGTTTAAGTGAACAATGAGCCCCAATGGTTAATCCTTTATCGGAAATTATTTGTATCTTTCGACAAGTAGAACAATGAACGGTACGGGTAGACGGTTGAGATCTTTGTATATATTGCTTCTATATAGTCTAAGAAACATATATGCAAAGCATCTAAACAGTAACATTCGCCAATTTTTTGTTCTTCATGTTTAAGTGAACAACGAACCCCATTGATAATCATGAAATGGAAATTATTTCTAACTTTCTACAAGAAGAACAATGAATGGAACAGGTAGTCGGTTGAAATCATTGTATATATTGCTTCTATATAGTCTAAGAAACATATATGCAAAGCATCCAATCAGTACAATTTGCCAATTTATTGTTCTTCAAGTTTAAGTGAACAACGAGCCCCATTGTTAATCCTTTAAAGGAAATTATTTGTAAATTTCGACAAGTAGAACAATGATTGGAACACGTAGACGGTTGAAATCTTTGAATATATTGCTTCCATATAGTCTAAGAAACATATTGCAAAGCATCCAAACTGTACCATTCGCTAATTTTTTGTTCTTCAAGTTTAAGTGAACAACGAGCCCCATTGTTAATCCTTTAAAGGAAATTATTTGTAAATTTCGACAAGTAGAACAATGATTGGAACACGTAGACGGTTGAAATCTTTGTATATATTGCTTCCATATAGTCTAAGAAACATGTACGCAAAGCATCCAAACAGTACCATTCGCCAATTTTTTGTTCTTGAAGGTTAAGTGAACTACGAGCCCCATTGTTAATCCTTTAAAGGAAATTATTTGTAAATTTCGACAAGTTGAAAAATGAATGGAACAGGTAGACGGTTGAAATCATTGTATATATTGCTTCTATATAGTCTAAGAAACATATATGCAAATCATCCAAACAGTACAATTCGCCAATTTTTTGTTCTTCAAGTTTAAGTGAACTACGAGCCCCATTGATAATCATGAAACGGAAATTATTTGTAAGTTTCTACAAGTAGAACAATAAATAGAACGGGTAGACGGTGGAAATCTTTGTATATGTTGCTTCTATATAGTCTAAGAAACCTATATGCAAAGCATCTAAACAGTAACATTCGCCAATTTTTTGATCTTCAAGTTTAAGTGAACAACGAACCCCATTGATAATCATGAAATGGAAATTATCTGTAACTTTCTACAAGTAGAACAATGAATAGTATAGGTAGACGGGTGAAATCTTTCTATATATTGCTTCTATATAGTCTAAGAAACATATATGCAAAGAATCCAAACAGTACAATTCGGCAATTTTTTGTTCTTCAAGTATAAGTGAACAATGAGCCACAATGGTTAATCCTTTATCGAAAATTATTTGTAATTTTCGACAAGTAGAACAATGAATGGAACAGGTAGACTGTTGAAATTATTGTATATATTGTTTCAATATAGTCTAAGAAACATATATGCAAAGCACCCAAACAGTACCAGTCGCCAATTCATTGTTCTTCAAGTTTAAGTGAACAACGAGCCCCATTGTTAATCATTTAACGGAAATTATTTGTAACTTTCGACAAGTAGAACAATCAATGGAACAGGTAGACGGTTGAAATCTTTGTATATATTGCTTCTATATAGTCTAAGAAACATATATGCAAAGCATCCAAACAGTACAATTCGTCAATTTATTGTTCTTCAAGTTTAAGTGTACAACGAGCCCCATTGTTAATCCTTTAAAGGAAATTATTTGTAACTTGCGACAATTAGAACAATGAATGGAACAGGTAGACGGTTGAAATCAATGTATATATTGCTTCTATATAGGCTAAGAAACATATATGCAAAGCATCCAAACAGTACAATTCGCCAATTTTTTGTTCTTCAAGTTTAAGTGAACTACGAGCCCCATTGTTAATCATTTAACGGAAATTATTTGTAACATTCGACAAGTAAAACAATGAATGGAACAGGTAGACGGTTGAAATCTTTGTATATATATTTATTCTATATAGTCTAAGAAACATATATGCAAAGCATCCAAACAGTACCAGTCGCCAATTAATTGTTCTTCAAGTTTAAGTGAACAACGAGCCCCATTGTTAATCCTTTAAAGGAAATTATTTGTAACTTTCGACAAGTAGAACAATGAGTGGAACAGGTAGACGGTTGAAATCTTTGTATATATTGCATCTATAGTCTAAGAAGCATATATGCAAAGCATCCAAACAGTACCATTCGCCAATTTTTTGTTCTTCAAGTTTAAGTGAACTACGAGCCCCATTGTTAATCCTTTAAAGGAAATTATTTGTAAATTTCGGCAAGTAGAACAATGAATGGAATAGGTAGACGGTTGAAATCATTGTATATATTGCTTCTAAATAGTCTAAGAAACATATATGCAAAGCATCCAAACAGTACAATGCGCCAATTTTTTGTTCTTCAAGTTTAAGTAAACTACGATCCCCATTGTTAATCCCTTAACGGAAATTATTTGTAACTTTCGACAAGTAGAACAATGAATGGAACAGTTAGACGGTTGAAATATTTGTATATATTGCTTCTATATAATCTAAGAAACATATATGCAAAGCATCCAAACAGTACAATTCGCCAATTTTTTGTTCTTCAAGTTTAAGTGAACAATGAGCCCCATTGTTAATCCATTATCGGAAATTATTTGTAATTTTCGACAAGTAGAACAGTGAATGGAACAGGTAGACGATTGAAATCTTTGTATATATTGCTTCTATATAGTTTAAGAAACATATATGCAAATGATCCAAACAGTACAATTCGCCAATTATTTGATCTTCAAGTTTAAGTGAACTACGAGCCCCATTGTTAATACTTTAACGGAAATTATTTGTAACTTGCGACAAGTAGAACAATGAATGGAACAGGTAGACGGTTGAAATCAATGTATATATTGCTTCTTTATAGTCTAAGAAACATATATGCAAAGCATCCAAACAGTACCATACGCCACTTTTTTGTTCTGCAAGTTTAAGTGAACAACGAGCCCCATTGTTAATCCTTTAAAGGAAATTATTTGTAAATTTCGACAAGTGGAACAATGATTGGAACACGTAGACGGTTGAAATCTTTGTATATATTGCTTCCATATAGTCTAAGAAACATGTACGCAAACCATCCAAACAGTACAATTCGCCAATTTTTTGTTCTTCAAGTTTAAGTGAAATACGATCCCCATTGTTAATCCCTTAACGGAAATTATTTGTAACTTTCGACAAGTAGAACAGTGAATGGAACAGGTAGACGGTTGAAATCTTTGTATATATTGCTTCTATATAGTATAAGAAACATATATGCAAAGCATCCAAACAGTACAATTCGCCAATTTTTTGTTCTTCAAGTTTAAGTGAACAATGAGCCCAATGGTTAATCCTTTATCGGAAATTATTTGTAACTTTCGACAAGTAGAACAATGAATGGAACCGGTAGATGGTTGAAATCTTTGTATATATTGCTTCTATATAGTCTAAGAAACATATATGCAAAGCATCCAAACAGTACAATTCGCCAATTTTTTGTTCTTCAAGTTTAAGTGAACAATGAGCCCCAATGGTTAATCCTTTATCGGAAATTATTTGTAAATTTCGACAAGTAGAACAATGAATGGAACAGGTAGACTGTTGAAATCATTGTATATATTGCTTCTATATAGTATAAGAAACATATATGCAAAGCATCCAAACAGTACAATTCGCCAATTTTTTGTTCTTCAAGTTTAAGTGAACAATGAGCCCCATTGTTAATCCTTTAAAGGAAATTATTTGTAACTTTCGACAAGTAGAACAATGAATGGAACAGGTAGACTGTTGAAATCATTGTATATATTGCTTCTATATAGTCTAAGAAACATTTATGCAAAGCATCCAAACAGTACAATGCGCCAATTTTTTGTTCTTCAAGTTTAAGTAAACTACGATCCCCATTGTTAATCCCTTAACGGAAATTATTTGTAACTTTCGACAAGTAGAACAATGAATGGAACAGTTAGACGGTTGAAATATTTGTATATATTGCTTCTATATAATCTAAGAAACATATATGCAAAGCATCCAAACAGTACAATTCGCCAATTTTTTGTTCTTCAAGTTTAAGTGAACAATGAGCCCCATTGTTAATCCATTATCGGAAATTATTTGTAATTTTCGACAAGTAGAACAGTGAATGGAACAGGTAGGCGATTGAAATCTTTGTATATATTGCTTCTATATAGTTTAAGAAACATATATGCAAATCATCCAAACAGTACAATTCGCCAATTATTTGATCTTCAAGTTTAAGTGAACTACGAGCCCCATTGTTAATACTTTAACGGAAATTATTTGTAACTTGCGACAAGTAGAACAATGAATGGAACAGGTAGACGGTTGAAATCAATGTATATATTGCTTGTTTATAGTCTAAGAAACATATATGCAAAGCATCCAAACAGTACCATACGCCACTTTTTTGTTCTGCAAGTTTAAGTGAACAACGAGCCCCATTGTTAATCCTTTAAAGGAAATTATTTGTAAATTTCGACAAGTGGAACAATGATTGGAACACGTAGACGGTTGAAATCTTTGTATATATTGCTTCCATATAGTCTAAGAAACATGTACGCAAACCATCCAAACAGTACAATTCGCCAATTTTTTGTTCTTCAAGTTTAAGTGAACTACGATCCCCATTGTTAATCCCTTAACGGAAATTATTTGTAACTTTCGACAAGTAGAACAGTGAATGGAACAGGTAGACGGTTGAAATCTTTGTATATATTGATTCTATATAGTATAAGAAACATATATGCAAAGCATCCAAACAGTACAATTCGCCAATTATTTGATCTTCAAGTTTAAGTGAACTACGAGCCCCATTGTTAATACTTTAACGGAAATTATTTGTAACTTGCGACAAGTAGAACAATGAATGGAACAGGTAGACGGTTGAAATCTTTGTATATATTGCTTCTATATAGACTAAGAAACATATATGCAAAGCATCCAAACAGTACAATTCGCCAATTTATTGTTCTTCAAGTTTAAGTGAACAACGAGCCCCATTGTTAATCCTTTAAAGGAAATTATTTGTAAATTTCGGCAAGTAGAACAATGAATGGAATAGGTAGACGGTTGAAATCATTGTATATATTGCTTCTATGTAGTCTAAGAAACATATATGCAAATCATCCAAACAGTACAATTTTCCAATTCCTTGTTCTTCAAGTTAAAGTAAACTACGATCCCCATTGTTAATCCCTTAACGGAAATTATTTGTAACTTTCGACAAGTAGAACAATGAATGGAACAGGTAGACGGTTGAAATCTTTGTATATATTGCTTCTATATAGTCTAAGAAACATATATGCAAATCATCCAAACAGTACAATTCGCCAATTATTTGATCTTCAAGTTTAAGTGAACTACGATCCCCATTGTTAATCCCTTAACGGAAATTATTTGTAACTTTCGACAAGTAGAACAATGAATGGAACAGGTAGACGGTTGAAATCTTTGTATATATTGCTTCTATATAGTCTAAGAAACCTATATGCAAATCATCCAAACAGTACAATTCGCCAATTATTTGATCTTCAAGTTTAAGTGAACTACGAGCCCCATTGTTAATACTTTAACGGAAATTATTTGTAACTTGCGACAAGTAGAACAATGAATGGAACAGGTAGACGGTTGAAATCATTGTATATATTGCTTCTATATAGTCTAAGAAACATATATGCAAAGCATCCAAACAGTACCATTCGCCAATTTTTTGTTCTTCAAGTTCAAGTGAACAATGAGCCCCAATGGTTAATCCTTTATCGGAAATTATTTGTAAATTTCGACAAGTAGAACAATGAATGGAACAGGTAGACGGTTGAAATCTTTGTATATATTGCTTCTATATAGTCTAAGAAACATATATGCAAAGCATCCAAACAGTACAATTCGCCAATTTTTTGTTCTTCAAGTTTAAGTGAACAATGAGCCCCAATGGTTAATCCTTTATCGGAAATTATTTGTAAATTTCGACAAGTAGAACAATGAATGGAACAGGTAGACGGTTGAAATCTTTGTATATATTGCTTCTATATAGTCTAAGAAACATATATGCAAAGCATCCAAACAGTACAATTCGCCAATTTTTTGTTCTTCAAGTTTAAGTGAACAATGAGCCCCAATGGTTAATCCTTTATCGGAAATTATTTGTAAATTTCGACAAGTAGAACAATGAATGGAACAGGTAGACTGTTGAAATCATTGTATATATTGCTTCTATATAGTATAAGAAACATATATGCAAAGCATCCAAACAGTACAATTCGCC
Source organism: Cerceris ruficornis (assembly GCA_963989415.1). Taxonomy (NCBI): domain Eukaryota; kingdom Metazoa; phylum Arthropoda; class Insecta; order Hymenoptera; family Crabronidae; genus Cerceris; species Cerceris ruficornis. The sequence continues at coordinate 1,316,358 of CAXDIW010000460.1, forward strand.
AATTTTTTGTTCTTCAAGTTTAAGTGAACAATGAGCCCCATTGTTAATCCTTTAAAGGAAATTATTTGTAACTTTCGACAAGTAGAACAATGAATGGAACAGGTAGACTGTTGAAATCATTGTATATATTGCTTCTATATAGTCTAAGAAACATTTATGCAAAGCATCCAAACAGTACAATTCGCCAATTTTTTGTTCTTCAAGTTTAAGTAAACTACGATCCCCATTGTTAATCCCTTACCGGAAATTATTTGTAACTTTCGACAAGTAGAACAGTGAATGGAACAGGTAGACGGTTGAAATCTTTGTATATATTGCTTCTATATAGTATAAGAAACATATATGCAAAGCATCCAAACAGTACAATTCGCCAATTTTTTGTTCTTCAAGTTTAAGTGAACAATGAGCCCCATTGTTAATCCTTTAAAGGAAATTATTTGTAACTTTCGACAAGAAGAACAATGAATGGAAAAGGTAGACGGTTGAAATCTTTGTATATATTGCTTCTATATAGTCTAAGAAACATATATGCAAAGCTTCCAAACAGTACCATTCGCCAATTTTTTGTTCTTCAAGTTTAAGTGAACAATGAGCCCCAATGGTTAATCCTTTATCGGAAATTATTTGTAATTTTCGACAAGTAGAACAATAAATGGAACAGGTAGACTGTTGAAATTATAGTATATATTGCTTCTATATAGTCTAAGAAACATATATGCTAAGCATCCAAACAGCACCATTCGCCACTTTTTTGTTCTTCAAGTTTAAGTGAACAACGAGCCCCATTGTTAATACTTTAAAGGAAATTATTTGTAAATTTCGACAAGTAGAACAATGATTGGAACACGTAGACGGTTGAAATCTTTGTATATATTGCTTCTATATAGTATAAGAAACATATATGCAAAGCATCCAAACAGTACAATTCGCCAATTTTTTGTTCTTCAAGTTTAAGTGAACAATGAGCCCCAATGGTTAATCCGTTATCGGAAATTATTTGTAACTTTCGACAAGTAGAACAATGAATGGAACAGGTAGACGGTTGAAATATTTGTATATATTGCTTCTATATAGTCTACGAAACATATATGCAAAGCATCCAAACAGTACAATTCGCCAATTTTTTGTTCTTCAAGTTTAAGTGAACAATGAGCCCCATTGTTAATCCATTATCGGAAATTATTTGTAATTTTCGACAAGTAGAACAGTGAATGGAACAGGTAGACGATTGAAATCTTTGTATATATTGCTTCTATATAGTATAAGAAACATATATGCAAAGCATCCAAACAGTACAATTCGCCAATTTTTTGTTCTTCAAGTTTAAGTGAACAATGAGCCCCAATGGTTAATCCGTTATCGGAAATTATTTGTAACTTTCGACAAGAAGAACAATGAATGGAAAAGGTAGACGGTTGAAATCTTTGTATATATTGCTTCTATATAGTCTAAGAAACATATATGCAAAGCATCGAAACAGTACAATTCGCCAATTTTTTGTTCTTCAAGTTTAAGTGAACAATGAGCCCCAATGGTTAATCCTTTATCGGAAATTATTTGTATCTTTCGACAAGTAGAACAATGAACGGTACGGGTAGACGGTTGAGATCTTTGTATATATTGCTTCTATATAGTCTAAGAAACATATATGCAAAGCATCTAAACAGTAACATTCGCCAATTTTTTGTTCTTCAAGTTTAAGTGAACAACGAACCCCATTGACAATCATGAAATGGAAATTATTTCTAACTTTCTACAAGAAGAACAATGAATGGAACAGGTAGTCGGTTGAAATCATTGTATATATTGCTTCTATATAGTCTAAGAAACATATATGCAAAGCATCCAATCAGTACAATTTGCCAATTTATTGTTCTTCAAGTTTAAGTGAACAACGAGCCCCATTGTTAATCCTTTAAAGGAAATTATTTGTAAATTTCGACAAGTAGAACAATGATTGGAACACGTAGACGGTTGAAATCTTTGAATATATTGCTTCCATATAGTCTAAGAAACATATTGCAAAGCATCCAAACAGTACCATTCGCTAATTTTTTGTTCTTCAAGTTTAAGTGAACAACGAGCCCCATTGTTAATCCTTTAAAGGAAATTATTTGTAAATTTCGACAAGTAGAACAATGATTGGAACACGTAGACGGTTGAAATCTTTGTATATATTGCTTCCATATAGTCTAAGAAACATGTACGCAAAGCATCCAAACAGTACCATTCGCCAATTTTTTGTTCTTGAAGGTTAAGTGAACTACGAGCCCCATTGTTAATCCTTTAAAGGAAATTATTTGTAAATTTCGACAAGTTGAAAAATGAATGGAACAGGTAGACGGTTGAAATCATTGTATATATTGCTTCTATATAGTCTAAGAAACATATATGCAAATCATCCAAACAGTACCAGTCGCCAATTCATTGTTCTTCAAGTTTAAGTGAACAACGAGCCCCATTGTTAATCATTTAACGGAAATTATTTGTAACTTTCGACAAGTAGAACAATCAATGGAACAGGTAGACGGTTGAAATCTTTGTATATATTGCTTCTATATAGTCTAAGAAACATATATGCAAAGCATCCAAACAGTACAATTCGTCAATTTATTGTTCTTCAAGTTTAAGTGTACAACGAGCCCCATTGTTAATCCTTTAAAGGAAATTATCTGTAACTTTCTACAAGTAGAACAATGAATAGTATAGGTAGACGGGTGAAATCTTTCTATATATTGCTTCTATATAGTCTAAGAAACATATATGCAAAGAATCCAAACAGTACAATTCGGCAATTTTTTGTTCTTCAAGTATAAGTGAACAATGAGCCACAATGGTTAATCCTTTATCGAAAATTATTTGTAATTTTCGACAAGTAGAACAATGAATGGAACAGGTAGACGGTTGAAATCTTTGTGTATATTGCTTCAATATAGTCTAAGAAACATATATGCAAAGCATCCAAACAGTACCATTCGCCAATTTGTTGTTCTTCAAGTTGAAGTGAACAACGAGCCCCATTGATAATCATGAAATGGAAATTATTTGTAACTCTCTACAAGTAGAACAATGCATAGTAAATGTAGACGGGTGAAATCTTTCTATATATTGTTTCTATATAGTCTAAGAAACATATACGCAAAGCATCCAAACAGTACAATTCGTCAATTTATTGTTCTTCAAGTTTAAGTGTACAACGAGCCCCATTGTTAATCCTTTAAAGGAAATTATTTGTAACTTGCGACAAGTAGAACAATGAATGGAACAGGTAGACGGTTGAAATCAATGTATATATTGCTTCTATATAGTCTAAGAAACATATATGCAAAGCATCCAAACAGTACAATTCGCCAATTTTTTGTTCTTCAAGTTTAAGTGAACAATGAGCCCAATTGTTAATCCTTTATCGGAAATTATTTGTAACTTTCGACAAGTAGAACAATGAATGGAACAGGTAGCCGGTTGAAATCTTTGTATATATTGCTTCTATATAGTCTGAAAAACATATATGCAAAGCATCCAAACAGTACAATTCGCCAATTTTTTGTTCTTCAAGTTTAAGTGAACAATGAGCCCCATTGTTAATCTTTTAAAGGAAATTATTTGTAAATTTCGACGAGTAGAACAATGATTGGCACACGTAGACGGTTGAAATATTTGTATATATTGCTTCCATATAGTCTAAGAAACATATATGCAAAGCATCCAAACAGAACCATTCGCCAATTTTTTGTTCTTCAAGGTTAAGTGAACAATGAGCCCCATTGTTAATCCTTTATCGGAAATTATTTGTAACTTTCGACAAGTAGAACAATGAATGGAACAGGTATACGGTTGAAATCTTTGTATATATTGTTTCAATATAGTCTAAGAAACATATATGCGAAGCACCCAAACAGTACCAGTCGCCAATTCATTGTTCTTCAAGTTTAAGTGAACAACGAGCCCCATTGTTAATCATTTAACGGAAATTATTTGTAACTTTCGACAAGTAGAACAATCAATGGAACAGGTAGACGGTTGAAATCTTTGTATATATTGCTTCTATATAGTCTAAGAAACATATATGCAAAGCATCCAAACAGTACAATTCGTCAATTTATTGTTCTTCAAGTTTAAGTGTACAACGAGCCCCATTGTTAATCCTTTAAAGGAAATTATTTGTAACTTGCGACAATTAGAACAATGAATGGAACAGGTAGACGGTTGAAATCAATGTATATATTGCTTCTATATAGGCTAAGAAACATATATGCAAAGCATCCAAACAGTACAATTCGCCAATTTTTTGTTCTTCAAGTTTAAGTGAACTACGAGCCCCATTGTTAATCATTTAACGGAAATTATTTGTAACATTCGACAAGTAAAACAATGAATGGAACAGGTAGACGGTTGAAATCTTTGTATATATATTGATTCTATATAGTCTAAGAAACATATATGCAAAGCATCCCAACAGTACCAGTCGCCAATTAATTGTTCTTCAAGTTTAAGTGAACAACGAGCCCCATTGTTAATCCTTTAAAGGAAATTATTTGTAACTTTCGACAAGTAGAACAATGAGTGGAACAGGTAGACGGTTGAAATCTTTGTATATATTGCATCTATATAGTCTAAGAAGCATATATGCAAAGCATCCAAACAGTACCATTCGCCAATTTTTTGTTCTTCAAGTTTAAGTGAACTACGAGCCCCATTGTTAATCCTTTAAAGGAAATTATTTGTAAATTTCGGCAAGTAGAACAATGAATGGAATAGGTATACGGTTGAAATCTTTGTATATATTGTTTCAATATAGTCTAAGAAACATATATGCAAAGCACCCAAACAGTACCAGTCGCCAATTCATTGTTCTTCAAGTTTAAGTGAACAACGAGCCCCATTGTTAATCATTTAACGGAAATTATTTGTAACTTTCGACAAGTAGAACAATGAATGGAACAGGTAGACGGTTGAAATCAATGTATATATTGCTTCTATATAGGCTAAGAAACATATATGCAAAGCATCCAAACAGTACAATTCGCCAATTTTTTGTTCTTCAAGTTTAAGTGAACTACGAGCCCCATTGTTAATCATTTAACGGAAATTATTTGTAACATTCGACAAGTAAAACAATGAATGGAACAGGTAGACGGTTGAAATCAATGTATATATTGCTTCTATATAGGCTAAGAAACATATATGCAAAGCATCCAAACAGTACAATTCGCCAATTTTTTGTTCTTCAAGTTTAAGTGAACTACGAGCCCCATTGTTAATCATTTAACGGAAATTATTTGTAACATTCGACAAGTAAAACAATGAATGGAACAGGTAGACGGTTGAAATCTTTGTATATATATTGATTCTATATAGTCTAAGAAACATATATGCAAAGCATCCAAACAGTACCAGTCGCCAATTAATTGTTCTTCAAGTTTAAGTGAACAACGAGCCCCATTGTTAATCCTTTAAAGGAAATTATTTGTAACTTTCGACAAGTAGAACAGTGAGTGGAACAGGTAGACGGTTGAAATCTTTGTATATATTGCATCTATAGTCTAAGAAGCATATATGCAAAGCATCCAAACAGTACCATTCGCCAATTTTTTGTTCTTCAAGTTTAAGTGAACTACGAGCCCCATTGTTAATCCTTTAAAGGAAATTATTTGTAAATTTCGGCAAGTAGAACAATGAATGGAATAGGTAGACGGTTGAAATCATTGTATATATTGCTTCTAAATAGTCTAAGAAACATATATGCAAAGCATCCAAACAGTACAATGCGCCAATTTTTTGTTCTTCAAGTTTAAGTAAACTACGATCCCCATTGATAATCCCTTAACGGAAATTATTTGTAACTTTCGACAAGTAGAACAATGAATGGAACAGTTAGACGGTTGAAATATTTGTATATATTGCTTCTATATAATCTAAGAAACATATATGCAAAGCATCCAAACAGTACAATTCGCCAATTTTTTGTTCTTCAAGTTTAAGTGAACAATGAGCCCCATTGTTAATCCATTATCGGAAATTATTTGTAATTTTGGACAAGTAGAACAGTGAATGGAACAGGTAGACGATTGAAATCTTTGTATATATTGCTTCTATATAGTTTAAGAAACATATATGCAAATGATCCAAACAGTACAATTCGCCAATTATTTGATCTTCAAGTTTAAGTGAACTACGAGCCCCATTGTTAATACTTTAACGGAAATTATTTGTAACTTGCGACAAGTAGAACAATGAATGGAACAGGTAGACGGTTGAAATCAATGTATATATTGCTTCTTTATAGTCTAAGAAACATATATGCAAAGCATCCAAACAGTACCATACGCCACTTTTTTGTTCTGCAAGTTTAAGTGAACAACGAGCCCCATTGTTAATCCTTTAAAGGAAATTATTTGTAAATTTCGACAAGTGGAACAATGAATGGAACAGGTAGACGGTTGAAATCTTTGTATATATTGCTTCTATATAGTCTAAGAAACATATATGCAAAGCATCCAAACAGTACCATTCGCCAATTTTTTGTTCTTCAAGTTTAAGTGAACTACGAGCCCCATTGTTAATCCTTTAAAGGAAATTATTTGTAAATTTCGGCAAGTAGAACAATGAATGGAATAGGTAGATGGTTGAAATCTTTGTATATATTGCTTCTATATAGTCTAAGAAACATATATGCAAAGCATCCAAACATACCATTCGCCAATTTTTTGTTCTTCAAGTTTAAGTGAACTACGAGCCCCATTGTTAATCCTTAAAAGGAAATTATTTGTAAATTTCGACAAGTAGAACAATGAATGGAACAGGTAGACTGTTGAAATTATTGTATATATTGCTTCTATATAGTATAAGAAACATATATGCAAAGCATCCAAACAGTACCATTCGCCAATTTTTTGTTCTTCAAGTTTAAGTGAACAATGAGCACCAATGGTTAATACTTTATCGGAAATTATTTGTAATTTTCGACAAGTAGAACAATGAATGGAACAGTTAGACGGTTGAAATATTTGTATATATTGCTTCTATATAGTCTACGAAACATATATGCAAAGCATCCAAACAGTACAATTCGCCAATATTTTGTTCTTCAAGTTTAAGTGAACAATGAGCCCCATTGTTAATCCTTTAAAGGAAATTATTTGTAACTTTCGACAAGAAGAACAATGAATGGAAAAGGTAGACGGTTGAAATCTTTGTATATATTGCTTCTATATAGTCTAAGAAACATATAAGCAAAGCATCCAAACAGTACCATTCGCCAATTTTTTGTTCTTCAAGTTTAAGTGAAGAATGAGCCCCAATGGTTAATCCTTTATCGGAAATTATTTGTAATTTTCGACAAGTAGAACAATGAATGGAACAGGTAGACTGTTGTAATTATTGTATATATTGCTTCTATATAGTCAAAGAAACATATATGCTAAGCATCCAAACAGTACCATTCGCCACTTTTTTGTTCTTCAAGTTTAAGTGAACAACGAGCCCCATTGTTAATCCTTTAAAGGAAATTATTTGTAAATTTCGACATGTAGAACAATGATTGGAACACGTAGACGGTTGAAATCTTTGTATATATTGCTTCCATATAGTCTAAGAAACATGTACGCAAAGCATCCAAACAGTACCATTCGCCAATTTTTTGTTCTTCAAGTTTAAGTGAACAATGAGCCCCAATGGTTAATCCTTTATCGGAAATTATTTGTAACTTTCGACAAGTAGAACAATGAATGGAACAGGTAGACGGTTGAAATCTTTGTATATATTGCTTCTATATAGTCTAAGAAACATATATGCAAAGCATCCAAAAAGTACAATTCGCCAATTTTTTGTTCTTCAAGTTTAAGTGAACAATGAGCCCCAATGGTTAATCCTTTATCGGAAATTATTTGTAAATTTCGACAAGTAGAACAATGAATGGAACAGGTAGCCGGTTGAAATATTTGTATATATTGCTTCTATATAGTCTACGAAACATATATGCAAAGCATCCAAACATACCATTCGCCAATTTTTTGTTCTTCAAGTTTAAGTGAACTACGAGCCCCATTGTTAATCCTTTAAAGGAAATTATTTGTAAATTTCGACAAGTAGAACAATGAAAGGAACAGGTAGACTGTTGAAATTATTGTATATATTGCTTCTATATAGTCTAAGAAACATATATGCAAAGCATCCAAACAGTACCATTCGCCAATTTTTTGTTCTTCAAGTTTAAGTGAACAATGAGCACCAATGGTTAATACTTTATCGGAAATTATTTGTAATTTTCGACAAGTAGAACAATGAATGGAACAGTTAGACGGTTGAAATATTTGTATATATTGCTTCTATATAGTCTACGAAACATATATGCAAAGCATCCAAACAGTACAATTCGCCAATTTTTTGTTCTTCAAGTTTAAGTGAACTACGAGCCCCATTGTTAATCCTTTAAAGGAAATTATTTGTAAATTTCGACAAGTAGAACAATGAATGGAACAGGTAGACTGTTGAAATCATTGTATATATTGCTTCTATATAGTCTAAGAAACATATATGCAAAGCATCCAAACAGTACCATTCGCCAATTTTTTGTTCTTCAAGTTTAAGTGAACAATGAGCACCAATGGTTAATACTTTATCGGAAATTATTTGTAATTTTCGACAAGTAGAACAATGAATGGAACAGTTAGACGGTTGAAATATTTGTATATATTGCTTCTATATAGTCTACGAAACATATATGCAAAGCATCCAAACAGTACAATTCGCCAATTTTTTGTTCTTCAAGTTTAAGTGAACAATGAGCCCCATTGTTAATCCTTTAAAGGAAATTATTTGTAACTTTCGACAAGAAGAACAATGAATGGAAAAGGTAGACGGTTGAAATCTTTGTATATATTGCTTCTATATAGTCTAAGAAACATATATGCAAAGCTTCCAAACAGTACCATTCGCCAATTTTTTGTTCTTCAAGTTTAAGTGAACAATGAGCCCCAATGGTTAATCCTTTATCGGAAATTATTTGTAATTTTCGACAAGTAGAACAATAAATGGAACAGGTAGACTGTTGAAATTATAGTATATATTGCTTCTATATAGTCTAAGAAACATATATGCTAAGCATCCAAACAGCACCATTCGCCACTTTTTTGTTCTTCAAGTTTAAGTGAACAACGAGCCCCATTGTTAATCCTTTAAAGGAAATTATTTGTAAATTTCGACAAGTAGAACAATGATTGGAACACGTAGACGGTTGAAATCTTTGTATATATTGCTTCTATATAGTATAAGAAACATATATGCAAAGCATCCAAACAGTACAATTCGCCAATTTTTTGTTCTTCAAGTTTAAGTGAACAATGAGCCCCAATGGTTAATCCGTTATCGGAAATTATTTGTAACTTTCGACAAGTAGAACAATGAATGGAACAGGTAGACGGTTGAAATATTTGTATATATTGCTTCTATATAGTCTACGAAACATATATGCAAAGCATCCAAACAGTACAATTCGCCAATTTTTTGTTCTTCAAGTTTAAGTGAACAATGAGCCCCATTGTTAATCAATTATCGGAAATTATTTGTAATTTTCGACAAGTAGAACAGTGAATGGAACAGGTAGACGATTGAAATCTTTGTATATATTGCTTCTATATAGTATAAGAAACATATATGCAAAGCATCCAAACAGTACAATTCGCCAATTTTTTGTTCTTCAAGTTTAAGTGAACAATGAGCCCCAATGGTTAATCCGTTATCGGAAATTATTTGTAACTTTCGACAAGAAGAACAATGAATGGAAAAGGTAGACGGTTGAAATCTTTGTATATATTGCTTCTATATAGTCTAAGAAACATATATGCAAAGCATCCAAACAGTACCATTCGCCAATTTTTTGTTCTTCAAGTTTAAGTGAACAATGAGCCCCAATGGTTAATCCTTTATCGGAAATTATTTGTAATTTTCGACAAGTAGAACAATGAATGGAACAGTTAGACGGTTGAAATATTTGTATATGTTGCTTCTATATAGTCTACGAAACATATATGCAAAGCATCCAAACAGTACAATTCGCCAATTTTTTGTACTTCAAGTTTAAGTGAACTACGAGCCCCATTGTTAATCCTTTAACGGAAATTAATTGTAACTTTCGACAAGTAGAACAATGAATGGGACAGGTAGACGGTTGAAATCTTTGTATATATTGCTTCTATATAGTCTAAGAAACATATATGCAAAGCATCCAAACAGCACAATTCGCCAATTTATTGTTCTTCAAGTTTAAGTGAACAACGAGCCCCATTGTTAATCCTTTAAAGGAAATTATTTGTAACTTTCGACAAGTAGAACAATGAATGGAACAGGTAGACGGTTGAAATCTTTGTATATATTGCTTCTATATAGTCTAAGAAACATATATGCAAAGCATCCAAACAGTACCATTCGCCAATTTTTTGTTCTTCAAGTTTAAGTGAACTACGAGCCCCATTGTTAATCCTTTAAACGAAATTATTTGTAAATTTCGGCAAGTAGAACAATGAATGGAATAGGTAGATGGTTGAAATCTTTGTATATATTGCTTCTATATAGTCTAAGAAACATATATGCAAAGCATCCAAACATACCATTCGCCAATTTTTTGTTCTTCAAGTTTAAGTGAACTACGAGCCCCATTGTTAATCCTTAAAAGGAAATTATTTGTAAATTTCGACAAGTAGAACAATGAATGGAACAGGTAGACTGTTGAAATTATTGTATATATTGCTTCTATATAGTCTAAGAAACATATATGCAAAGCATCCAAACAGTACCATTCGCCAATTTTTTGTTCTTCAAGTTTAAGTGAACAATGAGCACCAATGGTTAATACTTTATCGGAAATTATTTGTAATTTTCGACAAGTAGAACAATGAATGGAACAGTTAGACGGTTGAAATATTTGTATATATTGCTTCTATATAGTCTACGAAACATATATGCAAAGCATCCAAACAGTACAATTCGCCAATATTTTGTTCTTCAAGTTTAAGTGAACAATGAGCCCCATTGTTAATCCTTTAAAGGAAATTATTTGTAACTTTCGACAAGAAGAACAATGAATGGAAAAGGTAGACGGTTGAAATCTTTGTATATATTGCTTCTATATAGTCTAAGAAACATATAAGCAAAGCATCCAAACAGTACCATTCGCCAATTTTTTGTTCTTCAAGTTTAAGTGAAGAATGAGCCCCAATGGTTAATCCTTTATCGGAAATTATTTGTAATTTTCGACAAGTAGAACAATGAATGGAACAGGTAGACTGTTGTAATTATTGTATATATTGCTTCTATATAGTCAAAGAAACATATATGCTAAGCATCCAAACAGTACCATTCGCCACTTTTTTGTTCTTCAAGTTTAAGTGAACAACGAGCCCCATTGTTAATCCTTTAAAGGAAATTATTTGTAAATTTCGACATGTAGAACAATGATTGGAACACGTAGACGGTTGAAATCTTTGTATATATTGCTTCCATATAGTCTAAGAAACATGTACGCAAAGCATCCAAACAGTACCATTCGCCAATTTTTTGTTCTTCAAGTTTAAGTGAACAATGAGCCCCAATGGTTAATCCTTTATCGGAAATTATTTGTAACTTTCGACAAGTAGAACAATGAATGGAACAGGTAGACGGTTGAAATCTTTGTATATATTGCATCTATATAGTCTAAGAAACATATATGCAAAGCATCCAAACAGTACAATTCGCCAATTTTTTGTTCTTCAAGTTTAAGTGAACAATGAGCCCCGATGGTTAATCCTTTATCGGAAATTATTTGTAAATTTCGACAAGTAGAACAATGAATGGAACAGGTAGCCGGTTGAAATATTTGTATATATTGCTTCTATATAGTCTACGAAACATATATGCAAAGCATCCAAACATACCATTCGCCAATTTTTTGTTCTTCAAGTTTAAGTGAACTACGAGCCCCATTGTTAATCCTTTAAAGGAAATTATTTGTAAATTTCGACAAGTAGAACAATGAATGGAACAGGTAGACTGTTGAAATTATTGTATATATTGCTTCTATATAGTCTAAGAAACATATATGCAAAGCATCCAAACAGTACCATTCGCCAATTTTTTGTTCTTCAAGTTTAAGTGAACAATGAGCACCAATGGTTAATACTTTATCGGAAATTATTTGTAATTTTCGACAAGTAGAACAATGAATGGAACAGTTAGACGGTTGAAATATTTGTATATATTGCTTCTATATAGTCTACGAAACATATATGCAAAGCATCCAAACAGTACAATTCGCCAATTTTTTGTTCTTCAAGTTTAAGTGAACAACGAGCCCCATTGTTAATCCTTTAAAGGAAATTATTTGTAAATTTCGACATGTAGAACAATGATTGGAACACGTAGACGGTTGAAATCTTTGTATATATTGCTTCCATATAGTCTAAGAAACACGTACGCAAAGCATCCAAACAGTACCATTCGCCAATTTTTTGTTCTTCAAGTTTAAGTGAACAATGAGCCCCAATGGTTAATCCTTTATCGGAAATTATTTGTAAATTTCGACAAGTAGAACAATGAATGGAACAGGTAGCCGGTTGAAATATTTGTATATATTGCTTCTATATAGTCTACGAAACATATATGCAAAGCATCCAAACATACAATTCGCCAATTTTTTGTTCTTCAAGTTTAAGTGAACTACGAGCCCCATTGTTAATCCTTTAAAGGAAATTATTTGTAAATTTCGACAAGTAGAACAATGAATGGAACAGGTAGACTGTTGAAATTATTGTATATATTGCTTCTATATAGTCTAAGAAACATATATGCAAAGCATCCAAACAGTACCATTCGCCAATTTTTTGTTCTTCAAGTTTAAGTGAACAAAGAGCACCAATCGTTAATACTTTATCGGAAATTATTTGTAATTTTCGACAAGTAGAACAATGAATGGAACAGTTAGACGGTTGAAATATTTGTATATATTGCTTCTATATAGTCTACGAAACATATATGCAAAGCATCCAAACAGTACAATTCGCCAATTTTTTGTTCTTCAAGTTTAAGTGAACAATGAGCCCCATTGTTAATCCTTTAAAGGAAATTATTTGTAACTTTCGACAAGAAGAACAATGAATGGAAAAAGTAGACGGTTGAAATCTTTGTATATATTGCTTCTATATAGTCTAAGAAACATATATGCAAAGCATCCAAACAGTACCATTCGCCAATTTTTTGTTCTTCAAGTTTAAGTGAACAATGAGCCCCAATGGTTAATCCTTTATCGGAAATTATTTGTAATTTTCGACAAGTAGAACAATGAATAGAACAGGTAGACTGTTGTAATTATTGTATATATTGCTTCTATATAGTCAAAGAAACATATATGCTAAGCATCCAAACAGTACCATTCGCCACTTTTTTGTTCTTCAAGTTTAAGTGAACAACGAGCCCCATTGTTAATCCTTTAAAGGAAATTATTTGTAAATTTCGACATGTAGAACAATGATTGGAACACGTAGACGGTTGAAATCTTTGTATATATTGCTTCCATATAGTCTAAGAAACATGTACGCAAAGCATCCAAACAGTACCATTCGCCAATTTTTTGTTCTTCAAGTTTAAGTGAACAATGAGCCCCAATGGTTAATCCTTTATCGGAAATTATTTGTAACTTTCGACAAGTAGAACAATGAATGGAACAGGTAGACGGTTGAAATCTTTGTATATATTGCTTCTATATAGTCTAAGAAACATATATGCAAAGCATCCAAACAGTACAATTCGCCAATTTTTTGTTCTTCAAGTTTAAGTGAACAATGAGCCCCGATGGTTAATCCTTTATCGGAAATTATTTGTAAATTTCGACAAGTAGAACAATGAATGGAACAGGTAGCCGGTTGAAATATTTGTATATATTGCTTCTATATAGTCTACGAAACATATATGCAAAGCATCCAAACATACCATTCGCCAATTTTTTGTTCTTCAAGTTTAAGTGAACTACGAGCCCCATTGTTAATCCTTTAAAGGAAATTATTTGTAAATTTCGACAAGTAGAACAATGAATGGAACAGGTAGACTGTTGAAATTATTGTATATATTGCTTCTATATAGTCTAAGAAACATATATGCAAAGCATCCAAACAGTACCATTCGCCAATTTTTTGTTCTTCAAGTTTAAGTGAACAATGAGCACCAATGGTTAATACTTTATCGGAAATTATTTGTAATTTTCGACAAGTAGAACAATGAATGGAACAGTTAGACGGTTGAAATATTTGTATATATTGCTTCTATATAGTCTACGAAACATATATGCAAAGCATCCAAACAGTACAATTCGCCAATTTTTTGTTCTTCAAGTTTAAGTGAACAACGAGCCCCATTGTTAATCCGTTAAAGGAAATTATTTGTAAATTTCGACATGTAGAACAATGATTGGAACACGTAGACGGTTGAAATCTTTGTATATATTGCTTCCATATAGTCTAAGAAACATGTACGCAAAGCATCCAAACAGTACCATTCGCCAATTTTTTGTTCTTCAAGTTTAAGTGAACAATGAGCCCCAATGGTTAATCCTTTATCGGAAATTATTTGTAAATTTCCACAAGTAGAACAATGAATGGAACAGGTAGCCGGTTGAAATATTTGTATATATTGTTTCTATATAGTCTACGAAACATATGTGCAAAGCATCCAAACATACCATTCGCCAATTTTTTGTTCTTCAAGTTTAAGTGAACTACGAGCCCCATTGTTAATCCTTTAAAGGAAATTATTTGTAAATTTCGACAAGTAGAACAATGAATGGAACAGGTAGACTGTTGAAATTATTGTATATATTGCTTCTATATAGTCTAAGAAACATATATGCAAAGCATCCAAACAGTACCATTCGCCAATTTTTTGTTCTTCAAGTTTAAGTGAACAATGAGCACCAATGGTTAATACTTTATCGGAAATTATTTGTAATTTTCGACAAGTAGAACAATGAATGGAACAGTTAGACGGTTGAAATATTTGTATATATTGCTTCTATATAGTCTACGAAACATATATGCAAAGCATCCAAACAGTACAATTCGCCAATTTTTTGTTCTTCAAGTTTAAGTGAACAATGAGCCCCATTGTTAATCCTTTAAAGGAAATTATTTGTAACTTTCGACAAGAAGAACAATGAATGGAAAAAGTAGACGGTTGAAATCTTTGTATATATTGCTTCTATATAGTCTAAGAAACATATATGCAAAGCATCCAAACAGTACCATTCGCCAATTTTTTGTTCTTCAAGTTTAAGTGAACAATGAGCCCCAATGGTTAATCCTTTATCGGAAATTATTTGTAATTTTCGACAAGTAGAACAATGAATGGAACAGGTAGACTGTTGAAATTATTGTATATATTGCTTCTATATAGTCTAAGAAACATATATGCTAAGCATCCAAACAGTACCATTCGCCACTTTTTTGTTCTTCAAGTTTAAGTGAACAACGAGCCCCATTGTTAATCCTTTAAAGGAAATTATTTGTAAATTTCGACAAGTAGAACAATGATTGGAACACGTAGAGGGTTGAAATCTTTGTATATATTGCTTCCATATAGTCTAAGAAACATGTACGCAAAGCATCCAAACAGTACCATTCGCCAATTTTTTGTTCTTCAAGTTTAAGTGAACAATGAGCCCCAATGGTTAATCCTTTATCGGAAATTATTTGTAACTTTCGACAAGTAGAACAATGAATGGAACAGGTAGACGGTTGAAATCTTTGTATATATTGCTTCTATATAGTCTAAGAAACATATATGCAAAGCATCCAAACATACCATTCGCCAATTTTTTGTTCTTCAAGTTTAAGTGAACTACGAGCCCCATTGTTAATCCTTTAAAGGAAATTATTTGTAAATTTCGACAAGTAGAACAATGAATGGAACAGGTAGACGGTTGAAATCTTTGTATATATTGCTTCTATATAGTCTAAGAAACATATATGCAAAGCATCCAAACAGTACAATTCGCCAATTTTTTGTTCTTCAAGTTTAAGTGAACAATGAGCCCCAATGGTTAATCCTTTATCGGAAATTATTTTTAAATTTCGACAAGTAGAACAATGAATGGAACAGATAGCCGGTTGAAATATTTGTATATATTGCTTCTATATAGTCTACGAAACATATATGCAAAGCATCCAAACATACCATTCGCCAATTTTTTGTTCTTCAAGTTTAAGTGAACTACGAGCCCCATTGTTAATCCTTTAAAGGAAATTATTTGTAAATTTCGACAAGTAGAACAATGAATGGAACAGGTAGACTGTTGAAATTATTGTATATATTGCTTCTATATAGTCTAAGAAACATATATGCAAAGCATCCAAACAGTACCATTCGCCAATTTTTTGTTCTTCAAGTTTAAGTGAACAATGAGCACCAATGGTTAATACTTTATCGGAAATTATTTGTAATTTTCGACAAGTAGAACAATGAATGGAACAGTTAGACGGTTGAAATATTTGTATATATTGCTTCTATATAGTCTACGAAACATATATGCAAAGCATCCAAACAGTACAATTCGCCAATTTTTTGTTCTTCAAGTTTAAGTGAACAATGAGCCCCATTGTTAATCCTTTAAAGGAAATTATTTGTAACTTTCGACAAGAAGAACAATGAATGGAAAAAGTAGACGGTTGAAATCTTTGTATATATTGCTTCTATATAGTCTAAGAAACATATATGCAAAGCATCCAAACAGTACCATTCGCCAATTTTTTGTTCTTCAAGTTTAAGTGAACAATGAGCCCCAATGGTTAATCCTTTATCGGAAATTATTTGTAATTTTCGACAAGTAGAACAATGAATGGAACAGGTAGACTGTTGAAATTATTGTATATATTGCTTCTATATAGTCTAAGAAACATATATGCTAAGCATCCAAACAGTACCATTCGCCACTTTTTTGTTCTTCAAGTTTAAGTGAACAACGAGCCCCATTGTTAATCCTTTAAAGGAAATTATTTGTAAATTTCGACAAGTAGAACAATGATTGGAACACGTAGAGGGTTGAAATCTTTGTATATATTGCTTCCATATAGTCTAAGAAACATGTACGCAAAGCATCCAAACAGTACCATTCGCCAATTTTTTGTTCTTCAAATTTAAGTGAACAATGAGCCCCAATGGTTAATCCTTTATCGGAAATTATTTGTAACTTTCGACAAGTAGAACAATGAATGGAACAGGTAGACGGTTGAAATCTTTGTATATATTGCGTCTATATAGTCTAAGAAACATATATGCAAAGCATCCAAACAGTACAATTCGCCAATTTTTTGTTCTTCAAGTTTAAGTGAACAATGAGCCCCAATGGTTAATCCTTTATCGGAAATTATTTGTAAATTTCGACAAGTAGAACAATGAATGGAACAGGTAGCCGGTTGAAATCTTTGTATATATTGCTTCTATGTAGTCTAAGAAACATATATGCAAAGCATCCAAACAGTACAATTCGCCAATTTTTTGTTCTTCAAGTTTAAGTGAACAATGAGCCCAAATGGTTAATCCGTTATAGGAAATTATTTGTAACTTTCGACAAGTAGAACAATGAATGGAACAGGTAGACGGTTGAAATCTTTGTATATATTGCTTCTATATAGTCTGAGAAACATATATGCAAAGCATCCAAACAGTACCATTCGCCAATTTTTTGTTCTTCAAGTTTAAGTGAACAATGTGCCCCAATGGTTAATCCTTTATCGGAAATTATTTGTAATTTTCGACAAGTAGAACAATGAATGGAACAGTTAGACGGTTGAAATATTTGTATATATTCCTTCTATATAGTCTACGAAACATATATGCAAAGCATCCAAACAGTACAATTCGCCAATTTTTTGTTCTTCAAGTTTAAGTGAACAATGAGCCCCAATGGTTAATCCGTTATCGGAAATTATTTGTAATTTTCGACAAGTAGAACAATGAATGGAACAGTTAGACGGTTGAAATATTTGTATATATTGCTTCTATATAGTCTACGAAACATATATGCAAAACATCCAAACAGTACAATTCGCCAATTTTTTGTACTTCAAGTTTAAGTGAACTACGAGCCCCATTGTTAATCCTTTAACGGAAATTAATTGTAACTTTCGACAAGTAGAACAATGAATGGAACAGGTAGACGGTTGAAATCTTTGAATATATTGCTTCTATATAGTCTAAGAAACATATATGCAAAGCATCCAAACAGCACAATTCGCCAATTTATTGTTCTTCAAGTTTAAGTGAACAACGAGCCCCATTGTTAATCCTTTAAAGGAAATTATTTGTAACTTTCGACAAGTAGAACAATGAATGGAACAGGTAGACGGTTGAAATCTTTGTATATATTGCTTCTATATAGTCTAAGAAACATATATGCAAAGCATCCAAACAGTACAATTCGCCAATTTTTTGTTCTTCAAGTTTAAGTGAACAATGAGCCCCAATGGTTAATCCTTTATCGGAAATTATTTGTAAATTTCGACAAGTAGAACAATGAATGGAACAGGTAGCCGGTTGAAATCTTTGTATATATTGCTTCTATGTAGTCTAAGAAACATATATGCAAAGCATCCAAACAGTACAATTCGCCAATTTTTTGTTCTTCAAGTTTAAGTGAACAATGAGCCCAAATGGTTAATCCTTTATCGGAAATTATTTGTAACTTTCGACAAGTAGAACAATGAATGGAACAGGTAGACGGTTGAAATCTTTGTATATATTGCTTCTATATAGTCTAAGAAACATATATGCAAAGCATCCAAACAGTACAATTCGCCAATTTTTTGTTCTTCAAGTTTAAGTGAACAATGAGCCCCAATGGTTAATCCTTTATCGGAAATTATTTGTAAATTTCGACAAGTAGAACAATGAATGGAACAGGTAGCCGGTTGAAATCTTTGTATATATTGCTTCTATGTAGTCTAAGAAACATATATGCAAAGCATCCAAACAGTACAATTCGCCAATTTTTTGTTCTTCAAGTTTAAGTGAACAATGAGCCCAAATGGTTAATCCGTTATCGGAAATTATTTGTAACTTTCGACAAGTAGAACAATGAATGGAACAGGTAGACGGTTGAAATCTTTGTATATATTGCTTCTATATAGTCTGAGAAACATATATGCAAAGCATCCAAACAGTACCATTCGCCAATTTTTTGTTCTTCAAGTTTAAGTGAACAATGTGCCCCAATGGTTAATCCTTTATCGGAAATTATTTGTAATTTTCGACAAGTAGAACAATGAATGGAACAGTTAGACGGTTGAAATATTTGTATATATTCCTTCTATATAGTCTACGAAACATATATGCAAAGCATCCAAACAGTACAATTCGCCAATTTTTTGTTCTTCAAGTTTAAGTGAACAATGAGCCCCAATGGTTAATCCGTTATCGGAAATTATTTGTAATTTTCGACAAGTAGAACAATGAAAGGAACAGTTAGACGGTTGAAATATTTGTATATATTGCTTCTATATAGTCTACGAAACATATATGCAAAACATCCAAACAGTACAATTCGCCAATTTTTTGTACTTCAAGTTTAAGTGAACTACGAGCCCCATTGTTAATCCTTTAACGGAAATTAATTGTAACTTTCGACAAGTAGAACAATGAATGGAACAGGTAGACGGTTGAAATCTTTGAATATATTGCTTCTATATAGTCTAAGAAACATATATGCAAAGCATCCAAACAGCACAATTCGCCAATTTATTGTTCTTCAAGTTTAAGTGAACAACGAGCCCCATTGTTAATCCTTTAAAGGAAATTATTTGTAACTTTCGACAAGTAGAACAATGAATGGAACAGGTAGACGGTTGAAATCTTTGTATATATTGCTTCTATATAGTCTAAGAAACATATATGCAAAGCATCCAAACAGTACAATTCGCCAATTTTTTGTTCTTCAAGTTTAAGTGAACAATGAGCCCCAATGGTTAATCCTTTATCGGAAATTATTTGTAAATTTCGACAAGTAGAACAATGAATGGAACAGGTAGCCGGTTGAAATCTTTGTATATATTGCTTCTATGTAGTCTAAGAAACATATATACAAAGCATCCAAACAGTACAATTCGCCAATTTTTTGTTCT
This sequence comes from Cerceris ruficornis, assembly GCA_963989415.1. Lineage (NCBI taxonomy): Eukaryota > Metazoa > Arthropoda > Insecta > Hymenoptera > Crabronidae > Cerceris > Cerceris ruficornis. Next base: position 1,336,496 of record CAXDIW010000460.1, read on the forward strand.
TCAAGTTTAAGTGAACAATGAGCCCAAATGGTTAATCCTTTATCGGAAATTATTTGTAACTTTCGACAAGTAGAACAATGAATGGAACAGGTAGACGGTTGAAATCTTTGTATATATTGCTTCTATATAGTCTGAGAAACATATATGCAAAGCATCCAAACAGTACCATTCGCCAATTTTTTGTTCTTCAAGTTTAAGTGAACAATGTGCCCCAATGGTTAATCCTTTATCGGAAATTATTTGTAATTTTCGACAAGTAGAACAATGAATGGAACAGTTAGACGGTTGAAATATTTGTATATATTGCTTCTATATAGACTACGAAACATATTTGCAAAGCATCCAAACAGTACAATTCGCCAATTTTTTGTTCTTCAAGTTTAAGTGAACAATGAGCCCCAATGGTTAATCCGTTATCGGAAATTATTTGTAATTTTCGACAAGTAGAACAATGAATGGAACAGTTAGACGGTTGAAATATTTGTATATATTGCTTCTATATAGTCATCGAAACATATATGCAAAACATCCAAACAGTACAATTCGCCAATTTTTTGTACTTCAAGTTTAAGTGAACTACGAGCCCCATTGTTAATCCTTTAACGGAAATTAATTGTAACTTTCGACAAGTAGAACAATGAATGGAACAGTTAGACGGTTGAAATATTTGTATATGTTGCTTCTATATAGTCTACGAAACATATATGCAAAGCATCCAAACAGTACAATTCGCCAATTTTTTGTACTTCAAGTTTAAGTGAACTACGAGCCCCATTGTTAATCCTTTAACGGAAATTAATTGTAACTTTCGACAAGTAGAACAATGAATGGGACAGGTAGACGGTTGAAATCTTTGTATATATTGCTTCTATATAGTCTAAGAAACATATATGCAAAGCATCCAAACAGCACAATTCGCCAATTTATTGTTCTTCAAGTTTAAGTGAACAACGAGCCCCATTGTTAATCCTTTAAAGGAAATTATTTGTAACTTTCGACAAGTAGAACAATGAATGGAACAGGTAGACGGTTGAAATCTTTGTATATATTGCTTCTATATAGTCTAAGAAACATATATGCAAAGCATCCAAACAGTACCATTCGCCAATTTTTTGTTCTTCAAGTTTAAGTGAACTACGAGCCCCATTGTTAATCCTTTAAAGGAAATTATTTGTAAATTTCGGCAAGTAGAACAATGAATGGAATAGGTAGATGGTTGAAATCTTTGTATATATTGCTTCTATATAGTCTAAGAAACATATATGCAAAGCATCCAAACATACCATTCGCCAATTTTTTGTTCTTCAAGTTTAAGTGAACTACGAGCCCCATTGTTAATCCTTAAAAGGAAATTATTTGTAAATTTCGACAAGTTGAACAATGAATGGAACAGGTAGACTGTTGAAATTATTGTATATATTGCTTCTATATAGTATAAGAAACATATATGCAAAGCATCCAAACAGTACCATTCGCCAATTTTTTGTTCTTCAAGTTTAAGTGAACAATGAGCACCAATGGTTAATACTTTATCGGAAATTATTTGTAATTTTCGACAAGTAGAACAATGAATGGAACAGTTAGACGGTTGAAATATTTGTATATATTGCTTCTATATAGTCTACGAAACATATATGCAAAGCATCCAAACAGTACAATTCGCCAATATTTTGTTCTTCAAGTTTAAGTGAACAATGAGCCCCATTGTTAATCCTTTAAAGGAAATTATTTGTAACTTTCGACAAGAAGAACAATGAATGGAAAAGGTAGACGGTTGAAATCTTTGTATATATTGCTTCTATATAGTCTAAGAAACATATAAGCAAAGCATCCAAACAGTACCATTCGCCAATTTTTTGTTCTTCAAGTTTAAGTGAAGAATGAGCCCCAATGGTTAATCCTTTATCGGAAATTATTTGTAATTTTCGACAAGTAGAACAATGAATGGAACAGGTAGACTGTTGTAATTATTGTATATATTGCTTCTATATAGTCAAAGAAACATATATGCTAAGCATCCAAACAGTACCATTCGCCACTTTTTTGTTCTTCAAGTTTAAGTGAACAACGAGCCCCATTGTTAATCCTTTAAAGGAAATTATTTGTAAATTTCGACATGTAGAACAATGATTGGAACACGTAGATGGTTGAAATCTTTGTATATATTGCTTCCATATAGTCTAAGAAACATGTACGCAAAGCATCCAAACAGTACCATTCGCCAATTTTTTGTTCTTCAAGTTTAAGTGAACAATGAGCCCCAATGGTTAATCCTTTATCGGAAATTATTTGTAACTTTCGACAAGTAGAACAATGAATGGAACAGGTAGACGGTTGAAATCTTTGTATATATTGCTTCTATATAGTCTAAGAAACATATATGCAAAGCATCCAAAAAGTACAATTCGCCAATTTTTTGTTCTTCAAGTTTAAGTGAACAATGAGCCCCAATGGTTAATCCTTTATCGGAAATTATTTGTAAATTTCGACAAGTAGAACAATGAATGGAACAGGTAGCCGGTTGAAATATTTGTATATATTGCTTCTATATAGTCTACGAAACATATATGCAAAGCATCCAAACATACCATTCGCCAATTTTTTGTTCTTCAAGTTTAAGTGAACTACGAGCCCCATTGTTAATCCTTTAAAGGAAATTATTTGTAAATTTCGACAAGTAGAACAATGAATGGAACAGGTAGACTGTTGAAATTATTGTATATATTGCTTCTATATAGTCTAAGAAACATATATGCAAAGCATCCAAACAGTACCATTCGCCAATTTTTTGTTCTTCAAGTTTAAGTGAACAATGAGCACCAATGGTTAATACTTTATCGGAAATTATTTGTAATTTTCGACAAGTAGAACAATGAATGGAACAGTTAGACGGTTGAAATATTTGTATATATTGCTTCTATATAGTCTACGAAACATATATGCAAAGCATCCAAACAGTACAATTCGCCAATTTTTTGTTCTTCAAGTTTAAGTGAACTACGAGCCCCATTGTTAATCCTTTAAAGGAAATTATTTGTAAATTTCGACAAGTAGAACAATGAATGGAACAGGTAGACTGTTGAAATCATTGTATATATTGCTTCTATATAGTCTAAGAAACATATATGCAAAGCATCCAAACAGTACCATTCGCCAATTTTTTGTTCTTCAAGTTTAAGTGAACAATGAGCACCAATGGTTAATACTTTATCGGAAATTATTTGTAATTTTCGACAAGTAGAACAATGAATGGAACAGTTAGACGGTTGAAATATTTGTATATATTGCTTCTATATAGTCTACGAAACATATATGCAAAGCATCCAAACAGTACAATTCGCCAATTTTTTGTTCTTCAAGTTTAAGTGAACAATGAGCCCCATTGTTAATCCTTTAAAGGAAATTATTTGTAACTTTCGACATGAAGAACAATGAATGGAAAAGGTAGACGGTTGAAATCTTTGTATATATTGCTTCTATATAGTCTAAGAAACATATATGCAAAGCTTCCAAACAGTACCATTCGCCAATTTTTTGTTCTTCAAGTTTAAGTGAACAATGAGCCCCAATGGTTAATCCTTTATCGGAAATTATTTGTAATTTTCGACAAGTAGAACAATAAATGGAACAGGTAGACTGTTGAAATTATAGTATATATTGCTTCTATATAGTCTAAGAAACATATATGCTAAGCATCCAAACAGTACCATTCGCCACTTTTTTGTTCTTCAAGTTTAAGTGAACAACGAGCCCCATTGTTAATCCTTTAAAGGAAATTATTTGTAATTTTCGACAAGTAGAACAATGAATGGAACAGTTAGACGGTTGAAATATTTGTATATATTGCTTCTATATAGTCTACGAAACATATATGCAAAGCATCCAAACAGTACAATTCGCCAATTTTTTGTTCTTCAAGTTTAAGTGAACTACGAGCCCCATTGTTAATCCTTTAAAGGAAATTATTTGTAAATTTCGACAAGTAGAACAATGAATGGAACAGGTAGACTGTTGAAATCATTGTATATATTGCTTCTATATAGTCTAAGAAACATATATGCAAAGCATCCAAACAGTACCATTCGCCAATTTTTTGTTCTTCAAGTTTAAGTGAACAATGAGCACCAATGGTTAATACTTTATCGGAAATTATTTGTAATTTTCGACAAGTAGAACAATGAATGGAACAGTTAGACGGTTGAAATATTTGTATATATTGCTTCTATATAGTCTACGAAACATATATGCAAAGCATCCAAACAGTACAATTCGCCAATTTTTTGTTCTTCAAGTTTAAGTGAACAATGAGCCCCATTGTTAATCCTTTAAAGGAAATTATTTGTAACTTTCGACAAGTAGAACAATGAATGGAACAGGTAGACGGTTGAAATCTTTGAATATATTGCTTCTATATAGTCTAAGAAACATATATGCAAAGCATCCAAACAGCACAATTCGCCAATTTATTGTTCTTCAAGTTTAAGTGAACAACGAGCCCCATTGTTAATCCTTTAAAGGAAATTATTTGTAACTTTCGACAAGTAGAACAATGAATGGAACAGGTAGACGGTTGAAATCTTTGTATATATTGCTTCTATATAGTCTAAGAAACATATATGCAAAGCATCCAAACAGTACAATTCGCCAATTTTTTGTTCTTCAAGTTTAAGTGAACAATGAGCCCCAATGGTTAATCCTTTATCGGAAATTATTTGTAAATTTCGACAAGTAGAACAATGAATGGAACAGGTAGCCGGTTGAAATCTTTGTATATATTGCTTCTATGTAGTCTAAGAAACATATATGCAAAGCATCCAAACAGTACAATTCGCCAATTTTTTGTTCTTCAAGTTTAAGTGAACAATGAGCCCAAATGGTTAATCCTTTATCGGAAATTATTTGTAACTTTCGACAAGTAGAACAATGAATGGAACAGGTAGACGGTTGAAATCTTTGTATATATTGCTTCTATATAGTCTAAGAAACATATATGCAAAGCATCCAAACAGTACAATTCGCCAATTTTTTGTTCTTCAAGTTTAAGTGAACAATGAGCCCCAATGGTTAATCCTTTATCGGAAATTATTTGTAAATTTCGACAAGTAGAACAATGAATGGAACAGGTAGCCGGTTGAAATCTTTGTATATATTGCTTCTATGTAGTCTAAGAAACATATATGCAAAGCATCCAAACAGTACAATTCGCCAATTTTTTGTTCTTCAAGTTTAAGTGAACAATGAGCCCAAATGGTTAATCCGTTATCGGAAATTATTTGTAACTTTCGACAAGTAGAACAATGAATGGAACAGGTAGACGGTTGAAATCTTTGTATATATTGCTTCTATATAGTCTGAGAAACATATATGCAAAGCATCCAAACAGTACCATTCGCCAATTTTTTGTTCTTCAAGTTTAAGTGAACAATGTGCCCCAATGGTTAATCCTTTATCGGAAATTATTTGTAATTTTCGACAAGTAGAACAATGAATGGAACAGTTAGACGGTTGAAATATTTGTATATATTCCTTCTATATAGTCTACGAAACATATATGCAAAGCATCCAAACAGTACAATTCGCCAATTTTTTGTTCTTCAAGTTTAAGTGAACAATGAGCCCCAATGGTTAATCCGTTATCGGAAATTATTTGTAATTTTCGACAAGTAGAACAATGAAAGGAACAGTTAGACGGTTGAAATATTTGTATATATTGCTTCTATATAGTCTACGAAACATATATGCAAAACATCCAAACAGTACAATTCGCCAATTTTTTGTACTTCAAGTTTAAGTGAACTACGAGCCCCATTGTTAATCCTTTAACGGAAATTAATTGTAACTTTCGACAAGTAGAACAATGAATGGAACAGGTAGACGGTTGAAATCTTTGAATATATTGCTTCTATATAGTCTAAGAAACATATATGCAAAGCATCCAAACAGCACAATTCGCCAATTTATTGTTCTTCAAGTTTAAGTGAACAACGAGCCCCATTGTTAATCCTTTAAAGGAAATTATTTGTAACTTTCGACAAGTAGAACAATGAATGGAACAGGTAGACGGTTGAAATCTTTGTATATATTGCTTCTATATAGTCTAAGAAACATATATGCAAAGCATCCAAACAGTACAATTCGCCAATTTTTTGTTCTTCAAGTTTAAGTGAACAATGAGCCCCAATGGTTAATCCTTTATCGGAAATTATTTGTAAATTTCGACAAGTAGAACAATGAATGGAACAGGTAGCCGGTTGAAATCTTTGTATATATTGCTTCTATGTAGTCTAAGAAACATATATACAAAGCATCCAAACAGTACAATTCGCCAATTTTTTGTTCTTCAAGTTTAAGTGAACAATGAGCCCAAATGGTTAATCCTTTATCGGAAATTATTTGTAACTTTCGACAAGTAGAACAATGAATGGAACAGGTAGACGGTTGAAATCTTTGTATATATTGCTTCTATATAGTCTGAGAAACATATATGCAAAGCATCCAAACAGTACCATTCGCCAATTTTTTGTTCTTCAAGTTTAAGTGAACAATGTGCCCCAATGGTTAATCCTTTATCGGAAATTATTTGTAATTTTCGACAAGTAGAACAATGAATGGAACAGTTAGACGGTTGAAATATTTGTATATATTGCTTCTATATAGACTACGAAACATATTTGCAAAGCATCCAAACAGTACAATTCGCCAATTTTTTGTTCTTCAAGTTTAAGTGAACAATGAGCCCCAATGGTTAATCCGTTATCGGAAATTATTTGTAATTTTCGACAAGTAGAACAATGAATGGAACAGTTAGACGGTTGAAATATTTGTATATATTGCTTCTATATAGTCATCGAAACATATATGCAAAACATCCAAACAGTACAATTCGCCAATTTTTTGTACTTCAAGTTTAAGTGAACTACGAGCCCCATTGTTAATCCTTTAACGGAAATTAATTGTAACTTTCGACAAGTAGAACAATGAATGGAACAGTTAGACGGTTGAAATATTTGTATATGTTGCTTCTATATAGTCTACGAAACATATATGCAAAGCATCCAAACAGTACAATTCGCCAATTTTTTGTACTTCAAGTTTAAGTGAACTACGAGCCCCATTGTTAATCCTTTAACGGAAATTAATTGTAACTTTCGACAAGTAGAACAATGAATGGGACAGGTAGACGGTTGAAATCTTTGTATATATTGCTTCTATATAGTCTAAGAAACATATATGCAAAGCATCCAAACAGCACAATTCGCCAATTTATTGTTCTTCAAGTTTAAGTGAACAACGAGCCCCATTGTTAATCCTTTAAAGGAAATTATTTGTAACTTTCGACAAGTAGAACAATGAATGGAACAGGTAGACGGTTGAAATCTTTGTATATATTGCTTCTATATAGTCTAAGAAACATATATGCAAAGCATCCAAACAGTACCATTCGCCAATTTTTTGTTCTTCAAGTTTAAGTGAACTACGAGCCCCATTGTTAATCCTTTAAAGGAAATTATTTGTAAATTTCGGCAAGTAGAACAATGAATGGAATAGGTAGATGGTTGAAATCTTTGTATATATTGCTTCTATATAGTCTAAGAAACATATATGCAAAGCATCCAAACATACCATTCGCCAATTTTTTGTTCTTCAAGTTTAAGTGAACTACGAGCCCCATTGTTAATCCTTAAAAGGAAATTATTTGTAAATTTCGACAAGTTGAACAATGAATGGAACAGGTAGACTGTTGAAATTATTGTATATATTGCTTCTATATAGTATAAGAAACATATATGCAAAGCATCCAAACAGTACCATTCGCCAATTTTTTGTTCTTCAAGTTTAAGTGAACAATGAGCACCAATGGTTAATACTTTATCGGAAATTATTTGTAATTTTCGACAAGTAGAACAATGAATGGAACAGTTAGACGGTTGAAATATTTGTATATATTGCTTCTATATAGTCTACGAAACATATATGCAAAGCATCCAAACAGTACAATTCGCCAATATTTTGTTCTTCAAGTTTAAGTGAACAATGAGCCCCATTGTTAATCCTTTAAAGGAAATTATTTGTAACTTTCGACAAGAAGAACAATGAATGGAAAAGGTAGACGGTTGAAATCTTTGTATATATTGCTTCTATATAGTCTAAGAAACATATAAGCAAAGCATCCAAACAGTACCATTCGCCAATTTTTTGTTCTTCAAGTTTAAGTGAAGAATGAGCCCCAATGGTTAATCCTTTATCGGAAATTATTTGTAATTTTCGACAAGTAGAACAATGAATGGAACAGGTAGACTGTTGTAATTATTGTATATATTGCTTCTATATAGTCAAAGAAACATATATGCTAAGCATCCAAACAGTACCATTCGCCACTTTTTTGTTCTTCAAGTTTAAGTGAACAACGAGCCCCATTGTTAATCCTTTAAAGGAAATTATTTGTAAATTTCGACATGTAGAACAATGATTGGAACACGTAGATGGTTGAAATCTTTGTATATATTGCTTCCATATAGTCTAAGAAACATGTACGCAAAGCATCCAAACAGTACCATTCGCCAATTTTTTGTTCTTCAAGTTTAAGTGAACAATGAGCCCCAATGGTTAATCCTTTATCGGAAATTATTTGTAACTTTCGACAAGTAGAACAATGAATGGAACAGGTAGACGGTTGAAATCTTTGTATATATTGCTTCTATATAGTCTAAGAAACATATATGCAAAGCATCCAAAAAGTACAATTCGCCAATTTTTTGTTCTTCAAGTTTAAGTGAACAATGAGCCCCAATGGTTAATCCTTTATCGGAAATTATTTGTAAATTTCGACAAGTAGAACAATGAATGGAACAGGTAGCCGGTTGAAATATTTGTATATATTGCTTCTATATAGTCTACGAAACATATATGCAAAGCATCCAAACATACCATTCGCCAATTTTTTGTTCTTCAAGTTTAAGTGAACTACGAGCCCCATTGTTAATCCTTTAAAGGAAATTATTTGTAAATTTCGACAAGTAGAACAATGAATGGAACAGGTAGACTGTTGAAATTATTGTATATATTGCTTCTATATAGTCTAAGAAACATATATGCAAAGCATCCAAACAGTACCATTCGCCAATTTTTTGTTCTTCAAGTTTAAGTGAACAATGAGCACCAATGGTTAATACTTTATCGGAAATTATTTGTAATTTTCGACAAGTAGAACAATGAATGGAACAGTTAGACGGTTGAAATATTTGTATATATTGCTTCTATATAGTCTACGAAACATATATGCAAAGCATCCAAACAGTACAATTCGCCAATTTTTTGTTCTTCAAGTTTAAGTGAACTACGAGCCCCATTGTTAATCCTTTAAAGGAAATTATTTGTAAATTTCGACAAGTAGAACAATGAATGGAACAGGTAGACTGTTGAAATCATTGTATATATTGCTTCTATATAGTCTAAGAAACATATATGCAAAGCATCCAAACAGTACCATTCGCCAATTTTTTGTTCTTCAAGTTTAAGTGAACAATGAGCACCAATGGTTAATACTTTATCGGAAATTATTTGTAATTTTCGACAAGTAGAACAATGAATGGAACAGTTAGACGGTTGAAATATTTGTATATATTGCTTCTATATAGTCTACGAAACATATATGCAAAGCATCCAAACAGTACAATTCGCCAATTTTTTGTTCTTCAAGTTTAAGTGAACAATGAGCCCCATTGTTAATCCTTTAAAGGAAATTATTTGTAACTTTCGACAAGAAGAACAATGAATGGAAAAGGTAGACGGTTGAAATCTTTGTATATATTGCTTCTATATAGTCTAAGAAACATATATGCAAAGCATCCAAACAGTACCATTCGCCAATTTTTTGTTCTTCAAGTTTAAGTGAACTACGAGCCCCATTGTTAATCCTTTAAAGGAAATTATTTGTAAATTTCGGCAAGTAGAACAATGAATGGAATAGGTAGATGGTTGAAATCTTTGTATATATTGCTTCTATATAGTCTAAGAAACATATATGCAAAGCATCCAAACATACCATTCGCCAATTTTTTGTTCTTCAAGTTTAAGTGAACTACGAGCCCCATTGTTAATCCTTAAAAGGAAATTATTTGTAAATTTCGACAAGTTGAACAATGAATGGAACAGGTAGACTGTTGAAATTATTGTATATATTGCTTCTATATAGTATAAGAAACATATATGCAAAGCATCCAAACAGTACCATTCGCCAATTTTTTGTTCTTCAAGTTTAAGTGAACAATGAGCACCAATGGTTAATACTTTATCGGAAATTATTTGTAATTTTCGACAAGTAGAACAATGAATGGAACAGTTAGACGGTTGAAATATTTGTATATATTGCTTCTATATAGTCTACGAAACATATATGCAAAGCATCCAAACAGTACAATTCGCCAATATTTTGTTCTTCAAGTTTAAGTGAACAATGAGCCCCATTGTTAATCCTTTAAAGGAAATTATTTGTAACTTTCGACAAGAAGAACAATGAATGGAAAAGGTAGACGGTTGAAATCTTTGTATATATTGCTTCTATATAGTCTAAGAAACATATAAGCAAAGCATCCAAACAGTACCATTCGCCAATTTTTTGTTCTTCAAGTTTAAGTGAAGAATGAGCCCCAATGGTTAATCCTTTATCGGAAATTATTTGTAATTTTCGACAAGTAGAACAATGAATGGAACAGGTAGACTGTTGTAATTATTGTATATATTGCTTCTATATAGTCAAAGAAACATATATGCTAAGCATCCAAACAGTACCATTCGCCACTTTTTTGTTCTTCAAGTTTAAGTGAACAACGAGCCCCATTGTTAATCCTTTAAAGGAAATTATTTGTAAATTTCGACATGTAGAACAATGATTGGAACACGTAGATGGTTGAAATCTTTGTATATATTGCTTCCATATAGTCTAAGAAACATGTACGCAAAGCATCCAAACAGTACCATTCGCCAATTTTTTGTTCTTCAAGTTTAAGTGAACAATGAGCCCCAATGGTTAATCCTTTATCGGAAATTATTTGTAACTTTCGACAAGTAGAACAATGAATGGAACAGGTAGACGGTTGAAATCTTTGTATATATTGCTTCTATATAGTCTAAGAAACATATATGCAAAGCATCCAAAAAGTACAATTCGCCAATTTTTTGTTCTTCAAGTTTAAGTGAACAATGAGCCCCAATGGTTAATCCTTTATCGGAAATTATTTGTAAATTTCGACAAGTAGAACAATGAATGGAACAGGTAGCCGGTTGAAATATTTGTATATATTGCTTCTATATAGTCTACGAAACATATATGCAAAGCATCCAAACATACCATTCGCCAATTTTTTGTTCTTCAAGTTTAAGTGAACTACGAGCCCCATTGTTAATCCTTTAAAGGAAATTATTTGTAAATTTCGACAAGTAGAACAATGAATGGAACAGGTAGACTGTTGAAATTATTGTATATATTGCTTCTATATAGTCTAAGAAACATATATGCAAAGCATCCAAACAGTACCATTCGCCAATTTTTTGTTCTTCAAGTTTAAGTGAACAATGAGCACCAATGGTTAATACTTTATCGGAAATTATTTGTAATTTTCGACAAGTAGAACAATGAATGGAACAGTTAGACGGTTGAAATATTTGTATATATTGCTTCTATATAGTCTACGAAACATATATGCAAAGCATCCAAACAGTACAATTCGCCAATTTTTTGTTCTTCAAGTTTAAGTGAACTACGAGCCCCATTGTTAATCCTTTAAAGGAAATTATTTGTAAATTTCGACAAGTAGAACAATGAATGGAACAGGTAGACTGTTGAAATCATTGTATATATTGCTTCTATATAGTCTAAGAAACATATATGCAAAGCATCCAAACAGTACCATTCGCCAATTTTTTGTTCTTCAAGTTTAAGTGAACAATGAGCACCAATGGTTAATACTTTATCGGAAATTATTTGTAATTTTCGACAAGTAGAACAATGAATGGAACAGTTAGACGGTTGAAATATTTGTATATATTGCTTCTATATAGTCTACGAAACATATATGCAAAGCATCCAAACAGTACAATTCGCCAATTTTTTGTTCTTCAAGTTTAAGTGAACAATGAGCCCCATTGTTAATCCTTTAAAGGAAATTATTTGTAACTTTCGACAAGAAGAACAATGAATGGAAAAGGTAGACGGTTGAAATCTTTGTATATATTGCTTCTATATAGTCTAAGAAACATATATGCAAAGCTTCCAAACAGTACCATTCGCCAATTTTTTGTTCTTCAAGTTTAAGTGAACAATGAGCCCCAATGGTTAATCCTTTATCGGAAATTATTTGTAATTTTCGACAAGTAGAACAATAAATGGAACAGGTAGACTGTTGAAATTATAGTATATATTGCTTCTATATAGTCTAAGAAACATATATGCTAAGCATCCAAACAGCACCATTCGCCACTTTTTTGTTCTTCAAGTTTAAGTGAACAACGAGCCCCATTGTTAATCCTTTAAAGGAAATTATTTGTAAATTTCGACAAGTAGAACAATGATTGGAACACGTAGACGGTTGAAATCTTTGTATATATTGCTTCTATATAGTATAAGAAACATATATGCAAAGCATCCAAACAGTACAATTCGCCAATTTTTTGTTCTTCAAGTTTAAGTGAACAATGAGCCCCAATGGTTAATCCGTTATCGGAAATTATTTGTAACTTTCGACAAGTAGAACAATGAATGGAACAGGTAGACGGTTGAAATATTTGTATATATTGCTTCTATATAGTCTACGAAACATATATGCAAAGCATCCAAACAGTACAATTCGCCAATTTTTTGTTCTTCAAGTTTAAGTGAACAATGAGCCCCATTGTTAATCAATTATCGGAAATTATTTGTAATTTTCGACAAGTAGAACAGTGAATGGAACAGGTAGACGATTGAAATCTTTGTATATATTGCTTCTATATAGTATAAGAAACATATATGCAAAGCATCCAAACAGTACAATTCGCCAATTTTTTGTTCTTCAAGTTTAAGTGAACAATGAGCCCCAATGGTTAATCCGTTATCGGAAATTATTTGTAACTTTCGACAAGAAGAACAATGAATGGAAAAGGTAGACGGTTGAAATCTTTGTATATATTGCTTCTATATAGTCTAAGAAACATATATGCAAAGCATCCAAACAGTACCATTCGCCAATTTTTTGTTCTTCAAGTTTAAGTGAACAATGAGCCCCAATGGTTAATCCTTTATCGGAAATTATTTGTAATTTTCGACAAGTAGAACAATGAATGGAACAGTTAGACGGTTGAAATATTTGTATATGTTGCTTCTATATAGTCTACGAAACATATATGCAAAGCATCCAAACAGTACAATTCGCCAATTTTTTGTACTTCAAGTTTAAGTGAACTACGAGCCCCATTGTTAATCCTTTAACGGAAATTAATTGTAAATTTCGACAAGTAGAACAATGATTGGAACACGTAGACGGTTGAAATCTTTGTACATATTGCTTCCATATAGCCTAAGAAACATGTACGCAAAGCATCCAAACAGTACCATTCGCCAATTTTTTGTTCTTCAAGTTTAAGTGAACAATGAGCCCCAATGGTTAATCCTTTAACGGAAATTATTTGTAACTTTCGACAAGTAGAACAATGAATGGAACAGGTAGACGGTTGAAATCTTTGTATATATTGCTTCTATATAGTCTAAGAAACATATATGCAAAGCATCCAAACAGTACCATTCGCCAATTTTTTGTTCTTCAAGTTTAAGTGAACTACGAGCCCCATTGTTAATCCTTTAAACGAAATTATTTGTAAATTTCGGCAAGTAGAACAATGAATGGAATAGGTAGATGGTTGAAATCTTTGTATATATTGCTTCTATATAGTCTAAGAAACATATATGCAAAGCATCCAAACATACCATTCGCCAATTTTTTGTTCTTCAAGTTTAAGTGAACTACGAGCCCCATTGTTAATCCTTAAAAGGAAATTATTTGTAAATTTCGACAAGTAGAACAATGAATGGAACAGGTAGACTGTTGAAATTATTGTATATATTGCTTCTATATAGTCTAAGAAACATATATGCAAAGCATCCAAACAGTACCATTCGCCAATTTTTTGTTCTTCAAGTTTAAGTGAACAATGAGCACCAATGGTTAATACTTTATCGGAAATTATTTGTAATTTTCGACAAGTAGAACAATGAATGGAACAGTTAGACGGTTGAAATATTTGTATATATTGCTTCTATATAGTCTACGAAACATATATGCAAAGCATCCAAACAGTACAATTCGCCAATATTTTGTTCTTCAAGTTTAAGTGAACAATGAGCCCCATTGTTAATCCTTTAAAGGAAATTATTTGTAACTTTCGACAAGAAGAACAATGAATGGAAAAGGTAGACGGTTGAAATCTTTGTATATATTGCTTCTATATAGTCTAAGAAACATATAAGCAAAGCATCCAAACAGTACCATTCGCCAATTTTTTGTTCTTCAAGTTTAAGTGAAGAATGAGCCCCAATGGTTAATCCTTTATCGGAAATTATTTGTAATTTTCGACAAGTAGAACAATGAATGGAACAGGTAGACTGTTGTAATTATTGTATATATTGCTTCTATATAGTCAAAGAAACATATATGCTAAGCATCCAAACAGTGCCATTCGCCACTTTTTTGTTCTTCAAGTTTAAGTGAACAACGAGCCCCATTGTTAATCCTTTAAAGGAAATTATTTGTAAATTTCGACATGTAGAACAATGATTGGAACACGTAGACGGTTGAAATCTTTGTATATATTGCTTCCATATAGTCTAAGAAACATGTACGCAAAGCATCCAAACAGTACCATTCGCCAATTTTTTGTTCTTCAAGTTTAAGTGAACAATGAGCCCCAATGGTTAATCCTTTATCGGAAATTATTTGTAACTTTCGACAAGTAGAACAATGAATGGAACAGGTAGACGGTTGAAATCTTTGTATATATTGCATCTATATAGTCTAAGAAACATATATGCAAAGCATCCAAACAGTACAATTCGCCAATTTTTTGTTCTTCAAGTTTAAGTGAACAATGAGCCCCGATGGTTAATCCTTTATCGGAAATTATTTGTAAATTTCGACAAGTAGAACAATGAATGGAACAGGTAGCCGGTTGAAATATTTGTATATATTGCTTCTATATAGTCTACGAAACATATATGCAAAGCATCCAAACATACCATTCGCCAATTTTTTGTTCTTCAAGTTTAAGTGAACTACGAGCCCCATTGTTAATCCTTTAAAGGAAATTATTTGTAAATTTCGACAAGTAGAACAATGAATGGAACAGGTAGACTGTTGAAATTATTGTATATATTGCTTCTATATAGTCTAAGAAACATATATGCAAAGCATCCAAACAGTACCATTCGCCAATTTTTTGTTCTTCAAGTTTAAGTGAACAATGAGCACCAATGGTTAATACTTTATCGGAAATTATTTGTAATTTTCGACAAGTAGAACAATGAATGGAACAGTTAGACGGTTGAAATATTTGTATATATTGCTTCTATATAGTCTACGAAACATATATGCAAAGCATCCAAACAGTACAATTCGCCAATTTTTTGTTCTTCAAGTTTAAGTGAACAACGAGCCCCATTGTTAATCCTTTAAAGGAAATTATTTGTAAATTTCGACATGTAGAACAATGATTGGAACACGTAGACGGTTGAAATCTTTGTATATATTGCTTCCATATAGTCTAAGAAACACGTACGCAAAGCATCCAAACAGTACCATTCGCCAATTTTTTGTTCTTCAAGTTTAAGTGAACAATGAGCCCCAATGGTTAATCCTTTATCGGAAATTATTTGTAAATTTCGACAAGTAGAACAATGAATGGAACAGGTAGCCGGTTGAAATATTTGTATATATTGCTTCTATATAGTCTACGAAACATATATGCAAAGCATCCAAACATACCATTCGCCAATTTTTTGTTCTTCAAGTTTAAGTGAACTACGAGCCCCATTGTTAATCCTTTAAAGGAAATTATTTGTAAATTTCGACAAGTAGAACAATGAATGGAACAGGTAGACTGTTGAAATTATTGTATATATTGCTTCTATATAGTCTAAGAAACATATATGCAAAGCATCCAAACAGTACCATTCGCCAATTTTTTGTTCTTCAAGTTTAAGTGAACAATGAGCACCAATCGTTAATACTTTATCGGAAATTATTTGTAATTTTCGACAAGTAGAACAATGAATGGAACAGTTAGACGGTTGAAATATTTGTATATATTGCTTCTATATAGTCTACGAAACATATATGCAAAGCATCCAAACAGTACAATTCGCCAATTTTTTGTTCTTCAAGTTTAAGTGAACAATGAGCCCCATTGTTAATCCTTTAAAGGAAATTATTTGTAACTTTCGACAAGAAGAACAATGAATGGAAAAAGTAGACGGTTGAAATCTTTGTATATATTGCTTCTATATAGTCTAAGAAACATATATGCAAAGCATCCAAACAGTACCATTCGCCAATTTTTTGTTCTTCAAGTTTAAGTGAACAATGAGCCCCAATGGTTAATCCTTTATCGGAAATTATTTGTAATTTTCGACAAGTAGAACAATGAATGGAACAGGTAGACTGTTGTAATTATTGTATATATTGCTTCTATATAGTCAAAGAAACATATATGCTAAGCATCCAAACAGTACCATTCGCCACTTTTTTGTTCTTCAAGTTTAAGTGAACAACGAGCCCCATTGTTAATCCTTTAAAGGAAATTATTTGTAAATTTCGACATGTAGAACAATGATTGGAACACGTAGACGGTTGAAATCTTTGTATATATTGCTTCCATATAGTCTAAGAAACATGTACGCAAAGCATCCAAACAGTACCATTCGCCAATTTTTTGTTCTTCAAGTTTAAGTGAACAATGAGCCCCAATGGTTAATCCTTTATCGGAAATTATTTGTAACTTTCGACAAGTAGAACAATGAATGGAACAGGTAGACGGTTGAAATCTTTGTATATATTGCTTCTATATAGTCTAAGAAACATATATGCAAAGCATCCAAACAGTACAATTCGCCAATTTTTTGTTCTTCAAGTTTAAGTGAACAATGAGCCCCGATGGTTAATCCTTTATCGGAAATTATTTGTAAATTTCGACAAGTAGAACAATGAATGGAACAGGTAGCCGGTTGAAATATTTGTATATATTGCTTCTATATAGTCTACGAAACATATATGCAAAGCATCCAAACATACCATTCGCCAATTTTTTGTTCTTCAAGTTTAAGTGAACTACGAGCCCCATTGTTAATCCTTTAAAGGAAATTATTTGTAAATTTCGACAAGTAGAACAATGAATGGAACAGGTAGACTGTTGAAATTATTGTATATATTGCTTCTATATAGTCTAAGAAACATATATGCAAAGCATCCAAACAGTACCATTCGCCAATTTTTTGTTCTTCAAGTTTAAGTGAACAATGAGCACCAATGGTTAATACTTTATCGGAAATTATTTGTAATTTTCGACAAGTAGAACAATGAATGGAACAGTTAGACGGTTGAAATATTTGTATATATTGCTTCTATATAGTCTACGAAACATATATGCAAAGCATCCAAACAGTACAATTCGCCAATTTTTTGTTCTTCAAGTTTAAGTGAACAACGAGCCCCATTGTTAATCCGTTAAAGGAAATTATTTGTAAATTTCGACATGTAGAACAATGATTGGAACACGTAGACGGTTGAAATCTTTGTATATATTGCTTCCATATAGTCTAAGAAACATGTACGCAAAGCATCCAAACAGTACCATTCGCCAATTTTTTGTTCTTCAAGTTTAAGTGAACAATGAGCCCCAATGGTTAATCCTTTATCGGAAATTATTTGTAAATTTCCACAAGTAGAACAATGAATGGAACAGGTAGCCGGTTGAAATATTTGTATATATTGTTTCTATATAGTCTACGAAACATATGTGCAAAGCATCCAAACATACCATTCGCCAATTTTTTGTTCTTCAAGTTTAAGTGAACTACGAGCCCCATTGTTAATCCTTTAAAGGAAATTATTTGTAAATTTCGACAAGTAGAACAATGAATGGAACAGGTAGACTGTTGAAATTATTGTATATATTGCTTCTATATAGTCTAAGAAACATATATGCAAAGCATCCAAACAGTACCATTCGCCAATTTTTTGTTCTTCAAGTTTAAGTGAACAATGAGCACCAATGGTTAATACTTTATCGGAAATTATTTGTAATTTTCGACAAGTAGAACAATGAATGGAACAGTTAGACGGTTGAAATATTTGTATATATTGCTTCTATATAGTCTACGAAACATATATGCAAAGCATCCAAACAGTACAATTCGCCAATTTTTTGTTCTTCAAGTTTAAGTGAACAATGAGCCCCATTGTTAATCCTTTAAAGGAAATTATTTGTAACTTTCGACAAGAAGAACAATGAATGGAAAAAGTAGACGGTTGAAATCTTTGTATATATTGCTTCTATATAGTCTAAGAAACATATATGCAAAGCATCCAAACAGTACCATTCGCCAATTTTTTGTTCTTCAAGTTTAAGTGAACAATGAGCCCCAATGGTTAATCCTTTATCGGAAATTATTTGTAATTTTCGACAAGTAGAACAATGAATGGAACAGGTAGACTGTTGAAATTATTGTATATATTGCTTCTATATAGTCTAAGAAACATATATGCTAAGCATCCAAACAGTACCATTCGCCACTTTTTTGTTCTTCAAGTTTAAGTGAACAACGAGCCCCATTGTTAATCCTTTAAAGGAAATTATTTGTAAATTTCGACAAGTAGAACAATGATTGGAACACGTAGAGGGTTGAAATCTTTGTATATATTGCTTCCATATAGTCTAAGAAACATGTACGCAAAGCATCCAAACAGTACCATTCGCCAATTTTTTGTTCTTCAAGTTTAAGTGAACAATGAGCCCCAATGGTTAATCCTTTATCGGAAATTATTTGTAACTTTCGACAAGTAGAACAATGAATGGAACAGGTAGACGGTTGAAATCTTTGTATATATTGCTTCTATATAGTCTAAGAAACATATATGCAAAGCATCCAAACATACCATTCGCCAATTTTTTGTTCTTCAAGTTTAAGTGAACTACGAGCCCCATTGTTAATCCTTTAAAGGAAATTATTTGTAAATTTCGACAAGTAGAACAATGAATGGAACAGGTAGACGGTTGAAATCTTTGTATATATTGCTTCTATATAGTCTAAGAAACATATATGCAAAGCATCCAAACAGTACAATTCGCCAATTTTTTGTTCTTCAAGTTTAAGTGAACAATGAGCCCCAATGGTTAATCCTTTATCGGAAATTATTTTTAAATTTCGACAAGTAGAACAATGAATGGAACAGATAGCCGGTTGAAATATTTGTATATATTGCTTCTATATAGTCTACGAAACATATATGCAAAGCATCCAAACATACCATTCGCCAATTTTTTGTTCTTCAAGTTTAAGTGAACTACGAGCCCCATTGTTAATCCTTTAAAGGAAATTATTTGTAAATTTCGACAAGTAGAACAATGAATGGAACAGGTAGACTGTTGAAATTATTGTATATATTGCTTCTATATAGTCTAAGAAACATATATGCAAAGCATCCAAACAGTACCATTCGCCAATTTTTTGTTCTTCAAGTTTAAGTGAACAATGAGCACCAATGGTTAATACTTTATCGGAAATTATTTGTAATTTTCGACAAGTAGAACAATGAATGGAACAGTTAGACGGTTGAAATATTTGTATATATTGCTTCTATATAGTCTACGAAACATATATGCAAAGCATCCAAACAGTACAATTCGCCAATTTTTTGTTCTTCAAGTTTAAGTGAACAATGAGCCCCATTGTTAATCCTTTAAAGGAAATTATTTGTAACTTTCGACAAGAAGAACAATGAATGGAAAAAGTAGACGGTTGAAATCTTTGTATATATTGCTTCTATATAGTCTAAGAAACATATATGCAAAGCATCCAAACAGTACCATTCGCCAATTTTTTGTTCTTCAAGTTTAAGTGAACAATGAGCCCCAATGGTTAATCCTTTATCGGAAATTATTTGTAATTTTCGACAAGTAGAACAATGAATGGAACAGGTAGACTGTTGAAATTATTGTATATATTGCTTCTATATAGTCTAAGAAACATATATGCTAAGCATCCAAACAGTACCATTCGCCACTTTTTTGTTCTTCAAGTTTAAGTGAACAACGAGCCCCATTGTTAATCCTTTAAAGGAAATTATTTGTAAATTTCGACAAGTAGAACAATGATTGGAACACGTAGAGGGTTGAAATCTTTGTATATATTGCTTCCATATAGTCTAAGAAACATGTACGCAAAGCATCCAAACAGTACCATTCGCCAATTTTTTGTTCTTCAAATTTAAGTGAACAATGAGCCCCAATGGTTAATCCTTTATCGGAAATTATTTGTAACTTTCGACAAGTAGAACAATGAATGGAACAGGTAGACGGTTGAAATCTTTGTATATATTGCGTCTATATAGTCTAAGAAACATATATGCAAAGCATCCAAACAGTACAATTCGCCAATTTTTTGTTCTTCAAGTTTAAGTGAACAATGAGCCCCAATGGTTAATCCTTTATCGGAAATTATTTGTAAATTTCGACAAGTAGAACAATGAATGGAACAGGTAGCCGGTTGAAATCTTTGTATATATTGCTTCTATGTAGTCTAAGAAACATATATGCAAAGCATCCAAACAGTACAATTCGCCAATTTTTTGTTCTTCAAGTTTAAGTGAACAATGAGCCCAAATGGTTAATCCGTTATAGGAAATTATTTGTAACTTTCGACAAGTAGAACAATGAATGGAACAGGTAGACGGTTGAAATCTTTGAATATATTGCTTCTATATAGTCTGAGAAACATATATGCAAAGCATCCAAACAGTACCATTCGCCAATTTTTTGTTCTTCAAGTTTAAGTGAACAATGTGCCCCAATGGTTAATCCTTTATCGGAAATTATTTGTAATTTTCGACAAGTAGAACAATGAATGGAACAGTTAGACGGTTGAAATATTTGTATATATTCCTTCTATATAGTCTACGAAACATATATGCAAAGCATCCAAACAGTACAATTCGCCAATTTTTTGTTCTTCAAGTTTAAGTGAACAATGAGCCCCAATGGTTAATCCGTTATCGGAAATTATTTGTAATTTTCGACAAGTAGAACAATGAATGGAACAGTTAGACGGTTGAAATATTTGTATATATTGCTTCTATATAGTCTACGAAACATATATGCAAAACATCCAAACAGTACAATTCGCCAATTTTTTGTACTTCAAGTTTAAGTGAACTACGAGCCCCATTGTTAATCCTTTAACGGAAATTAATTGTAACTTTCGACAAGTAGAACAATGAATGGAACAGGTAGACGGTTGAAATCTTTGAATATATTGCTTCTATATAGTCTAAGAAACATATATGCAAAGCATCCAAACAGCACAATTCGCCAATTTATTGTTCTTCAAGTTTAAGTGAACAACGAGCCCCATTGTTAATCCTTTAAAGGAAATTATTTGTAACTTTCGACAAGTAGAACAATGAATGGAACAGGTAGACGGTTGAAATCTTTGTATATATTGCTTCTATATAGTCTAAGAAACATATATGCAAAGCATCCAAACAGTACAATTCGCCAATTTTTTGTTCTTCAAGTTTAAGTGAACAATGAGCCCCAATGGTTAATCCTTTATCGGAAATTATTTGTAAATTTCGACAAGTAGAACAATGAATGGAACAGGTAGCCGGTTGAAATCTTTGTATATATTGCTTCTATGTAGTCTACGAAACATATATGCAAAGCATCCAAACAGTACAATTCGCCAATTTTTTGTTCTTCAAGTTTAAGTGAACAATGAGCCCAAATGGTTAATCCTTTATCGGAAATTATTTGTAACTTTCGACAAGTAGAACAATGAATGGAACAGGTAGACGGTTGAAATCTTTGTATATATTGCTTCTATATAGTCTAAGAAACATATATGCAAAGCATCCAAACAGTACAATTCGCCAATTTTTTGTTCTTCAAGTTTAAGTGAACAATGAGCCCCAATGGTTAATCCTTTATCGGAAATTATTTGTAAATTTCGACAAGTAGAACAATGAATGGAACAGGTAGCCGGTTGAAATCTTTGTATATATTGCTTCTATGTAGTCTAAGAAACATATATGCAAAGCATCCAAACAATACAATTCGCCAATTTTTTGTTCTTCAAGTTTAAGTGAACAATGAGCCCAAATGGTTAATCCGTTATCGGAAATTATTTGTAACTTTCGACAAGTAGAACAATGAATGGAACAGGTAGACGGTTGAAATCTTTGTATATATTGCTTCTATATAGTCTGAGAAACATATATGCAAAGCATCCAAACAGTACCATTCGCCAATTTTTTGTTCTTCAAGTTTAAGTGAACAATGTGCCCCAATGGTTAATCCTTTATCGGAAATTATTTGTAATTTTCGACAAGTAGAACAATGAATGGAACAGTTAGACGGTTGAAATATTTGTATATATTCCTTCTATATAGTCTACGAAACATATATGCAAAGCATCCAAACAGTACAATTCGCCAATTTTTTGTTCTTCAAGTTTAAGTGAACAATGAGCCCCAATGGTTAATCCGTTATCGGAAATTATTTGTAATTTTCGACAAGTAGAACAATGAAAGGAACAGTTAGACGGTTGAAATATTTGTATATATTGCTTCTATATAGTCTACGAAACATATATGCAAAACATCCAAACAGTACAATTCGCCAATTTTTTGTACTTCAAGTTTAAGTGAACTACGAGCCCCATTGTTAATCCTTTAACGGAAATTAATTGTAACTTTCGACAAGTAGAACAATGAATGGAACAGGTAGACGGTTGAAATCTTTGAATATATTGCTTCTATATAGTCTAAGAAACATATATGCAAAGCATCCAAACAGCACAATTCGCCAATTTATTGTTCTTCAAGTTTAAGTGAACAACGAGCCCCATTGTTAATCCTTTAAAGGAAATTATTTGTAACTTTCGACAAGTAGAACAATGAATGGAACAGGTAGACGGTTGAAATCTTTGTATATATTGCTTCTATATAGTCTAAGAAACATATATGCAAAGCATCCAAACAGTACAATTCGCCAATTTTTTGTTCTTCAAGTTTAAGTGAACAATGAGCCCCAATGGTTAATCCTTTATCGGAAATTATTTGTAAATTTCGACAAGTAGAACAATGAATGGAACAGGTAGCCGGTTGAAATCTTTGTATATATTGCTTCTATGTAGTCTAAGAAACATATATACAAAGCATCCAAACAGTACAATTCGCCAATTTTTTGTTCTTCAAGTTTAAGTGAACAATGAGCCCAAATGGTTAATCCTTTATCGGAAATTATTTGTAACTTTCGACAAGTAGAACAATGAATGGAACAGGTAGACGGTTGAAATCTTTGTATATATTGCTTCTATATAGTCTGAGAAACATATATGCAAAGCATCCAAACAGTACCATTCGCCAATTTTTTGTTCTTCAAGTTTAAGTGAACAATGTGCCCCAATGGTTAATCCTTTATCGGAAATTATTTGTAATTTTCGACAAGTAGAACAATGAATGGAACAGTTAGACGGTTGAAATATTTGTATATATTGCTTCTATATAGACTACGAAACATATTTGCAAAGCATCCAAACAGTACAATTCGCCAATTTTTTGTTCTTCAAGTTTAAGTGAACAATGAGCCCCAATGGTTAATCCGTTATCGGAAATTATTTGTAATTTTCGACAAGTAGAACAATGAATGGAACAGTTAGACGGTTGAAATATTTGTATATATTGCTTCTATATAGTCATCGAAACATATATGCAAAACATCCAAACAGTACAATTCGCCAATTTTTTGTACTTCAAGTTTAAGTGAACTACGAGCCCCATTGTTAATCCTTTAACGGAAATTAATTGTAACTTTCGACAAGTAGAACAATTAATGGAACAGGTAG
Organism: Cerceris ruficornis; assembly: GCA_963989415.1. Classification (NCBI taxonomy): domain Eukaryota; kingdom Metazoa; phylum Arthropoda; class Insecta; order Hymenoptera; family Crabronidae; genus Cerceris; species Cerceris ruficornis. The sequence continues at coordinate 1,360,641 of CAXDIW010000460.1, forward strand.
ACGGTTGAAATCTTTGTATATATTGCTTCTATAAAGTCTAAGAAACATATATGCAAAGCATCCAAACAGCACAATTCGCCAATTTATTGTTCTTCAAGTTTAAGTGAACAACGAGCCCCATTGTTAATCCTTTAAAGGAAATTATTTGTAACTTTCGACAAGTAGAACAATGAATGGAACAGGTAGACGGTTGAAATCTTTGTATATATTGCTTCTATATAGTCTAAGAAACATATATGCAAAGCATCCAGACAGTACCATTCGCCAATTTTTTGTTCTTCATGTTTAAGTGAACTACGAGCCCCATTGTTAATCCTTTAAAGGAAATTATTTGTAAATTTCGGCAAGTAGAACAATGAATGGAAGAGGTAGATGGTTGAAATCTTTGTATATATTGCTTCTATATAGTCTAAGAAACATATATGCAAAGCATCCAAACATACCATTCGCCAATTTTTTGTTCTTCAAGTTTAAGTGAACTACGAGCCCCATTGTTAATCCTTTAAAGGAAATTATTTGTAAATTTCGACAAGTAGAACAATGAATGGAAAAGGTAGACTGTTGAAATTATTGTATATATTGCTTCTATATAGTCTAAGAAACATATATGCAAAGCATCCAAACAGTACCATTCGCCAATTTTTTGTTCTTCAAGTTTAAGTGAACAATGTGCCCCAATGGTTAATCCTTTATCGGAAATTATTTGTAATTTTCGACAAGTAGAACAATGAATGGAACAGTTAGACGGTTGAAATATTTGTATATATTCCTTCTATATAGTCTACGAAACATATATGCAAAGCATCCAAACAGTACAATTCGCCAATTTTTTGTTCTTCAAGTTTAAGTGAACAATGAGCCCCAATGGTTAATCCGTTATCGGAAATTATTTGTAATTTTCGACAAGTAGAACAATGAAAGGAACAGTTAGACGGTTGAAATATTTGTATATATTGCTTCTATATAGTCTACGAAACATATATGCAAAACATCCAAACAGTACAATTCGCCAATTTTTTGTACTTCAAGTTTAAGTGAACTACGAGCCCCATTGTTAATCCTTTAACGGAAATTAATTGTAACTTTCGACAAGTAGAACAATGAATGGAACAGGTAGACGGTTGAAATCTTTGAATATATTGCTTCTATATAGTCTAAGAAACATATATGCAAAGCATCCAAACAGCACAATTCGCCAATTTATTGTTCTTCAAGTTTAAGTGAACAACGAGCCCCATTGTTAATCCTTTAAAGGAAATTATTTGTAACTTTCGACAAGTAGAACAATGAATGGAACAGGTAGACGGTTGAAATCTTTGTATATATTGCTTCTATATAGTCTAAGAAACATATATGCAAAGCATCCAAACAGTACAATTCGCCAATTTTTTGTTCTTCAAGTTTAAGTGAACAATGAGCCCCAATGGTTAATCCTTTATCGGAAATTATTTGTAAATTTCGACAAGTAGAACAATGAATGGAACAGGTAGCCGGTTGAAATCTTTGTATATATTGCTTCTATGTAGTCTAAGAAACATATATACAAAGCATCCAAACAGTACAATTCGCCAATTTTTTGTTCTTCAAGTTTAAGTGAACAATGAGCCCAAATGGTTAATCCTTTATCGGAAATTATTTGTAACTTTCGACAAGTAGAACAATGAATGGAACAGGTAGACGGTTGAAATCTTTGTATATATTGCTTCTATATAGTCTGAGAAACATATATGCAAAGCATCCAAACAGTACCATTCGCCAATTTTTTGTTCTTCAAGTTTAAGTGAACAATGTGCCCCAATGGTTAATCCTTTATCGGAAATTATTTGTAATTTTCGACAAGTAGAACAATGAATGGAACAGTTAGACGGTTGAAATATTTGTATATATTGCTTCTATATAGACTACGAAACATATTTGCAAAGCATCCAAACAGTACAATTCGCCAATTTTTTGTTCTTCAAGTTTAAGTGAACAATGAGCCCCAATGGTTAATCCGTTATCGGAAATTATTTGTAATTTTCGACAAGTAGAACAATGAATGGAACAGTTAGACGGTTGAAATATTTGTATATATTGCTTCTATATAGTCATCGAAACATATATGCAAAACATCCAAACAGTACAATTCGCCAATTTTTTGTACTTCAAGTTTAAGTGAACTACGAGCCCCATTGTTAATCCTTTAACGGAAATTAATTGTAACTTTCGACAAGTAGAACAATTAATGGAACAGGTAGACGGTTGAAATCTTTGTATATATTGCTTCTATAAAGTCTAAGAAACATATATGCAAAGCATCCAAACAGCACAATTCGCCAATTTATTGTTCTTCAAGTTTAAGTGAACAACGAGCCCCATTGTTAATCCTTTAAAGGAAATTATTTGTAACTTTCGACAAGTAGAACAATGAATGGAACAGGTAGACGGTTGAAATCTTTGTATATATTGCTTCTATATAGTCTAAGAAACATATATGCAAAGCATCCAGACAGTACCATTCGCCAATTTTTTGTTCTTCATGTTTAAGTGAACTACGAGCCCCATTGTTAATCCTTTAAAGGAAATTATTTGTAAATTTCGGCAAGTAGAACAATGAATGGAAGAGGTAGATGGTTGAAATCTTTGTATATATTGCTTCTATATAGTCTAAGAAACATATATGCAAAGCATCCAAACATACCATTCGCCAATTTTTTGTTCTTCAAGTTTAAGTGAACTACGAGCCCCATTGTTAATCCTTTAAAGGAAATTATTTGTAAATTTCGACAAGTAGAACAATGAATGGAAAAGGTAGACTGTTGAAATTATTGTATATATTGCTTCTATATAGTCTAAGAAACATATATGCAAAGCATCCAAACAGTACCATTCGCCAATTTTTTGTTCTTCAAGTTTAAGTGAACAATGAGCACCAATGGTTAATACTTTATCGGAAATTATTTGTAATTTTCGACAAGTAGAACAATGAATGGAACAGTTAGACGGTTGAAATATTTGTATATATTACTTCTATATAGTCTACGAAACATATATGCAAAGCATCCAAACAGTACAATTCGCCAATTTTTTGTTCTTCAAGTTTAAGTGAACAATGAGCCCCATTGTTAATCCATTATCGGAAATTATTTGTAATTTTCGACAAGTAGAACAGTGAATGGAACAGGTAGACGATTGAAATCTTTGTATATATTGCTTCTATATAGTATAAGAAACATATATGCAAAGCATCCAAACAGTACAATTCGCCAATTTTTTGTTCTTCAAGTTTAAGTGAACAATGAGCCCCAATGGTTAATCCGTTATCGGAAATTATTTGTAACTTTCGACAAGTAGAACAATGAATGGAACAGGTAGACGGTTGAAATCTTTGTATATATTGCTTCTATATAGTCTAAGAAACATATATGCAAAGCATCCAAACAGTACAATTCGCCAATTTTTTGTTCTTCAAGTTTAAGTGAACAATGAGCCCCAATGGTTAATCCTTTATCGGAAATTATTTGTAAATTTCGACAAGTAGAACAATGAATGGAACAGGTAGCCGGTTGAAATCTTTGTATATATTGCTTCTATGTAGTCTAAGAAACATATATGCAAAGCATCCAAACAGTACAATTCGCCAATTTTTTGTTCTTCAAGATTAAGTGAACAATGAGCCCAAATGGTTAATCCTTTATCGGAAATTATTTGTAACTTTCGACAAGTAGAACAATGAATGGAACAGGTAGACGGTTGAAATCTTTGTATATATTGCTTCTATATAGTCTAAGAAACATATATGCAAAGCATCCAAACAGTACAATTCGCCAATTTTTTGTTCTTCAAGTTTAAGTGAACAATGAGCCCCAATGGTTAATCCTTTATCGGAAATTATTTGTAAATTTCGACAAGTAGAACAATGAATGGAACAGGTAGCCGGTTGAAATCTTTGTATATATTGCTTCTATGTAGTCTAAGAAACATATATGCAAAGCATCCAAACAGTACAATTCGCCAATTTTTTGTTCTTCAAGTTTAAGTGAACAATGAGCCCAAATGGTTAATCCGTTATCGGAAATTATTTGTAACTTTCGACAAGTAGAACAATGAATGGAACAGGTAGACGGTTGAAATCTTTGTATATATTGCTTCTATATAGTCTGAGAAACATATATGCAAAACATCCAAACAGTACAATTCGCCAATTTTTTGTACTTCAAGTTTAAGTGAACTACGAGCCCCATTGTTAATCCTTTAACGGAAATTAATTGTAACTTTCGACAAGTAGAACAATGAATGGAACAGGTAGACGGTTGAAATCTTTGAATATATTGCTTCTATATAGTCTAAGAAACATATATGCAAAGCATCCAAACAGCACAATTCGCCAATTTATTGTTCTTCAAGTTTAAGTGAATAACGAGCCCCATTGTTAATCCTTTAAAGGAAATTATTTGTAACTTTCGACAAGTAGAACAATGAATGGAACAGGTAGACGGTTGAAATCTTTGTATATATTGCTTCTATATAGTCTAAGAAACATATATGCAAAGCATCCAAACAGTACAATTCGCCAATTTTTTGTTCTTCAAGTTTAAGTGAACAATGAGCCCCAATGGTTAATCCTTTATCGGAAATTATTTGTAAATTTCGACAAGTAGAACAATGAATGGAACAGGTAGCCGGTTGAAATCTTTGTATATATTGCTTCTATGTAGTCTAAGAAACATATATGCAAAGCATCCAAACAGTACAATTCGCCAATTTTTTGTTCTTCAAGTTTAAGTGAACAATGAGCCCAAATGGTTAATCCTTTATCGGAAATTATTTGTAACTTTCGACAAGTAGAACAATGAATGGAACAGGTAGACGGTTGAAATCTTTGTATATATTGCTTCTATATAGTCTGAGAAACATATATGCAAAGCATCCAAACAGTACCATTCGCCAATTTTTTGTTCTTCAAGTTTAAGTGAACAATGTGCCCCAATGGTTAATCCTTTATCGGAAATTATTTGTAATTTTCGACAAGTAGAACAATGAATGGAACAGTTAGACGGTTGAAATATTTGTATATATTGCTTCTATATAGACTACGAAACATATTTGCAAAGCATCCAAACAGTACAATTCGCCAATTTTTTGTTCTTCAAGTTTAAGTGAACAATGAGCCCCAATGGTTAATCCGTTATCGGAAATTATTTGTAATTTTCGACAAGTAGAACAATGAATGGAACAGTTAGACGGTTGAAATATTTGTATATATTGCTTCTATATAGTCATCGAAACATATATGCAAAACATCCAAACAGTACAATTCGCCAATTTTTTGTACTTCAAGTTTAAGTGAACTACGAGCCCCATTGTTAATCCTTTAACGGAAATTAATTGTAACTTTCGACAAGTAGAACAATTAATGGAACAGGTAGACGGTTGAAATCTTTGTATATATTGCTTCTATAAAGTCTAAGAAACATATATGCAAAGCATCCAAACAGCACAATTCGCCAATTTATTGTTCTTCAAGTTTAAGTGAACAACGAGCCCCATTGTTAATCCTTTAAAGTAAATTATTTGTAACTTTCGACAAGTAGAACAATGAATGGAACAGGTAGACGGTTGAAATCTTTGTATATATTGCTTCTATATAGTCTAAGAAACATATATGCAAAGCATCCAGACAGTACCATTCGCCAATTTTTTGTTCTTCATGTTTAAGTGAACTACGAGCCCCATTGTTAATCCTTTAAAGGAAATTATTTGTAAATTTCGGCAAGTAGAACAATGAATGGAAGAGGTAGATGGTTGAAATCTTTGTATATATTGCTTCTATATAGTCTAAGAAACATATATGCAAAGCATCCAAACATACCATTCGCCAATTTTTTGTTCTTCAAGTTTAAGTGAACTACGAGCCCCATTGTTAATCCTTTAAAGGAAATTATTTGTAAATTTCGACAAGTAGAACAATGAATGGAACAGGTAGACTGTTGAAATTATTGTATATATTGCTTCTATATAGTCTAAGAAACATATATGCAAAGCATCCAAACAGTACCATTCGCCAATTTTTTGTTCTTCAAGTTTAAGTGAACAATGAGCACCAATGGTTAATACTTTATCGGAAATTATTTGTAATTTTCGACAAGTAGAACAATGAATGGAACAGTTAGACGGTTGAAATATTTGTATATATTACTTCTATATAGTCTACGAAACATATATGCAAAGCATCCAAACAGTACAATTCGCCAATTTTTTGTTCTTCAAGTTTAAGTGAACAATGAGCCCAATTGTTAATCCATTATCGGAAATTATTTGTAATTTTCGACAAGTAGAACAGTGAATGGAACAGGTAGACGATTGAAATCTTTGTATATATTGCTTCTATATAGTATAAGAAACATATATGCAAAGCATCCAAACAGTACAATTCGCCAATTTTTTGTTCTTCAAGTTTAAGTGAACAATGAGCCCCAATGGTTAATCCGTTATCGGAAATTATTTGTAACTTTCGACAAGAAGAACAATGAATGGAAAAGGTAGACGGTTGAAATCTTTGTATATATTGCTTCTATATAGTCTAAGAAACATATATGCAAAGCATCCAAACAGTACCATTCGCCAATTTTTTGTTCTTCAAGTTTAAGTGAACAATGAGCCCCAATGGTTAATCCGTTATCGGAAATTATTTGTAACTTTCGACAAGAAGAACAATGAATGGAAAAGGTAGACGGTTGAAATCTTTGTATATATTGCTTGTATATAGTCTAAGAAACATATATGCAAAGCATCCAAACAGTACAATTCGCCAATTTTTTGTTCTTCAAGTTTAAGTGAACAATGAGCCCCATTGTTAATCCATTATCGGAAATTATTTGTAATTTTCGACAAGTAGAACAGTGAATGGAACAGGTAGACGATTGAAATCTTTGTATATATTGCTTCTATATAGTATAAGAAACATATATGCAAAGCATCCAAACAGTACAATTCGCCAATTTTTTGTTCTTCAAGTTTAAGTGAACAATGAGCCCCAATGGTTATTCCGTTATCGGAAATTATTTGTAACTTTCGACAAGAAGAACAATGAATGGAAAAGGTAGACGGTTGATATCTTTGTATATATTGCTTCTATATAGTCTAAGAAACATATATGCATAGCATCCAAACAGTACCATTCGCCAATTTTTTGTTCTTCAAGTTTAAGTGAACAATGAGCCCCAATGGTTAATCCTTTATCGGAAATTATTTGTAATTTTCGACAAGTAGAACAATGAATGGAACAGGTAGACGGTTGAAATATTTGTATATATTGCTTCTATATAGTCTACGAAACATATATGCAAAGCATCCAAACAGTACAATTCGCCAATTTTTTGTTCTTAAAGTTTAAGTGAACAATGAGCCCCATTGTTAATCCATTATCGGAAATTATTTGTAATTTTCGACAAGTAGAACAGTGAATGGAACAGGTAGACGATTGAAATCTTTGTATATATTGCTTCTATATAGTATAAGAAACATATATGCAAAGCATCCAAACAGTACAATTCGCCAATTTTTTGTTCTTCAAGTTTAAGTGAACAATGAGCCCCAATGGTTAATCCGTTATCGGAAATTATTTGTAACTTTCGACAAGAAGAACAATGAATGGAAAAGGTAGACGGTTGAAATCTTTGTATATATTGCTTCTATATAGTCTAAGAAACATATATGCAAAGCATCCAAACCGTACCATTCGCCAATTTTTTGTTCTGCAAGTTTAAGTGAACAATGAGCCCCAATGGTTAATCCGTTATCGGAAATTATTTGTAACTTTCGACAAGTAGAACAATGAATGGAACAGGTAGACGGTTGAAATCTTTGTATATATTGCTTCTATATAGTATAAGAAACATATATGCAAAGCATCCAAACAGTACCATTCGCCAATTTTTTGTTCTTCAAGTTTAAGTGAACTACGAGCCCCATTGTTAATCCTTTAAAGGAAATAATTTGTAAATTTCGACAAGTAGAACAATGAATGGAACAGGTAGACAATTGAAATCATTGCATATATTGCTTCTATATAGTCTAAGAAACATATATGCAAAGCATCCAAACAGTACCATTCGCCAATTTTTTGTTCTTCAAGTTTAAGTGAACAATGAGCCCCAATGGTTAATCCGTTATCGGAAATTATTTGTAACTTTCGACAAGAAGAACAATGAATGGAAAAGGTAGACGGTTGAAATCTTTGTATATATTGCTTGTATATAGTCTAAGAAACATATATGCAAAGCATCCAAACAGTACAATTCGCCAATTTTTTGTTCTTCAAGTTTAAGTGAACAATGAGCCCCATTGTTAATCCTTTAAAGGAAATTATTTGTAACTTTCGACAAGAAGAACAATGAATGGAAAAGGTAGACGGTTGAAATCTTTGTATATATTGCTTCTATATAGTCTAAGAAACATATATGCAAAGCATCCAAACAGTACCATTCGCCAATTTTTTGTTCTTCAAGTTTAAGTGAACAATGAGCCCCAATGGTTAATCCTTTATCGGAAATTATTTGTAATTTTTGACAAGTAGAACAATGAATGGAACAGGTAGACGGTTGAAATATTTGTATATATTGCTTCTATATAGTCTACGAAACATATATGCAAAGCATCCAAACAGTACAATTCGCCAATTTTTTGTTCTTCAAGTTTAAGTGAACAATGAGCCCCATTGTTAATCCATTATCGGAAATTATTTGTAATTTTCGACAAGTAGAACAGTGAATGGAACAGGTAGACGATTGAAATCTTTGTATATATTGCTTCTATATAGTATAAGAAACATATATGCAAAGCATCCAAACAGGACAATTCGCCAATTTTTTGTTCTTCAAGTTTAAGTGAACAATGAGCCCCAATGGTTAATCCGTTATCGGAAATTATTTGTAACTTTCGACAAGAAGAACAATGAATGGAAAAGGTAGACGGTTGAAATCTTTGTATATATTGCTTCTATATAGTCTAAGAAACATATATGTAAAGCATCCAAACAGTACCATTCGGCAATTTTTTGTTCTGCAAGTTTAAGTGAACAATGAGCTCCAATGGTTAATCCGTTATCGGAAATTATTTGTAACTTTCGACAAGTAGAACAATGAATGGAACAGGTAGACGGTTGAAATCTTTGTATATATTGCTTCTATATAGTCTAAGAAACATATACGCAAAGCATCCAAACAGTACCATTCGCCAATTTTTTGTTCTTCAAGTTTAAGTGAACAATGAGCCCCAATGGTTAATCCTTTATCGGAAATTATTTGTAATTTTCGACAAGTAGAACAATGAATGGAACAGTTAGACGGTTGAAATATTTGTATATGTTGCTTCTATATAGTCTACGAAACATATATGCAAAGCATCTAAACAGTACCATTCGCCAATTTTTTGTTCTTCAAGTTTAAGTGAACAATGAGCACCAATGGTTAATACTTTATCGGAAATTATTTGTAATTTTCGACAAGTAGAACAATGAATGGAACAGTTAGACGGTTGAAATATTTGTATATATTGCTTCTATATAGTCTACGAAACATATATGCAAAGCATCCAAACAGTACAACTCGCCAATATTTTGTTCTTCAAGTTTAAGTGAACAATGAGCCCCATTGTTAATCCTTTAAAGGAAATTATTTGTAACTTTCGACAAGAAGAACAATGAATGGAAAAGGTAGACGGTTGAAATCTTTGTATATATTGCTTCTATATAGTCTAAGAAACATATAAGCAAAGCATCCAAACAGTACCATTCGCCAATTTTTTGTTCTTCAAGTTTAAGTGAAGAATGAGCCCCAATGGTTAATCCTTTATCGGAAATTATTTGTAACTTTCGACAAGTAGAACAATGAATGGAACAGGTAGACGGTTGAAATCTTTGTATATATTGCTTCTATATAGTATAAGAAACATATATGCAAAGCATCCAAACAGTACCATTCGCCAATTTTTTGTTCTTCAAGTTTAAGTGAACTACGAGCCCCGTTGTTAATCCTTTAAAGGAAATTATTTGTAAATTTCGACAAGTAGAACTATGAATGGAACAGGTAGACTGTTGAAATCATTGTATATATTGCTTCTATATAGTCTAAGAAACATATATGCAAAGCATCCAAACAGTACCATTCGCCAATTTTTTGTTCTTCAAGTTTAAGTGAACAATGAGCACCAATGGTTAATACTTTATCGGAAATTATTTGTAATTTTCGACAAGTAGAACAATGAATGGAACAGTTAGACGGTTGAAATATTTGTATATATTGCTTCTATATAGTCTACGAAACATATATGCAAAGCATCCAAACAGTACAATTCGCCAATTTTTTGTTCTTCAAGTTTAAGTGAACAATGTGCCCCATTGTTAATCCTTTAAAGGAAATTATTTGTAACTTTCGACAAGAAGAACAATGAATGGAAAAGGTAGACGGTTGAAATCTTTGTATATATTGCTTCTATATAGTCTAAGAAACATATATGCAAAGCATCCAAACAGTACAATTCGCCAATTTTTTGTTCTTCAAGTTTAAGTGAACAATGAGCCCCAATGGTTAATCCGTTATCGGAAATTATTTGTAACTTTCGACAAGTAGAACAATGAATGGAACAGGTAGCCGGTTGAAATATTTGTATATATTGCTTCTATATAGTCTACGAAACATATATGCAAAGCATCCAAACATACCATTCGCCAATTTTTTGTTCTTCAAGTTTAAGTGAACCACGAGCCCCATTGTTAATCCTTTAAAGGAAATTATTTGTAAATTTCGACAAGTAGAACAATGAATGGAACAGGTAGACTGTTGAAATTATTGTATATATTGCTTCTATATAGTCTAAGAAACATATATGCAAAGCATCCAAACAGTACCATTCGCCAATTTTTTGTTCTTCAAGTTTAAGTGAACAATGAGCACCAATGGTTAATACTTTATCGGAAATTATTTGTAATTTTCGACAAGTAGAACAATGAATGGAACAGTTAGACGGTTGAAATATTTGTATATATTGCTTCTATATAGTCTACGAAACATATATGCAAAGCATCCAAACAGTACAATTCGCCAATTTTTTGTTCTTCAAGTTTAAGTGAACAACGAGCCCCATTGTTAATCCTTTAAAGGAAATTATTTGTAAATTTCGACATGTAGAACAATGATTGGAACACGTAGACGGTTGAAATCTTTGTATATATTGCTTCCATATAGTCTAAGAAACATGTACGCAAAGCATCCAAACAGTACCATTCGCCAATTTTTTGTTCTTCAAGTTTAAGTGAACAATGAGCCCCAATGGTTAATCCTTTATCGGAAATTATTTGTAACTTTCGACAAGTAGAACAATGAATGGAACAGGTAGACGGTTGAAATCTTTGTATATATTGCTTCTATATAGTCTAAGAAACATATATGCAAAGCATCCAAACAGTACAATTCGCCAATTTTTTGTTCTTCAAGTTTAAGTGAACAATGAGCCCCAATGGTTAATCCTTTATCGGAAATTATTTGTAAATTTCGACAAGTAGAACAATGAATGGAACAGGTAGACGATTGAAATCTTTGTATATATTGCTTCTATATAGTATAAGAAACATATATGCAAAGCATCCAAACAGTACAATTCGCCAATTTTTTGTTCTTCAAGTTTAAGTGAACAATGAGCCCCAATGGTTAATCCGTTATCGGAAATTATTTGTAACTTTCGACAAGAAGAACAATGAATGGAAAAGGTAGACGGTTGAAATCTTTGTATATATTGCTTCTATATAGTCTAAGAAACATATATGCAAAGCATCCAAACAGTACCATTCGCCAATTTTTTGTTCTTCAAGTTTAAGTGAACAATGAGCCCCAATGGTTAATCCGTTATCGGAAATTATTTGTAACTTTCGACAAGAAGAACAATGAATGGAAAAGGTAGACGGTTGAAATCTTTGTATATATTGCTTGTATATAGTCTAAGAAACATATATGCAAAGCATCCAAACAGTACAATTCGCCAATTTTTTGTTCTTCAAGTTTAAGTGAACAATGAGCCCCATTGTTAATCCATTATCGGAAATTATTTGTAATTTTCGACAAGTAGAACAGTGAATGGAACAGGTAGACGATTGAAATCTTTGTATATATTGCTTCTATATAGTATAAGAAACATATATGCAAAGCATCCAAACAGTACAATTCGCCAATTTTTTGTTCTTCAAGTTTAAGTGAACAATGAGCCCCAATGGTTATTCCGTTATCGGAAATTATTTGTAACTTTCGACAAGAAGAACAATGAATGGAAAAGGTAGACGGTTGATATCTTTGTATATATTGCTTCTATATAGTCTAAGAAACATATATGCATAGCATCCAAACAGTACCATTCGCCAATTTTTTGTTCTTCAAGTTTAAGTGAACAATGAGCCCCAATGGTTAATCCTTTATCGGAAATTATTTGTAATTTTCGACAAGTAGAACAATGAATGGAACAGGTAGACGGTTGAAATATTTGTATATATTGCTTCTATATAGTCTACGAAACATATATGCAAAGCATCCAAACAGTACAATTCGCCAATTTTTTGTTCTTAAAGTTTAAGTGAACAATGAGCCCCATTGTTAATCCATTATCGGAAATTATTTGTAATTTTCGACAAGTAGAACAGTGAATGGAACAGGTAGACGATTGAAATCTTTGTATATATTGCTTCTATATAGTATAAGAAACATATATGCAAAGCATCCAAACAGTACAATTCGCCAATTTTTTGTTCTTCAAGTTTAAGTGAACAATGAGCCCCAATGGTTAATCCGTTATCGGAAATTATTTGTAACTTTCGACAAGAAGAACAATGAATGGAAAAGGTAGACGGTTGAAATCTTTGTATATATTGCTTCTATATAGTCTAAGAAACATATATGCAAAGCATCCAAACCGTACCATTCGCCAATTTTTTGTTCTGCAAGTTTAAGTGAACAATGAGCCCCAATGGTTAATCCGTTATCGGAAATTATTTGTAACTTTCGACAAGTAGAACAATGAATGGAACAGGTAGACGGTTGAAATCTTTGTATATATTGCTTCTATATAGTATAAGAAACATATATGCAAAGCATCCAAACAGTACCATTCGCCAATTTTTTGTTCTTCAAGTTTAAGTGAACTACGAGCCCCATTGTTAATCCTTTAAAGGAAATTATTTGTAAATTTCGACAAGTAGAACAATGAATGGAACAGGTAGACAATTGAAATCATTGCATATATTGCTTCTATATAGTCTAAGAAACATATATGCAAAGCATCCAAACAGTACCATTCGCCAATTTTTTGTTCTTCAAGTTTAAGTGAACAATGAGCCCCAATGGTTAATCCGTTATCGGAAATTATTTGTAACTTTCGACAAGAAGAACAATGAATGGAAAAGGTAGACGGTTGAAATCTTTGTATATATTGCTTGTATATAGTCTAAGAAACATATATGCAAAGCATCCAAACAGTACAATTCGCCAATTTTTTGTTCTTCAAGTTTAAGTGAACAATGAGCCCCATTGTTAATCCTTTAAAGGAAATTATTTGTAACTTTCGACAAGAAGAACAATGAATGGAAAAGGTAGACGGTTGAAATCTTTGTATATATTGCTTCTATATAGTCTAAGAAACATATATGCAAAGCATCCAAACAGTACCATTCGCCAATTTTTTGTTCTTCAAGTTTAAGTGAACAATGAGCCCCAATGGTTAATCCTTTATCGGAAATTATTTGTAATTTTTGACAAGTAGAACAATGAATGGAACAGGTAGACGGTTGAAATATTTGTATATATTGCTTCTATATAGTCTACGAAACATATATGCAAAGCATCCAAACAGTACAATCCGCCAATTTTTTGTTCTTCAAGTTTAAGTGAACAATGAGCCCCATTGTTAATCCATTATCGGAAATTATTTGTAATTTTCGACAAGTAGAACAGTGAATGGAACAGGTAGACGATTGAAATCTTTGTATATATTGCTTCTATATAGTATAAGAAACATATATGCAAAGCATCCAAACAGGACAATTCGCCAATTTTTTGTTCTTCAAGTTTAAGTGAACAATGAGCCCCAATGGTTAATCCGTTATCGGAAATTATTTGTAACTTTCGACAAGAAGAACAATGAATGGAAAAGGTAGACGGTTGAAATCTTTGTATATATTGCTTCTATATAGTCTAAGAAACATATATGTAAAGCATCCAAACAGTACCATTCGCCAATTTTTTGTTCTGCAAGTTTAAGTGAACAATGAGCTCCAATGGTTAATCCGTTATCGGAAATTATTTGTAACTTTCGACAAGTAGAACAATGAATGGAACAGGTAGACGGTTGAAATCTTTGTATATATTGCTTCTATATAGTCTAAGAAACATATACGCAAAGCATCCAAACAGTACCATTCGCCAATTTTTTGTTCTTCAAGTTTAAGTGAACAATGAGCCCCAATGGTTAATCCTTTATCGGAAATTATTTGTAATTTTCGACAAGTAGAACACTGAATGGAACAGTTAGACGGTTGAAATATTTGTATATGTTGCTTCTATATAGTCTACGAAACATATATGCAAAGCATCTAAACAGTACCATTCGCCAATTTTTTGTTCTTCAAGTTTAAGTGAACAATGAGCACCAATGGTTAATACTTTATCGGAAATTATTTGTAATTTTCGACAAGTAGAACAATGAATGGAACAGTTAGACGGTTGAAATATTTGTATATATTGCTTCTATATAGTCTACGAAACATATATGCAAAGCATCCAAACAGTACAACTCGCCAATATTTTGTTCTTCAAGTTTAAGTGAACAATGAGCCCCATTGTTAATCCTTTAAAGGAAATTATTTGTAACTTTCGACAAGAAGAACAATGAATGGAAAAGGTAGACGGTTGAAATCTTTGTATATATTGCTTCTATATAGTCTAAGAAACATATAAGCAAAGCATCCAAACAGTACCATTCGCCAATTTTTTGTTCTTCAAGTTTAAGTGAAGAATGAGCCCCAATGGTTAATCCTTTATCGGAAATTATTTGTAACTTTCGACAAGTAGAACAATGAATGGAACAGGTAGACGGTTGAAATCTTTGTATATATTGCTTCTATATAGTATAAGAAACATATATGCAAAGCATCCAAACAGTACCATTCGCCAATTTTTTGTTCTTCAAGTTTAAGTGAACTACGAGCCCCGTTGTTAATCCTTTAAAGGAAATTATTTGTAAATTTCGACAAGTAGAACTATGAATGGAACAGGTAGACTGTTGAAATCATTGTATATATTGCTTCTATATAGTCTAAGAAACATATATGCAAAGCATCCAAACAGTACCATTCGCCAATTTTTTGTTCTTCAAGTTTAAGTGAACAATGAGCACCAATGGTTAATACTTTATCGGAAATTATTTGTAATTTTCGACAAGTAGAACAATGAATGGAACAGTTAGACGGTTGAAATATTTGTATATATTGCTTCTATATAGTCTACGAAACATATATGCAAAGCATCCAAACAGTACAATTAGCCAATTTTTTGTTCTTCAAGTTTAAGTGAACAATGTGCCCCATTGTTAATCCTTTAAAGGAAATTATTTGTAACTTTCGACAAGAAGAACAATGAATGGAAAAGGTAGACGGTTGAAATCTTTGTATATATTGCTTCTATATAGTCTAAGAAACATTTATGCAAAGCATCCAAACAGTACAATTCGCCAATTTTTTGTTCTTCAAGTTTAAGTGAACAATGAGCCCCAATGGTTAATCCGTTATCGGAAATTATTTGTAACTTTCGACAAGTAGAACAATGAATGGAACAGGTAGCCGGTTGAAATATTTGTATATATTGCTTCTATATAGTCTACGAAACATATATGCAAAGCATCCAAACATACCATTCGCCAATTTTTTGTTCTTCAAGTTTAAGTGAACCACGAGCCCCATTGTTAATCCTTTAAAGGAAATTATTTGTAAATTTCGACAAGTAGAACAATGAATGGAACAGGTAGACTGTTGAAATTATTGTATATATTGCTTCTATATAGTCTAAGAAACATATATGCAAAGCATCCAAACAGTACCATTCGCCAATTTTTTGTTCTTCAAGTTTAAGTGAACAATGAGCACCAATGGTTAATACTTTATCGGAAATTATTTGTAATTTTCGACAAGTAGAACAATGAATGGAACAGTTAGACGGTTGAAATATTTGTATATATTGCTTCTATATAGTCTACGAAACATATATGCAAAGCATCCAAACAGTACAATTCGCCAATTTTTTGTTCTTCAAGTTTAAGTGAACAACGAGCCCCATTGTTAATCCTTTAAAGGAAATTATTTGTAAATTTCGACATGTAGAACAATGATTGGAACACGTAGACGGTTGAAATCTTTGTATATATTGCTTCCATATAGTCTAAGAAACATGTACGCAAAGCATCCAAACAGTACCATTCGCCAATTTTTTGTTCTTCAAGTTTAAGTGAACAATGAGCCCCAATGGTTAATCCTTTATCGGAAATTATTTGTAACTTTCGACAAGTAGAACAATGAATGGAACAGGTAGACGGTTGAAATCTTTGTATATATTGCTTCTATATAGTCTAAGAAACATATATGCAAAGCATCCAAACAGTACAATTCGCCAATTTTTTGTTCTTCAAGTTTAAGTGAACAATGAGCCCCAATGGTTAATCCTTTATCGGAAATTATTTGTAAATTTCGACAAGTAGAACAATGAATGGAACAGGTAGCCGGTTGAAATCTTTGTATATATTGCTTCTATGTAGTCTAAGAAACATATATGCAAAGCATCCAAACAGTACAATTCGCCAATTTTTTGTTCTTCAAGTTTAAGTGAACAATGAGCCCAAATGGTTAATCCTTTATCGGAAATTATTTGTAACTTTCGACAAGTAGAACAATGAATGGAACAGGTAGACGGTTGAAATCTTTGTATATATTGCTTCTATATAGTCTAAGAAACATATATGCAAAGCATCCAAACAGTACAATTCGCCAATTTTTTGTTCTTCAAGTTTAAGTGAACAATGAGCCCCAATGGTTAATCCTTTATCGGAAATTATTTGTAAATTTCGACAAGTAGAACAATGAATGGAACAGGTAGCCGGTTGAAATCTTTGTATATATTGCTTCTATGTAGTCTAAGAAACATATATGCAAAGCATCCAAACAGTACAATTCGCCAATTTTTTGTTCTTCAAGTTTAAGTGAACAATGAGCCCAAATGGTTAATCCGTTATCGGAAATTATTTGTAACTTTCGACAAGTAGAACAATGAATGGAACAGGTAGACGGTTGAAATCTTTGTATATATTGCTTCTATATAGTCTGAGAAACATATATGCAAAACATCCAAACAGTACAATTCGCCAATTTTTTGTACTTCAAGTTTAAGTGAACTACGAGCCCCATTGTTAATCCTTTAACGGAAATTAATTGTAACTTTCGACAAGTAGAACAATGAATGGAACAGGTAGACGGTTGAAATATTTGTATATATTACTTCTATATAGTCTACGAAACATATATGCAAAGCATCCAAACAGTACAATTCGCCAATTTTTTGTTCTTCAAGTTTAAGTGAACAATGAGCCCCATTGTTAATCCATTATCGGAAATTATTTGTAATTTTCGACAAGTAGAACAGTGAATGGAACAGGTAGACGATTGAAATCTTTGTATATATTGCTTCTATATAGTATAAGAAACATATATGCAAAGCATCCAAACAGTACAATTCGCCAATTTTTTGTTCTTCAAGTTTAAGTGAACAATGAGCCCCAATGGTTAATCCGTTATCGGAAATTATTTGTAACTTTCGACAAGAAGAACAATGAATGGAAAAGGTAGACGGTTGAAATCTTTGTATATATTGCTTGTATATAGTCTAAGAAACATATATGCAAAGCATCCAAACAGTACAATTCGCCAATTTTTTGTTCTTCAAGTTTAAGTGAACAATGAGCCCCATTGTTAATCCATTATCGGAAATTATTTGTAATTTTCGACAAGTAGAACAGTGAATGGAACAGGTAGACGATTGAAATCTTTGTATATATTGCTTCTATATAGTATAAGAAACATATATGCAAAGCATCCAAACAGTACAATTCGCCAATTTTTTGTTCTTCAAGTTTAAGTGAACAATGAGCCCCAATGGTTAATCCGTTATCGGAAATTATTTGTAACTTTCGACAAGAAGAACAATGAATGGAAAAGGTAGGCGGTTGAAATCTTTGTATATATTGCTTGTATATAGTCTAAGAAACATATATGCAAAGCATCCAAACAGTACAATTCGCCAATTTTTTGTTCTTCAAGTTTAAGTGAACAATGAGCCCCATTGTTAATCCTTTAAAGGAAATTATTTGTAACTTTCGACAAGAAGAACAATGAATGGAAAAGGTAGACGGTTGAAATATTTGTATATATTCCTTCTATATAGTCTACGAAACATATATGCAAAGCATCCAAACAGTACAATTCGCCAATTTTTTGTTCTGCAAGTTTAAGTGAACAATGAGCCCCAATGGTTAATCCGTTATCGGAAATTATTTGTAACTTTCGACAAGTAGAACAATGAATGGAACAGGTAGCCGGTTGAAATCTTTGTATATATTGCTTCTATGTAGTCTAAGAAACATATATGCAAAGCATCCAAACAGTACAATTCGCCAATTTTTTGTTCTTCAAGTTTAAGTGAACAATGAGCCCAAATGGTTAATCCGTTATAGGAAATTATTTGTAACTTTCGACAAGTAGAACAATGAATGGAAAAGGTAGACGGTTGAAATCTTTGTATATATTGCTTCTATATAGTCTAAGAAACATATATGCAAAGCATCCAAACAGCACAATTCGCCAATTTATTGTTCTTCAAGTTTAAGTGAACAACGAGCCCCATTGTTAATCCTTTAAAGGAAATTATTTGTAACTTTCGACAAGTAGAACAATGAATGGAACAGGTAGACGGTTGAAATCTTTGTATATATTGCTTCTATATAGTCTAAGAAACATATATGCAAAGCATCCAAACAGTACAATTCGCCAATTTTTTGTTCTTCAAGTTTAAGTGAACAATGAGCCCCAATGGTTAATCCTTTATCGGAAATTATTTGTAAATTTCGACAAGTAGAACAATGAATGGAACAGGTAGCCGGTTGAAATCTTTGTATATATTGCTTCTATGTAGTCTAAGAAACATATATGCAAAGCATCCAAACAGTAAAATTCGCCAATTTTTTGTTCTTCAAGTTTAAGTGAACAATGAGCCCAAATGGTTAATCCTTTATCGGAAATTATTTGTAACTTTCGACAAGTAGAACAATGAATGGAACAGGTAGACGGTTGAAATCTTTGTATATATTGCTTCTATATAGTCTAAGAAACATATATGCAAAGCATCCAAACAGTACAATTCGCCAATTTTTTGTTCTTCAAGTTTAAGTGAACAATGAGCCCCAATGGTTAATCCTTTATCGGAAATTATTTGTAAATTTCGACAAGTAGAACAATGAATGGAACAGGTAGCCGGTTGAAATCTTTGTATATATTGCTTCTATGTAGTCTAAGAAACATATATGCAAAGCATCCAAACAGTACAATTCGCCAATTTTTTGTTCTTCAAGTTTAAGTGAACAATGAGCCCAAATGGTTAATCCGTTATCGGAAATTATTTGTAACTTTCGACAAGTAGAACAATGAATGGAACAGGTAGACGGTTGAAATCTTTGTATATATTGCTTCTATATAGTCTGAGAAACATATATGCAAAACATCCAAACAGTACAATTCGCCAATTTTTTGTACTTCAAGTTTAAGTGAACTACGAGCCCCATTGTTAATCCTTTAACGGAAATTAATTGTAACTTTCGACAAGTAGAACAATGAATGGAACAGGTAGACGGTTGAAATCTTTGAATATATTGCTTCTATATAGTCTAAGAAACATATATGCAAAGCATCCAAACAGCACAATTCGCCAATTTATTGTTCTTCAAGTTTAAGTGAATAACGAGCCCCATTGTTAATCCTTTAAAGGAAATTATTTGTAACTTTCGACAAGTAGAACAATGAATGGAACAGGTAGACGGTTGAAATCTTTGTATATATTGCTTCTATATAGTCTAAGAAACATATATGCAAAGCATCCAAACAGTACAATTCGCCAATTTTTTGTTCTTCAAGTTTAAGTGAACAATGAGCCCCAATGGTTAATCCTTTATCGGAAATTATTTGTAAATTTCGACAAGTAGAACAATGAATGGAACAGGTAGCCGGTTGAAATCTTTGTATATATTGCTTCTATGTAGTCTAAGAAACATATATGCAAAGCATCCAAACAGTACCATTCGCCAATTTTTTGTTCTTCAAGTTTAAGTGAACAATGAGCCCCAATGGTTAATCCGTTATCGGAAATTATTTGTAACTTTCGACAAGAAGAACAATGAATGGAAAAGGTAGACGGTTGAAATCTTTGTATATATTGCTTCTATATAGTCTAAGAAACATATATGTAAAGCATCCAAACAGTACCATTCGCCAATTTTTTGTTCTGCAAGTTTAAGTGAACAATGAGCCCAAATGGTTAATCCTTTATCGGAAATTATTTGTAACTTTCGACAAGTAGAACAATGAATGGAACAGGTAGACGGTTGAAATCTTTGTATATATTGCTTCTATATAGTCTGAGAAACATATATGCAAAGCATCCAAACAGTACCATTCGCCAATTTTTTGTTCTTCAAGTTTAAGTGAACAATGTGCCCCAATGGTTAATCCTTTATCGGAAATTATTTGTAATTTTCGACAAGTAGAACAATGAATGGAACAGTTAGACGGTTGAAATATTTGTATATATTGCTTCTATATAGACTACGAAACATATTTGCAAAGCATCCAAACAGTACAATTCGCCAATTTTTTGTTCTTCAAGTTTAAGTGAACAATGAGCCCCAATGGTTAATCCGTTATCGGAAATTATTTGTAATTTTCGACAAGTAGAACAATGAATGGAACAGTTAGACGGTTGAAATATTTGTATATATTGCTTCTATATAGTCATCGAAACATATATGCAAAACATCCAAACAGTACAATTCGCCAATTTTTTGTACTTCAAGTTTAAGTGAACTACGAGCCCCATTGTTAATCCTTTAACGGAAATTAATTGTAACTTTCGACAAGTAGAACAATTAATGGAACACGTAGACGGTTGAAATCTTTGTATATATTGCTTCTATAAAGTCTAAGAAACATATATGCAAAGCATCCAAACAGCACAATTCGCCAATTTATTGTTCTTCAAGTTTAAGTGAACAACGAGCCCCATTGTTAATCCTTTAAAGTAAATTATTTGTAACTTTCGACAAGTAGAACAATGAATGGAACAGGTAGACGGTTGAAATCTTTGTATATATTGCTTCTATATAGTCTAAGAAACATATATGCAAAGCATCCAGACAGTACCATTCGCCAATTTTTTGTTCTTCATGTTTAAGTGAACTACGAGCCCCATTGTTAATCCTTTAAAGGAAATTATTTGTAAATTTCGGCAAGTAGAACAATGAATGGAAGAGGTAGATGGTTGAAATCTTTGTATATATTGCTTCTATATAGTCTAAGAAACATATATGCAAAGCATCCAAACATACCATTCGCCAATTTTTTGTTCTTCAAGTTTAAGTGAACTACGAGCCCCATTGTTAATCCTTTAAAGGAAATTATTTGTAAATTTCGACAAGTAGAACAATGAATGGAACAGGTAGACTGTTGAAATTATTGTATATATTGCTTCTATATAGTCTAAGAAACATATATGCAAAGCATCCAAACAGTACCATTCGCCAATTTTTTGTTCTTCAAGTTTAAGTGAACAATGAGCACCAATGGTTAATACTTTATCGGAAATTATTTGTAATTTTCGACAAGTAGAACAATGAATGGAACAGTTAGACGGTTGAAATATTTGTATATATTACTTCTATATAGTCTACGAAACATATATGCAAAGCATCCAAACAGTACAATTCGCCAATTTTTTGTTCTTCAAGTTTAAGTGAACAATGAGCCCCATTGTTAATCCATTATCGGAAATTATTTGTAATTTTCGACAAGTAGAACAGTGAATGGAACAGGTAGACGATTGAAATCTTTGTATATATTGCTTCTATATAGTATAAGAAACATATATGCAAAGCATCCAAACAGTACAATTCGCCAATTTTTTGTTCTTCAAGTTTAAGTGAACAATGAGCCCCAATGGTTAATCCGTTATCGGAAATTATTTGTAACTTTCGACAAGAAGAACAATGAATGGAAAAGGTAGACGGTTGAAATCTTTGTATATATTGCTTCTATATAGTCTAAGAAACATATATGCAAAGCATCCAAACAGTACCATTCGCCAATTTTTTGTTCTTCAAGTTTAAGTGAACAATGAGCCCCAATGGTTAATCCGTTATCGGAAATTATTTGTAACTTTCGACAAGAAGAACAATGAATGGAAAAGGTAGACGGTTGAAATCTTTGTATATATTGCTTGTATATAGTCTAAGAAACATATATGCAAAGCATCCAAACAGTACAATTCGCCAATTTTTTGTTCTTCAAGTTTAAGTGAACAATGAGCCCCATTGTTAATCCATTATCGGAAATTATTTGTAATTTTCGACAAGTAGAACAGTGAATGGAACAGGTAGACGATTGAAATCTTTGTATATATTGCTTCTATATAGTATAAGAAACATATATGCAAAGCATCCAAACAGTACAATTCGCCAATTTTTTGTTCTTCAAGTTTAAGTGAACAATGAGCCCCAATGGTTAATCCGTTATCGGAAATTATTTGTAACTTTCGACAAGAAGAACAATGAATGGAAAAGGTAGACGGTTGATATCTTTGTATATATTGCTTCTATATAGTCTAAGAAACATATATGCAAAGCATCCAAACAGTACCATTCGCCAATTTTTTGTTCTTCAAGTTTAAGTGAACAATGAGCCCCAATGGTTAATCCTTTATCGGAAATTATTTGTAATTTTCGACAAGTAGAACAATGAATGGAACAGGTAGACGGTTGAAATATTTGTATATATTGCTTCTATATAGTCTACGAAACATATATGCAAAGCATCCAAACAGTACAATTCGCCAATTTTTTGTTCTTCAAGTTTAAGTGAACAATGAGCCCCATTGTTAATCCATTATCGGAAATTATTTGTAATTTTCGACAAGTAGAACAGTGAATGGAACAGGTAGACGATTGAAATCTTTGTATATATTGCTTCTATATAGTATAAGAAACATATATGCAAAGCATCCAAACAGTACAATTCGCCAATTTTTTGTTCTTCAAGTTTAAGTGAACAATGAGCCCCAATGGTTAATCCGTTATCGGAAATTATTTGTAACTTTCGACAAGAAGAACAATGAATGGAAAAGGTAGACGGTTGAAATCTTTGTATATATTGCTTCTATATAGTCTAAGAAACATATATGCAAAGCATCCAAACAGTACCATTCGCCAATTTTTTGTTCTGCAAGTTTAAGTGAACAATGAGCCCCAATGGTTAATCCTTTATCGGAAATTATTTGTAATTTTCGACAAGTAGAACAATGAATGGAACAGTTAGACGGTTGAAATATTTGTATATGTTGCTTCTATATAGTCTACGAAACATATATGCAAAGCATCTAAACAGTACCATTCGCCAATTTTTTGTTCTTCAAGTTTAAGTGAACAATGAGCACCAATGGTTAATACTTTATCGGAAATTATTTGTAATTTTCGACAAGTAGAACAATGAATGGAACAGTTAGACGGTTGAAATATTTGTATATATTGCTTCTATATAGTCTACGAAACATATATGCAAAGCATCCAAACAGTACAACTCGCCAATATTTTGTTCTTCAAGTTTAAGTGAACAATGAGCCCCATTGTTAATCCTTTAAAGGAAATTATTTGTAACTTTCGACAAGAAGAACAATGAATGGAAAAGGTAGACGGTTGAAATCTTTGTATATATTGCTTCTATATAGTCTAAGAAACATATAAGCAAAGCATCCAAACAGTACCATTCGCCAATTTTTTGTTCTTCAAGTTTAAGTGAAGAATGAGCCCCAATGGTTAATCCTTTATCGGAAATTATTTGTAACTTTCGACAAGTAGAACAATGAATGGAACAGGTAGACGGTTGAAATCTTTGTATATATTGCTTCTATATAGTATAAGAAACATATATGCAAAGCATCCAAACAGTACCATTCGCCAATTTTTTGTTCTTCAAGTTTAAGTGAACTACGAGCCCCGTTGTTAATCCTTTAAAGGAAATTATTTGTAAATTTCGACAAGTAGAACTATGAATGGAACAGGTAGACTGTTGAAATCATTGTATATATTGCTTCTATATAGTCTAAGAAACATATATGCAAAGCATCCAAACAGTACCATTCGCCAATTTTTTGTTCTTCAAGTTTAAGTGAACAATGAGCACCAATGGTTAATACTTTATCGGAAATTATTTGTAATTTTCGACAAGTAGAACAATGAATGGAACAGTTAGACGGTTGAAATATTTGTATATATTGCTTCTATATAGTCTACGAAACATATATGCAAAGCATCCAAACAGTACAATTCGCCAATTTTTTGTTCTTCAAGTTTAAGTGAACAATGTGCCCCATTGTTAATCCTTTAAAGGAAATTATTTGTAACTTTCGACAAGAAGAACAATGAATGGAAAAGGTAGACGGTTGAAATCTTTGTATATATTGCTTCTATATAGTCTAAGAAACATATATGCAAAGCATCCAAACAGTACAATTCGCCAATTTTTTGTTCTTCAAGTTTAAGTGAACAATGAGCCCCAATGGTTAATCCGTTATCGGAAATTATTTGTAACTTTCGACAAGTAGAACAATGAATGGAACAGGTAGCCGGTTGAAATATTTGTATATATTGCTTCTATATAGTCTACGAAACATATATGCAAAGCATCCAAACATACCATTCGCCAATTTTTTGTTCTTCAAGTTTAAGTGAACCACGAGCCCCATTGTTAATCCTTTAAAGGAAATTATTTGTAAATTTCGACAAGTAGAACAATGAATGGAACAGGTAGACTGTTGAAATTATTGTATATATTGCTTCTATATAGTCTAAGAAACATATATGCAAAGCATCCAAACAGTACCATTCGCCAATTTTTTGTTCTTCAAGTTTAAGTGAACAATGAGCACCAATGGTTAATACTTTATCGGAAATTATTTGTAATTTTCGACAAGTAGAACAATGAATGGAACAGTTAGACGGTTGAAATATTTGTATATATTGCTTCTATATAGTCTACGAAACATATATGCAAAGCATCCAAACAGTACAATTCGCCAATTTTTTGTTCTTCAAGTTTAAGTGAACAACGAGCCCCATTGTTAATCCTTTAAAGGAAATTATTTGTAAATTTCGACATGTAGAACAATGATTGGAACACGTAGACGGTTGAAATCTTTGTATATATTGCTTCCATATAGTCTAAGAAACATGTACGCAAAGCATCCAAACAGTACCATTCGCCAATTTTTTGTTCTTCAAGTTTAAGTGAACAATGAGCCCCAATGGTTAATCCTTTATCGGAAATTATTTGTAAATTTCGACAAGTAGAACAATGAATGGAACAGGTAGCCGGTTGAAATCTTTGTATATATTGCTTCTATGTAGTCTAGGAAACATATATGCAAAGCATCCAAACAGTACAATTCGCCAATTTTTTGTTCTTCAAGTTTAAGTGAACAATGAGCCCCAATGGTTAATCCTTTATCGGAAATTATTTGTAACTTTCGACAAGTAGAACAATGAATGGAACAGGTAGACGGTTGAAATCTTTGTATATATTGCTTCTATATAGTATAAGAAACATATATGCAAAGCATCCAAACAGTACAATTCGCCAATTTTTTGTTCTTCAAGTTTAAGTGAACAATGAGCCCCAATGGTTAATCCGTTATCGGAAATTATTTGTAACTTTCGACAAGAAGAACAATGAATGGAAAAGGTAGACGGTTGAAATCTTTGTATATATTGCTTCTATATAGTCTAAGAAACATATATGCAAAGCATCCAAACAGTACCATTCGCCAATTTTTTGTTCTGCAAGTTTAAGTGAACAATGAGCCCCAATGGTTAATCCGTTATCGGAAATTATTTGTAACTTTCGACAAGTAGAACAATGAATGGAACAGGTAGACGGTTGAAATCTTTGTATATATTGCTTCTATATAGTATAAGAAACATATATGCAAAGCATCCAAACAGTACCATTCGCCAATTTTTTGTTCTTCAAGTTTAAGTGAACTACGAGCCCCATTGTTAATCCTTTAAAGGAAATTATTTGTAAATTTCGACAAGTAGAACAATGAATGGAACAGGTAGACAATTGAAATCATTGCATATATTGCTTCTATATAGTCTAAGAAACATATATGCAAAGCATCCAAACAGTACCATTCGCCAATTTTTTGTTCTTCAAGTTTAAGTGAACAATGAGCCCCAATGGTTAATCCGTTATCGGAAATTATTTGTAACTTTCGACAAGAAGAACAATGAATGGAAAAGGTAGACGGTTGAAATCTTTGTATATATTGCTTGTATATAGTCTAAGAAACATATATGCAAAGCATCCAAACAGTACAATTCGCCAATTTTTTGTTCTTCAAGTTTAAGTGAACAATGAGCCCCATTGTTAATCCTTTAAAGGAAATTATTTGTAACTTTCGACAAGAAGAACAATGAATGGAAAAGGTAGACGGTTGAAATCTTTGTATATATTGCTTCTATATAGTCTAAGAAACATATATGCAAAGCATCCAAACAGTACCATTCGCCAATTTTTTGTTCTTCAAGTTTAAGTGAACAATGAGCCCCAATGGTTAATCCTTTATCGGAAATTATTTGTAATTTTTGACAAGTAGAACAATGAATGGAACAGGTAGACGGTTGAAATATTTGTATATATTGCTTCTATATAGTCTACGAAACATATATGCAAAGCATCCAAACAGTACAATTCGCCAATTTTTTGTTCTTCAAGTTTAAGTGAACAATGAGCCCCATTGTTAATCCATTATCGGAAATTATTTGTAATTTTCGACAAGTAGAACAGTGAATGGAACAGGTAGACGATTGAAATCTTTGTATATATTGCTTCTATATAGTATAAGAAACATATATGCAAAGCATCCAAACAGTACAATTCGCCAATTTTTTGTTCTTCAAGTTTAAGTGAACAATGAGCCCCAATGGTTAATCCGTTATCGGAAATTATTTGTAACTTTCGACAAGAAGAACAATGAATGGAAAAGGTAGACGGTTGAAATCTTTGTATATATTGCTTCTATATAGTCTAAGAAACATATATGTAAAGCATCCAAACAGTACCATTCGCCAATTTTTTGTTCTGCAAGTTTAAGTGAACAATGAGCTCCAATGGTTAATCCGTTATCGGAAATTATTTGTAACTTTCGACAAGTAGAACAATGAATGGAACAGGTAGACGGTTGAAATCTTTGTATATATTGCTTCTATATAGTCTAAGAAACATATATGCAAAGCATCCAAACAGTACCATTCGCCAATTTTTTGTTCTTCAAGTTTAAGTGAACAATGAGCCCCAATGGTTAATCCTTTATCGGAAATTATTTGTAATTTTCGACAAGTAGAACAATGAATGGAACAGTTAGACGGTTGAAATATTTGTATATGTTGCTTCTATATAGTCTGCGAAACATATATGCAAAGCATCCAAACAGTACCATTCGCCAATTTTTTGTTCTTCAAGTTTAAGTGAACAATGAGCACCAATGGTTAATACTTTATCGGAAATTATTTGTAATTTTCGACAAGTAGAACAGTGAATGGAACAGTTAGACGGTTGAAATATTTGTATATATTGCTTCTATATAGTCTACGAAACATATATGCAAAGCATCCAAACAGTACAACTCGCCAATATTTTGTTCTTCAAGTTTAAGTGAACAATGAGCCCCATTGTTAATCCTTTAAAGGAAATTATTTGTAACTTTCGACAAGAAGAACAATGAATGGAAAAGGTAGACAGTTGAAATCTTTGTATATATTGCTTCTATATAGTCTAAGAAACATATAAGCAAAGCATCCAAACAGTACCATTCGCCAATTTTTTGTTCTTCAAGTTTAAGTGAAGAATGAGCCCCAATGGTTAATACTTTATCGGAAATTATTTGTAACTTTCGACAAGTAGAACAATGAATGGAACAGGTAGACGGTTGAAATCTTTGTATATATTGCTTCTATATAGTATAAGAAACATATATGCAAAGCATCCAAACAGTACCATTCGCCAATTTTTTGTTCTTCAAGTTTAAGTGAACTACGAGCCCCGTTGTTAATCCTTTAAAGGAAATTATTTGTAAATTTCGACAAGTAGAACTATGAATGGAACAGGTAGACAATTGAAATCATTGCATATATTGCTTCTATATAGTCTAAGAAACATATATGCAAAGCATCCAAACAGTACCATTCGCCAATTTTTTGTTCTTCAAGTTTAAGTGAACAATGAGCCCCAATGGTTAATCCGTTATCGGAAATTATTTGTAACTTTCGACAAGAAGAACAATGAATGGAAAAGGTAGACGGTTGAAATCTTTGTATATATTGCTTGTATATAGTCTAAGAAACATATATGCAAAGCATCCAAACAGTACAATTCGCCAATTTTTTGTTCTTCAAGTTTAAGTGAACAATGAGCCCCATTGTTAATCCTTTAAAGGAAATTATTTGTAACTTTCGACAAGAAGAACAATGAATGGAAAAGGTAGACGGTTGAAATCTTTGTATATATTGCTTCTATATAGTCTAAGAAACATATATGCAAAGCATCCAAACAGTACCATTCGCCAATTTTTTGTTCTTCAAGTTTAAGTGAACAATGAGCCCCAATGGTTAATCCTTTATCGGAAATTAATTGTAATTTTTGACAAGTAGAACAATGAATGGAACAGGTAGACGGTTGAAATATTTGTATATATTGCTTCTATATAGTCTACGAAACATATATGCAAAGCATCCAAACAGTACAATTCGCCAATTTTTTGTTCTTCAAGTTTAAGTGAACAATGAGCCCCATTGTTAATCCATTATCGGAAATTATTTGTAATTTTCGACAAGTAGAACAGTGAATGGAACAGGTAGACGATTGAAATCTTTGTATATATTGCTTCTATATAGTATAAGAAACATATATGCAAAGCATCCAAACAGTACCATTCGCCAATTTTTTGTTCTTCAAGTTTAAGTGAACAATGAGCCCCAATGGTTAATCCGTTATCGGAAATTATTTGTAACTTTCGACAAGAAGAACAATGAATGGAAAAGGTAGACGGTTGAAATCTTTGTATATATTGCTTCTATATAGTCTAAGAAACATATATGTAAAGCATCCAAACAGTACCATTCGCCAATTTTTTGTTCTGCAAGTTTAAGTGAACAATGAGCTCCAATGGTTAATCCGTTATCGGAAATTATTTGTAACTTTCGACAAGTAGAACAATGAATGGAACAGGTAGACGGTTGAAATCTTTGTATATATTGCTTCTATATAGTCTAAGAAACATATATGCAAAGCATCCAAACAGTACCATTCGCCAATTTTTTGTTCTTCAAGTTTAAGTGAACAATGAGCCCCAATGGTTAATCCTTTATCGGAAATTATTTGTAATTTTCGACAAGTAGAACAATGAATGGAACAGTTAGACGGTTGAAATATTTGTATATGTTGCTTCTATATAGTCTACGAAACATATATGCAAAGCATCCAAACAGTACCATTCGCCAATTTTTTGTTCTTCAAGTTTAAGTGAACAATGAGCACCAATGGTTAATACTTTATCGGAAATTATTTGTAATTTTCGACAAGTAGAACAGTGAATGGAACAGTTAGACGGTTGAAATATTTGTATATATTGCTTCTATATAGTCTACGAAACATATATGCAAAGCATCCAAACAGTACAACTCGCCAATATTTTGTTCTTCAAGTTTAAGTGAACAATGAGCCCCATTGTTAATCCTTTAAAGGAAATTATTTGTAACTTTCGACAAGAAGAACAATGAATGGAAAAGGTAGACAGTTGAAATCTTTGTATATATTGCTTCTATATAGTCTAAGAAACATATAAGCAAAGCATCCAAACAGTACCATTCGCCAATTTTTTGTTCTTCAAGTTTAAGTGAAGAATGAGCCCCAATGGTTAATCCTTTATCGGAAATTATTTGTAACTTTCGACAAGTAGAACAATGAATGGAACAGGTAGACGGTTGAAATCTTTGTATATATTGCTTCTATATAGTATAAGAAACATATATGCAAAGCATCCAAACAGTACCATTCGCCAATTTTTTGTTCTTCAAGTTTAAGTGAACTACGAGCCCCGTTGTTAATCCTTTAAAGGAAATTATTTGTAAATTTCGACAAGTAGAACTATGAATGGAACAGGTAGACTGTTGAAATCATTGTATATATTGCTTCTATATAGTCTAAGAAACATATATGCAAAGCATCCAAACAGTACCATTCGCCAATTTTTTGTTCTTCAAGTTTAAGTGAACAATGAGCACCAATGGTTAATACTTTATCGGAAATTATTTGTAATTTTCGACAAGTAGAACAATGAATGGAACAGTTAGACGGTTGAAATATTTGTATATATTGCTTCTATATAGTCTACGAAACATATATGCAAAGCATCCAAACAGTACAACTCGCCAATATTTTGTTCTTCAAGTTTAAGTGAACAATGAGCCCCATTGTTAATCCTTTAAAGGAAATTATTTGTAACTTTCGACAAGAAGAACAATGAATGGAAAAGGTAGACGGTTGAAATCTTTGTATATATTGCTTCTATATAGTCTAAGAAACATATAAGCAAAGCATCCAAACAGTACCATTCGCCAATTTTTTGTTCTTCAAGTTTAAGTGAAGAATGAGCCCCAATGGTTAATCCTTTATCGGAAATTATTTGTAAATTTCGACAAGTAGAACAATGAATGGAACAGTTAGACGGTTGAAATATTTGTATATATTGCTTCTATATAGTCTACGAAACATATATGCAAAGCATCCAAACAGTACAACTCGCCAATATTTTGTTCTTCAAGTTTAAGTGAACAATGAGCCCCATTGTTAATCCTTTAAAGGAAATTATTTGTAACTTTCGACAAGAAGAACAATGAATGGAAAAGGTAGACGGTTGAAATCTTTGTATATATTGCTTCTATATAGTCTAAGAAACATATAAGCAAAGCATCCAAACAGTACCATTCGCCAATTTTTTGTTCTTCAAGTTTAAGTGAAGAATGAGCCCCAATGGTTAATCCTTTATCGGAAATTATTTGTAACTTTCGACAAGTAGAACAATGAATGGAACAGGTAGACGGTTGAAATCTTTGTATATATTGCTTCTATATAGTATAAGAAACATATATGCAAAGCATCCAAACAGTACCATTCGCCAATTTTTTGTTCTTCAAGTTTAAGTGAACTACGAGCCCCGTTGTTAATCCTTTAAAGGAAATTATTTGTAAATTTCGACAAGTAGAACTATGAATGGAACAGGTAGACTGTTGAAATCATTGTATATATTGCTTCTATATAGTCTAAGAAACATATATGCAAAGCATCCAAACAGTACCATTCGCCAATTTTTTGTTCTTCAAGTTTAAGTGAACAATGAGCACCAATGGTTAATACTTTATCGGAAATTATTTGTAATTTTCGACAAGTAGAACAATGAATGGAACAGTTAGACGGTTGAAATATTTGTATATATTGCTTCTATATAGTCTACGAAACGTATATGCAAAGCATCCAAACAGTACAATTCGCCAATTTTTTGTTCTTCAAGTTTAAGTGAACAATGTGCCCCATTGTTAATCCTTTAAAGGAAATTATTTGTAACTTTCGACAAGAAGAACAATGAATGGAAAAGGTAGACGGTTGAAATCTTTGTATATATTGCTTCTATATAGTCTAAGAAACATATATGCAAAGCATCCAAACAGTACAATTCGCCAATTTTTTGTTCTTCAAGTTTAAGTGAACAATGAGCCCCAATGGTTAATCCGTTATCGGAAATTATTTGTAACTTTCGACAAGTAGAACAATGAATGGAACAGGTAGCCGGTTGAAATATTTGTATATATTGCTTCTATATAGTCTACGAAACATATATGCAAAGCATCCAAACATACCATTCGCCAATTTTTTGTTCTTCAAGTTTAAGTGAACCACGAGCCCCATTGTTAATCCTTTAAAGGAAATTATTTGTAAATTTCGACAAGTAGAACAATGAATGGAACAGGTAGACTGTTGAAATTATTGTATATATTGCTTCTATAAAGTCTAAGAAACATATATGCAAAGCATCCAAACAGCACAATTCGCCAATTTATTGTTCTTCAAGTTTAAGTGAACAACGAGCCCCATTGTTAATCCTTTAAAGGAAATTATTTGTAACTTTCGACAAGTAGAACAATGAATGGAACAGGTAGACGGTTGAAATCTTTGTATATATTGCTTCTATATAGTCTAAGAAACATATATGCAAAGCATCCAGACAGTACCATTCGCCAATTTTTTGTTCTTCATGTTTAAGTGAACTACGAGCCCCATTGTTAATCCTTTAAAGGAAATTATTTGTAAATTTCGGCAAGTAGAACAATGAATGGAAGAGGTAGATGGTTGAAATCTTTGTATATATTGCTTCTATATAGTCTAAGAAACATATATGCAAAGCATCCAAACATACCATTCGCCAATTTTTTGTTCTTCAAGTTTAAGTGAACTACGAGCCCCATTGTTAATCCTTTAAAGGAAATTATTTGTAAATTTCGACAAGTAGAACAATGAATGGAACAGGTAGACTGTTGAAATTATTGTATATATTGCTTCTATATAGTCTAAGAAACATATATGCAAAGCATCCAAACAGTACCATTCGCCAATTTTTTGTTCTTCAAGTTTAAGTGAACAATGAGCACCAATGGTTAATACTTTATCGGAAATTATTTGTAATTTTCGACAAGTAGAACAATGAATGGAACAGTTAGACGGTTGAAATATTTGTATATATTACTTCTATATAGTCTACGAAACATATATGCAAAGCATCCAAACAGTACAATTCGCCAATTTTTTGTTCTTCAAGTTTAAGTGAACAATGAGCCCCATTGTTAATCCATTATCGGAAATTATTTGTAATTTTCGACAAGTAGAACAGTGAATGGAACAGGTAGACGATTGAAATCTTTGTATATATTGCTTCTATATAGTATAAGAAACATATATGCAAAGCATCCAAACAGTACAATTCGCCAATTTTTTGTTCTTCAAGTTTAAGTGAACAATGAGCCCCAATGGTTAATCCGTTATCGGAAATTATTTGTAACTTTCGACAAGAAGAACAATGAATGGAAAAGGTAGACGGTTGATATCTTTGTATATATTGCTTCTATATAGTCTAAGAAACATATATGCATAGCATCCAAACAGTACCATTCGCCAATTTTTTGTTCTTCAAGTTTAAGTGAACAATGAGCCCCAATGGTTAATCCGTTATCGGAAATTATTTGTAACTTTCGACAAGAAGAACAATGAATGGAAAAGGTAGACGGTTGAAATCTTTGTATATATTGCTTGTATATAGTCTAAGAAACATATATGCAAAGCATCCAAACAGTACAATTCGCCAATTTTTTGTTCTTCAAGTTTAAGTGAACAATGAGCCCCATTGTTAATCCTTTAAAGGAAATTATTTGTAACTTTCGACAAGAAGAACAATGAATGGAAAAGGTAGACGGTTGAAATATTTGTATATATTCCTTCTATATAGTCTACGAAACATATATGCAAAGCATCCAAACAGTACAATTCGCCAATTTTTTGTTCTGCAAGTTTAAGTGAACAATGAGCCCCAATGGTTAATCCGTTATCGGAAATTATTTGTAACTTTCGACAAGTAGAACAATGAATGGAACAGGTAGCCGGTTGAAATCTTTGTATATATTGCTTCTATGTAGTCTAAGAAACATATATGCAAAGCATCCAAACAGTACAATTCGCCAATTTTTTGTTCTTCAAGTTTAAGTGAACAATGAGCCCAAATGGTTAATCCGTTATAGGAAATTATTTGTAACTTTCGACAAGTAGAACAATGAATGGAAAAGGTAGACGGTTGAAATCTTTGTATATATTGCTTCTATATAGTCTAAGAAACATATATGCAAAGCATCCAAACAGCACAATTCGCCAATTTATTGTTCTTCAAGTTTAAGTGAACAACGAGCCCCATTGTTAATCCTTTAAAGGAAATTATTTGTAACTTTCGACAAGTAGAACAATGAATGGAACAGGTAGACGGTTGAAATCTTTGTATATATTGCTTCTATATAGTCTAAGAAACATATATGCAAAGCATCCAAACAGTACAATTCGCCAATTTTTTGTTCTTCAAGTTTAAGTGAACAATGAGCCCCAATGGTTAATCCTTTATCGGAAATTATTTGTAAATTTCGACAAGTAGAACAATGAATGGAACAGGTAGCCGGTTGAAATCTTTGTATATATTGCTTCTATGTAGTCTAAGAAACATATATGCAAAGCATCCAAACAGTACAATTCGCCAATTTTTTGTTCTTCAAGTTTAAGTGAACAATGAGCCCAAATGGTTAATCCGTTATCGGAAATTATTTGTAACTTTCGACAAGTAGAACAATGAATGGAACAGGTAGACGGTTGAAATCTTTGTATATATTGCTTCTATATAGTCTAAGAAACATATATGCAAAGCATCCAAACAGTACAATTCGCCAATTTTTTGTTCTTCAAGTTTAAGTGAACAATGAGCCCCAATGGTTAATCCTTTATCGGAAATTATTTGTAAATTTCGACAAGTAGAACAATGAATGGAACAGGTAGCCGGTTGAAATCTTTGTATATATTGCTTCTATGTAGTCTAAGAAACATATATGCAAAGCATCCAAACAGTACAATTCGCCAATTTTTTGTTCTTCAAGTTTAAGTGAACAATGAGCCCAAATGGTTAATCCGTTATCGGAAATTATTTGTAACTTTCGACAAGTAGAACAATGAATGGAACAGGTAGACGGTTGAAATCTTTGTATATATTGCTTCTATATAGTCTGAGAAACATATATGCAAAGCATCCAAACAGTACCATTCGCCAATTTTTTGTTCTTCAAGTTTAAGTGAACAATGTGCCCCAATGGTTAATCCTTTATCGGAAATTATTTGTATTTTTCGACAAGTAGAACAATGAATGGAACAGTTAGACGGTTGAAATATTTGTATATATTCCTTCTATATAGTCTACGAAACATATATGCAAAGCATCCAAACAGTACAATTCGCCAATTTTTTGTTCTTCAAGTTTAAGTGAACAATGAGCCCCAATGGTTAATCCGTTATCGGAAATTATTTGTAATTTTCGACAAGTAGAACAATGAAAGGAACAGTTAGACGGTTGAAATATTTGTATATATTGCTTCTATATAGTCTACGAAACATATATGCAAAACATCCAAACAGTACAATTCGCCAATTTTTTGTACTTCAAGTTTAAGTGAACTACGAGCCCCATTGTTAATCCTTTAACGGAAATTAATTGTAACTTTCGACAAGTAGAACAATGAATGGAACAGGTAGACGGTTGAAATCTTTGAATATATTGCTTCTATATAGTCTAAGAAACATATATGCAAAGCATCCAAACAGCACAATTCGCCAATTTATTGTTCTTCAAGTTTAAGTGAATAAGGAGCCCCATTGTTAATCCTTTAAAGGAAATTATTTGTAACTTTCGACAAGTAGAACAATGAATGGAACAGGTAGACGGTTGAAATCTTTGTATATATTGCTTCTATATAGTCTAAGAAACATATATGCAAAGCATCCAAACAGTACAATTCGCCAATTTTTTGTTCTTCAAGTTTAAGTGAACAATGAGCCCCAATGGTTAATCCTTTATCGGAAATTATTTGTAAATTTCGACAAGTAGAACAATGAATGGAACAGGTAGCCGGTTGAAATCTTTGTATATATTGCTTCTATGTAGTCTAAGAAACATATATGCAAAGCATCCAAACAGTACAATTCGCCAATTTTTTGTTCTTCAAGTTTAAGTGAACAATGAGCCCAAATGGTTAATCCTTTATCGGAAATTATTTGTAACTTTCGACAAGTAGAACAATGAATGGAACAGGTAGACGGTTGAAATCTTTGTATATATTGCTTCTATATAGTCTGAGAAACATATATGCAAAGCATCCAAACAGTACCATTCGCCAATTTTTTGTTCTTCAAGTTTAAGTGAACAATGTGCCCCAATGGTTAATCCTTTATCGGAAATTATTTGTAATTTTCGACAAGTAGAACAATGAATGGAACAGTTAGACGGTTGAAATATTTGTATATATTGCTTCTATATAGACTACGAAACATATTTGCAAAGCATCCAAACAGTACAATTCGCCAATTTTTTGTTCTTCAAGTTTAAGTGAACAATGAGCCCCAATGGTTAATCCGTTATCGGAAATTATTTGTAATTTTCGACAAGTAGAACAATGAATGGAACAGTTAGACGGTTGAAATATTTGTATATATTGCTTCTATATAGTCATCGAAACATATCTGCAAAACATCCAAACAGTACAATTCGCCAATTTTTTGTACTTCAAGTTTAAGTGAACTACGAGCCCCATTGTTAATCCTTTAACGGAAATTAATTGTAACTTTCGACAAGTAGAACAATTAATGGAACAGGTAGACGGTTGAAATCTTTGTATATATTGCTTCTATAAAGTCTAAGAAACATATATGCAAAGCATCCAAACAGCACAATTCGCCAATTTATTGTTCTTCAAGTTTAAGTGAACAACGAGCCCCATTGTTAATCCTTTAAAGGAAAT
This sequence comes from Cerceris ruficornis, assembly GCA_963989415.1. Taxonomy (NCBI): domain Eukaryota; kingdom Metazoa; phylum Arthropoda; class Insecta; order Hymenoptera; family Crabronidae; genus Cerceris; species Cerceris ruficornis. The sequence goes on from CAXDIW010000460.1 coordinate 1,397,721, forward strand.
TATTTGTAACTTTCGACAAGTAGAACAATGAATGGAACAGGTAGACGGTTGAAATCTTTGTATATATTGCTTCTATATAGTCTAAGAAACATATATGCAAAGCATCCAGACAGTACCATTCGCCAATTTTTTGTTCTTCATGTTTAAGTGAACTACGAGCCCCATTGTTAATCCTTTAAAGGAAATTATTTGTAAATTTCGGCAAGTAGAACAATGAATGGAAGAGGTAGATGGTTGAAATCTTTGTATATATTGATTCTATATAGTCTAAGAAACATATATGCAAAGCATCCAAACATACCATTCGCCAATTTTTTGTTCTTCAAGTTTAAGTGAACTACGAGCCCCATTGTTAATCCTTTAAAGGAAATTATTTGTAAATTTCGACAAGTAGAACAATGAATGGAACAGGTAGACTGTTGAAATTATTGTATATATTGCTTCTATATAGTCTAAGAAACATATATGCAAAGCATCCAAACAGTACCATTCGCCAATTTTTTGTTCTTCAAGTTTAAGTGAACAATGAGCACCAATGGTTAATACTTTATCGGAAATTATTTGTAATTTTCGACAAGTAGAACAATGAATGGAACAGTTAGACGGTTGAAATATTTGTATATATTACTTCTATATAGTCTACGAAACATATATGCAAAGCATCCAAACAGTACAATTCGCCAATTTTTTGTTCTTCAAGTTTAAGTGAACAATGAGCCCCATTGTTAATCCATTATCGAAATTATTTGTAATTTTCGACAAGTAGAACAGTGAATGGAACAGGTAGACGATTGAAATCTTTGTATATATTGCTTCTATATAGTATAAGAAACATATATGCAAAGCATCCAAACAGTACAATTCGCCAATTTTTTGTTCTTCAAGTTTAAGTGAACAATGAGCCCCAATGGTTAATCCGTTATCGGAAATTATTTGTAACTTTCGACAAGAAGAACAATGAATGGAAAAGGTAGACGGTTGAAATCTTTGTATATATTGCTTCTATATAGTCTAAGAAACATATATGCAAAGCATCCAAACAGTACCATTCGCCAATTTTTTGTTCTTCAAGTTTAAGTGAACAATGAGCCCCAATGGTTAATCCGTTATCGGAAATTATTTGTAACTTTCGACAAGAAGAACAATGAATGGAAAAGGTAGACGGTTGAAATCTTTGTATATATTGCTTGTATATAGTCTAAGAAACATATATGCAAAGCATCCAAACAGTACAATTCGCCAATTTTTTGTTCTTCAAGTTTAAGTGAACAATGAGCCCCATTGTTAATCCATTATCGGAAATTATTTGTAATTTTCGACAAGTAGAACAGTGAATGGAACAGGTAGACGATTGAAATCTTTGTATATATTGCTTCTATATAGTATAAGAAACATATATGCAAAGCATCCAAACAGTACAATTCGCCAATTTTTTGTTCTTCAAGTTTAAGTGAACAATGAGCCCCAATGGTTAATCCGTTATCGGAAATTATTTGTAACTTTCGACAAGAAGAACAATGAATGGAAAAGGTAGACGGTTGAAATCTTTGTATATATTGCTTGTATATAGTCTAAGAAACATATATGCAAAGCATCCAAACAGTACAATTCGCCAATTTTTTGTTCTTCAAGTTTAAGTGAACAATGAGCCCCATTGTTAATCCTTTAAATGAAATTATTTGTAACTTTCGACAAGAAGAACAATGAATGGAAAAGGTAGACGGTTGATATCTTTGTATATATTGCTTCTATATAGTCTGAGAAACATATATGCAAAGCATCCAAACATACCATTCGCCAATTTTTTGTTCTTCATGTTTAAGTGAACTACGAGCCCCATTGTTAATCCTTTAAAGGAAATTATTTGTAAATTTCGGCAAGTAGAACAATGAATGGAAGAGGTAGATGGTTGAAATCTTTGTATATATTGCTTCTATATAGTCTAAGAAACATATATGCAAAGCATCCAAACATACCATTCGCCAATTTTTTGTTCTTCAAGTTTAAGTGAACTACGAGCCCCATTGTTAATCCTTTAAAGGAAATTATTTGTAAATTTCGACAAGTAGAACAATGAATGGAACAGGTAGACTGTTGAAATTATTGTATATATTGCTTCTATATAGTCTAAGAAACATATATGCAAAGCATCCAAACAGTACCATTCGCCAATTTTTTGTTCTTCAAGTTTAAGTGAACAATGAGCACCAATGGTTAATACTTTATCGGAAATTATTTGTAATTTTCGACAAGTAGAACAGTGAATGGAACAGGTAGACGATTGAAATCTTTGTATATATTGCTTCTATATAGTATAAGAAACATATATGCAAAGCATCCAAACAGTACAATTCGCCAATTTTTTGTTCTTCAAGTTTAAGTGAACAATGAGCCCCAATGGTTAATCCGTTATCGGAAATTATTTGTAACTTTCGACAAGAAGAACAATGAATGGAAAAGGTAGACGGTTGAAATCTTTGTATATATTGCTTGTATATAGTCTAAGAAACATATATGCAAAGCATCCAAACAGTACAATTCGCCAATTTTTTGTTCTTCAAGTTTAAGTGAACAATGAGCCCCATTGTTAATCCATTATCGGAAATTATTTGTAATTTTCGACAAGTAGAACAGTGAATGGAACAGGTAGACGATTGAAATCTTTGTATATATTGCTTCTATATAGTATAAGAAACATATATGCAAAGCATCCAAACAGTACAATTCGCCAATTTTTTGTTCTTCAAGTTTAAGTGAACAATGAGCCCCAATGGTTAATCCGTTATCGGAAATTATTTGTAACTTTCGACAAGAAGAACAATGAATGGAAAAGGTAGACGGTTGAAATCTTTGTATATATTGCTTGTATATAGTCTAAGAAACATATATGCAAAGCATCCAAACAGTACAATTCGCCAATTTTTTGTTCTTCAAGTTTAAGTGAACAATGAGCCCCATTGTTAATCCTTTAAAGGAAATTATTTGTAACTTTCGACAAGAAGAACAATGAATGGAAAAGGTAGACGGTTGAAATATTTGTATATATTCCTTCTATATAGTCTACGAAACATATATGCAAAGCATCCAAACAGTACAATTCGCCAATTTTTTGTTCTGCAAGTTTAAGTGAACAATGAGCCCCAATGGTTAATCCGTTATCGGAAATTATTTGTAACTTTCGACAAGTAGAACAATGAATGGAACAGGTAGCCGGTTGAAATCTTTGTATATATTGCTTCTATGTAGTCTAAGAAACATATATGCAAAGCATCCAAACAGTACAATTCGCCAATTTTTTGTTCTTCAAGTTTAAGTGAACAATGAGCCCAAATGGTTAATCCGTTATAGGAAATTATTTGTAACTTTCGACAAGTAGAACAATGAATGGAAAAGGTAGACGGTTGAAATCTTTGTATATATTGCTTCTATATAGTCTAAGAAACATATATGCAAAGCATCCAAACAGCACAATTCGCCAATTTATTGTTCTTCAAGTTTAAGTGAACAACGAGCCCCATTGTTAATCCTTTAAAGGAAATTATTTGTAACTTTCGACAAGTAGAACAATGAATGGAACAGGTAGACGGTTGAAATCTTTGTATATATTGCTTCTATATAGTCTAAGAAACATATATGCAAAGCATCCAAACAGTACAATTCGCCAATTTTTTGTTCTTCAAGTTTAAGTGAACAATGAGCCCCAATGGTTAATCCTTTATCGGAAATTATTTGTAAATTTCGACAAGTAGAACAATGAATGGAACAGGTAGCCGGTTGAAATCTTTGTATATATTGCTTCTATGTAGTCTAAGAAACATATATGCAAAGCATCCAAACAGTACAATTCGCCAATTTTTTGTTCTTCAAGTTTAAGTGAACAATGAGCCCAAATGGTTAATCCTTTATCGGAAATTATTTGTAACTTTCGACAAGTAGAACAATGAATGGAACAGGTAGACGGTTGAAATCTTTGTATATATTGCTTCTATATAGTCTAAGAAACATATATGCAAAGCATCCAAACAGTACAATTCGCCAATTTTTTGTTCTTCAAGTTTAAGTGAACAATGAGCCCCAATGGTTAATCCTTTATCGGAAATTATTTGTAAATTTCGACAAGTAGAACAATGAATGGAACAGGTAGCCGGTTGAAATCTTTGTATATATTGCTTCTATGTAGTCTAAGAAACATATATGCAAAGCATCCAAACAGTACAATTCGCCAATTTTTTGTTCTTCAAGTTTAAGTGAACAATGAGCCCAAATGGTTAATCCGTTATCGGAAATTATTTGTAACTTTCGACAAGTAGAACAATGAATGGAACAGGTAGACGGTTGAAATCTTTGTATATATTGCTTCTATATAGTCTGAGAAACATATATGCAAAGCATCCAAACAGTACCATTCGCCAATTTTTTGTTCTTCAAGTTTAAGTGAACAATGTGCCCCAATGGTTAATCCTTTATCGGAAATTATTTGTAATTTTCGACAAGTAGAACAATGAATGGAACAGTTAGACGGTTGAAATATTTGTATATATTCCTTCTATATAGTCTACGAAACATATATGCAAAGCATCCAAACAGTACAATTCGCCAATTTTTTGTTCTTCAAGTTTAAGTGAACAATGAGCCCCAATGGTTAATCCGTTATCGGAAATTATTTGTAATTTTCGACAAGTAGAACAATGAAAGGAACAGTTAGACGGTTGAAATATTTGTATATATTGCTTCTATATAGTCTACGAAACATATATGCAAAACATCCAAACAGTACAATTCGCCAATTTTTTGTACTTCAAGTTTAAGTGAACTACGAGCCCCATTGTTAATCCTTTAACGGAAATTAATTGTAACTTTCGACAAGTAGAACAATGAATGGAACAGGTAGACGGTTGAAATCTTTGAATATATTGCTTCTATATAGTCTAAGAAACATATATGCAAAGCATCCAAACAGCACAATTCGCCAATTTATTGTTCTTCAAGTTTAAGTGAATAACGAGCCCCATTGTTAATCCTTTAAAGGAAATTATTTGTAACTTTCGACAAGTAGAACAATGAATGGAACAGGTAGACGGTTGAAATCTTTGTATATATTGCTTCTATATAGTCTAAGAAACATATATGCAAAGCATCCAAACAGTACAATTCGCCAATTTTTTGTTCTTCAAGTTTAAGTGAACAATGAGCCCCAATGGTTAATCCTTTATCGGAAATTATTTGTAAATTTCGACAAGTAGAACAATGAATGGAACAGGTAGCCGGTTGAAATCTTTGTATATATTGCTTCTATGTAGTCTAAGAAACATATATGCAAAGCATCCAAACAGTACAATTCGCCAATTTTTTGTTCTTCAAGTTTAAGTGAACAATGAGCCCAAATGGTTAATCCTTTATCGGAAATTATTTGTAACTTTCGACAAGTAGAACAATGAATGGAACAGGTAGACGGTTGAAATCTTTGTATATATTGCTTCTATATAGTCTGAGAAACATATATGCAAAGCATCCAAACAGTACCATTCGCCAATTTTTTGTTCTTCAAGTTTAAGTGAACAATGTGCCCCAATGGTTAATCCTTTATCGGAAATTATTTGTAATTTTCGACAAGTAGAACAATGAATGGAACAGTTAGACGGTTGAAATATTTGTATATATTGCTTCTATATAGACTACGAAACATATTTGCAAAGCATCCAAACAGTACAATTCGCCAATTTTTTGTTCTTCAAGTTTAAGTGAACAATGAGCCCCAATGGTTAATCCGTTATCGGAAATTATTTGTAATTTTCGACAAGTAGAACAATGAATGGAACAGTTAGACGGTTGAAATATTTGTATATATTGCTTCTATATAGTCATCGAAACATATATGCAAAGCATCCAAACAGTACAATTCGCCAATTTTTTGTACTTCAAGTTTAAGTGAACAATGAGCCCCATTGTTAATCCATTATCGGAAATTATTTGTAATTTTCGACAAGTAGAACAGTGAATGGAACAGGTAGACGATTGAAATCTTTGTATATATTGCTTCTATATAGTATAAGAAACATATATGCAAAGCATCCAAACAGTACAATTCGCCAATTTTTTGTTCTTCAAGTTTAAGTGAACAATGAGCCCCAATGGTTAATCCGTTATCGGAAATTATTTGTAACTTTCGACAAGAAGAACAATGAATGGAAAAGGTAGACGGTTGAAATCTTTGTATATATTGCTTCTATATAGTCTAAGAAACATATATGCAAAGCATCCAAACAGTACCATTCGCCAATTTTTTGTTCTTCAAGTTTAAGTGAACAATGAGCCCCAATGGTTAATCCGTTATCGGAAATTATTTGTAACTTTCGACAAGAAGAACAATGAATGGAAAAGGTAGACGGTTGAAATCTTTGTATATATTGCTTGTATATAGTCTAAGAAACATATATGCAAAGCATCCAAACAGTACAATTCGCCAATTTTTTGTTCTTCAAGTTTAAGTGAACAATGAGCCCCATTGTTAATCCATTATCGGAAATTATTTGTAATTTTCGACAAGTAGAACAGTGAATGGAACAGGTAGACGATTGAAATCTTTGTATATATTGCTTCTATATAGTATAAGAAACATATATGCAAAGCATCCAAACAGTACAATTCGCCAATTTTTTGTTCTTCAAGTTTAAGTGAACAATGAGCCCCAATGGTTAATCCGTTATCGGAAATTATTTGTAACTTTCGACAAGAAGAACAATGAATGGAAAAGGTAGACGGTTGAAATCTTTGTATATATTGCTTGTATATAGTCTAAGAAACATATATGCAAAGCATCCAAACAGTACAATTCGCCAATTTTTTGTTCTTCAAGTTTAAGTGAACAATGAGCCCCATTGTTAATCCTTTAAAGGAAATTATTTGTAACTTTCGACAAGAAGAACAATGAATGGAAAAGGTAGACGGTTGATATCTTTGTATATATTGCTTCTATATAGTCTAAGAAACATATATGCAAAGCATCCAAACAGTACCATTCGCCAATTTTTTGTTCTTCAAGTTTAAGTGAACAATGAGCCCCATTGTTAATCCATTATCGGAAATTATTTGTAATTTTCGACAAGTAGAACAGTGAATGGAACAGGTAGACGATTGAAATCTTTGTATATATTGCTTCTATATAGTATAAGAAACATATATGCAAAGCATCCAAACAGTACAATTCGCCAATTTTTTGTTCTTCAAGTTTAAGTGAACAATGAGCCCCAATGGTTAATCCGTTATCGGAAATTATTTGTAACTTGCGACAAGAAGAACAATGAATGGAAAAGGTAGACGGTTGAAATCTTTGTATATATTGCTTCTATATAGTCTAAGAAACATATATGCAAAGCATCCAAACAGTACCATTCGCCAATTTTTTGTTCTGCAAGTTTAAGTGAACAATGAGCCCCAATGGTTAATCCGTTATCGGAAATTATTTGTAACTTTCGACAAGTAGAACAATGAATGGAACAGGTAGACGGTTGAAATCTTTGTATATATTGCTTCTATGTAGTCTAAGAAACATATATGCAAAGCATCCAAACAGTACAATTCGCCAATTTTTTGTTCTTCAAGTTTAAGTGAACAATGAGCCCCAATGGTTAATCCTTTATCGGAAATTATTTGTAAATTTCGACAAGTAGAACAATGAATGGAACAGGTAGCCGGTTGAAATCTTTGTATATATTGCTTCTATGTAGTCTAAGAAACATATATGCAAAGCATCCAAACAGTACAATTCGCCAATTTTTTGTTCTTCAAGTTTAAGTGAACAATGAGCCCAAATGGTTAATCCTTTATCGGAAATTATTTGTAACTTTCGACAAGTAGAACAATGAATGGAACAGGTAGACGGTTGAAATCTTTGTATATATTGCTTCTATATAGTCTGAGAAACATATATGCAAAGCATCCAAACAGTACCATTCGCCAATTTTTTGTTCTTCAAGTTTAAGTGAACAATGTGCCCCAATGGTTAATCCTTTATCGGAAATTATTTGTAATTTTCGACAAGTAGAACAATGAATGGAACAGTTAGACGGTTGAAATATTTGTATATATTGCTTCTATATAGACTACGAAACATATTTGCAAAGCATCCAAACAGTACAATTCGCCAATTTTTTGTTCTTCAAGTTTAAGTGAACAATGAGCCCCAATGGTTAATCCGTTATCGGAAATTATTTGTAATTTTCGACAAGTAGAACAATGAATGGAACAGTTAGACGGTTGAAATATTTGTATATATTGCTTCTATATAGTCATCGAAACATATATGCAAAACATCCAAACAGTACAATTCGCCAATTTTTTGTACTTCAAGTTTAAGTGAACTACGAGCCCCATTGTTAATCCTTTAACGGAAATTAATTGTAACTTTCGACAAGTAGAACAATTAATGGAACAGGTAGACGGTTGAAATCTTTGTATATATTGCTTCTATAAAGTCTAAGAAACATATATGCAAAGCATCCAAACAGCACAATTCGCCAATTTATTGTTCTTCAAGTTTAAGTGAACAACGAGCCCCATTGTTAATCCTTTAAAGGAAATTATTTGTAACTTTCGACAAGTAGAACAATGAATGGAACAGGTAGACGGTTGAAATCTTTGTATATATTGCTTCTATATAGTCTAAGAAACATATATGCAAAGCATCCAGACAGTACCATTCGCCAATTTTTTGTTCTTCATGTTTAAGTGAACTACGAGCCCCATTGTTAATCCTTTAAAGGAAATTATTTGTAAATTTCGGCAAGTAGAACAATGAATGGAAGAGGTAGATGGTTGAAATCTTTGTATATATTGCTTCTATATAGTCTAAGAAACATATATGCAAAGCATCCAAACATACCATTCGCCAATTTTTTGTTCTTCAAGTTTAAGTGAACTACGAGCCCCATTGTTAATCCTTTAAAGGAAATTATTTGTAAATTTCGACAAGTAGAACAATGAATGGAACAGGTAGACTGTTGAAATTATTGTATATATTGCTTCTATATAGTCTAAGAAACATATATGCAAAGCATCCAAACAGTACCATTCGCCAATTTTTTGTTCTTCAAGTTTAAGTGAACAATGAGCACCAATGGTTAATACTTTATCGGAAATTATTTGTAATTTTCGACAAGTAGAACAATGAATGGAACAGTTAGACGGTTGAAATATTTGTATATATTACTTCTATATAGTCTACGAAACATATATGCAAAGCATCCAAACAGTACAATTCGCCAATTTTTTGTTCTTCAAGTTTAAGTGAACAATGAGCCCCATTGTTAATCCATTATCGGAAATTATTTGTAATTTTCGACAAGTAGAACAGTGAATGGAACAGGTAGACGATTGAAATCTTTGTATATATTGCTTCTATATAGTATAAGAAACATATATGCAAAGCATCCAAACAGTACAATTCGCCAATTTTTTGTTCTTCAAGTTTAAGTGAACAATGAGCCCCAATGGTTAATCCGTTATCGGAAATTATTTGTAACTTTCGACAAGAAGAACAATGAATGGAAAAGGTAGACGGTTGAAATCTTTGTATATATTGCTTCTATATAGTCTAAGAAACATATATGCAAAGCATCCAAACAGTACCATTCGCCAATTTTTTGTTCTTCAAGTTTAAGTGAACAATGAGCCCCAATGGTTAATCCGTTATCGGAAATTATTTGTAACTTTCGACAAGAAGAACAATGAATGGAAAAGGTAGACGGTTGAAATCTTTGTATATATTGCTTGTATATAGTCTAAGAAACATATATGCAAAGCATCCAAACAGTACAATTCGCCAATTTTTTGTTCTTCAAGTTTAAGTGAACAATGAGCCCCATTGTTAATCCATTATCGGAAATTATTTGTAATTTTCGACAAGTAGAACAGTGAATGGAACAGGTAGACGATTGAAATCTTTGTATATATTGCTTCTATATAGTATAAGAAACATATATGCAAAGCATCCAAACAGTACAATTCGCCAATTTTTTGTTCTTCAAGTTTAAGTGAACAATGAGCCCCAATGGTTAATCCGTTATCGGAAATTATTTGTAACTTTCGACAAGAAGAACAATGAATGGAAAAGGTAGACGGTTGAAATCTTTGTATATATTGCTTGTATATAGTCTAAGAAACATATATGCAAAGCATCCAAACAGTACAATTCGCCAATTTTTTGTTCTTCAAGTTTAAGTGAACAATGAGCCCCATTGTTAATCCTTTAAAGGAAATTATTTGTAACTTTCGACAAGAAGAACAATGAATGGAAAAGGTAGACGGTTGATATCTTTGTATATATTGCTTCTATATAGTCTAAGAAACATATATGCAAAGCATCCAAACAGTACCATTCGCCAATTTTTTGTTCTTCAAGTTTAAGTGAACAATGAGCCCCATTGTTAATCCATTATCGGAAATTATTTGTAATTTTCGACAAGTAGAACAGTGAATGGAACAGGTAGACGATTGAAATCTTTGTATATATTGCTTCTATATAGTATAAGAAACATATATGCAAAGCATCCAAACAGTACAATTCGCCAATTTTTTGTTCTTCAAGTTTAAGTGAACAATGAGCCCCAATGGTTAATCCGTTATCGGAAATTATTTGTAACTTTCGACAAGAAGAACAATGAATGGAAAAGGTAGACGGTTGAAATCTTTGTATATATTGCTTCTATATAGTCTAAGAAACATATATGCAAAGCATCCAAACAGTACCATTCGCCAATTTTTTGTTCTGCAAGTTTAAGTGAACAATGAGCCCCAATGGTTAATCCGTTATCGGAAATTATTTGTAACTTTCGACAAGTAGAACAATGAATGGAACAGGTAGACGGTTGAAATCTTTGTATATATTGCTTCTATATAGTATAAGAAACATATATGCAAAGCATCCAAACAGTACCATTCGCCAATTTTTTGTTCTTCAAGTTTAAGTGAACTACGAGCCCCATTGTTAATCCTTTAAAGGAAATTATTTGTAAATTTCGACAAGTAGAACAATGAATGGAACAGGTAGACAATTGAAATCATTGCATATATTGCTTCTATATAGTCTAAGAAACATATATGCAAAGCATCCAAACAGTACCATTCGCCAATTTTTTGTTCTTCAAGTTTAAGTGAACAATGAGCCCCAATGGTTAATCCGTTATCGGAAATTATTTGTAACTTTCGACAAGAAGAACAATGAATGGAAAAGGTAGACGGTTGAAATCTTTGTATATATAGCTTGTATATAGTCTAAGAAACATATATGCAAAGCATCCAAACAGTACAATTCGCCAATTTTTTGTTCTTCAAGTTTAAGTGAACAATGAGCCCCATTGTTAATCCTTTAAAGGAAATTATTTGTAACTTTCGACAAGAAGAACAATGAATGGAAAAGGTAGACGGTTGAAATCTTTGTATATATTGCTTCTATATAGTCTAAGAAACATATATGCAAAGCATCCAAACAGTACCATTCGCCAATTTTTTGTTCTTCAAGTTTAAGTGAACAATGAGCCCCAATGGTTAATCCTTTATCGGAAATTATTTGTAATTTTTGACAAGTAGAACAATGAATGGAACAGGTAGACGGTTGAAATATTTGTATATATTGCTTCTATATAGTCTACGAAACATATATGCAAAGCATCCAAACAGTACAATTCGCCAATTTTTTGTTCTTCAAGTTTAAGTGAACAATGAGCCCCATTGTTAATCCATTATCGGAAATTATTTGTAATTTTCGACAAGTAGAACAGTGAATGGAACAGGTAGACGATTGAAATCTTTGTATATATTGCTTCTATATAGTATAAGAAACATATATGCAAAGCATCCAAACAGTACAATTCGCCAATTTTTTGTTCTGCAAGTTTAAGTGCACAATGAGCCCCAATGGTTAATCCGTTATCGGAAATTATTTGTAACTTTCGACAAGTAGAACAATGAATGGAACAGGTAGACGGTTGAAATCTTTGTATATATTGCTTCTATATAGTCTAAGAAACATATATGCAAAGCATCCAAACAGTACCATTCGCCAATTTTTTGTTCTTCAAGTTTAAGTGAACAATGAGCCCCAATGGTTAATCCTTTATCGGAAATTATTTGTAATTTTCGACAAGTAGAACAATGAATGGAACAGTTAGACGGTTGAAATATTTGTATATGTTGCTTCTATATAGTCTACGAAACATATATGCAAAGCATCCAAACAGTACCATTCGCCAATTTTTTGTTCTTCAAGTTTAAGTGAACAATGAGCACCAATGGTTAATACTTTATCGGAAATTATTTGTAATTTTCGACAAGTAGAACAATGAATGGAACAGTTAGACGGTTGAAATATTTGTATATATTGCTTCTATATAGTCTACGAAACATATATGCAAAGCATCCAAACAGTACAACTCGCCAATATTTTGTTCTTCAAGTTTAAGTGAACAATGAGCCCCATTGTTAATCCTTTAAAGGAAATTATTTGTAACTTTCGACAAGAAGAACAATGAATGGAAAAGGTAGACGGTTGAAATCTTTGTATATATTGCTTCTATATAGTCTAAGAAACATATAAGCAAAGCATCCAAACAGTACCATTCGCCAATTTTTTGTTCTTCAAGTTTAAGTGAAGAATGAGCCCCAATGGTTAATCCTTTATCGGAAATTATTTGTAACTTTCGACAAGTAGAACAATGAATGGAACAGGTAGACGGTTGAAATCTTTGTATATATTGCTTCTATATAGTATAAGAAACATATATGCAAAGCATCCAAACAGTACCATTCGCCAATTTTTTGTTCTTCAAGTTTAAGTGAACTACGAGCCCCGTTGTTAATCCTTTAAAGGAAATTATTTGTAAATTTCGACAAGTAGAACTATGAATGGAACAGGTAGACTGTTGAAATCATTGTATATATTGCTTCTATATAGTCTAAGAAACATATATGCAAAGCATCCAAACAGTACCATTCGCCAATTTTTTGTTCTTCAAGTTTAAGTGAACAATGAGCACCAATGGTTAATACTTTATCGGAAATTATTTGTAATTTTCGACAAGTAGAACAATGAATGGAACAGTTAGACGGTTGAAATATTTGTATATATTGCTTCTATATAGTCTACGAAACATATATGCAAAGCATCCAAACAGTACAATTCGCCAATTTTTTGTTCTTCAAGTTTAAGTGAACAATGAGCCCCAATGGTTAATCCGTTATCGGAAATTATTTGTAACTTTCGACAAGTAGAACAATGAATGGAACAGGTAGCCGGTTGAAATATTTGTATATATTGCTTCTATATAGTCTACGAAACATATATGCAAAGCATCCAAACATACCATTCGCCAATTTTTTGTTCTTCAAGTTTAAGTGAACCACGAGCCCCATTGTTAATCCTTTAAAGGAAATTATTTGTAAATTTCGACAAGAAGAACAATGAATGGAAAAGGTAGACGGTTGAAATCTTTGTATATATTGCTTCTATATAGTCTAAGAAACATATATGCAAAGCATCCAAACAGTACCATTCGCCAATTTTTTGTTCTTCAAGTTTAAGTGAACAATGAGCCCCAATGGTTAATCCTTTATCGGAAATTATTTGTAATTTTTGACAAGTAGAACAATGAATGGAACAGGTAGACGGTTGAAATATTTGTATATATTGCTTCTATATAGTCTACGAAACATATATGCAAAGCATCCAAACAGTACAATTCGCCAATTTTTTGTTCTTCAAGTTTAAGTGAACAATGAGCCCCATTGTTAATCCATTATCGGAAATTATTTGTAATTTTCGACAAGTAGAACAGTGAATGGAACAGGTAGACGATTGAAATCTTTGTATATATTGCTTCTATATAGTATAAGAAACATATATGCAAAGCATCCAAACAGTACAATTCGCCAATTTTTTGTTCTGCAAGTTTAAGTGAACAATGAGCCCCAATGGTTAATCCGTTATCGGAAATTATTTGTAACTTTCGACAAGTAGAACAATGAATGGAACAGGTAGACGGTTGAAATCTTTGTATATATTGCTTCTATATAGTCTAAGAAACATATATGCAAAGCATCCAAACAGTACCATTCGCCAATTTTTTGTTCTTCAAGTTTAAGTGAACAATGAGCCCCAATGGTTAATCCTTTATCGGAAATTATTTGTAATTTTCGACAAGTAGAACAATGAATGGAACAGTTAGACGGTTGAAATATTTGTATATGTTGCTTCTATATAGTCTACGAAACATATATGCAAAGCATCCAAACAGTACCATTCGCCAATTTTTTGTTCTTCAAGTTTAAGTGAACAATGAGCACCAATGGTTAATACTTTATCGGAAATTATTTGTAATTTTCGACAAGTAGAACAATGAATGGAACAGTTAGACGGTTGAAATATTTGTATATATTGCTTCTATATAGTCTACGAAACATATATGCAAAGCATCCAAACAGTACAACTCGCCAATATTTTGTTCTTCAAGTTTAAGTGAACAATGAGCCCCATTGTTAATCCTTTAAAGGAAATTATTTGTAACTTTCGACAAGAAGAACAATGAATGGAAAAGGTAGACGGTTGAAATCTTTGTATATATTGCTTCTATATAGTCTAAGAAACATATAAGCAAAGCATCCAAACAGTACCATTCGCCAATTTTTTGTTCTTCAAGTTTAAGTGAAGAATGAGCCCCAATGGTTAATCCTTTATCGGAAATTATTTGTAACTTTCGACAAGTAGAACAATGAATGGAAAAGGTAGACGGTTGAAATCTTTGTATATATTGCTTCTATATAGTATAAGAAACATATATGCAAAGCATCCAAACAGTACCATTCGCCAATTTTTTGTTCTTCAAGTTTAAGTGAACTACGAGCCCCGTTGTTAATCCTTTAAAGGAAATTATTTGTAAATTTCGACAAGTAGAACTATGAATGGAACAGGTAGACTGTTGAAATCATTGTATATATTGCTTCTATATAGTCTAGGAAACATATATGCAAAGCATCCAAACAGTACCATTCGCCAATTTTTTGTTCTTCAAGTTTAAGTGAACAATGAGCACCAATGGTTAATACTTTATCGGAAATTATTTGTAATTTTCGACAAGTAGAACAATGAATGGAACAGTTAGACGGTTGAAATATTTGTATATATTGCTTCTATATAGTCTACGAAACATATATGCAAAGCATCCAAACAGTACAATTCGCCAATTTTTTGTTCTTCAAGTTTAAGTGAACAATGTGCCCCATTGTTAATCCTTTAAAGGAAATTATTTGTAACTTTCGACAAGAAGAACAATGAATGGAAAAGGTAGACGGTTGAAATCTTTGTATATATTGCTTCTATATAGTCTAAGAAACATATATGCAAAGCATCCAAACAGTACAATTCGCCAATTTTTTGTTCTTCAAGTTTAAGTGAACAATGAGCCCCAATGGTTAATCCGTTATCGGAAATTATTTGTAACTTTCGACAAGTAGAACAATGAATGGAACAGGTAGCCGGTTGAAATATTTGTATATATTGCTTCTATATAGTCTACGAAACATATATGCAAAGCATCCAAACATACCATTCGCCAATTTTTTGTTCTTCAAGTTTAAGTGAACCACGAGCCCCATTGTTAATCCTTTAAAGGAAATTATTTGTAAATTTCGACAAGTAGAACAATGAATGGAACAGGTAGACTGTTGAAATTATTGTATATATTGCTTCTATATAGTCTAAGAAACATATATGCAAAGCATCCAAACAGTACCATTCGCCAATTTTTTGTTCTTCAAGTTTAAGTGAACAATGAGCACCAATGGTTAATACTTTATCGGAAATTATTTGTAATTTTCGACAAGTAGAACAATGAATGGAACAGTTAGACGGTTGAAATATTTGTATATATTGCTTCTATATAGTCTACGAAACATATATGCAAAGCATCCAAACAGTACAATTCGCCAATTTTTTGTTCTTCAAGTTTAAGTGAACAACGAGCCCCAATGTTAATCACTTAACGGAAATTATTTGTAACTTTCGACAAGTAGAACAGTGAATGGAACAGGTAGACGGTTGAAATCTTTGTATATATTGCTTCTATATAGTATAAGAAACATATATGCAAAGCATCCAAACAGTACCATTCGCCAATTTTTTGTTCTTCAAGTTTAAGTGAACAATGAGCCCCAATGGTTAATCCTTTATCGGAAATTATTTGTAACTTTCGACAAGTAGAACAATGAATGGAACAGGTAGACGGTTGAAATCTTTGTATATATTGCTTCTATATAGTCTAAGAAACATATATGCAAAGCATCCAAACAGCACAATTCGCCAATTTATTGTTCTTCAAGTTTAAGTGAACAACGAGCCCCTTTGTTAATCCTTTAAAGGAAATTATTTGTATCTTTCGACAAGTAGAACAATGAATGGAACAGGTAGACGGTTGAAATCTTTGTATATATTGCTTCTATATAGTCTAAGAAACATATATGCAAAGCATCCAAACAGTACCATTCGCCAATTTTTTGTTCTTCATGTTTAAGTGAACTACGATCCCCATTGTTAATCCTTTAAAGGAAATTATTTGTAAATTTCGGCAAGTAGAACAATGATTGGAACACGTAGACGGTTGAAATCTTTGTATATATTGCTTCCATATAGTCTAAGAATCATGTACGCAAAGCATCCAAACAGTACCATTCGCCAATTTTTTGTTCTTCAAGTTTAAGTGAACAATGAGCCCCAATGGTTAATCCTTTATCGGAAATTATTTGTAATTTTCGACAAGTAGAACAATGAATGGAACAGGTAGACGGTTGAAATCTTTGAATATATTGCTTCTATATAATCTAAGAAACATATATGCAAAGCATCCAAACAGTACCATTCGCCAATTTTTTGTTCTTCAAGTTTAAGTGAACAACGAGCCCCATTGTTAATCCTTTAAAGGAAATTATTTGTAAATTTCGGCAAGTAGAACAATGAATGGAATAGGTAGATGGTTGAAATCTTTGTATATATTGCTTCTATATAGTCTAAGAAACATATATGCAAAGCATCCAAACATACCATTCGCCAATTTTTTGTTCTTCAAGTTTAAGTGAACTACGAGCCCCATTGTTAATCCTTTAAAGGAAATTATTTGTAAATTTGGACAAGTAGAACAATGAATGGAACAGGTAGACTGTTGAAATTATTGTATATATTGCTTCTATATAGTCTAAGAAACATATATGCAAAGCATCCAAACAGTACAATTCGCCAATTTTTTGTTCTTCAAGTTTAAGTGAACAATGAGCCCCAATGGTTAATCCTTTATCGGAAATTATTTGTAATTTTCGACAAGTAGAACAATGAATGGAACAGTTAGACGGTTGAAATATTTGTATATGTTGCTTCTATATAGTCTACGAAACATATATGCAAAGCATCCAAACAGTACCATTCGCCAATTTTTTGTTCTTCAAGTTTAAGTGAACAATGAGCACCAATGGTTAATACTTTATCGGAAATTATTTGTAATTTTCGACAAGTAGAACAATGAATGGAACAGTTAGACGGTTGAAATATTTGTATATATTGCTTCTATATAGTCTACGAAACATATATGCAAAGCATCCAAACAGTACAATTCGCCAATATTTTGTTCTTCAAGTTTAAGTGAACAATGAGCCCCATTGTTAATCCTTTAAAGGAAATTATTTGTAACTTTCGACAAGAAGAACAATGAATGGAAAAGGTAGACGGTTGAAATCTTTGTATATATTGCTTCTATATAGTCTAAGAAACATATAAGCAAAGCATCCAAACAGTACCATTCGCCAATTTTTTGTTCTTCAAGTTTAAGTGAAGAATGAGCCCCAATGGTTAATCCTTTATCGGAAATTATTTGTAACTTTCGACAAGTAGAACAATGAATGGAACAGGTAGACGGTTGAAATCTTTGTATATATTGCTTCTATATAGTATAAGAAACATATATGCAAAGCATCCAAACAGTACCATTCGCCAATTTTTTGTTCTTCAAGTTTAAGTGAACAATGAGCACCAATGGTTAATACTTTATCGGAAATTATTTGTAATTTTCGACAAGTAGAACAATGAATGGAACAGTTAGACGGTTGAAATATTTGTATATATTGCTTCTATATAGTCTACGAAACATATATGCAAAGCATCCAAACAGTACAATTCGCCAATTTTTTGTTCTTCAAGTTTAAGTGAACAACGAGCCCCATTGTTAATCCTTTAAAGGAAATTATTTGTAAATTTCGACATGTAGAACAATGATTGGAACACGTAGACGGTTGAAATCTTTGTATATATTGCTTCCATATAGTCTAAGAAACATGTACGCAAAGCATCCAAACAGTACCATTCGCCAATTTTTTGTTCTTCAAGTTTAAGTGAACAATGAGCCCCAATGGTTAATCCTTTATCGGAAATTATTTGTAAATTTCGACAAGTAGAACAATGAATGGAACAGGTAGCCGGTTGAAATCTTTGTATATATTGCTTCTATGTAGTCTAAGAAACATATATGCAAAGCATCCAAACAGTACAATTCGCCAATTTTTTGTTCTTCAAGTTTAAGTGAACAATGAGCCCCAATGGTTAATCCTTTATCGGAAATTATTTGTAACTTTCGACAAGTAGAACAATGAATGGAAAAGGTAGACGGTTGAAATCTTTGTATATATTGCTTCTATATAGTCTAAGAAACATATAAGCAAAGCATCCAAACAGTACCATTCGCCAATTTTTTGTTCTTCAAGTTTAAGTGAAGAATGAGCCCCAATGGTTAATCCTTTATCGGAAATTATTTGTAACTTTCGACAAGTAGAACAATGAATGGAACAGGTAGACGGTTGAAATCTTTGTATATATTGCTTCTATATAGTATAAGAAACATATATGCAAAGCATCCAAACAGTACCATTCGCCAATTTTTTCTTCTTCAAGTTTAAGTGAACTACGAGCCCCATTGTTAATCCTTTAAAGGAAATTATTTGTAAATTTCGACAAGTAGAACAATGAATGGAACAGGTAGACTGTTGAAATTATTGTATATATTGCTTCTATATAGTCTAAGAAACATATATGCAAAGCATCCAAACAGTACCATTCGCCAATTTTTTGTTCTTCAAGTTTAAGTGAACAATGAGCACCAATGGTTAATACTTTATCGGAAATTATTTGTAATTTTCGACAAGTAGAACAATGAATGGAACAGGTAGACTGTTGAAATTATTGTATATATTGCTTCTATATAGTCTAAGAAACATATATGCAAAGCATCCAAACAGTACCATTCGCCAATTTTTTGTTCTTCAAGTTTAAGTGAACAATGAGCACCAATGGTTAATACTTTATCGGAAATTATTTGTAATTTTCGACAAGTAGAACAATGAATGGAACAGTTAGACGGTTGAAATATTTGTATATATTGCTTCTATATAGTCTACGAAACATATATGCAAAGCATCCAAACAGTACAATTCGCCAATTTTTTGTTCTTCAAGTTTAAGTGAACAACGAGCCCCATTGTTAATCCTTTAAAGGAAATTATTTGTAAATTTCGACATGTAGAACAATGATTGGAACACGTAGACGGTTGAAATCTTTGTATATATTGCTTCCATATAGTCTAAGAAACATGTACGCAAAGCATCCAAACAGTACCATTCGCCAATTTTTTGTTCTTCAAGTTTAAGTGAACAATGAGCCCCAATGGTTAATCCTTTATCGGAAATTATTTGTAAATTTCGACAAGTAGAACAATGAATGGAACAGGTAGCCGGTTGAAATCTTTGTATATATTGCTTCTATGTAGTCTAAGAAACATATATGCAAAGCATCCAAACAGTACAATTCGCCAATTTTTTGTTCTTCAAGTTTAAGTGAACAATGAGCCCCAATGGTTAATCCTTTATCGGAAATTATTTGTAACTTTCGACAAGTAGAACAATGAATGGAACAGGTAGACGGTTGAAATCTTTGTATATATTGCTTCTATATAGTCTAAGAAACATATATGCAAAGCATCCAAACAGTACAATTCGCCAATTTTTTGTTCTTCAAGTTTAAGTGAACAATGAGCCCCAATGGTTAATCCTTTATCGGAAATTATTTGTAAATTTCGACAAGTAGAACAATGAATGGAACAGGTAGCCGGTTGAAATATTTGTATATATTGCTTCTATATAGTCTACGAAACATATATGCAAAGCATCCAAACATACCATTCGCCAATTTTTTGTTCTTCAAGTTTAAGTGAACTACGAGCCCCATTGTTAATCCTTTAAAGGAAATTATTTGTAAATTTCGACAAGTAGAACAATGAATGGAACAGGTAGACTGTTGAAATTATTGTATATATTGCTTCTATATAGTCTAAGAAACATATATGCAAAGCATCCAAACAGTACCATTCGCCAATTTTTTGTTCTTCAAGTTTAAGTGAACAATGAGCACCAATGGTTAATACTTTATCGGAAATTATTTGTAATTTTCGACAAGTAGAACAATGAATCGAACAGTTAGACGGTTGAAATATTTGTATATATTGCTTCTATATAGTCTACGAAACATATATGCAAAGCATCCAAACAGTACAATTCGCCAATTTTTTGTTCTTCAAGTTTAAGTGAACAATGAGCCCAAATGGTTAATCCGTTATCGGAAATTATTTGTAACTTTCGACAAGTAGAACAATGAATGGAACAGGTAGACGGTTGAAATCTTTGTATATATTGCTCCTATATAGTCTGAGAAACATATATGCCAAGCATCCAAACAGTACCATTCGCCAATTTTTTGTTCTTCAAGTTTAAGTGAACAATGTGCCCCAATGGTTAATCCTTTATCGGAAATTATTTGTAATTTTCGACAAGTAGAACAATGAATGGAACAGTTAGACGGTTGAAATATTTGTATATATTCCTTCTATATAGTCTACGAAACATATATGCAAAGCATCCAAACAGTACAATTCGCCAATTTTTTGTTCTTCAAGTTTAAGTGAACAATGAGCCCCAATGGTTAATCCGTTATCGGAAATTATTTGTAATTTTCGACAAGTAGAACAATGAATGGAACAGTTAGACGGTTGAAATATTTGTATATATTGCTTCTATATAGTCTACGAAATATATATGCAAAACATCCAAACAGTACAATACGCCAATTTTTTGTACTTCAAGTTTAAGTGAACTACGAGCCCCATTGTTAATCCTTTAACGGAAATTAATTGTAACTTTCGACAAGTAGAACAATGAATGGAACAGGTAGACGGTTGAAATCTTTGAATATATTGCTTCTATATAGTCTAAGAAACATATATGCAAAGCATCCAAACAGCACAATTCGCCAATTTATTGTTCTTCAAGTTTAAGTGAACAACGAGCCCCATTGTTAATCCTTTAAAGGAAATTATTTGTAACTTTCGACAAGTAGAACAATGAATGGAACAGGTAGACGGTTGAAATCTTTGTATATATTGCTTCTATATAGACTACGAAACATATTTGCAAAGCATCCAAACAGTACAATTCGCCAATTTTTTGTTCTTCAAGTTTAAGTGAACAATGAGCCCCAATGGTTAATCCGTTATCGGAAATTATTTGTAATTTTCGACAAGTAGAACAATGAATGGTACAGTTAAACGGTTGAAATATTTGTATATATTGCTTCTATATAGTCATCGAAACATATATGCAAAATATCCAAACAGTACAATTCGCCAATTTTTTGTACTTCAAGTTTAAGTGAACTACGAGCCCCATTGTTAATCCTTTAACGGAAATTAATTGTAACTTTCGACAAGTAGAACAATTAATGGAACAGGTAGACGGTTGAAATCTTTGTATATATTGCTTCTATATAGTCTAAGAAACATATATGCAAAGCATCCAAACAGCACAATTCGCCAATTTATTGTTCTTCAAGTTTAAGTGAACAACGAGCCCCATTGTTAATCCTTTAAAGGAAATTATTTGTAACTTTCGACAAGTAGAACAATGAATGGAACAGGTAGACGGTTGAAATCTTTGTATATATTGCTTCTATATAGTCTAAGAAACATATATGCAAAGCATCCAGACAGTACCATTCGCCAATTTTTTGTTCTTCATGTTTAAGTGAACTACGAGCCCCATTGTTAATCCTTTAAAGGAAATTATTTGTAAATTTCGGCAAGTAGAACAATGAATGGAATAGGTAGATGGTTGAAATCTTTGTATATATTGCTTCTATATAGTCTAAGAAACATATATGCAAAGCATCCAAACATACCATTCGCCAATTTTTTGTTCTTCAAGTTTAAGTGAACTACGAGCCCCATTGTTAATCCTTTAAAGGAAATTATTTGTAAATTTCGACAAGTAGAACAATGAATGGAACAGGTAGACTGTTGACATTATTGTATATATTGCTTCTATATAGTCTAAGAAACATATATGCAAAGCATCCAAACAGTACCATTCGCCAATTTTTTGTTCTTCAAGTTTAAGTGAACAATGAGCACCAATGGTTAATACTTTATCGGAAATTATTTGTAATTTTCGACAAGTAGAACAATGAATGGAACAGTTAGACGGTTGAAATATTTGTATATATTGCTTCTATATAGTCTACGAAACATATATGCAAAGCATCCAAACAGTACAATTCGCCAATTTTTTGTTCTTCAAGTTTAAGTGAACAATGAGCCCCATTGTTAATCCATTATCGGAAATTATTTGTAATTTTCGACAAGTAGAACAGTGAATGGAACAGGTAGACGATTGAAATCTTTGTATATATTGCTTCTATATAGTATAAGAAACATATATGCAAAGCATCCAAACAGTACAATTCGCCAATTTTTTGTTCTTCAAGTTTAAGTGAACAATGAGCCCCAATGGTTAATCCGTTATCGGAAATTATTTGTAACTTTCGACAAGAAGAACAATGAATGGAAAAGGTAGACGGTTGAAATCTTTGTATATATTGCTTCTATATAGTCTAAGAAACATATATGCAAAGCATCCAAACAGTACCATTCGCCAATTTTTTGTTCTTCAAGTTTAAGTGAACAATGAGCCCCAATGGTTAATCCGTTATCGGAAATTATTTGTAACTTTCGACAAGAAGAACAATGAATGGAAAAGGTAGACGGTTGAAATCTTTGTATATATTGCTTCTATATAGTCTAAGAAACATATATGCAAAGCATCCAAACAGTACCATTCGCCAATTTTTTGTTCTTCAAGTTTAAGTGAACAATGAGCCCCAATGGTTAATCCTTTATCGGAAATTATTTGTAAATTTCGACAAGTAGAACAATGAATGGAACAGGTAGCCGGTTGAAATATTTGTATATATTGCTTCTATATAGTCTACGAAACATATATGCAAAGCATCCAAACATACCATTCGCCACTTTTTTGTTCTTCAAGTTTAAGTGAACAATGAGCACCAATGGTTAATAATTTATCGGAAATTATTTGTAACTTTCGACAAGAAGAACAATGAATGGAAAAGGTAGACGGTTGAAATCTTTGTATATATTGCTTGTATATAGTCTAAGAACCATATATGCAAAGCATCCAAACAGTACAATTCGCCAATTTTTTGTTCTTCAAGTTTAAGTGAACAATGAGCCCCATTGTTAATCCTTTAAAGGAAATTATTTGTAACTTTCGACAAGAAGAACAATGAATGGAAAAGGTAGACGGTTGAAATCTTTGTATATATTGCTTCTATATAGTCTAAGAAACATATATGCAAAGCATCCAAACAGTACCATTCGCCAATTTTTTGTTCTTCAAGTTTAAGTGAACAATGAGCCCCAATGGTTAATCCTTTATCGGAAATTATTTGTAATTTTCGACAAGTAGAACAATGAATGGAACAGGTAGACTGTTGAAATTATTGTATATATTGCTTCTATATAGTCTAAGAAACATATATGCTAAGCATCCAAACAGTACCATTCGCCACTTTTTTGTTCTTCAAGTTTAAGTGAACAATGAGCACCAATGGTTAATAATTTATCGGAAATTATTTGTAATTTTCGACAAGTAGAACAATGAATGGAACAGTTAGACGGTTGAAATATTTGTATATATTGCTTCTATATAGTCTACGAAACATATATGCAAAGCATCCAAACAGTACAATTCGCCAATTTTTTGTTCTTCAAGTTTAAGTGAACAATGAGCCCCATTGTTAATCCATTATCGGAAATTATTTGTAATTTTCGACAAGTAGAACAGTGAATGGAACAGGTAGACGATTGAAATCTTTGTATATATTGCTTCTATATAGTATAAGAAACATATATGCAAAGCATCCAAACAGTACAATTCGCCAATTTTTTGTTCTTCAAGTTTAAGTGAACAACGAGCCCCATTGTTAATCCTTTAAAGGAAATTATTTGTAACTTTCGACAAGTAGAACAATGAATGGAACAGGTAGACGGTTGAAATCTTTGTATATATTGCTTCTATATAGTATAAGAAACATATATGCAAAGCATCGAAACAGCACAATTCGCCAATTTATTGTTCTTCAAGTTTAAGTGAACAACGAGCCCCATTGTTAATCCTTTAAAGGAAATTATTTGTAACTTTCGACAAGTAGAACAATGAATGGAACAGGTAGACGGTTGAAATCT
Organism: Cerceris ruficornis; assembly: GCA_963989415.1. Lineage (NCBI taxonomy): Eukaryota > Metazoa > Arthropoda > Insecta > Hymenoptera > Crabronidae > Cerceris > Cerceris ruficornis. The sequence goes on from CAXDIW010000460.1 coordinate 1,422,395, forward strand.
TTGCATATATTGCTTCTATATAGTGTAAGAAACATATATGCAAAGTGTTATGTACTACCGGGGACGCAGGAGTTTGACGAACGCACTTGTCTCATGGTAACAAGAATAAGAATATATTTAACAAGATACAGACCCGCGTTACGACGCCGCCACATGGCGGGACAGGTTATGTACAGACTCCCCGCACACACTCGTGGCTCGGATTCTCGGAATCACTCTCCGGCCTTTTGGCGCATCCACACACACAGCAGCACTCAAAGGCGGGTACACAACATCCCTTTCTTTCCCCCTTTTGAGTTTCAAACTTCGGACTAATGCTTGACAATTTTTCTTATGGACTAGAACACAATAATTACAGTAACATCTATAAGTACTCTACCCTACGTATACGATTCGTGCGTAAACCAATCTGGGGGTCTAACCACACGACCATATCTTGACGTAACAGACTGTCGCTGCACATCCTCGGCACTCTCAGGTTCTGTGTCCGAACTAAAATGCACTCGCGGTCGATTTTCAACAGTTCTGTCACTTCGCAGCCCGGCAAACTCTTCGCACCATGCCTCACTACTTTCCCGTGCCGGCAGGTGACTCACTTTTAGCTGGTTTAGGTGCACTTTCCTAATGTGCCCATTTTGGTGCATTTGGACCAAATAGACCTTCGGACATATTGCCAATTTCACCGTTGCCCTAAACCATTTTACAGGCCCCTTTACATTCTTTAACATGACCAGGACTTCTTGGCCGACTTCAAAACGGATCCCTTTTGTGTTTTCCCGACTCTCTCTCCTTCCTTCCCTACCTTTGGCAAGGATTGAGAGGGGTGTACGTGGTTCAAAGTTTAAGAGACTGGCCATAGGGGACACTCCTGTTACGGACGACGGTGTTGTGCGAAAACTTAAAAGACAGTCTACCAGTCTTTGGGTTGCACTCAGACTTTTTGATTCCTTACCTAACATAGACTTAATTAATAATTTCTTAAACGTTTGTACCGACCGCTCCGCTAGACCGTTCGACTGAGGGTTGTACGGCGGTGAGAAAAGGAGTTTTATACCTTTCTCTTTACAAAACACAAAAAATTCATTAGCACAAAAAGGTGGACCGTTGTCACAGACGATGGTACGGGGGAGCGAGAATCTGGAGAAGACTTCATCCAATCTTTCCTTCACCCGACCCCAAGCCGTACCGTTTTGCATTGCAAAGCACTCAACCCATTTGGAGAAGGAATCGCACACGATCAAGTATCTGGTTCCTCTCAAGTCGAACAAATCTAGGTGCACCCTGTCCCACGGCCGAGACGCCTCTGGCCACGCTTGCCGATTATTGTCTGTATTTGCGCGCTGGACTGATTGACAAACCTCACAACACGCAATTGATGCTTCGATGTCTCGATCTATTCCTGGCCACCATACATACGATCGCGCCATTAGTTTTGAGCGTACCATGCCTGGATGGTTATGGTGTAGTAGCTTAAGAACTACCGATCTTAGACTACTAGGTATAACCACGCGGTTCCCATAAAATAAACAATTATCTGACACGGACAAGGAGTTTCTGATATTATAATATCTTTTTAAAACCTCATTGTTTGCTACTTTTGGCCATTTCTCCAACAAAAATTTCATTACCTTGGCTAACACGACATCCTCCTTAGACAGGCGACTTACTTCGGTGTACGGAACTAATGGCGTCGATAGATAAATAAAGTTACATTCTAGTACATCGCATGGTTGCTGAGATGGTAATCGAGACATCGCATCAGCTTGTGGGATGGTAGACCCTTTTTTGTGCACAATTTTATAGTTATACGCCGACAGAATAATTGCCCAACGGATTAGACGTGACGATGCCCTGACCGGTATGTCCTTGTTTTCCGCAAACAAAAATTTTAAGGGTTCGTGGTCGCTGTAAATTGAAAACTGACGCCCAAATAAAAATTTATGGAACTTTTTGACTCCGAACACAACAGCAAGGCCTTCTTTGTGCAACTGACTGTAATTCTTTTGTGCCGGTGTTAGGGACGCTGATTCGAAAGCTAGCGGACGGTCTACTCCATCGACCTCCAGACTTAACACCGCACCGACTCCGTATGCGCTTGCATCAACCGTTAATTTGATAGGTTTATCCGGGTCAAACAACACTAACTGGGCTTTCTCCGATAATATTGATTTACTCTTTCGGAAGGCTGACTCGCACTCCGCGGACCACGACCAGGGGACATCTTTTTTTAGCAAATTATGTAACGGCGCTAACAGATCAGGACACATAGCAATAAAATTCCTATAAAAGTTTAAGGTAGACAGATATGATTTTAACTGGGTGACGTTCTGCGGGGTTGGTGCAAACTTAATTTTCTCAATTTTTGCAGGGGATGGACTTTTCCCACTACCTGATAACACAAAACCTAAAAATTCCGCAGACGGAGAAAAAAAAATACTTTTTTGGACGTTCAATTTGACGTTGTAGTCATTCAAGCGCGATAGAACCGTGTCCAGCGTATTCCGACAGCTGTTTACCGAGTCACCACCCACCAGAATGTCGTCTAAATAAGCCGCACATCTATCCACTCCTTTCAGTATGGTGTCCATTACCATTTGAAACAGGGCCGGCGCCGACGATAGACCAAACACAAGGCGATTGTACACATACAAGCCGTTAATTGTGTTGACTGTTAGAATCTGTTTACTTTTTTCGCTGACTGGAATTTGCAACTATGCGTTTGTCAGGTCTAACCTACAAAATACATTACAATTAGCAAATTTATTGAAAACGTCGTCCGGCCGGGGAATAGGATACTGATCAACCCTTATTTGGGGATTTACTGTTGACTTCAAATCTGCGCACAAACGTATTTTGCCATCTTTCTTCGGCACACAGACTAGAGGACTCGCCCACTGACTATGACTAACTCTGGATATAATACCCTTTGACTCTAAAACATCCAATTCTTTAATTACCTCGGCTCGCAGGGCATACGGCACATCGTATGCTCTGTGGAACACCGGTGTAGCCTCCTCCTTTAGATTAATGTTAACTTCAAACCCCTTGATTGGTTTCTCATTGTCCCTTTTTGAAAAGGCTCGAGGAAATTTTGTCTCCAGTTGTCTGATTTCACATTCCTTCTCCGGTTCCACCGTCAGGACCATGCTTTGCGAGAGGGTGCTACGCCACGTTGGGAACAATACATCCAACCAGTTACGACCTAATATAGCGTTACAAGACATTTGGTTTGCCACCAGTAATGTTAACATTTCGCCTTTCTTAGACTTATGGCTAGACACAGAAACACGAAGTTCACCACATATTTTTAACCTAGACTTATTTGCTGTTACTAACTGTCTCAAATATGGGCGTAACGCCGACTTAGCTAACCACTGGCGGTACCAAGGCCAACTAACTAGAGTCATTGAGCTCCCGCAGTCTACAAGAAACTCGCAGTCAATACTATTTACAACCAAATTAACCATAAGGGGATCGGACCCACTATCACTAGAAGACACATTACACAAAATTGAAATTAAATTTTGGCTATGCCGACTATAACAGTATTGAGCAGTATGCCCCTGCTTGTTACACTTAAAGCACTTCCAGTTCCGTGCAGGACACCCATCTGGCTGGTGCTTGGAGAAACATTGACCACACCTGCGTTGACTGCGTTGAGGCCTAGACTGTCCTTCTTCACCTCTAGACTGCGACTTGTCCCTCCTGTCTGTTGATCGCCCACGGTCCCTGTAACGTCCCTGACTGCGGCTCCTGGGTTGAGACCTGTCTCCTGGTTGCGGGCTCCTTCTTGACTCCACTTTGAACACTTCACCAGACCCTCCTCCTGTGACGTTCCGGAGCTGGACCGAGCTTTTCATAATTGCTTCCATGTCCAAGACTATCTTGCACGCACCTTCAAAGGACAGATTCTCCTCTTCCGACAGAAGTTTTCTCGCCATTGCCTCGTTCTGTAGACCACAGACTAACTTATCTCTCAGCGCTTGGTCGAGGAAGTCACCAAATTTGCATGTTAAGGAGATACTCTTGATTGCTGAGATATACTCCGTTAAATGCTCCCCAGGCTGCTGGACTCTGTTGTAAAACTTGTACCTTTCTGCGATGGTACAGACCTTGGGTGCAAATTTGTCTTTTAGACATCGGATGCATTCCTCGAAGGAGACCTCTTTTATAGTCCTGGGACTTAACGCTTCGCGCAACAGCTTGTACTTCTCCGCCCCCAAGTATAGACATAAGCGGGATACCTTCTCCTTATCGCGCGTGCCCGTGACCTCGAAATACAGTTCCAACCGTTCCAGGAAAAATTCGAAAGACTCTGCTGATGGTTCGTATACCGGGACTGGCAAGTTAGCCGTATCCGTACTGCACGACGGCTTAACATCGCCCGCGTTTCCTTGGTCGACCGGCATTGTGGCAGCCTTCTAGCACGTGCTCCGCACTCACGTGTTTTCCTAATTCCAAGTTTTAACTTGGCACATCCTCGTCGCCAAAATGTTATGTACTACCGGGGACGCAGGAGTTTGACGAACGCACTTGTCTCATGGTAACAAGAATAAGAATATATTTAACAAGATACAGACCCGCGTTACGACGCCGCCACATGGCGGGACAGGTTATGTGCAGACTCCCCGCACACACTCGTGGCTCGGATTCTCGGAATCACTCTCCGGCCTTTTGGCGCATCCACACACAGCAGCACTCAAAGGCGGGTACACAACACAAAGCATCCAAACAGTACCATTCGCCAATTTTTTGTTCTTCAAGTTTAAGTGAACAACGAGCCCCATTGTTAATCCTTTAAAGGAAATTATTTGTAAATTTCGGCAAGTAGAACAATGAATGGAATAGGTAGATGGTTGAAATCTTTGTATATATTGCTTCTATATAGTCTAAGAAACATATATGCAAAGCATCCAAACATACCATTCGCCAATTTTTTGTTCTTCAAGTTTAAGTGAACTACGAGCCCCATTGTTAATCCTTTAAAGGAAATTATTTGTAAATTTCGACAAGTAGAACAATGAATGGAACAGGTAGACTGTTGAAATTATTGTATATATTGCTTCTATATAGTCTAAGAAACATATATGCAAAGCATCCAAACAGTACAATTCGCCAATTTTTTGTTCTTCAAGTTTAAGTGAACAATGAGCCCCAATGGTTAATCCTTTATCGGAAATTATTTGTAATTTTCGACAAGTAGAACAATGAATGGAACAGTTAGACGGTTGAAATATTTGTATATGTTGCTTCTATATAGTCTACGAAACATATATGCAAAGCATCCAAACAGTACCATTCGCCAATTTTTTGTTCTTCAAGTTTAAGTGAACAATGAGCACCAATGGTTAATACTTTATCGGAAATTATTTGTAATTTTCGACAAGTAGAACAATGAATGGAACAGTTAGACGGTTGAAATATTTGTATATATTGCTTCTATATAGTCTACGAAACATATATGCAAAGCATCCAAACAGTACAATTCGCCAATATTTTGTTCTTCAAGTTTAAGTGAACAATGAGCCCCATTGTTAATCCTTTAAAGGAAATTATTTGTAACTTTCGACAAGTAGAACAATGAATGGAACAGGTAGACGGTTGAAATCTTTGTATATATTGCTTCTATATAGTCTAAGAAACATATATGCAAAGCATCCAGACAGTACCATTCGCCAATTTTTTGTTCTTCATGTTTAAGTGAACTACGAGCCCCATTGTTAATCCTTTAAAGGAAATTATTTGTAAATTTCGGCAAGTAGAACAATGAATGGAATAGGTAGATGGTTGAAATCTTTGTATATATTGCTTCTATATAGTCTAAGAAACATATATGCAAAGCATCCAAACATACCATTCGCCAATTTTTTGTTCTTCAAGTTTAAGTGAACTACGAGCCCCATTGTTAATCCTTTAAAGGAAATTATTTGTAAATTTCGACAAGTAGAACAATGAATGGAACAGGTAGACTGTTGAAATTATTGTATATATTGCTTCTATATAGTCTAAGAAACATATATGCAAAGCATCCAAACAGTACCATTCGCCAATTTTTTGTTCTTCAAGTTTAAGTGAACAATGAGCACCAATGGTTAATACTTTATCGGAAATTATTTGTAATTTTCGACAAGTAGAACAATGAATGGAACAGGTAGACTGTTGAAATTATTGTATATATTGCTTCTATATAGTCTAAGAAACATATATGCAAAGCATCCAAACAGTACCATTCGCCAATTTTTTGTTCTTCAAGTTTAAGTGAACAATGAGCACCAATGGTTAATACTTTATCGGAAATTATTTGTAATTTTCGACAAGTAGAACAATGAATGGAACAGTTAGACGGTTGAAATATTTGTATATATTGCTTCTATATAGTCTACGAAACATATATGCAAAGCATCCAAACAGTACAATTCGCCAATTTTTTGTTCTTCAAGTTTAAGTGAACAACGAGCCCCATTGTTAATCCTTTAAAGGAAATTATTTGTAAATTTCGACATGTAGAACAATGATTGGAACACGTAGACGGTTGAAATCTTTGTATATATTGCTTCCATATAGTCTAAGAAACATGTACGCAAAGCATCCAAACAGTACCATTCGCCAATTTTTTGTTCTTCAAGTTTAAGTGAACAATGAGCCCCAATGGTTAATCCTTTATCGGAAATTATTTGTAAATTTCGACAAGTAGAACAATGAATGGAACAGGTAGCCGGTTGAAATCTTTGTATATATTGCTTCTATGTAGTCTAAGAAACATATATGCAAAGCATCCAAACAGTACAATTCGCCAATTTTTTGTTCTTCAAGTTTAAGTGAACAATGAGCCCCAATGGTTAATCCTTTATCGGAAATTATTTGTAAATTTCGACAAGTAGAACAATGAATGGAACAGGTAGCCGGTTGAAATATTTGTATATATTGCTTCTATATAGTCTACGAAACATATATGCAAAGCATCCAAACATACCATTCGCCAATTTTTTGTTCTTCAAGTTTAAGTGAACTACGAGCCCCATTGTTAATCCTTTAAAGGAAATTATTTGTAAATTTCGACAAGTAGAACAATGAATGGAACAGGTAGACTGTTGAAATTATTGTATATATTGCTTCTATATAGTCTAAGAAACATATATGCAAAGCATCCAAACAGTACCATTCGCCAATTTTTTGTTCTTCAAGTTTAAGTAAACAATGAGCACCAATGGTTAATACTTTATCGGAAATTATTTGTAATTTTCGACAAGTAGAACAATGAATCGAACAGTTAGACGGTTGAAATATTTGTATATATTGCTTCTATATAGTCTACGAAACATATATGCAAAGCATCCAAACAGTACAATTCGCCAATTTTTTGTTCTTCAAGTTTAAGTGAACAATGAGCCCAAATGGTTAATCCGTTATCGGAAATTATTTGTAACTTTCGACAAGTAGAACAATGAATGGAACAGGTAGACGGTTGAAATCTTTGTATATATTGCTCCTATATAGTCTGAGAAACATATATGCCAAGCATCCAAACAGTACCATTCGCCAATTTTTTGTTCTTCAAGTTTAAGTGAACAATGTGCCCCAATGGTTAATCCTTTATCGGAAATTATTTGTAATTTTCGACAAGTAGAACAATGAATGGAACAGTTAGACGGTTGAAATATTTGTATATATTCCTTCTATATAGTCTACGAAACATATATGCAAAGCATCCAAACAGTACAATTCGCCAATTTTTTGTTCTTCAAGTTTAAGTGAACAATGAGCCCCAATGGTTAATCCGTTATCGGAAATTATTTGTAACTTTCGACAAGTAGAACAATGAATGGAACAGTTAGACGGTTGAAATATTTGTATATATTGCTTCTATATAGTCTACGAAACATATATGCAAAACATCCAAACAGTACAATACGCCAATTTTTTGTACTTCAAGTTTAAGTGAACTACGAGCCCCATTGTTAATCCTTTAACGGAAATTAATTGTAACTTTCGACAAGTAGAACAATGAATGGAACAGGTAGACGGTTGAAATCTTTGAATATATTGCTTCTATATAGTCTAAGAAACATATATGCAAAGCATCCAAACAGCACAATTCGCCAATTTATTGTTCTTCAAGTTTAAGTGAACAACGAGCCCCATTGTTAATCCTTTAAAGGAAATTATTTGTAACTTTCGACAAGTAGAACAATGAATGGAACAGGTAGACGGTTGAAATCTTTGTATATATTGCTTCTATATAGTCTAAGAAACATATATGCAAAGCATCCAAACAGTACAATTCGCCAATTTTTTGTTCTTCAAGTTTAAGTGAACAATGAGCCCCAATGGTTAATCCTTTATCGGAAATTATTTGTAAATTTCGACAAGTAGAACAATGAATGGAACAGGTAGCCGGTTGAAATCTTTGTATATATTGCTTCTATGTAGTCTAAGAAACATATATGCAAAGCATCCAAACAGTACAATTCGCCAATTTTTTGTTCTTCAAGTTTAAGTGAACAATGAGCCCAAATGGTTAATCCTTTATCGGAAATTATTTGTAACTTTCGACAAGTAGAACAATGAATGGAACAGGTAGACGGTTGAAATCTTTGTATATATTGCTTCTATATAGTCTGAGAAACATATATGCAAAGCATCCAAACAGTACCATTCGCCAATTTTTTGTTCTTCAAGTTTAAGTGAACAATGTGCCCCAATGGTTAATCCTTTATCGGAAATTATTTGTAATTTTCGACAAGTAGAACAATGAATGGAACAGTTAGACGGTTGAAATATTTGTATATATTGCTTCTATATAGACTACGAAACATATTTGCAAAGCATCCAAACAGTACAATTCGCCAATTTTTTGTTCTTCAAGTTTAAGTGAACAATGAGCCCCAATGGTTAATCCGTTATCGGAAATTATTTGTAATTTTCGACAAGTAGAACAATGAATGGAACAGTTAAACGGTTGAAATATTTGTATATATTGCTTCTATATAGTCATCGAAACATATATGCAAAATATCCAAACAGTACAATTCGCCAATTTTTTGTACTTCAAGTTTAAGTGAACTACGAGCCCCATTGTTAATCCTTTAACGGAAATTAATTGTAACTTTCGACAAGTAGAACAATTAATGGAACAGGTAGACGGTTGAAATCTTTGTATATATTGCTTCTATATAGTCTAAGAAACATATATGCAAAGCATCCAAACAGCACAATTCGCCAATTTATTGTTCTTCAAGTTTAAGTGAACAACGAGCCCCATTGTTAATCCTTTAAAGGAAATTATTTGTAACTTTCGACAAGTAGAACAATGAATGGAACAGGTAGACGGTTGAAATCTTTGTATATATTGCTTCTATATAGTCTAAGAAACATATATGCAAAGCATCCAGACAGTACCATTCGCCAATTTTTTGTTCTTCATGTTTAAGTGAACTACGAGCCCCATTGTTAATCCTTTAAAGGAAATTATTTGTAAATTTCGGCAAGTAGAACAATGAATGGAATAGGTAGATGGTTGAAATCTTTGTATATATTGCTTCTATATAGTCTAAGAAACATATATGCAAAGCATCCAAACATACCATTCGCCAATTTTTTGTTCTTCAAGTTTAAGTGAACTACGAGCCCCATTGTTAATCCTTTAAAGGAAATTATTTGTAAATTTCGACAAGTAGAACAATGAATGGAACAGGTAGACTGTTGACATTATTGTATATATTGCTTCTATATAGTCTAAGAAACATATATGCAAAGCATCCAAATAGTACCATTCGCCAATTTTTTGTTCTTCAAGTTTAAGTGAACAATGAGCACCAATGGTTAATACTTTATCGGAAATTATTTGTAATTTTCGACAAGTAGAACAATGAATGGAACAGTTAGACGGTTGAAATATTTGTATATATTGCTTCTATATAGTCTACGAAACATATATGCAAAGCATCCAAACAGTACAATTCGCCAATTTTTTGTTCTTCAAGTTTAAGTGAACAATGAGCCCCATTGTTAATCCATTATCGGAAATTATTTGTAATTTTCGACAAGTAGAACAGTGAATGGAACAGGTAGACGATTGAAATCTTTGTATATATTGCTTCTATATAGTATAAGAAACATATATGCAAAGCATCCAAACAGTACAATTCGCCAATTTTTTGTTCTTCAAGTTTAAGTGAACAATGAGCCCCAATGGTTAATCCGTTATCGGAAATTATTTGTAACTTTCGACAAGAAGAACAATGAATGGAAAAGGTAGACGGTTGAAATCTTTGTATATATTGCTTCTATATAGTCTAAGAAACATATATGCAAAGCATCCAAACAGTACCATTCGCCAATTTTTTGTTCTTCAAGTTTAAGTGAACAATGAGCCCCAATGGTTAATCCGTTATCGGAAATTATTTGTAACTTTCGACAAGAAGAACAATGAATGGAAAAGGTAGACGGTTGAAATCTTTGTATATATTGCTTCTATATAGTCTAAGAAACATATATGCAAAGCATCCAAACAGTACCATTCGCCAATTTTTTGTTCTTCAAGTTTTAGTGAACAATGAGCCCCAATGGTTAATCCTTTATCGGAAATTATTTGTAAATTTCGACAAGTAGAACAATGAATGGAACAGGTAGCCGGTTGAAATATTTGTATATATTGCTTCTATATAGTCTACGAAACATGTATGCAAAGCATCCAAACATACCATTCGCCACTTTTTTGTTCTTCAAGTTTAAGTGAACAATGAGCACCAATGGTTAATAATTTATCGGAAATTATTTGTAACTTTCGACAAGAAGAACAATGAATGGAAAAGGTAGACGGTTGAAATCTTTGTATATATTGCTTGTATATAGTCTAAGAACCATATATGCAAAGCATCCAATCAGTACAATTCGCCAATTTTTTGTTCTTCAAGTTTAAGTGAACAATGAGCCCCATTGTTAATCCTTTAAAGGAAATTATTTGTAACTTTCGACAAGAAGAACAATGAATGGAAAAGGTAGACGGTTGAAATCTTTGTATATATTGCTTCTATATAGTCTAAGAAACATATATGCAAAGCATCCAAACAGTACCATTCGCCAATTTTTTGTTCTTCAAGTTTAAGTGAACAATGAGCCCCAATGGTTAATCCTTTATCGGAAATTATTTGTAATTTTCGACAAGTAGAACAATGAATGGAACAGGTAGACTGTTGAAATTATTGTATATATTGCTTCTATATAGTCTAAGAAACATATATGCTAAGCATCCAAACAGTACCATTCGCCACTTCTTTGTTCTTCAAGTTTAAGTGAACAATGAGCACCAATGGTTAATAATTTATCGGAAATTATTTGTAATTTTCGACAAGTAGAACAATGAATGGAACAGTTAGACGGTTGAAATATTTGTATATATTGCTTCTATATAGTCTACGAAACATATATGCAAAGCATCCAAACAGTACAATTCGCCAATTTTTTGTTCTTCAAGTTTAAGTGAACAATGAGCCCCATTGTTAATCCATTATCGGAAATTATTTGTAATTTTCGACAAGTAGAACAGTGAATGGAACAGGTAGACGATTGAAATCTTTGTATATATTGCTTCTATATAGTATAAGAAACATATATGCAAAGCATCCAAACAGTACAATTCGCCAATTTTTTGTTCTTCAAGTTTAAGTGAACAACGAGCCCCATTGTTAATCCTTTAAAGGAAATTATTTGTAACTTTCGACAAGTAGAACAATGAATGGAACAGGTAGACGGTTGAAATCTTTGTATATATTGCTTCTATATAGTATAAGAAACATATATGCAAAGCATCGAAACAGCACAATTCGCCAATTTATTGTTCTTCAAGTTTAAGTGAACAACGAGCCCCATTGTTAATCCTTTAAAGGAAATTATTTGTAACTTTCGACAAGTAGAACAATGAATGGAACAGGTAGACGGTTGAAATCTTTGCATATATTGCTTCTATATAGTGTAAGAAACATATATGCAAAGTGTTATGTACTACCGGGGACGCAGGAGTTTGACGAACGCACTTGTCTCATGGTAACAAGAATAAGAATATATTTAACAAGATACAGACCCGCGTTACGACGCCGCCACATGGCGGGACAGGTTATGTACAGACTCCCCGCACACACTCGTGGCTCGGATTCTCGGAATCACTCTCCGGCCTTTTGGCGCATCCACACACACAGCAGCACTCAAAGGCGGGTACACAACATCCCTTTCTTTCCCCCTTTTGAGTTTCAAACTTCGGACTAATGCTTGACAATTTTTCTTATGGACTAGAACACAATAATTACAGTAACATCTATAAGTACTCTACCCTACGTATACGATTCGTGCGTAAACCAATCTGGGGGTCTAACCACACGACCATATCTTGACGTAACAGACTGTCGCTGCACATCCTCGGCACTCTCAGGTTCTGTGTCCGAACTAAAATGCACTCGCGGTCGATTTTCAACAGTTCTGTCACTTCGCAGCCCGGCAAACTCTTCGCACCATGCCTTACTACTTTCCCGTGCCGGCAGGTGACTCACTTTTAGCTGGTTTAGGTGCACTTTCCTAATGTGCCCATTTTGGTGCATTTGGACCAAATAGACCTTCGGACATATTGCCAATTTCACCGTTGCCCTAAACCATTTTACAGGCCCCTTTACATTCTTTAACATGACCAGGACTTCTTGGCCGACTTCAAAACGGATCCCTTTTGTGTTTTCCCGACTCTCTCTCCTTCCTTCCCTACCTTTGGCAAGGATTGAGAGGGGTGTACGTGGTTCAAAGTTTAAGAGACTGGCCATAGGGGACACTCCTGTTACGGACGACGGTGTTGTGCGAAAACTTAAAAGACAGTCTACCAGTCTTTGGGTTGCACTCAGACTTTTTGATTCCTTACCTAACATAGACTTAATTAATAATTTCTTAAACGTTTGTACCGACCGCTCCGCTAGACCGTTCGACTGAGGGTTGTACGGCGGTGAGAAAAGGAGTTTTATACCTTTCTCTTTACAAAACACAAAAAATTCATTAGCACAAAAAGGTGGACCGTTGTCACAGACGATGGTACGGGGGAGCGAGAATCTGGAGAAGACTTCATCCAATCTTTCCTTCACCCGACCCCAAGCCGTACCGTTTTGCATTGCAAAGCACTCAACCCATTTGGAGAAGGAATCGCACACGATCAAGTATCTGGTTCCTCTCAAGTCGAACAAATCTAGGTGCACCCTGTCCCACGGCCGAGACGCCTCTGGCCACGCTTGCCGATTATTGTCTGTATTTGCGCGCTGGACTGATTGACAAACCTCACAACACGCAATTGATGCTTCGATGTCTCGATCTATTCCTGGCCACCATACATACGATCGCGCCATTAGTTTTGAGCGTACCATGCCTGGATGGTTATGGTGTAGTAGCTTAAGAACTACCGATCTTAGACTACTAGGTATAACCACGCGGTTCCCATAAAATAAACAATTATCTGACACGGACAAGGAGTTTCTGATATTATAATATCTTTTTAAAACCTCATTGTTTGCTACTTTTGGCCATTTCTCCAACAAAAATTTCATTACCTTGGCTAACACGACATCCTCCTTAGACAGGCGACTTACTTCGGTGTACGGAACTAATGGCGTCGATAGATAAATAAAGTTACATTCTAGTACATCGCATGGTTGCTGAGATGGTAATCGAGACATCGCATCAGCTTGTGGGATGGTAGACCCTTTTTTGTGCACAATTTTATAGTTATACGCCGACAGAATAATTGCCCAACGGATTAGACGTGACGATGCCCTGACCGGTATGTCCTTGTTTTCCGCAAACAAAAATTTTAAGGGTTCGTGGTCGCTGTAAATTGAAAACTGACGCCCAAATAAAAATTTATGGAACTTTTTGACTCCGAACACAACAGCAAGGCCTTCTTTGTGCAACTGACTGTAATTCTTTTGTGCCGGTGTTAGGGACGCTGATTCGAAAGCTAGCGGACGGTCTACTCCATCGACCTCCAGACTTAACACCGCACCGACTCCGTATGCGCTTGCATCAACCGTTAATTTGATAGGTTTATCCGGGTCAAACAACACTAACTGGGCTTTCTCCGATAATATTGATTTACTCTTTCGGAAGGCTGACTCGCACTCCGCGGACCACGACCAGGGGACATCTTTTTTTAGCAAATTATGTAACGGCGCTAACAGATCAGGACACATAGCAATAAAATTCCTATAAAAGTTTAAGGTAGACAGATATGATTTTAACTGGGTGACGTTCTGCGGGGTTGGTGCAAACTTAATTTTCTCAATTTTTGCAGGGGATGGACTTTTCCCACTACCTGATAACACAAAACCTAAAAATTCCGCAGACGGAGAAAAAAAAATACTTTTTTGGACGTTCAATTTGACGTTGTAGTCATTCAAGCGCGATAGAACCGTGTCCAGCGTATTCCGACAGCTGTTTACCGAGTCACCACCCACCAGAATGTCGTCTAAATAAGCCGCACATCTATCCACTCCTTTCAGTATGGTGTCCATTACCATTTGAAACAGGGCCGGCGCCGACGATAGACCAAACACAAGGCGATTGTACACATACAAGCCGTTAATTGTGTTGACTGTTAGAATCTGTTTACTTTTTTCGCTGACTGGAATTTGCAAATATGCGTTTGTCAGGTCTAACCTACAAAATACATTACAATTAGCAAATTTATTGAAAACGTCGTCCGGCCGGGGAATAGGATACTGATCAACCCTTATTTGGGGATTTACTGTTGACTTCAAATCTGCGCACAAACGTATTTTGCCATCTTTCTTCGGCACACAGACTAGAGGACTCGCCCACTGACTATGACTAACTCTGGATATAATACCCTTTGACTCTAAAACATCCAATTCTTTAATTACCTCGGCTCGCAGGGCATACGGCACATCGTATGCTCTGTGGAACACCGGTGTAGCCTCCTCCTTTAGATTAATGTTAACTTCAAACCCCTTGATTGGTTTCTCATTGTCCCTTTTTGAAAAGGCTCGAGGAAATTTTGTCTCCAGTTGTCTGATTTCACATTCCTTCTCCGGTTCCACCGTCAGGACCATGCTTTGCGAGAGGGTGCTACGCCACGTTGGGAACAATACATCCAACCAGTTACGACCTAATATAGCGTTACAAGACATTTGGTTTGCCACCAGTAATGTTAACATTTCGCCTTTCTTAGACTTATGGCTAGACACAGAAACACGAAGTTCACCACATATTTTTAACCTAGACTTATTTGCTGTTACTAACTGTCTCAAATATGGGCGTAACGCCGACTTAGCTAACCACTGGCGGTACCAAGGCCAACTAACTAGAGTCATTGAGCTCCCGCAGTCTACAAGAAACTCGCAGTCAATACTATTTACAACCAAATTAACCATAAGGGGATCGGACCCACTATCACTAGAAGACACATTACACAAAATTGAAATTAAATTTTGGCTATGCCGACTATAACAGTATTGAGCAGTATGCCCCTGCTTGTTACACTTAAAGCACTTCCAGTTCCGTGCAGGACACCCATCTGGCTGGTGCTTGGAGAAACATTGACCACACCTGCGTTGACTGCGTTGAGGCCTAGACTGTCCTTCTTCACCTCTAGACTGCGACTTGTCCCTCCTGTCTGTTGATCGCCCACGGTCCCTGTAACGTCCCTGACTGCGGCTCCTGGGTTGAGACCTGTCTCCTGGTTGCGGGCTCCTTCTTGACTCCACTTTGAACACTTCACCAGACCCTCCTCCTGTGACGTTCCGGAGCTGGACCGAGCTTTTCATAATTGCTTCCATGTCCAAGACTATCTTGCACGCACCTTCAAAGGACAGATTCTCCTCTTCCGACAGAAGTTTTCTCGCCATTGCCTCGTTCTGTAGACCACAGACTAACTTATCTCTCAGCGCTTGGTCGAGGAAGTCACCAAATTTGCATGTTAAGGAGATACTCTTGATTGCTGAGATATACTCCGTTAAATGCTCCCCAGGCTGCTGGACTCTGTTGTAAAACTTGTACCTTTCTGCGATGGTACAGACCTTGGGTGCAAATTTGTCTTTTAGACATCGGATGCATTCCTCGAAGGAGACCTCTTTTATAGTCCTGGGACTTAACGCTTCGCGCAACAGCTTGTACTTCTCCGCCCCCAAGTATAGACATAAGCGGGATACCTTCTCCTTATCGCGCGTGCCCGTGACCTCGAAATACAGTTCCAACCGTTCCAGGAAAAATTCGAAAGACTCTGCTGATGGTTCGTATACCGGGACTGGCAAGTTAGCCGTATCCGTACTGCACGACGGCTTAACATCGCCCGCGTTTCCTTGGTCGACCGGCATTGTGGCAGCCTTCTAGCACGTGCTCCGCACTCACGTGTTTTCCTAATTCCAAGTTTTAACTTGGCACATCCTCGTCGCCAAAATGTTATGTACTACCGGGGACGCAGGAGTTTGACGAACGCACTTGTCTCATGGTAACAAGAATAAGAATATATTTAACAAGATACAGACCCGCGTTACGACGCCGCCACATGGCGGGACAGGTTATGTGCAGACTCCCCGCACACACTCGTGGCTCGGATTCTCGGAATCACTCTCCGGCCTTTTGGCGCATCCACACACACAGCAGCACTCAAAGGCGGGTACACAACACAAAGCATCCAAACAGTACAATTCGCCAATTTTTTGTTCTTCATGTTTAAGTGAACTACGAGCCCCATTGTTAATCCTTTAAAGGAAATTATTTGTAAATTTCGGCAAGTAGAACAATGAATGGAATAGGTAGATGGTTGAAATCTTTGTATATATTGCTTCTATATAGTCTAAGAAACATATATGCAAAGCATCCAAACATACCATTCGCCAATTTTTTGTTCTTCAAGTTTAAGTGAACTACGAGCCCCATTGTTAATCCTTTAAAGGAAATTATTTGTAAATTTCGACAAGTAGAACAATGAATGGAACAGGTAGACTGTTGAAATTATTGTATATATTGCTTCTATATAGTCAAAGAAACATATATGCAAAGCATCCAAACAGTACCATTCGCCAATTTTTTGTTCTTCAAGTTTAAGTGAACAATGAGCACCAATGGTTAATACTTTATCGGAAATTATTTGTAATTTTCGACAAGTAGAACAATGAATGGAACAGTTAGACGGTTGAAATATTTGTATATATTGCTTCTATATAGTCTACGAAACATATATGCAAAGCATCCAAACAGTACAATTCGCCAATTTTTTGTTCTTCAAGTTTAAGTGAACAATGAGCCCCATTGTTAATCCATTATCGGAAATTATTTGTAATTTTCGACAAGTAGAACAGTGAATGGAACTGGTAGACGATTGAAATCTTTGTATATATTGCTTCTATATAGTATAAGAAACATATATGCAAAGCATCCAAACAGTACAATTCGCCAATTTTTTGTTCTTCAAGTTTAAGTGAACAATGAGCCCCAATGGTTAATCCGTTATCGGAAATTATTTGTAACTTTCGACAAGAAGAACAATGAATGGAAAAGGTAGACGGTTGAAATCTTTGTATATATTGCTTCTATATAGTCTAAGAAACATATATGCAAAGCATCCAAACAGTACCATTCGCCAATTTTTTGTTCTTCAAGTTTAAGTGAACAATGAGCACCAATGGTTAATACTTTATCGGAAATTATTTGTAATTTTCGACAAGTAGAACAATGAATGGAACAGTTAGACGGTTGAAATATTTGTATATATTGCTTCTATATAGTCTACGAAACATATATGCAAAGCATCCAAACAGTACAATTCGCCAATTTTTTGTTCTTCAAGTTTAAGTGAACAATGAGCCCCATTGTTAATCCATTATCGGAAATTATTTGTAATTTTCGACAAGTAGAACAGTGAATGGAACAGGTAGACGATTGAAATCTTTGTATATATTGCTTCTATATAGTATAAGAAACATATATGCAAAGCATCCAAACAGTACAATTCGCCAATTTTTTGTTCTTCAAGTTTAAGTGAACAATGAGCCCCAATGGTTAATCCGTTATCGGAAATTATTTGTAATTTTCGACAAGAAGAACAATGAATGGAAAAGGTAGACGGTTGAAATCTTTGTATATATTGCTTCTATATAGTCTAAGAAACATATATGCAAAGCATCCAAACAGTACCATTCGCCAATTTTTTGTTCTTCAAGTTTAAGTGAACAATGAGCCCCAATGGTTAATCCGTTATCGGAAATTATTTGTAACTTTCGACAAGAAGAACAATGAATGGAAAAGGTAGACGGCTGAAATCTTTGTATATATTGCTTGTATATAGTCTAAGAAACATATATGCAAAGCATCCAAACAGTAAAATTCGCCAATTTTTTGTTCTTCAAGTTTAAGTGAACAATGAGCCCCATTGTTAATCCTTTAAAGGAAATTATTTGTAACTTTCGACAAGAAGAACAATGAATGGAAAAGGTAGACGGTTGAAATCTTTGTATATATTGCTTCTATATAGTCTAAGAAACATATCTGCAAAGCATCCAAACAGTACCATTCGCCAATTTTTTGTTCTTCAAGTTTAAGTGAACAATGAGCCCCAATGGTTAATCCGTTATCGGAAATTATTTGTAACTTTCGACAAGAAGAACAATGAATGGAAAAGGTAGACGGCTGAAATCTTTGTATATATTGCTTGTATATAGTCTAAGAAACATATATGCAAAGCATCCAAACAGTACAATTCGCCAATTTTTTGTTCTTCAAGTTTAAGTGAACAATGAGCCCCATTGTTAATCCTTTAAAGGAAATTATTTGTAACTTTCGACAAGAAGAACAATGAATGGAAAAGGTAGACGGTTGAAATCTTTGTATATATTGCTTCTATATAGTCTAAGAAACATATATGCAAAGCATCCAAACAGTACCATTCGCCAATTTTTTGTTCTTCAAGTTTAAGTGAACAATGAGCCCCAATGGTTAATCCTTTATCGGAAATTATTTGTAATTTTCGACAAGTAGAACAATGAATGGAACAGGTAGACTGTTGAAATTATTGTATATATTGCTTCTATATAGTCTAAGAAACATATATGCTAAGCATCCAAACAGTACCATTCGCCACTTTTTTGTTCTTCAAGTTTAAGTGAACAACGAGCCCCATTGTTAATCCTTTAAAGGAAATTATTTGTAAATTTCGACAAGTAGAACAATGATTGGAACACGTAGACGGTTGAAATCTTTGTATATATTGCTTGCATATAGTCTAAGAAACATGTACGCAAAGCATCCAAACAGTACCATTCGCCAATTTTTTGTTCTTCAAGTTTAAGTGAACAATGAGCCCCAATGGTTAATCCTTTATCGGAAATTATTTGTAACTTTCGACAAGTAGAACAATGAATGGAACAGGTAGACTGTTGAAATCTTTGTATATATTGCTTCTATGTAGTCTAAGAAACATATATGCAAAGCATCCAAACAGTACAATTCGCCAATTTTTTGTTCTTCAAGTTTAAGTGAACAATGAGCCCCAATGGTTAATCCTTTATCGGAAATTATTTGTAAATTTGTACAAGTAGAACAATGAATGGAACAGGTAGACGGTTGAAATCTTTGTATATATTGCTTCTATATAACCTACGAAACATATATACAAAGCATCCAAACAGTACAATTCGCCAATTTTTTGTTCTTCAAGTTTAAGTGAACTACGAGCCCCATTGTTAATCCTTTAACGGAAATTAATTGTAACTTTCTACAAGTAGAACAATGATTGGAACACGCAGACGGTTGAAATCTTTGTATATATTGCTTCCATATAGTATAAGAAACATATATGCAAAGCATCCAAACAGTACCATTCGCCAATTTTTTGTTCTTCAAGTTTAAGTGAACTGTGAGCTCCATTGTTAATACTTTAAAGGAAATTATTTGTAACTTTCGACAAGTAGAACAATGAATGGAACAGGTAGACTGTTGAAATCATTGTATATATTGCTTCTATATAGTCTAAGAAACATTTATGCAAAGCATCCAAACAGTACAATTCGCCAATTTTTTGTTCTTCAAGATTAAGTAAACTACGATCCCCATTGTTAATCACTTAACGGAAATTATTTGTAACTTTCGACAAGTAGAACAGTGAATGGAACAGGTAGACGGTTGAAATCTTTGTATATATTGCTTCTATATAGTATAAGAAACATATATGCAAAGCATCCAAACAGTACCATTCGCCAATTTTTTGTTCTTCAAGTTTAAGTGAACAATGAGCCCCAATGGTTAATCCTTTATCGGAAATTATTTGTAACTTTCGACAAGTAGAACAATGAATGGAACAGGTAGACGGTTGAAATCTTTGTATATATTGCTTCTATATAGTCTAAGAAACATATATGCAAAGCATCCAAACAGCACAATTCGCCAATTTATTGTTCTTCAAGTTTAAGTGAACAACGAGCCCCTTTGTTAATCCTTTAAAGGAAATTATTTGTAACTTTCGACAAGTAGAACAATGAATGGAACAGGTAGACGGTTGAAATCTTTGTATATATTGCTTCTATATAGTCTAAGAAACATATATGCAAAGCATCCAAACAGTACCATTCGCCAATTTTTTGTTCTTCAAGTTTAAGTGAACAATGAGCCCCAATGGTTAATCCGTTATCGGAAATTATTTGTAACTTTCGACAAGAAGAACAATGAATGGAAAAGGTAGACGGTTGAAATCTTTGTATATATTGCTTCTATATAGTCTAAGAAACATATATGCAAAGCATCCAAACAGTACCATTCGCCAATTTTTTGTTCTTCAAGTTTAAGTGAACAATGAGCCCCAATGGTTAATCCGTTATCGGAAA
Source organism: Cerceris ruficornis (assembly GCA_963989415.1). Taxonomy (NCBI): domain Eukaryota; kingdom Metazoa; phylum Arthropoda; class Insecta; order Hymenoptera; family Crabronidae; genus Cerceris; species Cerceris ruficornis. The sequence continues at coordinate 1,443,256 of CAXDIW010000460.1, forward strand.
TTATTTGTAACTTTCGACAAGTAGAACAATGAATGGAACAGTTAGACGGTTGAAATCTTTGTATATATTGCTTCTATATAGTCTAAGAAACATATATGCAAAGCATCCAAACAGTACCATTCGCCAATTTTTTGTTCTTCAAGTTTAAGTGAACAATGAGCACCAATGGTTAATACTTTATCGGAAATTATTTGTAATTTTCGACAAGTAGAACAATGAATGGAACAGTTAGACGGTTGAAATATTTGTATATATTGCTTCTATATAGTCTACGAAACATATATGCAAAGCATCCAAACAGTACAATTCGCCAATTTTTTGTTCTTCAAGTTTAAGTGAACAATGAGCCCCATTGTTAATCCATTATCGGAAATTATTTGTAATTTTCGACAAGTAGAACAGTGAATGGAACAGGTAGACGATTGAAATCTTTGTATATATTGCTTCTATATAGTATAAGAAACATATATGCAAAGCATCCAAACAGTACAATTCGCCAATTTTTTGTTCTTCAAGTTTAAGTGAACAATGAGCCCCAATGGTTAATCCGTTATCGGAAATTATTTGTAATTTTCGACAAGAAGAACAATGAATGGAAAAGGTAGACGGTTGAAATCTTTGTATATATTGCTTCTATATAGTCTAAGAAACATATATGCAAAGCATCCAAACAGTACCATTCGCCAATTTTTTGTTCTTCAAGTTTAAGTGAACTACGAGCCCCATTGTTAATCCTTTAAAGGAAATTATTTGTAAATTTCGACAAGTAGAACAATGAATGGAACAGGTAGACTGTTGAAATCATTGTATATATTGCTTCTATATAGTCTAAGAAACATTTATGCAAAGCATCCAAACAGTACAATTCGCCAATTTTTTGTTCTTCAAGTTTAAGTAAACTACGATCCCCATTGTTAATCCCTTAACGGAAATTATTTGTAACTTTCGACAAGTAGAACAGTGAATGGAACAGGTAGACGGTTGAAATCTTTTTATATATTGCTTCTATATAGTCTAAGAAACATATATGCAAAGCATCCAAACAGTACAATTCGCCAATTTTTTGTTCTTCAAGTTTAAGTAAACTACGATCCCCATTGTTAATCCCTTAACGGAAATTATTTGTAACTTTCGACATGTAGAACAATGAATGGAACAGGTAGACGGTTGAAATCTTTGTATATATTGCTTCTATGTAGTCTAAGAAACATATATGCAAAGCATCCAAACAGTACAATTCGCCAATTTTTTGTTCTTCAAGTTTAAGTGAACAATGAGCCCCAATGGTTAATCCTTTATCGGAAATTATTTGTAAATTACGACAAGTAGAACAATTAATGGAACAGGTAGCCGGTTGAAATCAATGTATATATTGCTTCTATATAGTATAAGAAACATATATGCAAAGCATCCAAACAGTACAATTCGCCAATTTTTTGTTCTTCAAGTTTAAGTGAACAATGAGCCCCAATGGTTAATCCTTTATCGGAAATTATTTGTAAATTTCGACAAGTAGAACAATGAATGGAACAGGTGGCCGGTTGAAATCTTTGTATATATTGCTTCTATGTAGTCTAAGAAACATATATGCAAAGCATCCAAACAGTACAATTCGCCAATTTATTGTTCTTCAAGTTTAAGTGAACAAGGGGCCCCATTGTTAATCCTTTAAAGGAATTTATTTGTAAATTTCGACAAGTAGAACTATGAATGGAATAGGTAGACGGTTGAAATCATTGTATATATTGCTTCTATATAGTCTAAGAAACATATATGCAAAGCATCCAAACAGTACAATTCGCCAATTTTTTGTTCTTCAAGTTTAAGTGAACAATGAGCCCCATTGTTAATCCTTTAAAGGAAATTATTTGTAACTTTCGACAAGTAGAACAATGAATGGAACTGGTAGACGGTTGAAATCTTTGTATATATTGCTTCTATATAGTCTAAGAAACATATATGCAAAGCATCTAAACAGTACCATTCGCCAATTTTTTGTTCTTCAAGTTTAAGTGAACTGCGAGCTCCATTGTTAATCCTTTAAAGGAAATTATTTGTAACTTTCGACAAGTAGAACAATGAATGGAACAGGTAGACTGTTGAAATCATTGTATATATTGCTTCTATATAGTATAAGAAACATATATGCAAAGCATCCAAACAGTACCATTCGCCAATTTTTTGTTCTTCAAGTTTAAGTGAACTACGAGCCCCATTGTTAATCCTTTAAAGGAAATTATTTGTAAATTTCGACAAGTAGAACAATGAATGGAACAGGTAGAATGTTGAAATCTTTGTATATATTGCTTCTATATAGTATAAGAAACATATATGCAAAGCATCCAAACAGTACAATTCGCCAATTTTTTGTTCTTCAAGTTTAAGTGAAGAACGAGCCCCATTGATAATCATGAAACGGAAATTATTTGTAACTTTCTACAAGTAGAACAATGAATAGTACAGGTAGACGGGTGAAATCTTTCTATATATTGCTTCTAAATAGTCTAAGAAACATATATGCAAAGCATCCAAACAGTACGATTCGCCAATTTTTTGTTCTTCAAGTTTAAGTGAACTACGAGCCCCATTGTTAATCCTTTAAAGGAAATTATTTGTAAATTTCGACAAGTAGAACAATGAATGGATCAGGTAGACGGTTGAAAGCATTGTATATATTGCTTCTAAATAGTCTAAGAAACATATATGCAAAGCATCCAAACAGTACAATTCGCCAATTTTTTGTTCTTCAAGTTTAAGTGAACAATGAGCCCCAATGGTTAATCCGTTATCGGAAATTATTTGTAACCTTCGACAAGCAGAACAATGAATGGAACAGGTAGACGGTTGAAATCTTTGTATATATTTCTTCTATATAATCTAAGAAACATATATGCAAAGCATCCAAACAGTACGATTCGCCAATTTTTTGTTCTTCAAGTTTAAGTGAACAACGAGCCCCATTGTTAATCCTTTAAAGGAAATTATTTGTAAATTTCGACAAGTAGAACATTGAATGGAACAGGTAGACGGTTGAAATCTTTGTATATATTGCTTCTATATAATCTAAGAAACATATATGCAAAGCATCCAAACAGTACCATTCGCCAATTTTTTGTTCTTCAAGTTTAAGTGAACAATGAGCCCCATTGTTAATCCTTTATCGGAAATTATTTGTAACTTTCGACAAGTAGAACAATGAATGGAACAGGTAGACGGTTGAAATCTTTGTATATATTGCTTCTACATAGTCTAAGAAACATATATGCAAAGCATCCAACCAGTACAATTCGCCAATTTATTGTTCTTCAAGTTTAAGTGAACATCGAGCCCCATTGTTAATCCTTTAATGGAAATTATTTGTAAATTTCGACAAGTAGAACAATGATTGGAACACGTAGACGGTTGAAATCTTTGTATATATTGCTTCCATATAGTCTAAGAAACATGTACGCAAAGCATCCAAGCAGTACCGTTCGCCAATTTTTTGTTCTTCAAGTTTAAGTGAACTACGAGCCCCTTTGTTAATCCTTTAAAGGAAATTATTTGTAAATTTCGGCAAGTAGAACAATGAATGGAACAGGTAGACGGTTGAAATCTTTGTATATATTGCTTCTATATAGTCTAAGAAACATATATGCAAAGCATCCAAACAGTACCATTCGCTAATTTTTTGTTCTTCAAGTTTAAGTGAACAATGAGCCCCAATGGTTAATCCGTTTTCGGAAATTATTTGTAACTTTCGACAAGTAGAACAATGAATGGAACAGGTAGACGGTTGAAATCTTTGTATATATTGCTTCTATATAGTCTAATAAACCTATATGCAAAGCATCTAAACTGTAACAATCGCCAATTTTTTGATCTTCAAGTTTAAGTGAACTACGAGCCCCATTGTTAATCATGAAATGGAAATTATTTGTATCTTTCGACAAGTAGAACAATGAATACAACAGGTAGACGGTTGAAATCATTGTATATATTGCTTCTATATAGTCTAAGAAACATATATGCAAAGCATCCAAACAGTACAATTCGACAATTTTTTGTTCTTCAAGTTTGAGTGAACAACGAGGCCCATTGATAATCATGAAACGGAAATTATTTGTAACTTTCGACAAGAAGAACAATGAATAGAACAGGTAGACGGTTGAAATCTTTGTATACGTTGCTTCTATATAGTCTAAGAAACCTATATGCAAAGCATCTAAACAGTAACATTCGCCAATTTTTCGATCTTCAAGTTTAAGTGAACAGCGAGCCCCATTGATAATCATGAAATGGAAATTATTTGTAACTTTCTACAAATAGAACAATGAATAGTACAGGTAGACGGGTGAAATCTTTCTATATGTTGCTTCTAAATAGTCTAAGAAACACATATGCAAAGCATCCAAACAGTACAATTCGCCAATTTTTTGTTCTTCAAGTTTAAGTGAACTACGAGCCCCATTGTTAATCCTTTAAAGGAAATTATTTGTAAATTTCGACAACTAGAACATTGAATGGAACAGGTAGACGGTTGAAATCTTTGTATATATTGCTTCTATATAGTATAAGAAACATATATGCATAGCATCCAAACAGTACAATTCGCCAATTTTTTGTTCTGCAAGTTTAAGTGAACAATGAGCCCCAATGGTTAATCCGTTATCGGAAATTATTTGTAACTTTCGACAAGTAGAACAATGAATGGAACAGGTAGACGGTTGAAATCTTTGTATATATTGCTTCTATATAGTCTAAGAAACATATATGCAAAGCATCCAAACAGTACCATTCGCCAATTATTACATCTTCATGTTTAAGTGAACTACGAGCCCCATTGTTAATACTTTAACGGAAATTATTTGTAACTTCCGACAAGTAGAACAATGAATGGAACAGGTAGACGGTTGAAATCAATGTATATATTGCTTCTATATAGTCTAAGAAACATATATGCAAAGCATCCAAACAGCACCATTCGCCAATTTTTTGTTCTTCAAGTTTAAGTGAACAATGAGCCCCAATGGTTAATCCGTTATCGGAAAATATTTGTAACTTTCGACAAGTAGAACAATGTATGGAACTGGTAGACGGTTGAAATCTTTGTATATATTGCTTCTATATAGTCTAAGAAACATATATGCAAAGCATCTAAACAGTACCATTCGCCAATTTTTTGTTCTTCAAGTTTAAGTGAACAATGAGCCCCATTGTTAATCCTTTAAAGGAAATTATTTGTAAATTTCGACAAGTAGAACAATGAATGGATCAGGTAGACGGTTGAAGTCTTTGTATACATTGCTTCTATATAGTCTAAGAAACTTATATGCAAAGCATCTAAACAGTAACATACGCCAATTTTTTTATCTTCAAGTTTTAGTGAACAATGAACCCCAATGGTTAATCCGTTATCGGAAATTATTTGTAACTTGCGAGAAGTAGAACAATGAGTGGAACAGGTAGACGGTTGAAATCTTTGTATATATTGCTTCTATATAGTCTAAGAAACTTATATGCAAAGCATACAAACAGTACCATTCGCCAATTTTTTGTTCTTCAAGTTTAAGTGAACAATGAGCCCCATTGTTAATCCTTTATCGGAAATTATTTGTAACTTTCGACAAGTAGAACAATGAATGGAACAGGTCGACGGTTGAAATCTTTGTATATATTGCTTCTATATAGTCTAAGAAACATATATGCAAAGCATCCAAACAGTTCCATTCGCCAATTATTTCATCTTCATGTTTAAGTGAACTACGAGCCCCATTGTTAATCCTTTATCGGAAATTATTTGTAACTTTCGACAAGTAAAACAATGAATGGAACAGGTAGACGGTTGAAATCTTTGTATATATTGCTTCTATGTAGTCTAAGAAACATATATGCAAAGCATCCAAACAGTACCATTCGCCAATTTTTTGTTCTTCAAGTTTAAGTGAACTACGAGCCCCATTGATAATCATGAAATGGAAAGTATTTGTAACTTTCTACAAGTAGAACAATGAATAGTACAGGTAGACGGGTGAAATCTTTCTATATATTGCATCTAAATAGTCTAAGAAACATATATGCAAAGGATCCAAACAGTACCATTCGCCAATTTTTTGTTCTTCAAGTTTAAGTGAACTACGAGCCCCATTGTTAATCCTTTAAAGGAAATTATTTGTAAATTTCGACAAGTAGAACAATGAATTGAACAGGTAGACTGTTGAAATCATTGTATATATTGCTTGTATATAGTCTAAGAAACATATATGCAAATCATCCAAACAGTACAATTCGCCAATTTCTTGTTCTTCAAGTTTAAGTAAACTACGATTCCCATTGTTAATCCCTTAACAGAAATTATTTCTAACTTTCGACAAGTAGAACAATGAATGGAACAGGTAGACGGTTGAAATCATTGTATATATTGCTTTTATATAGTCTAAAAAACATATCTGCAAATCATCCACACAGTACAATTCGCCAATTATTTGATCTTCAAGTTTAAGTGAACTACGAGCCCCATTGTTAATACTTTAACGGAAATTATTTGTAACTTGCGACAAGTAGAACAATGAATGGAACAGGTAGACGGTTGAAATCTTTGTATATATTGCTTCTTTATAATCTAAGAAACATATATGCAAAGCATCCAAACAGTACAATTCGCCAATTATTTCATCTTCATGTTTAAGTGAACTACGAGCCCCATTGTTAATCCTTTAAAGGAAATTATTTGTAAATTTCGACAAGTAGAACAATGAATGGATCATGTAGACGGTTGAAATCATTGTATATATTGCTTCTATATAGTCTGCGAAACAAATATGCAAAGCATCCAAACAGTATAATTAGCCAATTTTTTGTTCTTCAAGTTTAAGTGAACTACGAGCCCCATTGATAATCATGAAACGGAAATTATTTGTAACTTGCGACAAGTAGAACAATGAATGGTACAGGTAGACGGTTGAGATCTTTGTATATATTGCTTCTATATAGTCTAAGAAACATATGCAAAGCATCCAATCAGTACAATTTGCCAATTTATTGTTCTTCAAGTTTAAGTGAACAACGAGCCCCTTTATTAATGCTTTAAAGGAAATTATTTGTAAATTTCTACAAGTAGAACAATGATTGGAACACGTAGACGGTTGAAATCTTTGAATATATTGCTTACATATAGTCTAAGAAACATATTGCAAAGCATCCAAACTGTACCATTCGCTAAATTTTTGTTCTTCAAGTTTAAGTGAACAACGAGCCCCATTTTTAATCCTTTAAAGGAAATTATTTGTAAATTTCGACAAGTAGAACAATGATTGGAACACGTAGACGGTTGAAATCTTTGTATATGCTGCTTCTATATAGTCTAGGAAACCTATATGCAAAGCATCTAAACAGTAACATTCGCCAATTTTTGTATCTTCAAGTATTAGTGAACAACAAGCCCCATTGATAATCATGAAATGGAAATTATTTGTAACTTTCTACAAGTAGAACAATGAATAGTACAGGTATACGAGTGAAATCTTTCTATATATTGCTTCTATATAGTCTAAGAAACATATATGCAAAGAATCCAAACAGTACAATTCGCCAATTTTTTGTTCTTCAAGTATAAGTGAACAATGAGCCCCAATGGTTAATCCTTTATCGGAAATTATTTGTATCTTTCGACAAGTAGAACAATGAGTGGTACAGGTAGACGGTTGAGATCTTTGTATACATTGCTTCTATATAGTCTAAGAAACATATATGCAAAGCATCTAAACAGTAACATTCGCCAATTTTTTGTTCTTCAAGTTTAAGTGAACAACGAACCCCATTGATAATCATGAAATGGAAATTATTTGTAACTTTCTACAAGTAGAACAATGAATGGAACAGGTAGTCGGTTGAAATCATTGTATATATTGCTTCTATATAGTCTAAGAAACATGTACGCAAAGCATCCAAACAGTACCATACGCCAATTTTTTGTTCTTCAAGTTTAAGTGAACAATGAGCCCCATTGTTAATCCGTTATCGGAAATTATTTGTAATTTTCGACAAGTTGAACAATGAATGGAACAGGTAGACGGTTGTAATCTTTGTATATATTGCTTCTATATAGTCTAAGAAACATATATGCAAAGCATCCAAACAGTACCATTCGCCAATTTTTTGTTCTTCAAGTTTAAGTGAACAATGAGCCCCAATGGTTCATCCTTTATTGGAAATTATTTGTAATTTTCGACAAGTAGAACAATGAATGGAACAGGTAGACGGTTGAAATCTTTGTATATATTGCTTCGATATAGTCTAAGAAACATATATGCAAATCATCCAAACAGTAACATTCGCCAATTTTCTGGTCTTCAAGTGTACGTGAACAACGAGCCCCATTGATAATCATGAAATGAAAATTATTTGTAACTTTCTACATGTAGAACAATGAATAGTACAGGTAGACGGGTGAAATCTTTCTATATATTGCTTCTATATAGTCTAAGAAACATATATGCAAAGCATCCAAACAGTACCATTCGCCAATTTTTTGTTCTTCAAGTTTAAGTGAACTACGAGCCCCATTTTTAATCCTTTAAAGGAAATTATTTGTAACTTTCTACAAGTAGAACAATGAATAGAACGGGTAGACGGTAGAAATCTTTGTATATGTTGCTTCTATATAGTCTAAGAAACCTATATGCAAAGCATCTAAGCAGTAACATTCGCCAATTTTTTGATCTTCAAGTTTAAGTGAACAGCGAGCCCAATTGATAATCATGAAATGGAAATTATTTGTAACTTTCGACAAGTAGAACAATGAATGGAACAGGTAGACGGTTGAAATCTTTGTATATAATGCTTCTATATAGTCTAAGAAACATATATGCAAAGCATCAAATCAGTACAATTTGCCAATTTATTGTTCTTCAATTTTAAGTGAACAACGAGCCCCATTATTAATGCTTTAAAGGAAATTATTTGTAATTTTCGACAAGTAGAACAATGAATAGAACAGGTAGACGGTTGTAATCCTTGTATATATTGCTTCTATATAGTCTAAGAAACATATATGCAAAGCATCCAAACAGTACAATTCGCCAATTTTTTGTTCTTCAAGTATAAGTGAACAATGAGCCCCAATGGTTAATCCTTTATCGGAAATTATTTGTATCTTTCGACAAGTAGAACAATGAATGGTACAGGTAGACGGTTGAGATCTTTGTATATATTGCTTCTATATAGACTAAGAAACATATATGCAAAGCATCTAAACAGTAACATTCGCCAATTTTTTGTTCTTCAAGTTTAAGTGAACAACGAACCCCATTGATAATCATGAAATGGAAATTATTTGTATCTTTCTACAAGTAGAACAATGAATGGTACAGGTAGACGGTTAGGATCTTTGTATATATTGCTTCTATATAGTCTAAGAAACATATATGCAAAGCATCCAATCAGTACAATTTGCCAATTTATTGTTCTTCAAGTTTAAGTGAACAACGAGACCCATTATTAATGCTTTAAAGGAAATTATTTGTAAATTTCTACAAGTAGAACAATGATTGGAACACGTAGACGGTTGAAATCTTTGAATATATTGCTTACATATAGTCTAAGAAACATATTGCAAAGCATCCAAACTGTACCATTCGCTAAATTTTTGTTCTTCAAGTTTAAGTGAACAACGAGCCCCATTTTTAATCCTTTAAAGGAAATTATTTGTAAATTTCGACAAGTAGAACAATGATTGGAACACGTAGACGGTTGAAATCTTTGTATATATTGCTTCCATATAGTCTAAGAAACATGTACGCAAAGCATCCAAACAGTACCATTCGCCAATTTTTTGTTCTTCAAGTTTAAGTGAACAACGAGCCCCATTGTTAATCCTTTAAAGGAAATTATTTGTAAATTTCGACAAGTAGAACAATGATTGGAATACGTAGACGGTTGAAATCTTTGAATATATTGCTTCCATATAGTCTAAGAAACATATTGCAAAGCATCCAAACTGTACCATTCGCTAATTTTTTGTTCTTCAAGTTTAAGTGAACAACGAGCCCCATTGTTAATCCTTTAAAGGAAATTATTTGTAAATTTCGACAAGTAGAACAATGATTGGAACACGTAGACGGTTGAAATCTTTGTATATATTGCTTCCATATAGTCTAAGAAACATGTACGCAAAGCATCCAAACAGTAACATTCGCCAATTTTTTGTTCTTCAAGTTTAAGTGAACAATGAGCCCCATTGTTAATCCTTTATCGGAAATTATTTGTAATTTTCGACAAGTAGAACAATGAATAGAACAGGTAGACGGTTGTAATCCTTGTATATGTTGCTTCTATATAGTCTAAGAAACATATATGCAAAGCATCCAAACAGTACAATTCGCCAATTTTTTGTTCTTCAAGTATAAGTGAACAATGAGCCCCAATGGTTAATCCTTTATCGGAAATTATTTGTATCTTTCGACAAGTAGAACAATGAATGGTACAGGTAGACGGTTGAGATCTTTGTATATATTGCTTCTATATAGACTAAGAAACATATATGCAAAGCATCCAAACAGTAACATTCGCCAATTTTTTGTTCTTCAAGTTTAAGTGAACAATGAGCCCCAATGGTTAATCCTTTATCGGAAATTATTTGTAACTTTCGACAAGTAGAACAATGAATGGAACAGGTAGACGGCTGAAATCTTTGTATATATTGCTTCTATATAGTCTAAGAAACATATATGCAAATGATCCAAACTGTACCATTCGCCAATTTTTTGTTCTTCAAGTTTAAGTGAACAACGAGCCCCATTGACAATCATGAAACGGTAATTATTTGTAAGTTTCTACAAGTAGAACAATGAATAGAACAGGTAGACGGTTGAAATCTTTGTATATGCTGCTTCTATATAGTCTAAGAAACCTATATGCAAAGCATCTAAACAGTAACATTCGCCAATTTTTGTATCTTCAAGTATTAGTGAACAACAAGCCCCATTGATAATCATGAAATGGAACTTATTTGTAACTTTCTACAAGTAGAACAATGAATAGTACAGGTATACGAGTGAAATCTTTCTATATATTGCTTCTATATAGTCTAAGAAACATATATGCAAAGAATCCAAACAGTACAATTCGCCAATTTTTTGTTCTTCAAGTATTAGTGAACAATGAGCCCCAATGGTTAATCCTTTATCGGAAATTATTTGTAATTTTCGACAAGTAGAACAATGAATGGAACAGGTATACGGTTGAAATCTTTGTATATATTGCTTCAATATAGTCTAAGAAACATATATGCAAAGCATCCAAACAGTACCATTCGCCAATTTTTTGTTCTTCAAGTTTAAGTGAACAATGAGCCCCATTGTTAATCCGTTATCGGAAATTATTTGTAATTTTCGACAAGTAGAACAATGAATGGAACAGGTAGACGGTTGTAATCTTTGTATATATTGCTTCTATATAGTCTAAGAAACATATATGCAAAGCATCCAAACAGTACCATTCGCCAATTTTTTGTTCTTCAAGTTTAAGTGAACAACGAGCCCTATTGATTATCATGAAACGGAAATTATTTGTAACTTTCTACAAGTAGAACAATGAATGGAACTGATAGACGGTTGAAATCATTGTATATATTGCTTCTATATAGTCTAAGAAACATATATGCAAAGCATCCAAACAGTACAATTCGCCAATTTTTTGTTCTTCAAGTTTAAGTGAACAATTAGCCCCAATGGTTAATCCTTTATCGGTAATTATTTGTAACTTTCGACAAGTAGAACAATGAATGGAACAGGTAGACGGTTGAAATCCTTGTATATATTGCCTCCATATAGTCTAAGAAACATGTACGCAAAGCATCCAAACAGTACCATTCGCCAATTTTTTGTCCTTCAAGTTTAAGTGAACAATGAGCCCCATTGTTAATCCGTTATCGGAAATTATTTGTAATTTTCGACAAGTAGAACAATGATTGGAACACGTAGACGGTTGAAATCTTTGTATATATTGCTTCCATATAGTCTAAGAAACATGTACGCAAAGCATCCAAACAGTACCATTCGCCAATTTTTTGTTCTTCAAGTTTAAGTGAACAATGAGCCCCAATCGTTAATCCTTTATCGGAAATTATTTGTAATTTTCGACAAGTAGAACAATGAATGGAACAGGTAGACGGTTGAAATCTTTGTATATATTGCTTCTATATAGTCTAGGAAAACAATATGCAAAGCATCCAAACAGTACAATTCGCCAATTTTTTGTTCTTCAAGTTTAAGTGAACAATTAGCCCCAATGGTTAATCCTTTATCGGTAATTATTTGTAACTTTCGACAAGTAGAACAATGAATGGAACAGGTAGACGGTTGAAATCCTTGTATATATTGCCTCCATATAGTCTAAGAAACATGTACGCAAAGCATCCAAACAGTACCATTCGCCAATTTTTTGTCCTTCAAGTTTAAGTGAACAATGAGCCCCATTGTTAGTCCTTTATAGGAAATTATTTGTAACTTTCGACAAGTAGAACAATGAATGGAACAGGTAGACGGTTGAAATCTTTGTATATATTGCTTCTATATAGTCTAAGAAACATATATGCAAAGCATCCAAATAGTACAATTCGCCAATTTTTTGTTCTTCAAGTTTAAGTGAACAATGAGCCCCAATGGTTAATCCTTTATCGGTAATTATGTGTAACTTGCGACAAGTAGAACAATGAGTGGAACAGTTAGACGGTTGAAATCAATGTATATATTGCTTCTATATAGTCTAAGAAACATATATGCAAAGCATCCAAACAGTACCATTCGCCAATTTTTTGTTCTTCAAGTTTAAGTGAACAATGAGCCCCATTGTTAATCCTTTATCGGAAATTATTTTTAACTTTCGAGAAGTAGAACAATGAATAGAACAGGTAGACGGTTGAAATCTTTGTATATATTGCTTCCATATAGTCTAAGAAACATGTACGCAAAGCATCCAAACAGTACCATTCGCCAATTTTTTGTTCTTCAAGATTAAGTGAACTACGAGCTCCATTTTTAATCCTTTAAAGGAAATTATTTGTAACTTTCTACAAGTAGAACAATGAATAGAACGGGTAGACGGTAGAAATCTTTGTATATGTTGCTTCTATATAGTCTAAGAAACCTATATGCAAAGCATCTAAACAGTAACATTCGCCAATTTTTTGATCTTCAAGTTTAAGTGAACAACGAACCCCATTGATAATCATGAAAAGGAAATTTTTTGTAACTTTCTACAAGTAGAACAATGAATAGTACATTTAGACGGGTGAAATCTTTCTATATATTTTGCTTCTATATAGTCTAAGAAACATATATGCAAAGCATCAAATCAGTACAATTTGCCAATTTATTGTTCTTCAGGTTTAAGTGAACAACGAGCCACATTGTTAATCCTTTAAAGGAAATTATTTGTAAATTTCGACAAGTAGAACAATGATTGGAACACGTAGACGGTTGAAATCTTTGTATATATTGCTTCCATATAGTCTAAGAAACATGTACGCAAAGCATCCAAACAGTACCATTCGCCAATTTTTTGTTCTTCAAGTTTAAGTGAACAATGAGCCCCAATCGTTAATCCTTTATCGGAAATTATTTGTAATTTTCGACAAGTAGAACAATGAATGGAACAGGTAGACGGTTGAAATCTTTGTATATATTGCTTCTATATAGTCTAGGAAAACAATATGCAAAGCATCCAAACAGTACAATTCGCCAATTTTTTGTTCTTCAAGTTTAAGTGAACAATGAGCCCCAATGGTTAATCCGTTATCGGAAATTATTTGTAACTTTCGACAAGTAGAACAATGAATGGAACAGGTAGACGGTTGAAATCTTTGTATATATTGCTTCTATATAGTCTAAGAAACATATATGCAAAGCATCCAAACAGTACCATTCGCCAATTATTTCATCTTCATGTTTAAGTGAACTACGAGCCCCATTGTTAATACTTTAACGGAAATTATTTGTAACTTCCGACAAGTAGAACAATGAATGGAACAGGTAGACGGTTGAAATCTTTCTATATATTGCTTCTATATAGTCTAAGAAACATATATGCAAAGCATCCAAACAGTACAACTCGCCAATTTTTTTTTCTTCAAGTTTAAGTGAAATACGAGCCCCATTGTTAATCCTTTAAAGGAAATTATTTGTAAATTTCGTCAAGTAGAACAATGAATGGAACAGGTAGTCGGTTGAAATCATTGTATATATTGCTTCTATATAGTCTAAGAAACATATATGCAAAGCATCCAATCAGTACAATTTGCTAATTTATTGTTCTTCAAGTTTAAGTGAACAACGAGCCCCATTGTTAATCCTTTAAAGGAAATTATTTAATCATTAGAACAATGAATGGTACAGGTAGACGGTTGTGATCTTTGTATATATTGCTTCTATATAGTCTAAGAAACATATATGCAAAGCATCTAAACTGTACCATTCGCCAATTTTTTGTTCTTCAAGTTTAAGTGAACAACGAACCCCATTGATAATCATGAAATGGTAATTATTTGTAACTTTCTACAAGTAGAACAATGAATGGAACAGGTAGTCGGTTGAAATCATTGTATATATTGCTTCTATATAGTCTAAGAAACATATATGCAAAGCATTCAATCAGTACAATTCGCCAATTTTTTGTTCTTCAAGTATAAGTGAACAATGAGCCCCAATGGTTAATCCTTTATCGGAAATTATTTGTATCTTTCTACAAGTAGAACTATGAATGGTACAGGTAGACGGTTGAGATCTTTGTATATATTGCTTCTATATAGTCTAAGAAACATATATGCAAAGCATCTTTTTTTTTTTTTTTTTTCTTTTTTACAATTGAGGAGGGGAAATGCAATTACACACCCCCCGTAGTTACGGGGGAGTGTGGGGCTCCACGGATATCGTACTACCCACTAAAACCCCTCCTCTACCTCCTTCTCGCTACCAGAAATGATGATGGGCGGGACTGTTCCTCACACTACTTCACCCATCATCATCCCCGTCCTTGAGATCTTTAGGGTGTGGACTAGTACCTCCTTCTTCCGTCTTTCTCCTTCGTCTTACTAACCTCTCCTTGTCTTCTATCTCTTTTCTTCTTCTTCTTCTTCTTTCAGAGCCCTTTTTTTTTTTTTTTTTTTTTTTTTTTGCTCTTTGCTAGTTTGCTCTTCAGGCACTTCACAAGAGTGATAAGGCATAGAGTGGATAATTTGTCAGTTAAACTGGTTAACAATAGTTAAAATACTTAGATGGTACCTTAAAATTAATAAATATTACGTTAAATAAATAAAATAAAAGTAAGTAAATAAAGTAGATAAATAGGTTTAATATTATAAAAGATATTATGCAAAGCCATTCTCTCCCTGCCTTAGCCCTCTCTCTTTTTCCCATTTCCTTTCGTCTATCTCCTTTCCCTTCATAACCTTCACTATCCATTTCATGATTCTTTTCCAGCTTTCTCCGTCTTTCTCCATTTCCTGTATGATATTCTCCTTTCTGAGGGTCACTCCAATTTCATTTTCTAATTCAGTTCTTATCGAAATCCATCTGCCGCAACTGAAGAATGTGTGTTCCGGTGTATCCTCTTCTCCGCAGCCGTACCAGCAAGTAGCCTCACCTGTCTTACCTATCTTTTTCCTATAGGAGTTGAAGATCCCATGACCAGTCAGAAATTGTGAAAAGTGATAGTTCAACTCCTTCCAGTTGCGCTCCTTCCACATGCTGACTTTGGGAATAAGCGTGTGAGTCCATCTTCCTTGTACAATATCGTCCCACTTCTCCTGCCATTCCTCCTTAATTTCTTTCCACATTTTTTGTTCCTCTTCCTTTTCCTCTTCTTCTCCCGCTACTCTAAGTCCGGCTTTCCTTCTCCTTTTCTCCTTTTCCTTCCTTTTCCTTTGCCATGTCCTTCCCTTTGCCAGTAGTTCTATCGGTAGTATCCCCGTGATGACACACAGTGCATCCCTGGATACCGTCCGATAGGTCCTCGCCACCCTACCAAGTCCCATCCTTTGAGCCTGCGCCAGAGATTTCCTGTTCCATTTCAATTCCAGTGCTCTTTCGCTCCATATCCCAATTCCATAGGAGAGGACAGATTCCATCGCAGCGTAATATGACCTTCTTCCACGATTTCCCGGGCCTCCTATGTTGTTGGTGATGCGCTGGAGCGCCCCAAAAACCCTCAGTCCTTTTTCGGTAGCTACTTCCACATGCATCCTAAAATTATTCCTCTTGTCGAGCCAGAATCCCAGATATTTTAAACTCCTTTCCTCTTTCAATTCCTTTCCCAGTAAATTAATCGTGAAGTTTTCTGTCTTCCTTTTCCTATTTATAAAGATAAATTTAGATTTTTCCGCTGCCATTTCTAGCCCTTTTCCTTGTAACCAATCTTTTATATTCTTTCCTGCTATTTCTATTTTTCCTTTCAAGTTTCCTAAGGTGGTGTCCGTGGCCAAAGCTACGACATCGTCAGCGTATCCCACTAAGTCCACATTCGCCGGCATCCTAAGGGTAAGTAAACCGTCGTACACCAAATTCCATATTAACGGTCCCAAGACTGATCCTTGTGGTACCCCTTTTTCCATCCTCATTTTTACAGTTCCTCCCGTGGATCGATAGATGATCTCCCTATCCCCAAAATATCCGTCGATCACCTTCTGTAAATAGTCGCTGAGCTTCCTTTCCCTGACCGTTTCCTTTATGCCCTTCCATCCTAGGCTATTGAATGCATTCCTAATATCCAGAGTCAGAAGAATCCCGTACCTTTGCGCTTTATTTGCGGCCTGCACCTTCTCCATGACCTTTCCTAATGCGTCGATAGTTGATCTCCCCTTCCTGAATCCATACTGGTTGTGGGCCAGTCCTTCCTCTCCCAATTCCTTCAGGAGTCTTTCCTTCACCAGATACTCAAAGAGTTTGGCCCAGGCGTCGATGATACATAGCGGTCTGTAGGAATCCTCGTCACTTTCTTTCTCTTTCTTTTTCTTAATTAGTATCAGTCTTTGTCTTTTCCATCGCTTCGGTATTTTCCCTTCCCGCAAACAGATGTTCATCATTTCTTCGATATCATCCGTTTTATTCTCTATAACCAGCTTCACTATTACTCCTGGTATTCCATCGTTTCCTGGTGCTTTCCCTGTCTTAATCCTCTTCCCCGCTTCCTTTATCTCCTTCGTGCTGAATTTAATGTTTTCCCATTCCTCCTGAGTGTACTCAGGCCCTTTCTCCGTCCTCGTCCTACAGTCCGTATTTCCTTCCTTCCTGCGATCTTCTCTAGGGAATAACTTGGCGATAACCTCTTCGGCCTTCGCTTTGCCCAGTCTTGGGGGTGCCATCTTACCCTTGACCTTCCTCATCACTATCCTGTATGCCTCTCCCCAGGTATCCTTCTCGAGTTCTTCGCACATCTCCTTCCATATTCTGATTTTGCTGTCATTGATCTTATATTTCAGCTCCTTACACGCTTTCTTGTGTTCTTCCTTCTTGCTTTGCCATTCCTCTTCTCCTTTCCTTCTACACCTTTGCCAGATCCTCCTTGACCTAAGTACCTTCTTCCTGGCTTCCGCTATTTCCTCGTTCCACCAGGGATTGGGTTTGTGTCCAAAGAATGATCCTTGCTTGACTCTCTTCATCGTCCTGTCACAAATTCCATCCATCCTTTCCAGAAAATTTTCTACCTGTATCATGGTCTTGTTCCCCCAATCCATGTCCATCCTTTCCAATTCTTCCCGCATTTTTTCCTCGTCCAGTGTCTTCACATTCCATCTTCTGTCGGTTTGTGTGTGTCTAATCTCCTTTGCTTCCTCCCCTATATGGTGCATAATATACAAATGGTCAGATGCTGAATACGTTTCTAAAACCTTCGTTTTTATTTTCAAGTACGGCGTGTAGCTGAGGATGTCGATGTTAGATTTCTTCCCGTTTTTGTGGAAAGTATATCTTCCTTTATTGTTTTTAGGAGCCAACCCGATCTCGTCCATCATTTCCATTGTGATCCTTCCTCTTTTGTCCGTTCTACTGGAACCCCAACATCCCGCCTTAGCATTGAAATCTCCAGCCACGATCATCCGTCCTGTTATTTCTCTTAGCGTTTCCCTCATACTATCAATCCTTTTCTCGAATTCTTCCATTTTTATGTTTGGTGACAGATAGGTACTAACCATGTAGATATTTCCTATCCTTACACCCACAAAACCATCTCCTTTCCTTGTTTCCTCTTCCCTTATTTCCGAAAGTTTCTTTCCCATTATCCATATAGCCGATTTCCCGCTCTTGTCCGTATACCATCCTTCCTTCTCCTGATACGGTTCCGATACGATGGCTACGTCGATCTTTTGCTCACACATCCTCTGATACAGGAGGTCCTGTGCGAGCTTGCAGCCGTTGAGGTTGATCTGGATCGCCTTCACGTCGTTGCGTCGAATTCCTCCTTTAATCTTTTCATATACTCCCTGTAGCCGGGGCATCTCATCGATCCGGCCACATGGCGTATTTCCTCCCCTGATTTCCCTCCCTTCTTGCAATTACAGCATTCTGGCTTCTCTTTACAGGTTTGTATTGTATGTCCTTCATTTCCGCACTTCCTGCACCTCTCCTTTCCTGTCGTTTGTTCCTGGCATCCAGATTCTACGTGTCCTAATCCGTGGCATCGATAACATCTGATCATTTTGGGCAGTGGGATGATCCTGGCCATTACCATGCCCATCCTCAATTTCCCATTCCTCCTTGCTGCCTCCAGGTATTTCCATGGTGCATCCAACACAGCTATCTGGTCTCCTCTTAGTGTCCTTCTCAGTACCTTAATCGTTGCCTCCCCGTCCTTTATCCCCAGTCCATCCTTGGTCCTTTCTAACACCTCCTCCTTTGTGATGCAGGGGTCAAGGTCTCTGATTTCTATATTGAAATTCTTCTGGAGGACCTTGACCTCACTCTTCTCTCCGATAGCTTTTTTAACCTCCTCTTGCACCCTCTGTGAGTTCCCTTTCTTGCTGATTTCCAGTAGAAGGTGTCCGCTTCTTGTCTTCCGTACTTTCTCAATGTCTCCTATCGTTTCCTTTCCCGCTTCAGCTATCCTTTTGTACGTCTGCAGGTAGTCCTCTCCTTCTTGAATCCTAACTATGACCGCCTCTCTCCTGTTTCTTTCATTAATCCCCCTTTTCTTTTCCACCCTCATCTCCTCTTGTTTCGGTTTCCCTCTCTCTTCCGTTTCCATCTGTCTTCTTTCCCTTACTCTCTTCCTTCTCTCTTTTTTACTTTCATAAACTTTAAATCTCTCCATTTCATCCGTGTCGTTGCTATCCTCTCCCTGTGTATCCGTGTCAGTGTTGTCCTCAGTGATCCTACTCTTTTGCTTTCTATTCTCCTGAGTATCCATATCCATTGTGTGTGTGTCTGTCCTCTTCCTTTTCTTCACTTCTTCCCCTCCTTGTGGGGTTCTTTCCTTCCTCTTCGTCATTGTAGCCTTCGCATATGATTTTGTTATGCCTGGCGTTACTTGACTTTCCTTGTTCCTGAATTCCATTTCTTTTCCTTCCTCCTTGCTTTTTTCTTCTATCCTCTTGACTCGCTGTATTACATTCCTAAGTATTTGTTCCACAGTCTCAAGTCCTTTCTCCATGTCATCACACCTCTTTTTGATTTCTGCCCTTATATTCTTGGGTGCCAGATACTCTATCACTATTTTATTTTGATTATATACGTCCTGTATGCATTCCAATGCGTACCGAATTCCTATATTTGCCGCTTCCGGATTTTTGTCCTTCATATCCATATATCTTCCTTCCCTCGGTGATGCCAGTATCCTTCGCTTGATGATCCTTTCCAGCGTAATCAGTCTCCTTCCTGCAGCTTCTCCTGAGGGGTTCCCTGTTCCTTCCGCTTCCTCTCCTCCCGTGTGAGTTTGTTCTGATGTACTCGTATATTCTTCATCATACGTAGTGTGATCCCTCCTTTCTCCTCTTCCTTTTTTATTTTGTTGTGTATTTGTATCTTTTTCCATGTTGGCAGCCAGGGCCTTAGTTTCTTCGTGGGATCAGAGGTCCACCCAGCCAGAGCCCCGTTACCCGGGTAAGGCTAGCTACTCTGGGGGGTCGCCAGGTACCCCAGAGCGATCGTTTACGACTACGACATTTTATACCGCCCCCGTAGCCATGCATCCCTCGGCACGATGACTTTCCACCTTGGATTGAGGCGTGTAGCTCGGGTACCCCTGGGTTCGCCATACCCATACTTGCCCGAGAGCAAGCCCCTGAGGAGATATGCAAAGCATCTAAACAGTAACATTCGCCAATTTATTGTTCTTCAAGTTTAAGTGAACAACGAGCCCCATTGTTAATCCTTTAAAGGAAATTATTTGTAAATTTCGACAAGTAGAACAATGATTGGAACACTTAGACGGTTGAAATCTTTGTATATATTGCTTCCATATAGTCTAAGAAACATGTTCGCAAAGCATCCAAACAGTACCATTCGCCAATTTTTTGTTCTTCAAGTTTAAGTGAACTACGAGCCCCATTGTTAATCCTTTAAAGGAAATTATTTGTATATTTCGACAAGTAGAACAATGAATGGAACAGGTAGACGGTTGAAATCATTGTATATATTGCTTCTATATAGTCTAAGAAACATATATGCAAAGCATCAAATCAGTACAATTAGCCAATTTATTGTTCTTCAAGTTTAAGTGAACAACGAGCCACATTGTTAATCCTTTAAAGGAAATTATTTGTAAATTTCGACAAGTAGAACAATGATTGGAACACGTAGACGGTTGAAATCTTTGTATATATTGCTTCCATATAGTCTAAGAAACATGTACGCAAAGCATCCAAACAGTACCATTCGCCAATTTTTTGTTCGTCAAGTTTAAGTGAACAACGAGCCCCATTGACAATCATGAAACGGTAATTATTTGTAAGTTTCTACAAGTAGAACAATGAATAGAACAGGTAGACGGTTGAAATCTTTGTATATGCTGCTTCTATATAGTCTAAGAAACCTATATGCAAAGCATCTAAACAGTAACATTCGCCAATTTTTGTATCTTCAAGTATTAGTGAACAACAAGCCCCATTGATAATCATGAAATGGAAATTATTTGTAACTTTCTACAAGTAGAACAATGAATAGTACAGGTATACGAGTGAAATCTTTCTATATATTGCTTCTATATAGTCTAAGAAACATATATGCAAAGCATCTAAACAGTAACATTCGCCAATTTATTGTTCTTCAAGTTTAAGTGAACAACGAGCCCCATTGTTAATCCTTTAATGGAATTATTTGTAAATTTCGACAAGTAGAACAATGATTGGAACACGTAGACGGCTGAAATCTTTGTATATATTGCTTCCATATAGTCTGAGGAACATGAACGCAAAGCATCCAAACAGTACCATTCGGCAATTTTTTGTTCTTCAAGTTCAAGTGAACAATGAGCCCCATTGTTAATCCTTTATCGGAAATTATTTGTAATTTTCGACAAGTAGAACAATGAATGGAACAGGTATACGGATGAAATCTTTGTATATATTGCTTCAATATAGTATAAGAAACATATATGCAAAGCATCCAAACAGTACCATTCGCCAATTTGTTGTTCTTCAAGTTGAAGTGAACAACGAGCCCCATTGATAATCATGAAATGGAAATTATTTGTAACTTTCTACAAGTAGAACAATGAATAGTAAAGGTAGACGGGTGAAATCTTTCTATATATTGCCTCTATATAGTCTAAGAAACATATACGCAAAGCATCCAAACAGTACATTTCGCCAATTTTTTTTCTTCAAGTTTAAGTGAACTACGAGCCGCATTGTTAATCCTTTAAAGGAAATTATTTGTAAATTTCGACAAGTAGAACAATGATTGGAACACGTAGACGGTTGAAATCTTTCTATATATTGCTTCCATATAGTCTAAGAAACATGTACACAAAGCATCCAAACAGTACCATTCGCCAATTTTTTGGTCTTCAAGTTTAAGTGAACAATGAGCCCCAATGGTTAATCCTTTATCGGAAATTATTTGTAATTTTCGACAAGTAGAACAATGAATGGATCAGGTAGACGGTTGAAACCATTGTATATATTGCTTCTATATAATCTACGAAACATATATGCAAAGCATCCAAACAGTCCAATTCGCCAATTTTTTGTTCTTCAAGTTTAAGTGAACTACGAGCCCCATTGATAATCATGAAATGGAAATTATTTGTAACTTTCGACAAGTAGAACAATGAATGGAACAGGTAGACGGTTGAAATCTTTGTATATAATGCTTCTATATAGTCTAAGAAACATATATGCAAAGCATCAAATCACTACAATTTGCCAATTTATTGTTCTTCAGGTTTAAGTGAACAACGAGCCACATTGTTAATCCTTTAAAGGAAATTATTTGTAAATTTCGACAAGTAGAACAATGATTGGAACTCGTAGACGTTTGAAATCTTTGAATATATTGCTTCCATATAGTCTAAGAAACATATTGCAAAGCATCCAAACAGTACCATTCGCCAATTTTTTGTTCTTCAAGTTTAAGTGAACTACGAGCCCCATTGTTAATCCTTTAAAGGAAATTATTTGTAAATTTCGACAAGTAGAACAATGAATGGAACAGGTAGACTGTTGAAATTATTGTACATATTGCTTCTATATAGTCTAAGAAACATATATGCAAAGCATCCAAACAGTACAATTCGCCAATTTTTTGTTCTTCAAGTTTAAGTGAACAATGAGCCCCATTGTTAATCCTTTAAAGGAAATTATTTGTAACTTTCGACAAGTAGAACAATGAATGGAACAGGTAGACGGTTGAAATCTTTGTATATATTGCTTCTATATAGTCTAAGAAACATATATGCAAAGCATCCAAACAGTTCCAGTCGCCAATTTTTTGTTCTTCAAGTTTAAGTGAACAACGAGGCCCATTGATAATCATGAAACGGAAATTATTTCTAACTTTCGACAAGAAGAACAATGAATAGAAAAGGTAGACGGTTGAAATCTTTGTATATGTTGCTTCTATATAGTCTAAGAAACCTATATGCAAAGCATCTAAACAGTAACATTCACCAATTTGATGATCTTCAAGTTTAAGTGAACAATGAGCCCCATTGTTAATCCTTTATCGGAAATTATTTGTAACTTTCGACAAGTAGAACAATGAATGGAACAGGTAGACGGTTGAAATCTTTGTATATATTGCTTCTATATAGTCTAAGAAACATATATGCAAAGCATCCAAACAGTACAATTCGCCAATTTATTGTTCTTCAAGTTTAAGTGAACAACGAGCCCCATTGTTAATCCTTTAAAGGAAATTATTTGTAAATTTCGACAAGTAGAACAATGATTGGAACACGTAGACTGTTGAAATCTTTGTATATATTGCTTCCATATAGTCTAAGAAACATGTACGCAAAGCATCCAAACAGTACCAGTCGCCAATTTTTTGTTCTTCAAGTTTAAGTGAACAATGAGTCCCAATGGTTAATCCTTTATCGGAAATTATTTGTAACTTTCGACAAGTAGAACAATGAATGGAACAGGTAGACGGTTGAAATCTTTGTATATATTGCTTCTATATAATCTAAGAAACATATATGCAAACCATCTAAACAGTAACAATCGCCAATTTTTTGATCTTCAAGTTTATGTGAACAGCGAGCCCCATTGATAACCATGAAATGGAAATTATTTGTAACTTTCTACAAGTAGAACAATGAATAGTACAGTTAGACGGGTGAAATCTTTCTATATATTGCTTCTAAATAGTCTAAGAAACATGTACGCAAAGCATCCAAACAGTACCATTCGCCAATTTTTTGTTCTTCAAGCTTAAGTGAACAATGAGCCCCAATGGTTAATCCGTTATCGGAATTTATTTGTAACTTTCGACAAGTAGAACAATGAATGGAACAGGTAGACGGTTGAAATCATTGTATATATTGCTTCTATGTAGTCTAAGAAACATATATGCAAAGCATCCAAATAGTGCAATCCGACAATTTTTTGTTCTTCAAGTTTAGTGTACAATGAGCCCCAATGGTTAACCCTTTGTCGGAAATTATTTGTAATTTTCGACAAGTAGAACAATGAATGGAACAGGTAGACGGTTGAAATCTTTGTATATATTGCTTCTATATAATCTAAGAAACATATATGCAAAACATCCAAACAGTACAATTCGCCAATTATTTCATCTTCAAGTTTAAGTGAACTGCGAGCCCCATTGTTAATACTTTAAAGGAAATTATTTGTAAATTTCGGCAAGTAGAACAATGAATGGAATAGGTAGACGGTTGAAATCATTGTATATATTGCTTCTATAAAGTCTAAGAAACATATATGCAAAGCATCCAACCAGTACAATTCGCCAATTTTTTGTTCTTCAAGTTTAAGTGAACAATGAGCCCCATTGTTAATCCTTTAAAGGAAATTATTTGTAACTTTCGACAAGTAGAACAATGAATGGAACAGGTACACAGTTGAAATCTTTGTATATATTGCTTCTATATAGTCTAAGAAACATATATGCAAAGCATCCAAATAGTACAATTCGCCAATTTTTTGTTCTTCAAGTTTAAGTGAACAATGAGCCCCAATGGTTAATCCTTTATCGGTAATTATTTGTAACATTCGACAAGTAGAACAATGAATGGAACAGGTAGACGTAAGAAATCCTTGTATATATTGCTACCATATAGTCTAAGAAACATGTACGCAAAGCATCCAAATAGTACCCTTCGCCAATTTTTTGTCCTTCAAGTTTAAGTGAACAATGAGCCCCACTGTTAATCCTTTATCGGAAATTATTTGTAACTTTCGACAAGTAGAACAATGAATGGAAAAGGTAGACGGTTGAAATCTTTGTATATGTTGCTTCTATATAGTCTAAGAAACATATATGCAAAGCATGCAAACAGTACAATTCGCCAATTTATTGTTCTTCAAGTTTAAGTGAACAACGAGCCCCATTGTTAATCCTTTAAAGGAAATTATTTGTAATTTTCGACAAGTAGAACAATGAATGGAACAGGTAGACGGTTGAAATCTTTGTATATATTGCTTCTATATAATCTAAGAAACATATATTCAAAGCATCCAAACAGTACAATTCGCCAATTTTTTGTTCTTCAAGTTTAAGTGAACTACGAGCCCCATTGTTAATCCTTTAAAGGAAATTATTTGTAAATTTCGACAAGTAGAACAATGAATGGATCAGGTAGACGGTTGAAATCATTGTATATATTGCTTCTATATAATCTACGAAACATATATGCACAGCAACCAAAAAGTACAATTCGCCAATTTTTTGTTCTTCAAGTTTAAGTGAACAATGAGCCCCAATGGTTAATCCTTTATCGGTAATTATTTGTAACTTTCGACAAGTAGAACAATGAATGGAACAGGTAGACGGTTGAAATCTTTGTATATATTGCTTCTATATAATCTAAGAAACATATATGCAAAGCATCCAAACAGTAACAATCGCCAATTTTTTGATCTTCAAGTTTAAGTGAACATCGAGCCCCATTGATAATCATGAAATGGAAATTATTTGTAACTTTCAACAAGTAGAACAATGAATAGTACAGGTAGGCGGGTGAAATCTTTCTATATATTGCTTCTAAATAGTCTATGAAACATATATGCAAAGCATCCAATCAGTACAATATGCCAATTTTTTGTTCTTCAAGTTTAAGTGAACTACGAGCCCCATTGTTAATCCTTTAAAGGAAATTATTTGTAAATTTCGACAAGTAGAACAATGATTGGAACACGTAGACGGTTGAAATCATTGTATATATTGGTTCTATATAGTCCAAGAAACATATATGCAAAGCGTCCAAACAGTACAATTCTCCAATTTTTTGCTCTTCAAGTTTAAGTGAACTACAAACCCCATTGTTAATCCTTTAAAGGAAATTATTTGTAAATTTCGGCAAGTAGAACAATGAATGGAACAGGTAGACGGTTGAAATCTTTGTATATATTGCTACTATATAATCTAAGAAACATATATGCAAAGCATCCAAACAGTACCATTCGCCAATTTTTTGATCTTCAAGTTTAAGTGAACTACGAGCCCCATTGTTAATCCTTTAAAGGAAATTATTCGTAAATTTCAACAAGTAGAACAATGAATGGAACAGGTAGACTGTTGAAATCATTGTATATATTGCTTCTGTATAGTCTAAGAAACATATATGCAAAGAATCCAAACAGTACAATTCGCCAATTATTTGATCTTCAAGTTTAAGTGAACTACGAGCCCCATTGTTAATCCTTTAAAGGAAATTATTTGTAAATTTCGACAAGTAGAACAATGAATGGATCAGGTAGACGGTTGAAATCATTGTATATATTGCTTCTATATAATCTACGAAACATATATGCACAGCAACCAAAAAGTACAATTCGCCAATTTTTTGTTCTTCAAGTTTAAGTGAACAATGAGCCCCAATGGTTAATCCTTTATCGGTAATTATTTGTAACTTTCGACAAGTAGAACAATGAATGGAACAGGTAGACGGTTGAAATCTTTGTATATATTGCTTCTATATAATCTAAGAAACATATATGCAAAGCATCCAAACAGTAACAATCGCCAATTTTTTGATCTTCAAGTTTAAGTGAACATCGAGCCCCATTGATAATCATGAAATGGAAATTATTTGTAACTTTCAACAAGTAGAACAATGAATAGTACAGGTAGGCGGGTGAAATCTTTCTATATATTGCTTCTAATTAGTCTAAGAAACATATATGCAAAGCATCCAATCAGTACAATATGCCAATTTTTTGTTCTTCAAGTTTAAGTGAACTACGAGCCCCATTGTTAATCCTTTAAAGGAAATTATTTGTAAATTTCGACAAGTAGAACAATGAATGGAACAGGTAGACGGTTGAAATCTTTGTATATATTGCTTCTATATAGTCTAAGAAACATATATGCAAAGCATCCAAACAGTACAATTCCCCAATTTTTTGTTCTTCAAGTTTAAGTGAACAACGAGCCCTATTGTTAATCCTTTAAAGGAAATTATTTGTAAATTTCGACAAGTAGAACAATGAATGGAACAGGTAGACTGTTGAAATCATTGTATATATTGCTTCTGTATAGTCTAAGAAACATATATGCAAAGAATCCAAACAGTACAATTCGCCAATTATTTGATCTTCAAGTTTAAGTGAACTACGAGCCCCATTGTTAATCCTTTATCGGAAATTATTTGTAACTTTCGACAAGTAGAACATGAATGGAACAGGTAGACGGTTGAAATCTTTGTATATAATGCTTCTATATAGTCTAAGAAACATATATGCAAAGCATCCAAACAGTACCATTCTCCAATTTTTTGTTCTTCAAGTTTAAGTGAACAACGAGCCCCAATGGTTAATCCTTTATCGGAAATTATTTGTAACTTTCGACAAGTAGAACATGAATGGAACAGGTAGACGGTTGAATTCATTGTATATATTGCTTCTATATAGTCTAAGAAACATATATGTTATGCATAGCGTCCAAACAGTACAATTCGCCAATTTTTTGCTCTTCAAGTTTAAGTAAACAATGAGCCCCAATGGTTAATCCTTTATCGGAAATTACTTGTAATTTTCGACAAGTAGAACAATGAATGGAACAGGTACACGGTTGAAATCTTTGTATATATTGCTTCTATATAATCTAAGAAACATATATTCAAAGCATCCAAACAGTACCATTCGCCAATTTTTTGTTCTTCAAGTTTAAGTGAACTACGAGCCCCATTGTTCATCCTTTAAATGAAATTATTTGTAAATTTCGGCAAGTAGAACAATGAATGGAATAGGTAGACGGTTGAAATCATTGTATATATTGCTTCTATATAGTCTAAGAAACATGTATGCAAAGCATCCAAACAGTACCATTCGCCAATTATTTGATCTTCAAGTTTAAGTGAACTACGAGCCCCATTGTTAATACTTTAACGGAAATTATTTGTAACTTGCGACAAGTAGAACAATGAATGGAACAGGTAGACGGTTGAAATCTTTGTATATATTGCTTCTATATAATCTAAGAATCATATATGCAAAGCATCCAAACAGTACCTTTCGCCAACTTTTGTTCTTCAAGTTTAAGTGAACAACGAGCCCCATTGATAATCATGAAACGGAAATTATTTGTAACTTTCTACAAGTAGAACAATGAATAGAACAGGTAGACGGTTGAAATCTTTGTATATGTTGCTTATATATAGTCTAAGAAACCTATATGCAAAGCATCTAAACAGTGACAATCGCCAATTTTTTGATCTTCAAGTTTAAGTGAACAGCGATCCCCATTGATAATCATGAAATGGAAATTATTTGTAACTTTCTACAAGTAGAACAATGAATAGTACAGGTAGACAGGTGAAATCTTTCTATATATTGCTTCTAAATAGTCTAAGAAACATATACGCAAAGCATCCAAACAGTACAATTCGCCAATTTTTTGTTCTTGAAGTTTAAGTGAATTACGAGCCCCATTGTTAATCCTTTAACGGAAATTAATTGTAACTTGCTACAAGTAGAACAATGATTGGAACACGTAGACGGTTGAAATCATTGTATATATTGGTTCTATATAGTCCAAGAAACATATATGCAAAGCGTCCAAACAGTACCATTCTCCAATTTTTTGTTCTTCAAGTTTAAGTGAACAACGAGCCCCAATGGTTAATCCTTTATCGGAAATTATTTGTAACTTTCGACAAGTAGAACATGAATGGAACAGGTAGACGGTTGAATTCATTGTATATATTGCTTCTATATAGTCTAAGAAACATATATGTTATGCATAGCGTCCAAACAGTACAATTCGCCAATTTTTTGCTCTTCAAGTTTAAGTAAACAATGAGCCCCAATGGTTAATCCTTTATCGGAAATTACTTGTAATTTTCGACAAGTAGAACAATGAATGGAACAGGTACACGGTTGAAATCTTTGTATATATTGCTTCTATATAATCTAAGAAACATATATTCAAAGCATCCAAACAGTACCATTCGCCAATTTTTTGTTCTTCAAGTTTAAGTGAACTACGAGCCCCATTGTTCATCCTTTAAATGAAATTATTTGTAAATTTCGGCAAGTAGAACAATGAATGGAATAGGTAGACGGTTGAAATCATTGTATATATTGCTTCTATATAGTCTAAGAAACATGTATGCAAAGCATCCAAACAGTACCATTCGCCAATTATTTGATCTTCAAGTTTAAGTGAACTACGAGCCCCATTGTTAATACTTTAACGGAAATTATTTGTAACTTGCGACAAGTAGAACAATGAATGGAACAGGTAGACGGTTGAAATCTTTGTATATATTGCTTCTATATAATCTAAGAATCATATATGCAAAGCATCCAAACAGTACCTTTCGCCAACTTTTGTTCTTCAAGTTTAAGTGAACAACGAGCCCCATTGATAATCATGAAACGGAAATTATTTGTAACTTTCTACAAGTAGAACAATGAATAGAACAGGTAGACGGTTGAAATCTTTGTATATGTTGCTTATATATAGTCTAAGAAACCTATATGCAAAGCATCTAAACAGTGACAATCGCCAATTTTTTGATCTTCAAGTTTAAGTGAACAGCGATCCCCATTGATAATCATGAAATGGAAATTATTTGTAACTTTCTACAAGTAGAACAATGAATAGTACAGGTAGACAGGTGAAATCTTTCTATATATTGCTTCTAAATAGTCTAAGAAACATATACGCAAAGCATCCAAACAGTACAATTCGCCAATTTTTTGTTCTTGAAGTTTAAGTGAATTACGAGCCCCATTGTTAATCCTTTAACGGAAATTAATTGTAACTTGCTACAAGTAGAACAATGATTGGAACACGTAGACGGTTGAAATCTTTGTATATATTGCTTCTGTATAGTCTAAAAAACATATATGCTAAGCATCCAAACAGTACAATTCGCCAATTTTTTGTTCTTCAAGTTTATGTGAACTACCAGCCCCATTGTTAATCCTTTAAAGGAAATTATTTGTAAATTTCGACAAGTAGAACAATGAATGGAACAGGTAGACTGTTGAAATCATTGTATATATTGCTTCCATATAGTCTAAGAAACATGTACGCAAAGCATCCAAACAGTACCATTCGCGAATTTTTTGTTCTTCAAGTTTAAGTGAACTACGAGCCCCATTGTTAATCCTTTAACGGAAATTATTTGTAAATTTCGACAAGTAGAACAATGAATGGGACAGGTAGACGGTTGAAATCATTGCATATATTGCTTCTATATAGTCTAAGAAACACATATGCAAAGCATCCAAACAGTACAATTCGCCAATTTTTTGTTCTTCAAGTTTAAGTGAACAACGAGCCCCATTGATAATCATGAAAGGGAAACTATTTGTAACTTTGTACAAGTAGAACAATGAATAGAACAGGTAGACGGTTGAAATCTTTGTATATATTGCTTCTATATAGCCTAAGAAACATATATGCAAAGCATCCAAACAGTACAATTCGCCAATTTTTTGTTCTTCAAGTTTAAGTGAACTACGAGCCCCATTGTTATTACTTTAACGGAAATTATTTGTAAATTTCGTCAAATAGAACAATGATTGGAACACGTAGACGGTTGAAATCTTTGTATATATTGCTTCCATATGGTCTAAGAAACATGTACGCAAAGCATCCAAGCAGTACCATTCGCCAATTTTTTGTTCTTCAAGTTTAAGTGAACTACGAGCCCCATTGTTAATCCTTTAAAGGAAATTATTTGTAAATTTCGGCAAGTAGAACAATGAATGGAACAGGTAGACGGTTGAAATCTTTGTATATATTGCTTCTATATAGTCTAAGAAACATAAATGCAACGCATCCAAACAGTATAATTCGCCAATTTTTTGTTCTTCAAGTTTAAGTGAACTACGAGCCCCATTGTTAATCCTTTAAAGTAAATTATTTGTAAATTTCGACAAGTAGAACAATGATTGGAACACGTAGAAGGTTGAAATCTTTGTATATATTGCTTCCATATAGTCTAAGAAACATACCTGAAAGCATCCAAACAGTACCATTCGAGAATTTATTGTTCTTCATGATTAAGTGAACAACGAGCCCCATTGATAATCATGAAAGGGAAATTATTTGTAACTTTCTTTTTTTTTTTTTTTTTTATTTACAATATACAATAATAAACAATTACATAAAGATACGATAACTGGGTACCAAGATTAACTTTCACCCCAGTCATTAGTAAATTAAGTTTTTAACAAATTAACGCGATTGTCTATAGTTTAGAAGAATGATAGGAAAATTATAAAAACCTGTCTCATCATAGAAGACCTGAAGTAATATACAATAAGTACAAGGCTAGAAACTAAGTAACAAATGAATGATTCGCTTATGTTTATACTTCTTATAGTTAAGGTCAACCTGAGAATAATTTCCTATGGAATTAATAGCTTTATCTTTACTTTTATGGCACGTTTGGTAAAAGCGTATGGAGAATTTTTGAATGTAATCACTTATGTAGCTTATACCTAGATCTTTATGAATTAATGATATATTAGTATATTTAGCGCAAAGTGCATTATTATTTTCCACCATTTTAATAATCGCCTGTCACTGAATCGTGAGGAGTGAGCAGGAATCACTGGATATCGTTGTCCGTTGAAACGAGCAACTTATAAATTGTGCTAAAAACGAATGGCATTTCCGACTAATCCACGTACAAGAGGATGGTTGGACGTTTCGCAACGGTGTCGTGTTTCCAATCGTTTAGGTCAGATTTCTCTTTGAGTACCGTATCACTATGTTTATTTGAGAGTCGTGAAACGACAGTGGCTCGATTTGATTAAAATTTCACGTTCCATCGATGCTTGTTTTTCGCAGTTATTAACATCGCGATCACCGAATACATTACACAGTCGATTTACATTATTCTGCATCAGATGTAATTAAAATTTACACTTAAATAAATACCAGCATAATTCTCCACTTCCGTGCAATTACTTTCCCCGTGCAACGGCGACCCGTGATATCTACAAAGACGACTGTTTAAAACGAATCTCCCTTTCTCGAGATATCCAATCGTTGAATTAATAAACGTCAAAGAGTACAATCGGAAGGTGTACAATGAGAAAAATAAAAGGGAAGAGCACACGGAAAATCCTAATACTCTTCATCGAGATATGTCTCTCTCTCTCTCTCTCTTTATCACTTTGCATCTCTCCTCTCTGTT
Organism: Cerceris ruficornis; assembly: GCA_963989415.1. Taxonomy (NCBI): domain Eukaryota; kingdom Metazoa; phylum Arthropoda; class Insecta; order Hymenoptera; family Crabronidae; genus Cerceris; species Cerceris ruficornis. Next base: position 1,475,503 of record CAXDIW010000460.1, read on the forward strand.
ATTCGCATATTTCATATTTTCACGAATTGATCGCGGATCGGCAATGGAAGAAAAAAGCCGCACGTATGCACGGTGCGGCAAAAAGCGTTTTATTAAACCGAGCTCACGGCGACCTTCGACAATGTGATTACTGCGTTTCAATAAATTTTTTGCGTTTCGTCAAACTTTCGTTGATTGGCATTCCTATTATTTTGTTCCGATGCTAGGAAATGCGTGTAGAGGAGGAGCACAGAGAGAAAACTGGGGAGGACAGAAACGTTGCGCGGAACAAAGAGTACGATATTTCCGCTTCCTACTCGATTTTTACCTCGCTTTTCCAAACATTTCCTGCTAAATGGTGAGAGGAAAGCCGATGAAAGTCATCGTACAGAGAATTCGCTGTTTGCGCGTATTGAAATCGAAAAACTTTGATCTATCGCGTTAGATTCGTGGATAGAAGTGGAGGCTCGACGATGCTCTCGGTTGAACGGTGCGAAATATCGTTGGCTGACAAAGCGACGATGCAAAAACCGGGGTAATTCGACCTCCAATGCCATTTTCGCCAATGAAAGGGAGTAAATGCTCAGAAGACATTCTCTCTTCGACTGATAATTGCTTTACGGTGGCCACGTTGGGGAGAAATCATAGTTAACGAAGTTCCATCGATTTTCCCTCGGACCATACAGCGAATGTGAGAAAATTGCCGGGAGCGTCATCAAAATATTAAATACTGAATATATAATATTATTTTCGCGCTTATTCGAAGCCCTGATAAATGGGATAGTCGTAAAAAATATAGAGAATAATTTCGAATTATTGTTATCGTGTTATCGTAAAATTTGAATATTTGTTATGCAGCCTCGAAAATTTATTATGCAGCTGGTTAGACGGTGAAAGCTCTTTTGTTGATGTTTCCTAATATATCGCGTAGAGGTTGTGCAAAATTATTATTCTTTCGTCGGTCGAGGTTGTCAAGTATTTGCATACTAGTAAAATATACATGCGAATGGAGAATTCTGTATTGCAAATTCCATGGTAAACGTGTGGATCCAAGCACTTGACCTTTACAAAAAAGCCTCCGGCGATCTGTTGTGCAACATTCGTAAATGTGCTTCGGAAGCATTGTGTATCGGTTTGCAAATGTCAGGGAATAAAGGACGTATGTAATGGAGTGCGTTTTGTCAAATGATTGCAAAGGAATTCAACTTGAAAGTCTGCCTGAATGGCTCGACGAAAGGCTTGAGAAAACAATTGGAAATGTATTGTACCGGAGAAAATCATGATAGTAATAGGAATTGGTTGTATTGGTTTAATTACTATATCATAGAAGATACTATAGATTATAAAAGATATAATTGCATTATACTGGCATTCAGTAATGCTTACTTTGTTGGGATGAAATATTGCAAAACATATTTTATTTGGACTAGGATGTTAACCGTGTTCGTTAAAGCAGCGGGATGATAACAAAATAAGGGATGGTAAAATATTTCAACTTGTTCGACCGTCTATAAAATAGAAGTTCTTGATAACGTTATCGCTATCGGATTGCAGTCAAGCAGGAACCTTCTATTTTGATGGTATGAAATGTAATTGAACCCTCCGTTTTGAGAGATAATATCTGCCAAAAACTGAATACGTTCAGCGTGGAACAGTTCCGTTGTCTCTAACTAAATTATAACAACAATAATTTTCGTTTTTTCTTCCTTTTGCATCGTTCGTCCAATCAGAGTATCGAGTTGGTGCGGTTGGTAAACTAGCTTAGCACGCGCAGTCGGCGAACGAGGTGTCTACCTTCGAAAATCCTTTCCTTATATATTTCTTACATTATATTCCCCAAATAATATTGGAGGTTGCTTGAAATTTATCGAAGATAGCTGCAAATATATTATTTATCAATAAGATAAAAGTATTACACAAAGAATCAAATATTCGTAAGCATTGAAAAGTACATCGTCAATTATAAACTCACGTACTTCACTCCTATAATTTTTATTCACCATAAGATTTATTAAAAATAAGCAGAGACAAGTTATTAAATAATAATTACATCTGTAATAAACGATTATTGACGAAAATTATTGTAATAACCGAAGTTTGCAAAATTATCCATGGAGAAAGGGGATCTCAATACGTAAGGTGCACTACGCATGTTCAGCGAGCCACCTCGCTGAGGCGGGAGAGCACAGTACAGCTTCAGACATCGAACGGGTCGCGTGATTTGACAGGTTGGTCCCTATGTATATTTGTGCACTTGCATATGGGTACCTAGTCACTCTTGATCTTGGATTACGACTATTAGTGCATGTGTGCTATAATATTAAACTACTTAAACAATAAATTAAAAGTGATATTAAATAATTTTAACAATTAAATACAATGTTTTGTGGAAGTATTAGTGGCATCAAGTGATCGTTACTTGTAGTGTTTTTACATCATTTTAACAATTAAATACAACGTTTTGTGGAAGTATCAGTGACCTCAGGTGCCAGTTACCTGCAAGTGTTTTTAAATTATTTCGACAATTAAATACAAGGTTTTGTGGATGTGTCAGTGATATCAAGTGACAGTTTTGTGCAAGTGTTTTTAAATTATTTCGACAATTAAATACAAGGTTTTGTGGATGTGTCAGTAACATCAAGTGACAGTTTTGTGCAAGTGTTTTTAAATAATTTCGACAATTAGATACAACGTTTTGTGGAAGTATCAGTGACATCAAGTGATCGTTACTTGTAGTGTTTTTACATCATTTTAACAATTGAATACAACGTTTTGTGGATGTGTCCGTGACATCAAGTGACAGTTTTGTGCAAGTGTTTTTAAATTATTTCGCCAATTAAATACAACGTTTTATGGATGTGTCAGTGACATCAAGTGGCAGTTTTGTGCAAGTGTTTTTAAATTATTTCAACAATTAAATACAAGGTTTTGTGGATGTGTCAGTGACATCAAGTGACAGTTTTGTGCAAGTGTTTTTAAATTATTTCAACAATTAAATACAAGGTTTTGTGGATGTGTCAGTGACATCAAGTGACAGTTTTGTGCAAGTGTTTTTAAATTATTTCGACAATTAAATACAAGGTTTTGTGGATGGGTCAGTTACATCAAGTGACAGTTTTGTGCAAGTGTTTTTAAATAATTTCGACAATTAAATACAACGTTTTGTGGAAGTATCAGTGACATCAAGTGATCGTTACTTGTAGTGTTTTTACATCATTTTAACAATTGAATACAACGTTTTGTGGATGTGTCCGTGACATCAAGTGGCAGTTTTGTGCAAGTGTTTTTAAATTATTTCGACAATTAAATACAAGGTTTTGTGGATGTGTCAGTGACATCAAGTGACAATTTTGTGCAAGTATTTTTAAATTATTTCGACAATTAAATATAACGTTTTGTGGAAGTGTTAGTGACACAAAGTGATAGTTTTGTGCAAGTGATTTTGAATTATTTAAGCGATTAAATACAACGTGTTGTTATAGTGTCAGTGACATAAAGTGATTACTTCGTGTAAATGTCAATAACTTAAAGTTACGGTTTCGCGCCAGTGTTTCTAATTAATTTAAGCGATTGAACACAACGTGTTGTGGAATAACCATTAAAATATTGCACATTTATTTTCGATAGTTGGTTCCCGTAGATGTTGTATTATGTTATCAATTCATTTTCTCTTTCCTCGAAACTCGCAGTTATCGTAGCTTAATATTTCCACCTCCATTTCCTCCGTAATGTCAGTTCTTAATTAATTTTCACAAAAATAGATTCATTTTTTCAAGTCCGATTGTTATTTCTGTTTACAGTATCTCCGGCAGAAGGTTTTGGGATATTGGGCCATTCTCAATCAGTTGGAACTCACGTTAAATGAGAAATGACTCACTTTCGCTACAATTTCCCCGTGTTTCGAGATTCTTGATATTTTTCAAATGATATAGTAGAAGCTGCCGTCTTTCTAGAACTCGATTGCACTATCGTAAAGTCTGTAGTGCGAGTATAGAATAACATTCGCGCTTAGAAGTTCACAGAATTATGAAATCTTCAATTAGAAATGGGACTTTGATCTGTGTAACTCGTTTGGGGAACTGTATCGTTGAAATTTTTTATTATTTTGTTATTCAATAGTAATTCGAACGACATACGATATAATCACAGTATACGATATAATTTTAATTTCAATACCTTATAATTAAAGTATCTCGATTATATAAATGTAATGTTTCATTGACAAACGCTTGCATATTAAAATTTGCGACCGATTTATCGGTCTTAGAGTCAGTGCCGGGTTTTGTATCGCATATATTTAAAACATACTCGAAACGAGTATTCGCGCAAGTAGAGCCAGTGTTCGTTCGTACCGTAAATCGTTTCAACGTACCGGTCGCGAATACCGATCACCGAAATCGCGAAACTCGCGGGTCAGCACCTGCTCCTGCGGAGAGGACCTCCATCGTGCAGTCGGTGGACGATGGAGGATGTAAGTTTCATTATTTCACTAACATTTTCATTAATCGACCCCTATTTCAATTGGAACTTAAAGTTCACTTTAACCGTTTGAGTCTCAGTATCAAAAAGATCCGTTATATTCTATCTCTATAAAGAAAATTGTTTTATTTCTCTCAAAATTTGTCCAATATATCCTGAGACTCAAACGGTTAAGAGAATTAAATTAGAGTTTAATTTTACCCACCGTATATTCAAATAATTCTCCTTAGAGATTCTATAATGTTGTCTTCTCTTGTGTTAAAGAAAGGACAATCTCCAGGCCATGGATGCAGCCAGGCCATGTACGCAGCCCAACCATGGATGCAGCCGGACCATGGATGCAGCCGGTCCATGGATGCAGCCGGACCATGGATGCAGCCGGACCATGGACTACGATCTCAACGTGGAGGTAAACACTTTTCAACTATCACTTTCTTCGGTTGGTGAGTGACAAAATTCAAAGTTCCTCCGGTCGTTCGATCATGCCGCAGGACGAATGGTCCGAAACGGCACCGAACGACTAGTTGTATTTTATGTGTGCTAGTAGTTTGCGAACATAGTGACCGCGATTATGGTAATTAGTACCATAGTCGCGAGTAGTAACGATTTTTCTAGGATGTTTAGTATGTAAGAATTTCGCGGATGGTCAATTCCATTGTCAAAGTAATAATAACGAATGTATATTGAATTTTTCGACGAATTACTTTGACGATGGTATTGACCGACAAATTTCAATGATCTCAGTAGAGTCAATTTTAGTCAATTACAATTCACTTTTAAATTCATTTGCATATAGAGTGTCAATGCTCTACGTAGAGTCACTTTAATAGATTTCAATTCTCATTTAAAGTCATGTTATTTATTGAAATTTCTTACGCCGCTTTTATTATATTAATTAATCATTCTCGTTAGGATTTTCAGGTTGTAACCCTAATTCTTTCCTTTTTCTTTCAGAAATATACAGTAAGTTTATGTTTTACGTTACTACTTTGTCACTATGTTCGCTTGTAGTAGTAGTAGTAATAGTTGTGTGGTAGTTAGTTGCTTCGCCGCATCGCAGCAAAAAGCTGCGAATTCGGCTTCGTCTGCGAAATTAGTGTCGCGAAAATAACAATACGCGTCTTTGCTTCTTTCATTATTTTATAAAGTAGTGTTGCGAAAATTTATACGCGATTTTGCTCTTTTCTTTATTTTTCAGGGTAGTGTAGCGAACATTTAAACGCGATTTTGTCCTTTTCTTTACTTTTTCAAAGTAGTGTGGCGAAAATTTATACGCTATATTGCTGTTTTCTTTATTTTTCAGGGTAGTGTTGCGAAAATTTACACGCGATTTTGCTCTTTTCTTTATTTTTCAGGGTAGTGTAGCGAAAATTTATACGCGATTTTGCCCTTTTCTTTATTTTTCAAAGTAGTGTTGCGAAAATGTATACGCGATTTACAATTCTCTTTCTTTTTTAAAGTAGTGTTGCGAAACTAAGTACACGGTTTGTTCGATATTATATTCGCGATTTCAGCTCTGCGAAAAATCGCAACACTGCGATTAATATCGCAAAATTGCGGTTAATATCGCAGAATTGCGATTAATATCGCAGTACAGTACTGCGTCTACGTCATGACGCCAGTGCGGGATACTATCCCGTCAATTGTATAAAATATTCGCGATTATTAGAGTTGCGAAATTAAAAGTGCACCTCGGTAGAGGTTGCCCGCGATTTTGTTCGATCACTCTTCGCGAACTTAGCGTTGCGAAAATTCACAGCGTCTCGCTAAGATGCTCGCGATTTTGCTCGTCGCAAAATTAGTGTTGCGAAAATTCACAGCGCCTCGCGTAGGCGCTCGCGATTATTGCTCGTACGCGAAATTAGTGTTGCGAAAATTGACAGCACCTCGGAAAGATACTCGCGATTCCGTTAGCCGCGAATTTCCGTAGCGCTTCGGAAACAGGTGCTCGCGTTCTTTTTACGATTAAAATAACTATGATTAATAATAAAGTGAAGCTGTTTTCGCAAGCGTTTGTCAAATGGAACATTACGAACTATTAATTGAATTAATATATTGTCAAAATATTTCATCTTATTCTACAATAATATTGATACTGTGACTGTTGGCCGTTCGAATTACCTGTTTTCTCAATTCAATTTTTCATCGAGGATAAAGTTCCGCCGATACATTTTCCCAAATGCTTTGCAAAAATCATGGTTTATTTTTATCGTACATTTGCAATTACATGGAGTTCCATAAGCTCGCATTCTTACTTTATGATAGTGCAATCGAGGACTTTAGATCGATGGCGAATTTTCTTTCGAGTTTTCTCGCGTATATGATATTCTGTGTATACTGTAGCGAAAGTGGGTCGTTCTCTTTTAATGTATAATATTCCGATCTTCCACGATAACGATGACGATGATGGTGATGACGATGATAACCAACGATTTGAGATTATCATCGAAACTGGTAAAATTAGTTTTCGTATAGTTAAGTCTCTGATTCTCAAAAGATTTCAGGTGTCAGTTAAATCCGATTCTCAGGAATTTAGAAGGTCTTTGTTATCGGGAGGCAATTTCTTCAGTTTCAATGGAATCTACACATCGCACAAGCAGATGTTTGGTTTAAGTATATTTTTGTAACCGGATAAACTAAGTTTTCGGAGAAGGCTATTCCTTATTTTTCAAGAAACTTAAATCCTATATATTTTGCATGAGGTTTTAACTATCAAACATTTTGGAATTGAGCTTAATTCCTTAATAGGCAGGTTATTCGTTATTAAGGAAACATGGTAACGACGTTACTTCTAAGAGCTCTTAATTATCGAATATATGGGACTTTAATTTTTATAAAACTTAGCTATCGAAAAGGCAGGCTTCGAATTTTACGACGAGTTAGTTACTGAATAGGCAGGTTTTAAATTTTAAGACAAGACATTCATTTATCGAGCCAGCCAGCTCCTAATTTTAAGGCGAATTAGTTTCAGAATAGGCAGGCGTTTAGTTTTAAGACGAGTTAGTTGTTGAATAGACAGGTTTTAAATTTTAAGACAAAATAGTGCATGTATCGAGCCGGCCAGCTCTTAATTTTAAGGCGAGTTAGTTTCAGAATAGGCAGGCGTTTAGTTTTAAGACGAGTTAATCACTGAATAGGCAGGGTATTAGCTTTAAGATGAGTTAGTCGCTGAATAGGCAGGCTATTAGCTTTAAAATGAGTTAGTCACTGAATAGGCAGGTTTTAAATATTAAGGCAAGATATCGTCTTTATGGAGGTGGTCAACTCTTAATTTTAATGTATGTTCCTATCAGAATAGGCAGGATTTTAATTTTAAGACGAGTTAGTTAACGAATAGGCAGGTTTTTAGCTTTAAGACAAATTATTAATATCTTGTTCTAAGACAAGTTATTAACCGAACAGGCAGACTTTTAATTTTAAGAATAGTAAGTTACTGAATAGGAAAGCTTTTAAGTTTAAGAGAACTTAGTCCTCGGATAGATGTCTTACTAGATTTTAATGAAAGTTAGCAATGCTACAGGCAGGATCTTAGTTGCAAGAAAAATTAACCTCTAATACATTCAAAAATAATTCGTTCATTATAACAATTTCTAATGCTGAGAAATTAATACGATATAATAATCTGCCTCTCTTCTCGAACGAAGTTAAAGGCTGCTGCGATCTGCTTCCCTATAGTTTATTCTCTTCCTGTACTTACTGCAAATAGTAAGTAAGGCTAGATTTAAGAGTTTAGTTTAGTTTAGAATAAGCAAATATTGTAAAGGGAGATCGACACCATTCGGCGGGTGTCTATCTCTTTTCGCGAAACGGGATGAGAAAAGTAGAGTCGGCGATTCCTCTGCTACACTTTCTCTCGACATTGAATTCGTCAATGTCGAGGGAAAGTGTCTCAGGGGAAGAGCACAATGAAATGGAGGTTGGTTGGGCATGCATTTTTGGGTCCCGTTTCGTGGCAACCTCCTCGCGGTGGGACCTGGGTCGATATCACTTGCTATGATTTTAACTTTTATTAAACGTGCTTTCAGTACGATATTTTGTTAAATAGTAGTACTAAATAGCAAGTGATATCGAGCGAATAGCCACGAAATCCGAATATTCGGCAGCCTTGGCTACCGAATGTTCGGATTCCTAGTCTTACAATTAGTTACATCTAAGAATTTGCGTTTAAGTTAGCTTTAAGGTTACGCGATTAAGTAGAAATTAAGCTTCGCATCGAAGAAGAGTCAACGTTGGGCAGATTTGTTCGCTTTTATCTCTGACTATTCGTTTTCTTTCTTTGGTGACAACAATTCTTTAACTCTTCGTTGACTAAAAGTTCCAGTCATCACCTCGAAAGAAGACATCGTTTAGCGTTAAGATAGTTCCAGTAAGATTTAAGTTAGATTTAAAAATGTCACCTAAGCGTAAAAATGGATGCAAGAGTGTCATCGTAACTCAATTCCATGCTCTCGAAAATATGCGAAAGAAGGCAAACGTTTTTCTCGTGTAGCCGTCCTCGTTACTTACTTCCTATCCCAATTGCAGCCCCTGTCCAGAAGACCGACGAGTGTTTCTGCGGCGGCGCGGAGGCGAGAAGCGTGGTTCTACGGCCCAGGGACGTCTTCAGGGTTGGTCTTTGAGTCGAAGGTCGTACGATCGACTTATGACATATGTGCTTCATACCGACCGATGGGGGGCACTGTGTCGGTGTAAGCCGGACTCTCTGACTGGGCCGATGAGCCGCCACGTTACGCAGCCTCGTCGTTGTAAGACGTAACCTCTGGCACTCATCGCGTCCAGTTACGGTACGCGACTGGCCAGTGCACCACCACCGACCGGATGATCGCATTTGTCATCGGTCGACGTACGACCCGAGGGCTCAAAGACGCAACCCCGTCGTGGTTCAAGTTGTATCATGACCCGCCTGGCTGATAATCCGGTTCAGCTACAGATCGTACCAACCCAGTCCGTCTCAGGAAGGGGTGCAACTGGATTCCAGCCGCAGAAGACTAACTTTCTTCCCCCTTTCGCGATCGCGTTTTCATTTTGCTTTTCAAAGTCGTTTGCCTTCTTCTCGGATATTTCTTGAGCATGGATGCGATATTATGGTTTTGTAAGAGTGATTGCGTGCGGAAAGTAAGATAAGAATTAGGAATGTCGAATAAGTAAATATTGTAAAGGGAGATCGACACCATTCGGCGGGTGTCCATCTCTTTTCGCGAAACGGAATAAGTAAAGTAGAGTCGGCAATTCCTCTGCTACAGTTTCTCTCGACATTGAATTCGTCAATGTCGAGGGAAAGTGTCTCAGAGGAAGAGCAGAATGAAATGGAGGTTGGTTGGGCATGCATTTTTGGGTCCCGTTTCGTGGCAACCTCCTCGCGGTGGGACCTGGGTCGATATCACTTGCTATGATTTTAACTTTTATTAAACGTGCTTTTAGTACGATATTTTGTTAAATAGTAGTACTAAATAGCAAGTGATATCGAGCGAATAGCCACGAAATCCGAATATTCGGCAGCCTTGGCTACCGAATGTTCGGATTCCTAGTCTTACAATTAGTTACATCTAAGAATTTGCGTTTAAGTTAGCTTTAAGGTTACGCGATTAAGTAGAAATTAAGCTTCGCATCGAAGAAGAGTCAACGTTGGGCAGATTTGTTCGCTTTTATCTCTGACTATTCGTTTTCTTTCTTTGGTGACAACAATTCTTTAACTCTTCGTTGATTAAAAGTTCCAGTCATCACCTCGAAAGGAGACATCGTTTAGCGTTAAGATAGTTCCAGTAAGATTTAAGTTAGATTTAAAAATGTCACCTAAGCGTAAAAATGGATGCAAGAGTGTCATCGTAATTCAATTCCATGCTCTCGAAAATATGCGAAAGAAGGCAAACGTTTTTCTCGTGTAGCCGTCCTCGTTACTTACTTCCTATCCCAATTGCAGCCCCTGTCCAGAAGGCCGACGAGTGTTTCTGCGGCGGCGCGGAGGCGAGAAGCGTGGTTCTACGGCCCAGGGACGTCTTCAGGGTTGGTCTTTGAGCCGAAGGTCGTACGATCGACTTATGACATATGTGCTCCATACCGATCGATGGGGTGGCACTGTGTCGGTGTAAGCCGGACCCTCTGACTGGGCCGATGAGCCGCCACGTTACGCAGCCTCGTCGTTGTAAGACGTAACCTCTGGCACTCATCGCGTCCAGTTACGGTACGCGACTGGCCAGTGCACCACCACCGACCGGATCATCGCATTTGTCATCGGTCGACGTACGACCCGAGGGCTCAAAGACGCAACCCCGTCGTGGTTCAAGTTGGATCATGACCCGCCTGGCAGATAATCCGGTTCAGCTACAGATCGTACCAACCCAGTCCGTCTCAGGAAGGGGTGCAACTGGACTCCAGCCGCAGAAGACTAACTTTCTTCCCCCTTTCGCGATCGCGTTTTCATTTTGCTTTTCAAAGTCGTTTGCCTTCTTCTCGGATATTTCTTGAGCATGGATGCGATATTATGGTTTTGTAAGAGTGATTGCGTGCGGAAAGTAAGATAAGAATTAGGAATGTCGAATAAGTAAATATTGTAAAGGGAGATCGACACCATTCGGCGGGTGTCTATCTCTTTTCGCGAAACGGAATAAGTAAAGTAGAGTCGGCGATTCCTCTGCTACACTTTCTCTCGACATTGAATTCGTCAATGTCGAGGGAAATTGTCTCAGAGGAAGAGCAGAATGAAATGGAGGTTGGTTGGGCATGCATTTTTGGGTCCCGTTTCGTGGCAACCTCCTCGCGGTGGGACATGGGTCGATATCACTTGCTATGATTTTAACTTTTATTAAACGTGCTTTTAGTACGATATTTTGTTAAATAGTAGTACTAAATAGCAAGTGATATCGAGCGAATAGCCACGAAATCCGAATATTCGGCAGCCTTGGCTACCGAATGTTCGGATTCCTAGTCTTACAATTAGTTACATCTAAGAATTTGCGTTTAAGTTAGCTTTAAGGTTACGCGATTAAGTAGAAATTAAGCTTCGCATCGAAGAAGAGTCAACGTTGGGCAGATTTGTTCGCTTTTATCTCTGACTATTCGTTTTCTTTCTTTCGTGACAACAATTCTTTAACTCTTCGTTGATTAAAAGTTCCAGTCATCACCTCGAAAGAAGATATCGTTTAGCGTTAAGATAGTTCCAGTAAGATTTAAGTTAGATTTAAAAATGTCACCTAAGCGTAAAATTGAATGCAAGAGTGTCATCGTAACTCAATTCCATGCTCTCGAAAATATGCGAAAGAAGGCAAACGTTTTTCTTGTGTAGCCGTCCTCGTTACTTACTTCCTATCCCAATTGCAGCCCCTGTCCAGAAGACCGACGAGTGTCTTGACATATGTGCTTATCTGACATATGTGCTTCATACCGTCCGTTGGGGGGGGGGGGGGCAGTGTGTCGGTGTAAGCCAGACCCTCTGCCTGGGCCGATGAAGAATTTGCGTTTAAGGTAGCTTTAAGATTACGCGATTAAGTAGAAGTTAAGCCTCGCATTGGAGATGAGTCAACGGTGGTCAGATGTTTTCTCTTTATCACTGTTGCTCGTGCGATCATGCTGTCTCTATTGTTTCGGTTGTTCATTCACTCTTACATATAGCATAATAAACTGACTCCATAATGCTCTTATTCTGCGAATGTAAGTTGGAAACATTATAAATATGGTCTTCATGAGAAAGCCACAAACTTATAGACAAAGTGAAAGAAGGCAGACCTTTTGTTATTTTTGAAGTTATGTGATCGGCTCTCACGGTTTTGGTACCCAAATTGTTTTAAATTCTAATATTGATTTATATCGTCATTGAACATTAATACTATATTATCACGTAAAGAATAACTTCTTGTTATTTAAATAAGTAAAAAGATTCGTTTCTCTGCTCTAAACGATATATCTTCTACATATTACCGGTGGAGATCTTTCTACTTAATAACTATTTTAATAATTCATGCTCAAATCTCTTATTTCGAGATATTATAATTCTTTGTTTGAAATTTCTCAAAATCCCTGGTTTTGGCGTGCTAGAGGATAGGCCTTGTAGCGCGTGACATGCAGCCGTATTCTGATTGGCTCGCTTTTCCCCCACCGAGCGGCAACCAAGCCGCCGCGAGCTATCCCCACTCCTACCTGAGCGGTCACCTACCTCTTTCTCTCTCCGGACTTGGAACCGTTAACACGTATCCGCTGTGAGTACCTTTTCTTTTACATCGCCCTCGTTTACCGACCGCTAAAAAATAGTTCACTTGTTTATCTACTACGTAATAGTCTTCTGCTGTACCATATCAATCAATTTGGACAATAATAATTACGAATTTAGTAACAATCACGAAATAATTACGACGCAATTGGTGACGTCACTGACCTCTCGCGACATTTACGCGGTGCTTTTCTCGTCTACAACATTAGTACTTCTTCTATAGCTTCATATTTCGATTTTATTGACGAAGACCGCGATTATTGTTGCTCTGAAACGTGATTATACGGAATTATTGTACTTTTTCGCAGTTATTTAATAGTTTACTCGTGTGTGCTTGCAGGACTCGGAGTATCCTTTGAACGACCTTCCGGGCTGGCACGATCGGACACGTGCACGGTGGAGCAACAAAACGTAAGATATTACGACGCCATACGCAAGTAACATTTTCATTTACTTCGGGTCTTCGCGATATTTTGTTTGAATTTATACAATATTCATATTAATTGATATCGAGTCGAACATCCGACGAATAGAATTTACATTTCTACGAATTAATACGGTTCTACGGAAACATGCAACGATTGAAATCTTTCGGGATTATTTGAAACCTCTTACAATATACGAGTATTCAGTCAATATTTACAATACGATAGTCGACTTCCAAGAAAGCTGCTCCTTATTCTGACAGTGTTTACCAATTCGCGGTGTTAAATTTCGACGGCTACAATTCTATGCTACAAATAAATCGCGATTCGTTTTTACTTGGTATTTACATGTTACGACTTATCCTTCCGTTTTGAGACGCTGCAATGGATTTACATAGGTTTCAGGGCATAAGTATAGAAGTAAATAAAAATCGTATTTGCCGATGTAGGGTGTTAAGGTCCTGCGTTAGATTCGTCCGTAATTTCTATAAAGATTTTCGTGAATTTATCGAAGGGGGTTAGTGTTCATATGTAATAGGGAATAAGCTTGACTAATCTTATAACTTTAACAGTGGCAGCTCGCAGTATTTATTGTTTATACATTTAATTAATAGTGTATTGTATTACACAAAGAACATGACGAATCAATGAGTAAGACATAATTTTTAAGCAGTATTTCTTGAAGCAAGCACTTGATTTGATATGAAAAAGAAAAACATGGTTGTTTGATTTTCTTGTGTTCCCCACCCCACCCTTTTATTTTCAGCAAAATTTGGGGCCGAGCGCATTGCGGTCTAGAGTCAGTGCTTGTTTCGTATTATATTAATATTTATATCTGTATATATTTATTACTCAATATTTTTTCAATTTATAACAAATTCACGCGACATAGAGTCAGTGTTTGCCACCCGCTATTATAATTATTAATATCTTTTGAATAATTATTAAAAATATTAAGAATTCTTTTCTCCGCGAAAGTAGAGTCAAAATTGTTCGCCGGAAATGATTCTCGGTCGCGGTAGCTTCCTTATATTATTTAAATTGATCGTACCGGAAGTAGAGACAGTGCATCGAGCAGCAGCTGTGGAAAGGACTTCCATCGGGCAAGGCTTCACGAATTTTAAAAGTAAGTATAAGATGCTCGAGAAATGAAATTTTTTAATTAAAAAATATGTATATAAACTAACCAAAATGTTAATTTGTTTGTTACAGAACAGTCAAATGACGGGATGGTTGAGCAGCGACAATCATTCCTTGGCGATGGGCAAAGTCTGTGAAGGTAAGTTGAAATTTTATTCCGTACACACGTCATAACTTTGATATTTGCCAATTCCCTTGCAAACTTAACTTTGTTCTCTCCATCAATTTAATTAACGTAAATAAAGTATTAATTAGCTTTTGCAGTTCTCATAGAATACTTGCAACATTTTTATGCTATATAAAAAATTAGCTGAATTTTCCAGTTTTCAGAGAGCAAATATTTTATATTTTGCGTTTTATTTTTGTTACAGACTTTGTCCGAATTCGTGAGGCATCGCTGGAGTGTTTGTTTCGCATTTTAAATATACTTTAATCAGTGTTAAATTTCTAGTAATTTTACGCGAAAGTAGAGTCAGTGTTTGCTTCGTATTTCATATTATACACTTCAATTTATAACTTTACGCGAAGGTAGAGTCAGTGTTTGCTTCGTATTTCATATTATACACTTAAATTTATAACTTCACGCGAAAGTAGAGTCAAATTGTTCGCCGAAAATAATTCTCTGTCGCAAATTGTCTTTTTTTCAATTATACCGCGCCGGAAGTAGAGTCAGTGCAACAGGAGCAGCTGTGGAAAGGATTTCCATCGGGCAAGGCTTCACGAATTTAAAAAGTAAGTATCACATGATCGAGAAATAAAAATTCACAGTCGAGAAATACAAAGATGGCTTATACTAATGAAAATGTTAATTTTTTTGTTACAGAACAGTCAAATGACGGGATGGTTGAACGGCGACAATCACTCCCAGGCGAAGGGCAAATCTTTTATAGGTGAGCTGAAATTTTAATTCGCATGTACCCCGCAATTTTTCCCCAAGTTTCAGTTGCTACTTGAAAATTTTCTCCAAAGCGTCCTTACAAGTTTTATATCAAATTTCCATACCCTTACATTGTATGTTCTACCAATAAAATAAATAAAAATTAAAAATTCCCCGACATGAAATTTTCAGGGAATAAGTATTTAAGATGTGCATCTTATTTTTGTTACAGACTTTGCTCGAATTCGTGAGGCATCGCTGTACCCTATGAAACTGCGATGCACCTTCCGCCTTGAAGGTGAGTAACGTAAACACAGAGATGTTTTATTTCTACGTACTTGTCGGAAAGTTTCGATACATAGTTCGATATATAACTTCTCCTTGAATTCTCAATTCTGAAAATCATTCATAAACTAATCATTCTTACGATCTACTCTTAACGTTTCTTGATATATAATTACGACGTTTTTTCATCCGCTGTTTTCAAAATTCAATTAGCTTTCTTTGTAAAATCGGAACGGAAGGCAGTTTAACGTTCTACGAACGGTGCCTCCTGCAATGCGAAATGCTTTGTTTTGCTTAGACATTGGACATTCCTTGAGATGACCTGAGGACAACCTTGAGATGACCTGAGGACAACCTTGATAACAGCGTCGGAGACAACACTGGCAGAGACAGCAGCGGCTGAGATTCTAAGGTAACCAATGGTATTCTGGTGTATCGACACTGGTGAGTCAAAAACTTTAACTGTCCCTCCGGTCTCCAAACCATGCCGTAGGACGAAAGGTCCGAAGCGGCACTGGAGATTGGTTGTATTGTTCTATAAAGCGAGCATAGTGAACACGAGTAATTTAAAAATTACTCGTGAGTAGAAACTGTTATATATTTTCCTTGTGTACTGTCATGTATATCGTAGCTTAGGACAGGGCCTTCTTGTAGCGCGATTTTTGCATTATTTACATGAATGTAATCATGAAATTTACAGTTAGCGTTGCGAATTTATCAACACAAATGAACAGTTGACGAGTATTGTGCGTTCTTTATATTCACTGGAAAAATATTCTTATAACAAAATTTGTTATAAGATCGCGGCTAATTGCTTTCTTCGAGACGATTTATGTTTTAAAATAGATCGCTCGATTTGTGCTTTTGATAGACGAAATTTCGGAAGTTTGTAAATTTGTTTCGCGTCGTTTCAATAACAATTATTGTATTATCTAAAAGAAGGCAATTCGCGACGGGTAGATCTCGAAGTCAGAGTGACAGTTAATACATTTCCCTGTTAAAATTCTTCCCCTGATGACGAGATCTCCCGGTTTTTAATATTCATTTTCAATTCAAAGTAAAGGGTCTAGCAGGATAAGGGGGTCAAAAGTGCCCTTGAAGCTATTTTATTCCACGATGCGTCATTCGATAGGTAACCATAAGAAACCATTGTACACAAATTTTTAATCCGATAGCTTGACCGGGAGGGTAGTTATGGGGTAAATTCGAAAAACCAGTTTTTGCCTCATTTTCACCACTTAATGATGTGTAAAAATGTCGAAAAATTTCTGACACATTCTAAACATGATTGCACACGTTAGGAATGATTTTCAGATTCTTCCGCTGCAAGTGCCGCGCGCAAAAAATCAAAAACGACAAAAAAATGGGAAAAATGTAGATTTTGCATTGTAATCTTCGAGACACAATTTTTAAATAATTCCTGTAAGTACCTGATGTATCCATTAATATGCTCAATTTTTTTCATATTTTTTTGATATGGTGCAACACTGTCGGAAAAATCAAAAACCGATTTCTGGGACGCATTTCGGGCTGAAACGCGATCAGTATTTGCTATCATTGCATTATTTTAATTCAGTATGTTCATTTTATTACCTTCAATGTCTCTGAATACGAAAAAATACGTGTTAAGGAAGAGAATCAAGAAAATAAAGTAAATTGTTAATTGTATGCTCCTTATATGCTAGAACTTTGAACCTTCCTTCAAGAGATGAGATGGCGCAGTGGGTAGAGTGTCTGCCTGTGGATCCGCTGGCAACTTTTTGTCGCGGGTTCGAATCCCCATGGGGGACTTAGTTTTTTTTTCTGTAATTTTTTTTTTTTAAATTATTAAACACAGCAATAATCAATAGTCACTTTAAGGTGTTTCACAAATATTTTTAAAAATAATTATATCTACTGTTTTTAATAATGCCACGATTTGCGATTACTAGTATTTTTAAACATTTCGTATATTGAATAAACATCGATTTATTAAGACATTTGTAAATGTATGTTAAATGTAAAAGGATCATGAAAAGTTATAATCTACAAAAAGGAAGAAACTCTGCCTTCCTCCTCTTTGTTATAACTTTCCAAGATATAATATTATGTCCCTTCATTATTTAACATATATTTTCATGCATTATAATAAACCAATATCTATTAAGCATACAAAATGTTTGAAAATACTAATAATTGCAAAATATGGCATAACTAGGAAAATCATACCGTATGATTATTTTCGTGCTGGTTTTATATTTTTTGAAGACATCAAAATATCTGTGAAACACTTTAAAGCGACTATTGATTATTGCTATGTGGTTAATAATTTAAAAAAAAAATTACAGAAAAAAAAGTTAAGTCCCCCATGGGGATTCGAACCCGCGACAAAAAGTTTCCAGCGGATCCACAGGCAGACACTCTACCCACTGCGCCATCTCATCTCTTGAAGGAAGGTTCAAAGTTCTAGCATATAAGGAGCATACAATTAACAATTTACTTTATTTTCTTGATTCTCTTCCTCAACACGTATTTTTTCGTATTCAGAGACATTGAAGGTAATAAAATGAACATACTGAATTAAAATAATGCAATGATAGCAAATACTGATCGCGTTTCAGCCCGAAATGCGTCCCAGAAATCGGTTTTTGATTTTTCCGACAGTGTTGCACCATATCAAAAAAATATGAAAAAAATTGAGCATATTAATGGATACATCAGGTACTTACAGGAATTATTTAAAAATTGTGTCTCGAAGATTTCAATGCAAAATCTACATTTTTCCCATTTTTTTGTAGTTTTTGATTTTTTGCGCGCGGCACTTGCAACGGAAGAATCTGAAAATCATTCCTAACGTGTGCAATCATGTTTAGAATGTGTCAGAATTTTTTCGACATTTTTACACATCATTAAGTGGTGAAAATGAGGCAAAAACTGGTTTTTCGAATTTACCCCATAACTCCCCTTCCGGTCAAGCTATCGGATTAAAAATTTGTGTACAATGGTTTCTTATGGTTACTTATCTAATGACGCATCGTGGAATAAAATAGCTTCAAGGGCACTTTTGACCCCCTTATCCTGCTAGACCCTTTTGCATATTTACAAATATATAAAGTAGAGTATTTTGCTTCTATAGAGTTCACTTTTTCAATTAAAATTCTCTTTGCTTGAACAAATATGAAAGTCGAGTCACTTGCTTAAATAAATATAAACGTCGAGTCATTTGCTTGATTAAATATCAAATTCGAGTCACTTGCTGCAATTTTTCATAAATCAGACCGTTAGAATTCTTCTAATCATCCTCTTAGCTAGGATTCTCAGCAAAAATACGCAGTGAGTACAAAGTTCTGCCGTGTTCACTTTAAGCCCGAACTCATTCGAGTGCCCAGGTGCACTTCGAATGGGTAAAGGCGGTGGGCACGGCCTTTTTTTTAAAAATCAGCGACTGACATTGCGGTGGCGAATCGTGCACGACGTAATTTCCACATGTGTGTGATGTGTGTTAGGCTGTGGATCTTGCGTCGCTTGAAATTTTCTCGTATCATAAAATAATTTATACAACCTTCAACAATATATTTTGCCTTATTCTCCTTTTCACTCTTACTACAACTCATCGATGTATATGGCATGCCAATGATGAAATTCTCTCTATCTGTGCAACATATGCCATATACATTGCCTCAAATATCAAACGATACAATGTCAAATATTTATAATTCTATAAATGTTCGGGGTTGGCAGTGGGTTGTGCGCCACAGGGAGGGGCTCTCGGCTCACACGAGTCGGTCCTGGTACTTCCGTTAAAGTCCAGGAAGACTGGCCATCTCCATGTCTTCGTATGTCGAACTCGTCACATCGCGTGATGCCCGGGAGCCAATTATATCCTTGTGACGCACGGCCCACGTGGCCTTTTCGCTGCTCCTATTCGCGATTATGCTAACTTCAGCGCCCTCTTTTCTGAATTGTAACGCGAACAAGCGAACGCACCTGTTCCGCGCTTCACTCTTCTTTCTACTGTGCCGCGATAAACTACGCATCGCGCGTTGAGAGTCATCTCTTTTTGTTCAGTTGCTTTCGCAATTATTGTTCACGCGGTCCGCCTTCGCGACCCGTATTTTTATTCGTAGATTCGCGATATTGTCCCTCGTTAAAACCCAAGTGTTTGTGTTTGTTGATTTCAGACGGAATAAAGCGAGTTTTGGTGTAAGGGAGTTTTCTTTCCTCCACGTGCTTCCGAACGTGCATCGGACCAGTCGCCTCAGTCCCTGTCCTCGCGCGCCGCTTCCATACGGGAGCGAACCAACGTTCCGTTCCGCGGCTGTTGTTCACTTTAGTCGCGAACATAAATTTGGTCCTTCGAGCCGGATAGTGCGCGAGGTATTACGAACTTCTGTCAGACTGGTGTAACTGTGCGAAGCATGGAGGACATTCGTGTGAAACAGCAAATGCTGCGAGGGGTAATTGAGAAGGCCCTGGTGAACTTTAAAAAGGCCGGCGAAGCCACTCTCACGCCCGCCAAGATTCGATCCCGAATCTCGAATCTGACCACCACGTGGGAAAAGTTCCAAGATGGCCACGTTTCCTACGTTCTGCTGTGCCCTGCCGACCAGCAAGCCCAGGTTGAATATTTCGAGGACGACCATTTCTCTGTGGTCGAGGAAGCATACAGCAGCGCCCTCGACGTCATGAACGAGGCATTGGAAAGTTTGGAGCCCCCTTCTCCAACATCCCCACCTGCCATGAACTCATCGTCGTGCCGGAGCAGTCCTGCTCCCCCTATGGTTCCCCTTCCACCGATCCGACTGACACCGTTCGACGGGAGGATAGAAGAGTGGGAGTCGTTCCGCGACAAGTTCTGTACGTTGGTGCGGGATAATAAGGACATCTCGGACTTCACCAAGATGCACTACCTAACATCAAGCGTAAGCCACTCCGCGCACGATTGCATTAAACACCTAGCTATCACCGCAGATAACTTTCAGGTAGCGTGGAACGCGTTAACGGCGCGGTTTGAGAAAAAGCGACGCTTGTTAACTAACTTAGTCACCGATTTTTTCGCGATCCCATCCGTTTCGCGAGAAAACGCGAACGACTTACAGCTCTTAATTGACCGAGCGAGTAGTATAATTGCGGCTCTAAAAAGGATGTGCAGAGATGACGCGACCCTTCTGGACGACGTGTTCACTCATGTCGTGGCTCAGAAAACCGACCCTGTCACGCGAAAGGCCTGGGCGCACCGTGCGAGCGACGGTAACGATTTGCCTAGCTATAAGGACTTAGAAGCATTCGTATCATCGCGAGTCTGTGCGCTGCAGGAGTGTTCCCCTGCGACGCACCAACCCCCTTCCAAATTGCCCGTTTCTCGTGTTCACGTTGCCACCACCCCGTCGTCCACGAAGGGTAGCTGCCCGCTATGTAAATCTGCCCACTTCTTGCAAGCATGCCCGCGCTATCTTCGTGTATCCGCGTCCGAGCGTCGCGAAATAGCTGTCCGGTTCAAGCGCTGTCTCAATTGTATGAGCACCCGTCATTCTCTTTCCGAGTGTACAAGCAAATTCACGTGTCAGGAGTGTCGTCAGCGGCACCACACCTCTTTGCATGGTTCGTCGCGGGTCGTAAACGTCAACCGTCCCGCGCTTCAGTCACCCGATCAGCCCGCCCCCACCGCGGCAAATGACGCAACGGCATTGCAAGTTTCAGTTGGTGTTCGAAAGCGCCGTGCGATGGTTCTTGGCACTGCCTATCTTTTGGCCGGAGTTCTCGGAGGACGTGCTGCTGTGTTTCGTGCCCTTCTTGACCCCGGATCTGAACTCACCTTCGTGAGTGAGCATTTGGCTCAAATTCTAAGAGCAGACCGAATTCGTTTACCGACCCCTTTACACGGGATTGCTTGTACACCCTCCGGGACGGCACGTCACGCCGTCCATCTGGCCGTTGCGCACCGAGCTCGCACTAGCCCCGTCTTTTCCACTGTGGCACTTGTACTCGACGCCCTAACTGCGTATTCGCCTAAACAATTACCACCCGCGGCGTGTCTTAGTCACTTAGCCGACCTGACGTGGGCGGACGACGATCCGGCTTCCTCCCATCGGATCGATTTAATCATTGGCGCCGATCTCTATAACGACGTTTTGTTGACCGGTGTTCGTAAAGGCAATAGAGGCGAGCCTGTCGCGCAGGAGACGATTTTCGGATGGGTCATTACTGGCCCTCGTGAGCCTCCAATCTGTCCTGTCCCCGACGACCAGGAATGGGACTTCATGCGAGACACTCCGCGGTGCGTCCTGGCGTACCACTGCTTCACCACCCCCTCTCTCGACGAGGAAGTAAGGAGATTCTGGGAGCTTGAGGAGCTGCCCCGTTCTCAGGTCGTGGAACCCGGTGACGCTCAGTGCGAAGCGCACTTCCGCGAAACTCATTCTCGTGATTCGTCGGGTCGCTACATTGTGCGACTTCCGTTCAAGGTCGGGCCCCCCATTAAGATCGGGCGTTCTCGGGAAACCGCAGAAAAACTCGCGCGTAGTATCTCCCGCCGGCTTTCCCGCGACACCTACCTCGAACGCGAATACCGTAGTTTCATGGGTGAGTATGAACGACTCGGCCACATGCGCGCCGTTTCTTGTTTACCTCCCTCTCCTGTTTCCACCACTGTGTACATTCCTCACCACCCAGTCTTTCGAACGGACAGCGCTACCAGCAGATTGCGTGTCGTTTTCAACGCCTCATGTCGAACCTCTGACGGAACGTCTTTAAACGATCACTTGTTAACCGGTCCAAAACTTCAGCAGGACCTGACTGCGGTCATCCTGCGATGGCGTCGGTGGAGGTACGTGTACTCCGCGGACATCGCTAAGATGTACCGGCAGATCCTCGTTGATCCGCGAGACGTCGACTACCAGCGAATCTTGTGGCTCTCTGAACCCTCCTCCTCCTTGAAGGAGTTTCAACTGTTAACCGTAACATATGGTATGGCCTGTGCGCCCTTTCTCGCGCTTCGCGTTCTGCAGCAACTCGCTGAGGACGACGGTGATGACTTCCCTCTTGCTCGAGAGACTCTTCGGCTAAACACATACGTCGACGATGTCCTTTTCGGAGCTGACGACGTCGATTCCCTCCGCCTCGCCCGTCAACAATCTATTTCTCTCTTGAACAAAGGCGGCTTCACCCTCCGGAAGTGGGCAAGCAACTCGTCGCACTTGCTCGCTGATGTAGATGAGTCGGATCACGGGCTGGCATGCGACAAGGTCCTATCCGCGGACGAAAGTCTGAAGGTCCTCGGCATTGTCTGGTCTCCCAGTCGGGATGAATTTTCGTTTTCTGTGTCGCCGTTTGACCGCGAACCAATTACTAAGCGTGCCGTTCTGTCAATCATATCGCGACTATATGACCCCCTCGGAAGGGTCACCCCCGTTGTCATTAAAGCCAAACTTGTTATGCAAGATCTATGGAGGAGCAAGGTCGGCTGGGACGATCCTGTCCCACCGCCCATTCTTCGTGATTGGGCGGCCTTTTCCTCTAACTTGTGCCAATTAAATCTGGTCAAGATACCTCGATGGACGCAACTCTCCGCGAGCGTCTCATCCATTGAGCTTCATGGTTTTGCCGACGCGTCCTCCTCCGCTTATGCTGCGGCTGTTTACCTCCGGGTGTTGTCTGAATCAAACCATATCACTGTTTCTTTGCTCGCGGGCAAGTCTAAAGTCGCCCCCTTGACACCGATGAGTATACCCCGCCTCGAGTTGAATGCCGCCGTGCTGTTAGCTCGTCTCATCTCATTCACCGTCGCGTGCATGGGTTTCGGTAATGTACCCGTCACCTGTTGGTCCGACTCTACTGTCGTGCTGCACTGGATTTCGCAGCACCCATCGCGATGGAAAATATTCGTGGCCCATCGTGTTGCCCGAATACATGAACTCGTTCCATCCGCAGTGTGGCGGTACGTTCCGACGTCCGACAACCCCGCCGACGTCGCGTCTCGCGGAATTCTACCCACCGATATCCTCAATCACTCTCTTTGGTGGCGAGGCCCTCCGTGGTTGCGCGGGGATCGGGTCTCCTGGCCTACCCCTCCTCCCAACGTCAACTTTGACTCTCATCTCGAGGAGAGGGTCACCGCCGCTCTCCAGTGTTCACCTGTCCCACCCATGTGGGAGTTATCTGTTCGCTACTCCTCATGGGACAGACTACTCCGTATCACCGCCCTTGTTATTCGTTTTATTAGTCGATGTCGCCGTCGAAAAGACATGGTCCAAACCCCTATCGGTAGTGTTCACGTCACGGCCGAGGAGTATAATTGTTCTCGTTGTTTCTGGTTGCGCTGTATCCAACGTGAAGTTTTTCCAACGGAATTTCACCTTCTCTCGTCTAGAAAGGAACTCCCTCCTAAGCATCCTCTTCTTTCCCTCCCTCCTTTCGTATCATCCGATAACCTTATTCGGGTTGGAGGCCGCTTAAGACATGCTCCAATGTCCTTCGAGTCCCGCCACCCAATCCTCCTGTCTGCCCATCCGCTCGTTGACCTCCTCCTTCTCCATGTCCATCAACGAGCGCTGCATTCGGGACCGCAGCTGACGCTCAGCATCCTGCGGCGGGAGTACTGGCTTCTCCGCGCGCGTGGAATCGTCCGTCGCATCATTCATCATTGTGTCCCACGTACTCGTGAACGTGCGGCGGTTCCTCGTCAGCTCATGGGTGACCTCCCTCGTGTCCGGGTGACTCCCACCTTCCGGAGTTTTCTACACTCAGGAGTTGATTACGCAGGTCCCGTGTGGATTCGTTCCTCACCTGGTCGCGGAGCAAGGTCTCGCAAGGCATATATCGCGTTGTTCCTTTGTCTGACCTCGAAAGCCATTCACCTCGAGTTAGTAAGCGATTATTCCTCCGAGGCATTCATTGGTGCATTTTCTCGGTTCTGTTCTCGTCGCGGCATCCCCGAAGCTATGTACTCGGATAACGGGACGACCTTCGTCGGTGCCGATCGTGAAATGACCAAAGCGTACCGCGCGGCCCTTCGTGATCCGGACTTCCTCAATTCGACGGTGTCTGATCGCATCTCTTGGCACTTCATTCCTCCCTCGGCTCCTCACTTCGGTGGTCTGTGGGAGGCTGGAGTCCGGAGTGTGAAAACTCATCTCTCTCGTGTTGTTGGAGACCGGACGCTAACCTTCGAGGAATTGTCCACCCTCTTATGCCGAATCGAAGCCTGTCTGAATTCTAGGCCGCAGTGTCCCTTATCCGACACACTCGATGACCTCGAGTGCCTTACTCCCGGTCATTTCACGATCGGCGCCGCGATCGTCGTGCCCCCGGAACCGTCCATCCTTGACCTGACCGAGAATCGTCTCTCGCGTTGGCAGCTCGTCCGCCAAATGAATGAGCGGTTTTGGCGCATTTGGCAATCCGACTACGTCAATACGTTACAGCAACGGACTAAGTGGCGTACCGATCAACCCCCCGTCCAGGTCGGTCGCATGGTTCTCCTCCGGAACTCCAGTCTTCCGCCAGCGAAGTGGGAGCTCGGCCGCGTCGTTCAGGTTCACCCGGGTCCCGACAGTGTTACGCGCGTCGTTACTATCAAAACTGCTCGTGCGGAGTATAAGCGGCCGATCGGCAAGCTGTGTTTGTTACCTATCTGGAGTGCATCTAAAGATTCTCCGACGCCTCCATGACTGCGTTACTCGCGTGTGTGCATTGTTTTACTCTCGTTCCTCCCCCCTTCCGGCACTGGGAATGTTTTTCTGCGACGTGCTTGTGTTCCTAGATTTAAGACCTTTCGATGTATTTTCTTTACTTATCCTAATGGATAACGGCGTTAGTTGATAAGAACCCCCCAGCATTAATGATATTTCGAGCCGTTCCGGCCATCGTTAAGTTAAGTCTAGATATAAGGTACTTATTGTCATGCGCTAGCTTGTGTTTGTTTCTTGTTATTCATGCCATATCATTGTATTAATTTTGCGTAACTGCTACTTACAACAGTCTCCCTTTTGTTCGCGCTCCGCCCTGGCACCCTTGTGGTGGGCGGCCGCTTCGATGCTTGTACATGCGAGTACCGCATCGCGCCTCTGAGAAGACGCGCGACTTCTACTTATTTTTTTTGTTTCCCATCTCGTCCTGGCACCGCCACGGTGGGCGGTTGGACTGTTCAATTTATGTCCTAGATTCCTTCGCATCTCTAGTCGTTCATCGAAACCGTTGTTTCGAGGTGGGCGGCATGTTCGGGGTTGGCAGTGGGTTGTGCGCCACAGGGAGGGGCTCTCGGCTCACACGAGTCGGTCCTGGTACTTCCGTTGAAGTCCAGGAAGACTGGTCATCTCCATGTCTTCGTATGTCGAACTCGTCACATCGCGTGATGCCCGGGAGCCAATTATATCCTTGTGAGGCACGGCCCACGTGGCCCTTTCGCTGCTCCTATTCGCGATTATGCTAACTTCAGCGCCCTCTTTTCTGAATTGTAACGCGAACAAGCGAACGCACCTGTTCCGCGCTTCACTCTCCTTTCTACTGTGCCGCGATAAACTACGCATCGCGCGTTGAGAGTCATCTCTTTTTGTTCAGTTGCTTTCGCAATTATTGTTCACGCGGTCCGCCTTCGCGACCCGTATTTTTATTCGTAGATTCGCGATATTGTCCCTCGTTAAAACCCGTTTGTGTTTGTTGATTTGAGACGGAATAAAGCGAGTTTTGGTGTAAGGGAGTTTTCTTTCCTCCACGTGCTTCCGAACGTGCATCGGACCAGTCGCCTCTGTCCCCGTCCTCGCGCGCCGCTTCCATTCGGGAGCGAACCAACGTTCCGTTCCGCGGCTGTTGTTCACTTTAGTCGCGAACAATAAACCTGTCAAATCGCGATAGAGTATTATAATGAAGTAACGCAATGGTCGCCACCCTTGTCAGTCGATTTCAGGAAATTGGTACGTACATTTTAGAGTATGAATGTTGTTTGCGAACTCGGGTGTCGGAGGAACCCCGGGGAGTCCTCTCTAGTTCAGGCCCATGCACATTGGTTCCTGATTGAGAACCGTGGAGTGATGTGTGTTTGTGTGATTTGTGTCGCGATTTGCATTTTTAAATATAGGTTTTAGATACGTAGGTAGCATACCGTTCTTGAATGTGAGTTAAATATAAGCAGGAAGGGCCAGGAATTCAGGATATCACATTCTCTGTGTAGGTCGGGTAAAAGTGATATGCCTGGACCTGGGATCAAACTACGGTCAAACCGAGTGTCCCCCTCTTTTTGACCGTAGTTTCTAGTTTGTAAATTTTTTGCGCACGTGGTGAAACTCCCGGTGCGATATTCGAATACTTTGCCTTTTTTTATGAAAACTGTGCTACACGAGCAGCGAATACGCTCTGCACGCTCGTGGTGTGGTTTTCACTGTTGAATTTGATAATAGTAAGACTTTTGTTGGTGCAAAGTATTCGAGCATTCTCTAGCGGCAGAAGAAGTGGCTAACAAGTGCCGAAGAGGCCCGACAAACTGTCACGAAGAGGGCTGCAGCGAATGGCTTTTCATCCTCGAATCCGTTTTGGGTTCTAGAATGGAAAGTCATTATTAGTATTTGTTAATTCACTGTGCTCGCTTTCTGTATTTGTCCTCTGACGGATGTAACATTCCCGTCCAACGAGCGCATCTTGGCTGCATGCGGTTTTTCATTGCGAAATTAGAGTTACGTATACCTTGCTCGTTAGTGTTGCGAAATTAAGGTCACCACGGATGGTACCCACGGGTTTGTTCGAATTAATTGGTAGTTGTTAGTGTTGCGATATGAATATACTCGGTTTTTTAATTTCTAGAATATTATATTAAATTAGAGATAGAGTTGCGAGAGATATCGCCCGAGATGGCGAACGGGAGCTTGCTTTAATTAGATGTTTAGAAGTAGCGTTGCGAATTGAAGCACGAAAAGTGACCGGTTTTTCTTTGAACAGTAATTCTTTAAAGTAGCGTTGCGATATAAAGCACGAAAAGTGCCCGGTTTGTCTTTGAATAATTAATTGTTAAAGTAGAGTTGCGACATAGTCCTTGATCAAGGAGCACGGGAGTTTGTTTTAGTATCTTATAGAATATTTCGAATTAGTATTTTCTTAATAATTTGTAGAGTATAGCATCACGATTTAGCACCTGAAATGGGTGTCCGGGAGTTTGCTCTTAATAAATTCTAAATTTGTGTTGCGAAATATGAATTATACGCGGTTTTCTTTTGAACAATCGCGAAACTAGCGTTGCGAAATACAAAAGCAGCTGAGAGATGCGCATCTGCTGAGTCAGAGACTCAGCAATTGGAGTTGCAAAAATGCAACTCCCCATGGAGTGCCTCAGGAGGCCCGCTCCCAACGATAGCTTCTTTTCTTCCGGATAGGTAGTGTTGCGAATTCTGAGAGCCCCCGGAATGGCAGTAGGCGGGTTTTGAAGTAGCGTTGCGAACAATGAAAGCCTCGAAATGGCAGTACGCGATTGTTTATTAAATAATATTACGTATTTTTTTTTTAAAATTCGTTTATTTTGACGACACCATATAATAGCAATTACCCTGATAAACGGCAGGCAAAATACAAATGGGCATGTATATGTAATGTGGCAGCATATTGCTGCTTCTCGAAACATAGTTTTAGCAGTGAGTGACAATGTAAATATATTTTTAGCGGGGTGAAAAGAAAAAAAAAATATTACGTATGATAGCCATGGAATGGCAATAGGCGGGTTTTAAAGTAGCGTTGCGAAGAATGAGAGCCATGAAATGGCAATAGGCGGGTTTTGAGCTAGCGTTGCGAACAGTAAGAGCCTGAAATGGCACCGGTTTCTCGCGATTTTTATTGAAAGCGCCTCTTGGCTGCTCGATGATTTGGGGATTTTCAGCGCCTTTTGGCTGCTTCATGTCATGATTTTTGTATTGTTAATCAAGTGCTTGCAAATAGAAATACTGCTGCAAATGTATCTTTTAATACAAGAAATTTTGAGGATTTATGTAGAATTTTTGTCAAGTTATATTATGTATTGTCCATTGAGACCAATCAGTCAATGAATTTCATCGTGGTCATTGAAACCACTCCGCAAATAAAAGTGCAAAAAGTTATATGCACATTTGATGACACAGATAGAAAATGAGTGTCAGTTAATTTAATAAAATTCGTGAAATAGGAAACACGCTGCTGGCTGTCATGGTTAAAGTTATTAATTTAATATTGTCTGGATTTTACTTGGATCGCGATGACATTTTTGTGAGAATACCGCGTCGACGTAGAGGTTTCGATGAATTCTCGCAAATTTCTTACAAAAATTACGGTCCACGGGTTTTGCATACTTTTTTAATAGAATGAAAATAACAAACTTGCGCCCGAAACATATATATCGAAATTGCAGTGTGATAGACGGATAGCAAATACAGATAAGAAGTAAACGCGTCGCTTTTAGATATTTGCTTATTTATTTCACTAAATGGTAGAGTTATATTGTAGCAAAGGGGGAAGTCTGTCTTTATTTAACACTTTTCGCGTCGCGAATTAAAGAGTGATGCATTTATTTTTATGCTCGGATGATGGAAAGGTTTCAAATAATTTCGAATGCAACTGCGTCGAAATTAGCTTTTTTCATTCAAGTAATTTATTTGATAGCAAATGATTGTGACATTGCACAATTTGCTAAATTGTCCATACTATTCAATTCGCGTTTGTCGACTCGATATGTAACTTCAAATTTTATATTTGCTTTTTTAAATTTCTGATCATTCTTTATCGTAAAGTTTACAACATTTGCATTTCCTACAATTTTTAATAAATTATGCTTCATTTGATTTTCGTAAATTTCGATACTCGTCTGTTACAATATTCAAGGGTCGGTGATATTTCGTTTTATGTTGCGCGTTTTGGGCAAAATTAATGAGAGTTTGTTGCAGAAGACGGAATACTAATAATGGGTATTTAGAGGAAATGAATTGGACCATGCCCATGGAAATTAAGAGAGACAGGCGTCCAGAGACGCTGGGGGAATCCACAGTGTAATGACATTTTACTAACAAATGAGATTTTATTGCAGGAGTTGCATGAATCGAATCACATCGAAGGGAGTTCGATGGATATTTCTCGGTGACATCTTGTGTTGCAAATTGTGTGTTAGGTTTGCAGATATTTCTTCTGAAAATTTGTTACGATCGTGTGATGACCATTTCTTAATGGTTTCGTTGTTAATGGTTTCGATACGTTTGATTTTTGGATCAAAGTATCGTCTGTATTGTTTTCGAAGTCTGATTCATGAGATAATTGTTGTCCGACTTTCTTCATTCATGAAGCAATACGATGTTTCTCTTCATTCTGTTTCAAGCAGAATGCATTTTTCATTTTCTGGCCAAGAGGTTTGCTTTCTGCTATGCAGATAAGGAATCAGGCAATATTTTGCAAAGAAATCTTTGCTATTAATTGGACAGGCTCAGATTGTGTTTGTATTTCCCCCGAGATAGGATGATTTTCACTGTGTACAAAAACTGCTCCCATATCGAAGGTCAGATTGATATTGCGGGCGGGCGGTCAAATTGTAATTGTAATGGATTAGACTTTAAGACGTTCGTGGTATGTTGAGATTAAGATTATTCGTAAGGTTAATTTAATAAGGAATAAATTTCGCGTTAGTCCTTAAGCATTGGATGCTCGTCGCATCACGGTCGGGAATTTATTTCTCCCAGTGCGAGATGGATAACGAAAGTAAAGTAGAGCAAGAAATTTTGCCTGACACATTTTCCCGTTCATTTTGTCGTTCATGCCGTCGTTCATTCCGTCGTTTAAACCTGTAAAAATGATGGGAAAATGTTTCACGCGAAAGACAAAATGCGATGCCCGAACTACGAGCCCCATTGATAATCATGAAACGGAAATTATTTGTAACTTTCTAATAGTAGAACAATGAATGGAACAGGTAGACGGTTGAAATCATTGTATATATTGCTTCTATATAGTCTAAGAAATATAAATGCAAAGCATCCAAACAGTACCATTCGCCAATTTTTTGTTCTTCAATTTTTGAGTGAACTACCAGCCCCATTGTTAATCCTTTACCGGAAATTATTTGTAACATTCGACAAGTAGAACAGTGAATGGAAAAGGTAGACGGTTGAAATCATTGTATATATTACTTCTATATAGTCTAAGAAACATATATGCAAAGCATCCAAACAGTACAATTCGACAATTATTTGTTCTTCAAGTTTAGTGAACAATGAGCCCCAATGGTTAATCCTTTATCGGAAATTATTTGTAATTTTCGACAAGTAGAACAATGAATAGTACAGGTAGACGGGTGAAATCTTTCTATATATTGCTTCTAAATAGTCTAAGAAACATATATGCAAAGCATCCAAACAGTACAATTCGCCAATTTTTTGTTCTTCAAGTTTAAGTGAACTACGAGCCCCATTGTTAATCCTTTAACGGAAATTAATTCTAACTTTCGACAAGTAGAACAATGAGTGGAACAGGTAGACGGTTGAAATCTTTGTATATATTGCTTCTATATAGTCTAAGAAACATATATGCAAAGCATCTAAAGAGTACAATTCGCCAATTTATTGTTCTTCAAGTTGAAGTGAACAACGAGCCCCATTGATAATCATGAAATGGAAATTATTTGTAAGTTTCTACAAGTAGAACAATGAATAGTAAATGTAGACGGGTGAAATCTTTCTATATATTGCTTCTATATAGTTTAAGAAACATATACGCAAAGCATCCAAACAGTACCATTCGCCAATTATTTCATCTTCAAGTTTAAGTGAACTACGAGCCCCATTGTTAATACTTTAACGGAAATTATTTGTAACTTGCGACAAGTAGAACAATGAGTGGAACAGGTAGACGGTTGAAATCAATGTATATATTGTTTCTATATAGTCTAAGAAACATATATGCAAATCATCCAAACAGTACCATTCGCCAATTTTTTGTTCTTCAAGTTTAAGTGAACAATGAGCCCCATTGTTAATCCTTTATCGGAAATTATTTGTAACTTTCGACAAGTAGAACAATGAATGGAACTGGTAGACGGTTGAAATTTTTCTATATATTGCTTCCATATAGTCTAAGAAACATGTACGCAAAGCATCCAAACAGTACCATTCGCCAATTTTTTGTTCGTCAAGTTTAAGTGAACAATGAGCCCCATTGTTAGTCCTTTATCGGAAATTATTTGTAATTTTCGACAAGTAGAACAATGAATGGAACAGGTAGACGGTTGAAATCATTGTATATATTGCTTCTATATAGTCTAAGAAACATATATGCAAAGCATCAAATCAGTACAATTTGCCAATTTATTGTTCTTCAAGTTTAAGTGAACAACGAGCCACATTGTTAATCCTTTAAAGGAAATCATTTGTAAATTTCGACAAGTAGAACAATGAATGGAACAGGTAGACGGTGGAAATCAATGTATATATATTGCTTCTATATAGTCTAAGAAACATATATGCAAAGCATCCAAATAGTACAATTCCCCAATTTTTTGTTCTTCAAGTTTAAGTGAACTACGAGCCCAATTGTTAATCCTTTAAAGGAAATTATTTGCAACTTTCGACAAGTATAACAATGAATGGAACAGGTAGACTGTTGAAATCATTGTATATATTGCTTCTATATAGTCTAAGAAACATATATGCAAAGCATCCAAAGAGTACAATTCGCCAATTTTTTGTTCTTCAAGTTTTAGTGAACAATGAGCCCCAATGGTTCTTCCTTTATCGGAAATTATTTGTAATTTTCGACAAGTAGAACAATGAATGGAACAGGTAGACGGTTGAAATAATAGTATATATTGCTTCTATATAGTCTAAGAAACATATATGCAAAGCATCCAAACAGTACAATTCGCCAATTTTTTGTTCTTCAAGTTTAAGTGAACTACGAGCCCCATTGATAATCATGAAAGGGAAATTATTTATAAGTTTCTACAAGTAGAACAATGAATAGAACTGGTAGTCTGTTGAAATCTTTGTATATATTGCTTCCATATAGTCTAAGAAACATATATGCAATGAATACAAACAGTACAATTCGCCAATTTATTGTTCTTCAAGTTTAAGTGAACAACGAGCCCCATTGTTAATCCTTTATCGGAAATTATTTGTAAATTTCGACAAGTAGAACAATGAATGGAACAGGTAGACGGTTGAAATCATTGTATATATTGCTTCCATATAGTCCAAGAAACATATATGCAAAGCATCCAAACAGTACAATTCGCCAATTCATTGTTCTTCAAGTTTAAGTGAACTACGAGCCCCATTGTTAATCCTTTATCGGAAATTATTTGTAACTTTCGACAAGTAGAACAATGAATGGAACAGGTAGACGGTTGAATTCTATGTATATATTGCTTCTATATAATATAAGAAACATATATTCAAAGCATCCAAACAGTATCATCCGCCAATTTTTTGTTCTTCAAGTTTAAGTGAACTACGAGCCCCATTGTTAATCCTTTAAAGGAAATTATTTGTAAATTTCGGCAAGTAGAACAATGAATGGAATAGGTAGACGGTTGAAATCATTGTATATATTGCTTCTATATAGTCTAAGAAACATATATGCAAAGCATCCAAACAGTACAATTCGCCAATTTCTGGTTCTTCAAGTTTAAGTAAACTACGATCCCCATTGTTAATCCCTTAACGGAAATTATTTGTAAGTTTCGACAAGTAGAACAATGAATGGAACAGGTAGACGGTTGAAATCATTGTATATATTGCTTCTATATAGACTAAGAAACATATATGCAAATCATCCAAACAGTACAATTCGCCAATTATTTGATCTTCAAGTTTAAGTGAACTACGAGCCCCATTGTTAATCCTTTAAAGGAAATTATTCGTAAATTTCGACAAGTAGAACACTGATTGGAACATGTAGACGGTTGAAATCTTTGTATATATTGCTTCCATATAGTCTAATAAACATGTACGCAAAGCATCCAAACAGTACCATTCGCCAATTTTTTGTTCTTCAAGTTTAAGTGAACAATGAGCCCCAATGGTTAATCCTTTATCGGAAATTATTTGTAATTTTCGACAAGTAGAACAATGAATGGAACAGGCAGACGGTTGAATTCTTTGTATATATTGCTTCTATATAGTCTAAGAAACATATATGCAAAGCATCCAAACAGTACAATTCGCCAATTTTTTGTTCTTCAAGTTTAAGTGAACTACGAGCCCCATTGTTAATCCTTTAACGGAAATTAATTGTAACTTTCTACAAGTAGAACAATGATTGGAACACGTAGAAGGTTGAAATCTTTGTATATATTGCTTCCATATAGTCTAAGAAACATGTACGCAAAGCATCCAAACAGTACCATTCGCCAATTTATTGTTCTTCAAGTTTCAGTGAACAACGAGCCCCATTGTTAATCCTTTATCGGAAATTATTTATAACTTTCGACAAGGAGAACAATGAATGGAACAGGTAGACGGTTGAAATCTTTGTATATATTGCTTCTATATAATCTAAGAAACATATATGCAAAGCATCCAAACAGTACCATTCGCCAATTTTTTGTTCTTCAATTTTAAGTGATCTACGAGCCCCATTGTTAATCCTTTAAAGGAAATTATTTGTAAATTTCGACAAGTAGAACAATGAATGGAACAGGTAGACTGTTGAAATCATTGTATATATTGCTTCTGTATAGTCTAAGAAACATATATGCAAAGCGTCCAAACAGTACAATTCGCCAATTATTTGATCTTCAAGTTTAAGTGAACTACGAGCCCCATTGTTAATACTTTATCGGTAATTATTTGTAACTTTCGACAAGTAGAACAATGAATGGAACAGGTAGACGGTTGAAATCTTTATATATATTGCTTCCATATAGTCTAAGAAACATATATGCAAAGCATCCAAACAGTACCATTCGCCAATTTTTTGTTCTTCAAGTTTAAGTGAACAATGAGCCCCATTGTTATTCCTTTATCGGAAATTATTTGTAACTTTCGACAAGGAGAACAATGAATGGAACAGGCAGACGGTTGAATTCTTTGTATATATTGCTTCTATATAGTCTAAGAAACATATATGCAAAGCATCCAAACAGTACCATTCGCCAATTTTTTGGTCTTCAAGTTTAAGTGAACAATGAGCCCCATTGTTAATCATTTATCGGATATTATTTGTAAATTTCGACAAGTAGAACAATGAATGGAACAGGTAGACTGTTGAAATCATTGTATATATTGCTTCTGTATAGTCTAAGAAACATATATGCAAAGCGTCCTAACAGTACAATTCGCCAATTATTTGATCTTCAAGTTTAAGTGAACTACGAGCCCCATTGTTAATACTGTATCGGTAATTATTTGTAACTTTCGACAAGTAGAACAATGAATGGAACAGGTAGACGGTTGAAATCTTTGTATATATTGCTTCTATATAATCTAAGAAACATATATGCAAAGCATCTAAACAGTAACAATCGCCAATTTTTTGATCTTCAAGTTTAAGTGATCAGCGAGCACCATTGGTAATCATGAAATGGAAATTATTTGTAACTTTCTACAAGTAGAACAATGAATAGTACAGGTAGACGGTTGAAATCTTTGTATATATTGCTTCTAAATAGTCTAAGAAACGTATATGCAAAGCATCCAAACAGTACAATTCGCCAATTTTTGGTTCTTCAAGTTTAAGTGAACTACGAGCCCCATTGTTAATCCTTTAAAGGAAATTATTTGTAAATTGCGACAAGTAGAACAATGAATGGATCAGTTAGACGGTTGAAATCAATGTATATATTGCTTCTATATAATCTACGAAACATATATGCATAGCATCCAAACAGTACAATTCGCCAATTATTTCATCTTCATGTTTAAGTGAACTACGAGCCCCATTGTTAAAACTTTAACGGAAATTATTTGTAACTTTCGACAAGTAGAACAATGAATGGAACTGGTAGACGGTTGAAATCTTTTTATATATTGCTTCTATATAGTCTAAGAAACATATATGCAAAGCATCCAAACAGTACCATTCGCCAATTTTTTGTTGTTCAAGTTTAAGTGAACAATGAGCCCCAATGGTTAATCCTTTATCGGAAATTACTTGTAATTTTCGACAAGTAGAACAATGAATGGAACAGGTAGACGGTTGAAATCATTGTATATATTGCTTCTATATAATCTAAGAAACATATATTCAAAGCATCCAAACAGTACCCTTCGCCAATTTTTTGTTCTTCAAGTTTAAGTGATCTACGAGCCCCATTGTTAATCCTTTATCGGAAATTATTTGTAATTTTCGACAAGTAGAACAATGAATGGAACAGGTAGACGGTTGAAATCTTTGTATATATTGCTTCTATATAATCTAAGAAACATATATGCAAAGCATCTAAACGGTAACAATCGCCAATTTTTTGTTCTTCAAGTTTAAGTGAACTACGAGCCCCATTGTTAATCCTTTAAAGGAAATTATTTCTAAATTTCGACAAGTAGAACAATGAATGGAACAGGTAGACTGTTGAAATCATTGTATATATTGCTTCAGTATAGCCTAAGAAACATATATGCAAAGCATCCAAATAGTACAATTCGACAATTTTTTGTTCTTCAAGTTTAAGTGAACAATGAGCCCCATTGTTAATCCTTTATCGGAAATTATTTGTAACTTTCGACAAGTAGAACAATGAATGGAACAGGAGGACTGTTGAAATCTTTGTATATATTGCTTCTATATAGTCTTAGAAATACATATGCAAAGCATCCAAACAGTACCATTCGCCAATTTTTTGTTCTTCAAGATTAAGTGAACTACGAGCCCCATTGATAATCATGAAAGGAAATTATTTGTAACTTTCTACAAGTAGAACAATGAATAGAACAGTTAGACTGTTGAAATCTATGTATATATTGCTTCTATATAGTATAAGAAACATATATGCAAAGCATCCAAACAGTACAATTCGCCAATTTTTTGTTCTTCAAGTTTAAGTAAACTACGATCCCCATTGTTAATCCCTTAACGGAAATTATTTGTGACTTTCGACAAGTAGAACAATGAATGGAACAGGTAGACGGTTGAAATCAATGTATATATTGCTTCTATATAGTCTAAGAAACGTATATGCTAAGCATCCAAACAGTACCATTCGCCAATTTTTTGTTCTTCAAATTTAAGTGAACTACGAGCCCCATTGTTAATCCTTTAAAGGAAATTATTTGTAAATTTCGACAAGTAGAACAATGAATGGAACAGGTAGACTGTTGAAATCATTGTATATATTGCTTCTATATAGTCTAAGAAACATATATGCATAGCGTCCAAACAGTACAATTCGCCAATTTTTTGCTCTTCAAGTTTAAGTGAACTACGAGCCCCATTGTTAATCCTTTAAAGGAAATTATTTGTAAATTTCGGCAAGTAGAACAATGAATGGAATAGGTAGACGGTTGAAATCATTGTATATATTGCTTCTATATAGTCTAAGAAACATATCTGCAAATCATCCAAACAGTACAATACGCCAATTATTTGATCTTCAAGTTTAAGTGAACTACGAGCCCCATTGTTAATACTTTAACGGAAATTATTTGTAACTTGCGACAAGTAGAACAATGAATGGAACAGGTAGACGGTTGAAATCAATGTATATATTGCTTCTATATAGTCTACGAAACATATATGCAAAGCATTCAAACAGTACCATTCGCCAATTTTTTGTTCGTCAAGTTTAAGTGAACAACGAGCCCCATTGTTAATCATTTAAAGGAAATTATTTGTAAATTTCGACAAGTAGAACAATGATTGGAACACGTAGACGGTTGAAATCTTTGTATATATTGCTTCCATACAGCCTAAGAAACATGTACGCAAAGCATCCAAACAGTACCATTCGCCAATTATTTCATCTTCAAGTTTAAGTGAACTACGAGCCCCATTGTTAATACTTTAACGGAAATTATTTGTAACTTGCGACAAGTAGAACAATGAGTGGAACAGGTAGACGGTTGAAATCAATGTATATATTGTTTCTATATAGTCTAAGAAACATATATGCAAATCATCCAAACAGTACCATTCGCCAATTTTTTGTTCTTCAAGTTTAAGTGAACAATGAGCCCCATTGTTAATCCTTTATCGGAAATTATTTGTAACTTTCGACAAGTAGAACAATGAATGGAAGTGGTAGACGGTTGAAATCTTTTTATATATTGCTTCTATATAGTCTAAGAAACATATATGCAAAGCATCCAAATAGTACCAGTCGCCAATTTTTTGTTCTTCAAGTTTAAGTGAACAACGAGGCCCATTGATAATCACGAAACGGAAATTATTTGTAACTTTCGACAAGAAGAACAATGAATAGAACAGGTAGACGTTTGAAATCTTTGTATATGTTGGTTCTATATAGTCTTAGAAACCTATATGCAAAGCATCCAAACAGTACCATTCGCCAATTTTTTGTTCTTCAAGTTTAAGTGAACAATGAGCCCCAATGGTTAATCCTTTATCGGAAATTATTTGTAATTTTCGACAAGTAGAACAATGAATGGAACAGGTAGACGGTTGAAATCTTTGTATATATTTCTTCTATATAATCTAAGAAACATATATGCAAACCATCAAAACAGTAACATTCGCCAATTTTTTGTTCTTCAAGTTTAAGTGAACAACGAGCCCCATTGATAATCATGAAACGGAAATTATTTGTAACTTTCTACAAGTAGAACAATGAATAGAACAGGTAGACGGGTGAAATCTTTCTATATATTGCTTCTAAATAGTCTAAGAAACATATATGCAAAGCATCCAAACAGTACAATTCGGCAATTTTTTGTTCTTCAAGTTTAAGTGAACTACGAGCCCCATTGTTAATCCTTTAAAGGAAATTATTTGTAAATTTCGACAAGTAGAACAATGAATGGATCATGTAGACGGTTGAAAGCATTGTATATATTGCTTCCATATAGTCTAAGAAACATGTACGCAAAGCATCCAAACAGTACCATACTCCAATTTTTTGTTCTTCAAGTTTAAGTAAACTACGATCCCCATTGTTAATCCCTTAACGGAAATTATTTGTAACTTTCGACAAGTAGAACAATGAATGGAACAGGTAGACGGTTGAAATCTTTGTATATATTGCTTCTATATAATCTAAGAAACATATATGCAAAGCATCCAAACAGTACAATTCGCCAATTATTTCATCTTCAAGTTTAAGTGAACTACGAGCCCCATTGTTAATACTTTAACGGAAATTATTTGTAACTTGCGACAAGTAGAACAATGAGTGGAACAGGTAGACGGTTGAAATCAATGTATATATTGCTTCTATATAATCTAAGAAACATATATGCAAAGCATCTAAACAGTAACAATCGCCAATTTTTTGATCTTCAAGTTTAAGTGATCAGCGAGCACCATTGATAATCATGAAATGGAAATTATTTGTAACTTTCTACAAGTAGAACAATGAATAGTACAGGTAGACGGTTGAAATCTTTGTATATATTGCTTCTAAATAGTCTAAGAAACGTATATGCAAAGCATCCAAACAGTACAATTCGCCAATTTTTGGTTCTTCAAGTTTAAGTGAACTACGAGCCCCATTGTTAATCCTTTAAAGGAAATTATTTGTAAAATGCGACAAGTAGAACAATGAATGGATCAGTTAGACGGTTGAAATCAATGTATATATTGCTTCTATATAATCTACGAAACATATATGCATAGCATCCAAACAGTACAATTCGCCAATTATTTCATCTTCATGTTTAAGTGAACTACGAGCCCCATTGTTAAAACTTTAACGGAAATTATTTGTAACTTTCGACAAGTAGAACAATGAATGGAACTGGTAGACGGTTGAAATCTTTTTATATATTGCTTCTATATAGTCTAAGAAACATATATGCAAAGCATCCAAACAGTACCATTCGCCAATTTTTTGTTGTTCAAGTTTAAGTGAACAATGAGCCCCAATGGTTAATCCTTTATCGGAAATTACTTGTAATTTTCGACAAGTAGAACAATGAATGGAACAGGTAGACGGTTGAAATCATTGTATATATTGCTTCTATATAATCTAAGAAACATATATGCAAAGCATCTAAACGGTAACAATCGCCAATTTTTTGTTCTTCAAGTTTAAGTGAACTACGAGCCCCATTGTTAATCCTTTAAAGGAAATTATTTCTAAATTTCGACAAGTAGAACAATGAATGGAACAGGTAGACTGTTGAAATCATTGTATATATTGCTTCAGTATAGCCTAAGAAACATATATGCAAAGCATCCAAATAGTACAATTCGACAATTTTTTGTTCTTCAAGTTTAAGTGAACAATGAGCCCCATTGTTAATCCTTTATCGGAAATTATTTGTAACTTTCGACAAGTAGAACAATGAATGGAACAGGAGGACTGTTGAAATCTTTGTATATATTGCTTCTATATAGTCTTAGAAATACATATGCAAAGCATCCAAACAGTACCATTCGCCAATTTTTTGTTCTTCAAGATTAAGTGAACTACGAGCCCCATTGATAATCATGAAAGGAAATTATTTGTAACTTTCTACATGTAGAACAATGAATAGAACAGTTAGACTGTTGAAATCTATGTATATATTGCTTCTATATAGTATAAGAAACATATATGCAAAGCATCCAAACAGTACAATTCGCCAATTTTTTGTTCTTCAAGTTTAAGTAAACTACGATCCCCATTGTTAATCCCTTAACGGAAATTATTTGTGACTTTCGACAAGTAGAACAATGAATGGAACAGGTAGACGGTTGAAATCAATGTATATATTGCTTCTATATAGTCTAAGAAACGTATATGCTAAGCATCCAAACAGTACCATTCGCCAATTTTTTGTTCTTCAAATTTAAGTGAACTACGAGCCCCATTGTTAATCCTTTAAAGGAAATTATTTGTAAATTTCGACAAGTAGAACAATGAATGGAACAGGTAGACTGTTGAAATCATTGTATATATTGCTTCTATATAGTCTAAGAAACATATATGCATAGCGTCCAAACAGTACAATTCGCCAATTTTTTGCTCTTCAAGTTTAAGTGAACTACGAGCCCCATTGTTAATCCTTTAAAGGAAATTATTTGTAAATTTCGGCAAGTAGAACAATGAATGGAATAGGTAGACGGTTGAAATCATTGTATATATTGCTTCTATATAGTCTAAGAAACATATCTGCAAATCATCCAAACAGTACAATACGCCAATTATTTGATCTTCAAGTTTAAGTGAACTACGAGCCCCATTGTTAATACTTTAACGGAAATTATTTGTAACTTGCGACAAGTAGAACAATGAATGGAACAGGTAGACGGTTGAAATCAATGTATATATTGCTTCTATATAGTCTACGAAACATATATGCAAAGCATCCAAACAGTACCATTCGCCAATTTTTTGTTCGTCAAGTTTAAGTGAACAACGAGCCCCATTGTTAATCATTTAAAGGAAATTATTTGTAAATTTCGACAAGTAGAACAATGATTGGAACACGTAGACGGTTGAAATCTTTGTATATATTGCTTCCATACAGCCTAAGAAACATGTACGCAAAGCATCCAAACAGTACCATTCGCCAATTATTTCATCTTCAAGTTTAAGTGAACTACGAGCCCCATTGTTAATACTTTAACGGAAATTATTTGTAACTTGCGACAAGTAGAACAATGAGTGGAACAGGTAGACGGTTGAAATCAATGTATATATTGTTTCTATATAGTCTAAGAAACATATATGCAAATCATCCAAACAGTACCATTCGCCAATTTTTTGTTCTTCAAGTTTAAGTGAACAATGAGCCCCATTGTTAATCCTTTATCGGAAATTATTTGTAACTTTCGACAAGTAGAACAATGAATGGAACTGGTAGACGGTTGAAATCTTTTTATATATTGCTTCTATATAGTCTAAGAAACATATATGCAAAGCATCCAAATAGTACCAGTCGCCAATTTTTTGTTCTTCAAGTTTAAGTGAACAACGAGGCCCATTGATAATCACGAAACGGAAATTATTTGTAACTTTCGACAAGAAGAACAATGAATAGAACAGGTAGACGTTTGAAATCTTTGTATATGTTGGTTCTATATAGTCTTAGAAACCTATATGCAAAGCATCCAAACAGTACCATTCGCCAATTTTTTGTTCTTCAAGTTTAAGTGAACAATGAGCCCCAATGGTTAATCCTTTATCGGAAATTATTTGTAATTTTCGACAAGTAGAACAATGAATGGAACAGGTAGACGGTTGAAATCTTTGTATATATTTCTTCTATATAATCTAAGAAACATATATGCAAACCATCAAAACAGTAACATTCGCCAATTTTTTGTTCTTCAAGTTTAAGTGAACAACGAGCCCCATTGATAATCATGAAACGGAAATTATTTGTAACTTTCTACAAGTAGAACAATGAATAGAACAGGTAGACGGGTGAAATCTTTCTATATATTGCTTCTAAATAGTCTAAGAAACATATATGCAAAGCATCCAAACAGTACAATTCGGCAATTTTTTGTTCTTCAAGTTTAAGTGAACTACGAGCCCCATTGTTAATCCTTTAAAGGAAATTATTTGTAAATTTCGACAAGTAGAACAATGAATGGATCATGTAGACGGTTGAAAGCATTGTATATATTGCTTCCATATAGTCTAAGAAACATGTACGCAAAGCATCCAAACAGTACCATACTCCAATTTTTTGTTCTTCAAGTTTAAGTAAACTACGATCCCCATTGTTAATCCCTTAACGGAAATTATTTGTAACTTTCGACAAGTAGAACAATGAATGGAACAGGTAGACGGTTGAAATCTTTGTATATATTGCTTCTATATAATCTAAGAAACATATATGCAAAGCATCCAAACAGTACCATTCGCCAATTTTTTGTTGTTCAAGTTTAAGTGAACAATGAGCCCCAATGGTTAATCCTTTATCGGAAATTACTTGTAATTTTCGACAAGTAGAACAATGAATGGAACAGGTAGACGGTTGAAATCATTGTATATATTGCTTCTATATAATCTAAGAAACATATATGCAAAGCATCTAAACGGTAACAATCGCCAATTTTTTGTTCTTCAAGTTTAAGTGAACTACGAGCCCCATTGTTAATCCTTTAAAGGAAATTATTTCTAAATTTCGACAAGTAGAACAATGAATGGAACAGGTAGACTGTTGAAATCATTGTATATATTGCTTCAGTATAGCCTAAGAAACATATATGCAAAGCATCCAAATAGTACAATTCGACAATTTTTTGTTCTTCAAGTTTAAGTGAACAATGAGCCCCATTGTTAATCCTTTATCGGAAATTATTTGTAACTTTCGACAAGTAGAACAATGAATGGAACAGGAGGACTGTTGAAATCTTTGTATATATTGCTTCTATATAGTCTTAGAAATACATATGCAAAGTATCCAAACAGTACCATTCGCCAATTTTTTGTTCTTCAAGATTAAGTGAACTACGAGCCCCATTGATAATCATGAAAGGAAATTATTTGTAACTTTCTACATGTAGAACAATGAATAGAACAGTTAGACTGTTGAAATCTATGTATATATTGCTTCTATATAGTATAAGAAACATATATGCAAAGCATCCAAACAGTACAATTCGCCAATTTTTTGTTCTTCAAGTTTAAGTAAACTACGATCCCCATTGTTAATCCCTTAACGGAAATTATTTGTGACTTTCGACAAGTAGAACAATGAATGGAACAGGTAGACGGTTGAAATCAATGTATATATTGCTTCTATATAGTCTAAGAAACGTATATGCTAAGCATCCAAACAGTACCATTCGCCAATTTTTTGTTCTTCAAATTTAAGTGAACTACGAGCCCCATTGTTAATCCTTTAAAGGAAATTATTTGTAAATTTCGACAAGTAGAACAATGAATGGAACAGGTAGACTGTTGAAATCATTGTATATATTGCTTCTATATAGTCTAAGAAACATATATGCATAGCGTCCAAACAGTACAATTCGCCAATTTTTTGCTCTTCAAGTTTAAGTGAACTACGAGCCCCATTGTTAATCCTTTAAAGGAAATTATTTGTAAATTTCGGCAAGTAGAACAATGAATGGAATAGGTAGACGGTTGAAATCATTGTATATATTGCTTCTATATAGTCTAAGAAACATATCTGCAAATCATCCAAACAGTACAATACGCCAATTATTTGATCTTCAAGTTTAAGTGAACTACGAGCCCCATTGTTAATACTTTAACGGAAATTATTTGTAACTTGCGACAAGTAGAACAATGAATGGAACAGGTAGACGGTTGAAATCAATGTATATATTGCTTCTATATAGTCTACGAAACATATA
Source organism: Cerceris ruficornis (assembly GCA_963989415.1). Lineage (NCBI taxonomy): Eukaryota > Metazoa > Arthropoda > Insecta > Hymenoptera > Crabronidae > Cerceris > Cerceris ruficornis. Next base: position 1,519,229 of record CAXDIW010000460.1, read on the forward strand.
TGCAAAGCATCCAAACAGTACCATTCGCCAATTTTTTGTTCGTCAAGTTTAAGTGAACAACGAGCCCCATTGTTAATCATTTAAAGGAAATTATTTGTAAATTTCGACAAGTAGAACAATGATTGGAACACGTAGACGGTTGAAATCTTTGTATATATTGCTTCCATACAGCCTAAGAAACATGTACGCAAAGCATCCAAACAGTACCATTCGCCAATTATTTCATCTTCAAGTTTAAGTGAACTACGAGCCCCATTGTTAATACTTTAACGGAAATTATTTGTAACTTGCGACAAGTAGAACAATGAGTGGAACAGGTAGACGGTTGAAATCAATGTATATATTGTTTCTATATAGTCTAAGAAACATATATGCAAATCATCCAAACAGTACCATTCGCCAATTTTTTGTTCTTCAAGTTTAAGTGAACAATGAGCCCCATTGTTAATCCTTTATCGGAAATTATTTGTAACTTTCGACAAGTAGAACAATGAATGGAACTGGTAGACGGTTGAAATCTTTTTATATATTGCTTCTATATAGTCTAAGAAACATATATGCAAAGCATCCAAATAGTACCAGTCGCCAATTTTTTGTTCTTCAAGTTTAAGTGAACAACGAGGCCCATTGATAATCACGAAACGGAAATTATTTGTAACTTTCGACAAGAAGAACAATGAATAGAACAGGTAGACGTTTGAAATCTTTGTATATGTTGGTTCTATATAGTCTTAGAAACCTATATGCAAAGCATCCAAACAGTACCATTCGCCAATTTTTTGTTCTTCAAGTTTAAGTGAACAATGAGCCCCAATGGTTAATCCTTTATCGGAAATTATTTGTAATTTTCGACAAGTAGAACAATGAATGGAACAGGTAGACGGTTGAAATCTTTGTATATATTTCTTCTATATAATCTAAGAAACATATATGCAAACCATCAAAACAGTAACATTCGCCAATTTTTTGTTCTTCAAGTTTAAGTGAACAACGAGCCCCATTGATAATCATGAAACGGAAATTATTTGTAACTTTCTACAAGTAGAACAATGAATAGAACAGGTAGACGGGTGAAATCTTTCTATATATTGCTTCTAAATAGTCTAAGAAACATATATGCAAAGCATCCAAACAGTACAATTCGGCAATTTTTTGTTCTTCAAGTTTAAGTGAACTACGAGCCCCATTGTTAATCCTTTAAAGGAAATTATTTGTAAATTTCGACAAGTAGAACAATGAATGGATCATGTAGACGGTTGAAAGCATTGTATATATTGCTTCCATATAGTCTAAGAAACATGTACGCAAAGCATCCAAACAGTACCATACTCCAATTTTTTGTTCTTCAAGTTTAAGTAAACTACGATCCCCATTGTTAATCCCTTAACGGAAATTATTTGTAACTTTCGACAAGTAGAACAATGAATGGAACAGGTAGACGGTTGAAATCTTTGTATATATTGCTTCTATATAATCTAAGAAACATATATGCAAAGCATCCAAACAGTACAATTCGCCAATTATTTCATCTTCAAGTTTAAGTGAACTACGAGCCCCATTGTTAATACTTTAACGGAAATTATTTGTAACTTGCGACAAGTAGAACAATGAGTGGAACAGGTAGACGGTTGAAATCAATGTATATATTGCTTCTATATAGTCTAAGAAACATATATGCAAAGCATCCAAACAGTACCATTCGCCAATTTTTTGTTCTTCAAGTTTAAGTGAACAATGAGCCCCATTGTTAATCCTTTATCGGAGATTATTTGTAACTTTCGACAAGTAGAACATTGAATGGAACAGGTAGACGGTTGAAATCTTTGTATATATTGCTTCTATATAGTATAAGAAACATATATTCAAAGTATCCAAACAGTACCATTCGCCAATTTTTTGTTCTTCAAGTTTAAGTGAACTACGAGCCCCATTGTTAATCCTTTAAAGGAAATTATTTGTAAATTTCGGCAAGTAGAACAATGAATGGAACAGGTACACGGTTGAAATCTTTGTATATATTGCTTCTATATAATCTAAGAAACATATATGCAAAGCATCCAAACAGTACCATTCGCCAATTTTTTGTTCTTCAAGTTTAAGTGAACTACGAGCCCCATTGATAATCATGGAATAGAAATTATTTGTAACTTTCTACAAGTAGAACATTGAACGGAACAGGTAGACGGGTGAAATCTTTCTATATATTGCTTCTAAATAGTCTAAGAACACATCTATGCAAAGCATCCAAACAGTACAATTCGCCAATTTTTTGTTCTTCAAGTTTAAGTGAACTACGAGCCCCATTGTTAATCCTTTAAAGGAAATTATTTGTAAATTTCGACAAGTAGAACAATGAATGGATCATGTAGACGGTTGATATCATTGTATATATTGCTTCTATATAGTCTACGAAACATATATGCAAAGCATCCAAACAGTACAATTCGCCAATTTTTTGTTCTTCAAGTTTAAGTGAACTACGAGCCCCATTGTTAATCCTTTAACGGAAATTAATTATAACTTTCTACAAGTAGAACAATGATTGGAACACGTAGACGGTTGAAATCCTTGTATATATTGCTTCCATATAGTCTAAGAAACATATATGCAAAGCATCCAAACAGTACCATTCTCCAATTTTTTGTTCTTCAAGTTTAAGTGAACAATGAGCCCCAATGGTTAATCCTTTATCGGAAATTATTTGTAACTTTCGACAAGTAGAACAATGAATGGAACAGGTAGACGGTTGAAATCTTTGTATATATTGCTTCTATATAGTCTAAGAAACATATATGCAAAGCATCCAAACAGTACAATTCGCCAATTTATTGTTCTTCAAGTTTAAGTTAACAACGAGCCCCATTGTTAATCCTTTAAAGGAAATTATGTGTAAATTTCGACAAGTAGAACAATGATTGGAACACGTAGACGGTTGAAATCTTTGTATATATTGCTTCTATATAATCTAAGAAACATATATGCAAAGCATCCAAACAGTACCATTCGCCAATTTTTTGTTCTTCAAGTTTAAGTCAACAATGAGCCCCATTGTTAATCCTTTATCGGAAATTATTTGTAACTTTCGACAAGTAGAACATTGAATGGAACAGGTAGACGGTTGAAATCTTTGTATATATTGCTTCTATATAGTATAAGAAACATATATGCAAAGCATCCGAACAGTACCATTCGCCAATTTTTTGTTCTTCAAGTTTAAGTGAACTGCGAGCTCCATTGTTAATCCTTTAAAGGAAATTATTTGTAACTTTCGACAAGTAGAACAATGAATGGAACAGGTAGACTGTTGGAATCATTGTATATATTGCTTCTATATAGTATAAGAAACATATATGCAAAGCATCCAAACAGTACCATTCGCCAATTTTTTGTTCTTCAAGTTTAAGTGAACTACGAGCCCCATTGTTAATCCTTTAATGGAAATTATTTGTAAATTTCGACAAGTAGAACAATGAATGGAACAGGTAGAATGTTGAAATCTTTGTATATATTGCTTCTATATAGTATAAGAAACATATATGCAAAGCATCCAAACAGTACAATTCGCCAATTTTTTGTTCTTCAAGTTTAAGTGAACAATGAGCCCCATTGTTAATCCTTTAAAGGAAATTATTTGTAACTTTCGACAAGTAGAACAATGAATGGAACTGGTAGACTGTTGAAATCATTGTATATATTGTTTCTATATAGTCTAAGAAACATTTATGCAAAGCATCCAATCAGTACAATTCGCCAAGTTTTTGTTCTTCAAGTTTAAGTAAACTACGACCCCCATTGTTAATCCCTTAATGGAAATTATTTGTAACTTTCGACAAGTAGAACAGTGAATGGAACAGGTAGACGGTTGAAATCTTTGTATATATTGCTTCTATATAATCTAAGAAACATATATGCAAAGCATCTAAACAGTAACAATCGCCAATTTTTTGATCTTCAAGTTTAAGTGAACAGCGAGCCCCATTGATAATCATGAAATGGAAATTATTTGTAACATTCTACAAGTAGAACAATGAATAGTACAGGTAGACGGGTGAAATCTTTCTATATATTGCTTCTAAATAGTCTAAGAAACATCTATGCAAAGCATCCAAACAGTACAATTCGCCAATTTTTTGTTCTTCAAGTTTAAGTGAACAATGAGCCCCAATGGTTAATCCGTTATTGGAAATTATTTGTAACTTTCGACAAGTAGAACACTGAATGGAACAGGTAGACGGTTGAAATCTTTGTATATATTGCTTCCATATAGTCTAAGAAACATGTACGCAAAGCATCCAAACAGTACCATTCGCCAATTTATTGTCCTTCAAGTTTAAGTGAACAATGAGCCCCATTGTTAATCCTTTATCGGAAATTTTGTGTAAATTTCGACAAGTAGAACAATGATTGGAACACGTAGACGGTTGAAATCTTTGTATATATTGCTTCCATATAGTCTAAGAAACATGTACGCAAAGCATCCAAACAGTACCATTCGCCAATTTTTTGGTCTTCAAGTTTAAGTGAACAATGAGCCCCAATGGTTAATCCTTTATCGGAAATTATTTGTAATTTTCGACAAGTAGAACAATGAATGGAACAGGTAGACGGTTGAAATCTTTGTATATATTGCTTCTATATAGTCTAAGAAACATCTATGCAAAGCATCCAAACAGTACAATTCGCCAATTTATTGTTCTTCAAGTTTAAGTGAACTACGAGCCCCATTGTTAATCCTTTAAAGGAAATTATTTGTAAATTTCGACAAGTAGAACAATGAATGGATCATGTAGACGGGTGAAATCTTTCTATATATTGCTTCTAAATAGTCTAAGAAACATCTATGCAAAGCATCCAAACAGTACCATTCGCCAATTTTTTGTCCTTCAAGTTTAAGTGAACAATGAGCCCCATTGTTAATCCTTTATCGGAAATTATGTGTAAATTTCGACAAGTAGAACAATGATTGGAACACGTAGAAGGTTGAAATCTTTGTATATATTGCTTCCATATAGTCTAAGAAACATGTACGCTAAGCATCCAAACAGTACCATTCGCCAATTTTTTGGTGTTCAAGTTTAAGTGAACAAAGATCCCCAATGGTTAATCCTTTATCGGAAATTATTTGTAATTTTCGACAAGTCGAACAATGAATGGAACAGGTAGACGGTTGAAATCTTTAAATATATTGCTTCTATATAGGCTAAGAAACATATATGCAAAGCGTCCAAACAGTACAATTCGCCAATTATTTGATCTTCAATTTTAAGTGAACTACGAGCCCCATTGTTAATACTTTAACGGAAATTATTTGTAACTTGCGACAAGTAGAACAATGAATGGAACAGGTAGCCGGTTGAAATCAACGTATATATTGCTTCTATATAGTCTAAGAAACATATATGCAAAGCATCCAAACAGTACCATTCGCCAATTTTTTGTTCGTCAAGTTTAAGTGAACGACGAGCCCCATTGTTAATCCTTTAAAGGATATTATTTGTAAATTTCGACAAGTAGAACAATGATTGGAACACGTAGACGGTTGAAATCTTTGTATATATTGCTTCCATATAGTCTAAGAAACATGTACGCAAAGCATCCAAACAGTACCATGCGCCAATTTTTTGTTCTTCAAGTTTAAGTGAACAATGAGCCCCAATGGTTAATCCTTTATCGGAAATTATTTGTAATTTTCGACAAGTAGAGCAATGAATGGAACTGGTAGACGGTTGAAATCTTTGTATATATTGCTTCTATATAATCTAAGAAACATATATGCAAAGCATCTAAACAGTAACAATCGCCAATTTTTTGATCTTCAAGTTTAAGTGAACAGCGAGCCCCATTGATAATCATGAAATGGAAATTATTTGTAACTTTCTACAAGTAGAACAATGAATAGTACAGGTAGACGGGTGAAATATTTCTATATATTGCTTCTAAATAGTCTAAGAAACATATATGCAAAGCATCCAAACAGTACAATTCGCCAATTTTTTGTTCTTCAAGTTTAAGTGAACTACGAGACCCATTGTTAATCCTTTAAAGGAGATTATTTGTAAATTTCGACAAGTAGAACAATGATTGGAACACGTAGACGGTTGATATCTTTGTATATATTGCTTCCATATAGTCTAAGAAACATGTACGCAAAGCATCCAAACAGTACCATTCGCCAATTTTGTGTTCTTCAAGTTTAAGTGAACAATGAGCCCCAATGGTTAATCCTTTATCGGAAATTATTTGTAACTTTCGACAAGTAGAACAATGAATGGAACAGGTAGACGTTTGAAATCTTTGTACATATTGCTTCTATATAATCTAAGAAACATATATGCAAAGCATCCAAACAGTACCATTCGCCAATTTTTTGTTCTTCAAGTTTAAGTGAAGAACGAGCCCCATTGATAATCATGAAACGGAAATTATTTGTAACTTTCTACAAGAAGAACAATGAATAGTACAGGTAGACGGGTGAAATCTTTCTATATATTTCTTCTAAATAGTCTAAGAAACACATATGCAAAGCATCCAAACAGTACAATTCGCCAATTTTTTGTTCTTTAAGTTTAAGTGAACTACGAGCCCCATTGTTAATCCTTTAAAGGAAATTATTTGTAAATTTCGACAAGTAGAACAATGAATGGATCAGTTAGACGGTTGAAATCATTGTATATATTACTTCTATATAGCCTAAGAAACATATATGCAAAGCATCCAAACAGTACAATACGCCAATTTTTTGTTCTTCAAGTTTAAGTGAACTACGAGCCCCATTGTTAATCCTTTAACGGAAATTAATTGTAACTTTCTACAAGTTGAACATTGATTCGAACACGTAGACGGTTGAAATCTTTGTATATACTGCTTCCATATAGTCTAAGAAACATGTACGCAAAGCATCCAAACAGTACCATTCGCCAATTTTTTGTTCTTCAAGTTTAAGTGAACAATGAGCCCCAATGGTTAATCCTTTATCGGAAATTATTTGTAATTTTCGACAAGTAGAACAATGAATGGAATAGGTAGACGGTTGAAATCTTTGTATATGTTGCTTCTATATAATCTAAGAAACATATATGCAAAGCATCTAAACAGTAACAATCGCCAATTTTTTGATCTTCAACTTTAAGTGAACAACGAGCCCCATTGTTAATCCTTTAAAGGAAATTATTTGTAAATTTCGACAAGTAGAACAATGAATGGAACAGGTAGACGGTTGAAATCTTTGTATATATTGCTTCTATATAATCTAAGAAACATATATGCAAAGTATCCAAACAGTACCATTCGCCAATTTTTTGTTCTTCAAGTTTAAGTGAACTACGAGCCCCATTGTTAATCCTTTAAAGGAAATTATTTGTAAATTTCGACAAGTAGAACATTGAACGGAACAGGTAGACGGTTGAAATCTTTGTATATATTGCTTCTATATAGTATAAAAAACATATATGCAAAGCATCCAAACAGTACAATTCGCCAATTTTTCGTTCTTCAAGTTTAAGTGAACAATGAGCCCCAATGGTTAACCCGTTATCGGAAATTATTTGTAACTTTCGACAAGTAGAACAATGAATGGAACTGGTAGACGGTTGAAATCTTTGTATATATTGCTTCTATATAGTCTAAGAAACATATATGCAAAGCATCCAAACAGTACAATTCGCCAATTATTTCATCTGCAAGTTTAAGTGAACTACGAGCCCCATTGTTAATACTTTAACGGAAATTATTTGTAACTTGCGACAAGTAGAACAATGAGTGGAACAGGTAGACGGTTGAAATCAATGTAAATATTGCTTCTATATAGTCTAAGAAACATATATGCAAAGCATCCAAACAGTACCATTCGCCAATTTTTTGTTCTTCAAGTTTAAGTGAACTACGAGCCCCATTGTTAATCCTTTAAAGGAAATTATTTGTAAATTTCGACAAGTAGAACATTGAACGGAACAGGTAGACGGTTGAACTCTTTGTGTATATTGCTTCTATATAGTATAAGAAACATATATGCAAAGCATCCAAACAGTACAATTCGCCAATTTTTTGTTCTTCAAGTTTAAGTGAACAATGAGCCCCAATGGTTAATCCGTTATCGGAAATTATTTGTAACTTTCGACAAGTAGAACAATGAATGGAACTGGTAGACGGTTGAAATCTTTGTATATATTGCTTCTATATAGTCTAAGAAATATATATGCAAAGCATCCAAACAGTACAATTCGCCAATTATTTCATCTGCAAGTTTAAGTGAACTACGAGCCCCATTGTTAATCCTTTAACGGAAATTAATTGTAACTTTCTACGAGTAGAACAATGATTGGAACAGGTAGACGGTAGAAATCTTTGTATATATTGCTTCCATATAGTCTAAGAAACATGTACGCAAAGCATCCAAACAGTACCATACGCCAATTTTTTGTTCTTCAAGTTTAAGTAAACTACGATCCCCATTGTTAAGCCCTTAACGGAAATTATTTGTAACTTTCGACAAGTAGAACAATGAATGGAACAGGTAGACGGTTGAAATCTTTGTATATATTGCTACAATATAATCTAAGAAACATATATGCAAATCATCCAAACAGTACCATTCGCCAATTTTTTGTTCTTCAAGTTTAAATGAACGACGAGCCCCATTGTTAATCCTTTAAAGGATATTATTTGTAAATTTCGACAAGTAGAACAATGATTGGAACACGTAGACGGTTGAAATCTTTGTATATATTGCTTCCATATAGTCTAAGAAACATGTACGCAAAGCATCCAAACAGTACCATGCGCCAATTTTTTGTTCTTCAAGTTTAAATGAACAATGAGCCCCAATGGTTAATCCTTTATCGGAAATTATTTGTAATTTTCGACAAGTAGAACAATGAATGGAACAGGTAGACGGTTGAAATCTTTGTATATATTGCTTCTATATAGTCTAAGAAACATATATGCAAAGCATCCAAACAGTACCATTCGCCAATTTTTTGTTCTTCAAGTTTAAGTGAACTACGAGCCCCATTGTTAATCCTTTATCGGAAATTATGTGTAAATTTCGACAAGTAGAACAATGATTGGAACACGTAGACGGTTGAAATCTTTGTATATATTGCTTCCATATAGTCTAAGAAACATGTACGCAAAGCATCCAAACAGTACCATTCGCCAATTTTTTGGTCTTCAAGTTTAAGTGAACAATGAGCCCCAATGGTTAATCCTTTATCCGTAATTATTTGTAACTTCCGACAAGTAGAACAATGAATGGAACAGGTAGACGGTTGAAATCTTTGTATATATTGCGTCTATATAGTCTAAGAAACATATACGCAAAGCATCCAAACAGTACCATTCGCCAATTTTTTGTTCTTCAAGTTTAAGTGAACTACGAGCCCCATTGTTAATCCTTTAAAGGAAATTATTTGTAAATTTCGACAAGTAGAACAATGAATGGAACAGGTAGACGGTTGAAATCAATGTATATATTGCTTCTATATAGTCTAAGAAACATATATGCAAAGCATCCAAACAGTACCATTCGCCAATTATTTCATCTTCATGTTTAAGTGAACTACGAGCCCCATTGTTAATACTTTAACGGAAATTATTTGTAACTTGCGACAAGTAGAACAATGAATAGTACAGGTAGACGGGTGAAATCTTTCTATATATTGCTTCTAAATAGTCTAAGAAACATCTATGCAAAGCATCCAAACAGTACAATTCTCCAATTTTTTGTTCTTCAAGTTTAAGTGAACAATGAGCCCCAATGGTTAATCCGTTATCGGAAATTATTTGTAGCTTTCGACAAGTAGAACAATGAATGGAACAGGTAGACGGTTGAAATCTTTGTATATATTGCTTCTATATAGTCTAAGAAACATATATGCAAAGCATCCAAACAGTACCATTCGCCAATTTTTTGTTCTTGAAGTTTAAGTGAACAATGAGCCCCATTTTTAATCCTTTATCGGAAATTATTTGTAACTTTCGACAAGTAGAACAATGAATGGAACAGGTAGACGGTTGAAATCCTTGTATATATTGCTTCCATATAGTCTAAGAAACATGTACGCAAAGCATCCAAACAGTACCATTCGCCAATTTATTGTCCTTCAAGTTTAAGTGAACAATGAGCCCCATTGTTAATCCTTTATCGGAAATTATGTGTAAATTTCGACAAGTAGAACAATGATTGGAACACGTAGACGGTTGAAATCTTTGTATATATTGCTTCCATATAGTCTAAGAAACATGTACGCAAAGCATCCAAACAGTACCATTCGCCAATTTTTTGGTCTTCAAGTTTAAGTGAACAATGAACCCCAATGGTTAATCCTTTATCGGAAATTATTTGTAATTTTCGACAAGTAGAACAATGAATGGAACAGGTAGACGGTTGAAATGTTTGTATATATTGCTTCTATATAGTCTAAGAAACATCTATGCAAAGCATCCAAACAGTACAATTCGCCAATTTTTTGTTCTTCAAGTTTAAGTGAACTACGAGCCCCATTGTTAATCCTTTAAAGGAAATTATATGTAAATTTCGACAAGTAGAACAATGAATGGATCATGTAGACGGGTGAAATCTTTGTATATATTGCTTCTATATAGCCTACGAAACATATATGCAAAGCATCCAAACAGTACAATTCGCCAATTTTTTGTTCTTCAAGTTTAAGTGAACAATGAGCCCCAATGGTTAATCCGTTATCGGAAATTATTTGTAACTTTCGACAAGTAGAACAATGAATGGAACTGGTAGACGGTTGAAATCTTTGTATATATTGCTTCTATATAGTCTAAGAAACATATATGCAAAGCATCCAAACAGTACAATTCGCCAATTATTTCATCTGCAAGTTTAAGTGAACTACGAGCCCCATTGTTAATCCTTTAACGGAAATTAATTATAACTTTCTACAAGTAGAACAATGATTGGAACACGTAGACGGTTGAAATCCTTGTATATATTGCTTCCATATAGTCTAAGAAACATATATGCAAAGCATCCAAACAGTACCATTCTCCAATTTTTTGTTCTTCAAGTTTAAGTGAACAATGAGCCCCAATGGTTAATCCTTTATCGGAAATTATTTGTAACTTTCGACAAGTAGAACAATGAATGGAACAGGTAGACGGTTGAAATCTTTGTATATGTTGCTTCTATATAGTCTAAGAAACATATATGCAAAGCATCCAAACAGTACAATTCGCCAATTTATTGTTCTTCAAGTTTAAGTTAACAACGAGCCCCATTGTTAATCCTTTAAAGGAAATTATGTGTAAATTTCGACAAGTAGAACAATGATTGGAACACGTAGACGGTTGAAATCTTTGTATATATTGCTTCTATATAATCTAAGAAACATATATGCAAAGCATCCAAACAGTACCATTCGCCAATTTTTTGTTCTTCAAGTTTAAGTGAACAATGAGCCCCATTGTTAATCCTTTATCGGAAATTATTTGTAACTTTCGACAAGTAGAACATTGAATGGAACAGGTAGACGGTTGAAATCTTTGTATATATTGCTTCTATATAGTATAAGAAACATATATGCAAAGCATCCGAACAGTACCATTCGCCAATTTTTTGTTCTTCAAGTTTAAGTGAACTGCGAGCCCCATTGATAATCATGGAATAGAAATTATTTGTAACTTTCTACAAGTAGAACAATGAATAGTACAGGTAGACGGGTGAAATCTTTCTATATATTGCTTCTAAATAGTCTAAGAAACATCTATGCAAAGCATCCAAACAGTACAATTCTCCAATTTTTTGTTCTTCAAGTTTAAGTGAACAATGAGCCCCAATGGTTAATCCGTTATCGGAAATTATTTGTAGCTTTCGACAAGTAGAACAATGAATGGAACAGGTAGACGGTTGAAATCTTTGTATATATTGCTTCTATATAATCTAAGAAACATATATGCAAAGCATCCAAACAGTACAATTCGCCAATTATTTCATCTTCAAGTTTAAGTGAACTACGAGCCCCATTGTTAACAGTTTAACGGAAATTATTTGTAACTTGCGACAAGTAGAACAATGAGTGGAACAGGTAGACGGTTGAAATCAATGTATATATTGCTTCTATATAGTCTAAGAAACATATATGCAAAGCATCCAAACAGTACCATTCGCCAATTTTTTGTTCTTCAAGTTTAAGTGAACAATGAGCCCCATTTTTAATCCTTTATCGGAAATTATTTGTAACTTTCGACAAGTAGAACAATGAATGGAACAGGTAGACGGTTGAAATCCTTGTATATATTGCTTCCATATAGTCTAAGAAACATGTACGCAAAGCATCCAAACAGTACCATTCGCCAATTTATTGTCCTTCAAGTTTAAGTGAACAATGAGCCCCATTGTTAATCCTTTATCGGAAATTATGTGTAAATTTCGACAAGTAGAACAATGATTGGAACACGTAGACGGTTGAAATCTTTGTATATATTGCTTCCATATAGTCTAAGAAACATGTACGCAAAGCATCCAAACAGTACCATTCGCCAATTTTTTGGTCTTCAAGTTTAAGTGAACAATGAACCCCAATGGTTAATCCTTTATCGGAAATTATTTGTAATTTTCGACAAGTAGAACAATGAATGGAACAGGTAGACGGTTGAAATCTTTGTATATATTGCTTCTATATAGTCTAAGAAACATCTATGCAAAGCATCCAAACAGTACAATTCGCCAATTTTTTGTTCTTCAAGTTTAAGTGAACTACGAGCCCCATTGTTAATCCTTTAAAGGAAATTATTTGTAAATTTCGACAAGTAGAACAATGAATGGATCATGTAGACGGGTGAAATCTTTGTATATATTGCTTCTATATAGCCTACGAAACATATATGCAAAGCATCCAAACAGTACAATTCGCCAATTTTTCGTTCTTCAAGTTTAAGTGAACTACGAGTCCCATTGTTAATCCGTTATCGGAAATTATTTGTAACCTTCGACAAGTAGAACATTGAATGGAACAGGTAGACGGTTGAAATCTTTGTATATATTGCTTCTATATAGTATAAGAAACATATATGCAAAGCATCCAAACAGTACAATTCGCCAATTTTTTGTTCTTCAAGTTTAAGTGAACAATGAGCCCCAATGGTTAATCCGTTATCGGAAATTATTTGTAACCTTCGACAAGCAGAACAATGAATGGAACAGGTAGACGGTTGAAATCTTTGTATATATTTCTTCTATATAATGTAAGAAACATATATGCAAAGCATCTAAACAGTAACAATCGCCAATTTTTTGATCTTCAAGTTTAAGTGAACAGCGAGCCCCAATGATAATCATGAAATGGAAATTATTTCTAACTATCTACAAGTAGAACAAAGAATAGTACAGGTAGACGGGTGAAATCTTTCTATATATTGCTTCTAAATAGTCTAAGAAACATATATGCAAAGCATCTAAACAGTAACAATCGCCAATTTTTTGATCTTCAAGTTTAAGTGAACAGCGAGCCCCATTGATAATCATGAAATGGAAATTATTTGTAACTTTCTATAAGTAGAACAATGAATAGTACAGGTAGACGGGTGAAATATTTCTATATATTGCTTCTAAATAGTCTAAGAAACATATATGCAAAGCATCCAAACAGTACAATTCGCCAATTTTTTGTTCTTCAAGTTTAAGTGAACTACGAGACCCATTGTTAATCCTTTAAAGGAGATTATTTGTAAATTTCGACAAGTAGAACAATGATTGGAACACGTAGACGGTTGATATCTTTGTATATATTGCTTCCATATAGTCTAAGAAACATGTACGCAAAGCATCCAAACAGTACCATTCGCCAATTTTGTGTTCTTCAAGTTTAAGTGAACAATGAGCCCCAATGGTTAATCCGTTATCGGAAATTATTTGTAACTTTCGACAAGTAGAACAATGAATGGAACTGGTAGACGGTTGAAATCTTTGTATATATTGCTTCTATATAATCTAAGAAACATATATGCAAAGCATCCAAACAGTACCATTCGCCAATTTTTTGTTCTTCAAGTTTAAGTGAAGAACGAGCCCCATTGATAATCATGAAACGGAAATTATTTGTAACTTTCTACAAGAAGAACAATGAATAGTACAGGTAGACGGGTGAAATCTTTCTATATATTTCTTCTAAATAGTCTAAGAAACACATATGCAAAGCATCCAAACAGTACAATTCGCCAATTTTTTGTTCTTTAAGTTTAAGTGAACTACGAGCCCCATTGTTAATCCTTTAACGGAAATTAATTGTAACTTTCTACAAGTTGAACAATGATTCGAACACGTAGACGGTTGAAATCTTTGTATATACTGCTTCCATATAGTCTAAGAAACATGTACGCAAAGCATCCAAACAGTACCATTCGCCAATTTTTTGTTTTTCAAGTTTAAGTGAACAATGAGCCCCAATGGTTAATACTTTATCGGAAATTATTTGTAATTTTCGACAAGTAGAACAATGAATGGAATAGGTAGACGGTTGAAATCTTTGTATATATTGCTTCTATATAATCTAAGAAACATATATGCAAAGCATCTAAACAGTAACAATCGCCAATTTTTTGATCTTCAACTTTAAGTGAACAACGAGCCCCATTGTTAATCCTTTAAAGGAAATTATTTGTAAATTTCGACAAGTAGAACAATGAATGGAACAGGTAGACGGTTGAAATCTTTGTATATATTGCTTCTATATAATCTAAGAAACATATATGCATAGTATCCAAACAGTACCATTCGCCAATTTTTTGTTCTTCAAGTTTAAGTGAACTACGAGCCCCATTGTTAATCCTTTAAAGGAAATTATTTGTAAATTTCGACAAGTAGAACATTGAACGGAACAGGTAGACGGTTGAAATCTTTGTATATATTGCTTCTATATAGTATAAGAAACATATATGCAAAGCATCCAAACAGTACAATTCGCCAATTTTATGTTCTTCAAGTTTAAGTGAACTACGAGCCCCATTGTTAATCCTTTAACGGAAATTAATTGTAACTTTCTACAAGTTGAACAATGATTCGAACACGTAGACGGTTGAAATCTTTGTATATACTGCTTCCATATAGTCTAAGAAACATGTACGCAAAGCATCCAAACAGTACCATTCGCCAATTTTTTGTTTTTCAAGTTTAAGTGAACAATGAGCCCCATTGTTAATCCTTTAAAGGAAATTATTTGTAAATTTCGACAAGTAGAACAATGAATGGAACAGGTAGACGGTTGAAATCTTTGTATATATTGCTTCTATATAATCTAAGAAACATATATGCATAGTATCCAAACAGTACCATTCGCCAATTTTTTGTTCTTCAAGTTTAAGTGAACTACGAGCCCCATTGTTAATCCTTTAAAGGAAATTATTTGTAAATTTCGACAAGTAGAACATTGAACGGAACAGGTAGACGGTTGAAATCTTTGTATATATTGCTTCTATATAGTATAAGAAACATATATGCAAAGCATCCAAACAGTACAATTCGCCAATTTTTTGTTCTTCAAGTTTAAGTGAACAATGAGCCCCAATGGTTAATCCGTTATCGGAAATTATTTGTAACTTTCGACAAGTAGAACATTGAATGGAACTGGTAGACGGTTGAAATCTTTGTATATATTGCTTCTATATAGTCTAAGAAACATATATGCATAGTATCCAAACAGTACCATTCGCCAATTTTTTGTTCTTCAAGTTTAAGTGAACTACGAGCCCCATTGTTAATCCTTTAAAGGAAATTATTTGTAAATTTCGACAAGTAGAACATTGAACGGAACAGGTAGACGGTTGAAATCTTTGAATCTATTGCTTCTATATAGTATAAGAAACATATATGCAAAGCATCCAAACAGTACCATTCGCCAATTTTTTGTTCTTCAAGTTTAAGTGAACTGCGAGCTCCATTGTTAATCCTTTATCGGAAATTATTTGTAACCTTCGACAAGCAGAACAATGAATGGAACAGGTAGACGGTTGAAATCTTTGTATATATTTCTTCTATATAATCTAAGAAACATATATGCAAAGCATCTAAACAGTAACAATCGCCAATTTTTTGATCTTCAAGTTTAAGTGAACAGCGAGCCCCAATGATAATCATGAAATGGAAATTATTTCTAACTATCTACAAGTAGAACAATGAATAGTACAGGTAGACGGGTGAAATCTTTCTATATATTGCTTCTAAATAGTCTAAGAAACATATATGCAAAGCATCTAAACAGTAACAATCGCCAATTTTTTGATCTTCAAGTTTAAGTGAACAGCGAGCCCCATTGATAATCATGAAATGGAAATTATTTGTAACTTTCAACAAGTAGAACAATGAATAGTACAGGTAGACGGGTGAAATATTTCTATATATTGCTTCTAAATAGTCTAAGAAACATATATGCAAAGCATCCAAACAGTACAATTCGCCAATTTTTTGTTCTTCAAGTTTAAGTGAACTACGAGACCCATTGTTAATCCTTTAAAGGAGATTATTTGTAAATTTCGACAAGTAGAACAATGATTGGAACACGTAGACGGTTGATATCTTTGTATATATTGCTTCCATATAGTCTAAGAAACATGTACGCAAAGCAGCCAAACAGTACCATTCGCCAATTTTGTGTTCTTCAAGTTTAAGTGAACAACGAGGCCCATTGATAATCATGAAACGGAAATTATTTGTAACTTTCGACAAGTAGAACAATGAATGGAACAGGTAGACGTTTGAAATCTTTGTATATATTGCTTCTATATAATCTAAGAAACATATATGCAAAGCATCCAAACAGTACCATTCGCCAATTTTTTGTTCTTCAAGTTTAAGTGAAGAACGAGCCCCATTGATAATCATGAAACGGAAATTATTTGTAACTTTCTACAAGAAGAACAATGAATAGTACAGGTAGACGGGTGAAATCTTTCTATATATTTCTTCTAAATAGTCTAAGAAACACATATGCAAAGCATCCAAACAGTACAATTCGCCAATTTTTTGTTCTTTAAGTTTAAGTGAACTACGAGCCCCATTGTTAATCCTTTAAAGGAAATTATTTGTAAATTTCGACAAGTAGAACAATGAATGGATCAGGTAGACGGTTGAAATCATTGTATATATTGCTTCTATATAGCCTAAGAAACATATATGCAAAGCATCCAAACAGTACAATACGCCAATTTTTTGTTCTTCAAGTTTAAGTGAACTACGAGCCCCATTGTTAATCCTTTAACGGAAATTAATTGTAACTTTCTACAAGTTGAACAATGATTCGAACACGTAGACGGTTGAAATCTTTGTATATACTGCTTCCATATAGTCTAAGAAACATGTACGCAAAGCATCCAAACAGTACCATTCGCCAATTTTTTGTTCTTCAAGTTTAAGTGAACAATGAGCCCCAATGGTTAATCCTTTATCGGAAATTATTTGTAATTTTCGACAAGTAGAACAATGATTGGAATAGGTAGACGGTTGAAATCTTTGTATATATTGCTTCTATATAATCTAAGAAACATATATGCAAAGCATCTAAACAGTAACAATCGCCAATTTTTTGGTCTTCAACTTTAAGTGAACAACGAGCCCCATTGTTAATCCTTTAAAGGAAATTATTTGTAAATTTCGACAAGTAGAACAATGAATGGAACAGGTAGACGGTTGAAATCTTTGTATATATTGCTTCTATATAATCTAAGAAACATATATGCAAAGTATCCAAACAGTACCATTCGCCAATTTTTTGTTCTTCAAGTTTAAGTGAACTACGAGCCCCATTGTTAATCCTTTAAAGGAAATTATTTGTAAATTTCGACAAGTAGAACATTGAACGGAACAGGTAGACGGTTGAAATCTTTGTATATATTGCTTCTATATAGTATAAGAAACATATATGCAAAGCAT
Organism: Cerceris ruficornis; assembly: GCA_963989415.1. NCBI lineage: Eukaryota > Metazoa > Arthropoda > Insecta > Hymenoptera > Crabronidae > Cerceris > Cerceris ruficornis. The sequence goes on from CAXDIW010000460.1 coordinate 1,537,119, forward strand.
CCAAACAGTACAATTCGCCAATTTTTTGTTCTTCAAGTTTAAGTGAACAATGAGCCCCAATGGTTAATCCGTTATCGGAAATTATTTGTAACTTTCGACAAGTAGAACATTGAATGGAACAGGTAGACGGTTGAAATCTTTGTATATATTGCTTCTATATAGTATAAGAAACATAAATGCAAAGCATCCAAACAGTACAATTTGTCAATTTTTTGTTCTTCAAGTTTAAGTGAACAATGAGCCCCATTGTTAATCCTTTATCGGAAATTATGTGTAAATTTCGACAAGTAGAACAATGAATGGAACAGGTAGACGGTTGAAATCTTTGTATATATTGCTTCTATATAGTCTAAGAAACATATATGCAAAGCATCCAAACAGTACAATTCGCCAATTTTTTGTTCTTGAAGTTTAAGTGAACTACGAGCCCCATTGATAATCATGAAACGGACATTATTTGTAACTTTCTACAAGTAGAACAATGAATAGAACAGGTAGACGGTTGAAATCTTTGTATATGTTGCTTCTATATAGCCTAAGAAACTTATATGCAAAGCATCTAAACAGTAACAATCGCCAATTTTTTTATCTTCAAGTTTAAGTGAACAATGAGCCCCAATGGTTAATCCGTTATCGGAAATTATTTGTAACTTGCGACAAGTAGAACAATGAGTGGAACAGTTAGACGGTTGAAATCAATGTATATTTTGCTTCTATATAGTCTAAGAAACATATATGCAAAGCATCCAAACAGTACCATTCGCCAATTTTTTGTTCTTCAAGTTTAAGTGAACAATGAGCCCCATTGTTAATCCGTTATCGGAAATTATTTGTAACTTTCGACAAGTAGAACAATGAATGGAACAGGTAGACGGTTGAAATCTTTGTATATATTGCTTCTATATAGTATAAGAAACATATATGCAAAGCATCCAAACAGTACAATTCGCCAATTTTTTGTTCTTCAAGTTTAAGTGAACAATGAGCCCCAATGGTTAATCCGTTATCGGAAATTATTTGTAACTTTCGACAAGTAGAACAATGAATGGAACAGGTAGACGGTTGAAATCTTTGTATATATTGCTTCTATACAGTCTAAGAAACCTATATGCAAAGCATCTAAACAGTAACAATCGCCAATTTTTTGATCTTCAAGTTTAAGTGAACTACGAGCCCCATTGTTAATCATGAAATGGAAATTATTTGTAACTTTCGACAAGTAGAACAATGAATGCAACAGGTAGACGGTTGAAATCATTGTATATAATGCTTCTATATAGTCTAAGAAACATATATGCAAAGCATCCAAACAGTACAATTCGACAATTTTTTGTTCTTCAAGTTTGAGTGAACAACGAGGCCCTTTGATAATCATGAAACGGAAATTATTTGTAACTTTCGACAAGAAGAACAATGAATAGAACAGGTAGACGGTTGAAATCTTTGTATATGTTGCTTCTATGTAGTCTAAGAAACCTATATGCAAAGCATCTAAACAGTAACATTCGCCAATTTTTCGATCTTCAAGTTTAAGTGAACAGCGAGCCCCATTGATAATCATGAAATGGACATTATTTGTAACTTTCTACAAATAGAACAATGAATAGTACTGGTAGACGGGTGAAATCTTTCTATATATTGCTTCTAAATAGTCTAAGAAACACATATGCAAAGCATCCAAACAGTACAATTCGCCAATTTTTTGTTCTTCAAGTTTAAGTGAACTACGAGCCCCATTGTTAATCCTTTAAAGGAAATTATTTGTAAATTTCGACAAGTAGAACAATGAATGGATCATGTAGACGGTTGAAATCATTGTATATATTGCTTCTATATAGTCTGCGAAACAAATATGCAAAGCATCCAAACAGTACAATTCGCCAATTTTTTGTTCTTGAAGTTTAAGTGAACTACGAGCCCCATTGCTAATCATGAAACGGAAGTTATTTGTAACTTTCTACAAGTAGAACAATGAATAGAACAGGTAGACGGTTGAAATCTTTGTATATGTGGCTTCTATATAGCCTAAGAAACTTATATGCAAAGCATCTAAACAGTAACAATCGCCAATTTTTTTATCTTCAAGTTTAAGTGAACAATGAGCCCCAATGTTAATCCGTTATCGGAAATTATTTGTAACTTGCGACAAGTAGAACAATGAGTGGAACAGTTAGACGGTTGAAATCAATGTATATATTGCTTCTATATAGTCTAAGAAACATATATGCAAAGCATCTAAACAGTAACAATCGCCAATTTTTTGGTCTTCAACTTTAAGTGAACAACGAGCCCCATTGTTAATCCTTTAAAGGAAATTATTTGTAAATTTCGACAAGTAGAACAATGAATGGAACAGGTAGACGGTTGAAATCTTTGTATATATTGCTTCTATATAATCTAAGAAACATATATGCAAAGTATCCAAACAGTACCATTCGCCAATTTTTTGTTCTTCAAGTTTAAGTGAACTACGAGCCCCATTGTTAATCCTTTAAAGGAAATTATTTGTAAATTTCGACAAGTAGAACATTGAACGGAACAGGTAGACGGTTGAAATCTTTGTATATATTGCTTCTATATAGTATAAGAAACATATATGCAAAGCATCCAAACAGTACAATTCGCCAATTTTTTGTTCTTCAAGTTTAAGTGAACAATGAGCCCCAATGGTTAATCCGTTATCGGAAATTATTTGTAACTTTCGACAAGTAGAACATTGAATGGAACAGGTAGACGGTTGAAATCTTTGTATATATTGCTTCTATATAGTATAAGAAACATAAATGCAAAGCATCCAAACAGTACAATTTGTCAATTTTTTGTTCTTCAAGTTTAAGTGAACAATGAGCCCCAATGGTTAATCCGTTATCGGAAATTATTTGTAACTTTCGACAAGTAGAACAATGAATGGAACAGGTAGACGGTTGAAATCTTTGTATATATTGCTTCTATACAGTCTAAGAAACCTATATGCAAAGCATCTAAACAGTAACAATCGCCAATTTTTTGATCTTCAAGTTTAAGTGAACTACGAGCCCCATTGTTAATCATGAAATGGAAATTATTTGTAACTTTCGACAAGTAGAACAATGAATGCAACAGGTAGACGGTTGAAATCATTGTATATAATGCTTCTATATAGTCTAAGAAACATATATGCAAAGCATCCAAACAGTACAATTCGACAATTTTTTGTTCTTCAAGTTTGAGTGAACAACGAGGCCCATTGATAATCATGAAACGGAAATTATTTGTAACTTTCGACAAGAAGAACAATGAATAGAACAGGTAGACGGTTGAAATCTTTGTATATGTTGCTTCTATGTAGTCTAAGAAACCTATATGCAAAGCATCTAAACAGTAACATTCGCCAATTTTTCGATCTTCAAGTTTAAGTGAACAGCGAGCCCCATTGATAATCATGAAATGGACATTATTTGTAACTTTCTACAAATAGAACAATGAATAGTACTGGTAGACGGGTGAAATCTTTCTATATATTGCTTCTAAATAGTCTAAGAAACACATATGCAAAGCATCCAAACAGTACAATTCGCCAATTTTTTGTTCTTCAAGTTTAAGTGAACTACGAGCCCCATTGTTAATCCTTTAAAGGAAATTATTTGTAAATTTCGACAAGTAGAACAATGAATGGATCATGTAGACGGTTGAAATCATTGTATATATTGCTTCTATATAGTCTGCGAAACAAATATGCAAAGCATCCAAACAGTACAATTCGCCAATTTTTTGTTCTTGAAGTTTAAGTGAACTACGAGCCCCATTGCTAATCATGAAACGGAAATTATTTGTAACTTTCTACAAGTAGAACAATGAATAGAACAGGTAGACGGTTGAAATCTTTGTATATGTTGCTTCTATATAGCCTAAGAAACTTATATGCAAAGCATCTAAACAGTAACAATCGCCAATTTTTTTATCTTCAAGTTTAAGTGAACAATGAGCCCCAATGTTAATCCGTTATCGGAAATTATTTGTAACTTGCGACAAGTAGAACAATGAGTGGAACAGTTAGACGGTTGAAATCAATGTATATATTGCTTCTATATAGTCTAAGAAACATATATGCAAAGCATCTAAACAGTAACAATCGCCAATTTTTTGGTCTTCAACTTTAAGTGAACAACGAGCCCCATTGTTAATCCTTTAAAGGAAATTATTTGTAAATTTCGACAAGTAGAACAATGAATGGAACAGGTAGACGGTTGAAATCTTTGTATATATTGCTTCTATATAATCTAAGAAACATATATGCAAAGTATCCAAACAGTACCATTCGCCAATTTTTTGTTCTTCAAGTTTAAGTGAACTACGAGCCCCATTGTTAATCCTTTAAAGGAAATTATTTGTAAATTTCGACAAGTAGAACATTGAACGGAACAGGTAGACGGTTGAAATCTTTGTATATATTGCTTCTATATAGTATAAGAAACATATATGCAAAGCATCCAAACAGTACAATTCGCCAATTTTTTGTTCTTCAAGTTTAAGTGAACAATGAGCCCCAATGGTTAATCCGTTATCGGAAATTATTTGTAACTTTCGACAAGTAGAACATTGAATGGAACAGGTAGACGGTTGAAATCTTTGTATATATTGCTTCTATATAGTATAAGAAACATAAATGCAAAGCATCCAAACAGTACAATTTGTCAATTTTTTGTTCTTCAAGTTTAAGTGAACAATGAGCCCCATTGTTAATCCTTTATCGGAAATTATGTGTAAATTTCGACAAGTAGAACAATGAATGGAACAGGTAGACGGTTGAAATCTTTGTATATATTGCTTCTATATAGTCTAAGAAACATATATGCAAAGCATCCAAACAGTACAATTCGCCAATTTTTTGTTCTTGAAGTTTAAGTGAACTACGAGCCCCATTGATAATCATGAAACGGACATTATTTGTAACTTTCTACAAGTAGAACAATGAATAGAACAGGTAGACGGTTGAAATCTTTGTATATGTTGCTTCTATATAGCCTAAGAAACTTATATGCAAAGCATCTAAACAGTAACAATCGCCAATTTTTTTATCTTCAAGTTTAAGTGAACAATGAGCCCCAATGGTTAATCCGTTATCGGAAATTATTTGTAACTTGCGACAAGTAGAACAATGAGTGGAACAGTTAGACGGTTGAAATCAATGTATATTTTGCTTCTATATAGTCTAAGAAACATATATGCAAAGCATCCAAACAGTACCATTCGCCAATTTTTTGTTCTTCAAGTTTAAGTGAACAATGAGCCCCATTGTTAATCCGTTATCGGAAATTATTTGTAACTTTCGACAAGTAGAACAATGAATGGAACAGGTAGACGGTTGAAATCTTTGTATATATTGCTTCTATATAGTATAAGAAACATATATGCAAAGCATCCAAACAGTACAATTCGCCAATTTTTTGTTCTTCAAGTTTAAGTGAACAATGAGCCCCAATGGTTAATCCGTTATCGGAAATTATTTGTAACTTTCGACAAGTAGAACAATGAATGGAACAGGTAGACGGTTGAAATCTTTGTATATATTGCTTCTATACAGTCTAAGAAACCTATATGCAAAGCATCTAAACAGTAACAATCGCCAATTTTTTGATCTTCAAGTTTAAGTGAACTACGAGCCCCATTGTTAATCATGAAATGGAAATTATTTGTAACTTTCGACAAGTAGAACAATGAATGCAACAGGTAGACGGTTGAAATCATTGTATATAATGCTTCTATATAGTCTAAGAAACATATATGCAAAGCATCCAAACAGTACAATTCGACAATTTTTTGTTCTTCAAGTTTGAGTGAACAACGAGGCCCATTGATAATCATGAAACGGAAATTATTTGTAACTTTCGACAAGAAGAACAATGAATAGAACAGGTAGACGGTTGAAATCTTTGTATATGTTGCTTCTATGTAGTCTAAGAAACCTATATGCAAAGCATCTAAACAGTAACATTCGCCAATTTTTCGATCTTCAAGTTTAAGTGAACAGCGAGCCCCATTGATAATCATGAAATGGACATTATTTGTAACTTTCTACAAATAGAACAATGAATAGTACTGGTAGACGGGTGAAATCTTTCTATATATTGCTTCTAAATAGTCTAAGAAACACATATGCAAAGCATCCAAACAGTACAATTCGCCAATTTTTTGTTCTTCAAGTTTAAGTGAACTACGAGCCCCATTGTTAATCCTTTAAAGGAAATTATTTGTAAATTTCGACAAGTAGAACAATGAATGGATCATGTAGACGGTTGAAATCATTGTATATATTGCTTCTATATAGTCTGCGAAACAAATATGCAAAGCATCCAAACAGTACAATTCGCCAATTTTTTGTTCTTGAAGTTTAAGTGAACTACGAGCCCCATTGCTAATCATGAAACGGAAATTATTTGTAACTTTCTACAAGTAGAACAATGAATAGAACAGGTAGACGGTTGAAATCTTTGTATATGTTGCTTCTATATAGCCTAAGAAACTTATATGCAAAGCATCTAAACAGTAACAATCGCCAATTTTTTTATCTTCAAGTTTAAGTGAACAATGAGCCCCAATGTTAATCCGTTATCGGAAATTATTTGTAGCTTTCGACAAGTAGAACAATGAATGGAACAGGTAGACGGTTGAAATCTTTGTATATATTGCTTCTATATAATCTGAGAAACATATATGGAAAGCATCCAAACAGTACCATTCGCCAATTTTTTGATCTTCAAGTTTAAGTGAACAGCGAGCCCCATTGATAATCATGAAATGGAAATTATTTGTAACTTTCTACAAGTAGAACAATGAATAGAACAGGTAGACGGTTCAAATCTTTGTATATGTTGCTTCTATATAGTCTAAGAAACTTATATGCAAAGTATCTAAACAGTAACATTCGCCAATTTTTTTATCTTCAAGTTTAAGTGAACAATGAGCCCCAATGGTTAATCCGTTATCGGAAATTATTTGTAGCTTTCGACAAGTAGAACAATGAATGGAACAGGTAGACGGTTGAAATCTTTGTATATATTGCTTCTATATAGTCTAAGAAACATATCTGCAAAGCATCCAAACAGTACAATTCGCCAATTTCTTGTTCTTCAAGTTTAAGTAAACTACGATTCCCATTGTTAATCCCTTAACAGAAATTATTTCTAACTTTCGACAAGTAGAACAATGAATGGAACAGGTAGACGGTTGAAATCATTGTATATATTGCTTTTATATAGTCTAAAAAACATATCTGCAAATCATCCACACAGTACAATTCGCCAATTATTTGATCTTCAAGTTTAAGTGAACTACGAGCCCCATTGTTAATACTTTAACGGAAATTATTTCTAACTTGCGACAAGTAGAACAATGAATGGAACAGGTAGACGGTTGAAATCTTTGTATATATTGCTTCTTTATAATCTAAGAAACATATATGCAAAGCATCCAAACAGTACAATTCGCCAATTATTTCATCTTCAAGTTTAAGTGAACAACGAGCCCCATTGTTAATCCTTTAAAGGAAATTATTTGTAAATTTCGACAAGTAGAACAATGATTGGAACACGTAGACGGTTGAAATCTTTGTATATATTGCTTCCATATAGTCTAAGAAACATGTACGCAAAGCATCCAAACAGTACCGTTCGCCAATTTTTTGTTCTTCAAGTTTAAGTGAACTACGAGCCCCATTGATAATCATGAAACGGAAATTATTTGTAACTTTCTACAAGTAGAACAATGAATAGAACAGGTAGACGGTTCAAATCTTTGTATATGTTGCTTCTATATAGTCTAAGAAACTTATATGCAAAGTATCTAAACAGTCACATTCGCCAATTTTTTTATCTTCAAGTTTAAGTGAACAATGAGCCCCAATGGTTAATCCGTTATCGGAAATTATTTGTAACTTTCGACAAGTAGAACAATGAATGGAACAGATAGACGGTTGAAATCTTTGTATATATTGCTTCTATATAGTCTAAGAAACTTATATGCAAAGCATCTAAACAGTAACATTCGCCAATTTTTTTATCTTCAAGTTTAAGTGAACAATGAGCCCCAATGGTTAATCCGTTATCGGAAATTATTTGTAACTTGCGACAAGTAGAACAATGAGTGGAACAGTTAGACGGTTGAAATCAATGTATATATTGCTTCTATATAGTCTAAGAAACATATATGCAAAGCATCCAAACAGTACCATTCGCCAATTTTTTGTTCTTCAAGTTTATGTGAACAATGAGCCCCATTGTTAATCCTTTATCGGAAATTATTTGTAACTTTCGAGAAGTAGAACAATGAATAGAACAGGTAGACGGTTGCAATCTTTGTATATATTGCTTCCATATAGTCTAAGAAACATATATGCAAAGCATCCAAACAGTAGCATTCGCCAATTTTTTGTTCTTCAAGTTTAAGTGAACAATGAGCCCCATTGTTAATCCTTTATCGGAAATTATTTGTAACTTTCGACAAGTAGAACAATGAATGGAACAGGTAGACGGTTGAAATCTTAGTATATATTGCTTCTATATAGTCTAAGAAACATATATGCAAAGCATCCAAACAGTACAATTCGCCAATTTATTGTTCTCCAAGTTTAAGTGAACAACGAGCCCCATTGTTAATCCTTTAAAGGAAATTATTTGTAAATTTCGACAAGTAGAACAATGATTGGAACACGTAGACGGTTGAAATCTTTGTATATATTGCTTCCATATAGTCTAAGAAACATGTACGCAAAGCATCCAAACAGTACCGTTCGCCAATTTTTTGTTCTTCAAGTTTAAGTGAACTACGAGCCCCATTGTTAATCCTTTAAAGGAAATTATTTGTAAATTTCGACAAGTAGAATATTGAATGGAACAGGTAGACGGTTGAAATCTTTGTATATATTGCTTCTATATAGTATAAGAAACATATATGCAAAGCATCCAAACAGTACAATTCGCCAATTTTTTGTTCTTCAAGTTGAAGTGAACAATGATCCCCAATGGTTAATCCGTTATCGGAAATTATTTGTAACTTCCGACAAGTAGAACAATGAATGGAACAGGTAGACGGTTGAAATCAATGTATATATTGCTTCTATATAGTCTAAGAAACTTATATGCAAAGCATCTAAACAGTAACATTCGCCAATTTTTTTATCTTCAAGTTTAAGTGAACAATGAACCCCAATGGTTAATCCGTTATCGGAAATTATTTGTAACTTTCGACCAGTAGAACAATGAATGGAACAGGTAGACGGTTGAAATCTTTGTATATATTGCTTCTATATAGTCTAAGAAACATATCTGCAAAGCATCCAAACAGTACCATTCGCCAATTATTTCATCTTCATGTTTAAGTGAACTACGAGCCCCATTGTTAATACTTTAACGGAAATTATTTGTAACTTCCGACAAGTAGAACAATGAATGGAACAGGTAGACGGTTGAAATCAATGTATATATTGCTTCTATATAGTCTAAGAAACATACATGCAAAGCATCCAAACAGCACCATTCGCCAATTTTTTGTTCTTCAAGTTTAAGTGAACAATGAGCCCCATTGTTAATCCTTTACCGGAAATTATTTGTAACTTTCGACAAGTAGAACAATGAATGGAACTGGTAGACGGTTGAAATCATTGTATATATTGCTTCTATATAGTCTAAGAAACATATATGCAAAGCATCCAAACAGTACAATTCGACAATTTTTTGTTCCTCAAGTTTAAGTGAACAATGAGCCCCATTGTTAATCCTTTAAAGGAAATTATTTGTAACTTTCGACAAGAAGAACAATGAATGGAACAGGTAGACTGTTGAAATCATTGTATATATTGCTTCTATACAGTCTAAGAAACATATATGCAAAGCATCCAAACAGTACAATTAGTCAATTTTTTGTTCTTCAAGTTTAAGTGAACTGTGAGCCCCAATGGTTAATCCGTTATCGGAAATTATTTGTAACTTTCGACAAGTAGAACAATGAATGGAACAGGTAGACGGTTGAAATCTTTGTATATATTGCTTCGATATAGTCTAAGAAACATATATGCAAAGCATCCAAACAGTACCATTCGCCAATTTTTTGTTCTTCAAGTTTAAGGGAACAATGAGCCCCAATGGTTAATCCGTTTTCGGAAATTATTTGTAACTTTCGACAAGTAGAACAATGAATGCAACAGGTAGACTGATGAAATCATTGTATATATTGCTTCTATATAGTCTAAGAAACATATATGCAAATCATCCAAACAGTACAATTCGCCAATTTCTTGTTCTTCAAGTTTAAGTAAACTACGATTCCCATTGTTAATCCCTTAACAGAAATTATTTCTAACTTTCGACAAGTAGAACAATGAATGGAACAGGTAGACGGTTGAAATCATTGTATATATTGCTTTTATATAGTCTAAAAAACATATCTGCAAATCATCCACACAGTACAATTCGCCAATTATTTGTTCTTCAAGTTTAAGTGAACTACGAGCCCCATTGTTAATACTTTAACGGAAATTATTTGTAACTTGCGACAAGTAGAACAATGAATGGAACAGGTAGACGGTTGAAATCTTTGTATATATTGCTTCTTTATAATCTAAGAAACATATATGCAAAGCATCCAAACAGTACAATTCGCCAATTATTTCATCTTCAAGTTTAAGTGAACAACGAGCCCCATTGTTAATCCTTTAAAGGAAATTATTTGTAAATTTCGACAAGTAGAACAATGATTGGAACACGTAGACGGTTGAAATCTTTGTATATATTGCTTCCATATAGTCTAAGAAACATGTACGCAAAGCATCCAAACAGTACCGTTCGCCAATTTTTTGTTCTTCAAGTTTAAGTGAACAATGAGCCCCAATGGTTAATCCGTTATCGGAAATTATTTTATCTTTCGACAAGTAGAACAATGAATGGAACAGGTAGACGGTTGAAATCTTTGTATATATTGCTTCTATATAGTCTAAGAAACTTATATGCAAAGCATCTAAGCAGTAACATTCGCCAATTTTTTTATCTTCAAGTTTAAGTGAACAATGAGCCCCAATGGTTAATCCTTTATCGGAAATTATTTGTAACTTTCGAGAAGTAGAACAATGAATGGAACAGGTAGACTGTTGAAATCATTGTATATATTGCTTCTATACAGTCTAAGAAACATATATGCAAAGCATCCAAACAGTACAATTAGCCAATTTTTTGTTCTTCAAGTTTAAGTGAATAATGAGCCCCAATGGTTAATCCGTTATCGGAAATTATTTGTAACTTTCGACAAGTAGAATAATGAATGGAACAGGTAGACGGTTGAAATCTTTGTATATATTGCTTCTATATAGTCTAAGAAACATATATGCAAAGCATCCAAACAGTACCATTCGCCAATTTTTTGTTCTTCAAGTTTAAGTGAACTACGAGCCCCATTGATAATCATGAAATGGAAATTATTTGTAACTTTCTACAAGTAGAACAATGAATAGAACAGGTAGACGGTTGAAATCTTTGTATATATTGCTTCTATATAGTATAAGAAACATATATGCAAAGCATCCAAACAGTACAATTCGCCAATTTTTTGTTCTTCAAGTATAAGTGAACTACGAGCCCCATTGATAATCATGAAATGGAAATTATTTGTAACTTTCTACAAGTAGAACAATGAATAGTACAGGTAGACGGGTGAAATCTTTCTATATATTGCATCTAAATAGTCTAAGAAACATATATGCAAAGCATCCAAACAGTACCATTCGCCAATTTTTTGTTCTTCATGTTTAAGTGAACTACGAGCCCCATTGTTAATCCTTTAAAGGAAAGTATTTGTAAATTTCGACAAGTAGAACAATGAATGGATCATGTAGACGGTTGAACTCATTGTATATATTGCTTCTATATAGTCTGCGAAACAAATATGCAAAGCATCCAAACAGTACAATTCGCCAATTATTTCATCTTCAAGTTTAAGTGAACTACGAGCCCCATTCTTAATCCTTTAAAGGAAATTATTTGTAAATTTCGACAAGTAGAACAATGAATGGATCATGTAGACGGTTGAAATCATTGTATATATTGCTTCTATATAGTCTGCGAAACAAATATGCAAAGCATCCAAACAGTACAATTCGCCAATTTTTTGTTCTTCAAGTTTAAGTGAACTACGAGCCCCATTGATAATCATGAAACGGAAATTATTTGTAACTTACGACAAGTAGAACAATGAATGGAACAGGTAGACGGTTTAAATCTTTGTATATATTGCTTCTATATAGTCTAAGAAACTTATGTGCAAAGCATCTAAACAGTAACATTCGCCAATTTTTTTATCTTCAAGTTTAAGTGAACAATGAGCCCCAATGGTTAATCCGTTATCGGAAATTATTTGTAACTTGCGACAAGTAGAACAATGAGTGGAACAGTTAGATGGTTGAAATCAATGTATATATTGCTTCTTATATAGTCTAAGAAACATATATGCAAAGCATCCAAACAGTACCATTCGCCAATTTTTTGTTCTTCAAGTTTAAGTGAACAATGAGCCCCATTGTTAATCCTTTATCGGAAATTATTTGTAACTTTCGACAAGTAGAACAATGAATGGAACAGGTAGACGGTTGAAATCTTAGTATATATTGCTTGTATATAGTCTAAGAAACATATATGCAAAGCATCCAAACAGTACAATTCGCCAATTATTTCATCTTCAAGTTTAAGTGAACAACGAGCCCCATTGTTAATCCTTTAAAGGAAATTATTTGTAAATTTCGACAAGTAGAACAATGATTGGAACACGTAGACGGTTGAAATCTTTGTATATATTGCTTCCACATAGTCTAAGAAACATGTACGCAAAGCATCCAAACAGTACCGTTCGCCAATTTTTTGTTCTTCAAGTTTAAGTGAACTACGAGCCCCATTGTTAATCCTTTAAAGGAAATTATTTGTAAATTTCGACAAGTAGAACATTGAATGGAACAGGTAGACGGTTGAAATCTTTGTATATATTGCTTCTATATAGTATAAGAAACATATATGCAAAGCATCCAAACAGTACAATTCGCCAATTTTTTGTTCTTTAAGTTTAAGTGAACAATGAGCCCCAATGGTTAATCCGTTATCGGAAATTATTTGTAACTTTCGACAAGTAGAACAATGAATGGAACTGGTAGACGGTTGAAATCTTTGTATATATTGCTTCTATATAGTCTAAGAAACATATATGCAAAGCATCTAAACAGTAACATTCGCCAATTTTTTGTTCTTCAAGTTTAAGTGAACTACGAGCCCCATTGTTAATCCTTTAAAGGAAATTATTTGTAAATTTCGACAAGTAGAACAATGAATGGAACAGGTAGATTGTTGAAATCATTGTATATATTGCTTCTATATAGTCTAAGAAACATATATGCAAAGCATCCAAACAGTACAATTCGCCAATTTTTTGTTCTTCAAGTTTAAGTGAACAATGAGCCCCAATGGTTAATCCGTTTTCGGAAATTATTTGTAACTTTCGACAAGTAAAACAATGAATGGAACAGGTAGACGGTTGAAATCTTTGTATATATTGCTTCTATATAGTCTAAGAAACTTATATGCAAAGCATTTAAACAGTAATATTCGCCAATTTTTTTATCTTCAAGTTTAAGTGAACAATGAACCCCAATGGTTAATCCGTTATCGGAAATTATTTGTAACTTGCGAGAAGTAGAACAATGAGTGGAACAGGTAGACGGTTGAAGTCAATGTATATATTGCTTCTATATAGTCTAAGAAACATATATGCAAAGCATACAAACAGTACCATTCGCCAATTTTTTGTTCTTCAAGTTTAAGTGAACAATGAGCCCCAATGGTTAATCATTTATCCGTAATTATTTGTAACTTTCGACAAGTAGAACAATGAATGCAACAGGTAGACGGTTGAAATCCTTGTATATATTGCGTCTATATAGTCTACGAAACATATATGCAAAGCATCCAAACAGTACAATTCGCCAATTTTTTGTACTTCAAGTTTAAGTGAACTACGAGCCCCATTGTTAATCCTTTAACGGAAATTAATTGTAACTTTCGACAAGTAGAACAATGAATGGAACAGGTAGACGGTTGAAATCTTTGTATATATTGCTTCTATATAGTCTAAGAAACATATATGCAAAGCATCCAAACAGCACAATTCGCCAATTTATAATTCTTCAAGTTTAAGTGAACAACGAGCCCCATTGTTAATCCTTTAAAGGAAATTATTTGTAACTTTCGACAAGTAGAACAATGAATGGAACAGGTAGACGGTGGAAATCTTTGTATATATTGCTTCCATGTAGTCTAAGAAACATATATGCAAAGCATCCAAACAGTACCATTCGCCAATTTTTTATTCTTCAAGTTTAAGTGAACAATGAGCCCCATTGTTAATCCTTTATCGGAAATTATTTGTAACTTTCGACAAGTAGAACATTGAATGGAACAGGTAGATGGTTGAAATCTTTGTATCTATTGCTTCTATATAGGATAAGAAACATATATGCAAAGCATCCAAACAGTACCATTCGCCACTTTCTTGTTCTTCAAGTTTAAGTAAACTACGATCCCCATTGTTAATCCCTTAACGGAAATAATTTGTAATTTTCGACATGTAGAACAATGAATGGAACAGGTAGACGGTTGAAATCTTTGTATATATTGCTTCTATATAATCTAAGAAACATATATGCAAAGCATCCAAACAGTACCATTCGCCAATTTTTTGTTCTTCAAGTTTAAGTGAACTGCGAGCCTCATTGTTAATACTTTAACGGAAATTATTTGTAACTTGCGAGAAGTAGAACAATGAATGGAACTGGTAGCCGGTTGAAATCAATGTATATATTGCTTCTATATAGTCTAAGAAACATATATGCAAAGAATCCAAACAGTACCATTCGCCAATTTTTTGTTCTTCAACTTTAAGTGAACGACGAGCCCCATTGTTAATACTTTAAAGGAAATTATTTGTAAATTTCGACAAGTAGATCAATGAATGGAACAGGTAGACGGTTGAAAACAATGTATATATTTCTTCTATATAGTCTAAGAAACATATATGCAAAGCATCCAAACAGTACAAATCGCCAATTTTTTGTTCTTCGAGTTTAAGTGAACTACGATCCCCATTGTTAATCCCTTAACGGAAATTATTTGAAACTGTCGACAAGTAGAACAATGAATGGAACAGGTAGACGGTTGAAATCATTGTATATATTGCTTCTATATAGTGAAAGAAACATATATGCAAAGCATCCAAACAGTACAAATCGCCAATTTTTTGTTCTTCAACTTTAAGTGAACGACGAGCCCCATTGTTAATCCTTTAAAGGAAATTATTTGTAAATTTCGACAAGTAGATCAATGAATTGAACAGGTAGACTGTTGAAATCATTGTATATATTGCTTCTAAATAGTCTAAGAAACATATATGCAAAGCATCCAAACAGTACAATTCGCCAATTTTTTGTTCTTCAAGTTTAAGTGAACAATGAGCCCCATTGTTAATCCTTTATCGGAAATTATTTGTAACTTTCGACAAGTAGAACATTGAATGGAACAGGTAGACGGTTGAAATCTTTAAATCTATTGCTTCTATATAGTATAAGAAACATATATGCAAAGCATCCAAACAGTACCATTCGCCAATTTTTTGTTCTTCAAGTTTAAGTAAACTACGATCCCCATTGTTAATCCCTTAACGGAAATTATTTGTAACTTTCGACAAGTAGAACAATGAATGGAACACGTAGACGGTTGAAATCAATGTATATATTGCTTCTTTATAGTCTAAGAAACATATATGCAAAGCATCCAAACAGTACCATACGCCACTTTTTTGTTCTTCAAGTTTAAGTGAACTACGATCCCCATTGTTAATCCTATAAAGGAAATTATTTGTAAATTTCGACAAGTAGAACAATGAATGGAACAGGTAGACTGTTGAAATCATTGTATATATTGCTTCTATATAGTCTAAGAAACATAAATGCAAATCATCCAAACAGTACAATTCGCCAATTTCTTGTTCTTCAAGTTTAAGTAAACTACGATCCCCATTGTTAATCCCTTAACGGAAATTATTTGTAACTTTCGACAAGTAGAACAATGAATGGAACAGGTAGACGGTTGAAATCTTTGTATATATTGCTTCTATATAGTCTAAGAAACATATATGCAAATCATCCAAACAGTACAATTCGCCAATTATTTGATATTCAAGTTTAAGTGAACTACGAGCCCCATTGTTAATACTTTAACGGAAATTATTTGTAACTTGCGACAAGTAGAACAATGAATGGAACAGGTAGACGGTTGAAATCAATGTATATATTGCTTCTTTATAGTCTAAGAAACATATATGCAAAGCATCCAAACAGTACCATACGCCACTTTTTTGTTCTTCAAGTTTAAGTGAACTACGATCCCCATTGTTAATCCCTTAACGGAAATTATTTGTAACTTTCGACAAGTAGAACAGTGAATGGAACAGGTAGACGGTTGAAATCTTTGTATATATTGCTTCTATATAGTATAAGAAACATATATGCAAAGCATCCAAACAGTACCATTCGCCAATTTTTTGTTCTTCAAGTTTAAGTGAACAATGAGCCCCATTGTTAATCCTTTATCGGAAATTATTTGTAACTTTCGACAAGTAGAACATTGAATGGAACAGGTAGACGGTTGAAATCTTTGAATCTATTGCTTCTATATAGTATAAGAAACATATATGCAAAGCATCCAAACAGTACCATTCGCCAATTTTTTGTTCTTCAAGTTTAAGTGAACTGCGAGCTCCATTGTTAATCCTTTAAAGGAAATTATTTGTAACTTTCGACAAGTAGAACAATGAATGGAACAGTTAGACTGTTGAAATCATTGTATATATTGGTTCTATATAGTCTAAGAAACATTTATGCAAAGCATCCAAACAGTACAATTCGCCAATTTTTTGTTCTTCAAGTTTAAGTAAACTACGATCCCCATTGTTAATCCCTTAACGGAAATTATTTGTAACTTTCGACAAGTAGAACAACGAATGGAACACGTAGACGGTTGAAATCTTTGTATATATTGCTTCCATATAGTCTAAGAAACATGTACGCAAAGCATCCAAACAGTACAATTCGCCAATTTTTTGTTCTTCAAGTTTAAGTGCACTACGATCCCCATTGTAAATCCCTTAACTTAAATTATTTGTAACTTTCGACAAGTAGAACAGTGAATGGAACAGGTAGACGGTTGAAATCTTTGTATATATTGCTTCTATATAGTATAAGAAACATATATGCAAAGCATCCAAACAGTACAATTCGCAAATTTTTTGTTCTTCAAGTTTAAGTGAACAATGAGCCCCAATGGTTAATCCGTTATCGGAAATTATTTATAACTTTTGACAAGTAGAACAATGAATGGAAAAGATAGACGGTTGAAATCTTTGTATATATTGCTTCTATATAGTCTAAGAAACATATATGCAAAGCATCCAAACAGTACCATTCGCCAATTTTTTGTTCTTCAAGTTTAAGTGAACAATGAGCCCCATTGTTAATCCTTTATCGGAAATTATTTGTAACTTTCGACAAGTAGAACATTGAATGGAACAGGTAGACGGTTGAAATCTTTGAATCTATTGCTTCTATATAGTATAAGAAACATATATGCAAAGCATCCAAACAGTACCATTCGCCAATTTTTTGTTCTTCAAGTTTAAGTGAACTGCGAGCTCCATTGTTAATCCTTTAAAGGAAATTATTTGTAACTTTCGACAAGTGGAACAATGAATGGAACAGGTAGACTGTTGAAATCATTGTATATATTGCTTCTATATAGTCTAAGAAACATATATGCAAAGCAGCCAAACAGTACCATTCGCCAATTTTTTGTTCATCAAGTTTAAGTGAACAATGAGCCCCATTGTTAATCCTTTATCGGAAATTGTTTGTAACTTTCGACAAGTAGAACATTGAATGGAACAGGTAGACGGTTGAAATCTTTGTATCTATTGCTTCCATATAGTCTAAGAAACATGTACGCAAAGCATCCAAACAGTACCATTCGCCAATTTTTTGTCCTTCAAGTTTAAGTGAACAATGAGCCCCATTGTTAATCCTTTATCGGAAATTATTTGTAACTTTCGACAAGTAGAACAATGAATGGAACAGGTAGACGGTTGAAATCTTTGTATATATTGCTTCTATATAGTCTAAGAAACATATATGCAAAGCGTCCAAACAGTACAATTCGCCAATTATTTGATCTTCAAGTTAAGTGAACTACGAGCCCCATTGTTAATCCTTTAACGGAAATTAATTGTAACTTTCTACAAGTAGAACAATTATTGGAACACGTAGACGGTTGAAATCTTTGTATATATTGCTTCTATATAGTCTAAGAAACATATATGCAAAGCATCCAAACAGTACCATTCGCCAATTTTTTGTTCTTCAAGTTTAAGTGAACAATGAGCCCCATTGTTAATCCTTTATCGGAAATTATTTGTAACTTTCGACAAGTAGAACAATGAATGGAACAGGTAGACGTTTGAAATCCTTGTATATATTGCTTCTATATAATCTAAAAAACATATATGCAAAGCATCCAAACAGTACAATTCGCCAATTTTTTGTTCTTCAAGTTTAAGTGAACAATGAGCCCCAATGGTTAATCCTTTATCGGTAATTATTTGTAACTTTCGACAAGTAGAACAATGAATGGAGCAGGTAGACGGTTGAAATCCTTGTATATATTGCGTCTATATAGTCTAAGAAACATATATGCAAAGCATCCAAACAGTACAATTCGCCAATTTTTTGTTCTTCAAGTTTAAGTGAACAATGAGCCCCATTGTTAATCCTTTATCGGAAATTATTTGTAACTTTCGACAAGTAGAACAATGAATGGAACAGGTAGACGCTTGAAATCATTGTATATATTGCTTCCATATAGTCTAAGAAACATGTACGCAAAGCATCCAAACAGTACCATTCGCCAATCTTTTGTCCTTCAAGTTTAAGTGAACAATGAGCCCCATTGTTAATCCTTTATCGGAAATTATTTGTAACTTTCGACAAGTAGAACAATGAATGGAACAGGTAGACGGTTGAAATCATTGTATATATTGCTTCCATATAGTTCAAGAAACATATATGCAAAGCATCCAAACATGCACAATTCGCCAATTTCTTTTTCTTCAAGTTTAAGTAAACTACGATCCCCATTGTTAATCCCTTAACGGAAATTATTTGTAACTTTCGACAAGTAGAACAATGAATGGAACAGGTAGACGGTTGAAATCTTTGTATATATTGCTTCTATATAGTCTAAGAAACATATATGCAAAGCGTCCAAACAGTACAATTCGCCAATTTTTTGTTCTTCAAGTTTAAGTGAACTACGAGCCCCATTGTTAATCCTTTAAAGGAAATTAATTGTAACTTTCTACAAGTAGAACAATGATTGGAACACGTAGACGGTTGAAATCTTTGTATATATTGCTTCCATATAGTCTAAGAAACATATATGCAAAGCATCCAAACAGTACCATTCGCCAATTTTTTGTCCTTCAAGTTTAAGTGAACAATGAGCCCCATTGTTAATCCTTTATCGGAAATTATTTGTAACTTTCGACAAGTAGAACAATGAATCGAACACGTAGACGGTTGAAATCTTTGTATATATTGCTTCTATATAGTCTAAGAAACATATATGCAAAGCATCCAAACAGTACCATTCGCCAATTTTTTGTTCTTCAAGTTTAAGTGAACAATGAGCCCCATTGTTAATCCTTTAAAGGAAATTATTTGTAAATTTCGACAAGTAGAACAATGAATGGATCAGGTAGACGGTTGAAATCATTGTATATATTGCTTCTATATAACCTACGAAACATATATGCAAAGCATCCAAACAGTACAATTCGCCAATTTATTGTTCTTCAAGTTTAAGCGAACAACGAGCCCCATTGTTAATCCTTTAAAGGAAATTATTTGTAACTTTCGACAAGTAGAACAATGAATGGAACACGTAGACGGTTGAAATCTTTGTATATATTGCTTCTATATAGTCTAAGAAACATATATGCAAAGCATCCAAACAGTACCATTCGCCAATTTTTTGTTCTTCAAGTTTAAGTGAACAATGAGCCCCATTGTTAATCCTTTATCGGAAATTATTTGTAACTTTCGACAAGTAGAACAATGAATGGAACAGGTAGACGGTTGAAATCATTGTATATATTGCTTCCATATAGTTCAAGAAACATGTACGCAAAGAATCCAAACAGTACCATTCGCCAATTTTTTGTTCTTCAAGTTTAAGTAAACTACGATCCCCATTGTTAATCCCTTAACGGAAATTATTTGTAACTTTCGACAAGTAGAACAATGAATGGATCATGTAGACGGTTGAAATCATTGTATATATTGCTTCTATATAGTCTACGAAACATATATGCAAAGCATCCAAACAGTACAATTCGCCAATTTTTTGTTCTTCAAGTTTAAGTGAACTACGAGCCCCATTGTTAATCCTTTAAAGGAAATTAATTGTAACTTTCTACAAGTAGAACAATGATTGGAACACGTAGACGGTTGAAATCTTTGTATATATTGCTTCCATATAGTCTAAGAAACATATATGCAAAGCATCCAAACATTACCATTCGCCAATTTTTTGTTCTTCAAGTTTAAGTGAACAATGAGCCCCAATGGTTAATCCTTTATCGGAAATTATTTGTAACTTTCGACAAGTCGAACAATGAATGGAACATGTAGACGGTTGAAATATTTGTATATATTGCTTCTATATAATATAAGAAACATATATTCAAAGCATCCAAATAGTACCATTCGCCAATTTTTTGTTCTTCAAGTTTAAGTGAACAATGAGCCCCAATGGTTAATCCTTTATCGGTAATTATTTGTAACTTTCGACAAGTAGAACAATGAATGGAGCAGGTAGACGGTTGAAATCCTTGTATATATTGCGTCTATATAGTCTAAGAAACATATATGCAAAGCATCCAAACAGTACAATTCGCCAATTTTTTGTTCTTCAAGTTTAAGTGAACAATGAGCCCCATTGTTAATCCTTTATCGGAAATTATTTGTAACTTTCGACAAGTAGAACAATGAATGGAACAGGTAGACGCTTGAAATCATTGTATATATTGCTTCCATATAGTCTAAGAAACATGTACGCAAAGCATCCAAACAGTACCATTCGCCAATCTTTTTATCTTCAAGTTTAAGTGAACAATGAGCCCCAATGGTTAATCCGTTATCGGAAATTATTTGCAACTTGCGAGAAGTAGAACAATGAGTGGAACAGGTAGACGGTTGAAGTCAATGTATATATTGCTTCTATATAGTCTAAGAAACATATATGCAAAGCATACAAACAGTACCATTCGCCAATTTTTTGTTCTTCAAGTTTAAGTGAACAATGAGCCCCAATGGTTAATCATTTATCCGTAATTATTTGTAACTTTCGACAAGTAGAACAATGAATGGAACAGGTAGACGGTTGAAATCTTTGTATATATTGCTTCTATATAGTCTAAGAAACATATGTGCAAATCATCCAAACAGTACAATTCGCCAATTATTTGATATTCAAGTTTAAGTGAACTACGAGCCCCATTGTTAATACTTTAACGGAAATTATTTGTAACTTGCGACAAGTAGAACAATGAATGGAACAGGTAGACGGTTGAAATCAATGTATATATTGCTTCTTTATAGTCTAAGAAACATATATGCAAAGCATCCAAACAGTACCATACGCCACTTTTTTGTTCTTCAAGTTTAAGTGAACTACGATCCCCATTGTTAATCCCTTAACGGAAATTATTTGTAACTTTCGACAAGTAGAACAGTGAATGGAACAGGTAGACGGTTGAAATCTTTGTATATATTGCTTCTATATAGTATAAGAAACATATATGCAAAGCATCCAAACAGTACCATTCGCCAATTTTTTGTTCTTCAAGTTTAAGTGAACAATGAGCCCCATTGTTAATCCTTTATCGGAAATTATTTGTAACTTTCGACAAGTAGAACATTGAATGGAACAGGTAGACGGTTGAAATCTTTGAATCTATTGCTTCTATATAGTATAAGAAACATATATGCAAAGCATCCAAACAGTACCATTCGCCAATTTTTTGTTCTTCAAGTTTAAGTGAACTGCGAGCTCCATTGTTAATCCTTTAAAGGAAATTATTTGTAACTTTCGACAAGTAGAACAATGAATGGAACAGTTAGACTGTTGAAATCATTGTATATATTGGTTCTATATAGTCTAAGAAACATTTATGCAAAGCATCCAAACAGTACAATTCGCCAATTTTTTGTTCTTCAAGTTTAAGTAAACTACGATCCCCATTGTTAATCCCTTAACGGAAATTATTTGTAACTTTCGACAAGTAGAACAACGAATGGAACACGTAGACGGTTGAAATCTTTGTATATATTGCTTCCATATAGTCTAAGAAACATGTACGCAAAGCATCCAAACAGTACAATTCGCCAATTTTTTGTTCTTCAAGTTTAAGTGCACTACGATCCCCATTGTAAATCCCTTAACTTAAATTATTTGTAACTTTCGACAAGTAGAACAGTGAATGGAACAGGTAGACGGTTGAAATCTTTGTATATATTGCTTCTATATAGTATAAGAAACATATATGCAAAGCATCCAAACAGTACAATTCGCAAATTTTTTGTTCTTCAAGTTTAAGTGAACAATGAGCCCCAATGGTTAATCCGTTATCGGAAATTATTTATAACTTTTGACAAGTAGAACAATGAATGGAAAAGATAGACGGTTGAAATCTTTGTATATATTGCTTCTATATAGTCTAAGAAACATATATGCAAAGCATCCAAACAGTACCATTCGCCAATTTTTTGTTCTTCAAGTTTAAGTGAACAATGAGCCCCATTGTTAATCCTTTATCGGAAATTATTTGTAACTTTCGACAAGTAGAACATTGAATGGAACAGGTAGACGGTTGAAATCTTTGAATCTATTGCTTCTATATAGTATAAGAAACATATATGCAAAGCATCCAAACAGTACCATTCGCCAATTTTTTGTTCTTCAAGTTTAAGTGAACTGCGAGCTCCATTGTTAATCCTTTAAAGGAAATTATTTGTAACTTTCGACAAGTGGAACAATGAATGGAACAGGTAGACTGTTGAAATCATTGTATATATTGCTTCTATATAGTCTAAGAAACATATATGCAAAGCAGCCAAACAGTACAATTCGCCAATTTTTTGTTCATCAAGTTTAAGTGAACAATGAGCCCCATTGTTAATCCTTTATCGGAAATTGTTTGTAACTTTCGACAAGTAGAACATTGAATGGAACAGGTAGACGGTTGAAATCTTTGTATCTATTGCTTCCATATAGTCTAAGAAACATGTACGCAAAGCATCCAAACAGTACCATTCGCCAATTTTTTGTCCTTCAAGTTTAAGTGAACAATGAGCCCCATTGTTAATCCTTTATCGGAAATTATTTGTAACTTTCGACAAGTAGAACAATGAATGGAACAGGTAGACGGTTGAAATCTTTGTATATATTGCTTCTATATAGTCTAAGAAACATATATGCAAAGCGTCCAAACAGTACAATTCGCCAATTATTTGATCTTCAAGTTAAGTGAACTACGAGCCCCATTGTTAATCCTTTAACGGAAATTAATTGTAACTTTCTACAAGTAGAACAATTATTGGAACACGTAGACGGTTGAAATCTTTGTATATATTGCTTCTATATAGTCTAAGAAACATATATGCAAAGCATCCAAACAGTACCATTCGCCAATTTTTTGTTCTTCAAGTTTAAGTGAACAATGAGCCCCATTGTTAATCCTTTATCGGAAATTATTTGTAACTTTCGACAAGTAGAACAATGAATGGAACAGGTAGACGTTTGAAATCCTTGTATATATTGCTTCTATATAATCTAAAAAACATATATGCAAAGCATCCAAACAGTACAATTCGCCAATTTTTTGTTCTTCAAGTTTAAGTGAACAATGAGCCCCAATGGTTAATCCTTTATCGGTAATTATTTGTAACTTTCGACAAGTAGAACAATGAATGGAGCAGGTAGACGGTTGAAATCCTTGTATATATTGCGTCTATATAGTCTAAGAAACATATATGCAAAGCATCCAAACAGTACAATTCGCCAATTTTTTGTTCTTCAAGTTTAAGTGAACAATGAGCCCCATTGTTAATCCTTTATCGGAAATTATTTGTAACTTTCGACAAGTAGAACAATGAATGGAACAGGTAGACGCTTGAAATCATTGTATATATTGCTTCCATATAGTCTAAGAAACATGTACGCAAAGCATCCAAACAGTACCATTCGCCAATCTTTTTATCTTCAAGTTTAAGTGAACAATGAGCCCCAATGGTTAATCCGTTATCGGAAATTATTTGCAACTTGCGACAAGTAGAACAATGAGTGGAACAGTTATACGGTTGAACTCAATGTATATATTGCTTCTATATAGTCTAAGAAACATATATGCAAAGCATCCAAACAGTACCATTCGCCAATTTTTTGTTCTTCAAGTTTAAGTGAACAATGAGCCCCATTGTTAATCCTTTATCGGAAATTATTTGTAACTTTCGAGAAGTAGAACAATGAATAGAACAGGTAGACGGTTGAAATCTTTGTATATATTGCTTCCATATAGTCTAAGAAACATATATGCAAAGCATCCAAACAGTAGCATTCGCCAATTTTTTGTTCTTCAAGTTTAAGTGAACAATGAGCCCCAATGGTTAATCATTTATCCGTAATTATTTGTAACTTTCGACAAGTAGAACAATGAATGGAACAGGTAGACGGATGAAATCTTTGTATATATTGCTTCTATATAGTCTAAGAAACATATATGCAAAGCATCCAAACAGTACCATTCGCCAATTATTTCATCTTCATGTTTAAGTGAACTACGAGCCCCATTGTTAATACTTTAACGGAAATTATTTGTAACTTCCGACAAGTAGAACAATGAATGGAACAGGTAGACGGTTGAAATCAATGTATATATTGCTTCTATATAGTCTAAGAAACATATATGCAAAGCATCCAAACAGTACAATTAGCCAATTTTTTGTTCTTCAAGTTTAAGTGAATAATGAGCCCCAATGGTTAATCCATTATCGGAAATTATTTGTAAATTTCGACAAGTAGAACAATGAATGGAACAGGTAGACGGTTGAAATCATTGTATATATTGCTTCCATATAGTTCAAGAAACATGTACGCAAAGCATCCAAACAGTACCATTCGCCAATTTTTTGTTCTTCAAGTTTAAGTAAACTACGATCCCCATTGTTAATCCCTTAACGGAAATTATTTGTAACTTTCGACAAGTAGAACAATGAATGGATCATGTAGACGGTTGAAATCATTGTATATATTGCTTCTATATAGTCTACGAAACATATATGGAAAGCATCCAAACAGTACAATTCGCCAATTTTTTGTTCTTCAAGTTTAAGTGAACTACGAGCCCCATTGTTAATCCTTTATCGGAAATTATTTGTAACTTTCGGCAAGTGGAACAATGAATCAAACAGGTAGACGGTTGAAATCTTTGTATATATTGCTTCTATATAATCTAAAAAACATATATGCAAAGCATCCAAACAGTACAATTCGCCAATTTTTTGTTCTTCAAGCTTAAGTGAACTACGAGCCCCATTGTTAATCCTTTAAAGGAAATTAATTGTAACTTTCTACAAGTAGAACAATGATTGGAACACGTAGACGGTTGAAATCTTTGTATATATTGCTTCCATATAGTCTAAGAAACATATATGCAAAGCATCCAAACAGTACAATTCGCCAATTTTTTGTTCATCAAGTTTAAGTGAGCAATGAGCCCCATTGTTAATCCTTTATCGGAAATTGTTTGTAACTTTCGACAAGTAGAACAATGAATGGAACAGGTAGACTGTTGAAATCATTGTATATATTGCTTCTATATAGTCTAAGAAACATATATGCAAAGCATCCAAACAGTACAATTCGCCAATTTTTTGTTCTTCAAGTTTAAGTAAACTACGATCCCCATTGTTAATCCCTTAACGGAAATTATTTGTAACTTTCGACAAGTAGAACAGTGAATGGAACAGGTAGACGGTTGAAATCTTTGTATATATTGCTTCTATATAGTCTAATTAACATATATGCAAATCATCCAAACAGTACCAGTCGCCAATTTTTTGTTCTTCAAGTTTAAGTGAACAACGAGGCACATTGATAATCATGAAACGGAAATTATTTGTAACTTTCGACAAGATGAACAATGAATAGAACAGGTAGACGGTTGAAATCTTTGTATATGTTGCTTCTATATAGTCTAAGAAACCTATATGCGAAGCATCTAAACAGTAACATTCGCCAATTTTTTGATCTTCAAGTTTAAGTGAACAGCGAGCCCCATTGATAATCATGAAATGGAAATTGTTTGTAACTTTCGACAAGTAGAACAGTGAATGGAACAGGTAGACGGTTGAAATCTTTGTATATATTGCTTCTATATAGTATAAGAAACATATATGCAAAGCATCCAAACAGTACAATTCGCCAATTTTTTGTTCTTCAAGATTAAGTGAACAATGAGCCCCAATGGTTAATCCGTTATCGGAAATTATTTGTAACTTTCGACAAGTAGAACAATGAATGGAACAGGTAGACGGTTGAAATCTTTGTATATATTGCTTCTATATAGTATAAGAAACATATATGCAAAGCATCCAAACAGTACCATTCGCTAATTTTTTGTTCTTCAAGTTTAAGTGAACTACGAGCCCCATTGTTAATCCTTTAAAGGAAATTATTTGTAAATTTCGACAAGCAGAACAATGAATGGAACAGGTATACTGTTGAAATCGTTGTATATATTGCTTCTATATAGTATAAGAAACATATATGCAAAGCATCCAAACAGTACAATTCGCCAATTTTTTGTTCTTCAAGTTTAAGTGAACAATGAGCCAGATTGTTAATCCTTTAAAGGCAATTATTTGTAACTTTCGACAAGTAGAACAATGAATGGAACAGGTAGACGGTTGAAATCTTTGTATATATTGCTTCTATATAGTCTAAGAAACATTTATGCAAAGCATCCAAACAGTACAATTCGCCAATTTATTGTTCTTCAAGTTTAAGTGAACAACGAGCCCCATTGTTAATCCTTTAAAGGAAATTATTTGTAACTTTCGACAAGTAGAACAATGAATGGAACAGGTAGACGGTGGAAATCTTTGTATATATTGCTTCCATGTAGTCTAAGAAACATATATGCAAAGCATCCAAACAGTACCATTCGCCAATTTTTTATTCTTCAAGTTTAAGTGAACAATGAGCCCCATTGTTAATCCTTTATCGGAAATTATTTGTAACTTTCGACAAGTAGAACAATGAATGGAACAGGTAGACGGTTGAAATCTTTGTATATATTGCTTCTATATAGTCTAAGAAACATATATGCAAATCATCCAAACAGTACAATTCGCCAATTATTTGATATTCAAGTTTAAGTGAACTACGAGCCCCATTGTTAATACTTTAACGGAAATTATTTGTAACTTGCGACAAGTAGAACAATGAATGGAACAGGTAGACGGTTGAAATCAATGTATATATTGCTTCTTTATAGTCTAAGAAACATATATGCAAAGCATCCAAACAGTACCATACGCCACTTTTTTGTTCTTCAAGTTTAAGTGAACTACGATCCCCATTGTTAATCCCTTAACGGAAATTATTTGTAACTTTCGACAAGTAGAACAGTGAATGGAACAGGTAGACGGTTGAAATCTTTGTATATATTGCTTCTATATAGTATAAGAAACATATATGCAAAGCATCCAAACAGTACCATTCGCCAATTTTTTGTTCTTCAAGTTTAAGTGAACAATGAGCCCCATTGTTAATCCTTTATCGGAAATTATTTGTAACTTTCGACAAGTAGAACATTGAATGGAACAGGTAGACGGTTGAAATCTTTGAATCTATTGCTTCTATATAGTATAAGAAACATATATGCAAAGCATCCAAACAGTACCATTCGCCAATTTTTTGTTCTTCAAGTTTAAGTGAACTGCGAGCTCCATTGTTAATCCTTTAAAGGAAATTATTTGTAACTTTCGACAAGTAGAACAATGAATGGAACAGTTAGACTGTTGAAATCATTGTATATATTGGTTCTATATAGTCTAAGAAACATTTATGCAAAGCATCCAAACAGTACAATTCGCCAATTTTTTGTTCTTCAAGTTTAAGTAAACTACGATCCCCATTGTTAATCCCTTAACGGAAATTATTTGTAACTTTCGACAAGTAGAACAACGAATGGAACACGTAGACGGTTGAAATCTTTGTATATATTGCTTCCATATAGTCTAAGAAACATGTACGCAAAGCATCCAAACAGTACAATTCGCCAATTTTTTGTTCTTCAAGTTTAAGTGCACTACGATCCCCATTGTAAATCCCTTAACTTAAATTATTTGTAACTTTCGACAAGTAGAACAGTGAATGGAACAGGTAGACGGTTGAAATCTTTGTATATATTGCTTCTATATAGTATAAGAAACATATATGCAAAGCATCCAAACAGTACAATTCGCAAATTTTTTGTTCTTCAAGTTTAAGTGAACAATGAGCCCCAATGGTTAATCCGTTATCGGAAATTATTTATAACTTTTGACAAGTAGAACAATGAATGGAAAAGATAGACGGTTGAAATCTTTGTATATATTGCTTCTATATAGTCTAAGAAACATATATGCAAAGCATCCAAACAGTACCATTCGCCAATTTTTTGTTCTTCAAGTTTAAGTGAACAATGAGCCCCATTGTTAATCCTTTATCGGAAATTATTTGTAACTTTCGACAAGTAGAACATTGAATGGAACAGGTAGACGGTTGAAATCTTTGAATCTATTGCTTCTATATAGTATAAGAAACATATATGCAAAGCATCCAAACAGTACCATTCGCCAATTTTTTGTTCTTCAAGTTTAAGTGAACTGCGAGCTCCATTGTTAATCCTTTAAAGGAAATTATTTGTAACTTTCGACAAGTGGAACAATGAATGGAACAGGTAGACTGTTGAAATCATTGTATATATTGCTTCTATATAGTCTAAGAAACATATATGCAAAGCATCCAAACAGTACAATTCGCCAATTTTTTGTTCTTCAAGTTTAAGTGAACAATGAGCCCCATTGTTAATCCTTTATCGGAAATTATTTGTAACTTTCGACAAGTAGAACAATGAATGGAACAGGTAGACGGTTGAAATCTTTGTATATATTGCTTCTATATAGTCTAAGAAACATATATGCAAAGCGTCCAAACAGTACAATTCGCCAATTATTTGATCTTCAAGTTAAGTGAACTACGAGCCCCATTGTTAATCCTTTAACGGAAATTAATTGTAACTTTCTACAAGTAGAACAATTATTGGAACACGT
Source organism: Cerceris ruficornis (assembly GCA_963989415.1). Classification (NCBI taxonomy): domain Eukaryota; kingdom Metazoa; phylum Arthropoda; class Insecta; order Hymenoptera; family Crabronidae; genus Cerceris; species Cerceris ruficornis. The sequence goes on from CAXDIW010000460.1 coordinate 1,566,664, forward strand.
AGACGGTTGAAATCTTTGTATATATTGCTTCTATATAGTCTAAGAAACATATATGCAAAGCATCCAAACAGTACCATTCGCCAATTTTTTGTTCTTCAAGTTTAAGTGAACAATGAGCCCCATTGTTAATCCTTTATCGGAAATTATTTGTAACTTTCGACAAGTAGAACAATGAATGGAACAGGTAGACGTTTGAAATCCTTGTATATATTGCTTCTATATAATCTAAAAAACATATATGCAAAGCATCCAAACAGTACAATTCGCCAATTTTTTGTTCTTCAAGTTTAAGTGAACAATGAGCCCCAATGGTTAATCCTTTATCGGTAATTATTTGTAACTTTCGACAAGTAGAACAATGAATGGAGCAGGTAGACGGTTGAAATCCTTGTATATATTGCGTCTATATAGTCTAAGAAACATATATGCAAAGCATCCAAACAGTACAATTCGCCAATTTTTTGTTCTTCAAGTTTAAGTGAACAATGAGCCCCATTGTTAATCCTTTATCGGAAATTATTTGTAACTTTCGACAAGTAGAACAATGAATGGAACAGGTAGACGCTTGAAATCATTGTATATATTGCTTCCATATAGTCTAAGAAACATGTACGCAAAGCATCCAAACAGTACCATTCGCCAATCTTTTGTCCTTCAAGTTTAAGTGAACAATGAGCCCCATTGTTAATCCTTTATCGGAAATTATTTGTAACTTTCGACAAGTAGAACAATGAATGGAACAGGTAGACGGTTGAAATCATTGTATATATTGCTTCCATATAGTTCAAGAAACATATATGCAAAGCATCCAAACATGCACAATTCGCCAATTTCTTTTTCTTCAAGTTTAAGTAAACTACGATCCCCATTGTTAATCCCTTAACGGAAATTATTTGTAACTTTCGACAAGTAGAACAATGAATGGAACAGGTAGACGGTTGAAATCTTTGTATATATTGCTTCTATATAGTCTAAGAAACATATATGCAAAGCGTCCAAACAGTACAATTCGCCAATTTTTTGTTCTTCAAGTTTAAGTGAACTACGAGCCCCATTGTTAATCCTTTAAAGGAAATTAATTGTAACTTTCTACAAGTAGAACAATGATTGGAACACGTAGACGGTTGAAATCTTTGTATATATTGCTTCCATATAGTCTAAGAAACATATATGCAAAGCATCCAAACAGTACCATTCGCCAATTTTTTGTCCTTCAAGTTTAAGTGAACAATGAGCCCCATTGTTAATCCTTTATCGGAAATTATTTGTAACTTTCGACAAGTAGAACAATGAATCGAACACGTAGACGGTTGAAATCTTTGTATATATTGCTTCTATATAGTCTAAGAAACATATATGCAAAGCATCCAAACAGTACCATTCGCCAATTTTTTGTTCTTCAAGTTTAAGTGAACAATGAGCCCCATTGTTAATCCTTTAAAGGAAATTATTTGTAAATTTCGACAAGTAGAACAATGAATGGATCAGGTAGACGGTTGAAATCATTGTATATATTGCTTCTATATAACCTACGAAACATATATGCAAAGCATCCAAACAGTACAATTCGCCAATTTATTGTTCTTCAAGTTTAAGCGAACAACGAGCCCCATTGTTAATCCTTTAAAGGAAATTATTTGTAACTTTCGACAAGTAGAACAATGAATGGAACACGTAGACGGTTGAAATCTTTGTATATATTGCTTCTATATAGTCTAAGAAACATATATGCAAAGCATCCAAACAGTACCATTCGCCAATTTTTTGTTCTTCAAGTTTAAGTGAACAATGAGCCCCATTGTTAATCCTTTATCGGAAATTATTTGTAACTTTCGACAAGTAGAACAATGAATGGAACAGGTAGACGGTTGAAATCATTGTATATATTGCTTCCATATAGTTCAAGAAACATGTACGCAAAGAATCCAAACAGTACCATTCGCCAATTTTTTGTTCTTCAAGTTTAAGTAAACTACGATCCCCATTGTTAATCCCTTAACGGAAATTATTTGTAACTTTCGACAAGTAGAACAATGAATGGATCATGTAGACGGTTGAAATCATTGTATATATTGCTTCTATATAGTCTACGAAACATATATGCAAAGCATCCAAACAGTACAATTCGCCAATTTTTTGTTCTTCAAGTTTAAGTGAACTACGAGCCCCATTGTTAATCCTTTAAAGGAAATTAATTGTAACTTTCTACAAGTAGAACAATGATTGGAACACGTAGACGGTTGAAATCTTTGTATATATTGCTTCCATATAGTCTAAGAAACATATATGCAAAGCATCCAAACATTACCATTCGCCAATTTTTTGTTCTTCAAGTTTAAGTGAACAATGAGCCCCAATGGTTAATCCTTTATCGGAAATTATTTGTAACTTTCGACAAGTCGAACAATGAATGGAACATGTAGACGGTTGAAATATTTGTATATATTGCTTCTATATAATATAAGAAACATATATTCAAAGCATCCAAATAGTACCATTCGCCAATTTTTTGTTCTTCAAGTTTAAGTGAACTACGCGCCCCATTGTTAATCCTTTAAAGGAAATTATTTGTAAATTTCGGCAAGTAGAACAATGAATGGAATAGGTAGACGGTTGAAATCTTTGTATCTATTGCTTGTATATAGTCTAAGAAACATATATGCAAAGCATCCAAACAGTACAATTCGCCAATTTTTTGTTCTGCAAGTTTAAGTGAACAATGAGCCCCAATGGTTAATCCGTTATCGGAAATTATTTGTAACTTTCGACAAGTAGAACAATGAATGGAATAGGTAGACGGTTGAAATCTTTGTATCTATTGCTTGTATATAGTCTAAGAAACATATATGCAAAGCATCCAAACAGTACCATTCGCCAATTTTTTGTTCATCAAGTTTAAGTGAACAATGAGCCCCATTGTTAATCCTTTATCGGAAATTGTTTGTAACTTTCGACAAGTAGAACATTGAATGGAACAGGTAGACGGTTGAAATCTTTGTATCTATTGCTTCCATATAGTCCAAGAAACATGTACGCAAAGCATCCAAACAGTACCATTCGCCAATTTTTTGTCCTTCAATTTTAAGTGAACAATGAGCCCCATTGTTAATCCTTTATCGGAAATTATTTCTAACTTTCGACAAGTAGAACAAGGAATCGAACAGGTAGACGGTAGAAATCTTTGTATATATTGCTTCTATATAGTCTAAGAAACATATATGCAAAGCATCCAAACAGTACCATTCGCCAATTTTTTGTTCATCAAGTTTAAGTGAGCAATGAGCCCCATTGTTAAACCTTTATCGGAAATTGTTTGTAACTTTCGACAAGTAGAACAATGAATGGAACAGGTAGACTGTTGAAATCATTGTATATATTGCTTCTATATAGTCTAAGAAACATATATGCAAAGCATCCAAACAGTACAATTCGCCAATTTTTTGTTCTTCAAGTTTAAGTAAACTACGATCCCCATTGTTAATCCCTTAACGGAAATTATTTGTAACTTTCGACAAGTAGAACAGTGAATGGAACAGGTAGACGGTTGAAATCTTATTATATATTGCTTCTATATAGTATCGGAAACATATATGCAAAGCATCCAAACAGTACAATTCGCCAATTTTTTGTTCTTCAAGTTTAAGTGAACAATGAGCCCCAATGGTTAATCCGTTATCGGAAATTATTTGTAGCTTTCGACAAGTAGAACAATGAATGGAACAGGTAGACGGTTGAAATCTTTGTATATATTGCTTCTATATAGTCTAATAAACATATATGCAAAGCATCCAAACAGTACCAGTCGCCAATTTTTTTATCTTCAAGTTTAAGTGAACAATGAACCCCAATGGTTAATCCGTTATCGGAAATTATTTGTAACTTGCGAGAAGTAGAACAATGAGTGGAACAGGTAGACGGTTGAAGTCAATGTATATATTGCTTCTATATAGTCTAAGAAACATATATGCAAAGCATACAAACAGTACCATTCGCCAATTTTTTGTTCTTCAAGTTTAAGTGAACAATGAGCCCCAATGGTTAATCATTTATCCGTAATTATTTGTAACTTTCGGCAAGTAGAACAATGAATGGAACAGGTAGACGGTTGAAATCCTTGTATATATTGCGTCTATATAGTCTACGAAACATATATGCAAAGCATCCAAACAGTACAATTCGCCAATTTTTTGTACTTCAAGTTTAAGTGAACTACGAGCCCCATTGTTAATCCTTTAACGGAAATTAATTGTAACTTTCGACAAGTAGAACAATGAATGGAACAGGTAGACGGTTGAAATCTTTGTATATATTGCTTCTATATAGTCTAAGAAACATATATGCAAAGCATCCAAACAGCACAATTCGCCAATTTATTGTTCTTCAAGTTTAAGTGAACAACGAGCCCCATTGTTAATCCTTTAAAGGAAATTATTTGTAACATTCGACAAGTAGAACAATGAATGGAACAGGTAGACGGTGGAAATCTTTGTATATATTGCTTCCATGTAGTCTAAGAAACATATATGCAAAGCATCCAAACAGTACCATTCGCCAATTTTTTATTCTTCAAGTTTAAGTGAACAATGAGCCCCATTGTTAATCCTTTATCGGAAATTATTTGTAACTTTCGACAAGTAGAACATTGAATGGAACAGGTAGATGGTTGAAATCTTTGTATCTATTGCTTCTATATAGGATAAGAAACATATATGCAAAGCATCCAAACAGTACCATTCGCCACTTTCTTGTTCTTCAAGTTTAAGTAAACTACGATCCCCATTGTTAATCCCTTAACGGAAATAATTTGTAATTTTCGACATGTAGAACAATGAATGGAACAGGTAGACGGTTGAAATCTTTGTATATATTGCTTCTATATAATCTAAGAAACATATATGCAAAGCATCCAAACAGTACCATTCGCCAATTTTTTGTTCTTCAAGTTTAAGTGAACTACGATCCCCATTGTTAATCCCTTAACGGAAATTATTTGTAACTTTCGACAAGTAGAACAATGAATGGAACAGGTAGACGGTTGAAATCTTTGTATATATTGCTTCTATATAGTCTAAGAAACATATGTGCAAATCATCCAAACAGTACAATTCGCCAATTATTTGATATTCAAGTTTAAGTGAACTACGAGCCCCATTGTTAATACTTTAACGGAAATTATTTGTAACTTGCGACAAGTAGAACAATGAATGGAACAGGTAGACGGTTGAAATCAATGTATATATTGCTTCTTTATAGTCTAAGAAACATATATGCAAAGCATCCAAACAGTACCATACGCCACTTTTTTGTTCTTCAAGTTTAAGTGAACTACGATCCCCATTGTTAATCCCTTAACGGAAATTATTTGTAACTTTCGACAAGTAGAACAGTGAATGGAACAGGTAGACGGTTGAAATCTTTGTATATATTGCTTCTATATAGTATAAGAAACATATATGCAAAGCATCCAAACAGTACCATTCGCCAATTTTTTGTTCTTCAAGTTTAAGTGAACAATGAGCCCCATTGTTAATCCTTTATCGGAAATTATTTGTAACTTTCGACAAGTAGAACATTGAATGGAACAGGTAGACGGTTGAAATCTTTGAATCTATTGCTTCTATATAGTATAAGAAACATATATGCAAAGCATCCAAACAGTACCATTCGCCAATTTTTTGTTCTTCAAGTTTAAGTGAACTGCGAGCTCCATTGTTAATCCTTTAAAGGAAATTATTTGTAACTTTCGACAAGTAGAACAATGAATGGAACAGTTAGACTGTTGAAATCATTGTATATATTGGTTCTATATAGTCTAAGAAACATTTATGCAAAGCATCCAAACAGTACAATTCGCCAATTTTTTGTTCTTCAAGTTTAAGTAAACTACGATCCCCATTGTTAATCCCTTAACGGAAATTATTTGTAACTTTCGACAAGTAGAACAACGAATGGAACACGTAGACGGTTGAAATCTTTGTATATATTGCTTCCATATAGTCTAAGAAACATGTACGCAAAGCATCCAAACAGTACAATTCGCCAATTTTTTGTTCTTCAAGTTTAAGTGCACTACGATCCCCATTGTAAATCCCTTAACTTAAATTATTTGTAACTTTCGACAAGTAGAACAGTGAATGGAACAGGTAGACGGTTGAAATCTTTGTATATATTGCTTCTATATAGTATAAGAAACATATATGCAAAGCATCCAAACAGTACAATTCGCAAATTTTTTGTTCTTCAAGTTTAAGTGAACAATGAGCCCCAATGGTTAATCCGTTATCGGAAATTATTTATAACTTTTGACAAGTAGAACAATGAATGGAAAAGATAGACGGTTGAAATCTTTGTATATATTGCTTCTATATAGTCTAAGAAACATATATGCAAAGCATCCAAACAGTACCATTCGCCAATTTTTTGTTCTTCAAGTTTAAGTGAACAATGAGCCCCATTGTTAATCCTTTATCGGAAATTATTTGTAACTTTCGACAAGTAGAACATTGAATGGAACAGGTAGACGGTTGAAATCTTTGAATCTATTGCTTCTATATAGTATAAGAAACATATATGCAAAGCATCCAAACAGTACCATTCGCCAATTTTTTGTTCTTCAAGTTTAAGTGAACTGCGAGCTCCATTGTTAATCCTTTAAAGGAAATTATTTGTAACTTTCGACAAGTGGAACAATGAATGGAACAGGTAGACTGTTGAAATCATTGTATATATTGCTTCTATATAGTCTAAGAAACATATATGCAAAGCAGCCAAACAGTACAATTCGCCAATTTTTTGTTCATCAAGTTTAAGTGAACAATGAGCCCCATTGTTAATCCTTTATCGGAAATTGTTTGTAACTTTCGACAAGTAGAACATTGAATGGAACAGGTAGACGGTTGAAATCTTTGTATCTATTGCTTCCATATAGTCTAAGAAACATGTACGCAAAGCATCCAAACAGTACCATTCGCCAATTTTTTGTCCTTCAAGTTTAAGTGAACAATGAGCCCCATTGTTAATCCTTTATCGGAAATTATTTGTAACTTTCGACAAGTAGAACAATGAATGGAACAGGTAGACGGTTGAAATCTTTGTATATATTGCTTCTATATAGTCTAAGAAACATATATGCAAAGCGTCCAAACAGTACAATTCGCCAATTATTTGATCTTCAAGTTAAGTGAACTACGAGCCCCATTGTTAATCCTTTAACGGAAATTATTTGTAACTTCCGACAAGTAGAACAATGAATGGAACAGGTAGACGGTTGAAATCAATGTATATATTGCTTCTATATAGTCTAAGAAACATATATGCAAAGCATCCAAACAGTACAATTAGCCAATTTTTTGTTCTTCAAGTTTAAGTGAATAATGAGCCCCAATGGTTAATCCATTATCGGAAATTATTTGTAAATTTCGACAAGTAGAACAATGAATGGAACAGGTAGACGGTTGAAATCATTGTATATATTGCTTCCATATAGTTCAAGAAACATGTACGCAAAGCATCCAAACAGTACCATTCGCCAATTTTTTGTTCTTCAAGTTTAAGTAAACTACGATCCCCATTGTTAATCCCTTAACGGAAATTATTTGTAACTTTCGACAAGTAGAACAATGAATGGATCATGTAGACGGTTGAAATCATTGTATATATTGCTTCTATATAGTCTACGAAACATATATGGAAAGCATCCAAACAGTACAATTCGCCAATTTTTTGTTCTTCAAGTTTAAGTGAACTACGAGCCCCATTGTTAATCCTTTATCGGAAATTATTTGTAACTTTCGGCAAGTGGAACAATGAATCAAACAGGTAGACGGTTGAAATCTTTGTATATATTGCTTCTATATAATCTAAAAAACATATATGCAAAGCATCCAAACAGTACAATTCGCCAATTTTTTGTTCTTCAAGCTTAAGTGAACTACGAGCCCCATTGTTAATCCTTTAAAGGAAATTAATTGTAACTTTCTACAAGTAGAACAATGATTGGAACACGTAGACGGTTGAAATCTTTGTATATATTGCTTCCATATAGTCTAAGAAACATATATGCAAAGCATCCAAACAGTACCATTCGCCAATTTTTTGTTCATCAAGTTTAAGTGAGCAATGAGCCCCATTGTTAATCCTTTATCGGAAATTGTTTGTAACTTTCGACAAGTAGAACAATGAATGGAACAGGTAGACTGTTGAAATCATTGTATATATTGCTTCTATATAGTCTAAGAAACATATATGCAAAGCATCCAAACAGTACAATTCGCCAATTTTTTGTTCTTCAAGTTTAAGTAAACTACGATCCCCATTGTTAATCCCTTAACGGAAATTATTTGTAACTTTCGACAAGTAGAACAGTGAATGGAACAGGTAGACGGTTGAAATCTTTGTATATATTGCTTCTATATAGTCTAATTAACATATATGCAAATCATCCAAACAGTACCAGTCGCCAATTTTTTGTTCTTCAAGTTTAAGTGAACAACGAGGCACATTGATAATCATGAAACGGAAATTATTTGTAACTTTCGACAAGATGAACAATGAATAGAACAGGTAGACGGTTGAAATCTTTGTATATGTTGCTTCTATATAGTCTAAGAAACCTATATGCGAAGCATCTAAACAGTAACATTCGCCAATTTTTTGATCTTCAAGTTTAAGTGAACAGCGAGCCCCATTGATAATCATGAAATGGAAATTGTTTGTAACTTTCGACAAGTAGAACAGTGAATGGAACAGGTAGACGGTTGAAATCTTTGTATATATTGCTTCTATATAGTATAAGAAACATATATGCAAAGCATCCAAACAGTACAATTCGCCAATTTTTTGTTCTTCAAGATTAAGTGAACAATGAGCCCCAATGGTTAATCCGTTATCGGAAATTATTTGTAACTTTCGACAAGTAGAACAATGAATGGAACAGGTAGACGGTTGAAATCTTTGTATATATTGCTTCTATATAGTATAAGAAACATATATGCAAAGCATCCAAACAGTACCATTCGCTAATTTTTTGTTCTTCAAGTTTAAGTGAACTACGAGCCCCATTGTTAATCCTTTAAAGGAAATTATTTGTAAATTTCGACAAGCAGAACAATGAATGGAACAGGTATACTGTTGAAATCGTTGTATATATTGCTTCTATATAGTATAAGAAACATATATGCAAAGCATCCAAACAGTACAATTCGCCAATTTTTTGTTCTTCAAGTTTAAGTGAACAATGAGCCAGATTGTTAATCCTTTAAAGGCAATTATTTGTAACTTTCGACAAGTAGAACAATGAATGGAACAGGTAGACGGTTGAAATCTTTGTATATATTGCTTCTATATAGTCTAAGAAACATTTATGCAAAGCATCCAAACAGTACAATTCGCCAATTTATTGTTCTTCAAGTTTAAGTGAACAACGAGCCCCATTGTTAATCCTTTAAAGGAAATTATTTGTAACTTTCGACAAGTAGAACAATGAATGGAACAGGTAGACGGTGGAAATCTTTGTATATATTGCTTCCATGTAGTCTAAGAAACATATATGCAAAGCATCCAAACAGTACCATTCGCCAATTTTTTATTCTTCAAGTTTAAGTGAACAATGAGCCCCATTGTTAATCCTTTATCGGAAATTATTTGTAACTTTCGACAAGTAGAACATTGAATGGAACAGGTAGATGGTTGAAATCTTTGTATCTATTGCTTCTATATAGGATAAGAAACATATATGCAAAGCATCCAAACAGTACCATTCGCCACTTTCTTGTTCTTCAAGTTTAAGTAAACTACGATCCCCATTGTTAATCCCTTAACGGAAATAATTTGTAATTTTCGACATGTAGAACAATGAATGGAACAGGTAGACGGTTGAAATCTTTGTATATATTGCTTCTATATAATCTAAGAAACATATATGCAAAGCATCCAAACAGTACCATTCGCCAATTTTTTGTTCTTCAAGTTTAAGTGAACTGCGAGCCTCATTGTTAATACTTTAACGGAAATTATTTGTAACTTGCGAGAAGTAGAACAATGAATGGAACTGGTAGCCGGTTGAAATCAATGTATATATTGCTTCTATATAGTCTAAGAAACATATATGCAAAGAATCCAAACAGTACCATTCGCCAATTTTTTGTTCTTCAACTTTAAGTGAACGACGAGCCCCATTGTTAATCCTTTAAAGGAAATTATTTGTAAATTTCGACAAGTAGATCAATGAATGGAACAGGTAGACGGTTGAAAACAATGTATATATTTCTTCTATATAGTCTAAGAAACATATATGCAAAGCATCCAAACAGTACAAATCGCCAATTTTTTGTTCTTCGAGTTTAAGTGAACTACGATCCCCATTGTTAATCCCTTAACGGAAATTATTTGAAACTGTCGACAAGTAGAACAATGAATGGAACAGGTAGACGGTTGAAATCTTTAAATCTATTGCTTCTATATAGTATAAGAAACATATATGCAAAGCATCCAAACAGTACCATTCGCCAATTTTTTGTTCTTCAAGTTTAAGTAAACTACGATCCCCATTGTTAATCCCTTAACGGAAATTATTTGTAACTTTCGACAAGTAGAACAATGAATGGAACACGTAGACGGTTGAAATCAATGTATATATTGCTTCTTTATAGTCTAAGAAACATATATGCAAAGCATCCAAACAGTACCATACGCCACTTTTTTGTTCTTCAAGTTTAAGTGAACTACGATCCCCATTGTTAATCCTATAAAGGAAATTATTTGTAAATTTCGACAAGTAGAACAATGAATGGAACAGGTAGACTGTTGAAATCATTGTATATATTGCTTCTATATAGTCTAAGAAACATAAATGCAAATCATCCAAACAGTACAATTCGCCAATTTCTTGTTCTTCAAGTTTAAGTAAACTACGATCCCCATTGTTAATCCCTTAACGGAAATTATTTGTAACTTTCGACAAGTAGAACAATGAATGGAACAGGTAGACGGTTGAAATCTTTGTATATATTGCTTCTATATAGTCTAAGAAACATATGTGCAAATCATCCAAACAGTACAATTCGCCAATTATTTGATATTCAAGTTTAAGTGAACTACGAGCCCCATTGTTAATACTTTAACGGAAATTATTTGTAACTTGCGACAAGTAGAACAATGAATGGAACAGGTAGACGGTTGAAATCAATGTATATATTGCTTCTTTATAGTCTAAGAAACATATATGCAAAGCATCCAAACAGTACCATACGCCACTTTTTTGTTCTTCAAGTTTAAGTGAACTACGATCCCCATTGTTAATCCCTTAACGGAAATTATTTGTAACTTTCGACAAGTAGAACAGTGAATGGAACAGGTAGACGGTTGAAATCTTTGTATATATTGCTTCTATATAGTATAAGAAACATATATGCAAAGCATCCAAACAGTACCATTCGCCAATTTTTTGTTCTTCAAGTTTAAGTGAACAATGAGCCCCATTGTTAATCCTTTATCGGAAATTATTTGTAACTTTCGACAAGTAGAACATTGAATGGAACAGGTAGACGGTTGAAATCTTTGAATCTATTGCTTCTATATAGTATAAGAAACATATATGCAAAGCATCCAAACAGTACCATTCGCCAATTTTTTGTTCTTCAAGTTTAAGTGAACTGCGAGCTCCATTGTTAATCCTTTAAAGGAAATTATTTGTAACTTTCGACAAGTAGAACAATGAATGGAACAGTTAGACTGTTGAAATCATTGTATATATTGGTTCTATATAGTATAAGAAACATATATGCAAAGCATCCAAACAGTACAATTCGCAAATTTTTTGTTCTTCAAGTTTAAGTGAACAATGAGCCCCAATGGTTAATCCGTTATCGGAAATTATTTATAACTTTTGACAAGTAGAACAATGAATGGAAAAGATAGACGGTTGAAATCTTTGTATATATTGCTTCTATATAGTCTAAGAAACATATATGCAAAGCATCCAAACAGTACCATTCGCCAATTTTTTGTTCTTCAAGTTTAAGTGAACAATGAGCCCCATTGTTAATCCTTTATCGGAAATTATTTGTAACTTTCGACAAGTAGAACATTGAATGGAACAGGTAGACGGTTGAAATCTTTGAATCTATTGCTTCTATATAGTATAAGAAACATATATGCAAAGCATCCAAACAGTACCATTCGCCAATTTTTTGTTCTTCAAGTTTAAGTGAACTGCGAGCTCCATTGTTAATCCTTTAAAGGAAATTATTTGTAACTTTCGACAAGTGGAACAATGAATGGAACAGGTAGACTGTTGAAATCATTGTATATATTGCTTCTATATAGTCTAAGAAACATATATGCAAAGCAGCCAAACAGTACAATTCGCCAATTTTTTGTTCATCAAGTTTAAGTGAACAATGAGCCCCATTGTTAATCCTTTATCGGAAATTGTTTGTAACTTTCGACAAGTAGAACATTGAATGGAACAGGTAGACGGTTGAAATCTTTGTATCTATTGCTTCCATATAGTCTAAGAAACATGTACGCAAAGCATCCAAACAGTACCATTCGCCAATTTTTTGTCCTTCAAGTTTAAGTGAACAATGAGCCCCATTGTTAATCCTTTATCGGAAATTATTTGTAACTTTCGACAAGTAGAACAATGAATGGAACAGGTAGACGGTTGAAATCTTTGTATATATTGCTTCTATATAGTCTAAGAAACATATATGCAAAGCGTCCAAACAGTACAATTCGCCAATTATTTGATCTTCAAGTTAAGTGAACTACGAGCCCCATTGTTAATCCTTTAACGGAAATTAATTGTAACTTTCTACAAGTAGAACAATTATTGGAACACGTAGACGGTTGAAATCTTTGTATATATTGCTTCTATATAGTCTAAGAAACATATATGCAAAGCATCCAAACAGTACCATTCGCCAATTTTTTGTTCTTCAAGTTTAAGTGAACAATGAGCCCCATTGTTAATCCTTTATCGGAAATTATTTGTAACTTTCGACAAGTAGAACAATGAATGGAACAGGTAGACGTTTGAAATCCTTGTATATATTGCTTCTATATAATCTAAAAAACATATATGCAAAGCATCCAAACAGTACAATTCGCCAATTTTTTGTTCTTCAAGTTTAAGTGAACAATGAGCCCCAATGGTTAATCCTTTATCGGTAATTATTTGTAACTTTCGACAAGTAGAACAATGAATGGAGCAGGTAGACGGTTGAAATCCTTGTATATATTGCGTCTATATAGTCTAAGAAACATATATGCAAAGCATCCAAACAGTACAATTCGCCAATTTTTTGTTCTTCAAGTTTAAGTGAACAATGAGCCCCATTGTTAATCCTTTATCGGAAATTATTTGTAACTTTCGACAAGTAGAACAATGAATGGAACAGGTAGACGCTTGAAATCATTGTATATATTGCTTCCATATAGTTCAAGAAACATGTACGCAAAGCATCCAAACAGTACCATTCGCCAATTTTTTGTTCTTCAAGTTTAAGTGAACAATGAGCCCCATTGTTAATCCTTTATCGGAAATTATTTGTAACTTTCGACAAGTAGAACAATGAATGGAACAGGTAGACGTTTGAAATCCTTGTATATATTGCTTCTATATAATCTAAAAAACATATATGCAAAGCATCCAAACAGTACAATTCGCCAATTTTTTGTTCTTCAAGTTTAAGTGAACAATGAGCCCCAATGGTTAATCCTTTATCGGTAATTATTTGTAACTTTCGACAAGTAGAACAATGAATGGAGCAGGTAGACGGTTGAAATCCTTGTATATATTGCGTCTATATAGTCTAAGAAACATATATGCAAAGCATCCAAACAGTACAATTCGCCAATTTTTTGTTCTTCAAGTTTAAGTGAACAATGAGCCCCATTGTTAATCCTTTATCGGAAATTATTTGTAACTTTCGACAAGTAGAACAATGAATGGAACAGGTAGACGCTTGAAATCATTGTATATATTGCTTCCATATAGTCTAAGAAACATGTACGCAAAGCATCCAAACAGTACCATTCGCCAATCTTTTTATCTTCAAGTTTAAGTGAACAATGAGCCCCAATGGTTAATCCGTTATCGGAAATTATTTGCAACTTGCGACAAGTAGAACAATGAGTGGAACAGTTATACGGTTGAACTCAATGTATATATTGCTTCTATATAGTCTAAGAAACATATATGCAAAGCATCCAAACAGTACCATTCGCCAATTTTTTGTTCTTCAAGTTTAAGTGAACAATGAGCCCCATTGTTAATCCTTTATCGGAAATTATTTGTAACTTTCGAGAAGTAGAACAATGAATAGAACAGGTAGACGGTTGAAATCTTTGTATATATTGCTTCCATATAGTCTAAGAAACATATATGCAAAGCATCCAAACAGTAGCATTCGCCAATTTTTTGTTCTTCAAGTTTAAGTGAACAATGAGCCCCAATGGTTAATCATTTATCCGTAATTATTTGTAACTTTCGACAAGTAGAACAATGAATGGAACAGGTAGACGGATGAAATCTTTGTATATATTGCTTCTATATAGTCTAAGAAACATATATGCAAAGCATCCAAACAGTACCATTCGCCAATTATTTCATCTTCATGTTTAAGTGAACTACGAGCCCCATTGTTAATACTTTAACGGAAATTATTTGTAACTTCCGACAAGTAGAACAATGAATGGAACAGGTAGACGGTTGAAATCAATGTATATATTGCTTCTATATAGTCTAAGAAACATATATGCAAAGCATCCAAACAGTACAATTAGCCAATTTTTTGTTCTTCAAGTTTAAGTGAATAATGAGCCCCAATGGTTAATCCATTATCGGAAATTATTTGTAAATTTCGACAAGTAGAACAATGAATGGAACAGGTAGACGGTTGAAATCATTGTATATATTGCTTCCATATAGTTCAAGAAACATGTACGCAAAGCATCCAAACAGTACCATTCGCCAATTTTTTGTTCTTCAAGTTTAAGTAAACTACGATCCCCATTGTTAATCCCTTAACGGAAATTATTTGTAACTTTCGACAAGTAGAACAATGAATGGATCATGTAGACGGTTGAAATCATTGTATATATTGCTTCTATATAGTCTACGAAACATATATGGAAAGCATCCAAACAGTACAATTCGCCAATTTTTTGTTCTTCAAGTTTAAGTGAACTACGAGCCCCATTGTTAATCCTTTATCGGAAATTATTTGTAACTTTCGGCAAGTGGAACAATGAATCAAACAGGTAGACGGTTGAAATCTTTGTATATATTGCTTCTATATAATCTAAAAAACATATATGCAAAGCATCCAAACAGTATAATTCGCCAATTTTTTGTTCTTCAAGCTTAAGTGAACTACGAGCCCCATTGTTAATCCTTTAAAGGAAATTAATTGTAACTTTCTACAAGTAGAACAATGATTGGAACACGTAGACGGTTGAAATCTTTGTATATATTGCTTCCATATAGTCTAAGAAACATATATGCAAAGCATCCAAACAGTACCATTCGCCAATTTTTTGTTCATCAAGTTTAAGTGAGCAATGAGCCCCATTGTTAATCCTTTATCGGAAATTGTTTGTAACTTTCGACAAGTAGAACAATGAATGGAACAGGTAGACTGTTGAAATCATTGTATATATTGCTTCTATATAGTCTAAGAAACATATATGCAAAGCATCCAAACAGTACAATTCGCCAATTTTTTGTTCTTCAAGTTTAAGTAAACTACGATCCCCATTGTTAATCCCTTAACGGAAATTATTTGTAACTTTCGACAAGTAGAACAGTGAATGGAACAGGTAGACGGTTGAAATCTTTGTATATATTGCTTCTATATAGTCTAATTAACATATATGCAAATCATCCAAACAGTACCAGTCGCCAATTTTTTGTTCTTCAAGTTTAAGTGAACAACGAGGCACATTGATAATCATGAAACGGAAATTATTTGTAACTTTCGACAAGATGAACAATGAATAGAACAGGTAGACGGTTGAAATCTTTGTATATGTTGCTTCTATATAGTCTAAGAAACCTATATGCGAAGCATCTAAACAGTAACATTCGCCAATTTTTTGATCTTCAAGTTTAAGTGAACAGCGAGCCCCATTGATAATCATGAAATGGAAATTGTTTGTAACTTTCGACAAGTAGAACAGTGAATGGAACAGGTAGACGGTTGAAATCTTTGTATATATTGCTTCTATATAGTATAAGAAACATATATGCAAAGCATCCAAACAGTACAATTCGCCAATTTTTTGTTCTTCAAGATTAAGTGAACAATGAGCCCCAATGGTTAATCCGTTATCGGAAATTATTTGTAACTTTCGACAAGTAGAACAATGAATGGAACAGGTAGACGGTTGAAATCTTTGTATATATTGCTTCTATATAGTATAAGAAACATATATGCAAAGCATCCAAACAGTACCATTCGCTAATTTTTTGTTCTTCAAGTTTAAGTGAACTACGAGCCCCATTGTTAATCCTTTAAAGGAAATTATTTGTAAATTTCGACAAGCAGAACAATGAATGGAACAGGTATACTGTTGAAATCGTTGTATATATTGCTTCTATATAGTATAAGAAACATATATGCAAAGCATCCAAACAGTACAATTCGCCAATTTTTTGTTCTTCAAGTTTAAGTGAACAATGAGCCAGATTGTTAATCCTTTAAAGGCAATTATTTGTAACTTTCGACAAGTAGAACAATGAATGGAACAGGTAGACGGTTGAAATCTTTGTATATATTGCTTCTATATAGTCTAAGAAACATTTATGCAAAGCATCCAAACAGTACAATTCGCCAATTTTTTGTTCTTCAAGTTTAAGTGAACAATGAGCCCCAATGGTTAATCCTTTATCGGTAATTGTTTGTAAATTTCGGCAAGTAGAACAATGAATGGAACAGGTAGACGGTTGAAATCCTAGTATATATTGCTTCCATATAGTCTAAGCAACATGTACGCAAAGCATCCAAACAGTACCATTCGCCAATTTTTTGTCCTTCAAGTTTAAGTGAACAATGAGCCCCAATGGTTAATCCGTTATCGGAAATTATTTGTAACTTCCGACAAGTAGAACAATGAGTGGAACAGTTATACGGTTGAAATCAATGTATATATTGCTTCTATATAGTCTAAGAAACATATATGCAAAGCATCCAAACAGTACCATTCGCCAATTTTTTGTTCTTCAAGTTTAAGTGAACAATGAGCCCCATTGTTAATCCTTTATCGGAAATTATTTGTAACTTTCGAGAAGTAGAACAATGAATAGAACAGGTAGACGGTTGAAATCTTTGTATATATTGCTTCCATATAGTCTAAGAAACATATATGCAAAGCATCCAAACAGTAGCATTCGCCAATTTTTTGTTCTTCAAGTTTAAGTGAACAATGAGCCCCAATGGTTAATCATTTATCCGTAATTATTTGTAACTTTCGACAAGTAGAACAATGAATGGAACAGGTAGACGGATGAAATCTTTGTATATATTGCTTCTATATAGTCTAAGAAACATATATGCAAAGCATCCAAACAATACCATTCGCCAATTATTTCATCTTCATGTTTAAGTGAACTACGAGCCCCATTGTTAATACTTTAACGGAAATTATTTGTAACTTCCGACAAGTAGAACAATGAATGGAACAGGTAGACGGTTGAAATCAATGTACATATTGCTTCTATATAGTCTAAGAAACATATATGCAAAGCATCCAAACGGCACCATTCGCCAATTTTTTGTTCTTCAAGTTTAAGTGAACAATGAGCCCCATTGTTAATCCTTTATCGGAAATTGTTTGTAACTTTCGACAAGTAGAACAATGAATGGAACAGGTAGACTGTTGAAATCATTGTATATATTGCTTCTATATAGTCTAAGAAACATATATGCAAAGCATCCAAACAGTACAATTCGCCAATTTTTTGTTCTTCAAGTTTAAGTAAACTACGATCCCCATTGTTAATCCCTTAACGGAAATTATTTGTAACTTTCGACAAGTAGAACAGTGAATGGAACAGGTAGACGGTTGAAATCTTTGTATATATTGCTTCTATATAGTATCGGAAACATATATGCAAAGCATCCAAACAGTACAATTCGCCAATTTTTTGTTCTTCAAGTTTAAGTGAACAATGAGCCCCAATGGTTAATCCGTTATCGGAAATTATTTGTAGCTTTCGACAAGTAGAACAATGAATGGAACAGGTAGACGGTTGAAATCTTTGTATATATTGCTTCTATATAGTCTAATAAACATATATGCAAAGCATCCAAACAGTACCAGTCGCCAATTTTTTGTTCTTCAAGTTTAAGTGAACAACGAGGCACATTGATAATCATGAAACGGAAATTATTTGTAACTTTCGACAAGATGAACAATGAATAGAACAGGTAGACGGTTGAAATCTTTGTATATGTTGCTTCTATATAGTCTAAGAAACCTATATGCGAAGCATCTAAACAGTAACATTCTCCAATTTTTTGATCTTCAAGTTTAAGTGAACAGCGAGCCCCATTGATAATCATGAAATGGAAATTATTTGTAACTTTCGACTAGTAGAACAGTGAATGGAACAGGTAGACGGTTGAAATCTTTGTATATATTGCTTCTATATAGTATAAGAAACATATATGCAAAGCATCCAAACAGTACAATTCGCCAATTTTTTGTTCTTCAAGATTAAGTGAACAATGAGCCCCAATGGTTAATCCGTTATCGGAAATTATTTGTAACTTTCGACAAGTAGAACAATGAATGGAACAGGTAGACGGTTGAAATCTTTGTATATATTGCTTCTATATAGTATAAGAAACATATATGCAAAGCATCCAAACAGTACCATTCGCCAATTTTTTGTTCTTCAAGTTTAAGTGAACTACGAGCCCCATTGTTAATCCTTTAAAGGAAATTATTTGTAAATTTCGACAAGCAGAACAATGAATGGAACAGGTATACTGTTGAAATCGTTGTATATATTGCTTCTATATAGTATAAGAAACATATATGCAAAGCATCCAACAAGTACCATTCGCCAATTTTTTGTTCTTCAAGTTTAAGTGAACAATGAGCCCCAATGGTTAATCCTTTATCGGAAATTATTTGTAATTTTCGACAAGTAGAACAATGAATGGAACAGTTAGACGGTTGAAATATTTGTATATGTTGCTTCTATATAGTCTACGAAACATATATGCAAAGCATCCAAACAGTACAATTCGCCAATTTTTTGTTCTTCAAGCTTAAGTGAACTACGAGCCCCATTGTTAATCCTTTAAAGGAAATTAATTGTAACTTTCTACAAGTAGAACAATGATTGGAACACGTAGACGGTTGAAATCTTTGTATATATTGCTTCCATATAGTCTAAGAAACATATATGCAAAGCATCCAAACAGTACCATTCGCCAATTTTTTGTTCATCAAGTTTAAGTGAGCAATGAGCCCCATTGTTAATCCTTTATCGGAAATTGTTTGTAACTTTCGACAAGTAGAACAATGAATGGAACAGGTAGACTGTTGAAATCATTGTATATATTGCTTCTATATAGTCTAAGAAACATATATGCAAAGCATCCAAACAGTACAATTCGCCAATTTTTTGTTCTTCAAGTTTAAGTAAACTACGATCCCCATTGTTAATCCCTTAACGGAAATTATTTGTAACTTTCGACAAGTAGAACAGTGAATGGAACAGGTAGACGGTTGAAATCTTTGTATATATTGCTTCTATATAGTATCGGAAACATATATGCAAAGCATCCAAACAGTACAATTCGCCAATTTTTTGTTCTTCAAGTTTAAGTGAACAATGAGCCCCAATGGTTAATCCGTTATCGGAAATTATTTGTAGCTTTCGACAAGTAGAACAATGAATGGAACAGGTAGACGGTTGAAATCTTTGTATATATTGCTTCTATATAGTCTAATAAACATATATGCAAAGCATCCAAACAGTACCAGTCGCCAATTTTTTGTTCTTCAAGTTTAAGTGAACAACGAGGCACATTGATAATCATGAAACGGAAATTATTTGTAACTTTCGACAAGATGAACAATGAATAGAACAGGTAGACGGTTGAAATCTTTGTATATGTTGCTTCTATATAGTCTAAGAAACCTATATGCGAAGCATCTAAACAGTAACATTCGCCAATTTTTTGATCTTCAAGTTTAAGTGAACAGCGAGCCCCATTGATAATCATGAAATGGAAATTATTTGTAACTTTCGACAAGTAGAACAGTGAATGGAACAGGTAGACGGTTGAAATCTTTGTATATATTGCTTCTATATAGTATAAGAAACATATATGCAAAGCATCCAAACAGTACAATTCGCCAATTTTTTGTTCTTCAAGATTAAGTGAACAATGAGCCCCAATGGTTAATCCGTTATCGGAAATTATTTGTAACTTTCGACAAGTAGAACAATGAATGGAACAGGTAGACGGTTGAAATCTTTGTATATATTGCTTCTATATAGTATAAGAAACATATATGCAAAGCATCCAAACAGTACCATTCGCCAATTTTTTGTTCTTCAAGTTTAAGTGAACTACGAGCCCCATTGTTAATCCTTTAAAGGAAATTATTTGTAAATTTCGACAAGCAGAACAATGAATGGAACAGGTATACTGTTGAAATCGTTGTATATATTGCTTCTATATAGTATAAGAAACATATATGCAAAGCATCCAAACAGTACAATTCGCCAATTTTTTGTTCTTCAAGTTTAAGTGAACAATGAGCCAGATTGTTAATCCTTTAAAGGAAATTATTTGTAACTTTCGACAAGTAGAACAATGAATGGAACAGGTAGACGGTTGAAATCTTTGTATATATTGCTTCTATATAGTCTAAGAAACATTTATGCAAAGCATCCAAACAGTACAATTCGCCAATTTTTTGTTCTTCAAGTTTAAGTGAACAATGAGCCCCAATGGTTAATCCTTTATCGGTAATTGTTTGTAAATTTCGGCAAGTAGAACAATGAATGGAACAGGTAGACGGTTGAAATCCTAGTATATATTGCTTCCATATAGTCTAAGCAACATGTACG
Organism: Cerceris ruficornis; assembly: GCA_963989415.1. Taxonomy (NCBI): domain Eukaryota; kingdom Metazoa; phylum Arthropoda; class Insecta; order Hymenoptera; family Crabronidae; genus Cerceris; species Cerceris ruficornis. Next base: position 1,587,761 of record CAXDIW010000460.1, read on the forward strand.
CAAAGCATCCAAACAGTACCATTCGCCAATTTTTTGTCCTTCAAGTTTAAGTGAACAATGAGCCCCAATGGTTAATCCGTTATCGGAAATTATTTGTAACTTGCGACAAGTAGAACAATGAGTGGAACAGTTATACGGTTGAAATCAATGTATATATTGCTTCTATATAGTCTAAGAAACATATATGCAAAGCATCCAAACAGTACCATTCGCCAATTTTTTGTTCTTCAAGTTTAAGTGAACAATGAGCCCCATTGTTAATCCTTTATCGGAAATTATTTGTAACTTTCGAGAAGTAGAACAATGAATAGAACAGGTAGACGGTTGAAATCTTTGTATATATTGCTTCCATATAGTCTAAGAAACATATATGCAAAGCATCCAAACAGTAGCATTCGCCAATTTTTTGTTCTTCAAGTTTAAGTGAACAATGAGCCCCAATGGTTAATCATTTATCCGTAATTATTTGTAACTTTCGACAAGTAGAACAATGAATGGAACAGGTAGACGGATGAAATCTTTGTATATATTGCTTCTATATAGTCTAAGAAACATATATGCAAAGCATCCAAACAGTACCATTCGCCAATTATTTCATCTTCATGTTTAAGTGAACTACGAGCCCCATTGTTAATACTTTAACGGAAATTATTTGTAACTTCCGACAAGTAGAACAATGAATGGAACAGGTAGACGGTTGAAATCAATGTATATATTGCTTCTATATAGTCTAAGAAACATATATGCAAAGCATCCAAACGGCACCATTCGCCAATTTTTTGTTCTTCAAGTTTAAGTGAACAATGAGCCCCATTGTTAATCCTTTATCGGAAATTATTTGTAACTTTCGACAAGTAGAACAATGAATGGAACTGATAGACGGTTGAAATCATTGTATATATTGCTTCTATATATTCTAAGAAACATATATGCAAAGCATCCAAACAGTACAATTCGACAATTTTTTGTTCTTCAAGTTTAAGTGAACAATGAGCCCCATTGTTAATCCTTTAAAGGAAATTATTTGTAACTTTCGACAAGAAGAACAATGAATGGAACAGGTAGACTGTTGAAATCATTGTATATATTGCTTCTATACAGTCTAAGAAACATATATGCAAAGCATCCAAACAGTACAATTCGCCAATTTTTTGTTCTTCAAGATTAAGTGAACAATGAGCCCCAATGGTTAATCCGTTATCGGAAATTATTTGTAACTTTCGACAAGTAGAACAATGAATGGAACAGGTAGACGGTTGAAATCTTTGTATATATTGCTTCTATATAGTATAAGAAACATATATGCAAAGCATCCAAACAGTACCATTCGCCAATTTTTTGTTCTTCAAGTTTAAGTGAACTACGAGCCCCATTGTTAATCCTTTAAAGGAAATTATTTGTAAATTTCGACAAGCAGAACAATGAATGGAACAGGTATACTGTTGAAATCGTTGTATATATTGCTTCTATATAGTATAAGAAACATATATGCAAAGCATCCAAACAGTACAATTCGCCAATTTTTTGTTCTTCAAGTTTAAGTGAACAATGAGCCAGATTGTTAATCCTTTAAAGGAAATTATTTGTAACTTTCGACAAGTAGAACAATGAATGGAACTGGTAGACGGTTGAAATCTTTGTATATATTGCTTCTATATAGTCTAAGAAACATTTATGCAAAGCATCCAAACAGTACAATTCGCCAATTTTTTGTTCTTCAAGTTTAAGTGAACAATGAGCCCCAATGGTTAATCCTTTATCGGTAATTGTTTGTAAATTTCGGCAAGTAGAACAATGAATGGAACAGGTAGACGGTTGAAATCCTAGTATATATTGCTTCCATATAGTCTAAGCAACATGTACGCAAAGCATCCAAACAGTACCATTCGCCAATTTTTTGTCCTTCAAGTTTAAGTGAACAATGAGCCCCAATGGTTAATCCGTTATCGGAAATTATTTGTAACTTGCGACAAGTAGAACAATGAGTGGAACAGTTATACGGTTGAAATCAATGTATATATTGCTTCTATATAGTCTAAGAAACATATATGCAAAGCATCCAAACAGTACCATTCGCCAATTTTTTGTTCTTCAAGTTTAAGTGAACAATGAGCCCCATTGTTAATCCTTTATCGGAAATTATTTGTAACTTTCGAGAAGTAGAACAATGAATAGAACAGGTAGACGGTTGAAATCTTTGTATATATTGCTTCCATATAGTCTAAGAAACATATATGCAAAGCATCCAAACAGTAGCATTCGCCAATTTTTTGTTCTTCAAGTTTAAGTGAACAATGAGCCCCAATGGTTAATCATTTATCGGAAATTATTTGTAACTTTCGACAAGTAGAACAATGAATGGAACAGGTAGACGGTTGAAATCATTGTATATATTGCTTCCATATAGTTCAAGAAACATGTACGCAAAGCATCCAAACAGTACCATTCGCCAATTTTTTGTTCTTCAAGTTTAAGTAAACTACGATCCCCATTGTTAATCCCTTAACGGAAATTATTTGTAACTTTCGACAAGTAGAACAATGAATGGATCATGTAGACGGTTGAAATCATTGTATATATTGCTTCTATATAGTCTACGTAACATATATGCAAAGCATCCAAACAGTACAATTCGCCAATTTTTTGTTCTTCAAGTTTAAGTGAACTACGAGCCCCATTGTTAATCCTTTATCGGAAATTATTTGTAACTTTCGGCAAGTGGAACAATGAATCGAACAGGTAGACGGTTGAAATCTTTGTATATATTGCTTCTATATAATCTAAAAAACATATATGCAAAGCATCCAAACAGTACAATTCGCCAATTTTTTGTTCTTCAAGCTTAAGTGAACTACGAGCCCCATTGTTAATCCTTTAAAGGAAATTAATTGTAACTTTCTACAAGTAGAACAATGATTGGAACACGTAGACGGTTGAAATCTTTGTATATATTGCTTCCATATAGTCTAAGAAACATATATGCAAAGCATCCAAACAGTACCATTCGCCAATTTTTTGTTCATCAAGTTTAAGTGAGCAATGAGCCCCATTGTTAATCCTTTATCGGAAATTGTTTGTAACTTTCGACAAGTAGAACAATGAATGGAACAGGTAGACTGTTGAAATCATTGTATATATTGCTTCTATATAGTCTAAGAAACATATATGCAAAGCATCCAAACAGTACAATTCGCCAATTTTTTGTTCTTCAAGTTTAAGTAAACTACGATCCCCATTGTTAATCCCTTAACGGAAATTATTTGTAACTTTCGACAAGTAGAACAGTGAATGGAACAGGTAGACGGTTGAAATCTTTGTATATATTGCTTCTATATAATCTAAAAAACATATATGCAAAGCATCCAAACAGTACAATTCGCCAATTTTTTGTTCTTCAAGTTTAAGTGAACAATGAGCCCCAATGGTTAATCCTTTATCGGTAATTGTTTGTAAATTTCGGCAAGTAGAACAATGAATGGAACAGGTAGACGGTTGAAATCCTAGTATATATTGCTTCCATATAGTCTAAGCAACATGTACGCAAAGCATCCAAACAGTACCATTCGCCAATTTTTTGTCCTTCAAGTTTAAGTGAACAATGAGCCCCAATGGTTAATCCGTTATCGGAAATTATTTGTAACTTGCGACAAGTAGAACAATGAGTGGAACAGTTATACGGTTGAAATCAATGTATATATTGCTTCTATATAGTCTAAGAAACATATATGCAAAGCATCCAAACAGTACCATTCGCCAATTTTTTGTTCTTCAAGTTTAAGTGAACAATGAGCCCCATTGTTAATCCTTTATCGGAAATTATTTGTAACTTTCGAGAAGTAGAACAATGAATAGAACAGGTAGACGGTTGAAATCTTTGTATATATTGCTTCCATATAGTCTAAGAAACATATATGCAAAGCATCCAAACAGTAGCATTCGCCAATTTTTTGTTCTTCAAGTTTAAGTGAACAATGAGCCCCAATGGTTAATCATTTATCGGAAATTATTTGTAACTTTCGACAAGTAGAACAATGAATGGAACAGGTAGACGGTTGAAATCATTGTATATATTGCTTCCATATAGTTCAAGAAACATGTACGCAAAGCATCCAAACAGTACCATTCGCCAATTTTTTGTTCTTCAAGTTTAAGTAAACTACGATCCCCATTGTTAATCCCTTAACGGAAATTATTTGTAACTTTCGACAAGTAGAACAATGAATGGATCATGTAGACGGTTGAAATCATTGTATATATTGCTTCTATATAGTCTACGTAACATATATGCAAAGCATCCAAACAGTACAATTCGCCAATTTTTTGTTCTTCAAGTTTAAGTGAACTACGAGCCCCATTGTTAATCCTTTATCGGAAATTATTTGTAACTTTCGGCAAGTGGAACAATGAATCGAACAGGTAGACGGTTGAAATCTTTGTATATATTGCTTCTATATAATCTAAAAAACATATATGCAAAGCATCCAAACAGTACAATTCGCCAATTTTTTGTTGTTCAAGCTTAAGTGAACTACGAGCCCCATTGTTAATCCTTTAAAGGAAATTAATTGTAACTTTCTACAAGTAGAACAATGATTGGAACACGTAGACGGTTGAAATCTTTGTATATATTGCTTCCATATAGTCTAAGAAACATATATGCAAAGCATCCAAACAGTACCATTCGCCAATTTTTTGTTCATCAAGTTTAAGTGAGCAATGAGCCCCATTGTTAATCCTTTATCGGAAATTGTTTGTAACTTTCGACAAGTAGAACAATGAATGGAACAGGTAGACTGTTGAAATCATTGTATATATTGCTTCTATATAGTCTAAGAAACATATATGCAAAGCATCCAAACAGTACAATTCGCCAATTTTTTGTTCTTCAAGTTTAAGTAAACTACGATCCCCATTGTTAATCCCTTAACGGAAATTATTTGTAACTTTCGACAAGTAGAACAGTGAATGGAACAGGTAGACGGTTGAAATCTTTGTATATATTGCTTCTATATAGTATCGGAAACATATATGCAAAGCATCCAAACAGTACAATTCGCCAATTTTTTGTTCTTCAAGTTTAAGTGAACAATGAGCCCCAATGGTTAATCCGTTATCGGAAATTATTTGTAGCTTTCGACAAGTAGAACAATGAATGGAACAGGTAGACGGTTGAAATCTTTGTATATATTGCTTCTATATAGTCTAATAAACATATATGCAAAGCATCCAAACAGTACCAGTCGCCAATTTTTTGTTCTTCAAGTTAAAGTGAACAACGAGGCACATTGATAATCATGAAACGGAAATTATTTGTAACTTTCGACAAGATGAACAATGAATAGAACAGGTAGACGGTTGAAATCTTTGTATATGTTGCTTCTATATAGTATAAGAAACATATATGCAAAGCATCCAAACAGTACAATTCGCCAATTTTTTGTTCTTCAAGATTAAGTGAACAATGAGCCCCAATGGTTAATCCGTTATCGGAAATTATTTGTAACTTTCGACAAGTAGAACAATGAATGGAACAGGTAGACGGTTGAAATCTTTGTATATATTGCTTCTATATAGTATAAGAAACATATATGCAAAGCATCCAAACAGTACCATTCGCCAATTTTTTGTTCTTCAAGTTTAAGTGAACAATGAGCCCCATTGTTAATCCTTTATCGGAAATTATTTGTAACTTTCGACAAGTAGAACAATGAATGGAACAGGTAGACACTTGAAATCATTGTATATATTGCTTCCATATAGTCTAAGAAACATGTACGCAAAGCATCCAAACAGTACCATTCGCCAATCTTTTGTCCTTCAAGTTTAAGTGAACAATGAGCCCCATTGTTAATCCTTTATCGGAAATTATTTGTAACTTTCGACAAGTAGAACAATGAATCGAACAGGTAGACGGTTGAAATCTTTGTATATATTGCTTCTATATAATCTAAAAAACATATATGCAAAGCATCCAAACAGTACAATTCGCCAATTTTTTGTTCTTCAAGTTTAAGTGAACAATGAGCCCCAATGGTTAATCCTTTATCGGTAATTATTTGTAACTTTCGACAAGTAGAACAATGAATGGAACAGGTAGACGGTTGAAATCCTTGTATATATTGCGTCTATATAGTCTAAGAAACATATATGCAAAGCATCCAAACAGTACAATTCGCCAATTTTCTGTTCTTCAAGTTTTAGTAAACTACGATCCCCATTGTTAATCCCTTATCGGAAATTATTTGTAACTTTCGACAAGTAGAACAATGAATGGAACTGGTAGACGGTTGAAATCTTTTTATATGTTGCTTCTATATAGTCTAATAAACATATATGCAAAGCATCCAAACAGTACCAGTCGCCAATTTTTTGTTCTTCAAGTTTAAGTGAACAACGAGGCACATTGAAAATCATGAAATGGAAATTATTTGTAACTTTCGACAAGTAGAACAGTGAATGGAACAGGTAGACGGTTGAAATCTTTGTATATATTGCTTCTATATAGTATAAGAAACATATATGCAAAGCATCCAAACAGTACAATTCGCCAATTTTTTGTTCTTCAAGTTTAAGTGAACAATGAGCCCCAATGGTTAATCCGTTATCGGAAATTATTTGTAACTTTCGACAAGTAGAACAATGAATGGAACAGGTAGACGGTTGAAATCTTTGTATATATTGCTTCTATATAGTATAAGAGACATATATGCAAAGCATCCAAACAGTACCATTCGCCAATTTTTTGTGCTTCAAGTTTAAGTGAACAATGAGCCCCATTGTTAATCCTTTATCGGAAATTATTTGTAACTTTAAACAAGTAGAACAATGAATGGAACAGGTAGACGGTTGAAATCTTTGAATATATTGCTTCTATATAGTCTAAGAAACATATAAGCAAAGCATCCAAACAGTACAATTCGCCAATTATTTGATCTTCAAGTTTAAGTGAACTACGAGCCCCATTGTTAATCCTTTAACGGAAATTAATTGTAACTTTCTACAAGTAGAACAATGATTGGAACACGTAGACGGTTGAAATCTTTGTATATATTGCTTCTATATAGTCTAAGAAACATATATGCAAAGCATCCAAACAGTACCATTCGCCAATTTTTTGTTCTTCAAATTTAAGTGAACAATGAGCCCCATTGTTAATCCTTTATCGGAAATTATTTGTAACTTTCGACAAGTAGCACAATGAATGGAACAGGTAGACGCTTGAAATCATTGTATATATTGCTTCCATATAGTCTAAGAAACATGTACGCAAAGCATCCAAACAGTACCATTCGCCAATCTTTTGTCCTTCAAGTTTAAGTGAACAATGAGCCCCATTGTTAATCCTTTATCGGAAATTATTTGTAACTTTCGACAAGTAGAACAATGAATCGAACACGTAGACGGTTGAAATCTTTGTATATATTGCTTCTATATAGTCTAAGAAACATATATGCAAAGCATCCAAACAGTACCATTCGCCAATTTTTTGTTCTTCAAGTTTAAGTGAACAATGAGCCCCATTGTTAATCCTTTAAAGGAAATTATTTGTAAATTTCGACAAGTAGAACAATGAATGGATCAGCTAGACGGTTGAAATCATTGTATATATTGCTTCTATATAACCTACGAAACATATATGCAAAGCATCCAAACAGTACAATTCGCCAATTTATTGTTCTTCAAGTTTAAGCGAACAACGAGCCCCATTGTTAATACTTTAAAGGAAATTATTTGTAACTTTCGACAAGTAGAACAATGAATGGAACAGGTAGACGGTTGAAATCTTTGTATATATTGCTTCCATATAGTCTAAGAAACACATATGCAAAGCATCCAAACATGCACAATTCGCCAATTTCTTGTTCTTCAAGTTTAAGTAAACTACGATCCCCATTGTTAATACTTTAACGGAAATTATTTGTAACTTGCGAGAAGTAGAACAATGAATAGTACAGGTAGACAGGTGAAATCTTTCTATATATTGCTTCTAAATAGTCTAAGAATCACATATGCAAAGCATCCAAACAGCACAATTCGCCAATTTTTTGTTCTACAAGTTTAAGGGAACTACGAGCCCCATTGTTAATCCTTTAAAGGAAATTATTTGTAAATGTCGACAAGTAGAACAATGAATGGATCAGGTAGACGGTTGAAATCATTGTATATATTGCTTCTATATAACCTACGAAACATATATGCAAAGCATCCAAACAGTACAATTCGCCAATTTATTGTTCTTCAAGTTTTAGTAAACTACGATCCCCATTGTTAATCCCTTATCGGAAATTATTTGTAAATGTCGACAAGTAGAACAATGAATGGATCAGGTAGACGGTTGAAATCATTGTATATATTGCTTCTATATAACCTACGAAACATATATGCAAAGCATCCAAACAGTACAATTCGCCAATTTATTGTTCTTCAAGTTTTAGTAAACTACGATCCCCATTGTTAATCCCTTATCGGAAATTATTTGTAACTTTCGACAAGTAGAACAATGAATGGAACTGGTAGACGGTTGAAATCTTTTTATATATTGCTTCTATATAGTCTAATAAACATATATGCAAAGCATCCAAACAGTACCAGTCGCCAATTTTTTGTTCTTCAAGTTTAAGTGAACAACGAGGCACATTGAAAATCATGAAATGGAAATTATTTGTAACTTTCGACAAGTAGAACAGTGAATGGAACAGGTAGACGGTTGAAATCTTTGTATATATTGCTTCCATATAGTCTAAGAAACATGTACGCAAAGCATCCAAACAGTACAATTCGCCAATTTATTGTTCTTCAAGTTTTAGTAAACTACGATCCCCATTGTTAATCCCTTATCGGAAATTATTTGTAACTTTCGACAAGTAGAACAATGAATGGAACTGGTCGACGGTTGAAATCTTTTTATATATTGCTTCTATATAGTCTAATAAACATATATGCAAAGCATCCAAACAGTACCAGTCGCCAATTTTTTGTTCTTCAAGTTTAAGTGAACAACGAGGCACATTGAAAATCATGAAATGGAAATTATTTGTAACTTTCGACAAGTAGAACAGTGAATGGAACAGGTAGACGGTTGAAATCTTTGTATATATTGCTTCTATATAGTATAAGAAACATATATGCAAAGCATCCAAACAGTACAATTCGCCAATTTTTTGTTCTTCAAGTTTAAGTGAACAATGAGCCCCAATGGTTAATCCGTTATCGGAAATTATTTGTAACTTTCGACAAGTAGAACAATGAATGGAACAGGTAGACGGTTGAAATCTTTGTATATATTGCTTCTATATAGTATAAGAGACATATATGCAAAGCATCCAAACAGTACCATTCGCCAATTTTTTGTTCTTCAAGTTTAAGTGAACAATGAGCCCCATTGTTAATCCTTTATCGGAAATTATTTGTAACTTTAAACAAGTAGAACAATGAATGGAACAGGTAGACGGTTGAAATCTTTGTATATATTGCTTCTATATAGTCTAAGAAACATATAAGCAAAGCATCCAAACAGTACAATTCGCCAATTATTTGAGCTTCAAGTTTAAGTGAACTACGAGCCCCATTGTTAATCCTTTAACGGAAATTAATTGTAACTTTCTACAAGTAGAACAATGATTGGAACACGTAGACGGTTGAAATCTTTGTATATATTGCTTCTATATAGTCTAAGAAACATATATGCAAAGCATCCAAACAGTACCATTCGCCAATTTTTTGTTCTTCAAATTTAAGTGAACAATGAGCCCCATTGTTAATCCTTTATCGGAAATTATTTGTAACTTTCGACAAGTAGCACAATGAATGGAACAGGTAGACGCTTGAAATCATTGTATATATTGCTTCCATATAGTCTAAGAAACATGTACGCAAAGCATCCAAACAGTACCATTCGCCAATCTTTTGTCCTTCAAGTTTAAGTGAACAATCAGCCCCATTGTTAATCCTTTATCGGAAATTATTTGTAACTTTCGACAAGTAGAACAATGAATCGAACACGTAGACGGTTGAAATCTTTGTATATATTGCTTCTATATAGTCTAAGAAACATATATGCAAAGCATCCAAACAGTACCATTCGCCAATTTTTTGTTCTTCAAGTTTAAGTGAACAATGAGCCCCATTGTTAATCCTTTAAAGGAAATTATTTGTAAATTTCGACAAGTAGAACAATGAATGGATCAGGTAGACGGTTGAAATCATTGTATATATTGCTTCTATATAACCTACGAAACATATATGCAAAGCATCCAAACAGTACAATTCGCCAATTTATTGTTCTTCAAGTTGAAGCGAACAACGAGCCCCATTGTTAATCCTTTATCGGAAATTATTTGTAACTTTCGACAAGTGGAACAATGAATCGAACAGGTAGACGGTTGAAATCTTTGTATATATTGCTTCTATATAATCTAAAAAACATATATGCAAAGCATCCAAACAGTACAATTCGCCAATTTTTTGTTCTTCAAGTTTAAGTGAACAATGAGCCCCAATGGTTAGTCCTTTATCGGTAATTATTTGTAACTTTCGACAAGTAGAACAATGAATGGAACAGGTAGACGGTTGAAATCTTTGTATATATTGCTTCTATATAGTCTAAGAAACACATATGCAAAGCATCCAAACATGCACAATTCGCCAATTTCTTGTTCTTCAAGTTTAAGTAAACTACGATCCCCATTGTTAATACTTTAACGGAAATTATTTGTAACTTGCGAGAAGTAGAACAATGAATAGTACAGGTAGACAGGTGAAATCTTTCTATATATTGCTTCTAAATAGTCTAAGAATCACATATGCAAAGCATCCAAACAGCACAATTCGCCAATTTTTTGTTCTACAAGTTTAAGTGAACTACGAGCCCCATTGTTAATCCTTTAAAGGAAATTATTTGTAAATGTCGACAAGTAGAACAATGAATGGATCAGGTAGACGGTTGAAATCATTGTATATATTGCTTCTATATAACCTACGAAACATATATGCAAAGCATCCAAACAGTACAATTCGCCAATTTATTGTTCTTCAAGTTTAAGCGAACAACGAGCCCCATTGTTAATCCTTTAAAGGAAATTATTTGTAACTTTCGACAAGTAGAACAATGAATGGAACAGGTAGACGGTTGAAATCTTTGTATATATTGCTTCTATATAGTCTAAGAAACATATATGCAAAGCATCCAAACAGTACAATTCGCCAATTTCTTGTTCTTCAAGTTTAAGTAAACTACGATCCCCATTGTTAATCCCTTAACGGAAATTATTTGTAACTTTCGACAAGTAGAACAATGAATGGAACAGGTAGACGGTTGAAATCTTTGTATATATTGCTTCTATATAGTCTAAGAAACATATATGCAAAGCGTCCAAACAGTACAATTCGCCAATTATTTGATCTTCAAGTTTAAGTGAACTACGAGCCCCATTGTTAATCCTTTAACGGAAATTAATTGTAACTTTCTACAAGTAGAACAATGATTGGAACACGTAGACGGTTGAAATCTTTGTATATATTGCTTCTATATAGTCTAAGAAACATATATGCAAAGCATCCAAACAGTACCATTCGCCAATTTTTTGTTCTTCAAGTTTAAGTGAACAATGAGCCCCATTGTTAATCCTTTATCGGAAATTATTTGTAACTTTCGACAAGTAGAACAATGAATGGAACAGGTAGACGCTTGAAATCATTGTATATATTGCTTCCATATAGTCTAAGAAACATGTACGCAAAGCATCCAAACAGTACCATTCGCCAATCTTTTGTCCTTCAAGTTTAAGTGAACAATGAGCCCCATTGTTAATCCTTTATCGGAAATTATTTGTAACTTTCGACAAGTAGAACAATGAATCGAACACGTAGACGGTTGAAATCTTTGTATATATTGCTTCTATATAGTCTAAGAAACATATATGCAAAGCATCCAAACAGTACCATTCGCCAATCTTTTGTCCTTCAAGTTTAAGTGAACAATGAGCCCCATTGTTAATCCTTTATCGGAAATTATTTGTAACTTTCGACAAGTAGAACAATGAATCGAACAGGTAGACGGTTGAAATCTTTGTATATATTGCTTCTATATAATCTAAAAAACATATATGCAAAGCATCCAAACAGTACAATTCGCCAATTTTTTGTTCTTCAAGATTAAGTGAACAATGAGCCCCATTGTTAATCCTTTAAAGGAAATTATTTGTAAATTTCGACAAGTAGAACAATTAATGGAACAGGTAGACTGTTGAAATCATTGTATATATTGCTTCTATATAGTCTGAGAAACATATATGCAAAGCATCCAAACAGTACAATTCGCCAATTTTTTGTTCTTCAAGTTTAAGTGAACAATGAGCCCCAATGGTTAATCCGTTTTCGGAAATTATTTGTAACTTTCGACAAGTAGAACAATGAAAGGAACAGGTAGACTGTTGAAATCATTGTATATATTGCTTCTATATAGTCTAAGAAACATATATGCAAAGCATCCAAACAGTACCATTCGCCAATCTTTTGTCCTTCAAGTTTAAGTGAACAATGAGCCCCATTGTTAATCCTTTATCGGAAATTATTTCTAACTTTCGACAAGTAGAACAATGAATCGAACAGGTAGATGGTTGAAATCTTTGTATATATTGCTTCTATATAGTCTAAAAAACATATATGCAAATCATCCAAACAGTACAATTCGCCAATTTCTTGTTCTTCAAGTTTAAGTAAACTACGATTCCCATTGTTAATCCTTTAAAGGAAATTATTTGTAAATTTCGACAAGTAGAACAATGAATTGAACAGGTAGACTGTTGAAATCATTGTATATATTGCTTCTATATAGTCTAAGAAACATATATGCAAATCATCCAAACAGTACAATTCGCCAATTTTTTGTTCTTCAAGATTAAGTGAACAATGAGCCCCATTGTTAATCCTTTAAAGGAAATTATTTGTAAATTTCGACAAGTAGAACAATTAATGGAACAGGTAGACTGTTGAAATCATTGTATATATTGCTTCTATATAGTCTGAGAAACATATATGCAAAGCATCCAAACAGTACAATTCGCCAATTTTTTGTTCTTCAAGTTTAAGTGAACAATGAGCCCCAATGGTTAATCCGTTTTCGGAAATTATTTGTAACTTTCGACAAGTAGAACAATGAAAGGAACAGGTAGACGGTTGAAATCTTTGTATATATTGCTTCTATATAGTCTAAGAAACTTATATGCAAATCATCTAAACAGTAACATACGCCAATTTTTTTATCTTCAAGTTTAAGTGAACAATGAACCCCAATGGTTAATCCGTTATCGGAAATTATTTGTAACTTGCGAGAAGTAGAACAATGAGTGGAACAGGTCGACGGTTGAAATCAATGTATATATTGCTTCTATATAGTCTAAGAAACATATATGCAAAGCATACAAACAGTACAATTCGCCAATTATTTCATCTTCATGTTTAAGTGAACTACGAGCCCCATTGTTAATCCTTTAAAGGAAATTATTTGTAAATTTCGACAAGTAGAACAATGAATGGATCATGTAGACGGTTGAAATCATTGTATATATTGCTTCTATATAGTCTGCGAAACAAATATGCAAAGCATCCAAACAGTACAATTCGCCAATTTTTTGTTCTTCAAGTTTAAGTGAACTACGAGCCCCATTGATAATCATGAAACGGAAATTATTTGTAACTTTCTACAAGTAGAACAATGAATAGAACAGGTAGACGGTTGAAATCTTTGTATATGTTGCTTCTATATAGTCTAAGAAACTTATATGCAAAGCATCTAAACAGTAACATTCGCCAATTTTTTTATCTTCAAGTTTAAGTGAACAATGAGCCCCAATGGTTAATCCGTTATCGGAAATTATTTGTAACTTTCGACTAGTAGAACAATGAATGGAACAGGTAGACGGTTGAAATCTTTGTATATATTGCTTCTATATAGTCTAAGAAACTTATAGGCAAAGCATCTAAACAGTAACATTCGCCAATTTTTTTATCTTCAAGTTTAAGTGAACAATGAGCCCCAATGGTTAATCCGTTATCGGAAATTATTTGTAACTTGCGACAAGTAGAACAATGAGTGGAACAGTTAGACGGATGAAATCTTTGTATATATTGCTTCTATATAGTCTAAGAAACATATATGCAAAGCATCCAAACAGTACCATTCACCAATTATTTCATCTTCATGTTTAAGTGAACTACGAGCCCCATTGTTAATACTTTAACGGAAATTATTTATAACTTCCGACAAGTAGAACAATGAATGGAACAGGTAGACGGTTGAAATCAATGTATATATTGCTTCTATATAGTCTAAGAAACATATATGCAAAGCATCCAAACAGTACCATTCACCAATTATTTCATCTTCATGTTTAAGTGAACTACGAGCCCCATTGTTAATCCTTTAACGGAAATTAATTGTAACTTTCTACAAGTAGAACAATGATTGGAACACGTAGACGGTTGAAATCTTTGTATATATTGCTTCCATATAGTCTAAGAAACATATATGCAAAGCATCCAAACAGTACCATTCGCCAATTTTTTGTTCTTCAAGTTTAAGTGAACAATGAGACCCATTGTTAATCCTTTATCGGAAATTATTTGTAACTTTCGACAAGTAGATCAATGAATGGAACAGGTAGACGGTTGAAATCTTTGTATATATTGCTTCTATATAGTCAAAGAAACATATATGCAAAGCATCCAAACAGTACAATTCGCCAATTTTTTGTTCTTCAAGTTTAAGTGAACAATGAGCCCCAATGGTTAATCCGTTATCGGAAATTATTTGTAACTTGCGACAAGTAGAACAATGAGTGGAACAGGTAGACGGTTGAAATCTTTGTATATATTGCTTCTATATAATCTAAAAAACATATATGCAAAGCATCCAAACAGTAAAATTCGCCAATTTTTTGTTCTTCAAGTTTAAGTGAACAATGAGCCCCAATGGTTAGTCCTTTATCGGTAATTATTTGTAACTTTCGACAAGTAGAACAATGAATGGAACAGGTAGACGGTTGAAATCATTGTATACATTGCTTCCATATAGTTTAAGAAACATGTACGCAAAGCATCCAAACAGTACCATTCGCCAATTTTTTGTTCTTCAAGTTTAAGTGAACGACGAGACCCATTGTTAATCTTTTAAAGGAAATTATTTGTAAATTTCGACAAGTAGAACAATGAATGGAACACGTAGACGGTTGAAATCTTTGTATATATTGCTTCCATATAGTCTAAAAAACATGTACGCAAAGCATCCAAACAGTACCATGCGCCAATTTTTTGTTCTTCAAGTTTAAGTGAACAATGAGCCCCAATGGTTAATCCTTTATCGGAAATTATTTGTAATTTTCGACAAGTAGAGCAATGAATGGAACTGGTAGACGGTTGAAATCTTTGTATATATTGCTTCTATATAATCTAAGAAACATATATGCAAAGCATCTAAACAGTAACAATCGCCAATTTTTTGTCCTTCAAGTATAAGTGAAATACGAGCCCCATTGTTAATACTTTAGCGGAAATTATTTGTAACTTGCGAGAAGTAGAACAATGAATAGTACAGGTAGACAGGTGAAATCTTTCTATATATTGCTTCTAAATAATCTAAGAAACACATATGCAAAGCATCCAAACAGTACCATTCGCCAATTTTTTGTCCTTCAAGTTTAAGTGAACAATGAGCCCCAATGGTTAATCCGTTATCGGAAATTATTTGTAACTTGCGACAAGTAGAACAATGAGTGGAACAGTTATACGGTTGAAATCAATGTATATATTGCTTCTATATAGTCTAAGAAACATATATGCAAAGCATCCAAACAGTACCATTCGCCAATTTTTTGTTCTTCAAGTTTAAGTGAACAATGAGACCCATTGTCAATCCTTTATCGGAAATTATTTGTAACTTTCGACAAGTAGATCAATGAATGGAACAGGTAGACTGTTGAAATACTTGTATATATTGCTTCCATATAGTCTAAGAAACATGTACGCAAAGCATCCAAACAGTACCATTTGCTAATTTTTTGTCCTTCAAGTTTAAGTGAACAATGAGCCCCATTGTTAATCCTTTATCGGAAATTATTTGTAACTTTCGACAAGTGGAACAATGAATCGAACAGGTAGACGGTTGAAATCTTTGTATATATTGCTTCTATATAATCTAAAAAACATATATGCAAAGCATCCAAACAGTACAATTCGCCAATTTTTTGTTCTTCAAGTTTAAGTGAACAATGAGCCCCAATGGTTAGTCCTTTATCGGTAATTATTTGTAACTTTCGACAAGTAGAACAATGAATGGAACAGGTAGACGGTTGAAATCATTGTATATATTGCTTCCATATAGTTTAAGAAACATGTACGCAAAGCATCCAAACAGTACCATTCGCCAATTTTTTGTTCTTCAAGTTTAAGTAAACTACGATCCCCATTGTTAGTCCCTTAACGGAAATTATTTGTAACTTTCTACAAGTAGAACAATGAATAGTACAGGTAGACGGGTGAAATCTTTCTATATATTGCTTCTAAATAGTCTAAGAAACATCTATGCAAAGCATCCAAACAGTACAATTCGCCAATTTTTTGTTCTTCAAGTTTATGTGAACTACGAGCCCCATTGTTAATCCTTTAACGGAAATTAATTGTAACTTTCTACAAGTAGAACAATGATTGGAACACGTAGACGGTTGAAATCTTTGTATATATTGCTTCCATATAGTCTAAGAAACATATATGCAAAGCATCCAAACAGTACCATTCGCCAATTTTTTGTTCTTCAAGTTTAAGTGAACAATGAGACCCATTGTTAATCCTTTATCGGAAATTATTTGTAACTTTCGACAAGTAGATCAATGAATGGAACAGGTAGACGGTTGAAATCTTTGTATATATTGCTTCTATATAGTCAAAGAAACATATATGCAAAGAATCCAAACAGTACAATTCGCCAATTTTTTGTTCTTCAAGTTTAAGTGAACAATGAGCCCCAATGGTTAATCCGTTATCGGAAATTATTTGTAACTTGCGACAAGTAGAACAATGAGTGGAACAGGTAGACGGTTGAAATCTTTGTATATATTGCTTCTATATAATCTAAAAAACATATATGCAAAGCATCCAAACAGTAAAATTCGCCAATTTTTTGTTCTTCAAGTTTAAGTGAACAATGAGCCCCAATGGTTAGTCCTTTATCGGTAATTATTTGTAACTTTCGACAAGTAGAACAATGAATGGAACAGGTAGACGGTTGAAATCATTGTATACATTGCTTCCATATAGTTTAAGAAACATGTACGCAAAGCATCCAAACAGTACCATTCGCCAATTTTTTGTTCTTCAAGTTTAAGTGAACGACGAGACCCATTGTTAATCTTTTAAAGGAAATTATTTGTAAATTTCGACAAGTAGAACAATGAATGGAACACGTAGACGGTTGAAATCTTTGTATATATTGCTTCCATATAGTCTAAAAAACATGTACGCAAAGCATCCAAACAGTACCATGCGCCAATTTTTTGTTCTTCAAGTTTAAGTGAACAATGAGCCCCAATGGTTAATCCTTTATCGGAAATTATTTGTAATTTTCGACAAGTAGAGCAATGAATGGAACTGGTAGACGGTTGAAATCTTTGTATATATTGCTTCTATATAATCTAAGAAACATATATGCAAAGCATCTAAACAGTAACAATCGCCAATTTTTTGTCCTTCAAGTATAAGTGAAATACGAGCCCCATTGTTAATACTTTAGCGGAAATTATTTGTAACTTGCGAGAAGTAGAACAATGAATAGTACAGGTAGACAGGTGAAATCTTTCTATATATTGCTTCTAAATAGTCTAAGAAACACATATGCAAAGCATCCAAACAGTACCATTCGCCAATTTTTTGTCCTTCAAGTTTAAGTGAACAATGAGCCCCAATGGTTAATCCTTTATCGGAAATTATTTGTAACTTTCGAGAAGTAGAACAATGAATAGAACAGGTAGACGGTTGAAATCTTTGTATATATTGCTTCCATATAGTCTAAGAAACATATATGCAAAGCATCCAAACAGTAGCATTCGCCAATTTTTTGTTCTTCAAGTTTAAGTGAACAATGAGCCCCAATGGTTAATCATTTATCCGTAATTATTTGTAACTTTCGACAAGTAGAACAATGAATGGAACAGGTAGACGGATGAAATCTTTGTATATATTGCTTCTATATAGTTTATAAACATATATGCAAAGCATCCAAACAGTACCATTCGCCAATTATTTCATCTTCATGTTTAAGTGAACTACGAGCCCCATTGTTAATACTTTAACGGAAATTATTTGTAACTTCCGACAAGTAGAACAATGAATGGAACAGGTAGACGGTTGAAATCAATGTATATATTGCTTCTATATAGTCTAAGAAACATATATGCAAAGCATCCAAACAGCACAATTCGCCAATTTTTTGTTCTACAAGTTTAAGTGAACTACGAGCCCCATTGTTAATCCTTTAAAGGAAATTATTTGTAAATTTCGACAAGTAGAACAATGAATGGATCAGGTAGACGGTTGAAATCATTGTATATATTGCTTCTATATAACCTACGAAACATATATGCAAAGCATCCAAACAGTACAATTCGCCAATTTATTGTTCTTCAAGTTTAAGCGAACAACGAGCCCCATTGTTAATCCTTTAAAGGAAATTATTTGTAACTTTCGACAAGTAGAACAATGAATGGAACAGGTAGACGGTTGAAATCTTTGTATATATTGCTTCTATATAGTCTAAGAAACATATATGCAAAGCATCCAAACAGTACAATTCGCCAATTTCTTGTTCTTCAAGTTTAAGTAAACTACGATCCCCATTGTTAATCCCTTAACGGAAATTATTTGTAACTTTCGACAAGTAGAACAATGAATGGAACAGGTAGACGGTTGAAATCTTTGTATATATTGCTTCTATATAGTCTAAGAAACATATATGCAAAGCGTCCAAACAGTACAATTCGCCAATTATTTGATCTTCAAGTTTAAGTGAACTACGAGCCCCATTGTTAATCCTTTAACGGAAATTAATTGTAACTTTCTACAAGTAGAACAATGAATGGAACAGGTAGACGGTTGAAATCTTTGTATATATTGCTTCTATATAGTATAAGAGACATATATGCAAAGCATCCAAACAGTACCATTCGCCAATTTTTTGTTCTTCAAGTTTAAGTGAACTACGAGCCCCATTGTTAATCCTTTAAAGGAAATTATTTGTAAATTTCGACAAGTAGAACAATGAATGGAACAGGTAGACTGTTGAAATCATTGTATATATTGCTTCTATATAGTATAAGAAACATATATGCAAAGCATCCAAACAGTACAATTCGCCAATTTTTTGTTCTTCAAGTTTAAGTGAACAACGAGGCACATTGATAATCATGAAACGGAAATTATTTGTAACTTTCGACAAGTAGAACAATGAATGGAACAGGTAGACGGTTGAAATCTTTGTATATATTGCTTCTATATAGTCTAAGAAACATATATGCAAAGCATCCAAACAGTACAATTCGCCAATTTCTTGTTCTTCAAGTTTAAGTAAACTACGATCCCCATTGTTAATCCCTTAACGGAAATTATTTGTAACTTTCGACAAGTAGAACAATGAATGGAACAGGTAGACGGTTGAAATCTTTGTATATATTGCTTCTATATAGTCTAAGAAACATATATGCAAAGCGTCCAAACAGTACAATTCGCCAATTATTTGATCTTCAAGTTTAAGTGAACTACGAGCCCCATTGTTAATCCGTTATCGGAAATTATTTGTAACTTTCGACAAGTAGAACAATGAATGGAACAGGTAGACGGTTGAAATCTTTGTATATATTGCTTCTATATAGTCTAAGAAACATATATGCAAAGCATCCAAACAGTACCATTCGCCAATTATTTCATCTTCATGTTTAAGTGAACTACGAGCCCCATTGTTAATCCTTTAAAGGAAATTATTTGTAAATTTCGACAAGTAGAAAAATGATTTGAACACGTAGGCGGTTGAAATCTTTGTATATATTGCTTCCATATAGTCTAAGAAACATGTACGCAAAGCATCCAAACAGTACCGTTCGCCAATTTTTTGTTCTTCAAGTTTAAGTGAACAATGAGCCCCATTGTTAATCCTTTAAAGGAAATTATTTGTAACTTTCGACAAGTAGAACAATGAATGGAACAGGTAGACGGTTGAAATCTTTGTATATATTGCTTCTATATAGTCTAAGAAACATATATGCAAAGCATCCAAGCAGTACCATTCGCCAATTTTTTGTTCTTCAACTTTAAGTGAACTACGAGCCCCATTGTTAATCCTTTAAAGGAAATTATTTGTAAATTTCGACAAGTAGAACAATGAATGGAACAGGTAGACGGTTGAAATCCTTGTATATATTGCGTCCATATAATCTAAGAAACATATATGCAAAGCATCCAAACAGTACCATTCGCCAATTTTTTGTTCTTCAAGTTTAAGTGAACTACGAGCCCCATTGTTAATCCTTTAAAGGAAATTATTTCTAAATTTCGACAAGTAGAACAATGAATGGCACAGGTAGCCGGTTGAAATCAATGTATATATTGCTTCTATATAGTCTAAGAAACATATATGCAAAGCATCCAAACAGTACAATTCGCCAATTTTTTGTTCTTCAAGTTTAAGTGAACAATGAGCCCCATTGTTAATCCTTTAAAGGAAAATATTTGTAACTTTCGACAAGTAGAACAATGAATGGAACAGGTAGACGGTTGAAATCTTTGTATATATTGCTTCTATATAGTCTAAGAAACATATATGCAAAGCATCCAAACAGTACAATTCGCCAATTTTTTGTTCTTCATGTTTAAGTGAACAATGAGCCCCAATGGTTAATCCTTTATCGGTAATTATTTGTAATTTTCGACAAGTAGAACAATGAATGGAACTGGTAGACGGTTGAAATCTTTGTATATATTGCTTCTATATAATCTAAGAAACATATATGCAAAGCATCTAAATAGTAACAATCGCCAATTTTTTGTTCTTCAAGTTTAAGTGAACTACGAGCCCCATAGTTAATCCTTTAAAGGAAATTATTTGTAAATTTCGACAAGTAGAACAATGAATGGAACAGGTAGACGGTTGAAATCTTTGTATATATTGCTTCTATATAGTCTAAGAAACATATATGCAAAGCATCCAAACAGTACAATTCGCCAATTTTTTGTTCTTCAAGTTTAAGTGAACAGTGAGACCCATTGTTAATCCTTTATCGGTAATTATTTGTAACTTTCGACAAGTAGAACAATGAATGGAACAGGTAGACGGTTGAAATCTTTGTATACATTGCTTCTATATAGTCTTAGAAACATATATGCAAAGCATCCAAACAGTACAATTTGCCAATTTTTTGTTCTTCAAGCTTAAGTGAACTACGAGCCCCATTGTTAATCCTTTAACGGAAATTAATTGTAACTTTCTACAAGTAGAACAATGATTGGAACACTTAGACGGTTGAAATCTTTGTATATATTGCTTCTATATAGACTAAGAAACATATATGCAAAGCATCCAAACAGTACAATTCGCCAATTTTTTGTTCTTCAAGTTTAAGTAAACTACGATCCCCATTGTTAATCCCTTAACGGAAACTATTTGTAACTTTCGACAAGTAGAACAATGAATGGAACAGGTAGACGGTTGAAATCTTTGTATATATTGCTTCTATATAGTCTAAGAAACATATATGCAAAGCATCCAAACAGTACAATTCGCCAATTTTTTGTTCTTCATGTTTAAGTGAACAATGAGCCCCAATGGTTAATCCTTTATCGGTAATTATTTGTAATTTTCGACAAGTAGAACAATGAATGGAACTGGTAGACGGTTGAAATCTTTGTATATATTGCTTCTATATAATCTAAGAAACATATATGCAAAGCATCTAAATAGTAACAATCGCCAATTTTTTGTTCTTCAAGTTTAAGTGAACTACGAGCCCCATAGTTAATCCTTTAAAGGAAATTATTTGAAATTTCGACAAGTAGAACAATGAATGGAACAGGTAGACGGTTGAAATCTTTGTATATATTGCTTCTATATAGTCTAAGAAACATATATGCAAAGCATCCAAACAGTACAATTCGCCAATTTTTTGTTCTTCAAGTTTAAGTGAACAATGAGACCCATTGTTAATCCTTTATCGGAAATTATTTGTAACTTTCGACTAGTAGAACAATGAATGGAACAGGTAGACGGTTGAAATCTTTGTATACATTGCTTCTATATAGTCTAAGAAACATATATGCAAAGCATCCAAACAGTACAATTTGCCAATTTTTTGTTCTTCAAGTTTAAGTGAACTACGAGCCCCATTGTTAATCCTTTAACGGAAATTAATTGTAACTTTCTACAAGTAGAACAATGATTGGAACACTTAGACGGTTGAAATCTTTGTATATATTGCTTCTATATAGACTAAGAAACATATATGCAAAGCATCCAAACAGTACAATTCGCCAATTTTTTGTTCTTCAAGTTTAAGTAAACTACGATCCCCATTGTTAATCCCTTAACGGAAACTATTTGTAACTTTCGACAAGTAGAACAATGAATGGAACAGGTAGACGGTTGAAATCATTGTATATATTGCTTCTATATAGTCTAAGAAACATATATGCAAAGCATCCAAACAGTACAATTCGACAATTTTTTGTTCTTCAAGTTTAAGTGAACAATGAGCCCCAATGGTTAATCCGTTATCGGAAATTATTTGTAGCTTTCGACAAGTAGAACAATGAATGGAACAGGTAGACGGTTGAAATCTTTGTATATATTGCTTCTACATAATCTAAGAAACATATATGCAAAGCATCTAAACAGTTACAATCGCCAATTTTTTGATCTTCAAGTTTAAGTGAACAGCGAGCCCCATTGATAATCATGAAATGGAAATTATTTGTAACTTTCTACAAGTAGAACAATGAATAGTACAGGTAGACGGGTGAAATCTTTCTATATATTGCTTCTAAATAGTCTAAGAAACATATATGCAAAGCCTCCAAACAGTACCATTCGCCAATTTTTTGTTCTTCAAGTTTAAGTGAACAATGAGACCCATTGTTAATCCTTTATCGGAAATTATTTGTAACTTTCGACAAGTAGATCAATGAATGGAACAGGTAGACGGTTGAAATCAATGTATATATTGCTTCTATTTAGTCTAAGAAACATATATGCAAAGCATCCAAACAGTACCATTCGCCAATTTTTTGTTCTTCAAGTTTAAGTGAACAATGAGCCCCATTGTTAATCCTTTATCGTAAATTATTTGTCACTTTCGACAAGTAGAACAATGAATGGAACAGGTAGACGGTTGAAATCCTTGTATATATTGCTTCCATATAGTCTAAGAAACATGTACGCAAAGCATCCAAACAGTACCATTCGCCAATTTTTTATCCTTCAAGTTTAAGTGAACAATGAGCCCCATTGTTAATCCTTTATCGGAAATTATTTGTAACTTTCGACAAGTGGAACAATGAATCGAACAGGTAGACGGTTGAAATCTTTGTATATATTGCTTCTATATAATCTAAGAAACATATATGCAAAGCATCCAAACAGTACAATTCGCCAATTATTTCATCTTCAAGTTTAAGTGAACTACGAGCCCCATTGTTAACACTTTAACGGAAATTATTTGTCACTTTCGACAAGTAGAACAATGAATGGAACAGGTAGACGGTTGACATCTTTGTATATATTGCTTCCATATAGTCTAAGAAACATATATGCAAAGCCTCCAAACAGTACTATTCGCCAATTTTTTGTTCTTCAAGTTTAAGTGAACAATGAGACCCATTGTTAATCCTTTATCGGAAATTATTTGTAACTTTCGACAAGTAGATCAGTGAATGGAACAGGTAGACGGTTGAAATCAATGTATATATTGCTTCTATATAGTCTAAGAAACATATATGCAAAGCATCCAAACAGTACCATTCGCCAATTTTTTGTTCTTCAAGTTTAAGTGAACAATGAGCCCCATTGTTAATCCTTTATCGTAAATTATTTGTCACTTTCGACAAGTAGAACAATGAATGGAACAGGTAGACGGTTGAAATCCTTGTATATATTGCTTCCATATAGTCTAAGAAACATGTACGCAAAGCATCCAAACAGTACCATTCGCCAATTTTTTGTCCTTCAAGTTTAAGTGAACAATGAGCCCCATTGTTAATCCTTTATCGGAAATTATTTGTAACTTTCGACAAGTGGAACAATGAATCGAACAGGTAGACGGTTGAAATCTTTGTATATATTGCTTCTATATAATCTAAAAAACATATATGCAAAGCATCCAAACAGTACAATTCGCCAATTTTTTGTTCTTCAAGTTTAAGTGAACAATGAGCCCCAATGGTTAGTCCTTTATCGGTAATTATTTGTAACTTTCGACAAGTAGAACAATGAATGGAACAGGTAGACGGTTGAAATCATTGTATATATTGCTTCCATATAGTTTAAGAAACATGTACGCAAAGCATCCAAACAGTACCATTCGCCAATTTTTTGTTCTTCAAGTTTAAGTAAACTACGATCCCCATTGTTAATCCCTTAACGGAAATTATTTGTAACTTTCGACAAGTAGAACAGTGAATGGAACAGGTAGACGGTTGAAATCTTTGTATATATTGCTTCTATATAGTATCGGAAACATATATGCAAAGCATCCAAACAGTACAATTCGCCAATTTTTTGTTCTTCAAGTTTAAGTGAACAATGAGCCCCAATGGTTAATCCGTTATCGGAAATTATTTGTAGCTTTCGACAAGTAGAACAATGAATGGAACAGGTAGACGGTTGAAATATTTGTATATATTGCTTCTATATAATCTAAGAAACATATATGCAAAGCATCTAAACAGTAACAATCGCCAATTTTTTGATCTTCAAGTTTAAGTGAACAGCGAGCCCCATTGATAATCATGAAATGGAAATTATTTGTAACTTTCTACAAGTAGAACAATGAATAGTACAGGTAGACGGGTGAAATCTTTCTATATATTGCTTCTAAATAGTCTAAGAAACATCTATGCAAAGCATCCAAACAGTACAATTCGCCAACTTTTTGTTCTTCAAGTTTATGTGAACTACGAGCCCCATTGTTAATCCTTTAACGGAAATTAATTGTAACTTTCTACAAGTAGAACAATGATTGGAACACGTAGACGGTTGAAATCTTTGTATATACTGCTTCCATATAGTCTATGAAACATATATGCAAAGCATCCAAACAGTACCATTCGCCAATTTTTTGTTCTTCAAGTTTAAGTGAACAATGAGACCCATTGTTAATCCTTTTTCGGAAATTATTTCTAACTTTCGACAAGTAGATCAATGAATGGAACAGGTAGACGGTTGAAATCTTTGTATATATTGCATCTATATAGTCTAAGAAACATATATGCAAAGCATCCAAACAGTACAATTCGCCAATTTTTTGTTCTTCAAGTTTAAGTGAACAATTAGCCCCAATGGTTAATCCGTTATCGGAAATTATTTGTAACTTGCGACAAGTAGAACAATGAGTGGAACAGGTAGACGGTTGAAATCTTTGTATATATTGCTTCTATATAATCTAAAAAACATATATGCAAAGCATCCAAACAGTAAAATTCGCCAATTTTTTGTTCTTCAAGTTTAAGTGAACAATGAGCCCCAATGGTTAGTCCTTTATCGGTAATTATTTGTAACGTTCGACAAGTAGAACAATGAATGGAACAGGTAGACGGTTGAAATCATTGTATATATTGCTTCCATATAATATAAGAAACATATATTCAAAGCATCCAAATAGTACCATTCGCCAATTTTTTGTTCTTCAAGTTTAAGTGAACTACGCGCCCCATTGTTAATCCTTTAAAGGAAATTATTTGTAAATTTCGGCAAGTAGAACAATGAATGGAATAGTTAGACGGTTGAAATCATTGTATATATTGCTTCTATATAGTCTAAGAAACATATATGCAAAGCATCCAAACAGTACAATTCGCCAATTTTTTGTCCTCCTAGTTTAAGTGAACAATGAGCCCCATTGTTAATCCTTTATCGGAAATTATTTGTAACTTTCGACAAGTGGAACAATGAATCGAACAGGTTGACGGTTAAAATCTTTGTATATATTGCTTCTATATAATCTAAAAAACATATATGCAAAGCGTCCAAACAGTACAATTCGCCAATTTTTTGTTCTTCAAGTTTAAGTGAACAATGAGCCCCAATGGTTAGTCCTTTATCGGTAATTATTTGTAACTTTCGACAAGTAGAACAATGAATGGAACAGGTAGACGGTTGAAATCTTTGTATATATTGCTTCTATATAATCTAAGAAACATATATGCAAAGCATCTAAACAGTAACAATCGCCAATTTTTTGATCTTCAAGTTTAAGTGAACAGCGAGCCCCATTGATAATCATGGAATAGAAATTATTTGTAACTTTCTACAAGTAGAACAATGAATAGTACAGGTAGACGGGTGAAATCTTTGTATATGTTGCTTCTATATAGTCTAAGAAACATATATGCAAAGCATCCAAACAGTACCATTCGCCAATTTTTTGTTCTTCAAGTTTAAGTGAACAATGAGCCCCAATGGTTAGTCCTTTATCGGTAATTATTTGTAACTTTCGACAAGTAGATCAATGAATGGAACAGGTAGACGGTTGAAATCTTTGTATATATTGCATCTATATAGTCTAAGAAACATATATGCAAAGCATCCAAACAGTACAATTCGCCAATTTTTTGTTCTTCAAGTTTAAGTGAACAATTAGCCCCAATGGTTAGTCCTTTATCGGTAATTATTTGTAACTTTCGACAAGTAGATCAATGAATGGAACAGGTAGACGGTTGAAATCTTTGTATATATTGCATCTATATAGTCTAAGAAACATATATGCAAAGCATCCAAACAGTACAATTCGCCAATTTTTTGTTCTTCAAGTTTAAGTGAACAATTAGCCGCAATGGTTAATCCGTTATCGGAAATTATTTGTAACTTGCGACAAGTAGAACAATGAGTGGAACAGGTAGACGGTTGAAATCTTTGTATATATTGCTTCTATATAATCTAAAAAACATATATGCAAAGCATCCAAACAGTAAAATTCGCCAATTTTTTGTTCTTCAAGTTTAAGTGAACAATGAGCCCCAATGGTTAGTCCTTTATCGGTAATTATTTGTAACTTTCGACAAGTAGAACAATGAATGGAACAGGTAGACGGTTGAAATCATTGTATATATTGCTTCCATATAATATAAGAAACATATATTCAAAGCATCCAAATAGTACCATTCGCCAATTTTTTGTTCTTCAAGTTTAAGTGAACTACGCGCCCCATTGTTAATCCTTTAAAGGAAATTATTTGTAAATTTCGGCAAGTAGAACAATGAATGGAATAGTTAGACGGTTGAAATCATTGTATATATTGCTTCTATATAGTCTAAGAAACATATATGCAAAGCATCCAAACAGTACAATTCGCCAATTTTTTGTTCTTCAAGTTTAAGTGAACAATGAGCCCCAATGGTTAATCCGTTATCGGAAATTATTTGTAACTTTTGACAAGTAGAACAATGAATGGAAAAGGTAGACGGTTGAAATCATTGTATATATTGCTTCCATATAATATAAGAAACATATATTCAAAGCATCCAAATAGTACCATTCGCCAATTTTTTGTTCTTCAAGTTTAAGTGAACAATGAGACCCATTGTTAATCCTTTATCGGAAATTATTTGTAACTTTCGACAAGTAGATCAATGAATGGAACAGGTAGACGGTTGAAATCAATGTATATATTGCTTCTATATAGTCTAAGAAACATATATGCAAAGCATCCAAACAGTACCATTCGCCAATTTGTTGTTCTTCAAGTTTAAGTGAACAATGAGCCCCATTGTTAATCCTTTATCGTAAATTATTTGTCACTTTCGACAAGTAGAACAATGAATGGAACAGGTAGACGGTTGAAATCCTTGTATATATTGCTTCCATATAGTCTAAGAAACATGTACGCAAAGCATCCAAACAGTACCATTCGCCAATTTTTTGTCCTTCAAGTTTAAGTGAACAATGAGCCCCATTGTTAATCCTTTATCGGAAATTATTGTAACTTTCGACAAGTGGAACAATGAATCGAACAGGTAGACGGTTGAAATCTTTGTATATATTGCTTCTATATAATCTAAAAAACATATATGCAAAGCATCCAAACAGTACAATTCGCCAATTTTTTGTTCTTCAAGTTTAAGTGAACAATGAGCCCCAATGGTTAGTCCTTTATCGGTAATTATTTGTAACTTTCGACAAGTAGAACAATGAATGGAACAGGTAGACGGTTGAAATCATTGTATATATTGCTTCCATATAGTTTAAGAAACATGTACGCAAAGCATCCAAACAGTACCATTCGCCAATTTTTTGTTCTTCAAGTTTAAGTAAACTACGATCCCCATTGTTAATCCCTTAACGGAAATTATTTGTAACTTTCGACAAGTAGAACAGTGAATGGAACAGGTAGACGGTTGAAATCTTTGTATATATTGCTTCTATATAGTATCGGAAACATATATGCAAAGCATCCAAACAGTACAATTCGCCAATTTTTTGTTCTTCAAGTTTAAGTGAACAATGAGCCCCAATGGTTAGTCCTTTATCGGTAATTATTTGTAACTTTCGACAAGTAGAACAATGAATGGAACAGGTAGACGGTTGAAATCATTGTATATATTGCTTCTATATAGTTTAAGAAACATGTACGCAAAGCATCCAAACAGTACCATTCGCCAATTTTTTGTTCTTCAAGTTTAAGTAAACTACGATCCCCATTGTTAATCCCTTAACGGAAATTATTTGTAATTTTCGACAAGTAGAACAGTGAATGGAACAGGTAGACGGTTGAAATCTTTGTATATATTGCTTCTATATAGTATCGGAAACATATATGCAAAGCATCCAAACAGTACAATTCGCCAATTTTTTGTTCTTCAAGTTTAAGTGAACAATGAGCCCCAATGGTTAATCCGTTATCGGAAATTATTTGTAGCTTTCGATAAGTAGAACAATGAATGGAACAGGTAGACGGTTGAAATCTTTGTATATATTGCTTCTATATAATCTAAGAAACATATATGCAAAGCATCTAAACAGTAACAATCGCCAATTTTTTGATCTTCAAGTTTAAGTGAACAGCGAGCCCCATTGATAATCATGAAATGGAAATTAT
This sequence comes from Cerceris ruficornis, assembly GCA_963989415.1. Classification (NCBI taxonomy): domain Eukaryota; kingdom Metazoa; phylum Arthropoda; class Insecta; order Hymenoptera; family Crabronidae; genus Cerceris; species Cerceris ruficornis. The sequence goes on from CAXDIW010000460.1 coordinate 1,617,100, forward strand.
TTCTAACTTTCTACAAGTAGAACAATGAATAGTACAGGTAGACGGGTGAAATCTTTCTATATATTGCTTCTAAATAGTCTAAGAAACATCTATGCAAAGCACCCAAACAGTACAATTCGCCAATTTTTTGTTCTTCAAGTTTATGTGAACTACGAGCCCCATTGTTAATCCTTTAACGGAAATTAATTGTAACTTTCTACAAGTAGAACAATGATTGGAACACGTAGACGGTTGAAATCTTTGTTTATATTGCTTCCATATAGTCTAAGAAACATATATGCAAAGCATCCAAACAGTACCATTCGCCAATTTTTTGTTCTTCAAGTTTAAGTGAACAATGAGGCCCATTGTTAATCCTTTATCGGAAATTATTTGTAACTTTCGACAAGTAGATCAATGAATGGAACAGGTAGACGGTTGAAATCTTTGTATATATTGCTTCTATATAGTCTAACAAACATATATGCAAAGCATCCAAACAGTACAATTCGCCAATTTTTGTTCTTCAAGTTTAAGTGAACAATGAGCCCCAATGGTTAATCCGTTATCGGAAATTATTTGTAGCTTTCGACAAGTAGAACAATGAATGGAACAGGTAGACGGTTGAAATCTTTGTATATATTGCTTCTATTAATCTAAGAAACATATATGCAAAGCATCCAACCAGTACAATTCGCAAATTTTTTGTTCTTCAAGTTTAAGTGAACAATGAGCCCCATTGTTAATCCTTTAAAGGAAATTATTTGTAACTTTCGACAAGTAGAACAATGAATGGAACAGGTAGACGGTTGAAATCTTTGTATATATTGCTTCTATATAGTCTAAGAAACATATATGCAAAGCATCCAAGCAGTACCATTCGCCAATTTTTTGTTCTTCAAGTTTAAGTGAACTACGAGCCCCATTGTTAATCCTTTAAAGGAAATTATTTGTAAATTTCGACAAGTAGAACAATGAATGGAACAGGTAGACGGTTGAAATCCTTGTATATATTGCGTCCATATAATCTAAGAAACATATATGCAAAGCATCCAAACAGTACCAGTCGCCAATTTTTTGTTCTTCAAGTTTAAGTGAACTACGAGCCCCATTGTTAATCCTTTAAAGGAAATTATTTGTAAATTTCGGCAAGTAGAACAATGAATGGAATAGTTAGACGGTTGAAATCATTGTATATATTGCTTCTATATAGTCTAAGAAACATATATGCAAAGCATCCAAACAGTACAATTCGCCAATTTTTTGTTCTTCAAGTTTAAGTGAACAATTAGCCCCAATGGTTAATCCGTTATCGGAAATTATTTGTAACTTGCGACAAGTAGAACAATGAGTGGAACAGGTAGACGGTTGAAATCTTTGTATATATTGCTTCTATATAATCTAAAAAACATATATGCAAAGCATCCAAACAGTAAAATTCGCCAATTTTTTGTTCTTCAAGTTTAAGTGAACAATGAGCCCCAATGGTTAGTCCTTTATCGGTAATTATTTGTAACTTTCGACAAGTAGAACAATGAATGGAACAGGTAGACGGTTGAAATCATTGTATATATTGCTTCCATATAATATAAGAAACATATATTCAAAGCATCCAAATAGTACCATTCGCCAATTTTTTGTTCTTCAAGTTTAAGTGAACTACGCGCCCCATTGTTAATCCTTTAAAGGAAATTATTTGTAAATTTCGGCAAGTAGAACAATGAATGGAATAGTTAGACGGTTGAAATCATTGTATATATTGCTTCTATATAGTCTAAGAAACATATATGCAAAGCATCCAAACAGTACAATTCGCCAATTTTTTGTTCTTCAAGTTTAAGTGAACAATGAGCCCCAATGGTTAATCCGTTATCGGAAATTATTTGTAACTTTTGACAAGTAGAACAATGAATGGAAAAGGTAGACGGTTGAAATCATTGTATATATTGCTTCCATATAATATAAGAAATATATATTCAAAGCATCCAAATAGTACCATTCGCCAATTTTTTGTTCTTCAAGTTTAAGTGAACAATGAGACCCATTGTTAATCCTTTATCGGAAATTATTTGTAACTTTCGACAAGTAGATCAATGAATGGAACAGGTAGACGGTTGAAATCAATGTATATATTGCTTCTATATAGTCTAAGAAACATATATGCAAAGCATCCAAACAGTACCATTCGCCAATTTGTTGTTCTTCAAGTTTAAGTGAACAATGAGCCCCATTGTTAATCCTTTATCGTAAATTATTTGTCACTTTCGACAAGTAGAACAATGAATGGAACAGGTAGACGGTTGAAATCCTTGTATATATTGCTTCCATATAGTCTAAGAAACATGTACGCAAAGCATCCAAACAGTACCATTCGCCAATTTTTTGTCCTTCAAGTTTAAGTGAACAATGAGCCCCATTGTTAATCCTTTATCGGAAATTATTGTAACTTTCGACAAGTGGAACAATGAATCGAACAGGTAGACGGTTGAAATCTTTGTATATATTGCTTCTATATAATCTAAAAAACATATATGCAAAGCATCCAAACAGTACAATTCGCCAATTTTTTGTTCTTCAAGTTTAAGTGAACAATGAGCCCCAATGGTTAGTCCTTTATCGGTAATTATTTGTAACTTTCGACAAGTAGAACAATGAATGGAACAGGTAGACGGTTGAAATCATTGTATATATTGCTTCCATATAGTTTAAGAAACATGTACGCAAAGCATCCAAACAGTACCATTCGCCAATTTTTTGGTCTTCAAGTTTAAGTAAACTACGATCCCCATTGTTAATCCCTTAACGGAAATTATTTGTAACTTTCGACAAGTAGAACAGTGAATGGAACAGGTAGACGGTTGAAATCTTTGTATATATTGCTTCTATATAGTATCGGAAACATATATGCAAAGCATCCAAACAGTACAATTCGCCAATTTTTTGTTCTTCAAGTTTAAGTGAACAATGAGCCCCAATGGTTAGTCCTTTATCGGTAATTATTTGTAACTTTCGACAAGTAGAACAATGAATGGAACAGGTAGACGGTTGAAATCATTGTATATATTGCTTCTATATAGTTTAAGAAACATGTACGCAAAGCATCCAAACAGTACCATTCGCCAATTTTTTGTTCTTCAAGTTTAAGTAAACTACGATCCCCATTGTTAATCCCTTAACGGAAATTATTTGTAATTTTCGACAAGTAGAACAGTGAATGGAACAGGTAGACGGTTGAAATCTTTGTATATATTGCTTCTATATAGTATCGGAAACATATATGCAAAGCATCCAAACAGTACAATTCGCCAATTTTTTGTTCTTCAAGTTTAAGTGAACAATGAGCCCCAATGGTTAATCCGTTATCGGAAATTATTTGTAGCTTTCGATAAGTAGAACAATGAATGGAACAGGTAGACGGTTGAAATCTTTGTATATATTGCTTCCATATAGTCTAAGAAACATATATGCAAAGCATCCAAATAGTACAATTCGCCAATTTTTTGTTCTTCAAGTTTAAGTGAACAATGAGCCCCAATGGTTAATCCGTTATCGGAAATTATTTGTAACTTTCGACAAGTAGAACAATGAATGGAACAGGTAGACGGTTGAAATCTTTGTATATATTGCTTCTATATAGTCTGAGAAACTTATATGCAAAGCATCTAAACAGTAACATACGCCAATTTTTTTATCTTCAAGTTTAAGTGAACAATGAACCCCAATGGTTAATCCGTTATCGGAAATTTTTTGTAACTTGCGAGAAGTAGAACAATGAGTGGAACAGGTAGACGGTTGAAATCAATGTATATATTGCTTCTATATAGTCTAAGAAACATATATGCAAAGCATACAAACAGTACCATTCGCCAATTTTTTGTTCTTCAAGTTTAAGTGAACAATGAGCCCCATTGTTAATCCTTTATCGGAAATTATTTGTAACTTTCGACCAGTAGAACAATGAATGGAACAGGTAGACGGTTGAAATCTTTGTATATATTGCTTCTATATAGTCTAAGAAACATATATGCAAAGCATCTAAACAGTAACAATCGCCAATTTTTTGATCTTCAAGTTTAAGTGAACAACGAGCCCCATTGATAATCATGAAATGGAAATTATTTGTAACTTTCTACAAGTAGAACAATGAATAGTACAGGTAGACGGGTGAAATCTTTCTATATATTGCTTCTAAATAGTCTAAGAAACATCTATGCAAAGCATCCAAACAGTACAATTCGCCAGCTTTTTGCTCTTCAAGTTTATGTGAACTACGAGCCCCATTGTTAATCCTTTAACGGAAATTAATTGTAACTTTCTACAAGTAGAACAATGATTGGAACACGTAGACGGTTGAAATCTTTGTATATATTGCTTCCATATAGTTTAAGAAACATGTACGCAAAGCATCCAAACAGTACCATTCGCCAATTTTTTGTTCTTCAAGTTTAAGTAAACTACGATCCCCATTGTTAATCCCTTAACGGAAATTATTTGTAACTTTCGACAAGTCGAACAGTGAATGGAACAGGTAGACGGTTGAAATCTTTGTATATATTGCTTCTATATAGTATCGGAAACATATATGCAAAGCATCCAAACAGTACAATTCGCCAATTTTTTGTTCTTCAAGTTTAAGTGAACAATGAGCCCCAATGGTTAATCCGTTATCGGAAATTATTTGTAGCTTTCGACAAGTAGAACAATGAATGGAACAGGTAGACGGTTGAAATCTTTGTATATATTGCTTCTATTTAATCTAAGAAACATATATGCAAAGCATCTAAACAGTAACAATCGCCAATTTTTTGATCTTCAAGTTTAAGTGAACAACGAGCCCCATTGATAATCATGAAACGGAAATTATTTCTAACTTTCTACAAGTAGAACAATGAACAGAACAGGTAGACGGTTGAAATCTTTGTATATGTTGCTTCTATATAGTCTAAGAAACCTATATGCAAAGCATCTAAACAGTAACAATGGTCAATTTTTTGATCTTCATGTTTAAGTGAACAGCGAGCCCCATTGTTAATCCTTTAACGGAAATTATTTGTAAATTTCGACAAGTAGAACAATGAATGGAACAGGTAGACGGTTTAAATCTTTGTATATATTGCTTCTATATAGTCTAAGAAACATATATGCAAAGCATCTAAACAGTACCATTCGCCAATTTTTTGTTCTTCAAGTTTAAGTGAACTACGAGCCCCATTGTTAATCCTTTAAAGGAAATTATTTGTAAATTTCGACAAGTAGAACAATGAATGGATCAGGTAGACGGTTGAAGTCTTTGTATACATTGCTTCCATATAGTCTTAGAAACATATATGCAAAGCATCCAAACAGTACCATTCGCCAATTTTTTGTTCTTCAAGTTTAAGTAAACTACGATCCCCATTGTTAATCCCTTAACGGAAATTATTTGTAACTTTCTACAAGTAGAACAATGATTGGAACACGTAGACGGTTGAAATCTTTGTATATATTGCTTCCATATAGTCTAAGAAACATATATGCAAAGCATCCAAATAGTACAATTCGCCAATTTTTTGTTCTTCAAGTTTAAGTGAACAATGAGCCCCAATGGTTAATCCGTTATCGGAAATTATTTGTAACTTTCGACAAGTAGAACAATGAATGGAACAGGTAGACGGTTGAAATCTTTGTATATATTGCTTCTATATAGTCTGAGAAACTTATATGCAAAGCATCTAAACAGTAACATACGCCAATTTTTTTATCTTCAAGTTTAAGTGAACAATGAACCCCAATGGTTAATCCGTTATCGGAAATTTTTTGTAACTTGCGAGAAGTAGAACAATGAGTGGAACAGGTAGACGGTTGAAATCAATGTATATATTGCTCCTATATAGTCTAAGAAACATATATGCAAAGCATACAAACAGTACCATTCGCCAATTTTTTGTTCTTCAAGTTTAAGTGAACAATGAGCCCCATTGTTAATCCTTTATCGGAAATTATTTGTAACTTTAAACAAGTAGAACAATGAATGGAACAGGTAGACGGTTGAAATCTTTGTATATATTGCTTCTATATAGTCTAAGAAACATATATGCAAAGCATCCAAACAATACAATTCGCCAATTTATTGTTCTTCAAGTTTAAGTGAACAACGAGCCCCATTGTTAATCCTTTAAAGGAAATTATTTGTAAATTTCGACAAGTAGAACAATGGTTGGAACACGTAGACGGTTGAAATCTTTGTATATATTGCTTCCATATAGTCTAAGAAACATGTACGCAAAGCATCCAAACAGTACCGTTCGCCAATTTTCTGTTCTTCAAGTTTAAGTGAACAATGAGCCCCATTGTTAATCCTTTATCGGAAATTATTTGTAACTTTCGACCAGTAGAACAATGAATGGAACAGGTAGACGGTTGAAATCTTTGTATATATTGCTTCTATATAGTCTAAGAAACATATATGCAAAGCATCCAAACAGTACCATTCGCCAATTTTTTTATCTTCAAGTTTAAGTGAACAATGAGCCCCAATGGTTAATCCGTTATCGGAAATTATTTGTAACTTTCGACAAGTAGAACAATGAATGGAACAGGTAGACGGTTGAAATCTTTGTATATATTGCTTCTATATAGTCTAAGAAACATATATGCAAAGCATCTAAACAGTAACATTCGCCAATTTTTTGATCTTCAAGTTTAAGTGAACTACGAGCCCCATTGTTAATCCTTTAAAGGAAATTATTTGTAAATTTCGACAAGTAGAACAATGAATGGAACAGGTAGACTGTTGAAATCATTGTATATATTGCTTCTATATAGTCTAAGAAACATATATGCAAAGCATCCAAACAGTACCATTCGCCAATTTTTTGTTCTTCAAGTTTAAGTGAACTACGAGCCCCATTGTTAATCCTTTAAAGGAAATTATTTGTAAATTTCGACAAGTAGAACATTGAATGGAACAGGTAGACGGTTGAAATCTTTGCATATATTGCTTCTATATAGTATAAGAAACATATATGCAAAGCATCCAAACAGTACAATTCGCCAATTTTTTGTTCTGCAAGTTTAAGTGAACAATGAGCCCCAATGGTTAATCCGTTATCGGAAATTATTTGTAACTTTCGACAAGAAGAACAATGAATGGAAAAGGTAGACGGTTGAAATCTTTGTATATATAGCTTCTATATAGTCTAAGAAACATATATGCAAAGCATCCAAACAGTACCATTCGCCAATTTTTTGTTCTTCACGTTTAAGTGAACAATGAGCACCAATGGTTAATCCTTTATCGGAAATTATTTGTAATTTTCGACAAGTAGAACAATGAATGGAACAGTTAGACGGTTGAAATATTTGTATATATTGCTTCTAAATAGCATAAGAAACATATACGCAAAGCATCCAAACAGTACAATTCGCCAATTTTTTGTTCTTCAAGTTTAAGTGAACAATGAGCCCCAATGGTTAATCCGTTATCGGAAATTATTTGTAACTTTCGACAAGAAGAACAATGAATGGAACAGGTAGACGGTTGAAATCTTTGTATATATTGCTTCTATATAGTCTAAGAAACATATATGCAAAGCATCCAAACAATACAATTCGCCAATTTATTGTTCTTCAAGTTTAAGTGAACAACGAGCCCCATTGTTAATCCTTTAAAGGAAATTATTTGTAAATTTCGACAAGTAGAACAATGGTTGGAACACGTAGACGGTTGAAATCTTTGTATATATTGCTTCCATATAGTCTAAGAAACATGTACGCAAAGCATCCAAACAGTACCGTTCGCCAATTTTTTGTTCTTCAAGTTTAAGTGAACAATGAGCCCCATTGTTAATCCTTTATCGGAAATTATTTGTAACTTTCGACCAGTAGAACAATGAATGGAACAGGTAGACGGTTGAAATCTTTGTATATATTGCTTCTATATAGTCTAAGAAACATATATGCAAAGCATCCAAACAGTACCATTCGCCAATTTTTTTATCTTCAAGTTTAAGTGAACAATGAGCCCCAATGGTTAATCCGTTATCGGAAATTATTTGTAACTTTCGACAAGTAGAACAATGAATGGAACAGGTAGACGGTTGAAATCTTTGTATATATTGCTTCTATATAGTCTAAGAAACATATATGCAAAGCATCCAAATAGTACAATTCGACAATTTTTTGTTCTTCAAGTTTAAGTGAACAATGAGCCCCAATGGTTAATCCTTTATCGGAAATTATTTGTAATTTTCGACAACTAGAACAATGAATGGAACAGTTAGACGGTTGATATCTTTGTATTTATTGCTTCTATATAATCTATGAAACATATATGCAAAGCATCCAAACAGTACCATTCGCCAATTTTTTGTTCTTCAAGTTTAAGTGAACTACGAGCCCCATTGTTAATCCTTTAAAGGAAATTATTTGTAAATTTCGACAAGTAGAACAATGAATGGAACAGGTAGACTGTTGAAATCATTGTATATATTGCTTCTATATAGTCTAAGAAACATATATGCAAAGCATCCAAACAGTACCATTCGCCAATTTGTTGTTCTTCAAGTTTAAGTGAACTACGAGCCCCATTGTTAATCCTTTAAAGGAAATTATTTGTAAATTTCGACAAGTAGAACAATGAATGGAACAGGTAGACTGTTGAAATCATTGTATATATTGCTTCTATATAGTCTAAGAAACATATATGCAAAGCATCCAAACAGTACAATTCGCTAATTTTTTGTTCTTCAAGTTTAAGTGAACAATGAGCCCCAATGGTTAATCCGTTATCGGAAATTATTTGTAACTTTTGACAAGTAGAACAATGAATGGAAAAGGTAGACGGTTGAAATCTTTGTATATATTGCTTCTATATAGTCTAAGAAACATATATGCAAAGCATCCAAACAGTACCATTCGCCAATTTTTTGTTCTTCACGTTTAAGTGAACAATGAGCACCAATGGTTAATCCTTTATCGGAAATTATTTGTAATTTTCGACAAGTAGAACAATGAATGGAACAGTTAGACGGTTGAAATATTTGTATATATTGCTTCTATATAGTCTACGAAACATATATGCAAAGCATCCAAACAGTAAAATTCGCCAATTTTTTGTTCTTCAAGTTTAAGTGAACTACGATCCCCATTGTTAATCCCTTAACGGAAATTATTTGTAACTTTCGACAAGTAGAACAGTGAATGGAACAGGTAGACGATTGAAATCTTTGTATATATTGCTTCTATATAGTATAAGAAACATATACGCAAAGCATCCAAAAAGTAGAATTCGCCAATTTTTTGTTCTTCAAGTTTAAGTGAACAATGAGCCCCAATGGTTAATCCGTTATCGGAAATTATTTGTAACTTTCGACAAGAAGAACAATGAATGGAAAAGGTAGACGGTTGAAATCTTTGTATATATAGCTTCTATATAGTCTAAGAAACATATATGCAAAGCATCCAAACAGTACCATTCGCCAATTTTTTGTTCTTCACGTTTAAGTGAACAATGAGCACCAATGGTTAATCCTTTATCGGAAATTATTTGTAATTTTCGACAAGTAGAACAATGAATGGAACAGTTAGACGGTTGAAATATTTGTATATATTGCTTCTATATAGTATAAGAAACATATACGCAAAGCATCCAAACAGTACAATTCGCCAATTTTTTGTTCTTCAAGTTTAAGTGAACAATGAGCCCCAATGGTTAATCCGTTATCGGAAATTATTTGTAACTTTCGACAAGAAGAACAATGAATGGAAAAGGTAGACGGTTGAAATCTTTGTATATATAGCTTCTATATAGTCTAAGAAACATATATGCAAAGCATCCAAACAGTACCATTCGCCAATTTTTTGTTCTTCATGTTTAAGTGAACTACGAGCCCCATTGTTAATCCTTTATCGGAAATTATTTGTAACTTTCGGCAAGTGGAACAATGAATCGAACAGGTAGACGGTTGAAATCTTTGTATATATTGCTTCTATATAATCTAAGAAACATATATGCAAAGCATCCAAACAGTACAATTCGCCAATTATTTCATCTTCAAGTTTAAGTGAACTACGAGCCCCATTGTTAACACTTTAACGGAAATTATTTGTAACTTGCGACAAGTAGAACAATGAGTTGAACAGGTAGACGGTTGAAATCAATGTATATATTGCTTCTATATAGTCTAAGAAACATATATGCAAAGCATCCAAACAGTACAATTCGCCAATTTTTTGTTCTTCAAGTTTAAGTGAACTACGAGCCCCATTGTTAATCCTTTAACGGAAATTATTTGTAACTTTCTACAAGTAGAACAATGATTGGAACAGGTAGACGGTTGAAATCTTTGTATATATTGCTTCTATATAATCTAAAAAGCATATATGCAAAGCATCCAAACAGTACAATTCGCCAATTTTTTGTTCTTCAAGTTTAAGTGAACAATGAGCCCCAATGGTTAGTCCTTTATCGGTAATTATTTGTAACTTTCGACAAGTAGAACAATGAATGGAACAGGTAGACGGTTGAAATCATTGCATATATTGCTTCCATATAGTTTAAGAAACATGTACGCAAAGCATCCAAACAGTACCATTCGCCAATTTTTTGTTCTTCAAGTTTAAGTAAACTACGATCCCCATTGTTAATCCCTTAACGGAAATTATTTGTAACTTTCGACAAGTAGAACAGTGAATGGAACAGGTAGACGGTTGAAATCTTTGTATATATTGCTTCTATGTAGTATCGGAAACATATATGCAAAGCATCCAAACAGTACAATTCGCCAATTTTTTGTTCTTCAAGTTTAAGTGAACAATGAGCCCCAATGGTTAATCCGTTATCGGAAATTATTTGTAGCTTTCGACAAGTAGAACAATGAATGGAACAGGTAGACGGTTGAAATCTTTGTATATATTGCTTCTATATAATCTAAGAAACATATATGCAAAGCATCTAAACAGTAACAATCGCCAATTTTTTGATCTTCAAGTTTAAGTGAACAGCGAGCCCCATTGATAATCATGAAATGGAAATTATTTGTAACTTTCTACAAGTAGAACAATGAATAGTACAGGTAGACGGGTGAAATCTTTCTATATATTGCTTCTAAATAGTCTAAGAAACATCTATGCAAAGCATCCAAACAGTACAATTCGCAAGCTTTTTGCTCTTCAAGTTTATGTGAACTACGAGCCCCATTGTTAATCCTTTAACGGAAATTAATTGTAACTTTCTACAAGTAGAACAATGATTGGAACACGTAGACGGTTGAAATCTTTGTATATATTGCTTCCATATAGTCTAAGAAACATATATGCAAAGCATCCAAATAGTACAATTCGCCAATTTTTTGTTCTTCAAGTTTAAGTGAACAATGAGCCCCAATGGTTAATCCTTTATCGGAAATTATTTGTAACTTTCGACAAGTAGAACAATGAATGGAACAGGTAGACGGTTGAAATCTTTGTATATATTGCTTCTATATAGTCTGAGAAACTTATATGCAAAGCATCTAAACAGTAACATACGCCAATTTTTTTATCTTCAAGTTTAAGTGAACAATGAACCCCAATGGTTAATCCGTTATCGGAAATTTTTTGTAACTTGCGAGAAGTAGAACAATGAGTGGAACAGGTAGACGGTTGAAATCAATGTATATATTGCTTCTATATAGTCTAAGAAACATATATGCAAAGCATACAAACAGTACCATTCGCCAATTTTTTGTTCTTCAAGTTTAAGTGAACAATGAGCCCCATTGTTAATCCTTTAACGGAAATTAATTGTAACTTTCTACAAGTAGAACAATGATTGGAACACGTAGACGGTTGAAATCTTTGTATATATTGCTTCCATATAGTTTAAGAAACATGTACGCAAAGCATCCAAACAGTACCATTCGCCAATTTTTTGTTCTTCAAGTTTAAGTAAACTACGATCCCCATTGATAATCATGAAATGGAAATTATTTGTAACTTTCTACAAGTAGAACAATGAATAGTACAGGTAGACGGGTGAAATCTTTCTATATATTGCTTCTAAATAGTCTAAGAAACATCTATGCAAAGCATCCAAACAGTACAATTCGCCAGCTTTTTGCTCTTCAAGTTTATGTGAACTACGAGCCCCATTGTTAATCCTTTAACGGAAATTAATTGTAACTTTCTACAAGTAGAACAATGATTGGAACACGTAGACGGTTGAAATCTTTGTATATATTGCTTCCATATAGTTTAAGAAACATGTACGCAAAGCATCCAAACAGTACCATTCGCCAATTTTTTGTTCTTCAAGTTTAAGTAAACTACGATCCCCATTGTTAATCCCTTAACGGAAATTATTTGTAACTTTCGACAAGTAGAACAGTGAATGGAACAGGTAGACGGTTGAAATCTTTGTATATATTGCTTCTATATAGTATCGGAAACATATATGCAAAGCATCCAAACAGTACAATTCGCCAATTTTTTGTTCTTCAAGTTTAAGTGAACAATGAGCCCCAATGGTTAATCCGTTATCGGAAATTATTTGTAGCTTTCGACAAGTAGAACAATGAATGGAACAGGTAGACGGTTGAAATCTTTGTATATATTGCTTCTATATAGTCTAAGAAACATATATGCAAAGCATCCAAACAATACAATTCGCCAATTTATTGTTCTTCAAGTTTAAGTGAACAACGAGCCCCATTGTTAATCCTTTAAAGGAAATTATTTGTAAATTTCGACAAGTAGAACAATGGTTGGAACACGTAGACGGTTGAAATCTTTGTATATATTGCTTCCATATAGTCTAAGAAACATGTACGCAAAGCATCCAAACAGTACCGTTCGCCAATTTTTTGTTCTTCAAGTTTAAGTGAACAATGAGCCCCATTGTTAATCCTTTATCGGAAATTATTTGTAACTTTCGACCAGTAGAACAATGAATGGAACAGGTAGACGGTTGAAATCTTTGTATATATTGCTTCTATATAGTCTAAGAAACATATATGCAAAGCATCCAAACAGTACCATTCGCCAATTTTTTTATCTTCAAGTTTAAGTGAACAATGAGCCCCAATGGTTAATCCGTTATCGGAAATTATTTGTAACTTTCGACAAGTAGAACAATGAATGGAACAGGTAGACGGTTGAAATCTTTGTATATATTGCTTCTATATAGTCTAAGAAACATATATGCAAAGCATCTAGACAGTAACATTCGCCAATTTTTTGATCTTCAAGTTTAAGTGAACTACGAGCCCCATTGTTAATCCTTTAAAGGAAATTATTTGTAAATTTCGACAAGTAGAACAATGAATGGAACAGGTAGACTGTTGAAATCATTGTATATATTGCTTCTATATAGTCTAAGAAACATATATGCAAAGCATCCAAACAGTACCATTCGCCAATTTTTTGTCCTTCAAGTTTAAGTGAACTACGAGCCCCATTGTTAATCCTTTAAAGGAAATTATTTGTAAATTTCGACAAGTAGAACATTGAATGGAACAGGTAGACGGTTGAAATCTTTGTATATATTGCTTCTATATAGTATAAGAAACATATATGCAAAGCATCCAAACAGTACAATTCGCCAATTTTTTGTTCTGCAAGTTTAAGTGAACAATGAGCCCCAATGGTTAATCCGTTATCGGAAATTATTTGTAACTTTCGACAAGTAGAACATTGAATGGAACAGGTAGACGGTTGAAATCTTTGTATATATTGCTTCTATATAGTCTAAGAAACATATATGCAAAGCATCCAAATAGTACAATTCGACAATTTTTTGTTCTTCAAGTTTAAGTGAACAATGAGCCCCAATGGTTAATCCTTTATCGGAAATTATTTGTAATTTTCGACAAGTAGAACAATGAATGGAACAGTTAGACGGTTGATATCTTTGTATTTATTGCTTCTATATAATCTATGAAACATATATGCAAAGCATCCAAACAGTACCATTCGCCAATTTTTTGTTCTTCAAGTTTAAGTGAACTACGAGCCCCATTGTTAATCCTTTAAAGGAAATTATTTGTAAATTTCGACAAGTAGAACAATTAATGGAACAGGTAGACTGTTGAAATCATTGTATATATTGCTTCTATATAGTCTAAGAAACATATATGCAAAGCATCCAACCATACAATTCGCTAATTTTTTGTTCTTCAAGTTTAAGTGAACAATGAGCCCCAATGGTTAATCCGTTATCGGAAATTATTTGTAACTTTTGACAAGTAGAACAATGAATGGAAAAGGTAGACGGTTGAAATCTTTGTATATATTGCTTCTATATAGTCTAAGAAACATATATGCAAAGCATCCAAACAGTACCATTCGCCAATTTTTTGTTCTTCACGTTTAAGTGAACAATGAGCACCAATGGTTAATCCTTTATCGGAAATTATTTGTAATTTTCGACAAGTAGAACAATGAATGGAACAGTTAGACGGTTGAAATATTTGTATATATTGCTTCTATATAGTCTACGAAACATATATGCAAAGCATCCAAACAGTAAAATTCGCCAATTTTTTGTTCTTCAAGTTTAAGTGAACTACGATCCCCATTGTTAATCCCTTAACGGAAATTATTTGTAACTTTCGACAAGTAGAACAGTGAATGGAACAGGTAGACGATTGAAATCTTTGTATATATTGCTTCTATATAGTATAAGAAACATATACGCAAAGCATCCAAAAAGTAGAATTCGCCAATTTTTTGTTCTTCAAGTTTAAGTGAACAATGAGCCCCAATGGTTAATCCGTTATCGGAAATTATTTGTAACTTTCGACAAGAAGAACAATGAATGGAAAAGGTAGACGGTTGAAATCTTTGTATATATAGCTTCTATATAGTCTAAGAAACATATATGCAAAGCATCCAAACAGTACCATTCGCCAATTTTTTGTTCTTCACGTTTAAGTGAACAATGAGCACCAATGGTTAATCCTTTATCGGAAATTATTTGTAATTTTCGACAAGTAGAACAATGAATGGAACAGTTAGACGGTTGAAATATTTGTATATATTGCTTCTATATAGTATAAGAAACATATACGCAAAGCATCCAAACAGTACAATTCGCCAATTTTTTGTTCTTCAAGTTTAAGTGAACAATGAGCCCCAATGGTTAATCCGTTATCGGAAATTATTTGTAACTTTCGACAAGAAGAACAATGAATGGAAAAGGTAGACGGTTGAAATCTTTGTATATATAGCTTCTATATAGTCTAAGAAACATATATGCAAAGCATCCAAACAGTACCATTCGCCAATTTTTTGTTCTTCATGTTTAAGTGAACTACGAGCCCCATTGTTAATCCTTTATCGGAAATTATTTGTAACTTTCGGCAAGTGGAACAATGAATCGAACAGGTAGACGGTTGAAATCTTTGTATATATTGCTTCTATATAATCTAAGAAACATATATGCAAAGCATCCAAACAGTACAATTCGCCAATTATTTCATCTTCAAGTTTAAGTGAACTACGAGCCCCATTGTTAACACTTTAACGGAAATTATTTGTAACTTGCGACAAGTAGAACAATGAGTTGAACAGGTAGACGGTTGAAATCAATGTATATATTGCTTCTATATAGTCTAAGAAACATATATGCAAAGCATCCAAACAGTACAATTCGCCAATTTTTTGTTCTTCAAGTTTAAGTGAACTACGAGCCCCATTGTTAATCCTTTAACGGAAATTATTTGTAACTTTCTACAAGTAGAACAATGATTGGAACAGGTAGACGGTTGAAATCTTTGTATATATTGCTTCTATATAATCTAAAAAGCATATATGCAAAGCATCCAAACAGTACAATTCGCCAATTTTTTGTTCTTCAAGTTTAAGTGAACAATGAGCCCCAATGGTTAGTCCTTTATCGGTAATTATTTGTAACTTTCGACAAGTAGAACAATGAATGGAACAGGTAGACGGTTGAAATCATTGCATATATTGCTTCCATATAGTTTAAGAAACATGTACGCAAAGCATCCAAACAGTACCATTCGCCAATTTTTTGTTCTTCAAGTTTAAGTAAACTACGATCCCCATTGTTAATCCCTTAACGGAAATTATTTGTAACTTTCGACAAGTAGAACAGTGAATGGAACAGGTAGACGGTTGAAATCTTTGTATATATTGCTTCTATATAGTATCGGAAACATATATGCAAAGCATCCAAACAGTACAATTCGCCAATTTTTTGTTCTTCAAGTTTAAGTGAACAATGAGCCCCAATGGTTAATCCGTTATCGGAAATTATTTGTAGCTTTCGACAAGTAGAACAATGAATGGAACAGGTAGACGGTTGAAATCTTTGTATATATTGCTTCTATATAATCTAAGAAACATATATGCAAAGCATCTAAACAGTAACAATCGCCAATTTTTTGATCTTCAAGTTTAAGTGAACAGCGAGCCCCATTGATAATCATGAAATGGAAATTATTTGTAACTTTCTACAAGTAGAACAATGAATAGTACAGGTAGACGGGTGAAATCTTTCTATATATTGCTTCTAAATAGTCTAAGAAACATCTATGCAAAGCATCCAAACAGTACAATTCGCAAGCTTTTTGCTCTTCAAGTTTATGTGAACTACGAGCCCCATTGTTAATCCTTTAACGGAAATTAATTGTAACTTTCTACAAGTAGAACAATGATTGGAACACGTAGACGGTTGAAATCTTTGTATATATTGCTTCCATATAGTTTAAGAAACATGTACGCAAAGCATCCAAACAGTACCATTCGCCAATTTTTTGTTCTTCAAGTTTAAGTAAACTACGATCCCCATTGATAATCATGAAATGGAAATTATTTGTAACTTTCTACAAGTAGAACAATGAATAGTACAGGTAGACGGGTGAAATCTTTCTATATATTGCTTCTAAATAGTCTAAGAAACATCTATGCAAAGCATCCAAACAGTACAATTCGCCAGCTTTTTGCTCTTCAAGTTTATGTGAACTACGAGCCCCATTGTTAATCCTTTAACGGAAATTAATTGTAACTTTCTACAAGTAGAACAATGATTGGAACACGTAGACGGTTGAAATCTTTGTATATATTGCTTCCATATAGTTTAAGAAACATGTACGCAAAGCATCCAAACAGTACCATTCGCCAATTTTTTGTTCTTCAAGTTTAAGTAAACTACGATCCCCATTGTTAATCCCTTAACGGAAATTATTTGTAACTTTCGACAAGTAGAACAGTGAATGGAACAGGTAGACGGTTGAAATCTTTGTATATATTGCTTCTATATAGTATCGGAAACATATATGCAAAGCATCCAAACAGTACAATTCGCCAATTTTTTGTTCTTCAAGTTTAAGTGAACAATGAGCCCCAATGGTTAATCCGTTATCGGAAATTATTTGTAGCTTTCGACAAGTAGAACAATGAATGGAACAGGTAGACGGTTGAAATCTTTGTATATATTGCTTCTATATAATCTAAGAAACATATATGCAAAGCATCTAAACAGTAACAATCGCCAATTTTTTGATCTTCAAGTTTAAGTGAACAGCGAGCCCCATTGATAATCATGAAATGGAAATTATTTGTAACTTTCTACAAGTAGAACAATGAATAGTACAGGTAGACGGGTGAAATCTTTCTATATATTGCTTCTAAATAGTCTAAGAAACATCTATGCAAAGGATCCAAACAGTACAATTCGCCAGCTTTTTGCTCTTCAAGTTTATGTGAACTACGAGCCCCATTGTTAATCCTTTAACGGAAATTAATTGTAACTTTCTACAAGTAGAACAATGATTGGAACACGTAGACGGTTGAAATCTTTGTATATATTGCTTCCATATAGTTTAAGAAACATGTACGCAAAGCATCCAAACAGTACCATTCGCCAATTTTTTGTTCTTCAAGTTTAAGTGAACAACGAGCCCCAATGGTTAATCCCTTAACGGAAATTATTTGTAACTTTCGACAAGTAGAACAGTGAATGGAACAGGTAGACGGTTGAAATCTTTGTATATATTGCTTCTATATAGTATCGGAAACATATATGCAAAGCATCCAAACAGTACAATTCGCCAATTTTTTGTTCTTCAAGTTTAAGTGAACAATGAGCCCCAATGGTTAATCCGTTATCGGAAATTATTTGTAGCTTTCGACAAGTAGAACAATGAATGGAACAGGTAGACGGTTGAAATCTTTGTATATATTGCTTCTATTTAATCTAAGAAACATATATGCAAAGCATCTAAACAGTAACAATCGCCAATTTTTTGATCTTCAAGTTTAAGTGAACAACGAGCCCCATTGATAATCATGAAACGGAAATTATTTCTAACTTTCTACAAGTAGAACAATGAACAGAACAGGTAGACGGTTGAAATCTTTGTATATGTTGCTTCTATATAGTCTAAGAAACCTATATGCAAAGCATCTAAACAGTAACAATGGTCAATTTTTTGATCTTCATGTTTAAGTGAACAGCGAGCCCCATTGTTAATCCTTTAACGGAAATTATTTGTAAATTTCGACAAGTAGAACAATGAATGGAATAGGTAGACGGTTGAAATCTTTGTATATATTGCTTCTATATAGTCTAAGAAACATATATGCAAAGCATCTAAACAGTACCATTCGCCAATTTTTTGTTCTTCAAGTTTAAGTGAACTACGAGCCCCATTGTTAATCCTTTAAATGAAATTATTTGTAAATTTCGACAAGTAGAACAATGAATGGATCAGGTAGACGGTTGAAGTCTTTGTATACATTGCTTCCATATAGTCTTAGAAACATATATGCAAAGCATCCAAACAGTACCATTCGCCAATTTTTTGTTCTTCAAGTTTAAGTAAACTACGATCCCCATTGTTAATCCCTTAACGGAAATTATTTGTAACTTTCTACAAGTAGAACAATGATTGGAACACGTAGACGGTTGAAATCTTTGTATATATTGCTTCCATATAGTCTAAGAAACATATATGCAAAGCATCCAAACAGTACAATTCGCCAATTTTTTGTTCTTCAAGTTTAAGTGAACAATGAGCCCCAATGGTTAGTCCTTTATCGGTAATTATTTGTAACTACCGACAAGTAGAACAATGAATGGAACAGGTAGACGGTTGAAATCATTGCATATATTGCTTCCATATAGTTTAAGAAACATGTACGCAAAGCATCCAAACAGTACCATTCGCCAATTTTTTGTTCTTCAAGTTTAAGTAAACTACGATCCCCATTGTTAATCCCTTAACGGAAATTATTTGTAACTTTCGACAAGTAGAACAGTGAATGGAACAGGTAGACGGTTGAAATCTTTGTATATATTGCTTCTATATAGTATCGGAAACATATATGCAAAGCATCCAAACAGTACAATTCGCCAATTTTTTGTTCTTCAAGTTTAAGTGAACAATGAGCCCCAATGGTTAATCCGTTATCGGAAATTATTTGTAGCTTTCGACAAGTAGAACAATGAATGGAACAGGTAGACGGTTGAAATCTTTGTATATATTGCTTCTATATAATCTAAGAAACATATATGCAAAGCATCTAAACAGTAACAATCGCCAATTTTTTGATCTTCAAGTTTAAGTGAACAGCGAGCCCCATTGATAATCATGAAATGGAAATTATTTGTAACTTTCTACAAGTAGAACAATGAATAGTACAGGTAGACGGGTGAAATCTTTCTATATATTGCTTCTAAATAGTCTAAGAAACATCTATGCAAAGCATCCAAACAGTACAATTCGCCAGCTTTTTGCTCTTCAAGTTTATGTGAACTACGAGCCCCATTGTTAATCCTTTAACGGAAATTAATTGTAACTTTCTACAAGTAGAACAATGATTGGAACACGTAGACGGTTGAAATCTTTGTATATATTGCTTCCATATAGTTTAAGAAACATGTACGCAAAGCATCCAAACAGTACCATTCGCCAATTTTTTGTTCTTCAAGTTTAAGTAAACTACGATCCCCATTGTTAATCCCTTAACGGAAATTATTTGTAACTTTCGACAAGTAGAACAGTGAATGGAACAGGTAGACGGTTGAAATCTTTGTATATATTGCTTCTATATAGTATCGGAAACATATATGCAAAGCATCCAAACAGTACAATTCGCCAATTTTTTGTTCTTCAAGTTTAAGTGAACAATGAGCCCCAATGGTTAATCCGTTATCGGAAATTATTTGTAGCTTTCGACAAGTAGAACAATGAATGGAACAGGTAGACGGTTGAAATCTTTGTATATATTGCTTCTATTTAATCTAAGAAACATATATGCAAAGCATCTAAACAGTAACAATCGCCAATTTTTTGATCTTCAAGTTTAAGTGAACAACGAGCCCCATTGATAATCATGAAACGGAAATTATTTCTAACTTTCTACAAGTAGAACAATGAACAGAACAGGTAGACGGTTGAAATCTTTGTATATGTTGCTTCTATATAGTCTAAGAAACCTATATGCAAAGCATCTAAACAGTAACAATGGTCAATTTTTTGATCTTCATGTTTAAGTGAACAGCGAGCCCCATTGTTAATCCTTTAACGGAAATTATTTGTAAATTTCGACAAGTAGAACAATGAATGGAATAGGTAGACGGTTGAAATCTTTGTATATATTGCTTCTATATAGTCTAAGAAACATATATGCAAAGCATCTAAACAGTACCATTCGCCAATTTTTTGTTCTTCAAGTTTAAGTGAACTACGAGCCCCATTGTTAATCCTTTAAATGAAATTATTTGTAAATTTCGACAAGTAGAACAATGAATGGATCAGGTAGACGGTTGAAGTCTTTGTATACATTGCTTCCATATAGTCTTAGAAACATATATGCAAAGCATCCAAACAGTACCATTCGCCAATTTTTTGTTCTTCAAGTTTAAGTAAACTACGATCCCCATTGTTAATCCCTTAACGGAAATTATTTGTAACTTTCTACAAGTAGAACAATGATTGGAACACGTAGACGGTTGAAATCTTTGTATATATTGCTTCCATATAGTCTAAGAAACATATATGCAAAGCATCCAAATAGTACAATTCGCCAATTTTTTGTTCTTCAAGTTTAAGTGAACAATGAGCCCCAATGGTTAATCCGTTATCGGAAATTATTTGTAACTTTCGACAAGTAGAACAATGAATGGAACTGGTAGACGGTTGAAATCTTTGTATATATTGCTTCTATATAGTCTAAGAAACATATATGCAAAGCATCCAAATAGTACAATTCGACAATTTTTTGTTCTTCAAATTTAAGTGAACTACGAGCCCCATTGTTAATCCTTTAAAGGAAATTATTTGTAAATTTCGACAACTAGAACATTGAATGGAACAGGTAGACGGTTGAAATCTTTGTATATATTGCTTCTATATAGTATAAGAAACATATATGCATAGCATCCAAACAGTACAATTCGCCAATTTTTTGTTCTGCAAGTTTAAATGAACAATGAGCCCCAATGGTTAATCCGTTATCGGAAATTATTTGTAACTTTCGACAAGTAGAACAATGAATGGAACTGGTAGACGGTTGAAATCTTTGTATATATTGCTTCTATATAGTCTAAGAAACATATATGCAAAGCATCCAAATAGTACAATTCGACAATTTTTTGTTCTTCAAATTTAAGTGAACTACGAGCCCCATTGTTAATCCTTTAAAGGAAATTATTTGTAAATTTCGACAACTAGAACATTGAATGGAACAGGTAGACGGTTGAAATCTTTGTATATATTGCTTCTATATAGTATAAGAAACATATATGCATAGCATCCAAACAGTACAATTCGCCAATTTTTTGTTCTGCAAGTTTAAATGAACAATGAGCCCCAATGGTTAATCCGTTATCGGAAATTATTTGTAACTTTCGACAAGTAGAAAAATGAATGGAACAGGTAGACGGTTGAAATCTTTGTATATATTGCTTCTATATAGTCTAAGAAACATATATGCAAAGCATCCAAATAGTACAATTCGACAATTTTTTGTTCTTCAAGTTTAAGTGAACAATGAGCCCCAATGGTTAATCCTTTATCGGAAATTATTTGTAATTTTCGACAAGTAGAACAATGAATGGAACAGTTAGACGGTTGATATCTTTGTATATATTGCTTCTATATAATCTAAGAAACATATATGCAAAGCATCCAAACAGTACAATACGCCAATTATTTCATCTTCATGTTTAAGTGAACTACGAGCCCCATTGTTAATACTTTAACAAAAATTATTTGTAACTTGCGACAAGTAGAACAATGAATGGAACAGGTAGACGGTTGAAATCAAGGTATATATTGCTTCTATATAGTCTAAGAAACATATATGCAAAGCATCCAAACAGTACAATTCGCCAATTTTTTGTTCTTCAAGTTTAAGTAAACTACGATCCCCATTGTTAATCCCTTAACGGAAATTATTTGTAACTTTCGACAAGTAGCACAATGAATGGAACAGATAGACGGTTGAAATCATTGTATATATTGCTTCTATATAGTCTAAGAAACATATATGCAAAGCATCCAAACAGTACAATTCGACAATTTTTTGTTCTTCAAGTTTAGTGCACAATGAGCCCCATTGTTAATCCTTTATCGGAAATTATTTGTAACTTTCGACAAGAAGAACAATGAATAGAACAGGTAGACGGTTGAAATCTTTGTATATGTTGCTTCTATATAGTCTAAGAAACCTATATGCAAAGCATCTAAACAGTAACATTCGCCAATTTTTTGATCTTCAAGTTTAAGTGAACTACGAGCCCCATTGCTAATTCTTTATCGGAAATTATTTGTAACTTTCGACAAGTACAACAATGAATAAAACAGGTAGACGGTTGAAATCTTTGTATATGTTGCTTCCATATAGTCTAAGAAACATATATGCAAAGCATCCAAACAGTAGCATTCGCCAATTTTTTGTTCTTCAAGTTTAAGTGAACAATGAGCCCCATTGTTAATCCTTTATCGGAAATTATTTGTAACTTTCGACAAGTAGAACAATTAATGGAACAGGTAGACGGTTGAAATCTTTGTATATATTGCTTCTATATAGTCTAAGAAACATAAATGCAAAGCATCCAAACAGTACAATTCGCCAATTTATTGTTCTTCAAGTTTAAGTGAACAACGAGCCCCATTGTTAATCCTTTAAAGAAAATTATTTCTAACTTTCTACAAGTAGAACAATGAATAGTACAGGTAGACGGGTGAAATCTTTCTATATATTGCATCTAAATAGTCTAAGAAACATATATGCAAAGCATCCAAACAGTACCATTCGCCAATTTTTTGTTCTTCAAGTTTAAGTGAACTTCGAGCCCCATTGTTAATCCTTTAAAGGAAATTATTTGTAAATTTCGACAAGTAGAACAATTAACGGAACAGGTAGACTGTTGAAATCATTGTATATATTGCTTCTATATAGTCTAAGAAACATATATGCAAAGCATCCGAACAGTACAATTCGCCAATTTTTTGTTCTTCAAGTTTAAGTGAACAATCAGCCCCAATGGTTAATACTTTATCGGAAATTATTTGTAATTTTCGGCAAGTAGAACAATGAATGGAATAGGTAGACGGTTGAAATCATTTTATATATTGCTTCTATATAGTCTAAGAAACATATATGCAAAGCATCCAAACAGTACAATTCGCCAATTTTTTGTTCTTCAAGTTTAAGTGAACAATCAGCCCCAATGGTTAATACTTTATCGGAAATTATTTGTAATTTTCGGCAAGTAGAACAATTAACAGAACAGGTAGACGGTTGAAATCTTTGTATATGTTGCTTCTATATAGTCTAAGAAACCTATATGCAAAGCATCTAAACAGTAACAATGGTCAATTTTTTGATCTTCATGTTTAAGTGAACAGCGAGCCCCATTGTTAATCCTTTAACGGAAATTATTTGTAAATTTCGACAAGTTGAACAATGAATGGAATAGGTAGACGGTTGAAATCTTTGTATATATTGCTTCTATATAGTCTAAGAAACATATATGCAAAGCATCTAAACAGTACCATTCGCCAATTTTTTGTTCTTCAAGTTTAAGTGAACTACGAGCCCCATTGTTAATCCTTTAAATGAAATTATTTGTAAATTTCGACAAGTAGAACAATGAATGGATCAGGTAGACGGTTGAAGTCTTTGTATACATTGCTTCCATATAGTCTTAGAAACATATATGCAAAGCATCCAAACAGTACCATTCGCCAATTTTTTGTTCTTCAAGTTTAAGTAAACTACGATCCCCATTGTTAATCCCTTAACGGAAATTATTTGTAACTTTCTACAAGTAGAACAATGATTGGAACACGTAGACGGTTGAAATCTTTGTATATATTGCTTCCATATAGTCTAAGAAACATACATGCAAAGCATCCAAACAGTACAATTCGCCAATTTTTTGTTCTTCAAGTTTAAGTGAACAGCGAGCCCCATTGATAATCATGAAATGGAAATTATTTGTAACTTTCTACAAGTAGAACAATGAATAGTACAGGTAGACGGGTGAAATCTTTCTATATATTGCTTCTAAATAGTCTAAGAAACATCTATGCAAA
Organism: Cerceris ruficornis; assembly: GCA_963989415.1. Taxonomy (NCBI): domain Eukaryota; kingdom Metazoa; phylum Arthropoda; class Insecta; order Hymenoptera; family Crabronidae; genus Cerceris; species Cerceris ruficornis. The sequence continues at coordinate 1,641,609 of CAXDIW010000460.1, forward strand.
GCATCCAAACAGTACAATTCGCCAGCTTTTTGCTCTTCAAGTTTATGTGAACTACGAGCCCCATTGTTAATCCTTTAACGGAAATTAATTGTAACTTTCTACAAGTAGAACAATGATTGGAACACGTAGACGGTTGAAATCTTTGTATATATTGCTTCCATATAGTTTAAGAAACATGTACGCAAAGCATCCAAACAGTACCATTCGCCAATTTTTTGTTCTTCAAGTTTAAGTAAACTACGATCCCCATTGTTAATCCCTTAACGGAAATTATTTGTAACTTTCGACAAGTAGAACAGTGAATGGAACAGGTAGACGGTTGAAATCTTTGTATATATTGCTTCTATATAGTATCGGAAACATATATGCAAAGCATCCAAACAGTACAATTCGCCAATTTTTTGTTCTTCAAGTTTAAGTGAACAATGAGCCCCAATGGTTAATCCGTTATCGGAAATTATTTGTAGCTTTCGACAAGTAGAACAATGAATGGAACAGGTAGACGGTTGAAATCTTTGTATATATTGCTTCTATTTAATCTAAGAAACATATATGCAAAGCATCTAAACAGTAACAATCGCCAATTTTTTGATCTTCAAGTTTAAGTGAACAACGAGCCCCATTGATAATCATGAAACGGAAATTATTTCTAACTTTCTACAAGTAGAACAATGAACAGAACAGGTAGACGGTTGAAATCTTTGTATATGTTGCTTCTATATAGTCTAAGAAACCTATATGCAAAGCATCTAAACAGTAACAATGGTCAATTTTTTGATCTTCATGTTTAAGTGAACAGCGAGCCCCATTGTTAATCCTTTAACGGAAATTATTTGTAAATTTCGACAAGTAGAACAATGAATGGAATAGGTAGACGGTTGAAATCTTTGTATATATTGCTTCTATATAGTCTAAGAAACATATATGCAAAGCATCTAAACAGTACCATTCGCCAATTTTTTGTTCTTCAAGTTTAAGTGAACTACGAGCCCCATTGTTAATCCTTTAAATGAAATTATTTGTAAATTTCGACAAGTAGAACAATGAATGGATCAGGTAGACGGTTGAAATCATTGTATATATTGCTTCTATATAATCTACGAAACATATATGCAAAGCAACCAAACAGTACAATTCGCCAATTTTTTGTTCTTCAAGTTTAAGTGAACTACGAGCCCCATTGTTAATCCTTTAACGGAAATTAATTGTAACTTTCTACAAGTAGAACAATGATTGGAACACGTTGACGGTTGAAATCTTTGTATATATTGCTTCCATATAGACTAAGAAACATATATGCAAAGCATCCAAACAGTACAATTCGCCAATTTTTTTATCTTCAAGTTTAAGTGAACAATGAGCCCCAATGGTTAATCCGTTATCGGAAATTATTTGTAACTTTCGACCAGTAGAACAATGAATGGAACAGGTAGACGGTTGAAATCTTTGTATTTATTGCTTCTATTTAGTCTAAGAAACATATATGCAAAGCATCCAAACAGTACAATTCGCCAATTTTTTGTTCTTCAAGTTTAAGTGAACAACGAGCCCCAATGGTTAATCCTTTATCCGTAATTATTTGTAACTTCCGACAAGTAGAACAATGAATGGAACATGTAGACGGTTGAAATCTTTGTACATATTGCGTCTATATAGTCTAAGAAACATATATGCAAAGCATCCAAACAGTACCATTCGCCAATTTTTTGTTCTTCAAGTTTAAGTGGACTACGAGCCCCATTGTTAATCCTTTAAAGGAAATTATTTGTAAATTTCGACAAGTAGAACAATGAATGGAACAGGTAGACGGTTGAAATCAATGTATATATTGCTTCTATATAGCCTAAGAAACATATATGCAAAGCATCCAAACAGTACCATTCGCCAATTTTTTGTTCTTCAAGTTTAAGTGAACTACGAGCCCCATTGTTAATCCTTTAAAGGAAATTATTTCTAAATTTCGACAAGTAGAACAATGAATGGAACAGGTAGACGGTTGAAATCAATGTATATATTGCTTCTATATAGTCTAAGAAACCTATATGCAAAGCATCTAAACAGTAACAATCGCCAATTGTTTGATCTTCAAGTTTAAGTGAACAGCGAGCCCCATTGATAATCATGAAATGGAAATTATTTGTAACTTTCTACAAGTAGAACAATGAATAGTACAGGTAGACGGGTGAAATCTTTCTATATATTGCTTCTAAATAGTCTAAGAAAAATATATGCAAAGCATCCAAATAGTACAATTCGCCATTTTTTTGTTCTTTAAGTTTAAGTGAACTACCAGCCCCATTGTTAATCCTTTAAAGGAAATTATTTGTAAATTTCGACAAGTAGAACAATGAATGGATCAGGTAGACGGTTGAAATCATTGTATATATTGCTTCTATATAATCTACGAAACATATATGCAAAGCAACCAAACAGTACAATTCGCCAATTTTTTGTTCTTCAAGTTTAAGTGAACTACGAGCCCCATTGTTAATCCTTTAACGGAAATTAATTGTAACTTTCTACAAGTAGAACAATGATTGGAACACGTTGACGGTTGAAATCTTTGTATATATTGCTTCCATATAGACTAAGAAACATATATGCAAAGCATCCAAACAGTACAATTCGCCAATTTTTTTATCTTCAAGTTTAAGTGAACAATGAGCCCCAATGGTTAATCCGTTATCGGAAATTATTTGTAACTTTCGACCAGTAGAACAATGAATGGAACAGGTAGACGGTTGAAATCTTTGTATTGATTGCTTCTATATAGTCTAAGAAACATATATGCAAAGCATCCAAACAGTACAATTCGCCAATTTTTTTATCTTCAAGTTTAAGTGAACAATGAGCCCCAATGGTTAATCCGTTATCGGAAATTATTTGTAACTTTCGACAAGTAGAACAATGAATGGAACAGGTAGACGGTTGAAATCTTTCTATATATTGCTTCTAAATAGACTAAGAAACATATATGCAAAGCATCCAAACAGTACCATTTGCCAATTATTTCATCTTCATGTTTAAGTGAACTACGAGCCCCATTGTTAATCCTTTAAAGGAAATTATTTGTAAATTTCGACAAGTAGAACAATGAATGGATCATGTAGACGGTTGAAATCATTGTATATATTGCTTCTATATAGTCTGCGAAACAAATATGCAAAGCATCCAAACAGTACAATTCGCCACTTTTTTGTTCTTCAAGTTTAAGTGAACAACGAGCCCCATTGTTAATCCTTTAAAGGAAATTATTTGTAAATTTCGACAAGTAGAACAATGATTGGAACACGTATACGGTTGAAATCTTTGTATATACTGCCTCCATATAGTCTAAGAAACATGTACGCAAAGCATCCAAACAGTACAATTCGCCAATATTTGTTCTTCAATTTAAGTGAACTACGATCCCCATTGTTAATCCCTTAACGCAAATTATTTCTAACTTTCGACAAGTAGAACAGTGAATGGAACAGGTAGACGGTTGAAATCTTTGTATATATTGCTTCTATATAGTATAAGAAACATATATGCAAAGCATCCAAACAGTACCATTCGCCAATTTTTTGTTCTTCAAGTTTAAGTGAACAACGAGCCCCAATGGTTAATCCATTATCGGAAATTATTTATAACTTTCGACAAGTAGAACAATGAATGGAACAGGTAGACGGTTGAAATCTTTGTATATATTGCGTCTATATAGTCTAAGAAACATATATGCAAAGCATCCAAACAGTAACAATCGCCAATTTTTTGATCTTCAAGTTTAAGTGAACAGCGAGCCGCATTGATAATCATGAAATGGAAATTATTTGTAACTTTCTACAAGTAGAACAATGAATAGTACGGGTAGACGGGTGAAATCTTTCTATATATTGCTTCTAAATAGTCTAAGAAACATATATGCAAAGCATCCAAACAGTACAATTCGCCAATTTTTTGTTCTTCAAGTTTAAGTGAACTACGAGCCCAATTGTTAATCCTTTAAAGGAAATAATTTGTAAATATCGACAAGTAGAACAATGAATGGATCATGTAGACGGTTGAAATCATTGTATATATTGCTTCTATATAGTCTACGAAACATATATGCAAAGCATCCAAACAGTACAATTCGACAATTTTTTGTTCTTCAAGTTTAAGTGAACTACGAGCCCCATTGTTAATCCTTTAACGGAAATTAATTGTAACTTTCTACAAGTAGAACAATGATTGGAACACGTAGACGGTTGAAATCTTTGTATATATTGCTTCCATATAGTCTAAGAAACATATATGCAAAGCATCCAAACAGTACCATTCGCCAATTTTTTGTCCTTCAAGTTTAAGTGAACAATGAGCCCCATTGTTAATCCTTTATCGGAAATTATTTGTAACTTTCGACAAGTAGAACAATAAATGGAACAGGTAGACGGTTGAAATCTTTGTATATATTGCTTCTATATAGTCTAAGAAACATATATGCAAAGCATCCAAACAGTACAATTCGCCAATTTTTTGTTCTTCAAGTTTAAGTGAACAACGAGCCCCAATGGTTAATCCTTTATCCGTAATTATTTGTAACTTCCGACAAGTAGAACAATGAATGGAACATGTAGACGGTTGAAATCTTTGTATATATTGCGTCTATATAGTCTAAGAAACATATATGCAAAGCATCCAAACAGTACCATTCGCCAATTTTTTGTTCTTCAAGTTTAAGTGGACTACGAGCCCCATTGTTAATCCTTTAAAGGAAATTATTTGTAAATTTCGACAAGTAGAACAATGAATGGAACAGGTAGACGGTTGAAATCAATGTATATATTGCTTCTATATAGCCTAAGAAACATATATGCAAAGCATCCAAACAGTACCATTCGCCAATTTTTTGTTCTTCAAGTTTAAGTGAACTACGAGCCCCATTGTTAATCCTTTAAAGGAAATTATTTCTAAATTTCGACAAGTAGAACAATGAATGGAACAGGTAGACGGTTGAAATCAATGTATATATTGCTTCTATATAGTCTAAGAAACCTATATGCAAAGCATCTAAACAGTAACAATCGCCAATTGTTTGATCTTCAAGTTTAAGTGAACAGCGAGCCCCATTGATAATCATGAAATGGAAATTATTTGTAACTTTCTACAAGTAGAACAATGAATAGTACAGGTAGACGGGTGAAATCTTTCTATATATTGCTTCTAAATAGTCTAAGAAAAATATATGCAAAGCATCCAAATAGTACAATTCGCCATTTTTTTGTTCTTTAAGTTTAAGTGAACTACCAGCCCCATTGTTAATCCTTTAAAGGAAATTATTTGTAAATTTCGACAAGTAGAACAATGAATGGATCAGGTAGACGGTTGAAATCATTGTATATATTGCTTCTATATAATCTACGAAACATATATGCAAAGCAACCAAACAGTACAATTCGCCAATTTTTTGTTCTTCAAGTTTAAGTGAACTACGAGCCCCATTGTTAATCCTTTAACGGAAATTAATTGTAACTTTCTACAAGTAGAACAATGATTGGAACACGTTGACGGTTGAAATCTTTGTATATATTGCTTCCATATAGACTAAGAAACATATATGCAAAGCATCCAAACAGTACAATTCGCCAATTTTTTTATCTTCAAGTTTAAGTGAACAATGAGCCCCAATGGTTAATCCGTTATCGGAAATTATTTGTAACTTTCGACCAGTAGAACAATGAATGGAACAGGTAGACGGTTGAAATCTTTGTATATATTGCTTCTATATAGTCTAAGAAACACATATGCAAAGCATCCAAACAGTACAATTCGCCAATTTTTTTATCTTCAAGTTTAAGTGAACCACGAGCCCCAATGGTTAATCCGTTATCGGAAATTATTTGTAACTTTCGACAAGTAGAACAATGAATGGAACAGGTAGACGGTTGAAATCTTTGTATATATTGCTTCTATATAGTCTAAGAAACATATATGCAAAGCATCCAAACAGTACCATTCGCCAATTTTTTGTCCTTCAAGTTTAAGTGAACAATGAGCCCCATTGTTAATCCTTTATCGGAAATTATTTGTAACTTTCGACAAGTAGAACAATAAATGGAACAGGTAGACGGTTGAAATCTTTGTATATATTGCTTCTATATAGTCTAAGAAACATATATGCAAAGCATCCAAACAGTACAATTCGACAATTTTTTGTTCTTCAAGTTTAAGTGAACTACGAGCCCCATTGTTAATCCTTTAACGGAAATTAATTGTAACTTTCTACAAGTAGAACAATGATTGGAACACGTAGACGGTTGAAATCTTTGTATATATTGCTTCTATATAGTCTAAGAAACATATATGCAAAGCATCCAAACAGTACAATTCGCCAATTTTTTGTTCTTCAAGTTTAAGTGAACAACGAGCCCCAATGGTTAATCCTTTATCCGTAATTATTTGTAACTTCCGACAAGTAGAACAATGAATGGAACATGTAGACGGTTGAAATCTTTGTATATATTGCGTCTATATAGTCTAAGAAACATATATGCAAAGCATCCAAACAGTACCATTCGCCAATTTTTTGTTCTTCAAGTTTAAGTGGACTACGAGCCCCATTGTTAATCCTTTAAAGGAAATTATTTGTAAATTTCGACAAGTAGAACAATGAATGGAACAGGTAGACGGTTGAAATCAATGTATATATTGCTTCTATATAGCCTAAGAAACATATATGCAAAGCATCCAAACAGTACCATTCGCCAATTTTTTGTTCTTCAAGTTTAAGTGAACTACGAGCCCCATTGTTAATCCTTTAAAGGAAATTATTTCTAAATTTCGACAAGTAGAACAATGAATGGAACAGGTAGACGGTTGAAATCAATGTATATATTGCTTCTATATAGTCTAAGAAACCGATATGCAAAGCATCTAAACAGTAACAATCGCCAATTGTTTGATCTTCAAGTTTAAGTGAACAGCGAGCCCCATTGATAATCATGAAATGGAAATTATTTGTAACTTTCTACAAGTAGAACAATGAATAGTACAGGTAGACGGGTGAAATCTTTCTATATATTGCTTCTAAATAGTCTAAGAAAAATATATGCAAAGCATCCAAATAGTACAATTCGCCATTTTTTTGTTCTTTAAGTTTAAGTGAACTACCAGCCCCATTGTTAATCCTTTAAAGGAAATTATTTGTAAATTTCGACAAGTAGAACAATGAATGGATCAGGTAGACGGTTGAAATCATTGTATATATTGCTTCTATATAATCTACGAAACATATATGCAAAGCAACCAAACAGTACAATTCGCCAATTTTTTGTTCTTCAAGTTTAAGTGAACTACGAGCCCCATTGTTAATCCTTTAACGGAAATTAATTGTAACTTTCTACAAGTAGAACAATGATTGGAACACGTTGACGGTTGAAATCTTTGTATATATTGCTTCCATATAGACTAAGAAACATATATGCAAAGCATCCAAACAGTACAATTCGCCAATTTTTTTATCTTCAAGTTTAAGTGAACCACGAGCCCCAATGGTTAATCCGTTATCGGAAATTATTTGTAACTTTCGACAAGTAGAACAATGAATGGAACAGGTAGACGGTTGAAATCTTTGTATATATTGCTTCTATATAGTCTAAGAAACACATATGCAAAGCATCCAAACAGTACAATTCGCCAATTTTTTTATCTTCAAGTTTAAGTGAACCACGAGCCCCAATGGTTAATCCGTTATCGGAAATTATTTGTAACTTTCGACAAGTAGAACAATGAATGGAACAGGTAGACGGTTGAAATCTTTGTATATATTGCTTCTATATAGTCTAAGAAACATATATGCAAAGCATCCAAACAGTACCATTCGCCAATTATTTCATCTTCATGTTTAAGTGAACTACGAACCCCATTGTTAATACTTTAACGGAAATTATTTGTAACTTCCGACAAGTAGAACAATGAATGGAACAGGTAGACGGTTGAAATCAATGTATATATTGCTTCTATATAGTCTAACAAACATATATGCAAAGCATCCAAACAGCACCATCCGCCAATTTTTTGTTCTTCAAGATTAAGTGAACAATGAGCCCCATTGTTAATCCTTTATCGGAAATTATTTGTAACTTTCGACAAGTAGAACAATGAATGGAACAGGTAGACGGTTGAAATCTTTGTATATATTGCTTCTATATAGTCTAAGAAACATATATGCAAAGCATCCAAACAGTACCATTCGCCAATTTTTTGTTCTTCAAGTTTAAGTGAACAACGAGCCCCAATGGTTAATCCATTATCGGAAATTATTTATAACTTTCGACAAGTAGAACAATGAATGGAACAGGTAGACGGTTGAAATCTTTGTATATATTGCGTCTATATAGTCTAAGAAACATATATGCAAAGCATCCAAACAGTAACAATCGCCAATTTTTTGATCTTCAAGTTTAAGTGAACAGCGTGCCGCATTGATAATCATGAAATGGAAATTATTTGTAACTTTCTACAAGTAGAACAATGAATAGTACGGGTAGACGGGTGAAATCTTTCTACATATTGCTTCTAAATAGTCTAAGAAACATATATGCAAAGCATCCAAACAGTACAATTCGCCAATTTTTTGTTCTTCAAGTTTAAGTGAACTACGAGCCCAATTGTTAATCCTTTAAAGGAAATAATTTGTAAATATCGACAAGTAGAACAATGAATGGATCATGTAGACGGTTGAAATCATTGTATATATTGCTTCTATATAGTCTACGAAACATATATGCAAAGCATCCAAACAGTACAATTCGACAATTTTTTGTCCTTCAAGTTTAAGTGAACAATGAGCCCCATTGTTAATCCTTTATCGGAAATTATTTGTAACTTTCGACAAGTAGAACAATAAATGGAACAGGTAGACGGTTGAAATCTTTGTATATATTGCTTCTATATAGTCTAAGAAACATATATGCAAAGCATCCAAACAGTACAATTCGCCAATTTTTTGTTCTTCAAGTTTAAGTGAACAACGAGCCCCAATGGTTAATCCTTTATCCGTAATTATTTGTAACTTCCGACAAGTAGAACAATGAATGGAACATGTAGACGGTTGAAATCTTTGTACATATTGCGTCTATATAGTCTAAGAAACATATATGCAAAGCATCCAAACAGTACCATTCGCCAATTTTTTGTTCTTCAAGTTTAAGTGGACTACGAGCCCCATTGTTAATCCTTTAAAGGAAATTATTTGTAAATTTCGACAAGTAGAACAATGAATGGAACAGGTAGACGGTTGAAATCAATGTATATATTGCTTCTATATAGCCTAAGAAACATATATGCAAAGCATCCAAACAGTACCATTCGCCAATTTTTTGTTCTTCAAGTTTAAGTGAACTACGAGCCCCATTGTTAATCCTTTAAAGGAAATTATTTCTAAATTTCGACAAGTAGAACAATGAATGGAACAGGTAGACGGTTGAAATCAATGTATATATTGCTTCTATATAGTCTAAGAAACCTATATGCAAAGCATCTAAACAGTAACAATCGCCAATTGTTTGATCTTCAAGTTTAAGTGAACAGCGAGCCCCATTGATAATCATGAAATGGAAATTATTTGTAACTTTCTACAAGTAGAACAATGAATAGTACAGGTAGACGGGTGAAATCTTTCTATATATTGCTTCTAAATAGTCTAGGAAAAATATATGCAAAGCATCCAAATAGTACAATTCGCCATTTTTTTGTTCTTTAAGTTTAAGTGAACTACCAGCCCCATTGTTAATCCTTTAAAGGAAATTATTTGTAAATTTCGACAAGTAGAACAATGAATGGATCAGGTAGACGGTTGAAATCATTGTATATATTGCTTCTATATAATCTACGAAACATATATGCAAAGCAACCAAACAGTACAATTCGCCAATTTTTTGTTCTTCAAGTTTAAGTGAACTACGAGCCCCATTGTTAATCCTTTAACGGAAATTAATTGTAACTTTCTACAAGTAGAACAATGATTGGAACACGTTGACGGTTGAAATCTTTGTATATATTGCTTCCATATAGACTAAGAAACATATATGCAAAGCATCCAAACAGTACAATTCGCCAATTTTTTTATCTTCAAGTTTAAGTGAACAATGAGTCCCAATGGTTAATCCGTTATCGGAAATTATTTGTAACTTTCGACCAGTAGAACAATGAATGGAACAGGTAGACGGTTGAAATCTTTGTATATATTGCTTCTATATAGTCTAAGAAACACATATGCAAAGCATCCAAACAGTACAATTCGCCAATTTTTTTATCTTCAAGTTTAAGTGAACCACGAGCCCCAATGGTTAATCCGTTATCGGAAATTATTTGTAACTTTCGACAAGTAGAACAATGAATGGAACAGGTAGACGGTTGAAATCTTTGTATATATTGCTTCTATATAGTCTAAGAAACATATATGCAAAGCATCCAAACAGTACCATTCGCCAATTATTTCATCTTCATGTTTAAGTGAACTACGAACCCCATTGTTAATACTTTAACGGAAATTATTTGTAACTTCCGACAAGTAGAACAATGAATGGAACAGGTAGACGGTTGAAATCAATGTATATATTGCTTCTATATAGTCTAAGAAACATATATGCAAAGCATCCAAACAGTACAATTCGCCAATTTTTTGTTCTTCAAGTTTAAGTGAACAACGAGCCCCAATGGTTAATCCTTTATCCGTAATTATTTGTAACTTCCGACAAGTAGAACAATGAATGGAACATGTAGACGGTTGAAATCTTTGTATATATTGCGTCTATATAGTCTAAGAATCATATATGCAAAGCATCCAAACAGTACCATTCGCCAATTTTTTGTTCTTCAAGTTTAAGTGGACTACGAGCCCCATTGTTAATCCTTTAAAGGAAATTATTTGTAAATTTCGACAAGTAGAACAATGAATGGAACAGGTAGACGGTTGAAATCAATGTATATATTGCTTCTATATAGCCTAAGAAACATATATGCAAAGCATCCAAACAGTACCATTCGCCAATTTTTTGTTCTTCAAGTTTAAGTGAACTACGAGCCCCATTGTTAATCCTTTAAAGGAAATTATTTGTAAATTTCGACAAGTAGAACAATGAATGGAACAGGTAGACTGTTGAAATCATTGTATATATTGCTTCTATATAGTCTAAGAAACATATATGCAAAGCATCCAAACAGTACAATTCGCCAATTTTTTGTTCTTCAAGTTTAAGTGAACTACGAGCCCCATTGATAATCATGAAATGGAAATTATTTGTAACTTTCTACAAGCAGAACAATGAATAGAACTGGTAGACGGTTGAAATCTTTGTATATATTGCTTCTATATAGTATAAGAAACATATATGCAAAGCATCCAAACAGTACCATTCGCCAATTTTTTGTTCTTCAAGTTTAAGTGGACTACGAGCCCCATTGTTAATCCTTTAAAGGAAATTATTTGTAAATTTCGACAAGTAGAACAATGAATGGAACAGGTAGACGGTTGAAATCAATGTATATATTGCTTCTATATAGCCTAAGAAACATATATGCAAAGCATCCAAACAGTACCATTCGCCAATTTTTTGTTCTTCAAGTTTAAGTGAACTACGAGCCCCATTGTTAATCCTTTAAAGGAAATTATTTCTAAATTTCGACAAGTAGAACAATGAATGGAACAGGTAGACGGTTGAAATCAATGTATATATTGCTTCTATATAGTCTAAGAAACCTATATGCAAAGCATCTAAACAGTAACAATCGCCAATTGTTTGATCTTCAAGTTTAAGTGAACAGCGAGCCCCATTGATAATCATGAAATGGAAATTATTTGTAACTTTCTACAAGTAGAACAATGAATAGTACAGGTAGACGGGTGAAATCTTTCTATATATTGCTTCTAAATAGTCTAAGAAAAATATATGCAAAGCATCCAAATAGTACAATTCGCCATTTTTTTGTTCTTTAAGTTTAAGTGAACTACCAGCCCCATTGTTAATCCTTTAAAGGAAATTATTTGTAAATTTCGACAAGTAGAACAATGAATGGATCAGGTAGACGGTTGAAATCATTGTATATATTGCTTCTATATAATCTACGAAACATATATGCAAAGCAACCAAACAGTACAATTCGCCAATTTTTTGTTCTTCAAGTTTAAGTGAACTACGAGCCCCATTGTTAATCCTTTAACGGAAATTAATTGTAACTTTCTACAAGTAGAACAATGATTGGAACACGTTGACGGTTGAAATCTTTGTATATATTGCTTCCATATAGACTAAGAAACATATATGCAAAGCATCCAAACAGTACAATTCGCCAATTTTTTTATCTTCAAGTTTAAGTGAACAATGAGCCCCAATGGTTAATCCGTTATCGGAAATTATTTGTAACTTTCGACCAGTAGAACAATGAATGGAACAGGTAGACGGTTGAAATCTTTGTATTGATTGCTTCTATATAGTCTAAGAAACATATATGCAAAGCATCCAAACAGTACAATTCGCCAATTTTTTTATCTTCAAGTTTAAGTGAACAATGAGCCCCAATGGTTAATCCGTTATCGGAAATTATTTGTAACTTTCGACAAGTAGAACAATGAATGGAACAGGTAGACGGTTGAAATCTTTCTATATATTGCTTCTAAATAGACTAAGAAACATATATGCAAAGCATCCAAACAGTACCATTTGCCAATTATTTCATCTTCATGTTTAAGTGAACTACGAGCCCCATTGTTAATCCTTTAAAGGAAATTATTTGTAAATTTCGACAAGTAGAACAATGAATGGATCATGTAGACGGTTGAAATCATTGTATATATTGCTTCTATATAGTCTGCGAAACAAATATGCAAAGCATCCAAACAGTACAATTCGCCACTTTTTTGTTCTTCAAGTTTAAGTGAACAACGAGCCCCATTGTTAATCCTTTAAAGGAAATTATTTGTAAATTTCGACAAGTAGAACAATGATTGGAACACGTATACGGTTGAAATCTTTGTATATACTGCCTCCATATAGTCTAAGAAACATGTACGCAAAGCATCCAAACAGTACAATTCGCCAATATTTGTTCTTCAATTTAAGTGAACTACGATCCCCATTGTTAATCCCTTAACGCAAATTATTTCTAACTTTCGACAAGTAGAACAGTGAATGGAACAGGTAGACGGTTGAAATCTTTGTATATATTGCTTCTATATAGTATAAGAAACATATATGCAAAGCATCCAAACAGTACCATTCGCCAATTTTTTGTTCTTCAAGTTTAAGTGAACAACGAGCCCCATTGTTAATCCTTTAAAGGAAATTATTTGTAAATTTCGACAAGTAGAACAATGATTGGAACACGTAGACGGTTGAAATCTTTGTATATATTGCTTCCATATAGTCTAAGAAACATGTACGCAAAGCATCCAAACAGTACCGTTCGCCAATTTTTTGTTCTTCAAGTTTAAGTGAACAATGAGCCCCATTGTTAATCCTTTATCGGAAATTATTTGTAACTTTCGACCAGTAGAACAATGAATGGAACAGGTAGACGGTTGAAATCTTTGTATATATTGCTTCTATATAGTCTAAGAAACATATATGCAAAGCATCCAAACAGTACAATTCGCCAATTTTTTTATCTTCAAGTTTAAGTGAACAATGAGGCCCAATGGTTAATCCGTTATCGGAAATTATTTGTAACTTGCGACAAGTAGAACAATGAGTGGAACAGTTAGACGGTTGAAATCAATGTATATATTGCTTCTATATAGTCTAAGAAACATATATGCAAAGCATCCAAACAGTACCATTCGCCAATTTTTTGTTCTTCAAGTTTAAGTGAACAATGAGCCCCATTGTTAATCCTTTATCGGAAATTATTTGTAACTTTCGACAAGTAGAACAATGAATAAAACAGGTAGACGGTTGAAATCTTTGTATATATTGCTTCCATATAGTCTAAGAAACATATATGCAAAGCATCCAAACAGTAGCATTCGCCAATTTTTTGTTCTTCAAGTTTAAGTGAACAATGAGCCCCATTGTTAATCCTTTATCGGAAATTATTTGTAACTTTCGACAAGTAGAACAATTAATGGAACAGGTAGACGGTTGAAATCTTTGTATATATTGCTTCTATATAGTCTAAGAAACATAAATGCAAAGCATCCAAACAGTACAATTCGCCAATTTATTGTTCTTCAAGTTTAAGTGAACAACGAGCCCCATTGTTAATCCTTTAAAGAAAATTATTTCTAACTTTCTACAAGTAGAACAATGAATAGTACAGGTAGACGGGTGAAATCTTTCTATATATTGCATCTAAATAGTCTAAGAAACATATATGCAAAGCATCCAAACAGTACAATTCGCCAATTTTTTTATCTTCAAGTTTAAGTGAACCACGAGCCCCAATGGTTAATCCGTTATCGGAAATTATTTGTAACTTTCGACAAGTAGAACAATGAATGGAACAGGTAGACGGTTGAAATCTTTGTATATATTGCTTCTATATAGTCTAAGAAACATATATGCAAAGCATCCAAACAGTACCATTCGCCAATTTTTTGTTCTTCAAGTTTAAGTGAACAATGAGCCCCAATGGTTAATCCGTTTTCGGAAATTATTTGTAACTTTCGACAAGTAGAACAATGAATGGAACAGGTAGACGGTTGAAATCTTTGTATATATTGCGTCTATATAGTCTAAGAAACATATATGCAAAGCATCCAAACAGTAACAATCGCCAATTTTTTGATCTTCAAGTTTAAGTGAACAGCGAGCCGCATTGATAATCATGAAATGGAAATTATTTGTAACTTTCTACAAGTAGAACAATGAATAGTACGGGTAGACGGGTGAAATCTTTCTATATATTGCTTCTAAATAGTCTAAGAAACATATATGCAAAGCATCCAAACAGTACAATTCGCCAATTTTTTGTTCTTCAAGTTTAAGTGAACTACGAGCCCAATTGTTAATCCTTTAAAGGAAATAATTTGTAAATATCGACAAGTAGAACAATGAATGGATCATGTAGACGGTTGAAATCATTGTATATATTGCTTCTATATAGTCTACGAAACATATATGCAAAGCATCCAAACAGTACAATTCGACAATTTTTTGTTCTTCAAGTTTAAGTGAACTACGAGCCCCATTGTTAATCCTTTAACGGAAATTAATTGTAACTTTCTACAAGTAGAACAATGATTGGAACACGCAGACGGTTGAAATCTTTGTATATATTGCTTCCATATAGTCTAAGAAACATATATGCAAAGCATCCAAACAGTACCATTCGCCAATTTTTTGTTCTTCAAGTTTAAGTGGACTACGAGCCCCATTGTTAATCCTTTAAAGGAAATTATTTGTAAATTTCGGCAAGTAGAACAATGAACGGAACAGGTAGACGGTTGAAATCCTTTTATATATTGCGTCTATATAATCTAAGAAACATATATGCAAAGCGTCCAAACAGTACAATTCGCCAATTATTTGATCTTCAAGTTTAAGTGAACAACGAGCCCCATTGTTAATCCGTTAAAGGAAATTATTTGTAAATTTCGACAAGTAGAACAATGATTGGAACACGTAGACGGTTGACATCTTAGTATATATTGCTTCCATATAGTCTAAGAAACATGTACGCAAAGCATCCAAACAGTACAATTCGCCAATTTTTTGTTCTTCAAGTTTAAGTGAACTACGAGCCCAATTGTTAATCCTTTAAAGGAAATAATTTGTAACTTTCGACAAGTAGAACAATAAATGGAACAGGTAGACGGTTGAAATCTTTGTATATATTGCTTCTATATAGTCTAAGAAACATATATGCAAAGCATCCAAACAGTACAATTCGCCAATTTTTTGTTCTTCAAGTTTAAGTGAACAACGAGCCCCAATGGTTAATCCTTTATCCGTAATTATTTGTAACTTCCGACAAGTAGAACAATGAATGGAACATGTAGACGGTTGAAATCTTTGTACATATTGCGTCTATATAGTCTAAGAAACATATATGCAAAGCATCCAAACAGTACCATTCGCCAATTTTTTGTTCTTCAAGTTTAAGTGGACTACGAGCCCCATTGTTAATCCTTTAAAGGAAATTATTTGTAAATTTCGACAAGTAGAACAATGAATGGAACAGGTAGACGGTTGAAATCAATGTATATATTGCTTCTATATAGCCTAAGAAACATATATGCAAAGCATCCAAACAGTACCATTCGCCAATTTTTTGTTCTTCAAGTTTAAGTGAACTACGAGCCCCATTGTTAATCCTTTAAAGGAAATTATTTCTAAATTTCGACAAGTAGAACAATGAATGGAACAGGTAGACGGTTGAAATCAATGTATATATTGCTTCTATATAGTCTAAGAAACCTATATGCAAAGCATCTAAACAGTAACAATCGCCAATTGTTTGATCTTCAAGTTTAAGTGAACAGCGAGCCCCATTGATAATCATGAAATGGAAATTATTTGTAACTTTCTACAAGTAGAACAATGAATAGTACAGGTAGACGGGTGAAATCTTTCTATATATTGCTTCTAAATAGTCTAAGAAAAATATATGCAAAGCATCCAAATAGTACAATTCGCCATTTTTTTGTTCTTTAAGTTTAAGTGAACTACCAGCCCCATTGTTAATCCTTTAAAGGAAATTATTTGTAAATTTCGACAAGTAGAACAATGAATGGAACAGGTAGACGGTTGAAATCAATGTATATATTGCTTCTATATAGCCTAAGAAACATATATGCAAAGCATCCAAACAGTACAATTCGCCAATTTTTTGTTCTTTAAGTTTAAGTGAACTACCAGCCCCATTGTTAATCCTTTAAAGGAAATTATTTGTAAATTTCGACAAGTAGAACAATGAATGGATCAGGTAGACGGTTGAAATCATTGTATATATTGCTTCTATATAATCTACGAAACATATATGCAAAGCAACCAAACAGTACAATTCGCCAATTTTTTGTTCTTAAAGTTTAAGTGAACTACGAGCCCCATTGTTAATCCTTTAACGGAAATTAATTGTAACTTTCTACAAGTAGAACAATGATTGGAACACGTTGACGGTTGAAATCTTTGTATATATTGCTTCCATATAGACTAAGAAACATATATGCAAAGCATCCAAACAGTACAATTCGCCAATTTTTTTATCTTCAAGTTTAAGTGAACAATGAGCCCCAATGGTTAATCCGTTATCGGAAATTATTTGTAACTTTCGACCAGTAGAACAATGAATGGAACAGGTAGACGGTTGAAATCTTTGTATATATTGCTTCTATATAGTCTAAGAAACACATATGCAAAGCATCCAAACAGTACAATTCGCCAATTTTTTTATCTTCAAGTTTAAGTGAACCACGAGCCCCAATGGTTAATCCGTTATCGGAAATTATTTGTAACTTTCGACAAGTAGAACAATGAATGGAACAGGTAGACGGTTGAAATCTTTGTATATATTGCTTCTATATAGTCTAAGAAACATATATGCAAAGCATCCAAACAGTACCATTCGCCAATTTTTTGTCCTTCAAGTTTAAGTGAACAATGAGCCCCATTGTTAATCCTTTATCGGAAATTATTTGTAACTTTCGACAAGTAGAACAATAAATGGAACAGGTAGACGGTTGAAATCTTTGTATATATTGCTTCTATATAGTCTAAGAAACATATATGCAAAGCATCCAAACAGTACAATTCGACAATTTTTTGTTCTTCAAGTTTAAGTGAACTACGAGCCCCATTGTTAATCCTTTAACGGAAATTAATTGTAACTTTCTACAAGTAGAACAATGATTCGAACACGTAGACGGTTGAAATCTTTGTATATATTGCTTCCATATAGTCTAAGAAACATATATGCAAAGCATCCAAACAGTACCATTCGCCAATTTTTTGTCCTTCAAGTTTAAGTGAACAATGAGCCCCATTGTTAATCCTTTATCGGAAATTATTTGTAACTTTCGACAAGTAGAACAATAAATGGAACAGGTAGACGGTTGAAATCTTTGTATATATTGCTTCTATATAGTCTAAGAAACATATATGCAAAGCATCCAAACAGTACAATTCGCCAATTTTTTGTTCTTCAAGTTTAAGTGAACAACGAGCCCCAATGGTTAATCCTTTATCCGTAATTATTTGTAACTTCCGACAAGTAGAACAATGAATGGAACATGTAGACGGTTGAAATCTTTGTATATATTGCGTCTATATAGTCTAAGAAACATATATGCAAAGCATCCAAACAGTACCATTCGCCAATTTTTTGTTCTTCAAGTTTAAGTGGACTACGAGCCCCATTGTTAATCCTTTAAAGGAAATTATTTGTAAATTTCGACAAGTAGAACAATGAATGGAACAGGTAGACGGTTGAAATCAATGTATATATTGCTTCTATATAGCCTAAGAAACATATATGCAAAGCATCCAAACAGTACAATTCGCCAATTTTTTGTTCTTTAAGTTTAAGTGAACTACCAGCCCCATTGTTAATCCTTTAAAGGAAATTATTTGTAAATTTCGACAAGTAGAACAATGAATGGATCAGGTAGACGGTTGAAATCATTGTATATATTGCTTCTATATAATCTACGAAACATATATGCAAAGCAACCAAACAGTACAATTCGCCAATTTTTTGTTCTTAAAGTTTAAGTGAACTACGAGCCCCATTGTTAATCCTTTAACGGAAATTAATTGTAACTTTCTACAAGTAGAACAATGATTGGAACACGTTGACGGTTGAAATCTTTGTATATATTGCTTCCATATAGACTAAGAAACATATATGCAAAGCATCCAAACAGTACAATTCGCCAATTTTTTTATCTTCAAGTTTAAGTGAACAATGAGCCCCAATGGTTAATCCGTTATCGGAAATTATTTGTAACTTTCGACCAGTAGAACAATGAATGGAACAGGTAGACGGTTGAAATCTTTGTATATATTGCTTCTATATAGTCTAAGAAACACATATGCAAAGCATCCAAACAGTACAATTCGCCAATTTTTTTATCTTCAAGTTTAAGTGAACCACGAGCCCCAATGGTTAATCCGTTATCGGAAATTATTTGTAACTTTCGACAAGTAGAACAATGAATGGAACAGGTAGACGGTTGAAATCTTTGTATATATTGCTTCTATATAGTCTAAGAAACATATATGCAAAGCATCCAAACAGTACCATTCGCCAATTATTTCATCTTCATGTTTAAGTGAACTACGAACCCCATTGTTAATACTTTAACGGAAATTATTTGTAACTTCCGACAAGTAGAACAATGAATGGAACAGGTAGACGGTTGAAATCAATGTATATATTGCTTCTATATAGTCTAACAAACATATATGCAAAGCATCCAAACAGCACCATCCGCCAATTTTTTGTTCTTCAAGTTTAAGTGAACAATGAGCCCCATTGTTAATCCTTTATCGGAAATTATTTGTAACTTTCGACAAGTAGAACAATGAATGGAACAGGTAGACGGTTGAAATCTTTGTATATATTGCTTCTATATAGTCTAAGAAACATATATGCAAAGCATCCAAACAGTACCATTCGCCAATTTTTTGTTCTTCAAGTTTAAGTGAACTACGAGCCCCATTGATAATCATGAAATGGAAATTATTTGTAACTTTCGACAAGTAGAACAATGAATGGAACAGGTAGACGGTTGAAATCTTTGTATACATTGCTTCTATATAGTCTAAGAAACATATATGCAAAGCATCCAAACAGTACAATTCGCCAATTTTTTTATCTTCAAGTTTAAGTGAACAATGAGCCCCAATGGTTAATCCGTTATCGGAAATTATTTGTAACTTTCGACAAGTAGAACAATGAATGGAACAGGTAGACGGTTGAAATCTTTCTATATATTGCTTCTAATTAGACTAAGAAACATATATGCAAAGCATCCAAACAGTACCATTTGCCAATTATTTCATCTTCATGTTTAAGTGAATTACGAGCCCCATTGTTAATCCTTTATCGGAAATTATTTGTAACTTGCGACAAGTAGAACAATGAATGGAACAGGTAGACGGTTGAAATCTTTGTATATATTGCTTCTTTATAATCTAAGAAACATATATGCAAAGCATCCAAACAGTACAATTCGCCAATTATTTCATCATCATGTTTAAGTGAACTACGAGCCCCATTGTTAATCCTTTAAAGGAAATTATTTGTAAATTTCGACAAGTAGAACAATGAATGGATCATGTAGACGGTTGAAATCATTGTATATATTGCTTCTATATAGTCTGCGAAACAAATATGCAAAGCATCCAAACAGTACAATTCGCCACTTTTTTGTTCTTCAAGTTTAAGTGAACAACGAGCCCCATTGTTAATCCTTTCAAGGAAATTATTTGTAAATTTCGACAAGTAGAACAATGATTGGAACACGTATACGGTTGAAATCTTTGTATATACTGCCTCCATATAGTCTAAGAAACATGTACGCAAAGCATCCAAACAGTACAATTCGCCAATATTTGTTCTTCAATTTAAGTGAACTACGATCCCCATTGTTAATCCCTTAACGCAAATTATTTCTAACTTTCGACAAGTAGAACAGTGAATGGAACAGGTAGACGGTTGAAATCTTTGTATATATTGCTTCTATATAGTATAAGAAACATATATGCAAAGCATCCAAACAGTACCATTCGCCAATTTTTTGTTCTTCAAGTTTAAGTGAACAACGAGCCCCAATGGTTAATCCATTATCGGAAATTATTTATAACTTTCGACAAGTAGAACAATGAATGGAACAGGTAGACGGTTGAAATCTTTGTATATATTGCGTCTATATAGTCTAAGAAACATATATGCAAAGCATCCAAACAGTAACAATCGCCAATTTTTTGATCTTCAAGTTTAAGTGAACAGCGAGCCGCATTGATAATCATGAAATGGAAATTATTTGTAACTTTCTACAAGTAGAACAATGAATAGTACGGGTAGACGGGTGAAATCTTTCTATATATTGCTTCTAAATAGTCTAAGAAACATATATGCAAAGCATCCAAACAGTACAATTCGCCAATTTTTTGTTCTTCAAGTTTAAGTGAACTACGAGCCCAATTGTTAATCCTTTAAAGGAAATAATTTGTAAATATCGACAAGTAGAACAATGAATGGATCATGTAGACGGTTGAAATCATTGTATATATTGCTTCTATATAGTCTACGAAACATATATGCAAAGCATCCAAACAGTACAATTCGACAATTTTTTGTTCTTCAAGTTTAAGTGAACTGCGAGCCCCATTGTTAATCCTTTAACGGAAATTAATTGTAACTTTCTACAAGTAGAACAATGATTGGAACACGCAGACGGTTGAAATCTTTGTATATATTGCTTCCATATAGTCTAAGAAACATATATGCAAAGCATCCAAACAGTACCATTCGCCAATTTTTTGTTCTTCAAGTTTAAGTGGACTACGAGCCCCATTGTTAATCCTTTAAAGGAAATTATTTGTAAATTTCGGCAAGTAGAACAATGAACGGAACAGGTAGACGGTTGAAATCCTTTTATATATTGCGTCTATATAATCTAAGAAACATATATGCAAAGCGTCCAAACAGTACAATTCGCCAATTATTTGATCTTCAAGTTTAAGTGAACAACGAGCCCCATTGTTAATCCGTTAAAGGAAATTATTTGTAAATTTCGACAAGTAGAACAATGATTGGAACACGTAGACGGTTGACATCTTAGTATATATTGCTTCCATATAGTCTAAGAAACATGTACGCAAAGCATCCAAACAGTACAATTCGCCAATTTTTTGTTCTTCAAGTTTAAGTGAACTACGAGCCCAATTGTTAATCCTTTAAAGGAAATAATTTGTAACTTTCGACAAGTAGAACAATAAATGGAACAGGTAGACGGTTGAAATCTTTGTATATATTGCTTCTATATAGTCTAAGAAACATATATGCAAAGCATCCAAACAGTACAATTCGCCAATTTTTTGTTCTTCAAGTTTAAGTGAACAACGAGCCCCAATGGTTAATCCTTTATCCGTAATTATTTGTAACTTCCGACAAGTAGAACAATGAATGGAACATGTAGACGGTTGAAATCTTTGTACATATTGCGTCTATATAGTCTAAGAAACATATATGCAAAGCATCCAAACAGTACCATTCGCCAATTTTTTGTTCTTCAAGTTTAAGTGGACTACGAGCCCCATTGTTAATCCTTTAAAGGAAATTATTTGTAAATTTCGACAAGTAGAACAATGAATGGAACAGGTAGACGGTTGAAATCAATGTATATATTGCTTCTATATAGCCTAAGAAACATATATGCAAAGCATCCAAACAGTACCATTCGCCAATTTTTTGTTCTTCAAGTTTAAGTGAACTACGAGCCCCATTGTTAATCCTTTAAAGGAAATTATTTCTAAATTTCGACAAGTAGAACAATGAATGGAACAGGTAGACGGTTGAAATCAATGTATATATTGCTTCTATATAGTCTAAGAAACCTATATGCAAAGCATCTAAACAGTAACAATCGCCAATTGTTTGATCTTCAAGTTTAAGTGAACAGCGAGCCCCATTGATAATCATGAAATGGAAATTATTTGTAACTTTCTACAAGTAGAACAATGAATAGTACAGGTAGACGGGTGAAATGTTTCTATATATTGCTTCTAAATAGTCTAAGAAAAATATATGCAAAGCATCCAAATAGTACAATTCGCCATTTTTTTGTTCTTTAAGTTTAAGTGAACTACCAGCCCCATTGTTAATCCTTTAAAGGAAATTATTTGTAAATTTCGACAAGTAGAACAATGAATGGATCAGGTAGACGGTTGAAATCATTGTATATATTGCTTCTATATAATCTACGAAACATATATGCAAAGCAACCAAACAGTACAATTCGCCAATTTTTTGTTCTTCAAGTTTAAGTGAACTACGAGCCCCATTGTTAATCCTTTAACGGAAATTAATTGTAACTTTCTACAAGTAGAACAATGATTGGAACACGTTGACGGTTGAAATCTTTGTATATATTGCTTCCATATAGACTAAGAAACATATATGCAAAGCATCCAAACAGTACAATTCGCCAATTTTTTTATCTTCAAGTTTAAGTGAACAATGAGCCCCAATGGTTAATCCGTTATCGGAAATTATTTGTAACTTTCGACCAGTAGAACAATGAATGGAACAGGTAGACGGTTGAAATCTTTGTATTGATTGCTTCTATATAGTCTAAGAAACATATATGCAAAGCATCCAAACAGTACAATTCGCCAATTTTTTTATCTTCAAGTTTAAGTGAACAATGAGCCCCAATGGTTAATCCGTTATCGGAAATTATTTGTAACTTTCGACAAGTAGAACAATGAATGGAACAGGTAGACGGTTGAAATCTTTCTATATATTGCTTCTAAAAAGACTAAGAAACATATATGCAAAGCATCCAAACAGTACCATTTGCCAATTATTTCATCTTCATGTTTAAGTGAACTACGAGCCCCATTGTTAATCCTTTAAAGGAAATTATTTGTAAATTTCGACAAGTAGAACAATGAATGGATCATGTAGACGGTTGAAATCATTGTATATATTGCTTCTATATAGTCTGCGAAACAAATATGCAAAGCATCCAAACAGTACAATTCGCCACTTTTTTGTTCTTCAAGTTTAAGTGAACAACGAGCCCCATTGTTAATCCTTTAAAGGAAATTATTTGTAAATTTCGACAAGTAGAACAATGATTGGAACACGTATACGGTTGAAATCTTTGTATATACTGCCTCCATATAGTCTAAGAAACATGTACGCAAAGCATCCAAACAGTACAATTCGCCAATATTTGTTCTTCAATTTAAGTGAACTACGATCCCCATTGTTAATCCCTTAACGCAAATTATTTCTAACTTTCGACAAGTAGAACAGTGAATGGAACAGGTAGACGGTTGAAATCTTTGTATATATTGCTTCTATATAGTATAAGAAACATATATGCAAAGCATCCAAACAGTACCATTCGCCAATTTTTTGTTCTTCAAGTTTAAGTGAACAACGAGCCCCAATGGTTAATCCATTATCGGAAATTATTTATAACTTTCGACAAGTAGAACAATGAATGGAACAGGTAGACGGTTGAAATCTTTGTATATATTGCGTCTATATAGTCTAAGAAACATATATGCAAAGCATCCAAACAGTAACAATCGCCAATTTTTTGATCTTCAAGTTTAAGTGAACAGCGAGCCGCATTGATAATCATGAAATGCAAATTATTTGTAACTTTCTACAAGTAGAACAATGAATAGTACGGGTAGACGGGTGAAATCTTTCTATATATTGCTTCTAAATAGTCTAAGAAACATATATGCAAAGCATCCAAACAGTACAATTCGCCAATTTTTTGTTCTTCAAGTTTAAGTGAACTACGAGCCCAATTGTTAATCCTTTAAAGGAAATAATTTGTAAATATCGACAAGTAGAACAATGAATGGATCATGTAGACGGTTGAAATCATTGTATATATTGCTTCTATATAGTCTACGAAACATATATGCAAAGCATCCAAACAGTACAATTCGACAATTTTTTGTTCTTCAAGTTTAAGTGAACTACGAGCCCCATTGTTAATCCTTTAACGGAAATTAATTGTAACTTTCTACAAGTAGAACAATGATTGGAACACGTAGACGGTTGAAATCTTTGTATATATTGCTTCCATATAGTCTAAGAAACATATATGCAAAGCATCCAAACAGTACCATTCGCCAATTTTTTGTCCTTCAAGTTTAAGTGAACAATGAGCCCCATTGTTAATCCTTTATCGGAAATTATTTGTAACTTTCGACAAGTAGAACAATAAATGGAACAGGTAGACGGTTGAAATCTTTGTATATATTGCTTCTATATAGTCTAAGAAACATATATGCAAAGCATCCAAACAGTACAATTCGCCAATTTTTTGTTCTTCAAGTTTAAGTGAACAACGAGCCCCAATGGTTAATCCTTTATCCGTAATTATTTGTAACTTCCGACAAGTAGAACAATGAATGGAACATGTAGACGGTTGAAATCTTTGTATATATTGCGTCTATATAGTCTAAGAAACATATATGCAAAGCATCCAAACAGTACCATTCGCCAATTTTTTGTTCTTCAAGTTTAAGTGGACTACGAGCCCCATTGTTAATCCTTTAAAGGAAATTATTTGTAAATTTCGACAAGTAGAACAATGAATGGAACAGGTAGACGGTTGAAATCAATGTATATATTGCTTCTATATAGCCTAAGAAACATATATGCAAAGCATCCAAACAGTACCATTCGCCAATTTTTTGTTCTTCAAGTTTAAGTGAACTACGAGCCCCATTGTTAATCCTTTAAAGGAAAATATTTCTAAATTTCGACAAGTAGAACAATGAATGGAACAGGTAGACGGTTGAAATCAATGTATATATTGCTTCTATATAGCCTAAGAAACATATATGCAAAGCATCCAAACAGTACCATTCGCCAATTTTTTGTTCTTCAAGTTTAAGTGAACTACGAGCCCCATTGTTAATCCTTTAAAGGAAATTATTTGTAAATTTCGACAAGTAGAACAATGAATGGAACAGGTAGACGGTTGAAATCAATGTATATATTGCTTCTATATAGCCTAAGAAACATATATGCAAAGCATCCAAACAGTACCATTCGCCAATTTTTTGTCCTTCAAGTTTAAGTGAACAATGAGCCCCATTGTTAATCCTTTATCGGAAATTATTTGTAACTTTCGACAAGTAGAACAATAAATGGAACAGGTAGACGGTTGAAATCTTTGTATATATTGCTTCTATATAGTCTAAGAAACATATATGCAAAGCATCCAAACAGTACAATTCGCCAATTTTTTGTTCTTCAAGTTTAAGTGAACAACGAGCCCCAATGGTTAATCCTTTATCCGTAATTATTTGTAACTTCCGACAAGTAGAACAATGAATGGAACATGTAGACGGTTGAAATCTTTGTATATATTGCGTCTATATAGTCTAAGAAACATATATGCAAAGCATCCAAACAGTACCATTCGCCAATTTTTTGTTCTTCAAGTTTAAGTGGACTACGAGCCCCATTGTTAATCCTTTAAAGGAAATTATTTGTAAATTTCGACAAGTAGAACAATGAATGGAACAGGTAGACGGTTGAAATCAATGTATATATTGCTTCTATATAGCCTAAGAAACATATATGCAAAGCATCCAAACAGTACAATTCGCCAATTTTTTGTTCTTTAAGTTTAAGTGAACTACCAGCCCCATTGTTAATCCTTTAAAGGAAATTATTTGTAAATTTCGACAAGTAGAACAATGAATGGATCAGGTAGACGGTTGAAATCATTGTATATATTGCTTCTATATAATCTACGAAACATATATGCAAAGCAACCAAACAGTACAATTCGCCAATTTTTTGTTCTTAAAGTTTAAGTGAACTACGAGCCCCATTGTTAATCCTTTAACGGAAATTAATTGTAACTTTCTACAAGTAGAACAATGATTGGAACACGTTGACGGTTGAAATCTTTGTATATATTGCTTCCATATAGACTAAGAAACATATATGCAAAGCATCCAAACAGTACAATTCGCCAATTTTTTTATCTTCAAGTTTAAGTGAACAATGAGCCCCAATGGTTAATCCGTTATCGGAAATTATTTGTAACTTTCGACCAGTAGAACAATGAATGGAACAGGTAGACGGTTGAAATCTTTGTATATATTGCTTCTATATAGTCTAAGAAACACATATGCAAAGCATCCAAACAGTACAATTCGCCAATTTTTTTATCTTCAAGTTTAAGTGAACCACGAGCCCCAATGGTTAATCCGTTATCGGAAATTATTTGTAACTTTCGACAAGTAGAACAATGAATGGAACAGGTAGACGGTTGAAATCTTTGTATATATTGCTTCTATATAGTCTAAGAAACATATATGCAAAGCATCCAAACAGTACCATTCGCCAATTTTTTGTCCTTCAAGTTTAAGTGAACAATGAGCCCCATTGTTAATCCTTTATCGGAAATTATTTGTAACTTTCGACAAGTAGAACAATAAATGGAACAGGTAGACGGTTGAAATCTTTGTATATATTGCTTCTATATAGTCTAAGAAACATATATGCAAAGCATCCAAACAGTACAATTCGACAATTTTTTGTTCTTCAAGTTTAAGTGAACTACGAGCCCCATTGTTAATCCTTTAACGGAAATTAATTGTAACTTTCTACAAGTAGAACAATGATTGGAACACGTAGACGGTTGAAATCTTTGTATATATTGCTTCCATATAGTCTAAGAAACATATATGCAAAGCATCCAAACAGTACCATTCGCCAATTTTTTGTCCTTCAAGTTTAAGTGAACAATGAGCCCCATTGTTAATCCTTTATCGGAAATTATTTGTAACTTTCGACAAGTAGAACAATAAATGGAACAGGTAGACGGTTGAAATCTTTGTATATATTGCTTCTATATAGTCTAAGAAACATATATGCAAAGCATCCAAACAGTACAATTCGCCAATTTTTTGTTCTTCAAGTTTAAGTGAACAACGAGCCCCAATGGTTAATCCTTTATCCGTAATTATTTGTAACTTCCGACAAGTAGAACAATGAATGGAACATGTAGACGGTTGAAATCTTTGTATATATTGCGTCTATATAGTCTAAGAAACATATATGCAAAGCATCCAAACAGTACCATTCGCCAATTTTTTGTTCTTCAAGTTTAAGTGGACTACGAGCCCCATTGTTAATACTTTAACGGAAATCATTTGTAACTTCCGACAAGTAGAACAATGAATGGAACAGGTAGACGGTTGAAATCAATGTATATATTGCTTCTATATAGTCTAAGAAACATATATGCCAAGTATCCAAACAGTACCATTCGCCAATTTTTAGTTCTTCAAGTTTAAGTGAACAATGAGCCCCATTGTTAATCCTTTATCGGAAATTATTTGTAAATTTCGACAAGTAGAACAATGAATGGAACAGGTAGACTGTTGAAATCATTGTATATATTGCTTCTATATAGTCCAAGAAACATATATGCAAAGCATCCAAACAGTACAATTCGCCAATTTTTTGTTCTTTAAGTTTAAGTGAACTACCAGCCCCATTGTTAATCCTTTAAAGGAAATTATTTGTAAATTTCGACAAGTAGAACAATGAATGGATCAGGTAGACGGTTGAAATCATTGTATATATTGCTTCTATATAATCTACGAAACATATATGCAAAGCAACCAAACAGTACAATTCGCCAATTTTTTGTTCTTAAAGTTTAAGTGAACTACGAGCCCCATTGTTAATCCTTTAACGGAAATTAATTGTAACTTTCTACAAGTAGAACAATGATTGGAACACGTTGACGGTTGAAATCTTTGTATATATTGCTTCCATATAGACTAAGAAACATATATGCAAAGCATCCAAACAGTACAATTCGCCAATTTTTTTATCTTCAAGTTTAAGTGAACAATGAGCCCCAATGGTTAATCCGTTATCGGAAATTATTTGTAACTTTCGACCAGTAGAACAATGAATGGAACAGGTAGACGGTTGAAATCTTTGTATATATTGCTTCTATATAGTCTAAGAAACACATATGCAAAGCATCCAAACAGTACAATTCGCCAATTTTTTTATCTTCAAGTTTAAGTGAACCACGAGCCCCAATGGTTAATCCGTTATCGGAAATTATTTGTAACTTTCGACAAGTAGAACAATGAATGGAACAGGTAGACGGTTGAAATCTTTGTATATATTGCTTCTATATAGTCTAAGAAACATATATGCAAAGCATCCAAACAGTACCATTCGCCAATTATTTCATCTTCATGTTTAAGTGAACTACGAACCCCATTGTTAATACTTTAACGGAAATTATTTGTAACTTCCGACAAGTAGAACAATGAATGGAACAGGTAGACGGTTGAAATCAATGTATATATTGCTTCTATATAGTCTAACAAACATATATGCAAAGCATCCAAACAGCACCATCCGCCAATTTTTTGTTCTTCAAGTTTAAGTGAACAATGAGCCCCATTGTTAATCCTTTATCGGAAATTATTTGTAACTTTCGACAAGTAGAACAATGAATGGAACAGGTAGACGGTTGAAATCTTTGTATATATTGCTTCTATATAGTCTAAGAAACATATATGCAAAGCATCCAAACAGTACCATTCGCCAATTTTTTGTTCTTCAAGTTTAAGTGAACTACGAGCCCCATTGATAATCATGAAATGGAAATTATTTGTAACTTTCGACAAGTAGAACAATGAATGGAACAGGTAGACGGTTGAAATCTTTGTATACATTGCTTCTATATAGTCTAAGAAACATATATGCAAAGCATCCAAACAGTACAATTCGCCAATTTTTTTATCTTCAAGTTTAAGTGAACAATGAGCCCCAATGGTTAATCCGTTATCGGAAATTATTTGTAACTTTCGACAAGTAGAACAATGAATGGAACAGGTAGACGGTTGAAATCTTTCTATATATTGCTTCTAATTAGACTAAGAAACATATATGCAAAGCATCCAAACAGTACCATTTGCCAATTATTTCATCTTCATGTTTAAGTGAATTACGAGCCCCATTGTTAATCCTTTATCGGAAATTATTTGTAACTTGCGACAAGTAGAACAATGAATGGAACAGGTAGACGGTTGAAATCTTTGTATATATTGCTTCTTTATAATCTAAGAAACATATATGCAAAGCATCCAAACAGTACAATTCGCCAATTATTTCATCTTCATGTTTAAGTGAACTACGAGCCCCATTGTTAATCCTTTAAAGGAAATTATTTGTAAATTTCGACAAGTAGAACAATGAATGGATCATGTAGACGGTTGAAATCATTGTATATATTGCTTCTATATAGTCTGCGAAACAAATATGCAAAGCATCCAAACAGTACAATTCGCCACTTTTTTGTTCTTCAAGTTTAAGTGAACAACGAGCCCCATTGTTAATCCTTTCAAGGAAATTATTTGTAAATTTCGACAAGTAGAACAATGATTGGAACACGTATACGGTTGAAATCTTTGTATATACTGCCTCCATATAGTCTAAGAAACATGTACGCAAAGCATCCAAACAGTACAATTCGCCAATATTTGTTCTTCAATTTAAGTGAACTACGATCCCCATTGTTAATCCCTTAACGCAAATTATTTCTAACTTTCGACAAGTAGAACAGTGAATGGAACAGGTAGACGGTTGAAATCTTTGTATATATTGCTTCTATATAGTATAAGAAACATATATGCAAAGCATCCAAACAGTACCATTCGCCAATTTTTTGTTCTTCAAGTTTAAGTGAACAACGAGCCCCAATGGTTAATCCATTATCGGAAATTATTTATAACTTTCGACAAGTAGAACAATGAATGGAACAGGTAGACGGTTGAAATCTTTGTATATATTGCGTCTATATAGTCTAAGAAACATATATGCAAAGCATCCAAACAGTAACAATCGCCAATTTTTTGATCTTCAAGTTTAAGTGAACAGCGTGCCGCATTGATAATCATGAAATGGAAATTATTTGTAACTTTCTACAAGTAGAACAATGAATAGTACGGGTAGACGGGTGAAATCTTTCTACATATTGCTTCTAAATAGTCTAAGAAACATATATGCAAAGCATCCAAACAGTACAATTCGCCAATTTTTTGTTCTTCAAGTTTAAGTGAACTACGAGCCCAATTGTTAATCCTTTAAAGGAAATAATTTGTAAATATCGACAAGTAGAACAATGAATGGATCATGTAGACGGTTGAAATCATTGTATATATTGCTTCTATATAGTCTACGAAACATATATGCAAAGCATCCAAACAGTACAATTCGACAATTTTTTGTCCTTCAAGTTTAAGTGAACAATGAGCCCCATTGTTAATCCTTTATCGGAAATTATTTGTAACTTTCGACAAGTAGAACAATAAATGGAACAGGTAGACGGTTGAAATCTTTGTATATATTGCTTCTATATAGTCTAAGAAACATATATGCAAAGCATCCAAACAGTACAATTCGCCAATTTTTTGTTCTTCAAGTTTAAGTGAACAACGAGCCCCAATGGTTAATCCTTTATCCGTAATTATTTGTAACTTCCGACAAGTAGAACAATGAATGGAACATGTAGACGGTTGAAATCGTTGTACATATTGCGTCTATATAGTCTAAGAAACATATATGCAAAGCATCCAAACAGTACCATTCGCCAATTTTTTGTTCTTCAAGTTTAAGTGGACTACGAGCCCCATTGTTAATCCTTTAAAGGAAATTATTTGTAAATTTCGACAAGTAGAACAATGAATGGAACAGGTAGACGGTTGAAATCAATGTATATATTGCTTCTATATAGCCTAAGAAACATATATGCAAAGCATCCAAACAGTACCATTCGCCAATTTTTTGTTCTTCAAGTTTAAGTGAACTACGAGCCCCATTGTTAATCCTTTAAAGGAAATTATTTCTAAATTTCGACAAGTAGAACAATGAATGGAACAGGTAGACGGTTGAAATCAATGTATATATTGCTTCTATATAGTCTAAGAAACCTATATGCAAAGCATCTAAACAGTAACAATCGCCAATTGTTTGATCTTCAAGTTTAAGTGAACAGCGAGCCCCATTGATAATCATGAAATGGAAATTATTTGTAACTTTCTACAAGTAGAACAATGAATAGTACAGGTAGACGGGTGAAATCTTTCTATATATTGCTTCTAAATAGTCTAGGAAAAATATATGCAAAGCATCCAAATAGTACAATTCGCCATTTTTTTGTTCTTTAAGTTTAAGTGAACTACCAGCCCCATTGTTAATCCTTTAAAGGAAATTATTTGTAAATTTCGACAAGTAGAACAATGAATGGATCAGGTAGACGGTTGAAATCATTGTATATATTGCTTCTATATAATCTACGAAACATATATGCAAAGCAACCAAACAGTACAATTCGCCAATTTTTTGTTCTTCAAGTTTAAGTGAACTACGAGCCCCATTGTTAATCCTTTAACGGAAATTAATTGTAACTTTCTACAAGTAGAACAATGATTGGAACACGTTGACGGTTGAAATCTTTGTATATATTGCTTCCATATAGACTAAGAAACATATATGCAAAGCATCCAAACAGTACAATTCGCCAATTTTTTTATCTTCAAGTTTAAGTGAACAATGAGTCCCAATGGTTAATCCGTTATCGGAAATTATTTGTAACTTTCGACCAGTAGAACAATGAATGGAACAGGTAGACGGTTGAAATCTTTGTATATATTGCTTCCATATAGACTAAGAAACATATATGCAAAGCATCCAAACAGTACAATTCGCCAATTTTTTTATCTTCAAGTTTAAGTGAACAATGAGTCCCAATGGTTAATCCTTTATCCGTAATTATTTGTAACTTCCGACAAGTAGAACAATGAATGGAACATGTAGACGGTTGAAATCTTTGTATATATTGCGTCTATATAGTCTAAGAATCATATATGCAAAGCATCCAAACAGTACCATTCGCCAATTTTTTGTTCTTCAAGTTTAAGTGGACTACGAGCCCCATTGTTAATCCTTTAAAGGAAATTATTTGTAAATTTCGACAAGTAGAACAATGAATGGAACAGGTAGACGGTTGAAATCAATGTATATATTGCTTCTATATAGCCTAAGAAACATATATGCAAAGCATCCAAACAGTACCATTCGCCAATTTTTTGTTCTTCAAGTTTAAGTGAACTACGAGCCCCATTGTTAATCCTTTAAAGGAAATTATTTGTAAATTTCGACAAGTAGAACAATGAATGGAACAGGTAGACTGTTGAAATCATTGTATATATTGCTTCTATATAGTCTAAGAAACATATATGCAAAGCATCCAAACAGTACAATTCGCCAATTTTTTGTTCTTCAAGTTTAAGTGAACTACGAGCCCCATTGATAATCATGAAATGGAAATTATTTGTAACTTTCTACAAGCAGAACAATGAATAGAACTGGTAGACGGTTGAAATCTTTGTATATATTGCTTCTATATAGTATAAGAAACATATATGCAAAGCATCCAAACAGTACAATTCGCCAATTTTTTGTTCTTCAAGTTTAATTGAACAATGAGCCCCAATGGTTAATCCGTTTTCGGAAATTATTTGTAACTTTCGACAAGTAGAACAATGAATGGAACAGGTAGACGGTTGAAATCTTTGTATATATTGCTTCTATATAGTCTAAGAAACTTATATGCAAAGCATCTAAACAGTAACATACGCCAATTTTTTTATCTTCAAGTTTAAGTGAACAATGAACCCCAATGGTTAATCCGTTATCGGAAATTTTTTGTATCTTGCGAGAAGTAGAACAATGAGTGGAACAGGTAGACGGTTGAAATCAATGTATATATTGCTTCTATATAGTCTAAGAAACATATATGCAAAGCATACAAACAGTACCATTCGCCAATTTTTTGTTCTTCAAGTTTAAGTGAACAATGAGCCCCATTGTTAATCCTTTATCGGAAATTATTTGTAACTTTAAACAAGTAGAACAATGAATGGAACAGGTAGACGGTTGAAATCTTTGTATATATTGCTTCTATATAGTCTAAGAAACATATATGCAAAGCATCCAAACAATACAATTCGCCAATTTATTGTTCTTCAAGTTTAAGTGAACAACGAGCCCCATTGTTAATCCTTTAAAGGAAATTATTTGTAAATTTCGACAAGTAGAACAATGATTGGAACACGTAGACGGTTGAAATCTTTGTATATATTGCTTCCATATAGTCTAAGAAACATGTACGCAAAGCATCCAAACAGTACCGTTCGCCAATTTTTTGTTCTTCAAGTTTAAGTGAACAATGAGCCCCATTGTTAATCCTTTATCGGAAATTATTTGTAACTTTCGACCAGTAGAACAATGAATGGAACAGGTAGACGGTTGAAATCTTTGTATATATTGCTTCTATATAGTCTAAGAAACATATATGCAAAGCATCCAAACAGTACAATTCGCCAATTTTTTTATCTTCAAGTTTAAGTGAACAATGAGGCCCAATGGTTCATCCGTTATCGGAAATTATTTGTAACTTGCGACAAGTAGAACAATGAGTGGAACAGTTAGACGGTTGAAATCAATGTATATATTGCTTCTATATAGTCTAAGAAACATATATGCAAAGCATCCAAACAGTACCATTCGCCAATTTTTTGTTCTTCAAGTTTAAGTGAACAATGAGCCCCATTGTTAATCCTTTATCGGAAATTATTTGTAACTTTCTACAAGTAGAACAATGAATAGTACAGGTAGACGGGTGAAATCTTTCTATATATTGCATCTAAATAGTCTAAGAAACATATATGCAAAGCATCCAAACAGTACAATTCGCCAATTTTTTTATCTTCAAGTTTAAGTGAACCACGAGCCCCAATGGTTAATCCGTTATCGGAAATTATTTGTAACTTTCGACAAGTAGAACAATGAATGGAACAGGTAGACGGTTGAAATCTTTGTATATATTGCTTCTATATAGTCTAAGAAACATATATGCAAAGCATCCAAACAGTACCATTCGCCAATTTTTTGTTCTTCAAGTTTAAGTGAACAATGAGCCCCATTGTTAATCCTTTATCGGAAATTATTTGTAACTTTCGACAAGTAGAACAATTAATGGAACAGGTAGACGGTTGAAATCTTTGTATATATTGCTTCTATATAGTCTAAGAAACATATATGCAAAGCATCCAAACAGTACAATTCGCCAATTTTTTTATCTTCAAGTTTAAGTGAACAATGAGGCCCAATGGTTAATCCGTTATCGGAAATTATTTGTAACTTGCGACAAGTAGAACAATGAGTGGAACAGTTAGACGGTTGAAATCAATGTATATATTGCTTCTATATAGTCTAAGAAACATATATGCAAAGCATCCAAACAGTACCATTCGCCAATTTTTTGTTCTTCAAGTTTAAGTGAACAATGAGCCCCATTGTTAATCCTTTATCGGAAATTATTTGTAACTTTCGACAAGTAGAACAATGAATAAAACAGGTAGACGGTTGAAATCTTTGTATATATTGCTTCCATATAGTCTAAGAAACATATATGCAAAGCATCCAAACAGTAGCATTCGCCAATTTTTTGTTCTTCAAGTTTAAGTGAACAATGAGCCCCATTGTTAATCCTTTATCGGAAATTATTTGTAACTTTCGACAAGTAGAACAATTAATGGAACAGGTAGACGGTTGAAATCTTTGTATATATTGCTTCTATATAGTCTAAGAAACATAAATGCAAAGCATCCAAACAGTACAATTCGCCAATTTATTGTTCTTCAAGTTTAAGTGAACAACGAGCCCCATTGTTAATCCTTTAAAGAAAATTATTTCTAACTTTCTACAAGTAGAACAATGAATAGTACAGGTAGACGGGTGAAATCTTTCTATATATTGCATCTAAATAGTCTAAGAAACATATATGCAAAGCATCCAAACAGTACAATTCGCCAATTTTTTTATCTTCAAGTTTAAGTGAACCACGAGCCCCAATGGTTAATCCGTTATCGGAAATTATTTGTAACTTTCGACAAGTAGAACAATGAATGGAACAGGTAGACGGTTGAAATCTTTGTATATATTGCTTCTATATAGTCTAAGAAACATATATGCAAAGCATCCAAACAGTACCATTCGCCAATTTTTTGTTCTTCAAGTTTAAGTGAACAATGAGCCCCAATGGTTAATCCGTTTTCGGAAATTATTTGTAACTTTCGACAAGTAGAACAATGAATGGAACAGGTAGACGGTTGAAATCTTTGTATATATTGCGTCTATATAGTCTAAGAAACATATATGCAAAGCATCCAAACAGTAACAATCGCCAATTTTTTGATCTTCAAGTTTAAGTGAACAGCGAGCCGCATTGATAATCATGAAATGGAAATTATTTGTAACTTTCTACAAGTAGAACAATGAATAGTACGGGTAGACGGGTGAAATCTTTCTATATATTGCTTCTAAATAGTCTAAGAAACATATATGCAAAGCATCCAAACAGTACAATTCGCCAATTTTTTGTTCTTCAAGTTTAAGTGAACTACGAGCCCAATTGTTAATCCTTTAAAGGAAATAATTTGTAAATATCGACAAGTAGAACAATGAATGGATCATGTAGACGGTTGAAATCATTGTATATATTGCTTCTATATAGTCTACGAAACATATATGCAAAGCATCCAAACAGTACAATTCGACAATTTTTTGTTCTTCAAGTTTAAGTGAACTACGAGCCCCATTGTTAATCCTTTAACGGAAATTAATTGTAACTTTCTACAAGTAGAACAATGATTGGAACACGCAGACGGTTGAAATCTTTGTATATATTGCTTCCATATAGTCTAAGAAACATATATGCAAAGCATCCAAACAGTACCATTCGCCAATTTTTTGTCCTTCAAGTTTAAGTGAACAATGAGCCCCATTGTTAATCCTTTATCGGAAATTATTTGTAACTTTCGACAAGTAGAACAATAAATGGAACAGGTAGACGGTTGAAATCTTTGTATATATTGCTTCTATATAGTCTAAGAAACATATATGCAAAGCATCCAAACAGTATAATTCGCCAATTTTTTGTTCTTCAAGTTTAAGTGAACAACGAGCCCCAATGGTTAATCCTTTATCCGTAATTATTTGTAACTTCCGACAAGTAGAACAATGAATGGAACATGTAGACGGTTGAAATCTTTGTATATATTGCGTCTATATAGTCTAAGAAACATATATGCAAAGCATCCAAACAGTACCATTCGCCAATTTTTTGTTCTTCAAGTTTAAGTGGACTACGAGCCCCATTGTTAATCCTTTAAAGGAAATTATTTGTAAATTTCGACAAGTAGAACAATGAATGGAACAGGTAGACGGTTGAAATCAATGTATATATTGCTTCTATATAGCCTAAGAAACATATATGCAAAGCATCCAAACAGTACCATTCGCCAATTTTTTGTTCTTCAAGTTTAAGTGAACTACGAGCCCCATTGTTAATCCTTTAAAGGAAATTATTTCTAAATTTCGACAAGTAGAACAATGAATGGAACAGGTAGACGGTTGAAATCAATGTATATATTGCTTCTATATAGTCTAAGAAACCTATATGCAAAGCATCTAAACAGTAACAATCGCCAATTGTTTGATCTTCAAGTTTAAGTGAACAGCGAGCCCCATTGATAATCATGAAATGGAAATTATTTGTAACTTTCTACAAGTAGAACAATGAATAGTACAGGTAGACGGGTGAAATCTTTCTATATATTGCTTCTAAATAGTCTAAGAAAAATATATGCAAAGCATCCAAATAGTACAATTCGCCATTTTTTTGTTCTTTAAGTTTAAGTGAACTACCAGCCCCATTGTTAATCCTTTAAAGGAAATTATTTGTAAATTTCGACAAGTAGAACAATGAATGGATCAGGTAGACGGTTGAAATCATTGTATATATTGCTTCTATATAATCTACGAAACATATATGCAAAGCAACCAAACAGTACAATTCGCCAATTTTTTGTTCTTCAAGTTTAAGTGAACTACGAGCCCCATTGTTAATCCTTTAACGGAAATTAATTGTAACTTTCTACAAGTAGAACAATGATTGGAACACGTTGACGGTTGAAATCTTTGTATATATTGCTTCCATATAGACTAAGAAACATATATGCAAAGCATCCAAACAGTACAATTCGCCAATTTTTTTATCTTCAAGTTTAAGTGAACAATGAGCCCCAATGGTTAATCCGTTATCGGAAATTATTTGTAACTTTCGACCAGTAGAACAATGAATGGTACAGGTAGACGGTTGAAATCTTTGTATATATTGCTTCTATATAGTCTAAGAAACACATATGCAAAGCATCCAAACAGTACAATTCGCCAATTTCTTTATCTTCAAGTTTAAGTGAACCACGAGCCCCAATGGTTAATCCGTTATCGGAAATTATTTGTAACTTTCGACAAGTAGAACAATGAATGGAACAGGTAGACGGTTGAAATCTTTGTATATATTGCTTCTATATAGTCTAAGAAACATATATGCAAAGCATCCAAACAGTACCATTCGCCAATTATTTCATCTTCATGTTTAAGTGAACTACGAACCCCATTGTTAATACTTTAACGGAAATTATTTGTAACTTCCGACAAGTAGAACAATGAATGGAACAGGTAGACGGTTGAAATCAATGTATATATTGCTTCTATATAGTCTAACAAACATATATGCAAAGCATCCAAACAGCACCATCCGCCAATTTTTTGTTCTTCAAGTTTAAGTGAACAATGAGCCCCATTGTTAATCCTTTATCGGAAATTATTTGTAACTTTCGACAAGTAGAACAATGAATGGAACAGGTAGACGGTTGAAATCTTTGTATATATTGCTTCTATATAGTCTAAGAAACATATATGCAAAGCATCCAAACAGTACCATTCGCCAATTTTTTGTTCTTCAAGTTTAAGTGAACAATGAGCCCCATTGTTAATCCTTTATCGGAAATTATTTGTAACTTTCGACAAGTAGAACAATTAATGGAACAGGTAGACGGTTGAAATCTTTGTATACATTGCTTCTATATAGTCTAAGAAACATATATGCAAAGCATCCAAACAGTACAATTCGCCAATTTTTTTATCTTCAAGTTTAAGTGAACAATGAGGCCCAATGGTTAATCCGTTATCGGAAATTATTTGTAACTTGCGACAAGTAGAACAATGAGTGGAACAGTTAGACGGTTGAAATCAATGTATATATTGCTTCTATATAGTCTAAGAAACATATATGCAAAGCATCCAAACAGTACCATTCGCCAATTTTTTGTTCTTCAAGTTTAAGTGAACAATGAGCCCCATTGTTAATCCTTTATCGGAAATTATTTGTAACTTTCGACAAGTAGAACAATGAATAAAACAGGTAGACGGTTGAAATCTTTGTATATATTGCTTCCATATAGTCTAAGAAACATATATGCAAAGCATCCAAACAGTAGCATTCGCCAATTTTTTGTTCTTCAAGTTTAAGTGAACAATGAGCCCCATTGTTAATCCTTTATCGGAAATTATTTGTAACTTTCGACAAGTAGAACAATTAATGGAACAGGTAGACGGTTGAAATCTTTGTATATATTGCTTCTATATAGTCTAAGAAACATAAATGCAAAGCATCCAAACAGTACAATTCGCCAATTTATTGTTCTTCAAGTTTAAGTGAACAACGAGCCCCATTGTTAATCCTTTAAAGAAAATTATTTCTAACTTTCTACAAGTAGAACAATGAATAGTACAGGTAGACGGGTGAAATCTTTCTATATATTGCATCTAAATAGTCTAAGAAACATATATGCAAAGCATCCAAACAGTACAATTCGCCAATTTTTTTATCTTCAAGTTTAAGTGAACCACGAGCCCCAATGGTTAATCCGTTATCGGAAATTATTTGTAACTTTCGACAAGTAGAACAATGAATGGAACAGGTAGACGGTTGAAATCTTTGTATATATTGCTTCTATATAGTCTAAGAAACATATATGCAAAGCATCCAAACAGTACCATTCGCCAATTTTTTGTTCTTCAAGTTTAAGTGAACAATGAGCCCCAATGGTTAATCCGTTTTCGGAAATTATTTGTAACTTTCGACAAGTAGAACAATGAATGGAACAGGTAGACGGTTGAAATCTTTGTATATATTGCGTCTATATAGTCTAAGAAACATATATGCAAAGCATCCAAACAGTAACAATCGCCAATTTTTTGATCTTCAAGTTTAAGTGAACAGCGAGCCGCATTGATAATCATGAAATGGAAATTATTTGTAACTTTCTACAAGTAGAACAATGAATAGTACGGGTAGACGGGTGAAATCTTTCTATATATTGCTTCTAAATAGTCTAAGAAACATATATGCAAAGCATCCAAACAGTACAATTCGCCAATTTTTTGTTCTTCAAGATTAAGTGAACTACGAGCCCAATTGTTAATCCTTTAAAGGAAATAATTTGTAAATATCGACAAGTAGAACAATGAATGGATCATGTAGACGGTTGAAATCATTGTATATATTGCTTCTATATAGTCTACGAAACATATATGCAAAGCATCCAAACAGTACAATTCGACAATTTTTTGTTCTTCAAGTTTAAGTGAACTACGAGCCCCATTGTTAATCCTTTAACGGAAATTAATTGTAACTTTCTACAAGTAGAACAATGATTGGAACACGCAGACGGTTGAAATCTTTGTATATATTGCTTCCATATAGTCTAAGAAACATATATGCAAAGCATCCAAACAGTACCATTCGCCAATTTTTTGTCCTTCAAGTTTAAGTGAACAATGAGCCCCATTGTTAATCCTTTATCGGAAATTATTTGTAACTTTCGACAAGTAGAACAATAAATGGAACAGGTAGACGGTTGAAATCTTTGTATATATTGCTTCTATATAGTCTAAGAAACATATATGCAAAGCATCCAAACAGTACAATTCGCCAATTTTTTGTTCTTCAAGTTTAAGTGAACAACGAGCCCCAATGGTTAATCCTTTATCCGTAATTATTTGTAACTTCCGACAAGTAGAACAATGAATGGAACATGTAGACGGTTGAAATCTTTGTATATATTGCGTCTATATAGTCTAAGAAACATATATGCAAAGCATCCAAACAGTACCATTCGCCAATTTTTTGTTCTTCAAGTTTAAGTGGACTACGAGCCCCATTGTTAATCCTTTAAAGGAAATTATTTGTAAATTTCGACAAGTAGAACAATGAATGGAACAGGTAGACGGTTGAAATCAATGTATATATTGCTTCTATATAGCCTAAGAAACATATATGCAAAGCATCCAAACAGTACCATTCGCCAATTTTTTGTTCTTCAAGTTTAAGTGAACTACGAGCCCCATTGTTAATCCTTTAAAGGAAATTATTTCTAAATTTCGACAAGTAGAACAATGAATGGAACAGGTAGACGGTTGAAATCAATGTATATATTGCTTCTATATAGTCTAAGAAACCTATATGCAAAGCATCTAAACAGTAACAATCGCCAATTGTTTGATCTTCAAGTTTAAGTGAACAGCGAGCCCCATTGATAATCATGAAATGGAAATTATTTGTAACTTTCTACAAGTAGAACAATGAATAGTACAGGTAGACGGGTGAAATCTTTCTATATATTGCTTCTAAATAGTCTAAGAAAAATATATGCAAAGCATCCAAATAGTACAATTCGCCATTTTTTTGTTCTTTAAGTTTAAGTGAACTACCAGCCCCATTGTTAATCCTTTAAAGGAAATTATTTGTAAATTTCGACAAGTAGAACAATGAATGGATCAGGTAGACGGTTGAAATCATTGTATATATTGCTTCTATATAATCTACGAAACATATATGCAAAGCAACCAAACAGTACAATTCGCCAATTTTTTGTTCTTCAAGTTTAAGTGAACTACGAGCCCCATTGTTAATCCTTTAACGGAAATTAATTGTAACTTTCTACAAGTAGAACAATGATTGGAACACGTTGACGGTTGAAATCTTTGTATATATTGCTTCCATATAGACTAAGAAACATATATGCAAAGCATCCAAACAGTACAATTCGCCAATTTTTTTATCTTCAAGTTTAAGTGAACAATGAGCCCCAATGGTTAATCCGTTATCGGAAATTATTTGTAACTTTCGACCAGTAGAACAATGAATGGTACAGGTAGACGGTTGAAATCTTTGTATATATTGCTTCTATATAGTCTAAGAAACACATATGCAAAGC
This sequence comes from Cerceris ruficornis, assembly GCA_963989415.1. Taxonomy (NCBI): domain Eukaryota; kingdom Metazoa; phylum Arthropoda; class Insecta; order Hymenoptera; family Crabronidae; genus Cerceris; species Cerceris ruficornis. Next base: position 1,683,512 of record CAXDIW010000460.1, read on the forward strand.
ATCCAAACAGTACAATTCGCCAATTTCTTTATCTTCAAGTTTAAGTGAACCACGAGCCCCAATGGTTAATCCGTTATCGGAAATTATTTGTAACTTTCGACAAGTAGAACAATGAATGGAACAGGTAGACGGTTGAAATCTTTGTATATATTGCTTCTATATAGTCTAAGAAACATATATGCAAAGCATCCAAACAGTACCATTCGCCAATTATTTCATCTTCATGTTTAAGTGAACTACGAACCCCATTGTTAATACTTTAACGGAAATTATTTGTAACTTCCGACAAGTAGAACAATGAATGGAACAGGTAGACGGTTGAAATCAATGTATATATTGCTTCTATATAGTCTAACAAACATATATGCAAAGCATCCAAACAGCACCATCCGCCAATTTTTTGTTCTTCAAGTTTAAGTGAACAATGAGCCCCATTGTTAATCCTTTATCGGAAATTATTTGTAACTTTCGACAAGTAGAACAATGAATGGAACAGGTAGACGGTTGAAATCTTTGTATATATTGCTTCTATATAGTCTAAGAAACATATATGCAAAGCATCCAAACAGTACCATTCGCCAATTTTTTGTTCTTCAAGTTTAAGTGAACTACGAGCCCCATTGATAATCATGAAATGGAAATTATTTGTAACTTTCGACAAGTAGAACAATGAATGGAACAGGTAGACGGTTGAAATCTTTGTATACATTGCTTCTATATAGTCTAAGAAACATATATGCAAAGCATCCAAACAGTACAATTCGCCAATTTTTTTATCTTCAAGTTTAAGTGAACAATGAGCCCCAATGGTTAATCCGTTATCGGAAATTATTTGTAACTTTCGACAAGTAGAACAATGAATGGAACAGGTAGACGGTTGAAATCTTTCTATATATTGCTTCTAAATAGACTAAGAAACATATATGCAAAGCATCCAAACAGTACCATTTGCCAATTATTTCATCTTCATGTTTAAGTGAATTACGAGCCCCATTGTTAATCCTTTATCGGAAATTATTTGTAACTTGCGACAAGTAGAACAATGAATGGAACAGGTAGACGGTTGAAATCTTTGTATATATTGCTTCTTTATAATCTAAGAAACATATATGCAAAGCATCCAAACAGTACAATTCGCCAATTATTTCATCTTCATGTTTAAGTGAACTACGAGCCCCATTGTTAATCCTTTAAAGGAAATTATTTGTAAATTTCGACAAGTAGAACAATGAATGGATCATGTAGACGGTTGAAATCATTGTATATATTGCTTCTATATAGTCTGCGAAACAAATATGCAAAGCATCCAAACAGTACAATTCGCCACTTTTTTGTTCTTCAAGCTTAAGTGAACAACGAGCCCCATTGTTAATCCTTTCAAGGAAATTATTTGTAAATTTCGACAAGTAGAACAATGATTGGAACACGTATACGGTTGAAATCTTTGTATATACTGCCTCCATATAGTCTAAGAAACATGTACGCAAAGCATCCAAACAGTACAATTCGCCAATATTTGTTCTTCAATTTAAGTGAACTACGATCCCCATTGTTAATCCCTTAACGCAAATTATTTCTAACTTTCGACAAGTAGAACAGTGAATGGAACAGGTAGACGGTTGAAATCTTTGTATATATTGCTTCTATATAGTATAAGAAACATATATGCAAAGCATCCAAACAGTACCATTCGCCAATTTTTTGTTCTTCAAGTTTAAGTGAACAACGAGCCCCAATGGTTAATCCATTATCGGAAATTATTTATAACTTTCGACAAGTAGAACAATGAATGGAACAGGTAGACGGTTGAAATCTTTGTATATATTGCGTCTATATAGTCTAAGAAACATATATGCAAAGCATCCAAACAGTAACAATCGCCAATTTTTTGATCTTCAAGTTTAAGTGAACAGCGTGCCGCATTGATAATCATGAAATGGAAATTATTTGTAACTTTCTACAAGTAGAACAATGAATAGTACGGGTAGACGGGTGAAATCTTTCTACATATTGCTTCTAAATAGTCTAAGAAACATATATGCAAAGCATCCAAACAGTACAATTCGCCAATTTTTTGTTCTTCAAGTTTAAGTGAACTACGAGCCCAATTGTTAATCCTTTAAAGGAAATAATTTGTAAATATCGACAAGTAGAACAATGAATGGATCATGTAGACGGTTGAAATCATTGTATATATTGCTTCTATATAGTCTACGAAACATATATGCAAAGCATCCAAACAGTACAATTCGACAATTTTTTGTCCTTCAAGTTTAAGTGAACAATGAGCCCCATTGTTAATCCTTTATCGGAAATTATTTGTAACTTTCGACAAGTAGAACAATAAATGGAACAGGTAGACGGTTGAAATCTTTGTATATATTGCTTCTATATAGTCTAAGAAACATATATGCAAAGCATCCAAACAGTACAATTCGCCAATTTTTTGTTCTTCAAGTTTAAGTGAACAACGAGCCCCAATGGTTAATCCTTTATCCGTAATTATTTGTAACTTCCGACAAGTAGAACAATGAATGGAACATGTAGACGGTTGAAATCTTTGTACATATTGCGTCTATATAGTCTAAGAAACATATATGCAAAGCATCCAAACAGTACCATTCGCCAATTTTTTGTTCTTCAAGTTTAAGTGGACTACGAGCCCCATTGTTAATCCTTTAAAGGAAATTATTTGTAAATTTCGACAAGTAGAACAATGAATGGAACAGGTAGACGGTTGAAATCAATGTATATATTGCTTCTATATAGCCTAAGAAACATATATGCAAAGCATCCAAACAGTACCATTCGCCAATTTTTTGTTCTTCAAGTTTAAGTGAACTACGAGCCCCATTGTTAATCCTTTATAGGAAATTATTTCTAAATTTCGACAAGTAGAACAATGAATGGAACAGGTAGACGGTTGAAATCAATGTATATATTGCTTCTATATAGTCTAAGAAACCTATATGCAAAGCATCTAAACAGTAACAATCGCCAATTGTTTGATCTTCAAGTTTAAGTGAACAGCGAGCCCCATTGATAATCATGAAATGGAAATTATTTCTAACTTTCTACAAGTAGAACAATGAATAGTACAGGTAGACGGGTGAAATCTTTCTATATATTGCTTCTAAATAGTCTAAGAAAAATATATGCAAAGCATCCAAATAGTACAATTCGCCATTTTTTTGTTCTTTAAGTTTAAGTGAACTACCAGCCCCATTGTTAATCCTTTAAAGGAAATTATTTGTAAATTTCGACAAGTAGAACAATGAATGGATCAGGTAGACGGTTGAAATCATTGTATATATTGCTTCTATATAATCTACGAAACATATATGCAAAGCAACCAAACAGTACAATTCGCCAATTTTTTGTTCTTCAAGTTTAAGTGAACTACGAGCCCCATTGTTAATCCTTTAACGGAAATTAATTGTAACTTTCTACAAGTAGAACAATGATTGGAACACGTTGACGGTTGAAATCTTTGTATATATTGCTTCCATATAGACTAAGAAACATATATGCAAAGCATCCAAACAGTACAATTCGCCAATTTTTTTATCTTCAAGTTTAAGTGAACAATGAACCCCAATGGTTAATCCGTTATCGGAAATTTTTTGTATCTTGCGAGAAGTAGAACAATGAGTGGAACAGGTAGACGGTTGAAATCAATGTATATATTGCTTCTATATAGTCTAAGAAACATATATGCAAAGCATACAAACAGTACCATTCGCCAATTTTTTGTTCTTCAAGTTTAAGTGAACAATGAGCCCCATTGTTAATCCTTTATCGGAAATTATTTGTAACTTTAAACAAGTAGAACAATGAATGGAACAGGTAGACGGTTGAAATCTTTGTATATATTGCTTCTATATAGTCTAAGAAACATATATGCAAAGCATCCAAACAATACAATTCGCCAATTTATTGTTCTTCAAGTTTAAGTGAACAACGAGCCCCATTGTTAATCCTTTAAAGGAAATTATTTGTAAATTTCGACAAGTAGAACAATGATTGGAACACGTAGACGGTTGAAATCTTTGTATATATTGCTTCCATATAGTCTAAGAAACATGTACGCAAAGCATCCAAACAGTACCGTTCGCCAATTTTTTGTTCTTCAAGTTTAAGTGAACAATGAGCCCCATTGTTAATCCTTTATCGGAAATTATTTGTAACTTTCGACCAGTAGAACAATGAATGGAACAGGTAGACGGTTGAAATCTTTGTATATATTGTTTCTATATAGTCTAAGAAACATATATGCAAAGCATCCAAACAGTACAATTCGCCAATTTTTTTATCTTCAAGTTTAAGTGAACAATGAGGCCCAATGGTTAATCCGTTATCGGAAATTATTTGTAACTTGCGACAAGTAGAAAATTGAGTGGAACAGTTAGACGGTTGAAATCAATGTATATATTGCTTCTATATAGTCTAAGAAACATATATGCAAAGCATCCAAACAGTACCATTCGCCAATTTTTTGTTCTTCAAGTTTAAGTGAACAATGAGCCCCATTGTTAATCCTTTATCGGAAATTATTTGTAACTTTCGACAAGTAGAACAATGAATAAAACAGGTAGACGGTTGAAATCTTTGTATATATTGCTTCCATATAGTCTAAGAAACATATATGCAAAGCATCCAAACAGTAGCATTCGCCAATTTTTTGTTCTTCAAGTTAAAGTGAACAATGAGCCCCATTGTTAATCCTTTATCGGAAATTATTTGTAACTTTCGACAAGTAGAACAATTAATGGAACAGGTGGACGGTTGAAATCTTTGTATATATTGCTTCTATATAGTCTAAGAAACATAAATGCAAAGCATCCAAACAGTACAATTCGCCAATTTATTGTTCTTCAAGTTTAAGTGAACAACGAGCCCCATTGTTAATCCTTTAAAGAAAATTATTTCTAACTTTCTACATGTAGAACAATGAATAGTACAGGTAGACGGGTGAAATCTTTCTATATATTGCATCTAAATAGTCTAAGAAACATATATGCAAAGCATCCAAACAGTACCATTCGCCAATTTTTTGTTCTTCAGGTTTAAGTGAACTACGAGCCGCATTGTTAATCCTTTAAAGGAAATTATTTGTAAATTTCGACAAGCAGAACAATGAATGGAACAGGTAGACTGTTGAAATCATTGTATATATTGCTTCTATATAGTCTAAGAAACATATATGCAAAGCATCCAAACAGTACAATTCGCCAATTTCTTGTTCTTCAAGTTTAAGTGAACAATGAGCCCCAATGGTTAATCCGTTTTCGGAAATTATTTGTAACTTTCGACAAGTAGAACAATGAATGGAACAGGTAGACGGTTGAAATCTTTGTATACATTGCTTCTATATAGTCTAAGAAACATATATGCAAAGCATCCAAACAGCACCATTCGCCAATTTTTTGTTCTTCAAGTTTAAGTGAACAATGAGCCCCATTGTTAATCCTTTATCGGAAATTATTTGTAACTTTCGACAAGTAGAACAATGAATGGAACAGATAGACGGTTGAAATCTTTGTATATATTGCTTCTATATAGTCTAAGAAACATATATGCAAAGCATCCAAACAGTACCATTCGCCAATTTTTTGTTCTTCAAGTTTAAGTGAACTACGAGCCCCATTGATAATCATGAAATGGAAATTATTTGTAACTTTCTACAAGTAGAACAATGAATAGTACAGGTAGACGGGTGAAATCTTTCTATATATTGCATCTAAATAGTCTTAGAAACATATATGCAAAGCATCCAAACAGTACCATTCGCCAATTTTTTGTTCTTCAAGTTTAAGTGAACTACGAGCCCCATTGTTAATCCTTTAAAGGAAATTATTTCTAAATTTCGACAAGTAGAACAATGAATGGAACAGGTAGACGGTTGAAATCAATGTATATATTGCTTCTATATAGTCTAAGAAACCTATATGCAAAGCATCTAAACAGTAACAATCGCCAATTGTTTGATCTTCAAGTTTAAGTGAACAGCGAGCCCCATTGATAATCATGAAATGGAAATTATTTGTAACTTTCTACAAGTAGAACAATGAATAGTACAGGTAGACGGGTGAAATCTTTCTATATATTGCTTCTAAATAGTCTAAGAAAAATATATGCAAAGCATCCAAATAGTACAATTCGCCATTTTTTTGTTCTTTAAGTTTAAGTGAACTACCAGCCCCATTGTTAATCCTTTAAAGGAAATTATTTGTAAATTTCGACAAGTAGAACAATGAATGGATCAGGTAGACGGTTGAAATCATTGTATATATTGCTTCTATATAATCTACGAAACATATATGCAAAGCAACCAAACAGTACAATTCGCCAATTTTTTGTTCTTCAAGTTTAAGTGAACTACGAGCCCCATTGTTAATCCTTTAACGGAAATTAATTGTAACTTTCTACAAGTAGAACAATGATTGGACCACGTTGACGGTTGAAATCTTTGTATATATTGCTTCCATATAGACTAAGAAACATATATGCAAAGCATCCAAACAGTACAATTCGCCAATTTTTTTATCTTCAAGTTTAAGTGAACAATGAGCCCCAATGGTTAATCCGTTATCGGAAATTATTTGTAACTTTCGACCAGTAGAACAATGAATGGAACAGGTAGACGGTTGAAATCTTTGTATTTATTGCTTCTATATAGTATAAGAAACATATATGCAAAGCATCCAAACAGTACCATTTGCCAATTATTTCATCTTCATGTTTAAGTGAACTACGAGCCCCATTGTTAATCCTTTATCGGAAATTATTTGTAACTTGCGACAAGTAGAACAATGAATGGAACAGGTAGACGGTTGAAATCTTTGTATATATTGCTTCTTTATAATCTAAGAAACATATATGCAAAGCATCCAAACAGTACAATTCGCCAATTATTTCATCTTCATGTTTAAGTGAACTACGAGCCCCATTGTTAATCCTTTAAAGGAAATTATTTGTAAATTTCGACAAGTAGAACAATGAATGGATCATGTAGACGGTTGAAATCATTGTATATATTGCTTCTATATAGTCTGCGAAACAAATATGCAAAGCATCCAAACAGTACAATTCGCCACTTTTTTGTTCTTCAAGTTTAAGTGAACAACGAGCCCCATTGTTAATCCTTTAAAGGAAATTATTTGTAAATTTCGACAAGTAGAACAATGATTGGAACACGTATACGGTTGAAATCTTTGTATATACTGCCTCCATATAGTCTAAGAAACATGTACGCAAAGCATCCAAACAGTACAATTCGCCAATATTTGTTCTTCAATTTAAGTGAACTACGATCCCCATTGTTAATCCCTTAACGCAAATTATTTGTAACTTTCGACAAGTAGAACAGTGAATGGAACAGGTAGACGGTTGAAATCTTTGTATATATTGCTTCTATATAGTATAAGAAACATATATGCAAAGCATCCAAACAGTACCATTCGCCAATTTTTTGTTCTTCAAGTTTAAGTGAACAACGAGCCCCAATGGTTAATCCATTATCGGAAATTATTTATAACTTTCGACAAGTAGAACAATGAATGGAACAGGTAGACGGTTGAAATCTTTGTATATATTGCGTCTATATAGTCTAAGAAACATATATGCAAAGCATCCAAACAGTAACAATCGCCAATTTTTTGATCTTCAAGTTTAAGTGAACAGCGAGCCGCATTGATAATCATGAAATGGAAATTATTTGTAACTTTCTACAAGTAGAACAATGAATAGTACGGGTAGACGGGTGAAATCTTTCTATATATTGCTTCTAAATAGTCTAAGAAACATATATGCAAAGCATCCAAACAGTACAATTCGACAATTTTTTGTTCTTCAAGTTTAAGTGAACTACGAGCCCCATTGTTAATCCTTTAACGGAAATTAATTGTAACTTTCTACAAGTAGAACAATGATTGGAACACGTAGACGGTTGAAATCTTTGTATATATTGCTTCCATATAGTCTAAGAAACATATATGCAAAGCATCCAAACAGTACCATTCGCCAATTTTTTGTCCTTCAAGTTTAAGTGAACAATGAGCCCCATTGTTAATCCTTTATCGGAAATTATTTGTAACTTTCGACAAGTAGAACAATAAATGGAACAGGTAGACGGTTGAAATCTTTGCATATATTGCTTCTATATAGTCTAAGAAACATATATGCAAAGCATCCAAACAGTACAATTCGCCAATTTTTTGTTCTTCAAGTTTAAGTGAACAACGAGCCCCAATGGTTAATCCTTTATCCGTAATTATTTGTAACTTCCGACAAGTAGAACAATGAATGGAACATGTAGACGGTTGAAATCTTTGTATATATTGCGTCTATATAGTCTAAGAAACATATATGCAAAGCATCCAAACAGTACCATTCGCCAATTTTTTGTTCTTCAAGTTTAAGTGGACTACGAGCCCCATTGTTAATCCTTTAAAGGAAATTATTTGTAAATTTCGACAAGTAGAACAATGAATGGAACAGGTAGACGGTTGAAATCAATGTATATATTGCTTCTATATAGCCTAAGAAACATATATGCAAAGCATCCAAACAGTACCATTCGCCAATTTTTTGTTCTTCAAGTTTAAGTGAACTACGAGCCCCATTGTTAATCCTTTAAAGGAAATTATTTCTAAATTTCGACAAGTAGAACAATGAATGGAACAGGTAGACGGTTGAAATCAATGTATATATTGCTTCTATATAGTCTAAGAAACCTATATGCAAAGCATCTAAACAGTAACAATCGCCAATTGTTTGATCTTCAAGTTTAAGTGAACAGCGAGCCCCATTGATAATCATGAAATGGAAATTATTTGTAACTTTCTACAAGTAGAACAATGAATAGTACAGGTAGACGGGTGAAATCTTTCTATATATTGCTTCTAAATAGTCTAAGAAAAATATATGCAAAGCATCCAAATAGTACAATTCGCCATTTTTTTGTTCTTTAAGATTAAGTGAACTACCAGCCCCATTGTTAATCCTTTAAAGGAAATTATTTGTAAATTTCGACAAGTAGAACAATGAATGGATCAGGTAGACGGTTGAAATCATTGTATATATTGCTTCTATATAATCTACGAAACATATATGCAAAGCAACCAAACAGTACAATTCGCCAATTTTTTGTTCTTCAAGTTTAAGTGAACTACGAGCCCCATTGTTAATCCTTTAACGGAAATTAATTGTAACTTTCTACAAGTAGAACAATGATTGGAACACGTTGACGGTTGAAATCTTTGTATATATTGCTTCCATATAGACTAAGAAACATATATGCAAAGCATCCAAACAGTACAATTCGCCAATTTTTTTATCTTCAAGTTTAAGTGAACAATGAGCCCCAATGGTTAATCCGTTATCGGAAATTATTTGTAACTTTCGACCAGTAGAACAATGAATGGAACAGGTAGACGGTTGAAATCTTTGTATATATTGCTTCTATATAGTCTAAGAAACACATATGCAAAGCATCCAAACAGTACAATTCGCCAATTTTTTTATCTTCAAGTTTAAGTGAACCACGAGCCCCAATGGTTAATCCGTTATCGGAAATTATTTGTAACTTTCGACAAGTAGAACAATGAATGGAACAGGTAGACGGTTGAAATCTTTGTATATATTGCTTCTATATAGTCTAAGAAACATATATGCAAAGCATCCAAACAGTACCATTCGCCAATTATTTCATCTTCATGTTTAAGTGAACTACGAACCCCATTGTTAATACTTTAACGGAAATTATTTGTAACTTCCGACAAGTAGAACAATGAATGGAACAGGTAGACGGTTGAAATCAATGTATATATTGCTTCTATATAGTCTAACAAACATATATGCAAAGCATCCAAACAGCACCATCCGCCAATTTTTTGTTCTTCAAGTTTAAGTTAACAATGAGCCCCATTGTTAATCCTTTATCGGAAATTATTTGTAACTTTCGACAAGTAGAACAATGAATGGAACAGGTAGACGGTTGAAATCTTTGTATATATTGCTTCTATATAGTCTAAGAAACATATATGCAAAGCATCCAAACAGTACAATTCGCCAATTTCTTGTTCTTCAAGTTTAAGTGAACAATGAGCCCCAATGGTTAATCCGTTTTCGGAAATTATTTGTAACTTTCGACAAGTAGAACAATGAATGGAACAGGTAGACGGTTGAAATCTTTGTATACATTGCTTCTATATAGTCTAAGAAACATATATGCAAAGCATCCAAACAGCACCATTCGCCAATTTTTTGTTCTTCAAGTTTAAGTGAACAATGAGCCCCATTGTTAATCCTTTATCGGAAATTATTTGTAACTTTCGACAAGTAGAACAATGAATGGAACAGATAGACGGTTGAAATCTTTGTATATATTGCTTCTATATAGTCTAAGAAACATATATGCAAAGCATCCAAACAGTACCATTCGCCAATTTTTTGTTCTTCAAGTTTAAGTGAACTACGAGCCCCATTGATAATCATGAAATGGAAATTATTTGTAACTTTCTACAAGTAGAACAATGAATAGTACAGGTAGACGGGTGAAATCTTTCTATATATTGCATCTAAATAGTCTTAGAAACATATATGCAAAGCATCCAAACAGTACCATTCGCCAATTTTTTGTTCTTCAAGTTTAAGTGAACTACGAGCCCCATTGTTAATCCTTTAAAGGAAATTATTTCTAAATTTCGACAAGTAGAACAATGAATGGAACAGGTAGACGGTTGAAATCAATGTATATATTGCTTCTATATAGTCTAAGAAACCTATATGCAAAGCATCTAAACAGTAACAATCGCCAATTGTTTGATCTTCAAGTTTAAGTGAACAGCGAGCCCCATTGATAATCATGAAATGGAAATTATTTGTAACTTTCTACAAGTAGAACAATGAATAGTACAGGTAGACGGGTGAAATCTTTCTATATATTGCTTCTAAATAGTCTAAGAAAAATATATGCAAAGCATCCAAATAGTACAATTCGCCATTTTTTTGTTCTTTAAGTTTAAGTGAACTACCAGCCCCATTGTTAATCCTTTAAAGGAAATTATTTGTAAATTTCGACAAGTAGAACAATGAATGGATCAGGTAGACGGTTGAAATCATTGTATATATTGCTTCTATATAATCTACGAAACATATATGCAAAGCAACCAAACAGTACAATTCGCCAATTTTTTGTTCTTCAAGTTTAAGTGAACTACGAGCCCCATTGTTAATCCTTTAACGGAAATTAATTGTAACTTTCTACAAGTAGAACAATGATTGGAACACGTTGACGGTTGAAATCTTTGTATATATTGCTTCCATATAGACTAAGAAACATATATGCAAAGCATCCAAACAGTACAATTCGCCAATTTTTTTATCTTCAAGTTTAAGTGAACAATGAGCCCCAATGGTTAATCCGTTATCGGAAATTATTTGTAACTTTCGACCAGTAGAACAATGAATGGAACAGGTAGACGGTTGAAATCTTTGTATTTATTGCTTCTATATAGTATAAGAAACATATATGCAAAGCATCCAAACAGTACCATTTGCCAATTATTTCATCTTCATGTTTAAGTGAACTACGAGCCCCATTGTTAATCCTTTATCGGAAATTATTTGTAACTTGCGACAAGTAGAACAATGAATGGAACAGGTAGACGGTTGAAATCTTTGTATATATTGCTTCTTTATAATCTAAGAAACATATATGCAAAGCATCCAAACAGTACAATTCGCCAATTATTTCATCTTCATGTTTAAGTGAACTACGAGCCCCATTGTTAATCCTTTAAAGGAAATTATTTGTAAATTTCGACAAGTAGAACAATGAATGGATCATGTAGACGGTTGAAATCATTGTATATATTGCTTCTATATAGTCTGCGAAACAAATATGCAAAGCATCCAAACAGTACAATTCGCCACTTTTTTGTTCTTCAAGTTTAAGTGAACAACGAGCCCCATTGTTAATCCTTTAAAGGAAATTATTTGTAAATTTCGACAAGTAGAACAATGATTGGAACACGTATACGGTTGAAATCTTTGTATATACTGCCTCCATATAGTCTAAGAAACATGTACGCAAAGCATCCAAACAGTACAATTCGCCAATATTTGTTCTTCAATTTAAGTGAACTACGATCCCCATTGTTAATCCCTTAACGCAAATTATTTGTAACTTTCGACAAGTAGAACAGTGAATGGAACAGGTAGACGGTTGAAATCTTTGTATATATTGCTTCTATATAGTATAAGAAACATATATGCAAAGCATCCAAACAGTACCATTCGCCAATTTTTTGTTCTTCAAGTTTAAGTGAACAACGAGCCCCAATGGTTAATCCATTATCGGAAATTATTTATAACTTTCGACAAGTAGAACAATGAATGGAACAGGTAGACGGTTGAAATCTTTGTATATATTGCGTCTATATAGTCTAAGAAACATATATGCAAAGCATCCAAACAGTAACAATCGCCAATTTTTTGATCTTCAAGTTTAAGTGAACAGCGAGCCGCATTGATAATCATGAAATGGAAATTATTTGTAACTTTCTACAAGTAGAACAATGAATAGTACGGGTAGACGGGTGAAATCTTTCTATATATTGCTTCTAAATAGTCTAAGAAACATATATGCAAAGCATCCAAACAGTACAATTCGACAATTTTTTGTTCTTCAAGTTTAAGTGAACTACGAGCCCCATTGTTAATCCTTTAACGGAAATTAATTGTAACTTTCTACAAGTAGAACAATGATTGGAACACGTAGACGGTTGAAATCTTTGTATATATTGCTTCCATATAGTCTAAGAAACATATATGCAAAGCATCCAAACAGTACCATTCGCCAATTTTTTGTCCTTCAAGTTTAAGTGAACAATGAGCCCCATTGTTAATCCTTTATCGGAAATTATTTGTAACTTTCGACAAGTAGAACAATAAATGGAACAGGTAGACGGTTGAAATCTTTGTATATATTGCTTCTATATAGTCTAAGAAACATATATGCAAAGCATCCAAACAGTACAATTCGCCAATTTTTTGTTCTTCAAGTTTAAGTGAACAACGAGCCCCAATGGTTAATCCTTTATCCGTAATTATTTGTAACTTCCGACAAGTAGAACAATGAATGGAACATGTAGACGGTTGAAATCTTTGTATATATTGCGTCTATATAGTCTAAGAAACATATATGCAAAGCATCCAAACAGTACCATTCGCCAATTTTTTGTTCTTCAAGTTTAAGTGGACTACGAGCCCCATTGTTAATCCTTTAAAGGAAATTATTTGTAAATTTCGACAAGTAGAACAATGAATGGAACAGGTAGACGGTTGAAATCAATGTATATATTGCTTCTATATAGCCTAAGAAACATATATGCAAAGCATCCAAACAGTACCATTCGCCAATTTTTTGTTCTTCAAGTTTAAGTGAACTACGAGCCCCATTGTTAATCCTTTAAAGGAAATTATTTCTAAATTTCGACAAGTAGAACAATGAATGGAACAGGTAGACGGTTGAAATCAATGTATATATTGCTTCTATATAGTCTAAGAAACCTATATGCAAAGCATCTAAACAGTAACAATCGCCAATTGTTTGATCTTCAAGTTTAAGTGAACAGCGAGCCCCATTGATAATCATGAAATGGAAATTATTTGTAACTTTCTACAAGTAGAACAATGAATAGTACAGGTAGACGGGTGAAATCTTTCTATATATTGCTTCTAAATAGTCTAAGAAAAATATATGCAAAGCATCCAAATAGTACAATTCGCCATTTTTTTGTTCTTTAAGATTAAGTGAACTACCAGCCCCATTGTTAATCCTTTAAAGGAAATTATTTGTAAATTTCGACAAGTAGAACAATGAATGGATCAGGTAGACGGTTGAAATCATTGTATATATTGCTTCTATATAATCTACGAAACATATATGCAAAGCAACCAAACAGTACAATTCGCCAATTTTTTGTTCTTCAAGTTTAAGTGAACTACGAGCCCCATTGTTAATCCTTTAACGGAAATTAATTGTAACTTTCTACAAGTAGAACAATGATTGGAACACGTTGACGGTTGAAATCTTTGTATATATTGCTTCCATATAGACTAAGAAACATATATGCAAAGCATCCAAACAGTACAATTCGCCAATTTTTTTATCTTCAAGTTTAAGTGAACAATGAGCCCCAATGGTTAATCCGTTATCGGAAATTATTTGTAACTTTCGACCAGTAGAACAATGAATGGAACAGGTAGACGGTTGAAATCTTTGTATATATTGCTTCTATATAGTCTAAGAAACACATATGCAAAGCATCCAAACAGTACAATTCGCCAATTTTTTTATCTTCAAGTTTAAGTGAACCACGAGCCCCAATGGTTAATCCGTTATCGGAAATTATTTGTAACTTTCGACAAGTAGAACAATGAATGGAACAGGTAGACGGTTGAAATCTTTGTATATATTGCTTCTATATAGTCTAAGAAACATATATGCAAAGCATCCAAACAGTACCATTCGCCAATTATTTCATCTTCATGTTTAAGTGAACTACGAACCCCATTGTTAATACTTTAACGGAAATTATTTGTAACTTCCGACAAGTAGAACAATGAATGGAACAGGTAGACGGTTGAAATCAATGTATATATTGCTTCTATATAGTCTAACAAACATATATGCAAAGCATCCAAACAGCACCATCCGCCAATTTTTTGTTCTTCAAGTTTAAGTTAACAATGAGCCCCATTGTTAATCCTTTATCGGAAATTATTTGTAACTTTCGACAAGTAGAACAATGAATGGAACAGGTAGACGGTTGAAATCTTTGTATATATTGCTTCTATATAGTCTAAGAAACATATATGCAAAGCATCCAAACAGTACCATTCGCCAATTTTTTGTTCTTCAAGTTTAAGTGAACTACGAGCCCCATTGATAATCATGAAATGGAAATTATTTGTAACTTTCTACAAGTAGAACAATGAATAGTACAGGTAGACGGGTGAAATCTTTCTATATATTGCATCTAAATAGTCTAAGAAACATATATGCAAAGCATCCAAACAGTACCATTCGCCAATTTTTTGTTCTTCAAGTTTAAGTGAACTACGAGCCCCATTGTTAATCCTTTAAAGGAAATTATTTGTAAATTTCGACAAGTAGAACAATGAATTGAACAGGTAGACTGTTGAAATCATTGTATATATTGCTTCTATATAGTTTAAGAAACATATATGCAAATCATCCAAACAGTACAATTCGACAATTTTTTGTTCTTCAAGTTTAAGTGAACTACGAGCCCCATTGTTAATCCTTTAACGGAAATTAATTGTAACTTTCTACAAGAAGAACAATGATTGGAACACGTAGACGGTTGAAATCTTTGTATATATTGCTTCCATATAGTCTAAGAAACATATATGCAAAGCATCCAAACAGTACAATTCGCCAATTTTTTGTTCTTCAAGTTTAAGTGAACAATGAGCCCCAATGGTTAATCCTTTATCCGTAATTATTTGTAACTTCCGACAAGTAGAACAATGAATGGAACAGGTAGACGGTTGAAATCTTTGTATATATTGCGTCTATATAGTCTAAGATACATATACGCAAAGCATCCAAACAGTACCATTCGCCAATTTTTTGTTCTTCAAGTTTAAGTGAACTACGAGCCCCATTGTTAATCCTTTAAAGGAAATTATTTGTAAATTTCGACAAGTAGAACAATGAATGGAACAGGTAGACGGTTGAAATCAATGTATATATTGCTTCTATATAGTCTAAGAAACATATATGCAAAGCATCCAAACAGTACCATTCGCCAATTATTTCATCTTCATGTTTAAGTGAACTACGAGCCCCATTGTTAATCCTTTAAAGGAAATTATTTGTAAATTTCGACAAGTAGAACAATGAATGGAACAGGTAGACGGTTGAAATCAATGTATATATTGCTTCTATATAGTCTAAGAAACATATATGCAAAGCATCCAAACAGTACCATTCGCCAATTATTTCATCTTCATGTTTAAGTGAACTACGAGCCCCATTGTTAATCCTTTATCGGAAATTATTTGTAACTTTCGACAAGTAGAACAATGAATGGAACAGGTAGACGGTTGAAATCTTTGTATATATTGTTTCTATATAGTCTAAGAAACATATATGCAAAGCATCCAAACAGTATCATTCGCCAATTTTTTGTTCTTCAAGTTTAAGTGAACTACGAGCCCCATTGATAATCATGAAATGGAAATTATTTCTAACTTTCTACAAGTAGAACAATGAATAGTACAGTTAGACGGGTGAAATCTTTCTATATATTGCATCTAAATAGTCTAAGAAACATATATGCAAAGCATCCAAACAGTACCATTCGCCAATTTTTTGTTCTTCAAGTTTAAGTGAACTACGAGCCCCATTGTTAATCCTTTAAAGGAAATTATTTGTAAATTTCGACAAGTAGAACAATGAATTGAACAGGTAGACTGTTGAAATCATTGTGTATATTGCTTCTATATAGTCTAAGAAACATATATGCAAATCATCCAAACAGTACAATTCGCCAATTTCTTGTTCTTCAAGTTTAAGTAAACTACGATTCCCATTGTTAATCCTTTAAAGGAAATTATTTGTAAATTTCGACAAGTAGAACAATGAGTGGAACAGGTAGACGGTTGAAATCAATGTATATATTGCTTCTATATAGTCTAAGAAACATATATGCAAAGCATCCAAACAGTACCATTCGCCAATTATTTCATCTTCATGTTTAAGTGAACTACGAGCCCCATTGTTAATACTTTAACGGAAATTATTTGTAACTTCCGACAAGTAGAACAATGAATGGAACAGGTAGACGGTTGAAATCAATGTATATATTGCTTCTATATAGTCTAAGAAACATATATGCAAAGCATCCAAACAGCACCATCCGCCAATTTTTTGTTCTTCAAGTTTAAGTGAACAATGAGCCCCATTGTTAATCCTTTATCGGAAATTATTTGTAACTTTCGACAAGTAGAACAATGAATGGAACAGGTAGACGGTTGAAATCTTTGTATATATTGTTTCTATATAGTCTAAGAAACATATATGCAAAGCATCCAAACAGTATCATTCGCCAATTTTTTGTTCTTCAAGTTTAAGTGAACTACGAGCCCCATTGATAATCATGAAATGGAAATTATTTGTAACTTTCTACAAGTAGAACAATGAATAGTACAGTTAGACGGGTGAAATCTTTCTATATATTGGATCTAAATAGTCTAAGAAACATATATGCAAAGCATCCAAACAGTACCATTCGCCAATTTTTTGTTCTTCAAGTTTAAGTGAACTACGAGCCCCATTGTTAATCCTTTAAAGGAAATTATTTGTAAATTTCGACAAGTAGAACAATGAATTGAACAGGTAGACTGTTGAAATCATTGTGTATATTGCTTCTATATAGTCTAAGAAACATATATGCAAATCATCCAAACAGTACAATTCGCCAATTTCTTGTTCTTCAAGTTTAAGTAAACTACGATTCCCATTGTTAATCCCTTAACGGAAATTATTTCTAACTTTCGACAAGTAGAACAATGAATGGAACAGGTAGACGGTTGAAATCATTGTATATATTGCTTCTATATAGTCTAAAAAACATATCTGCAAATCATCCACACAGTACAATTCGCCAATTATTTGATCTTCAAGTTTAAGTGAACTACGAGCCCCATTGTTAATACTTTAACGGAAATTATTTGTAACTTGCGACAAGTAGAACAATGAATGGAACAGGTAGACGGTTGAAATCTTTGTATATATTGCTTCTTTATAATCTAAGAAACATATATGCAAAGCATCCAAACAGTACAATTCGCCAACTATTTCATCTTCATGTTTAAGTGAACCACGAGCCCCATTGTTAATCCTTTAAAGGAAATTATTTGTAAATTTCGACAAGTAGAACAATGAATGGATCATGTAGACGGTTGAAATCATTGTATATATTGCTTCTATATTGTCTGCGAAACAAATATGCAAAGCATCCAAACAGTACCATTCGCCAATTTTTTGTTCTTCAAGTTTAAGTGAACAATGAGCCCCATTGTTAATCCGTTATCGGAAATTATTTGTAACTTGCGACAAATAGAACAATGAATGGAACAGGTAGACGGTTGAAATCAATGTATATATTGCTTCCATATAGTCTAAGAAACATATATGCAAAGCATCCAAACAGTACAATTCGCCAATATTTGTTCTTCAATTTAAGTGAACTACGATCCCCATTGTTAATCCCTTAACGCAAATTATTTGTAACTTTCGACAAGTAGAACAGTGAATGGAACAGGTAGACGGTTGAAATCTTTGTATATATTGCTTCTATATAGTATAAGAAACATATATGCAAAGCATCCAAACAGTACCATTCGCCAATTTTTTGTTCTTCAAGTTTAAGTGAACAACGAGCCCCAATGGTTAATCCATTATCGGAAATTATTTATAACTTTCGACAAGTAGAACAATGAATGGAACAGGTAGACGGTTGAAATCTTTGTATATATTGCGTCTATATAGTCTAAGAAACATATATGCAAAGCATCCAAACAGTAACAATCGCCAATTTTTTGATCTTCAAGTTTAAGTGAACAGCGAGCCGCATTGATAATCATGAAATGGAAATTATTTGTAACTTTCTACAAGTAGAACAATGAATAGTACGGGTAGACGGGTGAAATCTTTCTATATATTGCTTCTAAATAGTCTAAGAAACATATATGCAAAGCATCCAAACAGTACAATTCGACAATTTTTTGTTCTTCAAGTTTAAGTGAACTACGAGCCCCATTGTTAATCCTTTAACGGAAATTAATTGTAACTTTCTACAAGTAGAACAATGATTGGAACACGTAGACGGTTGAAATCTTTGTATATATTGCTTCCATATAGTCTAAGAAACATATATGCAAAGCATCCAAACAGTACCATTCGCCAATTTTTTGTCCTTCAAGTTTAAGTGAACAATGAGCCCCATTGTTAATCCTTTATCGGAAATTATTTGTAACTTTCGACAAGTAGAACAATAAATGGAACAGGTAGACGGTTGAAATCTTTGTATATATTGCTTCTATATAGTCTAAGAAACATATATGCAAAGCATCCAAACAGTACAATTCGCCAATTTTTTGTTCTTCAAGTTTAAGTGAACAACGAGCCCCAATGGTTAATCCTTTATCCGTAATTATTTGTAACTTCCGACAAGTAGAACAATGAATGGAACATGTAGACGGTTGAAATCTTTGTATATATTGCGTCTATATAGTCTAAGAAACATATATGCAAAGCATCCAAACAGTACCATTCGCCAATTTTTTGTTCTTCAAGTTTAAGTGGACTACGAGCCCCATTGTTAATCCTTTAAAGGAAATTATTTGTAAATTTCGACAAGTAGAACAATGAATGGAACAGGTAGACGGTTGAAATCAATGTATATATTGCTTCTATATAGCCTAAGAAACATATATGCAAAGCATCCAAACAGTACCATTCGCCAATTTTTTGTTCTTCAAGTTTAAGTGAACTACGAGCCCCATTGTTAATCCTTTAAAGGAAATTATTTCTAAATTTCGACAAGTAGAACAATGAATGGAACAGGTAGACGGTTGAAATCAATGTATATATTGCTTCTATATAGTCTAAGAAACCTATATGCAAAGCATCTAAACAGTAACAATCGCCAATTGTTTGATCTTCAAGTTTAAGTGAACAGCGAGCCCCATTGATAATCATGAAATGGAAATTATTTGTAACTTTCTACAAGTAGAACAATGAATAGTACAGGTAGACGGGTGAAATCTTTCTATATATTGCTTCTAAATAGTCTAAGAAAAATATATGCAAAGCATCCAAATAGTACAATTCGCCATTTTTTTGTTCTTTAAGTTTAAGTGAACTACCAGCCCCATTGTTAATCCTTTAAAGGAAATTATTTGTAAATTTCGACAAGTAGAACAATGAATGGATCAGGTAGACGGTTGAAATCATTGTATATATTGCTTCTATATAATCTACGAAACATATATGCAAAGCAACCAAACAGTACAATTCGCCAATTTTTTGTTCTTCAAGTTTAAGTGAACTACGAGCCCCATTGTTAATCCTTTAACGGAAATTAATTGTAACTTTCTACAAGTAGAACAATGATTGGAACACGTTGACGGTTGAAATCTTTGTATATATTGCTTCCATATAGACTAAGAAACATATATGCAAAGCATCCAAACAGTACAATTCGCCAATTTTTTTATCTTCGAGTTTAAGTGAACAATGAGCCCCAATGGTTAATCCGTTATCGGAAATTATTTGTAACTTTCGACCAGTAGAACAATGAATGGAACAGGTAGACGGTTGAAAACTTTGTATATATTGCTTCTATATAGTCTAAGAAACACATATGCAAAGCATCCAAACAGTACAATTCGCCAATTTTTTTATCTTCAAGTTTAAGTGAACCACGAGCCCCAATGGTTAATCCGTTATCGGAAATTATTTGTAACTTTCGACAAGTAGAACAATGAATGGAACAGGTAGACGGTTGAAATCTTTGTATATATTGCTTTTATATAGTCTAAGAAACATATATGCAAAGCATCCAAACAGTACCATTCGCCAATTATTTCATCTTCATGTTTAAGTGAACTACGAACCCCATTGTTAATACTTTAACGGAAATTATTTGTAACTTCCGACAAGTAGAACAATGAATGGAACAGGTAGACGGTTGAAATCAATGTATATATTGCTTCTATATAGTCTAACAAACATATATGCAAAGCATCCAAACAGCACCATCCGCCAATTTTTTGTTCTTCAAGTTTAAGTGAACAATGAGCCCCATTGTTAATCCTTTATCGGAAATTATTTGTAACTTTCGACAAGTAGAACAATGAATGGAACAGGTAGACGGTTGAAATCTTTGTATATATTGCTTCTATATAGTCTAAGAAACATATATGCAAAGCATCCAGCAGTACCATTCGCCAATTTTTTGTTCTTCAAGTTTAAGTGAACTACGAGCCCCATTGTTAATCCTTTAAAGGAAATTATTTGTAAATTTCGACAAGTAGAACAATGAATTGAACAGGTAGACTGTTGAAATCATTGTATATATTGCTTCTATATAGTTTAAGAAACATATATGCAAATCATCCAAACAGTACAATTCGACAATTTTTTGTTCTTCAAGTTTAAGTGAACTACGAGCCCCATTGTTAATCCTTTAACGGAAATTAATTGTAACTTTCTACAAGAAGAACAATGATTGGAACACGTAGACGGTTGAAATCTTTGTATATATTGCTTCCATATAGTCTAAGAAACATATATGCAAAGCATCCAAACAGTACAATTCGCCAATTTTTTGTTCTTCAAGTTTAAGTGAACAATGAGCCCCAATGGTTAATCCTTTATCCGTAATTATTTGTAACTTCCGACAAGTAGAACAATGAATGGAACAGGTAGACGGTTGAAATCTTTGTATATATTGCGTCTATATAGTCTAAGAAACATATACGCAAAGCATCCAAACAGTACCATTCGCCAATTTTTTGTTCTTCAAGTTTAAGTGAACTACGAGCCCCATTGATAATCCTTTAAAGGAAATTATTTGTAAATTTCGACAAGTAGAACAATGAATGGAACAGGTAGACGGTTGAAATCAATGTATATATTGCTTCTATATAGTCTAAGAAACATATATGCAAAGCATCCAAACAGTACCATTCGCCAATTATTTCATCTTCATGTTTAAGTGAACTACGAGCCCCATTGTTAATACTTTAACGGAAATTATTTGTAACTTCCGACAAGTAGAACAATGAATGGAACAGGTAGACGGTTGAAATCAATGTATATATTGCTTCTATATAGTCTAAGAAACATATATGCAAAGCATCCAAACAGCACCATCCGCCAATTTTTTGTTCTTCAAGTTTAAGTGAACAATGAGCCCCATTGTTAATCCTTTATCGGAAATTATTTGTAACTTTCGACAAGTAGAACAATGAATGGAACAGGTAGACGGTTGAAATCTTTGTATATATTGTTTCTATATAGTCTAAGAAACATATATGCAAAGCATCCAAACAGTATCATTCGCCAATTTTTTGTTCTTCAAGTTTAAGTGAACTACGAGCCCCATTGATAATCATGAAATGGAAATTATTTGTAACTTTCTACAAGTAGAACAATGAATAGTACAGTTAGACGGGTGAAATCTTTCTATATATTGCATCTAAATAGTCTAAGAAACATATATGCAAAGCATCCAAACAGTACCATTCGCCAATTTTTTGTTCTTCAAGTTTAAGTGAACTACGAGCCCCATTGTTAATCCTTTAAAGGAAATTATTTGTAAATTTCGACAAGTAGAACAATGAATTGAACAGGTAGACTGTTGAAATCATTGTGTATATTGCTTCTATATAGTCTAAGAAACATATATGCAAATCATCCAAACAGTACAATTCGCCAATTTCTTGTTCTTCAAGTTTAAGTAAACTACGATTCCCATTGTTAATCCCTTAACGGAAATTATTTCTAACTTTCGACAAGTAGAACAATGAATGGAACAGGTAGACGGTTGAAATCATTGTATATATTGCATCTAAATAGTCTAAGAAACATATATGCAAAGCATCCAAACAGTACCATTCGCCAATTTTTTGTTCTTCAAGTTTAAGTGAACTACGAGCCCCATTGTTAATCCTTTAAAGGAAATTATTTGTAAATTTCGACAAGTAGAACAATGAATTGAACAGGTAGACTGTTGAAATCATTGTATATATTGCTTCTATATAGTTTAAGAAACATATATGCAAATCATCCAAACAGTACAATTCGACAATTTTTTGTTCTTCAAGTTTAAGTGAACTACGAGCCCCATTGTTAATCCTTTAACGGAAATTAATTGTAACTTTCTACAAGAAGAACAATGATTGGAACACGTAGACGGTTGAAATCTTTGTATATATTGCTTCCATATAGTCTAAGAAACATATATGCAAAGCATCCAAACAGTACAATTCGCCAATTTTTTGTTCTTCAAGTTTAAGTGAACAATGAGCCCCAATGGTTAATCCTTTATACGTAATTATTTGTAACTTCCGACAAGTAGAACAATGAATGGAACAGGTAGACGGTTGAAATCTTTGTATATATTGCGTCTATATAGTCTAAGAAACATATACGCAAAGCATCCAAACAGTACCATTCGCCAATTTTTTGTTCTTCAAGTTTAAGTGAACTACGAGCCCCATTGTTAATCCTTTAAAGGAAATTATTTGTAAATTTCGACAAGTAGAACAATGAATGGAACAGGTAGACGGTTGAAATCAATGTATATATTGCTTCTATATAGTCTAAGAAACATATATGCAAAGCATCCAAACAGTATCATTCGCCAATTTTTTGATCTTCAAGTTTAAGTGAACAGCGAGCCGCATTGATAATCATGAAATGGAAATTATTTGTAACTTTCCACAAGTAGAACAATGAATAGTACGGGTAGACGGGTGAAATCTTTCTATATATTGCTTCTAAATAGTCTAAGAAACATATATGCAAAGTATCCAAACAGTACAATTCGCCAATTTTTTGTTCTTCAAGTTTAAGTGAACAACGAGCCCCATTGTTAATACTTTAACGGAAATTATTTGTAACTTGCGACAAGTAGAACAATGAGTGGAACAGGTAGACGGTTGAAATCAATGTATATATTGCTTCTATATAGTCTAAGAAACATATATGCAAATCATCCAAACAGTACCATTCGCCAATTTTTTGTTCTTCAAGTTTAAGTGAACAATGAGCCCCATTGTTAATCCTTTATCGGAAATTATTTGTAACTTTCGACAAGTAGAACAATGAATGGAACAGGTAGACGGTTGAAATCTTTGTATATATTGCTTCTATATAGTCTAAGAAACATATATGCAAAGCATCCAGCAGTACCATTCGCCAATTTTTTGTTCTTCAAGTTTAAGTGAACTACGAGCCCCATTGATAATCATGAAATGGAAATTATTTGTAACTTTCTACAAGTAGAACAATGAATAGTACAGGTAGACGGTTGAAATCTTTGTATATATTGCTTCTATATAGTCTAAGAAACATATGTGCAAAGCATCCAAACAGTACAATTCGCCAATTTTTTGTTCTTCAAGTTTAAGTGAACAACGAGCCCCAATGGTTAATCCTTTATCCGTAATTATTTGTAACTTCCGACAAGTAGAACAATGAATGGAACATGTAGACGGTTGAAATCTTTGTATATATTGCTTCTATATAGTATAAGAAACATATATGCAAAGCATCCAAACAGTACCATTCGCCAATTTTTTGTTCTTCAAGTTTAAGTGAACAATGAGCCCCAATGGTTAATCCTTTATCCGTAATTATTTGTAACTTCCGACAAGTAGAACAATGAATGGAACAGGTAGACGGTTGAAATCTTTGTATATATTGCGTCTATATAGTCTAAGAAACATATACGCAAAGCATCCAAACAGTACCATTCGCCAATTTTTTGTTCTTCAAGTTTAAGTGAACTACGAGCCCCATTGTTAATCCTTTAAAGGAAATTATTTGTAAATTTCGACAAGTAGAACAATGAATGGAACAGGTAGACGGTTGAAATCAATGTATATATTGCTTCTATATAGTCTAAGAAACATATATGCAAAGCATCCAAACAGTACCATTCGCCAATTATTTCATCTTCATGTTTAAGTGAACTACGAGCCCCATTGTTAATACTTTAACGGAAATTATTTGTAACTTCCGACAAGTAGAACAATGAATGGAACAGGTAGACGGTTGAAATCAATGTATATATTGCTTCTATATAGTCTAAGAAACATATATGCAAAGCATCCAAACAGCACCATCCGCCAATTTTTTGTTCTTCAAGTTTAAGTGAACAATGAGCCCCATTGTTAATCCTTTATCGGAAATTATTTGTAACTTTCGACAAGTAGAACAATGAATGGAACAGGTAGACGGTTGAAATCTTTGTATATATTGTTTCTATATAGTCTAAGAAACATATATGCAAAGCATCCAAACAGTATCATTCGCCAATTTTTTGTTCTTCAAGTTTAAGTGAACTACGAGCCCCATTGATAATCATGAAATGGAAATTATTTGTAACTTTCTACAAGTAGAACAATGAATAGTACAGTTAGACGGGTGAAATCTTTCTATATATTGCATCTAAATAGTCTAAGAAACATATATGCAAAGCATCCAAACAGTACCATTCGCCAATTTTTTGTTCTTCAAGTTTAAGTGAACTACGAGCCCCATTGTTAATCCTTTAAAGGAAATTATTTGTAAATTTCGACAAGTAGAACAATGAATGGAACAGGTAGACGGTTGAAATCAATGTATATATTGCTTCTATATAGTCTAAGAAACATATATGCAAAGCATCCAAACAGTATCATTCGCCAATTTTTTGATCTTCAAGTTTAAGTGAACAGCGAGCCGCATTGATAATCATGAAATGGAAATTATTTGTAACTTTCCACAAGTAGAACAATGAATAGTACGGGTAGACGGGTGAAATCTTTCTATATATTGCATCTAAATAGTCTAAGAAACATATATGCAAAGCATCCAAACAGTACCATTCGCCAATTTTTTGTTCTTCAAGTTTAAGTGAACTACGAGCCCCATTGTTAATCCTTTAAAGGAAATTATTTGTAAATTTCGACAAGTAGAACAATGAATTGAACAGGTAGACTGTTGAAATCATTGTATATATTGCTTCTATATAGTTTAAGAAACATATATGCAAATCATCCAAACAGTACAATTCGACAATTTTTTGTTCTTCAAGTTTAAGTGAACTACGAGCCCCATTGTTAATCCTTTAACGGAAATTAATTGTAACTTTCTACAAGAAGAACAATGATTGGAACACGTAGACGGTTGAAATCTTTGTATATATTGCTTCCATATAGTCTAAGAAACATATATGCAAAGCATCCAAACAGTACAATTCGCCAATTTTTTGTTCTTCAAGTTTAAGTGAACAATGAGCCCCAATGGTTAATCCTTTATCCGTAATTATTTGTAACTTCCGACAAGTAGAACAATGAATGGAACAGGTAGACGGTTGAAATCTTTGTATATATTGCGTCTATATAGTCTAAGAAACATATACGCAAAGCATCCAAACAGTACCATTCGCCAATTTTTTGTTCTTCAAGTTTAAGTGAACTACGAGCCCCATTGTTAATCCTTTAAAGGAAATTATTTGTAAATTTCGACAAGTAGAACAATGAATGGAACAGGTAGACGGTTGAAATCAATGTATATATTGCTTCTATATAGTCTAAGAAACATATATGCAAAGCATCCAAACAGTATCATTCGCCAATTTTTTGATCTTCAAGTTTAAGTGAACAGCGAGCCGCATTGATAATCATGAAATGGAAATTATTTGTAACTTTCCACAAGTAGAACAATGAATAGTACGGGTAGACGGGTGAAATCTTTCTATATATTGCTTCTAAATAGTCTAAGAAACATATATGCAAAGTATCCAAACAGTACAATTCGCCAATTTTTTGTTCTTCAAGTTTAAGTGAACTACGAGCCCAATTGTTAATCCTTTAAAGGAAATAATTTGTAACTTTCGACAAGTAGAACAATGAATGGAACAGGTAAACGGTTGAAATCTTTGTATATATTGCTTCTATATAGTCTAAGAAACATATATGCAAAGCATCCAAACAGTACAATTCGCCAATTTTTTGTTCTTCAAGTTTAAGTGAACAACGAGCCCCAATGGTTAATCCTTTATCCGTAATTATTTGTAACTTCCGACAAGTAGAACAATGAATGGAACATGTAGACGGTTGAAATCTTTGTATATATTGCGTCTATATAGTCTAAGAAACATATATGCAAAGCATCCAAACAGTACCATTCGCCAATTTTTTGTTCTTCAAGTTTAAGTGAACAACGAGCCCCATTGTTAATCCTTTAAAGGAAATTATTTGTAAATTTCGACAAGTAGAACAATGATTGGAACACGTAGACGGTTGAAATCTTTGTATATATTGCTTCTATATAGTCTAAGAAACCTATATGCAAAGCATCTAAACAGTAACAATCGCCAATTGTTTGATCTTCAAGTTTAAGTGAACAGCGAGCCCCATTGATAATCATGAAATGGAAATTATTTGTAACTTTCTACAAGTAGAACAATGAATAGTACAGGTAGACGGGTGAAATCTTTCTATATATTGCTTCTAAATAGTCTAAGAAAAATATATGCAAAGCATCCAAATAGTACAATTCGCCATTTTTTTGTTCTTTAAGTTTAAGTGAACTACCAGCCCCATTGTTAATCCTTTAAAGGAAATTATTTGTAAATTTCGACAAGTAGAACAATGAATGGATCAGGTAGACGGTTGAAATCATTGTATATATTGCTTCTATATAATCTACGAAACATATATGCAAAGCAACCAAACAGTACAATTCGCCAATTTTTTGTTCTTCAAGTTTAAGTGAACTACGAGCCCCATTGTTAATCCTTTAACGGAAATTAATTGTAACTTTCTACAAGTAGAACAATGATTGGAACACGTTGACGGTTGAAATCTTTGTATATATTGCTTCCATATAGACTAAGAAACATATATGCAAAGCATCCAAACAGTACAATTCGCCAATTTTTTTATCTTCAAGTTTAAGTGAACAATGAGCCCCAATGGTTAATCCGTTATCGGAAATTATTTGTAACTTTCGACCAGTAGAACAATGAATGGAACAGGTAGACGGTTGAAATCTTTGTATATATTGCTTCTATATAGTCTAAGAAACACATATGCAAAGCATCCAAACAGTACAATTCGCCAATTTTTTTATCTTCAAGTTTAAGTGAACCACGAGCCCCAATGGTTAATCCGTTATCGGAAATTATTTGTAACTTTC
Source organism: Cerceris ruficornis (assembly GCA_963989415.1). Taxonomy (NCBI): domain Eukaryota; kingdom Metazoa; phylum Arthropoda; class Insecta; order Hymenoptera; family Crabronidae; genus Cerceris; species Cerceris ruficornis. Next base: position 1,711,530 of record CAXDIW010000460.1, read on the forward strand.
GACAAGTAGAACAATGAATGGAACAGGTAGACGGTTGAAATCTTTGTATATATTGCTTCTATATAGTCTAAGAAACATATATGCAAAGCATCCAAACAGTACCATTCGCCAATTATTTCATCTTCATGTTTAAGTGAACTACGAACCCCATTGTTAATACTTTAACGGAAATTATTTGTAACTTCCGACAAGTAGAACAATGAATGGAACAGGTAGACGGTTGAAATCAATGTATATATTGCTTCTATATAGTCTAACAAACATATATGCAAAGCATCCAAACAGCACCATCCGCCAATTTTTTGTTCTTCAAGTTTAAGTGAACAATGAGCCCCATTGTTAATCCTTTATCGGAAATTATTTGTAACTTTCGACAAGTAGAACAATGAATGGAACAGGTAGACGGTTGAAATCTTTGTATATATTGCTTCTATATAGTCTAAGAAACATATATGCAAAGCATCCAAACAGTACCATTCGCCAATTTTTTGTTCTTCAAGTTTAAGTGAACTACGAGCCCCATTGATAATCATGAAATGGAAATTATTTGTAACTTTCTACAAGTAGAACAATGAATAGTACAGGTAGACGGGTGAAATCTTTCTATATATTGCATCTAAATAGTCTAAGAAACATATATGCAAAGCATCCAAACAGTACCATTCGCCAATTTTTTGTTCTTCAAGTTTAAGTGAACTACGAGCCCCATTGTTAATCCTTTAAAGGAAATTATTTGTAAATTTCGACAAGTAGAACAATGAATGGAACAGGTAGACGGTTGAAATCAATGTATATATTGCTTCTATATAGTCTAAGAAACATATATGCAAAGCATCCAAACAGTACCATTCGCCAATTATTTCATCTTCATGTTTAAGTGAACTACGAGCCCCATTGTTAATACTTTAACGGAAATTATTTGTAACTTCCGACAAGTAGAACAATGAATGGAACAGGTAGACGGTTGAAATCAATGTATATATTGCTTCTATATAGTCTAAGAAACATATATGCAAAGCATCCAAACAGCACCATCCGCCAATTTTTTGTTCTTCAAGTTTAAGTGAACAATGAGCCCCATTGTTAATCCTTTATCGGAAATTATTTGTAACTTTCGACAAGTAGAACAATGAATGGAACAGGTAGACGGTTGAAATCTTTGTATATATTGTTTCTATATAGTCTAAGAAACATATATGCAAAGCATCCAAACAGTATCATTCGCCAATTTTCTGTTCTTCAAGTTTAAGTGAACTACGAGCCCCATTGATAATCATGAAATGGAAATTATTTGTAACTTTCTACAAGTAGAACAATGAATAGTACAGTTAGACGGGTGAAATCTTTCTATATATTGCATCTAAATAGTCTAAGAAACATATATGCAAAGCATCCAAACAGTACCATTCGCCAATTTTTTGTTCTTCAAGTTTAAGTGAACTACGAGCCCCATTGTTAATCCTTTAAAGGAAATTATTTGTAAATTTCGACAAGTAGAACAATGAATTGAACAGGTAGACTGTTGAAATCATTGTGTATATTGCTTCTATATAGTCTAAGAAACATATATGCAAATCATCCAAACAGTACAATTCGCCAATTTCTTGTTCTTCAAGTTTAAGTAAACTACGATTCCCATTGTTAATCCCTTAACGGAAATTATTTCTAACTTTCGACAAGTAGAACAATGAATGGAACAGGTAGACGGTTGAAATCATTGTATATATTGCTTCTATATAGTCTAAAAAACATATCTGCAAATCATCCACACAGTACAATTCGCCAATTATTTGATCTTCAAGTTTAAGTGAACTACGAGCCCCATTGTTAATACTTTAACGGAAATTATTTGTAACTTGCGACAAGTAGAACAATGAATGGAACAGGTAGACGGTTGAAATCTTTGTATATATTGCTTCTTTATAATCTAAGAAACATATATGCAAAGCATCCAAACAGTACAATTCGCCAACTATTTCATCTTCATGTTTAAGTGAACCACGAGCCCCATTGTTAATCCTTTAAAGGAAATTATTTGTAAATTTCGACAAGTAGAACAATGAATGGATCATGTAGACGGTTGAAATCATTGTATATATTGCTTCTATATTGTCTGCGAAACAAATATGCAAAGCATCCAAACAGTACCATTCGCCAATTTTTTGTTCTTCAAGTTTAAGTGAACAATGAGCCCCATTGTTAATCCGTTATCGGAAATTATTTGTAACTTGCGACAAATAGAACAATGAATGGAACAGGTAGACGGTTGAAATCAATGTATATATTGCTTCCATATAGTCTAAGAAACATATATGCAAAGCATCCAAACAGTACAATTCGCCAATTTTTTGTTCTTCAAGTTTAAGTGAACAATGAGCCCCAATGGTTAATCCTTTATCCGTAATTATTTGTAACTTCCGACAAGTAGAACAATGAATGGAACAGGTAGACGGTTGAAATCTTTGTATATATTGCGTCTATATAGTCTAAGAAACATATATGCAAAGCATCCAAACAGTAACAATCGCCAATTTTTTGATCTTCAAGTTTAAGTGAACAGCGAGCCGCATTGATAATCATGAAATGGAAATTATTTGTAACTTTCCACAAGTAGAACAATGAATAGTACGGGTAGACGGGTGAAATCTTTCTATATATTGCTTCTAAATAGTCTAAGAAACATATATGCAAAGCATCCAAACAGTACAATTCGCCAATTTTTTGTTCTTCAAGTTTAAGTGAACTACGAGCCCAATTGTTAATCCTTTAAAGGAAATAATTTGTAACTTTCGACAAGTAGAACAATGAATGGAACAGGTAAACGGTTGAAATCTTTGTATATATTGCTTCTATATAGTCTAAGAAACATATATGCAAAGCATCCAAACAGTACAATTCGCCAATTTTTTGTTCTTCAAGTTTAAGTGAACAACGAGCCCCAATGGTTAATCCTTTATCCGTAATTATTTGTAACTTCCGACAAGTAGAACAATGAATGGAACATGTAGACGGTTGAAATCTTTGTATATATTGCGTCTATATAGTCTAAGAAACATATATGCAAAGCATCCAAACAGTACCATTCGCCAATTTTTTGTTCTTCAAGTTTAAGTGAACTACGAGCCCCATTGTTAATCCTTTAAAGGAAATTATTTGTAAATTTCGACAAGTAGAACAATGAATGGAACAGGTAGACGGTTGAAATCAATGTATATATTGCTTCTATATAGCCTAAGAAACATATATGCAAAGCATCCAAACAGTACCATTCGCCAATTTTTTGTTCTTCAAGTTTAAGTGAACTACGAGCCCCATTGTTAATCCTTTAAAGGAAATTATTTCTAAATTTCGACAAGTAGAACAATGAATGGAACAGGTAGACGGTTGAAATCAATATATATATTGCTTCTATATAGTCTAAGAAACCTATATGCAAAGCATCTAAACAGTAACAATCGCCAATTGTTTGATCTTCAAGTTTAAGTGAACAGCGAGCCCCATTGATAATCATGAAATGGAAATTATTTGTAACTTTCTACAAGTAGAACAATGAATAGTACAGGTAGACGGGTGAAATCTTTCTATATATTGCTTCTAAATAGTCTAAGAAAAATATATGCAAAGCATCCAAATAGTACAATTCGCCATTTTTTTGTTCTTTAAGTTTAAGTGAACTACCAGCCCCATTGTTAATCCTTTAAAGGAAATTATTTGTAAATTTCGACAAGTAGAACAATGAATGGATCAGGTAGACGGTTGAAATCATTGTATATATTGCTTCTATATAATCTACGAAACATATATGCAAAGCAACCAAACAGTACAATTCGCCAATTTTTTGTTCTTCAAGTTTAAGTGAACTACGAGCCCCATTGTTAATCCTTTAACGGAAATTAATTGTAACTTTCTACAAGTAGAACAATGATTGGAACACGTTGACGGTTGAAATCTTTGTATATATTGCTTCCATATAGACTAAGAAACATATATGCAAAGCATCCAAACAGTACAATTCGCCAATTTTTTTATCTTCAAGTTTAAGTGAACAATGAGCCCCAATGGTTAATCCGTTATCGGAAATTATTTGTAACTTTCGACCAGTAGAACAATGAATGGAACAGGTAGACGGTTGAAATCTTTGTATATATTGCTTCTATATAGTCTAAGAAACACATATGCAAAGCATCCAAACAGTACAATTCGCCAATTTTTTTATCTTCAAGTTTAAGTGAACCACGAGCCCCAATGTTTAATCCGTTATCGGAAATTATTTGTAACTTTCGACAAGTAGAACAATGAATGGAACAGGTAGACGGTTGAAATCAATATATATATTGCTTCTATATAGTCTAAGAAACCTATATGCAAAGCATCTAAACAGTAACAATCGCCAATTGTTTGATCTTCAAGTTTAAGTGAACAGCGAGCCCCATTGATAATCATGAAATGGAAATTATTTGTAACTTTCTACAAGTAGAACAATGAATAGTACAGGTAGACGGGTGAAATCTTTGTATATATTGCTTCTATATAGTCTAAGAAACATATATGCAAAGCATCCAAACAGTACAATTCGCCAATTTTTTGTTCTTCAAGTTTAAGTGAACAACGAGCCCCAATGGTTAATCCTTTATCCGTAATTATTTGTAAATTTCGACAAGTAGAACAATGAATGGAACAGGTAGACGGTTGAAATCAATGTATATATTGCTTCTATATAGTCTAAGAAACATATATGCAAAGCATCCAAACAGTACCATTCGCCAATTATTTCATCTTCATGTTTAAGTGAACTACGAGCCCCATTGTTAATACTTTAACGGAAATTATTTGTAACTTCCGACAAGTAGAACAATGAATGGAACAGGTAGACGGTTGAAATCAATGTATATATTGCTTCTATATAGTCTAAGAAACATATATGCAAAGCATCCAAACAGCACCATCCGCCAATTTTTTGTTCTTCAAGTTTAAGTGAACAATGAGCCCCATTGTTAATCCTTTATCGGAAATTATTTGTAACTTTCGACAAGTAGAACAATGAATGGAACAGGTAGACGGTTGAAATCTTTGTATATATTGCTTCTATATAGTCTAAGAAACATATATGCAAAGCATCCAAACAGTATCATTCGCCAATTTTTTGTTCTTCAAGTTTAAGTGAACTACGAGCCCCATTGATAATCATGAAATGGAAATTATTTGTAACTTTCTACAAGTAGAACAATGAATAGTACAGTTAGACGGGTGAAATCTTTCTATATATTGCATCTAAATAGTCTAAGAAACATATATGCAAAGCATCCAAACAGTACCATTTGCCAATTTTTTGTTCTTCAAGTTTAAGTGAACTACGAGCCCCATTGTTAATCCTTTAAAGGAAATTATTTGTAAATTTCGACAAGTAGAACAATGAATGGAACAGGTAGACGGTTGAAATCAATGTATATATTGCTTCTATATAGTCTAAGAAACATATATGCAAAGCATCCAAACAGTATCATTCGCCAATTTTTTGATCTTCAAGTTTAAGTGAACAGCGAGCGGCATTGATAATCATGAAATGGAAATTATTTGTAACTTTCCACAAGTAGAACAATGAATAGTACGGGTAGACGGGTGAAATCTTTCTATATATTGCATCTAAATAGTCTAAGAAACATATATGCAAAGCATCCAAACAGTACCATTCGCCAATTTTTTGTTCTTCAAGTTTAAGTGAACTACGAGCCCCATTGTTAATCCTTTAAAGGAAATTATTTGTAAATTTCGACAAGTAGAACAATGAATTGAACAGGTAGACTGTTGAAATCATTGTATATATTGCTTCTATATAGTTTAAGAAACATATATGCAAATCATCCAAACAGTACAATTCGACAATTTTTTGTTCTTCAAGTTTAAGTGAACTACGAGCCCCATTGTTAATCCTTTAACGGAAATTAATTGTAACATTCTACAAGAAGAACAATGATTGGAACACGTAGACGGTTGAAATCTTTGTATATATTGCTTCCATATAGTCTAAGAAACATATATGCAAAGCATCCAAACAGTACAATTCGCCAATTTTTTGTTCTTCAAGTTTAAGTGAACAATGAGCCCCAATGGTTAATCCTTTATCCGTAATTATTTGTAACTTCCGACAAGTAGAACAATGAATGGAACAGGTAGACGGTTGAAATCTTTGTATATATTGCGTCTATATAGTCTAAGAAACATATACGCAAAGCATCCAAACAGTACCATTCGCCAATTTTTTGTTCTTCAAGTTTAAGTGAACTACGAGCCCCATTGTTAATCCTTTAAAGGAAATTATTTGTAAATTTCGACAAGTAGAACAATGAATGGAACAGGTAGACGGTTGAAATCAATGTATATATTGCTTCTATATAGTCTAAGAAACATATATGCAAAGCATCCAAACAGTATCATTCGCCAATTTTTTGATCTTCAAGTTTAAGTGAACAGCGAGCCGCATTGATAATCATGAAATGGAAATTATTTGTAACTTTCCACAAGTAGAACAATGAATAGTACGGGTAGACGGGTGAAATCTTTCTATATATTGCTTCTAAATAGTCTAAGAAACATATATGCAAAGTATCCAAACAGTACAATTCGCCAATTTTTTGTTCTTCAAGTTTAAGTGAACTACGAGCCCAATTGTTAATCCTTTAAAGGAAATAATTTGTAACTTTCGACAAGTAGAACAATGAATGGAACAGGTAAACGGTTGAAATCTTTGTATATATTGCTTCTATATAGTCTAAGAAACATATATGCAAAGCATCCAAACAGTACAATTCGCCAATTTTTTGTTCTTCAAGTTTAAGTGAACAACGAGCCCCAATGGTTAATCCTTTATCCGTAATTATTTGTAACTTCCGACAAGTAGAACAATGAATGGAACATGTAGACGGTTGAAATCTTTGTATATATTGCGTCTATATAGTCTAAGAAACATATATGCAAAGCATCCAAACAGTACCATTCGCCAATTTTTTGTTCTTCAAGTTTAAGTGAACAACGAGCCCCATTGTTAATCCTTTAAAGGAAATTATTTGTAAATTTCGACAAGTAGAACAATGATTGGAACACGTAGACGGTTGAAATCTTTGTATATATTGCTTCCATATAGTCTAAGAAACATGTATGCAAAGCATCCAAACAGTACCGTTCGCCAATTTTTTGTTCTTCAAGTTTAAGTGAACAATGAGCCCCAATGGTTAATCCGTTTTCGGAAATTATTTGTAACTTTCGACAAGTAGAACAATGAATGGAACAGGTAGACGGTTGAAATCTTTGTATATATTGCTTCTATATAGTCTAAGAAACATATATGCAAAGCATCCAAACAGTACAATTCGCCAATTTATTGTTCTTCAAGTTTAAGTGAACAACGAGCACCATTGTTAATCCTTTATCGGAAATTACTTGTAATTTTCGACAGGTAGAACAATGAATGGAACAGGTAGACGGTTGAAATCTTTGTATACATTGCTTCTATATAGTCTAAGAAACATATATGCAAAGCATCCAAACAGCACCATTCGCCAATTTTTTGTTCTTCAAGTTTAAGTGAACAATGAGCCCCATTGTTAATCCTTTATCGGAAATTATTTGTAACTTTCGACAAGTAGAACAATGAATGGAACAGATATACGGTTGAAATCTTTGTATATATTGCTTCTATATAGTCTAAGAAACATATATGCAAAGCATCCAAACAGTACCATTCGCCAATTTTTTGTTCTTCAAGTTTAAGTGAACTACGAGCCCCATTGATAATCATGAAATGGAAATTATTTGTAACTTTCTACAAGTAGAACAATGAATAGTACAGGTAGACGGGTGAAATCTTTCTATATATTGCATCTAAATAGTCTTAGAAACATATATGCAAATCATCCAAACAGTACCATTCGCCAATTTTTTGTTCTTCAAGTTTAAGTGAACTACGAGCCCCATTGTTAATCCTTTAAAGGAAATTATTTCTAAATTTCGACAAGTAGAACAATGAATGGAACAGGTAGACGGTTGAAATCAATGAATATATTGCTTCTATATAGTCTAAGAAACATATATGCAAAGCATCCAAACAGCACCATCCGCCAATTTTTTGTTCTTCAAGTTTAAGTGAACAATGAGCCCCATTGTTAATCCTTTATCGGAAATTATTTGTAAATTTCGACAAGTAGAACAATGAATGGATCATGTAGACGGTTGAAATCATTGTATATATTGCTTCTATATTGTCTGCGAAACAAATATGCAAAGCATCCAAACAGTACCATTCGCCAATTTTTTGTTCTTCAAGTTTAAGTGAACAATGAGCCCCATTGTTAATCCGTTATCGGAAATTATTTGTAACTTGCGACAAATAGAACAATGAATGGAACAGGTAGACGGTTGAAATCAATGTATATATTGCTTCCATATAGTCTAAGAAACATATATGCAAAGCATCCAAACAGTACAATTCGCCAATTTTTTGTTCTTCAAGTTTAAGTGAACAATGAGCCCCAATGGTTAATCCTTTATCCGTAATTATTTGTAACTTCCGACAAGTAGAACAATGAATGGAACAGGTAGACGGTTGAAATCTTTGTATATATTGCGTCTATATAGTCTAAGAAACATATATGCAAAGCATCCAAACAGTAACAATCGCCAATTTTTTGATCTTCAAGTTTAAGTGAACAGCGAGCCGCATTGATAATCATGAAATGGAAATTATTTGTAACTTTCCACAAGTAGAACAATGAATAGTACGGGTAGACGGGTGAAATCTTTCTATATATTGCTTCTAAATAGTCTAAGAAACATATATGCAAAGCATCCAAACAGTACAATTCGCCAATTTTTTGTTCTTCAAGTTTAAGTGAACTACGAGCCCAATTGTTAATCCTTTAAAGGAAATAATTTGTAACTTTCGACAAGTAGAACAATGAATGGAACAGGTAAACGGTTGAAATCTTTGTATATATTGCTTCTATATAGTCTAAGAAACATATATGCAAAGCATCCAAACAGTACAATTCGCCAATTTTTTGTTCTTCAAGTTTAAGTGAACAACGAGCCCCAATGGTTAATCCTTTATCCGTAATTATTTGTAACTTCCGACAAGTAGAACAATGAATGGAACATGTAGACGGTTGAAATCTTTGTATATATTGCGTCTATATAGTCTAAGAAACATATATGCAAAGCATCCAAACAGTACCATTCGCCAATTTTTTGTTCTTCAAGTTTAAGTGAACTACGAGCCCCATTGTTAATCCTTTAAAGGAAATTATTTGTAAATTTCGACAAGTAGAACAATGAATGGAACAGGTAGACGGTTGAAATCAATGTATATATTGCTTCTATATAGCCTAAGAAACATATATGCAAAGCATCCAAACAGTACCATTCGCCAATTTTTTGTTCTTCAAGTTTAAGTGAACTACGAGCCCCATTGTTAATCCTTTAAAGGAAATTATTTCTAAATTTCGACAAGTAGAACAATGAATGGAACAGGTAGACGGTTGAAATCAATATATATATTGCTTCTATATAGTCTAAGAAACCTATATGCAAAGCATCTAAACAGTAACAATCGCCAATTGTTTGATCTTCAAGTTTAAGTGAACAGCGAGCCCCATTGATAATCATGAAATGGAAATTATTTGTAACTTTCTACAAGTAGAACAATGAATAGTACAGGTAGACGGGTGAAATCTTTCTATATATTGCTTCTAAATAGTCTAAGAAAAATATATGCAAAGCATCCAAATAGTACAATTCGCCATTTTTTTGTTCTTTAAGTTTAAGTGAACTACCAGCCCCATTGTTAATCCTTTAAAGGAAATTATTTGTAAATTTCGACAAGTAGAACAATGAATGGATCAGGTAGACGGTTGAAATCATTGTATATATTGCTTCTATATAATCTACGAAACATATATGCAAAGCAACCAAACAGTACAATTCGCCAATTTTTTGTTCTTCAAGTTTAAGTGAACTACGAGCCCCATTGTTAATCCTTTAACGGAAATTAATTGTAACTTTCTACAAGTAGAACAATGATTGGAACACGTTGACGGTTGAAATCTTTGTATATATTGCTTCCATATAGACTAAGAAACATATATGCAAAGCATCCAAACAGTACAATTCGCCAATTTTTTTATCTTCAAGTTTAAGTGAACAATGAGCCCCAATGGTTAATCCGTTATCGGAAATTATTTGTAACTTTCGACCAGTAGAACAATGAATGGAACAGGTAGACGGTTGAAATCTTTGTATATATTGCTTCTATATAGTCTAAGAAACACATATGCAAAGCATCCAAACAGTACAATTCGCCAATTTTTTTATCTTCAAGTTTAAGTGAACCACGAGCCCCAATGTTTAATCCGTTATCGGAAATTATTTGTAACTTTCGACAAGTAGAACAATGAATGGAACAGGTAGACGGTTGAAATCAATATATATATTGCTTCTATATAGTCTAAGAAACCTATATGCAAAGCATCTAAACAGTAACAATCGCCAATTGTTTGATCTTCAAGTTTAAGTGAACAGCGAGCCCCATTGATAATCATGAAATGGAAATTATTTGTAACTTTCTACAAGTAGAACAATGAATAGTACAGGTAGACGGGTGAAATCTTTGTATATATTGCTTCTATATAGTCTAAGAAACATATATGCAAAGCATCCAAACAGTACAATTCGCCAATTTTTTGTTCTTCAAGTTTAAGTGAACAACGAGCCCCAATGGTTAATCCTTTATCCGTAATTATTTGTAAATTTCGACAAGTAGAACAATGAATGGAACAGGTAGACGGTTGAAATCAATGTATATATTGCTTCTATATAGTCTAAGAAACATATATGCAAAGCATCCAAACAGTACCATTCGCCAATTATTTCATCTTCATGTTTAAGTGAACTACGAGCCCCATTGTTAATACTTTAACGGAAATTATTTGTAACTTCCGACAAGTAGAACAATGAATGGAACAGGTAGACGGTTGAAATCAATGTATATATTGCTTCTATATAGTCTAAGAAACATATATGCAAAGCATCCAAACAGCACCATCCGCCAATTTTTTGTTCTTCAAGTTTAAGTGAACAATGAGCCCCATTGTTAATCCTTTATCGGAAATTATTTGTAACTTTCGACAAGTAGAACAATGAATGGAACAGGTAGACGGTTGAAATCTTTGTATATATTGCTTCTATATAGTCTAAGAAACATATATGCAAAGCATCCAAACAGTATCATTCGCCAATTTTTTGTTCTTCAAGTTTAAGTGAACTACGAGCCCCATTGATAATCATGAAATGGAAATTATTTGTAACTTTCTACAAGTAGAACAATGAATAGTACAGTTAGACGGGTGAAATCTTTCTATATATTGCATCTAAATAGTCTAAGAAACATATATGCAAAGCATCCAAACAGTACCATTCGCCAATTTTTTGTTCTTCAAGTTTAAGTGAACTACGAGCCCCATTGTTAATCCTTTAAAGGAAATTATTTGTAAATTTCGACAAGTAGAACAATGAATGGAACAGGTAGACGGTTGAAATCAATGTATATATTGCTTCTATATAGTCTAAGAAACATATATGCAAAGCATCCAAACAGTATCATTCGCCAATTTTTTGATCTTCAAGTTTAAGTGAACAGCGAGCGGCATTGATAATCATGAAATGGAAATTATTTGTAACTTTCCACAAGTAGAACAATGAATAGTACGGGTAGACGGGTGAAATCTTTCTATATATTGCATCTAAATAGTCTAAGAAACATATATGCAAAGCATCCAAACAGTACCATTCGCCAATTTTTTGTTCTTCAAGTTTAAGTGAACTACGAGCCCCATTGTTAATCCTTTAAAGGAAATTATTTGTAAATTTCGACAAGTAGAACAATGAATTGAACAGGTAGACTGTTGAAATCATTGTATATATTGCTTCTATATAGTTTAAGAAACATATATGCAAATCATCCAAACAGTACAATTCGACAATTTTTTGTTCTTCAAGTTTAAGTGAACTACGAGCCCCATTGTTAATCCTTTAACGGAAATTAATTGTAACTTTCTACAAGAAGAACAATGATTGGAACACGTAGACGGTTGAAATCTTTGTATATATTGCTTCCATATAGTCTAAGAAACATATATGCAAAGCATCCAAACAGTACAATTCGCCAATTTTTTGTTCTTCAAGTTTAAGTGAACAATGAGCCCCAATGGTTAATCCTTTATCCGTAATTATTTGTAACTTCCGACAAGTAGAACAATGAATGGAACAGGTAGACGGTTGAAATCTTTGTATATATTGCGTCTATATAGTCTAAGAAACATATACGCAAAGCATCCAAACAGTACCATTCGCCAATTTTTTGTTCTTCAAGTTTAAGTGAACTACGAGCCCCATTGTTAATCCTTTAAAGGAAATTATTTGTAAATTTCGACAAGTAGAACAATGAATGGAACAGGTAGACGGTTGAAATCAATGTATATATTGCTTCTATATAGTCTAAGAAACATATATGCAAAGCATCCAAACAGTATCATTCGCCAATTTTTTGATCTTCAAGTTTAAGTGAACAGCGAGCCGCATTGATAATCATGAAATGGAAATTATTTGTAACTTTCCACAAGTAGAACAATGAATAGTACGGGTAGACGGGTGAAATCTTTCTATATATTGCTTCTAAATAGTCTAAGAAACATATATGCAAAGTATCCAAACAGTACAATTCGCCAATTTTTTGTTCTTCAAGTTTAAGTGAACTACGAGCCCAATTGTTAATCCTTTAAAGGAAATAATTTGTAACTTTCGACAAGTAGAACAATGAATGGAACAGGTAAACGGTTGAAATCTTTGTATATATTGCTTCTATATAGTCTAAGAAACATATATGCAAAGCATCCAAACAGTACAATTCGCCAATTTTTTGTTCTTCAAGTTTAAGTGAACAACGAGCCCCAATGGTTAATCCTTTATCCGTAATTATTTGTAACTTCCGACAAGTAGAACAATGAATGGAACATGTAGACGGTTGAAATCTTTGTATATATTGCGTCTATATAGTCTAAGAAACATATATGCAAAGCATCCAAACAGTACCATTCGCCAATTTTTTGTTCTTCAAGTTTAAGTGAACAACGAGCCCCATTGTTAATCCTTTAAAGGAAATTATTTGTAAATTTCGACAAGTAGAACAATGATTGGAACACGTAGACGGTTGAAATCTTTGTATATATTGCTTCCATATAGTCTAAGAAACATGTATGCAAAGCATCCAAACAGTACCGTTCGCCAATTTTTTGTTCTTCAAGTTTAAGTGAACAATGAGCCCCAATGGTTAATCCGTTTTCGGAAATTATTTGTAACTTTCGACAAGTAGAACAATGAATGGAACAGGTAGACGGTTGAAATCTTTGTATATATTGCTTCTATATAGTCTAAGAAACATATATGCAAAGCATCCAAACAGTACAATTCGCCAATTTATTGTTCTTCAAGTTTAAGTGAACAACGAGCACCATTGTTAATCCTTTATCGGAAATTACTTGTAATTTTCGACAGGTAGAACAATGAATGGAACAGGTAGACGGTTGAAATCTTTGTATACATTGCTTCTATATAGTCTAAGAAACATATATGCAAAGCATCCAAACAGCACCATTCGCCAATTTTTTGTTCTTCAAGTTTAAGTGAACAATGAGCCCCATTGTTAATCCTTTATCGGAAATTATTTGTAACTTTCGACAAGTAGAACAATGAATGGAACAGATATACGGTTGAAATCTTTGTATATATTGCTTCTATATAGTCTAAGAAACATATATGCAAAGCATCCAAACAGTACCATTCGCCAATTTTTTGTTCTTCAAGTTTAAGTGAACTACGAGCCCCATTGATAATCATGAAATGGAAATTATTTGTAACTTTCTACAAGTAGAACAATGAATAGTACAGGTAGACGGGTGAAATCTTTCTATATATTGCATCTAAATAGTCTTAGAAACATATATGCAAATCATCCAAACAGTACCATTCGCCAATTTTTTGTTCTTCAAGTTTAAGTGAACTACGAGCCCCATTGTTAATCCTTTAAAGGAAATTATTTCTAAATTTCGACAAGTAGAACAATGAATGGAACAGGTAGACGGTTGAAATCAATGAATATATTGCTTCTATATAGTCTAAGAAACCTATATGCAAAGCATCTAAACAGTAACAATCGCCAATTGTTTGATCTTCAAGTTTAAGTGAACAGCGAGCCCCATTGATAATCATGAAATGGAAATTATTTGTAACTTTCTACAAGTAGAACAATGAATAGTACAGGTAGACGGGTGAAATCTTTCTATATATTGCTTCTAAATAGTCTAAGAAAAATATATGCAAAGCATCCAAATAGTAAAATTCGCCATTTTTTTGTTCTTTAAGTTTAAGTGAACTACCAGCCCCATTGTTAATCCTTTAAAGGAAATTATTTGTAAATTTCGACAAGTAGAACAATGAATGGATCAGGTAGACGGTTGAAATCATTGTATATATTGCTTCTATATAATCTACGAAACATATATGCAAAGCAACCAAACAGTACAATTCGCCAATTTTTTGTTCTTCAAGTTTAAGTGAACTACGAGCCCCATTGTTAATCCTTTAACGGAAATTAATTGTAACTTTCTACAAGTAGAACAATGATTGGAACACGTTGACGGTTGAAATCTTTGTATATATTGCTTCCATATAGACTAAGAAACATATATGCAAAGCATCCAAACAGTACAATTCGCCAATTTTTTTATCTTCAAGTTTAAGTGAACAATGAGCCCCAATGGTTAATCCGTTATCGGAAATTATTTGTAACTTTCGACCAGTAGAACAATGAATGGAACAGGTAGACGGTTGAAATCTTTGTATTTATTGCTTCTATATAGTCTAAGAAACATATATGCAAAGCATCCAAACAGTACAATTCGCCAATTTTTTTATCTTCAAGTTTAAGTGAACAATGAGCCCCAATGGTTAATCCGTTATCGGAAATTATTTGTAACTTTCGACAAGTAGAACAATGAATGGAACAGGTAGACGGTTGAAATCTTTCTATATATTGCTTCTAAATAGACTAAGAAACATATATGCAAAGCATCCAAACAGTACCATTTGCCAATTATTTCATCTTCATGTTTAAGTGAACTACGAGCCCCATTGTTAATCCTTTATCGGAAATTATTTGTAACTTGCGACAAGTAGAACAATGAATGGAACAGGTAGACGGTTGAAATCTTTGTATATATTGCTTCTTTATAATCTAAGAAACATATATGCAAAGCATCCAAACAGTACAATTCGCCAATTTTTTTATCTTCAAGTTTAAGTGAACAATGAGCCCCAATGGTTAATCCGTTATCGGAAATTATTTGTAACTTTCGACAAGTAGAACAATGAATGGAACAGGTAGACGGTTGAAATCTTTCTATATATTGCTTCTAAATAGACTAAGAAACATATATGCAAAGCATCCAAACAGTACCATTTGCCAATTATTTCATCTTCATGTTTAAGTGAACTACGAGCCCCATTGTTAATCCTTTAAAGGAAATTATTTGTAAATTTCGACAAGTAGAACAATGAATGGATCATGTAGACGGTTGAAATCATTGTATATATTGCTTCTATATAGTCTGCGAAACAAATATGCAAAGCATCCAAACAGTACAATTCGCCACTTTTTTGTTCTTCAAGTTTAAGTGAACAACGAGCCCCATTGTTAATCCTTTAAAGGAAATTATTTGTAAATTTCGACAAGTAGAACAATGATTGGAACACGTATACGGTTGAAATCTTTGTATATACTGCCTCCATATAGTCTAAGAAACATGTACGCAAAGCATCCAAACAGTACAATTCGCCAATATTTGTTCTTCAATTTAAGTGAACTACGATCCCCATTGTTAATCCCTTAACGCAAATTATTTGTAACTTTCGACAAGTAGAACAGTGAATGGAACAGGTAGACGGTTGAAATCTTTGTATATATTGCTTCTATATAGTATAAGAAACATATATGCAAAGCATCCAAACAGTACCATTCGCCAATTTTTTGTTCTTCAAGTTTAAGTGAACAACGAGCCCCAATGGTTAATCCATTATCGGAAATTATTTATAACTTTCGACAAGTAGAACAATGAATGGAACAGGTAGACGGTTGAAATCTTTGTATATATTGCGTCTATATAGTCTAAGAAACATATATGCAAAGCATCCAAACAGTAACAATCGCCAATTTTTTGATCTTCAAGTTTAAGTGAACAGCGAGCCGCATTGATAATCATGAAATGGAAATTATTTGTAACTTTCTACAAGTAGAACAATGAATAGTACGGGTAGACGGGTGAAATCTTTCTATATATTGCTTCTAAATAGTCTAAGAAACATATATGCAAAGCATCCAAACAGTACAATTCGACAATTTTTTGTCCTTCAAGTTTAAGTGAACAATGAGCCCCATTGTTAATCCTTTATCGGAAATTATTTGTAACTTTCGACAAGTAGAACAATAAATGGAACAGGTAGACGGTTGAAATCTTTGTATATATTGCTTCTATATAGTCTAAGAAACATATATGCAAAGCATCCAAACAGTACAATTCGCCAATTTTTTGTTCTTCAAGTTTAAGTGAACAACGAGCCCCAATGGTTAATCCTTTATCCGTAATTATTTGTAACTTCCGACAAGTAGAACAATGAATGGAACATGTAGACGGTTGAAATCTTTGTATATATTGCGTCTATATAGTCTAAGAAACATATATGCAAAGCATCCAAACAGTACCATTCGCCAATTTTTTGTTCTTCAAGTTTAAGTGGACTACGAGCCCCATTGTTAATACTTTAAAGGAAATTATTTGTAAATTTCGAAAAGTAGAACAATGAATGGAACAGGTAGACGGTTGAAATCAATGTATATATTGCTTCTATATAGCCTAAGAAACATATATGCAAAGCATCCAAACAGTACCATTCGCCAATTTTTTGTTCTTCAAGTTTAAGTGAACTACGAGCCCCATTGTTAATCCTTTAACGGAAATTAATTGTAACTTTCTACAAGTAGAACAATGATTGGAACACGTTGACGGTTGAAATCTTTGTATATATTGCTTCCATATAGACTAAGAAACATATATGCAAAGCATCCAAACAGTACAATTCGCCAATTTTTTTATCTTCAAGTTTAAGTGAACAATGAGCCCCAATGGTTAATCCGTTATCGGAAATTATTTGTAACTTTCGACCAGTAGAACAATGAATGGAACAGGTAGACGGTTGAAATCTTTGTATTTATTGCTTCTATATAGTCTAAGAAACATATATGCAAAGCATCCAAACAGTACAATTCGCCAATTTTTTTATCTTCAAGTTTAAGTGAACAATGAGCCCCAATGGTTAATCCGTTTTCGGAAATTATTTGTAACTTTCGACAAGTAGAACAATGAATGGAACAGGTAGACGGTTGAAATCTTTCTATATATTGCTTCTAAATAGACTAAGAAACATATATGCAAAGCATCCAAACAGTACCATTTGCCAATTATTTCATCTTCATGTTTAAGTGAACTACGAGCCCCATTGTTAATCCTTTATCGGAAATTATTTGTAACTTGCGACAAGTAGAACAATGAATGGAACAGGTAGACGGTTGAAATCTTTGTATATATTGCTTCTTTATAATCTAAGAAACATATATGCAAAGCATCCAAACAGTACAATTCGCCAATTTTTTTATCTTCAAGTTTAAGTGAACAATGAGCCCCAATGGTTAATCCGTTATCGGAAATTATTTGTAACTTTCGACAAGTAGAACAATGAATGGAACAGGTAGACGGTTGAAATCTTTCTATATATTGCTTCTAAATAGACTAAGAAACATATATGCAAAGCATCCAAACAGTACCATTTGCCAATTATTTCATCTTCATGTTTAAGTGAACTACGAGCCCCATTGTTAATCCTTTAAAGGAAATTATTTGTAAATTTCGACAAGTAGAACAATGAATGGATCATGTAGACGGTTGAAATCATTGTATATATTGCTTCTATATAGTCTGCGAAACAAATATGCAAAGCATCCAAACAGTACAATTCGCCACTTTTTTGTTCTTCAAGTTTAAGTGAACAACGAGCCCCATTGTTAATCCTTTAAAGGAAATTATTTGTAAATTTCGACAAGTAGAACAATGATTGGAACACGTATACGGTTGAAATCTTTGTATATACTGCCTCCATATAGTCTAAGAAACATGTACGCAAAGCATCCAAACAGTACAATTCGCCAATATTTGTTCTTCAATTTAAGTGAACTACGATCCCCATTGTTAATCCCTTAACGCAAATTATTTGTAACTTTCGACAAGTAGAACAGTGAATGGAACAGGTAGACGGTTGAAATCTTTGTATATATTGCTTCTATATAGTATAAGAAACATATATGCAAAGCATCCAAACAGTACCATTCGCCAATTTTTTGTTCTTCAAGTTTAAGTGAACAACGAGCCCCAATGGTTAATCCATTATCGGAAATTATTTATAACTTTCGACAAGTAGAACAATGAATGGAACAGGTAGACGGTTGAAATCTTTGTATATATTGCGTCTATATAGTCTAAGAAACATATATGCAAAGCATCCAAACAGTAACAATCGCCAATTTTTTGATCTTCAAGTTTAAGTGAACAGCGAGCCGCATTGATAATCATGAAATGGAAATTATTTATAACTTTCTACAAGTAGAACAATGAATAGTACGGGTAGACGGGTGAAATCTTTCTATATATTGCTTCTAAATAGTCTAAGAAACATATATGCAAAGCATCCAAACAGTACAATTCGACAATTTTTTGTTCTTCAAGTTTAAGTGAACTACGAGCCCCATTGTTAATCCTTTAACGGAAATTAATTGTAACTTTCTACAAGTAGAACAATGATTGGAACACGTAGACGGTTGAAATCTTTGTATATATTGCTTCCATATAGTCTAAGAAACATATATGCAAAGCATCCAAACAGTACCATTCGCCAATTTTTTGTCCTTCAAGTTTAAGTGAACAATGAGCCCCATTGTTAATCCTTTATCGGAAATTATTTGTAACTTTCGACAAGTAGAACAATAAATGGAACAGGTAGACGGTTGAAATCTTTGTATATATTGCTTCTATATAGTCTAAGAAACATATATGCAAAGCATCCAAACAGTACAATTCGCCAATTTTTTGTTCTTCAAGTTTAAGTGAACAACGAGCCCCAATGGTTAATCCTTTATCCGTAATTATTTGTAACTTCCGACAAGTAGAACAATGAATGGAACATGTAGACGGTTGAAATCTTTGTATATATTGCGTCTATATAGTCTAAGAAACATATATGCAAAGCATCCAAACAGTACCATTCGCCAATTTTTTGTTCTTCAAGTTTAAGTGGACTACGAGCCCCATTGTTAATCCTTTAAAGGAAATTATTTGTAAATTTCGACAAGTAGAACAATGAATGGAACAGGTAGACGGTTGAAATCAATGTATATATTGCTTCTATATAGCCTAAGAAACATATATGCAAAGCATCCAAACAGTACCATTCGCCAATTCTTTGTTCTTCAAGTTTAAGTGAACTACGAGCCCCATTGTTAATCCTTTAAAGGAAATTATTTCTAAATTTCGACAAGTAGAACAATGAATGGAACAGGTAGACGGTTGAAATCAATGTATATATTGCTTCTATATAGTCTAAGAAACCTATATGCAAAGCATCTAAACAGTAACAATCGCCAATTGTTTGATCTTCAAGTTTAAGTGAACAGCGAGCCCCATTGATAATCATGAAATGGAAATTATTTGTAACTTTCTACAAGTAGAACAATGAATAGTACAGGTAGACGGGTGAAATCTTTCTATATATTGCTTCTAAATAGTCTAAGAAAAATATATGCAAAGCATCCAAATAGTACAATTCGCCATTTTTTTGTTCTTTAAGTTTAAGTGAACTACCAGCCCCATTGTTAATCCTTTAAAGGAAATTATTTGTAAATTTCGACAAGTAGAACAATGAATGGATCAGGTAGACGGTTGAAATCATTGTATATATTGCTTCTATATAATCTACGAAACAAATATGCAAAGCATCCAAACAGTACAATTCGCCACTTTTTTGTTCTTCAAATTTAAGTGAACAACGAGCCCCATTGTTAATCCTTTAAAGGAAATTATTTGTAAATTTCGACAAGTAGAACAATGATTGGAACACGTATACGGTTGAAATCTTTGTATATACTGCCTCCATATAGTCTAAGAAACATGTACGCAAAGCATCCAAACAGTACAATTCGCCAATATTTGTTCTTCAATTTAAGTGAACTACGATCCCCATTGTTAATCCCTTAACGCAAATTATTTGTAACTTTCGACAAGTAGAACAGTGAATGGAACAGGTAGACGGTTGAAATCTTTGTATATATTGCTTCTATATAGTATAAGAAACATATATGCAAAGCATCCAAACAGTACCATTCGCCAATTTTTTGTTCTTCAAGTTTAAGTGAACAACGAGCCCCAATGGTTAATCCATTATCGGAAATTATTTATAACTTTCGACAAGTAGAACAATGAATGGAACAGGTAGACGGTTGAAATCTTTGTATATATTGCGTCTATATAGTCTAAGAAACATATATGCAAAGCATCCAAACAGTAACAATCGCCAATTTTTTGATCTTCAAGTTTAAGTGAACAGCGAGCCGCATTGATAATCATGAAATGGAAATTATTTGTAACTTTCTACAAGTAGAACAATGAATAGTACGGGTAGACGGGTGAAATCTTTCTATATATTGCTTCTAAATACTCTAAGAAACATATATGCAAAGCATCCAAACAGTACAATTCGACAATTTTTTGTTCTTCAAGTTTAAGTGAACTACGAGCCCCATTGTTAATCCTTTAACGGAAATTAATTGTAACTTTCTACAAGTAGAACAATGATTGGAACACGTAGACGGTTGAAATCTTTGTATATATTGCTTCCATATAGTCTAAGAAACATATATGCAAAGCATCCAAACAGTACCATTCGCCAATTTTTTGTCCTTCAAGTTTAAGTGAACAATGAGCCCCATTGTTAATCCTTTATCGGAAATTATTTGTAACTTTCGACAAGTAGAACAATAAATGGAACAGGTAGACGGTTGAAATCTTTGTATATATTGCTTCTATATAGTCTAAGAAACATATATGCAAAGCATCCAAACAGTACAATTCGCCAATTTTTTGTTCTTCAAGTTTAAGTGAACAACGAGCCCCAATGGTTAATCCTTTATCCGTAATTATTTGTAACTTCCGACAAGTAGAACAATGAATGGAACATGTAGACGGTTGAAATCTTTGTATATATTGCGTCTATATAGTCTAAGAAACATATATGCAAAGCATCCAAACAGTACCATTCGCCAATTTTTTGTTCTTCAAGTTTAAGTGGACTACGAGCCCCATTGTTAATCCTTTAAAGGAAATTATTTGTAAATTTCGACAAGTAGAACAATGAATGGAACAGGTAGACGGTTGAAATCAATGTATATATTGCTTCTATATAGCCTAAGAAACATATATGCAAAGCATCCAAACAGTACCATTCGCCAATTTTTTGTTCTTCAAGTTTAAGTGAACTACGAGCCCCATTGTTAATCCTTTAAAGGAAATTATTTCTAAATTTCGACAAGTAGAACAATGAATGGAACAGGTAGACGGTTGAAATCAATGTATATATTGCTTCTATATAGTCTAAGAAACCTATATGCAAAGCATCTAAACAGTAACAATCGCCAATTGTTTGATCTTCAAGTTTAAGTGAACAGCGAGCCCCATTGATAATCATGAAATGGAAATTATTTGTAACTTTCTACAAGTAGAACAATGAATAGTACAGGTAGACGGGTGAAATCTTTCTATATATTGCTTCTAAATAGTCTAAGAAAAATATATGCAAAGCATCCAAATAGTACAATTCGCCATTTTTTTGTTCTTTAAGTTTAAGTGAACTACCAGCCCCATTGTTAATCCTTTAAAGGAAATTATTTGTAAATTTCGACAAGTAGAACAATGAATGGATCAGGTAGACGGTTGAAATCATTGTATATATTGCTTCTATATAATCTACGAAACATATATGCAAAGCAACCAAACAGTACAATTCGCCAATTTTTTGTTCTTCATGTTTAAGTGAACTACGAGCCCCATTGTTAATCCTTTAACGGAAATTAATTGTAACTTTCTACAAGTAGAACAATGATTGGAACACGTTGACGGTTGAAATCTTTGTATATATTGCTTCCATATAGACTAAGAAACATATATGCAAAGCATCCAAACAGTACAATTCGCCAATTTTTTTATCTTCAAGTTTAAGTGAACAATGAGCCCCAATGGTTAATCCGTTATCGGAAATTATTTGTAACTTTCGACCAGTAGAACAATGAATGGAACAGGTAGACGGTTGAAATCAATGTATATATTGCTTCTATATAGTCTAAGAAACCTATATGCAAAGCATCTAAACAGTAACAATCGCCAATTGTTTGATCTTCAAGTTTAAGTGAACAGCGAGCCCCATTGATAATCATGAAATGGAAATTATTTGTAACTTTCTACAAGTAGAACAATGAATAGTACAGGTAGACGGGTGAAATCTTTCTATATATTGCTCCTAAATAGTCTAAGAAAAATATATGCAAAGCATCCAAATAGTACAATTCGCCATTTTTTTGTTCTTTAAGTTTAAGTGAACTACCAGCCCCATTGTTAATCCTTTAAAGGAAATTATTTGTAAATTTCGACAAGTAGAACAATGAATGGATCAGGTAGACGGTTGAAATCATTGTATATATTGCTTCTATATAATCTACGAAACATATATGCAAAGCAACCAAACAGTACAATTCGCCAATTTTTTGTTCTTCAAGTTTAAGTGAACTACGAGCCCCATTGTTAATCCTTTAACGGAAATTAATTGTAACTTTCTACAAGTAGAACAATGATTGGAACACGTTGACGGTTGAAATCTTTGTATATATTGCTTCCATATAGACTAAGAAACATATATGCAAAGCATCCAAACAGTACAATTCGCCAATTTTTTTATCTTCAAGTTTAAGTGAACAATGAGCCCCAATGGTTAATCCGTTATCGGAAATTATTTGTAACTTTCGACCAGTAGAACAATGAATGGAACAGGTAGACGGTTGAAATCTTTGTATATATTGCTTCTATATAGTCTAAGAAACACATATGCAAAGCATCCAAACAGTACAATTCGCCAATTTTTTTATCTTCAAGTTTAAGTGAACCACGAGCCCCAATGGTTAATCCGTTATCGGAAATTATTTGTAACTTTCGACAAGTAGAACAATGAATGGAACAGGTAGACGGTTGAAATCTTTGTATATATTGCTTCTATATAGTCTAAGAAACATATATGCAAAGCATCCAAACAGTACCATTCGCCAATTATTTCATCTTCATGTTTAAGTGAACTACGAACCCCATTGTTAATACTTTAACGGAAATTATTTGTAACTTCCGACAAGTAGAACAATGAATGGAACAGGTAGACGGTTGAAATCAATGTATATATTGCTTCTATATAGTCTAACAAACATATATGCAAAGCATCCAAACAGCACCATCCGCCAATTTTTTGTTCTTCAAGTTTAAGTGAACAATGAGCCCCATTGTTAATCCTTTATCGGAAATTATTTGTAACTTTCGACAAGTAGAACAATGAATGGAACAGGTAGACGGTTGAAATCTTTGTATATATTGCTTCTATATAGTCTAAGAAACATATATGCAAAGCATCCAAACAGTACCATTCGCCAATTTTTTGTTCTTCAAGTTTAAGTGAACTACGAGCCCCATTGATAATCATGAAATGGAAATTATTTGTAACTTTCTACAAGTAGAACAATGAATAGTACAGGTAGACGGGTGAAATCTTTCTATATATTGCATCTAAATAGTCTAAGAAACATATATGCAAAGCATCCAAACAGTACCATTCGCCAATTTTTTGTTCTTCAAGTTTAAGTGAACTACGAGCCCCATTGTTAATCCTTTAAAGGAAATTATTTGTAAATTTCGACAAGTAGAACAATGAATGGAACAGGTAGACGGTTGAAATCAATGTATATATTGCTTCTATATAGTCTAAGAAACATATATGCAAAGCATCCAAACAGTACCATTCGCCAATTATTTCATCTTCATGTTTAAGTGAACTACGAGCCCCATTGTTAATACTTTAACGGAAATTATTTGTAACTTCCGACAAGTAGAACAATGAATGGAACAGGTAGACGGTTGAAATCAATGTATATATTGCTTCTATATAGTCTAAGAAACATATATGCAAAGCATCCAAACAGCACCATCCGCCAATTTTTTGTTCTTCAAGTTTAAGTGAACAATGAGCCCCATTGTTAATCCTTTATCGGAAATTATTTGTAACTTTCGACAAGTAGAACAATGAATGGAACAGGTAGACGGTTGAAATCTTTGTATATATTGTTTCTATATAGTCTAAGAAACATATATGCAAAGCATCCAAACAGTATCATTCGCCAATTTTCTGTTCTTCAAGTTTAAGTGAACTACGAGCCCCATTGATAATCATGAAATGGAAATTATTTGTAACTTTCTACAAGTAGAACAATGAATAGTACAGTTAGACGGGTGAAATCTTTCTATATATTGCATCTAAATAGTCTAAGAAACATATATGCAAAGCATCCAAACAGTACCATTCGCCAATTTTTTGTTCTTCAAGTTTAAGTGAACTACGAGCCCCATTGTTAATCCTTTAAAGGAAATTATTTGTAAATTTCGACAAGTAGAACAATGAATTGAACAGGTAGACTGTTGAAATCATTGTGTATATTGCTTCTATATAGTCTAAGAAACATATATGCAAATCATCCAAACAGTACAATTCGCCAATTTCTTGTTCTTCAAGTTTAAGTAAACTACGATTCCCATTGTTAATCCCTTAACGGAAATTATTTCTAACTTTCGACAAGTAGAACAATGAATGGAACAGGTAGACGGTTGAAATCATTGTATATATTGCTTCTATATAGTCTAAAAAACATATCTGCAAATCATCCACACAGTACAATTCGCCAATTATTTGATCTTCAAGTTTAAGTGAACTACGAGCCCCATTGTTAATACTTTAACGGAAATTATTTGTAACTTGCGACAAGTAGAACAATGAATGGAACAGGTAGACGGTTGAAATCTTTGTATATATTGCTTCTTTATAATCTAAGAAACATATATGCAAAGCATCCAAACAGTACAATTCGCCAACTATTTCATCTTCATGTTTAAGTGAACCACGAGCCCCATTGTTAATCCTTTAAAGGAAATTATTTGTAAATTTCGACAAGTAGAACAATGAATGGATCATGTAGACGGTTGAAATCTTTGTATATACTGCCTCCATATAGTCTAAGAAACATGTACGCAAAGCATCCAAACAGTACAATTCGCCAATATTTGTTCTTCAATTTAAGTGAACTACGATCCCCATTGTTAATCCCTTAACGCAAATTATTTGTAACTTTCGACAAGTAGAACAGTGAATGGAACAGGTAGACGGTTGAAATCTTTGTATATATTGCTTCTATATAGTATAAGAAACATATATGCAAAGCATCCAAACAGTACCATTCGCCAATTTTTTGTTCTTCAAGTTTAAGTGAACAACGAGCCCCAATGGTTAATCCATTATCGGAAATTATTTATAACTTTCGACAAGTAGAACAATGAATGGAACAGGTAGACGGTTGAAATCTTTGTATATATTGCGTCTATATAGTCTAAGAAACATATATGCAAAGCATCCAAACAGTAACAATCGCCAATTTTTTGATCTTCAAGTTTAAGTGAACAGCGAGCCACATTGATAATCATGAAATGGAAATTATTTGTAACTTTCTACAAGTAGAACAATGAATAGTACGGGTAGACGGGTGAAATCTTTCTATATATTGCTTCTAAATACTCTAAGAAACATATATGCAAAGCATCCAAACAGTACAATTCGACAATTTTTTGTTCTTCAAGTTTAAGTGAACTACGAGCCCCATTGTTAATCCTTTAACGGAAATTAATTGTAACTTTCTACAAGTAGAACAATGATTGGAACACGTAGACGGTTGAAATCTTTGTATATATTGCTTCCATATAGTCTAAGAAACATATATGCAAAGCATCCAAACAGTACCATTCGCCAATTTTTTGTCCTTCAAGTTTAAGTGAACAATGAGCCCCATTGTTAATCCTTTATCGGAAATTATTTGTAACTTTCGACAAGTAGAACAATAAATGGAACAGGTAGACGGTTGAAATCTTTGTATATATTGCTTCTATATAGTCTAAGAAACATATATGCAAAGCATCCAAACAGTACAATTCGCCAATTTTTTGTTCTTCAAGTTTAAGTGAACAACGAGCCCCAATGGTTAATCCTTTATCCGTAATTATTTGTAACTTCCGACAAGTAGAACAATGAATGGAACATGTAGACGGTTGAAATCTTTGTATATATTGCGTCTATATAGTCTAAGAAACATATATGCAAAGCATCCAAACAGTACCATTCGCCAATTTTTTGTTCTTCAAGTTTAAGTGGACTACGAGCCCCATTGTTAATCCTTTAAAGGAAATTATTTGTAAATTTCGACAAGTAGAACAATGAATGGAACAGGTAGACGGTTGAAATCAATGTATATATTGCTTCTATATAGCCTAAGAAACATATATGCAAAGCATCCAAACAGTACCATTCGCCAATTTTTTGTTCTTCAAGTTTAAGTGAACTACGAGCCCCATTGTTAATCCTTTAAAGGAAATTATTTCTAAATTTCGACAAGTAGAACAATGAATGGAACAGGTAGACGGTTGAAATCAATGTATATATTGCTTCTATATAGTCTAAGAAACCTATATGCAAAGCATCTAAACAGTAACAATCGCCAATTGTTTGATCTTCAAGTTTAAGTGAACAGCGAGCCCCATTGATAATCATGAAATGGAAATTATTTGTAACTTTCTACAAGTAGAACAATGAATAGTACAGGTAGACGGGTGAAATCTTTCTATATATTGCTTCTAAATAGTCTGAGAAAAATATATGCAAAGCATCCAAATAGTACAATTCGCCATTTTTTTGTTCTTTAAGTTTAAGTGAACTACCAGCCCCATTGTTAATCCTTTAAAGGAAATTATTTGTAAATTTCGACAAGTAGAACAATGAATGGATCAGGTAGACGGTTGAAATCATTGTATATATTGCTTCTATATAATCTACGAAACATATATGCAAAGCAACCAAACAGTACAATTCGCCAATTTTTTGTTCTTCAAGTTTAAGTGAACTACGAGCCCCATTGTTAATCCTTTAACGGAAATTAATTGTAACTTTCTACAAGTAGAACAATGATTGGAACACGTTGACGGTTGAAATCTTTGTATATATTGCTTCCATATAGACTAAGAAACATATATGCAAAGCATCCAAACAGTACAATTCGCCAATTTTTTTATCTTCAAGTTTAAGTGAACAATGAGCCCCAATGGTTAATCCGTTATCGGAAATTATTTGTAACTTTCGACCAGTAGAACAATGAATGGAACAGGTAGACGGTTGAAATCAATGTATATATTGCTTCTATATAGTCTAAGAAACCTATATGCAAAGCATCTAAACAGTAACAATCGCCAATTGTTTGATCTTCAAGTTTAAGTGAACAGCGAGCCCCATTGATAATCATGAAATGGAAATTATTTGTAACTTTCTACAAGTAGAACAATGAATAGTACAGGTAGACGGGTGAAATCTTTCTATATATTGCTTCTAAATAGTCTAAGAAAAATATATGCAAAGCATCCAAATAGTACAATTCGCCATTTTTTTGTTCTTTAAGTTTAAGTGAACTACCAGCCCCATTGTTAATCCTTTAAAGGAAATTATTTGTAAATTTCGACAAGTAGAACAATGAATGGATCAGGTAGACGGTTGAAATCATTGTATATATTGCTTCTATATAATCTACGAAACATATATGCAAAGCAACCAAACAGTACAATTCGCCAATTTTTTGTTCTTCAAGTTTAAGTGAACTACGAGCCCCATTGTTAATCCTTTAACGGAAATTAATTGTAACTTTCTACAAGTAGAACAATGATTGGAACACGTTGACGGTTGAAATCTTTGTATATATTGCTTCCATATAGACTAAGAAACATATATGCAAAGCATCCAAACAGTACAATTCGCCAATTTTTTTATCTTCAAGTTTAAGTGAACAATGAGCCCCAATGGTTAATCCGTTATCGGAAATTATTTGTAACTTTCGACCAGTAGAACAATGAATGGAACAGGTAGACGGTTGAAATCTTTGTATATATTGCTTCTATATAGTCTAAGAAACACATATGCAAAGCATCCAAACAGTACAATTCGCCAATTTTTTTATCTTCAAGTTTAAGTGAACCACGAGCCCCAATGGTTAATCCGTTATCGGAAATTATTTGTAACTTTCGACAAGTAGAACAATGAATGGAACAGGTAGACGGTTGAAATCTTTGTATATATTGCTTCTATATAGTCTAAGAAACATATATGCAAAGCATCCAAACAGTACCATTCGCCAATTATTTCATCTTCATGTTTAAGTGAACTACGAACCCCATTGTTAATACTTTAACGGAAATTATTTGTAACTTCCGACAAGTAGAACAATGAATGGAACAGGTAGACGGTTGAAATCAATGTATATATTGCTTCTATATAGTCTAACAAACATATATGCAAAGCATCCAAACAGCACCATCCGCCAATTTTTTGTTCTTCAAGTTTAAGTGAACAATGAGCCCCATTGTTAATCCTTTATCGGAAATTATTTGTAACTTTCGACAAGTAGAACAATGAATGGAACAGGTAGACGGTTGAAATCTTTGTATATATTGCTTCTATATAGTCTAAGAAACATATATGCAAAGCATCCAAACAGTACCATTCGTCAATTTTTTGTTCTTCAAGTTTAAGTGAACTACGAGCCCCATTGATAATCATGAAATGGAAATTATTTGTAACTTTCTACAAGTAGAACAATGAATAGTACAGGTAGACGGGTGAAATCTTTCTATATATTGCATCTAAATAGTCTAAGAAACATATATGCAAAGCATCCAAACAGTACCATTCGCCAATTTTTTGTTCTTCAAGTTTAAGTGAACTACGAGCCCCATTGTTAATCCTTTAAAGGAAATTATTTGTAAATTTCGACAAGTAGAACAATGAATGGAACAGGTAGACGGTTGAAATCAATGTATATATTGCTTCTATATAGTCTAAGAAACATATATGCAAAGCATCCAAACAGTACCATTCGCCAATTATTTCATCTTCATGTTTAAGTGAACTACGAGCCCCATTGTTAATACTTTAACGGAAATTATTTGTAACTTCCGACAAGTAGAACAATGAATGGAACAGGTAGACGGTTGAAATCAATGTATATATTGCTTCTATATAGTCTAAGAAACATATATGCAAAGCATCCAAACAGCACCATCCGCCAATTTTTTGTTCTTCAAGTTTAAGTGAACAATGAGCCCCATTGTTAATCCTTTATCGGAAATTATTTGTAACTTTCGACAAGTAGAACAATGAATGGAACAGGTAGACGGTTGAAATCTTTGTATATATTGTTTCTATATAGTCTAAGAAACATATATGCAAAGCATCCAAACAGTATCATTCGCCAATTTTCTGTTCTTCAAGTTTAAGTGAACTACGAGCCCCATTGATAATCATGAAATGGAAATTATTTGTAACTTTCTACAAGTAGAACAATGAATAGTACAGTTAGACGGGTGAAATCTTTCTATATATTGCATCTAAATAGTCTAAGAAACATATATGCAAAGCATCCAAACAGTACCATTCGCCAATTTTTTGTTCTTCAAGTTTAAGTGAACTACGAGCCCCATTGTTAATCCTTTAAAGGAAATTATTTGTAAATTTCGACAAGTAGAACAATGAATTGAACAGGTAGACTGTTGAAATCATTGTGTATATTGCTTCTATATAGTCTAAGAAACATATATGCAAATCATCCAAACAGTACAATTCGCCAATTTCTTGTTCTTCAAGTTTAAGTAAACTACGATTCCCATTGTTAATCCCTTAACGGAAATTATTTCTAACTTTCGACAAGTAGAACAATGAATGGAACAGGTAGACGGTTGAAATCATTGTATATATTGCTTCTATATAGTCTAAAAAACATATCTGCAAATCATCCACACAGTACAATTCGCCAATTATTTGATCTTCAAGTTTAAGTGAACTACGAGCCCCATTGTTAATACTTTAACGGAAATTATTTGTAACTTGCGACAAGTAGAACAATGAATGGAACAGGTAGACGGTTGAAATCTTTGTATATATTGCTTCTTTATAATCTAAGAAACATATATGCAAAGCATCCAAACAGTACAATTCGCCAACTATTTCATCTTCATGTTTAAGTGAACCACGAGCCCCATTGTTAATCCTTTAAAGGAAATTATTTGTAAATTTCGACAAGTAGAACAATGAATGGATCATGTAGACGGTTGAAATCATTGTATATATTGCTTCTATATTGTCTGCGAAACAAATATGCAAAGCATCCAAACAGTACCATTCGCCAATTTTTTGTTCTTCAAGTTTAAGTGAACAATGAGCCCCATTGTTAATCCGTTATCGGAAATTATTTGTAACTTGCGACAAATAGAACAATGAATGGAACAGGTAGACGGTTGAAATCAATGTATATATTGCTTCCATATAGTCTAAGAAACATATATGCAAAGCATCCAAACAGTACAATTCGCCAATTTTTTGTTCTTCAAGTTTAAGTGAACAATGAGCCCCAATGGTTAATCCTTTATCCGTAATTATTTGTAACTTCCGACAAGTAGAACAATGAATGGAACAGGTAGACGGTTGAAATCTTTGTATATATTGCGTCTATATAGTCTAAGAAACATATATGCAAAGCATCCAAACAGTAACAATCGCCAATTTTTTGATCTTCAAGTTTAAGTGAACAGCGAGCCGCATTGATAATCATGAAATGGAAATTATTTGTAACTTTCCACAAGTAGAACAATGAATAGTACGGGTAGACGGGTGAAATCTTTCTATATATTGCTTCTAAATAGTCTAAGAAACATATATGCAAAGCATCCAAACAGTACAATTCGCCATTTTTTTGTTCTTTAAGTTTAAGTGAACTACCAGCCCCATTGTTAATCCTTTAAAGGAAATTATTTGTAAATTTCGACAAGTAGAACAATGAATGGATCAGGTAGACGGTTGAAATCATTGTATATATTGCTTCTATATAATCTACGAAACATATATGCAAAGCAACCAAACAGTACAATTCGCCAATTTTTTGTTCTTCAAGTTTAAGTGAACTACGAGCCCCATTGTTAATCCTTTAACGGAAATTAATTGTAACTTTCTACAAGTAGAACAATGATTGGAACACGTTGACGGTTGAAATCTTTGTATATATTGCTTCCATATAGACTAAGAAACATATATGCAAAGCATCCAAACAGTACAATTCGCCAATTTTTTTATCTTCAAGTTTAAGTGAACAATGAGCCCCAATGGTTAATCCGTTATCGGAAATTATTTGTAACTTTCGACCAGTAGAACAATGAATGGAACAGGTAGACGGTTGAAATCTTTGTATATATTGCTTCTATATAGTCTAAGAAACACATATGCAAAGCATCCAAACAGTACAATTCGCCAATTTTTTTATCTTCAAGTTTAAGTGAACCACGAGCCCCAATGTTTAATCCGTTATCGGAAATTATTTGTAACTTTCGACAAGTAGAACAATGAATGGAACAGGTAGACGGTTGAAATCAATATATATATTGCTTCTATATAGTCTAAGAAACCTATATGCAAAGCATCTAAACAGTAACAATCGCCAATTGTTTGATCTTCAAGTTTAAGTGAACAGCGAGCCCCATTGATAATCATGAAATGGAAATTATTTGTAACTTTCTACAAGTAGAACAATGAATAGTACAGGTAGACGGGTGAAATCTTTGTATATATTGCTTCTATATAGTCTAAGAAACATATATGCAAAGCATCCAAACAGTACAATTCGCCAATTTTTTGTTCTTCAAGTTTAAGTGAACAACGAGCCCCAATGGTTAATCCTTTATCCGTAATTATTTGTAAATTTCGACAAGTAGAACAATGAATGGAACAGGTAGACGGTTGAAATCAATGTATATATTGCTTCTATATAGTCTAAGAAACATATATGCAAAGCATCCAAACAGTACCATTCGCCAATTATTTCATCTTCATGTTTAAGTGAACTACGAGCCCCATTGTTAATACTTTAACGGAAATTATTTGTAACTTCCGACAAGTAGAACAATGAATGGAACAGGTAGACGGTTGAAATCAATGTATATATTGCTTCTATATAGTCTAAGAAACATATATGCAAAGCATCCAAACAGCACCATCCGCCAATTTTTTGTTCTTCAAGTTTAAGTGAACAATGAGCCCCATTGTTAATCCTTTATCGGAAATTATTTGTAACTTTCGACAAGTAGAACAATGAATGGAACAGGTAGACGGTTGAAATCTTTGTATATATTGCTTCTATATAGTCTAAGAAACATATATGCAAAGCATCCAAACAGTATCATTCGCCAATTTTTTGTTCTTCAAGTTTAAGTGAACTACGAGCCCCATTGATAATCATGAAATGGAAATTATTTGTAACTTTCTACAAGTAGAACAATGAATAGTACAGTTAGACGGGTGAAATCTTTCTATATATTGCATCTAAATAGTCTAAGAAACATATATGCAAAGCATCCAAACAGTACCATTCGCCAATTTTTTGTTCTTCAAGTTTAAGTGAACTACGAGCCCCATTGTTAATCCTTTAAAGGAAATTATTTGTAAATTTCGACAAGTAGAACAATGAATTGAACAGGTAGACTGTTGAAATCATTGTGTATATTGCTTCTATATAGTCTAAGAAACATATATGCAAATCATCCAAACAGTACAATTCGCCAATTTCTTGTTCTTCAAGTTTAAGTAAACTACGATTCCCATTGTTAATCCCTTAACGGAAATTATTTCTAACTTTCGACAAGTAGAACAATGAATGGAACAGGTAGACGGTTGAAATCATTGTATATATTGCTTCTATATAGTCTAAAAAACATATCTGCAAATCATCCACACAGTACAATTCGCCAATTATTTGATCTTCAAGTTTAAGTGAACTACGAGCCCCATTGTTAATACTTTAACGGAAATTATTTGTAACTTGCGACAAGTAGAACAATGAATGGAACAGGTAGACGGTTGAAATCTTTGTATATATTGCTTCTTTATAATCTAAGAAACATATATGCAAAGCATCCAAACAGTACAATTCGCCAACTATTTCATCTTCATGTTTAAGTGAACCACGAGCCCCATTGTTAATCCTTTAAAGGAAATTATTTGTAAATTTCGACAAGTAGAACAATGAATGGATCATGTAGACG
Source organism: Cerceris ruficornis (assembly GCA_963989415.1). NCBI lineage: Eukaryota > Metazoa > Arthropoda > Insecta > Hymenoptera > Crabronidae > Cerceris > Cerceris ruficornis. The sequence continues at coordinate 1,745,261 of CAXDIW010000460.1, forward strand.
GTTGAAATCATTGTATATATTGCTTCTATATTGTCTGCGAAACAAATATGCAAAGCATCCAAACAGTACCATTCGCCAATTTTTTGTTCTTCAAGTTTAAGTGAACAATGAGCCCCATTGTTAATCCGTTATCGGAAATTATTTGTAACTTGCGACAAGTAGAACAATGAATGGAACAGGTAGACGGTTGAAATCAATGTATATATTGCTTCCATATAGTCTAAGAAACATATATGCAAAGCATCCAAACAGTACAATTCGCCAATTTTTTGTTCTTCAAGTTTAAGTGAACAATGAGCCCCAATGGTTAATCCTTTATCCGTAATTATTTGTAACTTCCGACAAGTAGAACAATGAATGGAACAGGTAGACGGTTGAAATCTTTGTATATATTGCGTCTATATAGTCTAAGAAACATATATGCAAAGCATCCAAACAGTAACAATCGCCAATTTTTTGATCTTCAAGTTTAAGTGAACAGCGAGCCGCATTGATAATCATGAAATGGAAATTATTTGTAACTTTCCACAAGTAGAACAATGAATAGTACGGGTAGACGGGTGAAATCTTTCTATATATTGCTTCTAAATAGTCTAAGAAACATATATGCAAAGCATCCAAACAGTACAATTCGCCAATTTTTTGTTCTTCAAGTTTAAGTGAACTACGAGCCCAATTGTTAATCCTTTAAAGGAAATAATTTGTAAATATCGACAAGTAGAACAATGAATGGATCATGTAGACGGTTGAAATCATTGTATATATTGCTTCTATATAGTCTACGAAACATATATGCAAAGCATCCAAACAGTACAATTCGACAATTTTTTGTTCTTCAAGTTTAAGTGAACTACGAGCCCCATTGTTAATCCTTTAACGGAAATTAATTGTAACTTTCTACAAGTAGAACAATGATTGGAACACGTAGACGGTTGAAATCTTTGTATATATTGCTTCCATATAGTCTAAGAAACATATATGCAAAGCATCCAAACAGTACCATTCGCCAATTTTTTGTCCTTCAAGTTTAAGTGAACAATGAGCCCCATTGTTAATCCTTTATCGGAAATTATTTGTAACTTTCGACAAGTAGAACAATGAATGGAACAGGTAAACGGTTGAAATCTTTGTATATATTGCTTCTATATAGTCTAAGAAACATATATGCAAAGCATCCAAACAGTACAATTCGCCAATTTTTTGTTCTTCAAGTTTAAGTGAACAACGAGCCCCATTGTTAATCCTTTAAAGGAAATTATTTCTAAATTTCGACAAGTAGAACAATGAATGGAACAGGTAGACGGTTGAAATCAATATATATATTGCTTCTATATAGTCTAAGAAACCTATATGCAAAGCATCTAAACAGTAACAATCGCCAATTGTTTGATCTTCAAGTTTAAGTGAACAGCGAGCCCCATTGATAATCATGAAATGGAAATTATTTGTAACTTTCTACAAGTAGAACAATGAATAGTACAGGTAGACGGGTGAAATCTTTCTATATATTGCTTCTAAATAGTCTAAGAAAAATATATGCAAAGCATCCAAATAGTACAATTCGCCATTTTTTTGTTCTTTAAGTTTAAGTGAACTACCAGCCCCATTGTTAATCCTTTAAAGGAAATTATTTGTAAATTTCGACAAGTAGAACAATGAATGGATCAGGTAGACGGTTGAAATCATTGTATATATTGCTTCTATATAATCTACGAAATATATATGCAAAGCAACCAAACAGTACAATTCGCCAATTTTTTGTTCTTCAAGTTTAAGTGAACTACGAGCCCCATTGTTAATCCTTTAACGGAAATTAATTGTAACTTTCTACAAGTAGAACAATGATTGGAACACGTTGACGGTTGAAATCTTTGTATATATTGCTTCCATATAGACTAAGAAACATATATGCAAAGCATCCAAACAGTACAATTCGCCAATTTTTTTATCTTCAAGTTTAAGTGAACAATGAGCCCCAATGGTTAATCCGTTATCGGAAATTATTTGTAACTTTCGACCAGTAGAACAATGAATGGAACAGGTAGACGGTTGAAATCTTTGTATATATTGCTTCTATATAGTCTAAGAAACACATATGCAAAGCATCCAAACAGTACAATTCGCCAATTTTTTTATCTTCAAGTTTAAGTGAACCACGAGCCCCAATGTTTAATCCGTTATCGGAAATTATTTGTAACTTTCGACAAGTAGAACAATGAATGGAACAGGTAGACGGTTGAAATCAATATATATATTGCTTCTATATAGTCTAAGAAACCTATATGCAAAGCATCTAAACAGTAACAATCGCCAATTGTTTGATCTTCAAGTTTAAGTGAACAGCGAGCCCCATTGATAATCATGAAATGGAAATTATTTGTAACTTTCTACAAGTAGAACAATGAATAGTACAGGTAGACGGGTGAAATCTTTGTATATATTGCTTCTATATAGTCTAAGAAACATATATGCAAAGCATCCAAACAGTACAATTCGCCAATTTTTTGTTCTTCAAGTTTAAGTGAACAACGAGCCCCAATGGTTAATCCTTTATCCGTAATTATTTGTAAATTTCGACAAGTAGAACAATGAATGGAACAGGTAGACGGTTGAAATCAATGTATATATTGCTTCTATATAGTCTAAGAAACATATATGCAAAGCATCCAAACAGTACCATTCGCCAATTATTTCATCTTCATGTTTAAGTGAACTACGAGCCCCATTGTTAATACTTTAACGGAAATTATTTGTAACTTCCGACAAGTAGAACAATGAATGGAACAGGTAGACGGTTGAAATCAATGTATATATTGCTTCTATATAGTCTAAGAAACATATATGCAAAGCATCCAAACAGCACCATCCGCCAATTTTTTGTTCTTCAAGTTTAAGTGAACAATGAGCCCCATTGTTAATCCTTTATCGGAAATTATTTGTAACTTTCGACAAGTAGAACAATGAATGGAACAGGTAGACGGTTGAAATCTTTGTATATATTGCTTCTATATAGTCTAAGAAACATATATGCAAAGCATCCAAACAGTATCATTCGCCAATTTTTTGTTCTTCAAGTTTAAGTGAACTACGAGCCCCATTGATAATCATGAAATGGAAATTATTTGTAACTTTCTACAAGTAGAACAATGAATAGTACAGTTAGACGGGTGAAATCTTTCTATATATTGCATCTAAATAGTCTAAGAAACATATATGCAAAGCATCCAAACAGTACCATTCGCCAATTTTTTGTTCTTCAAGTTTAAGTGAACTACGAGCCCCATTGTTAATCCTTTAAAGGAAATTATTTGTAAATTTCGACAAGTAGAACAATGAATTGAACAGGTAGACTGTTGAAATCATTGTGTATATTGCTTCTATATAGTCTAAGAAACATATATGCAAATCATCCAAACAGTACAATTCGCCAATTTCTTGTTCTTCAAGTTTAAGTAAACTACGATTCCCATTGTTAATCCCTTAACGGAAATTATTTCTAACTTTCGACAAGTAGAACAATGAATGGAACAGGTAGACGGTTGAAATCATTGTATATATTGCTTCTATATAGTCTAAAAAACATATCTGCAAATCATCCACACAGTACAATTCGCCAATTATTTGATCTTCAAGTTTAAGTGAACTACGAGCCCCATTGTTAATACTTTAACGGAAATTATTTGTAACTTGCGACAAGTAGAACAATGAATGGAACAGGTAGACGGTTGAAATCTTTGTATATATTGCTTCTTTATAATCTAAGAAACATATATGCAAAGCATCCAAACAGTACAATTCGCCAACTATTTCATCTTCATGTTTAAGTGAACCACGAGCCCCATTGTTAATCCTTTAAAGGAAATTATTTGTAAATTTCGACAAGTAGAACAATGAATGGATCATGTAGACGGTTGAAATCATTGTATATATTGCTTCTATATTGTCTGCGAAACAAATATGCAAAGCATCCAAACAGTACCATTCGCCAATTTTTTGTTCTTCAAGTTTAAGTGAACAATGAGCCCCATTGTTAATCCGTTATCGGAAATTATTTGTAACTTGCGACAAGTAGAACAATGAATGGAACAGGTAGACGGTTGAAATCAATGTATATATTGCTTCCATATAGTCTAAGAAACATATATGCAAAGCATCCAAACAGTACAATTCGCCAATTTTTTGTTCTTCAAGTTTAAGTGAACAATGAGCCCCAATGGTTAATCCTTTATCCGTAATTATTTGTAACTTCCGACAAGTAGAACAATGAATGGAACAGGTAGACGGTTGAAATCTTTGTATATATTGCGTCTATATAGTCTAAGAAACATATATGCAAAGCATCCAAACAGTAACAATCGCCAATTTTTTGATCTTCAAGTTTAAGTGAACAGCGAGCCGCATTGATAATCATGAAATGGAAATTATTTGTAACTTTCCACAAGTAGAACAATGAATAGTACGGGTAGACGGGTGAAATCTTTCTATATATTGCTTCTAAATAGTCTAAGAAACATATATGCAAAGCATCCAAACAGTACAATTCGCCAATTTTTTGTTCTTCAAGTTTAAGTGAACTACGAGCCCAATTGTTAATCCTTTAAAGGAAATAATTTGTAAATATCGACAAGTAGAACAATGAATGGATCATGTAGACGGTTGAAATCATTGTATATATTGCTTCTATATAGTCTACGAAACATATATGCAAAGCATCCAAACAGTACAATTCGACAATTTTTTGTTCTTCAAGTTTAAGTGAACTACGAGCCCCATTGTTAATCCTTTAACGGAAATTAATTGTAACTTTCTACAAGTAGAACAATGATTGGAACACGTAGACGGTTGAAATCTTTGTATATATTGCTTCCATATAGTCTAAGAAACATATATGCAAAGCATCCAAACAGTACCATTCGCCAATTTTTTGTCCTTCAAGTTTAAGTGAACAATGAGCCCCATTGTTAATCCTTTATCGGAAATTATTTGTAACTTTCGACAAGTAGAACAATGAATGGAACAGGTAAACGGTTGAAATCTTTGTATATATTGCTTCTATATAGTCTAAGAAACATATATGCAAAGCATCCAAACAGTACAATTCGCCAATTTTTTGTTCTTCAAGTTTAAGTGAACAACGAGCCCCAATGGTTAATCCTTTATCCGTAATTATTTGTAACTTCCGACAAGTAGAACAATGAATGGAACATGTAGACGGTTGAAATCTTTGTATATATTGCGTCTATATAGTCTAAGAAACATATATGCAAAGCATCCAAACAGTACCATTCGCCAATTTTTTGTTCTTCAAGTTTAAGTGAACTACGAGCCCCATTGTTAATCCTTTAAAGGAAATTATTTCTAAATTTCGACAAGTAGAACAATGAATGGAACAGGTAGACGGTTGAAATCAATGTATATATTGCTTCTATATAGTCTAAGAAACCTATATGCAAAGCATCTAAACAGTAACAATCGCCAATTGTTTGATCTTCAAGTTTAAGTGAACAGCGAGCCCCATTGATAATCATGAAATGGAAATTATTTGTAACTTTCTACAAGTAGAACAATGAATAGTACAGGTAGACGGGTGAAATCTTTCTATATATTGCTTCTAAATAGTCTAAGAAAAATATATGCAAAGCATCCAAATAGTACAATTCGCCATTTTTTTGTTCTTTAAGTTTAAGTGAACTACCAGCCCCATTGTTAATCCTTTAAAGGAAATTATTTGTAAATTTCGACAAGTAGAACAATGAATGGATCAGGTAGACGGTTGAAATCATTGTATATATTGCTTCTATATAATCTACGAAACATATATGCAAAGCAACCAAACAGTACAATTCGCCAATTTTTTGTTCTTCAAGTTTAAGTGAACTACGAGCCCCATTGTTAATCCTTTAACGGAAATTAATTGTAACTTTCTACAAGTAGAACAATGATTGGAACACGTTGACGGTTGAAATCTTTGTATATATTGCTTCCATATAGACTAAGAAACATATATGCAAAGCATCCAAACAGTACAATTCGCCAATTTTTTTATCTTCAAGTTTAAGTGAACAATGAGCCCCAATGGTTAATCCGTTATCGGAAATTATTTGTAACTTTCGACCAGTAGAACAATGAATGGAACAGGTAGACGGTTGAAATCTTTGTATATATTGCTTCTATATAGTCTAAGAAACACATATGCAAAGCATCCAAAAAGTACAATTCGCCAATTTTTTTATCTTCAAGTTTAAGTGAACCACGAGCCCCAATGTTTAATCCGTTATCGGAAATTATTTGTAACTTTCGACAAGTAGAACAATGAATGGAACAGGTAGACGGTTGAAATCTTTGTATATATTGCTTCTATATAGTCTAAGAAACATATATGCAAAGCATCCAAACAGTACCATTCGCCAAATATTTCATCTTCATGTTTAAGTGAACTACGAGCCCCATTGTTAATACTTTAACGGAAATTATTTGTAACTTCCGACAAGTAGAACAATGAATGGAACAGGTAAACGGTTGAAATCTTTGTATATATTGCTTCTATATAGTCTAAGAAACATATATGCAAAGCATCCAAACAGTACAATTCGCCAATTTTTTGTTCTTCAAGTTTAAGTGAACAACGAGCCCCAATGGTTAATCCTTTATCCGTAATTATTTGTAAATTTCGACAAGTAGAACAATGAATGGAACAGGTAGACGGTTGAAATCAATGTATATATTGCTTCTATATAGTCTAAGAAACATATATGCAAAGCATCCAAACAGTACCATTCGCCAATTATTTCATCTTCATGTTTAAGTGAACTACGAGCCCCATTGTTAATACTTTAACGGAAATTATTTGTAACTTCCGACAAGTAGAACAATGAATGGAACAGGTAGACGGTTGAAATCAATGTATATATTGCTTCTATATAGTCTAAGAAACATATATGCAAAGCATCCAAACAGCACCATCCGCCAATTTTTTGTTCTTCAAGTTTAAGTGAACAATGAGCCCCATTGTTAATCCTTTATCGGAAATTATTTGTAACTTTCGACAAGTAGAACAATGAATGGAACAGGTAGACGGTTGAAATCTTTGTATATATTGCTTCTATATAGTCTAAGAAACATATATGCAAAGCATCCAAACAGTATCATTCGCCAATTTTTTGTTCTTCAAGTTTAAGTGAACTACGAGCCCCATTGATAATCATGAAATGGAAATTATTTGTAACTTTCTACAAGTAGAACAATGAATAGTACAGTTAGACGGGTGAAATCTTTCTATATATTGCATCTAAATAGTCTAAGAAACATATATGCAAAGCATCCAAACAGTACCATTCGCCAATTTTTTGTTCTTCAAGTTTAAGTGAACTACGAGCCCCATTGTTAATCCTTTAAAGGAAATTATTTGTAAATTTCGACAAGTAGAACAATGAATTGAACAGGTAGACTGTTGAAATCATTGTGTATATTGCTTCTATATAGTCTAAGAAACATATATGCAAATCATCCAAACAGTACAATTCGCCAATTTCTTGTTCTTCAAGTTTAAGTAAACTACGATTCCCATTGTTAATCCCTTAACGGAAATTATTTCTAACTTTCGACAAGTAGAACAATGAATGGAACAGGTAGACGGTTGAAATCATTGTATATATTGCTTCTATATAGTCTAAAAAACATATCTGCAAATCATCCACACAGTACAATTCGCCAATTATTTGATCTTCAAGTTTAAGTGAACTACGAGCCCCATTGTTAATACTTTAACGGAAATTATTTGTAACTTGCGACAAGTAGAACAATGAATGGAACAGGTAGACGGTTGAAATCTTTGTATATATTGCTTCTTTATAATCTAAGAAACATATATGCAAAGCATCCAAACAGTACAATTCGCCAACTATTTCATCTTCATGTTTAAGTGAACCACGAGCCCCATTGTTAATCCTTTAAAGGAAATTATTTGTAAATTTCGACAAGTAGAACAATGAATGGATCATGTAGACGGTTGAAATCATTGTATATATTGCTTCTATATTGTCTGCGAAACAAATATGCAAAGCATCCAAACAGTACCATTCGCCAATTTTTTGTTCTTCAAGTTTAAGTGAACAATGAGCCCCATTGTTAATCCGTTATCGGAAATTATTTGTAACTTGCGACAAGTAGAACAATGAATGGAACAGGTAGACGGTTGAAATCAATGTATATATTGCTTCCATATAGTCTAAGAAACATATATGCAAAGCATCCAAACAGTACAATTCGCCAATTTTTTGTTCTTCAAGTTTAAGTGAACAATGAGCCCCAATGGTTAATCCTTTATCCGTAATTATTTGTAACTTCCGACAAGTAGAACAATGAATGGAACAGGTAGACGGTTGAAATCTTTGTATATATTGCGTCTATATAGTCTAAGAAACATATATGCAAAGCATCCAAACAGTAACAATCGCCAATTTTTTGATCTTCAAGTTTAAGTGAACAGCGAGCCGCATTGATAATCATGAAATGGAAATTATTTGTAACTTTCCACAAGTAGAACAATGAATAGTACGGGTAGACGGGTGAAATCTTTCTATATATTGCTTCTAAATAGTCTAAGAAACATATATGCAAAGCATCCAAACAGTACAATTCGCCAATTTTTTGTTCTTCAAGTTTAAGTGAACTACGAGCCCAATTGTTAATCCTTTAAAGGAAATAATTTGTAAATATCGACAAGTAGAACAATGAATGGATCATGTAGACGGTTGAAATCATTGTATATATTGCTTCTATATAGTCTACGAAACATATATGCAAAGCATCCAAACAGTACAATTCGACAATTTTTTGTTCTTCAAGTTTAAGTGAACTACGAGCCCCATTGTTAATCCTTTAACGGAAATTAATTGTAACTTTCTACAAGTAGAACAATGATTGGAACACGTAGACGGTTGAAATCTTTGTATATATTGCTTCCATATAGTCTAAGAAACATATATGCAAAGCATCCAAACAGTACCATTCGCCAATTTTTTGTCCTTCAAGTTTAAGTGAACAATGAGCCCCATTGTTAATCCTTTATCGGAAATTATTTGTAACTTTCGACAAGTAGAACAATGAATGGAACAGGTAAACGGTTGAAATCTTTGTATATATTGCTTCTATATAGTCTAAGAAACATATATGCAAAGCATCCAAACAGTACAATTCGCCAATTTTTTGTTCTTCAAGTTTAAGTGAACAACGAGCCCCAATGGTTAATCCTTTATCCGTAATTATTTGTAACTTCCGACAAGTAGAACAATGAATGGAACATGTAGACGGTTGAAATCTTTGTATATATTGCGTCTATATAGTCTAAGAAACATATATGCAAAGCATCCAAACAGTACCATTCGCCAATTTTTTGTTCTTCAAGTTTAAGTGAACTACGAGCCCCATTGTTAATCCTTTAAAGGAAATTATTTGTAAATTTCGACAAATAGAACAATGAATGGAACAGGTAGACGGTTGAAATCAATGTATATATTGCTTCTACATAGCCTAAGAAACATATATGCAAAGCATCCAAACAGTACCATTCGCCAATTTTTTTATCTTCAAGTTTAAGTGAACCACGAGCCCCAATGGTTAATCCGTTATCGGAAATTATTTGTAACTTTCGACAAGTAGAACAATGAATGGAACAGGTAGAGCGTTGAAATCTTTGTATATATTGCTTCTATATAGTCTAAGAAACATATATGCAAAGCATCCAAACAGTACCATTCGCCAATTATTTCATCTTCATGTTTAAGTGAACTACGAGCCCCATTGTTAATACTTTAACGGAAATTATTTGTAACTTCCGACAAGTAGAACAATGAATGGAACAGGTAGACGGTTGAAATCAATGTATATATTGCTTCTATATAGTCTAACAAACATATATGCAAAGCATCCAAACAGCACCATCCGCCAATTTTTTGTTCTTCAAGTTTAAGTGAACAATGAGCCCCATTGTTAATCCATTAACGGAAATTATTTGAAACTGTCGACAAGTAGAACAATGAATGGAACAGGTAGACGGTTGAAATCTTTGTATATATTGCTTCTATATAGTCTAAGAAACATATATGCAAAGCATCCAAATAGTACAATTCGACAATTTTTTGTTCTTCAAGTTTAAGTGAACAATGAGCCCCATTGTTAATCCTTTATCGGAAATTATTTGTAACTTTCGACAAGTAGATCAGTGAATGGAACAGGTAGACGGTTGAAATCTTTGTATATATTGCTTCTATATAGTATAAGAAACATATATGCAAAGCATCCAAACAGTACAATTCGCCAATTTTTTGTTCTTCAAGTTTAAGTGAACAATGAGCCCCAATGGTTAATCCGTTATCGGAAATTATTTGTAACTTTCGACAAGTAGAACAATGAATGGAACAGGAGGACTGTTGAAATCTTTGTATATATTGCTTCTATATAGTCTTAGAAATATATATGCAAAGCATCCAAACAGTACCATTCGCCAATTTTTTGTTCTTCAAGATTAAGTGAACTACGAGCCCCATTGATAATCATGAAAGGGAAATTATTTGTAACTTTCTACAAGTAGAACAATGAATAGAACAGTTAGACTGTTGAAATCTTTGTATATATTGCTTCTATATAGTTTAAGAAACATATATGCAAAGCATCCAAACAGTACAATTCGCCAATTTATTGTTCTTCAAGTTTAAGTGAACAACGAGCCCCATTGTTAATCCTTTAAAGGAAATTATTTGTAACTTTCGACAAGCAGAACAATGAAAGGAACAGGTAGACGGATGAAATCTTTGAATATATTGCTTCTATATAGTCTAAGAAACATATATGCAAAGCATCCAAACAGTACCATTCGCCAATTTTTTGTTCTTCAAGTTTAAGTGAACTACGAGCCCCATTGATAATCATGAAATGGAAATTATTTGTAACTTTCTACAAGTAGAACAATGAATAGTACAGGTAGACGGGTGAAATCTTTCTATATATTGCATCTAAATAGTCTAAGAAACATATATGCAAAGCATCCAAACAGTACCATTCGCCAATTTTTTGTTCTTCAAGTTTAAGTGAACTACGAGCCCCATTGTTAATCCTTTAAAGGAAATTATTTGTAAATTTCGACAAGTAGAACAATGAATTGAACAGGTAGACTGTTGAAATCATTGTATATATTGCTTCTATATAGTTTAAGAAACATATATGCAAATCATCCAAACAGTACAATTCGACAATTTTTTGTTCTTCAAGTTTAAGTGAACTACGAGCCCCATTGTTAATCCTTTAACGGAAATTAATTGTAACTTTCTACAAGTAGAACAATGATTGGAACACGTAGACGGTTGAAATCTTTGTATATATTGCTTCCATATAGTCTAAGAAACATATATGCAAAGCATCCAAACAGTACAATTCGCCAATTTTTTGTTCTTCAAGTTTAAGTGAACAATGAGCCCCAATGGTTAATCCTTTATCCGTAATTATTTGTAAATTCCGACAAGTAGAACAATGAATGGAACAGGTAGACGGTTGAAATCTTTGTATATATTGCGTCTATATAGTCTAAGAAACATATACGCAAAGCATCCAAACAGTACCATTCGCCAATTTTTTGTTCTTCAAGTTTAAGTGAACTACGAGCCCCATTGTTAATCCTTTAAAGGAAATTATTTGTAAATTTCGACAAGTAGAACAATGAATGGAACAGGTAGACGGTTGAAATCAATGTATATATTGCTTCTATATAGTCTAAGAAACATATATGCAAAGCATCCAAACAGTACCATTCGCCAATTATTTCATCTTCATGTTTAAGTGAACTACGAGCCCCATTGTTAATACTTTAACGGAAATTATTTGTAACTTCCGACAAGTAGAACAATGAATGGAACAGGTAGACGGTTGAAATCAATGTATATATTGCTTCTATTTAGTCTAAGAAACATATATGCAAAGCATCCAAACAGCACCATTCGCCAATTTTTTGTTCTTCAAGTTTAAGTAAACAATGAGCCCCATTGTTAATCCTTTACCGGAAATTATTTGTAACTTTCGACAAGTAGAACAATGAATGGAACTGGTAGACGGTTGAAATCATTGTATATATTGCTTCTATATTGTCTAAGAAACATATATGCAAAGCATCCAAACAGTACAATTCGACAATTTTTTGTTCTTCAAGTTTAAGTGAACAATGAGCCCCATTGTTAATCCTTTAAAGGAAATTATTTGTAACTTTCGACAAGAAGAACAATGAATGGAACAGGTAGACTGTTGAAATCATTGTATATATTGCTTCTAAATAGTTTAAGAAACATATATGCAAAGCATCCAAACAGTACAATTAGCCAATTTTTTGTTCTTCAAGTTTAAGTGAACAATGAGCCCCAATGGTTAATCCGTTATCGGAAATTATTTGTAACTTTCGACAAGTAGAACAATGAATGGAACAGGTAGACGGTTGAAATCCTTGTATATATTGCGTCTATATAGTCTAAGAAATATATATGCAAAGCATCCAAACAGTACAATTCGCCAATTTATTGTTCTTCAAGTTTAAGTGAACAACGAGCCCCATTATTAATCCTTTAAAGGAAATTATTTGTAAATTTCGACAAGTAGAACAATGATTGGAACACGTAGACGGTTGAAATCTTTGTATATATTGCATCCATATAGTCTAAGAAACATGTACGCAAAGCATCCAAACCGTACCATTCGCCAATTTTTTGTTCTTCAAGTTTAAGTGAACAATGAGCCCCAATGGTTAATCCTTTATCGGAAATTATTTGTAATTTTCGACAAGTAGAACAATGAATGGAACAGGTAGACGGTTGAAATCATTGTATATATTGCTTCTATATAGTCTAAGAAACATATATGCAAAGCATCCAAACAGTACCATTTGCCAATTTTTTGTTCTTCAAGTTTAAGTGAATAATGAGCCCCAATGGTTAATCCTTTATCGGAAATTATTTGTAATTTTCGAAAGTAGAACAATGAATGGAACAGGTAGACGGTTGAAATCTTTGTATATATTGCTTCTATATAGTCTAAGAAACCTATATGCAAAGCATCTAAACAGTAACAATCGCCAATATTTTGATCTTCAAGTTTAAGTGAACAGCGAGCCCCATTGATAATCATGAAATGGAAATTATTTGTAACTTTCGACAAGTAGAACAATGAATGGAACAGGTAGACGGTTGAAATCTTTGTATATATTGCTTCTATATAATCTAAGAACCATATATGCAAAGCATCCAAACAGTACTATTCGCCAATTTTTTGTTCTTCAAGTTTAAGTGAACTACGAGCCCCATTGATAATCATGAAACGGAAATTATTTGTAACTTTCTACAAGTAGAACAATGAATAGAACAGGTAGACGGTTGAAATCTTTGTATATGTTGCTTCTATATAGTCTAAGAAACTTATATGCAAAGCATCTAAACAGTAACAATCGCCAATTTTTTGATCTTCAAGTTTAAGTGAACAGCGAGCCCCCTTGATAATCATGAAACGGAAATTATTTGTAACTTTCTACAAGTAGAACAATGAATAGAACAGGTAGACGGTTGAAATCTTTGTATATATTGCTTCTATATAGTCTAAGAAACATATATGCAAAGCATCCAAACAGTACAATTCGCCAACTATTTCATCTTCATGTTTAAGTGAACCACGAGCCCCATTGTTAATTCTTTAAAGGAAATTATTTGTAAATTTCGACAAGTAGAACAATGAATGGATCATGTAGACGGTTGAAATCATTGTATATATTGCTTCTATATAGTCTAAAAAACATATCTGCAAATCATCCACACAGTACAATTCGCCAATTATTTGATCTTCAAGTTTAAGTGAACGACGAGCCCCATTGTTAATACTTTAACGGAAATTATTTGTAACTTGCGACAAGTAGAACAATGAATGGAACAGGTAGACGGTTGAAATCATTGTATATATTGCTTCTATATAGTCTAAGAAACATATATGCAAAGCATCCAAACAGTACAATTCGCCAACTATTTCATCTTCATGTTTAAGTGAACAACGAGCCCCATTGTTAATCCTTTAAAGGAAATTATTTCTAACTTTCGACAAGTAGAACAATGAATGGAACAGGTAGTCGGTTGAAATCATTGTATATATTGCTTCTATATAGTCTAAAAAACATATATGCAAAGCATCCAAACAGTACAATTCGCCAATTTTTTTATCTTCAAGTGTAAGTGAACAATGAGCCCCAATGGTTAATCCGTTATCGGAAATTATTTGTAACTTTCGACCAGTAGAACAATGAATGGAACAGGTAGACGGTTGAAATCATTGTATATATTGCTTCTATATAGTCTAAAAAACATATCTGCAAATCATCCACACAGTACAATTCGCCAATTATTTGATCTTCAAGTTTAAGTGAACTACGAGCCCCATTGTTAATCCTTTAACGGAAATTAATTGTAACTTTCTACAAGTAGAACAATGATTGGAACACGTTGACGGTTGAAATCTTTGTATTTATTGCTTCCATATAGACTAAGAAACATATATGCAAAGCATCCAAACAGTACAATTCGCCAATTTTTTTATCTTCAAGTTTAAGTGAACAATGAGCCCCAATGGTTAATCCGTTATCGGAAATTATTTGTAACTTTCGACCAGTAGAACAATGAATGGAACAGGTAGACGGTTGAAATCTTTGTATATATTGCTTCTATATAGTCTAAGAAACACATATGCAAAGCATCCAAACAGTACAATTCGCCAATTTTTTGTTCTTCAAGTTTAAGTGAACAATGAGCCCCATTGTTAATCCTTTATCGGAAATTATTTGTAACTTTCGACAAGTAGAACAATGAATGGAACTGGTAGACGGTTGAAATCTTTCTATATATTGCTTCTAAATAGTCTAAGAAACATATGTGCAAAGTATCCAAACAGTACAATTCGCCAATTTTTTGTTCTTTAAGTTTAAGTGAACTACGAGCCCAATTGTTAATCCTTTAAAGGAAATTATTTGTAAATATCGACAAGTAGAACAATGAATGGATCATGTAGACGGTTGAAGTCATTGTATATATTGCTTCTATATAGTCTACGAAACATATATGCAAAGCATCCAAACAGTACCATTCGCCAATTTTTTGTTCTTCAAGTTTAAGTGAACAACGAGCCCCATTGATAATTATGAAACAGAAATTATTTGTAACTTTCTACAAGTAGAACAATGAATGGAACAGGTAGACGGTTGAAATCAATGTATATATTGCTTCTATATAGTCTATGAAACATATATGCAAAGCATCCAAACAGTACCATTCGCCAATTTTTTGTTCTTCAAGTTTAAGTGAACAATGAGCCCCAATGGTTAATCCTTTATCGGAAATTATTTGTAATTTTCGACAAGTAGAACAATGAATGGAACAGGTAGACGGTTGAAATCAATGTATATATTGCTTCTATATAGTCTAAGAAACATATATGCAAAGCATCCAAACAGTACCATTTGCCAATTTTTTGTTCTTCAAGTTTAAGTGAATAATGAGCCCCAATGGTTAATCCTTTATCGGAAATTATTTGTAATTTTCGAAAGTAGAACAATGAATGGAACAGGTAGACGGTTGAAATCTTTGTATATATTGCTTCTATATAGTCTAAGAAACCTATATGCAAAGCATCTAAACAGTAACAATCGCCAATTTTTTGATCTTCAAGTTTAAGTGAACAGCGAGCCCCATTGATAATCATGAAATGGAAATTATTTGTAACTTTCGACAAGTAGAACAATGAATGGAACAGGTAGACGGTTGAAATCTTTGTATATATTGCTTCTATATAATCTAAGAACCATATATGCAAAGCATCCAAACAGTACTATTCGCCAATTTTTTGTTCTTCAAGTTTAAGTGAACTACGAGCCCCATTGATAATCATGAATCGGAAATTATTTGTAACTTTCTACAAGTAGAACAATGAATAGAACAGGTAGACGGTTGAAATCTTTGTATATGTTGCTTCTATATAGTCTAAGAAACTTATATGCAAAGCATCTAAACAGTAACAATCGCCAATTTTTTGATCTTCAAGTTTAAGTGAACAGCGAGCCCCCTTGATAATCATGAAACGGAAATTATTTGTAACTTTCTACAAGTAGAACAATGAATAGTACAGGTAGACGGGTGAAATCAATGTATATATTGCTTCCATATAGTCTAAGAAACATGTACGCAAAACATCCAAACAGTAATATTCGCCAATTTTTTGTTCTTCAAGTTTAAGTGAACTACGAGCCCCATTGTTAATCCTTTAAAGGAAATTATTTGTAAATTTCGACAAGTAGAACAATGAATGGATCAGGTAGACGGTTGAAATCAATGTATATATTGCTTCTATATAGTCTAAGAAACATATATGCAAAGCATCCAAAAAGTACCATTCGCCAATTTTTTGTTCTTCAAGTTTAAGTGAACAACGAGCCCCAATGGTTAATCCTTTATCGGAAATTATTTGTAATTTTCGACAAGTAGAACAATGAATGGAACAGGTAGACGGTTGAAATCTTTGTATATATTGCTTCTATATAATCTAAGAAACATATATGCAAAGCATCTAAACAGTAACAATCGCCAATTTTTTGATCTTCAAGTTTAAGTGAACAGCGAGCCCCATTGATAATCATGTAATGGAAATTATTTGTAACTTTCTACAAGTAGAACAATGAATAGTACAGGTAGACGGTTGAAATCTTTGTATGTATTGCTTCTATATAGTCTAAGAAACATATATGCAAAGCATCCAAACAGTACAATTCGCCAATTTTTTGTTCTTCAAGTTTAAGTGAGCTACGAGCCCCATTGTTAATCCTTTATCCGTAATTATTTGTAACTTTCGACAAGTAGAACAATGAATGGAACAGGTAGACGGTTGAAATCAATGTATATATTGCTTCTAAATAGTCTAAGAAACATATATGCAAAGAATCCAAACAGTACAATTCGCCAATTTTTTGTTCTTCAAGTTTAAGTGAACTACGAGCCCCATTGTTAATCCTTTAAAGGAAATTATTTGTAACTTTCGACAAGTAGAACAATGAATGGAACAGGTAGACGGTTGAAATCTTAGTATATATTGCGTCTATATAGTCTAAGAACCATATATGCAAAGCATCCAAACAGTACCATTCGCCAATTTTTTGTTCTTCAAGTTTAAGTGAACTACGAGCCCCATTGTTAATCCTTTAAAGGAAATTATTTCTAAATTTCGACAAGTAGAACAATGATTGGAACAGGTAGACGGTTGAAATCTTAGTATATATTGCGTCTATATAGTCTAAGAACCATATATGCAAAGCATCCAAACAGTACCATTCGCCAATTTTTTGTTCTTCAAGTTTAAGTGAACTACGAGCCCCATTGTTAATCCTTTAAAGGAAATTATTTCTAAATTTCGACAAGTAGAACAATGATTGGAACACGTAGACGGTTGAAATCTTTGTATATATTGCTTCCATATAGTCTAAGAAACATGTACGCAAAGCATCCAAACAGTACCATTCGCCAATTTTTTGTTCTTCAAGTTTAAGTGAACAATGAGCCCCAATGGTTAATCCTTTATCGGAAATTATTTGTAATTTTCGACAAGTAGAACAATGAATGGAACAGGTAGACGGTTGAAATCTTTGTATATATTGCTTCTATATAGTCTAAGAAACATATATGCATAGCGTCCAAACAGTACAATTCGCCAATTTTTTGCTCTTCAAGTTTAAGTAAACTACGATCCCCATTGTTAATCCCTTAACGGAAATTATTTGTAACTTTCGACAAGTAGAACAATGAATGGAACAGGTAGACGGTTGAAATCATTGTATATATTGCTTCTATATAGTCTAAGGAACATATCTGCAAATCATCCAAACAGTACAATTCGCCAATTATTTGATCTTCAAGTTTAAGTGAACAATGAGCCCCATTGTTAATCCTTTATCGGAAATTATTTGTAATTTGCGACAAGTAGAACAATGAATGGAACAGGTAGCCGGTTGAAATCAATGTATATATTTCTTCTATATAGTCTAAGAAACATATATGCAAAGCATCCAAACAGTACCATTCGCAATTTTTTTGTTCTTCAAGTTTAAGTGAACAACGAGCCCCATTGTCAATCCTTTAAAGGAAATTATTTGTAAATTTCGACAAGTAGAACAATGTTGGAACACGTAGACGGTTGAAATCTTTGTATATATTGCTTCCATATAGTCTAAGAAACATGTACGCAAAGCATCCAAACAGTACCATTCGCCAATTTTTTGTTCTTCAAGTTTAAGTGAACAGCGAGCCCCATTGATAATCATGAAATGGAAATTATTTGTAACTTTCTACAAGTAGAACAATGAATAGTACAGGTAGACGGGTGTAATCTTTCTATATATTGCTTCTAAATAGTCTAAGAAACATATATGCAAAGCATCCAAACAGTACAATTCGCCAATTTTTTGTTCTTCAAGTTTAAGTGAACTACGAGCCCCATTGTTAATACTTTAAAGGAAATTATTTGTAAATTTCGACAAGTAGAACAATGAATGGAACAGGTAGACGGTTGAAATCTTTGTATATATTGCTTCTATATAGTCTAAGAAACATATATGCAAAGCGTCCAAACAGTACAATTCGCCAATTATTTGATCTTCAAGTTTAAGTGAACTACGAGCCCCATTGTTAGTACTTTAACGGAAATTATTTGTAACTTGCGACAAGTAGAACAATGAATGGAACAGGTAGCCGGTTGAAATCTTTGTATATATTGCTTCTATATAGTCTAAGAAACATATATGCAAAGCATCCAAACAGTACAATTCGCCAATTTTTTGTTCTTCAAGTTTAAGTGAACAATGAGCCCCAATGGTTAATCCTTTATCGGTAATTATTTGTAACTTTCGACAAGTAGAACAATGAATGGAACAGGTAACCGGTTGAAATCAATGTAAATATTGCGTCTACATAGTCTAAGAAACATATATGCAAAGCATCCAAACAGTACCATTCGCAATTTTTTTGTTCTTCAAGTTTAAGTGAACAACGAGCCCCATTGTTAATCCTTTAAAGGAAATTATTTGTAAATTTCGACAAGTAGAACAATGAATGGATCAGGTAGACGGTTGAAGTCTTTGCATACATTGCTTCCATATAGTATTCGAAACATATATGCAAAGCATCCAAACAGTACTATTCGCCAATTTTTTGTTCTTCAAGTTTAAGTGAACAATGAGCCCCAATGGTCAATCCGTTATCGGAAATTATTTGTAACTTTCGACAAGTAGAACAATGAATGGAACAGGTAGACGGTTGAAATCATTGTATATATTGCTTCTATATAGTCTAAGAAACATATATGCAAAGCATCTAAACAGTACAATTCGCCAATTATTTGATCTTCAAGTTTAAGTGAACTACGAGCCCCATTGTTAGTACTTTAACGGAAATTATTTGTAATTTGCGACAAGTAGAACAATGAATGGAACAGGTAGACGGTTGAAATCAATGTATATATTTCTTCTATATAGTCCAAGAAACATATATGCAAAGCATCCAAACAGTACCATTCGCAATTTTTTTGTTCTTCAAGTTTAAGTGAACAACGAGCCCCATTGTTAATCTTTAACGGAAATTAATTGTAACTTTCTACACGTAGAACAATGATTGGAACACACAGACGGTTGAAATCTTTGTATATATTGCTTCCATATAGTCTAAGAAACATATATGCAAAGCATCCAAACAGTACCATTCGCCAATTTTTTGTTCTTCAAGTTTAAGTGAAAAATGAGCCCCATTGTTAATCCTTTATCGGAAATTATTTGTAACTTTCGACAAGTAGAACAATGATTGGAACAGGTAGACGGTTGAAATCATTGTATATATTGCTTCTATATAGTCTAAGAAACATATATGCAAAGCGTCCAAACAGTACAATTCGCCAATTATTTGATCTTCAAGTTTAAGTGAACTACGAGCCCCATTGTTAATACTTTAACGGAAATTATTTGTAACTTGCGACAAGTAGAACAATGAATGGAACAGGTAGACTGTTGAAATCATTGTATATATTGCTTCTATATAATCTAAGAAACATATATGCAAAGCATGCAAACAGTACCATTCGCCAATTTTTTGTTCTTCAAGTTTAAGTGAACAACGAGCCCAATTGATAATCATGAAACGGAAATTATTTGTAACTTTCTACAAGTAGAACAATGAATAGAACAGGTAGACGGTTGAAATCTTTGTATATGTTGCTTCTATATAGTCTATGAAACCTATATGCAAAGCATCCAAACAGTAGCATTCGCCAATTTTTTGTTCTTCAAGTTTAAGTGAACAATGAGCCCCAATGGTTAATCATTTATCCGTAATTATTTGTAACTTTCGACAAGTAGAACAATGAATGGAACAGGTAGACGGATGAAATCTTTTTATATATTGCTTCTATATAGTCTAAGAAACATATATGCAAAGCATCGAAACAGTACGATTCGCCAATTTTTTGTTCTTCAAGTTTAAGTGAACAGCGAGCCCCCTTGATAATCATGAAACGGAAATTATTTGTAACTTTCTACAAGTAGAACAATGAATAGTACAGGTAGACGGGTGAAATCAATGTATATATTGCTTCCATATAGTCTAAGAAACATGTACGCAAAACATCCAAACAGTAATATTCGCCAATTTTTTGTTCTTCAAGTTTAAGTGAACTACGAGCCCCATTGTTAATCCTTTAAAGGAAATTATTTGTAAATTTCGACAAGTAGAACAATGAATGGATCAGGTAGACGGTTGAAATCAATGTATATATTGCTTCTATATAGTCTAAGAAACATATATGCAAAGCATCCAAAAAGTACCATTCGCCAATTTTTTGTTCTTCAAGTTTAAGTGAACAACGAGCCCCAATGGTTAATCCTTTATCGGAAATTATTTGTAATTTTCGACAAGTAGAACAATGAATGGAACAGGTAGACGGTTGAAATCTTTGTATATATTGCTTCTATATAATCTAAGAAACATATATGCAAAGCATCTAAACAGTAACAATCGCCAATTTTTTGATCTTCAAGTTTAAGTGAACAGCGAGCCCCATTGATAATCATGTAATGGAAATTATTTGTAACTTTCTACAAGTAGAACAATGAATAGTACAGGTAGACGGTTGAAATCTTTGTATGTATTGCTTCTATATAGTCTAAGAAACATATATGCAAAGCATCCAAACAGTACAATTCGCCAATTTTTTGTTCTTCAAGTTTAAGTGAGCTACGAGCCCCATTGTTAATCCTTTATCCGTAATTATTTGTAACTTTCGACAAGTAGAACAATGAATGGAACAGGTAGACGGTTGAAATCAATGTATATATTGCTTCTAAATAGTCTAAGAAACATATATGCAAAGAATCCAAACAGTACAATTCGCCAATTTTTTGTTCTTCAAGTTTAAGTGAACTACGAGCCCCATTGTTAATCCTTTAAAGGAAATTATTTGTAACTTTCGACAAGTAGAACAATGAATGGAACAGGTAGACGGTTGAAATCTTAGTATATATTGCGTCTATATAGTCTAAGAACCATATATGCAAAGCATCCAAACAGTACCATTCGCCAATTTTTTGTTCTTCAAGTTTAAGTGAACTACGAGCCCCATTGTTAATCCTTTAAAGGAAATTATTTCTAAATTTCGACAAGTAGAACAATGATTGGAACAGGTAGACGGTTGAAATCTTAGTATATATTGCGTCTATATAGTCTAAGAACCATATATGCAAAGCATCCAAACAGTACCATTCGCCAATTTTTTGTTCTTCAAGTTTAAGTGAACTACGAGCCCCATTGTTAATCCTTTAAAGGAAATTATTTCTAAATTTCGACAAGTAGAACAATGATTGGAACACGTAGACGGTTGAAATCTTTGTATATATTGCTTCCATATAGTCTAAGAAACATGTACGCAAAGCATCCAAACAGTACCATTCGCCAATTTTTTGTTCTTCAAGTTTAAGTGAACAATGAGCCCCAATGGTTAATCCTTTATCGGAAATTATTTGTAATTTTCGACAAGTAGAACAATGAATGGAACAGGTAGACGGTTGAAATCTTTGTATATATTGCTTCTATATAGTCTAAGAAACATATATGCATAGCGTCCAAACAGTACAATTCGCCAATTTTTTGCTCTTCAAGTTTAAGTAAACTACGATCCCCATTGTTAATCCCTTAACGGAAATTATTTGTAACTTTCGACAAGTAGAACAATGAATGGAACAGGTAGACGGTTGAAATCATTGTATATATTGCTTCTATATAGTCTAAGGAACATATCTGCAAATCATCCAAACAGTACAATTCGCCAATTATTTGATCTTCAAGTTTAAGTGAACAATGAGCCCCATTGTTAATCCTTTATCGGAAATTATTTGTAATTTGCGACAAGTAGAACAATGAATGGAACAGGTAGCCGGTTGAAATCAATGTATATATTTCTTCTATATAGTCTAAGAAACATATATGCAAAGCATCCAAACAGTACCATTCGCAATTTTTTTGTTCTTCAAGTTTAAGTGAACAACGAGCCCCATTGTCAATCCTTTAAAGGAAATTATTTGTAAATTTCGACAAGTAGAACAATGTTGGAACACGTAGACGGTTGAAATCTTTGTATATATTGCTTCCATATAGTCTAAGAAACATGTACGCAAAGCATCCAAACAGTACCATTCGCCAATTTTTTGTTCTTCAAGTTTAAGTGAACAGCGAGCCCCATTGATAATCATGAAATGGAAATTATTTGTAACTTTCTACAAGTAGAACAATGAATAGTACAGGTAGACGGGTGTAATCTTTCTATATATTGCTTCTAAATAGTCTAAGAAACATATATGCAAAGCATCCAAACAGTACAATTCGCCAATTTTTTGTTCTTCAAGTTTAAGTGAACTACGAGCCCCATTGTTAATACTTTAAAGGAAATTATTTGTAAATTTCGACAAGTAGAACAATGAATGGAACAGGTAGACGGTTGAAATCTTTGTATATATTGCTTCTATATAGTCTAAGAAACATATATGCAAAGCGTCCAAACAGTACAATTCGCCAATTATTTGATCTTCAAGTTTAAGTGAACTACGAGCCCCATTGTTAGTACTTTAACGGAAATTATTTGTAACTTGCGACAAGTAGAACAATGAATGGAACAGGTAGCCGGTTGAAATCTTTGTATATATTGCTTCTATATAGTCTAAGAAACATATATGCAAAGCATCCAAACAGTACAATTCGCCAATTTTTTGTTCTTCAAGTTTAAGTGAACAATGAGCCCCAATGGTTAATCCTTTATCGGTAATTATTTGTAACTTTCGACAAGTAGAACAATGAATGGAACAGGTAACCGGTTGAAATCAATGTAAATATTGCGTCTACATAGTCTAAGAAACATATATGCAAAGCATCCAAACAGTACCATTCGCAATTTTTTTGTTCTTCAAGTTTAAGTGAACAACGAGCCCCATTGTTAATCCTTTAAAGGAAATTATTTGTAAATTTCGACAAGTAGAACAATGAATGGATCAGGTAGACGGTTGAAGTCTTTGCATACATTGCTTCCATATAGTATTCGAAACATATATGCAAAGCATCCAAACAGTACTATTCGCCAATTTTTTGTTCTTCAAGTTTAAGTGAACAATGAGCCCCAATGGTCAATCCGTTATCGGAAATTATTTGTAACTTTCGACAAGTAGAACAATGAATGGAACAGGTAGACGGTTGAAATCATTGTATATATTGCTTCTATATAGTCTAAGAAACATATATGCAAAGCATCTAAACAGTACAATTCGCCAATTATTTGATCTTCAAGTTTAAGTGAACTACGAGCCCCATTGTTAGTACTTTAACGGAAATTATTTGTAATTTGCGACAAGTAGAACAATGAATGGAACAGGTAGACGGTTGAAATCAATGTATATATTTCTTCTATATAGTCCAAGAAACATATATGCAAAGCATCCAAACAGTACCATTCGCAATTTTTTTGTTCTTCAAGTTTAAGTGAACAACGAGCCCCATTGTTAATCTTTAACGGAAATTAATTGTAACTTTCTACACGTAGAACAATGATTGGAACACACAGACGGTTGAAATCTTTGTATATATTGCTTCCATATAGTCTAAGAAACATATATGCAAAGCATCCAAACAGTACCATTCGCCAATTTTTTGTTCTTCAAGTTTAAGTGAAAAATGAGCCCCATTGTTAATCCTTTATCGGAAATTATTTGTAACTTTCGACAAGTAGAACAATGATTGGAACAGGTAGACGGTTGAAATCATTGTATATATTGCTTCTATATAGTCTAAGAAACATATATGCAAAGCGTCCAAACAGTACAATTCGCCAATTATTTGATCTTCAAGTTTAAGTGAACTACGAGCCCCATTGTTAATACTTTAACGGAAATTATTTGTAACTTGCGACAAGTAGAACAATGAATGGAACAGGTAGACTGTTGAAATCATTGTATATATTGCTTCTATATAATCTAAGAAACATATATGCAAAGCATGCAAACAGTACCATTCGCCAATTTTTTGTTCTTCAAGTTTAAGTGAACAACGAGCCCAATTGATAATCATGAAACGGAAATTATTTGTAACTTTCTACAAGTAGAACAATGAATAGAACAGGTAGACGGTTGAAATCTTTGTATATGTTGCTTCTATATAGTCTATGAAACCTATATGCAAAGCATCCAAACAGTAGCATTCGCCAATTTTTTGTTCTTCAAGTTTAAGTGAACAATGAGCCCCAATGGTTAATCATTTATCCGTAATTATTTGTAACTTTCGACAAGTAGAACAATGAATGGAACAGGTAGACGGATGAAATCTTTTTATATATTGCTTCTATATAGTCTAAGAAACATATATGCAAAGCATCGAAACAGTACGATTCGCCAATTTTTTGTTCTTCAAGTTTAAGTGAACAACGAGCCCCATTGATAATCATGAAATGGAAATTATTTGTATCTTTCTACAAGTAGAACAATGAATAGAACGGGTAGACGGCAGAAATCTTTGTATATGTTGCTTCTATATAGTCTAAGAAACCTACATGCAAAGCATCTAAACAGTAACATTCGCCAATTTTTTGATCTTCAAGTTTAAGTGAACTACGAGCCCCATTGTTAATACTTTAACGGAAATTATTTGTAATTTTCGACAAGTAGAACAATGAATGGAACAGGTAGACGGTTGAAATCAATGTATATATTGCTTCTATATAGTCTAAGAAACATATATGCAAAGCATCGAAACAGTACAATTCGCCAATTTTTTGTTCTTCAAGTTTAAGTGAACTACGAGCCCCATTGATAATCATGAAACGGAAATTATTTGTAAGTTTCTACAAGTAGAACAATGAATAGACCTTTGATCTTTCTTTAACGTGCGGTACCAGCTATGAAGCACACCCACACGGCCCCCATGGGGAACAATGAATAGAACGGGTAGACGGTAGAAAACTTTGTATATGTTGCTTCAATATAGTCTAAGAAACCTATATGCAAAGCATCTAAACAGTAACATTCGCCAATTTTTTGATCTTCAAGTTTAAGTGAACAACGAGCCCCATTGATAATCATGAAATGGAAATTATTTGTAAATTTCTACAAGTAAAACAATGAATAGTACAGGTAGACGGGTGAAATCTTTCTATATATTGCTTCCATATAGTCTAAGAAACATATATGCAAAGAATCCAAACAGTACAATTCGCCAATTTGTTATTCTTCAAGTTTAAGTGAACTACGAGCCCCATTGTTAATCCTTTTAAGGAAATTATTTGTAAATTTCGACAAGTAGAACAATGAATGGAACAGGTAGACTGTTGAAATGATTGTATATATTGCTTCTATATAGTCTCAGAAACATATATGCAAAGCATCCAGACAGTACAATTTGCCAATTTATTGTTCTTCAAGTTTAAGTGAACAACGAGCCCCATTGATAATCATGAAACGGAAATTATTTGTAACTTTCTACAAGTAGAACAATGAATAGACCTTTGATCTTTCTTTAACGTGCGGTACCAGCTATGAAGCACACCCACAAGGCCCCCATGGGGAACAATGAATAGAACGGGTAGACGGTAGAAAACTTTGTATATGTTGCTTCTATATAGTCTAAGAAACCTATATGCAAAGCATCTAAACAGTAACATTCGCCAATTTTTTGATCTTCAAGTTTAAGTGAACAACGAGCCCAATTGATAATCATGAAATGGAAATTATTTGTAAATTTCTACAAGTAAAACAATGAATAGTACAGGTAGACGGGTGAAATCTTTCTATATGTTGCTTCTGTATAGTCTAAGAAACATATATGCAAAGCATCCAAACATTACCATTCGCCAATTTTTTGTTCTTCAAGTTTAAGTGAATAATGAGCCCCAATGGTTAATCCTTTATCGGAAATTATTTGTAATTTTCGACAAGTAGAACAATGAATGGAACAGGCAGACGGTTGAAATCAAAGTATATATTGCTTCTATATAGTCTAAGAAACATATATGCAAAGCATCGAAACAGTACGATTCGCCAATTTTTTGATCTTCAAGTTTAAGTGAACAACGAGCCCCATTGATAATCATGAAATGGAAATTATTTGTAAATTTCTACAAGTAAAACAATGAATAGTACAGGTAGACGGGTGAAATCTTTCTATATATTGCTTCCATATAGTCTAAGAAACATATATGCAAAGAATCCAAACAGTACAATTCGCCAATTTGTTATTCTTCAAGTTTAAGTGAACTACGAGCCCCATTGTTAATCCTTTTAAGGAAATTATTTGTAAATTTCGACAAGTAGAACAATGAATGGAACAGGTAGACTGTTGAAATGATTGTATATATTGCTTCTATATAGTCTCAGAAACATATATGCAAAGCATCCAAACAGTACAATTTGCCAATTTATTGTTCTTCAAGTTTAAGTGAACAACGAGCCCCATTGATAATCATGAAACGGAAATTATTTGTAACTTTCTACAAGTAGAACAATGACTAGAACAGGTAGACGGTTGAAATCTTTGTATATGATGCTTCTATATAGTCTAAGAAACCTATATGCAAAGCATCTAAACAGTAACATTCGCCAATTCTTTGATCTTCAAGTTTAAGTGAACTACGAGCCCCATTGATAATACTTTAACGGAAATTATTTGTAACTTTCGACAAGTAGAACAATGAATGGAACAGGTAGACAGTTGAAATCATTGTATATATTGCTTCTATATAGTCTAAAAAACATGTATGCAAAGCATCCAGACAGTACCATTCGCCAATTTTTTGTTCTTCAAGTTTAAGTGTACAATGAGCCCCATTGTTAATCCTTTAACGGAAATTATTTGTAACTTTCGACAAGTAGAACAATGAATGGAACAGGTAGACGGTTGAAATCTTTGTATATATTGCTTCTATATAGCCTAAGAAACATATATGCAAAGCATCTAAACAGTAACATTCGCCAATTTTTTGATCTTCAAGTATAAGTGAACAAAGAGCCCCATTGATAATCATGAAAGGGAAATTATTTGTAACTTTCTACAAGTAGAACAATGAATAGTACAGGTAGACGGGTGAAATCTTTCTATATAATGCTTCCATATAGTCTAAGAAACATATATGCAAAGAATCCAAACAGTACAATTCGCCAATTTGTTATTCTTCAAGTTTAAGTGAACTACGAGCCCCATTGTTAATACTTTAACGGAAATTATTTGTAACTTTCGACAAGTAGAACAATGAATGGAACAGGTAGACAGTTGAAATCATTGTATATATTGCTTCTATATAGTCTAAAAAACATGTATGCAAAGCATCCAGACAGTACCATTCGCCAATTTTTTGTTCTTCAAGTTTAAGTGTACAATGAGCCCCATTGTTAATCCTTTAACGGAAATTATTTGTAACTTTCGACAAGTAGAACAATGAATGGAACAGGTAGACGGATGAAATCATTGTGTATATTGCTTCCATATAGTCTATGAAACATATATGCAAAGCATCCAAACAGTACAATTCGCGAATTTATTGTTCTTCAAGTTTAAGTGAACTACGAGCCCCATTGTTAATCCTTTAAAGGAAATTATTTGTAAATTTCGACAAGTAGAACAAAGAATGGAACAGGTAGACGGTTTAAATCATTTTATATATTGCTTCTATATAGTCTAAGAAACATATATGCAAATCATCCAAACAGTACAATTCGCCAATTTTTTGTACTTCAAGTTTAAGTGAACTACGAGCCCCATTGTTAATCCTTTAAAGGAAATTATTTGTAAATTTCGACAAGTAGAACAATGAATGGAACAGGTAGACGGTTGAAATCATTGTATATGTTACTTCCATATAGTCTAAGAAACATATATGCAAAGCATTTAAACAGTACCATTCGCCATTTTTTTGTTCTTCATGTTTAAGTGAACTACGAGCCCCATTGTTAATCCTTTAAAGGAAATTATTTGTAAATTTCGACAAGTAGAACAATGAATGGATCACGTAGACGGTTGAAATCTTTGTATATATTGCTTCTATATAGTCTAAGAAGCATATATGCAAAGCATGCAAACAGTACCATTTGCCAATTTTTTGTTCTTCAAGTTTAAGTGAACAACAAGCCCCATTGTTAATCATGAAACGGGAATTATTTGTAACTTTCTACAAGTAGAACAATGAATAGAACAGGTATACGGGTGAAATCTTTCTATATGTTGCTTCTGTATAGTCTAAGAAACATATATGCAAAGCATCCAAACATTACCATTCGCCAATTTTTTGTTCTTCAAGTTTAAGTGAATAATGAGCCCCAATGGTTAATCCTTTATCGGAAATTATTTGTAATTTTCGACAAGTAGAACAATGAATGGAACAGGCAGACGGTTGAAATCAAAGTATATATTGCTTCTATATAGTCTAAGAAACATATATGCAAAGCATCGAAACAGTACGATTCGCCAATTTTTTGATCTTCAAGTTTAAGTGAACAACGAGCCCCATTGATAATCATGAAATGGAAATTATTTGTAAATTTCTACAAGTAAAACAATGAATAGTACAGGTAGACGGGTGAAATCTTTCTATATATTGCTTCCATATAGTCTAAGAAACATATATGCAAAGAATCCAAACAGTACAATTCGCCAATTTGTTATTCTTCAAGTTTAAGTGAACTACGAGCCCCATTGTTAATCCTTTTAAGGAAATTATTTGTAAATTTCGACAAGTAGAACAATGAATGGAACAGGTAGACTGTTGAAATGATTGTATATATTGCTTCTATATAGTCTCAGAAACATATATGCAAAGCATCCAAACAGTACAATTTGCCAATTTATTGTTCTTCAAGTTTAAGTGAACAACGAGCCCCATTGATAATCATGAAACGGAAATTATTTGTAACTTTCTACAAGTAGAACAATGACTAGAACAGGTAGACGGTTGAAATCTTTGTATATGATGCTTCTATATAGTCTAAGAAACCTATATGCAAAGCATCTAAACAGTAACATTCGCCAATTCTTTGATCTTCAAGTTTAAGTGAACTACGAGCCCCATTGATAATACTTTAACGGAAATTATTTGTAACTTTCGACAAGTAGAACAATGAATGGAACAGGTAGACAGTTGAAATCATTGTATATATTGCTTCTATATAGTCTAAAAAACATGTATGCAAAGCATCCAGACAGTACCATTCGCCAATTTTTTGTTCTTCAAGTTTAAGTGTACAATGAGCCCCATTGTTAATCCTTTAACGGAAATTATTTGTAACTTTCGACAAGTAGAACAATGAATGGAACAGGTAGACGGTTGAAATCTTTGTATATATTGCTTCTATATAGCCTAAGAAACATATATGCAAAGCATCTAAACAGTAACATTCGCCAATTTTTTGATCTTCAAGTATAAGTGAACAAAGAGCCCCATTGATAATCATGAAAGGGAAATTATTTGTAACTTTCTACAAGTAGAACAATGAATAGTACAGGTAGACGGGTGAAATCTTTCTATATAATGCTTCCATATAGTCTAAGAAACATATATGCAAAGAATCCAAACAGTACAATTCGCCAATTTGTTATTCTTCAAGTTTAAGTGAACTACGAGCCCCATTGTTAATACTTTAACGGAAATTATTTGTAACTTTCGACAAGTAGAACAATGAATGGAACAGGTAGACAGTTGAAATCATTGTATATATTGCTTCTATATAGTCTAAAAAACATGTATGCAAAGCATCCAGACAGTACCATTCGCCAATTTTTTGTTCTTCAAGTTTAAGTGTACAATGAGCCCCATTGTTAATCCTTTAACGGAAATTATTTGTAACTTTCGACAAGTAGAACAATGAATGGAACAGGTAGACGGATGAAATCATTGTGTATATTGCTTCCATATAGTCTATGAAACATATATGCAAAGCATCCAAACAGTACAATTCGCGAATTTATTGTTCTTCAAGTTTAAGTGAACTACGAGCCCCATTGTTAATCCTTTAAAGGAAATTATTTGTAAATTTCGACAAGTAGAACAAAGAATGGAACAGGTAGACGGTTTAAATCATTTTATATATTGCTTCTATATAGTCTAAGAAACATATATGCAAATCATCCAAACAGTACAATTCGCCAATTTTTTGTACTTCAAGTTTAAGTGAACTACGAGCCCCATTGTTAATCCTTTAAAGGAAATTATTTGTAAATTTCGACAAGTAGAACAATGAAAGGAACAGGTAGACGGTTGAAATCATTGTGTATATTGCTTCCATATAGTCTATGAAACACATATGCAAAGCATCCAAACAGTACAATTCGCGAATTTATTGTTCTTCAAGTATAAGTGAACAAAGAGCCCCATTGATAATCATGAAAGGGAAATTATTTGTAACTTTCTACAAGTAGAACAATGAATAGAACAGGTAGACTGTTGAAATCTTTGTATACATTGCTTCTATATAGTCTAAGAAACATATATGCAAAGCATCCAAACAGTACCATTGGCCAATTTTTTGTTCTTCAAGTTTAAGTGAACATCAAGCCCCATTGATAATCATGAAACGGAAATTATTTGTAACTTTCTACAAGTAGAACAATGATTGGAACACGTAGACGGTTGAAATCTTTGTATATATTGCTTCCATATAGTCTAAGAAACATATATGCAAAGCATCCAAACAGTACCATTCGCAAATTTTTTGTTCTTCAAGTTTAAGTGAACAATGAGACCCATTGTTAATCCTTTATCGGAAATTATTTGTAATTTTCGACAAGTAGAACAATGAATGGAACAGGTAGACGGTTGAAATCTTTGAATATATTGCTTCTATATAATCTAAGAAACATATATGCAAAGCATCCAAACAGTACTATTCGCCAATTTTTTGTTCTTCAAGTTTAAGTGAACTACGAGCCCCATTGATAATCATGAAACGGAAATTATTTGTAACTTTCTACAAGTAGAACAATGAATAGAACACGTAGACGGTCGAAATCTTTGTATATGTTGCTTCTATATAGTCTAAGAAACTTATATGCAAAGCATCTAAACAGTAACAATCGCCAATTTTTTGATCTTCAAGTTTAAGTGAACAGCGAGCCCCATTGATAATCATGAAACGGAAATTATTTGTAACTTTCTACAAGTAGAACAATGAATAGTACAGGTAGACGGGTGAAATCAATGTATATATTGCTTCCATATAGTCTAAGAAACATGTACGCAAAACATCCAAACAATAATATTCGCCAATTTTTTGTTCTTCAAGTTTAAGTGAACTACGAGCCCCATTGTTAATCCTTTAAAGAAAATTATTTGTAAATTTCGACAAGTAGAACAATGATTGGAACACGTAGACGGTTGAAATCATTATATATATTGCTTCTATATAGTCCAAGAAACATATATGCAAAGCGTCCAAACAGTACAATTCGCCAATTTTTTGCTCTTCAAGCTTAAGTGAACTACGAGACCCATTGTTAATCCTTTAACGGAAATTATTTGTAACTTTCGACAAGTAGAACAATGAATAGAACAGTTATACTGTTGAAATGTTTGTATATATTGCTTCTATATAGTCTAAGAAACATATATGCAAAGCATCCAAACAGTACAATTCGCCAATTTTTTGCTCTTCAAGCTTAAGTGAACTACGAGACCCATTGTTAATCCTTTAACGGAAATTATTTGTAACTTTCGACAAGTAGAACAATGAATGGAACAGGTAGACGGTTGAAATCTTTGTATATATTGCTTCTATATAGTCTAAGAAACATATATGCAAAGCATCCAAACAGTACAATTCGCCAATTTATTGTTCTTCATGTTTAAGTGAACAACGAGCCCCATTGTTAAACCTTTAAAGGAAATTATTTGTAAATTTCGACAAGTAGAACAATGATTGGAACACGTAGACGGTTGAAATCTTTGTATATATTGCTTCCATATAGTCTAAGAAACATGTACGCAAAGCATCCAAACAGTACCATTCGCCAATTTCTTGGTCTTCAAGTTTAAGTGAACAATGAGCCCCAATGGTTAATCCTTTATCGGAAATTATTTGTAATTTTCGACAAGTAGAACAATGATTGGAACAGGTAGACGGTTGAAATATTTGTATATATTGCTTCTATATAATATAAGAAACATATATTCAAAGCATCCAAACAGTACAATTCGCCAATTTCTTGTTCTTCAAGTTTAAGTAAACTACGATCCCCATTGTTAATCCCTTAACGGAAATTATTTGTAACTTTCGACAAGTAGAACAGTGAATGGAACAGGTAGACGGTTGAAATCATTGTATATATTGCTTCTATACAGTCTAAGAAGCATATATGCAAATCATCCAAACTGTACAATTCGCCAATTATTTGATCTTCAAATTTAAGTGAACTACGAGCCCGATTCTTAATACTTTAACGGAAATTATTTGTAACTTGCGACAAGTAGAACAATGAATGGAACAGGTAGACGGTTGAAATCAATGTATATATTGCTTCCATATAGTCTAAGAAACATGTACGCAAAACATCCAAACAGTACCATTCGCCAATTTTTTGTTCTTCAAGTTTAAGTGAACTACGAGCCCCATTGTTAATCCTTTAAAGGAAATTATTTGTAAATTTCGACAAGTAGAACAATGATTGGAACACGTAGACGGTTGAAATCATTGTATATATTGCTTCTATATAGTCCAAGAAACATATATGCAAAGCGTCCAAACAGTACAATTCGCCAATTTTTTGCTCTTCAAGTTTAAGTGAACTACGAGACCCATTGTTAATCCTTTAAAGGAAATTATTTGTAAATTTCGGCAAGTAGAACAATGAATGTAACAGGTAGACGGTTGAAATCTGTGTATATATTGCTTCTATATAATCTAAGAAACATATATGCAAAGCATCTAAACAGTAACAATCGCCAATTTTTTGATCTTCAAGTTCAAGTGAACAGCGAGCCCCATTGATAATCATGAAATGGAAATTATTTGTAACTTTCTACAAGTAGAACAATGAATAGTACAGGTAGTCGGTTGAAATCTTTGTATATATTGCTTCTAAATAGTCTAAGAAACATATATGCAAAGCATCCAAACAGTACAATTCGCCAATTTTTTGTCCTTCAAGTTTAAGTGAACTACGAGCCCCATTGTATAATCCTTTAAAGGAAATTATTTGTAAATTTCGACAAGTAGAACAATGAATAGAACAGTTAGACTGTTGAAATCTTTGTATATATTGCTTCCATATAGTCTAAGAAACATGTACGCAAAGCATCCAAACAGTACCATTCGCCAATTTCTTGGTCTTCAAGTTTAAGTGAACAATGAGCCCCAATGGTTAATCCTTTATCGGAAATTATTTGCAATTTTCGACAAGTAGAACAATGGATGGAACAGGTAGACTGTTGAAATCAATGTATATATTGCTTCTATATAGTCTAAGAAACATATATGCAAAGCATCCAAACAGTACAATTCGCCAATTTTTTGTTTTTCAAGTTTAAGTGAACAATGAGCCCCAATGGTTAATCCTTTATCGGAAATTATTTGTAACTTTCGACAAGTAGAACAATGAATGGAACAGGTAGACGGTTGTAATCATTGTATATATTGCTTCTATATAGTCTAAGAAACATATATGCAAAGCATCCAAACAGTACCATTCGCCAATTTTTTGTACTTCAAGTTTAAGTGAACTACGAGCCCCATTGTTAATCCTTTAAAGGAAATTATTTGTAACTTTCGACAAGTAGAACAATGAATGGAACAGGTAGACGGTTGTAATCATTGTATATATTGCTTCTATATAGTCTAAGAAACATATATGCAAAGCATCCAAACAGTACCATTCGCCAATTTTTTGTACTTCAAGTTTAAGTGAACTACGAGCCCCATTGTTAATCCTTTAAAGGAAATTATTTGTAAATTTCGACAAGTAGAACAATGAATGGAACAGGTAGACGGTTGAAATCTTTGTATATATTGCTTCTATATAGTCTAAGAAACATATATGCAAAGCATCCAAGCAGTACAATTCGCCAATTATTTGTTCTTCAAGTTTAAGTGAACAATGAGCCCCAATGGTTAATCCTTTACCGGAAATTATTTGTAACTTTCGACAAGTAGAACAATGAATGGAACAGGTAGACGCTTGAAATCTTTGTATATATTGCTTCTATATAGTCTAAGAAACATATATGCAAAGCATCCAAACAGTACAATTCGCCAATTTATTGTACTTCAAGTTTAAGTGAACAATGAGCCCCATTGTTAATTCTTTAAAGGAAATTAATTGTAAATTTCGGCAAGTAGAACAATGAATGGAACTGGTAGACGGTTGAAATCTTTTTATATATTGCTTCTATATAGTCTAAGAAACATATATGCAAAGGATCCGAACAGTACCATTCGCCAATTTTTTGTTGTTCAAGTTTAAGTGAACAATGAGCCCCAATGGTTAATCCTTTATCGGAAATTACTTGTGATTTTCGACAAGTAGAACAATGAATGGAACAGGTAGACGGTTGAAATCATTGTATATATTGCTTCTATATATTCTAAGAAACATATATTCAAAGCATCCAAACAGTACCATTCGCCAATTTTTTGTTCTTCAAGTTTAAGTGATCTACGAGCCCCATTGTTAATCCTTTAAAGGAAATTATTTGTAAATTTCGACAAGTAGAACAATGAATGGAACAGGTAGACTGTTGAAATCATTGTATATATTGCTTCAGTATAGCCTAAGAAACATATATGCAAAGCATCCAAATAGTACAATTCGACAATTTTTTGTTCTTCAAGTTTAAGTGAACAATGAGCCCCATTGTTAATCCTTTATCGGAAATTATTTGTAACTTTCGACAAGTAGAACAGTGAATGGAACAGGTAGACGGTTGAAATCTTTGTATATATTGCTTCTATATAGTATAAGAAACATATATGCAAAGCATCCAAACAGTACAATTCGCCAATTTTTTGTTCTTCAAGTTTAAGTAAACTACGATCCCCATTGTTAATCCCTTAACGGAAATTATTTGTGACTTTCGACAAGTAGAACAATGAATGGAACAGGTAGACGGTTGAAATCAATGTATATATTGCTTCTATATAGTCTAAGAAACATATATGCAAAGCATCCAAACAGTACCATTCGCCAATTTTTTGTTCTTTAAGTTTAAGTGAACAATGAGCCCCAATGGTTAATCCTTTATCGGTAATTATTTGTAACTTTCGACAAGTAGAACAATGAATGGAACAGGTAGACGGTTGAAATCCTTGTATATATTGCGTCTATATAGTCTAAGAAACATATATGCAAAGCATCAAAACAGTACAATTCGCCAATTTATTGTTCTTCAAGTTTAAGTGAACAACGAGCCCCATTGTTAATCCTTTAAAGGAAATTATTTGTAAATTTCGGCAAGTAGAACAATGAATGGAATATTTAGACGGTTGAAATCATTGTATATATTGCTTCTGTATAGTCTAAGAAACATATATGCATAGCATCCAAACAGTACCATTCGCCAATTTTTTGTTCTTCAAATTTAAGTGAACTACGAGCCCCATTGTTAATCCTTTAAAG
Source organism: Cerceris ruficornis (assembly GCA_963989415.1). Classification (NCBI taxonomy): domain Eukaryota; kingdom Metazoa; phylum Arthropoda; class Insecta; order Hymenoptera; family Crabronidae; genus Cerceris; species Cerceris ruficornis. The sequence continues at coordinate 1,781,479 of CAXDIW010000460.1, forward strand.
AAAATTATTTGTAAATTTCGACAAGTAGAACAATGAATGGAACAGGTAGACGGTTGAAATCTTTGTATATATTGCTTCTATATAATCTAAGAAACATATATGCATAGCATCCAAACAGTACAATTCGCCAATTTTTTGTTCTTCAAGTTTAAGTGAACTACGAGCCCCATTGTTAATCCTTTAAAGGAAATTATTTGTAACTTTCGACAAGTAGAACAATGAATGGAACAGGTAGACGGTTGTAATCATTGTATATATTGCTTCTATATAGTCTAAGAAACATATATGCAAAGCATCCAAACAGTACAATTCGCCAATTATTTCATCTTCAAGTTTAAGTGAACTACGAGCCCCATTGTTAATCCTTTATCGGAAATTATTTGTAACTTTCGACAAGTAGAACAATGAATGTAACTGGTAGACGGTTGAAATCTTTGTATATATTGCTTCTATATAGTCTAAGAAACATATATGCAAAGCATCCAAACAGTACAATTCGCCAATTTTTTGTTCTTCAAGTTTAAGTGAACAATGAGCCCCAATGGTTAATCCTTTATCGGAAATTATTTGTAATTTTCGACAAGTAGAACAATGATTGGAACACGTAGACGGTTGAAATCTTTGTATATATTGCTTCTATATAGTCTAAGAAACATATATGCAAAGCATCCAAACAGTACAATTCGCCAATTTATTGTTCTTCATGTTTAAGTGAACAACGAGCCCCATTGTTAAACCTTTAAAGGAAATTATTTGTAAATTTCGACAAGTAGAACAATGATTGGAACACGTAGACGGTTGAAATCTTTGTATATATTGCTTCCATATAGTCTAAGAAACATGTACGCAAAGCATCCAAACAGTACCATTCGCCAATTTCTTGGTCTTCAAGTTTAAGTGAACTACGAGACCCATTGTTAATCCTTTAAAGGAAATTATTTGTAAATTTCGACAAGTAGAACAATGATTGGAACACGTAGACGGTTGAAATCATTGTATATATTGCTTCTATATAGTCCAAGAAACATATATGCAAAGCGTCCAAACAGTACAATTCGCCAATTTTTTGCTCTTCAAGTTTAAGTGAACTACGAGACCCATTGTTAATCCTTTAAAGGAAATTATTTGTAAATTTCGGCAAGTAGAACAATGAATGTAACAGGTAGACGGTTGAAATCTTTGTATATATTGCTTCTATATAATCTAAGAAACATATATGCAAAGCATCTAAACAGTAACAATCGCCAATTTTTTGATCTTCAAGTTTAAGTGAACAGCGAGCCCCATTGATAATCATGAAATGGAAATTATTTGTAACTTTCTACAAGTAGAACAATGAATAGTACAGGTAGTCGGTTGAAATCTTTGTATATATTGCTTCTAAATAGTCTAAGAAACATATATGCAAAGCATCCAAACAGTACAATTCGCCAATTTTTTGTCCTTCAAGTTTAAGTGAACTACGAGCCCCATTGTATAATCCTTTAAAGGAAATTATTTGTAAATTTCGACAAGTAGAACAATGAATAGAACAGTTAGACTGTTGAAATCTTTGTATATATTGCTTCCATATAGTCTAAGAAACATGTACGCAAAGCATCCAAACAGTACCATTCGCCAATTTCTTGGTCTTCAAGTTTAAGTGAACAATGAGCCCCAATGGTTAATCCTTTATCGGAAATTATTTGTAATTTTCGACAAGTAGAACAATGGATGGAACAGGTAGACTGTTGAAATCAATGTATATATTGCTTCTATATAGTCTAAGAAACATATATGCAAAGCATCCAAACAGTACAATTCGCCAATTTATTGTTCTTCATGTTTAAGTGAACAACGAGCCCCATTGTTAAACCTTTAAAGGAAATTATTTGTAAATTTCGACAAGTAGAACAATGATTGGAACACGTAGACGGTTGAAATCTTTGTATATATTGCTTCCATATAGTCTAAGAAACATGTACGCAAAGCATCCAAACAGTACCATTCGCCAATTTCTTGGTCTTCAAGTTTAAGTGAACAATGAGCCCCAATGGTTAATCCTTTATCGGAAATTATTTGTAATTTTCGACAAGTAGAACAATGATTGGAACAGGTAGACGGTTGAAATATTTGTATATATTGCTTCTATATAATATAAGAAACATATATTCAAAGCATCCAAACAGTACAATTCGCCAATTTCTTGTTCTTCAAGTTTAAGTAAACTACGATCCCCATTGTTAATCCCTTAACGGAAATTATTTGTAACTTTCGACAAGTAGAACAGTGAATGGAACAGGTAGACGGTTGAAATCATTGTATATATTGCTTCTATACAGTCTAAGAAGCATATATGCAAATCATCCAAACTGTACAATTCGCCAATTATTTGATCTTCAAATTTAAGTGAACTACGAGCCCGATTCTTAATACTTTAACGGAAATTATTTGTAACTTGCGACAAGTAGAACAATGAATGGAACAGGTAGACGGTTGAAATCAATGTATATATTGCTTCCATATAGTCTAAGAAACATGTACGCAAAACATCCAAACAGTACCATTCGCCAATTTTTTGTTCTTCAAGTTTAAGTGAACTACGAGCCCCATTGTTAATCCTTTAAAGGAAATTATTTGTAAATTTCGACAAGTAGAACAATGATTGGAACACGTAGACGGTTGAAATCATTGTATATATTGCTTCTATATAGTCCAAGAAACATATATGCAAAGCGTCCAAACAGTACAATTCGCCAATTTTTTGCTCTTCAAGTTTAAGTGAACTACGAGACCCATTGTTAATCCTTTAAAGGAAATTATTTGTAAATTTCGGCAAGTAGAACAATGAATGTAACAGGTAGACGGTTGAAATCTTTGTATATATTGCTTCTATATAATCTAAGAAACATATATGCAAAGCATCTAAACAGTAACAATCGCCAATTTTTTGATCTTCAAGTTTAAGTGAACAGCGAGCCCCATTGATAATCATGAAATGGAAATTATTTGTAACTTTCTACAAGTAGAACAATGAATAGTACAGGTAGTCGGTTGAAATCTTTGTATATATTGCTTCTAAATAGTCTAAGAAACATATATGCAAAGCATCCAAACAGTACAATTCGCCAATTTTTTGTCCTTCAAGTTTAAGTGAACTACGAGCCCCATTGTATAATCCTTTAAAGGAAATTATTTGTAAATTTCGACAAGTAGAACAATGAATAGAACAGTTAGACTGTTGAAATCTTTGTATATATTGCTTCCATATAGTCTAAGAAACATGTACGCAAAGCATCCAAACAGTACCATTCGCCAATTTCTTGGTCTTCAAGTTTAAGTGAACAATGAGCCCCAATGGTTAATCCTTTATCGGAAATTATTTGTAATTTTCGACAAGTAGAACAATGGATGGAACAGGTAGACTGTTGAAATCAATGTATATATTGCTTCTATATAGTCTAAGAAACATATATGCAAAGCATCCAAACAGTACAATTCGCCAATTTTTTGTTTTTCAAGTTTAAGTGAACAATGAGCCCCAATGGTTAATCCTTTATCGGAAATTATTTGTAACTTTCGACAAGTAGAACAATGAATGGAACAGGTAGACGGTTGTAATCATTGTATATATTGCTTCTATATAGTCTAAGAAACATATATGCAAAGCATCCAAACAGTACCATTCGCCAATTTTTTGTACTTCAAGTTTAAGTGAACTACGAGCCCCATTGTTAATCCTTTAAAGGAAATTATTTGTAACTTTCGACAAGTAGAACAATGAATGGAACAGGTAGACGGTTGTAATCATTGTATATATTGCTTCTATATAGTCTAAGAAACATATATGCAAAGCATCCAAACAGTACCATTCGCCAATTTTTTGTACTTCAAGTTTAAGTGAACTACGAGCCCCATTGTTAATCCTTTAAAGGAAATTATTTGTAAATTTCGACAAGTAGAACAATGAATGGAACAGGTAGACGGTTGAAATCTTTGTATATATTGCTTCTATATAGTCTAAGAAACATATATGCAAAGCATCCAAGCAGTACAATTCGCCAATTATTTGTTCTTCAAGTTTAAGTGAACAATGAGCCCCAATGGTTAATCCTTTACCGGAAATTATTTGTAACTTTCGACAAGTAGAACAATGAATGGAACAGGTAGACGCTTGAAATCTTTGTATATATTGCTTCTATATAGTCTAAGAAACATATATGCAAAGCATCCAAACAGTACAATTCGCCAATTTATTGTACTTCAAGTTTAAGTGAACAATGAGCCCCATTGTTAATTTTTTAAAGGAAATTAATTGTAAATTTCGGCAAGTAGAACAATGAATGGAACTGGTAGACGGTTGAAATCTTTTTATATATTGCTTCTATATAGTCTAAGAAACATATATGCAAAGGATCCGAACAGTACCATTCGCCAATTTTTTGTTGTTCAAGTTTAAGTGAACAATGAGCCCCAATGGTTAATCCTTTATCGGAAATTACTTGTGATTTTCGACAAGTAGAACAATGAATGGAACAGGTAGACGGTTGAAATCATTGTATATATTGCTTCTATATATTCTAAGAAACATATATTCAAAGCATCCAAACAGTACCATTCGCCAATTTTTTGTTCTTCAAGTTTAAGTGATCTACGAGCCCCATTGTTAATCCTTTAAAGGAAATTATTTGTAAATTTCGACAAGTAGAACAATGAATGGAACAGGTAGACTGTTGAAATCATTGTATATATTGCTTCAGTATAGCCTAAGAAACATATATGCAAAGCATCCAAATAGTACAATTCGACAATTTTTTGTTCTTCAAGTTTAAGTGAACAATGAGCCCCATTGTTAATCCTTTATCGGAAATTATTTGTAACTTTCGACAAGTAGAACAGTGAATGGAACAGGTAGACGGTTGAAATCTTTGTATATATTGCTTCTATATAGTATAAGAAACATATATGCAAAGCATCCAAACAGTACAATTCGCCAATTTTTTGTTCTTCAAGTTTAAGTAAACTACGATCCCCATTGTTAATCCCTTAACGGAAATTATTTGTGACTTTCGACAAGTAGAACAATGAATGGAACAGGTAGACGGTTGAAATCAATGTATATATTGCTTCTATATAGTCTAAGAAACATATATGCAAAGCATCCAAACAGTACCATTCGCCAATTTTTTGTTCTTTAAGTTTAAGTGAACAATGAGCCCCAATGGTTAATCCTTTATCGGTAATTATTTGTAACTTTCGACAAGTAGAACAATGAATGGAACAGGTAGACGGTTGAAATCCTTGTATATATTGCGTCTATATAGTCTAAGAAACATATATGCAAAGCATCAAAACAGTACAATTCGCCAATTTATTGTTCTTCAAGTTTAAGTGAACAACGAGCCCCATTGTTAATCCTTTAAAGGAAATTATTTGTAAATTTCGGCAAGTAGAACAATGAATGGAATATTTAGACGGTTGAAATCATTGTATATATTGCTTCTGTATAGTCTAAGAAACATATATGCATAGCATCCAAACAGTACCATTCGCCAATTTTTTGTTCTTCAAATTTAAGTGAACTACGAGCCCCATTGTTAATCCTTTAAAGAAAATTATTTGTAAATTTCGACAAGTAGAACAATGAATGGAACAGGTAGACGGTTGAAATCTTTGTATATATTGCTTCTATATAATCTAAGAAACATATATGCATAGCATCCAAACAGTACAATTCGCCAATTTTTTGTTCTTCAAGTTTAAGTGAACTACGAGCCCCATTGTTAATCCTTTAACGGAAATTAATTGTAACTTTCTACAAGTAGAACAATGATTGGAACACGTAGAAGGTTGAAATCTTTGTATATATTGCTTCCATATAGTCTAAGAAACATGTACGCAAAGCATCCAAACAGTACCATTCGCCAATTTATTGTTCTTCAAGTTTCAGTGAACAACGAGCCCCATTGTTAATCCTTTAAAGGAAATTATTTGTAAATTTCGACAAGTAGAACAATGAATGGGGCAGGTAGACGGTTGAATTCTTTGTATATATTGCTTCTATATAATCTAAGAAACATATATGCAAAGCATCCAAACAGTACCATTCGCCAATTTTTTGTTCTTCAATTTTAAGTGATCTACGAGCCCCATTGTTAATCCTTTAAAGGAAATTATTTGTAAATTTCGACAAGTAGAACAATGAATGGAACAGGTAGACTGTTGAAATCATTGTATATATTGCTTCTGTATAGTCTAAGAAACATATATGCAAAGCGTCCAAACAGTACAATTCGCCAATTATTTGATCTTCAAGTTTAAGTGAACTACGAGCCCCATTGTTAATACTTTATCGGTAATTATTTGTAACTTTCGACAAGTAGAACAATGAATGGAACAGGTAGACGGTTGAAATCTTTGTATATATTGCTTCTATATAATCTAAGAAACATATATGCAAAGCATCTAAACAGTAACAATCGCCAATTTTTTGATCTTCAAGTTTAAGTGATCAGCGAGCACCATTGATAATCATGAAATGGAAATTATTTGTAACTTTCTACAAGTAGAACAATGAATAGTACAGGTAGACGGTTGAAATCTTTGTATATATTGCTTCTAAATAGTCTAAGAAACGTATATGCAAAGCATCAAAACAGTACCATTCGCCAATTTTTTGTTCTTCAAATTTAAGTGAACTACGAGCCCCATTGTTAATCCTTTAAAGGAAATTATTTGTAAATTTCGACAAGTAGAACAATGAATGGAACAGGTAGACTGTTGAAATCATTGTATATATTGCTTCTATATAGTCTAAGAAACATATATGCATAGCGTCCAAACAGTACAATTCGCCAATTTTTTGCTCTTCAAGTTTAAGTGAACTACGAGCCCCATTGTTAATCCTTTAAAGGAAATTATTTGTAAATTTCGGCAAGTAGAACAATGAATGGAATAGGTAGACGGTTGAAATCATTGTATATATTGCTTCTATATAGTCTAAGAAACATATCTGCAAATCATCCAAACCGTACAATTCGCCAATTATTTGATCTTCAAGTTTAAGTGAACTACGAGCTCCATTGTTAATACTTTAACGGAAATTATTTGTAACTTGCGACAAGTAGAACAATGAATGGAACAGGTAGACGGTTGAAGTCAATGTATATATTGCTTCTATATAGTCTACGAAACATATATGCAAAGCATCCAAACAGTACCATTCGCCAATTTTTTGTTCGTCAAGTTTAAGTGAACAACGAGCCCCATTGTTAATCATTTAAAGCAAATTATTTGTAAATTTCGACAAGTAGAACAATGATTGGAACACGTAGACGGTTGAAATCTTTGTATATATTGCTTCCATACAGCCTAAGAAACATGTACGCAAAGCATCCAAACAGTACCATTCGCCAATTATTTCATCTTCAAGTTTAAGTGAACTACGAGCCCCATTGTTAATACTTTAATGGAAATTATTTGTAACTTCCGACAAGTAGAACAATGAGTGGAACAGGTAGACGGTTGAAATCAATGTATATATTGTTTCTATATAGTCTAAGAAACATATATGCAAATCATCCAAACAGTACCATTCGCCAATTTTTTGTTCTTCAAGTTTAAGTGAACAATGAGCCCCATTGTTAATCCTTTATCGGAAATTATTTGTAACTTTCGACAAGTAGAACAATGAATGGAACTGGTAGACGGTTGAAATCTTTTTATATATTGCTTCTATATAGTCTAAGAAACATATATGCAAAGCATCCAAATAGTACCAGTCGCCAATTTTTTGTTCTTCAAGTTTAAGTGAACAACGAGGCCCATTGATAATCATGAAACGGAAATTATTTGTAACTTTCGACAAGTAGAACAATGAATGGAACTGGTAGACGGTTGAAATCTTTTTATATATTGCTTCTATATAGTCTAAGAAACCTATATGCAAAGCATCCAAACAGTACCATTCGCCAATTTTTTGTTCTTCAAGTTTAAGTGAACAATGAGCCCCAATGGTTAATCCTTTATCGGAAATTATTTGTAATTTTCGACAAGTAGAACAATGAATGGAACAGGTAGACGGTTGAAATCTTTGTATATATTGCTTCTATATGATCTAAGAAACATATATGCAAACCATCAAAACAGTAACATTCGCCAATTTTTTGTTCTTCAAGTTTAAGTGAACAACGAGCCCCATTGATAATCATGAAACGGAAATTATTTGTAACTTTCTACAAGTAGAACAATGAATAGAACAGGTAGACGGGTGAAATCTTTCTATATATTGCTTCTAAATAGTCTAAGAAACATATATGCAAAGCATCCAAACAGTACAATTCGCCAATTTTTTGGTCTTCAAGCTTATGTGAACTACGAGCCCCATTGTTAATCCCTTAACGGAAATTATTTGTAACTTTCGACAAGTAGAACAATGAATGGAACAGGTAGACGGTTGAAATCTTTGTATATATTGCTTCTATATAATCTAAGAAACATATATGCAAAGCATCCAAACAGTACAATTCGCCAATTATTTCATCTTCAAGTTTAAGTGAACTACGAGCCCCATTGTTAATCCTTTAAAGGAAATTATTTGTAAATTTCGACAAGTAGAACAATGAATGGAACAGGTAGACGGTTGAAATCAATGTATATATTGCTTCTATATAGTCTAAGAAACATATATGCAAAGCATCCAAACAGTACCATTCGCCAATTTTTTGTTCTTCAAGTTTAAGTGAACTACGAGCCCCATTGTTAATCCTTTAACGGAAATTAATTGTAACTTTCTACGAGTAGAACAATGATTGGAACACGTAGACGGTTGAAATCTTTGTATATATTGCTTCCATATAGTCTAAGAAACATGTACGCAAAGCATCCAAACAGTACCATACGCCAATTTTTTGTTCTTCAAGTTTAAGTAAACTACGATCCCCATTGTTAAGCCCTTAACGGAAATTATTTGTAACTTTCGACAAGTAGAACAATGAATGGAACAGGTAGACGGTTGAAATCTTTGTATATATTGCTTCCATATAATCTAAGAAACATATATGCAAATCATCCAAACAGTACAATTCGCCAATTATTTCATCTTCAAGTTTAAGTGAACTACGAGCCCCATTGTTAATCCTTTATCGGAAATTATTTGTAACTTTCGACAAGTAGAACAATGAATGTAACTGGTAGACGGTTGAAATCTTTGTATATATTGCTTCTATATAGTCTAAGAAACATATATGCAAAGCATCCAAACAGTACAATTCGCCAATTTTTTGTTCTTCAAGTTTAAGTGAACAATGAGCCCCAATGGTTAATCCTTTATCGGAAATTATTTGTAATTTTCGACAAGTAGAACAATGATTGGAACACGTAGACGGTTGAAATCTTTGTATATATTGCTTCCATATAGTCTAAGAAACATTTATGCAAAGCATCCAAACATTACCATTCGCCAATTTTTTGTCCTTCAAGTTTAAGTGAACAATGAGCCCCATTGTTAATCCTTTATCGGAAATTATTTGTAATTTTCGACAAGTAGAACAATGATTGGAACACGTAGACGGTTGAAATCTTTGTATATATTGCTTCCATATAGTCTAAGAAACATTTATGCAAAGCATCCAAACATTACCATTCGCCAATTTTTTGTCCTTCAAGTTTAAGTGAACTACGAGCCCCATTGTTGATCCTTTAAGGGAAATTATTTGTAAATTTCGACAAGTAGAACAATGAATGGAACAGGTAGACTGTTGAAATCATTGTATATATTGCTTCTATATAGTCTAAGAAACATATATACAAAGCATCGAAACAGTACCATTCGCCAATTTTTTGTTCTTCAAGTTTAAGTGAACAATGAGCCCCAATGGTTAATCCTTTATCGGAAATTATTTGTAATTTTCGACAAGTAGAACAATGATTGGAACACGTAGACGGTTGAAATCTTTGTATATATTGCTTCCATATAGTCTAAGAAACATTTATGCAAAGCATCCAAACATTACCATTCGCCAATTTTTTGTCCTTCAAGTTTAAGTGAACAATGAGCCCCATTGTTAATCCTTTATCGGAAATTATTTGTAACTTTCGACAAGTAGAACAATGAATGGAACAGGTAGACGGTTGAAATCTTTGTATATATTGCTTCTATATAGTCTAAGAAACATATATGCAAAGCATCCAAGCAGTACAATTCGCCAATTATTTGTTCTTCAAGTTTAAGTGAACAATGAGCCCCAATGGTTAATCCTTTATCGGAAATTATTTGTAACTTTCGACAAGTAGAACAATGAATGGAACAGGTAGACGCTTGAAATCTTTGTATATATTGCTTCTATATAGTCTAAGAAACATATATGCAAAGCATCCAAACATTACAATTCGCCAATTTATTGTTCTTCAAGTTTAAGTGAACAATGAGCCCCATTGTTAATTCTTTAAAGGAAATTAATTGTAAATTTCGGCAAGTAGAACAATGAATGGAACTGGTAGACGGTTGAAATCTTTGTATATATTGCTTCTATATAGTCTAAGAAACATATATGCAAAGCATCCAAACAGTACCATTCGCCAATTTTTTGTACTTCAAGTTTAAGTGAACTACGAGCCCCATTGTTAATCCTTTAAAGGAAATTATTTGTAAATTTCGACAAGTAGAACAATGAATGGAACAGGTAGACGGTTGAAATCTTTGTATATATTGCTTCTATATAGTCTAAGAAACATATATGCAAAGCATCCAAGCAGTACAATTCGCCAATTATTTGTTCTTCAAGTTTAAGTGAACAATGAGCCCCAATGGTTAATCCTTTATCGGAAATTATTTGTAACTTTCGACAAGTAGAACAATGAATGGAACAGGTAGACGGTTGAAATCATTGTATATATTGCTTCTATATAATCTAAGAGACACATATGCAAAGCATCCAAACAGTACAATTCGCCAATTATTTCATCTTCATGTTTAAGTGAACTACGAGCCCCATTGTTAATCCTTTAAAGGAAATTATTTGTAAATTTCGACAAGTAGAACAATGAATGGAACAGGTAGACGGTTGAATTCTTTGTATATATTGCTTCTATATAGTCTAAGAAACATATATGCAAAGCATCCAAACAGTACAATTCGCCAATTTATTGTTCTTCAAGTTTAAGTGAACAACGAGCCCCATTGTTAATCCTTTAAAGGAAATTATTTCTAAATTTCGACAAGTAGAACAATGATTGGAACACGTAGACTGTTGAAATCTTTGTATATATTGCTTCCATATAGTCTAAGAAACATGAACGCAAAGCATCCAAACAATACCATTTGCCAATTTTTTGGTCTTCAAGTTTAAGTGAACAATGAGACCCAATGGTTAATCCTTTAACGGAAATTATTTGTAAATTTCGACAAGTAGAACATTGAATGAAACAGGTAGACGGTTGAAATATTTGTATATATTGCTTCTATATAGTATAAGAAACATATATGCAAAGCATCCAAAAACTACAATTCGCCAATTTTTTGTTCTTCAAGTTTAAGTGAACAATGAGCCCCAATGCTTAATCCGTTATCGGAAATTATTTGTAACTTTCGACAAGTAGAACAATGAATGGAACAGGTAGACGGTTGTAATCATTGTATATATTGCTTCTATATAATCTAAGAAACATATATGCAAAGCATCTAAACGGTAACAATCGCCAATTTTTTGATCTTCAAGTTTAAGTGAACAGCGAGCCCCATTGATAATCATGAAATGGAAATTATTTGTAACTTTCTACAAGTAGAACAATGAATAGTACAGGTAGACGGGTGAAATCTTTCTATATATTGCTTCTAAATAGTCTATGAAACATATATGAAAAGCATCCAAACAGTACAATTCGCCAATTTTTTGTTCTTCAAGTTTAAGTGAACTACGAGCCCCATTGTTAATCCTTTAAAGGAAAATATTTCTAAATTTCGACATGTAGAACAATGAATGGAACTGGTAGACGGTTGAAATCTTTTTATATATTGCTTCTATATAGTCTAAGAAACATATATGCAAAGCATCCAAACAGTACAATTCGTCAATTTTTTGTTCTTCAAGTTTAAGTGAACAATGAGCCCCAATGCTTAATCCGTTATCGGAAATTATTTGTAACTTCCGACAAGTACAACAATGAATGGAACAGGTAGACGGTTGAAATCTTTGTATATATTGCTTCTATATAGTCTAAGAAACATATATGCAAAGCATCCAAACAGTACCATTCGCCAATTTTTTGTACTTCAAGTTTAAGTGAACTACGAGCCCCATTGTTAATCCTTTAAAGGAAATTATTTGTAAATTTCGACAAGTAGAACAATGAATGGAACAGGTAGACGGTTGAAATCTTTGTATATATTGCTTCTATATAGTCTAAGAAACATATATGCAAAGCATCCAAGCAGTACAATTCGCCAATTATTTGGTCTTCAAGTTTAAGTGAACAATGAGCCCCAATGGTTAATCCTTTATCGGAAATTATTTGTAACTTTCGACAAGTAGAACAATGAATGGAACAGGTAGACGCTTGAAATCTTTGTATATATTGCTTCTATATAGTCTAAGAAACATATATGCAAAGCATCAAAACAGTACAATTCGCCAATTTATTGTTCTTCAAGTTTAAGTGAACAACGAGCCCCATTGTTAATCCTTTAAAGGAAATTATTTGTAAATTTCGGCAAGTAGAACAATGAATGGAATATTTAGACGGTTGAAATCATTGTATATATTGCTTCTATATAGTCTAAGAAACATATATGCAAAGCATCCAAACAGTACAATTCGCCAATTTTTTGTTCTTCAAGTTTAAGTAAACTACGATCCCCATTGTTAATCCCTTAACGGAAATTATTTGTAACTTTCGACAAGTAGAACAATGAATGGAACAGGTAGACGGTTGAAATCATTGTATATATTGCTTCTATATAATCTAAGAGACACATATGCAAAGCATCCAAACAGTACAATTCGCCAATTATTTCATCTTCATGTTTAAGTGAACTACGAGCCCCATTGTTAATCCTTTAAAGGAAATTATTTGTAAATTTCGACAAGTAGAACAATGAATGGAACAGGTAGACGGTTGAATTCTTTGTATATATTGCTTCTATATAGTCTAAGAAACATATATGCAAAGCATCCAAACAGTACAATTCGCCAATTTATTGTTCTTCAAGTTTAAGTGAACAACGAGCCCCATTGTTAATCCTTTAAAGGAAATTATTTCTAAATTTCGACAAGTAGAACAATGATTGGAACACGTAGACTGTTGAAATCTTTGTATATATTGCTTCCATATAGTCTAAGAAACATGAACGCAAAGCATCCAAACAATACCATTTGCCAATTTTTTGGTCTTCAAGTTTAAGTGAACAATGAGACCCAATGGTTAATCCTTTAACGGAAATTATTTGTAAATTTCGACAAGTAGAACATTGAATGAAACAGGTAGACGGTTGAAATATTTGTATATATTGCTTCTATATAGTATAAGAAACATATATGCAAAGCATCCAAAAACTACAATTCGCCAATTTTTTGTTCTTCAAGTTTAAGTGAACAATGAGCCCCAATGCTTAATCCGTTATCGGAAATTATTTGTAACTTTCGACAAGTAGAACAATGAATGGAACAGGTAGACGGTTGTAATCATTGTATATATTGCTTCTATATAATCTAAGAAACATATATTCAAAGCATCCAAACAGTACCATTCGCCAATTTTTTGTTCTTCAAGTTTAAGTGATCTACGAGCCCCATTGTTAATCCTTTATCGGAAATTATTTGTAATTTTCGACAAGTAGAACAATGAATGGAACAGGTAGACGGTTGAAATCTTTGTATATATTGCTTCTATATAATCTAAGAAACATATATGCAAAGCATCTAAACGGTAACAATCGCCAATTTTTTGATCTTCAAGTTTAAGTGAACAGCGAGCCCCATTGATAATCATGAAATGGAAATTATTTGTAACTTTCTACAAGTAGAACAATGAATAGTACAGGTAGACGGGTGAAATCTTTCTATATATTGCTTCTAAATAGTCTATGAAACATATATGAAAAGCATCCAAACAGTACAATTCGCCAATTTTTTGTTCTTCAAGTTTAAGTGAACTACGAGCCCCATTGTTAATCCTTTAAAGGAAAATATTTCTAAATTTCGACATGTAGAACAATGAATGGAACTGGTAGACGGTTGAAATCTTTTTATATATTGCTTCTATATAGTCTAAGAAACATATATGCAAAGCATCCAAACCGTACCATTTGCCAATTTTTTGTTGTTCAAGTTTAAGTGAACAATGAGCCCCAATGGTTAATCCTTTATCGGAAATTACTTGTAATTTTCGACAAGTTGAACAATGAATGGAACAGGTAGACGGTTGAAATCATTGTATATATTGCTTCTATATAATCTAAGAAACATATATTCAAAGCATCCAAACAGTACCCTCCGCCAATTTTTTGTTCTTCAAGTTTAAGTGATCTACGAGCCCCATTGTTAATCCTTTATCGGAAACTATTTGTAATTTTCGACAAGTACAACAATGAATGGAACAGGTAGACGGTTGAAATCTTTGTATATATTGCTTCTATATAATCTAAGAAACATATATGCAAAGCATCTAAACGGTAACAATCGCCAATTTTTTGATCTTCAAGTTTAAGTGAACAGCGAGCCCCATTGATAATCATGAAATGGAAATTATTTGTAACTTTCTACAAGTAGAACAATGAATAGTACAGGTAGACGGGTGAAATCTTTCTATATATTGCTTCTAAATAGTCTATGAAACATATATGAAAAGCATCCAAACAGTACAATTCGCCAATTTTTTGTTCTTCAAGTTTAAGTGAACTACGAGCCCCATTGTTAATCCTTTAAAGGAAAATATTTCTAAATTTCGACAAGTAGAACAATGAATGGAACTGGTAGACGGTTGAAATCTTTTTATATATTGCTTCTATATAGTCTAAGAAACATATATGCAAAGCATCCAAACCGTACCATTTGCCAATTTTTTGTTGTTCAAGTTTAAGTGAACAATGAGCCCCAATGGTTAATCCTTTATCGGAAATTACTTGTAATTTTCGACAAGTTGAACAATGAATGGAACAGGTAGACGGTTGAAATCATTGTATATATTGCTTCTATATAATCTAAGAAACATATATTCAAAGCATCCAAACAGTACCCTCCGCCAATTTTTTGTTCTTCAAGTTTAAGTGATCTACGAGCCCCATTGTTAATACTTTAACGGAAATTATTTGTAACTTGCGACAAGTAGAACATTGAATGAAACAGGTAGACGGTTGAAATATTTGTATATATTGCTTCTATATAGTATAAGAAACATATATGCAAAGCATCCAAAAACTACAATTCGCCAATTTTTTGTTCTTCAAGTTTAAGTGAACAATGAGCCCCAATGCTTAATCCGTTATCGGAAATTATTTGTAACTTCCGACAAGTACAACAATGAATGGAACAGGTAGACGGTTGAAATCTTTGTATATATTGCTTCTATATAGTCTAAGAAACATATATGCAAAGCATCCAAACAGTACCATTCGCCAATTTTTTGTACTTCAAGTTTAAGTGAACTACGAGCCCCATTGTTAATCCTTTAAAGGAAATTATTTGTAAATTTCGACAAGTAGAACAATGAATGGAACAGGTAGACGGTTGAAATCTTTGTATATATTGCTTCTATATAGTCTAAGAAACATATATGCAAAGCATCCAAGCAGTACAATTCGCCAATTATTTGGTCTTCAAGTTTAAGTGAACAATGAGCCCCAATGGTTAATCCTTTATCGGAAATTATTTGTAACTTTCGACAAGTAGAACAATGAATGGAACAGGTAGACGCTTGAAATCTTTGTATATATTGCTTCTATATAGTCTAAGAAACATATATGCAAAGCATCAAAACAGTACAATTCGCCAATTTATTGTTCTTCAAGTTTAAGTGAACAACGAGCCCCATTGTTAATCCTTTAAAGGAAATTATTTGTAAATTTCGGCAAGTAGAACAATGAATGGAATATTTAGACGGTTGAAATCATTGTATATATTGCTTCTATATAGTCTAAGAAACATATATGCAAAGCATCCAAACAGTACAATTCGCCAATTTTTTGTTCTTCAAGTTTAAGTAAACTACGATCCCCATT
Organism: Cerceris ruficornis; assembly: GCA_963989415.1. Taxonomy (NCBI): domain Eukaryota; kingdom Metazoa; phylum Arthropoda; class Insecta; order Hymenoptera; family Crabronidae; genus Cerceris; species Cerceris ruficornis. The sequence continues at coordinate 1,797,671 of CAXDIW010000460.1, forward strand.
GTTAATCCCTTAACGGAAATTATTTGTAACTTTCGACAAGTAGAACAATGAATGGAACAGGTAGACGGTTGAAATCATTGTATATATTGCTTCTATATAATCTAAGAGACACATATGCAAAGCATCCAAACAGTACAATTCGCCAATTATTTCATCTTCATGTTTAAGTGAACTACGAGCCCCATTGTTAATCCTTTAAAGGAAATTATTTGTAAATTTCGACAAGTAGAACAATGAATGGAACAGGTAGACGGTTGAATTCTTTGTATATATTGCTTCTATATAGTCTAAGAAACATATATGCAAAGCATCCAAACAGTACAATTCGCCAATTTATTGTTCTTCAAGTTTAAGTGAACAACGAGCCCCATTGTTAATCCTTTAAAGGAAATTATTTCTAAATTTCGACAAGTAGAACAATGATTGGAACACGTAGACTGTTGAAATCTTTGTATATATTGCTTCCATATAGTCTAAGAAACATGAACGCAAAGCATCCAAACAATACCATTTGCCAATTTTTTGGTCTTCAAGTTTAAGTGAACAATGAGACCCAATGGTTAATCCTTTAACGGAAATTATTTGTAAATTTCGACAAGTAGAACATTGAATGAAACAGGTAGACGGTTGAAATATTTGTATATATTGCTTCTATATAGTATAAGAAACATATATGCAAAGCATCCAAAAACTACAATTCGCCAATTTTTTGTTCTTCAAGTTTAAGTGAACAATGAGCCCCAATGCTTAATCCGTTATCGGAAATTATTTGTAACTTTCGACAAGTAGAACAATGAATGGAACAGGTAGACGGTTGTAATCATTGTATATATTGCTTCTATATAATCTAAGAAACATATATTCAAAGCATCCAAACAGTACCATTCGCCAATTTTTTGTTCTTCAAGTTTAAGTGATCTACGAGCCCCATTGTTAATCCTTTATCGGAAATTATTTGTAATTTTCGACAAGTAGAACAATGAATGGAACAGGTAGACGGTTGAAATCTTTGTATATATTGCTTCTATATAATCTAAGAAACATATATGCAAAGCATCTAAACGGTAACAATCGCCAATTTTTTGATCTTCAAGTTTAAGTGAACAGCGAGCCCCATTGATAATCATGAAATGGAAATTATTTGTAACTTTCTACAAGTAGAACAATGAATAGTACAGGTAGACGGGTGAAATCTTTCTATATATTGCTTCTAAATAGTCTATGAAACATATATGAAAAGCATCCAAACAGTACAATTCGCCAATTTTTTGTTCTTCAAGTTTAAGTGAACTACGAGCCCCATTGTTAATCCTTTAAAGGAAAATATTTCTAAATTTCGACATGTAGAACAATGAATGGAACTGGTAGACGGTTGAAATCTTTTTATATATTGCTTCTATATAGTCTAAGAAACATATATGCAAAGCATCCAAACCGTACCATTTGCCAATTTTTTGTTGTTCAAGTTTAAGTGAACAATGAGCCCCAATGGTTAATCCTTTATCGGAAATTACTTGTAATTTTCGACAAGTTGAACAATGAATGGAACAGGTAGACGGTTGAAATCATTGTATATATTGCTTCTATATAATCTAAGAAACATATATTCAAAGCATCCAAACAGTACCCTCCGCCAATTTTTTGTTCTTCAAGTTTAAGTGATCTACGAGCCCCATTGTTAATCCTTTATCGGAAACTATTTGTAATTTTCGACAAGTACAACAATGAATGGAACAGGTAGACGGTTGAAATCTTTGTATATATTGCTTCTATATAATCTAAGAAACATATATGCAAAGCATCTAAACGGTAACAATCGCCAATTTTTTGATCTTCAAGTTTAAGTGAACAGCGAGCCCCATTGATAATCATGAAATGGAAATTATTTGTAACTTTCTACAAGTAGAACAATGAATAGTACAGGTAGACGGGTGAAATCTTTCTATATATTGCTTCTAAATAGTCTATGAAACATATATGAAAAGCATCCAAACAGTACAATTCGCCAATTTTTTGTTCTTCAAGTTTAAGTGAACTACGAGCCCCATTGTTAATCCTTTAAAGGAAAATATTTCTAAATTTCGACAAGTAGAACAATGAATGGAACTGGTAGACGGTTGAAATCTTTTTATATATTGCTTCTATATAGTCTAAGAAACATATATGCAAAGCATCCAAACCGTACCATTTGCCAATTTTTTGTTGTTCAAGTTTAAGTGAACAATGAGCCCCAATGGTTAATCCTTTATCGGAAATTACTTGTAATTTTCGACAAGTTGAACAATGAATGGAACAGGTAGACGGTTGAAATCATTGTATATATTGCTTCTATATAATCTAAGAAACATATATTCAAAGCATCCAAACAGTACCCTCCGCCAATTTTTTGTTCTTCAAGTTTAAGTGATCTACGAGCCCCATTGTTAATACTTTAACGGAAATTATTTGTAACTTGCGACAAGTAGAACATTGAATGAAACAGGTAGACGGTTGAAATATTTGTATATATTGCTTCTATATAGTCTAAGAAACATATATGCAAAGCATCCAAATAGTACAATTCGACAATTTTTTGTTCTTCAAGTTTAAGTGAACAATGAGCCCCATTGTTAATCCTTTAAAGGAAAATATTTCTAAATTTCGACAAGTAGAACAATGAATGGATCATGCAGACGGTTGAAATCATTGTATATATTGCTTCTATATAGTCTACGAAACATATATGCAAAGCATCCAAACAGTACCATTCGCCAATTTTTTGTTCTTCAAGTTTAAGTGAACTACGAGCCCCATTGTTAATCCTTTAAAGGAAATTATTTGTAACTTTCGACAAGTAGAACAATGAATGGAACAGGTAGACTGTTGAAATCATTGTATATATTGCTTCTATATAGTCTAAGAAACATATATGCAAAGCATCCAAACAGTACAATTCGCCAATTTTTTGTTCTTCAAGTTTAAGTAAACTACGATCCCCATTGTTAATCCATTAACGGAAATTATTTGAAACTGTCGACAAGTAGAACAATGAATGGAACAGGTAGACGGTTGAAATCTTTGTATATATTGCTTCTATATAGTCTAAGAAACATATATGCAAAGCATCCAAATAGTACAATTCGACAATTTTTTGTTCTTCAAGTTTAAGTGAACAATGAGCCCCATTGTTAATCCTTTATCGGAAATTATTTGTAACTTTCGACAAGTAGATCAGTGAATGGAACAGGTAGACGGTTGAAATCTTTGTATATATTGCTTCTATATAGTATAAGAAACATATATGCAAAGCATCCAAACAGTACAATTCGCCAATTTTTTGTTCTTCAAGTTTAAGTGAACAATGAGCCCCAATGGTTAATCCGTTATCGGAAATTATTTGTAACTTTCGACAAGTAGAACAATGAATGGAACAGGAGGACTGTTGAAATCTTTGTATATATTGCTTCTATATAGTCTTAGAAATATATATGCAAAGCATCCAAACAGTACCATTCGCCAATTTTTTGTTCTTCAAGATTAAGTGAACTACGAGCCCCATTGATAATCATGAAAGGGAAATTATTTGTAACTTTCTACAAGTAGAACAATGAATAGAACAGTTAGACTGTTGAAATCTTTGTATATATTGCTTCTATATAGTTTAAGAAACATATATGCAAAGCATCCAAACAGTACAATTCGCCAATTTATTGTTCTTCAAGTTTAAGTGAACAACGAGCCCCATTGTTAATCCTTTAAAGGAAATTATTTGTAAATTTCGACAAGTAGAACAATGAATGGAACAGGTAGACTGTTGAAATCATTGTATATATTGCTTCAGTATAGCCTAAGAAACATATATGCAAAGCATCCAAATAGTACAATTCGACAATTTTTTGTTCTTCAAGTTTAAGTGAACAATGAGCCCCATTGTTAATCCTTTATCGGAAATTATTTGTAACTTTCGACAAGTAGAACAGTGAATGGAACAGGTAGACGGTTGAAATCTTTGTATATATTGCTTCTATATAGTATAAGAAACATATATGCAAAGCATCCAAACAGTACAATTCGCCAATTTTTTGTTCTTCAAGTTTAAGTAAACTACGATCCCCATTGTTAATCCCTTAACGGAAATTATTTGTGACTTTCGACAAGTAGAACAATGAATGGAACAGGTAGACGGTTGAAATCAATGTATTTATTGCTTCTATATAGTCTAAGAAACATATATGCAAAGCATCCAAACAGTACCATTCGCCAATTTTTTGTTCTTCAAATTTAAGTGAACTACGAGCCCCATTGTTAATCCTTTAAAGGAAATTATTTGTAAATTTCGACAAGTAGAACAATGAATGGAACAGGTAGACTGTTGAAATCATTGTATATATTGCTTCTATATAGTCTAAGAAACATATATGCATAGCGTCCAAACAGTACAATTCGCCAATTTTTTGCTCTTCAAGTTTAAGTGAACTACGAACCCCATTGTTAATCCTTTAAAGGAAATTATTTGTAAATTTCGGCAAGTAGAACAATGAATGGAATAGGTAGACGGTTGAAATCATTGTATATATTGCTTCTATATAGTCTAAGAAACATATCTGCAAATCATCCAAACAGTACAATTCGCCAATTATTTGATCTTCAAGTTTAAGTGAACTACGAGCTCCATTGTTAATACTTTAACGGAAATTATTTGTAACTTGCGACAAGTAGAACAATGAATGGAACAGGTAGACGGTTGAAATCAATGTATATATTGCTTCTATATAGTCTACGAAACATATATGCAAAGCATCCAAACAGTACCATTCGCCAATTTTTTGTTCGTCAAGTTTAAGTGAACAACGAGCCCCATTGTTAATCATTTAAAGCAAATTATTTGTAAATTTCGACAAGTAGAACAATGATTGGAACACGTAGACGGTTGAAATCTTTGTATATATTGCTTCCATACAGCCTAAGAAACATGTACGCAAAGCATCCAAACAGTACCATTCGCCAATTATTTCATCTTCAAGTTTAAGTGAACTACGAGCCCCATTGTTAATACTTTAATGGAAATTATTTGTAACTTGCGACAAGTAGAACAATGAGTGGAACAGGTAGACGGTTGAAATCAATGTATATATTGTTTCTATATAGTCTAAGAAACATATATGCAAATCATCCAAACAGTACCATTCGCCAATTTTTTGTTCTTCAAGTTTAAGTGAACAATGAGCCCCATTGTTAATCCCTTATCGGAAATTATTTGTAACTTTCGACAAGTAGAACAATGAATGGAACTGGTAGACGGTTGAAATCTTTTTATATATTGCTTCTATATAGTCTAAGAAACATATATGCAAAGCATCCAAATAGTACCAGTCGCCAATTTTTTGTTCTTCAAGTTTAAGTGAACAACGAGGCCCATTGATAATCATGAAACGGAAATTATTTGTAACTTTCGACAAGTAGAACAATGAATGGAACTGGTAGACGGTTGAAATCTTTTTATATATTGCTTCTATATAGTCTAAGAAACCTATATGCAAAGCATCAAAACAGTACCATTCGCCAATTTTTTGTTCTTCAAGTTTAAGTGAACAATGAGCCCCAATGGTTAATCCTTTATCGGAAATTATTTGTAAATTTCGACAAGTAGAACAATGAATGGAACAGGTAGACGGTTGAAATCTTTGTATATATTGCTTCTATATGATCTAAGAAACATATATGCAAACCATCAAAACAGTAACATTCGCCAATTTTTTGTTCTTCAAGTTTAAGTGAACAACGAGCCCCATTGATAATCATGAAACGGAAATTATTTGTAACTTTCTACAAGTAGAACAATGAATAGAACAGGTAGACGGGTGAAATCTTTCTATATATTGCTTCTAAATAGTCTAAGAAACATATATGCAAAGCATCCAAACAGTACAATTCGCCAATTTTTTGGTCTTCAAGCTTAAGTGAACTACGAGCCCCATTGTTAATCCCTTAACGGAAATTATTTGTAACTTTCGACAAGTAGAACAATGAATGGAACAGGTAGACGGTTGAAATCTTTGTATATATTGCTTCTATATAATCTAAGAAACATATATGCAAAGCATCCAAACAGTACAATTCGCCAATTATTTCATCTTCAAGTTTAAGTGAACTACGAGCCCCATTGTTAATACTTTAACGGAAATTAATTGTAACTTTCTACAAGTAGAACAATGATTGGAACACGCAGACGGTTGAAATCTTTGTATATATTGCTTCCATATAGTCTAAGAAACATATATGCAAAGCATCCAAACAGTACAATTCGCCAATTTTTTGGTCTTCAAGCTTAAGTGAACTACGAGCCCCATTGTTAATCCCTTAACGGAAATTATTTGTAACTTTCGACAAGTAGAACAATGAATGGAACAGGTAGACGGTTGAAATCTTTGTATATATTGCTTCTATATAGTCTAAGAAACATATCTGCAAATCATCCAAACAGTACAATTCGCCAATTTTTTGTTCTTCAAGTTTAAGTGAACTACGAGCCCCATTGTTAATCCTTTAAAGGAAATTATTTGTAAATTTCGACAAGTAGAACAATGAATGGAACAGGTAGACGGTTGAAATCAATGTATATATTGCTTCTATATAGTCTAAGAAACATATATGCAAAGCATCCAAACAGTACCATTCGCCAATTTTTTGTTCTTCAAGTTTAAGTGAACTACGAGCCCCATTGTTAATCCTTTAACGGAAATTAATTGTAACTTTCTACAAGTAGAACAATGAATAGTACAGGTAGACGGGTGAAATCTTTCTATATATTGCTTCTAAATAGTCTATGAAACATATATGAAAAGCATCCAAACAGTACAATTCGCCAATTTTTTGTTCTTCAAGTTTAAGTGAACTACGAGCCCCATTGTTAATCCTTTAAAGGAAAATATTTCTAAATTTCGACAAGTAGAACAATGAATGGATCATGCAGACGGTTGAAATCATTGTATATATTGCTTCTATATAGTCTACGAAACATATATGCAAAGCATCCAAACAGTACCATTCGCCAATTTTTTGTTCTTCAAGTTTAAGTGAACTACGAGCCCCATTGTTAATCCTTTAAAGGAAATTATTTGTAACTTTCGACAAGTAGAACAATGAATGGAACAGGTAGACTGTTGAAATCATTGTATATATTGCTTCTATATAGTCTAAGAAACATATATGCAAAGCATCCAAACAGTACAATTCGCCAATTTTTTTTTTTCTTCAAGTTTAAGTAAACTACGATCCCCATTGTTAATCCATTAACGGAAATTATTTGAAACTGTCGACAAGTAGAACAATGAATGGAACAGGTAGACGGTTGAAATCTTTGTATATATTGCTTCTATATAGTCTAAGAAACATATATGCAAAGCATCCAAATAGTACAATTCGACAATTTTTTGTTCTTCAAGTTTAAGTGAACAATGAGCCCCATTGTTAATCCTTTATTGGAAATTATTTGTAACTTTCGACAAGTAGATCAGTGAATGGAACAGGTAGACGGTTGAAATCTTTGTATATATTGCTTCTATATAGTATAAGAAACATATATGCAAAGCATCCAAACAGTACAATTCGCCAATTTTTTGTTCTTCAAGTTTAAGTGAACAATGAGCCCCAATGGTTAATCCGTTATCGGAAATTATTTGTAACTTTCGACAAGTAGAACAATGAATGGAACAGGAGGACTGTTGAAATCTTTGTATATATTGCTTCTATATAGTCTTAGAAATATATATGCAAAGCATCCAAGCAGTACCATTCGCCAATTTTTTGTTCTTCAAGATTAAGTGAACTACGAGCCCCATTGATAATCATGAAAGGGAAATTATTTGTAACTTTCTACAAGTAGAACAATGAATAGAACAGTTAGACTGTTGAAATCTTTGTATATATTGCTTCTATATAGTTTAAGAAACATATATGCAAAGCATCCAAACAGTACAATTCGCCAATTTATTGTTCTTCAAGTTTAAGTGAACAACGAGCCCCATTGTTAATCCTTTAAAGGAAATTATTTGTAAATTTCGACAAGTAGAACAATGAATGGAACAGGTAGACTGTTGAAATCATTGTATATATTGCTTCAGTATAGCCTAAGAAACATATATGCAAAGCATCCAAATAGTACAATTCGACAATTTTTTGTTCTTCAAGTTTAAGTGAACAATGAGCCCCATTGTTAATCCTTTATCGGAAATTATTTGTAACTTTCGACAAGTAGAACAGTGAATGGAACAGGTAGACGGTTGAAATCTTTGTATATATTGCTTCTATATAGTATAAGAAACATATATGCAAAGCATCCAAACAGTACAATTCGCCAATTTTTTGTTCTTCAAGTTTAAGTAAACTACGATCCCCATTGTTAATCCCTTAACGGAAATTATTTGTGACTTTCGACAAGTAGAACAATGAATGGAACAGGTAGACGGTTGAAATCAATGTATTTATTGCTTCTATATAGTCTAAGAAACATATATGCAAAGCATCCAAACAGTACCATTCGCCAATTTTTTGTTCTTCAAATTTAAGTGAACTACGAGCCCCATTGTTAATCCTTTAAAGGAAATTATTTGTAAATTTCGACAAGTAGAACAATGAATGGAACAGGTAGACTGTTGAAATCATTGTATATATTGCTTCTATATAGTCTAAGAAACATATATGCATAGCGTCCAAACAGTACAATTCGCCAATTTTTTGCTCTTCAAGTTTAAGTGAACTACGAACCCCATTGTTAATCCTTTAAAGGAAATTATTTGTAAATTTCGGCAAGTAGAACAATGAATGGAATAGGTAGACGGTTGAAATCATTGTATATATTGCTTCTATATAGTCTAAGAAACATATCTGCAAATCATCCAAACAGTACAATTCGCCAATTATTTGATCTTCAAGTTTAAGTGAACTACGAGCTCCATTGTTAATACTTTAACGGAAATTATTTGTAACTTGCGACAAGTAGAACAATGAATGGAACAGGTAGACGGTTGAAATCAATGTATATATTGCTTCTATATAGTCTACGAAACATATATGCAAAGCATCCAAACAGTACCATTCGCCAATTTTTTGTTCGTCAAGTTTAAGTGAACAACGAGCCCCATTGTTAATCATTTAAAGCAAATTATTTGTAAATTTCGACAAGTAGAACAATGATTGGAACACGTAGACGGTTGAAATCTTTGTATATATTGCTTCCATACAGCCTAAGAAACATGTACGCAAAGCATCCAAACAGTACCATTCGCCAATTATTTCATCTTCAAGTTTAAGTGAACTACGAGCCCCATTGTTAATACTTTAATGGAAATTATTTGTAACTTGCGACAAGTAGAACAATGAATGGAACAGGTAGACGGTTGAAATCAATGTATATATTGCTTCTATATAGTCTACGAAACATATATGCAAAGCATCCAAACAGTACCATTCGCCAATTTTTTGTTCGTCAAGTTTAAGTGAACAACGAGCCCCATTGTTAATCATTTAAAGCAAATTATTTGTAAATTTCGACAAGTAGAACAATGATTGGAACACGTAGACGGTTGAAATCTTTGTATATATTGCTTCCATACAGCCTAAGAAACATGTACGCAAAGCATCCAAACAGTACCATTCGCCAATTATTTCATCTTCAAGTTTAAGTGAACTACGAGCCCCATTGTTAATACTTTAATGGAAATTATTTGTAACTTGCGACAAGTAGAACAATGAGTGGAACAGGTAGACGGTTGAAATCAATGTATATATTGTTTCTATATAGTCTAAGAAACATATATGCAAATCATCCAAACAGTACCATTCGCCAATTTTTTGTTCTTCAAGTTTAAGTGAACAATGAGCCCCATTGTTAATCCCTTATCGGAAATTATTTGTAACTTTCGACAAGTAGAACAATGAATGGAACTGGTAGACGGTTGAAATCTTTTTATATATTGCTTCTATATAGTCTAAGAAACATATATGCAAAGCATCCAAATAGTACCAGTCGCCAATTTTTTGTTCTTCAAGTTTAAGTGAACAACGAGGCCCATTGATAATCATGAAACGGAAATTATTTGTAACTTTCGACAAGTAGAACAATGAATGGAACTGGTAGACGGTTGAAATCTTTTTATATATTGCTTCTATATAGTCTAAGAAACCTATATGCAAAGCATCAAAACAGTACCATTCGCCAATTTTTTGTTCTTCAAGTTTAAGTGAACAATGAGCCCCAATGGTTAATCCTTTATCGGAAATTATTTGTAAATTTCGACAAGTAGAACAATGAATGGAACAGGTAGACGGTTGAAATCTTTGTATATATTGCTTCTATATGATCTAAGAAACATATATGCAAACCATCAAAACAGTAACATTCGCCAATTTTTTGTTCTTCAAGTTTAAGTGAACAACGAGCCCCATTGATAATCATGAAACGGAAATTATTTGTAACTTTCTACAAGTAGAACAATGAATAGAACAGGTAGACGGGTGAAATCTTTCTATATATTGCTTCTAAATAGTCTAAGAAACATATATGCAAAGCATCCAAACAGTACAATTCGCCAATTTTTTGGTCTTCAAGCTTAAGTGAACTACGAGCCCCATTGTTAATCCCTTAACGGAAATTATTTGTAACTTTCGACAAGTAGAACAATGAATGGAACAGGTAGACGGTTGAAATCTTTGTATATATTGCTTCTATATAATCTAAGAAACATATATGCAAAGCATCCAAACAGTACAATTCGCCAATTATTTCATCTTCAAGTTTAAGTGAACTACGAGCCCCATTGTTAATACTTTAACGGAAATTAATTGTAACTTTCTACAAGTAGAACAATGATTGGAACACGCAGACGGTTGAAATCTTTGTATATATTGCTTCCATATAGTCTAAGAAACATATATGCAAAGCATCCAAACAGTACAATTCGCCAATTTTTTGGTCTTCAAGCTTAAGTGAACTACGAGCCCCATTGTTAATCCCTTAACGGAAATTATTTGTAACTTTCGACAAGTAGAACAATGAATGGAACAGGTAGACGGTTGAAATCTTTGTATATATTGCTTCTATATAGTCTAAGAAACATATCTGCAAATCATCCAAACAGTACAATTCGCCAATTTTTTGTTCTTCAAGTTTAAGTGAACTACGAGCCCCATTGTTAATCCTTTAAAGGAAATTATTTGTAAATTTCGACAAGTAGAACAATGAATGGAACAGGTAGACGGTTGAAATCAATGTATATATTGCTTCTATATAGTCTAAGAAACATATATGCAAAGCATCCAAACAGTACCATTCGCCAATTTTTTGTTCTTCAAGTTTAAGTGAACTACGAGCCCCATTGTTAATCCTTTAACGGAAATTAATTGTAACTTTCTACAAGTAGAACAATGAATAGTACAGGTAGACGGGTGAAATCTTTCTATATATTGCTTCTAAATAGTCTATGAAACATATATGAAAAGCATCCAAACAGTACAATTCGCCAATTTTTTGTTCTTCAAGTTTAAGTGAACTACGAGCCCCATTGTTAATCCTTTAAAGGAAAATATTTCTAAATTTCGACAAGTAGAACAATGAATGGATCATGCAGACGGTTGAAATCATTGTATATATTGCTTCTATATAGTCTACGAAACATATATGCAAAGCATCCAAACAGTACCATTCGCCAATTTTTTGTTCTTCAAGTTTAAGTGAACTACGAGCCCCATTGTTAATCCTTTAAAGGAAATTATTTGTAACTTTCGACAAGTAGAACAATGAATGGAACAGGTAGACTGTTGAAATCATTGTATATATTGCTTCTATATAGTCTAAGAAACATATATGCAAAGCATCCAAACAGTACAATTCGCCAATTTTTTGTTCTTCAAGTTTAAGTAAACTACGATCCCCATTGTTAATCCATTAACGGAAATTATTTGAAACTGTCGACAAGTAGAACAATGAATGGAACAGGTAGACGGTTGAAATCTTTGTATATATTGCTTCTATATAGTCTAAGAAACATATATGCAAAGCATCCAAATAGTACAATTCGACAATTTTTTGTTCTTCAAGTTTAAGTGAACAATGAGCCCCATTGTTAATCCTTTATCGGAAATTATTTGTAACTTTCGACAAGTAGATCAGTGAATGGAACAGGTAGACGGTTGAAATCTTTGTATATATTGCTTCTATATAGTATAAGAAACATATATGCAAAGCATCCAAACAGTACAATTCGCCAATTTTTTGTTCTTCAAGTTTAAGTGAACAATGAGCCCCAATGGTTAATCCGTTATCGGAAATTATTTGTAACTTTCGACAAGTAGAACAATGAATGGAACAGGAGGACTGTTGAAATCTTTGTATATATTGCTTCTATATAGTCTTAGAAATATATATGCAAAGCATCCAAACAGTACCATTCGCCAATTTTTTGTTCTTCAAGATTAAGTGAACTACGAGCCCCATTGATAATCATGAAAGGGAAATTATTTGTAACTTTCTACAAGTAGAACAATGAATAGAACAGTTAGACTGTTGAAATCTTTGTATATATTGCTTCTATATAGTTTAAGAAACATATATGCAAAGCATCCAAACAGTACAATTCGCCAATTTATTGTTCTTCAAGTTTAAGTGAACAACGAGCCCCATTGTTAATCCTTTAAAGGAAATTATTTGTAAATTTCGACAAGTAGAACAATGAATGGAACAGGTAGACTGTTGAAATCATTGTATATATTGCTTCAGTATAGCCTAAGAAACATATATGCAAAGCATCCAAATAGTACAATTCGACAATTTTTTGTTCTTCAAGTTTAAGTGAACAATGAGCCCCATTGTTAATCCTTTATCGGAAATTATTTGTAACTTTCGACAAGTAGAACAGTGAATGGAACAGGTAGACGGTTGAAATCTTTGTATATATTGCTTCTATATAGTATAAGAAACATATATGCAAAGCATCCAAACAGTACAATTCGCCAATTTTTTGTTCTTCAAGTTTAAGTAAACTACGATCCCCATTGTTAATCCCTTAACGGAAATTATTTGTGACTTTCGACAAGTAGAACAATGAATGGAACAGGTAGACGGTTGAAATCAATGTATTTATTGCTTCTATATAGTCTAAGAAACATATATGCAAAGCATCCAAACAGTACCATTCGCCAATTTTTTGTTCTTCAAATTTAAGTGAACTACGAGCCCCATTGTTAATCCTTTAAAGGAAATTATTTGTAAATTTCGACAAGTAGAACAATGAATGGAACAGGTAGACTGTTGAAATCATTGTATATATTGCTTCTATATAGTCTAAGAAACATATATGCATAGCGTCCAAACAGTACAATTCGCCAATTTTTTGCTCTTCAAGTTTAAGTGAACTACGAACCCCATTGTTAATCCTTTAAAGGAAATTATTTGTAAATTTCGGCAAGTAGAACAATGAATGGAATAGGTAGACGGTTGAAATCATTGTATATATTGCTTCTATATAGTCTAAGAAACATATCTGCAAATCATCCAAACAGTACAATTCGCCAATTATTTGATCTTCAAGTTTAAGTGAACTACGAGCTCCATTGTTAATACTTTAACGGAAATTATTTGTAACTTGCGACAAGTAGAACAATGAATGGAACAGGTAGACGGTTGAAATCAATGTATATATTGCTTCTATATAGTCTACGAAACATATATGCAAAGCATCCAAACAGTACCATTCGCCAATTTTTTGTTCGTCAAGTTTAAGTGAACAACGAGCCCCATTGTTAATCATTTAAAGCAAATTATTTGTAAATTTCGACAAGTAGAACAATGATTGGAACACGTAGACGGTTGAAATCTTTGTATATATTGCTTCCATACAGCCTAAGAAACATGTACGCAAAGCATCCAAACAGTACCATTCGCCAATTATTTCATCTTCAAGTTTAAGTGAACTACGAGCCCCATTGTTAATACTTTAATGGAAATTATTTGTAACTTGCGACAAGTAGAACAATGAGTGGAACAGGTAGACGGTTGAAATCAATGTATATATTGTTTCTATATAGTCTAAGAAACATATATGCAAATCATCCAAACAGTACCATTCGCCAATTTTTTGTTCTTCAAGTTTAAGTGAACAATGAGCCCCATTGTTAATCCCTTATCGGAAATTATTTGTAACTTTCGACAAGTAGAACAATGAATGGAACTGGTAGACGGTTGAAATCTTTTTATATATTGCTTCTATATAGTCTAAGAAACATATATGCAAAGCATCCAAATAGTACCAGTCGCCAATTTTTTGTTCTTCAAGTTTAAGTGAACAACGAGGCCCATTGATAATCATGAAACGGAAATTATTTGTAACTTTCGACAAGTAGAACAATGAATGGAACTGGTAGACGGTTGAAATCTTTTTATATATTGCTTCTATATAGTCTAAGAAACCTATATGCAAAGCATCAAAACAGTACCATTCGCCAATTTTTTGTTCTTCAAGTTTAAGTGAACAATGAGCCCCAATGGTTAATCCTTTATCGGAAATTATTTGTAAATTTCGACAAGTAGAACAATGAATGGAACAGGTAGACGGTTGAAATCTTTGTATATATTGCTTCTATATGATCTAAGAAACATATATGCAAACCATCAAAACAGTAACATTCGCCAATTTTTTGTTCTTCAAGTTTAAGTGAACAACGAGCCCCATTGATAATCATGAAACGGAAATTATTTGTAACTTTCTACAAGTAGAACAATGAATAGAACAGGTAGACGGGTGAAATCTTTCTATATATTGCTTCTAAATAGTCTAAGAAACATATATGCAAAGCATCCAAACAGTACAATTCGCCAATTTTTTGGTCTTCAAGCTTAAGTGAACTACGAGCCCCATTGTTAATCCCTTAACGGAAATTATTTGTAACTTTCGACAAGTAGAACAATGAATGGAACAGGTAGACGGTTGAAATCTTTGTATATATTGCTTCTATATAATCTAAGAAACATATATGCAAAGCATCCAAACAGTACAATTCGCCAATTATTTCATCTTCAAGTTTAAGTGAACTACGAGCCCCATTGTTAATACTTTAACGGAAATTAATTGTAACTTTCTACAAGTAGAACAATGATTGGAACACGCAGACGGTTGAAATCTTTGTATATATTGCTTCCATATAGTCTAAGAAACATATATGCAAAGCATCCAAACAGTACAATTCGCCAATTTTTTGGTCTTCAAGCTTAAGTGAACTACGAGCCCCATTGTTAATCCCTTAACGGAAATTATTTGTAACTTTCGACAAGTAGAACAATGAATGGAACAGGTAGACGGTTGAAATCTTTGTATATATTGCTTCTATATAGTCTAAGAAACATATCTGCAAATCATCCAAACAGTACAATTCGCCAATTTTTTGTTCTTCAAGTTTAAGTGAACTACGAGCCCCATTGTTAATCCTTTAAAGGAAATTATTTGTAAATTTCGACAAGTAGAACAATGAATGGAACAGGTAGACGGTTGAAATCAATGTATATATTGCTTCTATATAGTCTAAGAAACATATATGCAAAGCATCCAAACAGTACCATTCGCCAATTTTTTGTTCTTCAAGTTTAAGTGAACTACGAGCCCCATTGTTAATCCTTTAACGGAAATTAATTGTAACTTTCTACGAGTAGAACAATGATTGGAACACGTAGACGGTTGAAATCTTTGTATATATTGCTTCCATATAGTCTAAGAAACATGTACGCAAAGCATCCAAACAGTACCATACGCCAATTTTTTGTTCTTCAAGTTTAAGTAAACTACGATCCCCATTGTTAAGCCCTTAACGGAAATTATTTGTAACTTTCGACAAGTAGAACAATGAATGGAACAGGTAGACGGTTGAAATCTTTGTATATATTGCTTCCATATAATCTAAGAAACATATATGCAAATCATCCAAACAGTACAATTCGCCAATTATTTCATCTTCAAGTTTAAGTGAACTACGAGCCCCATTGTTAATCCTTTATCGGAAATTATTTGTAACTTTCGACAAGTAGAACAATGAATGTAACTGGTAGACGGTTGAAATCTTTGTATATATTGCTTCTATATAGTCTAAGAAACATATATGCAAAGCATCCAAACAGTACAATTCGCCAATTTTTTGTTCTTCAAGTTTAAGTGAACAATGAGCCCCAATGGTTAATCCTTTATCGGAAATTATTTGTAATTTTCGACAAGTAGAACAATGATTGGAACACGTAGACGGTTGAAATCTTTGTATATATTGCTTCCATATAGTCTAAGAAACATTTATGCAAAGCATCCAAACATTACCATTCGCCAATTTTTTGTCCTTCAAGTTTAAGTGAACAATGAGCCCCATTGTTAATTCTTTAAAGGAAATTAATTGTAAATTTCGGCAAGTAGAACAATGAATGGAACAGGTAGACGGTTGAAATCAATGTATATATTGCTTCTATATAGTCTAAGAAACATATCTGCAAATCATCCAAACAGTACAATTCGCCAATTTTTTGTTCTTCAAGTTTAAGTGAACTACGAGCCCCATTGTTAATCCTTTAAAGGAAATTATTTGTAAATTTCGACAAGTAGAACAATGAATGGAACAGGTAGACGGTTGAAATCAATGTATATATTGCTTCTATATAGTCTAAGAAACATATATGCAAAGCATCCAAACAGTACCATTCGCCAATTTTTTGTTCTTCAAGTTTAAGTGAACTACGAGCCCCATTGTTAATTCTTTAAAGGAAATTAATTGTAAATTTCGGCAAGTAGAACAATGAATGGAACAGGTAGACTGTTGAAATCATTGCATATATTGCTTCTATATAGTCTAAGAAACATATATGCAAAGCATCCAAACAGTACAATACGCCAATTTCTTGTTCTTCAAGTTTAAGTAACCTACGATCCCCATTGTTAATCCCTTAACGGAAATTATTTGTAACTTTCGACAAGTAGAACAATGAATGGAACAGGTAGACGGTTGAAATCATTGTATATATTGCTTCTATATAGTTTAAGAAACATATATGCAAAGCATCCAAATAGTACAATTCGACAATTTTTTGTTCTTCAAGTTTAAGTGAACAATTAGCCCCAATGGTTAATCCTTTATCGGAAATTATTTGTAATTTTCGACAAGTAGAACAATGAATGAAACAGGTAGACGGTTGAAATCTTTGTATATATTGCTTCTATATAATCTAAGAAACATATATGCAAAGCATCCAAACAGTACAAATCGCCAATTATTTCATCTTCATGTTTAAGTGAACTACGAGCCCCATTGTTAAAAATTTACCGGAAATTATTTGTAGATTTCGACAAGTAGAACAATGAATGGAACTGGTAGACGGTTGAAATCTTTTTATATATTGCTTCTATATAGTCTAAGAAACATATATGCAAAGGATCCGAACAGTACCATTCGCCAATTTTTTGTTGTTCAAGTTTAAGTGAACAATGAGCCCCAATGGTTAATCCTTTATCGGAAATTACTTGTGATTTTCGACAAGTAGAACAATGAATGGAACAGGTAGACGGTTGAAATCATTGTATATATTGCTTCTATATAATCTAAGAAACATATATTCAAAGCATCCAAACAGTACCATTCGCCAATTTTTTGTTCTTCAAGTTTAAGTGATCTACGAGCCCCATTGTTAATCCTTTATCGGAAATTATTTGTAAATTTCGACAAGTAGAACAATGAATAGAACAGTTAGACTGTTGAAATCTTTGTATATATTGCTTCCATATAGTCTAAGAAACATGTACGCAAAGCATCTAAACGGTAACAATCGCCAATTTTTTGATCTTCAAGTTTAAGTGAACAGCGAGCCCCATTGATAATCATGAAATGGAAATTATTTGTAACTTTCTACAAGTAGAACAATGAATAGTACAGGTAGACGGGAGAAATCTTTCTATATATTGCTTCTATATAGTATAAGAAACATATATGCAAAGCATCCAAACAGTACAATTCGCCAATTTTTTGTTCTTCAAGTTTAAGTGAACAATGAGCCCCAATGCTTAATCCTTTATCGGAAATTACTTGTAACTTCCGACAAGTAGAACAATGAATGGAACAGGTAGACGCTTGAAATCTTTGTATATATTGCTTCTATATAGTCTAAGAAACATATATGCAAAGCATCCAAACAGTACAATTCGCCAATTTATTGTTCTTCAAGTTTAAGTGAACAATGAGCCCCATTGTTAATTCTTTAAAGGAAATTAATTGTAAATTTCGGCAAGTAGAACAATGAATGGAACTGGTAGACGGTTGAAATCTTTTTATATATTGCTTCTATATAGTCTAAGAAACATATATGCAAAGGATCCGAACAGTACCATTCGCCAATTTTTTGTTGTTCAAGTTTAAGTGAACAATGAGCCCCAATGGTTAATCCTTTATCGGAAATTACTTGTGATTTTCGACAAGTAGAACAATGAATGGAACAGGTAGACGGTTGAAATCATTGTATATATTGCTTCTATATAATCTAAGAAACATATATTCAAAGCATCCAAACAGTACCATTCGCCAATTTTTTGTTCTTCAAGTTTAAGTGATCTACGAGCCCCATTGTTAATCCTTTATCGGAAATTATTTGTAAATTTCGACAAGTAGAACAATGAATAGAACAGTTAGACTGTTGAAATCTTTGTATATATTGCTTCCATATAGTCTAAGAAACATGTACGCAAAGCATCTAAACGGTAACAATCGCCAATTTTTTGATCTTCAAGTTTAAGTGAACAGCGAGCCCCATTGATAATCATGAAATGGAAATTATTTGTAACTTTCTACAAGTAGAACAATGAATAGTACAGGTAGACGGGTGAAATTTTTCTATATATTGCTTCTATATAGTATAAGAAACATATATGCAAAGCATCCAAACAGTACAATTCGCCAATTTTTTGTTCTTCAAGTTTAAGTGAACAATGAGCCCCAATGCTTAATCCGTTATCGGAAATTATTTGTAACTTCCGACAAGTACAACAATGAATGGAACAGGTAGACGGTTGAAATCTTTGTATATATTGCTTCTATATAGTCTAAGAAACATATATGCAAAGCATCCAAACAGTACCATTCGCCAATTTTTTGTACTTCAAGTTTAAGTGAACTACGAGCCCCATTGTTAATCCTTTAAAGGAAATTATTTGTAAATTTCGACAAGTAGAACAATGAATGGAACAGGTAGACGGTTGAAATCTTTGTATATATTGCTTCTATATAGTCTAAGAAACATATATGCAAAGCATCCAAGCAGTACAATTCGCCAATTATTTGTTCTTCAAGTTTAAGTGAACAATGAGCCCCAATGGTTAATCCTTTATCGGAAATTATTTGTAACTTTCGACAAGTAGAACAATGAATGGAACAGGTAGACGCTTGAAATCGTTGTATATATTGCTTCTATATAGTCTAAGAAACATATATGCAAAGCATCCAAACAGTACAATTCGCCAATTTATTGTTCTTCAAGTTTAAGTGAACAATGAGCCCCATTGTTAATTCTTTAAAGGAAATTAATTGTAAATTTCGGCAAGTAGAACAATGAATGGAACAGGTAGACTGTTGAAATCATTGCATATATTGCTTCTATATAGTCTAAGAAACATATATGCAAAGCATCCAAAAAAGTACAATTAGCCAATTTCTTGTTCTTCAAGTTTAAGTAAACTACGATCCCCATTGTTAATCCCTTAACGGAAATTATTTGTAACTTTCGACAAGTAGAACAATGAATGGAACAGGTAGACGGTTGAAATCATTGTATATATTGCTTCTATATAGTTTAAGAAACATATATGCAAAGCATCCAAATAGTACAATTCGACAATTTTTTGTTCTTCAAGTTTAAGTGAACAATTAGCCCCAATGGTTAATCCTTTATCGGAAATTATTTGTAATTTTCGACAAGTAGAACAATGAATGGAACAGGTAGGCGGTTGAAATCTTTGTATAAATTGCTTCTATATAATCTAAGAAACATATATGCAAAGCATCCAAACAGTACAAATCGCCAATTATTTCATCTTCATGTTTAAGTGAACTACGAGCCCCATTGTTAAAACTTTAACGGAAATTATTTGTAACTTTCGACAAGTAGAACAATGAATGGAACTGGTAGACGGTTGAAATCTTTTTATATATTGCTTCTATATAGTCTAAGAAACATATATGCAAAGGATCCAAACAGTACCATTCGCCAATTTTTTGTTGTTCAAGTTTAAGTGAACAATGAGCCCCAATGGTTAATCCTTTATCGGAAATTACTTGTAATTTTCGACAAGTAGAACAATGAATAGAACAGGTAGACTGTTGAAATCATTGCATATATTGCTTCTATATAGTCTAAGAAACATATATGCAAAGCATCCAAAAAAGTACAATTAGCCAATTTCTTGTTCTTCAAGTTTAAGTGATCTACGAGCCCGATTGTTAATCCTTTATCGGAAATTATTTGTAATTTTCGACAAGTAGAACAATGAATGGAACAGGTAGACGGTTGAAATCTTTGTATATATTGCTTCTATATAATCTAAGAAACATATATGCAAAGCATCTAAACGGTAACAATCGCCAATTTTTTGATCTTCAAGTTTAAGTGAACAGCGAGCCCCATTGATAATCATGAAATGGAAATTATTTGTAACTTTCTACAAGTAGAACAATGAATAGTACAGGTAGACTGGTGAAATCTTTCTATATATTGCTTCTAAATAGTCTAAGAAACATATATGAAAAGCATCCAAACAGTACAATTCGCCAATTTTTTGTTCTTCAAGTTTAAGTGAACTACGAGCCCCATTGTTAATCCTTTAAAGGAAATTATTTCTAAATTTCGACAAGTAGAACAATGAATGGATCATGTAGACGGTTGAAATCATTGTATATATTGCTTCTATATAGTCTACGAAACATATATGCAAAGCATCCAAACAGTACCATTCGCCAATTTTTTGTTCTTCAAGTTTAAGTGAACTACGAGCCCCATTGTTAATCCTTTAAAGGAAATTATTTGTAACTTTCGACAAGTAGAACAATGAATGGAACAGGTAGACGGTTGAAATCTTTGTATATATTGCTTCTATATAATCTAAGAAACATATATGCAAAGCATCCAAACAGTACCATTCGCCAATTTTTTGTTCTTCAAGTTTAAGTGAACTACGAGCCCCATTGTTAATCCTTTAAAGGAAATTATTTGTAAATTTCGACAAGTAGAACAATGAATGGATCATGTAGACGGTTGGAATCATTGTATATATTGCTTCAATATAGTCTACGAAACATATATGCAAAGCATCCAAACAGTAAAATTCGCCAATTTTTTGTTCTTCAAGTTTAAGTGAACTACGAGCCCCATTGTTAATCCTTTAACGGAAATTAATTGTAACTTTCTACAAGTAGAACAATGATTGGAACACGTAGACTGTTGAAATCATTGTATATATAGCTTCTATATAGTCTAAGAAACATATATGCAAAGCATCCAAACAGTACAATTCGCCAATTTTTTGTTCTTCAACTTTAAGTAAACTACGATCTCCATTGTTATTCCCTTAACGGAAATTATTTGAAACTGTCGACAAGTAGAACAATGAATGGAACAGGTAGACGGTTGAAATCATTGTATACATTGCTTCTATATAGTCTAAGAAACATATATGCAAAGCATCCAAATAGTATAATTCGACAATTTTTTGTTCTTCAAGTTTAAGTGAACAATGAGCCCCACTGTTAATCCCTTAACGGAAATTATTTGTAACTTTCGACAAGTAGAACAATGAATGGAACAGGTAGACGGTTGAAATCATTGTATATATTGCGTCTATATAGTTTAAGAAACATATATGCAAAGCATCCAAATAGTACAATTCGACAATTTTTTGTTCTTGAAGTTTAAGTGAACAATTAGCCCCAATGGTTCATCCTTTATCGGAAATTATTTGTAATTTTCGACAAGTAGAACAATGAATGGAACAGGTAGGCGGTTGAAATCTTTGTATATATTGCTTCTATGTAATCTAAGAAACATATATGCAAAGCATCCAAACAGTACAAATCGCCAATTATTTCATCTTCATGTTTAAGTGAACTACGAGCCCCATTGTTAAAACTTTAACGGAAATTATTTGTAACTTTCGACAAGTAGAACAATGAATGGAACTGGTAGACGGTTGAAATCTTTTTATATATTGCTTCTATATAGTCTAAGAAACATATATGCAAAGGATCCAAACAGTACCATTCGCCAATTTTTTGTTGTTCAAGTTTAAGTGAACAATGAGCCCCAATGGTTAATCCTTTATCGGAAATTAGTTGTAATTTTCGACAAGTAGAACAATGAATGGAACAGGTAGACGGTTGAAATCATTGTATATATTGCTTCTATATAATCTAAGAAACATATATTCAAAGCATCCAAACAGTACCATTCGCCAATTTTTTGTTCTTCAAGTTTAAGTGATCTACGAGCCCCATTGTTAATCCTTTATCGGAAATTATTTGTAATTTTCGACAAGTAGAACAATGAATGGAACAGGTAGACGGTTGAAATCTTTGTATATATTGCTTCTATATAATCTAAGAAACATATATGCAAAGCATCTAAACGGTAACAATCGCCAATTTTTTGATCTTCAAGTTTAAGTGAACAGCGAGCCCCATTGATAATCATGATATGGAAATTATTTGTAACTTTCTACAAGTAGAACAATGAATAGTACAGGTAGACGGGTGAAATCTTTCTATATATTGCTTCTAAATAGTCTAAGAAACATATATGAAAAGCATCCAAACAGTACAATTCGCCAATTTTTTGTTCTTCAAGTTTAAGTGAACTACGAGCCCCATTGTTAATCCTTTAAAGGAAATTATTTCTAAATTTCGACAAGTAGAACAATGAATGGATCATGTAGACGGTTGAAATCATTGTATATATTGCTTCTATATAGTCTACGAAACATATATGCAAAGCATCCAAACAGTACCATTCGCCAATTTTTTGTTCTTCAAGTTTAAGTGAACTACGAGCCCCATTGTTAATCCTTTAAAGGAAATTATTTGTAACTTTCGACAAGTAGAACAATGAATGGAACAGGTAGACGGTTGAAATCTTTGTATATATTGCTTCTATATAATCTAAGAAACATATATGCAAAGCATCCAAACAGTACCATTCGCCAATTTTTTGTTCTTCAAGTTTAAGTGAACTACGAGCCCCATTGTTAATCCTTTAAAGGAAATTATTTGTAAATTTCGACAAGTAGAACAATGAATGGATCATGTAGACGGTTGGAATCATTGTATATATTGCTTCAATATAGTCTACGAAACATATATGCAAAGCATCCAAACAGTAAAATTCGCCAATTTTTTGTTCTTCAAGTTTAAGTGAACTACGAGCCCCATTGTTAATCCTTTAACGGAAATTAATTGTAACTTTCTACAAGTAGAACAATGATTGGAACACGTAGACTGTTGAAATCATTGTATATATAGCTTCTATATAGTCTAAGAAACATATATGCAAAGCATCCAAACAGTACAATTCGCCAATTTTTTGTTCTTCAACTTTAAGTAAACTACGATCCCCATTGTTAATCCCTTAACGGAAATTATTTGAAACTGTCGACAAGTAGAACAATGAATGGAACAGGTAGACGGTTGAAATCATTGTATACATTGCTTCTATATAGTCTAAGAAACATATATGCAAAGCATCCAAATAGTACAATTCGACAATTTTTTGTTCTTCAAGTTTAAGTGAACAATGAGCCCCACTGTTAATCCCTTAACGGAAATTATTTGTAACTTTCGACAAGTAGAACAATGAATGGAACAGGTAGACGGTTGAAATCATTGTATATATTGCGTCTATATAGTTTAAGAAACATATATGCAAAGCATCCAAATAGTACAATTCGACAATTTTTTGTTCTTGAAGTTTAAGTGAACAATTAGCCCCAATGGTTCATCCTTTATCGGAAATTATTTGTAATTTTCGACAAGTAGAACAATGAATGGAACAGGTAGGCGGTTGAAATCTTTGTATATATTGCTTCTATGTAATCTAAGAAACATATATGCAAAGCATCCAAACAGTACAAATCGCCAATTATTTCATCTTCATGTTTAAGTGAACTACGAGCCCCATTGTTAAAACTTTAACGGTAATTATTAGTAACTTTCGACAAGTAGAACAATGAATGGAACTGGTAGACGGTTGAAATCTTTTTATATATTGCTTCTATATAGTCTAAGAAACATATATGCAAAGGATCCAAACAGTACCATTCGCCAATTTTTTGTTGTTCAAGTTTAAGTGAACAATGAGCCCCAATGGTTAATCCTTTATCGGAAATTAGTTGTAATTTTCGACAAGTAGAACAATGAATGGAACAGGTAGACGGTTGAAATCATTGTATATATTGCTTCTGTATAATCTAAGAAACATATATTCAAAGCATCCAAACAGTACCATTCGCCAATTTTTTGTTCTTCAAGTTTAAGTGATCTACGAGCCCCATTGTTAATCCTTTATCGGAAATTATTTGTAATTTTCGACAAGTAGAACAATGAATGGAACAGGTAGACGGTTGAAATATTTGTATATATTGCTTCTATATAATCTAAGAAACATATATGCAAAGCATCCAAACAGTACCATTCGCCAATTTTTTGTTCTTCAAGTTTAAGTGAACTACGAGCCCCATTGTTAATCCTTTAAAGGAAATTATTTCTAAATTTCGACAAGTAGAACAATGAATGGATCATGTAGACGGTTGAAATCATTGTATATATTGCTTCTATATAGTCTACGAAACATATGTGCAAAGCATCCAAACAGTACCATTCGCCAATTTTTTGTTCTTCAAGTTTAAGTGAACTACGAGCCCCATTGTTAATCCTTTAAAGGAAATTATTTGTAACTTTCGACAAGTAGAACAATGAATGGAACAGGTAGACGGTTGAAATCATTGTATATATAGCTTCTATATAGTCTAAGAAACATATATGCAAAGCATCCAAACAGTACAATTCGCCAATTTTTTGTTCTTCAACTTTAAGTAAACTACGATCCCCATTGTTAATCCCTTAACGGAAATTATTTGAAACTGTCGACAAGTAGAACAATGAATGGAACAGGTAGACGGTTGAAATCATTGTATACATTGCTTCTATATAGTCTAAGAAACATATATGCAAAGCATCCAAATAGTACAATTCGACAATTTTTTGTTCTTCAAGTTTAAGTGAACAATGAGCCCCACTGTTAATCCCTTAACGGAAATTATTTGTAACTTTCGACAAGTAGAACAATGAATGGAACAGGTAGACGGTTGAAATCATTGTATATATTGCGTCTATATAGTTTAAGAAACATATATGCAAAGCATCCAAATAGTACAATTCGACAATTTTTTGTTCTTGAAGTTTAAGTGAACAATGAGCCCCAATGGTTAATCCTTTATCGGAAATTAGTTGTAATTTTCGACAAGTAGAACAATGAATGGAACAGGTAGACGGTTGAAATCATTGTATATATTGCTTCTATATAATCTAAGAAACATATATTCAAAGCATCCAAACAGTACCATTCGCCAATTTTTTGTTCTTCAAGTTTAAGTGATCTACGAGCCCCATTGTTAATCCTTTATCGGAAATTATTTGTAATTTTCGACAAGTAGAACAATGAATGGAACAGGTAGACGGTTGAAATCTTTGTATATATTGCTTCTATATAATCTAAGAAACATATATGCAAAGCATCCAAACAGTACCATTCGCCAATTTTTTGTTCTTCAAGTTTAAGTGAACTACGAGCCCCATTGTTAATCCTTTAAAGGAAATTATTTCTAAATTTCGACAAGTAGAACAATGAATGGATCATGTAGACGGTTGAAATCATTGTATATATTGCTTCTATATAGTCTACGAAACATATATGCAAAGCATCCAAACAGTACCATTCGCCAATTTTTTGTTCTTCAAGTTTAAGTGAACTACGAGCCCCATTGTTAATCCTTTAAAGGAAATTATTTGTAACTTTCGACAAGTAGAACAATGAATGGAACAGGTAGACGGTTGAAATCTTTGTATATATTGCTTCTATATAATCTAAGAAACATATATGCAAATCATCCAAACAGTACCATTCGCCAATTTTTTGTTCTTCAAGTTTAAGTGAACTACGAGCCCCATTGTTAATCCTTTAAAGGAAATTATTTGTAAATTTCGACAAGTAGAACAATGAATGGATCATGTAGACGGTTGGAATCATTGTATATATTGCTTCAATATAGTCTACGAAACATATATGCAAAGCATCCAAACAGTAAAATTCGCCAATTTTTTGTTCTTCAAGTTTAAGTGAACTACGAGCCCCATTGTTAATCCTTTAACGGAAATTAATTGTAACTTTCTACAAGTAGAACAATGATTGGAACACGTAGACTGTTGAAATCATTGTATATATAGCTTCTATATAGTCTAAGAAACATATATGCAAAGCATCCAAACAGTACAATTCGCCAATTTTTTGTTCTTCAACTTTAAGTAAACTACGATCCCCATTGTTAATCCCTTAACGGAAATTATTTGAAACTGTCGACAAGTAGAACAATGAATGGAACAGGTAGACGGTTGAAATCATTGTATACATTGCTTCTATATAGTCTAAGAAACATATATGCAAAGCATCCAAATAGTACAATTCGACAATTTTTTGTTCTTCAAGTTTAAGTGAACAATGAGCCCCACTGTTAATCCCTTAACGGAAATTATTTGTAACTTTCGACAAGTAGAACAATGAATGGAACAGGTAGACGGTTGAAATCATTGTATATATTGCGTCTATATAGTTTAAGAAACATATATGCAAAGCATCCAAATAGTACAATTCGACAATTTTTTGTTCTTGAAGTTTAAGTGAACAATTAGCCCCAATGGTTCATCCTTAATCGGAAATTATTTGTAATTTTCGACAAGTAGAACAATGAATGGAACAGGTAGGCGGTTGAAATCTTTGTATATATTGCTTCTATGTAATCTAAGAAACATATATGCAAAGCATCCAAACAGTACAAATCGCCAATTATTTCATCTTCATGTTTAAGTGAACTACGAGCCCCATTGTTAATCCTTTATCGGAAATTATTTGTAACTTTCGACAAGTCGAACAGTGAATGGAACAGGTAGACGGTTGAAATCATTGTATATATTGCTTCTATATAGTATAAGAAACATATATGCAAAGCATCCAAACAGTACAATTCGCCAATTTTTTGTTCTTCAACTTTAAGTGAACAATGAGCCCCAATGGTTAATCCGTTATCGGAAATTATTTGTAACTTTCGACAAGTAGAACAATGAATGGAACAGGAGGACTGTTGAAATCTTTGTATATATTGCTTCTATATAGTCTAAGAAACATATATGCAAAGCATCCAAACAGTACCATTCGCCAATTTGTTGTTCTTCAAGTTTAAGTGAACTACGAGCCCCATTGTTAATCCTTTAAAGGAAATTATTTGTAAATTTCGACAAGTAGAACACTGAATGGAACAGGTAGACTGTTGAAATCATTGTATATATTGCTTCTATATAGTCTAAGAAACATATATGCAAAGCATCCAAACAGTACAATTCGCCAATTTTTTGTTCTTCAAGTTTAAGTAAACTACGATCCCCATTGTTAATCCCTTAACGGAAATTATTTGTGACTTTCGACAAGTAGAACAATGAATGGAACAGGTAGACGGTTGAAATCATTGTATATATTGCTTCTATATAGTCTAAGAAACATATATGCAAAGCATCCAAACAGTACAATTCGACAATTTTTTGTTCTTCAAGTTTAAGTGAACTACGAGCCCCATTGCTAATCCTTTAAAGGAAATTATTTGTAAATTTCGACAAGTAGAACAATGAATGGATCATGTAGACGGTTGGAATCATTGTATATATTGCTTCAATATAGTCTACGAAACATATATGCAAAGCATCCAAACAGTAAAATTCGCCAATTTTTTGTTCTTCAAGTTTAAGTGAACAATGAGCCCCAATGGTTAATCCGTTATCGGAAATTATTTGTAATTTTCGACAAGTAGAACAATGAATGGAACAGGTAGGCGGTTGAAATCTTTGTATATATTGCTTCTATGTAATCTAAGAAACATATATGCAAAGCATCCAAACAGTACAAATCGCCAATTATTTCATCTTCATGTTTAAGTGAACTACGAGCCCCATTGTTAAAACTTTAACGGAAATTATTTGTAACTTTCGACAAGTAGAACAATGAATGGAACTGGTAGACGGTTGAAATCTTTTTATATATTGCTTCTATATAGTCTAAGAAACATATATGCAAAGGATCCAAACAGTACCATTCGCCAATTTTTTGTTGTTCAAGTTTAAGTGAACAATGAGCCCCAATGGTTAATCCTTTATCGGAAATTAGATGTAATTTTCGACAAGTAGAACAATGAATGGAACAGGTAGACGGTTGAAATCATTGTATATATTGCTTCTATATAATCTAAGAAACATATATTCAAAGCATCCAAACAGTACCATTCGCCAATTTTTTGTTCTTCAAGTTTAAGTGATCTACGAGCCCCATTGTTAATCCTTTATCGGAAATTATTTGTAATTTTCGACAAGTAGAACAATGAATGGAACAGGTAGACGGTTGAAATCTTTGTATATATTGCTTCTATATAATCTAAGAAACATATATGCAAAGCATCTAAACGGTAACAATCGCCAATTTTTTGATCTTCAAGTTTAAGTGAACAGCGAGCCCCATTGATAATCATGAAATGGAAATTATTTGTAACTTTCTACAAGTAGAACAATGAATAGTACAGGTAGACGGGTGAAATCTTTCTATATATTGCTTCTAAATAGTCTAAGAAACATATATGAAGAGCATCCAAACAGTACAATTCGCCAATTTTTTGTTCTTCAAGTTTAAGTGAACTACGAGCCCCATTGTTAATCCTTTAAAGGAAATTATTTCTAAATTTCGACAAGTAGAACAATGAATGGATCATGTAGACGTTTGAAATCATTGTATATATTGCTTCTATATAGTCTACGAAACATATATGCAAAGCATCCAAACAGTACCATTCGCCAATTTTTTGTTCTTCAAGTTTAAGTGAACTACGAGCCCCATTGTTAATCCTTTAAAGGAAATTATTTCTAACTTTCGACAAGTAGAACAATGAATGGAACAGGTAGACGGTTGAAATCTTTGTATATATTGCTTCTATATAATCTCAGAAACATATATGCAAAGCATCCAAACAGTACAATTCGCCAATTTTTTGTTCTTCAAGTTTAAGTGAACAATGAGCCCCAATGGTTAATCCGTTATCGGAAATTATTTGTAACTTTCTACAAGTAGAACAATGAATAGAACAGGTAGACGGGTGAAATCTTTCTATATATTGCTTCTAAATAGTCTAAGAAACATATATGCAAAGCATCCAAACAGTACAATTCGCCAATTTTTTTTCTTCAAGTTTAAATGAACTACGAGCCCCATTGTTAATCCTTTAAAGGAAATTATTTGTAAATTTCGACAAGTAGAACAATGAATGGATCATGTAGACGGTTGAAATCATTGTATATATTGCTTCCATATAGTCTAAGAAACATGTACGCAAAGCATCCAAACAGTACCATACTCCAATTTTTTGTTCTTCAAGTTTAAGTAAACTATGATCCCCATTGTTAATCCCTTAACGGAAATTATTTCTAACTTTCGACAAGTAGAACAATGAATGGAACAGGTAGACGGTTGAAATCTTTGTATATATTGCTTCTATATAATCTCAGAAACATATATGCAAAGCATCCAAACAGTACAATTCGCCAATTATTTCATCTTCAAGTTTAAGTGAACTACGAGCCCCATTGTTAATACTTTAACGGAAATTATTTGTAACTTGCGACAAGTAGAACAATGAGTGGAACAGGTAGACGGTTGAAATCAATGTATATATTGCTTCTATATAGTCTAAGAAACATATATGCAAATCATCCAAACAGTACCATTCGCCAATTTTTTGTTCTTCAAGTTTAAGTGAACAATGAGCCCCATTCTTAATCCTTTATCGGAAATTATTTGTAAATTTCGACAAGTAGAACAATGAATGGATCATGTAGACGGTTGAAATCATTGTATATATTGCTTCCATATAGTCTAAGAAACATGTACGCAAAGCATCCAAACAGTACCATTCTCCAATTTTTTGTTCTTCAAGTTTAAGTAAACTATGATCCCCATTGTTAATCCCTTAACGGAAATTATTTGTAACTTTCGACAAGTAGAACAATGAATGGAACAGGTAGACGGTTGAAATCTTTGTATATATTGCTTCTATATAATCTAAGAAACATATATGCAAAGCATCCAAACAGTACAATTCGCCAATTATTTCATCTTCAAGTTTAAGTGAACTACGAGCCCCATTGTTAATACTCTAACGGAAATTATTTGTAACTTGCGACAAGTAGAACAATGAGTGGAACAGGTAGACGGCTGAAATCAATGTATATATTGCTTCTATATAGTCTAAGAAACATATATGCAAATCATCCAAACAGTACCATTCGCCAATTTTTTGTTCTTCAAGTTTAAGTGAACAATGCGCCCCATTGTTAATTCTTTATCGGAAATTATTTGTAAATTTCGACAAGTAGAACACTGAATGGAACAGGTAGACTGTTGAAATCATTGTATATATTGCTTCTATATAGTCTAAGAAACATATATGCAAAGCATCCAAACAGTACAATTCGCCAATTTTTTGTTCTTCAAGTTTAAGTAAACTACGATTCCCATTGTTAATCCCTTAACGGAAATTATTTGTGACTTTCGACAAGTAGAACAATGAATGGAACAGGTAGACGGTTGAAATCATTGTATATATTGCTTCTATATAGTCTAAGAAACATATATGCAAAGCATCCAAACAGTACAATTCGACAATTTTTTGTTCTTCAAGTTTAAGTGAACAATGAGCCCCATTGTTAATCCTTTATCGGAAATTATTTGTAACTTTCGACAAGTCGAACAGTGAATGGAACAGGTAGACGGTTGAAATCATTGTATATATTGCTTCTATATAGTCTAAGAAACATATATGCAAAGCATCCAAACAGTACAATTCGACAATTTTTTGTTCTTCAAGTTTAAGTGAACAATGAGCCCCATTGTTAATCCTTTATCGGAAATTATTTGTAACTTTCGACAAGTCGAACAGTGAATGGAACAGGTAGACGGTTGAAATCATTGTATATATTGCTTCTATATAGTATAAGAAACATATATGCAAAGCATCCAAACAGTACAATTCGCCAATTTTTTGTTCTTCAACTTTAAGTGAACAATGAGCCCCAATGGTTAATCCGTTATCGGAAATTATTTGTAACTTTCGACAAGTAGAACAATGAATGGAACAGGAGGACTGTTGAAATCTTTGTATATATTGCTTCTATATAGTCTAAGAAACATATATGCAAAGCATCCAAACAGTACCATTCGCCAATTTGTTGTTCTTCAAGTTTAAGTGAACTACGAGCCCCATTGTTAATCCTTTAAAGGAAATTATTTGTAAATTTCGACAAGTAGAACACTGAATGGAACAGGTAGACTGTTGAAATCATTGTATATATTGCTTCTATATAGTCTAAGAAACATATATGCCATGCATCCAAACAGTACAATTCGCCAATTTTTTGTTCTTCAAGTTTAAGTAAACTACGATCCCCATTGTTAATCCCTTAACGGAAATTATTTGTGACTTTCGACAAGTAGAACAATGAATGGAACAGGTAGACGGTTGAAATCATTGTATATATTGCTTCTATATAGTCTAAGAAACATATATGCAAAGCATCCAAACAGTACAATTCGACAATTTTTTGTTCTTCAAGTTTAAGTGAACTACGAGCCCCATTGTTAATCCTTTAAAGGAAATTATTTGTAAATTTCGACAAGTAGAACAATGAATGGATCATGTAGACGGTTGGAATCATTGTATATATTGCTTCAATATAGTCTACGAAACATATATGCAAAGCATCCAAACAGTAAAATTCGCCAATTTTTTGTTCTTCAAGTTTAAGTGAACAATGAGCCCCAATGGTTAATCCGTTATCGGAAATTATTTGT
This sequence comes from Cerceris ruficornis, assembly GCA_963989415.1. NCBI lineage: Eukaryota > Metazoa > Arthropoda > Insecta > Hymenoptera > Crabronidae > Cerceris > Cerceris ruficornis. The sequence goes on from CAXDIW010000460.1 coordinate 1,829,910, forward strand.
AATTTTCGACAAGTAGAACAATGAATGGAACAGGTAGGCGGTTGAAATCTTTGTATATATTGCTTCTATGTAATCTAAGAAACATATATGCAAAGCATCCAAACAGTACAAATCGCCAATTATTTCATCTTCATGTTTAAGTGAACTACGAGCCCCATTGTTAAAACTTTAACGGAAATTATTTGTAACTTTCGACAAGTAGAACAATGAATGGAACTGGTAGACGGTTGAAATCTTTTTATATATTGCTTCTATATAGTCTAAGAAACATATATGCAAAGGATCCAAACAGTACCATTCGCCAATTTTTTGTTGTTCAAGTTTAAGTGAACTACGAGCCCCATTGTTAATCCTTTGAAGGAAATTATTTCTAAATTTCGACAAGTAGAACAATGAATGGATCATGTAGACGGTTGAAATCATTGTATATATTGCTTCTATATAGTCTACGAAACATATATGCAAAGCATCCAAACAGTACAATTCGCCAATTTTTTGTTCTTCAAGTTTAAGTGAACTACGAGCCCCATTGTTAATCCTTTATCGGAAATTATTTGTAACTTTCGACAAGTCGAACAGTGAATGGAACAGGTAGACGGTTGAAATCATTGTATATATTGCTTCTATATAGTCTAAGAAACATATATGCAAAGCATCCAAACAGTACAATTCGACAATTTTTTGTTCTTCAAGTTTAAGTGAACTACGAGCCCCATTGTTAATCCTTTATCGGAAATTATTTGTAACTTTCGACAAGTCGAACAGTGAATGGAACAGGTAGACGGTTGAAATCATTGTATATATTGCTTCTATATAGTCTAAGAAACATATATGCAAAGCATCCAAACAGTACAATTCGACAATTTTTTGTTCTTCAAGTTTAAGTGAACAATGAGCCCCATTGTTAATCCTTTGAAGGAAATTATTTCTAAATTTCGACAAGTAGAACAATGAATGGATCATGTAGACGGTTGAAATCATTGTATATATTGCTTCTATATAGTCTACGAAACATATATGCAAAGCATCCAAACAGTACAATTCGCCAATTTTTTGTTCTTCAAGTTTAAGTGAACTACGAGCCCCATTGTTAATCCTTTAAAGGAAATTATTTGTAAATTTCGACAAGTAGAACAATGAATGGATCATGTAGACGGTTGGAATCATTGTATATATTGCTTCAATATAGTCTACGAAACATATATGCAAAGTATCCAAACAGTAAAATTCGCCAATTTTTTGTTCTTCAAGTTTAAGTGAACTACGAGCCCCATTGTTAATCCTTTAACGGAAATTAATTGTAACTTTCTACAAGTAGAACAATGATTGGAACACGTAGACTGTTGAAATCATTGTATATATAGCTTCTATATAGTCTAAGAAACATATATGCAAAGCATCCAAACAGTACAATTCGCCAATTTTTTGTTCTTCAACTTTAAGTAAACTACGATCCCCATTGTTAATCCCTTAACGGAAATTATTTGAAACTGTCGACAAGTAGAACAATGAATGGAACAGGTAGACGGTTGAAATCATTGTATACATTGCTTCTATATAGTCTAAGAAACATATATGCAAAGCATCCAAATAGTACAATTCGACAATTTTTTGTTCTTCAAGTTTAAGTGAACAATGAGCCCCACTGTTAATCCCTTAACGGAAATTATTTGTAACTTTCGACAAGTAGAACAATGAATGGAACAGGTAGACGGTTGAAATCATTGTATATATTGCGTCTATATAGTTTAAGAAACATATATGCAAAGCATCCAAATAGTACAATTCGACAATTTTTTGTTCTTGAAGTTTAAGTGAACAATTAGCCCCAATGGTTCATCCTTAATCGGAAATTATTTGTAATTTTCGACAAGTAGAACAATGAATGGAACAGGTAGGCGGTTGAAATGTTTGTATATATTGCTTCTATGTAATCTAAGAAACATATATGCAAAGCATCCAAACAGTACAAATCGCCAATTATTTCATCTTCATGTTTAAGTGAACTACGAGCCCCATTGTTAAAACTTTAACGGAAATTATTTGTAACTTTCGACAAGTAGAACAATGAATGGAACTGATAGACGGTTGAAATCTTTTTATATATTGCTTCTATATAGTCTAAGAAACATATATGCAAAGGATCCAAACAGTACCATTCGCCAATTTTTTGTTGTTCAAGTTTAAGTGAACAATGAGCCCCAATGGTTAATCCTTTATCGGAAATTAGTTGTAATTTTCGACAAGTAGAACAATGAATGGAACAGGTAGACGGTTGAAATCATTGTATATATTGCTTCTATATAATCTAAGAAACATATATTCAAAGCATCCAAACAGTACCATTCGCCAATTTTTTGTTCTTCAAGTTTAAGTGATCTACGAGCCCCATTGTTAATCCTTTATCGGAAATTATTTGTAATTTTCGACAAGTAGAACAATGAATGGAACAGGTAGACGGTTGAAATCTTTGTATATATTGCTTCTATATAATCTAAGAAACATATATGCAAAGCATCCAAACAGTACCATTCGCCAATTTTTTGTTCTTCAAGTTTAAGTGAACTACGAGCCCCATTGTTAATCCTTTAAAGGAAATTATTTCTAAATTTCGACAAGTAGAACAATGAATGGATCATGTAGACGGTTGAAATCATTGTATATATTGCTTCTACATAGTCTACGAAACATATATGCAAAACATCCAAACAGTACCATTCGCCAATTTTTTGTTCTTCAAGTTTAAGTGAACTACGAGCCCCATTGTTAATCCTTTAAAGGAAATTATTTGTAACTTTCGACAAGTAGAACAATGAATGGAACAGGTAGACGGTTGAAATCTTTGTATATATTGCTTCTATATAATCTAAGAAACATATATGCAAAGCATCCAAACAGTACCATTCGCCAATTTTTTGTTCTTCAAGTTTAAGTGAACTACGAGCCCCATTGTTAATCCTTTAAAGGAAATTATTTGTAAATTTCGACAAGTAGAACAATGAATGGATCATGTAGACGGTTGGAATCATTGTATATATTGCTTCAATATAGTCTACGAAACATATATGCAAAGCATCCAAACAGTAAAATTCGCCAATTTTTTGTTCTTCAAGTTTAAGTGAACTACGAGCCCCATTGTTAATCCTTTAACGGAAATTAATTGTAACTTTCTACAAGTAGAACAATGATTGGAACACGTAGACTGTTGAAATCATTGTATATATAGCTTCTATATAGTCTAAGAAACATATATGCAAAGCATCCAAACAGTACAATTCGCCAATTTTTTGTTATTCAACTTTAAGTGAACTACGAGCCCCATTGTTAATCCCTTAACGGAAATTATTTGAAACTGTCGACAAGTAGAACAATGAATGGAACAGGTAGACGGTTGAAATCATTGTATACATTGCTTCTATATAGTCTAAGAAACATATATGCAAAGCATCCAAATAGTACAATTCGACAATTTTTTGTTCTTCAAGTTTAAGTGAACAATGAGCCCCACTGTTAATCCCTTAACGGAAATTATTTGTAACTTTCGACAAGTAGAACAATGAATGGAACAGGTAGACGGTTGAAATCATTGTATATATTGCGTCTATATAGTTTAAGAAACATATATGCAAAGCATCCAAATAGTACAATTCGACAATTTTTTGTTCTTGAAGTTTAAGTGAACAATTAGCCCCAATGGTTCATCCTTAATCGGAAATTATTTGTAATTTTCGACAAGTAGAACAATGAATGGAACAGGTAGGCGGTTGAAATCTTTGTATATATTGCTTCTATGTAATCTAAGAAACATATATGCAAAGCATCCAAACAGTACAAATCGCCAATTATTTCATCTTCATGTTTAAGTGAACTACGAGCCCCATTGTTAAAACTTTAACGGAAATTATTTGTAACTTTCGACAAGTAGAACAATGAATGGAACTGGTAGACGGTTGAAATCTTTTTATATATTGCTTCTATATAGTCTAAGAAACATATATGCAAAGGATCCAAACAGTACCATTCGCCAATTTTTTGTTGTTCAAGTTTAAGTGAACAATGAGCCCCAATGGTTAATCCTTTATCGGAAATTAGTTGTAATTTTCGACAAGTAGAACAATGAATGGAACAGGTAGACGGTTGAAATCATTGTATATATTGCTTCTATATAATCTAAGAAACATATATTCAAAGCATCCAAACAGTACCATTCGCCAATTTTTTGTTCTTCAAGTTTAAGTGATCTACGAGCCCCATTGTTAATCCTTTATCGGAAATTATTTGTAATTTTCGACAAGTAGAACAATGAATGGAACAGGTAGACGGTTGAAATCTTTGTATATATTGCTTCTATATAATCTAAGAAACATATATGCAAAGCATCTAAACGGTAACAATCGCCAATTTTTTGATCTTCAAGTTTAAGTGAACAGCGAGCCCCATTGATAATCATGAAATGGAAATTATTTGTAACTTTCTACAAGTAGAACAATGAATACTACAGGTAGACGGGTGAAATCTTTCTATATATTGCTTCTAAATAGTCTAAGAAACATATATGAAAAGCATCCAAACAGTACAATTCGCCAATTTTTTGTTCTTCAAGTTTAAGTGAACTACGAGCCCCATTGTTAATCCTTTAAAGGAAATTATTTCTAAATTTCGACAAGTAGAACAATGAATGGATCATGTAGACGGTTGAAATCATTGTATATATTGCTTCTATATAGTCTACGAAACATATATGCAAAGCATCCAAACAGTACCATTCGCCAATTTTTTGTTCTTCAAGTTTAAGTGAAATACGAGCCCCATTGTTAATCCTTTAAAGGAAATTATTTGTAACTTTCGACAAGTAGAACAATGAATGGAACAGGTAGACGGTTGAAATCTTTGTATAGATTGCTTCTATATAATCTAAGAAACATATATGCAAAGCATCCAAACAGTACCATTCGCCAATTTTTTGTTCTTCAAGTTTAAGTGAACTACGAGCCCCATTGTTAATCATTTAAAGGAAATTATTTGTAAATTTCGACAAGTAGAACAATGAATGGATCATGTAGACGGTTGGAATCATTGTATATATTGCTTCAATATAGTCTACGAAACATATATGCAAAGCATCCAAACAGTAAAATTCGCCAATTTTTTGTTCTTCAAGTTTAAGTGAACTACGAGCCCCATTGTTAATCCTTTAACGGAAATTAATTGTAACTTTCTACAAGTAGAACAATGATTGGAACACGTAGACTGTTGAAATCATTGTATATATAGCTTCTATATAGTCTAAGAAACATATATGCAAAGCATCCAAACAGTACAATTCGCCAATTTTTTGTTCTTCAACTTTAAGTAAACTACGATCCCCATTGTTAATCCCTTAACGGAAATTATTTGAAACTGTCGACAAGTAGAACAATGAATGGAACAGGTAGACGGTTGAAATCATTGTATATATTGCTTCTATATAGTCTAAGAAACATATATGCAAAGCATCCAAATAGTACAATTCGACAATTTTTTGTTCTTCAAGATTAAGTGAACAATGAGCCCCATTGTTAATCCCTTAACGGAAATTATTTCTAACTTTCGACAAGTAGAACAATGAATGGAACAGGTAGACGGTTGAAATCTTTGTATATATTGCTTCTATATAATCTCAGAAACATATATGCAAAGCATCCAAACAGTAAAATTCGCCAATTATTTCATCTTCAAGTTTAAGTGAACTACGAGCCCCATTGTTAATACTTTAACGGAAATTATTTGTAACTTGCGACAAGTAGAACAATGAGTGGAACAGGTAGACGGTTGAAATCAATGTATATATTGCTTCTATATAGTCTAAGAAACATATATGCAAATCATCCAAACAGTACCATTCGCCAATTTTTTGTTCTTCAAGTTTAAGTGAACAATGCGCCCCATTGTTAATCCTTTATCGGAAATTATTTGTAAATTTCGACAAGTAGAACACTGAATGGAACAGGTAGACTGTTGAAATCATTGTATATATTGCTTCTATATAGTCTAAGAAACATATATGCAAAGCATCCAAACAGTACAATTCGCCAATTTTTTGTTCTTCAAGTTTAAGTAAACTACGATTCCCATTGTTAATCCCTTAACGGAAATTATTTGTGACTTTCGACAAGTAGAACAATGAATGGAACAGGTAGACGGTTGAAATCATTGTATATATTGCTTCTATATAGTCTAAGAAACATATATGCAAAGCATCCAAACAGTACAATTCGACAATTTTTTGTTCTTCAAGTTTAAGTGAACAATGAGCCCCATTGTTAATCCTTTATCGGAAATTATTTGTAACTTTCGACAAGTCGAACAGTGAATGGAACAGGTAGACGGTTGAAATCATTGTATATATTGCTTCTATATAGTCTAAGAAACATATATGCAAAGCATCCAAACAGTACAATTCGACAATTTTTTGTTCTTCAAGTTTAAGTGAACAATGAGCCCCATTGTTAATCCTTTATCGGAAATTATTTGTAACTTTCGACAAGTCGAACAGTGAATGGAACAGGTAGACGGTTGAAATCATTGTATATATTGCTTCTATATAGTATAAGAAACATATATGCAAAGCATCCAAACAGTACAATTCGCCAATTTTTTGTTCTTCAACTTTAAGTGAACAATGAGCCCCAATGGTTAATCCGTTATCGGAAATTATTTGTAACTTTCGACAAGTAGAACAATGAATGGAACAGGAGGACTGTTGAAATCTTTGTATATATTGCTTCTATATAGTCTAAGAAACATATATGCAAAGCATCCAAACAGTACAATTCGCCAATTTTTTGTTCTTCAAGTTTAAGTAAACTACGATCCCCATTGTTAATCCCTTAACGGAAATTATTTGTGACTTTCGACAAGTAGAACAATGAATGGAACAGGTAGACGGTTGAAATCATTGTATATATTGCTTCTATATAGTCTAAGAAACATATATGCAAAGCATCCAAACAGTACAATTCGACAATTTTTTGTTCTTCAAGTTTAAGTGAACTACGAGCCCCATTGTTAATCCTTTAAAGGAAATTATTTGTAAATTTCGACAAGTAGAACAATGAATGGATCATGTAGACGGTTGGAATCATTGTATATATTGCTTCAATATAGTCTACGAAACATATATGCAAAGCATCCAAACAGTAAAATTCGCCAATTTTTTGTTCTTCAAGTTTAAGTGAACAATGAGCCCCAATGGTTAATCCGTTATCGGAAATTATTTGTAATTTTCGACAAGTAGAACAATGAATGGAACAGGTAGGCGGTTGAAATCTTTGTATATATTGCTTCTATGTAATCTAAGAAACATATATGCAAAGCATCCAAACAGTACAAATCGCCAATTATTTCATCTTCATGTTTAAGTGAACTACGAGCCCCATTGTTAAAACTTTAACGGAAATTATTTGTAACTTTCGACAAGTAGAACAATGAATGGAACTGGTAGACGGTTGAAATCTTTTTATATATTGCTTCTATATAGTCTAAGAAACATATATGCAAAGGATCCAAACAGTACCATTCGCCAATTTTTTGTTGTTCAAGTTTAAGTGAACAATGAGCCCCAATGGTTAATCCTATATCGGAAATTAGTTGTAATTTTCGACAAGTAGAACAATGAATGGAACAGGTAGACGGTTGAAATCATTGTATATATTGCTTCTATATAATCTAAGAAACATATATTCAAAGCATCCAAACAGTACCATTCGCCAATTTTTTGTTCTTCAAGTTTAAGTGATCTACGAGCCCCATTGTTAATCCTTTATCGGAAATTATTTGTAATTTTCGACAAGTAGAACAATGAATGGAACAGGTAGACGGTTGAAATCTTTGTATATATTGCTTCTATATAATCTAAGAAACATATATGCAAAGCATCTAAACGGTAACAATCGCCAATTTTTTGATCTTCAAGTTTAAGTGAACAGCGAGCCCCATTGATAATCATGAAATGGAAATTATTTGTAACTTTCTACAAGTAGAACAATGAATAGTACAGGTAGACGGGTGATATCTTTCTATATATTGCTTCTAAATAGTCTAAGAAACATATATGAAGAGCATCCAAACAGTACAATTCGCCAATTTTTTGTTCTTCAAGTTTAAGTGAACTACGAGCCCCATTGTTAATCCTTTAAAGGAAATTATTTCTAAATTTCGACAAGTAGAACAATGAATGGATCATGTAGACGTTTGAAATCATTGTATATATTGCTTCTATATAGTCTACGAAACATATATGCAAAGCATCCAAACAGTACCATTCGCCAATTTTTTGTTCTTCAAGTTTAAGTGAACTACGAGCCCCATTGTTAATCCTTTAAAGGAAATTATTTCTAACTTTCGACAAGTAGAACAATGAATGGAACAGGTAGACGGTTGAAATCTTTGTATATATTGCTTCTATATAATCTCAGAAACATATATGCAAAGCATCCAAACAGTACAATTCGCCAATTTTTTGTTCTTCAAGTTTAAGTGAACAATGAGCCCCAATGGTTAATCCGTTATCGGAAATTATTTGTAACTTTCTACAAGTAGAACAATGAATAGAACAGGTAGACGGGTGAAATCTTTCTATATATTGCTTCTAAATAGTCTAAGAAACATATATGCAAAGCATCCAAACAGTACAATTCGCCAATTTTTTGTTCTTCAAGTTTAAATGAACTACGAGCCCCATTGTTAATCCTTTAAAGGAAATTATTTGTAAATTTCGACAAGTAGAACAATGAATGGATCATGTAGACGGTTGAAATCATTGTATATATTGCTTCCATATAGTCTAAGAAACATGTACGCAAAGCATCCAAACAGTACCATACTCCAATTTTTTGTTCTTCAAGTTTAAGTAAACTATGATCCCCATTGTTAATCCCTTAACGGAAATTATTTCTAATTTTCGACAAGTAGAACAATGAATGGAACAGGTAGACGGTTGAAATCTTTGTATATATTGCTTCTATATAATCTCAGAAACATATATGCAAAGCATCCAAACAGTACAATTCGCCAATTATTTCATCTTCAAGTTTAAGTGAACTACGAGCCCCATTGTTAATACTTTAACGGAAATTATTTGTAACTTGCGACAAGTAGAACAATGAGTGGAACAGGTAGACGGTTGAAATCAATGTATATATTGCTTCTATATAGTCTAAGAAACATATATGCAAATCATCCAAACAGTACCATTCGCCAATTTTTTGTTCTTCAAGTTTAAGTGAACAATGAGCCCCATTGTTAATCCTTTATCGGAAATTATTTGTAAATTTCGACAAGTAGAACAATGAATGGATCATGTAGACGGTTGAAATCATTGTATATATTGCTTCCATATAGTCTAAGAAACATGTACGCAAAGCATCCAAACAGTACCATTCTCCAATTTTTTGTTCTTCAAGTTTAAGTAAACTATGATCCCCATTGTTAATCCCTTAACGGAAATTATTTGTAACTTTCGACAAGTAGAACAATGAATGGAACAGGTAGACGGTTGAAATCTTTGTATATATTGCTTCTATATAATCTAAGAAACATATATGCAAAGCATCCAAACAGTACAATTCGCCAATTATTTCATCTTCAAGTTTAAGTGAACTACGAGCCCCATTGTTAATACTCTAACGGAAATTATTTGTAACTTGCGACAAGTAGAACAATGAGTGGAACAGGTAGACGGTTGAAATCAATGTATATATTGCTTCTATATAGTCTAAGAAACATATATGCAAATCATCCAAACAGTACCATTCGCCAATTTTTTGTTCTTCAAGTTTAAGTGAACAATGCGCCCCATTGTTAATCCTTTATCGGAAATTATTTGTAAATTTCGACAAGTAGAACACTGAATGGAACAGGTAGACTGTTGAAATCATTGTATATATTGCTTCTATATAGTCTAAGAAACATATATGCAAAGCATCCAAACAGTACAATTCGCCAATTTTTTGTTCTTCAAGTTTAAGTAAACTACGATTCCCATTGTTAATCCCTTAACGGAAATTATTTGTGACTTTCGACAAGTAGAACAATGAATGGAACAGGTAGACGGTTGAAATCATTGTATATATTGCTTCTATATAGTCTAAGAAACATATATGCAAAGCATCCAAACAGTACAATTCGACAATTTTTTGTTCTTCAAGTTTAAGTGAACAATGAGCCCCATTGTTAATCCTTTATCGGAAATTATTTGTAACTTTCGACAAGTCGAACAGTGAATGGAACAGGTAGACGGTTGAAATCATTGTATATATTGCTTCTATATAGTCTAAGAAACATATATGCAAAGCATCCAAACAGTACAATTCGACAATTTTTTGTTCTTCAAGTTTAAGTGAACAATGAGCCCCATTGTTAATCCTTTATCGGAAATTATTTGTAACTTTCGACAAGTCGAACAGTGAATGGAACAGGTAGACGGTTGAAATCATTGTATATATTGCTTCTATATAGTATAAGAAACATATATGCAAAGCATCCAAACAGTACAATTCGCCAATTTTTTGTTCTTCAACTTTAAGTGAACAATGAGCCCCAATGGTTAATCCGTTATCGGAAATTATTTGTAACTTTCGACAAGTAGAACAATGAATGGAACAGGAGGACTGTTGAAATCTTTGTATATATTGCTTCTATATAGTCTAAGAAACATATATGCAAAGCATCCAAACAGTACCATTCGCCAATTTGTTGTTCTTCAAGTTTAAGTGAACTACGAGCCCCATTGTTAATCCTTTAAAGGAAATTATTTGTAAATTTCGACAAGTAGAACACTGAATGGAACAGGTAGACTGTTGAAATCATTGTATATATTGCTTCTATATAGTCTAAGAAACATATATGCAAAGCATCCAAACAGTACAATTCGCCAATTTTTTGTTCTTCAAGTTTAAGTAAACTACGATCCCCATTGTTAATCCCTTAACGGAAATTATTTGTGACTTTCGACAAGTAGAACAATGAATGGAACAGGTAGACGGTTGAAATCATTGTATATATTGCTTCTATATAGTCTAAGAAACATATATGCAAAGCATCCAAACAGTACAATTCGACAATTTTTTGTTCTTCAAGTTTAAGTGAACTACGAGCCCCATTGTTAATCCTTTAAAGGAAATTATTTGTAAATTTCGACAAGTAGAACAATGAATGGATCATGTAGACGGTTGGAATCATTGTATATATTGCTTCAATATAGTCTACGAAACATATATGCAAAGCATCCAAACAGTAAAATTCGCCAATTTTTTGTTCTTCAAGTTTAAGTGAACAATGAGCCCCAATGGTTAATCCGTTATCGGAAATTATTTGTAATTTTCGACAAGTAGAACAATGAATGGAACAGGTAGGCGGTTGAAATCTTTGTATATATTGCTTCTATGTAATCTAAGAAACATATATGCAAAGCATCCAAACAGTACAAATCGCCAATTATTTCATCTTCATGTTTAAGTGAACTACGAGCCCCATTGTTAAAACTTTAACGGAAATTATTTGTAACTTTCGACAAGTAGAACAATGAATGGAACTGGTAGACGGTTGAAATCTTTTTATATATTGCTTCTATATAGTCTAAGAAACATATATGCAAAGGATCCAAACTGTACCATTCGCCAATTTTTTGTTGTTCAAGTTTAAGTGAACAATGAGCCCCAATGGTTAATCCTTTATCGGAAATTAGTTGTAATTTTCGACAAGTAGAACAATGAATGGAACAGGTAGACGGTTGAAATCATTGTATATATTGCTTCTATATAATCTAAGAAACATATATTCAAAGCATCCAAACAGTACCATTCGCCAATTTTTTGTTCTTCAAGTTTAAGTGATCTACGAGCCCCATTGTTAATCCTTTATCGGAAATTATTTGTAATTTTCGACAAGTAGAACAATGAATGGAACAGGTAGACGGTTGAAATCTTTGTATATATTGCTTCTATATAATCTAAGAAACATATATGCAAAGCATCTAAACGGTAACAATCGCCAATTTTTTGATCTTCAAGTTTAAGTGAACAGCGAGCCCCATTGATAATCATGAAATGGAAATTATTTGTAACTTTCTACAAGTAGAACAATGAATAGTACAGGTAGACGGGTGAAATCTTTCTATATATTGCTTCTAAATAGTCTAAGAAACATATATGAAGAGCATCCAAACAGTACAATTCGCCAATTTTTTGTTCTTCAAGTTTAAGTGAACTACGAGCCCCATTGTTAATCCTTTAAAGGAAATTATTTCTAAATTTCGACAAGTAGAACAATGAATGGATCATGTAGACGTTTGAAATCATTGTATATATTGCTTCTATATAGTCTACGAAACATATATGCAAAGCATCCAAACAGTACCATTCGCCAATTTTTTGTTCTTCAAGTTTAAGTGAACTACGAGCCCCATTGTTAATCCTTTAAAGGAAATTATTTCTAACTTTCGACAAGTAGAACAATGAATGGAACAGGTAGACGGTTGAAATCTTTGTATATATTGCTTCTATATAATCTCAGAAACATATATGCAAAGCATCCAAACAGTACAATTCGCCAATTTTTTGTTCTTCAAGTTTAAGTGAACAATGAGCCCCAATGGTTAATCCGTTATCGGAAATTATTTGTAACTTTCGACAAGTAGAACAATGAATGGATCATGTAGACGGTTGAAATCATTGTATATATAGCTTCCATATAGTCTAAGAAACATGTACGCAAAGCATCCAAACAGTACCATACTCCAATTTTTTGTTCTTCAAGTTTAAGTAAACTATGATCCCCATTGTTAATCCCTTAACGGAAATTATTTCTAACTTTCGACAAGTAGAACAATGAATGGAACAGGTAGACGGTTGAAATCTTTGTATATATTGCTTCTATATAATCTCAGAAACATATATGCAAAGCATCCAAACAGTACAATTCGCCAATTATTTCATCTTCAAGTTTAAGTGAACTACGAGCCCCATTGTTAATACTTTAACGGAAATTATTTGTAACTTGCGACAAGTAGAACAATGAGTGGAACAGGTAGACGGTTGAAATCAATGTATATATTGCTTCTATATAGTCTAAGAAACATATATGCAAATCATCCAAACAGTACCATTCGCCAATTTTTTGTTCTTCAAGTTTAAGTGAACAATGAGCCCCATTGTTAATCCTTTATCGGAAATTATTTGTAAATTTCGACAAGTAGAACAATGAATGGAACAGGTAGACGGTTGAAATCTTTGTATATATTGCTTCTATATAATCTCAGAAACATATATGCAAAGCATCCAAACAGTACAATTCGCCAATTATTTCATCTTCAAGTTTAAGTGAACTACGAGCCCCATTGTTAATACTTTAACGGAAATTATTTGTAACTTGCGACAAGTAGAACAATGAGTGGAACAGGTAGACGGTTGAAATCAATGTATATATTGCTTCTATATAGTCTAAGAAACATATATGCAAATCATCCAAACAGTACCATTCGCCAATTTTTTGTTCTTCAAGTTTAAGTGAACAATGAGCCCCATTGTTAATCCTTTATCGGAAATTATTTGTAAATTTCGACAAGTAGAACAATGAATGGATCATGTAGACGGTTGAAATCATTGTATATATTGCTTCCATATAGTCTAAGAAACTTGTACGCAAAGCATCCAAACAGTACCATTCTCCAATTTTTTGTTCTTCAAGTTTAAGTAAACTATGATCCCCATTGTTAATCCCTTAACGGAAATTATTTATAACTTTCGACAAGTAGAACAATGAATGGAACAGGTAGACGGTTGACATCTTTGTATATATTGCTTCTATATAATCTAAGAAACATATATGCAAAGCATCCAAACAGTACAATTCGCCAATTATTTCATCTTCAAGTTTAAGTGAACTACGAGCCCCATTGTTAATACTCTAACGGAAATTATTTGTAACTTGCGACAAGTAGAACAATGAGTGGAACAGGTAGACGGTTGAAATCAATGTATATATTGCTTCTATATAGTCTAAGAAACATATATGCAAATCATCCAAACAGTACCATTCGCCAATTTTTTGTTCTTCAAGTTTAAGTGAACAATGCGCCCCATTGTTAATCCTTTATCGGAAATTATTTGTAAATTTCGACAAGTAGAACACTGAATGGAACAGGTAGACTGTTGAAATCATTGTATATATTGCTTCTATATAGTCTAAGAAACATATATGCAAAGCATCCAAACAGTACAATTCGCCAATTTTTTGTTCTTCAAGTTTAAGTAAACTACGATTCCCATTGTTAATCCCTTAACGGAAATTATTTGTGACTTTCGACAAGTAGAACAATGAATGGAACAGGTAGACGGTTGAAATCATTGTATATATTGCTTCTATATAGTCTAAGAAACATATATGCAAAGCATCCAAACAGTACAATTCGACAATTTTTTGTTCTTCAAGTTTAAGTGAACAATGAGCCCCATTGTTAATCCTTTATCGGAAATTATTTGTAACTTTCGACAAGTCGAACAGTGAATGGAACAGGTAGACGGTTGAAATCATTGTATATATTGCTTCTATATAGTATAAGAAACATATATGCAAATCATCCAAACAGTACAATTCGCCAATTTTTTGTTCTTCAACTTTAAGTGAACAATGAGCCCCAATGGTTAATCCGTTATCGGAAATTATTTGTAACTTTCGACAAGTAGAACAATGAATGGAACAGGAGGACTGTTGAAATCTTTGTATATATTGCTTCTATATAGTCTAAGAAACATATATGCAAAGCATCCAAACAGTACCATTCGCCAATTTGTTGTTCTTCAAGTTTAAGTGAACTACGAGCCCCATTGTTAATCCTTTAAAGGAAATTATTTGTAAATTTCGACAAGTAGAACACTGAATGGAACAGGTAGACTGTTGAAATCATTGTATATATTGCTTCTATATAGTCTAAGAAACATATATGCAAAGCATCCAAACAGTACAATTCGCCAATTTTTTGTTCTTCAAGTTTAAGTAAACTACGATCCCCATTGTTAATCCCTTAACGGAAATTATTTGTGACTTTCGACAAGTAGAACAATGAATGGAACAGGTAGACGGTTGAAATCATTGTATATATTGCTTCTATGTAATCTAAGAAACATATATGCAAAGCATCCAAACAGTACAATTCGCCAATTTTTTGTTCTTCAAGTTTAAGTAAACTACGATCCCCATTGTTAATCCCTTAACGGAAATTATTTGTGACTTTCGACAAGTAGAACAATGAATGGATCATGTAGACGGTTGGAATCATTGTATATATTGCTTCAATATAGTCTACGAAACATATATGCAAAGCATCCAAACAGTAAAATTCGCCAATTTTTTGTTCTTCAAGTTTAAGTGAACAATGAGCCCCAATGGTTAATCCGTTATCGGAAATTATTTGTAATTTTCGACAAGTAGAACAATGAATGGAACAGGTAGGCGGTTGAAATCTTTGTATATATTGCTTCTATGTAATCTAAGAAACATATATGCAAAGCATCCAAACAGTACAAATCGCCAATTATTTCATCTTCATGTTTAAGTGAACTACGAGCCCCATTGTTAAAACTTTAACGGAAATTATTTGTAACTTTCGACAAGTAGAACAATGAATGGAACTGGTAGACGGTTGAAATCTTTTTATATATTGCTTCAATATAGTCTAAGAAACATATATGCAAAGGATCCAAACAGTACCATTCGCCAATTTTTTGTTGTTCAAGTTTAAGTGAACAATGAGCCCCAATGGTTAATCCTTTATCGGAAATTAGTTGTAATTTTCGACAAGTAGAACAATGAATGGAACAGGTAGACGGTTGAAATCATTGTATATATTGCTTCTATATAATCTAAGAAACATATATTCAAAGCATCCAAACAGTACCATTCGCCAATTTTTTGTTCTTCAAGTTTAAGTGATCTACGAGCCCCATTGTTAATCCTTTATCGGAAATTATTTGTAATTTTCGACAAGTAGAACAATGAATGGAACAGGTAGACGGTTGAAATCTTTGTATATATTGCTTCTATATAATCTAAGAAACATATATGCAAAGCATCTAAACGGTAACAATCGCCAATTTTTTGATCTTCAAGTTTAAGTGAACAGCGAGCCCCATTGATAATCATGAAATGGAAATTATTTGTAACTTTCTACAAGTAGAACAATGAATAGTACAGGTAGACGGGTGAAATCTTTCTATATATTGCTTCTAAATAGTCTAAGAAACATATATGAAGAGCATCCAAACAGTACAATTCGCCAATTTTTTGTTCTTCAAGTTTAAGTGAACTACGAGCCCCATTGTTAATCCTTTAAAGGAAATTATTTCTAAATTTCGACAAGTAGAACAATGAATGGATCATGTAGACGTTTGAAATCATTGTATATATTGCTTCTATATAGTCTACGAAACATATATGCAAAGCATCCAAACAGTACCATTCGCCAATTTTTTGTTCTTCAAGTTTAAGTGAACTACGAGCCCCATTGTTAATCCTTTAAAGGAAATTATTTCTAACTTTCGACAAGTAGAACAATGAATGGAACAGGTAGACGGTTGAAATCTTTGTATATATTGCTTCTATATAATCTCAGAAACATATATGCAAAGCATCCAAACAGTACAATTCGCCAATTTTTTGTTCTTCAAGTTTAAGTGAACAATGAGCCCCAATGGTTAATCCGTTATCGGAAATTATTTGTAACTTTCTACAAGTAGAACAATGAATAGAACAGGTAGACGGGTGAAATCTTTCTATATATTGCTTCTAAATAGTCTAAGAAACATATATGCAAAGCATCCAAACAGTACAATTCGCCAATTTTTTGTTCTTCAAGTTTAAATGAACTACGAGCCCCATTGTTAATCCTTTAAAGGAAATTATTTGTAAATTTCGACAAGTAGAACAATGAATGGATCATGTAGACGGTTGAAATCATTGTATATATTGCTTCCATATAGTCTAAGAAACATGTACGCAAAGCATCCAAACAGTACCATACTCCAATTTTTTGTTCTTCAAGTTTAAGTAAACTATGATCCCCATTGTTAATCCCTTAACGGAAATTATTTCTAACTTTCGACAAGTAGAACAATGAATGGAACAGGTTGACGGTTGAAATCTTTGTATATATTGCTTCTAAATAGTCTAAGAAACATATATGCAAAGCATCCAAACAGTACAATTCGCCAATTTTTTGTTCTTCAAGTTTAAATGAACTACGAGCCCCATTGTTAATCCTTTAAAGGAAATTATTTGTAAATTTCGACAAGTAGAACAATGAATGGATCATGTAGACGGTTGAAATCATTGTATATATTGCTTCCATATAGTCTAAGAAACATGTACGCAAAGCATCCAAACAGTACCATACTCCAATTTTTTGTTCTTCAAGTTTAAGTAAACTATGATCCCCATTGTTAATCCCTTAACGGAAATTATTTCTAACTTTCGACAAGTAGAACAATGAATGGAACAGGTAGACGGTTGAAATCTTTGTATATATTGCTTCTATATAGTCTAAGAAACATATATGCAAAGCATCCAAACAGTACAATTCGCCAATTATTTCATCTTCAAGTTTAAGTGAACTACGAGCCCCATTGTTAATACTTTAACGGAAATTATTTGTAACTTGCGACAAGTAGAACAATGAGTGGAACAGGTAGACGGTTGAAATCAATGTATATATTGCTTCTATATAGTCTAAGAAACATATATGCAAATCATCCAAACAGTACCATTCGCCAATTTTTTGTTCTTCAAGTTTAAGTGAACAATGCGCCCCATTGTTAATCCTTTATCGGAAATTATTTGTAAATTTCGACAAGTAGAACACTGAATGGAACAGGTAGACTGTTGAAATCATTGTATATATTGCTTCCATATAGTCTAAGAAACATGTACGCAAAGCATCCAAACAGTACCATTCTCCAATTTTTTGTTCTTCAAGTTTAAGTAAACTATGATCCCCATTGTTAATCCCTTAACGGAAATTATTTATAACTTTCGACAAGTAGAACAATGAATGGAACAGGTAGACGGTTGACATCTTTGTATATATTGCTTCTATATAATCTAAGAAACATATATGCAAAGCATCCAAACAGTACAATTCGCCAATTATTTCATCTTCAAGTTTAAGTGAACTACGAGCCCCATTGTTAATACTCTAACGGAAATTATTTGTAACTTGCGACAAGTAGAACAATGAGTGGAACAGGTAGACGGTTGAAATCAATGTATATATTGCTTCTATATAGTCTAAGAAACATATATGCAAATCATCCAAACAGTACCATTCGCCAATTTTTTGTTCTTCAAGTTTAAGTGAACAATGCGCCCCATTGTTAATCCTTTATCGGAAATTATTTGTAAATTTCGACAAGTAGAACACTGAATGGAACAGGTAGACTGTTGAAATCATTGTATATATTGCTTCTATATAGTCTAAGAAACATATATGCAAAGCATCCAAACAGTACAATTCGCCAATTTTTTGTTCTTCAAGTTTAAGTAAACTACGATTCCCATTGTTAATCCCTTAACGGAAATTATTTGTGACTTTCGACAAGTAGAACAATGAATGGAACAGGTAGACGGTTGAAATCATTGTATATATTGCTTCTATATAGTCTAAGAAACATATATGCAAAGCATCCAAACAGTACAATTCGACAATTTTTTGTTCTTCAAGTTTAAGTGAACAATGAGCCCCATTGTTAATCCTTTATCGGAAATTATTTGTAACTTTCGACAAGTCGAACAGTGAATGGAACAGGTAGACGGTTGAAATCATTGTATATATTGCTTCTATATAGTATAAGAAACATATATGCAAAGCATCCAAACAGTACAATTCGCCAATTTTTTGTTCTTCAACTTTAAGTGAACAATGAGCCCCAATGGTTAATCCGTTATCGGAAATTATTTGTAACTTTCGACAAGTAGAACAATGAATGGAACAGGAGGACTGTTGAAATCTTTGTATATATTGCTTCTATATAGTCTAAGAAACATATATGCAAAGCATCCAAACAGTACCATTCGCCAATTTGTTGTTCTTCAAGTTTAAGTGAACTACGAGCCCCATTGTTAATCCTTTAAAGGAAATTATTTGTAAATTTCGACAAGTAGAACACTGAATGGAACAGGTAGACTGTTGAAATCATTGTATATATTGCTTCTATATAGTCTAAGAAACATATATGCAAAGCATCCAAACAGTACAATTCGCCAATTTTTTGTTCTTCAAGTTTAAGTAAACTACGATCCCCATTGTTAATCCCTTAACGGAAATTATTTGTGACTTTCGACAAGTAGAACAATGAATGGAACAGGTAGACGGTTGAAATCATTGTATATATTGCTTCTATATAGTCTAAGAAACATATATGCAAAGCATCCAAACAGTACAATTCGACAATTTTTTGTTCTTCAAGTTTAAGTGAACTACGAGCCCCATTGTTAATCCTTTAAAGGAAATTATTTGTAAATTTCGACAAGTAGAACAATGAATGGATCATGTAGACGGTTGGAATCATTGTATATATTGCTTCAATATAGTCTACGAAACATATATGCAAAGCATCCAAACAGTAAAATTCGCCAATTTTTTGTTCTTCAAGTTTAAGTGAACAATGAGCCCCAATGGTTAATCCGTTATCGGAAATTATTTGTAATTTTCGACAAGTAGAACAATGAATGGAACAGGTAGGCGGTTGAAATCTTTGTATATATTGCTTCTATGTAATCTAAGAAACATATATGCAAAGCATCCAAACAGTACAAATCGCCAATTATTTCATCTTCATGTTTAAGTGAACTACGAGCCCCATTGTTAAAACTTTAACGGAAATTATTTGTAACTTTCGACAAGTAGAACAATGAATGGAACTGGTAGACGGTTGAAATCTTTTTATATATTGCTTCAATATAGTCTAAGAAACATATATGCAAAGGATCCAAACAGTACCATTCGCCAATTTTTTGTTGTTCAAGTTTAAGTGAACAATGAGCCCCAATGGTTAATCCTTTATCGGAAATTAGTTGTAATTTTCGACAAGTAGAACAATGAATGGAACAGGTAGACGGTTGAAATCATTGTATATATTGCTTCTATATAATCTAAGAAACATATATTCAAAGCATCCAAACAGTACCATTCGCCAATTTTTTGTTCTTCAAGTTTAAGTGATCTACGAGCCCCATTGTTAATCCTTTATCGGAAATTATTTGTAATTTTCGACAAGTAGAACAATGAATGGAACAGGTAGACGGTTGAAATCTTTGTATATATTGCTTCTATATAATCTAAGAAACATATATGCAAAGCATCTAAACGGTAACAATCGCCAATTTTTTGATCTTCAAGTTTAAGTGAACTGCGAGCCCCATTGATAATCATGAAATGGAAATTATTTGTAACTTTCTACAAGTAGAACAATGAATAGTACAGGTAGACGGGTGAAATCTTTCTATATATTGCTTCTAAATAGTCTAAGAAACATATATGAAGAGCATCCAAACAGTACAATTCGCCAATTTTTTGTTCTTCAAGTTTAAGTGAACTACGAGCCCCATTGTTAATCCTTTAAAGGAAATTATTTCTAAATTTCGACAAGTAGAACAATGAATGGATCATGTAGACGTTTGAAATCATTGTATATATTGCTTCTATATAGTCTACGAAACATATATGCAAAGCATCCAAACAGTACCATTCGCCAATTTTTTGTTCTTCAAGTTTAAGTGAACTACGAGCCCCATTGTTAATCCTTTAAAGGAAATTATTTCTAACTTTCGACAAGTAGAACAATGAATGGAACAGGTAGACGGTTGAAATCTTTGTATATATTGCTTCTATATAATCTCAGAAACATATATGCAAAGCATCCAAACAGTACAATTCGCCAATTTTTTGTTCTTCAAGTTTAAGTGAACAATGAGCCCCAATGGTTAATCCGTTATCGGAAATTATTTGTAACTTTCTACAAGTAGAACAATGAATAGAACAGGTAGACGGGTGAAATCTTTCTATATATTGCTTCTAAATAGTCTAAGAAACATATATGCAAAGCATCCAAACAGTACAATTCGCCAATTTTTTGTTCTTCAAGTTTAAATGAACTACGAGCCCCATTGTTAATCCTTTAAAGGAAATTATTTGTAAATTTCGACAAGTAGAACAATGAATGGATCATGTAGACGGTTGAAATCATTGTATATATTGCTTCCATATAGTCTAAGAAACATGTACGCAAAGCATCCAAACAGTACCATACTCCAATTTTTTGTTCTTCAAGTTTAAGTAAACTATGATCCCCATTGTTAATCCCTTAACGGAAATTATTTCTAACTTTCGACAAGTAGAACAATGAATGGAACAGGTAGACGGTTGAAATCTTTGTATATATTGCTTCTAAATAGTCTAAGAAACATATATGCAAAGCATCCAAACAGTACAATTCGCCAATTTTTTGTTCTTCAAGTTTAAATGAACTACGAGCCCCATTGTTAATCCTTTAAAGGAAATTATTTGTAAATTTCGACAAGTAGAACAATGAATGGATCATGTAGACGGTTGAAATCATTGTATATATTGCTTCCATATAGTCTAAGAAACATGTACGCAAAGCATCCAAACAGTACCATACTCCAATTTTTTGTTCTTCAAGTTTAAGTAAACTATGATCCCCATTGTTAATCCCTTAACGGAAATTATTTCTAACTTTCGACAAGTAGAACAATGAATGGAACAGGTAGACGGTTGAAATCTTTGTATATATTGCTTCTATATAGTCTAAGAAACATATATGCAAAGCATCCAAACAGTACAATTCGCCAATTATTTCATCTTCAAGTTTAAGTGAACTACGAGCCCCATTGTTAATACTTTAACGGAAATTATTTGTAACTTGCGACAAGTAGAACAATGAGTGGAACAGGTAGACGGTTGAAATCAATGTATATATTGCTTCTATATAGTCTAAGAAACATATATGCAAATCATCCAAACAGTACCATTCGCCAATTTTTTGTTCTTCAAGTTTAAGTGAACAATGAGCCCCATTGTTAATCCTTTATCGGAAATTATTTGTAAATTTCGACAAGTAGAACAATGAATGGATCATGTAGACGGTTGAAATCATTGTATATATTGCTTCCATATAGTCTAAGAAACATGTACGCAAAGCATCCAAACAGTACCATTCTCCAATTTTTTGTTCTTCAAGTTTAAGTAAACTATGATCCCCATTGTTAATCCCTTAACGGAAATTATTTGTAACTTTCGACAAGTAGAACAATGAATGGAACAGGTAGACGGTTGAAATCTTTGTATATATTGCTTCTATATAATCTAAGAAACATATATGCAAAGCATCCAAACAGTACAATTCGCCAATTATTTCATCTTCAAGTTTAAGTGAACTACGAGCCCCATTGTTAATACTCTAACGGAAATTATTTGTAACTTGCGACAAGTAGAACAATGAGTGGAACAGGTAGACGGTTGAAATCAATGTATATATTGCTTCTATATAGTCTAAGAAACATATATGCAAATCATCCAAACAGTACCATTCGCCAATTTTTTGTTCTTCAAGTTTAAGTGAACAATGCGCCCCATTGTTAATCCTTTATCGGAAATTATTTGTAAATTTCGACAAGTAGAACACTGAATGGAACAGGTAGACTGTTGAAATCATTGTATATATTGCTTCTATATAGTCTAAGAAACATATATGCAAAGCATCCAAACAGTACAATTCGCCAATTTTTTGTTCTTCAAGTTTAAGTAAACTACGATTCCCATTGTTAATCCCTTAACGGAAATTATTTGTGACTTTCGACAAGTAGAACAATGAATGGAACAGGTAGACGGTTGAAATCATTGTATATATTGCTTCTATATAGTCTAAGAAACATATATGCAAAGCATCCAAACAGTACAATTCGACAATTTTTTGTTCTTCAAGTTTAAGTGAACAATGAGCCCCATTGTTAATCCTTTATCGGAAATTATTTGTAACTTTCGACAAGTCGAACAGTGAATGGAACAGGTAGACGGTTGAAATCATTGTATATATTGCTTCTATATAGTCTAAGAAACATATATGCAAAGCATCCAAACAGTACAATTCGACAATTTTTTGTTCTTCAAGTTTAAGTGAACAATGAGCCCCATTGTTAATCCTTTATCGGAAATTATTTGTAACTTTCGACAAGTCGAACAGTGAATGGAACAGGTAGACGGTTGAAATCATTGTATATATTGCTTCTATATAGTATAAGAAACATATATGCAAAGCATCCAAACAGTACAATTCGCCAATTTTTTGTTCTTCAACTTTAAGTGAACAATGAGCCCCAATGGTTAATCCGTTATCGGAAATTATTTGTAACTTTCGACAAGTAGAACAATGAATGGAACAGGAGGACTGTTGAAATCTTTGTATATATTGCTTCTATATAGTCTAAGAAACATATATGCAAAGCATCCAAACAGTACCATTCGCCAATTTGTTGTTCTTCAAGTTTAAGTGAACTACGAGCCCCATTGTTAATCCTTTAAAGGAAATTATTTGTAAATTTCGACAAGTAGAACACTGAATGGAACAGGTAGACTGTTGAAATCATTGTATATATTGCTTCTATATAGTCTAAGAAACATATATGCAAAGCATCCAAACAGTACAATTCGCCAATTTTTTGTTCTTCAAGTTTAAGTAAACTACGATCCCCATTGTTAATCCCTTAACGGAAATTATTTGTGACTTTCGACAAGTAGAACAATGAATGGAACAGGTAGACGGTTGAAATCATTGTATATATTGCTTCTATATAGTCTAAGAAACATATATGCAAAGCATCCAAACAGTACAATTCGACAATTTTTTGTTCTTCAAGTTTAAGTGAACTACGAGCCCCATTGTTAATCCTTTAAAGGAAATTATTTGTAAATTTCGACAAGTAGAACAATGAATGGATCATGTAGACGGTTGGAATCATTGTATATATTGCTTCAATATAGTCTACGAAACATATATGCAAAGCATCCAAACAGTAAAATTCGCCAATTTTTTGTTCTTCAAGTTTAAGTGAACAATGAGCCCCAATGGTTAATCCGTTATCGGAAATTATTTGTAATTTTCGACAAGTAGAACAATGAATGGAACAGGTAGGCGGTTGAAATCTTTGTATATATTGCTTCTATGTAATCTAAGAAACATATATGCAAAGCATCCAAACAGTACAAATCGCCAATTATTTCATCTTCATGTTTAAGTGAACTACGAGCCCCATTGTTAAAACTTTAACGGAAATTATTTGTAACTTTCGACAAGTAGAACAATGAATGGAACTGGTAGACGGTTGAAATCTTTTTATATATTGCTTCTATATAGTCTAAGAAACATATATGCAAAGGATCCAAACAGTACCATTCGCCAATTTTTTGTTGTTCAAGTTTAAGTGAACAATGAGCCCCAATGGTTAATCCTTTATCGGAAATTAGTTGTAATTTTCGACAAGTAGAACAATGAATGGAACAGGTAGACGGTTGAAATCATTGTATATATTGCTTCTATATAATCTAAGAAACATATATTCAAAGCATCCAAACAGTACCATTCGCCAATTTTTTGTTCTTCAAGTTTAAGTGATCTACGAGCCCCATTGTTAATCCTTTATCGGAAATTATTTGTAATTTTCGACAAGTAGAACAATGAATGGAACAGGTAGACGGTTGAAATCTTTGTATATATTGCTTCTATATAATCTAAGAAACATATAT
This sequence comes from Cerceris ruficornis, assembly GCA_963989415.1. Taxonomy (NCBI): domain Eukaryota; kingdom Metazoa; phylum Arthropoda; class Insecta; order Hymenoptera; family Crabronidae; genus Cerceris; species Cerceris ruficornis. The sequence continues at coordinate 1,854,760 of CAXDIW010000460.1, forward strand.
GCAAAGCATCTAAACGGTAACAATCGCCAATTTTTTGATCTTCAAGTTTAAGTGAACAGCGAGCCCCATTGATAATCATGAAATGGAAATTATTTGTAACTTTCTACAAGTAGAACAATGAATAGTACAGGTAGACGGGTGAAATCTTTCTATATATTGCTTCTAAATAGTCTAAGAAACATATATGAAGAGCATCCAAACAGTACAATTCGCCAATTTTTTGTTCTTCAAGTTTAAGTGAACTACGAGCCCCATTGTTAATCCTTTAAAGGAAATTATTTCTAAATTTCGACAAGTAGAACAATGAATGGATCATGTAGACGTTTGAAATCATTGTATATATTGCTTCTATATAGTCTACGAAACATATATGCAAAGCATCCAAACAGTACCATTCGCCAATTTTTTGTTCTTCAAGTTTAAGTGAACTACGAGCCCCATTGTTAATCCTTTAAAGGAAATTATTTCTAACTTTCGACAAGTAGAACAATGAATGGAACAGGTAGACGGTTGAAATCTTTGTATATATTGCTTCTATATAATCTCAGAAACATATATGCAAAGCATCCAAACAGTACAATTCGCCAATTTTTTGTTCTTCAAGTTTAAGTGAACAATGAGCCCCAATGGTTAATCCGTTATCGGAAATTATTTGTAACTTTCTACAAGTAGAACAATGAATAGAACAGGTAGACGGGTGAAATCTTTCTATATATTGCTTCTAAATAGTCTAAGAAACATATATGCAAAGCATCCAAACAGTACAATTCGCCAATTTTTTGTTCTTCAAGTTTAAATGAACTACGAGCCCCATTGTTAATCCTTTAAAGGAAATTATTTGTAAATTTCGACAAGTAGAACAATGAATGGATCATGTAGACGGTTGAAATCATTGTATATATTGCTTCCATATAGTCTAAGAAACATGTACGCAAAGCATCCAAACAGTACCATACTCCAATTTTTAGTTCTTCAAGTTTAAGTAAACTATGATCCCCATTGTTAATCCCTTAACGGAAATTATTTCTAACTTTCGACAAGTAGAACAATGAATGGAACAGGTAGACGGTTGAAATCTTTGTATATATTGCTTCTATATAATCTCAGAAACATATATGCAAAGCATCCAAACAGTACAATTCGCCAATTATTTCATCTTCAAGTTTAAGTGAACTACGAGCCCCATTGTTAATACTTTAACGGAAATTATTTGTAACTTGCGACAAGTAGAACAATGAGTGGAACAGGTAGACGGTTGAAATCAATGTATATATTGCTTCTATATAGTCTAAGAAACATATATGCAAATCATCCAAACAGTACCATTCGCCAATTTTTTGTTCTTCAAGTTTAAGTGAACAATGAGCCCCATTGTTAATCCTTTATCGGAAATTATTTGTAAATTTCGACAAGTAGAACAATGAATGGATCATGTAGACGGTTGAAATCATTGTATATATTGCTTCCATATAGTCTAAGAAACATGTACGCAAAGCATCCAAACAGTACCATTCTCCAATTTTTTGTTCTTCAAGTTTAAGTAAACTATGATCCCCATTGTTAATCCCTTAACGGAAATTATTTGTAACTTTCGACAAGTAGAACAATGAATGGAACAGGTAGACGGTTGAAATCTTTGTATATATTGCTTCTATATAATCTAAGAAACATATATGCAAAGCATCCAAACAGTACAATTCGCCAATTATTTCATCTTCAAGTTTAAGTGAACTACGAGCCCCATTGTTAATACTCTAACGGAAATTATTTGTAACTTGCGACAAGTAGAACAATGAGTGGAACAGGTAGACGGTTGAAATCAATGTATATATTGCTTCTATATAGTCTAAGAAACATATATGCAAATCATCCAAACAGTACCATTCGCCAATTTTTTGTTCTTCAAGTTTAAGTGAACAATGCGCCCCATTGTTAATCCTTTATCGGAAATTATTTGTAAATTTCGACAAGTAGAACACTGAATGGAACAGGTAGACTGTTGAAATCATTGTATATATTGCTTCTATATAGTCTAAGAAACATATATGCAAAGCATCCAAACAGTACAATTCGCCAATTTTTTGTTCTTCAAGTTTAAGTAAACTACGATTCCCATTGTTAATCCCTTAACGGAAATTATTTGTGACTTTCGACAAGTAGAACAATGAATGGAACAGGTAGACGGTTGAAATCATTGTATATATTGCTTCTATATAGTCTAAGAAACATATATGCAAAGCATCCAAACAGTACAATTCGACAATTTTTTGTTCTTCAAGTTTAAGTGAACAATGAGCCCCATTGTTAATCCTTTATCGGAAATTATTTGTAACTTTCGACAAGTCGAACAGTGAATGGAACAGGTAGACGGTTGAAATCATTGTATATATTGCTTCTATATAGTCTAAGAAACATATATGCAAAGCATCCAAACAGTACAATTCGACAATTTTTTGTTCTTCAAGTTTAAGTGAACAATGAGCCCCATTGTTAATCCTTTATCGGAAATTATTTGTAACTTTCGACAAGTCGAACAGTGAATGGAACAGGTAGACGGTTGAAATCATTGTATATATTGCTTCTATATAGTATAAGAAACATATATGCAAAGCATCCAAACAGTACAATTCGCCAATTTTTTGTTCTTCAACTTTAAGTGAACAATGAGCCCCAATGGTTAATCCGTTATCGGAAATTATTTGTAACTTTCGACAAGTAGAACAATGAATGGAACAGGAGGACTGTTGAAATCTTTGTATATATTGCTTCTATATAGTCTAAGAAACATATATGCAAAGCATCCAAACAGTACCATTCGCCAATTTGTTGTTCTTCAAGTTTAAGTGAACTACGAGCCCCATTGTTAATCCTTTAAAGGAAATTATTTGTAAATTTCGACAAGTAGAACACTGAATGGAACAGGTAGACTGTTGAAATCATTGTATATATTGCTTCTATATAGTCTAAGAAACATATATGCAAAGCATCCAAACAGTACAATTCGCCAATTTTTTGTTCTTCAAGTTTAAGTAAACTACGATCCCCATTGTTAATCCCTTAACGGAAATTATTTGTGACTTTCGACAAGTAGAACAATGAATGGAACAGGTAGACGGTTGAAATCATTGTATATATTGCTTCTATATAGTCTAAGAAACATATATGCAAAGCATCCAAACAGTACAATTCGACAATTTTTTGTTCTTCAAGTTTAAGTGAACAATGAGCCCCATTGTTAATCCTTTATCGGAAATTATTTGTAACTTTCGACAAGTCGAACAGTGAATGGAACAGGTAGACGGTTGAAATCATTGTATATATTGCTTCTATATAGTCTAAGAAACATATATGCAAAGCATCCAAACAGTACAATTCGACAATTTTTTGTTCTTCAAGTTTAAGTGAACAATGAGCCCCATTGTTAATCCTTTATCGGAAATTATTTGTAACTTTCGACAAGTCGAACAGTGAATGGAACAGGTAGACGGTTGAAATCATTGTATATATTGCTTCTATATAGTATAAGAAACATATATGCAAAGCATCCAAACAGTACAATTCGCCAATTTTTTGTTCTTCAAGTTTAAGTGAACAATGAGCCCCAATGGTTAATCCGTTATCGGAAATTATTTGTAATTTTCGACAAGTAGAACAATGAATGGAACAGGTAGGCGGTTGAAATCTTTGTATATATTGCTTCTATGTAATCTAAGAAACATATATGCAAAGCATCCAAACAGTACAAATCGCCAATTATTTCATCTTCATGTTTAAGTGAACTACGAGCCCCATTGTTAAAACTTTAACGGAAATTATTTGTAACTTTCGACAAGTAGAACAATGAATGGAACTGGTAGACGGTTGAAATCTTTTTATATATTGCTTCTATATAGTCTAAGAAACATATATGCAAAGGATCCAAACAGTACCATTCGCCAATTTTTTGTTGTTCAAGTTTAAGTGAACAATGAGCCCCAATGGTTAATCCTTTATCGGAAATTAGTTGTAATTTTCGACAAGTAGAACAATGAATGGAACAGGTAGACGGTTGAAATCATTGTATATATTGCTTCTATATAATCTAAGAAACATATATTCAAAGCATCCAAACAGTACCATTCGCCAATTTTTTGTTCTTCAAGTTTAAGTGATCTACGATCCCCATTGTTAATCCTTTATCGGAAATTATTTGTAATTTTCGACAAGTAGAACAATGAATGGAACAGGTAGACGGTTGAAATCTTTGTATATATTGCTTCTATATAATCTAAGAAACATATATGCAAAGCATCTAAACGGTAACAATCGCCAATTTTTTGATCTTCAAGTTTAAGTGAACAGCGAGCCCCATTGATAATCATGAAATGGAAATTATTTGTAACTTTCTACAAGTAGAACAATGAATAGTACAGGTAGACGGGTGAAATCTTTCTATATATTGCTTCTAAATAGTCTAAGAAACATATATGAAGAGCATCCAAACAGTACAATTCGCCAATTTTTTGTTCTTCAAGTTTAAGTGAACTACGAGCCCCATTGTTAATCCTTTAAAGGAAATTATTTCTAAATTTCGACAAGTAGAACAATGAATGGATCATGTAGACGTTTGAAATCATTGTATATATTGCTTCTATATAGTCTACGAAACATATATGCAAAGCATCCAAACAGTACCATTCGCCAATTTTTTGTTCTTCAAGTTTAAGTGAACTACGAGCCCCATTGTTAATCCTTTAAAGGAAATTATTTCTAACTTTCGACAAGTAGAACAATGAATGGAACAGGTAGACGGTTGAAATCTTTGTATATATTGCTTCTATATAATCTCAGAAACATATATGCAAAGCATCCAAACAGTACAATTCGCCAATTTTTTGTTCTTCAAGTTTAAGTGAACAATGAGCCCCAATGGTTAATCCGTTATCGGAAATTATTTGTAACTTTCGACAAGTAGAACAATGAATGGATCATGTAGACGGTTGAAATCATTGTATATATTGCTTCCATATAGTCTAAGAAACATGTACGCAAAGCATCCAAACAGTACCATACTCCAATTTTTTGTTCTTCAAGTTTAAGTAAACTATGATCCCCATTGTTAATCCCTTAACGGAAATTATTTCTAACTTTCGACAAGTAGAACAATGAATGGAACAGGTAGACGGTTGAAATCTTTGTATATATTGCTTCTATATAATCTCAGAAACATATATGAAAAGCATCCAAACAGTACAATTCGCCAATTATTTCATCTTCAAGTTTAAGTGAACTACGAGCCCCATTGTTAATACTTTAACGGAAATTATTTGTAACTTGCGACAAGTAGAACAATGAGTGGAACAGGTAGACGGTTGAAATCAATGTATATATTGCTTCTATATAGTCTAAGAAACATATATGCAAATCATCCAAACAGTACCATTCGCCAATTTTTTGTTCTTCAAGTTTAAGTGAACAATGAGCCCCATTGTTAATCCTTTATCGGAAATTATTTGTAAATTTCGACAAGTAGTACAATGAATGGATCATGTAGACGGTTGAAATCATTGTATATATTGCTTCCATATAGTCTAAGAAACATGTACGCAAAGCATCCAAACAGTACCATTCTCCAATTTTTTGTTCTTCAAGTTTAAGTAAACTATGATCCCCATTGTTAATCCCTTAACGGAAATTATTTGTAACTTTCGACAAGTAGAACAATGAATGGAACAGGTAGACGGTTGAAATCTTTGTATATATTGCTTCTATATAATCTAAGAAATATATATGCAAAGCATCCAAACAGTACAATTCGCCAATTATTTCATCTTCAAGTTTAAGTGAACTACGAGCCCCATTGTTAATACTCTAACGGAAATTATTTGTAACTTGCGACAAGTAGAACAATGAGTGGAACAGGTAGACGGTTGAAATCAATGTATATATTGCTTCTATATAGTCTAAGAAACATATATGCAAATCATCCAAACAGTACCATTCGCCAATTTTTTGTTCTTCAAGTTTAAGTGAACAACGAGCCCCATTGTTAATCCTTTATCGGAAATTATTTGTAAATTTCGACAAGTAGAACACTGAATGGAACAGGTAGACTGTTGAAATCATTGTATATATTGCTTCTATATAGTCTAAGAAACATATATGCAAAGCATCCAAACAGTACAATTCGCCAATTTTTTGTTCTTCAAGTTTAAGTAAACTACGATTCCCATTGTTAATCCCTTAACGGAAATTATTTGTGACTTTCGACAAGTAGAGCAATGAATGGAACAGGTAGACGGTTGAAATCATTGTATATATTGCTTCTATATAGTCTAAGAAACATATATGCAAAGCATCCAAACAGTACCATTCGCCAATTTGTTGTTCTTCAAGTTTAAGTGAACTACGAGCCCCATTGTTAATCCTTTAAAGGAAATTATTTGTAAATTTCGACAAGTAGAACACTGAATGGAACAGGTAGACTGTTGAAATCATTGTATATATTGCTTCTATATAGTCTAAGAAACATATATGCAAAGCATCCAAACAGTACAATTCGCCAATTTTTTGTTCTTCAAGTTTAAGTAAACTACGATCCCCATTGTTAATCCCTTAACGGAAATTATTTGTGACTTTCGACAAGTAGAACAATGAATGGAACAGGTAGACGGTTGAAATCATTGTATATATTGCTTCTATATAGTCTAAGAAACATATATGCAAAGCATCCAAACAGTACAATTCGACAATTTTTTGTTCTTCAAGTTTAAGTGAACTACGAGCCCCATTGTTAATCCCTTAACGGAAATTATTTCTAACTTTCGACAAGTAGAACAATGAATGGAACAGGTAGACGGTTGAAATCTTTGTATATATTGCTTCTATATAATCTCAGAAACATATATGCAAAGCATCCAAACAGTACAATTCGCCAATTATTTCATCTTCAAGTTTAAGTGAACTACGAGCCCCATTGTTAATACTTTAACGGAAATTATTTGTAACTTGCGACAAGTAGAACAATGAGTGGAACAGGTAGACGGTTGAAATCAATGTATATATTGCTTCTATATAGTCTAAGAAACATATATGCAAATCATCCAAACAGTACCATTCGCCAATTTTTTGTTCTTCAAGTTTAAGTGAACAATGAGCCCCATTGTTAATCCTTTATCGGAAATTATTTGTAAATTTCGACAAGTAGAACAATGAATGGATCATGTAGACGGTTGAAATCATTGTATATATTGCTTCCATATAGTCTAAGAAACATGTACGCAAAGCATCCAAACAGTACCATTCTCCAATTTTTTGTTCTTCAAGTTTAAGTAAACTATGATCCCCATTGTTAATCCCTTAACGGAAATTATTTGTAACTTTCGACAAGTAGAACAATGAATGGAACAGGTAGACGGTTGAAATCTTTGTATATATTGCTTCTATATAATCTAAGAAACATATATGCAAAGCATCCAAACAGTACAATTCGCCAATTATTTCATCTTCAAGTTTAAGTGAACTACGAGCCCCATTGTTAATACTCTAACGGAAATTATTTGTAACTTGCGACAAGTAGAACAATGAGTGGAACAGGTAGACGGTTGAAATCAATGTATATATTGCTTCTATATAGTCTAAGAAACATATATGCAAATCATCCAAACAGTACCATTCGCCAATTTTTTGTTCTTCAAGTTTAAGTGAACAACGAGCCCCATTGTTAATCCTTTATCGGAAATTATTTGTAAATTTCGACAAGTAGAACACTGAATGGAACAGGTAGACTGTTGAAATCATTGTATATATTGCTTCTATATAGTCTAAGAAACATATATGCAAAGCATCCAAACAGTACAATTCGCCAATTTTTTGTTCTTCAAGTTTAAGTAAACTACGATTCCCATTGTTAATCCCTTAACGGAAATTATTTGTGACTTTCGACAAGTAGAACAATGAATGGAACAGGTAGACGGTTGAAATCATTGTATATATTGCTTCTATATAGTCTAAGAAACATATATGCAAAGCATCCAAACAGTACCATTCGCCAATTTGTTGTTCTTCAAGTTTAAGTGAACTACGAGCCCCATTGTTAATCCTTTAAAGGAAATTATTTGTAAATTTCGACAAGTAGAACACTGAATGGAACAGGTAGACTGTTGAAATCATTGTATATATTGCTTCTATATAGTCTAAGAAACATATATGCAAAGCATCCAAACAGTACAATTCGCCAATTTTTTGTTCTTCAAGTTTAAGTAAACTACGATCCCCATTGTTAATCCCTTAACGGCAATTATTTGTGACTTTCGACAAGTAGAACAATGAATGGAACAGGTAGACGGTTGAAATCATTGTATATATTGCTTCTATATAGTCTAAGAAACATATATGCAAAGCATCCAAACAGTACAATTCGACAATTTTTTGTTCTTCAAGTTTAAGTGAACTACGAGCCCCATTGTTAATCCTTTAAAGGAAATTATTTGTAAATTTCGACAAGTAGAACAATGAATGGATCATGTAGACGGTTGGAATCATTGTATATATTGTTTCAATATAGTCTACGAAACATATATGCAAAGCATCCAAACAGTAAAATTCGCCAATTTTTTGTTCTTCAAGTTTAAGTGAACAATGAGCCCCAATGGTTAATCCGTTATCGGAAATTATTTGTAATTTTCGACAAGTAGAACAATGAATGGAACAGGTAGGCGGTTGAAATCTTTGTATATATTGCTTCTATGTAATCTAAGAAACATATATGCAAAGCATCCAAACAGTACAAATCGCCAATTATTTCATCTTCATGTTTAAGTGAACTACGAGCCCCATTGTTAAAACTTTAACGGAAATTATTTGTAACTTTCGACAAGTAGAACAATGAATGGAACTGGTAGACGGTTGAAATCTTTTTATATATTGCTTCTATATAGTCTAAGAAACATATATGCAAAGGATCCAAACAGTACCATTCGCCAATTTTTTGTTGTTCAAGTTTAAGTGAACAATGAGCCCCAATGGTTAATCCTTTATCGGAAATTAGTTGTAATTTTCGACAAGTAGAACAATGAATGGAACAGGTAGACGGTTGAAATCATTGTATATATTGCTTCTATATAATCTAAGAAACATATATTCAAAGCATCCAAACAGTACCATTCGCCAATTTTTTGTTCTTCAAGTTTAAGTGATCTACGAGCCCCATTGTTAATCCTTTATCGGAAATTATTTGTAATTTTCGACAAGTAGAACAATGAATGGAACAGGTAGACGGTTGAAATCTTTGTATATATTGCTTCTATATAATCTAAGAAACATATATGCAAAGCATCTAAACGGTAACAATCGCCAATTTTTTGATCTTCAAGTTTAAGTGAACAGCGAGCCCCATTGATAATCATGAAATGGAAATTATTTGTAACTTTCTACAAGTAGAACAATGAATAGTACAGGTAGACGGGTGAAATCTTTCTATATATTGCTTCTAAATAGTCTAAGAAACATATATGAAGAGCATCCAAACAGTACAATTCGCCAATTTTTTGTTCTTCAAGTTTAAGTGAACTACGAGCCCCATTGTTAATCCTTTAAAGGAAATTATTTCTAAATTTCGACAAGTAGAACAATGAATGGATCATGTAGACGTTTGAAATCATTGTATATATTGCTTCTATATAGTCTACGAAACATATATGCAAAGCATCCAAACAGTACCATTCGCCAATTTTTTGTTCTTCAAGTTTAAGTGAACTACGAGCCCCATTGTTAATCCTTTAAAGGAAATTATTTCTAACTTTCGACAAGTAGAACAATGAATGGAACAGGTAGACGGTTGAAATCTTTGTATATATTGCTTCTATATAATCTCAGAAACATATATGCAAAGCATCCAAACAGTACAATTCGCCAATTTTTTGTTCTTCAAGTTTAAGTGAACAATGAGCCCCAATGGTTAATCCGTTATCGGAAATTATTTGTAACTTTCGACAAGTAGAACAATGAATGGATCATGTAGACGGTTGAAATCATTGTATATATTGCTTCCATATAGTCTAAGAAACATGTACGCAAAGCATCCAAACAGTACCATACTCCAATTTTTTGTTCTTCAAGTTTAAGTAAACTATGATCCCCATTGTTAATCCCTTAACGGAAATTATTTCTAACTTTCGACAAGTAGAACAATGAATGGAACAGGTAGACGGTTGAAATCTTTGTATATATTGCTTCTATATAATCTCAGAAACATATATGCAAAGCATCCAAACAGTACAATTCGCCAATTATTTCATCTTCAAGTTTAAGTGAACTACGAGCCCCATTGTTAATACTTTAACGGAAATTATTTGTAACTTGCGACAAGTAGAACAATGAGTGGAACAGGTAGACGGTTGAAATCAATGTATATATTGCTTCTATATAGTCTAAGAAACATATATGCAAATCATCCAAACAGTACCATTCGCCAATTTTTTGTTCTTCAAGTTTAAGTGAACAATGAGCCCCATTGTTAATCCTTTATCGGAAATTATTTGTAAATTTCGACAAGTAGTACAATGAATGGATCATGTAGACGGTTGAAATCATTGTATATATTGCTTCCATATAGTCTAAGAAACATGTACGCAAAGCATCCAAACAGTACCATTCTCCAATTTTTTGTTCTTCAAGTTTAAGTAAACTATGATCCCCATTGTTAATCCCTTAACGGAAATTATTTGTAACTTTCGACAAGTAGAACAATGAATGGAACAGGTAGACGGTTGAAATCTTTGTATATATTGCTTCTATATAATCTAAGAAACATATATGCAAAGCATCCAAACAGTACAATTCGCCAATTATTTCATCTTCAAGTTTAAGTGAACTACGAGCCCCATTGTTAATACTCTAACGGAAATTATTTGTAACTTGCGACAAGTAGAACAATGAGTGGAACAGGTAGACGGTTGAAATCAATGTATATATTGCTTCTATATAGTCTAAGAAACATATATGCAAATCATCCAAACAGTACCATTCGCCAATTTTTTGTTCTTCAAGTTTAAGTGAACAACGAGCCCCATTGTTAATCCTTTATCGGAAATTATTTGTAAATTTCGACAAGTAGAACACTGAATGGAACAGGTAGACTGTTGAAATCATTGTATATATTGCTTCTATATAGTCTAAGAAACATATATGCAAAGCATCCAAACAGTACAATTCGCCAATTTTTTGTTCTTCAAGTTTAAGTAAACTACGATTCCCATTGTTAATCCCTTAACGGAAATTATTTGTGACTTTCGACAAGTAGAGCAATGAATGGAACAGGTAGACGGTTGAAATCATTGTATATATTGCTTCTATATAGTCTAAGAAACATATATGCAAAGCATCCAAACAGTACCATTCGCCAATTTGTTGTTCTTCAAGTTTAAGTGAACTACGAGCCCCATTGTTAATCCTTTAAAGGAAATTATTTGTAAATTTCGACAAGTAGAACACTGAATGGAACAGGTAGACTGTTGAAATCATTGTATATATTGCTTCTATATAGTCTAAGAAACATATATGCAAAGCATCCAAACAGTACAATTCGCCAATTTTTTGTTCTTCAAGTTTAAGTAAACTACGATCCCCATTGTTAATCCCTTAACGGAAATTATTTGTGACTTTCGACAAGTAGAACAATGAATGGAACAGGTAGACGGTTGAAATCATTGTATATATTGCTTCTATATAGTCTAAGAAACATATATGCAAAGCATCCAAACAGTACAATTCGACAATTTTTTGTTCTTCAAGTTTAAGTGAACTACGAGCCCCATTGTTAATCCCTTAACGGAAATTATTTCTAACTTTCGACAAGTAGAACAATGAATGGAACAGGTAGACGGTTGAAATCTTTGTATATATTGCTTCTATATAATCTCAGAAACATATATGCAAAGCATCCAAACAGTACAATTCGCCAATTATTTCATCTTCAAGTTTAAGTGAACTACGAGCCCCATTGTTAATACTTTAACGGAAATTATTTGTAACTTGCGACAAGTAGAACAATGAGTGGAACAGGTAGACGGTTGAAATCAATGTATATATTGCTTCTATATAGTCTAAGAAACATATATGCAAATCATCCAAACAGTACCATTCGCCAATTTTTTGTTCTTCAAGTTTAAGTGAACAATGAGCCCCATTGTTAATCCTTTATCGGAAATTATTTGTAAATTTCGACAAGTAGAACAATGAATGGATCATGTAGACGGTTGAAATCATTGTATATATTGCTTCCATATAGTCTAAGAAACATGTACGCAAAGCATCCAAACAGTACCATTCTCCAATTTTTTGTTCTTCAAGTTTAAGTAAACTATGATCCCCATTGTTAATCCCTTAACGGAAATTATTTGTAACTTTCGACAAGTAGAACAATGAATGGAACAGGTAGACGGTTGAAATCTTTGTATATATTGCTTCTATATAATCTAAGAAACATATATGCAAAGCATCCAAACAGTACAATTCGCCAATTATTTCATCTTCAAGTTTAAGTGAACTACGAGCCCCATTGTTAATACTCTAACGGAAATTATTTGTAACTTGCGACAAGTAGAACAATGAGTGGAACAGGTAGACGGTTGAAATCAATGTATATATTGCTTCTATATAGTCTAAGAAACATATATGCAAATCATCCAAACAGTACCATTCGCCAATTTTTTGTTCTTCAAGTTTAAGTGAACAACGAGCCCCATTGTTAATCCTTTATCGGAAATTATTTGTAAATTTCGACAAGTAGAACACTGAATGGAACAGGTAGACTGTTGAAATCATTGTATATATTGCTTCTATATAGTCTAAGAAACATATATGCAAAGCATCCAAACAGTACAATTCGCCAATTTTTTGTTCTTCAAGTTTAAGTAAACTACGATTCCCATTGTTAATCCCTTAACGGAAATTATTTGTGACTTTCGACAAGTAGAACAATGAATGGAACAGGTAGACGGTTGAAATCATTGTATATATTGCTTCTATATAGTCTAAGAAACATATATGCAAAGCATCCAAACAGTACCATTCGCCAATTTGTTGTTCTTCAAGTTTAAGTGAACTACGAGCCCCATTGTTAATCCTTTAAAGGAAATTATTTGTAAATTTCGACAAGTAGAACACTGAATGGAACAGGTAGACTGTTGAAATCATTGTATATATTGCTTCTATATAGTCTAAGAAACATATATGCAAAGCATCCAAACAGTACAATTCGCCAATTTTTTGTTCTTCAAGTTTAAGTAAACTACGATCCCCATTGTTAATCCCTTAACGGAAATTATTTGTGACTTTCGACAAGTAGAACAATGAATGGAACAGGTAGACGGTTGAAATCATTGTATATATTGCTTCTATATAGTCTAAGAAACATATATGCAAAGCATCCAAACAGTACAATTCGACAATTTTTTGTTCTTCAAGTTTAAGTGAACTACGAGCCCCATTGTTAATCCTTTAAAGGAAATTATTTGTAAATTTCGACAAGTAGAACAATGAATGGATCATGTAGACGGTTGGAATCATTGTATATATTGTTTCAATATAGTCTACGAAACATATATGCAAAGCATCCAAACAGTAAAATTCGCCAATTTTTTGTTCTTCAAGTTTAAGTGAACAATGAGCCCCAATGGTTAATCCGTTATCGGAAATTATTTGTAATTTTCGACAAGTAGAACAATGAATGGAACAGGTAGGCGGTTGAAATCTTTGTATATATTGCTTCTATGTAATCTAAGAAACATATATGCAAAGCATCCAAACAGTACAAATCGCCAATTATTTCATCTTCATGTTTAAGTGAACTACGAGCCCCATTGTTAAAACTTTAACGGAAATTATTTGTAACTTTCGACAAGTAGAACAATGAATGGAACTGGTAGACGGTTGAAATCTTTTTATATATTGCTTCTATATAGTCTAAGAAACATATATGCAAAGGATCCAAACAGTACCATTCGCCAATTTTTTGTTGTTCAAGTTTAAGTGAACAATGAGCCCCAATGGTTAATCCTTTATCGGAAATTAGTTGTAATTTTCGACAAGTAGAACAATGAATGGAACAGGTAGACGGTTGAAATCATTGTATATATTGCTTCTATATAATCTAAGAAACATATATTCAAAGCATCCAAACAGTACCATTCGCCAATTTTTTGTTCTTCAAGTTTAAGTGATCTACGAGCCCCATTGTTAATCCTTTATCGGAAATTATTTGTAATTTTCGACAAGTAGAACAATGAATGGAACAGGTAGACGGTTGAAATCTTTGTATATATTGCTTCTATATAATCTAAGAAACATATATGCAAAGCATCTAAACGGTAACAATCGCCAATTTTTTGATCTTCAAGTTTAAGTGAACAGCGAGCCCCATTGATAATCATGAAATGGAAATTATTTGTAACTTTCTACAAGTAGAACAATGAATAGTACAGGTAGACGGGTGAAATCTTTCTATATATTGCTTCTAAATAGTCTAAGAAACATATATGAAGAGCATCCAAACAGTACAATTCGCCAATTTTTTGTTCTTCAAGTTTAAGTGAACTACGAGCCCCATTGTTAATCCTTTAAAGGAAATTATTTCTAAATTTCGACAAGTAGAACAATGAATGGATCATGTAGACGTTTGAAATCATTGTATATATTGCTTCTATATAGTCTACGAAACATATATGCAAAGCATCCAAACAGTACCATTCGCCAATTTTTTGTTCTTCAAGTTTAAGTGAACTACGAGCCCCATTGTTAATCCTTTAAAGGAAATTATTTCTAACTTTCGACAAGTAGAACAATGAATGGAACAGGTAGACGGTTGAAATCTTTGTATATATTGCTTCTATATAATCTCAGAAACATATATGCAAAGCATCCAAACAGTACAATTCGCCAATTTTTTGTTCTTCAAGTTTAAGTGAACAATGAGCCCCAATGGTTAATCCGTTATCGGAAATTATTTGTAACTTTCGACAAGTAGAACAATGAATGGATCATGTAGACGGTTGAAATCATTGTATATATTGCTTCCATATAGTCTAAGAAACATGTACGCAAAGCATCCAAACAGTACCATACTCCAATTTTTTGTTCTTCAAGTTTAAGTAAACTATGATCCCCATTGTTAATCCCTTAACGGAAATTATTTCTAACTTTCGACAAGTAGAACAATGAATGGAACAGGTAGACGGTTGAAATCTTTGTATATATTGCTTCTATATAGTCTAAGAAACATATATGCAAAGCATCCAAACAGTACAATTCGCCAATTATTTCATCTTCAAGTTTAAGTGAACTACGAGCCCCATTGTTAATACTTTAACGGAAATTATTTGTAACTTGCGACAAGTAGAACAATGAGTGGAACAGGTAGACGGTTGAAATCAATGTATATATTGCTTCTATATAGTCTAAGAAACATATATGCAAATCATCCAAACAGTACCATTCGCCAATTTTTTGTTCTTCAAGTTTAAGTGAACAATGAGCCCCATTGTTAATCCTTTATCGGAAATTATTTGTAAATTTCGACAAGTAGAACAATGAATGGATCATGTAGACGGTTGAAATCATTGTATATATTGCTTCCATATAGTCTAAGAAACATGTACGCAAAGCATCCAAACAGTACCATTCTCCAATTTTTTGTTCTTCAAGTTTAAGTAAACTATGATCCCCATTGTTAATCCCTTAACGGAAATTATTTGTAACTTTCGACAAGTAGAACAATGAATGGAACAGGTAGACGGTTGAAATCTTTGTATATATTGCTTCTATATAATCTAAGAAACATATATGCAAAGCATCCAAACAGTACAATTCGCCAATTATTTCATCTTCAAGTTTAAGTGAACTACGAGCCCCATTGTTAATACTCTAACGGAAATTATTTGTAACTTGCGACAAGTAGAACAATGAGTGGAACAGGTAGACGGTTGAAATCAATGTATATATTGCTTCTATATAGTCTAAGAAACATATATGCAAATCATCCAAACAGTACCATTCGCCAATTTTTTGTTCTTCAAGTTTAAGTGAACAACGAGCCCCATTGTTAATCCTTTATCGGAAATTATTTGTAAATTTCGACAAGTAGAACACTGAATGGAACAGGTAGACTGTTGAAATCATTGTATATATTGCTTCTATATAGTCTAAGAAACATATATGCAAAGCATCCAAACAGTACAATTCGCCAATTTTTTGTTCTTCAAGTTTAAGTAAACTACGATTCCCATTGTTAATCCCTTAACGGAAATTATTTGTGACTTTCGACAAGTAGAACAATGAATGGAACAGGTAGACCGTTGAAATCATTGTATATATTGCTTCTATATAGTCTAAGAAACATATATGCAAAGCATCCAAACAGTACAATTCGACAATTTTTTGTTCTTCAAGTTTAAGTGAACAATGAGCCCCATTGTTAATCCTTTATCGGAAATTATTTGTAACTTTCGACAAGTCGAACAGTGAATGGAACAGGTAGACGGTTGAAATCATTGTATATATTGCTTCTATATAGTATAAGAAACATATATGCAAAGCATCCAAACAGTACAATTCGCCAATTTTTTGTTCTTCAACTTTAAGTGAACAATGAGCCCCAATGGTTAATCCGTTATCGGAAATTATTTGTAACTTTCGACAAGTAGAACAATGAATGGAACAGGAGGACTGTTGAAATCTTTGTATATATTGCTTCTATATAGTCTAAGAAACATATATGCAAAGCATCCAAACAGTACCATTCGCCAATTTTTTGTTCTTCAAGTTTAAGTGAACTACGAGCCCCATTGTTAATCCTTTAAAGGAAATTATTTGTAAATTTCGACAAGTAGAACACTGAATGGAACAGGTAGACTGTTGAAATCATTGTATATATTGCTTCTATATAGTCTAAGAAACATATATGCAAAGCATCCAAACAGTACAATTCGCCAATTTTTTGTTCTTCAAGTTTAAGTAAACTACGATCCCCATTGTTAATCCCTTAACGGAAATTATTTGTGACTTTCGACAAGTAGAACAATGAATGGAACAGGTAGACGGTTGAAATCATTGTATATATTGCTTCTATATAGTCTAAGAAACATATATGCAAAGCATCCAAACAGTACAATTCGACAATTTTTTGTTCTTCAAGTTTAAGTGAACTACGAGCCCCATTGTTAATCCTTTAAAGGAAATTATTTGTAAATTTCGACAAGTAGAACAATGAATGGATCATGTAGACGGTTGGAATCATTGTATATATTGCTTCAATATAGTCTACGAAACATATATGCAAAGCATCCAAACAGTAAAATTCGCCAATTTTTTGTTCTTCAAGTTTAAGTGAACAATGAGCCCCAATGGTTAATCCGTTATCGGAAATTATTTGTAACTTTCTACAAGTAGAACAATGAATAGAACAGGTAGACGGGTGAAATCTTTCTATATATTGCTTCTAAATAGTCTAAGAAACATATATGCAAAGCATCCAAACAGTACAATTCGCCAATTTTTTGTTCTTCAAGTTTAAGTGAACTACGAGCCCCATTGTTAATCCTTTAAAGGAAATTATTTCTAAATTTCGACAAGTAGAACAATGAATGGATCATGTAGACGTTTGAAATCATTGTATATATTGCTTCTATATAGTCTACGAAACATATATGCAAAGCATCCAAACAGTACCATTCGCCAATTTTTTGTTCTTCAAGTTTAAGTGAACTACGAGCCCCATTGTTAATCCTTTAAAGGAAATTATTTCTAACTTTCGACAAGTAGAACAATGAATGGAACAGGTAGACGGTTGAAATCTTTGTATATATTGCTTCTATATAATCTCAGAAACATATATGCAAAGCATCCAAACAGTACAATTCGCCAATTTTTTGTTCTTCAAGTTTAAGTGAACAATGAGCCCCAATGGTTAATCCGTTATCGGAAATTATTTGTAACTTTCGACAAGTAGAACAATGAATGGATCATGTAGACGGTTGAAATCATTGTATATATTGCTTCCATATAGTCTAAGAAACATGTACGCAAAGCATCCAAACAGTACCATACTCCAATTTTTTGTTCTTCAAGTTTAAGTAAACTATGATCCCCATTGTTAATCCCTTAACGGAAATTATTTCTAACTTTCGACAAGTAGAACAATGAATGGAACAGGTAGACGGTTGAAATCTTTGTATATATTGCTTCTATATAATCTCAGAAACATATATGCAAAGCATCCAAACAGTACAATTCGCCAATTATTTCATCTTCAAGTTTAAGTGAACTACGAGCCCCATTGTTAATACTTTAACGGAAATTATTTGTAACTTGCGACAAGTAGAACAATGAGTGGAACAGGTAGACGGTTGAAATCAATGTATATATTGCTTCTATATAGTCTAAGAAACATATATGCAAATCATCCAAACAGTACCATTCGCCAATTTTTTGTTCTTCAAGTTTAAGTGAACAATGAGCCCCATTGTTAATCCTTTATCGGAAATTATTTGTAAATTTCGACAAGTAGTACAATGAATGGATCATGTAGACGGTTGAAATCATTGTATATATTGCTTCCATATAGTCTAAGAAACATGTACGCAAAGCATCCAAACAGTACCATTCTCCAATTTTTTGTTCTTCAAGTTTAAGTAAACTATGATCCCCATTGTTAATCCCTTAACGGAAATTATTTGTAACTTTCGACAAGTAGAACAATGAATGGAACAGGTAGACGGTTGAAATCTTTGTATATATTGCTTCTATATAATCTAAGAAACATATATGCAAAGCATCCAAACAGTACAATTCGCCAATTATTTCATCTTCAAGTTTAAGTGAACTACGAGCCCCATTGTTAATACTCTAACGGAAATTATTTGTAACTTGCGACAAGTAGAACAATGAGTGGAACAGGTAGACGGTTGAAATCAATGTATATATTGCTTCTATATAGTCTAAGAAACATATATCCAAATCATCCAAACAGTACCATTCGCCAATTTTTTGTTCTTCAAGTTTAAGTGAACAACGAGCCCCATTGTTAATCCTTTATCGGAAATTATTTGTAAATTTCGACAAGTAGAACACTGAATGGAACAGGTAGACTGTTGAAATCATTGTATATATTGCTTCTATATAGTCTAAGAAACATATATGCAAAGCATCCAAACAGTACAATTCGCCAATTTTTTGTTCTTCAAGTTTAAGTAAACTACGATTCCCATTGTTAATCCCTTAACGGAAATTATTTGTGACTTTCGACAAGTAGAGCAATGAATGGAACAGGTAGACGGTTGAAATCATTGTATATATTGCTTCTATATAGTCTAAGAAACATATATGCAAAGCATCCAAACAGTACCATTCGCCAATTTGTTGTTCTTCAAGTTTAAGTGAACTACGAGCCCCATTGTTAATCCTTTAAAGGAAATTATTTGTAAATTTCGACAAGTAGAACACTGAATGGAACAGGTAGACTGTTGAAATCATTGTATATATTGCTTCTATATAGTCTAAGAAACATATATGCAAAGCATCCAAACAGTACAATTCGCCAATTTTTTGTTCTTCAAGTTTAAGTAAACTACGATCCCCATTGTTAATCCCTTAACGGAAATTATTTGTGACTTTCGACAAGTAGAACAATGAATGGAACAGGTAGACGGTTGAAATCATTGTATATATTGCTTCTATATAGTCTAAGAAACATATATGCAAAGCATCCAAACAGTACAATTCGACAATTTTTTGTTCTTCAAGTTTAAGTGAACTACGAGCCCCATTGTTAATCCCTTAACGGAAATTATTTCTAACTTTCGACAAGTAGAACAATGAATGGAACAGGTAGACGGTTGAAATCTTTGTATATATTGCTTCTATATAATCTCAGAAACATATATGCAAAGCATCCAAACAGTACAATTCGCCAATTATTTCATCTTCAAGTTTAAGTGAACTACGAGCCCCATTGTTAATACTTTAACGGAAATTATTTGTAACTTGCGACAAGTAGAACAATGAGTGGAACAGGTAGACGGTTGAAATCAATGTATATATTGCTTCTATATAGTCTAAGAAACATATATGCAAATCATCCAAACAGTACCATTCGCCAATTTTTTGTTCTTCAAGTTTAAGTGAACAATGAGCCCCATTGTTAATCCTTTATCGGAAATTATTTGTAAATTTCGACAAGTAGAACAATGAATGGATCATGTAGACGGTTGAAATCATTGTATATATTGCTTCCATATAGTCTAAGAAACATGTACGCAAAGCATCCAAACAGTACCATTCTCCAATTTTTTGTTCTTCAAGTTTAAGTAAACTATGATCCCCATTGTTAATCCCTTAACGGAAATTATTTGTAACTTTCGACAAGTAGAACAATGAATGGAACAGGTAGACGGTTGAAATCTTTGTATATATTGCTTCTATATAATCTAAGAAACATATATGCAAAGCATCCAAACAGTACAATTCGCCAATTATTTCATCTTCAAGTTTAAGTGAACTACGAGCCCCATTGTTAATACTCTAACGGAAATTATTTGTAACTTGCGACAAGTAGAACAATGAGTGGAACAGGTAGACGGTTGAAATCAATGTATATATTGCTTCTATATAGTCTAAGAAACATATATGCAAATCATCCAAACAGTACCATTCGCCAATTTTTTGTTCTTCAAGTTTAAGTGAACAACGAGCCCCATTGTTAATCCTTTATCGGAAATTATTTGTAAATTTCGACAAGTAGAACACTGAATGGAACAGGTAGACTGTTGAAATCATTGTATATATTGCTTCTATATAGTCTAAGAAACATATATGCAAAGCATCCAAACAGTACAATTCGCCAATTTTTTGTTCTTCAAGTTTAAGTAAACTACGATTCCCATTGTTAATCCCTTAACGGAAATTATTTGTGACTTTCGACAAGTAGAACAATGAATGGAACAGGTAGACGGTTGAAATCATTGTATATATTGCTTCTATATAGTCTAAGAAACATATATGCAAAGCATCCAAACAGTACCATTCGCCAATTTGTTGTTCTTCAAGTTTAAGTGAACTACGAGCCCCATTGTTAATCCTTTAAAGGAAATTATTTGTAAATTTCGACAAGTAGAACACTGAATGGAACAGGTAGACTGTTGAAATCATTGTATATATTGCTTCTATATAGTCTAAGAAACATATATGCAAAGCATCCAAACAGTACAATTCGCCAATTTTTTGTTCTTCAAGTTTAAGTAAACTACGATCCCCATTGTTAATCCCTTAACGGAAATTATTTGTGACTTTCGACAAGTAGAACAATGAATGGAACAGGTAGACGGTTGAAATCATTGTATATATTGCTTCTATATAGTCTAAGAAACATATATGCAAAGCATCCAAACAGTACAATTCGACAATTTTTTGTTCTTCAAGTTTAAGTGAACTACGAGCCCCATTGTTAATCCTTTAAAGGAAATTATTTGTAAATTTCGACAAGTAGAACAATGAATGGATCATGTAGACGGTTGGAATCATTGTATATATTGTTTCAATATAGTCTACGAAACATATATGCAAAGCATCCAAACAGTAAAATTCGCCAATTTTTTGTTCTTCAAGTTTAAGTGAACAATGAGCCCCAATGGTTAATCCGTTATCGGAAATTATTTGTAATTTTCGACAAGTAGAACAATGAATGGAACAGGTAGGCGGTTGAAATCTTTGTATATATTGCTTCTATGTAATCTAAGAAACATATATGCAAAGCATCCAAACAGTACAAATCGCCAATTATTTCATCTTCATGTTTAAGTGAACTACGAGCCCCATTGTTAAAACTTTAACGGAAATTATTTGTAACTTTCGACAAGTAGAACAATGAATGGAACTGGTAGACGGTTGAAATCTTTTTATATATTGCTTCTATATAGTCTAAGAAACATATATGCAAAGGATCCAAACAGTACCATTCGCCAATTTTTTGTTGTTGAAGTTTAAGTGAACAATGAGCCCCAATGGTTAATCCTTTATCGGAAATTAGTTGTAATTTTCGACAAGTAGAACAATGAATGGAACAGGTAGACGGTTGAAATCATTGTATATATTGCTTCTATATAATCTAAGAAACATATATTCAAAGCATCCAAACAGTACCATTCGCCAATTTTTTGTTCTTCAAGTTTAAGTGATCTACGAGCCCCATTGTTAATCCTTTATCGGAAATTATTTGTAATTTTCGACAAGTAGAACAATGAATGGAACAGGTAGACGGTTGAAATCTTTGTATATATTGCTTCTATATAATCTAAGAAACATATATGCAAAGCATCTAAACGGTAACAATCGCCAATTTTTTGATCTTCAAGTTTAAGTGAACAGCGAGCCCCATTGATAATCATGAAATGGAAATTATTTGTAACTTTCTACAAGTAGAACAATGAATAGTACAGGTAGACGGGTGAAATCTTTCTATATATTGCTTCTAAATAGTCTAAGAAACATATATGAAGAGCATCCAAACAGTACAATTCGCCAATTTTTTGTTCTTCAAGTTTAAGTGAACTACGAGCCCCATTGTTAATCCTTTAAAGGAAATTATTTCTAAATTTCGACAAGTAGAACAATGAATGGATCATGTAGACGTTTGAAATCATTGTATATATTGCTTCTATATAGTCTACGAAACATATATGCAAAGCATCCAAACAGTACCATTCGCCAATTTTTTGTTCTTCAAGTTTAAGTGAACTACGAGCCCCATTGTTAATCCTTTAAAGGAAATTATTTCTAACTTTCGACAAGTAGAACAATGAATGGAACAGGTAGACGGTTGAAATCTTTGTATATATTGCTTCTATATAATCTCAGAAACATATATGCAAAGCATCCAAACAGTACAATTCGCCAATTTTTTGTTCTTCAAGTTTAAGTGAACAATGAGCCCCAATGGTTAATCCGTTATCGGAAATTATTTGTAACTTTCGACAAGTAGAACAATGAATGGATCATGTAGACGGTTGAAATCATTGTATATATTGCTTCCATATAGTCTAAGAAACATGTACGCAAAGCATCCAAACAGTACCATACTCCAATTTTTTGTTCTTCAAGTTTAAGTAAACTATGATCCCCATTGTTAATCCCTTAACGGAAATTATTTCTAACTTTCGACAAGTAGAACAATGAATGGAACAGGTAGACGGTTGAAATCTTTGTATATATTGCTTCTATATAATCTCAGAAACATATATGCAAAGCATCCAAACAGTACAATTCGCCAATTATTTCATCTTCAAGTTTAAGTGAACTACGAGCCCCATTGTTAATACTTTAACGGAAATTATTTGTAACTTGCGACAAGTAGAACAATGAGTGGAACAGGTAGACGGTTGAAATCAATGTATATATTGCTTCTATATAGTCTAAGAAACATATATGCAAATCATCCAAACAGTACCATTCGCCAATTTTTTGTTCTTCAAGTTTAAGTGAACAATGAGCCCCATTGTTAATCCTTTATCGGAAATTATTTGTAAATTTCGACAAGTAGAACAATGAATGGATCATGTAGACGGTTGAAATCATTGTATATATTGCTTCCATATAGTCTAAGAAACATGTACGCAAAGCATCCAAACAGTACCATTCTCCAATTTTTTGTTCTTCAAGTTTAAGTAAACTATGATCCCCATTGTTAATCCCTTAACGGAAATTATTTGTAACTTTCGACAAGTAGAACAATGAATGGAACAGGTAGACGGTTGAAATCTTTGTATATATTGCTTCTATATAATCTAAGAAACATATATGCAAAGCATCCAAACAGTACAATTCGCCAATTATTTCATCTTCAAGTTTAAGTGAACTACGAGCCCCATTGTTAATACTCTAACGGAAATTATTTGTAACTTGCGACAAGTAGAACAATGAGTGGAACAGGTAGACGGTTGAAATCAATGTATATATTGCTTCTATATAGTCTAAGAAACATATATGCAAATCATCCAAACAGTACCATTCGCCAATTTTTTGTTCTTCAAGTTTAAGTGAACAACGAGCCCCATTGTTAATCCTTTATCGGAAATTATTTGTAAATTTCGACAAGTAGAACACTGAATGGAACAGGTAGACTGTTGAAATCATTGTATATATTGCTTCTATATAGTCTAAGAAACATATATGCAAAGCATCCAAACAGTACAATTCGCCAATTTTTTGTTCTTCAAGTTTAAGTAAACTACGATTCCCATTGTTAATCCCTTAACGGAAATTATTTGTGACTTTCGACAAGTAGAACAATGAATGGAACAGGTAGACGGTTGAAATCATTGTATATATTGCTTCTATATAGTCTAAGAAACATATATGCAAAGCATCCAAACAGTACAATTCGACAATTTTTTGTTCTTCAAGTTTAAGTGAACAATGAGCCCCATTGTTAATCCTTTATCGGAAATTATTTGTAACTTTCGACAAGTCGAACAGTGAATGGAACAGGTAGACGGTTGAAATCATTGTATATATTGCTTCTATATAGTATAAGAAACATATATGCAAAGCATCCAAACAGTACAATTCGCCAATTTTTTGTTCTTCAACTTTAAGTGAACAATGAGCCCCAATGGTTAATCCGTTATCGGAAATTATTTGTAACTTTCGACAAGTAGAACAATGAATGGAACAGGAGGACTGTTGAAATCTTTGTATATATTGCTTCTATATAGTCTAAGAAACATATATGCAAAGCATCCAAACAGTACCATTCGCCAATTTTTTGTTCTTCAAGTTTAAGTGAACTACGAGCCCCATTGTTAATCCTTTAAAGGAAATTATTTGTAAATTTCGACAAGTAGAACACTGAATGGAACAGGTAGACTGTTGAAATCATTGTATATATTGCTTCTATATAGTCTAAGAAACATATATGCAAAGCATCCAAACAGTACAATTCGCCAATTTTTTGTTCTTCAAGTTTAAGTAAACTACGATCCCCATTGTTAATCCCTTAACGGAAATTATTTGTGACTTTCGACAAGTAGAACAATGAATGGAACAGGTAGACGGTTGAAATCATTGTATATATTGCTTCTATATAGTCTAAGAAACATATATGCAAAGCATCCAAACAGTACAATTCGACAATTTTTTGTTCTTCAAGTTTAAGTGAACTACGAGCCCCATTGTTAATCCTTTAAAGGAAATTATTTGTAAATTTCGACAAGTAGAACAATGAATGGATCATGTAGACGGTTGGAATCATTGTATATATTGCTTCAATATAGTCTACGAAACATATATGCAAAGCATCCAAACAGTAAAATTCGCCAATTTTTTGTTCTTCAAGTTTAAGTGAACAATGAGCCCCAATGGTTAATCCGTTATCGGAAATTATTTGTAACTTTCTACAAGTAGAACAATGAATAGAACAGGTAGACGGGTGAAATCTTTCTATATATTGCTTCTAAATAGTCTAAGAAACATATATGCAAAGCATCCAAACAGTACAATTCGCCAATTTTTTGTTCTTCAAGTTTAAGTGAACTACGAGCCCCATTGTTAATCCTTTAAAGGAAATTATTTGTAAATTTCGACAAGTAGAACAATGAATGGATCATGTAGACGGTTGAAATCATTGTATATATTGCTTCCGTATAGTCTAAGAAACATGTACGCAAAGCATCCAAACAGTACCATACTCCAATTTTTTGTTCTTCAAGTTTAAGTAAACTATGATCCCCATTGTTAATCCCTTAACGGAAATTATTTGTAACTTTCGACAAGTAGAACAATGAATGGAACAGGTAGACGGTTGAAATCTTTGTATATATTGCTTCTATATAATCTAAGAAACATATATGCAAAGCATCCAAACAGTACAATTCGCCAATTATTTCATCTTCAAGTTTAAGTGAACTACGAGCCCCATTGTTAATACTTTAACGGAAATTATTTGTAACTTGCGACAAGTAGAACAATGAGTGGAACAGGTAGACGGTTGAAATCAATGTATATATTGCTTCTATATAGTCTAAGAAACATATATGCAAATCATCCAAACAGTACCATTCGCCAATTTTTTGTTCTTCAAGTTTAAGTGAACAATGAGCCCCATTGTTAATCCTTTATCGGAAATTATTTGTAAATTTCGACAAGTAGAACACTGAATGGAACAGGTAGACTGTTGAAATCATTGTATATATTGCTTCTATATAGTCTAAGAAACATATATGCAAAGCATCCAAACAGTACAATTCGCCAATTTTTTGTTCTTCAAGTTTAAGTAAACTACGATCCCCATTGTTAATCCCTTAACGGAAATTATTTGTGACTTTCGACAAGTAGAACAATGAATGGAACAGGTAGACGGTTGAAATCATTGTATATATTGCTTCTATATAGTCTAAGAAACATATATGCAAAGCATCCAAACAGTACAATTCGACAATTTTTTGTTCTTCAAGTTTAAGTGAACAATGAGCCCCATTGTTAATCCTTTATCGGAAATTATTTGTAACTTTCGACAAGTCGAACAGTGAATGGAACAGGTAGACGGTTGAAATCATTGTATATATTGCTTCTATATAGTATAAGAAACATATATGCAACGCATCCAAACAGTACAATTCGCCAATTTTTTGTTCTTCAACTTTAAGTGAACAATGAGCCCCAATGGTTAATCCGTTATCGGAAATTATTTGTAACTTTCGACAAGTAGAACAATGAATGGAACAGGAGGACTGTTGAAATCTTTGTATATATTGCTTCTATATAGTCTAAGAAACATATATGCAAAGCATCCAAACAGTACCATTCGCCAATTTTTTGTTCTTCAAGTTTAAGTGAACTACGAGCCCCATTGTTAATCCTTTAAAGGAAATTATTTGTAAATTTCGACAAGTAGAACACTGAATGGAACAGGTAGACTGTTGAAATCATTGTATATATTGCTTCTATATAGTCTAAGAAACATATATGCAAAGCATCCAAACAGTACAATTCGCCAATTTTTTGTTCTTCAAGTTTAAGTGAACAATGAGCCCCATTGTTAATCCTTTATCGGAAATTATTTGTAAATTTCGACAAGTAGAACACTGAATGGAACAGGTAGACTGTTGAAATCATTGTATATATTGCTTCTATATAGTCTAAGAAACATATATGCAAAGCATCCAAACAGTACAATTCGCCAATTTTTTGTTCTTCAAGTTTAAGTAAACTACGATCCCCATTGTTAATCCCTTAACGGAAATTATTTGTGACTTTCGACAAGTAGAACAATGAATGGAACAGGTAGACGGTTGAAATCATTGTATATATTGCTTCTATATAGTCTAAGAAACATATATGCAAAGCATCCAAACAGTACAATTCGACAATTTTTTGTTCTTCAAGTTTAAGTGAACAATGAGCCCCATTGTTAATCCTTTATCGGAAATTATTTGTATCTTTCGACAAGTCGAACAGTGAATGGAACAGGTAGACGGTTGAAATCATTGTATATATTGCTTCTATATAGTATAAGAAACATATATGCAAAGCATCCAAACAGTACAATTCGCCAATTTTTTGTTCTTCAACTTTAAGTGAACAATGAGCCCCAATGGTTAATCCGTTATCGGAAATTATTTGTAACTTTCGACAAGTAAAACAATGAATGGAACAGGAGGACTGTTGAAATCTTTGTATATATTGCTTCTATATAGTCTAAGAAACATATATGCAAAGCATCCAAACAGTACCATTCGCCAATTTTTTGTTCTTCAAGTTTAAGTGAACTACGAGCCCTATTGTTAATCCTTTAAAGGAAATTATTTGTAAATTTCGACAAGTAGAACACTGAATGGAACAGGTAGACTGTTGAAATCATTGTATATATTGCTTCTATATAGTCTAAGAAACATATATGCAAAGCATCCAAACAGTACAATTCGCCAATTTTTTGTTCTTCAAGTTTAAGTGAACAATGAGCCCCATTGTTAATCCTTTATCGGAAATTATTTGTAAATTTCGACAAGTAGAACACTGAATGGAACAGGTAGACTGTTGAAATCATTGTATATATTGCTTCTATATAGTCTAAGAAACATATATGCAAAGCATCCAAACAGTACAATTCGCCAATTTTTTGTTCTTCAAGTTTAAGTAAACTACGATCCCCATTGTTAATCCCTTAACGGAAATTATTTGTGACTTTCGACAAGTAGAACAATGAATGGAACAGGTAGACGGTTGAAATCATTGTATATATTGCTTCTATATAGTCTAAGAAACATATATGCAAAGCATCCAAACAGTACAATTCGACAATTTTTTGTTCTTCAAGTTTAAGTGAACAATGAGCCCCATTGTTAATCCTTTATCGGAAATTATTTGTAACTTTCGACAAGTCGAACAGTGAATGGAACAGGTAGACGGTTGAAATCATTGTATATATTGCTTCTATATAGTATAAGAAACATATATGCAAAGCATCCAAACAGTACAATTCGCCAATTTTTTGTTCTTCAACTTTAAGTGAACAATGAGCCCCAATGGTTAATCCGTTATCGGAAATTATTTGTAACTTTCGACAAGTAGAACAATGAATGGAACAGGTAGACGGTTGAAATCATTGTGTATATGGCTTCTATATAATCTAAGAAACATATATGCAAAGCTTCCAAACAGTACAATTTGCCAATTTATTGCTCTTCAAGTTTAAGTGAACTACGAGCCCCATTGTTAATCCTTTAAAGGAAATTATTTGTAAATTTCGGCAAGTAGAACAATGAATGGAACAGGTAGACGGTTGAAATCTTTGTATATATTGCTTCTATATAATCTAAGAAACATATATTCAAAGCATCCAAACAGTACCATTCGCCAATTTTTTGTTCTTCACGTTTAAGTGAACTACGAGCCCCATTGTTAATCCTTTAAAGGAAATTATTTGTAAATTTCGACAAGTAGAACATTGAATGAAACAGGTAGACGGTTGAAATCTTTGTATATATTGCTTCTATATAGTATAAGAAACATATATGCAAAGCATCCAAACAGTACAATTCGCCAATTTTTTGTTCTTCAAGTTTAAGTGAACAATGAGCCCCAATGGTTAATCCGTTATCGGAAATTATTTGTAACTTCCGACAAGTACAACAATGAATGGAACAGGTAGACGGTTGACATCATTGTATATATTGCTTCTATATAGTCTAAGAAACATATATGCATAGCGTCCAAACAGTATAATTCGCCAATTTTTTGCTCTTCAAGTTTAAGTGAACTACGAGCCCCATTGTTAATCCTTTAAAGGAAATTATTTGTAAATTTCGGCAAGTAGAACAATGAATGGAATAGGTAGACGGTTGAAATCATTGTATATATTGCTGCTATATAGTCTAAGAAACATATCTGCAAATCATCCAAACAGTACAATTCGCCAATTATTTGATCTTCAAGTTTAAGTGAACTACGAGCCCCATTGTTAATACTTTAACGGAAATTATTTGTAACTTGCGACAAGTAAAACAATGAATGGAACAGGTAGACGGATGAAATCAATGTATATATTGCTTCTATATAGTCTAAGAAACATATATGCAAAGCATCCAAACAGTACCATTCGCCAATTTTTTGTTCGTCAAGTTTAAGTGAACAACGAGCCCCATTGTTAATCCTTTAAAGGAAATTATTTGTAAATTTCGACAAGTAGAACATTGAATGAAACAGGTAGACGGTTGAAATCTTTGTATATATTGCTTCTATATAGTCTAAGAAACATATATGCATAGCGTCCAAACAGTACAATTCGCCAATTTTTTGCTCTTCAAGTTTAAGTGAACTACGAGCCCCATTGTTAATCCTTTAAAGGAAATTATTTGTAAATTTCGGCAAGTAGAACAATGAATGGAATAGGTAGACGGTTGAAATCATTGTATATATTGCTTCTATATAGTCTAAGAAACATATATGCAAAGCATCCAAACAGTACAATTCACCAATTTCTTGTTCTTCAAGTTTAAGTAAACTACGATCCCCATTGTTAATCCCTTAACGGAAATTATTTGTAACTTTCGCCAAGTAGAACAATGAATGGAACAGGTAGACGGTTGAAATCTTTGTATATATTGCTTCTATATAATCTAAGAAACATATATGCAAAGCATCCAAACTTTACAATTCGCCAATTTTTTGATCTTCAAGTTTAAGTGAACAGTGAGCCCCATTGATAATCATGAAATGGAAATTATTTGTAACTTTCTACAAGTAGAACAATGAATAGTACAGGTAGACGGGTGAAATCTTTCTATATATTGCTTCTAAATAGTCTAAGAAACATATATGCAAAGCATCCAAACAGTACAATTCGCCAATTATTTGATCTTCAAGATTAAGTGAACTACGAGCCCCATTGTTAATACTTTAACGGAAATTAATTGTAACTTTCTACAAGTAGAACAATGAATGGAACAGGTAGACGGTTGAAATCTTTGTATATGTTGCTTCTATATAGTCTAAGAAACCTATATGCAAAGCATCTAAAAAGTAACAATCGCCAATTTTTTGATCTTCAAGTTTAAGTGAACAGCGGGCCCCATTGTTAATCCTTTAACGGAAATTAATTGTAACTTTCTACAAGTAGAACAATGATTGGAACACGTAGACGGTTGAAATCTTTTTATATATTGCTTCCATATAGTCAAAGAAACATATATGCAAAGCGTCCAAACAGTACAATTCGCTAATTTTTTGCTCTTCTACTTTAAGTGAACTATAAGCCCCATTGTTAATCCTTTAAAGGAAATTATTTGTAAATTTCGACAAGTAGAACAATGAATGGATCATGTAGACGGTTGAAATCATTGTACATATAGCTTCTATATAGTCTACGTAACATATATGCAAAGCATCCAAACAGTACAATTAGCCAATTTTTTGTTCCTCAAGTTTAAGTGAACTACGAGCCCCATTGTTAATCCTTTAACGGAAATTAATTGTAACTTTCTACAAGTAGAACAATGAATAGTACAGGTAGACGGATGAAATCTTTCTATATATTGCTTCTAAATAGTGTAAGAAACATATATGCAAAGCATCCAAACAGTACAATTCGCCAATTTTTTGTTCTTCAAGTTTAAGTGAACTACGAGCCCCATTGTTAATCCTTTAAAGGAAATTATTTCTCAATTTCGACAAGTAGAACAATGAATGGATCATGTAGACGGTTGAAATCATTGTATATATTGCTCCTATATAGTCTACGAAACATATATGCAAAACATCCAAACAGTACAATTTGCCAATTATTTCATCTTCAAGTTTAAGTGAACTACGAGCCCCATTGTTAATCCATTATCGGAAATTATTTGTAACTTTCGACGAGTAGAACAATGAATGGAACACGTAGACGGTTGAAATATTTTTATATGTTGCTTCCATATAGTCTAAGAAACATATATACATAGCGTCCAAACAGTACAATTCGCTAATTTTTTGCTCTTCAAGTTTAAGTGAACTATGAGCCCCATTGTTAATCCTTTAAAGGAAATTATTTGTAAATTTCGGCAAGTAGAACAATGAACGGAACAGGTAGACGGTTGAAACCTTTGTATATATTGCTTCTATATAATCTAAGAAACATATATGCAAAGCATCTAAACAGTAACAATCGCCAATTTTTTGTTCTTCAAGTTTAAGTGAACTACGAGCCCCATTGTTAATCCTTTAACGGAAATTAATTGTAACTTTCTACAAGTAGAACAATGATTGGAACACGTAGACGGTTGAAATCTTTTTATATATTGCTTCCATATAGTCTAAGAAACATATATGCAAAGCGTCCAAACAGTACAATTCGCTAATTTTTTGCTCTTCAAGTTTAAGTGAACTATGAGCCCCATTGTTAATCCTTTAAAGGAAATTATTTGTAAATTTCGGCAAGTAGAACAATGAACGGAACAGGTAGACGGTTGAAATCCTTTTATATATTGCGTCTATATAATCTAAGAAACATATATGCAAAGCGTCCAAACAGTACAATTCGCCAATTATTTGATCTTCAAGTTTAAGTGAACAACGAGCCCCATTGTTAATCCGTTAAAGGAAATTATTTGTAAATTTCGACAAGTAGAACAATGATTGGAACACGTAGACGGTTGACATCTTAGTATATATTGCTTCCATATAGTCTAAGAAACATGTACGCAAAGCATCCAAACAGTACAATTCGCCAATTTTTTGTTCTTCAAGTTTAAGTGAACAACGAGCCCCATTGTCAATCCTTTAAAGGAAGTTATTTGTAAATTTCGACAAGGAGAACAATGAATGGAACAGGTAGACGGTTGAAATCTTTGTATATATTGCTTCTATATAGTCTAAGAAACATATATGCATAGCGTCCAAACAGTACAATTCGCCAATTTTTTGATCTTCAAGTTTAAGTGAACAGTGAGCCCCATTGATAATCATGAAATGGAAATTATTTGGAACTTTCTACAAGTAGAACAATGAATAGTACAGGTAGACGGGTGAAATCTTTCTATATATTGCTTCTAAATAGTCTAAGAAACATATATGCAAAGCATCCAAACAGTACAATTCGCCAATTATTTGATCTTCAAGATTAAGTGAACTACGAGCCCCATTGTTAATACTTTAACGGAAATTAATTGTAACTTTCTACAAGTAGAACAATGAATGGAACAGGTAGACGGTTGAAATCTTTGTATATGTTGCTTCTATATAGTCTAAGAAACCTATATGCAAAGCATCTAAACAGTAACAATCGCCAATTTTTTGATCTTCAAGTTTAAGTGAACAGCGGGCCCCATTGATAATCATGAAATGGAAATTATTTGTAACTTTCTACAAGTAGAACAATGAATAGTACAGGTAGACGGGTGAAATCTTTCTATATATTGCTTCTAAATAGTCTAAGAAACATATATGCAAAGCATCCAAACAGTACAATTCCCCAATTTTTTGTTCTTCAAGTTTAAGTGAACAATGAGCCCCAATGGTTAATCCTTTATCGGAAATTACTTGTAATTTTCGACAAGTAGAACAATGAATGGAACAGGTAGACGGTTGAAATCTTTGTATATATTGCTTCTATATAGTCTAAGAAACATATATGCATAGCGTCTAAACAGTACAATTCGCCAATTTTTTGCTCTTCAAGTTTAAGTGAACTACGAGCCCCATTGTTAATCCTTTAAAGGAAATTATTTGTAAATTTCGGCAAGTAGAACAATGAATGGAATAGGTAGACGGTTGAAATCATTGTATATATTGCTTCTATATAGTCTAAGAAACATATATGCAAAGCATCCAAACAGTACAATTCACCAATTTCTTGTTCTTCAAGTTTAAGTAAACTACGATCCCCATTGTTAATCCCTTAACGGAAATTATTTGTAACTTTCGCCAAGTAGAACAATGAATGGAACAGGTAGACGGTTGAAATCTTTGTATATATTGCTTCTATATAATCTAAGAAACATATATGCAAAGCATCCAAACTTTACAATTCGCCAATTTTTTGATCTTCAAGTTTAAGTGAACAGTGAGCCCCATTGATAATCATGAAATGGAAATTATTTGTAACTTTCTACAAGTAGAACAATGAATAGTACAGGTAGACGGGTGAAATCTTTCTATATATTGCTTCTAAATAGTCTAAGAAACATATATGCAAAGCATCCAAACAGTACAATTCGCCAATTATTTGATCTTCAAGATTAAGTGAACTACGAGCCCCATTGTTAATACTTTAACGGAAATTAATTGTAACTTTCTACAAGTAGAACAATGAATGGAACAGGTAGACGGTTGAAATCTTTGTATATATTGCTTCTATATAGTCTAAGAAACCTATATGCAAAGCATCTAAAAAGTAACAATCGCCAATTTTTTGATCTTCAAGTTTAAGTGAACAGCGGGCCCCATTGTTAATCCTTTAACGGAAATTAATTGTAACTTTCTACAAGTAGAACAATGATTGGAACACGTAGACGGTTGAAATCTTTTTATATATTGCTTCCATATAGTCAAAGAAACATATATGCAAAGCGTCCAAACAGTACAATTCGCTAATTTTTTGCTCTTCTACTTTAAGTGAACTATAAGCCCCATTGTTAATCCTTTAAAGGAAATTATTTGTAAATTTCGACAAGTAGAACAATGAATGGATCATGTAGACGGTTGAAATCATTGTACATATAGCTTCTATATAGTCTACGTAACATATATGCAAAGCATCCAAACAGTACAATTCGCCAATTTTTTGTTCCTCAAGTTTAAGTGAACTACGAGCCCCATTGTTAATCCTTTAACGGAAATTAATTGTAACTTTCTACAAGTAGAACAATGAATAGTACAGGTAGACGGATGAAATCTTTCTATATATTGCTTCTAAATAGTGTAAGAAACATATATGCAAAGCATCCAAACAGTACAATTCGCCAATTTTTTGTTCTTCAAGTTTAAGTGAACTACGAGCCCCATTGTTAATCATTTAAAGGAAATTATTTCTCAATTTCGACAAGTAGAACAATGAATGGATCATGTAGACGGTTGAAATCATTGTATATATTGCTACTATATAGTCTACGAAACATATATGCAAAACATCCAAACAGTACAATTTGCCAATTATTTCATCTTCAAGTTTAAGTGAACTACGAGCCCCATTGTTAATCCATTATCGGAAATTATTTGTAACTTTCGACGAGTAGAACAATGAATGGAACACGTAGACGGTTGAAATATTTTTATATATTGCTTCCATATAGTCTAAGAAACATATATGCATAGCGTCCAAACAGTACAATTCGCTAATTTTTTGCTCTTCAAGTTTAAGTGAACTATGAGCCCCATTGTTAATCCTTTAAAGGAAATTATTTGTAAATTTCGGCAAGTAGAACAATGAACGGAACAGGTAGACGGTTGAAATCTTTGTATATATTGCTTCTATATAATCTAAGAAACATATATGCAAAGCATCTAAACAGTAACAATCGCCAATTTTTTGTTCTTCAAGTTTAAGTGAACTACGAGCCCCATTGTTAATCCTTTAACGGAAATTAATTGTAACTTTCTACAAGTAGAACAATGATTGGAACACGTAGACGGTTGAAATCTTTTTATATATTGCTTCCATATAGTCTAAGAAACATATATGCAAAGCGTCCAAACAGTACAATTCGCTAATTTTTTGCTCTTCAAGTTTAAGTGAACTATGAGCCCCATTGTTAATCCTTTAAAGGAAATTATTTGTAAATTTCGGCAAGTAGAACAATGAACGGAACAGGTAGACGGTTGAAATCCTTTTATATATTGCGTCTATATAATCTAAGAAACATATATGCAAAGCGTCCAAACAGTACAATTCGCCAATTATTTGATCTTCAAGTTTAAGTGAACAACGAGCCCCATTGTTAATCCGTTAAAGGAAATTATTTGTAAATTTCGACAAGTAGAACAATGATTGGAACACGTAGACGGTTGACATCTTAGTATATATTGCTTCCATATAGTCTAAGAAACATGTACGCAAAGCATCCAAACAGTACAATTCGCCAATTTTTTGTTCTTCAAGTTTAAGTGAACAACGAGCCCCATTGTCAATCCTTTAAAGGAAGTTATTTGTAAATTTCGACAAGGAGAACAATGAATGGAACAGGTAGACGGTTGAAATCTTTGTATATATTGCTTCTATATAGTCTAAGAAACATATATGCAAAGCATCCAAGCAGTACCATTCGTCAATTTTTTGTTCTTCAAGTTTAAGTGAACAGCAAGCCCCATTGATAATCATGAAATGGAAATTATTTGTAACTTTCTACAAGTAGAACAATGAATAGTACAGGTAGACGGGTGAAATCTTTCTATATGTTGCTTCTAAATAGTCTAAGAAACATATATGCAAAGCATCCAAACAGTACAATTCGCCAATTTTTTGTTCTTCAAGTTTAAGTGAACAACGAGCCCCATTGTTACTCCTTTAAAGGAAGTTATTTGTAAATTTCGACAAGGAGAACAATCAATGGAACAGGTAGACGGTTGAAATCTTTGTATATATTGCTTCTATATAGTCTAAGAAACATATATGCATAGCGTCCAAACAGTACAATTCGCCAATTTTTTGATCTTCAAGTTTAAGTGAACAGTGAGCCCCATTGATAATCATGAAATGGAAATTATTTGGAACTTTCTACAAGTAGAACAATGAATAGTACAGGTAGACCGGTGAAATCTTTCTATATATTGCTTCTAAATAGTCTAAGAAACATATATGAAAAGCATCCAAACAGTACAATTCGCCAATTATTTGATCTTCAAGATTAAGTGAACTACGAGCCCCATTGTTAATACTTTAACGGAAATTAATTGTAACTTTCTACAAGTAGAACAATGAATGGAACAGGTAGACGGTTGAAATCTTTGTATATGTTGCTTCTATATAGTCTAAGAAACCTATATGCAAAGCATCTAAACAGTAACAATCGCCAATTTTTTGCTCTTCAAGTTTAAGTGAACTACGAGCCCCATTGTTAATCCTTTAAAGGAAATTATTTGTAAATTTCGGCAAGTAGAACAATGAATGGAATAGGTAGACGGTTGAAATCATTGTATATATTGCTTCTATATAGTCTAAGAAACATATATGCAAAGCATCCAAACAGTACAATTCGCCAATTTCTTGTTCTTCAAGTTTAAGTAAACTACGATCCCCATTGTCAATCCCTTAACGGAAATTATTTGTAACTTTCGCCAAGTAGAACAATGAATGGAACAGGTAGACGGTTGAAATCTTTGTATATATTGCTTCTATATAGTCTAAGAAACATATATGCAAAGCGTCCAAACAGTACAATTCGCCAATTATTTGATCTTCAAGTTTAAGTGAACTACGAGCCCCATTGTTAATACTTTAACGGAAATTATTTGAAACTTGCGACAAGAAGAACAATGAATGGAACAGGTAGCCGGTTGAAATCAATGTATATATTGCTTCTATATAGTCTAAGAAACATATATGCAAAGCATCCAAACAGTACCATTCGCCAATTTTTTGTTTTTCAAGTATAAGTGAACAATGAGCTCCATTGTTAATCCTTTATCGGAAATTATTTGTAAATTTCGACAAGTAGAACAATGAATGGAACAGGTAGACTGTTGAAATCATTGTATATATTGCTTCTACATAGTCCAAGAAACATATATGCAAAGCGTCCAAACAGTACAATTCGCCAATTTTTTGTTCTTCAAGTTTAAGTAAACTATGAGCCCCATTGTTAATCCTTTAAAGGAAATTATTTGTAAATTTCGGCAAGTAGAACAATGAACGGAACAGGTAGACGGTTGAAATCCTTTTATATATTGCGTCTATATAATCTAAGAAACATATATGCAAAGCGTCCAAACAGTACAATTCGCCAATTATTTGATCTTCAAGTTTAAGTGAACAACGAGCCCCATTGTTAATCCGTTAAAGGAAATTATTTGTCAATTTCGACAAGTAGAACAATGATTGGAACACGTAGACGGTTGACATCTTAGTATATATTGCTTCCATATAGTCTAAGAAACATGTACGCAAAGCATCCAAACAGTACCATTCGCCAATTTTTTGTTCTTCAAGTTTAAGTGAACTACGAGCCCCATTGTTAATCCTTTAAAAGAAATTATTTGTAAATTTCGACAAGTA
This sequence comes from Cerceris ruficornis, assembly GCA_963989415.1. NCBI lineage: Eukaryota > Metazoa > Arthropoda > Insecta > Hymenoptera > Crabronidae > Cerceris > Cerceris ruficornis. The sequence continues at coordinate 1,892,468 of CAXDIW010000460.1, forward strand.
GAACAATGAATGGATCATGTAGACGGTTGAAATCATTGTATATATTGCTTCTATATAGTCTACGAAACATATATGCAAAGCATCCAAACAGTACAATTCGCCAATTTTTTGTTCTACAAGTTTAAGTGAACAATGAGCTCCATTGTTAATCCTTTATCGGAAATTATTTGTAAATTTCGACAAGTAGGACAATGATTGGAACACGTAGACGGTTGAAATCTGTGTATATATTGCTTCTATATAGTCTAAGAAACATATACGCAAAGCATCCAAACAGTACCATTCGCCAATTTTTTGTTCTTCAAGTTTAAGTGAACAATGAGCCCCAATGGTTAATCCTTTATCGGAAATTACTTGTAATTTTCGACAAGTAGAACAATGAATGGAACAGGTAGACGGTTGAAATCTTTGTATATATTGCTTCTATATAGTCTACGAAACATATATGCAAAGCATCCAAACAGTACCATTCGCCAATTTTTTGTTCTTCAAGTTTAAGTGAACAGCAAGCCCCATTGATAATCATGAAATGGAAATTATTTGTAACTTTCTACAAGTAGAACAATGAATAGTACAGGTAGACCGGTGAAATCTTTCTATATGTTGCTTCTAAATATTCTAAGAAACATATATGCAAAGCATCCAAATAGTACAATTCGCCAATTTTTTGTTCTTCAAGTTTAAGTGAACTACGAGCCCCATTGTTACTCCTTTAAAGGAAGTTATTTGTAAATTTCGACAAGGAGAACAATGAATAGTACAGGTAGACGGGTGAAATCTTTCTATATATTGCTTCTAAATAGTCTAAGAAACATATATGCAAAGCATCCAAACAGTACAATTCCCCAATTTTTTGTTCTTCAAGTTTAAGTGAACAATGAGCCCCAATGGTTAATCCTTTATCGGAAATTACTTGTAATTTTCGACAAGTAGAACAATGAATGGAACAGGTAGACGGTTGAAATCTTTGTATATATTGCTTCTATATAGTCTAAGAAACATATATGCATAGCGTCCAAACAGTACAATTCGCCAATTTTTTGCTCTTCAAGTTTAAGTGAACTACGAGCCCCATTGTTAATCCTTTAAAGGAAATTATTTGTAAATTTCGGCAAGTAGAACAATGAATGGAATAGGTAGACGGTTGAAATCATTGTATATATTGCTTCTATATAGTCTAAGAAACATATATGCAAAGCATCCAAACAGTACAATTCACCAATTTCTTGTTCTTCAAGTTTAAGTAAACTACGATCCCCATTGTTAATCCCTTAACGGAAATTATTTGTAACTTTCGCCAAGTAGAACAATGAATGGAACAGGTAGACGGTTGAAATCTTTGTATATATTGCTTCTATATAATCTAAGAAACATATATGCAAAGCATCCAAACTTTACAATTCGCCAATTTTTTGATCTTCAAGTTTAAGTGAACAGTGAGCCCCATTGACAATCATGAAATGGAAATTATTTGTAACTTTCTACAAGTAGAACAATGAATAGTACAGGTAGACGGGTGAAATCTTTCTATATATTGCTTCTAAATAGTCTAAGAAACATATATGCAAAGCATACAAACAGTACAATTCGCCAATTATTTGATCTTCAAGATTAAGTGAACTACGAGCCCCATTGTTAATACTTTAACGGAAATTAATTGTAACTTTCTACAAGAAGAACAATGAATGGAACATGTAGACGGTTGAAATCTTTGTATATGTTGCTTCTATATAGTCTAAGAAACCTATATGCAAAGCATCTAAAAAGTAACAATCGCCAATTTTTGATCTTCAAGTTTAAGTGAACAGCGGGCCCCATTGTTAATCCTTTAACGGAAATTAATTGTAACTTTCTACAAGTAGAACAATGATTGGAACACGTAGACGGTTGAAATCTTTTTATATATTGCTTCCATATAGTCAAAGAAACATATATGCAAAGCGTCCAAACAGTACAATTCGCTAATTTTTTGCTCTTCTACTTTAAGTGAACTATAAGCCCCATTGTTAATCCTTTAAAGGAAATTATTTGTAAATTTCGACAAGTAGAACAATGAATGGAATAGGTAGACGGTTGAAATCATTGTATATATTGCTTCTATATAGTCTAAGAAACATATATGCAAAGCATCCAAACAATACAATTCGCCAATTTCTTGTTCTTCAAGTTTAAGTAAACTACGATCCCCATTGTTAATCCCTTAACGGAAATTATTTGTAACTTTCGCCAAGTAGAACAATGAATGGAACAGGTAGACGGTTGAAATCTTTGTATATATTGCTTCTATATAGTCTAAGAAACATATATGCAAAGCATCCAAACAGTACCATTCGCCAATTTTTTGTTTTTCAAGTATAAGTGAACAATGAGCCCCAATGGTTAATCCGTTATCGGAAATTATTTGTAACCTTCGACAAGTAGAACAATGAATGGAACAGGTAGACGGTTGAAATCTTTGTATATATTGCTTCTATATAGTCTAAGAAACATATATGCAAAGCATCCAAACAGTACCATTCGCCAATTTTTTGTTTTTCAAGTATAAGTGAACAATGAGCCCCAATGGTTAATCCGTTATCGGAAATTATTTGTAACCTTCGACAAGTAGAACAATGAATGGAACAGGTAGACGGTTGAAATCTTTGTATATATTGCTTCTATATAGTCTAAGAAACATATATGCAAAGCATCCAAACAGTACCATTCGCCAATTTTTTGTTTTTCAAGTATAAGTGAACAATGAGCCCCAATGGTTAATCCGTTATCGGAAATTATTTGTAACCTTCGACAAGTAGAACAATGAATGGAACAGGTAGACGGTTGAAATCTTTGTATATATTGCTTCTATATAGTCTAAGAAACATATATGCAAAGCATCCAAACAGTACCATTCGCCAATTTTTTGTTCTTCAAGTTTAAGTGAACAACGAGCCCCATTGATAATCATGAAACGGAAATTATTTGTAACTTTTTACAAGTAGAACAATGAATAGAACAGGTAGACGGTTGAAATATTTGTATATATTGCTTCCATATAGTCTAAGAAACATATATGCAAAGCATCCAAAGAGTACAATTCGCCTATTTTTTGTTCTTCAAGTTTAAGTAAACTACGATCCCCATTGTTAATCCCTTAACGGAAACTATTTGTAACTTTCGACAAGTAGAACAATGAATGGAACAGGTAGACGGTTGAAATCTTTGTATATATTGCGTCTATATAGTCTAAGAAACATATATGCAAAGCATCCAAACAGTACCATTCGCCAATTTTTTGTTCTTCAAGTTTAAGTGAACTACGAGCCCCATTGTTAATCCTTTAAAGGAAATTATTTGTAAATTTCGACAAGTAGAACAATGAATGGAACAGGTAGACTGTTGAAATCTTTGTATATATTGCATCTATATAGTATAAGAAACATATATGCAAAGCATCCAAACAGTACAATTCGCCAATTTTTTGTTCTTCAAGTTTAAGTGAACAATGAGCCCCAATGGTTAATCCGTTATCGGAAATTATTTGTAACTTTCGACAAGTAGAACAATGAATGGAACAGGAGGACGGTTGAAATCTTTCTATATATGGCTTCTATATAGTCTAAGAAACATATATGCAAAGCATCCAAACAGTACCATTCGCCAATTTTTTGTTCTTCAAGTTTAAGTGAACAATGAGCCCCAATGGCTAATCCTTTATCGGTAATTATTTGTAAATTTCGACAAGTAGAACAATGAATGGAACAGGTAGCCGGTTGAAATCTTTGTATATATTGCTTCTATATAGTCTAAGAAACATATAAGCAAAGCATCCAAACAGTACAATTCGCCAATTTTTTGTTCTTCAAGTTTAAGTGAACAATGAGCCCCATTGTTAATCCTTTATCGGAAATTATTTGTAAATTTCGACAAGTAGAACAATGAATGGAACAGGTAGACTGTTGAAATCATTGTATATATTGCTTCTACATAGTCCAAGAAACATATATGCAAAGCGTCCAAACAGTACAATTCGCCAATTTTTTGTTCTTCAAGTTTAAGTGAACTACGAGCCCCATTGTTAATCCTTTATCGGAAATTATTTGTAACTTTCGACAAGTAGAACAATGAATGGAACAGGTAGACGGTTGAAATCTTTGTATATATTGCATCTATATAGTATAAGAAACATATATGCAAAGCATCCAAACAGTACAATTCGCCAATTTTTTGTTCTTCAAGGTTAAGTGAACAATGAGCCCCAATGGTTAATCCGTTATCGGAAATTATTTGTAACTTTCGACAAGTAGAACAATGAATGGAACAGGAGGACGGTTGAAATCTTTCTATATATTGCTTCTATATAGTCTAAGAAACATATATGCAAACCATCCAAACAGTACCATTCGCCAATTTTTTGTTCTTCAAGTTTAAGTAAACAACGAGCCCCATTGATAATCATGAAATGGAAATTATTTGTAACTTTCTACAAGTAGAACAATGAATAGTACAGGTAGACCGGTGAAATCCTTCTATATATTGCTTCTATATAGTCTAAGAAACATATATGCAAAGCATCCAAATAGTACAATTCGCCAATTTTTTGTTCTTCAAGTTTAAGTGAACAACGAGCCCCATTGATAATCATGAAAGGGAAATTATTTGTAAATTTCGACAAGTAGAACAATGAATGGAACAGGTAGACGGTTGAAATATTTGTATATATTGCTTCTATATAATATAAGAAACATATATTCAAAGCATCCAAACAGTACCATTCGCCAATTTTTTGTTCTTCAAGTTTAAGTGAACTACGAGCCCCATTGTTAATCCTTTAAAGGAAATTATTTGTAAATTTCGACAAGTAGAACAATTAATGGAACAGGTAGACGGTTGAAATCTTTGTATATATTGCTTCTATATAATCCAAGAAACATATATGCAAAGCATCCAAACAGTACCATTCGCCAATTTTTTGTTCTTCAAGTTTAAGTGAACAACGAGCCCCATTGATAATCATGAAACGGAAATTATATGTAACTTTCTACAAGTAGAACAATGAATGGAACAGGTAGACGGTTGAAATCTTTGTATATGTTGCTTCTATATAGACTAAGAAACCTATATGCAAAGCATCAAAACAGTAACAATCGCCAATTTTTTGATATTCAAGTTTAAGTGAACAGCGAGCCCCATTGATAATCATGAAATGGAAATTATTTGTAACTTTCTACAAGTAGAACAATGAATAGTACAGGTAGACTGGTGAAATCTTTCTATATATTGCGTCTATATAGTCTAAGAAACATGTACGCAAAGCATCCAGACAGTACCATTCGCCAATTTTGTGCTCTTCAAGTTTAAGTGAACAACGATCCCCATTTTTAATCCTTTAACGGTAATTATTTGTAACTTTCGACAAGAAGAACAATGAATGGAACAGGTAGACGGTTGAAATCTTTGTATATATTGCTTCTATATAGTATAAGAAACATATATGCAAAGCATCCAAACAGTACAATTCGCCAATTTTTTGTTCTTCCAGTTTAAGTGAACAATGAGCCCCAATGGTTAATCCGTTATCGGAAATTATTTGTAACTTTCGACAAGTAGAACAATGAACGGAACAGGTGGACGGTTGAAATCTTTGTATATATTGCTTCTATATAGTCTAAGAAACATATATGCAAAGCATCCAAATAGTACAATTCGACAATTTTTTGTTCTTCAAGTTTAAGTGAACAATGAGCCCCATTGTTAATCCTTTATCGGAAATTATTTGTAACTTTCGACAAGTAGAACAGTGAATGGAACAGGTAGACGGTTGAAATCTTTGTATATATTGCTTCTATATAGTCTAAGAAACATATATGCGAAGCATCCAAACAGTAACAATCGCCAATTTTTTGATCTTCAAGTTTAAGTGAACTACGAGACCCATTGTTAATCCTTTAAAGGAAATTATTTGTAAATTTCGACAAGTACAACAATGAATGGATCATGTACACGGTTGAAATCATTGTATATATTGCTTCTATATAGTCTACGAAACATATATGCAAAGCATCCAAACAGTACAATTCGCCAATTTTTTGTTCTTCAAGTTTAAGTGAACAATGAGCCCCATTGTTAATCCTTTATCGGAAATTATTTGTAACTTTCGACAAGTAGAACATTGAATGGAACAGGTAGACGGTTGAAATCTTTGTATATATTGCTTCTATATAGTATAAGAAACATATATGCAAAGCATCCAACAGTACCATTCGCCAATTTTTTGTTCTTCAAGTTTAAGTGAACTACGAGTCCCATTTTTAATACTTTAACGGAAATTATTTGTAACTTGCGACAAGTAGAACATGAATGGAACAGGTAGCCGGTTGAAATCAATGTATATATTGCTTCTATTTAGTCTAACAAGGGAACATCCCGAACCCGTACACGCCGATTTTGATGAAAATTATATGGTAGATAGTTCTCGACAAAATATTTGACACCTCTTTTTTTATATCTGCAATCGTCCACATTGAAGGGGTGATAATAGCCCTCAAACTTTGGGGTTGAAAATGGTTTTTTCGAAATATCTCCGAGATTAAAGGGCGCACGGAAATTTTTTTTTTAAATTGTGCGCCTTGAGATTACGAATTCAGTGATATAAATAATAATTGCAAAAAATTATTTGTTTAAACAATATATTAAAATTTCTTAATTTTTTGTTAATTTTTCGTACTAAATGTTGTTCCATTTTCGTGGAAATTTATGTGTATAAAGAATAGACAAAATTAGTGAATACGTGTTTTTGGAATTTTTTGTTTGCTAACATTTAACGATACTTATGTAACGTTTAATTTTTCGCCCGCTTCGTACAGGGCGTATGAAAATTATTTGCCATGATCTGCCAGGCGTTGTTCTATACCTTTGGGGTGATGGACATTTGCCAAAAAATCTACCGCAATATTCGCAAAATCCTTGCAAATTAAAATCACTTTTTTATTAGCTCATCGAATTCGTCTCGTCGCGTAGGCAAAATGTATGAAAGGAACTATGGGTCAGAAATGAACTTTTCTTGTGCAAATTAATGTTAAAATTGCAGTTCCGTGAGTGGCTTTCCCATCGGTAGGACAACCTTTGCTAACGGACATATAGAAAACAGAAGCATACGAATTATCATTATTGTCCGAAATGTGTCATTTGCTATTATATTTCAGAAACCTAATTACCGTAGCACGCTATACGAGCTTCGAATATGGACGAAGTAAATATAGCCAGTAAGAAAAACGCATGTGTTTATGTTCTTCTCTCTGGGAAGGCCCTTGGGAGGACTCGAAGCTGACCGCAGGTCATTAATATTTTCCTATACTGCGAAAATTTGTATTCAAATATCTCCTACTGTACGGCGACAGCGAAGAAAATTGCAATCATGTGTGACTCAATAATCCTAGATTGGTCGATTGTCGAAATCTTTTGTTAGTGTCGCGGTTTATGACTCTATTGTTCCGCGTAAATTTTCGCAGACTACGAAAATATTAATGTCCTGCGATTGGCTTTGGGTCCATCAAGGGCCCTTCCGGGGTGTAGAATTAGCCTGGTAGGCCATGATAAATATTTTCATACACTTTGTAGTGTGGTAAACCAATGAAAGAAGTCGATTCTGACAAAATGTTGTTTTTATTATAAAATTAAAGTTTAAACTAAAAAGAAAATCTTTAAAGGGTCTAGTCGGATAAGGATGGAAAAAGAGCCCCCGAAGCAAATTAATCTTGGGGCATATCATTCGATTGGCCTCTTTAAAAAACCCTTCCTGCAAAGTATGAATCCGCTACCCCTACCGTAGGGATCGTTACAGGGTGAAACGTATTTTACAGTTTTTGCTCGATTTCTCCTGTTTGTCTTCATAGAAAGTTCTGAAAAAATCACAGATATTATAGCCAATGGTGTGCATACTTTTGAATTTTTTCAGATTTTTAGGAGTGGTGGAACGCAGTTCAAAAATTTAAAAATCAGCAAATTGTTTATATTAATATGGCTGATTTCTAATTTTTTGAAATGCGTTCCACCACTTAATTTGCACAAGAAAAGTTCATTTCTGACCCATAGTTCCTTTCATACATTTTGCCTACGCGACGAGACGAATTCGATGAGCTAATAAAAAAAGTGATCTTAATTTGCAAGGCTTTTGCGAATTTTGCGGTAGATTTTTTTGCAAATGTCCATTACTCCAAAGGTATAGAACAACGCCTGGCAGATCATGGCAAATAATTTTTATACGCCCTGTACGAAGCGGGCGAAAAATTAAACGTTACATAAGTATCGTTAAATGTTAGCAAACAAAAAATTCCAAAAACACGTATTCACTAATTTTGTCTATACTTTATACACATAAATTTCCACGAAAATGGAACACCATTTAGTACGAAAAATTAACAAGAAATTAAGAAATTTTAATATATTGTTTAAACAAATAATTTTTTGCAATTATTATTTATATCACTGTATTCGTAATCTCAAGGCACACAATTTTAAAAAAAAAATTTTTCCGTGCGTCCTTTAATCTAGGAGATATTTCGAAAAAACCATTTTCAACCCCAAAGTTTGAGGGCTATTATCACCCCTTCAATGTGGACGATTGCAGATATAAAAAAATAGGTGTCAAATATTTTGTCGAGAACTATCTACCATATAATTTTCATCAAAATCGGCGTGTACGGGTTCGGGATGTTCCCTTGTAAGAAACATATATGCAAAGCATCCAAACAGTACCATTCGCAATTTTTTTGTTCTTCAAGTTTAAGTGAACAGCGAGCCCCATTGATAATCATGAAATGGAACTTATTTGTAACTTTCTACAAGTAGAACAATGAATAGTACAGGTAGACGGGTGAAATCTTTCTATATATTGCTTCTAAATAGTCTAAGAAACATATATGCAAAGCATCCAAACAGTACCATTCGCCACTTTTTTGTTCTTCAAGTTGAAGTGAACAACGAGCCCCATTGTTAATCCTTTAAAGGAAATTATTTGTAAATTTCGACAAGTAGAACAATGAATGGAACAGGTAGACTGGTGAAATCTTTCTATATATTGCGTCTATATAGTCTAAGAAACCTATACGCAAAGCATCTAAACAGTAACAATCGCCAATTTTTTGATCTTCAAGTTTAAGTGAACAGCGAGCCCCATTGATAATCATGAAATGGAAATTATTTGTAACTTTCTACAAGTAGAACAATGAATAGTACAGGTGGACGGGTGAAATCTTTCTATATGTTGCTTCTCTATAGTCTAAGAAACGTATATGCAAAGCATCCGAACAGTACAATTCGCCAATTTTTTGTTCTTCAAGTTTAAGTATACTACGATCCCCATTGTTAATCCCTTAACGGAAATTATTTGTAACTTTCGAAAAGTAGAACAATGAATGGAACAAGTAGACGGTTGAAATCAATGTATATATTGCTTCTATATACTCTAAGAAACATATATGCAAAGCATCCAAACAGTACCATTCGCCGATTTTTTGCTCTTCAAGTTTAAGTGAACAATGAGCCCCATTGTTAATCCTTTATCGGAAATTATTTGTAACTTTCGACAAGTAGAACAATGAATGGAACAGGTAGCCGGTTGAAATCCTTGTATATATTGCGTCTATATAGTCTAAGAAACATATATGCAAAGCATCCAAACAGTACAATTCGCCAATTTATTGTTCTTCAAGTTTAAGTGAACAACGAGCCCCATTGTTAATCCTTTAAAGGAAATTATTTGTAAATTTCGACAAGTAGAACAATGAATGGAACAGGTAGCCGGTTGAAATCTTTGTATATATTGCTTCTATATAGTCTAAGAAACATATAAGCAAAGCATCCAAACAGTACAATTCGCCAATTTTTTGTTCTTCAAGTTTAAGTGAACAATGAGCCCCATTGTTAATCCTTTATCGGAAATTATTTGTAAATTTCGACAAGTAGAACAATGAATGGAACAGGTAAACTGTTGAAATCATTGTATATATTGCTTTTACATAGTCCAAGAAACATATATGCAAAGCATCCAAACAGTACCATTCGCCAATTTTTTGTTCTTCAAGTTTAAGTGAACTACGATCCCCATTGTTAATCCCTTAACGGAAATTACTTGTAACTTTCGACAAGTAGAACAATGAATGGAACAAGTAGACGGTTGAAATCATTGTATATATTGCTTCTATATAGTCTAAGAAACATATATGCAAAGCATCCAAACAGTACAATTCGCCAATTTCTTGTTCTTCAAGTTTAAGTGAACAACGAGCCCCATTGTTAATCCTTTAAAGGAAGTTATTTGTAAATTTCGACAAGGAGAACAATGAATGGAACAGGTAGACGGTTGAAATCGTTGTATATATTGCTTCTATATAATCTAAGAAACATATATGCAAAGCATCCAAACAGTACCATTCGCCAATTTTTTGTTCTTCAAGTTTAAGTGAACAGCAAGCCCCATTGATAATCATGAAATGGAAATTATTTGAAACTTTCTACAAGTAGAACAATGAATAGTACAGGTAGACGGGTGAAATCATTCTATATATTGCTTCTAAATAGTCTAAGAAACATATATGCAAAGCATCCAAACAGTACAATTCGCCAATTTTTTTTTCTTCAAGCTTAAGTGAACAACGAGCCCCATTGTTAATCCTTTAAAGGAAGTTATTTGTAAATTTCGACAAGGAGAACAATCAATGGAACAGGTAGACGGTTGAAATCTTTGTATATATTGCTTCTATATAATCTAAGAAACATATATGCAAAGCATCCAAACAGTACAATTCGCCAATTTTTTGTTCTTCAAGTTTAAGTGAACTACGAGCCCCATTGTTAATCCTTTAAAGGAAGTTATTTGTAAATTTCGACAAGGAGAACAATGAATGGAACAGGTAGACGGTTGAAATCTTTGTATATATTGCTTCTATATAATCTAAGAAACATATATGCAAAGCATCCAAACAGTACAATTCGCCAATTTTTTGTTCTTCAAGTTTAAGTGAACAACGAGCCCCATTGTTAATCCTTTAAAGGAAGTTATTTGTAAATTTCGACAAGGAGAACAATGAATGGAACAGGTAGACGGTTGAAATCGTTGTATATATTGCTTCTATATAATCTAAGAAACATATATGCAAAGCATCCAAACAGTACCATTCGCCAATTTTTTGTTCTTCAAGTTTAAGTGAACAGCAAGCCCCATTGATAATCATGAAATGGAAATTATTTGTAACTTTCTACAAGTAGAACAATGAATAGTACAGGTAGACGGGTGAAATCATTCTATATATTGCTTCTAAATAGTCTAAGAAACATATATGCAAAGCATCCAAACAGTACAATTCGCCAATTTTTTTTTCTTCAAGCTTAAGTGAACAACGAGCCCCATTGTTAATCCTTTAAAGGAAGTTATTTGTAAATTTCGACAAGGAGAACAATCAATGGAACAGGTAGACGGTTGAAATCTTTGTATATATTGCTTCTATATAATCTAAGAAACATATATGCAAAGCATCCAAACAGTACAATTCGCCAATTTTTTGTTCTTCAAGTTTAAGTGAACTACGAGCCCCATTGTTAATCCTTTAAAGGAAGTTATTTGTAAATTTCGACAAGGAGAACAATGAATGGAACAGGTAGACGGTTGAAATCTTTGTATATATTGCTTCTATATAATCTAAGAAACATATATGCAAAGCATCCAAACAGTACAATTCGCCAATTTTTTGTTCTTCAAGTTTAAGTGAACAATGAGCCCCAATGGTTAATCCTTTATCGGTAATTATTTGTAACTTTCGACAAGTAGAACAATGAATGGAACAGGTAGACGGTTGAAATCCTTGTATATATTGCTTCCATATAGTCTAAGAAACATGAACGCAAAGCATCCAAACAGTACCATTTGCCAATTTTTTGTCCTTCAAGTTTAAGTGAACAATGAGCCCCATTGTTAATCCTTTATCGGAAATTATTTGTAACTTTCGACAAGTAGAACAATTAATGGAACAGGTAGACGGTTGAAATCATTGTATATATTGCTTCTATATAGTCTACGAAACAAATATGCAAAGCATCCAAACAGTACAATTCGCAAATTTTTTGTTCTTCAAGTTTAAGTGAACTACGAGCCCCATTGTTAATCCTTTAACGGAAATTAATTGTAACTTTCGACAAGTAGAACAATGATTGGAACACGTAGACGGTTGAAATCTTTGTATATATTGCTTCCATATAGTCTAAGAAACATATATGCAAAGCATCCAAACAGTACCATTCGCCAATTTTTTGTCCTTCAAGTTTAAGTGAACAATGAGCCCCATTGTTAATCCTTTATCGGAAATTATTTGTAACTTTCGACAAGTAGAACAATGAATGGAACAGGTATACTGTTGAAATCTTTGTATATATGGCTTCTATATAGTCTAAGAAACATATATGCAAAGCATCCAAACAGTACAATTCTCCTATTTTTTGTTCTTCAAGTTTAAGTGAACAATGAGCCCCAATGGTTAATCCTTTATCGGTAATTATTTGTAACTTTCGACAAGTAGAACAATGAATGGAACAGGTAGACGGTTGAAATCCTTGTATATATTGCGTCTATATAGTCTAAGAAACATATATGCAAAGCATCCAAACAGTACAATTCGCCAATTTATTGTTCTTCAAGTTTAAGTGAACAACGAGCCCCATTGTTAATCCTTTAAAGGAAATTATTTGTAAATTTCGACAAGTAGAACAATGAATGGAACAGGTAGCCGGTTGAAATCTTTGTATATATTGCTTCTATATAGTCTAAGGAACATATAAGCAAAGCATCCAAACAGTACAATTCGCCAATTTTTTTTTCTTCAAGCTTAAGTGAACAACGAGCCCCATTGTTAATCCTTTAAAGGAAGTTATTTGTAAATTTCGACAAGTAGAACATTGAATGGAACAGGTAGACGGTAGAAATCTTTGTATATATTGCTTCTATATAGTCTAAGAAACATATATGCAAAGCATTCAAACAGTACAATTCGCCAATTTTTTTTTCATGTTTAAGTGAACTATGAGCCCCAATGGTCAATCCGTTATCGGAAATTATTTGTAATTTTCGACAAGCAGAACAATGAATGGAACAGGTAGACGGTTGAATTCTTTGTATATATTCCTTCTATATAGTCTAAGAAACATATATGCAAAGCATCCAAACAGTACCATTCGCCAATTTTTTGTTCTTCAAGTTTAAGTGAACTACGAGCCCCATTGTTAATCGTTTAAAGAAAATTATTTGTAATTTTCGACAAGCAAAACAATGAATGGAACAGGTAGACGGTTGAAATCTTTGTATATATTGCTTCTATATAATCTAAGAAACATATATGCAAAGCATCCAAGCAGTACAATTCGCCAATTTTTTGTTCTTCAAGTTTAAGTGAACTACGAGCCCCATTGTTAATCCTTTAAAGGAAGTTATTTGTAAATTTCGACAAGGAGAACAATGAATGGAACAGGTAGACGGTTGAAATCTTTGTATATATTGCTTCTATATAGTATAAGAAACATATATGCAAAGCACCCAAACAGTACAATTCGCCAATTTTTTGTTCCTCAAGTTTAAGTGAACAATGAGCCCCAATGGTCAATCCGTTATCGGAAATTATTTGTAACTTTCGACAAGTAGAACAATGAATGGAACAGGTAGACGGTTGAAATCATTGTATATATTGCTTCTATATAGTCTAAGAAACTTATATTCAAAGCATCCAAACAGTACCATTCGCCAATTTTTTGTTCTTCAAGTTTAAGTGAACTACGAGCCCCATTGTTAATACTTTAACGGAAATTATTTGTAAGTTGCGACGATTAGAACAATGAGTGGAACAGGTAGACGGTTGAAATCAATGTATATATTGCTTCTATATAGTCTAAGAAACATATATGCAAAGCATCCAAACAGTACCATTCGCCAATTTTTTGTTCTTCAAGTTTAAGTGAACAATGAGCCCCATTGTTAATCATTTAAAGGAAATTATTTGTAACTTTGTCAAGTAGAACAATGATTGGAACAGGTAGACGGTTGAAATCATTGTATATATTGCTTCTATATAGTCTAAGAAACATATATGCAAAGCATCCAAACAGTACCATTCGCCAATTTTTTGTTCTTCAAGTTTAAGTGAACTACGAGCCCCATTGTTAATACTTTAACGGAAATTATTTGTAACTTGCGACAAGTAGAACAATGAGTGGAAGAGGTAGACGGTTGAAATCAATTTATATATTGCTTCTATATAGTCTAAGAAACATATATGCAAAGCATCCAAACAGTACCATTCGCCAATTTTTTGTTCTTCAAGTTTAAGTGAACTTCGAGCCCCATTGTTAATCCTTTAAAGGAAATTATTTGTAATTTTCGACAAGCAGAACAATGAATGGAACAGGTAGACGGTTGAAATCTTTGTATATATTGCTTCTATATAATCTAAGAAACATATATGCAAAGCATCCAAACAGTACCATTCGCCAATTCTTTGTTCTTCAAGTTTAAGTGAACAATGAGCCCCATTGTTAATCATTTAAAGGAAATTATTTGTAAATTTCGACAAGTAGAACAATGAATGGAACTGGTAGACGGTTGAAATCTTTTTATATATTGCTTCTATATAGTCTAAGAAACATATATGCAAAGCATCCAAACAGTACCATTCGCCAATTTTTTGTTCTTCAAGTATAAGTGAACTACGAGCCCCATTGTTAATCCTTTAAAGGAAATTATTTGTAAATTTCGACAAGTAGAACATTGAATGGAACAGGTAGACGGTAGAAATCTTTGTATATATTGCTTCTATATAGTCTAAGAAACATATATGCAAAGCATTCAAACAGTACAATTCGCCAATTTTTTTTTCATGTTTAAGTGAACTATGAGCCCCAATGGTCAATCCGTTATCGGAAATTATTTGTAATTTTCGACAAGCAGAACAATGAATGGAACAGGTAGACGGTTGAATTCTTTGTATATATTCCTTCTATATAGTCTAAGAAACATATATGCAAAGCATCCAAACAGTACCATTCGCCAATTTTTTGTTCTTCAAGTTTAAGTGAACTACGAGCCCCATTGTTAATCGTTTAAAGAAAATTATTTGTAATTTTCGACAAGCAAAACAATGAATGGAACAGGTAGACGGTTGAAATCTTTGTATATGTTGCTTCTATATAGTCTAAGAAACATATAAGGAAAGCATCCAAACAGTACAATTCGCCAATTTTTTGTTCTTCAAGTTTAAGTGAACAATGAGCCCCAATGGTTAATCCTTTATCGGTAATTATTTGTAACTTTCGACAAGTAGAACAATGAATGGAACAGGTAGACGGTTGAAATCCTTGTATATATTGCGTCTATATAATCTAAGAAACATATATGCAAAGCATCCAAACAGTACCATTCGCCAATTTTTTGTTCTTCAAGTTTAAGTGAACTACGAGCCCCATTGTTAATACTTTAACGGAAATTATTTGTAACTTTCGACAAGTAGAACAATAAATGGAACAGGTAGACGGTTGAAATCATTGTATATATTTCTTCTATATAGTCTAAGAAACATATATGCAAAGCATCCAAACAGTACAATTCGCCAATTTTTTGATCTTCAAGTTTAAGTGAACTACGAGCCCCATTGATAATCATGAAAGGGAAATTATTTATAAGTTTCTACAAGTAGAACAATGAATGGAACAGGTAGTCTGTTGAAATCTTTGTATATATTGCTTCCATATAGTCTAAGAAACATATATGCAAAGCATCCAAACAGTACAATTCGCCAATTTATTGTTCTTCAAGTTTAAGAGCACAACTAGCCCCGTTGTTAATCCTTTAAAGGAAATTATTTGTACATTTCGACAAGTGAACAATGATTGGAACACGTAGACGGTTGAAATCTTTGTATATATTGCTTCCATATAGTCTAAGAAACATGTACGCAAAGCATCCAAACAGTACCATTCGCCAATTTTTTGTTCTTCAAGTTTAAGTGAACAATGAGCCCCAATGGTTAATCCTTTAAAGGAAATTATTTGTAACTGTCGACAAGTAGAACAATGAATGGAACAGGTAGACGGTTGAAATCTTTGTATATATTACTTCTAAATAGTCTAAGAAACATATATGCTAAGCATCCAAACAGTACAATTCGCCAATTTTTTGTTCTTCAAGTTTAAGTGAACTACGAGCCCCATTGTTAATCCTTAAAGGAAATTATTTTTAAATTTCGACAAGTAGAACAATGAATGGATCATGTAGACGGTTGAAATCATTGTATATATTGCTTCTATATAGTCTGCGAAATATATATGCAAAGCATCCAAACAGTACAATTCGCCAATTTTTTGTTCTTCAAGTTTAAGTGAACTAAGAGCCCCATTGTTAATCCTTTAACGGAAATTATTTGTATCTTTCGACAAGTAGAACAATGAATGGAACAGGTAGACGGTTGAAATCATTTGTATATATTGCTTCTATATAGTCTAAGAAACATATATGCAAAGCATCCAAACAGTACCATTCGCCAATTTTTTGTTCTTCAAGTTTAAGTGAACTACGAGCCCCATTGTTAATCCTTTAAAGGAAATTATTTGTAACTTTCGACAAGCAGAACAATGAATGGTACAGGTAGACGGTTGAAATCTTTGTATATATTGCTTCTATATAGTCTAAGAAACATATATTCAAAGCATCCAAATAGTACCATTCGCCAATTTTTTGTTCTTCAAGTTTAAGTGAACTACGAGCCCCATTGTTAATCCTTTAAAGGAAATTATTTGTAAATTTCGGGAAGTAGAACAATGAATGGAATAGGTAGACGGTTGAAATCATTGTATATATTGCTTCTATATAGTCTAAGAAACATATATGCAAAGCATCCAAACAGTACAATTCGCCAATTTCTTGTTCTTCAAGTTTAAGTAAACTACGATCCCCATTGTTAATCCCTTAACGGAAATTATTTGTAACTTTCGACAAGTAGAACAATGAATGGAACAGGTAGACGGTTGAAATCATTTGTATATATTGCTTCTATATAGTCTAAGAAACATATATGCAAAGCATCCAAACAGTACCATTCGCCAATTTTTTGTTCTTCAAGTTTAAGTGAACTACGAGCCCCATTGTTAATCCTTTAAAGGAAATTATTTGTAACTTTCGACAAGCAGAACAATGAATGGTACAGGTAGACGGTTGAAATCTTTGTATATATTGCTTCTATATAGTCTAAGAAACATATATTCAAAGCATCCAAATAGTACCATTCGCCAATTTTTTGTTCTTCAAGTTTAAGTGAACTACGAGCCCCATTGTTAATCCTTTAAAGGAAATTATTTGTAAATTTCGGGAAGTAGAACAATGAATGGAATAGGTAGACGGTTGAAATCATTGTATATATTGCTTCTATATAGTCTAAGAAACATATATGCAAAGCATCCAAACAGTACAATTCGCCAATTTCTTGTTCTTCAAGTTTAAGTAAACTACGATCCCCATTGTTAATCCCTTAACGGAAATTATTTGTAACTTTCGACAAGTAGAACAATGAATGGAACAGGTAGACGGTTGAAATCAATGTATATATTGCTTCTATATAGTATAAGAAACATATATGCAAAGCATCCAAACAGTACAATTCGCCAATTTTTTGTTCTTCAAGTTTAAGTAATCTACAATCCCCATTGTTAATCCCTTAACGGAAATTATTTGTAACTTTCGACAAGCAGAACAGTGAATGGAACAGGTAGACGGTTGAAATCTTGTATATATTGCTCCTATATAGTATAAGAAACATATATGCAAAGCATCCAAACAGTACAATTCGCCAATTTTTTGTTCTTCAAGTTTAAGTGAACAATGAGCCCCAATGGTCAATCCGTTATCGGAAATTATTTGTAACTTTCGACAAGTAGAACAATGAATGGAACAGGTAGACGGTTGAAATCATTTGTATATATTGCTTCTATATAGTCTAAGAAACATATATGCAAAGCATCCAAACAGTACCATTCGCCAATTTTTTGTTCTTCAAGTTTAAGTGAACTACGAGCCCCATTGTTAATCCTTTAAAGGAAATTATTTGTAACTTTCGACAAGCAGAACAATGAATGGTACAGGTAGACGGTTGAAATCATTTGTATATATTGCTTCTATATAGTCTAAGAAACATGTATGCAAAGCATCCAAACAGTACCATTCGCCAATTTTTTGTTCTTCAAGTTTAAGTGAACTACGAGCCCCATTGTTAATCGTTTAAAGAAAATTATTTGTAATTTTCGACAAGCAAAACAATGAATGGAACAGGTAGACGGTTGAAATCTTTGTATATGTTGCTTCTATATAGTCTAAGAAACATATAAGGAAAGCATCCAAACAGTACAATTCGCCAATTTTTTGTTCTTCAAGTTTAAGTGAACAATGAGCCCCAATGGTTAATCCTTTATCGGTAATTATTTGTAACTTTCGACAAGTAGAACAATGAATGGAACAGGTAGACGGTTGAAATCCTTGTATATATTGCGTCTATATAATCTAAGAAACATATATGCAAAGCATCCAAACAGTACCATTCGCCAATTTTTTGTTCTTCAAGTTTAAGTGAACTACGAGCCCCATTGTTAATACTTTAACGGAAATTATTTGTAACTTTCGACAAGTAGAACAATAAATGGAACAGGTAGACGGTTGAAATCATTGTATATATTTCTTCTATATAGTCTAAGAAACATATATGCAAAGCATCCAAACAGTACAATTCGCCAATTTTTTGATCTTCAAGTTTAAGTGAACTACGAGCCCCATTGATAATCATGAAAGGGAAATTATTTATAAGTTTCTACAAGTAGAACAATGAATGGAACAGGTAGTCTGTTGAAATCTTTGTATATATTGCTTCCATATAGTCTAAGAAACATATATGCAAAGCATCCAAACAGTACAATTCGCCAATTTATTGTTCTTCAAGTTTAAGAGCACAACTAGCCCCGTTGTTAATCCTTTAAAGGAAATTATTTGTACATTTCGACAAGTGAACAATGATTGGAACACGTAGACGGTTGAAATCTTTGTATATATTGCTTCCATATAGTCTAAGAAACATGTACGCAAAGCATCCAAACAGTACCATTCGCCAATTTTTTGTTCTTCAAGTTTAAGTGAACAATGAGCCCCAATGGTTAATTCTTTAAAGGAAATTATTTGTAACTGTCGACAAGTAGAACAATGAATGGAACAGGTAGACGGTTGAAATCTTTGTATATATTACTTCTAAATAGTCTAAGAAACATATATGCTAAGCATCCAAACAGTACAATTCGCCAATTTTTTGTTCTTCAAGTTTAAGTGAACTACGAGCCCCATTGTTAATCCTTAAAGGAAATTATTTTTAAATTTCGACAAGTAGAACAATGAATGGATCATGTAGACGGTTGAAATCATTGTATATATTGCTTCTATATAGTCTGCGAAATATATATGCAAAGCATCCAAACAGTACAATTCGCCAATTTTTTGTTCTTCAAGTTTAAGTGAACTAAGAGCCCCATTGTTAATCCTTTAACGGAAATTATTTGTATCTTTCGACAAGTAGAACAATGAATGGAACAGGTAGACGGTTGAAATCATTGTATATATTGCTCCTATATAGTATAAGAAACATATATGCAAAGCATCCAAACAGTACAATTCGCCAATTATTTCATCTTCATGTTTAAGTGAACTACGAGCCCCATTGTTAATCCTTTAAAGGAAATTATTTGTAAATTTCGACAAGTAGAACAATGAATGGATCATGTAGACGGTTGAAATCATTGTATATATTGCTTCTATATAGTCTACGACACAAATATGCAAAAGCATCCAAACAGTACAATTCGCCAATTATTTCATCTTCATGTTTAAGTGAACTACGAGCCCCATTGTTAATCCTTTAACGGAAATTAATTCTAAGTATCTACAAGTAGAACAATGATTGGAACACGTAGACGGTTGAAATCTTTGTATATATTGCTTCCACATAGAATAAGAAACATATATGCAAAGCATCCAAACAGTACCATTCGCCAATTTTTTGTTCTTCAAGTTTAAGTGAACAATGAGCCCCATTGTTAATCCTTTATCGGAAATTATTTGTATCTTTCGACAAGTAGAACAATGAATGGAACAGGTAGACGGTTGAAATCATTTGTATATATTGCTTCTATATAGTCTAAGAAACATATATGCAAAGCATCCAAACAGTACCATTCGCCAATTTTTTGTTCTTCAAGTTTAAGTGAACTACGAGCCCCATTGTTAATCCTTTAAAGGAAATTATTTGTAACTTTCGACAAGCAGAACAATGAATGGTACAGGTAGACGGTTGAAATCATTTGTATATATTGCTTCTATATAGTCTAAGAAACATGTATGCAAAGCATCCAAACAGTACCATTCGCCAATTTTTTGTTCTTCAAGTTTAAGTGAACTACGAGCCCCATTGTTAATCCTTTAAAGGAAATTATTTGTAACTTTCGACAAGCAGAACAATGAATGGTACAGGTAGACGGTTGAAATCTTTGTATATATTGCTTCTATATAGTCTAAGAAACATATATTCAAAGCATCCAAATAGTACCATTCGCCAATTTTTTGTTCTTCAAGTTTAAGTGAAATACGAGCCCCATTGTTAATCCCTTAACGGAAATTATTTGTAACTTTCGACAAGTAGAACAATGAATGGAACTGGTAGACGGTTGAAATCTTTTTATATATTGCTTCTATATAGTCTAAGAAACATATATGCAAAGCATCCAAACGGTACCATTCGCCAATTTTTTGTTCTTCAAGTATAAGTGAACAATGAGCCCCATTGGTCAATCCGTTATCGGAAATTATTTGTAACTTTCGACAAGTAGAACAATGAATGGAACAGGTAGACGATTGAAATCATTGAATATATTGCTTCTATATAGTCTAAGAAACATATATGCAAAGCATCCAAACAGTACCATTCGCCAATTTTTTGTTCTTCAAGTTTAAGTGAACTACGAGCCCCATTGTTAATCCTTTAAAGGAAATTATTTGTAAATTTCGGGAAGTAGAACAATGAATGGAATAGGTAGACGGTTGAAATCATTGTATATATTGCTTCTATATAGTCTAAGAAACATATATGCAAAGCATCCAAACAGTACAATTCGCCAATTTCTTGTTCTTCAAGTTTAAGTAAACTACGATCCCCATTGTTAATCCCTTAACGGAAATTATTCGTAACTTTCGACAAGTAGAACAATGAATGGAACAGGTAGACGGTTGAAATCATTGTATATATTGCTTCTATATAGTCTAAGAAACATATATGCAAAGCATCCAAACAGTACCATTCGCCAATTTTTTGTTCTTCAAGTTTAAGTGAACTACGAGCCCCATTGTTAATCCTTTAAATGAAATTATTTGTAAATTTCGACAAGTAGAACATTGAATGGAACAGGTAGACGGTTGAAATCTTTGTATATATTGCTTCTATATAGTCTAAGAAACATATATGCAAAGCATTCAAACAGTACAATTCGCCAATTTTTTTTTTCATGTTTAAGTGAACTATGAGCCCCACTGGTTAATCCTTTATCGGTAATTATTTGTAACTTTCGTCAAGTAGAACAATGAATGGAACAGGTAGACGGTTGAAATCATTGTATATATTGCTTCTATATAGTCTAAGAAACCTTTATGCAAAGCATCTAAACAGTAACAATCGCCAATTTTTTGATCTTCAAGTTTAAGTGAACAATGAGCCCCAATGGTTAATCCTTTATCGGAAATTTTTTGTAATTCTCGACAAGTAGAACAATGAATGGAACAGGTAGACGGTTGAAATCATTGTATATATTGCTTCTATATAGTCTGCGAAATATATATGCAAAGCATCCAAACAGTACAATTCGCCAATTTTTTGTTCTTCAAGTTTAAGTGAACTAAGAGCCCCATTGTTAATCCTTTAACGGAAATTAATTCTAAGTATCTACAAGTAGAACAATGAATGGATCATGTAGACGGTTGAAATCATTGTATATATTGCTTCTATATAGTCTGCGAAATATATATGCAAAGCATCCAAACAGTACAATTCGCCAATTTTTTGTTCTTCAAGTTTAAGTGAACTAAGAGCCCCATTGTTAATCCTTTAACGGAAATTAATTCTAAGTATCTACAAGTAGAACAATGAATGGATCATGTAGACGGTTGAAATCATTGTATATATTGCTTCTATATAGTCTAAGAAACATATATTCAAAGCATCCAAATAGTACCATTCGCCAATTTTTTGTTCTTCAAGT
The DNA here is from genome assembly GCA_963989415.1 of Cerceris ruficornis. NCBI lineage: Eukaryota > Metazoa > Arthropoda > Insecta > Hymenoptera > Crabronidae > Cerceris > Cerceris ruficornis. The sequence goes on from CAXDIW010000460.1 coordinate 1,914,815, forward strand.
TTAAGTGAACTACGAGCCCCATTGTTAATCCTTTAAAGGAAATTATTTGTAAATTTCGGGAAGTAGAACAATGAATGGAATAGGTAGACGGTTGAAATCATTGTATATATTGCTTCTATATAGTCTAAGAAACATATATGCAAAGCATCCAAACAGTACAATTCGCCAATTTCTTGTTCTTCAAGTTTAAGTAAACTACGATCCCCATTGTTAATCCCTTAACGGAAATTATTTGTAACTTTCGACAAGTAGAACAATGAATGGAACAGGTAGACGGTTGAAATCAATGTATATATTGCTTCTATATAGTATAAGAAACATATATGCAAAGCATCCAAACAGTACAATTCGCCAATTTTTTGTTCTTCAAGTTTAAGTAATCTACAATCCCCATTGTTAATCCCTTAACGGAAATTATTTGTAACTTTCGACAAGCAGAACAGTGAATGGAACAGGTAGACGGTTGAAATCTTGTATATATTGCTCCTATATAGTATAAGAAACATATATGCAAAGCATCCAAACAGTACAATTCGCCAATTTTTTGTTCTTCAAGTTTAAGTGAACAATGAGCCCCAATGGTCAATCCGTTATCGGAAATTATTTGTAACTTTCGACAAGTAGAACAATGAATGGAACAGGTAGACGGTTGAAATCTGAATTTTCGACAAGTAGAACAATGAATGGAACTGGTAGACGGTTGAAATCTTTTTATATATTGCTTCTATATAGTCTAAGAAACATATATGCAAAGCATCCAAACGGTACCATTCGCCAATTTTTTGTTCTTCAAGTATAAGTGAACAATGAGCCCCATTGGTCAATCCGTTATCGGAAATTATTTGTAACTTTCGACAAGTAGAACAATGAATGGAACAGGTAGACGGTTGAAATCAATGTATATATTGCTTCTATATAGTATAAGAAACATATATGCAAAGCATCCAAATAGTACCATTCGCCAATTTTTTGTTCTTCAAGTTTAAGTGAACTACGAGCCCCATTGTTAATCCTTTAAAGGAAATTATTTGTAAATTTCGACAAGTAGAACAATGAATGGATCATGTAGACGGTTGAAATCATTGTATATATTACTTCTAAATAGTCTAAGAAACATATATGCTAAGCATCCAAACAGTACAATTCGCCAATTATTTCATCTTCATGTTTAAGTGAACTACGAGCCCCATTGTTAATCCTTTAAAGGAAATTATTTGTAAATTTCGACAAGTAGAACAATGAATGGATCATGTAGACGGGTGAAATCTTTCTATATATTGCTTCTAAATAGTCTAAGAAACATATATGCAAAGCATACAAACAGTACAATTCGCCAATTATTTGATCTTCAAGATTAAGTGAACTACGAGCCCCATTGTTAATACTTTAACGGAAATTAATTGTAACTTTCTACAAGAAGAACAATGAATGGAACAGGTAGACGGTTGAAATCTTTGTATATGTTGCTTCTATATAGTCTAAGAAACCTATATGCAAAGCATCTAAAAAGTAACAATCGCCAATTTTTTGATCTTCAAGTTTAAGTGAACAATGAGCCCCAATGGTTAATCCTTTATCGGAAATTTTTTGTAATTCTCGACAAGTAGAACAATGAATGGAACAGGTAGACGGTTGAAATCTTTGTTTATATTGCTTCTATATAATCTAAGAAACATATATGCAAAGCATCCAAACAGTACAATTCGCCAATTATTTCATCTTCATGTTTAAGTGAACTACGAGCCCCATTGTTAATCCTTTAAAGGAAATTATTTGTAAATTTCGACAAGTAGAACAATGAATGGATCATGTAGACGGTTGAAATCATTGTATATATTACTTCTAAATAGTCTAAGAAACATATATGCTAAGCATCCAAACAGTACAATTCGCCAATTATTTCATCTTCATGTTTAAGTGAACTACGAGCCCCATTGTTAATCCTTTAAAGGAAATTATTTGTAAATTTCGACAAGTAGAACAATGAATGGATCATGTAGACGGTTGAAATCATTGTATATATTGCTTCTATATAGTCTACGACACAAATATGCAAAAGCATCCAAACAGTACAATTCGCCAATTATTTCATCTTCATGTTTAAGTGAACTACGAGCCCCATTGTTAATCCTTTAACGGAAATTAATTCTAAGTATCTACAAGTAGAACAATGATTGGAACACGTAGACGGTTGAAATCTTTGTATATATTGCTTCCACATAGAATAAGAAACATATATGCAAAGCATCCAAACAGTACCATTCGCCAATTTTTTGTTCTTCAAGTTTAAGTGAACAATGAGCCCCATTGTTAATCCTTTATCGGAAATTATTTGTATCTTTCGACAAGTAGAACAATGAATGGAACAGGTAGACGGTTGAAATCATTTGTATATATTGCTTCTATATAGTCTAAGAAACATATATGCAAAGCATCCAAACAGTACCATTCGCCAATTTTTTGTTCTTCAAGTTTAAGTGAACTACGAGCCCCATTGTTAATCCTTTAAAGGAAATTATTTGTAACTTTCGACAAGCAGAACAATGAATGGTACAGGTAGACGGTTGAAATCATTTGTATATATTGCTTCTATATAGTCTAAGAAACATGTATGCAAAGCATCCAAACAGTACCATTCGCCAATTTTTTGTTCTTCAAGTTTAAGTGAACTACGAGCCCCATTGTTAATCCTTTAAAGGAAATTATTTGTAACTTTCGACAAGCAGAACAATGAATGGTACAGGTAGACGGTTGAAATCTTTGTATATATTGCTTCTATATAGTCTAAGAAACATATATTCAAAGCATCCAAATAGTACCATTCGCCAATTTTTTGTTCTTCAAGTTTAAGTGAAATACGAGCCCCATTGTTAATCCCTTAACGGAAATTATTTGTAACTTTCGACAAGTAGAACAATGAATGGAACTGGTAGACGGTTGAAATCTTTTTATATATTGCTTCTATATAGTCTAAGAAACATATATGCAAAGCATCCAAACGGTACCATTCGCCAATTTTTTGTTCTTCAAGTATAAGTGAACAATGAGCCCCATTGGTCAATCCGTTATCGGAAATTATTTGTAACTTTCGACAAGTAGAACAATGAATGGAACAGGTAGACGATTGAAATCATTGTATATATTGCTTCTATATAGTCTAAGAAACATATATGCAAAGCATCCAAACAGTACCATTCGCCAATTTTTTGTTCTTCAAGTTTAAGTGAACTACGAGCCCCATTGTTAATCCTTTAAAGGAAATTATTTGTAAATTTCGGGAAGTAGAACAATGAATGGAATAGGTAGACGGTTGAAATCATTGTATATATTGCTTCTATATAGTCTAAGAAACATATATGCAAAGCATCCAAACAGTACAATTCGCCAATTTCTTGTTCTTCAAGTTTAAGTAAACTACGATCCCCATTGTTAATCCCTTAACGGAAATTATTCGTAACTTTCGACAAGTAGAACAATGAATGGAACAGGTAGACGGTTGAAATCAATGTATATATTGCTTCTATATAGTATAAGAAACATATATGCAAAGCATCCAAACAGTACAATTCGCCAATTTTTATTTCTTCAAGTTTAAGTAAACGACAATCCCCATTGTTAATCCCTTAACGGAAATTATTTGTAACTTTCGACAAGCAGAACAGTGAATGGAACAGGTAGACGGTTGAAATCTTGTATATATTGCTCCTATATAGTATAAGAAACATATATGCAAAGCATCCAAACAGTACAATTCGCCAATTTTTTGTTCTTCAAGTTTAAGTGAACAATGAGCCCCAATGGTCAATCCGTTATCGGAAATTATTTGTAACTTTCGACAAGTAGAACAATGAATGGAACAGGTAGACGGTTGAAATCATTGTATATATTGCTTCTATATAGTCTAAGAAACATATATGCAAAGCATCCAAACAGTACCATTCGCCAATTTTTTGTTCTTCAAGTTTAAGTGAACTACGAGCCCCATTGTTAATCCTTTAAATGAAATTATTTGTAAATTTCGACAAGTAGAACATTGAATGGAACAGGTAGACGGTTGAAATCTTTGTATATATTGCTTCTATATAGTCTAAGAAACATATATGCAAAGCATTCAAACAGTACAATTCGCCAATTTTTTTTTTCATGTTTAAGTGAACTATGAGCCCCACTGGTTAATCCTTTATCGGTAATTATTTGTAACTTTCGTCAAGTAGAACAATGAATGGAACAGGTAGACGGTTGAAATCATTGTATATATTGCTTCTATATAGTCTAAGAAACCTTTATGCAAAGCATCTAAACAGTAACAATCGCCAATTTTTTGATCTTCAAGTTTAAGTGAACAATGAGCCCCAATGGTTAATCCTTTATCGGAAATTTTTTGTAATTCTCGACAAGTAGAACAATGAATGGAACAGGTAGACGGTTGAAATCATTGTATATATTGCTTCTATATAGTCTGCGAAATATATATGCAAAGCATCCAAACAGTACAATTCGCCAATTTTTTGTTCTTCAAGTTTAAGTGAACTAAGAGCCCCATTGTTAATCCTTTAACGGAAATTAATTCTAAGTATCTACAAGTAGAACAATGAATGGATCATGTAGACGGTTGAAATCATTGTATATATTGCTTCTATATAGTCTGCGAAATATATATGCAAAGCATCCAAACAGTACAATTCGCCAATTTTTTGTTCTTCAAGTTTAAGTGAACTAAGAGCCCCATTGTTAATCCTTTAACGGAAATTAATTCTAAGTATCTACAAGTAGAACAATGATTGGAACACGTAGACGGTTGAAATCTTTGTATATATTGCTTCCACATAGAATAAGAAACATATATGCAAAGCATCCAAACAGTACCATTCGCCAATTTTTTGTTCTTCAAGTTTAAGTGAACAATGAGCCCCATTGTTAATCCTTTATCGGAAATTATTTGTATCTTTCGACAAGTAGAACAATGAATGGAACAGGTAGACGGTTGAAATCATTTGTATATATTGCTTCTATATAGTCTAAGAAACATATATGCAAAGCATCCAAACAGTACCATTCGCCAATTTTTTGTTCTTCAAGTTTAAGTGAACTACGAGCCCCATTGTTAATCCTTTAAAGGAAATTATTTGTAACTTTCGACAAGCAGAACAATGAATGGTACAGGTAGACGGTTGAAATCATTTGTATATATTGCTTCTATATAGTCTAAGAAACATGTATGCAAAGCATCCAAACAGTATCATTCGCCAATTTTTTGTTCTTCAAGTTTAAGTGAACTACGAGCCCCATTGTTAATCCTTTAAAGGAAATTATTTGTAACTTTCGACAAGCAGAACAATGAATGGTACAGGTAGACGGTTGAAATCTTTGTATATATTGCTTCTATATAGTCTAAGAAACATATATGCAAAGCATCCAAACAGTACCATTCGCCAATTTTTTGTTCTTCAAGTTTAAGTGAACTACGAGCCCCATTGTTAATCCTTTAAATGAAATTATTTGTAAATTTCGACAAGTAGAACATTGAATGGAACAGGTAGACGGTTGAAATCTTTGTATATATTGCTTCTATATAGTCTAAGAAACATATATGCAAAGCATTCAAACAGTACAATTCGCCAATTTTTTTTTTCATGTTTAAGTGAACTATGAGCCCCACTGGTTAATCCTTTATCGGTAATTATTTGTAACTTTCGTCAAGTAGAACAATGAATGGAACAGGTAGACGGTTGAAATCATTGTATATATTGCTTCTATATAGTCTAAGAAACCTTTATGCAAAGCATCTAAACAGTAACAATCGCCAATTTTTTGATCTTCAAGTTTAAGTGAACAATGAGCCCCAATGGTTAATCCTTTATCGGAAATTTTTTGTAATTCTCGACAAGTAGAACAATGAATGGAACAGGTAGACGGTTGAAATCATTGTATATATTGCTTCTATATAGTCTGCGAAATATATATGCAAAGCATCCAAACAGTACAATTCGCCAATTTTTTGTTCTTCAAGTTTAAGTGAACTAAGAGCCCCATTGTTAATCCTTTAACGGAAATTAATTCTAAGTATCTACAAGTAGAACAATGAATGGATCATGTAGACGGTTGAAATCATTGTATATATTGCTTCTATATAGTCTGCGAAATATATATGCAAAGCATCCAAACAGTACAATTCGCCAATTTTTTGTTCTTCAAGTTTAAGTGAACTAAGAGCCCCATTGTTAATCCTTTAACGGAAATTAATTCTAAGTATCTACAAGTAGAACAATGATTGGAACACGTAGACGGTTGAAATCTTTGTATATATTGCTTCCACATAGAATAAGAAACATATATGCAAAGCATCCAAACAGTACCATTCGCCAATTTTTTGTTCTTCAAGTTTAAGTGAACAATGAGCCCCATTGTTAATCCTTTATCGGAAATTATTTGTATCTTTCGACAAGTAGAACAATGAATGGAACAGGTAGACGGTTGAAATCATTTGTATATATTGCTTCTATATAGTCTAAGAAACATATATGCAAAGCATCCAAACAGTACCATTCGCCAATTTTTTGTTCTTCAAGTTTAAGTGAACTACGAGCCCCATTGTTAATCCTTTAAATGAAATTATTTGTAAATTTCGACAAGTAGAACATTGAATGGAACAGGTAGACGGTTGAAATCTTTGTATATATTGCTTCTATATAGTCTAAGAAACATATATTCAAAGCATCCAAATAGTACCATTCGCCAATTTTTTGTTCTTCAAGTTTAAGTGAACTACGAGCCCCATTGTTAATCCCTTAACGGAAATTATTTGTAACTTTCGACAAGTAGAACAATGAATGGAACTGGTAGACGGTTGAAATCTTTTTATATATTGCTTCTATATAGTCTAAGAAACATATATGCAAAGCATCCAAACGGTACCATTCGCCAATTTTTTGTTCTTCAAGTATAAGTGAACAATGAGCCCCATTGGTCAATCCGTTATCGGAAATTATTTGTAACTTTCGACAAGTAGAACAATGAATGGAACAGGTAGACGGTTGAAATCATTGTATATATTGCTTCTATATAGTCTAAGAAACATATATGCAAAGCATCCAAACAGTACCATTCGCCAATTTTTTGTTCTTCAAGTTTAAGTGAACTACGAGCCCCATTGTTAATACTTTAACGGAAATTATTTGTAACTTGCGACAAGTAGAACAATGAGTGGAACAGGTAGACGGTTGAAATCAATGTATATATTGCTTCTATATAGTCTAAGAAACATATATGCAAAGCATCCAAACCGTACCATTCATCAATTTTTTGTTCTTCAAGTTTTAGTGAACAACGAGCACCATTGTTAATCCCTTAAAGGAAATTATTTGTAACTTTCGACAGGTAGAACAATGAATGGAACAGGTAGACGGTTGAAATCATTGTATATATTGCTTCTATATAGTCTAAGAAACCTTTATGCAAAGCATCTAAATAGTAACAATCGCCAATTTTTTGATCTTCATGTTTAAGTGAACAATGAGCCCCAATGGTTAATCCTTTATCGGAAATTTTTTGTAATTCTCGACAAGTAGAACAATGAATGGAACAGGTAGACGGTTGAAATCTTTGTTTATATTGCTTCTATATAATCTAAGAAACATATATGCAAAGCATCCAAACAGTACAATTCGCCAATTATTTCATCTTCATGTTTAAGTGAACTACGAGCCCCATTGTTAATCCTTTAAAGGAAATTATTTGTAAATTTCGACAAGTAGAACAATGAATGGATCATGTAGACGGTTGAAATCATTGTATATATTGCTTCTATATAGTCTACGAAACAAATATGCAAAGCATCCAAACAGTACAATTCGCCAATTATTTCATCTTCATGTTTAAGTGAACTACGAGCCCCATTGTTAATCCTTTAAAGGAAATTATTTGTAAATTTCGACAAGTAGAACAATGAATGGAACAGGTAGACGGATGAAATCATTGTATATATTGCTTCTATATAGTCTAAGAAACATATATGCAAAGCATCCAAACAGTACCATTCGCCAATTTTTTGTTCTTCAAGTTTAAGTGAACAACGAGCCGCATTGTTAATCCTTTAAAGGAAATTATTTATAAATTTCGAAAAGTAGAACAATGATTGGAACACGTAGACGGTTGAAATCTTTGTATATATTGCTTCTATATAATCTAAGAAACATATATGCAAAGCATCCAAACAGAACCATTCGCCAATTTTTTGTTCTTCAAGTTTAAGTAAACGACAATCCCCATTGTTAATCCCTTAACGGAAATTATTTGTAACTTTAGACAAGCAGAACAGTGAATGGAACAGGTAGACGGTTGAAATCTTGTATATATTGCTCCTATATAGTATAAGAAACATATATGCAAAGCATCCAAACAGTACAATTCGCCAATTTTTTGTTCTTCAAGTTTAAGTGAACAATGAGCCCCAATGGTCAATCCGTTATCGGAAATTATTTGTAACTTTCGACAAGTAGAACAATGAATGGAACAGGTAGACGGTTGAAATCATTGTATATATTGCTTCTATATAGTCTAAGAAACATATATGCAAAGCATCCAAACAGTACCATTCGCCAATTTTTTGTTCTTCAAGTTTAAGTGAACATCGAGCCCCATTGATAATCATGAAATGGAAATTATTTGTAACTTTCTACAAGTAGAACAATGAATAGTACAGGTAGACGGGTGAAATCTTTCTATATATTACTTCTAAATAGTCTAAGAAACATATATGCTAAGCATCCAAACAGTACAATTCGCCAATTTTTTGTTCTTCAAGTTTAAGTGAACTACGAGCCCCATTGTTAATCCTTAAAGGAAATTATTTTTAAATTTCGACAAGTAGAACAATGAATGGATCATGTAGACGGTTGAAATCATTGTATATATTGCTTCTATATAGTCTGCGAAATATATATGCAAAGCATCCAAACAGTACAATTCGCCAATTTTTTGTTCTTCAAGTTTAAGTGAACTAAGAGCCCCATTGTTAATCCTTTAACGGAAATTAATTCTAAGTATCTACATGTAGAACAATGATTGGAACACGTAGACGGTTGAAATCTTTGTATATATTGCTTCCACATAGAATAAGAAACATATATGCAAAGCATCCAAACAGTACCATTCGCCAATTTTTTGTTCTTCAAGTTTAAGTGAACAATGAGCCCCATTGTTAATCCTTTATCGGAAATTATTTGTATCTTTCGACAAGTAGAACAATGAATGGAACAGGTAGACGGTTGAAATCATTTGTATATATTGCTTCTATATAGTCTAAGAAACATATATGCAAAGCATCCAAACAGTACCATTCGCCAATTTTTTGTTCTTCAAGTTTAAGTGAACTACGAGCCCCATTGTTAATCCTTTAAAGGAAATTATTTGTAACTTTCGACAAGCAGAACAATGAATGGTACAGGTAGACGGTTGAAATCTTTGTATATATTGCTTCTATATAGTCTAAGAAACATATATTCAAAGCATCCAAATAGTACCATTCGCCAATTTTTTGTTCTTCAAGTTTAAGTGAACTACGAGCCCCATTGTTAATCCTTTAAAGGAAATTATTTGTAAATTTCGGGAAGTAGAACAATGAATGGAATAGTTAGACGGTTGAAATCATTGTATATATTGCTTCTATATAGTCTAAGAAACATATATGCAAAGCATCCAAACAGTACAATTCGCCAATTTCTTGTTCTTCAAGTTTAAGTAAACTACGATCCCCATTGTTAATCCCTTAACGGAAATTATTTGTAACTTTCGACAAGTAGAACAATGAATGGAACAGGTAGACGGTTGAAATCAATGTATATATTGCTTCTATATAGTATAAGAAACATATATGCAAAGCATCCAAACAGTACAATTCGCCAATTTGTTGTTCTTCAAGTTTAAGTAAACTACAATCCCCATTGTTAATCCCTTAACGGAAATTATTTGTAACTTTCGACAAGCAGAACAATGAATGGAACAGGTAGACGGTTGAAATCAATGTATATATTGCTTCTATATAGTATAAGAAACATATATGCAAAGCATCCAAACAGTACAATTCGCCAATTTGTTGTTCTTCAAGTTTAAGTAAACTACAATCCCCATTGTTAATCCCTTAACGGAAATTATTTGTAACTTTCGACAAGCAGAACAATGAATGGAACAGGTAGACGGTTGAAATCATTTGTATATATTGCTTCTATATAGTCTAAGAAACATATATGCAAAGCATCCAAACAGTACCATTCGCCAATTTTTTGTTCTTCAAGTTTAAGTGAACTACGAGCCCCATTGTTAATCCTTTAAAGGAAATTATTTGTAAATTTCGACAAGCAGAACAATGAATGGTACAGGTAGACGGTTGAAATCTTTGTATATATTGCTTCTATATAGTCTAAGAAACATATATTCAAAGCATCCAAATAGTACCATTCGCCAATTTTTTGTTCTTCAAGTTTAAGTGAACTACGAGCCCCATTGTTAATCCTTTAAAGGAAATTATTTGTAAATTTCGGGAAGTAGAACAATGAATGGAATAGGTAGACGGTTGAAATCATTGTATATATTGCTTCTATATAGTCTAAGAAACATATATGCAAAGCATTCAAACAGTACAATTCGCCAATTTTTTTTTTCATGTTTAAGTGAACTATGAGCCCCACTGGTTAATCCTTTATCGGTAATTATTTGTAACTTTCGTCAAGTAGAACAATGAATGGAACAGGTAGACGGTTGAAATCATTGTATATATTGCTTCTATATAGTCTAAGAAACCTTTATGCAAAGCATCTAAACAGTAACAATCGCCAATTTTTTGATCTTCAAGTTTAAGTGAACAATGAGCCCCAATGGTTAATCCTTTATCGGAAATTTTTTGTAATTCTCGACAAGTAGAACAATGAATGGAACAGGTAGACGGTTGAAATCATTGTATATATTGCTTCTATATAGTCTGCGAAATATATATGCAAAGCATCCAAACAGTACAATTCGCCAATTTTTTCTTCTTCAAGTTTAAGTGAACTAAGAGCCCCATTGTTAATCCTTTAACGGAAATTAATTCTAAGTATCTACAAGTAGAACAATGAATGGATCATGTAGACGGTTGAAATCATTGTATATATTGCTTCTATATAGTCTGCGAAATATATATGCAAAGCATCCAAACAGTACAATTCGCCAATTTTTTGTTCTTCAGGTTTAAGTGAACAATGAGCCCCAATGGTTAATCCTTTATCGGAAATTTTTTGTAATTCTCGACAAGTAGAACAATGAATGGAACAGGTAGACGGTTGAAATCATTGTATATATTGCTTCTATATAGTCTGCGAAATATATATGCAAAGCATCCAAACAGTACAATTCGCCAATTTTTTGTTCTTCAAGTTTAAGTGAACTAAGAGCCCCATTGTTAATCCTTTAACGGAAATTAATTCTAAGTATCTACAAGTAGAACAATGAATGGATCATGTAGACGGTTGAAATCATTGTATATATTGCTTCTATATAGTCTGCGAAATATATATGCAAAGCATCCAAACAGTACAATTCGCCAATTTTTTGTTCTTCAAGTTTAAGTGAACTAAGAGCCCCATTGTTAATCCTTTAACGGAAATTAATTCTAAGTATCTACAAGTAGAACAATGATTGGAACACGTAGACGGTTGAAATCTTTGTATATATTGCTTCCACATAGAATAAGAAACATATATGCAAAGCATCCAAACAGTACCATTCGCCAATTTTTTGTTCTTCAAGTTTAAGTGAACAATGAGCCCCATTGTTAATCCTTTATCGGAAATTATTTGTATCTTTCGACAAGTAGAACAATGAATGGAACAGGTAGACGGTTGAAATCATTTGTATATATTGCTTCTATATAGTCTAAGAAACATATATGCAAAGCATCCAAACAGTACCATTCGCCAATTTTTTGTTCTTCAAGTTTAAGTGAACTACGAGCCCCATTGTTAATCCTTTAAAGGAAATTATTTGTAACTTTCGACAAGCAGAACAATGAATGGTACAGGTAGACGGTTGAAATCATTTGTATATATTGCTTCTATATAGTCTAAGAAACATGTATGCAAAGCATCCAAACAGTATCATTCGCCAATTTTTTGTTCTTCAAGTTTAAGTGAACTACGAGCCCCATTGTTAATCCTTTAAAGGAAATTATTTGTAACTTTCGACAAGCAGAACAATGAATGGTACAGGTAGACGGTTGAAATCTTTGTATATATTGCTTCTATATAGTCTAGGAAACATATATTCAAAGCATCCAAATAGTACCATTCGCCAATTTTTTGTTCTTCAAGTTTAAGTGAACTACGAGCCCCATTGTTAATCCCTTAACGGAAATTATTTGTAACTTTCGACAAGTAGAACAATGAATGGAACTGGTAGACGGTTGAAATCTTTTTATATATTGCTTCTATATAGTCTAAGAAACATATATGCAAAGCATTCAAACAGTACAATTCGCCAATTTTTTTTTTCATGTTTAAGTGAACTATGAGCCCCACTGGTTAATCCTTTATCGGTAATTATTTGTAACTTTCGTCAAGTAGAACAATGAATGGAACAGGTAGACGGTTGAAATCATTGTATATATTGCTTCTATATAGTCTAAGAAACCTTTATGCAAAGCATCTAAACAGTAACAATCGCCAATTTTTTGATCTTCAAGTTTAAGTGAACAATGAGCCCCAATGGTTAATCCTTTATCGGAAATTTTTTGTAATTCTCGACAAGTAGAACAATGAATGGAACAGGTAGACGGTTGAAATCATTGTATATATTGCTTCTATATAGTCTGCGAAATATATATGCAAAGCATCCAAACAGTACAATTCGCCAATTTTTTGTTCTTCAAGTTTAAGTGAACTAAGAGCCCCATTGTTAATCCTTTAACGGAAATTAATTCTAAGTATCTACAAGTAGAACAATGAATGGATCATGTAGACGGTTGAAATCATTGTATATATTGCTTCTATATAGTCTGCGAAATATATATGCAAAGCATCCAAACAGTACAATTCGCCAATTTTTTGTTCTTCAAGTTTAAGTGAACTAAGAGCCCCATTGTTAATCCTTTAACGGAAATTAATTCTAAGTATCTACAAGTAGAACAATGATTGGAACACGTAGACGGTTGAAATCTTTGTATATATTGCTTCCACATAGAATAAGAAACATATATGCAAAGCATCCAAACAGTACCATTCGCCAATTTTTTGTTCTTCAAGTTTAAGTGAACAATGAGCCCCATTGTTAATCCTTTATCGGAAATTATTTGTATCTTTCGACAAGTAGAACAATGAATGGAACAGGTAGACGGTTGAAATCATTTGTATATATTGCTTCTATATAGTCTAAGAAACATATATGCAAAGCATCCAAACAGTACCATTCGCCAATTTTTTGTTCTTCAAGTTTAAGTGAACTACGAGCCCCATTGTTAATCCTTTAAATGAAATTATTTGTAAATTTCGACAAGTAGAACATTGAATGGAACAGGTAGACGGTTGAAATCTTTGTATATATTGCTTCTATATAGTCTAAGAAACATATATTCAAAGCATCCAAATAGTACCATTCGCCAATTTTTTGTTCTTCAAGTTTAAGTGAACTACGAGCCCCATTGTTAATCCCTTAACGGAAATTATTTGTAACTTTCGACAAGTAGAACAATGAATGGAACTGGTAGACGGTTGAAATCTTTTTATATATTGCTTCTATATAGTCTAAGAAACATATATGCAAAGCATCCAAACGGTACCATTCGCCAATTTTTTGTTCTTCAAGTATAAGTGAACAATGAGCCCCATTGGTCAATCCGTTATCGGAAATTATTTGTAACTTTCGACAAGTAGAACAATGAATGGAACAGGTAGACGGTTGAAATCATTGTATATATTGCTTCTATATAGTCTAAGAAACATATATGCAAAGCATCCAAACAGTACCATTCGCCAATTTTTTGTTCTTCAAGTTTAAGTGAACTACGAGCCCCATTGTTAATACTTTAACGGAAATTATTTGTAACTTGCGACAAGTAGAACAATGAGTGGAACAGGTAGACGGTTGAAATCAATGTATATATTGCTTCTATATAGTCTAAGAAACATATATGCAAAGCATCCAAACCGTACCATTCATCAATTTTTTGTTCTTCAAGTTTTAGTGAACAACGAGCACCATTGTTAATCCCTTAAAGGAAATTATTTGTAACTTTCGACAGGTAGAACAATGAATGGAACAGGTAGACGGTTGAAATCATTGTATATATTGCTTCTATATAGTCTAAGAAACCTTTATGCAAAGCATCTAAATAGTAACAATCGCCAATTTTTTGATCTTCATGTTTAAGTGAACAATGAGCCCCAATGGTTAATCCTTTATCGGAAATTTTTTGTAATTCTCGACAAGTAGAACAATGAATGGAACAGGTAGACGGTTGAAATCTTTGTTTATATTGCTTCTATATAATCTAAGAAACATATATGCAAAGCATCCAAACAGTACAATTCGCCAATTATTTCATCTTCATGTTTAAGTGAACTACGAGCCCCATTGTTAATCCTTTAAAGGAAATTATTTGTAAATTTCGACAAGTAGAACAATGAATGGATCATGTAGACGGTTGAAATCATTGTATATATTGCTTCTATATAGTCTACGAAACAAATATGCAAAGCATCCAAACAGTACAATTCGCCAATTATTTCATCTTCATGTTTAAGTGAACTACGAGCCCCATTGTTAATCCTTTAAAGGAAATTATTTGTAAATTTCGACAAGTAGAACAATGAATGGAACAGGTAGACGGATGAAATCATTGTATATATTGCTTCTATATAGTCTAAGAAACATATATGCAAAGCATCCAAACAGTACCATTCGCCAATTTTTTGTTCTTCAAGTTTAAGTGAACAACGAGCCGCATTGTTAATCCTTTAAAGGAAATTATTTATAAATTTCGAAAAGTAGAACAATGATTGGAACACGTAGACGGTTGAAATCTTTGTATATATTGCTTCTATATAATCTAAGAAACATATATGCAAAGCATCCAAACAGAACCATTCGCCAATTTTTTGTTCTTCAAGTTTAAGTAAACGACAATCCCCATTGTTAATCCCTTAACGGAAATTATTTGTAACTTTAGACAAGCAGAACAGTGAATGGAACAGGTAGACGGTTGAAATCTTGTATATATTGCTCCTATATAGTATAAGAAACATATATGCAAAGCATCCAAACAGTACAATTCGCCAATTTTTTGTTCTTCAAGTTTAAGTGAACAATGAGCCCCAATGGTCAATCCGTTATCGGAAATTATTTGTAACTTTCGACAAGTAGAACAATGAATGGAACAGGTAGACGGTTGAAATCATTGTATATATTGCTTCTATATAGTCTAAGAAACATATATGCAAAGCATCCAAACAGTACCATTCGCCAATTTTTTGTTCTTCAAGTTTAAGTGAACATCGAGCCCCATTGATAATCATGAAATGGAAATTATTTGTAACTTTCTACAAGTAGAACAATGAATAGTACAGGTAGACGGGTGAAATCTTTCTATATATTACTTCTAAATAGTCTAAGAAACATATATGCTAAGCATCCAAACAGTACAATTCGCCAATTTTTTGTTCTTCAAGTTTAAGTGAACTACGAGCCCCATTGTTAATCCTTAAAGGAAATTATTTTTAAATTTCGACAAGTAGAACAATGAATGGATCATGTAGACGGTTGAAATCATTGTATATATTGCTTCTATATAGTCTGCGAAATATATATGCAAAGCATCCAAACAGTACAATTCGCCAATTTTTTGTTCTTCAAGTTTAAGTGAACTAAGAGCCCCATTGTTAATCCTTTAACGGAAATTAATTCTAAGTATCTACATGTAGAACAATGATTGGAACACGTAGACGGTTGAAATCTTTGTATATATTGCTTCCACATAGAATAAGAAACATATATGCAAAGCATCCAAACAGTACCATTCGCCAATTTTTTGTTCTTCAAGTTTAAGTGAACAATGAGCCCCATTGTTAATCCTTTATCGGAAATTATTTGTATCTTTCGACAAGTAGAACAATGAATGGAACAGGTAGACGGTTGAAATCATTTGTATATATTGCTTCTATATAGTCTAAGAAACATATATGCAAAGCATCCAAACAGTACCATTCGCCAATTTTTTGTTCTTCAAGTTTAAGTGAACTACGAGCCCCATTGTTAATCCTTTAAAGGAAATTATTTGTAACTTTCGACAAGCAGAACAATGAATGGTACAGGTAGACGGTTGAAATCTTTGTATATATTGCTTCTATATAGTCTAAGAAACATATATTCAAAGCATCCAAATAGTACCATTCGCCAATTTTTTGTTCTTCAAGTTTAAGTGAACTACGAGCCCCATTGTTAATCCTTTAAAGGAAATTATTTGTAAATTTCGGGAAGTAGAACAATGAATGGAATAGTTAGACGGTTGAAATCATTGTATATATTGCTTCTATATAGTCTAAGAAACATATATGCAAAGCATCCAAACAGTACAATTCGCCAATTTCTTGTTCTTCAAGTTTAAGTAAACTACGATCCCCATTGTTAATCCCTTAACGGAAATTATTTGTAACTTTCGACAAGTAGAACAATGAATGGAACAGGTAGACGGTTGAAATCAATGTATATATTGCTTCTATATAGTATAAGAAACATATATGCAAAGCATCCAAACAGTACAATTCGCCAATTTGTTGTTCTTCAAGTTTAAGTAAACTACAATCCCCATTGTTAATCCCTTAACGGAAATTATTTGTAACTTTCGACAAGCAGAACAATGAATGGAACAGGTAGACGGTTGAAATCAATGTATATATTGCTTCTATATAGTATAAGAAACATATATGCAAAGCATCCAAACAGTACAATTCGCCAATTTGTTGTTCTTCAAGTTTAAGTAAACTACAATCCCCATTGTTAATCCCTTAACGGAAATTATTTGTAACTTTCGACAAGCAGAACAATGAATGGAACAGGTAGACGGTTGAAATCATTTGTATATATTGCTTCTATATAGTCTAAGAAACATATATGCAAAGCATCCAAACAGTACCATTCGCCAATTTTTTGTTCTTCAAGTTTAAGTGAACTACGAGCCCCATTGTTAATCCTTTAAAGGAAATTATTTGTAAATTTCGACAAGCAGAACAATGAATGGTACAGGTAGACGGTTGAAATCTTTGTATATATTGCTTCTATATAGTCTAAGAAACATATATTCAAAGCATCCAAATAGTACCATTCGCCAATTTTTTGTTCTTCAAGTTTAAGTGAACTACGAGCCCCATTGTTAATCCTTTAAAGGAAATTATTTGTAAATTTCGGGAAGTAGAACAATGAATGGAATAGGTAGACGGTTGAAATCATTGTATATATTGCTTCTATATAGTCTAAGAAACATATATGCAAAGCATTCAAACAGTACAATTCGCCAATTTTTTTTTTCATGTTTAAGTGAACTATGAGCCCCACTGGTTAATCCTTTATCGGTAATTATTTGTAACTTTCGTCAAGTAGAACAATGAATGGAACAGGTAGACGGTTGAAATCATTGTATATATTGCTTCTATATAGTCTAAGAAACCTTTATGCAAAGCATCTAAACAGTAACAATCGCCAATTTTTTGATCTTCAAGTTTAAGTGAACAATGAGCCCCAATGGTTAATCCTTTATCGGAAATTTTTTGTAATTCTCGACAAGTAGAACAATGAATGGAACAGGTAGACGGTTGAAATCATTGTATATATTGCTTCTATATAGTCTGCGAAATATATATGCAAAGCATCCAAACAGTACAATTCGCCAATTTTTTCTTCTTCAAGTTTAAGTGAACTAAGAGCCCCATTGTTAATCCTTTAACGGAAATTAATTCTAAGTATCTACAAGTAGAACAATGAATGGATCATGTAGACGGTTGAAATCATTGTATATATTGCTTCTATATAGTCTGCGAAATATATATGCAAAGCATCCAAACAGTACAATTCGCCAATTTTTTGTTCTTCAGGTTTAAGTGAACTAAGAGCCCCATTGTTAATCCTTTAACGGAAATTAATTCTAAGTATCTACAAGTAGAACAATGATTGGAACACGTAGACGGTTGAAATCTTTGTATATATTGCTTCCACATAGAATAAGAAACATATATGCAAAGCATCCAAACAGTACCATTCGCCAATTTTTTGTTCTTCAAGTTTAAGTGAACAATGAGCCCCATTGTTAATCCTTTATCGGAAATTATTTGTATCTTTCGACAAGTAGAACAATGAATGGAACAGGTAGACGGTTGAAATCATTTGTATATATTGCTTCTATATAGTCTAAGAAACATATATGCAAAGCATCCAAACAGTACCATTCGCCAATTTTTTGTTCTTCAAGTTTAAGTGAACTACGAGCCCCATTGTTAATCCTTTAAAGGAAATTATTTGTAACTTTCGACAAGCAGAACAATGAATGGTACAGGTAGACGGTTGAAATCATTTGTATATATTGCTTCTATATAGTCTAAGAAACATGTATGCAAAGCATCCAAACAGTACCATTCGCCAATTTTTTGTTCTTCAAGTTTAAGTGAACTACGAGCCCCATTGTTAATCCTTTAAAGGAAATTATTTGTAAATTTCGACAAGTAGAACAATGAATGGATCATGTAGACGGTTGAAATCATTGTATATATTACTTCTAAATAGTCTAAGAAACATATATGCTAAGCATCCAAACAGTACAATTCGCCAATTATTTCATCTTCATGTTTAAGTGAACTACGAGCCCCATTGTTAATCCTTTACAGGAAATTATTTGTAAATTTCGACAAGTAGAACAATGAATGGATCATGTAGACGGTTGAAATCATTGAATATATTGCTTCTATATAGTCTACGACACAAATATGCAAAAGCATCCAAACAGTACAATTCGCCAATTATTTCATCTTCATGTTTAAGTGAACTACGAGCCCCATTGTTAATCCTTTAACGGAAATTAATTCTAAGTATCTACAAGTAGAACAATGATTGGAACACGTAGACGGTTGAAATCTTTGTATATATTGCTTCCACATAGAATAAGAAACATATATGCAAAGCATCCAAACAGTACCATTCGCCAATTTTTTGTTCTTCAAGTTTAAGTGAACAATGAGCCCCATTGTTAATCCTTTATCGGAAATTATTTGTATCTTTCGACAAGTAGAAGAATGAATGGAACAGGTAGACGGTTGAAATCATTTGTATATATTGCTTCTATATAGTCTAAGAAACATATATGCAAAGCATCCAAACAGTACCATTCGCCAATTTTTTGTTCTTCAAGTTTAAGTGAACTACGAGCCCCATTGTTAATCCTTTAAAGGAAATTATTTGTAACTTTCGACAAGCAGAACAATGAATGGTACAGGTAGACGGTTGAAATCATTTGTATATATTGCTTCTATATAGTCTAAGAAACATGTATGCAAAGCATCCAAACAGTACCATTCGCCAATTTGTTGTTCTTCAAGTTTAAGTAAACTACAATCCCCATTGTTAATCCCTTAACGGAAATTATTTGTAACTTTCGACAAGCAGAACAATGAATGGAACAGGTAGACGGTTGAAATCATTTGTATATATTGCTTCTATATAGTCTAAGAAACATATATGCAAAGCATCCAAACAGTACCATTCGCCAATTTTTTGTTCTTCAAGTTTAAGTGAACTACGAGCCCCATTGTTAATCCTTTAAAGGAAATTATTTGTAAATTTCGACAAGTAGAACAATGAATGGATCATGTAGACGGTTGAAATCATTGTATATATTACTTCTAAATAGTCTAAGAAACATATATGCTAAGCATCCAAACAGTACAATTCGCCAATTATTTCATCTTCATGTTTAAGTGAACTACGAGCCCCATTGTTAATCCTTTAAAGGAAATTATTTGTAAATTTCGACAAGTAGAACAATGAATGGATCATGTAGACGGTTGAAATCATTGTATATATTGCTTCTATATAGTCTACGACACAAATATGCAAAAGCATCCAAACAGTACAATTCGCCAATTATTTCATCTTCATGTTTAAGTGAACTACGAGCCCCATTGTTAATCCTTTAACGGAAATTAATTCTAAGTATCTACAAGTAGAACAATGATTGGAACACGTAGACGGTTGAAATCTTTGTATATATTGCTTCCACATAGAATAAGAAACATATATGCAAAGCATCCAAACAGTACCATTCGCCAATTTTTTGTTCTTCAAGTTTAAGTGAACAATGAGCCCCATTGTTAATCCTTTATCGGAAATTATTTGTATCTTTCGACAAGTAGAACAATGAATGGAACAGGTAGACGGTTGAAATCATTTGTATATATTGCTTCTATATAGTCTAAGAAACATATATGCAAAGCATCCAAACAGTACCATTCGCCAATTTTTTGTTCTTCAAGTTTAAGTGAACTACGAGCCCCATTGTTAATCCTTTAAAGGAAATTATTTGTAACTTTCGACAAGCAGAACAATGAATGGTACAGGTAGACGGTTGAAATCATTTGTATATATTGCTTCTATATAGTCTAAGAAACATGTATGCAAAGCATCCAAACAGTACCATTCGCCAATTTTTTGTTCTTCAAGTTTAAGTGAACTACGAGCCCCATTGTTAATCCTTTAAAGGAAATTATTTGTAACTTTCGACAAGCAGAACAATGAATGGTACAGGTAGACGGTTGAAATCTTTGTATATATTGCTTCTATATAGTCTAAGAAACATATATTCAAAGCATCCAAATAGTACCATTCGCCAATTTTTTGTTCTTCAAGTTTAAGTGAACTACGAGCCCCATTGTTAATCCCTTAACGGAAATTATTTGTAACTTTCGACAAGTAGAACAATGAATGGAACTGGTAGACGGTTGAAATCTTTTTATATATTGCTTCTATATAGTCTAAGAAACATATATGCAAAGCATCCAAACGGTACCATTCGCCAATTTTTTGTTCTTCAAGTATAAGTGAACAATGAGCCCCATTGGTCAATCCGTTATCGGAAATTATTTGTAACTTTCGACAAGTAGAACAATGAATGGAACAGGTAGACGGTTGAAATCATTGTATATATTGCTTCTATATAGTCTAAGAAACATATATGCAAAGCATCCAAACAGTACCATTCGACAATTTTTTGTTCATCAAGTTTAAGTGAACTACGAGCCCCATTGTTAATACTTTAACGGAAATTATTTGTAACTTGCGACAAGTAGAACAATGAGTGGAACAGGTAGACGGTTGAAATCAATGTATATATTGCTTCTATATAGTCTAAGAAACATATATGCAAAGCATCCAAACCGTACCATTCATCAATTTTTTGTTCTTCAAGTTTTAGTGAACAACGAGCACCATTGTTAATCCCTTAAAGGAAATTATTTGTAACTTTCGACAGGTAGAACAATGAATGGAACAGGTAGACGGTTGAAATCATTGTATATATTGCTTCTATATAGTCTAAGAAACCTTTATGCAAAGCATCTAAACAGTAACAATCGCCAATTTTTTGATCTTCAAGTTTAAGTGAACAATGAGCCCCAATGGTTAATCCTTTATCGGAAATTTTTTGTAATTCTCGACAAGTAGAACAATGAATGGAACAGGTAGACGGTTGAAATCTTTGTTTATATTGCTTCTATATAATCTAAGAAACATATATGCAAAGCATCCAAACAGTACAATTCGCCAATTATTTCATCTTCATGTTTAAGTGAACTACGAGCCCCATTGTTAATCCTTTAAAGGAAATTATTTGTAAATTTCGACAAGTAGAACAATGAATGGATCATGTAGACGGTTGAAATCATTGTATATATTGCTTCTATATAGTCTACGAAACAAATATGCAAAGCATCCAAACAGTACAATTCGCCAATTATTTCATCTTCATGTTTAAGTGAACTACGAGCCCCATTGTTAATCCTTTAAAGGAAATTATTTGTAAATTTCGACAAGTAGAACAATGAATGGATCATGTAGACGGTTGAAATCATTGTATATATTGCTTCTATATAGTCTACGACACAAATATGCAAAAGCATCCAAACAGTACAATTCGCCAATTATTTCATCTTCATGTTTAAGTGAACTACGAGCCCCATTGTTAATCCTTTAAAGGAAATTATTTGTAAATTTCGACAAGTAGAACAATGAATGGATCATGTAGACGGCTGAAATCATTGTATATATTGCTTCTATATAGTCTACGAAACAAATATGCAAAGCATCCAAACAGTACAATTCGCCAAATTTTTGTTCTTCAAGTTTAAGTGAACTACGAGCCCCATTGTTAATCCTTTAAAGGAAATTATTTGTAACTTGCGACAAGTAGAACAATGAATGGAACAGGTAGACGGTTGAAATCAATGTATATATTGCTTCTATATAGTCTAAGAAACATATATGCAAAGCATCCAAACCGTACCATTCATCAATTTTTTGTTCTTCAAGTTTTAGTGAACAGCGAGCCCCATTGTTAATCCTTTAACGGAAATTATTTGTAACTTTCGACAAGTAGAACAATGAATGCAACAGGTAGACGGATGAAATCATTGTATATATTGCTTCTATATAGTCTAAGAAACATATATGCAAAGCATCCAAACAGTACCATTCGCCAATTTTTTGTTCTTCAAGTTTAAGTGAACAACGAGCCGCATTGTTAATCCTTTAAAGGAAATTATTTATAAATTTCGAAAAGTAGAACAATGATTGGAACACGTAGACGGTTGAAATCTTTGTATATATTGCTTCTATATAATCTAAGAAACATATATGCAAAGCATCCAAACAGAACCATTCGCCAATTTTTTGTTCTTCAAATTTAAGTGAACAACGAGCCCCATTGATAATCATGAAACGGAAATTATTTGTAACTTTGTACAAGTAGAACAATGAATAGAACAGGTAGACGGTTGAAATCTTTGTATATGTTGCGTCTATATATTCTAAGAAACCTATATGCAAAGCATCTAAACAGTAACAATCGCCAATTTTTTGATCTTCAAGTTTAAGTGAACATCGAGCCCCATTGATAATCATGAAATGGAAATTATTTGTAACTTTCTACAAGTAGAACAATGAATAGTACAGGTAGACGGGTGAAATCTTTCTATATATTACTTCTAAATAGTCTAAGAAACATATATGCTAAGCATCCAAACAGTACAATTCGCCAATTTTTTGTTCTTCAAGTTTAAGTGAACTACGAGCCCCATTGTTAATCCTTAAAGGAAATTATTTGTAAATTTCGACAAGTAGAACAATGAATGGATCATGTAGACGGTTGAAATCATTGTATATATTGCTTCTATATAGTCTGCGAAATATATATGCAAAGCATCCAAACAGTACAATTCGCCAATTTTTTGTTCTTCAAGTTTAAGTGAACTAAGAGCCCCATTGTTAATCCTTTAACGGAAATTAATTCTAAGTATCTACAAGTAGAACAATGATTGGAACACGTAGACGGTTGAAATCTTTGTATATATTGCTTCCACATAGAATAAGAAACATATATGCAAAGCATCCAAACAGTACCATTCGCCAATTTTTTGTTCTTCAAGTTTAAGTGAACAATGAGCCCCATTGTTAATCCTTTATCGGAAATTATTTGTATCTTTCGACAAGTAGAACAATGAATGGAACAGGTAGACGGTTGAAATCATTTGTATATATTGCTTCTATATAGTCTAAGAAACATATATGCAAAGCATCCAAACAGTACCATTCGCCAATTTTTTGTTCTTCAAGTTTAAGTGAACTACGAGCCCCATTGTTAATCCTTTAAAGGAAATTATTTGTAACTTTCGACAAGCAGAACAATGAATGGTACAGGTAGACGGTTGAAATCATTTGTATATATTGCTTCTATATAGTCTAAGAAACATGTATGCAAAGCATCCAAACAGTACCATTCGCCAATTTGTTGTTCTTCAAGTTTAAGTAAACTACAATCCCCATTGTTAATCCCTTAACGGAAATTATTTGTAACTTTCGACAAGCAGAACAATGAATGGAACAGGTAGACGGTTGAAATCATTTGTATATATTGCTTCTATATAGTCTAAGAAACATATATGCAAAGCATCCAAACAGTACCATTCGCCAATTTTTTGTTCTTCAAGTTTAAGTGAACTACGAGCCCCATTGTTAATCCTTTAAAGGAAATTATTTGTAAATTTCGACAAGCAGAACAATGAATGGTACAGGTAGATGGTTGAAATCTTTGTATATATTGCTTCTATATAGTCTAAGAAACATATATTCAAAGCATCCAAATAGTACCATTCGCCAATTTTTTGTTCTTCAAGTTTAAGTGAACTACGAGCCCCATTGTTAATCCTTTAAAGGAAATTATTTGTAAATTTCGGGAAGTAGAACAATGAATGGAATAGGTAGACGGTTGAAATCATTGTATATATTGCTTCTATATAGTCTAAGAAACATATATGCAAAGCATCCAAACAGTACAATTCGCCAATTTCTTGTTCTTCAAGTTTAAGTAAACTACGATCCCCATTGTTAATCCCTTAACGGAAATTATTTGTAACTTTCGACAAGTAGAACAATGAATGGAACAGGTAGACGGTTGAAATCAATGTATATATTGCTTCTATATAGTATAAGAAACAT
This sequence comes from Cerceris ruficornis, assembly GCA_963989415.1. Taxonomy (NCBI): domain Eukaryota; kingdom Metazoa; phylum Arthropoda; class Insecta; order Hymenoptera; family Crabronidae; genus Cerceris; species Cerceris ruficornis. The sequence goes on from CAXDIW010000460.1 coordinate 1,939,586, forward strand.
ATATGCAAAGCATCCAAACAGTACAATTCGCCAATTTTTTGTTCTTCAAGTTTAAGTAAACGACAATCCCCATTGTTAATCCCTTAACGGAAATTATTTGTAACTTTCGACAAGCAGAACAGTGAATGGAACAGGTAGACGGTTGAAATCTTGTATATATTGCTCCTATATAGTATAAGAAACATATATGCAAAGCATCCAAACAGTACAATTCGCCAATTTTTTGTTCTTCAAGTTTAAGTGAACAATGAGCCCCAATGGTCAATCCGTTATCGGAAATTATTTGTAACTTTCGACAAGTAGAACAATGAATGGAACAGGTAGACGGTTGAAATCATTGTATATATTGCTTCTATATAGTCTAAGAAACATATATGCAAAGCATCCAAACAGTACCATTCGCCAATTTTTTGTTCTTCAAGTTTAAGTGAACTACGAGCCCCATTGTTAATCCTTTAAAGGAAATTATTTGTAAATTTCGACAAGTAGAACATTGAATGGAACAGGTAGACGGTTGAAATCTTTGTATATATTGCTTCTATATAGTCTAAGAAACATATATGCAAAGCATTCAAACAGTACAATTCGCCAATTTTTTTTTTCATGTTTAAGTGAACTATGAGCCCCACTGGTTAATCCTTTATCGGTAATTATTTGTAACTTTCGTCAAGTAGAACAATGAATGGAACAGGTAGACGGTTGAAATCATTGTATATATTGCTTCTATATAGTCTAAGAAACCTTTATGCAAAGCATCTAAACAGTAACAATCGCCAATTTTTTGATCTTCAAGTTTAAGTGAACAATGAGCCCCAATGGTTAATCCTTTATCGGAAATTTTTTGTAATTCTCGACAAGTAGAACAATGAATGGAACAGGTAGACGGTTGAAATCATTGTATATATTGCTTCTATATAGTCTGCGAAATATATATGCAAAGCATCCAAACAGTACAATTCGCCAATTTTTTGTTCTTCAAGTTACGTGAACTAAGAGCCCCATTGTTAATCCTTTAACGGAAATTAATTCTAAGTATCTACAAGTAGAACAATGAATGGATCATGAAGACGGTTGAAATCATTGTATATATTACTTCTAAATAGTCTAAGAAACATATATGCTAAGCATCCAAACAGTACAATTCGCCAATTATTTCATCTTCATGTTTAAGTGAACTACGAGCCCCATTGTTAATCCTTTAAAGGAAATTATTTGTAAATTTCGACAAGTAGAACAATGAATGGATCATGTAGACGGTTGAAATCATTGTATATATTGCTTCTATATAGTCTACGACACAAATATGCAAAAGCATCCAAACAGTACAATTCGCCAATTATTTCATCTTCATGTTTAAGTGAACTACGAGCCCCATTGTTAATCCTTTAACGGAAATTAATTCTAAGTATCTACAAGTAGAACAATGATTGGAACACGTAGACGGTTGAAATCTTTGTATATATTGCTTCCACATAGAATAAGAAACATATATGCAAAGCATCCAAACAGTACCATTCGCCAATTTTTTGTTCTTCAAGTTTAAGTGAACAATGAGCCCCATTGTTAATCCTTTATCGGAAATTATTTGTATCTTTCGACAAGTAGAACAATGAATGGAACAGGTAGACGGTTGAAATCATTTGTATATATTGCTTCTATATAGTCTAAGAAACATATATGCAAAGCATCCAAACAGTACCATTCGCCAATTTTTTGTTCTTCAAGTTTAAGTGAACTACGAGCCCCATTGTTAATCCTTTAAAGGAAATTATTTGTAACTTTCGACAAGCAGAACAATGAATGGTACAGGTAGACGGTTGAAATCATTTGTATATATTGCTTCTATATAGTCTAAGAAACATGTATGCAAAGCATCCAAACAGTACCATTCGCCAATTTGTTGTTCTTCAAGTTTAAGTAAACTACAATCCCCATTGTTAATCCCTTAACGGAAATTATTTGTAACTTTCGACAAGCAGAACAATGAATGGAACAGGTAGACGGTTGAAATCATTTGTATATATTGCTTCTATATAGTCTAAGAAACATATATGCAAAGCATCCAAACAGTACCATTCGCCAATTTTTTGTTCTTCAAGTTTAAGTGAACTACGAGCCCCATTGTTAATCCTTTAAAGGAAATTATTTGTAAATTTCGACAAGTAGAACAATGAATGGATCATGTAGACGGTTGAAATCATTGTATATATTACTTCTAAATAGTCTAAGAAACATATATGCTAAGCATCCAAACAGTACAATTCGCCAATTATTTCATCTTCATGTTTAAGTGAACTACGAGCCCCATTGTTAATCCTTTAAAGGAAATTATTTGTAAATTTCGACAAGTAGAACAATGAATGGATCATGTAGACGGTTGAAATCATTGTATATATTGCTTCTATATAGTCTACGACACAAATATGCAAAAGCATCCAAACAGTACAATTCGCCAATTATTTCATCTTCATGTTTAAGTGAACTACGAGCCCCATTGTTAATCCTTTAACGGAAATTAATTCTAAGTATCTACAAGTAGAACAATGATTGGAACACGTAGACGGTTGAAATCTTTGTATATATTGCTTCCACATAGAATAAGAAACATATATGCAAAGCATCCAAACAGTACCATTCGCCAATTTTTTGTTCTTCAAGTTTAAGTGAACAATGAGCCCCATTGTTAATCCTTTATCGGAAATTATTTGTATCTTTCGACAAGTAGAACAATGAATGGAACAGGTAGACGGTTGAAATCATTTGTATATATTGCTTCTATATAGTCTAAGAAACATATATGCAAAGCATCCAAACAGTACCATTCGCCAATTTTTTGTTCTTCAAGTTTAAGTGAACTACGAGCCCCATTGTTAATCCTTTAAAGGAAATTATTTGTAACTTTCGACAAGCAGAACAATGAATGGTACAGGTAGACGGTTGAAATCATTTGTATATATTGCTTCTATATAGTCTAAGAAACATGTATGCAAAGCATCCAAACAGTACCATTCGCCAATTTTTTGTTCTTCAAGTTTAAGTGAACTACGAGCCCCATTGTTAATCCTTTAAAGGAAATTATTTGTAACTTTCGACAAGCAGAACAATGAATGGTACAGGTAGACGGTTGAAATCTTTGTATATATTGCTTCTATATAGTCTAAGAAACATATATTCAAAGCATCCAAATAGTACCATTCGCCAATTTTTTGTTCTTCAAGTTTAAGTGAACTACGAGCCCCATTGTTAATCCCTTAACGGAAATTATTTGTAACTTTCGACAAGTAGAACAATGAATGGAACTGGTAGACGGTTGAAATCTTTTTATATATTGCTTCTATATAGTCTAAGAAACATATATGCAAAGCATCCAAACGGTACCATTCGCCAATTTTTTGTTCTTCAAGTATAAGTGAACAATGAGCCCCATTGGTCAATCCGTTATCGGAAATTATTTGTAACTTTCGACAAGTAGAACAATGAATGGAACAGGTAGACGGTTGAAATCATTGTATATATTGCTTCTATATAGTCTAAGAAACATATATGCAAAGCATCCAAACAGTACCATTCGACAATTTTTTGTTCATCAAGTTTAAGTGAACTACGAGCCCCATTGTTAATACTTTAACGGAAATTATTTGTAACTTGCGACAAGTAGAACAATGAGTGGAACAGGTAGACGGTTGAAATCAATGTATATATTGCTTCTATATAGTCTAAGAAACATATATGCAAAGCATCCAAACCGTACCATTCATCAATTTTTTGTTCTTCAAGTTTTAGTGAACAACGAGCACCATTGTTAATCCCTTAAAGGAAATTATTTGTAACTTTCGACAGGTAGAACAATGAATGGAACAGGTAGACGGTTGAAATCATTGTATATATTGCTTCTATATAGTCTAAGAAACCTTTATGCAAAGCATCTAAACAGTAACAATCGCCAATTTTTTGATCTTCAAGTTTAAGTGAACAATGAGCCCCAATGGTTAATCCTTTATCGGAAATTTTTTGTAATTCTCGACAAGTAGAACAATGAATGGAACAGGTAGACGGTTGAAATCTTTGTTTATATTGCTTCTATATAATCTAAGAAACATATATGCAAAGCATCCAAACAGTACAATTCGCCAATTATTTCATCTTCATGTTTAAGTGAACTACGAGCCCCATTGTTAATCCTTTAAAGGAAATTATTTGTAAATTTCGACAAGTAGAACAATGAATGGATCATGTAGACGGTTGAAATCATTGTATATATTGCTTCTATATAGTCTACGAAACAAATATGCAAAGCATCCAAACAGTACAATTCGCCAATTATTTCATCTTCATGTTTAAGTGAACTACGAGCCCCATTGTTAATCCTTTAAAGGAAATTATTTGTAAATTTCGACAAGTAGAACAATGAATGGATCATGTAGACGGTTGAAATCATTGTATATATTGCTTCTATATAGTCTACGACACAAATATGCAAAAGCATCCAAACAGTACAATTCGCCAATTATTTCATCTTCATGTTTAAGTGAACTACGAGCCCCATTGTTAATCCTTTAAAGGAAATTATTTGTAAATTTCGACAAGTAGAACAATGAATGGATCATGTAGACGGCTGAAATCATTGTATATATTGCTTCTATATAGTCTACGAAACAAATATGCAAAGCATCCAAACAGTACAATTCGCCAAATTTTTGTTCTTCAAGTTTAAGTGAACTACGAGCCCCATTGTTAATCCTTTAAAGGAAATTATTTGTAACTTGCGACAAGTAGAACAATGAATGGAACAGGTAGACGGTTGAAATCAATGTATATATTGCTTCTATATAGTCTAAGAAACATATATGCAAAGCATCCAAACCGTACCATTCATCAATTTTTTGTTCTTCAAGTTTTAGTGAACAGCGAGCCCCATTGTTAATCCTTTAACGGAAATTATTTGTAACTTTCGACAAGTAGAACAATGAATGCAACAGGTAGACGGATGAAATCATTGTATATATTGCTTCTATATAGTCTAAGAAACATATATGCAAAGCATCCAAACAGTACCATTCGCCAATTTTTTGTTCTTCAAGTTTAAGTGAACAACGAGCCGCATTGTTAATCCTTTAAAGGAAATTATTTATAAATTTCGAAAAGTAGAACAATGATTGGAACACGTAGACGGTTGAAATCTTTGTATATATTGCTTCTATATAATCTAAGAAACATATATGCAAAGCATCCAAACAGAACCATTCGCCAATTTTTTGTTCTTCAAATTTAAGTGAACAACGAGCCCCATTGATAATCATGAAACGGAAATTATTTGTAACTTTGTACAAGTAGAACAATGAATAGAACAGGTAGACGGTTGAAATCTTTGTATATGTTGCGTCTATATATTCTAAGAAACCTATATGCAAAGCATCTAAACAGTAACAATCGCCAATTTTTTGATCTTCAAGTTTAAGTGAACATCGAGCCCCATTGATAATCATGAAATGGAAATTATTTGTAACTTTCTACAAGTAGAACAATGAATAGTACAGGTAGACGGGTGAAATCTTTCTATATATTACTTCTAAATAGTCTAAGAAACATATATGCTAAGCATCCAAACAGTACAATTCGCCAATTTTTTGTTCTTCAAGTTTAAGTGAACTACGAGCCCCATTGTTAATCCTTAAAGGAAATTATTTGTAAATTTCGACAAGTAGAACAATGAATGGATCATGTAGACGGTTGAAATCATTGTATATATTGCTTCTATATAGTCTGCGAAATATATATGCAAAGCATCCAAACAGTACAATTCGCCAATTTTTTGTTCTTCAAGTTTAAGTGAACTAAGAGCCCCATTGTTAATCCTTTAACGGAAATTAATTCTAAGTATCTACAAGTAGAACAATGATTGGAACACGTAGACGGTTGAAATCTTTGTATATATTGCTTCCACATAGAATAAGAAACATATATGCAAAGCATCCAAACAGTACCATTCGCCAATTTTTTGTTCTTCAAGTTTAAGTGAACAATGAGCCCCATTGTTAATCCTTTATCGGAAATTATTTGTATCTTTCGACAAGTAGAACAATGAATGGAACAGGTAGACGGTTGAAATCATTTGTATATATTGCTTCTATATAGTCTAAGAAACATATATGCAAAGCATCCAAACAGTACCATTCGCCAATTTTTTGTTCTTCAAGTTTAAGTGAACTACGAGCCCCATTGTTAATCCTTTAAAGGAAATTATTTGTAACTTTCGACAAGCAGAACAATGAATGGTACAGGTAGACGGTTGAAATCATTTGTATATATTGCTTCTATATAGTCTAAGAAACATGTATGCAAAGCATCCAAACAGTACCATTCGCCAATTTGTTGTTCTTCAAGTTTAAGTAAACTACAATCCCCATTGTTAATCCCTTAACGGAAATTATTTGTAACTTTCGACAAGCAGAACAATGAATGGAACAGGTAGACGGTTGAAATCATTTGTATATATTGCTTCTATATAGTCTAAGAAACATATATGCAAAGCATCCAAACAGTACCATTCGCCAATTTTTTGTTCTTCAAGTTTAAGTGAACTACGAGCCCCATTGTTAATCCTTTAAAGGAAATTATTTGTAAATTTCGACAAGCAGAACAATGAATGGTACAGGTAGATGGTTGAAATCTTTGTATATATTGCTTCTATATAGTCTAAGAAACATATATTCAAAGCATCCAAATAGTACCATTCGCCAATTTTTTGTTCTTCAAGTTTAAGTGAACTACGAGCCCCATTGTTAATCCTTTAAAGGAAATTATTTGTAAATTTCGGGAAGTAGAACAATGAATGGAATAGGTAGACGGTTGAAATCATTGTATATATTGCTTCTATATAGTCTAAGAAACATATATGCAAAGCATCCAAACAGTACAATTCGCCAATTTCTTGTTCTTCAAGTTTAAGTAAACTACGATCCCCATTGTTAATCCCTTAACGGAAATTATTTGTAACTTTCGACAAGTAGAACAATGAATGGAACAGGTAGACGGTTGAAATCAATGTATATATTGCTTCTATATAGTATAAGAAACATATATGCAAAGCATCCAAACAGTACAATTCGCCAATTTTTTGTTCTTCAAGTTTAAGTAAACGACAATCCCCATTGTTAATCCCTTAACGGAAATTATTTGTAACTTTCGACAAGCAGAACAGTGAATGGAACAGGTAGACGGTTGAAATCTTGTATATATTGCTCCTATATAGTATAAGAAACATATATGCAAAGCATCCAAACAGTACAATTCGCCAATTTTTTGTTCTTCAAGTTTAAGTGAACAATGAGCCCCAATGGTCAATCCGTTATCGGAAATTATTTGTAACTTTCGACAAGTAGAACAATGAATGGAACAGGTAGACGGTTGAAATCATTGTATATATTGCTTCTATATAGTCTAAGAAACATATATGCAAAGCATCCAAACAGTACCATTCGCCAATTTTTTGTTCTTCAAGTTTAAGTGAACTACGAGCCCCATTGTTAATCCTTTAAAGGAAATTATTTGTAAATTTCGACAAGTAGAACATTGAATGGAACAGGTAGACGGTTGAAATCTTTGTATATATTGCTTCTATATAGTCTAAGAAACATATATGCAAAGCATTCAAACAGTACAATTCGCCAATTTTTTTTTTCATGTTTAAGTGAACTATGAGCCCCACTGGTTAATCCTTTATCGGTAATTATTTGTAACTTTCGTCAAGTAGAACAATGAATGGAACAGGTAGACGGTTGAAATCATTGTATATATTGCTTCTATATAGTCTAAGAAACCTTTATGCAAAGCATCTAAACAGTAACAATCGCCAATTTTTTGATCTTCAAGTTTAAGTGAACAATGAGCCCCAATGGTTAATCCTTTATCGGAAATTTTTTGTAATTCTCGACAAGTAGAACAATGAATGGAACAGGTAGACGGTTGAAATCATTGTATATATTGCTTCTATATAGTCTGCGAAATATATATGCAAAGCATCCAAACAGTACAATTCGCCAATTTTTTGTTCTTCAAGTTACGTGAACTAAGAGCCCCATTGTTAATCCTTTAACGGAAATTAATTCTAAGTATCTACAAGTAGAACAATGAATGGATCATGAAGACGGTTGAAATCATTGTATATATTACTTCTAAATAGTCTAAGAAACATATATGCTAAGCATCCAAACAGTACAATTCGCCAATTATTTCATCTTCATGTTTAAGTGAACTACGAGCCCCATTGTTAATCCTTTAAAGGAAATTATTTGTAAATTTCGACAAGTAGAACAATGAATGGATCATGTAGACGGTTGAAATCATTGTATATATTGCTTCTATATAGTCTACGACACAAATATGCAAAAGCATCCAAACAGTACAATTCGCCAATTATTTCATCTTCATGTTTAAGTGAACTACGAGCCCCATTGTTAATCCTTTAACGGAAATTAATTCTAAGTATCTACAAGTAGAACAATGATTGGAACACGTAGACGGTTGAAATCTTTGTATATATTGCTTCCACATAGAATAAGAAACATATATGCAAAGCATCCAAACAGTACCATTCGCCAATTTTTTGTTCTTCAAGTTTAAGTGAACAATGAGCCCCATTGTTAATCCTTTATCGGAAATTATTTGTATCTTTCGACAAGTAGAACAATGAATGGAACAGGTAGACGGTTGAAATCATTTGTATATATTGCTTCTATATAGTCTAAGAAACATATATGCAAAGCATCCAAACAGTACCATTCGCCAATTTTTTGTTCTTCAAGTTTAAGTGAACTACGAGCCCCATTGTTAATCCTTTAAAGGAAATTATTTGTAACTTTCGACAAGCAGAACAATGAATGGTACAGGTAGACGGTTGAAATCATTTGTATATATTGCTTCTATATAGTCTAAGAAACATGTATGCAAAGCATCCAAACAGTACCATTCGCCAATTTGTTGTTCTTCAAGTTTAAGTAAACTACAATCCCCATTGTTAATCCCTTAACGGAAATTATTTGTAACTTTCGACAAGCAGAACAATGAATGGAACAGGTAGACGGTTGAAATCATTTGTATATATTGCTTCTATATAGTCTAAGAAACATATATGCAAAGCATCCAAACAGTACCATTCGCCAATTTTTTGTTCTTCAAGTTTAAGTGAACTACGAGCCCCATTGTTAATCCTTTAAAGGAAATTATTTGTAAATTTCGACAAGTAGAACAATGAATGGATCATGTAGACGGTTGAAATCATTGTATATATTACTTCTAAATAGTCTAAGAAACATATATGCTAAGCATCCAAACAGTACAATTCGCCAATTATTTCATCTTCATGTTTAAGTGAACTACGAGCCCCATTGTTAATCCTTTAAAGGAAATTATTTGTAAATTTCGACAAGTAGAACAATGAATGGATCATGTAGACGGTTGAAATCATTGTATATATTGCTTCTATATAGTCTACGACACAAATATGCAAAAGCATCCAAACAGTACAATTCGCCAATTATTTCATCTTCATGTTTAAGTGAACTACGAGCCCCATTGTTAATCCTTTAACGGAAATTAATTCTAAGTATCTACAAGTAGAACAATGATTGGAACACGTAGACGGTTGAAATCTTTGTATATATTGCTTCCACATAGAATAAGAAACATATATGCAAAGCATCCAAACAGTACCATTCGCCAATTTTTTGTTCTTCAAGTTTAAGTGAACAATGAGCCCCATTGTTAATCCTTTATCGGAAATTATTTGTATCTTTCGACAAGTAGAACAATGAATGGAACAGGTAGACGGTTGAAATCATTTGTATATATTGCTTCTATATAGTCTAAGAAACATATATGCAAAGCATCCAAACAGTACCATTCGCCAATTTTTTGTTCTTCAAGTTTAAGTGAACTACGAGCCCCATTGTTAATCCTTTAAAGGAAATTATTTGTAACTTTCGACAAGCAGAACAATGAATGGTACAGGTAGACGGTTGAAATCATTTGTATATATTGCTTCTATATAGTCTAAGAAACATGTATGCAAAGCATCCAAACAGTACCATTCGCCAATTTTTTGTTCTTCAAGTTTAAGTGAACTACGAGCCCCATTGTTAATCCTTTAAAGGAAATTATTTGTAACTTTCGACAAGCAGAACAATGAATGGTACAGGTAGACGGTTGAAATCTTTGTATATATTGCTTCTATATAGTCTAAGAAACATATATTCAAAGCATCCAAATAGTACCATTCGCCAATTTTTTGTTCTTCAAGTTTAAGTGAACTACGAGCCCCATTGTTAATCCCTTAACGGAAATTATTTGTAACTTTCGACAAGTAGAACAATGAATGGAACTGGTAGACGGTTGAAATCTTTTTATATATTGCTTCTATATAGTCTAAGAAACATATATGCAAAGCATCCAAACGGTACCATTCGCCAATTTTTTGTTCTTCAAGTATAAGTGAACAATGAGCCCCATTGGTCAATCCGTTATCGGAAATTATTTGTAACTTTCGACAAGTAGAACAATGAATGGAACAGGTAGACGGTTGAAATCATTGTATATATTGCTTCTATATAGTCTAAGAAACATATATGCAAAGCATCCAAACAGTACCATTCGACAATTTTTTGTTCATCAAGTTTAAGTGAACTACGAGCCCCATTGTTAATACTTTAACGGAAATTATTTGTAACTTGCGACAAGTAGAACAATGAGTGGAACAGGTAGACGGTTGAAATCAATGTATATATTGCTTCTATATAGTCTAAGAAACATATATGCAAAGCATCCAAACCGTACCATTCATCAATTTTTTGTTCTTCAAGTTTTAGTGAACAACGAGCACCATTGTTAATCCCTTAAAGGAAATTATTTGTAACTTTCGACAGGTAGAACAATGAATGGAACAGGTAGACGGTTGAAATCATTGTATATATTGCTTCTATATAGTCTAAGAAACCTTTATGCAAAGCATCTAAACAGTAACAATCGCCAATTTTTTGATCTTCAAGTTTAAGTGAACAATGAGCCCCAATGGTTAATCCTTTATCGGAAATTTTTTGTAATTCTCGACAAGTAGAACAATGAATGGAACAGGTAGACGGTTGAAATCTTTGTTTATATTGCTTCTATATAATCTAAGAAACATATATGCAAAGCATCCAAACAGTACAATTCGCCAATTATTTCATCTTCATGTTTAAGTGAACTACGAGCCCCATTGTTAATCCTTTAAAGGAAATTATTTGTAAATTTCGACAAGTAGAACAATGAATGGATCATGTAGACGGTTGAAATCATTGTATATATTGCTTCTATATAGTCTACGAAACAAATATGCAAAGCATCCAAACAGTACAATTCGCCAATTATTTCATCTTCATGTTTAAGTGAACTACGAGCCCCATTGTTAATCCTTTAAAGGAAATTATTTGTAAATTTCGACAAGTAGAACAATGAATGGATCATGTAGACGGTTGAAATCATTGTATATATTGCTTCTATATAGTCTACGACACAAATATGCAAAAGCATCCAAACAGTACAATTCGCCAATTATTTCATCTTCATGTTTAAGTGAACTACGAGCCCCATTGTTAATCCTTTAAAGGAAATTATTTGTAAATTTCGACAAGTAGAACAATGAATGGATCATGTAGACGGCTGAAATCATTGTATATATTGCTTCTATATAGTCTACGAAACAAATATGCAAAGCATCCAAACAGTACAATTCGCCAAATTTTTGTTCTTCAAGTTTAAGTGAACTACGAGCCCCATTGTTAATCCTTTAAAGGAAATTATTTGTAACTTGCGACAAGTAGAACAATGAATGGAACAGGTAGACGGTTGAAATCAATGTATATATTGCTTCTATATAGTCTAAGAAACATATATGCAAAGCATCCAAACCGTACCATTCATCAATTTTTTGTTCTTCAAGTTTTAGTGAACAGCGAGCCCCATTGTTAATCCTTTAACGGAAATTATTTGTAACTTTCGACAAGTAGAACAATGAATGGAACAGGTAGACGGATGAAATCATTGTATATATTGCTTCTATATAGTCTAAGAAACATATATGCAAAGCATCCAAACAGTACCATTCGCCAATTTTTTGTTCTTCAAGTTTAAGTGAACAACGAGCCGCATTGTTAATCCTTTAAAGGAAATTATTTATAAATTTCGAAAAGTAGAACAATGATTGGAACACGTAGACGGTTGAAATCTTTGTATATATTGCTTCTATATAATCTAAGAAACATATATGCAAAGCATCCAAACAGAACCATTCGCCAATTTTTTGTTCTTCAAATTTAAGTGAATAACGAGCCCCATTGATAATCATGAAACGGAAATTATTTGTAACTTTGTACAAGTAGAACAATGAATAGAACAGGTAGACGGTTGAAATCTTTGTATATGTTGCGTCTATATATTCTAAGAAACCTATATGCAAAGCATCTAAACAGTAACAATCGCCAATTTTTTGATCTTCAAGTTTAAGTGAACATCGAGCCCCATTGATAATCATGAAATGGAAATTATTTGTAACTTTCTACAAGTAGAACAATGAATAGTACAGGTAGACGGGTGAAATCTTTCTATATATTACTTCTAAATAGTCTAAGAAACATATATGCTAAGCATCCAAACAGTACAATTCGCCAATTTTTTGTTCTTCAAGTTTAAGTGAACTACGAGCCCCATTGTTAATCCTTAAAGGAAATTATTTGTAAATTTCGACAAGTAGAACAATGAATGGATCATGTAGACGGTTGAAATCATTGTATATATTGCTTCTATATAGTCTGCGAAATATATATGCAAAGCATCTAAACAGTAACAATCGCCAATTTTTTGATCTTCAAGTTTAAGTAAACTACAATCCCCATTGTTAATCCCTTAACGGAAATTATTTGTAACTTTCGACAAGCAGAACAATGAATGGAACAGGTAGACGGTTGAAATCATTTGTATATATTGCTTCTATATAGTCTAAGAAACATATATGCAAAGCATCCAAACAGTACCATTCGCCAATTTTTTGTTCTTCAAGTTTAAGTGAACTACGAGCCCCATTGTTAATCCTTTAAAGGAAATTATTTGTAAATTTCGACAAGCAGAACAATGAATGGTACAGGTAGACGGTTGAAATCTTTGTATATATTGCTTCTATATAGTCTAAGAAACATATATTCAAAGCATCCAAATAGTACCATTCGCCAATTTTTTGTTCTTCAAGTTTAAGTGAACTACGAGCCCCATTGTTAATCCTTTAAAGGAAATTATTTGTAAATTTCGGGAAGTAGAACAATGAATGGAATAGGTAGACGGTTGAAATCATTGTATATATTGCTTCTATATAGTCTAAGAAACATATATGCAAAGCATCCAAACAGTACAATTCGCCAATTTCTTGTTCTTCAAGTTTAAGTAAACTACGATCCCCATTGTTAATCCCTTAACGGAAATTATTTGTAACTTTCGACAAGTAGAACAATGAATGGAACAGGTAGACGGTTGAAATCAATGTATATATTGCTTCTATATAGTATAAGAAACATATATGCAAAGCATCCAAACAGTACAATTCGCCAATTTTTTGTTCTTCAAGTTTAAGTAAACGACAATCCCCATTGTTAATCCCTTAACGGAAATTATTTGTAACTTTCGACAAGCAGAACAGTGAATGGAACAGGTAGACGGTTGAAATCTTGTATATATTGCTCCTATATAGTATAAGAAACATATATGCAAAGCATCCAAACAGTACAATTCGCCAATTTTTTGTTCTTCAAGTTTAAGTGAACAATGAGCCCCAATGGTCAATCCGTTATCGGAAATTATTTGTAACTTTCGACAAGTAGAACAATGAATGGAACAGGTAGACGGTTGAAATCATTGTATATATTGCTTCTATATAGTCTAAGAAACATATATGCAAAGCATCCAAACAGTACCATTCGCCAATTTTTTGTTCTTCAAGTTTAAGTGAACTACGAGCCCCATTGTTAATCCTTTAAAGGAAATTATTTGTAAATTTCGACAAGTAGAACATTGAATGGAACAGGTAGACGGTTGAAATCTTTGTATATATTGCTTCTATATAGTCTAAGAAACATATATGCAAAGCATGCAAACAGTACAATTCGCCAATTTTTTTTTTCATGTTTAAGTGAACTATGAGCCCCACTGGTTAATCCTTTATCGGTAATTATTTGTAACTTTCGTCAAGTAGAACAATGAATGGAACAGGTAGACGGTTGAAATCATTGTATATATTGCTTCTATATAGTCTAAGAAACCTTTATGCAAAGCATCTAAACAGTAACAATCGCCAATTTTTTGATCTTCAAGTTTAAGTGAACAATGAGCCCCAATGGTTAATCCTTTATCGGAAATTTTTTGTAATTCTCGACAAGTAGAACAATGAATGGAACAGGTAGACGGTTGAAATCATTGTATATATTGCTTCTATATAGTCTGCGAAATATATATGCAAAGCATCCAAACAGTACAATTCGCCAATTTTTTGTTCTTCAAGTTACGTGAACTAAGAGCCCCATTGTTAATCCTTTAACGGAAATTAATTCTAAGTATCTACAAGTAGAACAATGAATGGATCATGTAGACGGTTGAAATCATTGTATATATTGCTTCTATATAGTCTGCGAAATATATATGCAAAGCATCCAAACAGTACAATTCGCCAATTTTTTGTTCTTCAAGTTTAAGTGAACTAAGAGCCCCATTGTTAATCCTTTAACGGAAATTAATTCTAAGTATCTACAAGTAGAACAATGAATGGATCATGTAGACGGTTGAAATCATTGTATATATTGCTTCTATATAGTCTACGACACAAATATGCAAAAGCATCCAAACAGTACAATTCGCCAATTATTTCATCTTCATGTTTAAGTGAACTACGAGCCCCATTGTTAATCCTTTAACGGAAATTAATTCTAAGTATCTACAAGTAGAACAATGATTGGAACACGTAGACGGTTGAAATCTTTGTATATATTGCTTCCACATAGAATAAGAAACATATATGCAAAGCATCCAAACAGTACCATTCGCCAATTTTTTGTTCTTCAAGTTTAAGTGAACAATGAGCCCCATTGTTAATCCTTTATCGGAAATTATTTGTATCTTTCGACAAGTAGAACAATGAATGGAACAGGTAGACGGTTGAAATCATTTGTATATATTGCTTCTATATAGTCTAAGAAACATATATGCAAAGCATCCAAACAGTACCATTCGCCAATTTTTTGTTCTTCAAGTTTAAGTGAACTACGAGCCCCATTGTTAATCCTTTAAAGGAAATTATTTGTAAATTTCGACAAGTAGAACAATGAATGGATCATGTAGACGGTTGAAATCATTGTATATATTACTTCTAAATAGTCTAAGAAACATATATGCTAAGCATCCAAACAGTACAATTCGCCAATTATTTCATCTTCATGTTTAAGTGAACTACGAGCCCCATTGTTAATCCTTTAAAGGAAATTATTTGTAAATTTCGACAAGTAGAACAATGAATGGATCATGTAGACGGTTGAAATCATTGTATATATTGCTTCTATATAGTCTACGACACAAATATGCAAAAGCATCCAAACAGTACAATTCGCCAATTATTTCATCTTCATGTTTAAGTGAACTACGAGCCCCATTGTTAATCCTTTAAAGGAAATTATTTGTAAATTTCGACAAGTAGAACAATGAATGGATCATGTAGACGGTTGAAATCATTGTATATATTGCTTCTATATAGTCTACGACACAAATATGCAAAAGCATCCAAACAGTACAATTCGCCAATTATTTCATCTTCATGTTTAAGTGAACTACGAGCCCCATTATTAATCCTTTAAAGGAAATTATTTGTAACTTTCGACAAGCAGAACAATGAATGGTACAGGTAGACGGTTGAAATCATTTGTATATATTGCTTCTATATAGTCTAAGAAACATGTATGCAAAGCATCCAAACAGTACCATTCGCCAATTTGTTGTTCTTCAAGTTTAAGTAAACTACAATCCCCATTGTTAATCCCTTAACGGAAATTATTTGTAACTTTCGACAAGCAGAACAATGAATGGAACAGGTAGACGGTTGAAATCATTTGTATATATTGCTTCTATATAGTCTAAGAAACATATATGCAAAGCATCCAAACAGTACCATTCGCCAATTTTTTGTTCTTCAAGTTTAAGTGAACTACGAGCCCCATTGTTAATCCTTTAAAGGAAATTATTTGTAAATTTCGACAAGCAGAACAATGAATGGTACAGGTAGACGGTTGAAATCTTTGTATATATTGCTTCTATATAGTCTAAGAAACATATATTCAAAGCATCCAAATAGTACCATTCGCCAATTTTTTGTTCTTCAAGTTTAAGTGAACTACGAGCCCCATTGTTAATCCTTTAAAGGAAATTATTTGTAAATTTCGGGAAGTAGAACAATGAATGGAATAGGTAGACGGTTGAAATCATTGTATATATTGCTTCTATATAGTCTAAGAAACATATATGCAAAGCATCCAAACAGTACAATTCGCCAATTTCTTGTTCTTCAAGTTTAAGTAAACTACGATCCCCATTGTTAATCCCTTAACGGAAATTATTTGTAACTTTCGACAAGTAGAACAATGAATGGAACAGGTAGACGGTTGAAATCAATGTATATATTGCTTCTATATAGTATAAGAAACATATATGCAAAGCATCCAAACAGTACAATTCGCCAATTTTTTGTTCTTCAAGTTTAAGTAAACGACAATCCCCATTGTTAATCCCTTAACGGAAATTATTTGTAACTTTCGACAAGCAGAACAGTGAATGGAACAGGTAGACGGTTGAAATCTTGTATATATTGCTCCTATATAGTATAAGAAACATATATGCAAAGCATCCAAACAGTACAATTCGCCAATTTTTTGTTCTTCAAGTTTAAGTGAACAATGAGCCCCAATGGTCAATCCGTTATCGGAAATTATTTGTAACTTTCGACAAGTAGAACAATGAATGGAACAGGTAGACGGTTGAAATCATTGTATATATTGCTTCTATATAGTCTAAGAAACATATATGCAAAGCATCCAAACAGTACCATTCGCCAATTTTTTGTTCTTCAAGTTTAAGTGAACTACGAGCCCCATTGTTAATCCTTTAAAGGAAATTATTTGTAAATTTCGACAAGTAGAACATTGAATGGAACAGGTAGACGGTTGAAATCTTTGTATATATTGCTTCTATATAGTCTAAGAAACATATATGCAAAGCATTCAAACAGTACAATTCGCCAATTTTTTTTTTCATGTTTAAGTGAACTATGAGCCCCACTGGTTAATCCTTTATCGGTAATTATTTGTAACTTTCGTCAAGTAGAACAATGAATGGAACAGGTAGACGGTTGAAATCATTGTATATATTGCTTCTATATAGTCTAAGAAACCTTTATGCAAAGCATCTAAACAGTAACAATCGCCAATTTTTTGATCTTCAAGTTTAAGTGAACAATGAGCCCCAATGGTTAATCCTTTATCGGAAATTTTTTGTAATTCTCGACAAGTAGAACAATGAATGGAACAGGTAGACGGTTGAAATCATTGTATATATTGCTTCTATATAGTCTGCGAAAAATATATGCAAAGCATCCAAACAGTACAATTCGCCAATTTTTTGTTCTTCAAGTTACGTGAACTAAGAGCCCCATTGTTAATCCTTTAACGGAAATTAATTCTAAGTATCTACAAGTAGAACAATGAATGGATCATGTAGACGGTTGAAATCATTGTATATATTGCTTCTATATAGTCTGCGAAATATATATGCAAAGCATCCAAACAGTACAATTCGCCAATTTTTTGTTCTTCAAGTTTAAGTGAACTAAGAGCCCCATTGTTAATCCTTTAACGGAAATTAATTCTAAGTATCTACAAGTAGAACAATGATTGGAACACGTAGACGGTTGAAATCTTTGTATATATTGCTTCCACATAGAATAAGAAACATATATGCAAAGCATCCAAACAGTACCATTCGCCAATTTTTTGTTCTTCAAGTTTAAGTGAACAATGAGCCCCATTGTTAATCCTTTATCGGAAATTATTTGTATCTTTCGACAAGTAGAACAATGAATGGAACAGGTAGACGGTTGAAATCATTTGTATATATTGCTTCTATATAGTCTAAGAAACATATATGCAAAGCATCCAAACAGTACCATTCGCCAATTTTTTGTTCTTCAAGTTTAAGTGAACTACGAGCCCCATTGTTAATCCTTTAAAGGAAATTATTTGTAACTTTCGACAAGCAGAACAATGAATGGTACAGGTAGACGGTTGAAATCATTTGTATATATTGCTTCTATATAGTCTAAGAAACATGTATGCAAAGCATCCAAACAGTACCATTCGCCAATTTTTTGTTCTTCAAGTTTAAGTGAACTACGAGCCCCATTGTTAATCCTTTAAAGGAAATTATTTGTAACTTTCGACAAGCAGAACAATGAATGGTACAGGTAGACGGTTGAAATCTTTGTATATATTGCTTCTATATAGTCTAAGAAACATATATTCAAAGCATCCAAATAGTACCATTCGCCAATATTTGTTCTTCAAGTTTAAGTGAACTACGAGCCCCATTGTTAATCCCTTAACGGAAATTATTTGTAACTTTCGACAAGTAGAACAATGAATGGAACTGGTAGACGGTTGAAATCTTTTTATATATTGCTTCTATATAGTCTAAGAAACATATATGCAAAGCATCCAAACGGTACCATTCGCCAATTTTTTGTTCTTCAAGTATAAGTGAACAATGAGCCCCATTGGTCAATCCGTTATCGGAAATTATTTGTAACTTTCGACAAGTAGAACAATGAATGGAACAGGTAGACGGTTGAAATCATTGTATATATTGCTTCTATATAGTCTAAGAAACATATATGCAAAGCATCCAAACAGTACCATTCGCCAATTTTTTGTTCTTCAAGTTTAAGTGAACTACGAGCCCCATTGTTAATACTTTAACGGAAATTATTTGTAACTTGCGACAAGTAGAACAATGAGTGGAACAGGTAGACGGTTGAAATCAATGTATATATTGCTTCTATATAGTCTAAGAAACATATATGCAAAGCACCCAAACAGTACCATTCGCCAATTTTTTGTTCTTCAAGTTTAAGTGAACTTCGAGCCCCATTGTTAATCCTTTAAAGGAAATTATTTGTAATTTTCGACAAGCAGAACAATGAATGGAACAGGTAGACGGTTGAAATCAATGTATATATTGCTTCTATATAGTCTAAGAAACATATATGCAAAGCATCCAAACCGTACCATTCATCAATTTTTTGTTCTTCAAGTTTTAGTGAACAACGAGCACCATTGTTAATCCCTTAAAGGAAATTATTTGTAACTTTCGACAGGTAGAACAATGAATGGAACAGGTAGACGGTTGAAATCATTGTATATATTGCTTCTATATAGTCTAAGAAACCTTTATGCAAAGCATCTAAACAGTAACAATCGCCAATTTTTTGATCTTCAAGTTTAAGTGAACAATGAGCCCCAATGGTTAATCCTTTATCGGAAATTTTTTGTAATTCTCGACAAGTAGAACAATGATTGGAACACGTAGACGGTTGAAATCTTTGTATATATTGCTTCCACATAGAATAAGAAACATATATGCAAAGCATCCAAACAGTACCATTCGCCAATTTTTTGTTCTTCAAGTTTAAGTGAACAATGAGCCCCATTGTTAATCCTTTATCGGAAATTATTTGTATTTTTCGACAAGTAGAACAATGAATGGAACAGGTAGACGGTTGAAATCATTTGTATATATTGCTTCTATATAGTCTAAGAAACATATATGCAAAGCATCCAAACAGTACCATTCGCCAATTTTTTGTTCTTCAAGTTTAAGTGAACTTCGAGCCCCATTGTTAATCCTTTAAAGGAAATTATTTGTAATTTTCGACAGGCAGAACAATGAATGGAACAGGTAGACGGTTGAAATCAATGTATATATTGCTTCTATATAGTCTAAGAAACATATATGCAAAGCATCCAAACCGTACCATTCATCAATTTTTTGTTCTTCAAGTTTTAGTGAACAACGAGCACCATTGTTAATCCCTTAAAGGAAATTATTTGTAACTTTCGACAGGTAGAACAATGAATGGAACAGGTAGACGGTTGAAATCATTGTATATATTGCTTCTATATAGTCTAAGAAACATATATGCAAGGCATCCAAACAGTACCATTCGCCAATTTTTTGTTCTTCAAGTTTAAGTGAACTACGAGCCCCATTGTTAATCCTTTAAAGGAAATTATTTGTAACTTTCGACAAGCAGAACAATGAATGGTACAGGTAGACGGTTGAAATCATTTGTATATATTGCTTCTATATAGTCTAAGAAACATGTATGCAAAGCATCCAAACAGTACCATTCGCCAATTTGTTGTTCTTCAAGTTTAAGTAAACTACAATCCCCATTGTTAATCCCTTAACGGAAATTATTTGTAACTTTCGACAAGCAGAACAATGAATGGAACAGGTAGACGGTTGAAATCATTTGTATATATTGCTTCTATATAGTCTAAGAAACATGTATGCAAAGCATCCAAACAGTACCATTCGCCAATTTTTTGTTCTTCAAGTTTAAGTGAACTACGAGCCCCATTGTTAATCCTTTAAAGGAAATTATTTGTAAATTTCGACAAGCAGAACAATGAATGGTACAGGTAGACGGTTGAAATCTTTGTATATATTGCTTCTATATAGTCTAAGAAACATATATTCAAAGCATCCAAATAGTACCATTCGCCAATTTTTTGTTCTTCAAGTTTAAGTGAACTACGAGCCCCATTGTTAATCCTTTAAAGGAAATTATTTGTAAATTTCGGGAAGTAGAACAATGAATGGAATAGGTAGACGGTTGAAATCATTGTATATATTGCTTCTATATAGTCTAAGAAACATATATGCAAAGCATCCAAACAGTACAATTCGCCAATTTCTTGTTCTTCAAGTTTAAGTAAACTACGATCCCCATTGTTAATCCCTTAACGGAAATTATTTGTAATTTTCGACAAGCAGAACAATGAATGGAACAGGTAGACGGTTGAAATCAATGTATATATTGCTTCTATATAGTCTAAGAAACATATATGCAAAGCATCCAAACCGTACCATTCATCAATTTTTTGTTCTTCAAGTTTTAGTGAACAACGAGCACCATTGTTAATCCCTTAAAGGAAATTATTTGTAACTTTCGACAGGTAGAACAATGAATGGAACAGGTAGACGGTTGAAATCATTGTATATATTGCTTCTATATAGTCTAAGAAACCTTTATGCAAAGCATCTAAACAGTAACAATCGCCAATTTTTTGATCTTCAAGTTTAAGTGAACAATGAGCCCCAATGGTTAATCCTTTATCGGAAATTTTTTGTAATTCTCGACAAGTAGAACAATGAATGGAACAGGTAGACGGTTGAAATCTTTGTTTATATTGCTTCTATATAATCTAAGAAACATATATGCAAAGCATCCAAACAGTACAATTCGCCAATTATTTCATCTTCATGTTTAAGTGAACTACGAGCCCCATTGTTAATCCTTTAAAGGAAATTATTTGTAAATTTCGACAAGTAGAACAATGAATGGATCATGTAGACGGTTGAAATCATTGTATATATTACTTCTAAATAGTCTAAGAAACATATATGCTAAGCATCCAAACAGTACAATTCGCCAATTATTTCATCTTCATGTTTAAGTGAACTACGAGCCCCATTGTTAATCCTTTAAAGGAAATTATTTGTAAATTTCGACAAGTAGAACAATGAATGGATCATGTAGACGGTTGAAATCATTGTATATATTGCTTCTATATAGTCTACGACACAAATATGCAAAAGCATCCAAACAGTACAATTCGCCAATTATTTCATCTTCATGTTTAAGTGAACTACGAGCCCCATTGTTAATCCTTTAACGGAAATTAATTCTAAGTATCTACAAGTAGAACAATGATTGGAACACGTAGACGGTTGAAATCTTTGTATATATTGCTTCCACATAGAATAAGAAACATATATGCAAAGCATCCAAACAGTACCATTCGCCAATTTTTTGTTCTTCAAGTTTAAGTGAACAATGAGCCCCATTGTTAATCCTTTATCGGAAATTATTTGTATTTTTCGACAAGTAGAACAATGAATGGAACAGGTAGACGGTTGAAATCATTTGTATATATTGCTTCTATATAGTCTAAGAAACATATATGCAAAGCATCCAAACAGTACCATTCGCCAATTTTTTGTTCTTCAAGTTTAAGTGAACTTCGAGCCCCATTGTTAATCCTTTAAAGGAAATTATTTGTAATTTTCGACAAGCAGAACAATGAATGGAACAGGTAGACGGTTGAAATCAATGTATATATTGCTTCTATATAGTCTAAGAAACATATATGCAAAGCATCCAAACCGTACCATTCATCAATTTTTTGTTCTTCAAGTTTTAGTGAACAACGAGCACCATTGTTAATCCCTTAAAGGAAATTATTTGTAACTTTCGACAGGTAGAACAATGAATGGAACAGGTAGACGGTTGAAATCATTGTATATATTGCTTCTATATAGTCTAAGAAACATATATGCAAGGCATCCAAACAGTACCATTCGCCAATTTTTTGTTCTTCAAGTTTAAGTGAACTACGAGCCCCATTGTTAATCCTTTAAAGGAAATTATTTGTAACTTTCGACAAGCAGAACAATGAATGGTACAGGTAGACGGTTGAAATCATTTGTATATATTGCTTCTATATAGTCTAAGAAACATGTATGCAAAGCATCCAAACAGTACCATTCGCCAATTTGTTGTTCTTCAAGTTTAAGTAAACTACAATCCCCATTGTTAATCCCTTAACGGAAATTATTTGTAACTTTCGACAAGCAGAACAATGAATGGAACAGGTAGACGGTTGAAATCATTTGTATATATTGCTTCTATATAGTCTAAGAAACATGTATGCAAAGCATCCAAACAGTACCATTCGCCAATTTTTTGTTCTTCAAGTTTAAGTGAACTACGAGCCCCATTGTTAATCCTTTAAAGGAAATTATTTGTAAATTTCGACAAGCAGAACAATGAATGGTACAGGTAGACGGTTGAAATCTTTGTATATATTGCTTCTATATAGTCTAAGAAACATATATTCAAAGCATCCAAATAGTACCATTCGCCAATTTTTTGTTCTTCAAGTTTAAGTGAACTACGAGCCCCATTGTTAATCCTTTAAAGGAAATTATTTGTAAATTTCGGGAAGTAGAACAATGAATGGAATAGGTAGACGGTTGAAATCATTGTATATATTGCTTCTATATAGTCTAAGAAACATATATGCAAAGCATCCAAACAGTACAATTCGCCAATTTCTTGTTCTTCAAGTTTAAGTAAACTACGATCCCCATTGTTAATCCCTTAACGGAAATTATTTGTAATTTTCGACAAGCAGAACAATGAATGGAACAGGTAGACGGTTGAAATCAATGTATATATTGCTTCTATATAGTCTAAGAAACATATATGCAAAGCATCCAAACCGTACCATTCATCAATTTTTTGTTCTTCAAGTTTTAGTGAACAACGAGCACCATTGTTAATCCCTTAAAGGAAATTATTTGTAACTTTCGACAGGTAGAACAATGAATGGAACAGGTAGACGGTTGAAATCATTGTATATATTGCTTCTATATAGTCTAAGAAACCTTTATGCAAAGCATCTAAACAGTAACAATCGCCAATTTTTTGATCTTCAAGTTTAAGTGAACAATGAGCCCCAATGGTTAATCCTTTATCGGAAATTTTTTGTAATTCTCGACAAGTAGAACAATGAATGGAACAGGTAGACGGTTGAAATCTTTGTTTATATTGCTTCTATATAATCTAAGAAACATATATGCAAAGCATCCAAACAGTACAATTCGCCAATTATTTCATCTTCATGTTTAAGTGAACTACGAGCCCCATTGTTAATCCTTTAAAGGAAATTATTTGTAAATTTCGACAAGTAGAACAATGAATGGATCATGTAGACGGTTGAAATCATTGTATATATTGCTTCTATATAGTCTACGACACAAATATGCAAAAGCATCCAAACAGTACAATTCGCCAATTATTTCATCTTCATGTTTAAGTGAACTACGAGCCCCATTGTTAATCCTTTAACGGAAATTAATTCTAAGTATCTACAAGTAGAACAATGATTGGAACACGTAGACGGTTGAAATCTTTGTATATATTGCTTCCACATAGAATAAGAAACATATATGCAAAGCATCCAAACAGTACCATTCGCCAATTTTTTGTTCTTCAAGTTTAAGTGAACAATGAGCCCCATTGTTAATCCTTTATCGGAAATTATTTGTATTTTTCGACAAGTAGAACAATGAATGGAACAGGTAGACGGTTGAAATCATTTGTATATATTGCTTCTATATAGTCTAAGAAACATATATGCAAAGCATCCAAACAGTACCATTCGCCAATTTTTTGTTCTTCAAGTTTAAGTGAACTTCGAGCCCCATTGTTAATCCTTTAAAGGAAATTATTTGTAATTTTCGACAAGCAGAACAATGAATGGAACAGGTAGACGGTTGAAATCAATGTATATATTGCTTCTATATAGTCTAAGAAACATATATGCAAAGCATCCAAACCGTACCATTCATCAATTTTTTGTTCTTCAAGTTTTAGTGAACAACGAGCACCATTGTTAATCCCTTAAAGGAAATTATTTGTAACTTTCGACAGGTAGAACAATGAATGGAACAGGTAGACGGTTGAAATCATTGTATATATTGCTTCTATATAGTCTAAGAAACATATATGCAAGGCATCCAAACAGTACCATTCGCCAATTTTTTGTTCTTCAAGTTTAAGTGAACTACGAGCCCCATTGTTAATCCTTTAAAGGAAATTATTTGTAACTTTCGACAAGCAGAACAATGAATGGTACAGGTAGACGGTTGAAATCATTTGTATATATTGCTTCTATATAGTCTAAGAAACATGTATGCAAAGCATCCAAACAGTACCATTCGCCAATTTGTTGTTCTTCAAGTTTAAGTAAACTACAATCCCCATTGTTAATCCCTTAACGGAAATTATTTGTAACTTTCGACAAGCAGAACAATGAATGGAACAGGTAGACGGTTGAAATCATTTGTATATATTGCTTCTATATAGTCTAAGAAACATGTATGCAAAGCATCCAAACAGTACCATTCGCCAATTTTTTGTTCTTCAAGTTTAAGTGAACTACGAGCCCCATTGTTAATCCTTTAAAGGAAATTATTTGTAAATTTCGACAAGCAGAACAATGAATGGTACAGGTAGACGGTTGAAATCTTTGTATATATTGCTTCTATATAGTCTAAGAAACATATATTCAAAGCATCCAAATAGTACCATTCGCCAATTTTTTGTTCTTCAAGTTTAAGTGAACTACGAGCCCCATTGTTAATCCTTTAAAGGAAATTATTTGTAAATTTCGGGAAGTAGAACAATGAATGGAATAGGTAGACGGTTGAAATCATTGTATATATTGCTTCTATATAGTCTAAGAAACATATATGCAAAGCATCCAAACAGTACAATTCGCCAATTTCTTGTTCTTCAAGTTTAAGTAAACTACGATCCCCATTGTTAATCCCTTAACGGAAATTATTTGTAACTTTCGACAAGTAGAACAATGAATGGAACAGGTAGACGGTTGAAATCAATGTATATATTGCTTCTATATAGTATAAGAAACATATATGCAAAGCATCCAAACAGTACAATTCGCCAATTTTTTGTTCTTCAAGTTTAAGTAAACGACAATCCCCATTGTTAATCCCTTAACGGAAATTATTTGTAACTTTCGACAAGCAGAACAGTGAATGGAACAGGTAGACGGTTGAAATCTTGTATATATTGCTCCTATATAGTATAAGAAACATATATGCAAAGCATCCAAACAGTACAATTCGCCAATTTTTTGTTCTTCAAGTTTAAGTGAACAATGAGCCCCAATGGTCAATCCGTTATCGGAAATTATTTGTAACTTTCGACAAGTAGAACAATGAATGGAACAGGTAGACGGTTGAAATCATTGTATATATTGCTTCTATATAGTCTAAGAAACATATATGCAAAGCATCCAAACAGTACCATTCGCCAATTTTTTGTTCTTCAAGTTTAAGTGAACTACGAGCCCCATTGTTAATCCTTTAAAGGAAATTATTTGTAAATTTCGACAAGTAGAACATTGAATGGAACAGGTAGACGGTTGAAATCTTTGTATATATTGCTTCTATATAGTCTAAGAAACATATATGCAAAGCATTCAAACAGTACAATTCGCCAATTTTTTTTTTCATGTTTAAGTGAACTATGAGCCCCACTGGTTAATCCTTTATCGGTAATTATTTGTAACTTTCGTCAAGTAGAACAATGAATGGAACAGGTAGACGGTTGAAATCATTGTATATATTGCTTCTATATAGTCTAAGAAACCTTTATGCAAAGCATCTAAACAGTAACAATCGCCAATTTTTTGATCTTCAAGTTTAAGTGAACAATGAGCCCCAATGGTTAATCCTTTATCGGAAATTTTTTGTAATTCTCGACAAGTAGAACAATGAATGGAACAGGTAGACGGTTGAAATCATTGTATATATTGCTTCTATATAGTCTGCGAAATATATATGCAAAGCATCCAAACAGTACAATTCGCCAATTTTTTGTTCTTCAAGTTTAAGTGAACTAAGAGCCCCATTGTTAATCCTTTAACGGAAATTAATTCTAAGTATCTACAAGTAGAACAATGAATGGATCATGTAGACGGTTGAAATCATTGTATATATTGCTTCTATATAGTCTGCGAAATATATATGCAAAGCATCCAAACAGTACAATTCGCCAATTTTTTGTTCTTCAAGTTTAAGTGAACTAAGAGCCCCATTGTTAATCCTTTAACGGAAATTAATTCTAAGTATCTACAAGTAGAACAATGATTGGAACACGTAGACGGTTGAAATCTTTGTATATATTGCTTCCACATAGAATAAGAAACATATATGCAAAGCATCCAAACAGTACCATTCGCCAATTTTTTGTTCTTCAAGTTTAAGTGAACAATGAGCCCCATTGTTAATCCTTTATCGGAAATTATTTGTATCTTTCGACAAGTAGAACAATGAATGGAACAGGTAGACGGTTGAAATCATTTGTATATATTGCTTCTATATAGTCTAAGAAACATATATGCAAAGCATCCAAACAGTACCATTCGCCAATTTTTTGTTCTTCAAGTTTAAGTGAACTACGAGCCCCATTGTTAATCCTTTAAAGGAAATTATTTGTAACTTTCGACAAGCAGAACAATGAATGGTACAGGTAGACGGTTGAAATCATTTGTATATATTGCTTCTATATAGTCTAAGAAACATGTATGCAAAGCATCCAAACAGTACCATTCGCCAATTTTTTGTTCTTCAAGTTTAAGTGAACTACGAGCCCCATTGTTAATCCTTTAAAGGAAATTATTTGTAACTTTCGACAAGCAGAACAATGAATGGTACAGGTAGACGGTTGAAATCTTTGTATATATTGCTTCTATATAGTCTAAGAAACATATATTCAAAGCATCCAAATAGTACCATTCGCCAATTTTTTGTTCTTCAAGTTTAAGTGAACTACGAGCCCCATTGTTAATCCCTTAACGGAAATTATTTGTAACTTTCGACAAGTAGAACAATGAATGGAACTGGTAGACGGTTGAAATCTTTTTATATATTGCTTCTATATAGTCTAAGAAACATATATGCAAAGCATCCAAACGGTACCATTCGCCAATTTTTTGTTCTTCAAGTATAAGTGAACAATGAGCCCCATTGGTCAATCCGTTATCGGAAATTATTTGTAACTTTCGACAAGTAGAACAATGAATGGAACAGGTAGACGGTTGAAATCATTGTATATATTGCTTCTATATAGTCTAAGAAACATATATGCAAAGCATCCAAACAGTACCATTCGCCAATTTTTTGTTCTTCAAGTTTAAGTGAACTACGAGCCCCATTGTTAATACTTTAACGGAAATTATTTGTAACTTGCGACAAGTAGAACAATGAGTGGAACAGGTAGACGGTTGAAATCTTTGTTTATATTGCTTCTATATAATCTAAGAAACATATATGCAAAGCATCCAAACAGTACAATTCGCCAATTATTTCATCTTCATGTTTAAGTGAACTACGAGCCCCATTGTTAATCCTTTAAAGGAAATTATTTGTAAATTTCGACAAGTAGAACAATGAATGGATCATGTAGACGGTTGAAATCATTGTATATATTACTTCTAAATAGTCTAAGAAACATATATGCTAAGCATCCAAACAGTACAATTCGCCAATTATTTCATCTTCATGTTTAAGTGAACTACGAGCCCCATTGTTAATCCTTTAAAGGAAATTATTTGTAAATTTCGACAAGTAGAACAATGAATGGATCATGTAGACGGTTGAAATCATTGTATATATTGCTTCTATATAGTCTACGACACAAATATGCAAAAGCATCCAAACAGTACAATTCGCCAATTATTTCATCTTCATGTTTAAGTGAACTACGAGCCCCATTGTTAATCCTTTAACGGAAATTAATTCTAAGTATCTACAAGTAGAACAATGATTGGAACACGTAGACGGTTGAAATCTTTGTATATATTGCTTCCACATAGAATAAGAAACATATATGCAAAGCATCCAAACAGTACCATTCGCCAATTTTTTGTTCTTCAAGTTTAAGTGAACAATGAGCCCCATTGTTAATCCTTTATCGGAAATTATTTGTATCTTTCGACAAGTAGAACAATGAATGGAACAGGTAGACGGTTGAAATCATTTGTATATATTGCTTCTATATAGTCTAAGAAACATATATGCAAAGCATCCAAACAGTACCATTCGCCAATTTTTTGTTCTTCAAGTTTAAGTGAACTACGAGCCCCATTGTTAATCCTTTAAAGGAAATTATTTGTAACTTTCGACAAGCAGAACAATGAATGGTACAGGTAGACGGTTGAAATCATTTGTATATATTGCTTCTATATAGTCTAAGAAACATGTATGCAAAGCATCCAAACAGTACCATTCGCCAATTTTTTGTTCTTCAAGTTTAAGTGAACTACGAGCCCCATTGTTAATCCTTTAAAGGAAATTATTTGTAAATTTCGACAAGCAGAACAATGAATGGTACAGGTAGACGGTTGAAATCTTTGTATATATTGCTTCTATATAGTCTAAGAAACATATATTCAAAGCATCCAAATAGTACCATTCGCCAATTTTTTGTTCTTCAAGTTTAAGTGAACTACGAGCCCCATTGTTAATCCTTTAAAGGAAATTATTTGTAAATTTCGGGAAGTAGAACAATGAATGGAATAGGTAGACGGTTGAAATCATTGTATATATTGCTTCTATATAGTCTAAGAAACATATATGCAAAGCATCCAAACAGTACAATTCGCCAATTTCTTGTTCTTCAAGTTTAAGTAAACTACAATCCCCATTGTTAATCCCTTAACGGAAATTATTTGTAACTTTCGACAAGTAGAACAATGAATGGAACAGGTAGACGGTTGAAATCAATGTATATATTGCTTCTATATAGTATAAGAAACATATATGCAAAGCATCCAAACAGTACAATTCGCCAATTTTTTGTTCTTCAAGTTTAAGTAAACGACAATCCCCATTGTTAATCCCTTAACGGAAATTATTTGTAACTTTCGACAAGCAGAACAGTGAATGGAACAGGTAGACGGTTGAAATCTTGTATATATTGCTCCTATATAGTATAAGAAACATATATGCAAAGCATCCAAACAGTACAATTCGCCAATTTTTTGTTCTTCAAGTTTAAGTGAACAATGAGCCCCAATGGTCAATCCGTTATCGGAAATTATTTGTAACTTTCGACAAGTAGAACAATGAATGGAACAGGTAGACGGTTGAAATCATTGTATATATTGCTTCTATATAGTCTAAGAAACATATATGCAAAGCATCCAAACAGTACCATTCGCCAATTTTTTGTTCTTCAAGTTTAAGTGAACTACGAGCCCCATTGTTAATCCTTTAAAGGAAATTATTTGTAAATTTCGACAAGTAGAACATTGAATGGAACAGGTAGACGGTTGAAATCTTTGTATATATTGCTTCTATATAGTCTAAGAAACATATATGCAAAGCATTCAAACAGTACAATTCGCCAATTTTTTTTTTCATGTTTAAGTGAACTATGAGCCCCACTGGTTAATCCTTTATCGGTAATTATTTGTAACTTTCGTCAAGTAGAACAATGAATGGAACAGGTAGACGGTTGAAATCATTGTATATATTGCTTCTATATAGTCTAAGAAACCTTTATGCAAAGCATCTAAACAGTAACAATCGCCAATTTTTTGATCTTCAAGTTTAAGTGAACAATGAGCCCCAATGGTTAATCCTTTATCGGAAATTTTTTGTAATTCTCGACAAGTAGAACAATGAATGGAACAGGTAGACGGTTGAAATCATTGTATATATTGCTTCTATATAGTCTGCGAAATATATATGCAAAGCATCCAAACAGTACAATTCGCCAATTTTTTGTTCTTCAAGTTTAAGTGAACTAAGAGCCCCATTGTTAATCCTTTAACGGAAATTAATTCTAAGTATCTACAAGTAGAACAATGAATGGATCATGTAGACGGTTGAAATCATTGTATATATTGCTTCTATATAGTCTGCGAAATATATATGCAAAGCATCCAAACAGTACAATTCGCCAATTTTTTGTTCTTCAAGTTTAAGTGAACTAAGAGCCCCATTGTTAATCCTTTAACGGAAATTAATTCTAAGTATCTACAAGTAGAACAATGATTGGAACACGTAGACGGTTGAAATCTTTGTATATATTGCTTCCACATAGAATAAGAAACATATATGCAAAGCATCCAAACAGTACCATTCGCCAATTTTTTGTTCTTCAAGTTTAAGTGAACAATGAGCCCCATTGTTAATCCTTTATCGGAAATTATTTGTATCTTTCGACAAGTAGAACAATGAATGGAACAGGTAGACGGTTGAAATCATTTGTATATATTGCTTCTATATAGTCTAAGAAACATATATGCAAAGCATCCAAACAGTACCATTCGCCAATTTTTTGTTCTTCAAGTTTAAGTGAACTACGAGCCCCATTGTTAATCCTTTAAAGGAAATTATTTGTAACTTTCGACAAGCAGAACAATGAATGGTACAGGTAGACGGTTGAAATCATTTGTATATATTGCTTCTATATAGTCTAAGAAACATGTATGCAAAGCATCCAAACAGTACCATTCGCCAATTTTTTGTTCTTCAAGTTTAAGTGAACTACGAGCCCCATTGTTAATCCTTTAAAGGAAATTATTTGTAACTTTCGACAAGCAGAACAATGAATGGTACAGGTAGACGGTTGAAATCTTTGTATATATTGCTTCTATATAGTCTAAGAAACATATATTCAAAGCATCCAAATAGTACCATTCGCCAATTTTTTGTTCTTCAAGTTTAAGTGAACTACGAGCCCCATTGTTAATCCTTTAAAGGAAATTATTTGTAAATTTCGACAAGCAGAACAATGAATGGTACAGGTAGACGGTTGAAATCTTTGTATATATTGCTTCTATATAGTCTAAGAAACATATATTCAAAGCATCCAAATAGTACCATTCGCCAATTTTTTGTTCTTCAAGTTTAAGTGAACTACGAGCCCCATTGTTAATCCTTTAAAGGAAATTATTTGTAAATTTCGGGAAGTAGAACAATGAATGGAATAGGTAGACGGTTGAAATCATTGTATATATTGCTTCTATATAGTCTAAGAAACATATATGCAAAGCATCCAAACAGTACAATTCGCCAATTTCTTGTTCTTCAAGTTTAAGTAAACTACGATCCCCATTGTTAATCCCTTAACGGAAATTATTTGTAACTTTCGACAAGTAGAACAATGAATGGAACAGGTAGACGGTTGAAATCAATGTATATATTGCTTCTATATAGTATAAGAAACATATATGCAAAGCATCCAAACAGTACAATTCGCCAATTTTTTGTTCTTCAAGTTTAAGTAAACGACAATCCCCATTGTTAATCCCTTAACGGAAATTATTTGTAACTTTCGACAAGCAGAACAGTGAATGGAACAGGTAGACGGTTGAAATCTTGTATATATTGCTCCTATATAGTATAAGAAACATATATGCAAAGAATCCAAACAGTACAATTCGCCAATTTTTTGTTCTTCAAGTTTAAGTGAACAATGAGCCCCAATGGTCAATCCGTTATCGGAAATTATTTGTAACTTTCGACAAGTAGAACAATGAATGGAACAGGTAGACGGTTGAAATCATTGTATATATTGCTTCTATATAGTCTAAGAAACATATATGCAAAGCATCCAAACAGTACCATTCGCCAATTTTTTGTTCTTCAAGTTTAAGTGAACTACGAGCCCCATTGTTAATCCTTTAAAGGAAATTATTTGTAAATTTCGACAAGTAGAACATTGAATGGAACAGGTAGACGGTTGAAATCTTTGTATATATTGCTTCTATATAGTCTAAGAAACATATATGCAAAGCATTCAAACAGTACAATTCGCCAATTTTTTTTTTCATGTTTAAGTGAACTATGAGCCCCACTGGTTAATCCTTTATCGGTAATTATTTGTAACTTTCGTCAAGTAGAACAATGAATGGAACAGGTAGACGGTTGAAATCATTGTATATATTGCTTCTATATAGTCTAAGAAACCTTTATGCAAAGCATCTAAACAGTAACAATCGCCAATTTTTTGATCTTCAAGTTTAAGTGAACAATGAGCCCCAATGGTTAATCCTTTATCGGAAATTTTTTGTAATTCTCGACAAGTAGAACAATGAATGGAACAGGTAGACGGTTGAAATCATTGTATATATTGCTTCTATATAGTCTGCGAAATATATATGCAAAGCATCCAAACAGTACAATTCGCCAATTTTTTGTTCTTCAAGTTTAAGTGAACTAAGAGCCCCATTGTTAATCCTTTAACGGAAATTAATTCTAAGTATCTACAAGTAGAACAATGAATGGATCATGTAGACGGTTGAAATCATTGTATATATTGCTTCTATATAGTCTGCGAAATATATATGCAAAGCATCCAAACAGTACAATTCGCCAATTTTTTGTTCTTCAAGTTTAAGTGAACTAAGAGCCCCATTGTTAATCCTTTAACGGAAATTAATTCTAAGTATCTACAAGTAGAACAATGATTGGAACACGTAGACGGTTGAAATCTTTGTATATATTGCTTCCACATAGAATAAGAAACATATATGCAAAGCATCCAAACAGTACCATTCGCCAATTTTTTGTTCTTCAAGTTTAAGTGAACAATGAGCCCCATTGTTAATCCTTTATCGGAAATTATTTGTATCTTTCGACAAGTAGAACAATGAATGGAACAGGTAGACGGTTGAAATCATTTGTATATATTGCTTCTATATAGTCTAAGAAACATATATGCAAAGCATCCAAACAGTACCATTCGCCAATTTTTTGTTCTTCAAGTTTAAGTGAACTACGAGCCCCATTGTTAATCCTTTAAAGGAAATTATTTGTAACTTTCGACAAGCAGAACAATGAATGGAATAGGTAGACGGTTGAAATCATTGTATATATTGCTTCTATATAGTCTAAGAAACATATATGCAAAGCATCCAAACAGTACAATTCGCCAATTTCTTGTTCTTCAAGTTTAAGTAAACTACGATCCCCATTGTTAATCCCTTAACGGAAATTATTTGTAATTTTCGACAAGCAGAACAATGAATGGAACAGGTAGACGGTTGAAATCAATGTATATATTGCTTCTATATAGTCTAAGAAACATATATGCAAAGCATCCAAACCGTACCATTCATCAATTTTTTGTTCTTCAAGTTTTAGTGAACAACGAGCACCATTGTTAATCCCTTAAAGGAAATTATTTGTAACTTTCGACAGGTAGAACAATGAATGGAACAGGTAGACGGTTGAAATCATTGTATATATTGCTTCTATATAGTCTAAGAAACCTTTATGCAAAGCATCTAAACAGTAACAATCGCCAATTTTTTGATCTTCAAGTTTAAGTGAACAATGAGCCCCAATGGTTAATCCTTTATCGGAAATTTTTTGTAATTCTCGACAAGTAGAACAATGAATGGAACAGGTAGACGGTTGAAATCTTTGTTTATATTGCTTCTATATAATCTAAGAAACATATATGCAAAGCATCCAAACAGTACAATTCGCCAATTATTTCATCTTCATGTTTAAGTGAACTACGAGCCCCATTGTTAATCCTTTAAAGGAAATTATTTGTAAATTTCGACAAGTAGAACAATGAATGGATCATGTAGACGGTTGAAATCATTGTATATATTGCTTCTATATAGTCTACGACACAAATATGCAAAAGCATCCAAACAGTACAATTCGCCAATTATTTCATCTTCATGTTTAAGTGAACTACGAGCCCCATTGTTAATCCTTTAACGGAAATTAATTCTAAGTATCTACAAGTAGAACAATGATTGGAACACGTAGACGGTTGAAATCTTTGTATATATTGCTTCCACATAGAATAAGAAACATATATGCAAAGCATCCAAACAGTACCATTCGCCAATTTTTTGTTCTTCAAGTTTAAGTGAACAATGAGCCCCATTGTTAATCCTTTATCGGAAATTATTTGTATTTTTCGACAAGTAGAACAATGAATGG
The DNA here is from genome assembly GCA_963989415.1 of Cerceris ruficornis. NCBI lineage: Eukaryota > Metazoa > Arthropoda > Insecta > Hymenoptera > Crabronidae > Cerceris > Cerceris ruficornis. The sequence goes on from CAXDIW010000460.1 coordinate 1,974,548, forward strand.
AACAGGTAGACGGTTGAAATCATTTGTATATATTGCTTCTATATAGTCTAAGAAACATATATGCAAAGCATCCAAACAGTACCATTCGCCAATTTTTTGTTCTTCAAGTTTAAGTGAACTTCGAGCCCCATTGTTAATCCTTTAAAGGAAATTATTTGTAATTTTCGACAAGCAGAACAATGAATGGAACAGGTAGACGGTTGAAATCAATGTATATATTGCTTCTATATAGTCTAAGAAACATATATGCAAAGCATCCAAACCGTACCATTCATCAATTTTTTGTTCTTCAAGTTTTAGTGAACAACGAGCACCATTGTTAATCCCTTAAAGGAAATTATTTGTAACTTTCGACAGGTAGAACAATGAATGGAACAGGTAGACGGTTGAAATCATTGTATATATTGCTTCTATATAGTCTAAGAAACATATATGCAAGGCATCCAAACAGTACCATTCGCCAATTTTTTGTTCTTCAAGTTTAAGTGAACTACGAGCCCCATTGTTAATCCTTTAAAGGAAATTATTTGTAACTTTCGACAAGCAGAACAATGAATGGTACAGGTAGACGGTTGAAATCATTTGTATATATTGCTTCTATATAGTCTAAGAAACATGTATGCAAAGCATCCAAACAGTACCATTCGCCAATTTGTTGTTCTTCAAGTTTAAGTAAACTACAATCCCCATTGTTAATCCCTTAACGGAAATTATTTGTAACTTTCGACAAGCAGAACAATGAATGGAACAGGTAGACGGTTGAAATCATTTGTATATATTGCTTCTATATAGTCTAAGAAACATGTATGCAAAGCATCCAAACAGTACCATTCGCCAATTTTTTGTTCTTCAAGTTTAAGTGAACTACGAGCCCCATTGTTAATCCTTTAAAGGAAATTATTTGTAAATTTCGACAAGCAGAACAATGAATGGTACAGGTAGACGGTTGAAATCTTTGTATATATTGCTTCTATATAGTCTAAGAAACATATATTCAAAGCATCCAAATAGTACCATTCGCCAATTTTTTGTTCTTCAAGTTTAAGTGAACTACGAGCCCCATTGTTAATCCTTTAAAGGAAATTATTTGTAAATTTCGGGAAGTAGAACAATGAATGGAATAGGTAGACGGTTGAAATCATTGTATATATTGCTTCTATATAGTCTAAGAAACATATATGCAAAGCATCCAAACAGTACAATTCGCCAATTTCTTGTTCTTCAAGTTTAAGTAAACTACGATCCCCATTGTTAATCCCTTAACGGAAATTATTTGTAACTTTCGACAAGTAGAACAATGAATGGAACAGGTAGACGGTTGAAATCAATGTATATATTGCTTCTATATAGTATAAGAAACATATATGCAAAGCATCCAAACAGTACAATTCGCCAATTTTTTGTTCTTCAAGTTTAAGTAAACGACAATCCCCATTGTTAATCCCTTAACGGAAATTATTTGTAACTTTCGACAAGCAGAACAGTGAATGGAACAGGTAGACGGTTGAAATCTTGTATATATTGCTCCTATATAGTATAAGAAACATATATGCAAAGCATCCAAACAGTACAATTCGCCAATTTTTTGTTCTTCAAGTTTAAGTGAACAATGAGCCCCAATGGTCAATCCGTTATCGGAAATTATTTGTAACTTTCGACAAGTAGAACAATGAATGGAACAGGTAGACGGTTGAAATCATTGTATATATTGCTTCTATATAGTCTAAGAAACATATATGCAAAGCATCCAAACAGTACCATTCGCCAATTTTTTGTTCTTCAAGTTTAAGTGAACTACGAGCCCCATTGTTAATCCTTTAAAGGAAATTATTTGTAAATTTCGACAAGTAGAACATTGAATGGAACAGGTAGACGGTTGAAATCTTTGTATATATTGCTTCTATATAGTCTAAGAAACATATATGCAAAGCATTCAAACAGTACAATTCGCCAATTTTTTTTTTCATGTTTAAGTGAACTATGAGCCCCACTGGTTAATCCTTTATCGGTAATTATTTGTAACTTTCGTCAAGTAGAACAATGAATGGAACAGGTAGACGGTTGAAATCATTGTATATATTGCTTCTATATAGTCTAAGAAACCTTTATGCAAAGCATCTAAACAGTAACAATCGCCAATTTTTTGATCTTCAAGTTTAAGTGAACAATGAGCCCCAATGGTTAATCCTTTATCGGAAATTTTTTGTAATTCTCGACAAGTAGAACAATGAATGGAACAGGTAGACGGTTGAAATCATTGTATATATTGCTTCTATATAGTCTGCGAAATATATATGCAAAGCATCCAAACAGTACAATTCGCCAATTTTTTGTTCTTCAAGTTTAAGTGAACTAAGAGCCCCATTGTTAATCCTTTAACGGAAATTAATTCTAAGTATCTACAAGTAGAACAATGAATGGATCATGTAGACGGTTGAAATCATTGTATATATTGCTTCTATATAGTCTGCGAAATATATATGCAAAGCATCCAAACAGTACAATTCGCCAATTTTTTGTTCTTCAAGTTTAAGTGAACTAAGAGCCCCATTGTTAATCCTTTAACGGAAATTAATTCTAAGTATCTACAAGTAGAACAATGATTGGAACACGTAGACGGTTGAAATCTTTGTATATATTGCTTCCACATAGAATAAGAAACATATATGCAAAGCATCCAAACAGTACCATTCGCCAATTTTTTGTTCTTCAAGTTTAAGTGAACAATGAGCCCCATTGTTAATCCTTTATCGGAAATTATTTGTATCTTTCGACAAGTAGAACAATGAATGGAACAGGTAGACGGTTGAAATCATTTGTATATATTGCTTCTATATAGTCTAAGAAACATATATGCAAAGCATCCAAACAGTACCATTCGCCAATTTTTTGTTCTTCAAGTTTAAGTGAACTACGAGCCCCATTGTTAATCCTTTAAAGGAAATTATTTGTAACTTTCGACAAGCAGAACAATGAATGGTACAGGTAGACGGTTGAAATCATTTGTATATATTGCTTCTATATAGTCTAAGAAACATGTATGCAAAGCATCCAAACAGTACCATTCGCCAATTTTTTGTTCTTCAAGTTTAAGTGAACTACGAGCCCCATTGTTAATCCTTTAAAGGAAATTATTTGTAACTTTCGACAAGCAGAACAATGAATGGTACAGGTAGACGGTTGAAATCTTTGTATATATTGCTTCTATATAGTCTAAGAAACATATATTCAAAGCATCCAAATAGTACCATTCGCCAATTTTTTGTTCTTCAAGTTTAAGTGAACTACGAGCCCCATTGTTAATCCTTTAAAGGAAATTATTTGTAAATTTCGACAAGCAGAACAATGAATGGTACAGGTAGACGGTTGAAATCTTTGTATATATTGCTTCTATATAGTCTAAGAAACATATATTCAAAGCATCCAAATAGTACCATTCGCCAATTTTTTGTTCTTCAAGTTTAAGTGAACTACGAGCCCCATTGTTAATCCTTTAAAGGAAATTATTTGTAAATTTCGGGAAGTAGAACAATGAATGGAATAGGTAGACGGTTGAAATCATTGTATATATTGCTTCTATATAGTCTAAGAAACATATATGCAAAGCATCCAAACAGTACAATTCGCCAATTTCTTGTTCTTCAAGTTTAAGTAAACTACGATCCCCATTGTTAATCCCTTAACGGAAATTATTTGTAACTTTCGACAAGTAGAACAATGAATGGAACAGGTAGACGGTTGAAATCAATGTATATATTGCTTCTATATAGTATAAGAAACATATATGCAAAGCATCCAAACAGTACAATTCGCCAATTTTTTGTTCTTCAAGTTTAAGTAAACGACAATCCCCATTGTTAATCCCTTAACGGAAATTATTTGTAACTTTCGACAAGCAGAACAGTGAATGGAACAGGTAGACGGTTGAAATCTTGTATATATTGCTCCTATATAGTATAAGAAACATATATGCAAAGCATCCAAACAGTACAATTCGCCAATTTTTTGTTCTTCAAGTTTAAGTGAACAATGAGCCCCAATGGTCAATCCGTTATCGGAAATTATTTGTAACTTTCGACAAGTAGAACAATGAATGGAACAGGTAGACGGTTGAAATCATTGTATATATTGCTTCTATATAGTCTAAGAAACATATATGCAAAGCATCCAAACAGTACCATTCGCCAATTTTTTGTTCTTCAAGTTTAAGTGAACTACGAGCCCCATTGTTAATCCTTTAAAGGAAATTATTTGTAAATTTCGACAAGTAGAACATTGAATGGAACAGGTAGACGGTTGAAATCTTTGTATATATTGCTTCTATATAGTCTAAGAAACATATATGCAAAGCATTCAAACAGTACAATTCGCCAATTTTTTTTTTCATGTTTAAGTGAACTATGAGCCCCACTGGTTAATCCTTTATCGGTAATTATTTGTAACTTTCGTCAAGTAGAACAATGAATGGAACAGGTAGACGGTTGAAATCATTGTATATATTGCTTCTATATAGTCTAAGAAACCTTTATGCAAAGCATCTAAACAGTAACAATCGCCAATTTTTTGATCTTCAAGTTTAAGTGAACAATGAGCCCCAATGGTTAATCCTTTATCGGAAATTTTTTGTAATTCTCGACAAGTAGAACAATGAATGGAACAGGTAGACGGTTGAAATCATTGTATATATTGCTTCTATATAGTCTGCGAAATATATATGCAAAGCATCCAAACAGTACAATTCGCCAATTTTTTGTTCTTCAAGTTTAAGTGAACTAAGAGCCCCATTGTTAATCCTTTAACGGAAATTAATTCTAAGTATCTACAAGTAGAACAATGAATGGATCATGTAGACGGTTGAAATCATTGTATATATTGCTTCTATATAGTCTGCGAAATATATATGCAAAGCATCCAAACAGTACAATTCGCCAATTTTTTGTTCTTCAAGTTTAAGTGAACTAAGAGCCCCATTGTTAATCCTTTAACGGAAATTAATTCTAAGTATCTACAAGTAGAACAATGATTGGAACACGTAGACGGTTGAAATCTTTGTATATATTGCTTCCACATAGAATTAGAAACATATATGCAAAGCATCCAAACAGTACCATTCGCCAATTTTTTGTTCTTCAAGTTTAAGTGAACAATGAGCCCCATTGTTAATCCTTTATCGGAAATTATTTGTATCTTTCGACAAGTAGAACAATGAATGGAACAGGTAGACGGTTGAAATCATTTGTATATATTGCTTCTATATAGTCTAAGAAACATATATGCAAAGCATCCAAACAGTACCATTCGCCAATTTTTTGTTCTTCAAGTTTAAGTGAACTACGAGCCCCATTGTTAATCCTTTAAAGGAAATTATTTGTAACTTTCGACAAGCAGAACAATGAATGGAATAGGTAGACGGTTGAAATCATTGTATATATTGCTTCTATATAGTCTAAGAAACATATATGCAAAGCATCCAAACAGTACAATTCGCCAATTTCTTGTTCTTCAAGTTTAAGTAAACTACGATCCCCATTGTTAATCCCTTAACGGAAATTATTTGTAATTTTCGACAAGCAGAACAATGAATGGAACAGGTAGACGGTTGAAATCAATGTATATATTGCTTCTATATAGTCTAAGAAACATATATGCAAAGCATCCAAACCGTACCATTCATCAATTTTTTGTTCTTCAAGTTTTAGTGAACAACGAGCACCATTGTTAATCCCTTAAAGGAAATTATTTGTAACTTTCGACAGGTAGAACAATGAATGGAACAGGTAGACGGTTGAAATCATTGTATATATTGCTTCTATATAGTCTAAGAAACCTTTATGCAAAGCATCTAAACAGTAACAATCGCCAATTTTTTGATCTTCAAGTTTAAGTGAACAATGAGCCCCAATGGTTAATCCTTTATCGGAAATTTTTTGTAATTCTCGACAAGTAGAACAATGAATGGAACAGGTAGACGGTTGAAATCTTTGTTTATATTGCTTCTATATAATCTAAGAAACATATATGCAAAGCATCCAAACAGTACAATTCGCCAATTATTTCATCTTCATGTTTAAGTGAACTACGAGCCCCATTGTTAATCCTTTAAAGGAAATTATTTGTAAATTTCGACAAGTAGAACAATGAATGGATCATGTAGACGGTTGAAATCATTGTATATATTGCTTCTATATAGTCTACGACACAAATATGCAAAAGCATCCAAACAGTACAATTCGCCAATTATTTCATCTTCATGTTTAAGTGAACTACGAGCCCCATTGTTAATCCTTTAACGGAAATTAATTCTAAGTATCTACAAGTAGAACAATGATTGGAACACGTAGACGGTTGAAATCTTTGTATATATTGCTTCCACATAGAATAAGAAACATATATGCAAAGCATCCAAACAGTACCATTCGCCAATTTTTTGTTCTTCAAGTTTAAGTGAACAATGAGCCCCATTGTTAATCCTTTATCGGAAATTATTTGTATTTTTCGACAAGTAGAACAATGAATGGAACAGGTAGACGGTTGAAATCATTTGTATATATTGCTTCTATATAGTCTAAGAAACATATATGCAAAGCATCCAAACAGTACCATTCGCCAATTTTTTGTTCTTCAAGTTTAAGTGAACTTCGAGCCCCATTGTTAATCCTTTAAAGGAAATTATTTGTAATTTTCGACAAGCAGAACAATGAATGGAACAGGTAGACGGTTGAAATCAATGTATATATTGCTTCTATATAGTCTAAGAAACATATATGCAAAGCATCCAAACCGTACCATTCATCAATTTTTTGTTCTTCAAGTTTTAGTGAACAACGAGCACCATTGTTAATCCCTTAAAGGAAATTATTTGTAACTTTCGACAGGTAGAACAATGAATGGAACAGGTAGACGGTTGAAATCATTGTATATATTGCTTCTATATAGTCTAAGAAACATATATGCAAGGCATCCAAACAGTACCATTCGCCAATTTTTTGTTCTTCAAGTTTAAGTGAACTACGAGCCCCATTGTTAATCCTTTAAAGGAAATTATTTGTAACTTTCGACAAGCAGAACAATGAATGGTACAGGTAGACGGTTGAAATCATTTGTATATATTGCTTCTATATAGTCTAAGAAACATGTATGCAAAGCATCCAAACAGTACCATTCGCCAATTTGTTGTTCTTCAAGTTTAAGTAAACTACAATCCCCATTGTTAATCCCTTAACGGAAATTATTTGTAACTTTCGACAAGCAGAACAATGAATGGAACAGGTAGACGGTTGAAATCATTTGTATATATTGCTTCTATATAGTCTAAGAAACATGTATGCAAAGCATCCAAACAGTACCATTCGCCAATTTTTTGTTCTTCAAGTTTAAGTGAACTACGAGCCCCATTGTTAATCCTTTAAAGGAAATTATTTGTAAATTTCGACAAGCAGAACAATGAATGGTACAGGTAGACGGTTGAAATCTTTGTATATATTGCTTCTATATAGTCTAAGAAACATATATTCAAAGCATCCAAATAGTACCATTCGCCAATTTTTTGTTCTTCAAGTTTAAGTGAACTACGAGCCCCATTGTTAATCCTTTAAAGGAAATTATTTGTAAATTTCGGGAAGTAGAACAATGAATGGAATAGGTAGACGGTTGAAATCATTGTATATATTGCTTCTATATAGTCTAAGAAACATATATGCAAAGCATCCAAACAGTACAATTCGCCAATTTCTTGTTCTTCAAGTTTAAGTAAACTACGATCCCCATTGTTAATCCCTTAACGGAAATTATTTGTAACTTTCGACAAGTAGAACAATGAATGGAACAGGTAGACGGTTGAAATCAATGTATATATTGCTTCTATATAGTATAAGAAACATATATGCAAAGCATCCAAACAGTACAATTCGCCAATTTTTTGTTCTTCAAGTTTAAGTAAACGACAATCCCCATTGTTAATCCCTTAACGGAAATTATTTGTAACTTTCGACAAGCAGAACAGTGAATGGAACAGGTAGACGGTTGAAATCTTGTATATATTGCTCCTATATAGTATAAGAAACATATATGCAAAGCATCCAAACAGTACAATTCGCCAATTTTTTGTTCTTCAAGTTTAAGTGAACAATGAGCCCCAATGGTCAATCCGTTATCGGAAATTATTTGTAACTTTCGACAAGTAGAACAATGAATGGAACAGGTAGACGGTTGAAATCATTGTATATATTGCTTCTATATAGTCTAAGAAACATATATGCAAAGCATCCAAACAGTACCATTCGCCAATTTTTTGTTCTTCAAGTTTAAGTGAACTACGAGCCCCATTGTTAATCCTTTAAAGGAAATTATTTGTAAATTTCGACAAGTAGAACATTGAATGGAACAGGTAGACGGTTGAAATCTTTGTATATATTGCTTCTATATAGTCTAAGAAACATATATGCAAAGCATTCAAACAGTACAATTCGCCAATTTTTTTTTTCATGTTTAAGTGAACTATGAGCCCCACTGGTTAATCCTTTATCGGTAATTATTTGTAACTTTCGTCAAGTAGAACAATGAATGGAACAGGTAGACGGTTGAAATCATTGTATATATTGCTTCTATATAGTCTAAGAAACCTTTATGCAAAGCATCTAAACAGTAACAATCGCCAATTTTTTGATCTTCAAGTTTAAGTGAACAATGAGCCCCAATGGTTAATCCTTTATCGGAAATTTTTTGTAATTCTCGACAAGTAGAACAATGAATGGAACAGGTAGACGGTTGAAATCATTGTATATATTGCTTCTATATAGTCTGCGAAATATATATGCAAAGCATCCAAACAGTACAATTCGCCAATTTTTTGTTCTTCAAGTTTAAGTGAACTAAGAGCCCCATTGTTAATCCTTTAACGGAAATTAATTCTAAGTATCTACAAGTAGAACAATGAATGGATCATGTAGACGGTTGAAATCATTGTATATATTGCTTCTATATAGTCTGCGAAATATATATGCAAAGCATCCAAACAGTACAATTCGCCAATTTTTTGTTCTTCAAGTTTAAGTGAACTAAGAGCCCCATTGTTAATCCTTTAACGGAAATTAATTCTAAGTATCTACAAGTAGAACAATGATTGGAACACGTAGACGGTTGAAATCTTTGTATATATTGCTTCCACATAGAATAAGAAACATATATGCAAAGCATCCAAACAGTACCATTCGCCAATTTTTTGTTCTTCAAGTTTAAGTGAACAATGAGCCCCATTGTTAATCCTTTATCGGAAATTATTTGTATCTTTCGACAAGTAGAACAATGAATGGAACAGGTAGACGGTTGAAATCATTTGTATATATTGCTTCTATATAGTCTAAGAAACATATATGCAAAGCATCCAAACAGTACCATTCGCCAATTTTTTGTTCTTCAAGTTTAAGTGAACTACGAGCCCCATTGTTAATCCTTTAAAGGAAATTATTTGTAACTTTCGACAAGCAGAACAATGAATGGTACAGGTAGACGGTTGAAATCATTTGTATATATTGCTTCTATATAGTCTAAGAAACATGTATGCAAAGCATCCAAACAGTACCATTCGCCAATTTTTTGTTCTTCAAGTTTAAGTGAACTACGAGCCCCATTGTTAATCCTTTAAAGGAAATTATTTGTAACTTTCGACAAGCAGAACAATGAATGGTACAGGTAGACGGTTGAAATCTTTGTATATATTGCTTCTATATAGTCTAAGAAACATATATTCAAAGCATCCAAATAGTACCATTCGCCAATTTTTTGTTCTTCAAGTTTAAGTGAACTACGAGCCCCATTGTTAATCCCTTAACGGAAATTATTTGTAACTTTCGACAAGTAGAACAATGAATGGAACTGGTAGACGGTTGAAATCTTTTTATATATTGCTTCTATATAGTCTAAGAAACATATATGCAAAGCATCCAAACGGTACCATTCGCCAATTTTTTGTTCTTCAAGTATAAGTGAACAATGAGCCCCATTGGTCAATCCGTTATCGGAAATTATTTGTAACTTTCGACAAGTAGAACAATGAATGGAACAGGTAGACGGTTGAAATCATTGTATATATTGCTTCTATATAGTCTAAGAAACATATATGCAAAGCATCCAAACAGTACCATTCGCCAATTTTTTGTTCTTCAAGTTTAAGTGAACTACGAGCCCCATTGTTAATACTTTAACGGAAATTATTTGTAACTTGCGACAAGTAGAACAATGAGTGGAACAGGTAGACGGTTGAAATCTTTGTTTATATTGCTTCTATATAATCTAAGAAACATATATGCAAAGCATCCAAACAGTACAATTCGCCAATTATTTCATCTTCATGTTTAAGTGAACTACGAGCCCCATTGTTAATCCTTTAAAGGAAATTATTTGTAAATTTCGACAAGTAGAACAATGAATGGATCATGTAGACGGTTGAAATCATTGTATATATTACTTCTAAATAGTCTAAGAAACATATATGCTAAGCATCCAAACAGTACAATTCGCCAATTATTTCATCTTCATGTTTAAGTGAACTACGAGCCCCATTGTTAATCCTTTAAAGGAAATTATTTGTAAATTTCGACAAGTAGAACAATGAATGGATCATGTAGACGGTTGAAATCATTGTATATATTGCTTCTATATAGTCTACGACACAAATATGCAAAAGCATCCAAACAGTACAATTCGCCAATTATTTCATCTTCATGTTTAAGTGAACTACGAGCCCCATTGTTAATCCTTTAACGGAAATTAATTCTAAGTATCTACAAGTAGAACAATGATTGGAACACGTAGACGGTTGAAATCTTTGTATATATTGCTTCCACATAGAATAAGAAACATATATGCAAAGCATCCAAACAGTACCATTCGCCAATTTTTTGTTCTTCAAGTTTAAGTGAACAATGAGCCCCATTGTTAATCCTTTATCGGAAATTATTTGTATCTTTCGACAAGTAGAACAATGAATGGAACAGGTAGACGGTTGAAATCATTTGTATATATTGCTTCTATATAGTCTAAGAAACATATATGCAAAGCATCCAAACAGTACCATTCGCCAATTTTTTGTTCTTCAAGTTTAAGTGAACTACGAGCCCCATTGTTAATCCTTTAAAGGAAATTATTTGTAACTTTCGACAAGCAGAACAATGAATGGTACAGGTAGACGGTTGAAATCATTTGTATATATTGCTTCTATATAGTCTAAGAAACATGTATGCAAAGCATCCAAACAGTACCATTCGCCAATTTTTTGTTCTTCAAGTTTAAGTGAACTACGAGCCCCATTGTTAATCCTTTAAAGGAAATTATTTGTAAATTTCGACAAGCAGAACAATGAATGGTACAGGTAGACGGTTGAAATCTTTGTATATATTGCTTCTATATAGTCTAAGAAACATATATTCAAAGCATCCAAATAGTACCATTCGCCAATTTTTTGTTCTTCAAGTTTAAGTGAACTACGAGCCCCATTGTTAATCCTTTAAAGGAAATTATTTGTAAATTTCGGGAAGTAGAACAATGAATGGAATAGGTAGACGGTTGAAATCATTGTATATATTGCTTCTATATAGTCTAAGAAACATATATGCAAAGCATCCAAACAGTACAATTCGCCAATTTCTTGTTCTTCAAGTTTAAGTAAACTACGATCCCCATTGTTAATCCCTTAACGGAAATTATTTGTAACTTTCGACAAGTAGAACAATGAATGGAACAGGTAGACGGTTGAAATCAATGTATATATTGCTTCTATATAGTATAAGAAACATATATGCAAAGCATCCAAACAGTACAATTCGCCAATTTTTTGTTCTTCAAGTTTAAGTAAACGACAATCCCCATTGTTAATCCCTTAACGGAAATTATTTGTAACTTTCGACAAGCAGAACAGTGAATGGAACAGGTAGACGGTTGAAATCTTGTATATATTGCTCCTATATAGTATAAGAAACATATATGCAAAGCATCCAAACAGTACAATTCGCCAATTTTTTGTTCTTCAAGTTTAAGTGAACAATGAGCCCCAATGGTCAATCCGTTATCGGAAATTATTTGTAACTTTCGACAAGTAGAACAATGAATGGAACAGGTAGACGGTTGAAATCATTGTATATATTGCTTCTATATAGTCTAAGAAACATATATGCAAAGCATCCAAACAGTACCATTCGCCAATTTTTTGTTCTTCAAGTTTAAGTGAACTACGAGCCCCATTGTTAATCCTTTAAAGGAAATTATTTGTAAATTTCGACAAGTAGAACATTGAATGGAACAGGTAGACGGTTGAAATCTTTGTATATATTGCTTCTATATAGTCTAAGAAACATATATGCAAAGCATTCAAACAGTACAATTCGCCAATTTTTTTTTTCATGTTTAAGTGAACTATGAGCCCCACTGGTTAATCCTTTATCGGTAATTATTTGTAACTTTCGTCAAGTAGAACAATGAATGGAACAGGTAGACGGTTGAAATCATTGTATATATTGCTTCTATATAGTCTAAGAAACCTTTATGCAAAGCATCTAAACAGTAACAATCGCCAATTTTTTGATCTTCAAGTTTAAGTGAACAATGAGCCCCAATGGTTAATCCTTTATCGGAAATTTTTTGTAATTCTCGACAAGTAGAACAATGAATGGAACAGGTAGACGGTTGAAATCATTGTATATATTGCTTCTATATAGTCTGCGAAATATATATGCAAAGCATCCAAACAGTACAATTCGCCAATTTTTTGTTCTTCAAGTTTAAGTGAACTAAGAGCCCCATTGTTAATCCTTTAACGGAAATTAATTCTAAGTATCTACAAGTAGAACAATGAATGGATCATGTAGACGGTTGAAATCATTGTATATATTGCTTCTATATAGTCTGCGAAATATATATGCAAAGCATCCAAACAGTACAATTCGCCAATTTTTTGTTCTTCAAGTTTAAGTGAACTAAGAGCCCCATTGTTAATCCTTTAACGGAAATTAATTCTAAGTATCTACAAGTAGAACAATGATTGGAACACGTAGACGGTTGAAATCTTTGTATATATTGCTTCCACATAGAATAAGAAACATATATGCAAAGCATCCAAACAGTACCATTCGCCAATTTTTTGTTCTTCAAGTTTAAGTGAACAATGAGCCCCATTGTTAATCCTTTATCGGAAATTATTTGTATCTTTCGACAAGTAGAACAATGAATGGAACAGGTAGACGGTTGAAATCATTTGTATATATTGCTTCTATATAGTCTAAGAAACATATATGCAAAGCATCCAAACAGTACCATTCGCCAATTTTTTGTTCTTCAAGTTTAAGTGAACTACGAGCCCCATTGTTAATCCTTTAAAGGAAATTATTTGTAACTTTCGACAAGCAGAACAATGAATGGTACAGGTAGACGGTTGAAATCATTTGTATATATTGCTTCTATATAGTCTAAGAAACATGTATGCAAAGCATCCAAACAGTACCATTCGCCAATTTTTTGTTCTTCAAGTTTAAGTGAACTACGAGCCCCATTGTTAATCCTTTAAAGGAAATTATTTGTAACTTTCGACAAGCAGAACAATGAATGGTACAGGTAGACGGTTGAAATCTTTGTATATATTGCTTCTATATAGTCTAAGAAACATATATTCAAAGCATCCAAATAGTACCATTCGCCAATTTTTTGTTCTTCAAGTTTAAGTGAACTACGAGCCCCATTGTTAATCCTTTAAAGGAAATTATTTGTAAATTTCGACAAGCAGAACAATGAATGGTACAGGTAGACGGTTGAAATCTTTGTATATATTGCTTCTATATAGTCTAAGAAACATATATTCAAAGCATCCAAATAGTACCATTCGCCAATTTTTTGTTCTTCAAGTTTAAGTGAACTACGAGCCCCATTGTTAATCCTTTAAAGGAAATTATTTGTAAATTTCGGGAAGTAGAACAATGAATGGAATAGGTAGACGGTTGAAATCATTGTATATATTGCTTCTATATAGTCTAAGAAACATATATGCAAAGCATCCAAACAGTACAATTCGCCAATTTCTTGTTCTTCAAGTTTAAGTAAACTACGATCCCCATTGTTAATCCCTTAACGGAAATTATTTGTAACTTTCGACAAGTAGAACAATGAATGGAACAGGTAGACGGTTGAAATCAATGTATATATTGCTTCTATATAGTATAAGAAACATATATGCAAAGCATCCAAACAGTACAATTCGCCAATTTTTTGTTCTTCAAGTTTAAGTAAACGACAATCCCCATTGTTAATCCCTTAACGGAAATTATTTGTAACTTTCGACAAGCAGAACAGTGAATGGAACAGGTAGACGGTTGAAATCTTGTATATATTGCTCCTATATAGTATAAGAAACATATATGCAAAGCATCCAAACAGTACAATTCGCCAATTTTTTGTTCTTCAAGTTTAAGTGAACAATGAGCCCCAATGGTCAATCCGTTATCGGAAATTATTTGTAACTTTCGACAAGTAGAACAATGAATGGAACAGGTAGACGGTTGAAATCATTGTATATATTGCTTCTATATAGTCTAAGAAACATATATGCAAAGCATCCAAACAGTACCATTCGCCAATTTTTTGTTCTTCAAGTTTAAGTGAACTACGAGCCCCATTGTTAATCCTTTAAAGGAAATTATTTGTAAATTTCGACAAGTAGAACATTGAATGGAACAGGTAGACGGTTGAAATCTTTGTATATATTGCTTCTATATAGTCTAAGAAACATATATGCAAAGCATTCAAACAGTACAATTCGCCAATTTTTTTTTTCATGTTTAAGTGAACTATGAGCCCCACTGGTTAATCCTTTATCGGTAATTATTTGTAACTTTCGTCAAGTAGAACAATGAATGGAACAGGTAGACGGTTGAAATCATTGTATATATTGCTTCTATATAGTCTAAGAAACCTTTATGCAAAGCATCTAAACAGTAACAATCGCCAATTTTTTGATCTTCAAGTTTAAGTGAACAATGAGCCCCAATGGTTAATCCTTTATCGGAAATTTTTTGTAATTCTCGACAAGTAGAACAATGAATGGAACAGGTAGACGGTTGAAATCATTGTATATATTGCTTCTATATAGTCTGCGAAATATATATGCAAAGCATCCAAACAGTACAATTCGCCGATTTTTTGTTCTTCAAGTTTAAGTGAACTAAGAGCCCCATTGTTAATCCTTTAACGGAAATTAATTCTAAGTATCTACAAGTAGAACAATGAATGGATCATGTAGACGGTTGAAATCATTGTATATATTGCTTCTATATAGTCTGCGAAATATATATGCAAAGCATCCAAACAGTACAATTCGCCAATTTTTTGTTCTTCAAGTTTAAGTGAACTAAGAGCCCCATTGTTAATCCTTTAACGGAAATTAATTCTAAGTATCTACAAGTAGAACAATGATTGGAACACGTAGACGGTTGAAATCTTTGTATATATTGCTTCCACATAGAATAAGAAACATATATGCAAAGCATCCAAACAGTACCATTCGCCAATTTTTTGTTCTTCAAGTTTAAGTGAACAATGAGCCCCATTGTTAATCCTTTATCGGAAATTATTTGTATCTTTCGACAAGTAGAACAATGAATGGAACAGGTAGACGGTTGAAATCATTTGTATATATTGCTTCTATATAGTCTAAGAAACATATATGCAAAGCATCCAAACAGTACCATTCGCCAATTTTTTGTTCTTCAAGTTTAAGTGAACTACGAGCCCCATTGTTAATCCTTTAAAGGAAATTATTTGTAACTTTCGACAAGCAGAACAATGAATGGTACAGGTAGACGGTTGAAATCATTTGTATATATTGCTTCTATATAGTCTAAGAAACATGTATGCAAAGCATCCAAACAGTACCATTCGCCAATTTTTTGTTCTTCAAGTTTAAGTGAACTACGAGCCCCATTGTTAATCCTTTAAAGGAAATTATTTGTAACTTTCGACAAGCAGAACAATGAATGGTACAGGTAGACGGTTGAAATCTTTGTATATATTGCTTCTATATAGTCTAAGAAACATATATTCAAAGCATCCAAATAGTACCATTCGCCAATTTTTTGTTCTTCAAGTTTAAGTGAACTACGAGCCCCATTGTTAATCCCTTAACGGAAATTATTTGTAACTTTCGACAAGTAGAACAATGAATGGAACTGGTAGACGGTTGAAATCTTTTTATATATTGCTTCTATATAGTCTAAGAAACATATATGCAAAGCATCCAAACGGTACCATTCGCCAATTTTTTGTTCTTCAAGTATAAGTGAACAATGAGCCCCATTGGTCAATCCGTTATCGGAAATTATTTGTAACTTTCGACAAGTAGAACAATGAATGGAACAGGTAGACGGTTGAAATCATTGTATATATTGCTTCTATATAGTCTAAGAAACATATATGCAAAGCATCCAAACAGTACCATTCGCCAATTTTTTGTTCTTCAAGTTTAAGTGAACTACGAGCCCCATTGTTAATACTTTAACGGAAATTATTTGTAACTTGCGACAAGTAGAACAATGAGTGGAACAGGTAGACGGTTGAAATCTTTGTTTATATTGCTTCTATATAATCTAAGAAACATATATGCAAAGCATCCAAACAGTACAATTCGCCAATTATTTCATCTTCATGTTTAAGTGAACTACGAGCCCCATTGTTAATCCTTTAAAGGAAATTATTTGTAAATTTCGACAAGTAGAACAATGAATGGATCATGTAGACGGTTGAAATCATTGTATATATTACTTCTAAATAGTCTAAGAAACATATATGCTAAGCATCCAAACAGTACAATTCGCCAATTATTTCATCTTCATGTTTAAGTGAACTACGAGCCCCATTGTTAATCCTTTAAAGGAAATTATTTGTAAATTTCGACAAGTAGAACAATGAATGGATCATGTAGACGGTTGAAATCATTGTATATATTGCTTCTATATAGTCTACGACACAAATATGCAAAAGCATCCAAACAGTACAATTCGCCAATTATTTCATCTTCATGTTTAAGTGAACTACGAGCCCCATTGTTAATCCTTTAACGGAAATTAATTCTAAGTATCTACAAGTAGAACAATGATTGGAACACGTAGACGGTTGAAATCTTTGTATATATTGCTTCCACATAGAATAAGAAACATATATGCAAAGCATCCAAACAGTACAATTCGCCAATTATTTCATCTTCATGTTTAAGTGAACTACGAGCCCCATTGTTAATCCTTTAAAGGAAATTATTTGTAAATTTCGACAAGTAGAACAATGAATGGATCATGTAGACGGTTGAAATCATTGTATATATTGCTTCTATATAGTCTACGAAACAAATATGCAAAGCATCCAAACAGTACAATTCGCCAAATTTTTGTTCTTCAAGTTTAAGTGAACTACGAGCCCCATTGTTAATCCTTTAAAGGAAATTATTTGTAACTTGCGACAAGTAGAACAATGAATGGAACAGGTAGACGGTTGAAATCAATGTATATATTGCTTCTATATAGTCTAAGAAACATATATGCAAAGCATCCAAACCGTACCATTCATCAATTTTTTGTTCTTCAAGTTTTAGGGAACAACGAGCCCCATTGTTAATCCTTTAACGGAAATTATTTGTAACTTT
Organism: Cerceris ruficornis; assembly: GCA_963989415.1. Taxonomy (NCBI): domain Eukaryota; kingdom Metazoa; phylum Arthropoda; class Insecta; order Hymenoptera; family Crabronidae; genus Cerceris; species Cerceris ruficornis. Next base: position 1,992,219 of record CAXDIW010000460.1, read on the forward strand.
CGACAAGCAGAACAGTGAATGGAACAGGTAGACGGTTGAAATCTTGTATATATTGCTCCTATATAGTATAAGAAACATATATGCAAAGCATCCAAACAGTACAATTCGCCAATTTTTTGTTCTTCAAGTTTAAGTGAACAATGAGCCCCAATGGTCAATCCGTTATCGGAAATTATTTGTAACTTTCGACAAGTAGAACAATGAATGGAACAGGTAGACGGATGAAATCATTGTATATATTGCTTCTATATAGTCTAAGAAACATATATGCAAAGCATCCAAACAGTACCATTCGCCAATTTTTTGTTCTTCAAGTTTAAGTGAACAACGAGCCCCATTGTTAATCCTTTAAAGGAAATTATTTGTAACTTTCGACAAGCAGAACAATGAATGGTACAGGTAGACGGTTGAAATCATTTGTATATATTGCTTCTATATAGTCTAAGAAACATGTATGCAAAGCATCCAAACAGTACCATTCGCCAATTTTTTGTTCTTCAAGTTTAAGTGAACTACGAGCCCCATTGTTAATCCTTTAAAGGAAATTATTTGTAACTTTCGACAAGCAGAACAATGAATGGTACAGGTAGACGGTTGAAATCTTTGTATATATTGCTTCTCTATAGTCTAAGAAACATATCTTCAAAGCATCCAAATAGTACCATTCGCCAATTTTTTGTTCTTCAAGTTTAAGTGAACTATGAGCCCCATTGTTAATCCCTTAACGGAAATTATTTGTAACTTTCGACAAGTAGAACAATGAATGGAACTGGTAGACGGTTGAAATCTTTTTATATATTGCTTCTATATAGTCTAAGAAACATATATGCAAAGCATCCAAACGGTGCCATTCGCCAATTTTTTGATCTTCAAGTTTAAGTGAACAATGAGCCCCATTGTTAATACTTTAACGGAAATTATTTGTAACTTGCGACAAGTAGAACAATGAGTGGAACAGGTAGACGGTTGAAATCAATGTATATATTGCTTCTATATAGTCTAAGAAACATATATGCAAAGCACCCAAACAGTACCATTCGCCAATTTTTTGTTCTTCAAGTTTAAGTGAACTTCGAGCCCCATTGTTAATCCTTTAAAGGAAATTATTTGTAATTTTCGACAAGCAGAACAATGAATGGAACAGGTAGACGGTTGAAATCAATGTATATATTGCTTCTATATAGTCTAAGAAACATATATGCAAAGCATCCAAACCGTACCATTCATCAATTTTTTGTTCTTCAAGTTTTAGTGAACAACGAGCACCATTGTTAATCCCTTAAAGGAAATTATTTGTAACTTTCGACAGGTAGAACAATGAATGGAACAGGTAGACGGTTGAAATCATTGTATATATTGCTTCTATATAGTCTAAGAAACCTTTATGCAAAGCATCTAAACAGTAACAATCGCCAATTTTTTGATCTTCAAGTTTAAGTGAACAATGAGCCCCAATGGTTAATCCTTTATCGGAAATTTTTTGTAATTCTCGACAAGTAGAACAATGAATGGAACAGGTAGACGGTTGAAATCTTTGTTTATATTGCTTCTATATAATCTAAGAAACATATATGCAAAGCATCCAAACAGTACAATTCGCCAATTATTTCATCTTCATGTTTAAGTGAACTACGAGCCCCATTGTTAATCCTTTAAAGGAAATTATTTGTAAATTTCGACAAGTAGAACAATGAATGGATCATGTAGACGGTTGAAATCATTGTATATATTGCTTCTATATAGTCTACGAAACAAATATGCAAAGCATCCAAACAGTACAATTCGCCAAATTTTTGTTCTTCAAGTTTAAGTGAACTACGAGCCCCATTGTTAATCCTTTAAAGGAAATTATTTGTAACTTGCGACAAGTAGAACAATGAATGGAACAGGTAGACGGTTGAAATCAATGTATATATTGCTTCTATATAGTCTAAGAAACATATATGCAAAGCATCCAAACCGTACCATTCATCAATTTTTTGTTCTTCAAGTTTTAGGGAACAACGAGCCCCATTGTTAATCCTTTAACGGAAATTATTTGTAACTTTCGACAAGCAGAACAGTGAATGGAACAGGTAGACGGTTGAAATCTTGTATATATTGCTCCTATATAGTATAAGAAACATATATGCAAAGCATCCAAACAGTACAATTCGCCAATTTTTTGTTCTTCAAGTTTAAGTGAACAATGAGCCCCAATGGTCAATCCGTTATCGGAAATTATTTGTAACTTTCGACAAGTAGAACAATGAATGGAACAGGTAGACGGATGAAATCATTGTATATATTGCTTCTATATAGTCTAAGAAACATATATGCAAAGCATCCAAACAGTACCATTCGCCAATTTTTTGTTCTTCAAGTTTAAGTGAACAACGAGCCGCATTGTTAATCCTTTAAAGGAAATTATTTATAAATTTCGAAAAGTAGAACAATGATTGGAACACGTAGACGGTTGAAATCTTTGTATATATTGCTTCTATATAATCTAAGAAACATATATGCAAAGCATCCAAACAGAACCATTCGCCAATTTTTTGTTCTTCAAATTTAAGTGAACAACGAGCCCCATTGATAATCATGAAACGGAAATTATTTGTAACTTTGTACAAGTAGAACAATGAATAGAACAGGTAGACGGTTGAAATCTTTGTATATGTTGCGTCTATATATTCTAAGAAACCTATATGCAAAGCATCTAAACAGTAACAATCGCCAATTTTTTGATCTTCAAGTTTAAGTGAACATCGAGCCCCATTGATAATCATGAAATGGAAATTATTTGTAACTTTCTACAAGTAGAACAATGAATAGTACAGGTAGACGGGTGAAATCTTTCTATATATTACTTCTAAATAGTCTAAGAAACTTATATGCTAAGCATCCAAACAGTACAATTCGCCAATTTTTTGTTCTTCAAGTTTAAGTGAACTACGAGCCCCATTGTTAATCCTTAAAGGAAATTATTTTTAAATTTCGACAAGTAGAACAATGAATGGATCATGTAGACGGTTGAAATCATTGTATATATTGCTTCTATATAGTCTGCGAAATATATATGCAAAGCATCCAAACAGTACAATTCGCCAATTTTTTGTTCTTCAAGTTTAAGTGAACTAAGAGCCCCATTGTTAATCCTTTAACGGAAATTAATTCTAAGTATCTACAAGTAGAACAATGATTGGAACACGTAGACGGCTGAAATCTTTGTATATATTGCTTCCACATAGAATAAGAAACATATATGCAAAGCATCCAAACAGTACCATTCGCCAATTTTTTGTTCTTCAAGTTTAAGTGAACAATGAGCCCCATTGTTAATCCTTTATCGGAAATTATTTGTATCTTTCGACAAGTAGAACAATGAGTGGAACAGGTAGACGGTTGAAATCATTTGTATATATTGCTTCTATATAGTCTAAGAAACATATATGCAAAGCATCCAAACAGTACCATTCGCCAATTTTTTGTTCTTCAAGTTTAAGTGAACTACGAGCCCCATTGTTAATCCTTTAAAGGAAATTATTTGTAACTTTCGACAAGCAGAACAATGAATGGTACAGGTAGACGGTTGAAATCTTTGTATATATTGCTTCTATATAGTCTAAGAAACATATATTCAAAGCATCCAAATAGTACCATTCGCCAATTTTTTGTTCTTCAAGTTTAAGTGAACTACGAGCCCCATTGTTAATCCTTTAAAGGAAATTATTTGTAAATTTCGGGAAGTAGAACAATGAATGGAATAGTTAGACGGTTGAAATCATTGTATATATTGCTTCTATATAGTCTAAGAAACATATATGCAAAGCATCCAAACAGTACAATTCGCCAATTTCTTGTTCTTCAAGTTTAAGTAAACTACGATCCCCATTGTTAATCCCTTAACGGAAATTATTTGTAACTTTCGACAAGTAGAACAATGAATGGAACAGGTAGACGGTTGAAATCAATGTATATATTGCTTCTATATAGTATAAGAAACATATATGCAAAGCATCCAAACAGTACAATTCGCCAATTTGTTGTTCTTCAAGTTTAAGTAAACTACAATCCCCATTGTTAATCCCTTAACGGAAATTATTTGCAACTTTCGACAAGCAGAACAATGAATGGAACAGGTAGACGGTTGAAATCAATGTATATATTGCTTCTATATAGTATAAGAAACATATATGCAAAGCATCCAAACAGTACAATTCGCCAATTTGTTGTTCATCAAGTTTAAGTAAACTACAATCCCCATTGTTAATCCCTTAACGGAAATTATTTGTAACTTTCGACAAGCAGAACAATGAATGGAACAGGTAGACGGTTGAAATCATTTGTATATATTGCTTCTATATAGTCTAAGAAACATATATGCAAAGCATCCAAACAGTACCATTCGCCAATTTTTTGTTCTTCAAGTTTAAGTGAACTACGAGCCCCATTGTTAATCCTTTAAAGGAAATTATTTGTAAATTTCGACAAGCAGAACAATGAATGGTACAGGTAGACGGTTGAAATCTTTGTATATATTGCTTCTATATAGTCTAAGAAACATATATTCAAAGCATCCAAATAGTACCATTCGCCAATTTTTTGTTCTTCAAGTTTAAGTGAACTACGAGCCCCATTGTTAATCCTTTAAAGGAAATTATTTGTAAATTTCGGGAAGTAGAACAATGAATGGAATAGGTAGACGGTTGAAATCATTGTATATATTGCTTCTATATAGTCTAAGAAACATATATGCAAAGCATCCAAACAGTACAATTCGCCAATTTCTTGTTCTTCAAGTTTAAGTAAACTACGATCCCCATTGTTAATCTCTTAACGGAAATTATTTGTAACTTTCGACAAGTAGAACAATGAATGGAACAGGTAGACGGTTGAAATCAATGTATATATTGCTTCTATATAGTATAAGAAACATATATGCAAAGCACCCAAACAGTACATTTCGCCAATTTTTTGTTCTTCAAGTTTAAGTGAACAATGAGCCCCAATGGTCAATCCGTTATCGGAAATTATTTGTAACTTTCGACAAGTAGAACAAGGAATGGAACAGGTTGACGTTTGAAATCATTGTATATATTGCTTCTATATAGTCTAAGAAACTTATATTCAAAGCATCCAAACAGTACCATTCGCCAATTTTTTGTTCTTCAAGTTTAAGTGAACAACGAGCCCCATTGATAATCATGAAACGGAAATTATTTGTAACTTTCTACAAGTAGAACAATGAATAGAACAGGTAGACGGTTGAAATCTTTGTATATATTGCTTCTATATAATCTAAGAAACATATATGCAAAGCATCCACACAGTACCATTCGCCAATTTTTTGTTCTTCAAGTTTAAGTGAACTACGAGCCCCATTGTTAATCCTTTAAAGGAAATTATTTGTAATTTTCGACAAGCAGAACAATGAATGGAACAGGTAGACGGTTGAATTCTTTGTATATATTCCTTCTATATAGTCTAAGAAACATATATGCAAAGCATCCAAACAGTACAATTCGCCAATTTTTTGTTCTTCAAGTTTAAGTGAACTTCGAGCCCCATTGTTAATCCTTTAAAGGAAATTATTTGTAAATTTCGACAAGTAGAACAATGATTGGAACACGTAGACGGTTGAAATCTTTGTATATATTGCTTCCATATAGTCTAAGAAACATGTACGCAAAGCATCCAAACAGTACCATTCGCCAATTTTTTGTTCTTCAAGTTTAAGTAAACTACGATCCCCATTGTTAATCCCTTAACGGAAATTATTTGTAACTTTCGACAAGTAGAACAATGAATGGAACAGGTAGACGGTTGAAATCATTGTATATATTGCTTCTATATAGTCTAAGAAACATATCTGCAGATCATCCAAGCAGTACAATCCGCCAATTATTTGATCTTCAAGTTTAAGTGAACTACGAGCCCCATTGTTAATACTTTAACGGAAATTATTTGTAACTTGCGACAAGTAGAACAATGAATGGAACAGGTAGACGGTTGAAATCAATGTATATATTGCTTCTATATAGTCTAAGAAACATATATGCAAAGCATCCAAACAGTACCATTCGCCAATTTTTTGTTCTTCAAGTTTAAGTAAACGACATTCCCCATTGTTAATCCCTTAACGGAAATTATTTGTAACTTTCGACAAGCAGAACAGTGAATGGAACAGGTAGACGGTTGAAATCTTGTATATATTGCTCCTATATAGTATAAGAAACATATATGCAAAGCATCCAAACAGTACAATTCGCCAATTTTTTGTTCTTCAAGTTTAAGTGAACAATGAGCCCCAATGGTCAATCCGTTATCGGAAATTATTTGTAACTTTCGACAAGTAGAACAATGAATGGAACAGGTAGACGGTTGAAATCATTGTATATATTGCTTCTATATAGTCTAAGAAACATATATGCAAAGCATCCAAACAGTACCATTCGCCAATTTTTTGTTCTTCAAGTTTAAGTGAACTACGAGCCCCATTGTTAATCCTTTAAAGGAAATTATTTGTAAGTTTCGACAAGTAGAACATTGAATGGAACAGGTAGACGGTTGAAATCTTTGTATATATTGCTTCTATATAGTCTAAGAAACATATATGCAAAGCATCCAAACAGTACCATTCGCCAATTTTTTGTTCTTCAAGTTTAAGTGAACTACGAGCCCCATTGTTAATCCTTTAAAGGAAATTATTTGTAATTTTCGACAAGCAGAACAATGAATGGAACAGGTTGACGGTTGAATTCTTTGTATATATTCCTTCTATATAGTCTAAGAAACATATATGCAAAGCATCCAAACAGTACAATTCGCCAATTTTTTGTTCTTCAAGTTTAAGTGAACTTCGAGCCCCATTGTTAATCCTTTAAAGGAAATTATTTGTAATTTTCGACAAGCAGAACATTGAATGGAACAGGTAGACGGTTGAAATCTTTGTATATATTGCTTCTATATAAACTAAGAAACATATATGCAAAGCATCCAAACAGTACCATTCGCCAATTTTTTGTTCTTCAAGTTTAAGTGAACAATGAGCCCCATTTTTAATCATTTAAAGGAAATTATTTGTAACTTTCGACAAGTAGAACAATGAATGGAACTGGTAGACGGTTGAAATCTTTTTATATATTGCTTCTATAAAGTCTAAGAAACATATATGCAAAGCATCCAAACAGTACCATTCGCCAATTTTTTGTTCTTCAAGTATAAGTGAACAATGAGCCCCATTGTTAATCCTTTATCGGAAATTGTTTGTAAATTTCGACAAGTAGAACAATGAATGGAACAGGTAGACTGTTGAAATCATTGTATATATTGCTTCTATATAGTCCAAGAAACATATATGTAAAGCGTCCAAACAGTACAATTCGCCAATTTTTTGCTCTTCAAGTTTAAGTGAACTACGAGCCCCATTGTTAATCATTTAAAGGAAATTATTTGTAAATTTCGGCAAGTAGAACAATGAATGGAATAGGTAGACGGTTGAAAACATTGTATATATTGCTTCTATATAGTCTAATAAACATATATGCAAAGCATCCAAACAGTACAATTCGCCAATTTTTTGTTCTTCAAGTTTAAGTAAACTACGATCACCATAGTTAATCCCTTAACGGAAATTATTTGTAACTTTCGACAAGAAGAACAGTGAATGGAACAGGTAGACGGTTGAAATCTTTGTATATATTGCTTCTATATAGTATAAGAAACATATATGCAAAGCACCCAAACAGTACATTTCGCCAATTTTTTGTTCTTCAAGTTTAAGTGAACAATGAGCCCCAATGGTCAATTCGTTATCGGAAATTATTTGTAACTTTCGACAAGTAGAACAAGGAATGGAACAGGTTGACGTTTGAAATCATTGTATATATTGCTTCTATATAGTCTAAGAAACTTATATTCAAAGCATCCAAACAGTACCATTCGCCAATTTTTTGTTCTTCAAGTTTAAGTGAACAACGAGCCCCATTGATAATCATGAAACGGAAATTATTTGTAACTTTCTACAAGTAGAACAATGAATAGAACAGGTAGACGGTTGAAATCTTTGTATACGTTGCTTCTATATAGTCTAAGAAACCTATATGCAAAGCATCTAAACAGTAACAATCGCCAATTTTTTGATCTTCAAGTTTAAGTGAACAGCGAGCCCCATTGATAATCATGAAATGGAAATTATTTGTAACTTTCTACAAGTAGAACAATGAATAGTACAGGTAGACGGGTGTAATCTTTCTATATATTGCTTCTAAATAGTCTAAGAAACATATAAGCAAAGCATCCAAACAGCACCATTCGCCAATTTTCTGTTCTTCAAGTTTAAGTGAACTACGAGCCCCATTGTTAATACTTTAACGGAAATTATTTGTAACTTGCGACAAGTAGAACAATGAATGGAACAGGTAGCCGGTTGAAATCAATGTATATATTGCTTCTATATAGTCTAAGAAACATATATGCAAAGCATCCAAACAGTATCATTCGCAATTTTTTGTTCTTCAAGTTTAAGTGAACAACGAGCCCCATTGTTAATCCTTTAAAGGAAATTATTTGTAAATTTCGACAAGTAGAACAATGATTGGAACACGTAGACGGTTGAAATCTTTGTATATATTGCTTCCATATAGTCTAAGAAACATGTACGCAAAGCATCCAAACAGTACCATTCGCCAATTTTTTGTTCTTCAAGTTTAAGTAAACTACGATCCCCATTGTTAATCCCTTAACGGAAATTATTTGTAACTTTCGACAAGTAGAACAATGAATGGAGCAGGTAGACGGTTGAAATCATTGTATATATTGCTTCTATATAGTCTAAGAAACATATCTGCAGATCATCCAAGCAGTACAATCCGCCAATTATTTGATCTTCAAGTTTAAGTGAACTACGAGCCCCATTGTTAATACTTTAACGGAAATTATTTGTAACTTGCGACAAGTAGAACAATGAATGGAACAGGTAGACGGTTGAAATCAATGTATATATTGCTTCTATATAGTCTAAGAAACATATATGCAAAGCATCCAAACAGTACCATTCGCCAATTTTTTGTTCTTCAAGTTTAAGTGAACAACGAGCCGCATTGTTAATCCTTTAAAGGAAATTATTTGTAAATTTCGAAAAGTAGAACAATGATTGGAACACGTAGACGGTTGAAATCTTTGTATATATTGCTTCTATATAATCTAAGAAACATATATGCAAAGCATCCAAACAGAACCATTCGCCAATTTTTTGTTCTTCAAATTTAAGTGAACAACGAGCCCCATTGATAATCATGAAACGGAAATTATTTGTAACTTTGTACAAGTAGAACAATGAATAGAACAGGTAGACGGTTGAAATCTTTGTATATGTTGCGTCTATATATTCTAAGAAACCTATATGCAAAGCATCTAAACAGTAACAATCGCCAATTTTTTGATCTTCAAGTTTAAGTGAACATCGAGCCCCATTGATAATCATGAAATGGAAATTATTTGTAACTTTCTACAAGTAGAACAATGAATAGTACAGGTAGACGGGTGAAATCTTTCTATATATTACTTCTAAATAGTCTAAGAAACATATATGCTAAGCATCCAAACAGTACAATTCGCCAATTTTTTGTTCTTCAAGTTTAAGTGAACTACGAGCCCCATTGTTAATCCTTAAAGGAAATTATTTTTAAATTTCGACAAGTAGAACAATGAATGGATCATGTAGACGGTTGAAATCATTGTATATATTGCTTCTATATAGTCTACGAAATATATATGCAAAGCATCCAAACAGTACAATTCGCCAATTTCTTGTTCTTCAAGTTTAAGTGAACTAAGAGCCCCATTGTTAATCCTTTATCGGAAATTATTTGTATCTTTCGACAAGTAGAACAATGAATGGAACAGGTAGACGGTTGAAATCATTTGTATATATTGCTTCTATATAGTCTAAGAAACATATATGCAAAGCATCCAAACAGTACCATTCGCCAATTTTTTGTTCTTCAAGTTTAAGTGAACTACGAGCCCCATTGTTAATCCTTTAAAGGAAATTATTTGTAACTTTCGACAAGCAGAACAATGAATGGTACAGGTAGACGGTTGAAATCTTTGTATATATTGCTTCTATATAGTCTAAGAAACATATATTCAAAGCATCCAAATAGTACAATTCGCCAATTTTTTGTTCTTCAAGTTTAAGTGAACTACGAGCCCCATTGTTAATCCTTTAAAGGAAATTATTTGTAAATTTCGGGAAGTAGAACAATGAATGGAATAGGTAGACGGTTGAAATCATTGTATATATTGCTTCTATATAGTCTAAGAAACATATATGCAAAGCATCCAAACAGTACAATTCGCCAATTTCTTGTTCTTCAAGTTTAAGTAAACTACGATCCCCATTGTTAATCCCTTAACGGAAATTATTTGTAACTTTCGACAAGTAGAACAATGAATGGAACTGGTAGACGGTTGAAATCTTTTTATATATTGCTTCTATATAGTCTAAGAAACATATATGCAAAGCATCCAAACAGTACCATTCGCCAATTTTTTGTTCTTCAAGTATAAGTGAACAATGAGCCCCATTGGTCAATCCGTTATCGGAAATTATTTGTAACTTTCGACAAGTAGAACAATGAATGGAACAGGTAGACGGTTGAAATCTTGTATATATTGCTCCTATATAGTATAAGCAACATATATGCAAAGCATCCAAACAGTACAATTCGCCAATTTTTTGTTCTTCAAGTTTAAGTGAACAATGAGCCCCAATGGTCAATCCGTTATCGGAAATTATTTGTAACTTTCGACAAGTAGAACAATGAATGGAACAGGTAGACGGTTGAAATCATTGCATATATTGCTTCTATATAGTCTAAGAAACATATATGCAAAGCATCCAAACCGTACCATTCGCCAATTTTTTGTTCTTCAAATTTTAGTGAACTACGAGCCCCATTGTTAATCCTTTAAAGGAAATTATTTGTAAATTTCGACAAGTAGAACATTGAATGGAACAGGTAGACGGTTGAAATCTTTGTATATATTGCTTCTATATAGTCTAAGAAACATATATGCAAAGCATTCAAACAGTACAATTCGCCAATTTTTTTTTTTCACGTTTAAGTGAACTATGAGCCCCAATGGTTAATCCTTTATCGGTAATTATTTGTAACTTTCGTCAAGTAGAACAATGAATGGAACAGGTAGACGGTTGAAATCCTTGTATATATTGCGTCTATATAGTCTAAGAAATATATATGCAAAACATCCAATACAGTACAATTCGCCAATTTATTGTTCTTCAAGTTTAAGTGAACAACGAGCCCTATTGTTAATCGTTTAAAGGAAATTATTTGTAAATATCGACAAGTAGAACAATGAATGGAACAGGTAGACGGTTGAAATCTTTGTATATATTGCTTCTATATAATCTAAGAAACATATATGCAAAGCATCCAAACAGTACCATTCGCCAATTTTTTGTTCTTCAAGTTTAAGTGAACTACGAGCCCCATTGTTAATCCTTTAAAGGAAATTATTTGTAATTTTCGACAAGCAGAACAATGAATGGAACAGGTAGACGGTTGAATTCTTTGTATATATTCCTTCTATATAGTCTAAGAAACATATATGCAAAGCATCCAAACAGTACAATTCGCCAATTTTTTGCTCTTCAAGTCTAAGTGAACTACGAGCCCCATTGTTAATCATTTAAAGGAAATTATTTGTAAATTTCGGCAAGTAGAACAATGAATGGAATAGGTAGACGGTTGAAAACATTGTATATATTGCTTCTATATAGTCTAATAAACATATATGCAAAGCATCCAAACAGTACAATTCGCCAATTTTTTGTTCTTCAAGTTTAAGTAAACTACGATCTCCATAGTTAATCCCTTAACGGAAATTATTTGTAACTTTCGACAAGAAGAACAGTGAATGGAACAGGTAGACGGTTGAAATCTTGTATATATTGCTCCTATATAGTATAAGAAACATATATGCAAAGCATCCAAACAGTACAATTCGCCAATTTTTTGTTCTTCAAGTTTAAGTGAACAATGAGCCCCAATGGTCAATCCGTTATCGGAAATTATTTGTAACTTTCGACAAGTAGAACAATGAATGGAACAGGTAGACGGTTGAAATCATTGTATATATTGCTTCTATATAGTCTAAGAAACATATATGCAAAGCATCCAAACAGTACCATTCGCCAATTTTTTGTTCTTCAAGTTTAAGTGAACTACGAGCCCCATTGTTAATCCTTTAAAGGAAATTATTTGTAAGTTTCGACAAGTAGAACATTGAATGGAACAGGTAGACGGTTGAAATCTTTGTATATATTGCTTCTATATAGTCTAAGAAACATATATGCAAAGCATCCAAACAGTACCATTCGCCAATTTTTTGTTCTTCAAGTTTAAGTGAACTACGAGCCCCATTGTTAATCCTTTAAAGGAAATTATTTGTAATTTTCGACAAGCAGAACAATGAATGGAACAGGTTGACGGTTGAATTCTTTGTATATATTCCTTCTATATAGTCTAAGAAACATATATGCAAAGCATCCAAACAGTACAATTCGCCAATTTTTTGTTCTTCAAGTTTAAGTGAACTTCGAGCCCCATTGTTAATCCTTTAAAGGAAATTATTTGTAATTTTCGACAAGCAGAACAATGAATGGAACAGGTAGACGGTTGAAATCTTTGTATATATTGCTTCTATATAAACTAAGAAACATATATGCAAAGCATCCAAACAGTACCATTCGCCAATTTTTTGTTCTTCAAGTTTAAGTGAACAATGAGCCCCATTGTTAATCATTTAAAGGAAATTATTTGTAACTTTCGACAAGTAGAACAATGAATGGAACTGGTAGACGGTTGAAATCTTTTTATATATTGCTTCTATAAAGTCTAAGAAACATATATGCAAAGCATCCAAACAGTACCATTCGCCAATTTTTTGTTCTTCAAGTATAAGTGAACAATGAGCCCCATTGTTAATCCTTTATCGGAAATTGTTTGTAAATTTCGACAAGTAGAACAATGAATGGAACAGGTAGACTGTTGAAATCATTGTATATATTGCTTCTATATAGTCCAAGAAACATATATGTAAAGCGTCCAAACAGTACAATTCGCCAATTTTTTGCTCTTCAAGTTTAAGTGAACTACGAGCCCCATTGTTAATCATTTAAAGGAAATTATTTGTAAATTTCGGCAAGTAGAACAATGAATGGAATAGGTAGACGGTTGAAAACATTGTATATATTGCTTCTATATAGTCTAATAAACATATATGCAAAGCATCCAAACAGTACAATTCGCCAATTTTTTGTTCTTCAAGTTTAAGTAAACTACGATCACCATAGTTAATCCCTTAACGGAAATTATTTGTAACTTTCGACAAGAAGAACAGTGAATGGAACAGGTAGACGGTTGAAATCTTTGTATATATTGCTTCTATATAGTATAAGAAACATATATGCAAAGCACCCAAACAGTACATTTCGCCAATTTTTTGTTCTTCAAGTTTAAGTGAACAATGAGCCCCAATGGTCAATCCGTTATCGGAAATTATTTGTAACTTTCGACAAGTAGAACAAGGAATGGAACAGGTTGACGTTTGAAATCATTGTATATATTGCTTCTATATAGTCTAAGAAACTTATATTCAAAGCATCCAAACAGTACCATTCGCCAATTTTTTGTTCTTCAAGTTTAAGTGAACAACGAGCCCCATTGATAATCATGAAACGGAAATTATTTGTAACTTTCTACAAGTAGAACAATGAATAGAACAGGTAGACGGTTGAAATCTTTGTATACGTTGCTTCTATATAGTCTAAGAAACCTATATGCAAAGCATCTAAACAGTAACAATCGCCAATTTTTTGATCTTCAAGTTTAAGTGAACAGCGAGCCCCATTGATAATCATGAAATGGAAATTATTTGTAACTTTCTACAAGTAGAACAATGAATAGTACAGGTAGACGGGTGTAATCTTTCTATATATTGCTTCTAAATAGTCTAAGAAACATATAAGCAAAGCATCCAAACAGCACCATTCGCCAATTTTCTGTTCTTCAAGTTTAAGTGAACTACGAGCCCCATTGTTAATACTTTAACGGAAATTATTTGTAACTTGCGACAAGTAGAACAATGAATGGAACAGGTAGCCGGTTGAAATCAATGTATATATTGCTTCTATATAGTCTAAGAAACATATATGCAAAGCATCCAAACAGTATCATTCGCAATTTTTTGTTCTTCAAGTTTAAGTGAACAACGAGCCCCATTGTTAATCCTTTAAAGGAAATTATTTGTAAATTTCGACAAGTAGAACAATGATTGGAACACGTAGACGGTTGAAATCTTTGTATATATTGCTTCCATATAGTCTAAGAAACATGTACGCAAAGCATCCAAACAGTACCATTCGCCAATTTTTTGTTCTTCAAGTTTAAGTAAACTACGATCCCCATTGTTAATCCCTTAACGGAAATTATTTGTAACTTTCGACAAGTAGAACAATGAATGGAGCAGGTAGACGGTTGAAATCATTGTATATATTGCTTCTATATAGTCTAAGAAACATATCTGCAGATCATCCAAGCAGTACAATCCGCCAATTATTTGATCTTCAAGTTTAAGTGAACTACGAGCCCCATTGTTAATACTTTAACGGAAATTATTTGTAACTTGCGACAAGTAGAACAATGAATGGAACAGGTAGACGGTTGAAATCAATGTATATATTGCTTCTATATAGTCTAAGAAACATATATGCAAAGCATCCAAACAGTACCATTCGCCAATTTTTTGTTCTTCAAGTTTAAGTGAACAACGAGCCGCATTGTTAATCCTTTAAAGGAAATTATTTGTAAATTTCGAAAAGTAGAACAATGATTGGAACACGTAGACGGTTGAAATCTTTGTATATATTGCTTCTATATAATCTAAGAAACATATATGCAAAGCATCCAAACAGAACCATTCGCCAATTTTTTGTTCTTCAAATTTAAGTGAACAACGAGCCCCATTGATAATCATGAAACGGAAATTATTTGTAACTTTGTACAAGTAGAACAATGAATGGAACAGGTAGACGGTTGAAATCCTTGTATATATTGCGTCTATATAGTCTAAGAAATATATATGCAAAACATCCAATACAGTACAATTCGCCAATTTATTGTTCTTCAAGTTTAAGTGAACAACGAGCCCTATTGTTAATCGTTTAAAGGAAATTATTTGTAAATATCGACAAGTAGAACAATGAATGGAACAGGTAGACGGTTGAAATCTTTGTATATATTGCTTCTATATAATCTAAGAAACATATATGCAAAGCATCCAAACAGTACCATTCGCCAATTTTTTGTTCTTCAAGTTTAAGTGAACTACGAGCCCCATTGTTAATCCTTTAAAGGAAATTATTTGTAATTTTCGACAAGCAGAACAATGAATGGAACAGGTAGACGGTTGAATTCTTTGTATATATTCCTTCTATATAGTCTAAGAAACATATATGCAAAGCATCCAAACAGTACAATTCGCCAATTTTTTGCTCTTCAAGTCTAAGTGAACTACGAGCCCCATTGTTAATCATTTAAAGGAAATTATTTGTAAATTTCGGCAAGTAGAACAATGAATGGAATAGGTAGACGGTTGAAAACATTGTATATATTGCTTCTATATAGTCTAATAAACATATATGCAAAGCATCCAAACAGTACAATTCGCCAATTTTTTGTTCTTCAAGTTTAAGTAAACTACGATCTCCATAGTTAATCCCTTAACGGAAATTATTTGTAACTTTCGACAAGAAGAACAGTGAATGGAACAGGTAGACGGTTGAAATCTTTGTATATATTGCTTCTATATAGTATAAGAAACATATATGCAAAGCACCCAAACAGTACATTTCGCCAATTTTTTGTTCTTCAAGTTTAAGTGAACAATGAGCCCCAATGGTCAATCCGTTATCGGAAATTATTTGTAACTTTCGACAAGTAGAACAATGAATGGAACAGGTAGACGGTTGAAATCATTGTATATATTGCTTCTATATAGTCTAAGAAACTTATATTCAAAGCATCCAAACAGTACCATTCGCCAATTTTTTGTTCTTCAAGTTTAAGTGAACTACGAGCCCCATTGTTAATACTTTAACGGAAATTATTTGTAAGTTGCGACGAGTAGAACAATGAGTGGAACAGGTAGACGGTTGAAATCAATGTATATATTGCTTCTATATAGTCTAAGAAACATATATGCAAAGCATCCAAACAGTACCATTCGCCAATTTTTTTTCTTCAAGTTTAAGTGAACAATGAGCCCCATTGTTAATCATTTAAAGGAAATTATTTGTAACTTTCGACAAGTAGAACAATGAATGGAACTGGTAGACGGTTGAAATCTTTTTATATATTGCTTCTATATAGTCTAAGAAACATATATGCAAAGCATCCAAACAGTACCTTTCGCCAATTTTTTGTTCTTCAAGTATAAGTGAACAATGAGCCCCATTGGTCAATCCGTTATCGGAAATTATTTGTAACTTTCGACAAGTAGAACAATGAATGGATCAGGTAGACGGTTGAAATCATTGTATATATTGCTTCTATATAGTCTAAGAAACATATATGCAAAGCATCCAAACAGTACCATTCGCCAATTTTTTGTTCTTCAAGTTTAAGTGAACTACGAGCCCCATTGTTAATCCTTTAAAGGAAATTATTTGTAAATTTCGACAAGTAGAACATTGAATGGAACAGGTAGACGGTTGAAATCTTTGTATATATTGCTTCTATATAGTCTAAGAAACATATATGCAAAGCATTCAAACAGTACAATTCGCCAATTTTTTTTTTCATGTTTAAGTGAACTATGAGCCCCAATGGTCAATCCGTTATCGGAAATTATTTGTAATTTTCGACAAGCAGAACAATGAATGGAACAGGTAGACGGTTGAATTCTTTGTATATATTCCTTCTATATAGTCTAAGAAACATATATGCAAAGCATCCAAACAGTACCATTCGCCAATTTTTTGTTCTTCAAGTTTAAGTGAACTACGAGCCCCATTGTTAATCGTTTAAAGAAAATTATTTGTAATTTTCGACAAGCAGAACAATGAATGGAACAGGTAGACGGTTGAAATCTTTGTATATGTTGCTTCTATATAGTATAAGAAACCTATATGCAAAGCATCTAAACAGTAACAATCGCAAATTTTTTGATCTTCAAGTTTAAGTGAACAGTGAGCCCCATTGATAATCATGAAATGGAAATTATTTGTAACTTTCTACAAGTAGAACAATGAATAGTACAGGTATACGGGTAAAATCTTTCTATATATTGCTTCTAAATAGTCTAAGAAACACATATGCAAAGCATCCAAATAGTACCATTCGCCAATTTATTGTTCTTCAAGTTTAAGAGCACAACTAGCCCCGTTGTTAATCCTTTAAAGGAAATTATTTGTACATTTCGACAAGTGAACAATGATTGGAACACGTAGACGGTTGAAATCTTTGTATATATTGCTTCCATATAGTCTAAGAAACATGTTCGCAAAGCATCCAAACAGTACCATTCGCCAATTTTTTGTTCTTCAAGTTTAAGTGAACAATGAGCCCCAATGGTTAATCCTTTAAAGGAAATTATTTGTAACTTTCGACAAGTAGAACAATGAATGGAACAGGTAGACGGTTGAAATCTTTGTATATATTGCTTCTATATAGTCTAAGAAACATATATGCAAAGCGTCCAAACAGTACAATTCGTCAATTATTTGATCTTCAAGTTTAAGTGAACTACGAGCCCCAATGTTAGTACTTTAAAGGAAATTATTTGTAACTTGCGACAAGTAGAACAATGATTGGAACACGTAGACGGTTGAAATCTTTGTATATATTGCTTCCATATAGTCTAAGAAACATGTACGCAAAGCATCCAAACAGTACAATTCGCCAATTTTTTGTTCTTCAAGTTTAAGTGAACTACGAGCCCCATTGTTAATACTTTAAAGGAAATTATTTGTAAATTTCGACAAGTAGAACAATGAATGGATCATGTAGACGGTTGAAATCATTGTATATACTGCTTCTATATAGCCTACGAAACATATATGCAAAGCTTCCAAACAGTACAATTCGCCAATTTTTTGTTCTTCAAGTTTAAGTGAACTACGAGCCCCATTGTTAATCTTTAAGGGAAATTAATTGTAACTTTCTACAAGTAGAACAATGATTGGAACACACAGACGGTTGAAATCTTTGTATATATTGCTTCCATATAGTCTAAGAAACATATATGCAAAGCATCCAAATAGTACCATTCGCCAATTTTTTGTTGTTCAAGTTTAAGTGAACAATGAGCCCCATTGTTAATCCTTTATCGGAAATTATTTGTAACTTTCGACAAGTAGAACAATGAATGGAACAGGTACACGGTTGAATCTTTGTATATATTGCTTCTATATAGTCTAAGAAACATATATGCAAAGCATCCAAACAGTACCATTCGCCAATTTTTTGTTCTTCAAGTTTAAGTGAACTACGAGCCCCAATGTTAGTACTTTAAAGGAAATTATTTGTAACTTGCGACAAGTAGAACAATGATTGGAACACGTAGACGGTTGAAATCTTTGTATATATTGCTTCCATATAGTCTAAGAAACATGTACGCAAAGCATCCAAACAGTACAATTCGCCAATTTTTTGTTCTTCAAGTTTAAGTGAACAACGAGCCCCATTGTTAATCCTTTAAAGGAAATTATTTGTAAATTTCGACAAGTAGAACAATGATTGGAACACGTAGGCGGTTAAAATCTTTGTATATATTGCTTCCATATAGTCTAAGAAACATGTACGCAAAGCATCCAAACAGTACCATTCGCCAATTTTTTGTTCTCCAAGTTTAAGTGAACAATGAGCCCCAATGGTTAATCCTTTATCGGAAATTATTTGTAATTTTCGACAAGTAGAACAATGAATGGAACAGGTAGACGGTTGAAATTTTTGTATATATTGCTTCTATATAATCTAAGAAACATATATGCAAAGCATCCAAACAGTACCATTCGCCAATTTTTTGTTCTTCAAGTTTAAGTGAACAACGAGCCCCATTGATAATCATGAAACGGAAATTATTTGTAACTTTCTACAAGTAGAACAATAAATAGAACAGGTAGACGGTTGAAATCTTTGTATACGTTGCTTCTATATAGTCTAAGAAACCTATATGCAAAGCATCTAAACAGTAACAATCGCCAATTTTTTGATCTTCAAGTTTAAGTGAACAGCGAGCCCCATTGATAATCATGAAATGGAAATTATTTGTAACTTTCTACAAGTAGAACAATGAATAGTACAGGTAGACGGGTGTAATCTTTCTATATATTGCTTCTAAATAGTCTAAGAAACATATAAGCAAAGCATCCAAACAGCACCATTCGCCAATTTTCTGTTCTTCAAGTTTAAGTGAACTACGAGCCCCATTGTTAATACTTTAACGGAAATTATTTGTAACTTGCAACAAGTAGAACAATGAATGGAACAGGTAGCCGGTTGAAATCAATGTATATATTGCTTCTATTTAGTCTAAGAAACATATATGCAAAGCGTCCAAACATTACAATTCGCCGATTATTTGATCTTCAAGTTTAAGTGAACTACGAGCCCCATTGTTAATACTTTAACGGAAATTATTTGTAACTTGCGACAAGTAGAACAATGAATGGAACAGGTAGCCGGTTGAAATCAATGTATATATTGCTTCTATATAGTCTAAGAAACATATATGCAAAGCATCCAAACAGTATAATTCGCCAATTATTTCATCTTCATGTTTAAGTGAACTACGAGCCCCATTGTTAATCCTTTAAAGGAAATTATTTGTAAATTTCGACAAGTAGAACAATGAATGGATCATGTAGACGGTTGAAATCATTGTATATATTGCTTCTATATAGTCTACGAAACAAATATGCAAAGCATCCAAACAGTACAATTCGCCAAATTTTTGTTCTTCAAGTTTAAGTGAACTACGAGCCCCATTGTTAATCCTTTAAAGGAAATTATTTGTAACTTGCGACAAGTAGAACAATGAATGGAACAGGTAGACGGTTGAAATCAATGTATATATTGCTTCTATATAGTCTAAGAAACATATATGCAAAGCATCCAAACCGTACCATTCATCAATTTTTTGTTCTTCAAGTTTTAGTGAACAACGAGCACCATTGTTAATCCCTTAAGGGAAATTATTTGTAACTTTCGACAGGTAGAACAATGAATGGAACAGGTAGACGGTTGAAATCATTGTATATATTGCTTCTATATAGTCTAAGAAACCTTTATGCAAAGCATCTAAACAGTAACAATCGCCAATTTTTTGATCTTCAAGTTTAAGTGAACAATGAGCCCCAATGGTTAATCCTTTATCGGAAATTTTTTGTAATTCTCGACAAGTAGAACAATGAATGGAACAGGTAGACGGTTGAAATCTTTGTTTATATTGCTTCTATATAATCTAAGAAACATATATGCAAAGCATCCAAACAGTACAATTCGCCAATTATTTCATCTTCATGTTTAAGTGAACTACGAGCCCCATT
Source organism: Cerceris ruficornis (assembly GCA_963989415.1). Taxonomy (NCBI): domain Eukaryota; kingdom Metazoa; phylum Arthropoda; class Insecta; order Hymenoptera; family Crabronidae; genus Cerceris; species Cerceris ruficornis. The sequence continues at coordinate 2,012,839 of CAXDIW010000460.1, forward strand.
GTTAATCCTTTAAAGGAAATTATTTGTAAATTTCGACAAGTAGAACAATGAATGGATCATGTAGACGGTTGAAATCATTGTATATATTGCTTCTATATAGTCTACGACACAAATATGCAAAAGCATCCAAACAGTACAATTCGCCAATTATTTCATCTTCATGTTTAAGTGAACTACGAGCCCCATTGTTAATCCTTTAAAGGAAATTATTTGTAAATTTCGACAAGTAGAACAATGAATGGATCATGTAGACGGTTGAAATCATTGTATATATTGCTTCTATATAGTCTCCGAAACAAATATGCAAAGCATCCAAACAGTACAATTCGCCAAATTTTTGTTCTTCAAGTTTAAGTGAACTACGAGCCCCATTGTTAATCCTTTAAAGGAAATTATTTGTAACTTGCGACAAGTAGAACAATGAATGGAACAGGTAGACGGTTGAAATCAATGTATATATTGCTTCTATATAGTCTAAGAAACATATATGCAAAGCATCCAAACCGTACCATTCATCAATTTTTTGTTCTTCAAGTTTTAGTGAACAACGAGCCCCATTGTTAATCCTTTAAAGGAAATTATTTGTAAATTTCGACAAGTAGAACAATGAATGGAACAGGTAGACGGTTGAAATCTTTGTATATATTGCTTCCATATAGTCTAAGAAACTTGTACGCAAAGCATCCAAACAGTACCATTCGCCAATTTTTTGTTCTTCAAGTTTAAGTGAACAATGAGCCCCAATGGTTAATCCTTTATCGGAAATTATTTGTAATTTTTGTTACAAGTAAAACAATGAATGGTACAGGTAGACGGTTGAAATCTTTGTATATATTGCTTCTATATAGTCTAAGAAACATATATGCAAAGCATCCAAACAGTACAATTCGCCAATTTCTTGTTCTTCAAGTTTAAGTAAACTACGATCCCCATTGTTAATCCCTTAAAGGAAATAATTTGTAACTTTCGACAAGTAGAACAATGAATGGAACAGGTAGACAGTTGAAATCTTTGTATATATTGCTTCTATATAGTCTAAGAAACATACGTGCAAAGCATCCTAACAGTACAATTCGCCAATTTATTGTTCTTCAAGTTTAATTGAACAATGAGCCCCATTGTTAATCCTTTAAAGGAAATTATTTGTAAATTTCGACAAGTAGAACAATGAATGGAACAGGTAGACGGTTGAAATCTTTGTATATATTGCTTCTATATAGTCTAAGAAACCTTTATGCAAAGCATCTAAACAGTAACAATCGCCAATTTTTTGATCTTCAAGTTTAAGTGAACAATGAGCCCCAATGGTTAATCCTTTATCGGAAATTTTTTGTAATTCTCGACAAGTAGAACAATGAATGGAACAGGTAGACGGTTGAAATCTTTGTTTATATTGCTTCTATATAATCTAAGAAACATATATGCAAAGCATCCAAACAGTACAATTCGCCAATTATTTCATCTTCATGTTTAAGTGAACTACGAGCCCCATTGTTAATCCTTTAAAGGAAATTATTTGTAAATTTCGACAAGTAGAACAATGAATGGATCATGTAGACGGTTGAAATCATTGTATATATTGCTTCTATATAGTCTACGAAACAAATATGCAAAAGCATCCAAACAGTACAATTCGCCAAATTTTTGTTCTTCAAGTTTAAGTGAACTACGAGCCCCATTGTTAATCCTTTAAAGGAAATTATTTGTAACTTGCGACAAGTAGAACAATGAATGGAACAGGTAGACGGTTGAAATCAATGTATATATTGCTTCTATATAGTCTAAGAAACATATATGCAAAGCATCCAAACAGTACCATTCGTCAATTTTTTGTTCTTCAAGTTTAAGTGAACTACGAGCCCCATTGTTAATCCTTTAAAGGAAATTATTTGTAAATTTCGACAAGTAGAACAATGAATGGAACAGGTAGACTGTTGAAATCATTGTATATATTGCTTCTATATAGTCTAAGAAACATATATGCAAAGCATCCGAACAGTACAATTCGCCAATTTTTTGTTCTTCAAGTTTAAGTGAACAATCAGCCCCAATGGTTAATACTTTATCGGAAATTATTTGTAATTTTCGGCAAGTAGAACAATCAATGGAATAGGTAGACGGTTGAAATCATTGTATATATTGCTTCTATATAGTCTAAGAAACATATACGCAAAGCATCCAAACAGTACAATTCGCCAATTTCTTGTTCTTCAAGTTTAAGTAAACTACGATCCCCATTGTTAATCCCTTAACGGAAATTATTTGTAACTTTCGACAAGTAGAACAATGAATGGAACAGGTAGACGGTTGAAATTATTGTATATATTGCTTCTATATAGTCTAAGAAACATATATGCAAATCATCCAAACAGTACAATTCGCCAATTATTTGATCTTCAAGTTTAAGTGAACTACGAGCCCCATTGTTAATACTTTAACGGAAATTATTTGTAACTTGCGACAAGTAGAACAATGAATGGAACAGGTAGACGGTTGAAATCAATGTATATATTGCTTCTATATAGTCTAAGAAACATATATGCAAAGCATCCAAATGGTACAATTCGACAATTTTTTGTTCTTCAAGTTTAAGTGAACAATGAGCCCCAATGGTTAATCCTTTATCAGAAATTATTTGTAATTTTCGACAAGTAGAACAATGAATGGAACAGGTAGACGGTTGAAATCTAAGTATATATTGCTTCTATATAATCTAAGAAACATATATGCAAAGCATCCAAACAGAACAATTCGCCAATTATTTCATCTTCATGTTTAAGTGAACTACGAGCCCCATTGTTAATACTTTATCGGAAATTATTTGTAACTTCCGACAAGTAGAACAATGAATGGAACAGGTAGACGCTTGAAATCAATGTATATATTGCTTCTATATAGTCTAAGAAACATATATGCAAATCATCCAAACAGTACCTGTCGCCAATTTTTTGTTCTTCAAGTTTAAGTGAACAACGAGGCCCATTGATAATCATGAAACGGAAATTATTTCTATCTTTCGACAAGAAGAACAATGAATAGAACAGGTAGACGGTTGAAATCATTGTATATATTGCTTCTATATAGCCTACGAAACATATATGCAAAGCATCCAAACAGTACAATTCGACAATTTTTTGTTCTTCAAGTTTATGTGAACTACGAGCCCCATTGTTAATCCTTTAACGGAAATTAATTGTAACTTTCTACAAGTAGAACAATGATTGGAACACTCAGACGGTTGAAATCTTTGTATATATTGCTTCCATATAGTCTAAGAAACATATATGCAAAGCATCCAAACAGTACCATTCGCCAATTTTTTGTTCTTCAAGTTTAAGTGAACTTCGAGCCCCATTGTTAAACCTTTAAAGGAAATTATTTGTAAATTTCGACAAGTAGAACAATTAATGGAACAGGTAGACTGTTGAAATCAATGTATATATTGCTTCTATATAGTCTAAGAAACATATATGCAAAGCATCCGAACAGTACAATTCGCCAATTTTTTGTTCTTCAAGTTTAAGTGAACAATCAGCCCCAATGGTTAATACTTTATCGGAAATTATTTGTAATTTTCGGCAAGTAGAACAATGAATGGAATAGGTAGACGGTTGAAATCATTGTATATATTGCTTCTATATAGTCTAAGAAACATATATGCAAAGCATCCAAACAGTACAATTCGCCAATTTCTTGTTCTTCAAGTTTAAGTAAACTACGATCCCCATTGTTAATACTTTAACGGAAATTATTTGTAACTTTCGACAAGTAGAACAATGAATGGAACAGGTAGACGGTTGAAATCAATGTATATATTGCTTCTATATAGTCTAGGAAACATATATGCAAAGCATCCAAACAGTACCATTCGCCACTTTTTTCTTCTTCAAGTTTAAGTGAACAACGAGCCCCATTGTTAATCCTTTAAAGGAAATTATTTGTAAATTTCGACAAGTAGAACAATGATTGGAACACGTAGACGGTTGAAATCTTTGTATATATTGCTTCCATATAATCTAAGAAACATGTACGCAAACCATCCAAACAGTACCATTCGCCAATTTTTTGTTCTTCAAGTTTAAGTGAACAATGAGCCCCAATGGTTAATCCTTTATCGGAAATTATTTGTAAATTTCGACAAGTAGAACTATGATTGGAACACGTAGACCGTTGAAATCTTTGTATATATTGCTTCCATATAGTCTAAGAGACATGTACGCCAAGCATCCAAACATTACCATTCGCAAATTTTTTGGTCTTCAAGTTTAAGTGAACAATGAGCCCCAATGGTTAATCCTTTATTGGAAATTATTTGTAACTTTCGACAAGTAGAACAATGAATGGAACAGGTAGACGGCTGAAATCTTTGTATATATTGCTTCTATATAGTCTAAGAAACATATATGCAAAGCATCCAAACAGTACCATTCGCCAATTTTTTGTTCTTCAAGTTTAAGTGAACTACGAGCCCCATTGTTAATCCTTTAAAGGAAATTATTTGTAAATTTCGACAAGTAGAACAATGAATGGAACAGGTAGACGGTTGAAATCTTTGTATATATTGCTTCCATATAGTCTAAGAAACTTGTACGCAAAGCATCCAAACAGTACCATTCGCCAATTTTTTGTTCTTCAAGTTTAAGTGAACAATGTGCCCCAATGGTTAATCCTTTATCGGAAATTATTTGTAATTTTCGACAAGTAAAACAATGAATGGTACAGGTAGACGGTTGAAATCTTTGTATATATTGCTTCTATATAGTCTACGAAACAAATATGCAAAAGCATCCAAACAGTACAATTCGCCAAATTTTTGTTCTTCAAGTTTAAGTGAACTACGAGCCCCATTGTTAATCCTTTAAAGGAAATTATTTGTAACTTGCGACATGTAGAACAATGAATGGAACAGGTAGACGGTTGAAATCAATGTATATATTGCTTCTATATAGTCTAAGAAACATATATGCAAAGCATCCAAACAGTACCATTCGTCAATTTTTTGTTCTTCAAGTTTAAGTGAACTACGAGCCCCATTGTTAATCCTTTAAAGGAAATTATTTGTAAATTTCGACAAGTAGAACAATGAATGGAACAGGTAGACTGTTGAAATCATTGTATATATTGCTTCTATATAGTCTAAGAAACATATATGCAAAGCATCCGAACAGTACAATTCGCCAATTTTTTGTTCTTCAAGTTTAAGTGAACAATCAGCCCCAATGGTTAATACTTTATCGGAAATTATTTGTAACTTTCGACAAGTAGAACAATGAATGGAACAGGTAGACGGTTGAAATCAATGTATATATTGCTTCTATATAGTCTAGGAAACATATATGCAAAGCATCCAAACAGTACCATTCGCCACTTTTTTCTTCTTCAAGTTTAAGTGAACAACGAGCCCCATTGTTAATCCTTTAAAGGAAATTATTTGTAAATTTCGACAAGTAGAACAATGATTGGAACACGTAGACGGTTGAAATCTTTGTATATATTGCTTCCATATAATCTAAGAAACATGTACGCAAACCATCCAAACAGTACCATTCGCCAATTTTTTGTTCTTCAAGTTTAAGTGAACAATGAGCCCCAATGGTTAATCCTTTATCGGAAATTATTTGTAAATTTCGACAAGTAGAACTATGATTGGAACACGTAGACGGTTGAAATCTTTGTATATATTGCTTCCATATAGTCTAAGAGACATGTACGCAAAGCATCCAAACATTACCATTCGCAAATTTTTTGGTCTTCAAGTTTAAGTGAACAATGAGCCCTAATGGTTAATCCTTTATCGGAAATTATTTGTAATTTTCGACAAGTAGAACAATGAATGGAACAGGTAGACGGTTGAAATCTTTGTATATATTGCTTCTATATAGTCCAAGAAACATATATGCAAAGCATCCAAACAGTACAATTCGGCAATTTTTTGTTCTTCAAGTTTAAGTGAACAATGAGCCCCAATGGTTAATCCTTTATTGGAAATTATTTGTAACTTTCGACAAGTAGAACAATGAATGGAACAGGTAGACGGCTGAAATCTTTGTATATATTGCTTCTATATAGTCTAAGAAACATATATGCAAAGCATCCAAACAGTACAATTCGCCAATTTATTGTTCTTCAAGTTTAAGTGAACAACGAGCCCCATTGTTAATCCTTTAAAGGAAATTATGTGTAAATTTCGACAAGTAGAACAATGAATGGAACAGGTAGACGGTTGAAATCATTGTATATATTGCTTCTATATAGTCTAGGAAACATATATGCAAAGCATCCAAACAGTACCATTCGCCACTTTTTTCTTCTTCAAGTTTAAGTGAACAACGAGCCCCATTGTTAATCCTTTAAAGGAAATTATTTGTAAATTTCGACAAGTAGAACAATGATTGGAACACGTAAACGGTTGAAATCTTTGTATATATTGCTTCCATATAGTCTAAGAAACATGTACGCAAACCATCCAAACAGTACCATTCGCCAATTTTTTGTTCTTCAAGTTTAAGTGAAAAATGAGCCCGATTGTTAATCCTTTATCGGAAATTATTTGTAACTTTCTACAAGTAGAACAATGAATAGAACAGGTAGACGGTTGAAATCTTTGTATATGTTGCTTCTATATAGTCTAAGAAACCTATATGCAAAGCATCTAAAAAGTAACAATCGCCAATTTTTGGTCTTCAAGTTTAAGTGAACAGCGGGCCCCATTGATAATCATGAAATGGAAATTATTTGTAACTTTCTACAAGTAGAACAATGAATAGTACAGGTAGACGGGTGAAATCTTTCTATATATTGCTTCTAAATAGTCTAAGAAACTTGTACGCAAAGCATCCAAACATTACCATTCGCCAATTTTTTGTTCTTCAAGTTTAAGTGAACAATGAGCCCCAATGGTTAATCCTTTATCGGAAATTATTTGTAATTTTCGACAAGTAGAACAATGAATGGAACAGGTAGACGGTTGAAATCTTTGTGTATATTGCTTCTATATAATCTAAGAAACATATATGCAAAGCATCCAAACAGTACCATTCGCCAATATTTTGTTCTTCAAGTTTAAGTGACCAACGAGCCCCATTGATAATCATGAAACGGAAATTATTTGTAACTTGCGACAAGTAGAACAATGAATGGAACAGGTAGACGGTTGAAATCAATGTATATATTGTTTCTATATAGTCTAAGAAACATATATGCAAAGCATCCAAACCGTACCATTCATCAATTTTTTGTTCTTCAAGTTTTAGTGAACAACGAGCCCCATTGTTAATCCCTTAAAGGAAATTATTTGTAACTTTCGACAGGTAGAACAATGAATGGAACAGGTAGACGGTTGAAATCATTGTATATATTGCTTCTATATAGTCTAAGAAACCTTTATGCAAAGCATCTAAACAGTAACAATCGCCAATTTTTTGATCTTCAAGTTTAAGTGAACAATGAGCCCCAATGGTTAATCCTTTATCGGAAATTTTTTGTAATTCTCGACAAGTAGAACAATGAATGGAACAGGTAGACGGTTGAAATCTTTGTTTATATTGCTTCTATATAATCTAAGAAACATATATGCAAAGCATCCAAACAGTACAATTCGCCAATTATTTCATCTTCATGTTTAAGTGAACTACGAGCCCCATTGTTAATCCTTTAAAGGAAATTATTTGTAAATTTCGACAAGTAGAACAATGAATGGATCATGTAGACGGTTGAAATCATTGTATATATTGCTTCTATATAGTCTACGAAACAAATATGCAAAAGCATCCAAACAGTACAATTCGCCAATTATTTCATCTTCATGTTTAAGTGAACCACGAGCCCCATTGTTAATCCTTTAAAGGAAATTATTTGTAAATTTCGACAAGTAGAACAATGAATGGATCATGTAGACGGTTGAAATCATTGTATATATTGCTTCTATATAGTCTACGAAACAAATATGCAAAGCATCCAAACAGTACAATTCGCCAAATTTTTGTTCTTCAAGTTTAAGTGAACTACGAGCCCCATTGTTAATCCTTTAAAGGAAATTATTTGTAAATTTCGACAAGTAGAACAATGAATGGATCATGTAGACGGTTGAAATCATTGTATATATTGCTTCTATATAGTCTACGAAACAAATATGCAAAGCATCCAAACAGTACCATTCGCCAATTTTTTGTTCTTCAAGTTTAAGTGAACTACGAGCCCCATTGTTAATCCTTTAAAGGAAATTATTTTTTAAATTTCGACAAGTAGAACAATGAATGGAACAGGTAGACGGTTGAAATCTTTGTATATATTGCTTCCATATAGTCTAAGAAACTTGTACGCAAAGCATCCAAACAGTACCATTCGCCAATTTTTTGTTCTTCAAGTTTAAGTGAACAATGAGCCCCAATGGTTAATCCTTTATCGGAAATTATTTGTAATTTTCGACAAGTAAAACAATGAATGGTACTGGTAGACGGTTGAAATCTTTGTATATATTGCTTCTATATAGTCTAAGAAACATATATGCAAAGCATCCAAACAGTACAATTCGCCAATTTCTTGTTCTTCAAGTTTAAGTAAACTACGATCCCCATTGTTAATCCCTTAAAGGAAATTATTTGTAACTTTCGACGGGTAGAACAATGAATGGAACAGGTAGACGGTTGAAATCATTGTATATATTGCTTCTATATAGTCTAAGAAACCTTTATGCAAAGCATCTAAACAGTAACAATCGCCAATTTTTTGATCTTCAAGTTTAAGTGAACAATGAGCCCCAATGGTTAATCCTTTATCGGAAATTTTTTGTAATTCTCGACAAGTAGAACAATGAATGGAACAGGTAGACGGTTGAAATCTTTGTTTATATTGCTTCTATATAATCTAAGAAACATATATGCAAAGCATCCAAACAGTACAATTCGCCAATTATTTCATCTTCATGTTTAAGTGAACTACGAGCCCCATTGTTAATCCTTTAAAGGAAATTATTTGTAAATTTCGACAAGTAGAACAATGAATGGAACAGGTAGACGGTTGAAATTATTGTATATATTGCTTCTATATAGTCTAAGAAACATATATGCAAATCATCCAAACAGTACAATTCGCCAATTATTTGATCTTCAAGTTTAAGTGAACTACGAGCCCCATTGTTAATACTTTAACGGAAATTATTTGTAACTTGCGACAAGTAGAACAATGAATGGAACAGGTAGACGGTTGAAATCAATGTATATATTGCTTCTATATAGTCTAAGAAACATATATGCAAAGCATCCAAATGGTACAATTCGACAATTTTTTGTTCTTCAAGTTTAAGTGAACAATGAGCCCCAATGGTTAATCCTTTATCAGAAATTATTTGTAATTTTCGACAAGTAGAACAATGAATGGAACAGGTAGACGGTTGAAATCTAAGTATATATTGCTTCTATATAATCTAAGAAACATATATGCAAAGCATCCAAACAGAACAATTCGCCAATTATTTCATCTTCATGTTTAAGTGAACTACGAGCCCCATTGTTAATACTTTATCGGAAATTATTTGTAACTTCCGACAAGTAGAACAATGAATGGAACAGGTAGACGCTTGAAATCAATGTATATATTGCTTCTATATAGTCTAAGAAACATATATGCAAATCATCCAAACAGTACCAGTCGCCAATTTTTTGTTCTTCAAGTTTAAGTGAACAACGAGGCCCATTGATAATCATGAAACGGAAATTATTTCTAACTTTCGACAAGAAGAACAATGAATAGAACAGGTAGACGGTTGAAATCAGTGTATATAATGCTTCTATATTGTCTAAGAAACATACATGCAAAGCATCCAAACAGTACAATTCGTCAATTTTCTGTTCTTCAAGTTTAAGCGAACAACGAGCCCCATTGTTAATCCGTTAAAGGAAATTATTTGTAAATTTCGACAAGTAGAACAATGATTGGAACACGTAGACGGTTGAAATCTTCGTATATATTGCTTCCATATAGTCTAAGAAACATGTACGCAAAGCATCCAAACAGTACCATTCGCCAATTTTTTGTTTTTCAAGTTTAAGTGAACAATGAGCCCCAATGGTTAATCCTTTATCGGAAATTATTTGTAATTTTCGACAAGTAGAACAATGAATGGAACAGGTAGACGGTTGAGATCTTTGTATATATTGCTTCTATATAGTCTAAGAAACATATATGCAAAGCATCCAAACAGTACAATTCGCCAATTTATTGTTCTTCAAGTTTAAGTGAACAACGAGCCCTATTGTTAATGCTTTAAAGGAAATTATTTGTTAATTTCGACAAGTAGAACAATGAATGGAACAGGTAGGCGGTTGAAATCTTTCTATATAATGCTTCTATATAGTCTAAGAAACATATATGCAAAGCATCCAAACAGTACAATTCGCCAATTTATTGTTCTTCAAGTTTAAGTGAACTACGAGCCCCATTGTTAATCCTTTAACGGAAATTAATTGTAATTTTCTACAATCAGAACAATGAATGGAACAGGTAGACGGTTGATATCTGTAGGATCCGTTTAAAATAGTGAGCGGAAGAAACGTCGACTGTCGTGCGGCGTCAGTGTGCTTCCGCAACGCAACAAACCAACATTTATCTTGTATCTTTGTTTTCTTATCTTTACATGTCTTGTACCAATTTGACTCATTAAAATGTTTCAACCCAACAATATCATTGTACATATTACATCTATATAGTCTAAGAAACATATATGCAAAGCACCCAAACAGTACCATTCGCCAATTTTTTGTTCTTCAAGTTTAAGTGAACAACGAACCCCATTGATAATCATGAAACGGAAATTATTTGTAAATTTCTACAAGTAGAACAATGAATAGAACAGGTAGACGGTTGAAATCTTTGTATATGTTGCTTCTATATAGTCTAAGAAACCTATGTGCAGAGCATCTAAACAGTAACATTCGCCAATTTTTTGATCTTCAAGTTTAAGTGAACAGCGAGCCCCATTGATAATCATGAAATGGAAATTATTTGTAACTTTCGACAAGTAGAACAATGAATTGTACAGGTAGACGGGTGAAATCTTTGTATATATTACTTCTAAATAGTCTAAGAAACATATATGCTAAGCATCCAAACAGTACAATTCGCCAATTATTTCATCTTCATGTTTAAGTGAACTACGAGCCCCATTGTTAATCCTTTAAAGGAAATTATTTGTAACTTTCGACATGTAGAACAATGATTGGAACACGTAGACGGTTGAAATCTTTGTATATATTGCTTCCATATAGTCTAAGAAACAAATATGCAAAGCATCCAAACAGTACCATTCGCCAATTTTTTGTTCTTCAAGTTTAAGTGAACAACTAGCCCCATTGTTAATCCTTTAACGGAAATTATTTCTAACTTCCGACAAGTAGAACAATGAATGGAACAGGTAGACGCTTGAAATCAATGTATATATTGCTTGTATATAGTCTAAGAAACATATATGCAAATCATCCAAACAGTACCAGTCGCCAATTTTTTGTTCTTCAAGTTTAAGTGAACAACGAGGCACATTGATAATCATGAAACGGAAATTATTTCTAACTTTCGACAAGAAGAACAATGAATAGAACAGGTAGACGGTTGAAATCATTGTATATATTGCTTCCATATAGCCTACGAAACATATATGCAAAGCATCCAAACAGTACAATTCGACAATTTTTTGTTCTTCAAGTTTATGTGAACTACGAGCCCCATTGTTAATCCTTTAACGGAAATTAATTGTAACTTTCTACAAGTAGAACAATGATTGGAACACTCAGACGGTTGAAATCTTTGTATATATTGCTACCATATAGTCTAAGAAACATATATGCAAAGCATCCAAACAGTACCATTCGCCAATTTTTTGTTCTTCAAGTTTAAGTGAACTTCGAGCCCCATTGTTAATCCTTTAAAGGAAATTATTTGTAAATTTCGACAAGTAGAACAATTAATGGAACAGGTAGACTGTTGAAATCATTGTATATATTGCTTCTATATAGTCTAAGAAACATATATGCAAAGCATCCGAACAGTACAATTCGCCAATTTTTTGTTCTTCAAGTTTAAGTGAACAATCAGCCCCAATGGTTAATACTTTATCGGAAATTATTTGTAATTTTCGGCAAGTAGAACAATGAATGGAATAGGTAGACGGTTGAAATCATTTTATATATTGCTTCTATATAGTCTAAGAAACATATATGCAAAGCATCCAAACAGTACAATTCGCCAATTTCTTGTTCTTCAAGTTTAAGTAAACTACGATCCCCATTGTTAATACTTTAACGGAAATTATTTGTAACTTTCGACAAGTAGAACAATGAATGGAACAGGTAGACGGTTGAAATCGATGTATATATTGCTTCTATATAGTCTAGGAAACATATATGCAAAGCATCCAAACAGTACCATTCGCCACTTTTTTCTTCTTCAAGTTTAAGTGAACAACGAGCCCCATTGTTAATCCTTTAAAGGAAATTATTTGTAAATTTCGACAAGTAGAACAATGATTGGAACACGTAGACGGTTGAAATCTTTGTATATATTGCTTCCATATAGTCTAAGAAACCTATATGCAAAGCATCTAAAAAGTAACAATCGCCAATTTTTGGTCTTCAAGTTTAAGTGAACAGCGGGCCCCATTGATAATCATGAAATGGAAATTATTTGTAACTTTCTACAAGTAGAACAATGAATAGTACAGGTAGACGGGTGAAATCTTTCTATATATTGCTTCTAAATAGTCTAAGAAACTTGCACGCAAAGCATCCAAACATTACCATTCGCCAATTTTTTGTTCTTCAAGTTTAAGTGAACAATGAGCCCCAATGGTTAATCCTTTATCGGAAATTATTTGTAATTTTCGACAAGTAGAACAATGAATGGAACAGGTAGACGGTTGAAATCTTTGTGTATATTGCTTCTATATTATCTAAGAAACATATATGCAAAGCATCCAAACAGTACCATTCGCCAATATTTTGTTCTTCAAGTTTAAGTGAACAACGAGCCCCATTGATAATCATGAAACGGAAATTATTTGTAACTTGCGACAAGTAGAACAATGAATGGAACAGGTAGACGGTTGAAATCAATGTATATATTGCTTCTATATAGTCTAAGAAACATATATGCAAAGCATCCAAACAGTACCATTCATCAATTTTTTGTTCTTCAAGTTTAAGTGAACTACGAGCCCCATTGTTAATCCTTTAAAGGAAATTATTTGTAAATTTCGACAAGTAGAACAATGAATAGATCATGTAGACGGTTGAAATCATTGTATATATTGCTTCTATATAGCCTACGAAACATATATGCAAAGCATCCAAACAGTACCATTCGCCAATTTTTTGATCTTCAAGTTTAAGTGAACAACGAGGCCCATTGATAATCATGAAACGGAAATTATTTCTAACTTTCGACAAGAAGAACAATGAATAGAACAGGTAGACGGTTGAAATCTTTGTATATGTTGCTTCTATATAGTCTAAGAAACCTATATGCAAAGCATTTAAACAGTAACATTCGCCAATTTTTTGATCTTCAAGTTTAAGTGAACAATGAGCCCCATTGTTAATCCTTTATCGGAAATTATTTGTAACTTTCGACAAGTAGAACAATGAATGGAACAGTTAGACGGTTGAAATCTTTGTATATATTGCTTCTATATAGTCTAAGACACATATATGCAAAGCATCCAAACGGTACAATTCGCCAATTTATTGTTCTTCAAGATTAAGTGAACAACGGGCCCCATTGTTAATACTTTAACGGAAATTATTTGTAACTTGCGACAAGTAGAACAATGAATGGAACAGGTAGACGGTTGAAATCTTTGTATATGTTGCTTCTATATAGTCTACGAAACCTATATGCAAAGCATCTAAACAGTACCATTCGCCACTTTTTTCTTCTTCAAGTTTAAGTGAACAACGAGCCCCATTGTTAATCCTTTAAAGGAAATTATTTGTAAATTTCGACAAGTAGAACAATGATTGGAACACGTAAACGGTTGAAATCTTTGTATATATTGCTTCCATATAGTCTAAGAAACATGTACGCAAACCATCCAAACAGTACCATTCGCCAATTTTTTGTTCTTCAAGTTTAAGTGAAAAATGAGCCCGATTGTTAATCCTTTATCGGAAATTATTTGTAACTTTCTACAAGTAGAACTATGATTGGAACACGTAGACCGTTGAAATCTTTGTATATATTGCTTCCATATAGTCTAAGAGACATGTACGCCAAGCATCCAAACATTACCATTCGCAAATTTTTTGGTCTTCAAGTTTAAGTGAACAATGAGCCCCAATGGTTAATCCTTTATTGGAAATTATTTGTAACTTTCGACAAGTAGAACAATGAATGGAACAGGTAGACGGCTGAAATCTTTGTATATATTGCTTCTATATAGTCTAAGAAACATATATGCAAAGCATCCAAACAGTACCATTCGCCAATTTTTTGTTCTTCAAGTTTAAGTGAACTACGAGCCCCATTGTTAATCCTTTAAAGGAAATTATTTGTAAATTTCGACAAGTAGAACAATGAATGGAACAGGTAGACGGTTGAAATCTTTGTATATATTGCTTCCATATAGTCTAAGAAACTTGTACGCAAAGCATCCAAACAGTACCATTCGCCAATTTTTTGTTCTTCAAGTTTAAGTGAACAATGTGCCCCAATGGTTAATCCTTTATCGGAAATTATTTGTAATTTTCGACAAGTAAAACAATGAATGGTACAGGTAGACGGTTGAAATCTTTGTATATATTGCTTCTATATAGTCTACGAAACAAATATGCAAAAGCATCCAAACATTACCATTCGCCAATTTTTTGTTCTTCAAGTTTAAGTGAACAATGAGCCCCAATGGTTAATCCTTTATCGGAAATTATTTGTAATTTTCGACAAGTAGAACAATGAATGGAACAGGTAGACGGTTGAAATCTTTGTGTATATTGCTTCTATATAATCTAAGAAACATATATGCAAAGCATCCAAACAGTACCATTCGCCAATATTTTGTTCTTCAAGTTTAAGTGACCAACGAGCCCCATTGATAATCATGAAACGGAAATTATTTGTAACTTGCGACAAGTAGAACAATGAATGGAACAGGTAGACGGTTGAAATCAATGTATATATTGTTTCTATATAGTCTAAGAAACATATATGCAAAGCATCCAAACCGTACCATTCATCAATTTTTTGTTCTTCAAGTTTTAGTGAACAACGAGCCCCATTGTTAATCCCTTAAAGGAAATTATTTGTAACTTTCGACAGGTAGAACAATGAATGGAACAGGTAGACGGTTGAAATCATTGTATATATTGCTTCTATATAGTCTAAGAAACCTTTATGCAAAGCATCTAAACAGTAACAATCGCCAATTTTTTGATCTTCAAGTTTAAGTGAACAATGAGCCCCAATGGTTAATCCTTTATCGGAAATTTTTTGTAATTCTCGACAAGTAGAACAATGAATGGAACAGGTAGACGGTTGAAATCTTTGTTTATATTGCTTCTATATAATCTAAGAAACATATATGCAAAGCATCCAAACAGTACAATTCGCCAATTATTTCATCTTCATGTTTAAGTGAACTACGAGCCCCATTGTTAATCCTTTAAAGGAAATTATTTGTAAATTTCGACAAGTAGAACAATGAATGGATCATGTAGACGGTTGAAATCATTGTATATATTGCTTCTATATAGTCTACGAAACAAATATGCAAAAGCATCCAAACAGTACAATTCGCCAATTATTTCATCTTCATGTTTAAGTGAACCACGAGCCCCATTGTTAATCCTTTAAAGGAAATTATTTGTAAATTTCGACAAGTAGAACAATGAATGGATCATGTAGACGGTTGAAATCATTGTATATATTGCTTCTATATAGTCTACGAAACAAATATGCAAAGCATCCAAACAGTACAATTCGCCAAATTTTTGTTCTTCAAGTTTAAGTGAACTACGAGCCCCATTGTTAATCCTTTAAAGGAAATTATTTGTAAATTTCGACAAGTAGAACAATGAATGGATCATGTAGACGGTTGAAATCATTGTATATATTGCTTCTATATAGTCTACGAAACAAATATGCAAAGCATCCAAACAGTACCATTCGCCAATTTTTTGTTCTTCAAGTTTAAGTGAACTACGAGCCCCATTGTTAATCCTTTAAAGGAAATTATTTTTTAAATTTCGACAAGTAGAACAATGAATGGAACAGGTAGACGGATGAAATCTTTGTATATATTGCTTCCATATAGTCTAAGAAACTTGTACGCAAAGCATCCAAACAGTACCATTCGCCAATTTTTTGTTCTTCAAGTTTAAGTGAACAATGAGCCCCAATGGTTAATCCTTTATCGGAAATTATTTGTAATTTTCGACAAGTAAAACAATGAATGGTACTGGTAGACGGTTGAAATCTTTGTATATATTGCTTCTATATAGTCTAAGAAACATATATGCAAAGCATCCAAACAGTACAATTCGCCAATTTCTTGTTCTTCAAGTTTAAGTAAACTACGATCCCCATTGTTAATCCCTTAAAGGAAATTATTTGTAACTTTCGACGGGTAGAACAATGAATGGAACAGGTAGACGGTTGAAATCATTGTATATATTGCTTCTATATAGTCTAAGAAACCTTTATGCAAAGCATCTAAACAGTAACAATCGCCAATTTTTTGATCTTCAAGTTTAAGTGAACAATGAGCCCCAATGGTTAATCCTTTATCGGAAATTTTTTGTAATTCTCGACAAGTAGAACAATGAATGGAACAGGTAGACGGTTGAAATCTTTGTTTATATTGCTTCTATATAATCTAAGAAACATATATGCAAAGCATCCAAACAGTACAATTCGCCAATTATTTCATCTTCATGTTTAAGTGAACTACGAGCCCCATTGTTAATCCTTTAAAGGAAATTATTTGTAAATTTCGACAAGTAGAACAATGAATGGAACAGGTAGACGGTTGAAATTATTGTATATATTGCTTCTATATAGTCTAAGAAACATATATGCAAATCATCCAAACAGTACAATTCGCCAATTATTTGATCTTCAAGTTTAAGTGAACTACGAGCCCCATTGTTAATACTTTAACGGAAATTATTTGTAACTTGCGACAAGTAGAACAATGAATGGAACAGGTAGACGGTTGAAATCAATGTATATATTGCTTCTATATAGTCTAAGAAACATATATGCAAAGCATCCAAATGGTACAATTCGACAATTTTTTGTTCTTCAAGTTTAAGTGAACAATGAGCCCCAATGGTTAATCCTTTATCAGAAATTATTTGTAATTTTCGACAAGTAGAACAATGAATGGAACAGGTAGACGGTTGAAATCTAAGTATATATTGCTTCTATATAATCTAAGAAACATATATGCAAAGCATCCAAACAGAACAATTCGCCAATTATTTCATCTTCATGTTTAAGTGAACTACGAGCCCCATTGTTAATACTTTATCGGAAATTATTTGTAACTTCCGACAAGTAGAACAATGAATGGAACAGGTAGACGCTTGAAATCAATGTATATATTGCTTCTATATAGTCTAAGAAACATATATGCAAATCATCCAAACAGTACCAGTCGCCAATTTTTTGTTCTTCAAGTTTAAGTGAACAACGAGGCCCATTGATAATCATGAAACGGAAATTATTTCTAACTTTCGACAAGAAGAACAATGAATAGAACAGGTAGACGGTTGAAATCAGTGTATATATTGCTTCTATATTGTCTAAGAAACATACATGCAAAGCATCCAAACAGTACAATTCGTCAATTTTCTGTTCTTCAAGTTTAAGCGAACAACGAGCCCCATTGTTAATCCGTTAAAGGAAATTATTTGTAAATTTCGACAAGTAGAACAATGATTGGAACACGTAGACGGTTGAAATCTTCGTATATATTGCTTCCATATAGTCTAAGAAACATGTACGCAAAGCATCCAAACAGTACCATTCGCCAATTTTTTGTTTTTCAAGTTTAAGTGAACAATGAGCCCCAATGGTTAATACTTTATCGGAAATTATTTGTAATTTTCGGCAAGTAGAACAATGAATGGAATAGGTAGACGGTTGAAATCATTTTATATATTGCTTCTATATAGTCTAAGAAACATATATGCAAAGCATCCAAACAGTACAATTCGCCAATTTCTTGTTCTTCAAGTTTAAGTGAACTACGAGCCCCATTGTTAATCCTTTAACGGAAATTAATTGTAATTTTCTACAATCAGAACAATGAATGGAACAGGTAGACGGTTGATATCTGTAGGATCCGTTTAAAATAGTGAGCGGAAGAAACGTCGACTGTCGTGCGGCGTCAGTGTGCTTCCGCAACGCAACAAACCAACATTTATCTTGTATCTTTGTTTTCTTATCTTTACATGTCTTGTACCAATTTGACTCATTAAAATGTTTCAACCCAACAATATCATTGTACATATTACATCTATATAGTCTAAGAAACATATATGCAAAGCACCCAAACAGTACCATTCGCCAATTTTTTGTTCTTCAAGTTTAAGTGAACAACGAACCCCATTGATAATCATGAAACGGAAATTATTTGTAAATTTCTACAAGTAGAACAATGAATAGAACAGGTAGACGGTTGAAATCTTTGTATATGTTGCTTCTATATAGTCTAAGAAACCTATGTGCAGAGCATCTAAACAGTAACATTCGCCAATTTTTTGATCTTCAAGTTTAAGTGAACAGCGAGCCCCATTGATAATCATGAAATGGAAATTATTTGTAACTTTCGACAAGTAGAACAATGAATTGTACAGGTAGACGGGTGAAATCTTTGTATATATTACTTCTAAATAGTCTAAGAAACATATATGCTAAGCATCCAAACAGTACAATTCGCCAATTATTTCATCTTCATGTTTAAGTGAACTACGAGCCCCATTGTTAATCCTTTAAAGGAAATTATTTGTAACTTTCGACATGTAGAACAATGATTGGAACACGTAGACGGTTGAAATCTTTGTATATATTGCTTCCATATAGTCTAAGAAACAAATATGCAAAGCATCCAAACAGTACCATTCGCCAATTTTTTGTTCTTCAAGTTTAAGTGAACAACTAGCCCCATTGTTAATCCTTTAACGGAAATTATTTCTAACTTCCGACAAGTAGAACAATGAATGGAACTGGTAGACGCTTGAAATCAATGTATATATTGCTTGTATATAGTCTAAGAAACATATATGCAAATCATCCAAACAGTACCAGTCGCCAATTTTTTGTTCTTCAAGTTTAAGTGAACAACGAGGCACATTGATAATCATGAAACGGAAATTATTTCTAACTTTCGACAAGAAGAACAATGAATAGAACAGGTAGACGGTTGAAATCATTGTATATATTGCTTCCATATAGCCTACGAAACATATATGCAAAGCATCCAAACAGTACAATTCGACAATTTTTTGTTCTTCAAGTTTATGTGAACTACGAGCCCCATTGTTAATCCTTTAACGGAAATTAATTGTAACTTTCTACAAGTAGAACAATGATTGGAACACTCAGACGGTTGAAATCTTTGTATATATTGCTACCATATAGTCTAAGAAACATATATGCAAAGCATCCAAACAGTACCATTCGCCAATTTTTTGTTCTTCAAGTTTAAGTGAACTTCGAGCCCCATTGTTAATCCTTTAAAGGAAATTATTTGTAAATTTCGACAAGTAGAACAATTAATGGAACAGGTAGACTGTTGAAATCATTGTATATATTGCTTCTATATAGTCTAAGAAACATATATGCAAAGCATCCGAACAGTACAATTCGCCAATTTTTTGTTCTTCAAGTTTAAGTGAACAATCAGCCCCAATGGTTAATACTTTATCGGAAATTATTTGTAATTTTCGGCAAGTAGAACAATGAATGGAATAGGTAGACGGCTGAAATCATTTTATATATTGCTTCTATATAGTCTAAGAAACATATATGCAAAGCATCCAAACAGTACAATTCGCCAATTTCTTGTTCTTCAAGTTTAAGTAAACTACGATCCCCATTGTTAATACTTTAACGGAAATTATTTGTAACTTTCGACAAGTAGAACAATGAATGGAACAGGTAGACGGTTGAAATCGATGTATATATTGCTTCTATATAGTCTAGGAAACATATATGCAAAGCATCCAAACAGTACCATTCGCCACTTTTTTCTTCTTCAAGTTTAAGTGAACAACGAGCCCCATTGTTAATCCTTTAAAGGAAATTATTTGTAAATTTCGACAAGTAGAACAATGATTGGAACACGTAGACGGTTGAAATCTTTGTATATATTGCTTCCATATAGTCTAAGAAACCTATATGCAAAGCATCTAAAAAGTAACAATCGCCAATTTTTGGTCTTCAAGTTTAAGTGAACAGCGGGCCCCATTGATAATCATGAAATGGAAATTATTTGTAACTTTCTACAAGTAGAACAATGAATAGTACAGGTAGACGGGTGAAATCTTTCTATATATTGCTTCTAAATAGTCTAAGAAACTTGCACGCAAAGCATCCAAACATTACCATTCGCCAATTTTTTGTTCTTCAAGTTTAAGTGAACAATGAGCCCCAATGGTTAATCCTTTATCGGAAATTATTTGTAATTTTCGACAAGTAGAACAATGAATGGAACAGGTAGACGGTTGAAATCTTTGTGTATATTGCTTCTATATTATCTAAGAAACATATATGCAAAGCATCCAAACAGTACCATTCGCCAATATTTTGTTCTTCAAGTTTAAGTGAACAACGAGCCCCATTGATAATCATGAAACGGAAATTATTTGTAACTTGCGACAAGTAGAACAATGAATGGAACAGGTAGACGGTTGAAATCAATGTATATATTGCTTCTATATAGTCTAAGAAACATATATGCAAAGCATCCAAACAGTACCATTCATCAATTTTTTGTTCTTCAAGTTTAAGTGAACTACGAGCCCCATTGTTAATCCTTTAAAGGAAATTATTTGTAAATTTCGACAAGTAGAACAATGAATAGATCATGTAGACGGTTGAAATCATTGTATATATTGCTTCTATATAGCCTACGAAACATATATGCAAAGCATCCAAACAGTACCATTCGCCAATTTTTTGATCTTCAAGTTTAAGTGAACAACGAGGCCCATTGATAATCATGAAACGGAAATTATTTCTAACTTTCGACAAGAAGAACAATGAATAGAACAGGTAGACGGTTGAAATCTTTGTATATGTTGCTTCTATATAGTCTAAGAAACCTATATGCAAAGCATTTAAACAGTAACATTCGCCAATTTTTTGATCTTCAAGTTTAAGTGAACAATGAGCCCCATTGTTAATCCTTTATCGGAAATTATTTGTAACTTTCGACAAGTAGAACAATGAATGGAACAGTTAGACGGTTGAAATCTTTGTATATATTGCTTCTATATAGTCTAAGACACATATATGCAAAGCATCCAAACGGTACAATTCGCCAATTTATTGTTCTTCAAGATTAAGTGAACAACGGGCCCCATTGTTAATACTTTAACGGAAATTATTTGTAACTTGCGACAAGTAGAACAATGAATGGAACAGGTAGACGGTTGAAATCTTTGTATATGTTGCTTCTATATAGTCTACGAAACCTATATGCAAAGCATCTAAACAGTACCATTCGCCACTTTTTTCTTCTTCAAGTTTAAGTGAACAACGAGCCCCATTGTTAATCCTTTAAAGGAAATTATTTGTAAATTTCGACAAGTAGAACAATGATTGGAACACGTAGACGGTTGAAATCTTTGTATATATTGCTTCCATATAGTCTAAGAAACCTATATGCAAAGCATCTAAAAAGTAACAATCGCCAATTTTTGGTCTTCAAGTTTAAGTGAACAGCGGGCCCCATTGATAATCATGAAATGGAAATTATTTGTAACTTTCTACAAGTAGAACAATGAATAGTACAGGTAGACGGGTGAAATCTTTCTATATATTGCTTCTAAATAGTCTAAGAAACTTGCACGCAAAGCATCCAAACATTACCATTCGCCAATTTTTTGTTCTTCAAGTTTAAGTGAACAATGAGCCCCAATGGTTAATCCTTTATCGGAAATTATTTGTAATTTTCGACAAGTAGAACAATGAATGGAACAGGTAGACGGTTGAAATCTTTGTGTATATTGCTTCTATATTATCTAAGAAACATATATGCAAAGCATCCAAACAGTACCATTCGCCAATATTTTGTTCTTCAAGTTTAAGTGAACAACGAGCCCCATTGATAATCATGAAACGGAAATTATTTGTAACTTGCGACAAGTAGAACAATGAATGGAACAGGTAGACGGTTGAAATCAATGTATATATTGCTTCTATATAGTCTAAGAAACATATATGCAAAGCATCCAAACAGTACCATTCATCAATTTTTTGTTCTTCAAGTTTAAGTGAACTACGAGCCCCATTGTTAATCCTTTAAAGGAAATTATTTGTAAATTTCGACAAGTAGAACAATGAATAGATCATGTAGACGGTTGAAATCATTGTATATATTGCTTCTATATAGCCTACGAAACATATATGCAAAGCATCCAAACAGTACCATTCGCCAATTTTTTGATCTTCAAGTTTAAGTGAACAACGAGGCCCATTGATAATCATGAAACGGAAATTATTTCTAACTTTCGACAAGAAGAACAATGAATAGAACAGGTAGACGGTTGAAATCTTTGTATATGTTGCTTCTATATAGTCTAAGAAACCTATATGCAAAGCATTTAAACAGTAACATTCGCCAATTTTTTGATCTTCAAGTTTAAGTGAACAATGAGCCCCATTGTTAATCCTTTATCGGAAATTATTTGTAACTTTCGACAAGTAGAACAATGAATGGAACAGTTAGACGGTTGAAATCTTTGTATATATTGCTTCTATATAGTCTAAGACACATATATGCAAAGCATCCAAACGGTACAATTCGCCAATTTATTGTTCTTCAAGATTAAGTGAACAACGGGCCCCATTGTTAATACTTTAACGGAAATTATTTGTAACTTGCGACAAGTAGAACAATGAATGGAACAGGTAGACGGTTGAAATCTTTGTATATGTTGCTTCTATATAGTCTACGAAACCTATATGCAAAGCATCTAAACAGTAACAATCGCCAATTTTTTGATCTTCAAGTTTAAGTGAACAGCGAGCCCCATTGATAATCATGAAACCGAAATTATTTGTAACTTTCTACAAGTAGAACAATGAATAGAACAGGAAGACGGTTGAAATCTTTGTATATATTGCTTCTATATAGTCTAAGAAACATATATGCAAATCATCCAAACAGTACAATTCGCCAATTTTTTGATCTTCAAGTTTAAGTGAACTACGAGCCCCATTGTTAATACTTTAACGGAAATTATGTGTAAATTTCGACAAGTAGAACAATGAATGGAACAGGTAGACGGTTGAAATCATTGTATATATTGCTTCTATATAGTCTAAGAAACATATGTGCAAAGCATCCAAACAGTACAATTCGCCAATTATTTCATCTTCATGTTTAAGTGAACTACGAGCCCCATTGTTAATCCTTTATCGGTAATTATTTGTAACTTTCGACAAGTAGAACAATGAATGGAACAAGTAGACGGTTGAAATCAATGTATATATTGCTTCTATATACTCTAAGAAACATATATGCAAAGCATCCAAACAGTACCATTCGCCGATTTTTTGCTCTTCAAGTTTAAGTGAACAATGAGCCCCATTGTTAATCCTTTATCGGAAATTATTTGTAACTTTCGACAAGTAGAACAATGAATGGAACAGGTAGACGGTTGAAATCTTTGTATATGTTGCTTCTATATAGTCTAAGAAACATATATGCAAAGCATCCAAACAGTACCAATCGCCAATTTTTTGATCTTCAAGTTTAAGTGAACAATGAGCCCCATTGTTAATCCTTTATCGGAAATTATTTGTAACTTTCGACAAGTAGAACAGTGAATGGAACAGATAGACGGTTGAAATCAATGTATATATTGCTTCTATATAGTCTAAGAAACATATATGCAAAGCATCCAAACAGTACAATTCGCCAATTTATTGTTCTTCAAGTTTAAGTGAACAACGAGCCCCATTGTTGATCCTTTAAAGGAAATTATGTGTAAATTTCGACAAGTAGAACAATGAATGGAACAGGTAGACGGTTGAAATCATTGTATATATTGCTTCTATATAGTCTAAGAAACATATATGCAAATCATCCAAACAGTACAATTCGCCAATTTTTTGATCTTCAAGTTTAAGTGAACTACGAGCCCCATTGTTAATACTTTAACGGAAATTATGTGTAAATTTCGACAAGTAGAACAATGAATGGAACAGGTAGACGGTTGAAATCATTGTATATATTGCTTCTATATAGTCTAAGAAACATATGTGCAAAGCATCCAAACAGTACAATTCGCCAATTATTTCATCTTCATGTTTAAGTGAACTACGAGCCCCATTGTTAATCCTTTATCGGTAATTATTTGTAACTTTCGACAAGTAGAACAATGAATGGAACAGGTAGACGGTTGAAATCCTTGTATATATTGCTTCCATATAGTCTAAGAAACATGAACGCAAAGCATCCAAACAGTACCATTTGCCAATTTTTTGTCCTTCAAGTTTAAGTGAACAATGAGCCCCATTGTTAATCCTTTATCGGAAATTATTTGTAACTTTCGACAAGTAGAACAATGAATGGAACAGGTAGACGGTTGAAATCAATGTATATATTGCTTCTATATAGTCTAAGAAACATATATGCAAAGCATCCAAATGGTACAATTCGACAATTTTTTGTTCTTCAAGTTTAAGTGAACAATGAGCCCCAATGGTTAATCCTTTATCAGAAATTATTTGTAATTTTCGACAAGTAGAACAATGAATGGAACAGGTAGACGGTTGAAATCTAAGTATATATTGCTTCTATATAATCTAAGAAACATATATGCAAAGCATCCAAACAGAACAATTCGCCAATTATTTCATCTTCATGTTTAAGTGAACTACGAGCCCCATTGTTAATACTTTATCGGAAATTATTTGTAACTTCCGACAAGTAGAACAATGAATGGAACAGGTAGACGCTTGAAATCAATGTATATATTGCTTGTATATAGTCTAAGAAACATATATGCAAATCATCCAAACAGTACCAGTCGCCAATTTTTTGTTCTTCAAGTTTAAGTGAACAACGAGGCACATTGATAATCATGAAACGGAAATTATTTCTAACTTTCGACAAGAAGAACAATGAATAGAACAGGTAGACGGTTGAAATCATTGTATATATTGCTTCCATATAGCCTACGAAACATATATGCAAAGCATCCAAACAGTACCATTCGCCAATATTTTGTTCTTCAAGTTTATGTGAACTACGAGCCCCATTGTTAATCCTTTAACGGAAATTAATTGTAACTTTCTACAAGTAGAACAATGATTGGAACACTCAGACGGTTGAAATCTTTGTATATATTGCTACCATATAGTCTAAGAAACATATATGCAAAGCATCCAAACAGTACCATTCGCCAATTTTTTGTTCTTCAAGTTTAAGTGAACTTCGAGCCCCATTGTTAATCCTTTAAAGGAAATTATTTGTAAATTTCGACAAGTAGAACAATTAATGGAACAGGTAGACTGTTGAAATCATTGTATATATTGCTTCTATATAGTCTAAGAAACATATATGCAAAGCATCCGAACAGTACAATTCGCCAATTTTTTGTTCTTCAAGTTTAAGTGAACAATCAGCCCCAATGGTTAATACTTTATCGGAAATTATTTGTAATTTTCGGCAAGTAGAACAATGAATGGAATAGGTAGACGGTTGAAATCATTTTATATATTGCTTCTATATAGTCTAAGAAACATATATGCAAAGCATCCAAACAGTACAATTCGCCAATTTCTTGTTCTTCAAGTTTAAGTAAACTACGATCCCCATTGTTAATACTTTAACGGAAATTATTTGTAACTTTCGACAAGTAGAACAATGAATGGAACAGGTAGACGGTTGAAATCGATGTATATATTGCTTCTATATAGTCTAGGAAACATATATGCAAAGCATCCAAACAGTACCATTCGCCACTTTTTTCTTCTTCAAGTTTAAGTGAACAACGAGCCCCATTGTTAATCCTTTAAAGGAAATTATTTGTAAATTTCGACAAGTAGAACAATGATTGGAACACGTAGACGGTTGAAATCTTTGTATATATTGCTTCCATATAATCTAAGAAACATGTACGCAAACCATCCAAACAGTACCATTCGCCAATTTTTTGTTCTTCAACTTTAAGTGAACAATGAGCCCCAATGGTTAATCCTTTATCGGAAATTATTTGTAAATTTCGACAAGTAGAACTATGATTGGAACACGTAGACGGTTGAAATCTTTGTATATATTGCTTCCATATAGTCTAAGAGACATGTACGCAAAGCATCCAAACATTACCATTCGCAAATTTTTTGGTCTTCAAGTTTAAGTGAAAAATGAGCCCGATTGTTAATCCTTTATCGGAAATTATTTGTAACTTTCTACAAGTAGAACAATGAATGGAACGGGTAGACGGTTGAAATCTTTGTGTATATTGCTTCTATATAATCTAAGAAACATATATGCAAAGCATCCAAACAGTACCATTAGCCAATATTTTGTTCTTCAAGTTTAAGTGAACAACGAGCCCCATTGATAATCATGAAACGGAAATTATTTGTAACTTGCGACAAGTAGAACAATGAATGGAACAGGTAGACGGTTGAAATCAATGTATATATTGCTTCTATATAGTCTAAGAAACATATATGCAAAGCATCCAAACAGTACCATTCATCAATTTTTTGTTCTTCAAGTTTAAGTGAACTACAAGCCCCATTGTTAATCCTTTAAAGGAAATTATTTGTAAATTTCGACAAGTAGAACAATGAATAGATCATGTAGACGGTTGAAATCATTGTATATATTGCTTCTATATAGTCTAAGAAACATATATGCAAAGCATCCGAACAGTACAATTCGCCAATTTTTTGTTCTTCAAGTTTAAGTGAACAATCAGCCCCAATGGTTAATACTTTATCGGAAATTATTTGTAATTTTCGGCAAGTAGAACAATGAATGGAATAGGTAGACGGTTGAAATCATTTTATATATTGCTTCTATATAGTCTAAGAAACATATATGCAAAGCATCCAAACAGTACAATTCGCCAATTTCTTGTTCTTCAAGTTTAAGTAAACTACGATCCCCATTGTTAATACTTTAACGGAAATTATTTGTAACTTTCGACAAGTAGAACAATGAATGGAACAGGTAGACGGTTGAAATCGATGTATATATTGCTTCTATATAGTCTAGGAAACATATATGCAAAGCATCCAAACAGTACCATTCGCCACTTTTTTCTTCTTCAAGTTTAAGTGAACAACGAGCCCCATTGTTAATCCTTTAAAGGAAATTATTTGTAAATTTCGACAAGTAGAACAATGATTGGAACACGTAGACGGTTGAAATCTTTGTATATATTGCTTCCATATAATCTAAGAAACATGTACGCAAACCATCCAAACAGTACCATTCGCCAATTTTTTGTTCTTCAACTTTAAGTGAACAATGAGCCCCAATGGTTAATCCTTTATCGGAAATTATTTGTAAATTTCGACAAGTAGAACTATGATTGGAACACGTAGACGGTTGAAATCTTTGTATATATTGCTTCCATATAGTCTAAGAGACATGTACGCAAAGCATCCAAACATTACCATTCGCAAATTTTTTGGTCTTCAAGTTTAAGTGAAAAATGAGCCCGATTGTTAATCCTTTATCGGAAATTATTTGTAACTTTCTACAAGTAGAACAATGAATGGAACGGGTAGACGGTTGAAATCTTTGTGTATATTGCTTCTATATAATCTAAGAAACATATATGCAAAGCATCCAAACAGTACCATTAGCCAATATTTTGTTCTTCAAGTTTAAGTGAACAACGAGCCCCATTGATAATCATGAAACGGAAATTATTTGTAACTTGCGACAAGTAGAACAATGAATGGAACAGGTAGACGGTTGAAATCAATGTATATATTGCTTCTATATAGTCTAAGAAACATATATGCAAAGCATCCAAACAGTACCATTCATCAATTTTTTGTTCTTCAAGTTTAAGTGAACTACAAGCCCCATTGTTAATCCTTTAAAGGAAATTATTTGTAAATTTCGACAAGTAGAACAATGAATAGATCATGTAGACGGTTGAAATCATTGTATATATTGCTTCTATATAGTCTAGGAAACATATATGCAAAGCATCTAAAAAGTAACAATCGCCAATTTTTGGTCTTCAAGTTTAAGTGAACAGCGGGCCCCATTGATAATCATGAAATGGAAATTATTTGTAACTTTCTACAAGTAGAACAATGAATAGTACAGGTAGACGGGTGAAATCTTTCTATATATTGCTTCTAAATAGTCTAAGAAACTTGTACGCAAAGCATCCAAACATTACCATTCGCCAATTTTTTGTTCTTCATGTTTAAGTGAACAATGAGCCCCAATGGTTAATCCTTTATCGGAAATTATTTGTAATTTTCGACAAGTAGAACAATGAATGGAACAGGTAGACGGTTGAAATCTTTGTGTATATTGCTTCTATATAATCTAAGAAACATATATGCAAAGCATCCAAACAGTACCATTAGCCAATATTTTGTTCTTCAAGTTTAAGTGAACAACGAGCCCCATTGATAATCATGAAACGGAAATTATTTGTAACTTGCGACAAGTAGAACAATGAATGGAACAGGTAGACGGTTGAAATCAATGTATATATTGCTTCTATATAGCCTACGAAACATATATGCAAAGCATCCAAACAGTACCATTCGCCAATTTTTTGATCTTCAAGTTTAAGTGAACAACGAGGCCCATTGATAATCATGAAACGGAAATTATTTCTAACTTTCGACAAGAAGAACAATGAATAGAACAGGTAGACGGTTGAAATCTTTGTATATGTTGCTTCTATATAGTCTAAGAAACCTATATGCAAAGCATTTAAACAGTAACATTCGCCAATTTTTTGATCTTCAAGTTTAAGTGAACAATGAGCCCCATTGTTAATCCTTTATCGGAAATTATTTGTAACTTTCGACAAGTAGAACAATGAATGGAACAGTTAGACGGTTGAAATCTTTGTATATATTGCTTCTATATAGTCTAAGAAACATATATGCAAAGCATCCAAACGGTACAATTCGCCAATTTATTGTTCTTCAAGTTTAAGTGAACAACGGGCCCCATTGTTAATACTTTAACGGAAATTATTTGTAACTTGCGACAAGTAGAACAATGAATGGAACAGGTAGACGGTTGAAATCTTTGTATATGTTGCTTCTATATAGTCTACGAAACCTATATGCAAAGCATCTAAACAGTAACAATCGCCAAATTTTTGATCTTCAAGTTTAAGTGAACAGCGAGCCCCATTGATAATCATGAAACCGAAATTATTTGTAACTTTCTACAAGTAGAACAATGAATAGAACAGGAAGACGGTTGAAATCTTTGTATATAGTGCTTCCATATAGTCTAAGAAACATATATGCAAATCATCCAAACAGTACAATTCGCCAATTATTTGATCTTCTAGTTTAAGTGAACTACGAGCCCCATTGTTAATACTTTAACGGAAATTATTTGTAACTTTCGACAAGTAGAACAATGAATGGAACAGGTAGACGGTTGAAATCAATGTATATATTGCTTCTATATAGTCTAGGAAACATATATGCAAAGCATCCAAACAGTACCATTCGCCACTTTTGTCTTCTTCAAGTTTAAGTGAACAACGAGCCCCATTGTTAATCCTTTAAAGGAAATTATTTGTAACTTTCGACAAGTAGAACATTGAATGGAACAGGTAGACGGTTGAAATCTTTGTATATATTGCTTCTATATAGTCTAAGAAACATATATGCAAAGCATCCAAACAGTACAATTCGCCAATTTTTTGTTCTTCAAGTTTAAGTGAACTACGAGCCCCATTGTTAATCCTTTAACGGAAATTATTTGTAACTTTCGACAAGTAGAACAATGAATAGATCATGTAGACGGTTGAAATCATTGTATATATTGCTTCTATATAGTCTAGGAAACATATATGCAAAGCATCTAAAAAGTAACAATCGCCAATTTTTGGTCTTCAAGTTTAAGTGAACAGCGGGCCCCATTGATAATCATGAAATGGAAATTATTTGTAACTTTCTACAAGTAGAACAATGAATAGTACAGGTAGACGGGTGAAATCTTTCTATATATTGCTTCTAAATAGTCTAAGAAACTTGTACGCAAAGCATCCAAACATTACCATTCGCCAATTTTTTGTTCTTCATGTTTAAGTGAACAATGAGCCCCAATGGTTAATCCTTTATCGGAAATTATTTGTAATTTTCGACAAGTAGAACAATGAATGGAACAGGTAGACGGTTGAAATCTTTGTGTATATTGCTTCTATATAATCTAAGAAACATATATGCAAAGCATCCAAACAGTACCATTAGCCAATATTTTGTTCTTCAAGTTTAAGTGAACAACGAGCCCCATTGATAATCATGAAACGGAAATTATTTGTAACTTGCGACAAGTAGAACAATGAATGGAACAGGTAGACGGTTGAAATCAATGTATATATTGCTTCTATATAGCCTACGAAACATATATGCAAAGCATCCAAACAGTACCATTCGCCAATTTTTTGATCTTCAAGTTTAAGTGAACAACGAGGCCCATTGATAATCATGAAACGGAAATTATTTCTAACTTTCGACAAGAAGAACAATGAATAGAACAGGTAGACGGTTGAAATCTTTGTATATGTTGCTTCTATATAGTCTAAGAAACCTATATGCAAAGCATTTAAACAGTAACATTCGCCAATTTTTTGATCTTCAAGTTTAAGTGAACAATGAGCCCCATTGTTAATCCTTTATCGGAAATTATTTGTAACTTTCGACAAGTAGAACAATGAATGGAACAGTTAGACGGTTGAAATCTTTGTATATATTGCTTCTATATAGTCTAAGAAACATATATGCAAAGCATCCAAACGGTACAATTCGCCAATTTATTGTTCTTCAAGTTTAAGTGAACAACGGGCCCCATTGTTAATACTTTAACGGAAATTATTTGTAACTTGCGACAAGTAGAACAATGAATGGAACAGGTAGACGGTTGAAATCTTTGTATATGTTGCTTCTATATAGTCTACGAAACCTATATGCAAAGCATCTAAACAGTAACAATCGCCAAATTTTTGATCTTCAAGTTTAAGTGAACAGCGAGCCCCATTGATAATCATGAAACCGAAATTATTTGTAACTTTCTACAAGTAGAACAATGAATAGAACAGGAAGACGGTTGAAATCTTTGTATATAGTGCTTCCATATAGTCTAAGAAACATATATGCAAATCATCCAAACAGTACAATTCGCCAATTATTTGATCTTCTAGTTTAAGTGAACTACGAGCCCCATTGTTAATACTTTAACGGAAATTATTTGTAACTTTCGACAAGTAGAACAATGAATGGAACAGGTAGACGGTTGAAATCAATGTATATATTGCTTCTATATAGTCTAGGAAACATATATGCAAAGCATCCAAACAGTACCATTCGCCACTTTTGTCTTCTTCAAGTTTAAGTGAACAACGAGCCCCATTGTTAATCCTTTAAAGGAAATTATTTGTAACTTTCGACAAGTAGAACATTGAATGGAACAGGTAGACGGTTGAAATCTTTGTATATATTGCTTCTATATAGTCTAAGAAACATATATGCAAAGCATCCAAACAGTACAATTCGCCAATTTTTTGTTCTTCAAGTTTAAGTGAACTACGAGCCCCATTGTTAATCCTTTAACGGAAATTATTTGTAACTTTCGACAAGTAGAACAATGAATGGAACAGGTAAACGGTTGAAATCTTTGTATATATTGCTTCTATATAGTCTAAGAAACATATATGCAAAGCATCCAAACAGTACAATTCGCCAATTTTTTGTTCTTCAAGTTTAAGTGAACAATGAGACCCATTGTTAATCCTTTATCGGAAATTATTTGTAAATTTCGGCAAGTTGAACAATGATTGGAACACGTAGACGGTTGAAATCTTTGTATATATTGCTTCCATATAGTCTAAGAAACATGTACGCAAAGCATCCAAACAGTACCATTCGCCAATTTTTTGTTCTTCAAGTTTAAGTGAACAATGAGCCCCAATGGTTAATCCTTTATCGGAAATTATTTGTAATTTTCGACAAGTAGAACAATGAATGGAACAGGTAGACTGTCGAAATCTTTGTATATATTGCTTCTATATAATCTAAGAAACATATATGCAAAGCATCCAAACAGTACCATTCGCCACTTTTTTGATCTTCAAGTTTAAGTGAACAGCGAGCCCCATTGATAGTCATGAAATGGAAATTATTTGTAACTTTCTACAAGTAGAACAATGAATAGTACAGGTAGACGGGTGAAATCTTTCTATATATTGCTTCTAAATAGTCTAAGAAACATATATGCAAAGCATCCAAACAGTACAATTCGCCAATTATTTCATCTTCATGTTTAAGTGAACTACGAGCCCCATTGTTAATACTTTAACGGAAATTATTTGTAACTTCCGACAAGTAGAACAATGAATGGAACAGGTAGACGGTTGAAATTATTGTATATATTGCTTCTATATAGTCTAAGAAACATATATGCAAATCATCCAAACAGTACAATTCGCCAATTATTTGATCTTCAAGTTTAAGTGAACTACGAGCCCCATTGTTAATACTTTAACGGAAATTATTTGTAACTTGCGACAAGTAGAACAATGAATGGAACAGGTAGACGGTTGAAATCAATGTATATATTGCTTCTATATAGTCTAAGAAACATATATGCAAAGCATCCAAATGGTACAATTCGACAATTTTTTGTTCTTCAAGTTTAAGTGAACAATGAGCCCCAATGGTTAATCCTTTATCAGAAATTATTTGTAATTTTCGACAAGTAGAACAATGAATGGAACAGGTAGACGGTTGAAATCTAAGTATATATTGCTTCTATATAATCTAAGAAACATATATGCAAAGCA
Organism: Cerceris ruficornis; assembly: GCA_963989415.1. Taxonomy (NCBI): domain Eukaryota; kingdom Metazoa; phylum Arthropoda; class Insecta; order Hymenoptera; family Crabronidae; genus Cerceris; species Cerceris ruficornis. The sequence goes on from CAXDIW010000460.1 coordinate 2,046,075, forward strand.
TCCAAACAGAACAATTCGCCAATTATTTCATCTTCATGTTTAAGTGAACTACGAGCCCCATTGTTAATACTTTATCGGAAATTATTTGTAACTTCCGACAAGTAGAACAATGAATGGAACAGGTAGACGCTTGAAATCAATGTATATATTGCTTGTATATAGTCTAAGAAACATATATGCAAATCATCCAAACAGTACCAGTCGCCAATTTTTTGTTCTTCAAGTTTAAGTGAACAACGAGGCCCATTGATAATCATGAAACGGAAATTATTTCTAACTTTCGACAAGAAGAACAATGAATAGAACAGGTAGACGGTTGAAATCATTGTATATATTGCTTCCATATAGCCTACGAAACATATATGCAAAGCATCCAAACAGTACAATTCGACAATTTTTTGTTCTTCAAGTTTATGTGAACTACGAGCCCCATTGTTAATCCTTTAACGGAAATTAATTGTAACTTTCTACAAGTAGAACAATGATTGGAACACTCAGACGGTTGAAATCTTTGTATATATTGCTACCATATAGTCTAAGAAACATATATGCAAAGCATCCAATCAGTACCATTCGCCAATTTTTTGTTCTTCAAGTTTAAGTGAACTTCGAGCCCCATTGTTAATCCTTTAAAGGAAATTATTTGTAAATTTCGACAAGTAGAACAATTAATGGAACAGGTAGACTGTTGAAATCATTGTATATATTGCTTCTATATAGTTTAAGAAACATATATGCAAAGCATCCGAACAGTACAATTCGCCAATTTTTTGTTCTTCAAGTTTAAGTGAACAATCAGCCCCAATGGTTAATACTTTATCGGAAATTATTTGTAATTTTCGGCAAGTAGAACAATGAATGGAATAGGTAGACGGTTGAAATCATTGTATATATTGTTTCTATATAGTCTAAGAAACATATATGCAAAGCATCCAAACAGTACCATTCGCCACTTTTTTCTTCTTCAAGTTTAAGTGAACAACGAGCCCCATTGTTAATCCTTTAAAGGAAATTATTTGTAAATTTCGACAAGTAGAACAATGATTGGAACACTTAGACGGTTGAAATCTTTGTATATATTGCTTCCATATAATCTAAGAAACATGTACGCAAACCATCCAAACAGTACCATTCGCCAATTTTTTGTTCTTCAACTTTAAGTGAACAATGAGCCCCAATGGTTAATCCTTTATCGGAAATTATTTGTAAATTTCGACAAGTAGAACAATGAATGGAACAGGTAGACGGTTGAAATCGATGTATATATTGCTTCTATATAGTCTAGGAAACATATATGCAAAGCATCCAAACAGTACCATTCGCCACTTTTTTCTTCTTCAAGTTTAAGTGAACAACGAGCCCCATTGTTAATCCTTTAAAGGAAATTATTTGTAAGTTTCGACAAGTAGAACAATGATTGGAACACTTAGACGGTTGAAATCTTTGTATATATTGCTTCCATATAATCTAAGAAACATGTACGCAAACCATCCAAACAGTACCATTCGCCAATTTTTTGTTCTTCAACTTTAAGTGAACAATGAGCCCCAATGGTTAATCCTTTATCGGAAATTATTTGTAAATTTCGACAAGTAGAACTATGATTGGAACACGTAGACGGTTGAAATCTTTGTATATATTGCTTCCATATAGTCTAAGAGACATGTACGCAAAGCATCCAAACATTACCATTCGCAAATTTTTTGGTCTTCAAGTTTAAGTGAACAATGAGCCCCAATGGTTAATCCTTTATCGGAAATTATTTGTAATTTTCGACAAGTAGAACAATGAATGGAACAGGTAGACGGTTGAAATCTTTGTATATATTGCTTCTATATAGTCTAAGAAACATACATGCAAAGCATCCAAACAGTAGAATTCGGCAATTTTTTGTTCTTCAAGTTTAAGTGAACAATGAGCCCCAATGGTTAATCCTTTATTGGAAATTATTTGTAACTTTCGACAAGTAGAACAATGAATGGAACAGGTAGACGGCTGAAATCTTTGTATATATTGCTTCTATATAGTCTAAGAAACATATATGCAAAGCATCCAAACAGTACAATTCGCCAATTTATTGTTCTTCAAGTTTAAGTGAACAACGAGCCCCATTGTTAATCCTTTAAAGGAAATTATGTGTAAATTTCGACAAGTAGAACAATGAATGGAACAGGTAGACGGTTGAAATCATTGTATATATTGCTTCTATATAGTCTAGGAAACATATAAGCAAAGCATCCAAACAGTACCATTCGCCACTTTTTTCTTCTTCAAGTTTAAGTGAACAACGAGCCCCATTGTTAATCCTTTAAAGGAAATTATTTGTAAATTTCGACAAGTAGAACAATGATTGGAACACGTAAACGGTTGAAATCTTTGTATATATTGCTTCCATATAGTCTAAGAAACATGTACGCAAAGCATCCAAACATTACCATTCGCCAATTTTTTGTTCTTCATGTTTAAGTGAACAATGAGCCCCAATGGTTAATCCTTTATCGGAAATTATTTGTAATTTTCGACAAGTAGAACAATGAATGGAACAGGTAGACGGTTGAAATCTTTGTGTATATTGCTTCTATATAATCTAAGAAACATATATGCAAAGCATCCAAACAGTACCATTAGCCAATATTTTGTTCTTCAAGTTTAAGTGAACAACGAGCCCCATTGATAATCATGAAACGGAAATTATTTGTAACTTGCGACAAGTAGAACAATGAATGGAACAGGTAGACGGTTGAAATCAATGTATATATTGCTTCTATATAGTCTAAGAAACATATATGCAAAGCATCCAAACAGTTCCATTCATCAATTTTTTGTTCTTCAAGTTTAAGTGAACTACAAGCCCCATTGTTAATCCTTTAAAGGAAATTATTTGTAAATTTCGACAAGTAGAACAATGAATAGATCATGTAGACGGTTGAAATCATTGTATATATTGCTTCTATATAGCCTACGAAACATATATGCAAAGCATCCAAACAGTACCATTCGCCAATTTTTGGATCTTCAAGTTTAAGTGAACAACGAGGCCCATTGATAATCATGAAACGGAAATTATTTCTAACTTTCGACAAGAAGAACAATGAATAGAACAGGTAGACGGTTGAAATCTTTGTATATGTTGCTTCTATATAGTCTAAGAAACCTATATGCAAAGCATTTAAACAGTAACATTCGCCAATTTTTTGATCTTCAAGTTTAAGTGAACAATGAGCCCCATTGTTAATCCTTTATCGGAAATTATTTGTAACTTTCGACAAGTAGAACAATGAATGGAACAGTTAGACGGTTGAAATCTTTGTATATATTGCTTCTATATAGTCTAAGAAACATATATGCAAAGCATCCAAACGGTACAATTCGCCAATTTATTGTTCTTCAAGTTTAAGTGAACAACGGGCCCCATTGTTAATACTTTAACGGAAATTATTTGTAACTTGCGACAAGTAGAACAATGAATGGAACAGGTAGACGGTTGAAATCTTTGTATATGTTGCTTCTATATTGTCTACGAAACCTATATGCAAAGCATCTAAACAATAACAATCGCCAATTTTTTGATCTTCAAGTTTAAGTGAACAGCGAGCCCCATTGATAATCATGAAACCGAAATTATTTGTAACTTTCTACAAGTAGAACAATCAATAGAACAGGAAGACGGTTGAAATCTTTGTATATAGTGCTTCCATATAGTCTAAGAAACATGTACGCAAAGCATCCAAACAGTACCATTCGCCAATTTTTTGTTCTTCAAGTTTAAGTGAACAATGAGCCCCAATGGTTAATCCTTTATTGGAAATTATTTGTAACTTTCGACAAGTAGAACAATGAATGGAACAGGTAGACGGCTGAAATCTTTGTATATATTGCTTCTATATAGTCTAAGAAACATATATGCAAAGCATCCAAACAGTACAATTCGCCAATTTATTGTTCTTCAAGTTTAAGTGAACAACGAGCCCCATTGTTGATCCTTTAAAGGAAATTATGTGTAAATTTCGACAAGTAGAACAATGAATGGAAAAGGTAGACGGTTGAAATCATTGTATATATTGCTTCTATATAGTCTAAGAAACATATATGCAAATCATCCAAACAGTACAATTCGCCAATTATTTGATCTTCTAGTTTAAGTGAACTACGAGCCCCATTGTTAATACTTTAACGGAAATTATTTGTAACTTTCGACAAGTAGAACAATGAATGGAACAGGTAGACGGTTGAAATCAATGTATATATTGCTTCTATATAGTCTAGGAAACATATATGCAAAGCATCCAAACAGTACAATTCGCCACTTTTTTCTTCTTCAAGTTTAAGTGAACAACGAGCCCCATTGTTAATCCTTTAACGGAAATTATTTGTAACTTTCGACAAGTAGAACAATGAATGGAACAGGTAGACGGTTGAAATCTTTGTATATATTGCTTCTATATAGTCTAAGAAACATATATGCAAAGCATCCAAACAGTACCATTCGCCAATTTTTTGTCCTTCAAGTTTAAGTGAACAATGAGCCCCATTGTTAATCCTTTATCGGAAATTATTTGTAACTTTCGACAAGTAGAACAATGAATGGAACAGGTAGACGGTTGAAATCTTTGTATATATTGCTAATATAGTCTAAGAAACATATATGCAAAGCATCCAAACAGTGCCATTCGCCAATTTTTTGTTCTTCAAGTTTAAGTGAACAATCAGCCCCAATGGTTAATACTTTATCGGAAATTATTTGTAATTTTCGACAAGCAGAACAATGAATGGAACAGGTAGACGGTTGAAATCTATCTATATATTGCTTCTAAATAGTCTAAGAAACATATATGCAAAGCATCCAAACAGTACCAGTCGCCAATTTTTTGTTCTTCAAGTTTAAGTGAACAACGAGGCCCATTGATAATCATGAAACGGAAATTATTTCTAACTTTCGACAAGAAGAACAATGAATGGAACAGGTAGACTGTTGAAATCATTGTATACATTGCTTCTATATAGTCTAAGAAACATATATGCAAAGCATCCGAACAGTACAATTCGCCAATTCTTTGTTCTTCAAGTTTAAGTAAATTACGATCCCCATTGTTAATGCCTTAACGGAAGTTATTTGTAACTTTCGACAAGTAGAACAATGAATGGAACAGGTAGACGGTTGAAATCTTTCTATATATTGCTTCTAAATAGTCTAAGAAACATATATGCAAAGCATCCAAACAGTACCATTCGCCAATTTTTTGTCCTTCAAGTTTAAGTGAACAATGAGCCCCAATGGTTAATCCTTTATTGGAAATTATTTGTAAATTTCGACAAGTAGAGCAATGAATGGAACAGGTAGACGGTTGAAATCTTTGTATATATTGCTTCCATATAGTCTAAGAAACATTTACGCAAAGCATCCAAACAGTACCATTAGCCAATTTTTTGTCCTTCAAGTTTAAGTGAACAATGAGCCCCATTGTTAATCCTTTATCGGAAATTATTTGTAACTTTCGACAAGTAGAACAATGAATGGACCAGGTAGACGGTTGAAATCTTTGTATATATTGCTAATATAGTCTAAGAAACATATATGCAAAGCATTCAAACAGTGCCATTCGCCAATTTTTTGTTCTTCAAGTTTAAGTGAACAATCAGCCCCAATGGTTAATACTTTATCGGAAATTATTTGTAATTTTCGACAAGCAGAACAATGAATGGAACAGGTAGACGGTTGAAATCTATCTATATATTGCTTCTAAATAGTCTAAGAAACATATATGCAAAGCATCCAAACAGTACCAGTCGCCAATTTTTTGTTCTTCAAGTTTAAGTGAACAACGAGGCCCATTGATAATCATGAAACGGAAATTATTTCTAACTTTCGACAAGAAGAACAATGAATGGAACAGGTAGACTGTTGAAATCATTGTATACATTGCTTCTATATAGTCTAAGAAACATATATGCAAAGCATCCGAACAGTACAATTCGCCAATTCTTTGTTCTTCAAGTTTAAGTAAATTACGATCCCCATTGTTAATACCTTAACGGAAATTATTTGTAACTTTCGACAAGTAGAACAATGAATGGAACAGGTAGACGGTTGAAATCTTTCTATATATTGCTTCTAAATAGTCTAAGAAACATATATGCAAAGCATCCAAACAGTACCATTCGCCAATTTTTTGTCCTTCAAGTTTAAGTGAACAATGAGCCCCAATGGTTAATCCTTTATTGGAAATTATTTGTAAATTTCGACAAGTAGAGCAATGAATGGAACAGGTAGACGGTTGAAATCTTTGTATATATTGCTTCCATATAGTCTAAGAAACATTTACGCAAAGCATCCAAACAGTACCATTAGCCAATTTTTTGGTCTTCAAGTTTAAGTGAACAATGAGCCCCAATGGTTAATCCTTTATCGGAAATTATTTGTAATTTTCGACAATTAGAACAATGAATGGAACAGGTAGACGGTTGAAATATTTGTATATATTGCTTCTATATAATATAAGAAACATATATTCAAAGCATCCAAACAGTACCATTCGCCAATTTTTTGTTCTTCAAGTTTAAGTGAACTACGAGCCCCATTGTTAATCCTTTAACGGAAATTAATTGTAACTTTCTACAAGTAGAACAATGATTGGAACACACAGACGGTTGAAATCTTTGTATATATTGCTTCCATATAGTCTAAGAAACATATATGCAAAGCATCCAAACAGTACCATTCGCCAATTTTTTGTTCTTCAAGTTTAAGTGAACAATGGGCCCCAATGGTTAATCCTTTATCGGAAATTACTTATAATTTTCGACAAGTAGAACAATGAATGGAACAGGTAGACGGTTGAAATCAATGTATATATTGCTTCTATATAGTCTAAGAAACATATATGCAAAGCATTCAAACAGTACCATTCGCCACTTTTTTGATCTTCAAGTTTAAATGAACAGCGAGCCCCATTGATAATCATGAAACGGAAATTATTTCTAACTTTCGACAAGAAGAACAATGAATAGAACAGGTAGACGGTTGAAATCTTTGTATATGTTGCTTCCATATAGTCTAAGAAACATGTACGCAAACCATCCAAACAGTACCATTCGCCAATTTTTTGTTCTTCAAGTTTAAGTGAACAATGAGCCCCAATGGTTAATCCTTTATCGGAAATTATTTGTAATTTTCAACAAGTAGAACAATGAATGGAACGGGTAGACGGTTGAAATCTTTGTATTTATTGCTTCCATATAGTCTAAGAAACATATATGCAAAGCATCCAAACAGTACCATTCGCCAATTTTTTGTTCTTCAAGTTTAAGTGAACGATGAGCCCCATTGTTAATCCTTTATCGGAAATTATTTGTATCTTTCGACAAGTAGAACATTGAATGGAACAGGTAGACGGTTGAAATCTTTGTATATATTGCTTCTATATAATCTAAGAAACATATATGCAAAGCATCCAAACAGTACCATTCGCCAATTTTTTGATCTTCAAGTTTAAATGAACAGCGAGCCCCATTGATAATCATGAAACGGAAATTATTTCTAACTTTCGACAAGAAGAACAATGAATAGAACAGGTAGACGGTTGAAATCTTTGTATATGTTGCTTCTATATAGTCTAAGAAACCTATATGCAAAGCATCTAAACAGTAACATTCGCCAATTTTTTGATCTTCAAGTTTAAGTGAACAATGAGCCCCATTGTTAATCCTTTATCGGAAATTATTTGTAACATTCGACAAGTAGAACATTGAATGGAACAGGTAGACGGTTGAAATCTTGGTATATGTTGCTTCTATATAGTCTCAGAAACCTATATGCAAAGCATCTAAACAGTAACATTCGCCAATTTTTTGATCTTCAAGTTTAAGTGAACAATGAGCCCCATTGTTAATCCTTTATCGGAAATTATTTGTAACTTTCGACAAGTAGAACAATGAATGGAACAGGTAGACGGTTGAAATCTTTGTATATATTGCTTCTATATAGTCTAAGAAACATATATGCAAAGCATCCAAACAGTACAATTCGCCAATTTATTGTTCTTCAAGTTTAAGTGAACTACGAGCCCCTTTGTTAATCCTTTAACGGAAATTAATTGTAACTTTCTACAAGTAGAACAATGATTGGAACACGTAGACGGTTGAAATCTTTGTATATATTGCTTTCATATAGTCTAAGAAACATGTACGCAAAGCATCCAAACAGTACCATTCGCCAATTTTTTGTTCTTCAAGTTTAAGTGAACAATGAGCCCCAATGGTTAGTCCTTTATCGGTAATTATTTGTAACTTTCGACAAGTAGAACAATGAATGGAACAGGTAGACGGTTGAAATCTTTGTATATATTGCTTCTATATAGTCTAAGAAACATATATGCAAAGCATCCATACAGTACAATTCGCCAATTTATTGTTCTTCAAGTTTAAGTGAACTACGAGCCCCATTGTTAATCCTTTATCGGAAATTACTTATAATTTTCGACAAGTAGAACAATGAATGGAACAGGTAGACGGTTGTAATCTTTGTATATATTGCTTCTATATAATCTAAGAAACATATGTTCAAAGCATCCAAACAGTACCATTCGCCAATTTTTTGTTCTTCAAGTTTAAGTGAACAACGAGCCCCAACGATTATCATGAAACGGAAATTAATTGTAACTTTCTACAAGTAGAACAATTAATAGAACAGGTAGACGGTTGAAATCTTTGTATATGTTGCTTCTATATAGTCTAAGAAACCTATATGCAAAGCATCTAAACAGTAACAATCGCCTATTTTTTGATCTTCAAGTTTAAGTGAACAGCGAGACCCATTGATAATAGTGAAATGGAAATTATTTGTAACTTTCTACAAGTAGAACAATGAATAGTACAGGTAGACGGGTGAAATCTTTCTATATATTGCTTCTAAATAGTCTAAGAAACATATATGCAAAGCATCCAAAAAGTACAATTCGACAATTTTTTGTTCTTCAAGTTTAAGTGAACTACGAGCCCCATTGTTAATCCTGTAAAGGAAATTATTTGTAAATTTCGACAAGCAGAACATTGAAAGGAACAGGTAGACGGTTGAAATCATTGTATATATTGCGTCTATATAGTCTAAGAAACATATATGCAAAGCATCCAAACAGTACCATTCGCCAATTTATTGTTCTTCAAGTTTAAGTGAACTACGAGCCCCATTGTTAATCCTTTATCGGAAATTATTTGTACCTTTCTACAAGTAGAACAATGAATAGTACAGGTAGACGGGTGAAATCTTTCTATATATTGCTTCTAAATAGTCTAAGAAACATATATGCAATGCATCCAAACAGTACCATTCGCCAATTTTTTGTTCTTCAAGTTTAAGTGAACAATGAGCCCCATTGTTAATCCTTTATCGGAAATTATTTGTACCTTTCGACAAGTAGAACATTGAAAGGAACAGGTAGACGGTTGAAATCTTTGTATATATTGCTTCTATATAGTATAAGAAACATATATGCAATGCATCCAAACAGTACATGTTGGGGCTTACACCCTCAATATGCCGGGTTCCATTGTATGCACCAAAGGCCACTATTTCCGAAATATTAATTAATTTCGGGGCACACTGAAGGTTGCCTTCGGGCCTTCGGTGGGCCTAATCCATGAACCATCCTCGCTTGCAAGCGTATATTAATTTGCGTCTTTGTTCATGGACTTGAATAGTGATTGCCTTACAATGGTCCCGGGGACATCGGCAAAGCGTCCCTGGTGTCATTGTTTCGAGCGGACCGCGACCCTTAGACCGAGAAGACGCTCAGACCCAGGGCATCCCGACCTCCCCTTCTTAACCGTTACTTGGTCGAAGGTGGAGGAGTAGGATTCGGGAAATTTGCGATGTTGCCGATGTTCTCGCAACCCCTTGAACGGAGACGTCAGTGCATCCACGAAATATCAGGCCCTCCTGATTGGTCAGGAAGGGAAGAGTGGGGAGTGCACTGACGTCTCTCAACACATAAAAGGGCAAGCGTTCGCCCATAATATTGCCATCATGTGATATTCGTGCCATAATGAGCCATTCGGGCCATTCATAGTCCGTCTCAATAGTTTCATATACTTAAACACAATATTGCCATAACCACTAAATAAATAGTAACCGATAGAGTCAGTACATCTCTAAATATTTCCTCCCTTATGGGAGGTGGTCCTTCGAGCAGTAATTGCAACAATAGATTAATAAATACATAGACCAAGTTTCGTTAACTCGATTGACGTAAGCCAACCACGAGTAGAACCAGTACAATTCGCCAATTTTTTGTTCTTCAAGTTTAAGTAAACTACGATCCCCATTGTTAATCCTTAACGGAAATTATTTGTAACTTTCGACAAGCAGAACAATGAATAGTACAGGTAGACGGGTGAAATCTTTCGATATATTGCTTCTAAATAGTCTAAGAAACATATATGCAAAGCATCCAAACAGTACCATTCGCCAATTTTTTGTTCTTCAAGTTTAAGTGAACTACGAGCCCCATTGTTAATCCTTTAACGGAAATTAATTGTAACGTTCTACAAGTAGAACAATGATTGGAACACGTAGACGGTTGAAATCTTTGTATATATTGCTTCCATATAGTCTAAGAAACATATATGCAAAGCATCCAAACAGTACCATTCGCCAATTTTTTGTTATTCAAGTTTAAGTGAACAGCGAGCCCCATTGATAATAGTGAAATGGAAATTATTTGTAACTTTCTACAAGTAGAACAATGAATAGTACAGGTAGACGGGTGAAATCTTTCTATATATTGCTTCTAAATAGTCTAAGAAACATATATGCAAAGCATCCAAAAAGTACAATTCGACAATTTTTTGTTCTTCAAGTTTAAGTGAACTACGAGCCCCATTGTTAATCCTGTAAAGGAAATTATTTGTAAATTTCGACAAGCAGAACATTGAAAGGAACAGGTAGACGGTTGGAATCTTTGTATATATTGCTTCTATTTAGTATAAGAAACATATATGCAATGCATCCAAACAGTACCATTCGCCAATTTTTTGTTCTTCAAGTGTAAGTGAACAATGAGCCCCAATGGTTAATCCTTTATCGGAAATTATTTGTAATTTTCGACAAGTAGAACAATGAATGGAACAGGTAGACGGTTGAAAGCTTTGTATATATTGCTTCTATATAATCTAAGAAACATATATGCAAAGCATCCAAACAGTACCATTCGCCAATTTTTTGTTCTTCAAGTTTAAGTGAACAACGAGCCCCATTGATAATCATGAAACGGAAATTATTTGTAACTTTCTACAAGTAGAACAATGAATAGAACAGGTAGACGGTTGAAATCTTTGTATATGTTGCTTCTATATAGTATAAGAAATATATATGCAATGCATCCAAACAGTACAATTCGCCAATTTTTTGTTCTTCAAGTTTAAGTAAACTACGATCCCCATTGTTAATCCTTAACGGAAATTATTTGTAACTTTCGACAAGCAGAACAATGAATGGAACAGGTAGACGGTTGAAATCATTGTATATATTGCTTCTATATAGTCTAAGAAACATATATGTAGGTTAGTTCTTCATAAATGACTCCAGACCAATGTTCCTATGAATTTTATTTATATTAGGTTTCTTCGATAAAGGAATTATACAATAACTTATAGATAGAATAAATATTACGGTAGGATACCTATGAAATTGGTTTTTGAAGTCCTCAATTACTTTCGGAACACTCACACACCCGGATCACACATTCCATGCGCTCATCTTTTCCCTACCCCCGTTCGTAGCATCCGACCTACGACTGCCCCCTCTCCGCCAGTCATACGTTCTCGTTAAACGGGGATAAGCTTCCCGTTTACATATATGCAAAGCATCCAAACAGTACAATTCGACAATTTTTTGTTCTTCAAGTTTAGTGAACAATGAGCCCCAATGGTTAATCCTTTATCGGAAATTATTTGTAATTTTCGACAAGTAGAACAATGAATGGAACAGGTAGACGGTTGAAATCTTTGTATATATTGCTTCTATATAATCTAAGAAACATATATGCAAAGCATCCAAACAGTACAATTCGCCAATTATTTCATCTTCATGTTTAAGTGAACTACGAGCCCCATTGTTAATACTTTAACGGAAATTATTTGTAACTTCCGACTAGTAGAACAATGAATGGAACAGGTAGACGGTTGAAATCAATGTATATATTGCTTCTATATAGTCTAAGAAACATATATGCAAAGCATCCAAACAGTACCATTCGCCAATTTTTTGTTCTTCACGTTTAAGTGAACAATGAGCACCATTGTTAATCCTTTATCGGAAATTATTTGTAACTTTCGACAAGTAGAACAATGAATGGAACAGGTAGACGTTTGAAATCTATGTATATATTGCTTCTATATAGTCTAAGAAACATATATGCAAAGCATCCAAACAGTACCATTCGCCAATTTTTTGTTCTTCAGGTTTAAGTGAACAATGAGCCCCATTGTTAATCCTTTATCGGAAATTATTTGTAACTTTCGACAAGTAGAACAATGAATGGAACTGGTAGACGGTTTAAATCTTTTTTTATGTTGCTTCTATATAGTCTAAGAAACCTATATGCAAAGCATCTAAACAGTAACATTCGCCAATTTTTTGATCTTCAAGTTTAAGTGAACAATGAGCCCCATTGTTAATCCTTTATCGGAAATTATATGTAACTTTCGACAAGTAGAACAATGAATGGAACAGGTAGACGGTTGAAATCTTTGTATATATTGCTTCTATATAGTCTAAGAAACATATATGCAAAGCATCCAAACAGTACAATTCGCCAATTTATTGTTCTTCAAGTTTAAGTGAACAACGAGCCCCATTTTTAATCCTTTAAAGGAAATTATTTGTAAATTTCGACAAGTAGAACAATGAATGTAACAGGTAGACGGTTGAAATCTTTGTATATATTACTTGTATATAGTCTAAGAAACATATATGCAAAGCATCCAAACAGTACCAATCGCCAATTTTTTGGTCTTCAAGTTTAAGTGAACAATGAGCCCCAATGGTTACTCCGTTATCGGAAATTATTTGTAACTTTCGACAAGTAGAACAATGAATGGAACAGGTAGACGGTTGAAATCATTGTATATATTGCTTCTATATAGTCTAAAAAACATATATGCAAATCATCCAAACAGTACCATTCGCCAATTTTTTGATCTTCAAGTTTAAGTGAACAATGAGCCCCATTGTTAATCCTTTATCGGAAATTATTTGTAACTTTCGACAAGTAGAACAATGAATGGAACAGTTAGACGGTTGAAATCTTTGTATATATTGCTTCTATATAGTCTAAGAAACATATATGCAAAGCATCCAAACGGTACAATTCGCCAATTTATTGTTCTTCAAGTTTAAGTGAACAACGGGCCCCATTGTTAATACTTTAACGGAAATTATTTGTAACTTGCGACAAGTAGAACAATGAATGGAACAGGTAGACGGTTGAAATCTTTGTATATGTTGCTTCTATATAGTCTACGAAACCTATATGCAAAGCATCTAAACAATAACAATCGCCAATTTTTTGATCTTCAAGTTTAAGTGAACAGCGAGCCCCATTGATAATCATGAAACCGAAATTATTTGTAACTTTCTACAAGTAGAACAATCAATAGAACAGGAAGACGGTTGAAATCTTTGTATATAGTGCTTCCATATAGTCTAAGAAACATGTACGCAAAGCATCCAAACAGTACCATTCGCCAATTTTTTGTTCTTCAAGTTTAAGTGAACAATGAGCCCCAATGGTTAATCCTTTATTGGAAATTATTTGTAACTTTCGACAAGTAGAACAATGAATGGAACAGGTAGACGGCTGAAATCTTTGTATATATTGCTTCTATATAGTCTAAGAAACATATATGCAAAGCATCCAAACAGTACAATTCGCCAATTTATTGTTCTTCAAGTTTAAGTGAACAACGAGCCCCATTGTTGATCCTTTAAAGGAAATTATGTGTAAATTTCGACAAGTAGAACAATGAATGGAAAAGGTAGACGGTTGAAATCATTGTATATATTGCTTCTATATAGTCTAAGAAACATATATGCAAATCATCCAAACAGTACAATTCGCCAATTATTTGATCTTCTAGTTTAAGTGAACTACGAGCCCCATTGTTAATACTTTAACGGAAATTATTTGTAACTTTCGACAAGTAGAACAATGAATGGAACAGGTAGACGGTTGAAATCAATGTATATATTGCTTCTATATAGTCTAGGAAACATATATGCAAAGCATCCAAACAGTACAATTCGCCACTTTTTTCTTCTTCAAGTTTAAGTGAACAACGAGCCCCATTGTTAATCCTTTAAAGGAAATTATTTGTAAATTTCGACAAGTAGAACAATGATTGGAACACGTAGACGGTTGAAATCTTTGTATATATTGCTTCCATATAGTCTAAGAAACATGTACGCAAACCATCCAAACAGTACCATTCGCTAATTTTTTGTTCTTCAAGTTTAAGTGAACAATGAGCCCCAATGGTTAATCCTTTATCGGAAATTATTTGTAATTTTCGACAAATAGAACAATGAATGGAACAGGTAGACGGTTGAAATCTTTGTATATATTGCTTCTATATAATCTAAGAAACATATATGCAAAGCATCCAAACAGTACCATTCGCCAATATTTTGTTCTTCAAGTTTAAGTGAACAACGAGCCCCATTGATAATCATGAAACGGAAATTATTTGTAACTTGCGACAAGTAGAACAATGAATGGAACAGGTAGACGGTTGAAATCAATGTATATATTGCTTCTATATAGTCTAAGAAACATATATGCAAAGCATCCCAACAGTACCATTCATCAATTTTTTGTTCTTCAAGTTTAAGTGAACTACGAGCCCCATTGTTAATCCTTTAAAGGAAATTATTTGTAAATTTCGACAAGTAGAACAATGAATGGAACAGGTAGACGGTTGAAATCATTGTATATATTGCTTCTATATAGTCTAAGAAACATATATGCAAATCATCCAAACAGTACAATTCGCCAATTATTTGACCTTCTAGTTTAAGTGAACTACGAGCCCCATTGTTAATACTTTAACGGAAATTATTTGTAACTTTCGACAAGTAGAACAATGAATGGAACAGGTAGACGGTTGAAATCAATGTATATATTGCTTCTATATAGTCTAGGAAACATATATGCAAAGCATCCAAACAGTACCATTCGCCACTTTTGTCTTCTTCAAGTTTAAGTGAACAACGAGCCCCATTGTTAATCCTTTAAAGGAAATTATTTGTAACTTTCGACAAGTAGAACATTGAATGGAACAGGTAGACGGTTGAAATCTTTGTATATATTGCTTCTATATAGTCTAAGAAACATATATGCAAAGCATCCAAACAGTACAATTCGCCAATTTTTTGTTCTTCAAGTTTAAGTGAACTACGAGCCCCATTGTTAATCCTTTAACGGAAATTATTTGTAACTTTCGACAAGTAGAACAATGAATGGAACAGGTAAACGGTTGAAATCTTTGTATATATTGCTTCTATATAGTCTAAGAAACATATATGCAAAGCATCCAAACAGTACAATTCGCCAATTTTTTGTTCTTCAAGTTTAAGTGAACAATGAGCCCCAATGGTTAATCCTTTATCGGAAATTATTTGTAAATTTCGACAAGTAGAACAATGAATGGAACAGGTAGACTGTTGAAATCATTGTATATATTGCTTCTATATAGTATAAGAAACATATATGCAAAGCATCCAAACAGTACAATTCGCCAATTTTTTGTTCTTCAAGTTTAAGTGAACTACGAGCCCCATTGTTAATCCTTTAACGGAAATTATTTGTAACTTTCGACAAGTAGAACAATGAATGGAACAGGTAGACGGTTGAAATCTTTGTATATATTGCTTCTATATAGTCTAAGAAACATATATGCAAAGCATCCAAACAGTACCATTCGCCAATTTTTTGTCCTTCAAGTTTAAGTGAACAATGAGCCCCATTGTTAATCCTTTATCGGAAATTATTTGTAACTTTCGACAAGTAGAACAATGAATGGAACAGGTAGACGGTTGAAATCTTTGTATATATTGCTAATATAGTCTAAGAAACATATATGCAAAGCATCCAAACAGTGCCATTCGCCAATTTTCTGTTCTTCAAGTTTAAGTGAACAATCAGCCCCAATGGTTAATACTTTATCGGAAATTATTTGTAATTTTCGACAAGCAGAACAATGAATGGAACAGGTAGACGGTTGAAATCTATCTATATATTGCTTCTAAATAGTCTAAGAAACATATATGCAAAGCATCCAAACAGTACCAGTCGCCAATTTTTTGTTCTTCAAGTTTAAGTGAACAACGAGGCCCATTGATAATCATGAAACGGAAATTATTTCTAACTTTCGACAAGAAGAACAATGAATGGAACAGGTAGACTGTTGAAATCATTGTATACATTGCTTCTATATAGTCTAAGAAACATATATGCAAAGCATCCGAACAGTACAATTCGCCAATTCTTTGTTCTTCAAGTTTAAGTAAATTACGATCCCCATTGTTAATGCCTTAACGGAAATTATTTGTAACTTTCGACAAGTAGAACAATGAATGGAACAGGTAGACGGTTGAAATCTTTCTATATATTGCTTCTAAATAGTCTAAGAAACATATATGCAAAGCATCCAAACAGTACCATTCGCCAATTTTTTGTCCTTCAAGTTTAAGTGAACAATGAGCCCCAATGGTTAATCCTTTATTGGAAATTATTTGTAAATTTCGACAAGTAGAGCAATGAATGGAACAGGTAGACGGTTGAAATCTTTGTATATATTGCTTCCATATAGTCTAAGAAACATTTACGCAAAGCATCCAAACAGTACCATTAGCCAATTTTTTGGTCTTCAAGTTTAAGTGAACAATGAGCCCCAATGGTTAATCCTTTATCGGAAATTATTTGTAATTTTCGACAATTAGAACAATGAATGGAACAGGTAGACGGTTGAAATATTTGTATATATTGCTTCTATATAATATAAGAAACATATATTCAAAGCATCCAAACAGTACCATTCGCCAATTTTTTGTTCTTCAAGTTTAAGTGAACTACGAGCCCCATTGTTAATCCTTTAACGGAAATTAATTGTAACTTTCTACAAGTAGAACAATGATTGGAACACACAGACGGTTGAAATCTTTGTATATATTGCTTCCATATAGTCTAAGAAACATATATGCAAAGCATCCAAACAGTACCATTCGCCAATTTTTTGTTCTTCAAGTTTAAGTGAACAATGAGCCCCAATGGTTAGTCCTTTATCGGTAATTATTTGTAACTTTCGACAAGTAGAACAATGAATGGAACAGGTAGACGGTTGAAATCTTTGTATATATTGCTTCTATATAGTCTAAGAAACATATATGCAAAGCATCCAAACAGTACAATTCGCCAATTTATTGTTCTTCAAGTTTAAGTGAACAACGAGCCCCATTGATAATCATGAAACGGAAATTATTTGTAACTTGCGACAAGTAGAACAATGAATGGAACAGGTAGACGGTTGAAATCATTGTATATATTGCGTCTATATAGTCTAAGAAACCTATATGCAAAGCATCTAAACAGTAACAATCGCCTATTTTTTGATCTTCAAGTTTAAGTGAACAGCGAGACCCATTGATAATAGTGAAATGGAAATTATTTGTAACTTTCTACAAGTAGAACAATGAATAGTACAGGTAGACGGGTGAAATCTTTCTATATATTGCTTCTAAATAGTCTAAGAAACATATATGCAAAGCATCCAAAAAGTACAATTCGACAATTTTTTGTTCTTCAAGTTTAAGTGAACTACGAGCCCCATTGTTAATCCTGTAAAGGAAATTATTTGTAAATTTCGACAAGCAGAACATTGAAAGGAACAGGTAGACGGTTGAAATCATTGTATATATTGCGTCTATATAGTCTAAGAAACATATATGCAAAGCATCTAAACAGTAACATTCGCCAATTTTTTTATCTTCAAGTTTAAGTGAACAATGAGCCCCATTGTTAATCCTTTATCGGAAATTATATGTAACTTTCGACAAGTAGAACAATGAATGGAACAGGTAGACGGTTGAAATCTTTGTATATATTGCTTCTATATAGTCTAAGAAACATATATGCAAAGCATCCAAACAGTACAATTCGCCAATTTATTGTTCTTCAAGTTTAAGTGAACAACGAGCCCCATTGATAACCCTTTAAAGGAAATTATTTGTAAATTTCGACAAGAAGAACAATGAATGGAACAGGTAGACGGTTGAAATCATTGTATATATTGCTTCTATATAGTCTAAGAAACATATATGCAAAGCATCCAAACAGTACAATTCGACTATTTTTTGTTCTTCAAGTTTAGTGGACAATGAGCCCCAATGGTTAATCCGTTATCGGAAATTATTTGTAACTTTCGACAAGTAGAAC
This sequence comes from Cerceris ruficornis, assembly GCA_963989415.1. Lineage (NCBI taxonomy): Eukaryota > Metazoa > Arthropoda > Insecta > Hymenoptera > Crabronidae > Cerceris > Cerceris ruficornis. The sequence goes on from CAXDIW010000460.1 coordinate 2,064,560, forward strand.
AATGAATGGGACAGGTAGACGGTTGGGATCTTTGTATATATTGCTTCTATATAGTCTAAGAAACATATATGCAAAGCATCCAAACAGTACAATTCGCCAATTTATTGTTCTTCAAGTTTAAGTGAACAACGAGCCCCATTTTTAATCCTTTAAAGGAAATTATTTGTAAATTTCGGCAAGTAGAACAATGATTGGAACACGTAGACGGTTGAAATCTTTGTATATATTGCTTCCATATAGTCTAAGAAACATGTACGCAAAGCATCCAAACAGTACCATTCATCAATTTTTTGTTCTTCAAGATGAAGTGAACAACGAGCCCCATTGTTAAACCTTTAAAGGAAATTACTTGTAAATTTCGACAAGTAGAACAATGTTTGGAACACGTACACGGTTGAAATCTTTGTATATATTGCTTCCATATAGTCTAAGAAACATGTAAGCAAAGCATCCAAACAGTACCATTCGCCAATTTTTTGTTCTCCAAGCTTAAGTAAACTACGATCCCCATTGTTAATCCCTTAACGGAAATTATTTGTAACTTTCGACAAGCAGAACAATGAATGGAACAGGTAGACGGTTGAAATCATTGTATATATTGCTTCTATATAGTCTACGAAACATATATGCAAAGCATCCAAACAGTACAATTCGCCAATTTTTTGTTCTTCATGTTTAAGTGAACTACGAGCCCCATTGTTAATCCTTTAACGGAAATTAATTCTAACTTTCTACAAGTAGAACAATGACTGGAACACTTAGACGGTTGAAATCTTTGTATATATTTCTTCCATATAGTCTAAGAAACATATATGCAAAGCATCCAAACAGTACCATTCGCCAATTTTTTGTTCTTCAAGTTTAAGTGAACAACGAGCCCCATTGTTAATCCTTTAAAGGAAATTATTTGTAATTTGCGACAAGCAGAACAATGAATGGAACAGGTAGACGGTTGAATTCTTTGTATATATTCCTTCTATATAGTCTAAGAAACATATGTGCAAAGCATCCAAACAGTACCATTCGCCAATTTTTTGTTCTTCAAGTTTAAGTGAACAATGAGCCCCAATGGTCAATCCGTTATCGGAAATTATTTGTAACTTTCGACAAGTAGAACAATGAATGGAACAGGTAGACGGTTGAATTCTTTGTATATATTGCTTCTATATAGTCTAAGAAACATATATGCAAAGCATCCAAACAGTACAATTCGCCAATTTATTGTTCTTCAAGTTTAAGTGAACAACGAGCCCCATTTTTAATCCTTTAAAGGAAATTATTTGTAAATTTCGACAAGTAAAACTGTGGATGGAACAGGTAGACGGTTGAAATCTTTGTATATATTGCTTCTATATAGTATAAGAAACAAATATGCAAAGCATCCAAACAGTACAGTTCGCCAATTTTTTGTTCTTCAAGTTTAAGTGAACAATGAGCCCCAATGGTTAATCCCTTAACGGAAATTATTTGTAACTTTCGACAAGTAGAACAATGAATGGGACAGGTAGACGGTTGAGATCTTTGTATATATTGCTTCTATATAGTCTAAGAAACATATATGCAAAGCATCCAAACAGTACAATTCGCCAATTTATTGTTCTTCAAGTTTAAGTGAACAACGAGCCCTATTTTTAATCCTTTAAAGGAAATTATTTGTAAATTTCGACAAGTAGAACAATGATTGGGACACGTAGACGGTTGAAATCTTTGTATATATTGCTTCCATATAGTCTAAGGAACATGTACGCAAAGCATCCAAACAGTACCATTCATCAATTTTTTGTTCTACAAGTTGAAGTGAACAACGAGCCCCATTGTTAATCCTTTAAAGGAAATTACTTGTAAATTTCGACAAGTAGAACAATGTTTGGAACACGTACACGGTTGAAATCTTTGTATATATTGCTTCCATATAGTCTAAGAAACATGTAAGCAAAGCATCCAAACAGTACCATTCGCCAATTTTTTGTTCTTCAAGTTTAAGTGAACAACGAGCCCCATTGATAATCATGAAACGGAAATTATTTAACACTTTCTACAAGTAGAACAATGAATAGAACAGGTAGACGGTTGAAATCTTTGTATATATTACTTGTATATAGTCTAAGAAACATATATGCATAGCATCCAAACAGTACCAATCGCCAATTTTTTGTTCTTCAAGTTTAAGTAAACTACGATCCCCATTGTTAATCCCTTAACGGAAATTATTTGTAACTTCCGACAAGTAGAACTGTTGGAATGGTGGTTTAATTAATTGACCTTTTTTATCTAATAATATATATTTATATAACAAAAATGTTGGCGCTAACCAGGCTTACATACTGCGTGCGTTCACTATCGAGATACTATAAAGACTAACTGAAACAAAATTCAGGCGCGTAATAGAAGAATTCGGAGCCGATAGATGGTGTGACTTGTACCATCCGGCACTATGTCTAGATTAATAAGCTTATTAATTACAACAAGAACAATGAATGGAACAGGTAGACGTTTGAAATCAATGTATATAATGCTTCTATATAGTCTAAGAAACATATATGCAAAGCATGCAAACAGTACCATTCGCCAATTTTTTGTTCTTCAAGTTTAAGTGAACAATGAGCCCCATTGTTAATCCTGTATCGGAAATTATTTGTAACTTTCGACAAGTAGAACAATGAATGGAACAGGTAGACGATTGAAATCATTGTATATATTGCTTCTATATAGTCTAAGAAACATATATGCAAATCATCCAAACAGTACAATTCGCCAATTATTTGATCTTCAAGTTTAAGTGAACAACGAGCCCCATTGATAATCATGAAACGGAAATTATTTGTAACTTTCTACAAGTAGAACAATGAATAGAACAGGTAGACGGTTGAGATCTTTGTATATATTGCTTCTATATAGTCTAAGAAACATATATGCAAAGCATCCAAACAGTACAATTCGCCAATTTATTGTTCTTCAAGTTTAAGTGAACAACGAGCCCCATTTTTAATCCTTTAAAGGAAATTATTTGTAAATTTCGACAAGTAGAACAATGATTGGAACACGTAGACGGTTGAAATCTTTGTATATATTGCTTCCATATAGTCTAAGAAACATGTACGCAAAGCATCCAAACAGTACCATTCGCCAATTTTTTGGTCTTCAAGTTTAAGTGAACAATGAGCCCCAATGGTTAATCCTTTATCGGAAATTATTTGTAATTTTCGACAAGTAGAACAATGAATGGAACAGGTAGACGGTTGAAATATTTGTATATATTGCTTCTATATAATCTAAGAAACATATATGCAAATCATCCAAACAGTACAATTCGCCAATTATTTGATCTTCAAGTTTAAGTGAACAACGAGCCCCATTGATAATCATGAAACGGAAATTATTTGTAACTTTCTAAAAGTAGAACAATGAATAGAACAGGTAGACGGTTGAAATCTTTGTATATGTTGCTTCTATATAGTCTAAGAAACATATATGCAAAGCATCCAAACAGTACCATTCGCCAATTATTTGTTCTTCAAGTTTAAGTGAACAACGAGCCCCATTGATAACCCTTTAAAGGAAATTATTTGTAAATTTCGACAAGAAGAACAATGAATGGAACAGGTAGACGGTTGAAATCATTGTATATATTGCTTCTATATAGTCTAAGAAACATATATGCAAAGCATCCAAACAGTACAATTCGACTATTTTTTGTTCTTCAAGTTTAGTGGACAATGAGCCCCAATGGTTAATCCGTTATCGGAAATTATTTGTAACTTTCGACAAGTAGAACAATGAATGGGACAGGTAGACGGTTGGGATCTTTGTATATATTGCTTCTATATAGCCTAAGAAACATATATGCAAAGCATCCAAACAGTACAATTCGCCAATTTATTGTTCTTCAAGTTTAAGTGAACAACGAGCCCCATTTTTAATCCTTTAAAGGAAATTATTTGTAAATTTCGGCAAGTAGAACAATGATTGGAACACGTAGACGGTTGAAATCTTTGTATATATTGCTTCCATATAGTCTAAGAAACATGTACGCAAAGCATCCAAACAGTACCATTCATCAATTTTTTGTTCTTCAAGATGAAGTGAACAACGAGCCCCATTGTTAAACCTTTAAAGGAAATTACTTGTAAATTTCGACAAGTAGAACAATGTTTGGAACACGTACACGGTTGAAATCTTTGTATATATTGCTTCCATATAGTCTAAGAAACATGTAAGCAAAGCATCCAAACAGTACCATTCGCCAATTTTTTGTTCTCCAAGCTTAAGTAAACTACGATCCCCATTGTTAATCCCTTAACGGAAATTATTTGTAACTTTCGACAAGCAGAACAATGAATGGAACAGGTAGACGGTTGAAATCATTGTATATATTGCTTCTATATAGTCTACGAAACATATATGCAAAGCATCCAAACAGTACAATTCGCCAATTTTTTGTTCTTCATGTTTAAGTGAACTACGAGCCCCATTGTTAATCCTTTAACGGAAATTAATTCTAACTTTCTACAAGTAGAACAATGACTGGAACACTTAGACGGTTGAAATCTTTGTATATATTTCTTCCATATAGTCTAAGAAACATATATGCAAAGCATCCAAACAGTACCATTCGCCAATTTTTTGTTCTTCAAGTTTAAGTGAACAACGAGCCCCATTGATAATCATGAAACGGAAATTATTTGTAACTTTCTACAAGTAGAACAATGAATAGAACAGGTAGACGGTTGAAATCTTTGTATATGTGGCTTCTATATAGTCTACGAAACCTATATGCAAAGCATCTAAACTGTAACAATCGCCAATTTTTTGATATTCAAGTTTAAGTAAACTACGATCCCCATTGTTAATCCCTTAACGGAAATTATTTGTAACTTTCGACAAGTAGAACAATGATTGGAACACGTAGACGGTTGAAATCTTTGTATATATTTCTTGATATAGTCTAAGAAACATATATGCAAAGCATCCAAACAGTACAATTCGCCAATTTTTTGTTCTTCAAGTTTAAGTAAACTACGATCCCCATTGTTAATCCCTTAACGGAAATTATTTGTAACTTTCGACAAGCAGAACAATGAATGGAACAGGTAGACGGTTGAAATCTTTGTATATATTTCTTCCATATAGTCTAAGAAACATATATGCAAAGCATCCAAACAGTACCATTCGCCAATTTTTTGTTCTTCAAGTTTAAGTGAACAACGAGCCCCATTGATAATCATGAAACGGAAATTATTTGTAACTTTCTACAAGTAGAACAATGAATGGAACAGGTAGACGGTTGAAATATTTGTATATATTGCTTCTATATAGTCTAAGAAACATATATGCAAAGCATCCAAACAGTACCATTTGTCAATTTATTGTTCTTCAAGTTTAAGTGAACAACGAGTCCCATTGATAATCATGAAACGGAAATTAATTGTAACTTTCTACAAGTAGAACAATGAATAGAACAGGTAGACGGTTGAAATCTTTGTATATGTTGCTTCTATATAGTCTAAGAAACCTATATGCAAAGCATCTAAACAGTACAATTCGCCAATTTTTTGTTCTTCAAGTTTAAGTGAACTACGAGCCCCATTGTTAATCCTTTAAAGGAAATTATTTGTAATTTGCGACAAGCAGAACAATGAATGGAACAGGTAGACGGTTGAATTCTTTGTATATATTCCTTCTATATAGTCTAAGAAACATATGTGCAAAGCATCCAAACAGTACCATTCGCCAATTTTTTGTTCTTCAAGTTTAAGTGAACTACGAGCCCCATTGTTAATTCTTTAAAGGAAATTATTTGTAACTTTCGACAAGCAGAACAATGAATGGAACAGGTAGACGGTTGAAATCTTTGTATATATTGCTTCTATATAATCTAAGAATCATATATGCAAAGCATCTAAACAGTAACAATCGCCAATTTTTTGATCTTCAAGTTTAAGTGAACAGCGAGCCCCATTGATAATCATGAAATGGGAATTATTTGTAACTTTCTACAAGTATAACAATGAATAGTACGGTAGACGGGTGAAATCTTTCTTTATATTGCTTCTAAATAGTATAAGAAACATATATGCAAAGTATCCAAAAAGTACAATTCGCCAATTTTTTGTTCTTCAAGTTTAAGTGAACAATGAGCCCCATTGTTAATCATTTAAAGGAAATTATTTGTAACTTTCGACAAGTAGAGCAATGAATGGAACTGGTAGACGGTTGAAATCTTTGTATATGTGGCTTCTATATAGTCTACGAAACCTATATGCAAAGCATCCAAACAGTACCAGTCGCCAATTTTTTGTTCTTCAAGTTTAAGTGAACTACGAGCCCCATTGTTAATCCTTTAAAGGAAATTATTTGTAAATTTCAACAAGTAGAACAATGAATGGATCATGTAGACGGTTGAAATCTTTGTATATATTGCTTCCATATAGTCTAAGAATCATATATGCAAAGCATGCAAACAGTACCATTTGCTACTTTATTGTTCTTCAAGTTTAAGTGAACAACGAGTCCCATTGATAATCATGAAACGGAAATTATTTGTAACTTTCTACAAGTAGAACAATGAATGGAACAGGTAGACGGTTGAAATCTTTGTATATATTGCTTCTATATAGTCTAAGAAACATATATGCAAAGCATCCAAACAGTACCATTTGTCAATTTATTGTTCTTCAAGTTTAAGTGAACAACGTGTCCCATTGATAATCATGAAACGGAAATTATTTGTAACTTTCGACAAGAAGAACAATGAATAGAACAGGTAGACGGTTGAAGTGTTTGTATATGTTGCTTCTATATAGTCTAAGAAACCTATATGCAAAGCATCCAAACAGTACCAGTCGCCAATTTTTTGTTCTTCAAGTTTAAGTGAACTACGAGCCCCATTGTTAATCCTTTAAAGGAAATTATTTGTAAATTTCAACAAGTAGAACAGTGAATGGAACAGTTAGACGGTTGAAATCTTTGTATATATTGCTTCTATATAGTATAAGGAACATATATGCAAAGCATCCAAACAGTACAATTCGCCAATTTTTTGTTCTTCAAGTTTAAGTGAACTACGAGCCCCATTGTTAATCCTTTAAAGGAAATTATTTGTAACTTTCGACAAGCAGAACAATGAATGGAACAGGTAGACGGTTGAAATCTTTGTATATATTGCTTCTATATAGTCTAAGAAACATATATGCAAAGCATCCAAACAGTACCATTTGTCAATTTATTGTTCTTCAAGTTTAAGTGAACAACGTGTCCCATTGATAATCATGAAACGGAAATTATTTGTAACTTTCTACAAGTAGAACAATGAATAGAACAGGGAGACGGTTGAAATCTTTGTATATGTTGCTTCTATATAGTCTAAGAAACCTATATGCAAAGCATCTAAACAGTACAATTCGCCAATTTTTTGTTCTTCAAGTTTAAGTGAACATCGAGCCCCATTGTTAATCCTTTAAAGGTAATTATTTGTAAATTTCGACAAGTAGAACAATGATTGGAACACGCAGACGGTTGAAATCTTTGTATATATTGCTTCTATATAGTCTAAGAAACATATATGCAAAGCATCCAAACAGTACCATTTGTCAATTTATTGTTCTTCAAGTTTAAGTGAACAACGAGTCCCATTGATAATCATGAAACGGAAATTATTTGTAACTTTCTACAAGTAGAACAATGAATGGAACAGGTAGACGGTTGAAATATTTGTATATATTGCTTCTATATAGTCTAAGAAACATATATGCAAAGCATCCAAACAGTACCATTTGTCAATTTATTGTTCTTCAAGTTTAAGTGAACAACGAATCCCATTGATAATCATGAAACGGAAATTAATTGTAACTTTCTACAAGTAGAACAATGAATAGAACAGGGAGACGGTTGAAATCTTTGTATATGTTGCTTCTATATAGTCTAAGAAACCTATATGAAAAGCATCTAAACAGTACAATTCGCCAATTTTTTGTTCTTCAAGTTTAAGTGAACTACGAGCCCCATTGTTAATCCTTTAAAGGAAATTATTTGTAATTTGCGACAAGTAGAACAATGAATGGAACAGGTAGACGGTTGAATTCTTTGTATCTATTGCTTCTATATAGTCTAAGAAACATATATGCAAAGCATCCAAACAGTACAATTCGCCAATTTATTGTTCTTCAAGTTTAAGTGAACAACGAGCCCCATTGTTAATCCATTAACGGAAATTATTTGTAACTTTCGACAAGTAGAACAATGAATAGAACAGGTAGACGGTTGAAATCTTTGTATATATTGCTTCTATATAGTCTAAGAAACATATATGCAAAGCATCCAAACAGTACCAGTCGCCAATTTTTTGTTATTCAAGTTTAAGTGAACAACGAGGCCCATTGATAATCATGAAACGGAAATTATTTGTAACTTTCTACAAGTAGAACAATGAATAGTACAGGTAGACGGGTGAAATCTTTCTTTATGTTGCTTCTAAATAGTCTATGAAACATATATGCAAAGTATCCAAACAGTACAATTCGCCAATTTATTGTTCTTCAAGTTTAAGTGAACAATGAGCCCCAATGGTTAATCCTTTATCGGAAATTATTTGTAACTTTCCACAAGAAGAACAATGAATGGAAGAGGTAGACGGTTGAAATCTCTGTATATATTGTTTCTATATAGTCTAAGAAACATATATGCAAAGCATCCAAACAGTACAATTCGCCAATTTTTTTTGTTCTTCAAGTTTACGTGAACTACGTGCCCCATTGTTAATCCTTTAAAGGAAATTATTTGTCAATTTCGACAAGTAGAACAATGAATGGAACAGGTAGACGGTCGAAATCAGTGTATATATTGCTTCTATATTGTCTAAGAAACATACATGCAAAGCATCCAAACAGTACAATTCGCCAATTTTTTGTTCTTCAAGTTTAAGCGAACAACGAGCCCCATTGTTAATGCGTTAAAGGAAATTATTTGTAAATTTCGACAAGTAGAACAATGATTGGAACACGTAGACGGTTGAAATCTTCGTATATATTGCTTCCATATAGTCTAAGAAACATGTACGCAAAGCATCCAAACAGTACCATTCGCCAATTTTTTGTTCTTCAAGTGTAAGTGAACAATGAGCCCCAATGGTTAATCCTTTATCGGAAATTATTTGTAATTTTCGACAAGTAGAACAATGAATGGAACAGGTAGACGGTTGAAATCTTTGTATATATTGCTTCTATATAATCTAAGAAACATATATGCAAAGCATCCAAACAGTACCATTCGCCAATTTTTTGTTCTTCAAGTTTAAGTGAACAACGAGCCCCATTGATAATCATGAAACGGAAATTATTTGTAACTTTCTACAAGTAGAACAATGAATAGAACAGGTCGACGGTTGAAATCTTTGTATATGTTGCTTCTATATAGTCTAAGAAACCTATATGCAAAGCATCTAAACAGTAACAATCGCCAATTTTTTGTTCTTCAAGTTTAAGTGAACTACGAGCCCCATTGTTAATTCTTTAAAGGAAATTATTTGTAACTTTCGACAAGCAGAACAATGAATGGAACAGGTAGACGGTTGAAATCTTTGTATATATTGCTTCTATATAATCTAAGAATCATATATGCAAAGCATCTAAACAGTAACAATCGCCAATTTTTTGATCTTCAAGTTTAAGTGAACAGCGAGCCCCATTGATAATCATGAAATGGGAATTATTTGTAACTTTCTACAAGTATAACAATGAATAGTACGGTAGACGGGTGAAATCTTTCTTTATATTGCTTCTAAATAGTATAAGAAACATATATGCAAAGTATCCAAAAAGTACAATTCGCCAATTTTTTGTTCTTCAAGTTTAAGTGAACAATGAGCCCCAATGGTCAATCCGTTATCGGAAATTATTTGTAACTTTCGACAAGTAGAACAATGAATGGAACAGGTAGACGGTTGAATTCTTTGTATATATTCCTTCTATATAGTCTAAGAAACCTATATGCAAAGCATCTAAACAGTACAATTCGCCAATTTTTTGTTCTTCAAGTTTAAGTGAACTACGAGCCCCATTGTTAATCCTTTAAAGGAAATTATTTGTAATTTGCGACAAGCAGAACAATGAATGGAACAGGTAGACGGTTGAATTCTTTGTATATATTCCTTCTATATAGTCTAAGAAACATATGTGCAAAGCATCCAAACAGTACCATTCGCCAATTTTTTGTTCTTCAAGTTTAAGTGAACAATGAGCCCCATTGTTAATCATTTAAAGGAAATTATTTGTAACTTGCGGCAAGTAGAACAATGAGTGGAACAGGTAGACGGTTGAAATCAATGTATATATTGCTTCTATATAGTCTAACTAACATATATGCAAAGCATCCAAACAGTACCATTCGCCAATTTTTTGTTCTTCAAGTTTAAGTGAACAATGAGCCCCATTGTTAATCATTTAAAGGAAATTATTTGTAACTTTCGACAAGTAGAGCAATGAATGGAACTGGTAGACGGTTGAAATCTTTGTATATGTGGCTTCTATATAGTCTACGAAACCTATATGCAAAGCATCCAAACAGTACCAGTCGCCAATTTTTTGTTCTTCAAGTTTAAGTGAACTACGAGCCCCATTGTTAATCCTTTAAAGGAAATTATTTGTAAATTTCAACAAGTAGAACAATGAATGGATCATGTAGACGGTTGAAATCTTTGTATATATTGCTTCCATATAGTCTAAGAATCATAAATGCAAAGCATGCAAACAGTACCATTTGCTACTTTATTGTTCTTCAAGTTTAAGTGAACAACGAGTCCCATTGATAATCATGAAACGGAAATTATTTGTAACTTTCTACAAGTAGAACAATGAATGGAACAGGTAGACGGTTGAAATCTTTGTATATATTGCTTCTATATAGTCTAAGAAACATATATGCAAAGCATCCAAACAGTACCATTTGTCAATTTATTGTTCTTCAAGTTTAAGTGAACAACGTGTCCCATTGATAATCATGAAACGGAAATTATTTGTAACTTTCGACAAGAAGAACAATGAATAGAACAGGTAGACGGTTGAAGTGTTTGTATATGTTGCTTCTATATAGTCTAAGAAACCTATATGCAAAGCATCCAAACAGTACCAGTCGCCAATTTTTTGTTCTTCAAGTTTAAGTGAACTACGAGCCCCATTGTTAATCCTTTAAAGGAAATTATTTGTAAATTTCAACAAGTAGAACAGTGAATGGAACAGTTAGACGGTTGAAATCTTTGTATATATTGCTTCTATATAGTATAAGGAACATATATGCAAAGCATCCAAACAGTACAATTCGCCAATTTTTTGTTCTTCAAGTTTAAGTGAACTACGAGCCCCATTGTTAATCCTTTAAAGGAAATTATTTGTAACTTTCGACAAGCAGAACAATGAATGGAACAGGTAGACGGTTGAAATCTTTGTATATATTGCTTCTATATAGTCTAAGAAACATATATGCAAAGCATCCAAACAGTACAATTCGCCAATTTTTTGTTCTTCAAGTTTAAGTGAACAATGAGCCCCATTGTTAATCATTTAAAGGAAATTATTTGTAACTTTCGACAAGTAGAGCAATGAATGGAACTGGTAGACGGTTGAAATCTTTGTATATGTGGCTTCTATATAGTCTACGAAACCTATATGCAAAGCATCCAAACAGTACCAGTCGCCAATTTTTTGTTCTTCAAGTTTAAGTGAACTACGAGCCCCATTGTTAATCCTTTAAAGGAAATTATTTGTAAATTTCAACAAGTAGAACAATGAATGGATCATGTAGACGGTTGAAATCTTTGTATATATTGCTTCCATATAGTCTAAGAAACATATATGCAAAGCATCCAAACAGTACCAGTCGCCAATTTTTTGTTATTCAAGTTTAAGTGAACAACGAGGCCCATTGATAATCATGAAACGGAAATTATTTGTAACTTTCTACAAGTAGAACAATGAATAGTACAGGTAGACGGGTGAAATCTTTCTTTATGTTGCTTCTAAATAGTCTATGAAACATATATGCAAAGTATCCAAACAGTACAATTCGCCAATTTATTGTTCTTCAAGTTTAAGTGAACAATGAGCCCCAATGGTTAATCCTTTATCGGAAATTATTTGTAACTTTCCACAAGAAGAATAATGAATGGAAGAGGTAGACGGTTGAAATCTCTGTATATATTGTTTCTATATAGTCTAAGAAACATATATGCAAAGCATCCAAACAGTACAATTCGCCAATTTTTTTTGTTCTTCAAGTTTACGTGAACTACGTGCCCCATTGTTAATCCTTTAAAGGAAATTATTTGTCAATTTCGACAAGTAGAACAATGAATGGAACAGGTAGACGGTCGAAATCAGTGTATATATTGCTTCTATATTGTCTAAGAAACATACATGCAAAGCATCCAAACAGTACAATTCGCCAATTTTTTGTTCTTCAAGTTTAAGCGAACAACGAGCCCCATTGTTAATGCGTTAAAGGAAATTATTTGTAAATTTCGACAAGTAGAACAATGATTGGAACACGTAGACGGTTGAAATCTTCGTATATATTGCTTCCATATAGTCTAAGAAACATGTACGCAAAGCATCCAAACAGTACCATTCGCCAATTTTTTGTTCTTCAAGTGTAAGTGAACAATGAGCCCCAATGGTTAATCCTTTATCGGAAATTATTTGTAATTTTCGACAAGTAGAACAATGAATGGAACAGGTAGACGGTTGAAATCTTTGTATATATTGCTTCTATATAATCTAAGAAACATATATGCAAAGCATCCAAACAGTACCATTCGCCAATTTTTTGTTCTTCAAGTTTAAGTGAACAACGAGCCCCATTGATAATCATGAAACGGAAATTATTTGTAACTTTCTACAAGTAGAACAATGAATAGAACAGGTCGACGGTTGAAATCTTTGTATATGTTGCTTCTATATAGTCTAAGAAACCTATATGCAAAGCATCTAAACAGTAACAATCGCCAATTTTTTGATCTTCAAGTTTAAGTGAACAGCGAGCCCCATTGATAATCATGAAATGGAAATTATTTGTAACTTTCTACAAGTAGAACAATGAATAGTACAGGTAGACGGGTGAAATCTTTCTATATATTGCTTCTAAATAGTCTAAGAATCATATATGCAAAGCATCCAAACAGTACAATTCGCCAATTTTTTGTTCTTTAAGTTTAAGTGAACTACGATCCCCATTGTTAATCCTTTAAAGGAAATTATTTGCAAATTTCGACAAGTAGAACAATGAATGGAACAGGTAGACTGTTGAAATCATTGTATATATTGCTTCTATATAGTCTAAGAAACATATATGCAAAGCATCCAAAGAGTACAATTCGCCAATTTTTTGTTCTTCAAGGTTAAGTAAACTACGATCCCCATTTGTTAATCCCTTAACGGAAATTATTTGTAACTTTCGACAAGTAGAACAATGAATGGAACAAGTAGACGGTTGAAATCAATGTATATATTGCTTCTATATAGTCTAAGAAACATATATCCAAAGCATCCAAAAAGTACAATTCGCCCATTTCTTGTTCTTCAAGTTTAAGTGAACTACGAGCCCCATTGTTAATCCTTTATCGGAAATAATTTGTAACTTTCGACAAGTAGAACAATGAATGGAACAGGTAGACGGTTGAGATCTTTGTATATTTTGCTTCTATATAGTCTAAGAAACATATATGCAAAGCATCCAAACTGTACCATTCGCCAATTTTTTGTTCTTCAAGTTTAAGTGAACTACGAGCCCCATTGATAATCATTAAAGGGAAATTATTTATAAGTTTCTATAAGTAGAACAATGAATAGAACAGGTAGTCTGTTGAAATCTTTGTATATATTGCTTCCATATAGTATAAGAAACATATATGTAAAGCATCCAAACAGTACAATTCGCCAATTTATTGTTCTTCAAGGTTAAGAGAACAACGAGCCCCATTGTTAATCCTTTAATGGAAATTATTTGTAAATTTCGACAAGTGAACAATGATTGGAACACGTAGACGGTTGAAATCTTTGAATATATTGCTTCTATATAGTCTAAGAAACATATATGCAAAGCATCCAAACAGTACAATTCGCCAATTTATTGTTCTTCAAGTTTAAGAGAACAACGAGCCCCATTGTTAATCCTTTAATGGAAATTATTTGTAAATTTCGACAAGTGAACAATGATTGGAACACGTAGACGGTTGAAATCTGTGTATATATTGCTTCCATATAGTCTAAGAAACATATATGCAAAGCATCCATACAGTACAATTCGCCAATTTTCTGTTCTTCAAGTTTAAGTGAACAATGAGCCCCAATGGTTAATCCTTTATCGGAAATTAATTGTAACTTTCTACAAGTAGAACAATGATTGGAACACGTAGATGGTTGAAATCTTTGTATATATTGCTTCCATATAGTCTAAGAAACATATATGCAAAGCATCCAAACAGTACAATTCGCCAATTTTTTGTTCTTCAAGTTTAAGTGAACAATGAGCCCCAATGGTTAATCCTTTATCGGTAATTATTTTTAACTTTCGACAAGTAGAACAATGAATGGAACAGGTAGACGGTACCGATAAAGGATTAACAATGTGGTTCATTGTTCACTTAAACTTGAAAAACAAAAAATTGGCGAATGGTACTGTTTGGATGCTTTGCGTACATGTTTCTTAGACTATATGGAAGCAATATATACGAAGATTTCAACCGTCTACGTGTTCCAATCATTGTTCTACTTGTCGAAATTTACAAATAATTTCCTTTAACGGATTAACAATGGGGCTCGTTGTTCGCTTAAACTTGAAGAACAGAAAATTGGCGAATTGTACTGTTTGGATGCTTTGCATGTATGTTTCTTAGACAATATAGAAGCAATATATACACTGATTTCAACCGTCTACCTGTTCCAATCATTGTTCACTTGTCGAAATTTACAAATAATTTCCATTAAAGGATTAACAATGGGGCTCGTTGTTCTCTTAACCTTGAAGAAAAATAAATTGGCGAATTGTACTGTTTGGATGCTTTACATATATGTTTCTTATACTATATGGAAGCAATATATACAAAGATTTCAACAGACTACCTGTTCTATTCATTGTTCTACTTATAGAAACTTATAAATAATTTCCCTTTAATGATTATCAATGGGGCTCGTAGTTCACTTAAACTTGAAGAACAAAAAATTGGCGAATGGTACAGTTTGGATGCTTTGCATATATGTTTCTTAGACTATATAGAAGCAAAATATACAAAGATCTCAACCGTCTACCTGTTCCATTCATTGTTCTACTTGTCGAAAGTTACAAATTATTTCCGATAAAGGATTAACAATGGGGCTCGTAGTTCACTTAAACTTGAAGAACAAGAAATGGGCGAATTGTACTTTTTGGATGCTTTGGATATATGTTTCTTAGACTATATAGAAGCAATATATACATTGATTTCAACCGTCTACTTGTTCCATTCATTGTTCTACTTGTCGAAAGTTACAAATAATTTCCGTTAAGGGATTAACAATGGGGATCGTAGTTTACTTAACCTTGAAGAACAAAAAATTGGCGAATTGTACTCTTTGGATGCTTTGCATATATGTTTCTTAGACTATATAGAAGCAATATATACAATGATTTCAACAGTCTACCTGTTCCATTCATTGTTCTACTTGTCGAAATTTGCAAATAATTTCCTTTAAAGGATTAACAATGGGGATCGTAGTTCACTTAAACTTAAAGAACAAAAAATTGGCGAATTGTACTGTTTGGATGCTTTGCATATATGATTCTTAGACTATTTAGAAGCAATATATAGAAAGATTTCACCCGTCTACCTGTACTATTCATTGTTCTACTTGTAGAAAGTTACAAATAATTTCCATTTCATGATTATCAATGGGGCTCGCTGTTCACTTAAACTTGAAGATCAAAAAATTGGCGATTGTTACTGTTTAGATGCTTTGCATATAGGTTTCTTAGACTATATAGAAGCAACATATACAAAGATTTCAACCGTCGACCTGTTCTATTCATTGTTCTACTTGTAGAAAGTTACAAATAATTTCCGTTTCATGATTATCAATGGGGCTCGTTGTTCACTTAAACTTGAAGAACAAAAAATTGGCGAATGGTACTGTTTGGATGCTTTGCATATATGTTTCTTAGATTATATAGAAGCAATATATACAAAGATTTCAACCGTCTACCTGTTCCATTCATTGTTCTACTTGTCGAAAATTACAAATAATTTCCGATAAAGGATTAACCATTGGGGCTCATTGTTCACTTACACTTGAAGAACAAAAAATTGGCGAATGGTACTGTTTGGATGCTTTGCGTACATGTTTCTTAGACTATATGGAAGCAATATATACGAAGATTTCAACCGTCTACGTGTTCCAATCATTGTTCTACTTGTCGAAATTTACAAATAATTTCCTTTAACGCATTAACAATGGGGCTCGTTGTTCGCTTAAACTTGAAGAACAAAAAATTGGCGAATTGTACTGTTTGGATGCTTTGCATGTATGTTTCTTAGACAATATAGAAGCAATATATACACTGATTTCGACCGTCTACCTGTTCCATTCATTGTTCTACTTGTCGAAATTGACAAATAATTTCCTTTAAAGGATTAACAATGGGGCACGTAGTTCACGTAAACTTGAAGAACAAAAAAAATTGGCGAATTGTACTGTTTGGATGCTTTGCATATATGTTTCTTAGACTATATAGAAACAATATATACAGAGATTTCAACCGTCTACCTCTTCCATTCATTGTTCTTCTTGTGGAAAGTTACAAATAATTTCCGGTAAAGGATTAACCATTGGGGCTCATTGTTCACTTAAACTTGAAGAACAATAAATTGGCGAATTGTACTGTTTGGATACTTTGCATATGTTTCATAGACTATTTAGAAGCAACATAAAGAAAGATTTCACCCGTCTACCTGTACTATTCATTGTTCTACTTGTAGAAAGTTACAAATAATTTCCGTTTCATGATTATCAATGGGCCTCGTTGTTCACTTAAACTTGAATAACAAAAAATTGGCGACTGGTACTGTTTGGATGCTTTGCATATATGTTTCTTAGACTATATAGAAGCAATATATACAAAGATTTCAACCGTCTACCTGTTCCATTCATTGTTCTACTTGTCGAAAGTTACAAATAATTTCCGATAAAGGATTAACAATGGGGCTCATTGTTCACTTAAACTTGAAGAACAAAAAATTGGCGAATGATACTGTTTGGATGCTTTGCATATATGTTTCTAGACTATATAGAAGCAATATATACAAAGATTTCAACCGTCTACCTGTTCCATTCATTGTTCTACTTGTCGATATTTACAAATAATTTCCTTTAAAGGATTAACAATGGGGCACGTAGTTCACGTAAACTTGAAGAACAAAAAAAATTGGCGAATTGTACTGTTTGGATGCTTTGCATATATGTTTCCTAGACTATATAGAAGCAATATATACAAAGATTTCAACCGTCTACCTGTTCTATTCATTGTTCTACTTGTCGAAAGTTACAAATAATTTCCGTTAATGGATTAACAATGGGGCTCGTTGTTCACTTAAACTTGAAGAACAATAAATTGGCGAATTGTACTGTTTGGATGCTTTGCATATATGTTTCTTAGACTATATAGAAGCAATATATACAAATATTTCAACCGTCTACCTGTTCCATTCATTGTTCTACTTGTAGAAAGTTACAAATAATTTCCGTTTCATGATTATCAATGGGACTCGTTGTTCACTTAAACTTGAAGAACAATAAATTGACAAATGGTACTGTTTGGATGCTTTGCATATATGTTTCTTAGACTATATAGAAGCAATATATACAAAGATTTCAACCGTCTGCGTGTTCCAATCATTGTTCTACTTGTCGAAATTTACAAATAATTACCTTTAAAGGATTAACAATGGGGCTCGATGTTCACTTAAACTTGAAGAACAAAAAATTGGCGAATTGTACTGTTTAGATGCTTTGCATATAGGTTTCTTAGACTATATAGAAGCAACATATACAAAGATTTCAACCGTCTCCCTGTTCTATTCATTGTTCTTCTTGTGGAAAGTTACAAATAATTTCCGATAAAGGATTAACCATTGGGGCTCATTGTTCACTTAAACTTGAAGAACAATAAATTGGCGAATTGTACTGTTTAGATGCTCTGCACATAGGTTTTTTAGACTATATAGAAGCAACATATACAAAGATTTCAACCGTCTACCTGTTCTATTCATTGTTCTACTTGTAGAAAGTTACAAATAATTTCCGATAAAGGATTAACAATGGGGCTCGTAGTTCACTTAAACTTGAAGAACAAGAAATTGGCGAATGGTACTGTTTGGATGCTTTGCATATATGTCTCTTAGACTATATAGAAGCAATATATACAATGATTTCAACCGTCTACCTGTTCCACTCATTGTCCTACTTGTAGAAAGTTACAATTAATTTCCGATAAAGGATTAACAATGGGGCTCGTTGTACACTTAAACTTGAAGAACAATAAATTGGCGAATTGTACTGTGTGGATGCTTTGCATATATGTTTCTTAGACTATATAGAAGCAATATATACATTGATTTCATCCGTCTGCCTGTACTATTCATTGTTCTACTTGTCGAAAGTTACAAATAATTTCCGATAAAGGATTAACAATGGGGCTCGTAGTTCACTTAAACTTGAAGAGCAAAAAATTGGCGAATTGTACTGTTTGGACACTTTGCATATATGTTTCTTAGATTATATGGAAGCAATATATACAAAGATTTCAACCGTCTATGTGTTCCAATCATTGTTCTACTTGTAGAAAGTTACAAATAATTTCCGATAAAGGATTAACCATGGGGGCTCATAGTTCACTTAAACTTGAAGAACAAAAAATTGGCGAATGGTACTGTTTGGATGCTTAGCATATATGTTTCTTAGACGATATGGAAGCAATATATACAAAGATTTCAACCGTCTATGTGTTCCAATCATTGTTCTACTTGTAGAAAGTTACAATTAATTTCCGATAAAGGATTAACCATTGGGGCTCATTGTTCACTTAATCTTGAAGAACAAAAAATTGGCGAATTGTACTGTTTGGATGCTTTGCATATATGTTTCCTAGACTATATAGAAGCAATATATAGAAAGATTTCAACCGTCTACCTGTTCCATTCATTGTTCTACTTGTCGAAATTTACAAATAATTTCCTTTAAAGTATTAACAATGGGGCTCGTAGTTCACTTAAACTTGAAGATCAAAAAATTGGCGAATTGTACTGTTTGGATGATTTGCATATATGTTTCTTAGATTATATAGAAGCATTATATAGAAAGATTTCAACCGCCTACCTGTTCCATTCATTGTTCTACTTGTCGAAAGTTACAAATAATTTCCGATAAAGGATTAACAATGGGGCTCATTGTTCACTTAAACTTGAAGATCAAAAAATTGGCGAATTGTACTGTTTGGATGATTTGCATATATGTTTCTTAGACTATATAGAAGCATTATATAGAAAGATTTCAACCGCCTACCTGTTCCATTCATTGTTCTACTTGTCGAAATTAACAAATAATTTCCTTTAAAGCATTAACAATAGGGCTCGTTGTTCACTTAAACTTGAAGAACAATAAATTGGCGAATGGTACTGTTTGGATGCTTTGCATATATGTTTCTTAGACTATATAGAAGCAATATATACAAAGATCTCAACCGTCTACCTGTTCCATTCATTGTTCTACTTGTCGAAAGTTACAAATAATTTCCGTTAAAGGATTAACCATTGGGGCTCATTGTTCACTTAAACTTGAAAAACAAAAAATTGGCGAATGGTACGGTTTGGATGCTTTGCGTACATGTTTCTTAGACTATATGGAAGCAATATATACGAAGATTTCAACCGTCTACGTGTTCCAATCATTGTTCAACTTGTCGAAATTTACAAATAATTTCCTTTAACGGATTAACAATGGGGCTCGTTGTTCGCTTAAACTTGAAGAACAAAAAATTGGCGAATTGTACTGTTTGGATGCTTTGCATGTATGTTTCTTAGACTATATAGAAGCAATATATACAAAGATTTCAACCGTCTACCTCTTCCATTCATTGTTCTTCTTGTGGAAAGTTACAAATAATTTCCGATAAAGGATTAACCATTGGGGCTCATTGTTCACTTAAACTTGAAGAACAATAAATTGGCGAATTGTACTGTTTAGATGCTCTGCACATAGGTTTTTTAGACTATATAGAAGCAACATATACAAAGATTTCAACCGTCTACCTGTTCTATTCATTGTTCTACTTGTAGAAAGTTACAAATAATTTCCGATAAAGGATTAACAATGGGGCTCGTAGTTCACTTAAACTTGAAGAACAAGAAATTGGCGAATGGTACTGTTTAGATGCTTTGCATATATGTTTCTTAGACTATATAGAAGCAATATATACAATGATTTCAACCGTCTACCTGTTCCATTCATTGTCCTACTTGTAGAAAGTTAGAATTAATTTCCGTGAAAGGATTAACAATGGGGCTCGTAGTTCACTTAAACTTGAAGAGCAAAAATTGGCGAACTGTACTGTTTGGATGCTTTGCATATATGTTTCTTAGACTATATGGAAGCAATATATACATAGATTTCAACCGTCTACGTGTTCCAATCATTGTTATACTTGTCGAAATTTACAAATAATTTCCTTTAACGGATTAACAATTGGGCTCGTAGTTCACTTTAACTTGAAGATCAAAAAATTGGCGAATTGTACTGTTTGGATGCTTTGCATATATGTTTCCTAGACTATATAGAAGCAATATATAGAAAGATTTCAACCGTCTACCTGTTCCATTCATTGTTCTACTTGTCGAAATTTACAAATAATTTCCTTTAAAGTATTAACAATGGGGCTCGTAGTTCACTTAAACTTGAAGATCAAAAAATTGGCGAATTGTACTGTTTGGATGATTTGCATATATGTTTCTTAGATTATATAGAAGCATTATATAGAAAGATTTCAACCGCCTACCTGTTCCATTCATAGTTCTACTTGTCGAAAGTTACAAATAATTTCCGATAAAGGATTAACAATGGGGCTCATTGTTCACTTAAACTTGAAGAACATAAAATTGGCGAATGGTACTGTTTGGATGCTTTGCATATATGTTTCTTAGACTATATAGAAGCAATATATACAAAGATCTCAACCGTCTACCTGTTCCATTCATTGTTCTACTTGTCGAAAGTTACAAATAATTTCCGTTAAAGGATTAACCATTGGGGCTCATTGTTCACTTAAACTTGAAAAACAAAAAATTGGCGAATGGTACTGTTTGGATGCTTTGCGTACATGTTTCTTAGACTATATGGAAGCAATATATACGAAGATTTCAACCGTCTACGTGTTCCAATCATTGTTCTACTTGTCGAAATTTACAAATAATTTCCTTTAACGGATTAACAATGGGGCTCGTTGTTCGCTTAAACTTGAAGAACAAAAAATTGGCGAATTGTACTGTTTGGATGCTTTGCATATATGTTTCTTAGACTATATAGAAGCAATATATACAATGATTTCAACCGTCTACCTGTTCCATTCATTGTTCTACTTGTCGAAAGTTACAAATAATTTCCGTTAAAGTATAAACAATGGGGCTCGTAGTTCACTTATACTTGAAGATCAAATAATTGGCGAATTGTACTGTTTGGATGCTTTGCATATATGCTTCTTAGACTATATGGAAGCATATATATACAATGATTTCAACAGTCTACCTATTCCATTCATTGTTCTACTTGTCGAAATTTACAAATAATTTCCTCTAAAGGATTAACAATGGGGCTCGTTGTACACTTAAACTTGAAGAACAATAAATTGGCGAATTGTACTGTGTGGATGCTTTGCATATATGTTTCTTAGACTATATAGAAGCAATATGTACAAAGATTTCACCCGTCTACCTGTACTATTCATTGTTCTACTTGTCGACAAAGTTACAAATAATTTCCGATAAAGGATTAACAATGGGGCTCGTAGTTCACTTAAACTTGAAGAGCAAAAAATTGGCGAATTGTACTGTTTGGATGCTTTGCATATATGCTTCTTAGACTATATAGAAGTAATATATACAAAGATTTCACCCGCCTACCTGTTCCATTCATTGTTCTACTTGTCGAAAGTTACAAATAATTTCCGATAAAGGATTAACAATGGGGCTCATTGTTCACTTAAACTTGAAGAACATAAAATTGGCGAATGGTACTGTTTGGATGCTTTGCCTATATGATTCTTAGACTATATAGAAGCAATATATACAAAGATTTCAACCGTCTAACTGTTCAATTCATTGTTCTACTTGTCGAAAATTACAAATAATTTCCGATAAAGGATTAACAATGGGGCTCATTGTTCACTTAAACTTGAAGAACATAAAATTGGCGAATGGTACTGTTTGGATGCTTTGCGTACATGTTCCTTAGACTATATGGAAGCAACATATACAAAGACTTCAACCGTCTACTTGTTCCAATCATTGTTCTACTTGTCGAAATTTACAAATAATTTCCTTTAAAGTATTAACAATGGGGCTCGTTGTTCTCTTAAACTTGAAGAACAATAAATTGGCGAATGGTACTGTTTGGATGCTTTGCATATATGTTTCTTAGACTATATAGAAGTAATATATGCAAAGATTTCACCCGCCTACCTGTTACATTCATTGTTCTTCTTGTCGAAAGTTACAAATAATTTCTGTTAAAGGATTAACAATGGGGCTCATTGTTCACTTAAACTTGAAGAACAAAAAATTGGCGCATGGTACTGTTTGGATGCTTTGCGTACATGTTTCTTAGACTATATGGAAGCAATATATACAAAGATTTCATCCGTCTACGTGTTCCAATCATTGTTCTACTAGTACAAAGTTACAATTAATTTCCTTTAAAGGATTAACGATGGGGCTCGTAGATCACTTAAACTTGAAGAGCAAAAAATTGGCGAATTGTACTGTTTGGACGCTTTGCATATATGTTTCTTAGCCTATATGGTAGCAATATATACAAAGATTTCAACCGTCTACGTGTTCCAATCATTGTTCTACTTGTAGAAAGTTACAATTAATTTCCGTTAAAGGATTAACAATGGGGCTCGTAGTTCACTTAAAGTTGAAGATCAAAAAATTGGCGATTGTTACTGTTTAGATGCTTTGCATATATGTTTCTTAGATTATATAGAAGCAATATATACAAAGATTTCAACCGTCTACCTGTTCCATTCATTGTTCTACTTGTCGAAAGTTACAAATAATTTCCGATAAAGGATTAACCATGGGGGCTCATAGTTAACTTAAATTTGAAGAACAAAAAATTGGCGACTGGTACTGTTTGGATGCTTTGCATATATGTTTCTTAGACGATATGGAAGCAATATATACAAAGATTTCAACCGTCTATGTGTTCCAATCATTGTTCTACTTGTAGAAAGTTACAATTAATTTCCGTTAAAGGATTAACCATTGGGGCTCATTGTTCACTTAAACTTGAAGAACAAAAAATTGGCGAATTGTACTGTTTGGATGCTTTGCATATATGTTTCCTAGACTATATAGAAGCAACATATACAAAGATTTCAACCGTCTACCTGTTTCATTCATTGTTCTACTTGTCGAAAGTTACAAATAAATTCCTTTAAAGGATTAACAATGGGGCTCGTAGTTCACTTAAACTTGAAGAACAAAAAATTGGCGAATGGTACTGTTTGGATGCTTTGCATATATGTTTCTTAGACTATATAGAAGCAATATATACAAAGATTTCAACCGTCTACGTGTTCCATTCATTGTTCTACTTGACGAAAGTTACAATTAATTTCCGTTAAAGTATTAACAATGGGGCTCGTAGTTCACTTAAACTTGAAGAACAAAAAATCGGCGAATTGTACTGTTTGGATGCTTTGCATATATGTTTCTTAGACTATATAGAAGCAATATATACAATGATTTCAACCGTCTACCTGTTCCATTCATTGTTCTACTTGTCGAATGTTACAAATAATTTCCGTTAAGGGATTAACAATGGGGATCGTAGTTTACTTAAACTTGAAGAACAATAAATTGGCGAATTGTACTGTTTGGATGCTTTGCATATATGTTTCTTAGACTATATAGAAGCAATATATACAATGATTTCAACCGTCTACCTATTCCATTCATTGTTCTACTTGCCGAAATTTACAAATAATTTCCTTTAAAGGATTAACAATGGGGCTCGTAGTTCACTTAAACTTGAAGAGAAAAAAATTGTCGAATTGTACTGTTTGGATGCTTTGCATATATGTTTCTTAAACTATATAGAAGCAATATATACAATGATTTCAACCGTCTACCTGTTCCATTCATTGTTCTACTTGTCGAAAGTTACAAATAATTTCCGATAAAGGATTAACAATGGGGCTCGTAGTTCACTTAAACTTGAAGAGCAAAAAATTGGCGAATTGTACTATTTGGACGCTTTGCATATATGTTTCTTAGACTATATGGAAGCAATATATACAAAGATTTCAACCGTCTACGTGTTCCAATAATTGTTCTACTTGTCGAAATTTACAAATAATTTCCTGTAAAGGATTAACAATGGGGCTCGTTGTTCACTTAAACTTGAAGAACAAAAAATTGGCGCATTGTACTGTTTGGATGCTTTGCATATATGTTTCTTAGACTATATAGAAGCAACATATACAAAGATTTCAACCGTCTACGTGTTCCAATCATTGTTCTACTTGTCGAAGTTTACAAATAATTTCCTTTAAAGCATTAACAATGGGGCTCGTTGTACACTTAAACTTGAAGAACAATAAATTGGCGAATTGTACTGTTTGGATGCTTTGCATATATGTTTCTTAGACTATATAGAAGCAATATATACAAAGAATTCAACCGTCTACCTGTTCCACTCATTGTTCTACTTGTCGAAAGTTACAAATAATTTCTGTTAAAGGATTAACAATGGGGCTCATTGTTCACTTAAACTTGAAGAACAAAAAATTGGCGCATGGTACTGTTTGGATGCTTTGCGTACATGTTTCTTAGACTATATGGAAGCAATATATACAAAGATTTCAACCGTCTACCTGTTCAATTCATTGTTCTACTTGTCGAACATTACAAATAATTTCCGATAAAGGATTAACAATGGGGCTCATTGTTCACTTAAACTTGAAGAACATAAAATTGGCGAATGGTACTGTTTGGATGCTTTGCGTACATGTTCCTTAGACTATATGGAAGCAACATATACAAAGATTTCAACCGTCTACTTGTTCCAATCATTGTTCTACTTGTCGAAATTTACAAATAATTTCCTTTAAAGTATTAACAATGGGGCTCGTTGTTCTCTTAAACTTGAAGAACAATAAATTGGCGAATGGTACTGTTTGGATGCTTTGCATATATGTTTCTTAGACTATATAGAAGTAATATATACAAAGATTTCACCCGCCTACCTGTTCCATTCATTGTTCATCTTGTCGAAAGTTACAAATAATTTCTTTTAAAGGATTAACAATGGGGCTCATTGTTCACTTAAACTTGAAGAACAAAAAATTGGCGCATGGTACTGTTTGGATGCTTTGCGTACATGTTTCTTAGACTATATGGAAGCAATATATACAAAGATTTCATCCGTCTACGTGTTCCAATCATTGTTCTACTAGTAGAAAGTTACAATTAATTTCCTTTAAAGGATTAACGATGGGGCTCGTAGTTCACTTAAACTTGAAGAGCAAAAAATTGGCGAATTGTACTGTTTGGACGCTTTGCATATATGTTTCTTAGACTATATGGAAGCAATATATACAAAGATTTCAACCGTCTACGTGTTCCAATCATTGTTCTACTTGTAGAATGTTACGATTAATTTCCGTTAAAGGATTAACAATGGGGCTCGTAGTTCACTTAAAGTTGAAGATCAAAAAATTGGCGATTGTTACTGTTTAGATGCTTTGCATATATGTTTCTTAGATTATATAGAAGCAATATATACAAAGATTTCAACCGTCTACCTGTTCCATTCATTGTTCTACTTGTCGAAAATTACAAATAATTTCCGATAAAGGATTAACCATGGGGGCTCATAGTTAACTTAAATTTGAAGAACAAAAAATTGGCGACTGGTACTGTTTGGATGCTTTGCATATATGTTTCTTAGACTATATGGAAGCAATATATACAAAGATTTCAACCGTCTACGTGTTCCAATCATTGTTCTACTTGTAGAATGTTACGATTAATTTCCGTTAAAGGATTAACAATGGGGATCGTAGTTCACTTGAACTTGCAGAACAAAAAATTGGCGAATGGTACTGTTTGGATGCTTTGCATATATGTTTCTTATACTATATAGAAGCAATATATACAAAGATTTCAACCGTCTACGTGTTCCAATCATTGTTCTACTTGTCGAAATTTACAAATAATTTCCTTTAAAGGATTAACAATGGGGCTCGTTGTTCACTTAAACTTGAAGAACAAAAAATTGGCGAATGGTACTGTTTGGATGCTTTGCATATATGTTTCTTAGACTATATAGAAGCAATATATACATTGATTTCAACCGGCTACCTGTTTCATTCATTGTTCTACTTGTCGAAAGTTACAAATAAATTCCTTTAAAGGATTAACAATGGGGCTCGTAGTTCACTTAAACTTGAAGAGAAAAAAATTGTCGAATTGTACTGTTTGGATGCTTTGCATATATGTTTCTTAAACTATATAGAAGCAATATATACAATGATTTCAACCGTCTACCTGTTCCATTCATTGTTCTACTTGTCGAAAGTTACAAATAATTTCCGTTAAGGGATTAACAATGGGGATCGTAGTTTACTTAAACTTGAAGAACAAAAAATTGGCGAATTGTACTGTTTATATGCTTTGCTTATATGTTTCTTAGACTATATAGAAGCAATATATACAAGGATTTCAACCGTCTACCTGGTCCATTCATTGTTCTACTTGTCGAAAGTTACAAATAATTACCGATAAAGGATTAACCATTGGGGCTCATTGTTCACTTAAACTTGAAGAACAAAAAATTGGCGAATTGTACTGTTTGGATGCTTTGCATATATGTTTCATAGACTATATAGATGCAATATATACAAAGATTTCAACCGTCTACCTGTTCCATTCATTGTTCTACTTGTCGAAAGTTACAAATAATTTCCTTTAAAGGATTAACAATGGGGCTCACTGTTCACTTAAACTTGAAGAACAAAAAATTGGCGAACTGTACTGTTTGGATGCTTTGCATATATGTTTCTTAGACTATATAGAAGCAATATATACAATGATTTCAACAGTCTACCTGTTCCATTCATTGTTCTACTTGTCGAAATTTACAAATAATTTCCTTTAAAGGATTAACAATGGGGCTCGTAGTTCACATAAACTTGAAGAACAAAAAATTGGCGAATGGTACTGTTAGGATGCTTTGCATATATGTTTCTTAGACTATATAGAAGCAATATATACATTGATTTCAACCGGCTACCTGTTCCATTCATTGTTCTACTTGTCGAAATTTACAAATAATTTCCGATAAAGGATTAACCATTGGGGCTCATTGTTCACTTAAACATGAAAAACAAAAAATTGGCGAATTGTACTGTTTGGATGCTTTGCATATATGTTTCTTAGACTATATAGAAGCAATATATAAAAAGATTTCAACCGTCTACCAGTTCCATTCATTGTTCTACTTGTCGAAAGTTACAAATAATTTCCGATAAAGGATTAACAATGGGGCTCGTTGTTCACTTAAACTTGAAGAACAATAAATTGGCGATTTGTACTGTTCGGGTGCTTTGCATATATGTTTCTTAGACTATATAGAAGCAATATATATAAAGAATTCAACCGTCTACCTGTTCCATTCATTGTTCTACTTGTCGAAAGTTACAAATAATTTCCGATAAAGGATTAACCATTGGGGCTCATTGTTCACTTAAACATGAAAAACAAAAAATTGGCGAATTGTACTGTTTGGATGCTTTGCACATATGTTTCTTAGACTATATAGAAGCAATATATACAAAGATTTCAACCGTCTACCTGTTCCATTCATTGTTCTACTTGTCGAAAGTTACAAATAATTTCCTTTAAAGGATTAACCATTGGGGCTCATTGTTCACTTAAACTTGAAGAACAAAAAATTGGCGAATTGTACTGTTTGGATGCTTTGCATATATGTTTCTTATACTATATAGAAGCAATATATACAAAGATTTCAACCGTCTACGTGTTCCATTCATTGTTCTACTTGTCGAAAGTTACAATTAATTCCCGTTAAAGTATTAACAATGGGGCTCGTAGTTCACTTAAACTTGAAGAGCAAAAAATTGGCGAATTGTACTGTTTGGATGCTTTGCATATATGTTTCTTGGACTATATAGAAGCAATATATACAATGATTTCAACCGTCTACCTGTTCCATTCATTGTTCTACTTGTCGAATGTTACAAATAATTTCCGTTAAGGGATTAACAATGGGGATCGTAGTTTACTTAAACTTGAAGAACAAAAAATTGGGGAATTGTACTGTTTGGATGCTTTGCATATATGTTTCTTAGACTATATAGAAGCAATTTATACAATGATTTGAACCGTCTACCTATTCCATTCATTGTTCTACTTGTCGAAATTTACAAATAATTTCCTTTAAAGGATTAACAATGGGGCTCGTAGTTCACTTAAACTTGAAGAGAAAAAAATTGTCGAATTGTACTGTTTGGATGCTTTGCATATATGTTTCTTAAACTATATAGAAGCAATATATACAATGATTTCAACCGTCTACCTGTTCCATTCATTGTTCTACTTGTCGAAAGTTACAAATAATTTCCGTTAAGGGATTAACAATGGGGATCGTAGTTTACTTAAACTTGAAGAACAAAAAATTGGCGAATTGTACTGTTTGGATGCTTTGCATATATGTTTCTTAGACTATATAGAAGCAATATATACAATGATTTCAACCGTCTACCTGTTCCATTCATTGTTCTACTTGTCGAAAGTTACAAATAATTTCCGTTAAGGGATTAACAATGGGGATCGTAGTTTACTTAAACTTGAAGAACAAAAAATTGGCGAATTGTACTGTTTATATGATTTGCTTATATGTTTCTTAGACTATATAGAAGCAATATATACAAGGATTTCAACCGTCTACCTGGTCCATTCATTGTTCTACTTGTCGAAAGTTACAAATAATTACCGATAAAGGATTAACCATTGGGGCTCATTGTTCACTTAAACTTGAAGAACAAAAAATTGGCGAATTGTACTGTTTGGATGCTTTGCATATATGTTTCATAGACTATATAGATGCAATATATACAAAGATTTCAACCGTCTACCTGTTCCATTCATTGTTCTACTTGTCGAAAGTTACAAATAATTTCCTTTAAAGGATTAACAATGGGGCTCATTGTTCACTTAAACTTGAAGAACAAAAAATTGGCGAACTGTACTGTTTGGATGCTTTGCATATATGTTTCTTAGACTATATAGAAGCAATATATACAATGATTTCAACAGTCTACCTGTTCCATTCATTGTTCTACTTGTCGAAATTTACAAATAATTTCCTTTAAAGGATTAACAATGGGGCTCGTAGTTCACTTAAACTTGAAGAACAAAAAATTGGCGAATGGTACTGTTAGGATGCTTTGCATATATGTTTCTTAGACTATATAGAAGCAATATATACATTGATTTCAACCGGCTACCTGTTCCATTCATTGTTCTACTTGTCGAAATTTACAAATAATTTCCGATAAAGGATTAACCATTGGGGCTCATTGTTCACTTAAACATGAAAAACAAAAAATTGGCGAATTGTACTGTTTGGATGCTTTGCATATATGTTTCTTAGACTATATAGAAGCAATATATAAAAAGATTTCAACCGTCTACCAGTTCCATTCATTGTTCTACTTGTCGAAAGTTACAAATAATTTCCGATAAAGGATTAACAATGGGGCTCGTTGTTCACTTAAACTTGAAGAACAATAAATTGGCGATTTGTACTGTTTGGATGCTTTGCATATATGTTTCTTAGACTATATAGAAGCAATATATATAAAGAATTCAACCGTCTACCTGTTCCATTCATTGTTCTACTTGTCGAAAGTTACAAATAATTTCCGATAAAGGATTAACCATTGGGGCTCATTGTTCACTTAAACATGAAAAACAAAAAATTGGCGAATTGTACTGTTTGGATGCTTTGCACATATGTTTCTTAGACTATATAGAAGCAATATATACAAAGATTTCAACCGTCTACCTGTTCCATTCATTGTTCTACTTGTCGAAAGTTACAAATAATTTCCTTTAAAGGATTAACCATTGGGGCTCATTGTTCACTTAAACTTGAAGAACAAAAAATTGGCGAATTGTACTGTTTGGATGCTTTGCATATATGTTTCTTATACTATATAGAAGCAATATATACAAAGATTTCAACCGTCTACGTGTTCCATTCATTGTTCTACTTGTCGAAAGTTACAATTAATTCCCGTTAAAGTATTAACAATGGGGCTCGTAGTTCACTTAAACTTGAAGAGCAAAAAATTGGCGAATTATACTGTTTGGATGCTTTGCATATATGTTTCTTGGACTATATAGAAGCAATATATACAATGATTTCAACCGTCTACCTGTTCCATTCATTGTTCTACTTGTCGAATGTTACAAATAATTTCCGTTAAGGGATTAACAATGGGGATCGTAGTTTACTTAAACTTGAAGAACAAAAAATTGGGGAATTGTACTGTTTGGATGCTTTGCATATATGTTTCTTAGACTATATAGAAGCAATATATACAATGATTTGAACCGTCTACCTATTCCATTCATTGTTCTACTTGTCGAAATTTACAAATAATTTCTTTTAAAGGATTAACAATGGGGCTCGTAGTTCACTTAAACTTGAAGAGCAAAAAATTGTCGAATTGTACTGTTTGGATGCTTTGCATATATGTTTCTTAAACTATATAGAAGCAATATATACAATGATTTCAACTGTCTACCTGTTCCATTCATTGTTCTACTTGTCGAAAGTTACAAATAATTTCCGTTAAGGGATTAACAATGGGGATCGTAGTTTACTTAAACTTGAAGAACAAAAAATTGGCGAATTGTACTGTTTGGATGCTTTGCATATATGTTTCTTAGACTATATAGAAGCAATATATACAATGATTTCAACCGTCTACCTGTTCCATTCATTGTTCTACTTGTCGAAAGTTACAAATAATTTCCCTTAAGTGATTAACAATGGGGATCGTAGTTTACTTAAACTTGAAGAACAAAAAATTGGCGAATTGTACTGTTTGGATGCTTTGCTTATATGTTTCTTAGACTATATAGAAGCAATATATACAAGGATTTCAACCGTCTACCTGTTCCACTCATTGTTCTACTTGTCGAAAGTTACAAATAATTACCGATAAAGGATTAACCATTGGGGCTCATTGTTCACTTACACTTGAAGAACAAAAAATTGGCGAATTATACTGTTTGGATGCTTTGCATATATGTTTCATAGACTATATAGGTGCAATATATACAAAGATTTCAACCGTCTACCTGTTCCATTCATTGTTCTACTTGTCGAAAGTTACAAATAATTTCCGATAAAGGATTAACCATTGGGGCTCATTGTTCACTTAAACATGAAAAACAAAAAATTGGCGAATTGTACTGTTTGGATGCTTTGCACATATGTTTCTTAGACTATATAGAAGCAATATATACAAAGATTTCAACCGTCTACCTGTTCCATTCATTGTTCTACTTGTCGAAAGTTACAAATAATTTCCTTTAAAGGATTAACCATTGGGGCTCATTGTTCACTTAAACTTGAAGAACAAAAAATTGGCGAATTGTACTGTTTGGATGCTTTGCATATATGTTTCTTATACTATATAGAAGCAATATATACAAAGATTTCAACCGTCTACGTGTTCCATTCATTGTTCTACTTGTCGAAAGTTACAATTAATTCCCGTTAAAGTATTAACAATGGGGCTCGTAGTTCACTTAAACTTGAAGAGCAAAAAATTGGCGAATTGTACTGTTTGGATGCTTTGCACATATGTTTCTTAGACTATATAGAAGCAATATATACAAAGATTTCAACCGTCTACCTGTTCCATTCATTGTTCTACTTGTCGAAAGTTACAAATAATTTCCTTTAAAGGATTAACCATTGGGGCTCATTGTTCACTTAAACTTGAAGAACAAAAAATTGGCGAATTGTACTGTTTGGATGCTTTGCATATATGTTTCTTATACTATATAGAAGCAATATATACAAAGATTTCAACCGTCTACGTGTTCCATTCATTGTTCTACTTGTCGAAAGTTACAATTAATTCCCGTTAAAGTATTAACAATGGGGCTCGTAGTTCACTTAAACTTGAAGAGCAAAAAATTGGCGAATTATACTGTTTGGATGCTTTGCATATATGTTTCTTGGACTATATAGAAGCAATATATACAATGATTTCAACCGTCTACCTGTTCCATTCATTGTTCTACTTGTCGAATGTTACAAATAATTTCCGTTAAGGGATTAACAATGGGGATCGTAGTTTACTTAAACTTGAAGAACAAAAAATTGGGGAATTGTACTGTTTGGATGCTTTGCATATATGTTTCTTAGACTATATAGAAGCAATATATACAATGATTTGAACCGTCTACCTATTCCATTCATTGTTCTACTTGTCGAAATTTACAAATAATTTCTTTTAAAGGATTAACAATGGGGCTCGTAGTTCACTTAAACTTGAAGAGCAAAAAATTGTCGAATTGTACTGTTTGGATGCTTTGCATATATGTTTCTTAAACTATATAGAAGCAATATATACAATGATTTCAACTGTCTACCTGTTCCATTCATTGTTCTACTTGTCGAAAGTTACAAATAATTTCCGTTAAGGGATTAACAATGGGGATCGTAGTTTACTTAAACTTGAAGAACAAAAAATTGGCGAATTGTACTGTTTGGATGCTTTGCATATATGTTTCTTAGACTATATAGAAGCAATATATACAATGATTTCAACCGTCTACCTGTTCCATTCATTGTTCTACTTGTCGAAAGTTACAAATAATTTCCCTTAAGTGATTAACAATGGGGATCGTAGTTTACTTAAACTTGAAGAACAAAAAATTGGCGAATTGTACTGTTTGGATGCTTTGCTTATATGTTTCTTAGACTATATAGAAGCAATATATACAAGGATTTCAACCGTCTACCTGTTCCACTCATTGTTCTACTTGTCGAAAGTTACAAATAATTACCGATAAAGGATTAACCATTGGGGCTCATTGTTCACTTACACTTGAAGAACAAAAAATTGGCGAATTATACTGTTTGGATGCTTTGCATATATGTTTCATAGACTATATAGGTGCAATATATACAAAGATTTCAACCGTCTACCTGTTCCATTCATTGTTCTACTTGTCGAAAGTTACAAATAATTTCCTTTAAAGGATTAACAATGGGGCTCATTGTTCACTTAAACTTGAAGAACAAAAAATTGGCGAACTGTACTGTTTGAATGCTTTGCATATATGTTTCATAGACTATATAGAAGCAATATATACAATGATTTCAACCGTCTACCTGTTCCATTCATTGTTCTACTTGTCGAATGTTACAATTAATTTCCGTTAAGGGATTAACAATGGGGATCGTAGTTTACTTAAATTTGAAGAACAAAAAATTGGCGAATTGTACTGTTTGGATGCTTTGCATATATGTTTCTTAGACTATATAGAAGCAATATATACAATGATTTCAACCGTCTACCTGTTCCATTCATTGTTCTACTTGCCGAAATTTACAAATAATTTCCTTTAAAGGATTAACAATGGGGCTCGTAGTTCACTTAAACTTGAAGAGCAAAAAATTGTCGAATTGTACTGTTTGGATGCTTTGCATATATGTTTCTTAAACTATATAGAAGCAATATATACAATGATTTCAACCTTCTACCTGTTCCATTCATTGTTCTACTTGTCGAAAGTTACAAATAATTTCCGTTAAGGGATTAACAATGGGGATCGTAGTTTACTTAAACTTGAAGAACAAAAAATTGGCGAATTGTACTGTTTGGATGCTTTGCATATATGTATCTAAGACTATATAGAAGCAATATATACAAAGATTTCAACCGTCTACCTGTTTCATTCATTGTTCTACTTGTCGAAATTTGCAAATAATTTCCGTTAAGGGATTAACAATGGGGATCGTAGTTTACTTAAACTTGAAGAACAAAAAATTGGCGAATTGTACTGTTTGGACGCTTTGCATATATGTTTCTTAGACTATATGGAAGCAATATATACAAAGATTTCAACCGTCTACGTGTTCCAATCATTGTTCTACTTGTAGAATGTTACGATTAATTTCCGTTAAAGGATTAACAATGGGGCTCGTAGTTCACTTAAAGTTGAAGATCAAAAAATTGGCGATTGTTACTGTTTAGATGCTTTGCATATATGTTTCTTAGATTATATAGAAGCAATATATACAAAGATTTCAACCGTCTACCTGTTCCATTCATTGTTCTACTTGTCGAAAATTACAAATAATTTCCGATAAAGGATTAACCATGGGGGCTCATAGTTAACTTAAATTTGAAGAACAAAAAATTGGCGACTGGTACTGTTTGGATGCTTTGCATATATGTTTCTTAGACTATATGGAAGCAATATATACAAAGATTTCAACCGTCTACGTGTTCCAATCATTGTTCTACTTGTAGAATGTTACGATTAATTTCCGTTAAAGGATTAACAATGGGGATCGTAGTTCACTTGAACTTGCAGAACAAAAAATTGGCGAATGGTACTGTTTGGATGCTTTGCATATATGTTTCTTAGACTATATAGAAGCAATATATACAAAGATTTCAACCGTCTACCTGTTTCATTCATTGTTCTACTTGTCGAAATTTGCAAATAATTTCCGTTAAGGGATTAACAATGGGGATCGTAGTTCACTTGAACTTGAAGAACAAAAAATTGGCGAATGGTACTGTTTGGATTCTTTGCATATATGTTTCTTAGACTATATAGACGAAATATGTACAATGATTTCAACAGTCTACCTGTTCCATTCATTGTTCTACTTGTCGAAATTTACAATTAATTTCCGTTAAAGGATTAACAATGGGGCTCTTAGTTCACTTAAACTTGAAGAACAAAACATTGGCGAATTGTACTGTTTGGATGCTTTGCATATATGTTTGGTAGACTATATAGAAGCAATATATACAATGATTTCAACCGTCTACATGATCCATTCATTGTTCTACTTGTCGAAATTTACAAATAATTTCCTTTAAAGGATTAACAATGGGGCTCGTAGTTCACTTAAACTTGAAGAACAAAAAATTGGCGAATGGTACTGTTTGGATGCTTTGCATATATGTTTCTTATACTATATAGAAGCAATATATACAAAGATTTCAACCGTCTACGTGTTCCAATCATTGTTCTACTTGTCGAAATTTACAAATAATTTCCTTTAAAGGATTAACAATGGGGCTCGTTGTTCACTTAAACTTGAAGAACAAAAAATTGGCGAATGGTACTGTTTGGATGCTTTGCATATATGTTTCTTAGACTATATAGAAGCAATATATACATTGATTTCAACCGGCTACCTGTTTCATTCATTGTTCTACTTGTCGAAAGTTACAAATAAATTCCTTTAAAGGATTAACAATGGGGCTCGTAGTTCACTTAAACTTGAAGAGATAAAAATTGTCGAATTGTACTGTTTGGATGCTTTGCATATATGTTTCTTAAACTATATAGAAGCAATATATACATTGATTTCAACCGGCTACCTGTTCCATTCATTGTTCTACTTGTCGAAAGTTACAAATAATTTCCTATAAAGGATTAACAATGGGGCTCATTGTTCACTTAAACTTGAAGGACAAAAAATTGGCGAATGGTACTGTTTGGATGCTTTGCGTACATGTTTCTTAGACTATATGGAAGCAATATATACAAGGATTTCAACCGTCTACCTGTTCCATTCATTGTTCTACTTGTCGAAAGTTACAAATAATTACCGATAAAGGATTAACCATTGGTGCTCATTGTTCACTTAAACTTGAAGAACAAAAAATTGGCGAATTGTACTGTTTGGATGCTTTGCATATATGTTTCTCAGACTATATAGAAGCAATATATACAAAGATTTCAACCGTCTACCTGTTCCATTCATTGTTCTACTTGTCGAAAGTTACAAATAATTTCCTTTAAAGGATTAACCATTGGGGCTCATTGTTCACTTAAACTTGAAGAACAAAAAATTGGCGAATTGTACTGTTTGGATGCTTTGCATATATGTTTCTTATACTATATAGAAGCAATATATACAAAGATTTCAACCGTCTACGTGTTCCATTCATTGTTCTACTTGTCGAAAGTTACAATTAATTCCCGTTAAAGTATTAACAATGGGGCTCGTAGTTCACTTAAACTTGAAGGGCAAAAAATTGGCGAATTGTACTGTTTGGATGCTTTGCATATATGTTTCTTGGACTATATAGAAGCAATATATACAATGATTTCAACCGTCTACCTGTTCCATTCATTGTTCTACTTGTCGAATGTTACAAATAATTTCCGTTAAGGGATTAACAATGGGGATCGTAGTTTACTTAAACTTGAAGAACAAAAAATTGGGGAATTGTACTGTTTGGATGCTTTGCATATATGTTTCTTAGACTATATAGAAGCAATATATACAATGATTTGAACCGTCTACCTATTCCATTCATTGTTCTACTTGTCGAAATTTACAAATAATTTCCTTTAAAGGATTAACAATGGGGCTCGTAGTTCACTTAAACTTGAAGAGCAAAAAATTGTCGAATTGTACTGTTTGGATGCTTTGCATATATGTTTCTTAAATTATATAGAAGCAATATATACAATGATTTCAACTGTCTACCAGTTCCATTCATTGTTCTACTTGTCGAAAGTTACAAATAATTTCCGGTAAGGGATTAACAATGGGGATCGTAGTTTACTTAAACTTGAATAACAAAAAATTGGCGAATTGTACTGTTTGGATGCTTTGCATATATGTTTCTTAGACTATATAGAAGCAATATATACAATGATTTCAACCGTCTACCTGTTCCATTCATTGTTCTACTTGTCGAAAGTTACAAATAATTTCCCTTAAGTGATTAACAATGGGGATCGTAGTTTACTTAAACTTGAAGAACAAAAAATTGGCGAATTGTACTGTTTGGATGCTTTGCTTATATGTTTCTTAGACTATATAGAAGCAATATATACAAGGATTTCAACCGTCTACCTGTTCCACTCATTGTTCTACTTGTCGAAAGTTACAAATAATTACCGATAAAGGATTAACCATTGGGGCTCATTGTTCACTTACACTTGAAGAACAAAAAATTGGCGAATTGTACTGTTTGGATGCTTTGCATATATGTTTCATAGACTATATAGGTGCAATATATACAAAGATTTCAACCGTCTACCTGTTCCATTCATTGTTCTACTTGTCGAAAGTTACAAATAATTTCCTTTAAAGGATTAACAATGGGGCTCATTGTTCACTTAAACTTGAAGAACAAAAAATTGGCGAACTGTACTGTTTGAATGCTTTGCATATATGTTTCTTAGACTATATAGAAGCAATATATACAATGATTTCAACCGTCTACCTGTTCCATTCATTGTTCTACTTGTCGAATGTTACAATTAATTTCCGTTAAGGGATTAACAATGGGGATCGTAGTTTACTTAAATTTGAAGAACAAAAAATTGGCGAATTGTACTGTTTGGATGCTTTGCATATATGTTTCTTAGACTATATAGAAGCAATATATACAATGATTTCAACAGTCTACCTGTTCCATTCATTGTTCTACTTGTCGAAATTTACAAATAATTTCCTTTAAAGGATTAACAATGGGGCTCGTAGTTCACTTAAACTTGAAGAACAAAAAATTGGCGAATGGTACTGTTAGGATGCTTTGCATATATGTTTCTTAGACTATATAGAAGCAATATATACATTGATTTCAACCGGCTACCTGTTCCATTCATTGTTCTACTTGTCGAAATTTACAAATAATTTCCGATAAAGGATTAACCATTGGGGCTCATTGTTCACTTAAACATGAAAAACAAAAAATTGGCGAATTGTACTGTTTGGATGCTTTGCATATATGTTTCTTAGACTATATAGAAGCAATATATAAAAAGATTTCAACCGTCTACCTGTTCCATTCATTGTTCTACTTGCCGAAATTTACAAATAATTTCCTTTAAAGGATTAACAATGGGGCTCGTAGTTCACTTAAACTTGAAGAGCAAAAAATTGTCGAATTGTACTGTTTGGATGCTTTGCATATATGTTTCTTAAACTATATAGAAGCAATATATACAATGATTTCAACCGTCTACCTGTTCCATTCATTGTTCTACTTGTCGAAAG
Organism: Cerceris ruficornis; assembly: GCA_963989415.1. Classification (NCBI taxonomy): domain Eukaryota; kingdom Metazoa; phylum Arthropoda; class Insecta; order Hymenoptera; family Crabronidae; genus Cerceris; species Cerceris ruficornis. Next base: position 2,103,166 of record CAXDIW010000460.1, read on the forward strand.
TTACAAATAATTTCCGTTAAGGGATTAACAATGGGGATCGTAGTTTACTTAAACTTGAAGAACAAAAAATTGGCGAATTGTACTGTTTGGATGCTTTGCATATATGTATCTAAGACTATATAGAAGCAATATATACAAAGATTTCAACCGTCTACCTGTTTCATTCATTGTTCTACTTGTCGAAATTTGCAAATAATTTCCGTTAAGGGATTAACAATGGGGATCGTAGTTCACTTGAACTTGAAGAACAAAAAATTGGCGAATGGTACTGTTTGGATTCTTTGCATATATGTTTCTTAGACTATATAGACGAAATATATACAATGATTTCAACAGTCTACCTGTTCCATTCATTGTTCTACTTGTCGAAATTTACAATTAATTTCCGTTAAAGGATTAACAATGGGGCTCTTAGTTCACTTAAACTTGAAGAACAAAACATTGGCGAATTGTACTGTTTGGATGCTTTGCATATATGTTTCGTAGACTATATAGAAGCAATATATACAATGATTTCAACCGTCTACATGATCCATTCATTGTTCTACTTGTCGAAATTTACAAATAATTTCCTTTAAAGGATTAACAATGGGGCTCGTAGTTCACTTAAACTTGAAGAACAAAAAATTGGCGAATGGTACTGTTTGGATGCTTTGCATATATGTTTCTTATACTATATAGAAGCAATATATACAAAGATTTCAACCGTCTACGTGTTCCAATCATTGTTCTACTAGTAGAAAGTTACAATTAATTTCCTTTAAAGGATTAACGATGGGGCTCGTAGTTCACTTAAACTTGAAGAGCAAAAAATTGGCGAATTGTACTGTTTGGACGCTTTGCATATCTGTTTCTTAGACTATATGGAAGCAATATATACAAAGATTTCAACCGTCTACGTGTTCCAATCATTGTTCTACTTGTAGAATGTTACGATTAATTTCCGTTAAAGGATTAACAATGGGGCTCGTAGTTCACTTAAAGTTGAAGATCAAAAAATTGGCGATTGTTACTGTTTAGATGCTTTGCATATATGTTTCTTAGATTATATAGAAGCAATATATACAAAGATTTCAACCGTCTACCTGTTCCATTCATTGTTCTACTTGTCGAAAATTACAAATAATTTCCGATAAAGGATTAACCATGGGGGCTCATAGTTAACTTAAATTTGAAGAACAAAAAATTGGCGACTGGTACTGTTTGGATGCTTTGCATATATGTTTCTTAGACTATATGGAAGCAATATATACAAAGATTTCAACCGTCTACGTGTTCCAATCATTGTTCTACTTGTAGAATGTTACGATTAATTTCCGTTAAAGGATTAACAATGGGGATCGTAGTTCACTTGAACTTGCAGAACAAAAAATTGGCGAATGGTACTGTTTGGATGCTTTGCATATATGTTTCTTAGACTATATAGAAGCAATATATACAAAGATTTCAACCGTCTACCTGTTTCATTCATTGTTCTACTTGTCGAAATTTGCAAATAATTTCCGTTAAGGGATTAACAATGGGGATCGTAGTTCACTTGAACTTGAAGAACAAAAAATTGGCGAATGGTACTGTTTGGATTCTTTGCATATATGTTTCTTAGACTATATAGACGAAATATATACAATGATTTCAACAGTCTACCTGTTCCATTCATTGTTCTACTTGTCGAAATTTACAATTAATTTCCGTTAAAGGATTAACAATGGGGCTCTTAGTTCACTTAAACTTGAAGAACAAAACATTGGCGAATTGTACTGTTTGGATGCTTTGCATATATGTTTCGTAGACTATATAGAAGCAATATATACAATGATTTCAACCGTCTACATGATCCATTCATTGTTCTACTTGTCGAAATTTACAAATAATTTCCTTTAAAGGATTAACATTGGGGCTCGTAGTTCACTTAAACTTGAAGAACAAAAAATTGGCGAATGGTACTGTTTGGATGCTTTGCATATATGTTTCTTATACTATATAGAAGCAATATATACAAAGATTTCAACCGTCTACGTGTTCCAATCATTGTTCTACTTGTCGAAATTTACAAATAATTTCCTTTAAAGGATTAACAATGGGGCTCGTTGTTCACTTAAACTTGAAGAACAAAAAATTGGCGAATGGTACTGTTTGGATGCTTTGCATATATGTTTCTTAGACTATATAGAAGCAATATATACATTGATTTCAACCGGCTACCTGTTTCATTCATTGTTCTACTTGTCGAAAGTTACAAATAAATTCCTTTAAAGGATTAACAATGGGGCTCGTAGTTCACTTAAACTTGAAGAGATAAAAATTGTCGAATTGTACTGTTTGGATGCTTTGCATATATGTTTCTTAAACTATATAGAAGCAATATATACATTGATTTCAACCGGCTACCTGTTCCATTCATTGTTCTACTTGTCGAAAGTTACAAATAATTTCCTATAAAGGATTAACAATGGGGCTCATTGTTCACTTAAACTTGAAGGACAAAAAATTGGCGAATGGTACTGTTTGGATGCTTTGCGTACATGTTTCTTAGACTATATGGAAGCAATATATACAAGGATTTCAACCGTCTACCTGTTCCATTCATTGTTCTACTTGTCGAAAGTTACAAATAATTACCGATAAAGGATTAACCATTGGTGCTCATTGTTCACTTAAACTTGAAGAACAAAAAATTGGCGAATTGTACTGTTTGGATGCTTTGCATATATGTTTCTTAGACTATATAGAAGCAATATATACAAAGATTTCAACCGTCTACCTGTTCCATTCATTGTTCGACTTGTCGAAATTTACAATTAATTTCCGGTAAAGGATTAACAATGGGGCTCGTAGTTCACTTAAACTTGAAGTACAAAAAATTGGCGAATTGTACTGTTTGGATGCTTTGCACATATGTTTCGTAGACTATATAGAAGCACTATATATAAAGAATTCAACCGTCTACCTGTTCCATTCATTGTTCTACTTGTCGAAAGTTACAAATAATTTCCTTTAAAGGATTAACAATGGGGCTCGTAGTTCACTTAAACTTGAAGAACAAAAAATTGGCGAATGGTACTGTTTGGATGCTTTGCATATATGTTTCTTAGACTATATAGAAGCAATATATACAAAGTTTTCAACCGTCTACCTTTTCCATTCATTGTTCTACTTGTCGAAAGTTACAAATAATTTCCGATAACGGATTAACCATTGGGGGTCATTGTTCACTTAAACTTGAAGAACAAAAAATTGGCGAATTGTACTGTTTGGATGCTTTGCATATATGTTTCTTATACTATATAGAAGCAATATATACAAAGATTTCAACCGTCTACCTGTCCCATTCATTGTTCTACTTGTCGAAAATTACAAATAATTACCGATAAAGGATTAACCATTGGGGCTCATTGTTCACTTAAACTTGAAGAACAAAAAATTGGCGCATCGTACTGTTTGGATGCTTTGCATATATGTTTCTTAGACTATATAGAAGCAATATATACAAAGATTTCAACCGTCTACCTGTTCCATTCATTGTTCTACATGTCGAAAGTTACAAATAATTTCCGATAAAGGATTAACAATGGGGCTCGTAGTTCACTTAAACTTGAAGAACAAAAAATTGTCGAATTGTACTGTTTGGATGCTTTGCATATATGTTTCTTAGACTATATAGAAGCAATATATACAAAGATTTCAACTGTCTACCTATTCCATTCATTGTTCTACTTGCCGAAATTTACAAATAATTTCCTTTAAAGGATTAACAATGGGGCTCGTAGTTCACTTAAACTGGAAGAGCAAAAAATTGTCGAATTTTACTGTTTGGATGCTTTGCATATATGTTTCTTAGACTATATAGAAGCAATATATACAATGATTTCAACCGTCTACCTGTTCCATTCATTGTTCTACTTGTCGAAAGTTACAAATAATTTCCGTTAAGGGATTAACAATGGGGATCGTAGTTTACTTAAACTTGAAGAACAAAAAATTGGCGAATTGTACTGTTTGGATGCTTTGCATATATGTTTCTTAGACTATATAGAAGCTATATATACAAGGATTTCAACCGTCTACCTGTTCCATTCAGTGTTCTACTTGTCGAAAGTTACAAATAATTACCGATAAAGGATTAACCATTGGGGCTCATTGTTCACTTAAACTTGAAGAACAAAAAATTTGCGAATTGTACTGTTTGGATGCTTTGCATATATGTTTCTTAGACTATATAGATGCAATATATACATAGATTTCAACCGTCTACCTGTTCCATTCATTGTTCTACTTGTCGAAATTTACAAATAATTTCCGTTAAAGTATTAATAATGGGGCTCGTAGTTCACTTAAACTTGAAGATCAAATAATTGGCGAATTGTACTGTTTGGATGATTTGCATATATGTTTCTTAGACTATATAGAAGCAATATATACAAAGATTTCAACCGTCTACCTGTTCCATTCATTGATCTACTTGTCGAAAGTTACAAATAATTTCCGATAAAGGATTAACAATGGGTCTCATTGTTCACTTAAACTTGAAGAACAAAAAATTGGCGAATGGTACTGTTTGGATGCTTTGCATATATGTTTCTTAGACTATATGGAAGCAATATATACAAAGATTTCAACCGTCTACGTGTTCCAATCATTGTTCTACTTGTCGAAATTTACAAATAATTTCCTTTAAAGGATTAACAATGGGGCTCGTTGTTCACTTAAACTTGAAGAACAAAAAAGTGGCGAATGGTACTGTTTGGATGCTTTGCATATATGTTTCTTAGACTATATAGAAGCAATATATACAAAGATTTCAACCGTCTACCTGTTCCATTCATTGTTCTACTTGTCGAAAGTTACAAATAATTTCCGATAACGGATTAACCATTGGGGCTCATTGTTCACTTAAACTTGAAGAACAAAAAATTGGCGAATTGTACTGTTTGGATGCTTTGCATATATGTTTCTTATACTATATAGAAGCAATATATACAAAGATTTCAACCGTCTACCTGTTCCATTCATTGTTCTACTTGTTGAAAGTTACAAATAATTTCCTTTAAAGGATTAACAATGGGGCTCATTGTTCACTTAAACTTGGAGGACAAAAAATTGGCGAATTATACTGTTTGGATGCTTTGCATATATGTTTCTTAGACTATATAGAAGCAATATATACAATGATTTCAACCGTCTACCTGTTCCATTCATTGTTCTACTTGTCGAAAGTTACAAATAATTTCCGTTAAAGTATAAACAATGGGGCTCGTAGTTCACTTATACTTGAAGATCAAATAATTGGCGAATTGTACTGTTTGGATGATTTGCATATATGTTTCTTAGACTTTATAGAAGCAATATATACAAAGATTTCAACCCTCTACCTGTTCCATTCATTGTTCTACTTGTCGAAAGTTACAAATAATTTCCGATAAAGGATTAACAATGGGTCTCATTGTTCACTTAAACTTGAAGAACAAAAAATTGGCGAATGGTACTGTTTGGATGCTTTGCATATATGTTTCTTAGACTATATGGAAGCAATATATACAAAGATTTCAACCGTCTACGTGTTCCAATCATTGTTCTACTTGTCGAAATTTACAAATAATTTCCTTTAAAGGATTAACAATGGAGCTCGTTGTTCACTTAAACTTGAAGAACAAAAAAGTGTCGAATGGTACTGTTTGGATGCTTTGCATATATGTTTCTTAGACTATATAGAAGCAATATATACATTGATTTCAACCGTCTACCTGTTCCATTCATTGTTCTACTTGTCGAAAGTTACAAATAATTTCCGTTAAGGGATTAACAATGGGGATCGTAGTTTACTTAAACTTGAAGAACAAAAAATTGGCGAATTGTACTGTTTATATGCTTTGCTTATATGTTTCTTAGACTATATAGAAGCAATATATACAAGGATTTCAACCGTCTACCTGTTCCATTCATTGTTCTACTTGTCGAAAGTTACAAATAATTACCGATAAAGGATTAACCATTGGGGCTCATTGTTCACTTAAACTTGAAGAACAAAAAATTGGCGAATTGTACTGTTTGGATGCTTTGCATATATGTTTCTTAGACTATAAAGAAGCAATATATACATTGATTTCAACCGTCTACCTTTTCCATTCATTGTTCTACTTGTCGCAAGTTACAAATAATTTCCGTTAAAGTATTAACAATGGGGCTCGTAGTTCACTTAAACTTGAAGAACAAAAAATTGGCGAATTGTACTGTTTGGATGCTTTGCATATATGTATCTTAGACTATATAGAAGCAATATATACAAGGATTTCAACCGTCTACCTGTTCCATTCATTGTTCTACTTGCCGAAATTTACAAATAATTTCCTTTAAAGGATTAACAATGGGGCTCGTAGTTCACTTAAACTTGAAGAGCAAAAAATTGGCGAATTGTACTGTTTGGATGCTTTGCATAGATGTTTCTTAGACTATTTAGAAGCAATATATAGAAATATTTCACCCGTCTACCTGTACTATTCATTGTTCTACTTGTAGAAAGTTACAAATAATTTCCATTTCATGATTATCAATGGGGCTCGCTGTTCACTTAAACTTGAAGATCAATAAATAGGCGATTGTTACTGTTTAGATGCTTTGCATATAGGTTTCTTAGACTATATAGAAGCAACATATACAAGGATTTCAACCGTCTACGTGTTCCAATCATTGTTCTACTTGTCGAAATTTACAAATAATTTCCTTTAAAGGATTAACAATGGGGCTCGTTGTTCACTTAAACTTGAAGAACAAAAAAGTGGCGAATGGTACTGTTTGGGTGCATTGCATATATGTTTCTTAAACTATATAGAAGCAATATATACAAAGATTTCAACCGTCTACCTGTTCCATTCATTGTTCTACTTGTCGAAAGTTACAAATAATTTCCGATAAAGGATTAACAATGGGGCTCATTGTTCACTTAAACTTGAAGAACAAAAAATTGGCGAATGGTACTGTTTGGATGCTTTGCATATATGTTTCTTAGACTATATAGAAGCAATATATACAAAGGTTTCAACCGTCTACCTGTTCCATTCATTGTTCTACTTGTCGAAAGTTACAAATAATTTCCTTTAAAGGATTAACAATGGGGCTCATTGTTCACTTAAACTTGAAGAACAAAAAATTGGCGAATGGTACTGTTTGAATGCTTTGCATATATGTTTCTTAGACTATATGGAAGCAATATATACAAAGATTTCAACCGTCTACGTGTTCCAATCATTGTTCTACTTGTCGAAATTTACAAATAATTTCCTTTAAAGGATTAACAATGGGGCTCGTTGTTCACTTAAACTTGAAGAACAAAAAATTGGCGAATGGTACTGTTTGGATGCTTTGCATATATGTTTCTTAGACTATATGGAAGCAATATATACAAAGATTTCAACCGTCTACGTGTTCCAATCATTGTTCTACTTGTCGAAATTTACAAATAATTTCCTTTAAAGGATTAACAATGGGGCTCGTTGTTCACTTAAACTTGAAGAACAAAAAAGTGGCGAATGGTACTGTTTGGGTGCTTTGCATATATGTTTCTTAGACTATATAGAAGCAATATATACAAAGATTTCAACCGTCTACCTGTTCCATTCATTGTTCTACTTGTCGAAAGTTACAAATAATTTCCGATAAAGGATTAACAATGGGGCTCATTGTTCACTTATACTTGGAGAACAAAAAATTGGCGAATGGTACTGTTTGGATGCTTTGCATATATGTTTCTTAGACTATATAGAAGCAATATATACAAAGATTTCAACCGTCTACCTGTTCCATTCATTGTTCTACTTGTCGAAAGTTACAAATAATTTCCTTTAAAGGATTAACAATGGGGCTCATTGTTCACTTAAACTTGAAGAACAAAAAATTGGCGAATTGTACTGTTTGGATGCTTTGCATATATGTTTCTTAGACTATATAGAAGCAATATATACAATGATTTCAACCGTCTACCTGTTCCATTCATTGTTCTACTTGTCGAATGTTACAAATAATTTCCGTTTCATGATTATCAATGGGGCTCGTTGTTCACTTAAACTTGAAGAACAAAAAATTGGCGAATGGTACTGTTTGGATGCTTTGCATATATGTTTCTTAGACTATATAGAAGCAATATATACAAAGATTTCAACCGTCTACCTGTTTCATTCATTGTTCTACTTGTCGAAATTTACAAATAATTTCCGATAACGGATTAACCATTGGGGCTCATTGTTCACTTAAACTTGAAGAACAAAAAATTGGCGAATTGTACTGTTTGGATGCTTTGCATATATGTTTCTTATACTATATAGAAGCAATATATACAAAGATTTCAACCGTCTACCTGTCCCATTCATTGTTCTACTTGTCGAAAATTACAAATAATTACCGATAAAGGATTAACCATTGGGGCTCGTTGTTCACTTAATCTTGAAGAACAAAAAAGTGGCGAATGGTACTGTTTGGGTGCTTTGCATATATGTTTCTTAGACTATATAGAAGCAATATATACAAAGATTTCAACCGTCTACCTGTTCCATTCATTGTTCTACTTGTCGAAAGTTACAAATAATTACCGATAAAGGATTAACCATTGGGGCTCATTGTTCACTTAAACTTGAAGAACAAAAAATTGGCGAATTGTACTGTTTGGATGTTTTGCATATATGTTTCTTAGACTATATAGAAGCAATCTATACAAAGATTTCAACCGTCTACCTGTTCCATTCATTGTTCTACTTGTCGAAAGTTACAAATAATTTCCTTTAAAGGATTAACAATGGGGCTCGCTGTTCACTTAAACTTGAAGATCAAAAAATCGGCGAATTGTACTGTTTGGATGCTTTGCATATATATTTCTTAGACTATATAGAAGCAATATATACAATAATTTCAACAGTCTACCTGTTCCATTCATTGTTCTACTTGTCGAAATTTACAAATAATTTCCTTTAAAGGATTGACAATGGGGCTCGTAGTTCACTTAAACTTGAAGAACAAAAAATTGGCGAATGTTACTGTTTGGATGCTTTGCATATATGTTTCTTAGACTATATAGAAGCAATATATACAAAGATTTCAACCGTCTACCTGTTCCATTCATTGTTCTACTTGTCGAAATTTACAAATAATTTCCGATAACGGATTAACCATTGGGGGTCATTGTTCACTTAAACTTGAAGAACAAAAAATTGGCGAATTGTACTGTTTGGATGCTTTGCATATATGTTTCTTATACTATATAGAAGCAATATATACAAAGATTTCAACCGTCTACCTGTCCCATTCATTGTTCTACTTGTCGAAAATTACAAATAATTACCGATAAAGGATTAACCATTGGGGCTCATTGTTCACTTAAACTTGAAGAACAAAAAATTGGCGCATCGTACTGTTTGGATGCTTTGCATATATGTTTCTTAGACTATATAGAAGCAATATATACAAAGATTTCAACCGTCTACCTGTTCCATTCATTGTTCTACATGTCGAAAGTTACAAATAATTTCCGATAAAGGATTAACAATGGGGCTCGTAGTTCACTTAAACTTGAAGAACAAAAAATTGTCGAATTGTACTGTTTGGATGCTTTGCATATATGTTTCTTAGACTATATAGAAGCAATATATACAAAGATTTCAACTGTCTACCTATTCCATTCATTGTTCTACTTGCCGAAATTTACAAATAATTTCCTTTAAAGGATTAACAATGGGGCTCGTAGTTCACTTAAACTGGAAGAGCAAAAAATTGTCGAATTTTACTGTTTGGATGCTTTGCATATATGTTTCTTAGACTATATAGAAGCAATATATACAATGATTTCAACCGTCTACCTGTTCCATTCATTGTTCTACTTGTCGAAAGTTACAAATAATTTCCGTTAAGGGATTAACAATGGGGATCGTAGTTTACTTAAACTTGAAGAACAAAAAATTGGCGAATTGTACTGTTTGGATGCTTTGCATATATGTTTCTTAGACTATATAGAAGCTATATATACAAGGATTTCAACCGTCTACCTGTTCCATTCAGTGTTCTACTTGTCGAAAGTTACAAATAATTACCGATAAAGGATTAACCATTGGGGCTCATTGTTCACTTAAACTTGAAGAACAAAAAATTTGCGAATTGTACTGTTTGGATGCTTTGCATATATGTTTCTTAGACTATATAGATGCAATATATACATAGATTTCAACCGTCTACCTGTTCCATTCATTGTTCTACTTGTCGAAATTTACAAATAATTTCCGTTAAAGTATTAATAATGGGGCTCGTAGTTCACTTAAACTTGAAGATCAAATAATTGGCGAATTGTACTGTTTGGATGATTTGCATATATGTTTCTTAGACTATATAGAAGCAATATATACAAAGATTTCAACCGTCTACCTGTTCCATTCATTGATCTACTTGTCGAAAGTTACAAATAATTTCCGATAAAGGATTAACAATGGGTCTCATTGTTCACTTAAACTTGAAGAACAAAAAATTGGCGAATGGTACTGTTTGGATGCTTTGCATATATGTTTCTTAGACTATATGGAAGCAATATATACAAAGATTTCAACCGTCTACGTGTTCCAATCATTGTTCTACTTGTCGAAATTTACAAATAATTTCCTTTAAAGGATTAACAATGGGGCTCGTTGTTCACTTAAACTTGAAGAACAAAAAAGTGGCGAATGGTACTGTTTGGATGCTTTGCATATATGTTTCTTAGACTATATAGAAGCAATATATACAAAGATTTCAACCGTCTACCTGTTCCATTCATTGTTCTACTTGTCGAAAGTTACAAATAATTTCCGATAACGGATTAACCATTGGGGCTCATTGTTCACTTAAACTTGAAGAACAAAAAATTGGCGAATTGTACTGTTTGGATGCTTTGCATATATGTTTCTTATACTATATAGAAGCAATATATACAAAGATTTCAACCGTCTACCTGTTCCATTCATTGTTCTACTTGTTGAAAGTTACAAATAATTTCCTTTAAAGGATTAACAATGGGGCTCATTGTTCACTTAAACTTGGAGGACAAAAAATTGGCGAATTATACTGTTTGGATGCTTTGCATATATGTTTCTTAGACTATATAGAAGCAATATATACAATGATTTCAACCGTCTACCTGTTCCATTCATTGTTCTACTTGTCGAAAGTTACAAATAATTTCCGTTAAAGTATAAACAATGGGGCTCGTAGTTCACTTATACTTGAAGATCAAATAATTGGCGAATTGTACTGTTTGGATGATTTGCATATATGTTTCTTAGACTTTATAGAAGCAATATATACAAAGATTTCAACCCTCTACCTGTTCCATTCATTGTTCTACTTGTCGAAAGTTACAAATAATTTCCGATAAAGGATTAACAATGGGTCTCATTGTTCACTTAAACTTGAAGAACAAAAAATTGGCGAATGGTACTGTTTGGATGCTTTGCATATATGTTTCTTAGACTATATGGAAGCAATATATACAAAGATTTCAACCGTCTACGTGTTCCAATCATTGTTCTACTTGTCGAAATTTACAAATAATTTCCTTTAAAGGATTAACAATGGAGCTCGTTGTTCACTTAAACTTGAAGAACAAAAAAGTGTCGAATGGTACTGTTTGGATGCTTTGCATATATGTTTCTTAGACTATATAGAAGCAATATATACATTGATTTCAACCGTCTACCTGTTCCATTCATTGTTCTACTTGTCGAAAGTTACAAATAAGTTCCGTTAAAGTATTAACAATGGGGCTCGTAGTTCACTTAAACTTGAAGGTCAAATAATTGGCGAATTGTACTGTTTGGATGATTTGCATATATGTATCTTAGACTTTATAGAAGTAATATATACATAGATTTCAACCGTCTACCTGTTCCATTCATTGATCTACTTGTCGAAAGTTACAAATAATTTCCGATAAAGGATTAACAATGGGGCTCGTAGTTCACTTAAACTTGAAGAGCAAAAAATTGTCGAATTTTACTGTTTGGATGCTTTGCATATATGTTTCTTAGACTATATAGAAGCAATATATACAATGATTTCAACCGTCTACCTGTTCCATTCATTGTTCTACTTGTCGAAAGTTACAAATAATTTCCGTTAAGGGATTAACAATGGGGATCGTAGTTTACTTAAACTTGAAGAACAAAAAATTGGCGAATTGTACTGTTTGGATGCTTTGCATATATGTTTCTTAGACTATATAGAAGCTATATATACAAGGATTTCAACCGTCTACCTGTTCCATTCAGTGTTCTACTTGTCGAAAGTTACAAATAATTACCGATAAAGGATTAACCATTGGGGCTCATTGTTCACTTAAACTTGAAGAACAAAAAATTTGCGAATTGTACTGTTTGGATGCTTTGCATATATGTTTCTTAGACTATATAGATGCAATATATACATAGATTTCAACCGTCTACCTGTTCCATTCATTGTTCTACTTGTCGAAATTTACAAATAATTTCCGTTAAAGTATTAATAATGGGGCTCGTAGTTCACTTAAACTTGAAGATCAAATAATTGGCGAATTGTACTGTTTGGATGATTTGCATATATGTTTCTTAGACTATATAGAAGCAATATATACAAAGATTTCAACCGTCTACCTGTTCCATTCATTGATCTACTTGTCGAAAGTTACAAATAATTTCCGATAAAGGATTAACAATGGGTCTCATTGTTCACTTAAACTTGAAGAACAAAAAATTGGCGAATGGTACTGTTTGGATGCTTTGCATATATGTTTCTTAGACTATATGGAAGCAATATATACAAAGATTTCAACCGTCTACGTGTTCCAATCATTGTTCTACTTGTCGAAATTTACAAATAATTTCCTTTAAAGGATTAACAATGGGGCTCGTTGTTCACTTAAACTTGAAGAACAAAAAAGTGGCGAATGGTACTGTTTGGATGCTTTGCATATATGTTTCTTAGACTATATAGAAGCAATATATACAAAGATTTCAACCGTCTACCTGTTCCATTCATTGTTCTACTTGTCGAAAGTTACAAATAATTTCCGATAACGGATTAACCATTGGGGCTCATTGTTCACTTAAACTTGAAGAACAAAAAATTGGCGAATTGTACTGTTTGGATGCTTTGCATATATGTTTCTTATACTATATAGAAGCAATATATACAAAGATTTCAACCGTCTACCTGTTCCATTCATTGTTCTACTTGTTGAAAGTTACAAATAATTTCCTTTAAAGGATTAACAATGGGGCTCATTGTTCACTTAAACTTGGAGGACAAAAAATTGGCGAATTATACTGTTTGGATGCTTTGCATATATGTTTCTTAGACTATATAGAAGCAATATATACAATGATTTCAACCGTCTACCTGTTCCATTCATTGTTCTACTTGTCGAAAGTTACAAATAATTTCCGTTAAAGTATTAACAATGGGGCTCGTAGTTCACTTATACTTGAAGATCAAATAATTGGCGAATTGTACTGTTTGGATGATTTGCATATATGTTTCTTAGACTTTATAGAAGCAATATATACAAAGATTTCAACCCTCTACCTGTTCCATTCATTGTTCTACTTGTCGAAAGTTACAAATAATTTCCGATAAAGGATTAACAATGGGTCTCATTGTTCACTTAAACTTGAAGAACAAAAAATTGGCGAATGGTACTGTTTGGATGCTTTGCATATATGTTTCTTAGACTATATGGAAGCAATATATACAAAGATTTCAACCGTCTACGTGTTCCAATCATTGTTCTACTTGTCGAAATTTACAAATAATTTCCTTTAAAGGATTAACAATGGAGCTCGTTGTTCACTTAAACTTGAAGAACAAAAAAGTGTCGAATGGTACTGTTTGGATGCTTTGCATATATGTTTCTTAGACTATATAGAAGCAATATATACATTGATTTCAACCGTCTACCTGTTCCATTCATTGTTCTACTTGTCGAAAGTTACAAATAAGTTCCGTTAAAGTATTAACAATGGGGCTCGTAGTTCACTTAAACTTGAAGGTCAAATAATTGGCGAATTGTACTGTTTGGATGATTTGCATATATGTATCTTAGACTTTATAGAAGCAATATATACATAGATTTCAACCGTCTACCTGTTCCATTCATTGATCTACTTGTCGAAAGTTACAAATAATTTCCGATAAAGGATTAACAATGGGTCTCATTGTTCACTTAAACTTGAAGAACAAAAAATTGGCGAATGGTACTGTTTGGATGCTTTGCATATATGTTTCTTAGACTACATGGAAGCAATATATACAAAGATTTCAACCGTCTACGTGTTCCAATCATTGGTCTACTTGTCGAAATTTACAAATAATTTCCTTTAAAGGATTAACAATGGGGCTCGTTGTTCACTTAAACTTGAAGAACAAAAAAGTGGCGAATGGTACTGTTTGGATGCTTTGCATATATGTTTCTTAGACTATATAGAAGCAATATATACATTGATTTCAACCGTCTACCTGTTCCATTCATTGTTCTACTTGTCGCAAGTTACAAATAATTTCCGTTAAAGTATTAACAATGGGGCTCGTAGTTCACTTATACTTGAAGATCAAATAATTGGCGAATTGTACTGTTTGGATGATTTGCATATATGTTTCTTAGACTTTATAGAAGCAATATATACAAAGATTTCAACCGTCTACCTGTTCCATTCATTGTTCTAATTGTCGAAAGTTACAAATAATTTCCGATAAAGGATTAACAATGGGGATCGTAGTTTACTTAATCTTGAAGAACAAGAAATTGGCGAATTGTGCTGTTTGGATGCTTTGCATATATGTTTCTTAGACTATATAGAAGCAATATATACAAAGATTTCAACCGTCTACCTGTTCCATTCATTGTTCTACTTGTCGAAAGTTACAAATAATTTCCTTTAAAGGATTAACAATGGGGCTCGTAGTTCACTTAAACTTGAAGAACAAAAAATTGGCGAATTGTACTGTTTGGATGCTTTGCACATATGTTTCATAGACTATATAGAAGCAATATATACAATGATTTCAACCGTCTACCTGTTCCATTCCTTGTTCTACTTGTCGAAAGTTACAAATAATTTCCTTTAAAGGATTAACAATGGGGCTCGTTGTTCACTTAAACTTGAAGATCAAATAATTGGCGAATTGTACTGTTTGGATGATTTGCATATATGTTTCTTAGACTTTATAGAAGCAATATATACAAAGATTTCAACCGTCTACCTGTTCCATTCATTGTTCTACTTGTCGACAGTTACAAATAATTTCCGTTAAGGCATTAACAATGGGGATCGTAGTTTACTTAATCTTGAAGAACAAGAAATTGGCGAATTGTGCTGTTTGGATGCTTTGCATATATGTTTCTTAGACTATATAGAAGCAATATATACAAAGATTTCAACCGTCTACCTGTTCCATTCATTGTTCTACTTGTCGAAAGTTACAAATAATTTCCTTTAAAGGATTAACAATGGGGCTCGTAGTTCACTTAAACTTGAAGAACAAAAAATTGGCGAATTGTACTGTTTGGATGCTTTGCACATATGTTTCATAGACTATATAGAAGCAATATATACAATGATTTCAACCGTCTACCTGTTCCATTCCTTGTTCTACTTGTCGAAAGTTACAAATAATTTCCTTTAAAGGATTAACAATGGGGCTCGTTGTTCACTTAAACTTGAAGATCAAATAATTGGCGAATTGTACTGTTTGGATGATTTGCATATATGTTTCTTAGACTTTATAGAAGCAATATATACAAAGATTTCAACCGTCTACCTGTTCCATTCATTGTTCTACTTGTCGACAGTTACAAATAATTTCCGTTAAGGCATTAACAATGGGGATCGTAGTTTACTTAATCTTGAAGAACAAGAAATTGGCGAATTGTGCTGTTTGGATGCTTTGCATATATGTTTCTTAGACTATATAGAAGCAATATATACAAAGATTTCAACTGTCTACCTGTTCCATTCATTGTTCTACTTGTCGAAAGTTACAAATAATTTCCTTTAAAGGATTAACAATGGGGCTCATTGTTCACTTAAACTTGAAGAACAAAAAATCGGCGAATTGTACTGTTTGGATGCTTTGCATATATATTTCTTAGACTATATAGAAGCAATATATACAATAATTTCAACAGTCTACCTGTTCCATTCATTGTTCTACTTGTCGAAATTTACAAACAATTTCCTTTAAAGGATTAACAATGGGGCTCGTAGTTCACTTAAACTTGAAGAACAAAAAATTGGCGAATGGTACTGTTTGGATGCTTTGCATATATGTTTCTTAGACTATATAGAAGCAATGTATACAAAGATTTCAACCGTCTACCTGTTCCATTCATTGTTCTACTTGTCGCAACTTACAAATAATTTCCGTTAAAGTATTAACAATGGGGCTCGTAGTTCACTTAAACTTGAAGATCAAAAAATTGGCGAATTGTACTGTTTGGATGCTTTGCATATATGTTTCTTAGACTATATAGAAGCAATATCTACAAAGATTTCAACCGTCTACCTGTTCCATTCATTGTTCTACTTGAAGAAAGTTGCAAATAATTTCCATTTCATGATTATCAATGGGGCTCGCCGTTCACTTAAACTTGAAGATCAAAAAATTGGCGATTGTTACTGTTTAGATGCTTTGCATATAGGTTTCTTAGACTATATAGAAGCAATATATACAAAGATTTCAACCGTCTACCTGTTCCATTCATTGTTCTACTTGTCGAAAATTACAAATAATTTCCTATAAAGGATTAACCATTGGGGCTCATTGATCACTTACACTTGAAGAACAAAAAATTGGCGTATGGTACTGTTTGGATGCTTTGCATATATGTTTCTTAGACTATATAGAAGCAATATATACAATGATTTCAACAGTCTACCTGTTCCATTCATTGTTCTACTTGTCGAAATTTACAAATAATTTCCGATAAAGGATTAACCATTGGGGCTCATTGTTCACTTAAACTTGAAGAACAAAAAATTGGCGAATGGTACTGTTTGGATGCTTTGCATATATGTTTCTTAGACTATATAGAAGCAATATATACATTGATTTCAACCGGCTACCTGTTCCATTCATTGTTCTACTTGTCGAAAGTTACAAATAATTTCCTATAAAGGATTAACAATGGGGCTCATTGTTCACTTAAACTTGAAGGACAAAAAATTGGCGAATGGTACTGTTTGGATGCTTTGCGTACATGTTTCTTAGACTATATGGAAGCAATATATACAAGGATTTCAACCGTCTACCTGTTCCATTCATTGTTCTACTTGTCGAAAGTTACAAATAATTACCGATAAAGGATTAACCATTGGGGCTCATTGTTCACTTAAACTTGAAGAACAAAAAATTGGCGAATTGTACTGTTTGGATGCTTTGCATATATGTTTCTTAGACTATATAGAAGCAATATATACAAAGATTTCAACCGTCTACCTGTTCCATTCATTGTTCTACTTGTCGAAAGTTACGAATAATTTCCTTTAAAGGATTAACAATGGGGCTCGTAGTTCACTTAATCTTGAAGAACAAAAAATTGGCGAATTGTACTGTTTGGATGCTTTGCACATATGTTTCATAGACTATATAGAAGCAATATATACAATGATTTCAACCGTCTACCTGTTCCATTCCTTGTTCTACTTGTCGAAAGTTACAAATAATTTCCTTTAAAGGATTAACAATGGGGCTCGTTGTTCACTTAAACTTGAAGACCAAATAATTGGCGATTTGTACTGTTTGGATGATTTGCATATATGTTTCTTAGACTTTATAGAAGCAATATATACAAAGATTTCAACCGTCTACCTGTTCCATTCATTGTTCTACTTGTCGAAATTTACAAATAATTTCCGATAACGGATTAACAATGGGGATCGTAGTTTACTTAAACTTGAAGAACAAAAAATTGGCGAATTGTACTGTTTGGATGCTTTGCATATATGTTTCTTAGACTATATAGAAGCAATATATACAATGATTTCAACCGTCTACCTGTTCCAGTCATTGTTCTACTTGTCGAAATTTACAAATAATTTCCTTTAAAGGATTAACAATGGGGCTCGTTGTTCACTTAAACTTGAAGAACAAAAAAGTGGCGAATGGTACTGTTTGGGTGCTTTGCATATATGTTTCTTAGACTATATAGAAGCAATATATACAAAGATTTCAACCGTCTACCTGTTCCATTCATTGTTCTACTTGTCGAAAGTTACAAATAATTACCGATAAAGGATTAACCATTGGGGCTCATTGTTCACTTAAACTTGAAGAACAAAAAATTGGCGAATTGTACTGTTTGGATGCTTTGCATATATGTTTCTTAGACTATATAGAAGCAATATATACATTGATTTCAACCGGCTACCTGTTCCATTCATTGTTCTACTTGTCGAAAGTTACAAATAATTTCCGATAAAGGATTAACAATGGGGCTCGTAGTTCACTTAAACTTGAAGAACAAAAAATTGGCAAATGTTACTGTTTGGATGCTTTGCATATATGTTTCTTAGACTATATAGAAGCAATATATACAAAGATTTCAACCGTCTACCTGTTCCATTCATTGTTCTACTTGTCGAAAGTTACAAATAATTTCCGTTAAAGTATTAACAATGGGGCTCGTAGTTCACTTATACTTGAAGATCAAATAATTGGCGAATTGTACTGTTTGGATGATTTGCATATATGTTTCTTAGACTTTATAGAAGCAATATATACAAAGATTTCAACCCTCTACCTGTTCCATTCATTGTTCTACTTGTCGAAAGTTACAAATAAGTTCCGTTAAAGTATTAACAATGGGGCTCGTAGTTCACTTAAACTTGAAGGTCAAATAATTGGCGAATGGTACTGTTTGGATGCTTTGCATATATGTTTCTTAGACTATATAGAAGCAATATATACATTGATTTCAACCGTCTACCTGTTCCATTCATTGTTCTACTTGTCGAAAGTTACAAATAAGTTCCGTTAAAGTATTAACAATGGGGCTCGTAGTTCACTTAAACTTGAAGGTCAAATAATTGGCGAATTGTACTGTTTGGATGATTTGCATATATGTATCTTAGACTTTATAGAAGCAATATATACAAAGATTTCAACCGTCTACCTGTTCCATTCATTGATCTACTTGTCGAAAGTTACAAATAATTTCCGATAAAGGATTAACAATGGGTCTCATTGTTCACTTAAACTTGAAGAACAAAAAATTGGCGAATGGTACTGTTTGGATGCTTTGCATATATGTTTCTTAGACTATATGGAAGCAATATATACAAAGATTTCAACCGTCTACGTGTTCCAATCATTGTTCTACTTGTCGAAAGTTACAAATAATTTCCTTTAAAGGATTAACAATGGGGCTCGTTGTTCACTTAAACTTGAAGACCAAATAATTGGCGATTTGTACTGTTTGGATGATTTGCATATATGTTTCTTAGACTTTATAGAAGCAATATATACAAAGATTTCAACCGTCTACCTGTTCCATTCATTGTTCTACTTGTCGAAATTTACAAATAATTTCCGATAACGGATTAACAATGGGGATCGTAGTTTACTTAAACTTGAAGAACAAAAAATTGGCGAATTGTACTGTTTGGATGCTTTGCATATATGTTTCTTAGACTATATAGAAGCAATATATACAATGATTTCAACCGTCTACCTGTTCCAGTCATTGTTCTACTTGTCGAAATTTACAAATAATTTCCTTTAAAGGATTAACAATGGGGCTCGTTGTTCACTTAAACTTGAAGAACAAAAAAGTGGCGAATGGTACTGTTTGGGTGCTTTGCATATATGTTTCTTAGACTATATAGAAGCAATATATACAAAGATTTCAACCGTCTACCTGTTCCATTCATTGTTCTACTTGTCGAAAGTTACAAATAATTACCGATAAAGGATTAACCATTGGGGCTCATTGTTCACTTAAACTTGAAGAACAAAAAATTGGCGCATTGTACTGTTTGGATGCTTTGCATATATGTTTCTTAGACTATATAGAAGCAATATATACATTGATTTCAACCGGCTACCTGTTCCATTCATTGTTCTACTTGTCGAAAGTTACAAATAATTTCCGATAAAGGATTAACAATGGGGCTCGTAGTTCACTTAAACTTGAAGAACAAAAAATTGGCAAATGTTACTGTTTGGATGCTTTGCATATATGTTTCTTAGACTATATAGAAGCAATATATACAAAGATTTCAACCGTCTACCTGTTCCATTCATTGTTCTACTTGTCGAAAGTTACAAATAATTTCCGTTAAAGTATTAACAATGGGGCTCGTAGTTCACTTATACTTGAAGATCAAATAATTGGCGAATTGTACTGTTTGGATGATTTGCATATATGTTTCTTAGACTTTATAGAAGCAATATATACAAAGATTTCAACCCTCTACCTGTTCCATTCATTGTTCTACTTGTCGAAAGTTACAAATAAGTTCCGTTAAAGTATTAACAATGGGGCTCGTAGTTCACTTAAACTTGAAGGTCAAATAATTGGCGAATGGTACTGTTTGGATGCTTTGCATATATGTTTCTTAGACTATATAGAAGCAATATATACATTGATTTCAACCGTCTACCTGTTCCATTCATTGTTCTACTTGTCGAAAGTTACAAATAAGTTCCGTTAAAGTATTAACAATGGGGCTCGTAGTTCACTTAAACTTGAAGGTCAAATAATTGGCGAATTGTACTGTTTGGATGATTTGCATATATGTATCTTAGACTTTATAGAAGCAATATATACAAAGATTTCAACCGTCTACCTGTTCCATTCATTGATCTACTTGTCGAAAGTTACAAATAATTTCCGATAAAGGATTAACAATGGGTCTCATTGTTCACTTAAACTTGAAGAACAAAAAATTGGCGAATGGTACTGTTTGGATGCTTTGCATATATGTTTCTTAGACTATATGGAAGCAATATATACAAAGATTTCAACCGTCTACGTGTTCCAATCATTGTTCTACTTGTCGAAATTTACAAATAATTTCCTTTAAAGGATTAACAATGGGGCTCGTTGTTCACTTAAACTTGAAGAACAAAAAAGTGGCGAATGGTACTGTTTGGGTGCTTTGCATATATGTTTCTTAGACTATATAGAAGCAATATATACAAAGATTTCAACCGTCTACCTGTTCCATTCATTGTTCTACTTGTCGAAAGTTACAAATAATTTCCGATAAAGGATTAACAATGGGGCTCATTGTTCACTTATACTTGGAGAACAAAAAATTGGCGAATGGTACTGTTTGGATGCTTTGCATATATGTTTCTTAGACTATATAGAAGCAATATATACAAAGATTTCAACCGTCTACCTGTTCCATTCATTGTTCTACTTGTCGAAAGTTACAAATAATTTCCTTTAAAGGATTAACAATGGGGCTAATTGTTCACTTAAACTTGAAGAACAAAAAATTGGCGAATTGTACTGTTTGGATGCTTTGCATATATGTTTCTTAGACTATATAGAAGCAATATATACAATGATTTCAACCGTCTACCTGTTCCATTCATTGTTCTACTTGTCGAATGTTACAAATAATTTCCGTTTCATGATTATCAATGGGGCTCGTTGTTCACTTAAACTTGAAGAACAAAAAATTGGCGAATGGTACTGTTTGGATGCTTTGCATATATGTTTCTTAGACTATATAGAAGCAATATATACATTGATTTCAACCGTCTACCTGTTCCATTCATTGTTCTACTTGTCGAAAGTTACAAATAAGTTCCGTTAAAGTATTAACAATGGGGCTCGTAGTTCACTTAAACTTGAAGAACAAAAAATTGGCGAATTGTACTGTTTGGATGCTTTGCATATATGTTTCTTAGACTATATAGAAGCAATATATACAATGATTTCAACCGTCTACCTGTTCCAGTCATTGTTCTACTTGTCGAAATTTACAAATAATTTCCTTTAAAGGATTAACAATGGGGCTCGTTGTTCACTTAATCTTGAAGAACAAAAAAGTGGCGAATGGTACTGTTTGGATGATTTGCATATATGTTTCTTAGACTTTATAGAAGCAATATATACAAAGATTTCAACCGTCTACCTGTTCCATTCATTGTTCTACTTGTCGAAATTTACAAATAATTTCCGATAACGGATTAACAATGGGGATCGTAGTTTACTTAAACTTGAAGAACAAAAAATTGGCGAATTGTACTGTTTGGATGCTTTGCATATATGTTTCTTAGACTATATAGAAGCAATATATACAATGATTTCAACCGTCTACCTGTTCCAGTCATTGTTCTACTTGTCGAAATTTACAAATAATTTCCTTTAAAGGATTAACAATGGGGCTCGTTGTTCACTTAAACTTGAAGAACAAAAAAGTGGCGAATGGTACTGTTTGGGTGCTTTGCATATATGTTTCTTAGACTATATAGAAGCAATATATACAAAGATTTCAACCGTCTACCAGTTCCATTCATTGTTCTACTTGTCGAAAGTTACAAATAATTACCGATAAAGGATTAACCATTGGGGCTCATTGTTCACTTAAACTTGAAGAACAAAAAATTGGCGAATTGTACTGTTTGGATGCTTTGCATATATGTTTCTTAGACTATATAGAAGCAATATATACAATGATTTCAACCGTCTACCTGTTCCAGTCATTGTTCCACTTGTCGAAATTTACAAATAATTTCCTTTAAAGGATTAACAATGGGGCTCGTTGTTCACTTAAACTTGAAGAACAAAAAAGTGGCGAATGGTACTGTTTGGGTGCTTTGCATATATGTTTCTTAGACTATATAGAAGCAATATATACAAAGATTTCAACCGTCTACCAGTTCCATTCATTGTTCTACTTGTCGAAAGTTACAAATAATTACCGATAAAGGATTAACCATTGGGGCTCATTGTTCACTTAAACTTGAAGAACAAAAAATTGGCGAATTGTACTGTTTGGATGCTTTGCATATATGTTTCTTAGACTATATAGAAGCAATATATACATTGATTTCAACCGGCTACCTGTTCCATTCATTGTTCTACTTGTCGAAAGTTACAAATAATTTCCGATAAAGGATTAACAATGGGGCTCGTAGTTCACTTAAACTTGAAGAACAAAAAATTGGCAAATGTTACTGTTTGGATGCTTTGCATATATGTTTCTTAGACTATATAGAAGCAATATATACAAAGATTTCAACCGTCTACCTGTTCCATTCATTGTTCTACTTGTCGAAAGTTACAAATAATTTCCGTTAAAGTATTAACAATGGGGCTCGTAGTTCACTTAAACTTGAAGGTCAAATAATTGGCGAATTGTACTGTTTGGATGATTTGCATATATGTATCTTAGACTTTATAGAAGCAATATATACAAAGATTTCAACCGTCTACCTGTTCCATTCATTGTTCTACTTGTCGAAAGTTACAAATAATTTCCGATAAAGGATTAACAATGGGGCTCATTGTTCACTTATACTTGGAGAACAAAAAATTGGCGAATGGTACTGTTTGGATGCTTTGCATATATGTTTCTTAGACTATATAGAAGCAATATATACAAAGATTTCAACCGTCTACCTGTTCCATTCATTGTTCTACTTGTCGAAAGTTACAAATAATTTCCTTTAAAGGATTAACAATGGGGCTAATTGTTCACTTAAACTTGAAGAACAAAAAATTGGCGAATTGTACTGTTTGGATGCTTTGCATATATGTTTCTTAGACTATATAGAAGCAATATATACAATGATTTCAACCGTCTACCTGTTCCATTCATTGTTCTACTTGTCGAATGTTACAAATAATTTCCGTTTCATGATTATCAATGGGGCTCGTTGTTCACTTAAACTTGAAGAACAAAAAATTGGCGAATGGTACTGTTTGGATGCTTTGCATATATGTTTCTTAGACTATATAGAAGCAATATATACAAAGATTTCAACCGTCTACCTGTTCCATTCATTGTTCTACTTGTCGAAATTTACAAATAATTTCCGATAACGGATTAACAATGGGGATCGTAGTTTACTTAAACTTGAAGAACAAAAAATTGGCGAATTGTACTGTTTGGATGCTTTGCATATATGTTTCTTAGACTATATAGAAGCAATATATACAATGATTTCAACCGTCTACCTGTTCCAGTCATTGTTCTACTTGTCGAAATTTACAAATAATTTCCTTTAAAGGATTAACAATGGGGCTCGTTGTTCACTTAATCTTGAAGAACAAAAAAGTGGCGAATGGTACTGTTTGGGTGCTTTGCATATATGTTTCTTAGACTATATAGAAGCAATATATACAAAGATTTCAACCGTCTACCTGTTCCATTCATTGTTCTACTTGTCGAAAGTTACAAATAATTTCCGATAAAGGATTAACAATGGGGCTCATTGTTCACTTATACTTGGAGAACAAAAAATTGGCGAATGGTACTGTTTGGATGCTTTGCATATATGTTTCTTAGACTATATAGAAGCAATATATACAAAGATTTCAACCGTCTACCTGTTCCATTCATTGTTCTACTTGTCGAAAGTTACAAATAATTTCCTTTAAAGGATTAACAATGGGGCTAATTGTTCACTTAAACTTGAAGAACAAAAAATTGGCGAATTGTACTGTTTGGATGCTTTGCATATATGTTTCTTAGACTATATAGAAGCAATATATACAATGATTTCAACCGTCTACCTGTTCCATTCATTGTTCTACTTGTCGAATGTTACAAATAATTTCCGTTTCATGATTATCAATGGGGCTCGTTGTTCACTTAAACTTGAAGAACAAAAAATTGGCGAATGGTACTGTTTGGATGCTTTGCATATATGTTTCTTAGACTATATAGAAGCAATATATACAAAGATTTCAACCGTCTACCTGTTCCATTCATTGTTCTACTTGTCGAAATTTACAAATAATTTCCGATAACGGATTAACAATGGGGATCGTAGTTTACTTAAACTTGAAGAACAAAAAATTGGCGAATTGTACTGTTTGGATGCTTTGCATATATGTTTCTTAGACTATATAGAAGCAATATATACAATGATTTCAACCGTCTACCTGTTCCAGTCATTGTTCTACTTGTCGAAATTTACAAATAATTTCCTTTAAAGGATTAACAATGGGGCTCGTTGTTCACTTAATCTTGAAGAACAAAAAAGTGGCGAATGGTACTGTTTGGGTGCTTTGCATATATGTTTCTTAGACTATATAGAAGCAATATATACAAAGATTTCAACCGTCTACCTGTTCCATTCATTGTTCTACTTGTCGAAAGTTACAAATAATTACCGATAAAGGATTAACCATTGGGGCTCGTTGTTCACTTAAACTTGAAGAACAATAAATTGGCGAATTGTACTGTTTGGATGCTATGCATATATGTTTCTTAGACTATATAGAAGCAATATATACAAAGATTTCAACCGTCTACGTGTTCCAATCATTGTTCTACTTGTAGAAAGTTACAATTAATTTCCGTTAAAGGATTAACAATGGGGCTAATTGTTCACTTAAACTTGAAGAACAAAAAAGTGGCGAATGGTACTGTTTGGATGCTTTGCATATATGTTTCTTAGACTATATAGAAGCAATATATACATTGATTTCAACCGTCTACCTGTTCCATTCATTGTTCTACTTGTCGCAAGTTACAAATAATTTCCGTTAAAGTATTAACAATGGGGCTCGTAGTTCACTTATACTTGAAGATCAAATAATTGGCGAATTGTACTGTTTGGATGATTTGCATATATGTTTCTTAGACTTTATAGAAGCAATATATACAAAGATTTCAACCGTCTACCTGTTCCATTCATTGTTCTAATTGTCGAAAGTTACAAATAATTTCCGATAAAGGATTAACAATGGGGATCGTAGTTTACTTAATCTTGAAGAACAAGAAATTGGCGAATTGTGCTGTTTGGATGCTTTGCATATATGTTTCTTAGACTATATAGAAGCAATATATACAAAGATTTCAACCGTCTACCTGTTCCATTCATTGTTCTACTTGTCGAAAGTTACAAATAATTTCCTTTAAAGGATTAACAATGGGGCTCGTAGTTCACTTAAACTTGAAGAACAAAAAATTGGCGAATTGTACTGTTTGGATGCTTTGCACATATGTTTCATAGACTATATAGAAGCAATATATACAATGATTTCAACCGTCTACCTGTTCCATTCCTTGTTCTACTTGTCGAAAGTTACAAATAATTTCCTTTAAAGGATTAACAATGGGGCTCGTTGTTCACTTAAACTTGAAGATCAAATAGTTGGCGAATTGTACTGTTTGGATGATTTGCATATATGTTTCTTAGACTTTATAGAAGCAATATATACAAAGATTTCAACCGTCTACCTGTTCCATTCATTGTTCTACTTGTCGACAGTTACAAATAATTTCCGTTAAGGCATTAACAATGGGGATCGTAGTTTACTTAATCTTGAAGAACAAGAAATTGGCGAATTGTGCTGTTTGGATGCTTTGCATATATGTTTCTTAGACTATATAGAAGCAATATATATAAAGATTTCAACCGTCTACCTGTTCCATTCATTGTTCTACTTGTCGAAAGTTACAAATAATTTCCTTTAAAGGATTAACAATGGGGCTCATTGTTCACTTAAACTTGAAGAACAAAAAATCGGCGAATTGTACTGTTTGGATGCTTTGCATATATATTTCTTAGACTATATAGAAGCAATATATACAATAATTTCAACAGTCTACCTGTTCCATTCATTGTTCTACTTGTCGAAATTTACAAATAATTTCCTTTAAAGGATTAACAATGGGGCTCGTAGTTCACTTAAACTTGAAGAACAAAAAATTGGCGAATGGTACTGTTTGGATGCTTTGCATATATGTTTCTTAGACTATATAGAAGCAATGTATACAAAGATTTCAACCGTCTACCTGTTCCATTCATTGTTCTACTTGTCGCAAGTTACAAATAATTTCCGTTAAAGTATTAACAATGGGGCTCGTAGTTCACTTAAACTTGAAGATCAAAAAATTGGCGAATTGTACTGTTTGGATGCTTTGCATATATGTTTCTTAGACTATATAGAAGCAATATATACAAAGATTTCAACCGTCTACCTGTTCCATTCATTGTTCTACTTGAAGAAAGTTGCAAATAATTTCCATTTCATGATTATCAATGGGGCTCGCAGTTCACTTAAACTTGAAGATCAAAAAATTGGCGATTGTTACTGTTTAGATGCTTTGCATATAGGTTTCTTAGACTATATAGAAGCAATATATACAAAGATTTCAACCGTCTACCTGTTCCATTCATTGTTCTACTTGTCGAAAATTACAAATAATTTCCTATAAAGGATTAACCATTGGGGCTCATTGATCACTTACACTTGAAGAACAAAAAATTGGCGTATGGTACTGTTTGGATGCTTTGCATATATGTTTCTTAGACTATATAGAAGCAATATATACAATGATTTCAACAGTCTACCTGTTCCATTCATTGTTCTACTTGTCGAAATTTACAAATAATTTCCTTTAAAGGATTAACAATGGGGCTCGTGGTTCACTTAAACTTGAAGAACAAAAAATTGGCGAATGGTACTGTTAGGATGCTTTGCATATATGTTTCTTAGACTATATAGAAGCAATATATACATTGATTTCAACCGGCTACCTGTTCCATTCATTGTTCTACTTGTCGAAATTTACAAATAATTTCCGATAAAGGATTAACCATTGGGGCTCATTGTTCACTTAAACTTGAAGAACAAACAATTGGCGAATTGTACTGTTTGGATGCTTTGCATATATGTTTCTTAGACTATATAGATGCAATATATACAAAGATTTCAACCGGCTACCTGTTCCATTCATTGTTCTACTTGTCGAAATTTACAAATAATTTCCGATAAAGGATTAACCATTGGGGCTCATTGTTCACTTAAACTTGAAGAACAAAAAATTGGCGAATGGTACTGTTTGGATGCTTTGCATATATGTTTCTTAGACTATATAGAAGCAATATATGCATTGATTTCAACCGGCTACCTGTTCCATTCATTGTTCTACTTGTCGATAGTTACAAATAATTTCCTATAAAGGATTAACAATGGGGCTCATTGTTCACTTAAACTTGAAGGACAAAAAATTGGCGAATGGTACTGTTTGGATGCTTTGCGTACATGTTTCTTAGACTATATGGAAGCAATATATACAAGGATTTCAACCGTCTACCTGTTCCATTCATTGTTCTACTTGTCGAAAGTTACAAATAATTACCGATAAAGGATTAACCATTGGGGCTCATTGTTCACTTAAACTTGAAGAACAAAAAATTGGCGAATTGTACTGTTTGGATGCTTTGCATATATGTTTCTTAGACTATATAGAAGCAATATATACAAAGATTTCAACCGTCTACCTGTTCCATTCATTGTTCTACTTGTCGAAAGTTACAAATAATTTCCGATAAAGGATTAACAATGGGGATCGCAGTTTACTTAATCTTGAAGAACAAGAAATTGGCGAATTGTGCTGTGTGGATGCTTTGCATATATGTTTCTTAGACTATATAGAAGCAATATATACAAAGATTTCAACCGTCTACCTGTTCCATTCATTGTTCTACTTGTCGAAAGTTACAAATAATTTCCTTTAAAGGATTAACAATGGGGCTCGTAGTTCACTTAAACTTGAAGAACAAAAAATTGGCGAATTGTACTGTTTGGATGCTTTGCACATATGTTTCATAGACTATATAGAAGCAATATATACAATGATTTCAACCGTCTACCTGTTCCATTCCTTGTTCTACTTGTCGAAAGTTACAAATAATTTCCTTTAAAGGATTAACAATGGGGCTCGTTGTTCACTTAAACTTGAAGATCAAATAATTGGCGATTTGTACTGTTTGGATGATTTGCATATATGTTTCTTAGACTTTATAGAAGCAATATATACAAAGATTTCAACCGTCTACCTGTTCCATTCATTGTTCTACTTGTCGAAATTTACAAATAATTTCCGATAACGGATTAACAATGGGGATCGTAGTTTACTTAAACTTGAAGAACAAAAAATTGGCGAATTGTACTGTTTGGATGCTTTGCATATATGTTTCTTAGACTATATAGAAGCAATATATACAATGATTTCAACCGTCTACCTGTTCCAGTCATTGTTCTACTTGTCGAAATTTACAAATAATTTCCTTTAAAGGATTAACAATGGGGCTCGTTGTTCACTTAAACTTGAAGAACAAAAAAGTGGCGAATGGTACTGTTTGGGTGCTTTGCATATATGTTTCTTAGACTATATAGAAGCAATATATACAAAGATTTCAACCGTCTACCTGTTCCATTCATTGTTCTACTTGTCGAAAGTTACAAATAATTACCGATAAAGGATTAACCATTGGGGCTCATTGTTCACTTAAACTTGAAGAACAAAAAATTGGCGAATTGTACTGTTTGGATGCTTTGCATATATGTTTCTTAGACTATATAGAAGCAATATATACAAAGATTTCAACCGTCTACCTGTTCCATTCATTGTTCTACTTGTCGAAAGTTACAAATAATTTCCGTTAAGGGATTAACAATGGGGATCGTAGTTTACTTAAACTTGAAGAACAAAAAATTGGCGAATTGTACTGTTTGGATGCTTTGCATATATGTTTCTTAGACTATATAGATGCAATATATACATAGATTTCAACCGTCTACCTGTTCCATTCATTGTTCTACTTGTCGAAATTTACAAATAATTTCCGTTAAAGTATTAATAATGGGGCTCGTAGTTCACTTAAACTTGAAGATCAAATAATTGGCGAATTGTACTGTTTGGATGATTTGCATATATGTTTCTTAGACTATATAGAAGCAATATATACAAAGATTTCAACCGTCTACCTGTTCCATTCATTGATCTACTTGTCGAAAGTTACAAATAATTTCCGATAAAGGATTAACAATGGGGATCGTAGTTTACTTAAACTTGAAGAACAATAAATTGGCGAATTGTACTGTTTGGATGCTATGCATATATGTTTCTTAGACTATATAGAAGCAATATATACAAAGATTTCAACCGTCTACGTGTTCCAATCATTGTTCTACTTGTAGAAAGTTACAATTAATTTCCGTTAAAGGATTAACAATGGGGCTAATTGTTCACTTAAACTTGAAGAACAAAAAAGTGGCGAATGGTACTGTTTGGATGCTTTGCATATATGTTTCTTAGACTATATAGAAGCAATATATACATTGATTTCAACCGTCTACCTGTTCCATTCATTGTTCTACTTGTCGCAAGTTACAAATAATTTCCGTTAAAGTATTAACAATGGGGCTCGTAGTTCACTTATACTTGAAGATCAAATAATTGGCGAATTGTACTGTTTGGATGATTTGCATATATGTTTCTTAGACTTTATAGAAGCAATATATACAAAGATTTCAACCGTCTACCTGTTCCATTCATTGTTCTAATTGTCGAAAGTTACAAATAATTTCCGATAAAGGATTAACAATGGGGATCGTAGTTTACTTAATCTTGAAGAACAAGAAATTGGCGAATTGTGCTGTTTGGATGCTTTGCATATATGTTTCTTAGACTATATAGAAGCAATATATACAAAGATTTCAACCGTCTACCTGTTCCATTCATTGTTCTACTTGTCGAAAGTTACAAATAATTTCCTTTAAAGGATTAACAATGGGGCTCGTAGTTCACTTAAACTTGAAGAACAAAAAATTGGCGAATTGTACTGTTTGGATGCTTTGCACATATGTTTCATAGACTATATAGAAGCAATATATACAATGATTTCAACCGTCTACCTGTTCCATTCCTTGTTCTACTTGTCGAAAGTTACAAATAATTTCCTTTAAAGGATTAACAATGGGGCTCGTTGTTCACTTAAACTTGAAGATCAAATAATTGGCGATTTGTACTGTTTGGATGATTTGCATATATGTTTCTTAGACTTTATAGAAGCAATATATACAAAGATTTCAACCGTCTACCTGTTCCATTCATTGTTCTACTTGTCGAAATTTACAAATAATTTCCGATAACGGATTAACAATGGGGATCGTAGTTTACTTAAACTTGAAGAACAAAAAATTGGCGAATTGTACTGTTTGGATGCTTTGCATATATGTTTCTTAGACTATATAGAAGCAATATATACAATGATTTCAACCGTCTACCTGTTCCAGTCATTGTTCTACTTGTCGAAATTTACAAATAATTTCCTTTAAAGGATTAACAATGGGGCTCGTTGTTCACTTAAACTTGAAGAACAAAAAAGTGGCGAATGGTACTGTTTGGGTGCTTTGCATATATGTTTCTTAGACTATATAGAAGCAATATATACAAAGATTTCAACCGTCTACCTGTTCCATTCATTGTTCTACTTGTCGAAAGTTACAAATAATTACCGATAAAGGATTAACCATTGGGGCTCATTGTTCACTTAAACTTGAAGAACAAAAAATTGGCGAATTGTACTGTTTGGATGCTTTGCATATATGTTTCTTAGACTATATAGAAGCAATATATACAAAGATTTCAACCGTCTACCTGTTCCATTCATTGTTCTACTTGTCGAAAGTTACAAATAATTTCCGTTAAGGGATTAACAATGGGGATCGTAGTTTACTTAAACTTGAAGAACAAAAAATTGGCGAATTGTACTGTTTGGATGCTTTGCATATATGTTTCTTAGACTATATAGATGCAATATATACATAGATTTCAACCGTCTACCTGTTCCATTCATTGTTCTACTTGTCGAAATTTACAAATAATTTCCGTTAAAGTATTAATAATGGGGCTCGTAGTTCACTTAAACTTGAAGATCAAATAATTGGCGAATTGTACTGTTTGGATGATTTGCATATATGTTTCTTAGACTATATAGAAGCAATATATACAAAGATTTCAACCGTCTACCTGTTCCATTCATTGATCTACTTGTCGAAAGTTACAAATAATTTCCGATAAAGGATTAACAATGGGGATCGTAGTTTACTTAAACTTGAAGAACAATAAATTGGCGAATTGTACTGTTTGGATGCTATGCATATATGTTTCTTAGACTATATAGAAGCAATATATACAAAGATTTCAACCGTCTACGTGTTCCAATCATTGTTCTACTTGTAGAAAGTTACAATTAATTTCCGTTAAAGGATTAACAATGGGGCTAATTGTTCACTTAAACTTGAAGAACAAAAAAGTGGCGAATGGTACTGTTTGGATGCTTTGCATATATGTTTCTTAGACTATATAGAAGCAATATATACATTGATTTCAACCGTCTACCTGTTCCATTCATTGTTCTACTTGTCGCAAGTTACAAATAATTTCCGTTAAAGTATTAACAATGGGGCTCGTAGTTCACTTATACTTGAAGATCAAATAATTGGCGAATTGTACTGTTTGGATGATTTGCATATATGTTTCTTAGACTTTATAGAAGCAATATATACAAAGATTTCAACCGTCTACCTGTTCCATTCATTGTTCTAATTGTCGAAAGTTACAAATAATTTCCGATAAAGGATTAACAATGGGGATCGTAGTTTACTTAATCTTGAAGAACAAGAAATTGGCGAATTGTGCTGTTTGGATGCTTTGCATATATGTTTCTTAGACTATATAGAAGCAATATATACAAAGATTTCAACCGTCTACCTGTTCCATTCATTGTTCTACTTGTCGAAAGTTACAAATAATTTCCTTTAAAGGATTAACAATGGGGCTCGTAGTTCACTTAAACTTGGAGAACAAAAAATTGGCGAATTGTACTGTTTGGATGCTTTGCACATATGTTTCATAGACTATATAGAAGCAATATATACAATGATTTCAACCGTCTACCTGTTCCATTCCTTGTTCTACTTGTCGAAAGTTACAAATAATTTCCTTTAAAGGATTAACAATGGGGCTCGTTGTTCACTTAAACTTGAAGATCAAATAGTTGGCGAATTGTACTGTTTGGATGATTTGCATATATGTTTCTTAGACTTTATAGAAGCAATATATACAAAGATTTCAACCGTCTACCTGT
The DNA here is from genome assembly GCA_963989415.1 of Cerceris ruficornis. NCBI lineage: Eukaryota > Metazoa > Arthropoda > Insecta > Hymenoptera > Crabronidae > Cerceris > Cerceris ruficornis. The sequence goes on from CAXDIW010000460.1 coordinate 2,136,277, forward strand.
TCCATTCATTGTTCTACTTGTCGACAGTTACAAATAATTTCCGTTAAGGCATTAACAATGGGGATCGTAGTTTACTTAATCTTGAAGAACAAGAAATTGGCGAATTGTGCTGTTTGGATGCTTTGCATATATGTTTCTTAGACTATATAGAAGCAATATATATAAAGATTTCAACCGTCTACCTGTTCCATTCATTGTTCTACTTGTCGAAAGTTACAAATAATTTCCTTTAAAGGATTAACAATGGGGCTCATTGTTCACTTAAACTTGAAGAACAAAAAATCGGCGAATTGTACTGTTTGGATGCTTTGCATATATATTTCTTAGACTATATAGAAGCAATATATACAATAATTTCAACAGTCTAACTGTTCCATTCATTGTTCTACTTGTCGAAATTTACAAATAATTTCCTTTAAAGGATTAACAATGGGGCTCGTAGTTCACTTAAACTTGAAGAACAAAAAATTGGCGAATGGTACTGTTTGGGTGCTTTGCATATATGTTTCTTAGACTATATAGAAGCAATATATACAAAGATTTCAACCGTCTACCTGTTCCATTCATTGTTCTACTTGTCGAAAGTTACAAATAATTACCGATAAAGGATTAACCATTGGGGCTCATTGTTCACTTAAACTTGAAGAACAAAAAATTGGCGAATTGTACTGTTTGGATGCTTTGCATATATGTTTCTTAGACTATATAGAAGCAATATATACAAAGATTTCAACCGTCTACCTGTTCCATTCATTGTTCTACTTGTCGAAAGTTACAAATAATTTCCGTTAAGGGATTAACAATGGGGATCGTAGTTTACTTAAACTTGAAGAACAAAAAATTGGCGAATTGTACTGTTTGGATGCTTTGCATATATGTTTCTTAGACTATATAGATGCAATATATACATAGATTTCAACCGTCTACCTGTTCCATTCATTGTTCTACTTGTCGAAATTTACAAATAATTTCCGTTAAAGTATTAATAATGGGGCTCGTAGTTCACTTAAACTTGAAGATCAAATAATTGGCGAATTGTACTGTTTGGATGATTTGCATATATGTTTCTTAGACTATATAGAAGCAATATATACAAAGATTTCAACCGTCTACCTGTTCCATTCATTGATCTACTTGTCGAAAGTTACAAATAATTTCCGATAAAGGATTAACAATGGGGATCGTAGTTTACTTAAACTTGAAGAACAATAAATTGGCGAATTGTACTGTTTGGATGCTATGCATATATGTTTCTTAGACTATATAGAAGCAATATATACAAAGATTTCAACCGTCTACGTGTTCCAATCATTGTTCTACTTGTAGAAAGTTACAATTAATTTCCGTTAAAGGATTAACAATGGGGCTAATTGTTCACTTAAACTTGAAGAACAAAGAAGTGGCGAATGGTACTGTTTGGATGCTTTGCATATATGTTTCTTAGACTATATAGAAGCAATATATACATTGATTTCAACCGTCTACCTGTTCCATTCATTGTTCTACTTGTCGCAAGTTACAAATAATTTCCGTTAAAGTATTAACAATGGGGCTCGTAGTTCACTTATACTTGAAGATCAAATAATTGGCGAATTGTACTGTTTGGATGATTTGCATATATGTTTCTTAGACTTTATAGAAGCAATATATACAAAGATTTCAACCGTCTACCTGTTCCATTCATTGTTCTAATTGTCGAAAGTTACAAATAATTTCCGATAAAGGATTAACAATGGGGATCGTAGTTTACTTAATCTTGAAGAACAAGAAATTGGCGAATTGTGCTGTTTGGATGCTTTGCATATATGTTTCTTAGACTATATAGAAGCAATATATACAAAGATTTCAACCGTCTACCTGTTCCATTCATTGTTCTACTTGTCGAAAGTTACAAATAATTTCCTTTAAAGGATTAACAATGGGGCTCGTAGTTCACTTAAACTTGAAGAACAAAAAATTGGCGAATTGTACTGTTTGGATGCTTTGCACATATGTTTCATAGACTATATAGAAGCAATATATACAATGATTTCAACCGTCTACCTGTTCCATTCCTTGTTCTACTTGTCGAAAGTTACAAATAATTTCCTTTAAAGGATTAACAATGGGGCTCGTTGTTCACTTAAACTTGAAGATCAAATAGTTGGCGAATTGTACTGTTTGGATGATTTGCATATATGTTTCTTAGACTTTATAGAAGCAATATATACAAAGATTTCAACCGTCTACCTGTTCCATTCATTGTTCTACTTGTCGACAGTTACAAATAATTTCCGTTAAGGCATTAACAATGGGGATCGTAGTTTACTTAATCTTGAAGAACAAGAAATTGGCGAATTGTGCTGTTTGGATGCTTTGCATATATGTTTCTTAGACTATATAGAAGCAATATATATAAAGATTTCAACCGTCTACCTGTTCCATTCATTGTTCTACTTGTCGAAAGTTACAAATAATTTCCTTTAAAGGATTAACAATGGGGCTCATTGTTCACTTAAACTTGAAGAACAAAAAATCGGCGAATTGTACTGTTTGGATGCTTTGCATATATATTTCTTAGACTATATAGAAGCAATATATACAATAATTTCAACAGTCTACCTGTTCCATTCATTGTTCTACTTGTCGAAATTTACAAATAATTTCCTTTAAAGGATTAACAATGGGGCTCGTAGTTCACTTAAACTTGAAGAACAAAAAATTGGCGAATGGTACTGTTTGGATGCTTTGCATATATGTTTCTTAGACTATATAGAAGCAATGTATACAAAGATTTCAACCGTCTACCTGTTCCATTCATTGTTCTACTTGTCGCAAGTTACAAATAATTTCCGTTAAAGTATTAACAATGGGGCTCGTAGTTCACTTAAACTTGAAGATCAAAAAATTGGCGAATTGTACTGTTTGGATGCTTTGCATATATGTTTCTTAGACTATATAGAAGCAATATATACAAAGATTTCAACCGTCTACCTGTTCCATTCATTGTTCTACTTGAAGAAAGTTGCAAATAATTTCCATTTCATGATTATCAATGGGGCTCGCAGTTCACTTAAACTTGAAGATCAAAAAATTGGCGATTGTTACTGTTTAGATGCTTTGCATATAGGTTTCTTAGACTATATAGAAGCAATATATACAAAGATTTCAACCGTCTACCTGTTCCATTCATTGTTCTACTTGTCGAAAATTACAAATAATTTCCTATAAAGGATTAACCATTGGGGCTCATTGATCACTTACACTTGAAGAACAAAAAATTGGCGTATGGTACTGTTTGGATGCTTTGCATATATGTTTCTTAGACTATATAGAAGCAATATATACAATGATTTCAACAGTCTACCTGTTCCATTCATTGTTCTACTTGTCGAAATTTACAAATAATTTCCTTTAAAGGATTAACAATGGGGCTCGTGGTTCACTTAAACTTGAAGAACAAAAAATTGGCGAATGGTACTGTTAGGATGCTTTGCATATATGTTTCTTAGACTATATAGAAGCAATATATACATTGATTTCAACCGGCTACCTGTTCCATTCATTGTTCTACTTGTCGAAATTTACAAATAATTTCCGATAAAGGATTAACCATTGGGGCTTATTGTTCACTTAAACTTGAAGAACAAACAATTGGCGAATTGTACTGTTTGGATGCTTTGCATATATGTTTCTTAGACTATATAGATGCAATATATACAAAGATTTCAACCGGCTACCTGTTCCATTCATTGTTCTACTTGTCGAAATTTACAAATAATTTCCGATAAAGGATTAACCATTGGGGCTCATTGTTCACTTAAACTTGAAGAACAAAAAATTGGCGAATGGTACTGTTTGGATGCTTTGCATATATGTTTCTTAGACTATATAGAAGCAATATATGCATTGATTTCAACCGGCTACCTGTTCCATTCATTGTTCTACTTGTCGAAAGTTACAAATAATTTCCTATAAAGGATTAACAATGGGGCTCATTGTTCACTTAAACTTGAAGGACAAAAAATTGGCGAATGGTACTGTTTGGATGCTTTGCGTACATGTTTCTTAGACTATATGGAAGCAATATATACAAGGATTTCAACCGTCTACCTGTTCCATTCATTGTTCTACTTGTCGAAAGTTACAAATAATTACCGATAAAGGATTAACCATTGGGGCTCATTGTTCACTTAAACTTGAAGAACAAAAAATTGGCGAATTGTACTGTTTGGATGCTTTGCATATATGTTTCTTAGACTATATAGAAGCAATATATACAAAGATTTCAACCGTCTACCTGTTCCATTCATTGTTCTACTTGTCGAAAGTTACAAATAATTTCCGATAAAGGATTAACAATGGGGATCGCAGTTTACTTAATCTTGAAGAACAAGAAATTGGCGAATTGTGCTGTGTGGATGCTTTGCATATATGTTTCTTAGACTATATAGAAGCAATATATACAAAGATTTCAACCGTCTACCTGTTCCATTCATTGTTCTACTTGTCGAAAGTTACAAATAATTTCCTTTAAAGGATTAACAATGGGGCTCGTAGTTCACTTAAACTTGAAGAACAAAAAATTGGCGAATTGTACTGTTTGGATGCTTTGCACATATGTTTCATAGACTATATAGAAGCAATATATACAATGATTTCAACCGTCTACCTGTTCCATTCCTTGTTCTACTTGTCGAAAGTTACAAATAATTTCCTTTAAAGGATTAACAATGGGGCTCGTTGTTCACTTAAACTTGAAGATCAAATAATTGGCGATTTGTACTGTTTGGATGATTTGCATATATGTTTCTTAGACTTTATAGAAGCAATATATACAAAGATTTCAACCGTCTACCTGTTCCATTCATTGTTCTACTTGTCGAAATTTACAAATAATTTCCGATAACGGATTAACAATGGGGATCGTAGTTTACTTAAACTTGAAGAACAAAAAATTGGCGAATTGTACTGTTTGGATGCTTTGCATATATGTTTCTTAGACTATATAGAAGCAATATATACAATGATTTCAACCGTCTACCTGTTCCAGTCATTGTTCTACTTGTCGAAATTTACAAATAATTTCCTTTAAAGGATTAACAATGGGGCTCGTTGTTCACTTAAACTTGAAGAACAAAAAAGTGGCGAATGGTACTGTTTGGGTGCTTTGCATATATGTTTCTTAGACTATATAGAAGCAATATATACAAAGATTTCAACCGTCTACCTGTTCCATTCATTGTTCTACTTGTCGAAAGTTACAAATAATTACCGATAAAGGATTAACCATTGGGGCTCATTGTTCACTTAAACTTGAAGAACAAAAAATTGGCGAATTGTACTGTTTGGATGCTTTGCATATATGTTTCTTAGACTATATAGAAGCAATATATACAAAGATTTCAACCGTCTACCTGTTCCATTGATTGTTCTACTTGTCGAAAGTTACAAATAATTTCCGTTAAGGGATTAACAATGGGGATCGTAGTTTACTTAAACTTGAAGAACAAAAAATTGGCGAATTGTACTGTTTGGATGCTTTGCATATATGTTTCTTAGACTATATAGATGCAATATATACATAGATTTCAACCGTCTACCTGTTCCATTCATTGTTCTACTTGTCGAAATTTACAAATAATTTCCGTTAAAGTATTAATAATGGGGCTCGTAGTTCACTTAAACTTGAAGATCAAATAATTGGCGAATTGTACTGTTTGGATGATTTGCATATATGTTTCTTAGACTATAAAGAAGCAATATATACAAAGATTTCAACCGTCTACCTGTTCCATTCATTGATCTACTTGTCGAAAGTTACAAATAATTTCCGATAAAGGATTAACAATGGGGATCGTAGTTTACTTAAACTTGAAGAACAATAAATTGGCGAATTGTACTGTTTGGATGCTATGCATATATGTTTCTTAGACTATATAGAAGCAATATATACAAAGATTTCAACCGTCTACGTGTTCCAATCATTGTTCTACTTGTAGAAAGTTACAATTAATTTCCGTTAAAGGATTAACAATGGGGCTAATTGTTCACTTAAACTTGAAGAACAAAAAAGTGGCGAATGGTACTGTTTGGATGCTTTGCATATATGTTTCTTAGACTATATAGAAGCAATATATACATTGATTTCAACCGTCTACCTGTTCCATTCATTGTTCTACTTGTCGCAAGTTACAAATAATTTCCGTTAAAGTATTAACAATGGGGCTCGTAGTTCACTTATACTTGAAGATCAAATAATTGGCGAATTGTACTGTTTGGATGATTTGCATATATGTTTCTTAGACTTTATAGAAGCAATATATACAAAGATTTCAACCGTCTACCTGTTCCATTCATTGTTCTAATTGTCGAAAGTTACAAATAATTTCCGATAAAGGATTAACAATGGGGATCGTAGTTTACTTAATCTTGAAGAACAAGAAATTGGCGAATTGTGCTGTTTGGATGCTTTGCATATATGTTTCTTAGACTATATAGAAGCAATATATACAAAGATTTCAACCGTCTACCTGTTCCATTCATTGTTCTACTTGTCGAAAGTTACAAATAATTTCCTTTAAAGGATTAACAATGGGGCTCGTAGTTCACTTAAACTTGAAGAACAAAAAATTGGCGAATTGTACTGTTTGGATGCTTTGCACATATGTTTCATAGACTATATAGAAGCAATATATACAATGATTTCAACCGTCTACCTGTTCCATTCCTTGTTCTACTTGTCGAAAGTTACAAATAATTTCCTTTAAAGGATTAACAATGGGGCTCGTTGTTCACTTAAACTTGAAGATCAAATAATTGGCGAATTGTACTGTTTGGATGATTTGCATATATGTTTCTTAGACTTTATAGAAGCAATATATACAAAGATTTCAACCGTCTACCTGTTCCATTCATTGTTCTACTTGTCGACAGTTACAAATAATTTCCGTTAAGGCATTAACAATGGGGATCGTAGTTTACTTAATCTTGAAGAACAAGAAATTGGCGAATTGTGCTGTTTGGATGCTTTGCATATATGTTTCTTAGACTATATAGAAGCAATATATACAAAGATTTCAACCGTCTACCTGTTCCATTCATTGTTCTACTTGTCGAAAGTTACAAATAATTTCCTTTAAAGGATTAACAATGGGGCTCATTGTTCACTTAAACTTGAAGAACAAAAAATCGGCGAATTGTACTGTTTGGATGCTTTGCATATATATTTCTTAGACTATATAGAAGCAATATATACAATAATTTCAACAGTCTACCTGTTCCATTCATTGTTCTACTTGTCGAAATTTACAAATAATTTCCTTTAAAGGATTAACAATGGGGCTCGTAGTTCACTTAAACTTGAAGAACAAAAAATTGGCGAATGGTACTGTTTGGATGCTTTGCACATATGTTTCTTAGACTATATAGAAGCAATGTATACAAAGATTTCAACCGTCTACCTGTTCCATTCATTGTTCTACTTGTCGCAAATTACAAATAATTTCCGTTAAAGTATTAACAATGGGGCTCGTAGTTCACTTAAACTTGAAGATCAAAAAATTGGCGAATTGTACTGTTTGGATGCTTTGCATATATGTTTCTTAGACTATATAGAAGCAATATATACAAAGATTTCAACCGTCTACCTGTTCCATTCATTGTTCTACTTGAAGAAAGTTGCAAATAATTTCCATTTCATGATTATCAATGGGGCTCGCAGTTCACTTAAACTTGAAGATCAAAAAATTGGCGATTGTTACTGTTTAGATGCTTTGCATATAGGTTTCTTAGACTATATAGAAGCAATATATACAAAGATTTCAACCGTCTACCTGTTCCATTCATTGTTCTACTTGTCGAAAATTACAAATAATTTCCTATAAAGGATTAACCATTGGGGCTCATTGATCACTTACACTTGAAGAACAAACAATTGGCGAATTGTACTGTTTGGATGCTTTGCATATATGTTTCTTAGACTATATAGAAGCAATATATACAATGATTTCAACCGTCTACCTGTTCCAGTCATTGTTCTACTTGTCGAAATTTACAAATAATTTCCTTTAAAGGATTAACAATGGGGCTCGTTGTTCACTTAAACTTGAAGAACAAAAAAGTGGCGAATGGTACTGTTTGGGTGCTTTGCATATATGTTTCTTAGACTATATAGAAGCAATATATACAAAGATTTCAACCGTCTACCTGTTCCATTCATTGTTCTACTTGTCGAAAGTTACAAATAATTACCGATAAAGGATTAACCATTGGGGCTCATTGTTCACTTAAACTTGAAGAACAAAAAATTGGCGAATTGTACTGTTTGGATGCTTTGCATATATGTTTCTTAGACTATATAGAAGCAATATATACAAAGATTTCAACCGTCTACCTGTTCCATTCATTGTTCTACTTGTCGAAAGTTACAAATAATTTCCGTTAAGGGATTAACAATGGGGATCGTAGTTTACTTAAACTTGAAGAACAAAAAATTGGCGAATTGTACTGTTTGGATGCTTTGCATATATGTTTCTTAGACTATATAGATGCAATATATACATAGATTTCAACCGTCTACCTGTTCCATTCATTGTTCTACTTGTCGAAATTTACAAATAATTTCCTTTAAAGTATTAATAATGGGGCTCGTAGTTCACTTAAACTTGAAGATCAAATAATTGGCGAATTGTACTGTTTGGATGATTTGCATATATGTTTCTTAGACTATATAGAAGCAATATATACAAAGATTTCAACCGTCTACCTGTTCCATTCATTGATCTACTTGTCGAAAGTTACAAATAATTTCCGATAAAGGATTAACAATGGGGATCGTAGTTTACTTAAACTTGAAGAACAATAAATTGGCGAATTGTACTGTTTGGATGCTATGCATATATGTTTCTTAGACTATATAGAAGCAATATATACAAAGATTTCAACCGTCTACGTGTTCCAATCATTGTTCTACTTGTAGAAAGTTACAATTAATTTCCGTTAAAGGATTAACAATGGGGCTAATTGTTCACTTAAACTTGAAGAACAAAAAAGTGGCGAATGGTACTGTTTGGATGCTTTGCATATATGTTTCTTAGACTATATAGAAGCAATATATACATTGATTTCAACCGTCTACCTGTTCCATTCATTGTTCTACTTGTCGCAAGTTACAAATAATTTCCGTTAAAGTATTAACAATGGGGCTCGTAGTTCACTTATACTTGAAGATCAAATAATTGGCGAATTGTACTGTTTGGATGATTTGCATATATGTTTCTTAGACTTTATAGAAGCAATATATACAAAGATTTCAACCGTCTACCTGTTCCATTCATTGTTCTAATTGTCGAAAGTTACAAATAATTTCCGATAAAGGATTAACAATGGGGATCGTAGTTTACTTAATCTTGAAGAACAAGAAATTGGCGAATTGTGCTGTTTGGATGCTTTGCATATATGTTTCTTAGACTATATAGAAGCAATATATACAAAGATTTCAACCGTCTACCTGTTCCATTCATTGTTCTACTTGTCGAAAGTTACAAATAATTTCCTTTAAAGGATTAACAATGGGGCTCGTAGTTCACTTAAACTTGAAGAACAAAAAATTGGCGAATTGTACTGTTTGGATGCTTTGCACATATGTTTCATAGACTATATAGAAGCAATATATACAATGATTTCAACCGTCTACCTGTTCCATTCCTTGTTCTACTTGTCGAAAGTTACAAATAATTTCCTTTAAAGGATTAACAATGGGGCTCGTTGTTCACTTAAACTTGAAGATCAAATAATTGGCGAATTGTACTGTTTGGATGATTTGCATATATGTTTCTTAGACTTTATAGAAGCAATATATACAAAGATTTCAACCGTCTACCTGTTCCATTCATTGTTCTACTTGTCGAAATTTACAAATAATTTCCTTTAAAGGATTAACAATGGGGCTCGTTGTTCACTTAAACTTGAAGAACAAAAAAGTGGCGAATGGTACTGTTTGGGTGCTTTGCATATATGTTTCTTAGACTATATAGAAGCAATATATACAAAGATTTCAACCGTCTACCTGTTCCATTCATTGTTCTACTTGTCGAAAGTTACAAATAATTTCCTTTAAAGGATTAACAATGGGGCTCATTGTTCACTTAAACTTGAAGAACAAAAAATCGGCGAATTGTACTGTTTGGATGCTTTGCATATATATTTCTTAGACTATATAGAAGCAATATATACAATAATTTCAACAGTCTACCTGTTCCATTCATTGTTCTACTTGTCGAAATTTACAAATAATTTCCTTTAAAGGATTAACAATGGGGCTCGTAGTTCACTTAAACTTGAAGAACAAAAAATTGGCGAATGGTACTGTTTGGATGCTTTGCATATATGTTTCTTAGACTATATAGAAGCAATATATACAAAGATTTCAACCGTCTACCTGTTCCATTCATTGTTCTACTTGTCGAAAGTTACAAATAATTTCCTTTAAAGGATTAACAATGGGGCTCATTGTTCACTTAAACTTGAAGAACAAACAATTGGCGAATTGTACTGTTTGGATGCTTTGCATATATGTTTCTTAGACTATATAGATGCAATATATACAATGATTTCAACCGTCTACCTGTTCCATTCCTTGTTCTACTTGTCGAAAGTTACAAATAATTTCCTTTAAAGGATTAACAATGGGGCTCGTTGTTCACTTAAACTTGAAGATCAAATAATTGGCGAATTGTACTGTTTGGATGATTTGCATATATGTTTCTTAGACTTTATAGAAGCAATATATACAAAGATTTCAACCGTCTACCTGTTCCATTCATTGTTCTACTTGTCGAAATTTACAAATAATTTCCTTTAAAGGATTAACAATGGGGCTCGTTGTTCACTTAAACTTGAAGAACAAAAAAGTGGCGAATGGTACTGTTTGGGTGCTTTGCATATATGTTTCTTAGACTATATAGAAGCAATATATACAAAGATTTCAACCGTCTACCTGTTCCATTCATTGTTCTACTTGTCGAAAGTTACAAATAATTTCCTTTAAAGGATTAACAATGGGGCTCATTGTTCACTTAAACTTGAAGAACAAAAAATCGGCGAATTGTACTGTTTGGATGCTTTGCATATATATTTCTTAGACTATATAGAAGCAATATATACAATAATTTCAACAGTCTACCTGTTCCATTCATTGTTCTACTTGTCGAAATTTACAAATAATTTCCTTTAAAGGATTAACAATGGGGCTCGTAGTTCACTTAAACTTGAAGAACAAAAAATTGGCGAATGGTACTGTTTGGATGCTTTGCATATATGTTTCTTAGACTATATAGAAGCAATGTATACAAAGATTTCAACCGTCTACCTGTTCCATTCATTGTTCTACTTGTCGCAAGTTACAAATAATTTCCGTTAAAGTATTAACAATGGGGCTCGTAGATCACTTAAACTTGAAGATCAAAAAATTGGCGAATTGTACTGTTTGGATGCTTTGCATATATGTTTCTTAGACTATATAGAAGCAATATATACAAAGATTTCAACCGTCTACCTGTTCCATTCATTGTTCTACTTGAAGAAAGTTGCAAATAATTTCCATTTCATGATTATCAATGGGGCTCGCAGTTCACTTAAACTCGAAGATCAAAAAATTGGCGATTGTTACTGTTTAGATGCTTTGCATATAGGTTTCTTAGACTATATAGAAGCAATATATACAAAGATTTCAACCGTCTACCTGTTCCATTCATTGTTCTACTTGTCGAAAATTACAAATAATTTCCTATAAAGGATTAACCATTGGGGCTCATTGATCACTTACACTTGAAGAACAAAAAATTGGCGTATGGTACTGTTTGGATGCTTTGCATATATGTTTCTTAGACTATATAGAAGCAATATATACAATGATTTCAACAGTCTACCAGTTCCATTCATTGTTCTACTTGTCGAAATTTACAAATAATTTCCTTTAAAGGATTAACAATGGGGCTCGTAGTTCACTTAAACTTGAAGAACAAAAAATTGGCGAATGGTACTGTTAGGATGCTTTGCATATATGTTTCTTAGACTATATAGAAGCAATATATACATTGATTTCAACCGGCTACCTGTTCCATTCATTGTTCTACTTGTCGAAATTTACAAATAATTTCCGATAAAGGATTAACCATTGGGGCTCATTGTTCACTTAAACTTGAAGAACAAACAATTGGCGAATTGTACTGTTTGGATGCTTTGCATATATGTTTCTTAGACTATATAGATGCAATATATACAAAGATTTCAACCGGCTACCTGTTCCATTCATTGTTCTACTTGTCGAAATTTACAAATAATTTCCGATAAAGGATTAACCATTGGGGCTCATTGTTCACTTAAACTTGAAGAACAAAAAATTGGCGAATGGTACTGTTTGGATGCTTTGCATATATGTTTCTTAGACTATATAGAAGCAATATATACATTGATTTCAACCGGCTACCTGTTCCATTCATTGTTCTACTTGTCGAAAGTTACAAATAATTTCCTATAAAGGATTAACAATGGGGCTCATTGTTCACTTAAACTTGAAGGACAAAAAATTGGCGAATGGTACTGTTTGGATGCTTTGCGTACATGTTTCTTAGACTATATGGAAGCAATATATACAAGGATTTCAACCGTCTACCTGTTCCATTCATTGTTCTACTTGTCGAAAGTTACAAATAATTACCGATAAAGGATTAACCATTGGGGCTCATTGTTCACTTAAACTTGAAGAACAAAAAATTGGCGAATTGTACTGTTTGGATGCTTTGCATATATGTTTCTTAGACTATATAGAAGCAATATATACAAAGATTTCAACCGTCTACCTGTTCCATTCATTGTTCTACTTGTCGAAAGTTACAAATAATTTCCGATAACGGATTAACCATTGGGGCTCATTGTTCACTTAAACTTGAAGAACAAAAAATTGGCGAATTGTACTGTTTGGATGCTTTGCATATATGTTTCTTATACTATATAGAAGCAATATATACAAAGATTTCAACCGTCTACCTGTTCCATTCATTGTTCTACTTGTTGAAAGTTACAAATAATTTCCTTTAAAGCATTAACAATGGGGCTCATTGTTCACTTAAACTTGGAGGACAAAAAATTGGCGAATTATACTGTTTGGATGCTTTGCATATATGTTTCTTAGACTATATAGAAGCAATATATACAATGATTTCAACCGTCTACCTGTTCCATTCATTGTTCTACTTGTCGAAAGTTACAAATAATTTCCGTTAAAGTATTAACAATGGGGCTCGTAGTTCACTTATACTTGAAGATCAAATAATTGGCGAATTGTACTGTTTGGATGATTTGCATATATGTTTCTTAGACTTTATAGAAGCAATATATACAAAGATTTCAACCCTCTACCTGTTCCATTCATTGTTCTACTTGTCGAAAGTTACAAATAATTTCCGATAAAGGATTAACAATGGGTCTCATTGTTCACTTAAACTTGAAGAACAAAAAATTGGCGAATGGTAGTGTTTGGATGCTTTGCATATATGTTTCTTAGACTATATGGAAGCAATATATACAAAGATTTCAACCGTCTACGTGTTCCAATCATTGTTCTACTTGTCGAAATTTACAAATAATTTCATTTAAAGGATTAACAATGGAGCTCGTTGTTCACTTAAACTTGAAGAACAAAAAAGTGTCGAATGGTACTGTTTGGATGCTTTGCATATATGTTTCTTAGACTATATAGAAGCAATATATACATTGATTTCAACCGTCTACCTGTTCCATTCATTGTTCTACTTGTCGAAAGTTACAAATAAGTTCCGGTAAAGTATTAACAATGGGGCTCGTAGTTCACTTAAACTTGAAGGTCAAATAATTGGCGAATTGTACTGTTTGGATGCTTTGCATATATGTTTCTTAGACTATATAGAAGCAATATATACAAAGATTTCAACCGTCTACCTGTTCCATTCATTGTTCTACTTGTCGAAAGTTACAAATAATTTCCGATAACGGATTAACCATTGGGGCTCATTGTTCACTTAAACTTGAAGAACAAAAAATTGGCGAATTGTACTGTTTGGATGCTTTGCATATATGTTTCTTATACTATATAGAAGCAATATATACAAAGATTTCAACCGTCTACCTGTTCCATTCATTGTTCTACTTGTTGAAAGTTACAAATAATTTCCTTTAAAGCATTAACAATGGGGCTCATTGTTCACTTAAACTTGGAGGACAAAAAATTGGCGAATTATACTGTTTGGATGCTTTGCATATATGTTTCTTAGACTATATAGAAGCAATATATACAATGATTTCAACCGTCTACCTGTTCCATTCATTGTTCTACTTGTCGAAAGTTACAAATAATTTCCGTTAAAGTATTAACAATGGGGCTCGTAGTTCACTTATACTTGAAGATCAAATAATTGGCGAATTGTACTGTTTGGATGATTTGCATATATGTTTCTTAGACTTTATAGAAGCAATATATACAAAGATTTCAACCCTCTACCTGTTCCATTCATTGTTCTACTTGTCGAAAGTTACAAATAATTTCCGATAAAGGATTAACAATGGGTCTCATTGTTCACTTAAACTTGAAGAACAAAAAATTGGCGAATGGTAGTGTTTGGATGCTTTGCATATATGTTTCTTAGACTATATGGAAGCAATATATACAAAGATTTCAACCGTCTACGTGTTCCAATCATTGTTCTACTTGTCGAAATTTACAAATAATTTCATTTAAAGGATTAACAATGGAGCTCGTTGTTCACTTAAACTTGAAGAACAAAAAAGTGTCGAATGGTACTGTTTGGATGCTTTGCATATATGTTTCTTAGACTATATAGAAGCAATATATACATTGATTTCAACCGTCTACCTGTTCCATTCATTGTTCTACTTGTCGAAAGTTACAAATAAGTTCCGTTAAAGTATTAACAATGGGGCTCGTAGTTCACTTAAACTTGAAGGTCAAATAATTGGCGAATTGTACTGTTTGGATGATTTGCATATATGTATCTTAGACTTTATAGAAGCAATATATACATAGATTTCAACCGTCTACCTGTTCCATTCATTGATCTACTTGTCGAAAGTTACAAATAATTTCCGATAAAGGATTAACAATGGGTCTCATTGTTCACTTAAACTTGAAGAACAAAAAATTGGCGAATGGTACTGTTTGGATGCTTTGCATATATGTTTCTTAGACTATATGGAAGCAATATATACAAAGATTTCAACCGTCTACGTGTTCCAATCATTGTTCTACTTGTCGAAATTGACAAATAATTTCCTTTAAAGGATTAACAATGGGGCTCGTTGTTCACTTAAACTTGAAGAACAAAAAAGTGGCGAATTGTACTGTTTGGATGCTTTGCATATATGTTTCTTAGACTATATAGAAGCAATATATACAATGATTTCAACCGTCTACCTGTTCCAGTCATTGTTCTACTTGTCGAAATTTACAAATAATTTCCTTTAAAGGATTAACAATGGGGCTCGTTGTTCACTTAAACTTGAAGAACAAAAAAGTGGCGAATGGTACTGTTTGGGTGCTTTGCATATATGTTTCTTAGTCTATATAGAAGCAATATATACAAAGATTTCAACCGTCTACCTGTTCCATTCATTGTTCTACTTGTCGAAAGTTACAAATAATTACCGATAAAGGATTAACCATTGGGGCTCATTGTTCACTTAAACTTGAAGAACAAAAAATTGGCGAATTGTACTGTTTGGATGCTTTGCATATATGTTTCTTAGACTATATAGAAGCAATATATACATTGATTTCAACCGGCTACCTGTTCCATTCATTGTTCTACTTGTCGAAAGTTACAAATAAATTCCTTTAAAGGATTAACAATGGGGCTCGTAGTTCACTTAAACTTGAAGAGAAAAAAATTGTCGAATTGTACTGTTTGGATGCTTTGCATATATGTTTCTTAAACTATATAGAAGCAATATATACAATGATTTCAACCGTCTACCTGTTCCATTCATTGTTCTACTTGTCGAAAGTTACAAATAATTTCCGTTAAGGGATTAACAATGGGGATCGTAGTTTACTTAAACTTGAAGAACAAAAAATTGGCGAATTGTACTGTTTGGATGCTTTGCATATATGTTTCTTAGACTATATAGAAGCAATATATACAATGATTTCAACCGTCTACCTGTTCCATTCATTGTTCTACTTGTCGAAAGTTACAAATAATTTCCGTTAAGGGATTAACAATGGGGATCGTAGTTTACTTAAACTTGAAGAACAAAAAATTGGCGAATTGTACTGTTTATATGCTTTGCTTATATGTTTCTTAGACTATATAGAAGCAATATATACAAGGATTTCAACCGTCTACCTGTTCCATTCATTGTTCTACTTGTCGAAAGTTACAAATAATTTCCATTTCATGATTATCAATGGGGCTCGCTGTTCACTTAAACTTGAAGATCAATAAATAGGCGATTGTTACTGTTTAGATGCTTTGCATATAGGTTTCTTAGACTATATAGAAGCAACATATACAAAGATTTCAACCGTCTACGTGTTCCAATCATTGTTCTACTTGTCGAAATTTACAAATAATTTCCTTTAAAGGATTAACAATGGGGCTCGTTGTTCACTTAAACTTGAAGAACAAAAAAGTGGCGAATGGTACTGTTTGGGTGCATTGCATATATGTTTCTTAAACTATATAGAAGCAATATATACAAAGATTTCAACCGTCTACCTGTTCCATTCATTGTTCTACTTGTCGAAAGTTACAAATAATTTCCGATAAAGGATTAACAATGGGGCTCATTGTTCACTTAAACTTGAAGAACAAAAAATTGGCGAATGGTACTGTTTGGATGCTTTGCATATATGTTTCTTAGACTATATAGAAGCAATATATACAAAGGTTTCAACCGTCTACCTGTTCCATTCATTGTTCTACTTGTCGAAAGTTACAAATAATTTCCTTTAAAGGATTAACAATGGGGCTCATTGTTCACTTAAACTTGAAGAACAAAAAATTGGCGAATTGTACTGTTTGGATGCTTTGCATATATGTTTCTCAGACTATATAGAAGCAATATATACAATGATTTCAACCGTCTACCTGATCCATTCATTGTTCTACTTGTCGAATGTTACAAATAATTTCCGTTAAGGGATTAACAATGGGGATCGTAGTTTACTTAAACTTGAAGAACAAAAAATTGGCGAATGGTACTGTTTGGATGCTTTGCATATATGTTTCTTAGACTATATGGAAGCAATATATACAAAGATTTCAACCGTCTACGTGTTCCAATCATTGTTCTACTTGTCGAAATTTACAAATAATTTCCTTTAAAGGATTAACAATGGGGCTCGTTGTTCACTTAAACTTGAAGAACAAAAAAGTGGCGAATGGTACTGTTTGGGTGCTTTGCATATATGTTTCTTAGACTATATAGAAGCAATATATACAAAGATTTCAACCGTCTACCTGTTCCATTCATTGTTCTACTTGTCGAAAGTTACAAATAATTTCCTTTAAAGGATTAACAATGGGGCTCATTGTTCACTTAAACTTGAAGAACAAAAAATTGGCGAATTGTACTGTTTGGATGCTTTGCATATATGTTTCTTAGACTATATAGAAGCAATATATACAAAGATTTCAACCCTCTACCTGTTCCATTCATTGTTCTACTTGTCGAAAGTTACAAATAATTTCCGATAAAGGATTAACAATGGGGCTCGTAGTTCACTTAAACTTGAAGAACAAAAAATTGGCAAATGTTACTGTTTGGATGCTTTGCATATATGTTTCTTAGACTATATAGAAGCAATATATACAAAGATTTCAACCGTCTACCTGTTCCATTCATTGTTCTACTTGTCGAAAGTTACAAATAATTTCCGTTAAAGTATTAACAATGGGGCTCGTAGTTCACTTATACTTGAAGATCAAATAATTGGCGAATTGTACTGTTTGGATGATTTGCATATATGTTTCTTAGACTTTATAGAAGCAATATATACAAAGATTTCAACCCTCTACCTGTTCCATTCATTGTTCTACTTGTCGAAAGTTACAAATAATTTCCGATAAAGGATTAACAATGGGTCTCATTGTTCACTTAAACTTGAAGAACAAAAAATTGGCGAATGGTACTGTTTGGATGCTTTGCATATATGTTTCTTAGACTATATGGAAGCAATATATACAAAGATTTCAACCGTCTACGTGTTCCAATCATTGTTCTACTTGTCGAAATTTACAAATAATTTCCTTTAAAGGATTAACAATGGGGCTCGTTGTTCACTTAAACTTGAAGAACAAAAAAGTGGCGAATGGTACTGTTTGGGTGCTTTGCATATATGTTTCTTAGACTATATAGAAGCAATATATACAAAGATTTCAACCGTCTACCTGTTCCATTCATTGTTCTACTTGTCGAAAGTTACAAATAATTTCCGATAAAGGATTAACAATGGGGCTCATTGTTCACTTAAACTTGAAGAACAAAAAATTGGCGAATTGTACTGTTTGGATGCTTTGCATATATGTTTCTTAGACTATATAGAAGCAATATATACAATGATTTCAACCGTCTACCTGTTCCATTCATTGTTCTACTTGTCGAATGTTACAAATAATTTCCGTTAAGGGATTAACAATGGGGATCGTAGTTTACTTAAACTTGAAGAACAAAAAATTGGCGAATTGTACTGTTTGGATGCTTTGCATATATGTTTCTTAGACTATATAGAAGCAACATATACAATGATTTCAACCGTCTACCTATTCCATTCATTGTTCTACTTGCCGAAATTTACAAATAATTTCCTTTAAAGGATTAACAATGGGGCTCGTAGTTCACTTAAAATTGAAGAGCGAAAAATTGGCGAATTGTACTGTTTGGATGCTTTGCATAGATGTTTCTTAGACTATTTAGAAGCAATATATAGAAATATTTCACCCGTCTACCTGTACTATTCATTGTTCTACTTGTAGAAAGTTACAAATAATTTCCATTTCATGATTATCAATGGGGCTCGCTGTTCACTTAAACTTGAATATCAAAAAATTGGCGATTGTTACTGTTTAGATGCTTTGCATAAATGTTTCTTAGATTATATAGAAGCAATATATACAAAGATTTCAACCGTCTAACTGTTCCATTCATTGTTCTACTTGTCGAAAGTTACAAATAATTTCCGATAAAGGATTAACAATGGGGCTCATTGTTCACTTAAACTTGAAGGACAAAAAATTGGCGAATGGTACTGTTTGGATGCTTTGCGTACATGTTTCTTAGACTATATGGAAGCAATATATACAAAGATTTCAACCGTCTACCTGTTCCATTCATTGTTCTACTTGTTGAAAGTTACAAATAATTTCCTTTAAAGGATTAACAATGGGGCTCGCTGTTCACTTAAACTTGAAGATCAAAAAATCGGCGAATTGTACTGTTTGGATGCTTTGCATATATGTTTCTTAGACTATATAGAAGCAATATATACAATGATTTCAACCGTCTACCTGTTCCATTCATTGTTCTACTTGTCGAATGTTACAAATAATTTCCGTTTCATGATTATCAATGGGGCTCGTTGTTCACTTAAACTTGAAGAACAAAAAATTGGCGAATGGTACTGTTTGGATGCTTTGCATATATGTTTCTTAGACTATATAGAAGCAATATATACAAAGATTTCAACCGTCTACCTGTTCCATTCATTGTTCTACTTGTCGAAATTTGCAATTAATTTCCGTTAAGGGATTAACAATGGGGATCGTAGTTCACTTGAACTTGAAGAACAAAAAATTGGCGAATGGTACTGTTTGGATTCTTTGCATATATGTTTCTTAGACTATATAGAAGCAATATATACAATGATTTCAACAGTCTACCTGTTCCATTCATTGTTCTACTTGTCGAAATTTACAATTAATTTCCGTTAAAGGATTAACAATGGGGCTCTTAGTTCACTTAAACTTGAAGAACAAAACATTGGCGAATTGTACTGTTTGGATGCTTTGCATATATGTTTCGTAGACTATATAGAAGCAATATATACAATGATTTCAACCGTCTACCTGTTCCATTCATTGTTCTACTTGTCGAAAGTTACAAATAAGTTCCGTTAAAGTATTAACAATGGGGCTCGTAGTTCACTTAAACTTGAAGATCAAATAATTGGCGAATTGTACTGTTTGGATGATTTGCATATATGTATCTTAGACTTTATAGAAGCAATATATACAAAGATTTCAACCGTCTACCTGTTCCATTCATTGATCTACTTGTCGAAAGTTACAAATAATTTCCGATAAAGGATTAACAATGGGTCTCATTGTTCACTTAAACTTGAAGAACAAAAAATTGGCGAATGGTACTGTTTGGATGCTTTGCATATATGTTTCTTAGACTATATGGAAGCAATATATACAAAGATTTCAACCGTCTACGTGTTCTAATCATTGTTCTACTTGTCGAAATTTACAAATAATTTCCTTTAAAGGAATAACAATGGGGCTCGTTGTTCACTTAAACTTGAAGAACAAAAAAGTGGCGAATGGTACTGTTTGGGTGCTTTGCATATATGTTTCTTAGACTATATAGAAGCAATATATACAAAGATTTCAACCGTCTACCTGTTCCATTCATTGTTCTACTTGTCGAAAGTTACAAATAATTTCCGATAAAGGATTAACAATGGGGCTCATTGTTCACTTATACTTGGAGAACAAAAAATTGGCGAATGGTACTGTTTGGATGCTTTGCATATATGTTTCTTAGACTATATAGAAGCAATATATACAAAGATTTCAACCGTCTACCTGTTCCATTCATTGTTCTACTTGTCGAAAGTTACAAATAATTTCCTTTAAAGGATTAACAATGGGGCTCATTGTTCACTTAAACTTGAAGAACAAAAAATTGGCGAATTGTACTGTTTGGATGCTTTGCATATATGTTTCTTAGACTATATAGAAGCAATATATACAATGATTTCAACCGTCTACCTGTTCCATTCATTGTTCTACTTGTCGAATGTTACAAATAATTTCCGTTTCATGATTATCAATGGGGCTCGTTGTTCACTTAAACTTGAAGAACAAAAAATTGGCGAATGGTACTGTTTGGATGCTTTGCATATATGTTTCTTAGACTATATAGAAGCAATATATACAATGATTTCAACCGTCTACCTGTTCCATTCATTGTTCTACTTGTCGAAAGTTACAAATAATTTCCGATAAAGGATTAACAATGGGGCTCGTAGTTCACTTAAACTTGAAGAACAAAAAATTGGCAAATGTTACTGTTTGGATGCTTTGCATATATGTTTCTTAGACTATATAGAAGCAATATATACAAAGATTTCAACCGTCTACCTGTTCCATTCATTGTTCTACTTGTCGAAAGTTACAAATAATTTCCGTTAAAGTATTAACAATGGGGCTCGTAGTTCACTTATACTTGAAGATCAAATAATTGGCGAATTGTACTGTTTGGATGATTTGCATATATGTTTCTTAGACTTTATAGAAGCAATATATACAAAGATTTCAACCCTCTACCTGTTCCATTCATTGTTCTACTTGTCGAAAGTTACAAATAAGTTCCGTTAAAGTATTAACAATGGGGCTCGTAGTTCACTTAAACTTGAAGGTCAAATAATTGGCGAATGGTACTGTTTGGATGCTTTGCATATATGTTTCTTAGACTATATAGAAGCAATATATACATTGATTTCAACCGTCTACCTGTTCCATTCATTGTTCTACTTGTCGAAAGTTACAAATAAGTTCCGTTAAAGTATTAACAATGGGGCACGTAGTTCACTTAAACTTGAAGGTCAAATAATTGGCGAATTGTACTGTTTGGATGATTTGCATATATGTATCTTAGACTTTATAGAAGCAATATATACAAAGATTTCAACCGTCTACCTGTTCCATTCATTGATCTACTTGTCGAAAGTTACAAATAATTTCCGATAAAGGATTAACAATGGGTCTCATTGTTCACTTAAACTTGAAGAACAAAAAATTGGCGAATGGTACTGTTTGGATGCTTTGCATATATGTTTCTTAGACTATATGGAAGCAATATATACAAAGATTTCAACCGTCTACGTGTTCCAATCATTGTTCTACTTGTCGAAATTTACAAATAATTTCCTTTAAAGGATTAACAATGGGGCTCGTTGTTCACTTAAACTTGAAGAACAAAAAAGTGGCGAATGGTACTGTTTGGGTGCTTTGCATATATGTTTCTTAGACTATATAGAAGCAATATATACAAAGATTTCAACCGTCTACCTGTTCCATTCATTGTTCTACTTGTCGAAAGTTACAAATAATTTCCGATAAAGGATTAACAATGGGGCTCATTGTTCACTTATACTTGGAGAACAAAAAATTGGCGAATGGTACTGTTTGGATGCTTTGCATATATGTTTCTTAGACTATATAGAAGCAATATATACAAAGATTTCAACCGTCTACCTGTTCCATTCATTGTTCTACTTGTCGAAAGTTACAAATAATTTCCTTTAAAGGATTAACAATGGGGCTAATTGTTCACTTAAACTTGAAGAACAAAAAATTGGCGAATTGTACTGTTTGGATGCTTTGCATATATGTTTCTTAGACTATATAGAAGCAATATATACAATGATTTCAACCGTCTACCTGTTCCATTCATTGTTCTACTTGTCGAATGTTACAAATAATTTCCGTTTCATGATTATCAATGGGGCTCGTTGTTCACTTAAACTTGAAGAACAAAAAATTGGCGAATGGTACTGTTTGGATGCTTTGCATATATGTTTCTTAGACTATATAGAAGCAATATATACAAAGATTTCAACCGTCTACCTGTTCCATTCATTGTTCTACTTGTCGAAATTTACAAATAATTTCCGATAACGGATTAACAATGGGGATCGTAGTTTACTTAAACTTGAAGAACAAAAAATTGGCGAATTGTACTGTTTGGATGCTTTGCATATATGTTTCTTAGACTATATAGAAGCAATATATACAATGATTTCAACCGTCTACCTGTTCCAGTCATTGTTCTACTTGTCGAAATTTACAAATAATTTCCTTTAAAGGATTAACAATGGGGCTCGTTGTTCACTTAATCTTGAAGAACAAAAAAGTGGCGAATGGTACTGTTTGGGTGCTTTGCATATATGTTTCTTAGACTATATAGAAGCAATATATACAAAGATTTCAACCGTCTACCTGTTCCATTCATTGTTCTACTTGTCGAAAGTTACAAATAATTACCGATAAAGGATTAACCATTGGGGCTCGTTGTTCACTTAAACTTGAAGAACAATAAATTGGCGAATTGTACTGTTTGGATGCTATGCATATATGTTTCTTAGACTATATAGAAGCAATATATACAAAGATTTCAACCGTCTACGTGTCCCAATCATTGTTCTACTTGTAGAAAGTTACAATTAATTTCCGTTAAAGGATTAACAATGGGGCTAATTGTTCACTTAAACTTGAAGAACAAAAAAGTGGCGAATGGTACTGTTTGGATGCTTTGCATATATGTTTCTTAGACTATATAGAAGCAATATATACATTGATTTCAACCGTCTACCTGTTCCATTCATTGTTCTACTTGTCGCAAGTTACAAATAATTTCCGTTAAAGTATTAACAATGGGGCTCGTAGTTCACTTATACTTGAAGATCAAATAATTGGCGAATTGTACTGTTTGGATGATTTGCATATATGTTTCTTAGACTTTATAGAAGCAATATATACAAAGATTTCAACCGTCTACCTGTTCCATTCATTGTTCTAATTGTCGAAAGTTACAAATAATTTCCGATAAAGGATTAACAATGGGGATCGTAGTTTACTTAATCTTGAAGAACAAGAAATTGGCGAATTGTGCTGTTTGGATGCTTTGCATATATGTTTCTTAGACTATATAGAAGCAATATATACAAAGATTTCAACCGTCTACCTGTTCCATTCATTGTTCTACTTGTCGAAAGTTACAAATAATTTCCTTTAAAGGATTAACAATGGGGCTCGTAGTTCACTTAAACTTGAAGAACAAAAAATTGGCGAATTGTACTGTTTGGATGCTTTGCACATATGTTTCATAGACTATATAGAAGCAATATATACAATGATTTCAACCGTCTACCTGTTCCATTCCTTGTTCTACTTGTCGAAAGTTACAAATAATTTCCTTTAAAGGATTAACAATGGGGCTCGTTGTTCACTTAAACTTGAAGATCAAATAATTGGCGAATTGTACTGTTTGGATGATTTGCATATATGTTTCTTAGACTTTATAGAAGCAATATATACAAAGATTTCAACCGTCTACCTGTTCCATTCATTGTTCTACTTGTCGACAGTTACAAATAATTTCCGTTAAGGCATTAACAATGGGGATCGTAGTTTACTTAATCTTGAAGAACAAGAAATTGGCGAATTGTGCTGTTTGGATGCTTTGCATATATGTTTCTTAGACTATATAGAAGCAATATATACAAAGATTTCAACCGTCTACCTGTTCCATTCATTGTTCTACTTGTCGAAAGTTACAAATAATTTCCTTTAAAGGATTAACAATGGGGCTCATTGTTCACTTAAACTTGAAGAACAAAAAATCGGCGAATTGTACTGTTTGGATGCTTTGCATATATATTTCTTAGACTATATAGAAGCAATATATACAATAATTTCAACAGTCTACCTGTTCCATTCATTGTTCTACTTGTCGAAATTTACAAATAATTTCCTTTAAAGGATTAACAATGGGGCTCGTAGTTCACTTAAACTTGAAGAACAAAAAATTGGCGAATGGTACTGTTTGGATGCTTTGCATATATGTTTCTTAGACTATATAGAAGCAATGTATACAAAGATTTCAACCGTCTACCTGTTCCATTCATTGTTCTACTTGTCGCAAGTTACAAATAATTTCCGTTAAAGTATTAACAATGGGGCTCGTAGTTCACTTAAACTTGAAGATCAAAAAATTGGCGAATTGTACTGTTTGGATGCTTTGCATATATGTTTCTTAGACTATATAGAAGCAATATATACAAAGATTTCAACCGTCTACCTGTTCCATTCATTGTTCTACTTGAAGAAAGTTGCAAATAATTTCCATTTCATGATTATCAATGGGGCTCGCAGTTCACTTAAACTTGAAGATCAAAAAATTGGCGATTGTTACTGTTTAGATGCTTTGCATATAGGTTTCTTAGACTATATAGAAGCAATATATACAAAGATTTCAACCGTCTACCTGTTCCATTCATTGTTCTACTTGTCGAAAATTACAAATAATTTCCTATAAAGGATTAACCATTGGGGCTCATTGATCACTTACACTTGAAGAACAAAAAATTGGCGTATGGTACTGTTTGGATGCTTTGCATATATGTTTCTTAGACTATATAGAAGCAATATATACAATGATTTCAACAGTCTACCTGTTCCATTCATTGTTCTACTTGTCGAAATTTACAAATAATTTCCTTTAAAGGATTAACAATGGGGCTCGTGGTTCACTTAAACTTGAAGAACAAAAAATTGGCGAATGGTACTGTTAGGATGCTTTGCATATATGTTTCTTAGACTATATAGAAGCAATATATACATTGATTTCAACCGGCTACCTGTTCCATTCATTGTTCTACTTGTCGAAATTTACAAATAATTTCCGATAAAGGATTAACCATTGGGGCTCATTGTTCACTTAAACTTGAAGAACAAACAATTGGCGAATTGTACTGTTTGGATGCTTTGCATATATGTTTCTTAGACTATATAGATGCAATATATACAAAGATTTCAACCGGCTACCTGTTCCATTCATTGTTCTACTTGTCGAAATTTACAAATAATTTCCGATAAAGGATTAACAATGGGGCTCATTGTTCACTTAAACTTGAAGGACAAAAAATTGGCGAATGGTACTGTTTGGATGCTTTGCGTACATGTTTCTTAGACTATATGGAAGCAATATATACAAGGATTTCAACCGTCTACCTGTTCCATTCATTGTTCTACTTGTCGAAAGTTACAAATAATTACCGATAAAGGATTAACCATTGGGGCTCATTGTTCACTTAAACTTGAAGAACAAAAAATTGGCGAATTGTACTGTTTGGATGCTTTGCATATATGTTTCTTAGACTATATAGAAGCAATATATACAATGATTTCAACCGTCTACCTGTTCCAGTCATTGTTCTACTTGTCGAAATTTACAAATAATTTCCTTTAAAGGATTAACAATGGGGCTCGTTGTTCACTTAAACTTGAAGAACAAAAAAGTGGCGAATGGTACTGTTTGGGTGCTTTGCATATATGTTTCTTAGACTATATAGAAGCAATATATACAAAGATTTCAACCGTCTACCTGTTCCATTCATTGTTCTACTTGTCGAAAGTTACAAATAATTACCGATAAAGGATTAACCATTGGGGCTCATTGTTCACTTAAACTTGAAGAACAAAAAATTGGCGAATTGTACTGTTTGGATGCTTTGCATATATGTTTCTTAGACTATATAGAAGCAATATATACAAAGATTTCAACCGTCTACCTGTTCCATTCATTGTTCTACTTGTCGAAAGTTACAAATAATTTCCGTTAAGGGATTAACAATGGGGATCGTAGTTTACTTAAACTTGAAGAACAAAAAATTGGCGAATTGTACTGTTTGGATGCTTTGCATATATGTTTCTTAGACTATATAGATGCAATATATACATAGATTTCAACCGTCTACCTGTTCCATTCATTGTTCTACTTGTCGAAATTTACAAATAATTTCCTTTAAAGTATTAATAATGGGGCTCGTAGTTCACTTAAACTTGAAGATCAAATAATTGGCGAATTGTACTGTTTGGATGATTTGCATATATGTTTCTTAGACTATATAGAAGCAATATATACAAAGATTTCAACCGTCTACCTGTTCCATTCATTGATCTACTTGTCGAAAGTTACAAATAATTTCCGATAAAGGATTAACAATGGGGATCGTAGTTTACTTAAACTTGAAGAACAATAAATTGGCGAATTGTACTGTTTGGATGCTATGCATATATGTTTCTTAGACTATATAGAAGCAATATATACAAAGATTTCAACCGTCTACGTGTTCCAATCATTGTTCTACTTGTAGAAAGTTACAATTAATTTCCGTTAAAGGATTAACAATGGGGCTAATTGTTCACTTAAACTTGAAGAACAAAAAAGTGGCGAATGGTACTGTTTGGATGCTTTGCATATATGTTTCTTAGACTATATAGAAGCAATATATACATTGATTTCAACCGTCTACCTGTTCCATTCATTGTTCTACTTGTCGCAAGTTACAAATAATTTCCGTTAAAGTATTAACAATGGGGCTCGTAGTTCACTTATACTTGAAGATCAAATAATTGGCGAATTGTACTGTTTGGATGATTTGCATATATGTTTCTTAGACTTTATAGAAGCAATATATACAAAGATTTCAACCGTCTACCTGTTCCATTCATTGTTCTAATTGTCGAAAGTTACAAATAATTTCCGATAAAGGATTAACAATGGGGATCGTAGTTTACTTAATCTTGAAGAACAAGAAATTGGCGAATTGTGCTGTTTGGATGCTTTGCATATATGTTTCTTAGACTATATAGAAGCAATATATACAAAGATTTCAACCGTCTACCTGTTCCATTCATTGTTCTACTTGTCGAAAGTTACAAATAATTTCCTTTAAAGGATTAACAATGGGGCTCGTAGTTCACTTAAACTTGAAGAACAAAAAATTGGCGAATTGTACTGTTTGGATGCTTTGCACATATGTTTCATAGACTATATAGAAGCAATATATACAATGATTTCAACCGTCTACCTGTTCCATTCCTTGTTCTACTTGTCGAAAGTTACAAATAATTTCCTTTAAAGGATTAACAATGGGGCTCGTTGTTCACTTAAACTTGAAGATCAAATAATTGGCGAATTGTACTGTTTGGATGATTTGCATATATGTTTCTTAGACTTTATAGAAGCAATATATACAAAGATTTCAACCGTCTACCTGTTCCATTCATTGTTCTACTTGTCGACAGTTACAAATAATTTCCGTTAAGGCATTAACAATGGGGATCGTAGTTTACTTAATCTTGAAGAACAAGAAATTGGCGAATTGTGCTGTTTGGATGCTTTGCATATATGTTTCTTAGACTATATAGAAGCAATATATACAAAGATTTCAACCGTCTACCTGTTCCATTCATTGTTCTACTTGTCGAAAGTTACAAATAATTTCCTTTAAAGGATTAACAATGGGGCTCATTGTTCACTTAAACTTGAAGAACAAAAAATCGGCGAATTGTACTGTTTGGATGCTTTGCATATATATTTCTTAGACTATATAGAAGCAATATATACAATAATTTCAACAGTCTACCTGTTCCATTCATTGTTCTACTTGTCGAAATTTACAAATAATTTCCTTTAAAGGATTAACAATGGGGCTCGTAGTTCACTTAAACTTGAAGAACAAAAAATTGGCGAATGGTACTGTTTGGATGCTTTGCATATATGTTTCTTAGACTATATAGAAGCAATGTATACAAAGATTTCAACCGTCTACCTGTTCCATTCATTGTTCTACTTGTCGCAAGTTACAAATAATTTCCGTTAAAGTATTAACAATGGGGCTCGTAGTTCACTTAAACTTGAAGATCAAAAAATTGGCGAATTGTACTGTTTGGATGCTTTGCATATATGTTTCTTAGACTATATACAAGCAATATATACAAAGATTTCAACCGTCTACCTGTTCCATTCATTGTTCTACTTGAAGAAAGTTGCAAATAATTTCCATTTCATGATTATCAATGGGGCTCGCAGTTCACTTAAACTTGAAGATCAAAAAATTGGCGATTGTTACTGTTTAGATGCTTTGCATATAGGTTTCTTAGACTATATAGAAGCAATATATACAAAGATTTCAACCGTCTACCTGTTCCATTCATTGTTCTACTTGTCGAAAGTTACAAATAATTTCCTTTAAAGGATTAACAATGGGGCTCGTAGTTCACTTAAACTTGAAGAACAAAAAATTGGCGAATTGTACTGTTTGGATGCTTTGCACATATGTTTCATAGACTATATAGAAGCAATATATACAATGATTTCAACCGTCTACCTGTTCCATTCCTTGTTCTACTTGTCGAAAGTTACAAATAATTTCCTTTAAAGGATTAACAATGGGGCTCGTTGTTCACTTAAACTTGAAGATCAAATAATTGGCGAATTGTACTGTTTGGATGATTTGCATATATGTTTCTTAGACTTTATAGAAGCAATATATACAAAGATTTCAACCGTCTACCTGTTCCATTCATTGTTCTACTTGTCGACAGTTACAAATAATTTCCGTTAAGGCATTAACAATGGGGATCGTAGTTTACTTAATCTTGAAGAACAAGAAATTGGCGAATTGTGCTGTTTGGATGCTTTGCATATATGTTTCTTAGACTATATAGAAGCAATATATACAAAGATTTCAACCGTCTACCTGTTCCATTCATTGTTCTACTTGTCGAAAGTTACAAATAATTTCCTTTAAAGGATTAACAATGGGGCTCATTGTTCACTTAAACTTGAAGAACAAAAAATCGGCGAATTGTACTGTTTGGATGCTTTGCATATATATTTCTTAGACTATATAGATGCAATATATACAATAATTTCAACAGTCTACCTGTTCCATTCATTGTTCTACTTGTCGAAATTTACAAATAATTTCCTTTAAAGGATTAACAATGGGGCTCGTAGTTCACTTAAACTTGAAGAACAAAAAATTGGCGAATGGTACTGTTTGGATGCTTTGCATATATGTTTCTTAGACTATATAGAAGCAATGTATACAAAGATTTCAACCGTCTACCTGTTCCATTCATTGTTCTACTTGTCGCAAGTTACAAATAATTTCCGTTAAAGTATTAACAATGGGGCTCGTAGTTCACTTAAACTTGAAGATCAAAAAATTGGCGAATTGTACTGTTTGGATGCTTTGCATATATGTTTCTTAGACTATATACAAGCAATATATACAAAGATTTCAACCGTCTACCTGTTCCATTCATTGTTCTACTTGAAGAAAGTTGCAAATAATTTCCATTTCATGATTATCAATGGGGCTCGCAGTTCACTTAAACTTGAAGATCAAAAAATTGGCGATTGTTACTGTTTAGATGCTTTGCATATAGGTTTCTTAGACTATATAGAAGCAATATATACAAAGATTTCAACCGTCTACCTGTTCCATTCATTGTTCTACTTGTCGAAAATTACAAATAATTTCCTATAAAGGATTAACCATTGGGGCTCATTGATCACTTACACTTGAAGAACAAAAAATTGGCGTATGGTACTGTTTGGATGCTTTGCATATATGTTTCTTAGACTATATAGAAGCAATATATACAATGATTTCAACAGTCTACCTGTTCCATTCATTGTTCTACTTGTCGAAATTTACAAATAATTTCCTTTAAAGGATTAACAATGGGGCTCGTAGTTCACTTAAACTTGAAGAACAAAAAATTGGCGAATGGTACTGTTAGGATGCTTTGCATATATGTTTCTTAGACTATATAGAAGCAATATATACATTGATTTCAACCGGCTACCTGTTCCATTCATTGTTCTACTTGTCGAAATTTACAAATAATTTCCGATAAAGGATTAACCATTGGGGCTCATTGTTCACTTAAACTTGAAGAACAAACAATTGGCGAATTGTACTGTTTGGATGCTTTGCATATATGTTTCTTAGACTATATAGATGCAATATATACAAAGATTTCAACCGGCTACCTGTTCCATTCATTGTTCTACTTGTCGAAAGTTACAAATAATTTCCGATAACGGATTAACCATTGGGGCTCATTGTTCACTTAAACTTGAAGAACAAAAAATTGGCGAATTGTACTGTTTGGATGCTTTGCATATATGTTTCTTATACTATATAGAAGCAATATATACAAAGATTTCAACCGTCTACCTGTTCCATTCATTGTTCTACTTGTTGAAAGTTACAAATAATTTCCTATAAAGGATTAACAATGGGGCTCATTGTTCACTTAAACTTGAAGGACAAAAAATTGGCGAATGGTACTGTTTGGATGCTTTGCGTACATGTTTCTTAGACTATATGGAAGCAATATATACAAGGATTTCAACCGTCTACCTGTTCCATTCATTGTTCTACTTGTCGAAAGTTACAAATAATTACCGATAAAGGATTAACCATTGGGGCTCATTGTTCACTTAAACTTGAAGAACAAAAAATTGGCGAATTGTACTGTTTGGATGCTTTGCATATATGTTTCTTAGACTATATAGAAGCAATATATACAAAGATTTCAACCGTCTACCTGTTCCATTCATTGTTCTACTTGTCGAAAGTTACAAATAATTTCCGATAACGGATTAACCATTGGGGCTCATTGTTCACTTAAACTTGAAGAACAAAAAATTGGCGAATTGTACTGTTTGGATGCTTTGCATATATGTTTCTTATACTATATAGAAGCAATATATACAAAGATTTCAACCGTCTACCTGTTCCATTCATTGTTCTACTTGTTGAAAGTTACAAATAATTTCCTTTAAAGCATTAACAATGGGGCTCATTGTTCACTTAAACTTGGAGGACAAAAAATTGGCGAATTATACTGTTTGGATGCTTTGCATATATGTTTCTTAGACTATATAGAAGCAATATATACAATGATTTCAACCGTCTACCTGTTCCATTCATTGTTCTACTTGTCGAAAGTTACAAATAATTTCCGTTAAAGTATTAACAATGGGGCTCGTAGTTCACTTATACTTGAAGATCAAATAATTGGCGAATTGTACTGTTTGGATGATTTGCATATATGTTTCTTAGACTTTATAGAAGCAATATATACAAAGATTTCAACCCTCTACCTGTTCCATTCATTGTTCTACTTGTCGAAAGTTACAAATAATTTCCGATAAAGGATTAACAATGGGTCTCATTGTTCACTTAAACTTGAAGAACAAAAAATTGGCGAATGGTAGTGTTTGGATGCTTTGCATATATGTTTCTTAGACTATATGGAAGCAATATATACAAAGATTTCAACCGTCTACGTGTTCCAATCATTGTTCTACTTGTCGAAATTGACAAATAATTTCCTTTAAAGGATTAACAATGGGGCTCGTTGTTCACTTAAACTTGAAGAACAAAAAAGTGGCGAATGGTACTGTTTGGATGCTTTGCATATATGTTTCTTAGACTATATAGAAGCAATATATACATTGATTTCAACCGTCTACCTGTTCCATTCATTGTTCTACTTGTCGCAAGTTACAAATAATTTCCGTTAAAGTATTAACAATGGGGCTCGTAGTTCACTTATACTTGAAGATCAAATAATTGGCGAATTGTACTGTTTGGATGATTTGCATATATGTTTCTTAGACTTTATAGAAGCAATATATACAAAGATTTCAACCGTCTACCTGTTCCATTCATTGTTCTACTTGCCGAAAGTTACAAATAATTTCCGATAAAGGATTAACCATTGGGGCTCATTGTTCACTTAAACTTGAAGAACAAAAAATTGGCGAATTGTACTGTTTGGATGCTTTGCATATATGTTTCTTATACTATATAGAAGCAATATATACAAAGATTTCAACCGTCTACGTGTTCCAATCATTGTTCTACTTGTCGAAATTTACAAATAATTTCCTTTAAAGGATTAACAATGGGGCTCATTGTTCACTTAAACTTGAAGAACAAAAAATTGGCGAATGGTACTGTTTGGATGCTTTGCGTACATGTTTCTTAGACTATATGGAAGCAATATATACAAAGATTTCAACCGTCTACCTGTTCCATTCATTGTTCTACTTGTCGAAATTTACAAATAATTTCCTTTAAAGGATTAACAATGGGGCTCGTTGTTCACTTAAACTTGAAGAACAAAAAATTGGCGAATGGAACTGTTTGGATGCTTTACATATATGTTTCTTAGACTATATAGAAGCAATATATACAAAGATTTCAGCCATCTACCTGTTCCATTCATTGTTCTACTTGTCGCAAGTTACAAATAATTTCCGTTAAAGTATTAACAATGGGGCTCGTAGTTCACTTAAACTTGAAGATCAAATAATTGGCGAATTGTACTGTTTGGATGCTTTGCATATATGTTTCTTAGACTATATAGAAGCAATATATACATTGATTTCAACCGTCTACCTGTTCCATTCATTGTTCTACTTGTCGAAAGTTACAAATAAGTTCCGTTAAAGTATTAACAATGGGGCTCGTAGTTCACTTAAACTTGAAGGTCAAAAAATTGGCGAATTGTACTGTTTGGATGCTTTGCATATATGTTTCTTATACTATATAGAAGCAATATATACAAAGATTTCAACCGTCTACCTGTTCCATTCATTGTTCTACTTGTTGAAAGTTACAAATAATTTCCTTTAAAGCATTAACAATGGGGCTCATTGTTCACTTAAACTTGGAGGACAAAAAATTGGCGAATTATACTGTTTGGATGCTTTGCATATATGTTTCTTAGACTATATAGAAGCAATATATACAATGATTTCAACCGTCTACCTGTTCCATTCATTGTTCTACTTGTCGAAAGTTACAAATAATTTCCGTTAAAGTATTAACAATGGGGCTCGTAGTTCACTTATACTTGAAGATCAAATAATTGGCGAATTGTACTGTTTGGATGATTTGCATATATGTTTCTTAGACTTTATAGAAGCAATATATACAAAGATTTCAACCCTCTACCTGTTCCATTCATTGTTCTACTTGTCGAAAGTTACAAATAATTTCCGATAAAGGATTAACAATGGGTCTCATTGTTCACTTAAACTTGAAGAACAAAAAATTGGCGAATGGTAGTGTTTGGATGCTTTGCATATATGTTTCTTAGACTATATGGAAGCAATATATACAAAGATTTCAACCGTCTACGTGTTCCAATCATTGTTCTACTTGTCGAAATTTACAAATAATTTCATTTAAAGGATTAACAATGGAGCTCGTTGTTCACTTAAACTTGAAGAACAAAAAAGTGTCGAATGGTACTGTTTGGATGCTTTGCATATATGTTTCTTAGACTATATAGAAGCAATATATACATTGATTTCAACCGTCTACCTGTTCCATTCATTGTTCTACTTGTCGAAAGTTACAAATAAGTTCCGTTAAAGTATTAACAATGGGGCTCGTAGTTCACTTAAACTTGAAGGTCAAATAATTGGCGAATTGTACTGTTTGGATGCTTTGCATATATGTTTCTTAGACTATATAGAAGCAATATATACAAAGATTTCAACCGTCTACCTGTTCCATTCATTGTTCTACTTGTCGAAAGTTACAAATAATTTCCGATAACGGATTAACCATTGGGGCTCATTGTTCACTTAAACTTGAAGAACAAAAAATTGGCGAATTGTACTGTTTGGATGCTTTGCATATATGTTTCTTATACTATATAGAAGCAATATATACAAAGATTTCAACCGTCTACCTGTTCCATTCATTGTTCTACTTGTTGAAAGTTACAAATAATTTCCTTTAAAGCATTAACAATGGGGCTCATTGTTCACTTAAACTTGGAGGACAAAAAATTGGCGAATTATACTGTTTGGATGCTTTGCATATATGTTTCTTAGACTATATAGAAGCAATATATACAATGATTTCAACCGTCTACCTGTTCCATTCATTGTTCTACTTGTCGAAAGTTACAAATAATTTCCGTTAAAGTATTAACAATGGGGCTCGTAGTTCACTTATACTTGAAGATCAAATAATTGGCGAATTGTACTGTTTGGATGATTTGCATATATGTTTCTTAGACTTTATAGAAGCAATATATACAAAGATTTCAACCCTCTACCTGTTCCATTCATTGTTCTACTTGTCGAAAGTTACAAATAATTTCCGATAAAGGATTAACAATGGGTCTCATTGTTCACTTAAACTTGAAGAACAAAAAATTGGCGAATGGTAGTGTTTGGATGCTTTGCATATATGTTTCTTAGACTATATGGAAGCAATATATACAAAGATTTCAACCGTCTACGTGTTCCAATCATTGTTCTACTTGTCGAAATTTACAAATAATTTCATTTAAAGGATTAACAATGGAGCTCGTTGTTCACTTAAACTTGAAGGTCAAATAATTGGCGAATTGTACTGTTTGGATGATTTGCATATATGTATCTTAGACTTTATAGAAGCAATATATACATAGATTTCAACCGTCTACCTGTTCCATTCATTGATCTACTTGTCGAAAGTTACAAATAATTTCCGATAAAGGATTAACAATGGGTCTCATTGTTCACTTAAACTTGAAGAACAAAAAATTGGCGAATGGTACTGTTTGGATGCTTTGCATATATGTTTCTTAGACTATATGGAAGCAATATATACAAAGATTTCAACCGTCTACGTGTTCCAATCATTGTTCTACTTGTCGAAATTGACAAATAATTTCCTTTAAAGGATTAACAATGGGGCTCGTTGTTCACTTAAACTTGAAGAACAAAAAATTGGCGAATGGTACTGTTTGGATGCTTTGCGTACATGTTTCTTAGACTATATGGAAGCAATATATACAAAGATTTCAACCGTCTACCTGTTCCATTCATTGTTCTACTTGTCGAAATTTACAAATAATTTCCTTTAAAGGATTAACAATGGGGCTCGTTGTTCACTTAAACTTGAAGAACAAAAAATTGGCGAATGGAACTGTTTGGATGCTTTACATATATGTTTCTTAGACTATATAGAAGCAATATATACAAAGATTTCAGCCATCTACCTGTTCCATTCATTGTTCTACTTGTCGCAAGTTACAAATAATTTCCGTTAAAGTATTAACAATGGGGCTCGTAGTTCACTTAAACTTGAAGATCAAATAATTGGCGAATTGTACTGTTTGGACGCTTGGCATATATGTTTCATAGACTATATAGAAGCAATATATACAATGATTTCAACAGTCTACCTGTTCCATTCATTGTTCTACTTGTCGAAATTTACAAATAATTTCCTTTAAAGGATTAACAATGGGGATCGTATTTTACTTAAACTTGAAGATCAAATAATTGGCGAATTGTACTGTTTGGACGCTTTGCATATATGTTTCGTAGATTATATAGAAGCAATATATACAATGATTTCAACAGTCTACATGTTCCATTCATTGTTCTACTTGTCGAAATTTACAAATAATTTCCTTTAAAGGATTAACAATGGGGCTCGTAGTTCACTTAAACTTGAAGAACAAAAAATTGGCGAATGGTACTGTTTTGATGCTTTGCATATATGTGTCTTAGATTATACAGAGGCAATATATACAAGGATTTCAACCGTCTACCTGTTCCATTCATTGTTCTACTTGTCGAAATTTACAAATAATTACCGATAAAGGATTAACCATTGGGGCTCATTGTTCACTTAAACTTGAAGAACAAAAAATTGGCGAATTGTACTGTTTGGATGCTTTGCATATATGTTTTTAGACTATATAGAAGCAATATATACAAAGATTTCAACCGTTTACCTTTTCCATTCATTGTTCTACTTGTCGAAAGTTACAAATAATTTCCGATAAAGGATTAACAATGGGGCTCATTGTTCACTTAAACTTGAAGGACAAAAAATTGGCGAATGGTACTGTTTGGATGCTTTGCGTACTTGTTTCTTAGACTATATGGTAGCAATATATACAAGGATTTCAACCGTCTACCTGTTCCATTCATTGTTCTACTTGTCGAAAGTTACAAATAATTACCGATAAAGGATTAACAATGGGGCTCGTTGTTCACTTAAACTTGAAGAACAAAAAATTGGCGAATGGTACTGTTTGGATGCTTTGCGTACTTGTTTCTTAGACTATATAGAAGCAATATATACATTGATTTCAACCGGCTACCTGTTCCATTCATTGTTCTACTTGCCGAAAGTTACAAATAATTTCCGATAAAGGATTAACCATTGGGGCTCATTGTTCACTTAAACTTGAAGAACAAAAAATTGGCGAATTGTACTGTTTGGATGCTTTGCATATATGTTTCTTAGACTATATAGAAGCAATATATACATTGATTTCAACCGGCTACCTGTTCCATTCATTGTTCTACTTGTCGAAAGTTACAAATAATTTCCGTTAAGGGATTAACAATG
The DNA here is from genome assembly GCA_963989415.1 of Cerceris ruficornis. Taxonomy (NCBI): domain Eukaryota; kingdom Metazoa; phylum Arthropoda; class Insecta; order Hymenoptera; family Crabronidae; genus Cerceris; species Cerceris ruficornis. Next base: position 2,173,565 of record CAXDIW010000460.1, read on the forward strand.
GGGATCGTAGTTTACTTAAACTTGAAGAACAAAAAATTGGCGAATTGTACTGTTTGGATGCTTTGCATATATGTTTATTATACTATATAGAAGCATTATATACAAATATTTCAACCGTCTACCTGTTCCATTCATTGTTCTACTTGTCGAAAATTACAAATAATTTCCGATAATGGATTAACCATTGGGGCTCATTGTTCACTTAAACTTGAAGACCAAAAAATTGGCGAATGGTACTGTTTGGATGCTTTGCGTACATGTTTCTTAGACTATATGGAAGCAATATATACAAAGATTTCAACCGTCTACGTGTTCCAATCATTGTTCTACTTGTCGAAATTTACAAATAATTTCCTTTAAAGGATTAACAATGGGGCTCGTTGTTCACTTCAACTTGAAGAACAAAAAATTGGCGAATGGTACTGTTTGGATGCTTTACATATATGTTTCTTAGACTATATAGAAGCAATATATACAAAGATTTCAACCGTCTACGTGTTCCAATCATTGTTCTACTTGTCGAAATTTACAAATAATTTCCTTTAAAGGATTAACAATGGGGCTCGTTGTTCACTTCAACTTGAAGAACAAAAAAGTGGCGAATGGTACTGTTTGGATGCTTTGCGTACATGTTTCTTACACTATATGGAAGCAATATATACAAAGATTTCAACCGTCTACGTGTTCCAATCATTGTTCTACTTGTCGAAAGTTACAAATAATTTCCGATAAAGGATTAACCATTGGGGCTCATTGTTAACTTAAACTTGAAGAACAAAAAATTGGCGAATGGTACTGTTTGGATGCTTTGCGTACATGTTTCTTAGACTACATAGAAACAACATATACAATGATTTCAACAGTCTACCTGTTCCATTCATTGTTCTACTTGCCGAAATTTACAAATAATTTCCGATAAAGGATTAACCATTGGGGCTCATTGTTCACTTAAACTTGAAGAACAAAAAATTGGCGAATTGTACTGTTTGGATGCTTTGCATATATGTTTTTAGACTATATAGAAGCAATATATACAAAGATTTCAACCGTTTACCTTTTCCATTCATTGTTCTACTTGTCGAAAGTTACAAATAATTTCCGATAAAGGATTAACAATGGGGCTCATTGTTCACTTAAACTTGAAGGACAAAAAATTGGCGAATGGTACTGTTTGGATGCTTTGCGTACATGTTTCTTAGACTATATGGAAGCAATATATACAAAGATTTCAACCGTCTACGGGTTCCAATTATTGTTCTACTTGTCGAAAGTTACAAATAATTTCCGATAACGGATTAACCATTGGTGCTCATTGTTCACTTAAACTTGAAGAACAAAAAATTGGCGAATTGTACTGTTTGGATGCTTTGCATATATGTTTCTTATACTATATAGAAGCAATATATACAAAGATTTCAACCGTCTACCTGTTCCATTCACTGTTCTACTTGTCGAAAGTTACAATTAATTTCCGTTAAAGGATTAACAAGGGGGCTCGTAGTTCACTTAAACTTGAAGAACAAAAAATTGGCGAATTGTACTGTTTGGATGCTTTGCATATATGTTTTTAGACTATATAGAAGCAATATATACAAAGATTTCAACCGTTTACCTTTTCCATTCATTGTTCTACTTGTCGAAAGTTACAAATAATTTCCGATAAAGGATTAACAATGGGGCTCATTGTTCACTTAAACTTGAAGGACAAAAAATTGGCGAATGGTACTGTTTGGATGCTTTGCGTACATGTTTCTTAGACTATATGGAAGCAATATATACAAAGATTTCAACCGTCTACGGGTTCCAATTATTGTTCTACTTGTCGAAAGTTACAAATAATTTCCGATAACGGATTAACCATTGGTGCTCATTGTTCACTTAAACTTGAAGAACAAATAATTGGCGAATTGTACTGTTTGGACGCTTGGCATATATGTTTCATAGACTATATAGAAGCAATATATACAATGATTTCAACAGTCTACCTGTTCCATTCATTGTTCTACTTGTCGAAATTTACAAATAATTTCCTTTAAAGGATTAACAATGGGGATCGTATTTTACTTAAACTTGAAGATCAAATAATTGGCGAATTGTACTGTTTGGACGCTTTGCATATATGTTTCGTAGATTATATAGAAGCAATATATACAATGATTTCAACAGTCTACATGTTCCATTCATTGTTCTACTTGTCGAAATTTACAAATAATTTCCTTTAAAGGATTAACATGGGGCTCGTAGTTCACTTAAACTTGAAGAACAAAAAATTGGCGAATGGTACTGTTTTGATGCTATGCATATATGTTTCTTATACTATATAGAAGCAATATATACAAAGATTTCAACCGTCTACCTGTTCCATTCACTGTTCTACTTGTCGAAAGTTACAAATAATTTCCGTTAAGGGATTAACAATGGGGATCGTAGTTTACTTAAACTTGAAGAACAAAAAATTGGCGAATGGTACTGTTTGGATGCTTTGCATATATGTTTCTTAGATTATATAGAAGCAATATATACAAAGATTTCAACCGTCTACCTGTTCCATTCATTGTTCTACTTGCCGAAAGTTACAAATAATTTCCGTTAAAGTATTAACAATGGGGCTAGTAGTTCACTTAAACTTGAAGATCAAATAATTGGCGAATTGTACTGTTTGGACGCTTTGCATATATGTTTCTTAGACTACATAGAAACAACATATACAATGATTTCAACAGTCTACCTGTTCCATTCATTGTTCTACTTGCCGAAAGTTACAAATAATTTCCGATAAAGGATTAACCATTGGGGCTCGTTGTTCACTTAAACTTGAAGAACAAAAAATTGGCGAATGGTACTGTTTGGATGCTTTGCGTACATGTTTCTTAGACCATTTAGAAGCAATATATAGAAAGATTTCACCCGTCTACCTGTACTATTCATTGTTCTACTTGTAGAAAGTTCCAAATAATTTCCATTTCATGATTATCAATGGGGCTCACTGTTCACTTAAACTTGAAGATCAAAAAATTGGCGAATTGTACTGTTTGGACGCTATGCATATATGTTTCTTAGACTATATAGAAGCAATATATACAAAGATTTCAACCGTCTACCTGTTCCATTCATTGTTCTCCTTGTCGAAATTTACAAATAACTTCCTTTAAAGGAGTAACAATGGGGCTCGTTGTTCACTTAAACTTGAAGAACAAAAAATTGGCGAATTGTACTGTTTGGATGCTTTGCATATATGTTTCTTAGACTATTTAGAAGCAACATATAGAAAGATTTCACCCGTCTACCTGTACTATTCATTGTTCTACTTGTAGAAAGTTACAAATAATTTCCATTTCATGATTATCAATGGGGCTTGCTGTTCACTTAAACTTGAAGAACAAAAAATTGGCGAATGGTACTGTTTGGATGCTTTGCGTACATGTTTCTTAGACTACATAGAAACAACATATACAATGATTTCAACAGTCTACCTGTTCCATTCATTGTTCTACTTGCCGAAATTTACAAATAATTTCCGATAAAGGATTAACCATTGGGGCTCATTGTTCACTTAAACTTGAAGAACAATAAATTGGCGAATTGTACTGTTTGGATGCTTTGCATATATGTTTCTTAGACTATATAGAAGCAATATATACAAAGATTTCAACCGTCTACCTGTTCCATTCATTGTTCTACTTGCCGAAAGTTACAAAGAATTTCCGATAAAGGATTAACCATTGGGGCTCATTGTTCACTTAAACTTGAAGAACAAAAAATTGGCGAATTGTACTGTTTGGATGCTTTGCATATATGTTTCTTATACTATATAGAAGCAATATATACAAAGATTTCAACCGTCTACGTGTTCCAATCATTGTTCTACTTGTCGAAATTTACAAATAATTTCCTTTAAAGGATTAACAATGGGGCTCATTGTTCACTTAAACTTGAAGAACAAAAAATTGGCGAATGGTACTGTTTGGATGCTTTGCGTACATGTTTCTTAGACTATATGGAAGCAATATATACAAAGATTTCAACCGTCTACCTGTTCCATTCATTGTTCTACTTGTCGAAATTTACAAATAATTTCCTTTAAAGGATTAACAATGGGGCTCGTTGTTCACTTAAACTTGAAGAACAAAAAATTGGCGAATGGTACTGTTTGGATGCTTTACATATATGTTTCGTAGATTATATAGAAGCAATATATACAAAGATTTCAGCCATCTACCTGTTCCATTCATTGTTCTACTTGTCGCAAGTTACAAATAATTTCCGTTAAAGTATTAACAATGGGGCTCGTAGTTCACTTAAACTTGAAGAACAAAAAATTGGCGACATGTACTGTTTGGATGATTTGCACAGATGTTTCTTATACTATATAGAAGCAATATATACAAAGATTTCAACCGTCTACCTGTTCCATTCACTGTTCTACTTGTCGAAAGTTTCAAATAATTTCCGTTAAGGGATTAACAATGGGGATCGTAGTTTACTTAAACTTGAAGAACAAATAATTGGCGAATTGTACTGTTTGGATGCTTTGCATATATGTTTCTTAGACTATATAGAAGCAATATATACAAAGATTTCAACAGTCTACCTGTTTCATTCATTGTTCTACTTGTCGAAAGTTACAAATAATTTCCGATAACGGATTAACCATTGGGGCTCATTGTTCACTTAAACTTGAAGAACAAAAAATTGGCGAATTGTACTGTTTGGATGCTTTGCATATATGTTTTTAGACTATATAGAAGCAATATATACAAAGATTTCAACCGTCTACCTGTTCCATTCACTGTTCTACTTGTCGAAAGTTACAAATAATTTCCGTTAAGGGATTAACAATGGGGATCGTAGTTTACTTAAACTTGAAGAACAAAAAATTGGCGAAGTGTACTGTTTGGATGCTTTGCATATATGTTTCTTAGACTATTTAGAAGCAATATATAGAAAGATTTCACCCGTCTACCTGTTCCATTCATTGTTCTACTTGTCGAAAGTTACAAATAATTTCCTATAAAGGATTAACAATGGGGCTCGTTGTTCACTTAAACTTGAAGAACAATAAATTGGCGAATTGTACTGTTTGGATGCTTTGCATATATGTTTCTTAGACTATATAGAAGCAATATATATACAAAGATTTCAACCGTCTACCTGTTCCATTCATTGTTTTACTTGTCGAAAGTTACAAATAATTTCCGTTAAAGGATTAACAATGGGGCTCGTAGTTCACTTAAACTTGTAGATCAAAAAATTGGCGAATTGTACTGTTTGGATGCTTTGCATATATGTTTCTTATACTATATAGAAGCAATATATACAAAGATTTCAACCGTCTACGTGTTCCAATCATTGTTCTACTTGTCGAAATTTACAAATAATTTCCTTTAAAGGATTAACAATGGGGCTCATTGTTCACTTAAACTTGAAGAACAAAAAATTGGCGAATGGTACTGTTTGGATGCTATGCATATATGTTTCTTATACTATATAGAAGCAATATATACAAAGATTTCAACCGTCTACCTGTTCCATTCATTGTTCTACTTGTCGAAATTTACAAATAATTTCCTTTAAAGGATTAACAATGGGGATCGTATTTTACTTAAACTTGAAGATCAAATAATTGGCGAATTGTACTGTTTGGACGCTTTGCATATATGTTTCGTAGATTATATAGAAGCAATATATACAATGATTTCAACAGTCTACATGTTCCATTCATTGTTCTACTTGTCGAAATTTACAAATAATTTCCTTTAAAGGATTAACATGGGGCTCGTAGTTCACTTAAACTTGAAGAACAAAAAATTGGCGAATGGTACTGTTTTGATGCTATGCATATATGTTTCTTATACTATATAGAAGCAATATATACAAAGATTTCAACCGTCTACCTGTTCCATTCACTGTTCTACTTGTCGAAAGTTACAAATAATTTCCGTTAAGGGATTAACAATGGGGCTCGTAGTTCACTTAAACTTGAAGATCAAATAATTGGCGAATTGTACTGTTTGGACGCTTGGCATATATGTTTCATAGACTATATAGAAGCAATATATACAATGATTTCAACAGTCTACCTGTTCCATTCATTGTTCTACTTGTCGAAATTTACAAATAATTTCCTTTAAAGGATTAACAATGGGGATCGTATTTTACTTAAACTTGAAGATCAAATAATTGGCGAATTGTACTGTTTGGACGCTTTGCATATATGTTTCGTAGATTATATAGAAGCAATATATACAATGATTTCAACAGTCTACATGTTCCATTCATTGTTCTACTTGTCGAAATTTACAAATAATTTCCTTTAAATGATTAACAATGGGGCTCGTAGTTCACTTAAACTTGAAGAACAAAAAATTGGCGAATGGTACTGTTTTGATGCTTTGCATATATGTGTCTTAGATTATACAGAGGCAATATATACAAGGATTTCAACCGTCTACCTGTTCCATTCATTGTTCTACTTGTCGAAATTTACAAATAATTACCGATAAAGGATTAACCATTGGGGCTCATTGTTCACTTAAACTTGAAGAACAAAAAATTGGCGAATTGTACTGTTTGGATGCTTTGCATATATGTTTTTAGACTATATAGAAGCAATATATACAAAGATTTCAACCGTTTACCTTTTCCATTCATTGTTCTACTTGTCGAAAGTTACAAATAATTTCCGATAAAGGATTAACAATGGGGCTCATTGTTCACTTAAACTTGAAGGACAAAAAATTGGCGAATGGTACTGTTTGGATGCTTTGCGTACTTGTTTCTTAGACTATATGGTAGCAATATATACAAGGATTTCAACCGTCTACCTGTTCCATTCATTGTTCTACTTGTCGAAAGTTACAAATAATTACCGATAAAGGATTAACAATGGGGCCCGTTGTTCACTTAAACTTGAAGAACAAAAAATTGGCGAATGGTACTGTTTGGATGCTTTGCGTACTTGTTTCTTAGACTATATGGTAGCAATATATACAAGGATTTCAACCGTCTACCTGTTCCATTCATTGTTCTACTTGTCGAAAGTTACAAATAATTACCGATAAAGGATTAACAATGGGGCTCGTTGTTCACTTAAACTTGAAGAACAAAAAATTGGCGAATGGTACTGTTTGGATGCTTTGCGTACTTGTTTCTTAGACTATATAGAAGCAATATATACATTGATTTCAACCGGCTACCTGTTCCATTCATTGTTCTACTTGCCGAAAGTTACAAATAATTTCCGATAAAGGATTAACCATTGGGGCTCATTGTTCACTTAAACTTGAAGAACAAAAAATTGGCGAATTGTACTGTTTGGATGCTTTGCATATATGTTTCTTAGACTATATAGAAGCAATGTATACAAAGATTTCAACCGTCTACCTGTTCCATTCATTGTTCTACTTGTCGAAATTTACAAATAATTTCCGATAAAGGATTAACCATTGGGGCTCATTGTTCACTTAAACTTGAAGAACAAAAAATTGGCGATTGGTACTCTTTGGATGCTTTGCATATATGTTTCTTAGACTATTTAGATGCAATATATACAATGATTTCAACAGTCTACCTGTTCCATTCATTGTTGTACTTGTCGAAATTTACAAATAATTTCCTTTAAAGGATTAACAATGGGGCTCGTAGTTCACTTAAAGTTGAAGAACAAAAAATTGGCGAATGGTACTGTTTGGATGCTTTGCATATATGTGTCTTAGATTATACAGAGGCAATATATACAAGGATTTCAACCGTCTACCTGTTCCATTCATTGTTCTACTTGTCGAAAATTACAAATAATTACCGATAAAGGATTAACCATTGGGGCTCATTGTTCACTTAAACTTGAAGAACAAAAAATTGGCGAATTGTACTGTTTGGATGCTTTGCATATATGTTTTTAGACTATATAGAAGCAATATATACAAAGATTTCAACCGTTTACCTTTTCCATTCATTGTTCTACTTGTCGAAAGTTACAAATAATTTCCGATAAAGGATTAACAATGGGGCTCGTTGTTCACTTAAACTTGAAGAACAAAAAATTGGCGAATGGTACTGTTTGGATGCTTTGCGTACTTGTTTCTTAGACTATATAGAAGCAATATATACATTGATTTCAACCGGCTACCTGTTCCATTCATTGCTCTACTTGTCGCAAGTTACAAATAATTTCCGTTAAAGTATTAACAATGGGGCTCGTAGTTCACTTAAACTTGAAGATCAAATAATTGGCGAATTGTACTGTTTGGACGCTTTGCATATATGTTTCTTAGACTATTTAGAAGCAATATATACATTGATTTCAACCGGCTACCTGTTCCATTCATTGTTCTACTTGTCGAAAATTACAAATAATTTCCGATAATGGATTAACCATGGGGCTCATTGTTCACTTAAACTTGAAGACCAAAAAATTGGCGAATGGTACTGTTTGGATGCTTTGCGTTCATGTTTCTTAGACTATATGGAAGCAATATATACAAAGATTTCAACCGTCTACGTGTTCCAATCATTGTTCTACTTGTCGAAAGTTACAAATAATTTCCGTTAAGGGATTAACAATGGGGATCGTAGTTTACTTAAACTTGAAGAACAAAAAATTGGCGAATTGTACTGTTTGGATGCTTTGCATATATGTTTCTTATACTATATAGAAGCAATATATACAAATATTTCAACCGTCTACCTGTTCCATTCATTGTTCTACTTGTCGAAAATTACAAATAATTTCCGATAATGGATTAACCATTGGGGCTCATTGTTCACTTAAACTTGAAGACCAAAAAATTGGCAAATGGTACTGTTTGGATGCTTTGCGTACATGTTTCTTAGACTATATGGAAGCAACATATACAATGATTTCAACCGTCTACGTGTTCCAATCATTGTTCTACTTGTCGAAAGTTACAAATAATTTCCGTTAAGGGATTAACAATGGGGATCGTAGTTTACTTAAACTTGAAGAACAAAAAATTGGCGAATTGTACTGTTTGGATGCTTTGCATATATGTTTCTTATACTATATAGAAGCAATATATACAAATATTTCAACCGTCTACCTGTTCCATTCATTGTTCTACTTGCCGAAATTTACAAATAATTTCCGTTAAGGGATTAACAATGGGGATCGTAGTTTACTTAAAGTTGAAGAACAAAAAATTGGCGAATTGTACTGTTTGGATGCTTTGCATATATGTTTCTTAGACTATATAGAAGCAATATATACAAAGATTTCAACCGTCTACGTGTTCCAATCATTGTTCTACTTGTAGAAAGTTACAATTAATTTCCGTTAAAGGATTAACAATGGGGCTCGCAGTTCACTTAAACTTGAAGAACAAAAAATTGGCGAATTGTACTATTTGGATGCTTTGCATATATGTTTCTTAGACTATATAGAAGCAATGTATACAAAGATTTCAACCGTCTACCTGTTCCATTCATTGTTCTACTTGTCGAAAGTTACAAATAATTTCCGATAAAGGATTAACAATGGGTCTCATTGTTCACTTAAACTTGAAGAACAAAAAATTGGCGAATTGTACTGTTTGGATGCTTTGCATATATGTTTCTTAGACTATATAGAAGCGTTATGTACAAAGATTTCAACCGTCTACCTGTTCCATTCATTGTTCTACTTGTCGAAATTTACAAATAATTTCCTTTAAAGGATTAACTATGGGGCTCGTAGTTCACTTAAACTTGAAGAACAAAAAATTGGCGATTGTACTGTTTGGATGCTTTGCATATATGTTTCTTAGACTATTTAGAAGCAATATATACATTGATTTCAACCGTCTACCTGTTCCATTCATTGTTCTACTTGTCGAAAGTCACAAATAATTTCCGTTAAGGGATTAACAATGGGGATCGTAGTTTACTTAAACTTGAAGAACAAAAAATTGGCGAATTGTACTGTTTGGATGCTTTGCATATATGTTTCTTAGACTATTTAGAAGCAATATATAGAAAGATTTCACCCGTCTACCTGTTCTATTCATTGTTCTACTTGTAGAAAGTTACAAATAATTTCCGTTTCATGATTATCAATGGGGCTCGTTGTTCACTTAAACTTGAAGAACAAAAAATTGGCGAATGGTACTGTTTGGATGATTTGCATATATGTTTCTTGGACTATATAGAAGCAATATATACAAAGATTTCAACAGTCCTCCTGTTCCATTCATTGTTCTACTTGTCGAAAGTTACAAATAATTTCCGATAACGGATTAACCATTGGGGCTCATTGTTCACTTAAACTTGAAGAACAAAAAATTGGCGATTTGTACTGTTTGGATGCTTTGCATATATGTTTCGTAGACTATATAGAAGCAATATATACAATGATTTCAACCGTCTACCTGTTCCATTCATTGTTCTACTTGTCGAAAATTACAAATAATTTCCGATAATGGATTAACCATTGGGGCTCATTGTTCACTTAAACTTGAAGACCAAAAAATTGGCGAATGGTACTGTTTGGATGCTTTGCGTACATGTTTCTTAGACTATATGGAAGCAATATATACAAAGATTTCAACCGTCTACGTGTTCCAATCATTGTTCTACTTGTCGAAATTTACAAATAATTTCCTTTAAAGGATTAACAATGGTGCTCGTTGTTGACTTCAACTTGAAGAACAAAAAATTGGCGAATGGTACTGTTTGGATGCTTTACATATATGTTTCTTAGACTATATAGAAGCAATATATACATTGATTTCAACCGGCTACCTGTTCCATTCATTGTTCTACTTGTCGCAAGATACAAATAATTTCCGTTAAAGTATTAACAATGGGGCTCGTAGTTCACTTAAACTTGAAGATCAAATAATTGGCGAATTGTACTGTTTGGATGCTTTGCATATATGTTTCTTATACTATATAGAAGCAATATATACAAAGATTTCAACCGTCTACCTGTTCCATTCACTGTTCTACTTGTCGAAAGTTACAATTAATTTCCGTTAAAGGATTAACAAGGGGGCTCGTAGTTCACTTAAACTTGAAGACCAAAAAATTGGCGAATGGTACTGTTTGGATGCTTTGCGTACATGTTTCTTAGACTATATGGAAGCAATATATACAAAGATTTCAACCGTCTACGTGTTCCAATCATTGTTCTACTTGTCGAAAGTTACAAATAATTTCCGTTAAGGGATTAACAATGGGGATCGTAGTTTACTTAAACTTGAAGAACAAAAAATTGGCGAATTGTACTGTTTGGATGCTTTGCATATATGTTTCTTATACTATATAGAAGCAATATATACAAATATTTCAACCGTCTACCTGTTCCATTCATTGTTCTACTTGTCGAAAATTACAAATAATTTCCGATAATGGATTAACCATTGGGGCTCATTGTTCACTTAAACTTGAAGACCAAAAAATTGGCAAATGGTACTGTTTGGATGCTTTGCGTACATGTTTCTTAGACTATATGGAAGCAATATATACAAAGATTTCAACCGTCTACGTGTTCCAATCATTGTTCTACTTGTCGAAATTTTCAAATAATTTCCTTTAAAGGATTAACAATGGGGCTCATTGTTCACTTAAACTTGAAGAACAAAAAATTGGCGAATGGTACTGTTTGGATGCTTTGCATATATGTTTCTTATACTATATAGAAGCAATATATACAAAGATTTCAACCGTCTACGTGTTCCAATCATTGTTCTACTTGTCGAAATTTACAAATAATTTCCTTTAAAGGATTAACAATGGGGCTCGTTGTTCACTTCAACTTGAAGAACAAAAAAGTGGCGAATGGTACTGTTTGGATGCTTTGCGTACATGTTTCTTAGACTACATAGAAACAACATATACAATGATTTCAACAGTCTACCTGTTCCATTCATTGTTCTACTTGCCGAAAGTTACAAATAATTTCCGATAAAGGATTAACCATTGGGGCTCATTGTTCACTTAAACTTGAAGAACAAAAAATTGGCGAATGGTACTGTTTGGATGCTTTGCATATATGTTTCTTATACTATATAGAAGCAATATATACAAATATTTCAACCGTCTACCTGTTCCATTCATTGTTCTACTTGTCGAAAATTACAAATAATTTCCGATAATGGATTAACCATTGGGGCTCATTGTTCACTTAAACTTGAAGACCAAAAAATTGGCGAATGGTACTGTTTGGATGCTTTGCGTACATGTTTCTTAGACTATATGGAAGCAATATATACAAAGATTTCAACCGTCTACGTGTTCCAATCATTGTTCTACTTGTCGAAATTTACAAATAATTTCCTTTAAAGGATTAACAATGGTGCTCGTTGTTGACTTCAACTTGAAGAACAAAAAATTGGCGAATGGTACTGTTTGGATGCTTTACATATATGTTTCTTAGACTATATAGAAGCAATATATACATTGATTTCAACCGGCTACCTGTTCCATTCATTGTTCTACTTGTCGCAAGATACAAATAATTTCCGTTAAAGTATTAACAATGGGGCTCGTAGTTCACTTAAACTTGAAGATCAAATAATTGGCGAATTGTACTGTTTGGACGCTTTGCATATATGTTTCTTAGACTATATAGAAGCAATACATACAATGATTTCAACAGTCTACCTGTTCCATTCATTGTTCTACTTGTCGAAATTTACAAATAATTTCCTTTAAAGGATTAACAATGGGGATAGTATTTTACTTAAACTTGAAGATCAAATAATTGGCGAATTGTACTGTTTGGACGCTTTGCATATATGTTTCTTAGACTATATAGAAGCAATATATACAATGATTTCAACAGTCTACCTGTTCCATTCATTGTTCTACTTGTCGAAAGTTACAAATAATTTCCGATAACGGATTAACCATTGGGGCTCATTGTTCACTTAAACTTGAGGAACAAAAAATTGGCGAATTGTACTGTTTTGATGCTTTGCATATATGTTTCTTATACTATATAGAAGCAATATATACAAAGATTTCAACCGTTTACGTGTTCCAATCATTGTTCTACTTGTCGAAATTTACAAATAATTTCCTTTAAAGGATTAACAATGGGGCTCGTTGTTCACTTAAACTGGAAGACCAAAAAATTGGCGAATGGTACTGTTTGGATGCTTTGCATATAGGTTTCTTAAACTATATAGAAGCAACATATACAAAGATTTCAACCGTCTACCTGTTCCATTCATTGTTCTACTTGTCGAAAATTACAAATAATTTCCGATAAAGGATTAACCATTGGGGCTCATTGTTCACTTAAACTTGAAGACCAAAAAATTGGCGAATGGTACTGTTTGGATGCTTTGCGTACATGTTTCTTAGACTATATGGAAGCATTATATACAAAGATTTCAACCGTCTACGTGTTCCAATCATTGTTCTACTTGTCGAAATTTACAAATAATTTCCTTTAAAGGATTAACAATGGGGCTCGTTGTTCACTTAAACTGGAAGACCAAAAAATTGGCGAATGGTACTGTTTGGATGCTTTGCATATAGGTTTCTTAAACTATATAGAAGCAACATATACAAAGATTTCAACCGTCTACCTGTTCCATTCATTGTTCTACTTGTCGAAAATTACAAATAATTTCCGATAAAGGATTAACCATTGGGGCTCATTGTTCACTTAAACTTGAAGAACAAAAAATTGGCGATTGGTACTCTTTGGATGCTTTGCATATATGTTTCTTAGACTATTTAGAAGCAATATATACAATGATTTCAACAGTCTACCTGTTCCATTCATTGTTCTACTTGTCGAAAATTACAAATAATTTCCGATAAAGGATTAACCATTGGGGCTCATTGTTCACTTAAACTTGAAGAACAAAAAATTGGCGATTGGTACTCTTTGGATGCTTTGCATATATGTTTCTTAGACTATTTAGAAGCAATATATACAATGATTTCAACAGTCTACCTGTTCCATTCATTGTTCTACTTGTCGAAATTTACAAATAATTTCCTTTAAAGGATTAACAATGGGGCTCGTAGTTCACTTAAACTTGAAGAACAAAAAATTGGCGAATGTTACTGTTTGGATGCTTTGCATATATGTTTCTTAGATTATACAGAGGCAATATATACAAGGATTTCAACCGTCTACCTGTTCCATTCATTGTTCTACTTGTCGAAATTTACAAATAATTACCGATAAAGGTTTAACCATTGGGGCTCATTGTTCACTTAAACTTGAAGAACAAAAAATTGGCGAATTGTACTGTTTGGATGCTTTGCATATATGTTTTTAGACTATATAGAAGCAATATATACAAAGATTTCAACCGTTTACCTTTTCCATTCATTGTTCTACTTGTCGAAAGTTACAAATAATTTCCGATAAAGGTTTAACAATGGGGCTCATTGTTCACTTAAACTTGAAGGACAAAAAATTGGCGAATGGTACTGTTTGGATGCTTTGCGTACTTGTTTCGTAGACTATATGGTAGCAATATATACAAGGATTTCAACCGTCTACCTGTTCCATTCATTGTTCTACTTGTCGAAAGTTACAAATAATTACCGATAAAGGATTAACAATGGGGCTCGTTGTTCACTTAAACTTGAAGAACAAAAAATTGGCGAATGGTACTGTTTGGATGCTTTGCGTACTTGTTTCTTAGACTATATAGAAGCAATATATACATTGATTTCAACCGGCTACCTGTTCCATTCATTGTTCTACTTGTCGCAAGTTACAAATAATTTCCGTTAAAGTATTAACAATGGGGCTCGTAGTTCACTTAAACTTGAAGATCAAATAATTGGCGAATTGTACTGTTTGGACGCTTTGCATATATGTTTCTTAGACTATTTAGAAGCAATATATACATTGATTTCAACCGGCTACCTGTTCCATTCATTGTTCTACTTGTCGAAAATTACAAATAATTTCCGATAATGGATTAACCATGGGGCTCATTGTTCACTTAAACTTGAAGACCAAAAAATTGGCGAATGGTACTGTTTGGATGCTTTGCGTACATGTTTCTTAGACTATATGGAAGCAATATATACAAAGATTTCAACCGTCTACGTGTTCCAATCATTGTTCTACTTGTCGAAAGTTACAAATAATTTCCGTTAAGGGATTAACAATGGGGATCGTAGTTTACTTAAACTTGAAGAACAAAAAATTGGCGAATTGTACTGTTTGGATGCTTTGCATATATGTTTCTTATACTATATAGAAGCAATATATACAAAGATTTCAACCGTCTACGTGTTCCAATCATTGTTCTACTTGTCGAAATTTACAAATAATTTCCTTTAAAGGATTAACAATGGGGCTCGTTGTTCACTTCAACTTGAAGAACAAAAAAGTGGCGAATGGTACTGTTTGGATGCTTTGCGTACATGTTTCTTACACTATATGGAAGCAATATATACAAAGATTTCAACCGTCTACGTGTTCCAATCATTGTTCTACTTGTCGAAAGTTACAAATAATTTCCGATAAAGGATTAACCATTGGGGCTCATTGTTCACTTAAACTTGAAGAACAAAAAATTGGCGAATGGTACTGATTGGATGATTTGCGTACATGTTTCTTAGACTACATAGAAACAACATATACAATGATTTCAACAGTCTACCTGTTCCATTCATTGTTCTACTTGCCGAAAGTTACAAATAATTTCCGATAAAGGATTAACCATTGGGGCTCATTGTTCACTTAAACTTGAAGAACAAAAAATTGGCGAATGGTACTGTTTGGATGCTTTGCGTACATGTTTCTTAGACTATATGGAAGCAATATATACAAAGATTTCAACCGTCTACGTGTTCCAATCATTGTTCTACTTGTCGAAAGTTACAAATAATTTCCGTTAAGGGATTAACAATGGGGATCGTAGTTTACTTAAACTTGAAGAACAAAAAATTGGCGAATTGTACTGTTTGGATGCTTTGCATATATGTTTCTTATACTATATAGAAGCAATATATACAAATATTTCAACCGTCTACCTGTTCCATTCATTGTTCTACTTGTCGAAATTTTCAAATAATTTCCTTTAAAGGATTATCAATGGGGATAGTATTTTACTTAAACTTGAAGATCAAATAATTGGCGAATTGTACTGTTTGGACGCTTTGCATATATGTTTCTTAGACTATATAGAAGCAATATATACAATGATTTCAACAGTCTACCTGTTCCATTCATTGTTCTACTTGTCGAAAGTTACAAATAATTTCTGATAACGGATTAACCATTGGGGCTCATTGTTCACTTAAACTTGAGGAACAAAAAATTGGCGAATTGTACTGTTTTGATGCTTTGCATATATGTTTCTTATACTATATAGAAGCAATATATACAAAGATTTCAACCGTTTACGTGTTCCAATCATTGTTCTACTTATCGAAATTTACAAATAATTACCTTTAAAGGATTAACAATGGGGCTCGTTGTTCACTTAAACTGGAAGACCAAAAAATTGGCGAATGGTACTGTTTGGATGCTTTGCATATAGGTTTCTTAAACTATATAGAAGCAACATATACAAAGATTTCAACCGTCTACCTGTTCCATTCATTGTTCTACTTGTCGAAAATTACAAATAATTTCCGATAAAGGATTAACCATTGGGGCTCATTGTTCACTTAAACTTGAAGACCAAAAAATTGGCGAATGGTACTGTTTGGATGCTTTGCGTACATGTTTCTTAGACTATATGGAAGCATTATATACAAAGATTTCAACCGTCTACGTGTTCCAATCATTGTTCTCCTTGTCGAAATTTACAAATAATTTCCTTTAAACGATTAACAATGGGGCTCGTTGTTCACTTAAACTTGAAGAACAAAAAATTGGCGAATGGTACTGTTTGGATGCTTTGCATATATGTTTCTTAGATTATATAGAAGCAATATGTACAAAGATTTCAACCGTCTACCTGTTCCATTCATTGTTCTACTTGTCGAAAATTACAAATAATTTCCGATAAAGGATTAACCATTGGGGCTCATTGTTCACTTAAACTTGAAGACCAAAAAATTGGCGAATGGTACTGTTTGGATGCTTTGCGTACATGTTTCTTAGACTATATGGAAGCAATATATACAAAGATTTCAACCGTCTACGTGTTCCAATCATTGTTCTACTTGTCGAAATTTACAAATAATTTCCTTTAAAGGATTAACAATGGGGCTCGTTGTTCACTTAAACTTGAAGAACAATAAATCGGCGAATTGTACTGTTTGGATGCTTTGCATATATGTTTCTCAGACTATATAGAAGCAATATATACAAAGATTTCAACCGTCTACCTGTTCCATTCATTGTTCTACTTGCCGAATGTTACAAATAATTTCCGATAAAGGATTAACCATTGGGGCTCATTGTTCGCTTAAACTTGAAGATCAATAAATTGGCGAATTGTGCTGTTTGGATGCTTTGCATATATGTTTCTTATACTATATAGAAGCAATATATACAAAGATTTCAACCGTCTACCTGTTCCATTCATTGTTCTACTTGTCGAAAGTTACAAATAATTTCCGATAAAGGATTAACCATTGGGGCTCATTGTTCGCTTAAACTTGAAGATCAATAAATTGGCTAATTGTGCTGTTTGGATGCTTTGCATATATGTTTCTTATACTATATAGAAGCAATATATACAAAGATTTCAACCGTCTACCTGTTCCATTCATTGTTCTACTTGTCGAAAGTTACAAATAATTACCGATAAAGGATTAACCATTGGGGCTCATTGTTCAATTAAACTTGAAGAACAAAAAATTGGCGAATTGTACTGTTTGGATGCTTTGCATATATGTTTCTTAGACTATATAGAAGCAATGTATACAAAGATTTCAACCGTCTACCTGTTCCATTCATTGTTCTACTTGTCGAAAGTTACAAATAATTTCCGTTAAGGGATTAACAATGGGGATCGTAGTTTACTTAAACTTGAAGAACAAAAAATTGGCGAATTATACTGTTTGGATGCTTTGCATATATGTTTCTTAGACTATATAGAAGCAATATATACAATGATTTCAACCGTCTACCTATTCCATTCATTGTTCTACTTGCCGAAATTTACAAATAATTTCCGTTAAGGGATTAACAATGGGGATCGTAGTTTACTTAAAGTTGAAGAACAAAAAATTGGCGAATTGTACTGTTTGGATGCTTTGCATATATGTTTCTTAGACTATATAGAAGCAATATATACAAAGATTTCAACCGTCTACGTGTTCCAATCATTGTTCTACTTGTAGAAAGTTACAATTAATTTCCGTTAAAGGATTAACAATGGGGCTCGCAGTTCACTTAAACTTGAAGAACAAAAAATTGGCGAATTGTACTATTTGGATGCTTTGCATATATGTTTCTTAGACTATATAGAAGCAATGTATACAAAGATTTCAACCGTCTACCTGTTCCATTCATTGTTCTACTTGTCGAAAGTTACAAATAATTTCCGATAAAGGATTAACAATGGGTCTCATTGTTCACTTAAACTTGAAGAACAAAAAATTGGCGAATTGTACTGTTTGGATGCTTTGCATATATGTTTCTTAGACTATATAGAAGCGTTATGTACAAAGATTTCAACCGTCTACCTGTTCCATTCATTGTTCTACTTGTCGAAATTTACAAATAATTTCCTTTAAAGGATTAACTATGGGGCTCGTAGTTCACTTAAACTTGAAGAACAAAAAATTGGCGATTGTTATAGTTTAGATGCTTTGCATATATGTTTCTTAGATTATATAGAAACAATATATACAAAGATTTCAACCGTCTACCAGTTCCATTCATTGTTCTACTTGTCGAAAATTACAAATAATTACCGATAAAGGATTAACCATTGGGGCTCATTGTTCACTTAAACATGAAGAACAAAAAATTGGCGAATTGTACTGTTTGGATGCTTTGCATATATGTTTCTTAGACTATATAGAAGCAATATATACAAAGATTTCAACCGTCTACGTGTTCCAATCATTGTTCTACTTGTCGAAATTTACAAATAATTTCCTCTAAAGGATTAACAATGGGGCTCGTTGTTCACTTAAACTTGAAGAACAAAAAATTGGCGAATGGTACTGTTTGGATGCTTTGCATATATGATTCTTACAAGGGGAGGACCAGCACCGGGGGTCACCGATTTTTTTCAAATTTGGTACACGTGTTCTACTCGGCAAATAATTAGACACCTATTTTGCCAAAAGTGTAGATAAGTCCAAATTTTTGAAAAAATTGAGTTCAAAAAAAAAAGTTCACCGATCGACTTGAAACTTTGTTGGTATGTTCTACGAGCAAAATTAAGGTATACCTATTTTTTTATTTCGCTATAAAAATTTTTTTGAAAACAGACATGTAGGTTTAGTACTCTAGAGTTAGAAGTGTTTTCAACGGAGCGGCGTGGCTGAGCGGATAAGGAAGCGGACTGCGAATACTATGGACCCTGGATCGATCCCCGCATGGGTTACTTTTTTTTTTTTTTTTTACCCTGCTAGTTTCATTTTATTTCCTTGTGGGATATGTTTTACTTATTGTCATATTGTGTTATACATATTTTATACATTTTAACTTCTACTTTACTGTATATTTTATTTACGGATTTCAGTGTCAGGATTACAATAAAGACCACAATTATGCATTTTAACAGTAACCATTCATTTCTCTTTGTACACTGCACATTTATCTGGGTGGTAAACGTCATAGAAACATTTAAAACATAGGCGATGTTTGCACCACGAACACGATATAAATGATATACTGCCGCAGTTACATTTTTTATTCATTTCCGAACTCGGAAAGCAAACTTGATTCACGTTGAAAAATATTCTTCGGTTATGGCTTAATTTCGACGCATACCACGCATATTCGATCATGTTTTTAAATATCGGTGCAGAAAGTTGCTGATGTATAATGGAATGTATTTTAATTGCATCATTTCTAGAATGTAAGGATCGTTTTTCGTGAATAACGATTGGAGCATTTTGAATGCGTTTAAGTAATATTTTTACCTGCCGATAAAAATAAACATCACAAGGTTGACATACAGGCGTACACTGCGGCGGAATAATTTTTAAGATGCACGTGCATTCATTAAGGTCATTGTAAAACTTATCATCATACATACTGCCATCTACTTGGCCGGTCCAGGAGTCAACAAGCAAGCAAAATTTGTTGTCGTTGACGTATGGTTTTAAAATGTTATCTAGGAATAATTTATATTTTTCAGATGTTAATTTCCCAGATTTGGAGCAGGTTATATAAACATTACCAAATTCTGCTGCTAACTGCTGGACCGTCTGCTGTACTTGTGGTCCGAATGACCCTTGTGGTTCTTGCAAACACAAAAATATTTTAGGTAGTAACGTTCCCGAAAGTGTTATTGAATACTGCGCCGTGTATGAATGAGTGGTTTTAAAAATACTCTCCATAACAACATCAGTACTTTTTTCTCCTTTGTGAGATAAACAGCGTCGAATATTCGATCTGTACTCGCACCCTGTCTGGTCGGTGTTAATAACAAAGTGGGGAGGTAATGAACTTGTTGCTCTTATGACCTGCTGCTGAAAGAGAGCAGCCCTTTCTTCGATTTCTCTTAATGTGGCCAATTTTCGCCTGGATATATACCTCGTTACCTGACGCTGCCGGATATTATACTTTCGTTTAAAACGAACAACCCAAGAATGCGATGCAGTAAATCGAAATAAATCGGTGTTATACTGCATCGCAGCTGCAGTTGCCCACTCCTGCAAAGTACGCGTGGAGACAGGAGCGTACGCTAGCCGTGCCTCTACAAATCTATTGTGAGTCCACTTTTCGATATGCAGAAATTTATCGTTGATTGTGCCACCTTCCGCAATTTCTTTTTTCCATACAGCTATCTTATCTTTTCTTTTTAAATGGTAGCCTCCTTTAGATTGCAACGACTTTAAACTCCACGTGGGGTGCATTTCTGCGAGGGCTACTACGCGCACTTTCTCTTCTAATGTCGCAGGCCCATATTTACCGCGTTTCGATGGCGGCGACAACGAAATATCCGAATACGTATCGTCTTTCGTTGACGGAGAAGATGAGCTCGGCGATTGATCCTCTTCAATTTGCACTGGATGCTCGCTGTCGTCGGGAGCTTCATCGGCACGAAGGAGTTCATCCGTTTCGAGGAACGAATAGGATGCCTCCATGTCAAAAAATCTTTCGAGTAATTCCTCCGCTATAAGCTTTGCACGCCGAGGAATAGGAGCTCTGGGGGTTTCACCAATAATTTGGTGGCATCGTAATTCCTGCACGAAATAGTGGATGGCATCGGTCAAATCTTCTTTCGTGGGCCCACAACATTCGTATGTTATGTCGCAACCCTCTTCCGCAATAGCGCTTGTTGAAGCTTCGGCCATTGCTCCTCTAAAAAATTGCATATATTGCTTAAAATATTCATAATAAAGTTAGCTTATAATATTTACAATTACAAAAATGACGTTTACTTACCACAATTTCAACAACCAGGACCTCTTCAAATTTTCTCACAATTAGCCAGGT
The DNA here is from genome assembly GCA_963989415.1 of Cerceris ruficornis. Lineage (NCBI taxonomy): Eukaryota > Metazoa > Arthropoda > Insecta > Hymenoptera > Crabronidae > Cerceris > Cerceris ruficornis. The sequence goes on from CAXDIW010000460.1 coordinate 2,195,061, forward strand.
TAGCTATTTTTCAAGTTAACTCGCTAATTGATTTCGCGAAATATCTATATATTGCTGTGTACTTGTCTGTGTTACTATCGGTTCTCTCTGTTACTATGTGTTCTGTCTCGGAGGACCGCGTGTCGCCCTTTTTGACACTTCGGTCCTCCCTACTCTTTAGGACAATTTCCTCATCCCTACTTTCGTTTTTCCAGAAAGAGGGAGAGTCGAGATTTGTCCTTGTCTAGGTGGCTCCCAAAAAATTGTTAAAGTTCCCTCGAGTCGTTTGTAAACAATGGGGGTGTTTTGGCACGGAAAATTTCCACATCTGGCGAAAACCCCCCATGGTTCAGTCGTCTCGAGGCGAAGTACGCACCTAGATAATGACTTTCTCTTTCTCAATGGATTATGACTCGACCCCCATATACCGCGGGCAGTCATAAACCCGCGGGACCCAAAGCACCAGAAAAGTGCTAAATTAAAAATAGCTAACGGACCCAGGGTAGAGTCGGTCCCCGAAGTCGAGACAATGGTGGAGACAGGATCGTAAACCGTCGTACCGACAACGATATTTTACAGATATTTCAAAATAAAAACAAAGCCTATGTTTCTATGACGTTTACCACCCAGATAAATGTGCAGTGTACAAAGAGAAATGAATGGTTACTGTTAAAATGCATAATTGTGGTCTTTATTGTAATCCTGACACTGAAATCCGTAAATAAAATATACAGTAAAGTAGAAGTTAAAATGTATAAAATATGTATAACACAATATGACAATAAGTAAAACATATCCCACAAGGAAATAAAATTAAACTAGCAGGGTAAAAAAAAAAAAAAAAAGTAATCCATGCGGGGATCGATCCAGGGTCCATAGTATTCGCAGTCCGCTTCCTTATCCGCTCAGCCACGCCGCTCCGTTGAAAACACTTCTAACTCTAGAGTACTAAACCTACATGTCTGTTTTCAAAAAAATTTTTATAGCGAAATAAAAAAATAGGTATACCTTAATTTTGCTCGTAGAACATACCTACATAGTTTCAAGTCGATCGGTGAACTTTTTTCTTTGAACTCAATTTTTTCAAAAATTTGGACTTATCTACACTTTTGGCAAAATAGGTGTCTAATTATTTGCCGAGTAGAACACGTGTACCAAATTTGAAAAAAATCGGTGACCCCCGGTGCTGGTCCTCCCCTTGTTAGACTATATAGAAGCAATATATACATTGATTTCAACCGGCTACCTGTTCCATTCATTGTTCTACTTGTCGCAAGTTACAAATAATTTCCGATAAAGGATTAACCATTGGGGTTCATTGTTCACTTAAACTTGAAGAACAAAAAATTGGCGAATGGTACTGTTTGGATGCTTTGCATATATGTTTCTTAGACTATATGGAAGCAATATATACAAAGATTTCAACCGTCTACGTGTTCCAATCATTGTTCTACTTGTAGAAAGTTACAATTAATTTCCGTTAAAGGATTAACAATGGGGCTCGTAGTTCACTTAAACTTGAAGAACAAAAAATTGGCGAATTGGACTGTTTGGATGCTTTGCATATATGTTTCGTAGATTATATAGAAGCAATATATACAATGGTTTCAACCGTCTACCTGATCCATTCATTGTTCTACTTGTCGAAAATTACAAATAATTTCCGATAAAGGATTAACCATTGGGGCTCATTGTTCACTTAAACTTGAAGACCAAAAAATTGGCGAATGGTACTGTTTGGATGCTTTGTGTACATGTTTCTTAGACTATATGGAAGCAATATATACAAAGATTTCAACCGTCTACGTGTTGCAATCATTGTTCTACTTGTCGAAATTTACAAATAATTTCCTTAAAAGGATTAACAATGGGGCTCGTTGTTCACTTAAACTTGAAGAACAATAAATCGGCGAATTGTACTGTTTGGATGCTTTGCATATATGTTTCTTAGACTATATAGAAGCAATATATACAAAGATTTCAACCGTCTACCTGTTCCATTCATTGTTCTACTTGTCGAAAATTACAAATAATTTCCGATAAAGGATTAACCATTGCGGCTCATTGTTCGCTTAAACTTGAAGATCAATAAATTGGCGAATTGTGCTGTTTGGATGCTTTGCATATATGTTTCTTATACTATATAGAAGCAATATATACAAAGATTTCAACCGTCTACCTGTTCCATTCATTGTTCTACTTGTCGAAAGTTACGCATAATTTCCTTTAAAGGATTAACAATGGGGCTCGTTGTTCACTTAAACTTGAAGAACAATAAATCGGCGAATTGTACTGTTTGGATGCTTTGCATATATGTTTCTTAGACTATATAGAAGCAATATATACAAAGATTTCAACCGTCTACCTGTTCCATTCATTGTTCTACTTGCCGAATGTTACAAATAATTTCCGATAAAGGATTAACCATTGGGGCTCATTGTTCGCTTAAACTTGAAGATCAATTAATTGGCGAATTGTGCTGTTTGGATGCTTTGCATATATGTTTCTTATACTATATAGAAGCAATATATACAAAGATTTCAACCGTCTACCTGTTCCATTCATTGTTCTACTTGTCGAAAGTTACAAATAATTACCGATAAAGGATTAACCATTGGGGCTCATTGTTCAATTAAACTTGAAGAACAAAAAATTGGCGAATTGTACTGTTTGGATGCTTTGCATATATGTTTTTAGACTATATAGAAGCAATATATACAAAGATTTCAACCGTCTACCTTTTCCATTCATTGTTCTACTTGTCGAAAGTTACAAATAATTTCCGATAAAGGATTAACAATGGGGCTCGCTGTTCACTTAAACTTGAAGATCAAAAAATTGGCGATTGTTACTGTTTAGATGCTTTGCATATATGTTTCTTAGATTATATAGAAGCAATATATACAAAGATTTCAACCGTCTACCTGTTCCATTCATTGTTCTACTTGTCGAAAGCTACAAATAATTTCCGATAACGGATTAACTATTGGGGCTCATTGTTCACTTAAACTTGAAGGACAAAAAATTGGCGAACGGTACTGTTTGGATGCTTTGCGTACATGTTTCTTAAACTATATGGAAGCAATATATACAATGATTTCAACCGTCTACCTGTTCCATTCATTGTTCTACTTGTCGAAAGTTACAAATAATTACCGATAAAGGACTAACCATTGGGGCTCATTGTTCACTTAAACTTGAAGAACAAAAAATTGGCGAATTGTACTGTTTGGATGCTTTGCATGTATGTTTTTTAGATTATATAGAAGCAATATATACAAAGATTTCAACCGTCTACCTGTTCGATTCATTATTCTACTTGTCGAAAGTTACAAATAATTTCCGATAAAGGATTAACAATGGGGCTCTTTGTTCACTTAAACTTGAAGGACAAAAAATTGGCGAATGGTACTGTTTGGATGCTTTGCGTACATGTTTCTTCGACTATATGGAAGCAATATATACAAGAATTTCAACCGTCTACCTGTTCCATTCATTGTTCTACTTGTCGAAAGTTACAAATAATTTCCGATAAAGGATTAACAATGGGGCTCATTGTTCACTTAAACTTGAAGAACAAAAAATTGGCGAATTGTACTGTTTGGATGCTTTGCATAGATTTTTCTTAGACTATTTAGAAGCAATATATAGAAAGATTTCACCCGTCTACCTGTACTATTCATTGTTCTACTTGTAGAAAGTTACAAATAATTTCCATTTCATGATTATCAATGGGGCTCGCTGTTCACTTAAACTTGAAGATCAAAAAATTGGCGATTGTTACTGTTTAGATGCTTTGCATATATGTTTCTTAGATTATATAGAAGCAATATATACAAAGATTTCAACCGTCTACCTGTTCCATTCATTGTTCTACTTGTCGAAAGCTACAAATAATTTCCGATAACGGATTATCTATTGGGGCTCATTGTTCACTTAAACTTGAAGAACAAAAAATTGGCGAATTGTACTGTTTGGATGCTTTGCATATATGTTTCCGATACTATATAGAAGCAATATAAACAAAGATTTCAACCGTCTACCTGTTCCATTCACTGTTCTACTTGTCGAAAGTTACAAATAAATTCCGTTAAGGGATTAACAATGGGGATCGTAGTTTACTTAAACTTGAAGAACAAAAAATTGGCGAATGGTACTGTTTGGATGCTTTGCATATATGTTTCTTAGACTATATGGAAGCAATATATACAAGGATTTCAACCGTCTACCTGTTCCATTCATTGTTCTACTTGTCGAAAGTTACAAATAATTTCCGATAAAGGATTAACAATGGGGCTCATTGTTCACTTAAACTTGAAGAACAAAAAATTGGCGAATGGTACTGTTTGGATGCTTTGCATATATGTTTCTTAGACTATATAGAAGCAATATATACATTGATTTCAACCTTCTACCTGTTCCACTCATTGTTCTACTTGTCGCAAGTTACAAATAATTTCCGTTAAAGTGTTAACCATGGGGCTCGTAGTTCACTTAAACTTGAAGATGAAATAATTGGCGAATTGTACTGTTTGGATGCTTTGCATATATGTTTCTTAGATTATATAGAAGCAATATATACAAAGATTTCAACCGTATACCTGTTCCGTTCATTGTTCTACTTGTCGAAAGCTACAAATAATTTCCGATAACGGATTAACCATTGGGGCTCAGTGTTCACTTAAACTTGAAGAACAAAAAATTGGCGAATTGTACTGTTTGGATGCTTTGCATATATGTTTCTTAGACTATATAGAAGCAATATATACAAAGATTTCAACCGTCTACCTGTTCCATTCATTGATCTACTTGTCGAAAGTTACAAATAATTTCCGATAAAGGCTTAACAATGGGTCTCATTGTTCACTTAAACTTGAAGAACAAAAAATTGGCGAATGGTACTGTTTGGATGCTTTGCATATATGTTTCTTAGACTATATGGAAGCAATATATACAAAGATTTCAACCGTCTACGTGTTCCAATCATTGTTCTACTTGTAGAAATTTACAATTAATTTCCGTTAAAGGATTAACAATGGGGCTCGTAGTTCACATAAACTTGAAGAACAAAAAATTGGCGAATTGTACTGTTTGGATGCTTTGCATAGATGTTTCTTAGACTATTTAGAAGCAATATATAGAAAGATTTCACCCGTCTACCTGTACTATTCATTGTTCTACTTGTAGAAAGTTACAAATAATTTCCATTTCATGATTATCAATGGGGCTCGCTGTTCACTTAAACTTGAAGATCAAAAAATTGGCGATTGTCACTGTTTAGATGCTTTGCATATATGTTTCTTAGATTATATAGAAGCAATATATACAAAGATTTCAACCGTCTACCTGTTCCATTCATTGTTCTACTTGTCGAAAGCTACAAATAATTTCCGATAACGGATTATCTATTGGGGCTCATTGTTCACTTAAACTTGAAGAACAAAAAATTGGCGAATTGTACTGTTTGGATGCTTTGCATATATGTTTCCGATACTATATAGAAGCAATATATACAAAGATTTCAACCGTCTACCTGTTCCATTCACTGTTCTACTTGTCGAAAGTTACAAATAAATTCCGTTAAGGGATTAACAATGGGGATCGTAGTTTACTTAAACTTGAAGAACAAAAAATTGGCGAATGGTACTGTTTGGATGCTTTGCATATATGTTTCTTAGACTATATGGAAGCAATATATACAAGGATTTCAACCGTCTACCTGTTCCATTCATTGTTCTACTTGTCGAAAGTTACAAATAATTTCCGATAATGGATTAACAATGGGGCTCATTGTTCACTTAAACTTGAAGAACAAAAAATTGGCGAATGGTACTGTTTGGATGCTTTGCATATATGTTTCTTAGACTATATAGAAGCAATATATACATTGATTTCAACCTTCTACCTGTTCCACTCATTGTTCTACTTGTCGCAAGTTACAAATAATTTCCGTTAAAGTGTTAACCATGGGGCTCGTAGTTCACTTAAACTTGAAGATGAAATAATTGGCGAATTGTACTGTTTGGATGCTTTGCATATATGTCTCTTAGATTATATAGAAGCAATATATACAAAGATTTCAACCGTATACCTGTTCCATTCATTGTTCTACTTGTCGAAAGCTACAAATAATTTCCGATAACGGATTAACCATTGGGGCTCAGTGTTCACTTAAACTTGAAGAACAAAAATTGGCGAATTGTACTGTTTGGATGCTTTGCTTATATGTTTCTTAGACTATATAGAAGCAATATATACAAAGATTTCAACCGTCTACCTGTTCCATTCATTGATCTACTTGTCGAAAGTTACAAATAATTTCCGATAAAGGCTTAACAATGGGTCTCATTGTTCACTTAAACTTGAAGAACAAAAAATTGGCGAATGGTACTGTTTGGATGCTTTGCATATATGTTTCTTAGACTATATGGAAGCAATATATACAAAGATTTCAACCGTCTACGTGTTCCAATCATTGTTCTACTTGTAGAAATTTACAATTAATTTCCGTTAAAGGATTAACAATGGGGCTCGTAGTTCACATAAACTTGAAGAACAAAAAATTGGCGAATTGTACTGTTTGGATGCTTTGCATAGATGTTTCTTAGACTATTTAGAAGCAATATATAGAAAGATTTCACCCGTCTACCTGTACTATTCATTGTTCTACTTGTAGAAAGTTACAAATAATTTCCATTTCATGATTATCAATGGGGCTCGCTGTTCACTTAAACTTGAAGATCAAAAAATTGGCGATTGTTACTGTTTAGATGCTTTGCATATATGTTTCTTAGATTATATAGAAGCAATATATACAAAGATTTCAACCGTCTACCTGTTCCATTCATTGTTCTACTTGTCGAAAGCTACAAATAATTTCCGATAACGGATTAACTATTGGGGCTCATTGTTCACTTAAACTTGAAGAACAAAAAATTGGCGAATTGTACTGTTTGGATGCTTTGCATATATGTTTCCGATACTATATAGAAGCAATATATACAAGGATTTCAACCGTCTACCTGTTCCATTCATTGTTCTACTTGTCGAAAGTTACAAATAATTTCCGATAAAGGATTAACAATGGGGCTCATTGTTCACTTAAACTTGAAGAACAAAAAATTGGCGAATGGTACTGTTTGGATGCTTTGCATATATGTTTCTTAGACTATATAGAAGCAATATATACATTGATTTCAACCTTCTACCTGTTCCACTCATTGTTCTACTTGTCGCAAGTTACAAATAATTTCCGTTAAAGTGTTAACAATGGGGCTCGTAGTTCACTTAAACTTGAAGATGAAATAATTGGCGAATTGTACTGTTTGGATGCTTTGCATATATGTTTCTTAGATTATATAGAAGCAATATATACAAAGATTTCAACCGTCTACCTGTTCCATTCATTGTTCTACTTGTCGAAAGCTACAAATAATTTCCGATAACGGATTAACCATTGGGGCTCAGTGTTCACTTAAACTTGAAGAACAAAAAATTGGCGAATTGTACTGTTTGGATGCTTTGCATATATGTTTCTTAGACTATATAGAAGCAATATATACAAAGATTTCAACCGTCTACCTGTTCCATTCATTGATCTACTTGTCGAAAGTTACAAATAATTTCCGATAAAGGCTTAACAATGGGTCTCATTGTTCACTTAAACTTGAAGAACAAAAAATTGGCGAATGGTACTGTTTGGATGCTTTGCATATATGTTTCTTAGACTATATGGAAGCAATATATACAAAGATTTCAACCGTCTACGTGTTCCAATCATTGTTCTACTTGTAGAAAGTTACAATTAATTTCCGTTAAAGGATTAACAATGGGGCTCGTAGTTCACATAAACTTGAAGAACAAAAAATTGGCGAATTGTACTGTTTGGATGCTTTGCATAGATGTTTCTTAGACTATTTAGAAGCAATATATAGAAAGATTTCACCCGTCTACCTGTACTATTCATTGTTCTACTTGTAGAAAGTTACAAATAATTTCCATTTCATGATTATCAATGGGGCTCGCTGTTCACTTAAACTTGAAGATCAAAAAATTGGCGATTGTTACTGTTTAGATGCTTTGCATATATGTTTCTTAGATTATATAGAAGCAATATATACAAAGATTTCAACCGTCTACCTGTTCCATTCATTGTTCTACTTGTCGAAAGTTACAAATAATTTCCGATAAAGGATTAACAATGGGACTCATTGTTCACTTAAACTTGAAGAACAAAAAATTGGCGATTGGTACTGTTTGGATGCTTTGCATATATGTTTCTTAGACTATATAGAAGCAATATATATATTGATTTCAACCGTCTACCTGTTCCACTCATTGTTCTACTTGTCGAAAGTTACAAATAATTTCCGTTAAAGTGTTAACAACGGGGCTCGTAGTTCACTTAAACTTGAAGATGAAATAATTGGCGAATCGTACTGTTTGGATGCTTTGCATATATGTTTCTTAGATTATATAGAAGCAAATATACAAATATTTCAACCGTCTACCTGTTCCATTCATTGTTCGGCTTGTCGAAAATTACAAATCATTTCCGATAAAGGATTAACCATTGGGGCTCATTGTTCACTTAAACTTGAAGACCAAAAAATTGGCGAATGGTACTGTTTGGATGCTTTGCGTACATGTTTCTTAGACTATATGGAAGCAATATATACAAAGATTTCAACCGTCTACCTGTTCCATTCATTGTTCTACTTGTCGAAAGTTACAAATAATTTCCGATAAAGGATTAACCATTGGGGCTCATTGTTCACTTAAACTTGAAGAACAAAAAATTGGCGAATGGTACTGTTTGGATGCTTTGCATATATGTTTCTTAGACTATATGGAAGCAATATGTACAAAGATTTCAACCGTCTACGTGTTCCAATCATTGTTCTACTTGTAGAAAGTTACAATAAATTTCCGTTAATGGATTAACAATGGGGATCGTAGTTTACTTAAACTTGAAGAACAAAAAATTGGCGAATGGTACTGTTTGGATGCTTTGCATACATGTTTCGTAGACTATATAGAAGCAATATATACAATGATTTCAACCGTCTACATGATCCATTCATTGTTCTACTTGTCGAAATTTACAAATAATTTCCTTTAAAGGATTAACAATGGGGCTCGTAGTTCACTTAAACTTGAAGAACAAAAAATTGGCGAATTGTACTGTTTGGATGCTTTGCATAGATGTGCTCTTAGACTATTTAGAAGCAATATATAGAAAGATTTCACCCGTCTACCTGTACTATTCATTGTTGTACTTGTAGAAAGTTACAAATAATTTCTATTCCATGATTATCAATGGGGCTCGCTGTTCACTTAAACTTGAAGATCAAAAAATTGGCGATTGTTACTGTTTAGATGCTTTGCATATATGTTTCTTAGATTATATAGAAGCAATATATACAATGATTTCAACCGTCTACCAGTTCCATTCATTGTTCTACTTGTCGAAAATTACAAATAATTTCCGATAAAGGATTAACCATTGGGGCTCATTGTTCACTTAAACTTGAAGAACAAAAAATTGGCGAATTGTACTGTTTGGATGCTTTGCATATATGTTTTTTAGATTATATAGAAGCAATATATACAAAGATTTCAACCGTCTACCTGTTCGATTCATTATTCTACTTGTCGAAAGTTACAAATAATTTCCGATAAAGGATTAACAATGGGGCTCATTGTTCACTTAAACTTGAAGGACAAAAAATTGGCGAATGGTACTGTTTGGATGCTTTGCGTACATGTTTCTTCGACTATATGGAAGCAATATATACAAAGATTTCAACCGTCTACCTGTTCCATTCATTGTTCTACTTGTCGAAAGCTACAAATAATTTCCGATAACGGATTAACCATTGGGGCTCATTGTTCACTTAAACTTGAAGAACAAAAAATTGGCGAACTGTACTTTTTGGATGCTTTGCATATATGTTTCTTAGACTATATAGAAGTAATATATACAAAGATTTCAACCGTCTACCTGTTCCATTCATTGTTCTACTTGTCGAAAATTACAAATAATTTCCGATAAAGTATTAACCATTGGGGCTTATTGTTCAGTTAAACTTGAAGAACAAAAAATTGGCGAATGGTACTGTTTGGATGCTTTGCGTACATGTTTCTTAGACTATATGGAAGCAATATATACAAAGATTTCAACCGTCTACGTGTTCCAATCATTGTTCTACTTGTCGAAATTTACAAATAATTTCCGATAACGGATTAACAATGGGGCTCGTAGTTCACTTAAACTTGAAGAACAAAAAATTGGCGAATTGTACTGTTTGGATGCTTTGCATAGATGTGTTCTTAGACTATTTAGAAGCAATATATACAATGATTTCAACCGTCTACATGATCCATTCATTGTTCTATTTGTCGAAATTTAGCAAATAATTTCCTTTAAAGGATTAACAATGGGGCTCGCTGTTCACTTAAACTTGAAGATCAAAAAATTGGCGATTGTTACTGTTTAGATGCTTTGCATATATGTTTCTTAGATTATATAGAAGCAATATATACAAAGATTTCAACCGTCTACCTGTTCCATTCATTGTTCTACTTGTCGAAAGCTACAAATAATTTCCGATAACGGATTAACTATTGGGGCTCATTGTTCACTTAAACTTGAAGAACAAAAAATTGGCGAATTGTACTGTTTGGATGCTTTGCATATATGTTTCCGATACTATATAGAAGCAATATATACAAAGATTTCAACCGTCTACCTGTTCCATTCACTGTTCTACTTGTCGAAAGTTACAAATAAATTCCGTTAAGGGATTAACAATGGGGATCGTAGTTTACTTAAACTTGAAGAACAAAAAATTGGCGAATGGTACTGTTTGGATGCTTTGCGTACATGTTTCTTAGACTATATGGAAGCAATATATACAAGGATTTCAACCGTCTACCTGTTCCATTCATTGTTCTACTTGTCGAAAGTTACAAATAATTTCCGATAAAGGATTAACAATGGGGCTCATTGTTCACTTAAACTTGAAGAACAAAAAATTGGCGAATGGTACTGTTTGGATGCTTTGCATATATGTTTCTTAGACTATATAGAAGCAATATATACATTGATTTCAACCTTCTACCTGTTCCACTGATTGTTCTACTTGTCGCAAGTTACAAATAATTTCCGTTAAAGTGTTAACAATGGGGCTCGTAGTTCACTTAAACTTGAAGATGAAATAATTGGCGAATTGTACTGTTTGGATGCTTTGCATATATGTTTCTTAGATTATATAGAAGCAATATATACAAAGATTTCAACCGTCTACCTGTTCCATTCATTGATCTACTTGTCGAAAGTTACAAATAATTTCCCATAAAGGTTTAACAATGGGTCTCATTGTTCACTTAAACTTGAAGAACAAAAAATTGGCGAATGGTACTGTTTGGATGCTTTGCATATATGTTTCTTAGACTATATGGAAGCAATATATACAAAGATTTCAACCGTCTACGTGTTCCAATCATTGTTCTACTTGTAGAAAGTTACAATTAATTTCCGTTAAAGGATTAACAATGGGGTCGTAGTTCACATAAACTTGAAGAACAAAAAATTGGCGAATTGTACTGTTTGGATGCTTTGCATAGATGTTTCTTAGACTATTTAGAAGCAATATATAGAAAGATTTCACCCGTCTACCTGTACTATTCATTGTTCTACTTGTAGAAAGTTACAAATAATTTCCATTTCATGATTATCAATGGGGCTCGCTGTTCACTTAAACTTGAAGATCAAAAAATTGGCGATTGTTACTGTTTAGATGCTTTGCATATATGTTTCTTAGATTATATAGAAGCAATATATACCAAGATTTCAACCGTCTACCTGTTCCATTCATTGTTCTACTTGTCGAAAGCTACAAATAATTTCCGATAACGGATTAACCATTGGGGCTCATTGTTCACTTAAACTTGAAGAACAAAAAATTGGCGAATTGTACTGTTTGGATGCTTTGCATATATGTTTCCGATACTATATAGAAGCAATATATACAAAGATTTCAACCGTCTACCTGTTCCATTCACTGTTCTACTTGTCGAAAGTTACAAATAATTTCCGTTAAGGGATTAACAATGGGGATCGTAGTTTACTTAAACTTGAAGAACAAAAAATTGGCGAATTGTACTGTTTGGATGCTTTGCATATATGTTTCTTAGACTATATAGAAGCAATATATACAAAGATTTCAACCGGCTACCTGTTCCATTCATTGTTCTACTTGTCGAAATTTACAAATAATTTCCGATAAAGGATTAACCATTGGGGCTCATTGTTCACTTAAACTTGAAGAACAAAAAATTGGCGAATTGTACTGTTTGGATGCTTTGCATATATGTTTCTTAGACTATATAGAAGCAATATATACAAAGATTTCAACCGTCTACCTGATCCATTCATTGTTCTACTTGTCGAAATTTACAAATAATTTCCTTTAAAGGATTAACAATGGGGCTCGTAGTTCACTTAAACTTGAAGACCAAAAAATTGGCGAATGGTACTGTTTGGATGCTTTGCGTACATGTTTCTTAGACTATATGGAAGCAATATATACAAAGATTTCAACCGTCTACGTGTTCCAATCATTGTTCTACATGTCGAAATTTACAAATAATTTCCTTTAAAGGATTAACAATGGGGCTCGTTGTTCACTTAAACTTGAAGAACAATAAATTGGCGAATTGTACTGTTTGGATGCTTTGCGTACATGTTTCTTAGACTATATGGAAGCAATATATACAAAGATTTCAACCGTCTACGTGTTCCAATCATTGTTCTACTTGTCGAAATTTACAAATAATTTCCTTTAAAGGATTAACAATGGGGCTCGTTGTTCACTTACACTTGAAGAACAAAAAAGTGGCGAATGGTACTGTTTGGATGCTTTGCATAGATGTTTCTTAGACTATTTAGAAGCAATATATAGAAATTGTCACCCGTCTACCTGTACTATTCATTGTTCTACTTGTAGAAAGTTACAAATAATTTCCATTTCATGATTATCAATGGGGCTCGCTGTTCACTTAAACTTGAAGATCAAAAAATTGGCGACTGTTACTGTTTAGATGCTTTGCTTATATGTTTCTTAGATTATATAGAAGCAATATATACAAATATTTCAACCGTCTACCTGTTCCATTCATTGTTCTACTTGTCGAAAATTACAAATAATTTCCGATAAAGTATTAACCATTGGGGCTCATTGTTCACTTAAACTTGAAGAACAAAAAATTGGCGAATGGTACTGTTTGGATGCTTTGCGTACATGTTTCTTAGACGATATGGAAGCAATATATACAAAGATTTCAACCGTCTACGTGTTCCAATCATTGTTCTACTTGTCGAAATTTACAAATAATTTCCTTTAAAGGATTAACAATGGGGCTCGTTGTTAACTTAACCTTGAAGAACAATAAATTGGCGAATTGTACTGTTTGGATGCTTTGCATATATGTTTCTTAGACTATATAGAAGCAATATATACAAAGATTTCAACCGTCTACCTGTTCCATTCATTGTTCTACTTGTCGAAAGTTACAAATAATTTCCGATAAAGGATTAACCATTGGGGCTCATTGTTCACTTAAACTTGAAGAACAAAAAATTGGCGAATGGTACCGTTTGGATGCTTTGCATATATGTTTCTTAGACTATATGGAAGCAATATATACAAAGATTTCAACCGTCTACGTGTTCCAATCATTGTTCTACTTGTAGAAAGTTACAATTAATTTCCGTTAAAGGATTAACAATGGGGCTCGTAGTTCACTTAAACTTGAAGAACAAAAAATTGGCGAATTGTACTGTTTGGATGCTTTGCATAGATGTGTTCTTAGACTATTTAGAAGCAATATATACAATGATTTCAACCGTCTACATGATCCATTCATTGTTCTATTTGTCGAAATTTACAAATAATTTCCTTTAAAGGATTAACAATGGGGCTCGCTGTTCACTTAAACTTGAAGATCAAAAAATTGGCGATTGTTACTGTTTAGATGCTTTGCATATATGTTTCTTAGATTATATAGAAGCAATATATACAAAGATTTCAACCGTCTACCTGTTCCATTCATTGTTCTACTTGTCGAAAGCTACAAATAATTTCCGATAACGGATTAACTATTGGGGCTCATTGTTCACTTAAACTTGAAGAACAAAAAATTGGCGAATTGTACTGTTTGGATGCTTTGCATATATGTTTCTTAGACTATATGGAAGCAATATATACAAAGATTTCAACCGTCTACGTGTTCCAATCATTGTTCTACATGTCGAAATTTACAAATAATTTCCTTTAAAGGATTAACAATGGGGCTCGTTGTTCACTTAAACTTGAAGAACAATAAATTGGCGAATTGTACTGTTTGGATGCTTTGCGTACATGTTTCTTAGACTATATGGAAGCAATATATACAAAGATTTCAACCGGCTACCTGTTCCATTCATTGTTCTACTTGTCGAAATTTACAAATAATTTCCGATAAAGGATTAACCATTGGGGCTCATTGTTCACTTAAACTTGAAGAACAAAAAATTGGCGAATTGTACTGTTTGGATGCTTTGCATATGTGTTTCTTAGACTATATAGAAGCAATATATACAAAGATTTCAACCGTCTACCTGATCCATTCATTGTTCTACTTGTCGAAATTTACAAATAATTTCCTTTAAAGGATTAACAATGGGGCTCGTAGTTCACTTAAACTTGAAGACCAAAAAATTGGCGAATGGTACTGTTTGGATGCTTTGCGTACATGTTTCTTAGACTATATGGAAGCAATATATACAAAGATTTCAACCGTCTACGTGTTCCAATCATTGTTCTACATGTCGAAATTTACAAATAATTTCCTTTAAAGGATTAACAATGGGGCTCGTTGTTCACTTAAACTTGAAGAACAATAAATTGGCGAATTGTACTGTTTGGATGCTTTGCGTACATGTTTCTTAGACTATATGGAAGCAATATATACAAAGATTTCAACCGTCTACGTGTTCCAATCATTGTTCTACTTGTCGAAATTTACAAATAATTTCCTTTAAAGGATTAACAATGGGGCTCGTTGTTCACTTACACTTGAAGAACAAAAAAGTGGCGAATGGTACTGTTTGGATGCTTTGCATAGATGTTTCTTAGACTATTTAGAAGCAATATATAGAAATTGTCACCCGTCTACCTGTACTATTCATTGTTCTACTTGTAGAAAGTTACAAATAATTTCCATTTCATGATTATCAATGGGGCTCGCTGTTCACTTAAACTTGAAGATCAAAAAATTGGCGACTGTTACTGTTTAGATGCTTTGCTTATATGTTTCTTAGATTATATAGAAGCAATATATACAAATATTTCAACCGTCTACCTGTTCCATTCATTGTTCTACTTGTCGAAAATTACAAATAATTTCCGATAAAGTATTAACCATTGGGGCTCATTGTTCACTTAAACTTGAAGAACAAAAAATTGGCGAATGGTACTGTTTGGATGCTTTGCGTACATGTTTCTTAGACTATATGGAAGCAATATATACAAAGATTTCAACCGTCTACGTGTTCCAATCATTGTTCTACTTGTCGAAATTTACAAATAATTTCCTTTAAAGGATTAACAATGGGGCTCGTTGTTAACTTAACCTTGAAGAACAATAAATTGGCGAATTGTACTGTTTGGATGCTTTGCATATATGTTTCTTAGACTATATAGAAGCAATATATACAAAGATTTCAACCGTCTACCTGTTTCATTCATTGTTCTACTTGTCGAAAGTTACAAATAATTTCCGATAAAGGATTAACCATTGGGGCTCATTGTTCACTTAAACTTGAAGAACAAAAAATTGGCGAATGGTACCGTTTGGATGCTTTGCATATATGTTTCTTAGACTATATGGAAGCAATATATACAAAGATTTCAACCGTCTACGTGTTCCAATCATTGTTCTACTTGTAGAAAGTTACAATTAATTTCCGTTAAAGGATTAACAATGGGGCTCGTAGTTCACTTAAACTTGAAGAACAAAAAATTGGCGAATTGTACTGTTTGGATGCTTTGCATAGATGTGTTCTTAGACTATTTAGAAGCAATATATACAATGATTTCAACCGTCTACATGATCCATTCATTGTTCTATTTGTCGAAATTTACAAATAATTTCCTTTAAAGGATTAACAATGGGGCTCGCTGTTCACTTAAACTTGAAGATCAAAAAATTGGCGATTGTTACTGTTTAGATGCTTTGCATAGATGTTTCTTAGATTATATAGAAGCAATATATACAAAGATTTCAACCGTCTACCTGTTCCATTCATTGTTCTACTTGTCGAAATCTACAAATAATTTCCGATAACGGATTAACTATTGGGGCTCATTGTTCACTTAAACTTGAAGAACAAAAAATTGGCGAATTGTACTGTTTGGATGCTTTGCATATATGTTTCCGATACTATATAGAAGCAATATATACAAAGATTTCAACCGTCTACCTGTTCCATTCACTGTTCTACTTGTCGAAAGTTACAAATAATTTCCGTTAAGGGATTAACAATGGGGATCGTAGTTTACTTAAACTTGAAGAACAAAAAATTGGCGAATTGTACTGTTTGGATGCTTTGCATATATGTTTCTTAGACTATATAGAAGCAATATATACAAAGATTTCAACCGGCTACCTGTTCCATTCATTGTTCTACTTGTCGAAATTTACAAATAATTTCCGATAAAGGATTAACCATTGGGGCTCATTGTTCACTTAAACTTGAAGAACAAAAAATTGGCGAATGGTACTGTTTGGATGCTTTGCGTACATGTTTCTTAGACTATATGGAAGCAATATATACAAAGATTTCAACCGTCTACGTGTTCCAATCATTGTTCTACTTGTCGAAATTTACAAATAATTTCCTTTAAAGGATTAACAATGGGGCTCGTTGTTAACTTAACCTTGAAGAACAATAAATTGGCGAATTGTACTGTTTGGATGCTTTGCATATATGTTTCTTAGACTATATAGAAGCAATATATACAAAGATTTCAACCGTCTACGTGTTCCAATCATTGTTCTACTTGTAGAAAGTTACAAATAATTTCCGTTAAAGGATTAACAATGGGGCTCGTAGTTCACTTAAACTTGAAGAACAAAAAATTGGCGAATTGTACTGTTTGGATGCTTTGCATAGATGTGTTCTTAGACTATTTAGAAGCAATATATACAATGATTTCAACCGTCTACATGATCCATTCATTGTTCTATTTGTCGAAATTTACAAATAATTTCCTTTAAAGGATTAACAATGGGGCTCGCTGTTCACTTAACCTTGAAGATCAAAAAATTGGCGATTGTTACTGTTTAGATGCTTTGCATATATGTTTCTTAGATTATATAGAAGCAATATATACAAAGATTTCAACCGTCTACCTGTTCCATTCATTGTTCTACTTGTCGAAAGCTACAAATAATTTCCGATAACGGATTAACTATTGGGGCTCATTGTTCACTTAAACTTGAAGAACAAAAAATTGGCGAATTGTACTGTTTGGATGCTTTGCATATATGTTTCCGATACTATATAGAAGCAATATATACAAAGATTTCAACCGTCTACCTGTTCCATTCACTGTTCTACTTGTCGAAAGTTACAAATAAATTCCGTTAAGGGATTAACAATGGGGATCGTAGTTTACTTAAACTTGAAGAACAAAAAATTGGCGAATGGTACTGTTTGGATGCTTTGCGTACATGTTTCTTAGACTATATGGAAGCAATATATACAAGGATTTCAACCGTCTACCTGTTCCATTCATTGTTCTACTTGTCGAAAGTTACAAATAATTTCCGATAAAGGATTAACAATGGGGCTCATTGTTCACTTAAACTTGAAGAACAAAAAATTGGCGAATGGTACTGTTTGGATGCTTTGCATATATGTTTCTTAGACTATATAGAAGCAATATATACATTGATTTCAACCTTCTACCTGTTCCACTCATTGTTCTACTTGTCGCAAGTTACAAATAATTTCCGTTAAAGTGTTAACAATGGGGCTCGTAGTTCACTTAAACTTGAAGATGAAATAATTGGCGAATTGTACTGTTTGGATGCTTTGCATATATGTTTCTTAGATTATATAGAAGCAATATATACAAAGATTTCAACCGTCTACCTGTTCCATTCATTGTTCTACTTGTCGAAAGCTACAAATAATTTCCGATAACGGATTAACCATTGGGGCTCAGTGTTCACTTAAACTTGAAGAACATAAAATTGGCGAATTGTACTGTTTGGATGCTTTGCATATATGTTTCTTAGACTATATAGAAGCAATATATACAAAGATTTCAACCGTCTACCTGTTCCATTCATTGATCTACTTGTCGAAAGTTACAAATAATTTCCCATAAAGGTTTAACAATGGGTCTCATTGTTCACTTAAACTTGAAGAACAAAAAATTGGCGAATGGTACTGTTTGGATGCTTTGCATATATGTTTCTTAGACTATATGGAAGCAATATATACAAAGATTTCAACCGTCTACGTGTTCCAATCATTGTTCTACTTGTAGAAAGTTACAATTAATTTCCGTTAAAGGATTAACAATGGGGTCGTAGTTCACATAAACTTGAAGAACAAAAAATTGGCGAATTGTACTGTTTGGATGCTTTGCATAGATGTTTCTTAGACTATTTAGAAGCAATATATAGAAAGATTTCACCCGTCTACCTGTACTATTCATTGTTCTACTTGTAGAAAGTTACAAATAATTTCCATTTCATGATTATCAATGGG
Source organism: Cerceris ruficornis (assembly GCA_963989415.1). Lineage (NCBI taxonomy): Eukaryota > Metazoa > Arthropoda > Insecta > Hymenoptera > Crabronidae > Cerceris > Cerceris ruficornis. The sequence goes on from CAXDIW010000460.1 coordinate 2,213,866, forward strand.
GCTCGCTGTTCACTTAAACTTGAAGATCAAAAAATTGGCGATTGTTACTGTTTAGATGCTTTGCATATATGTTTCTTAGATTATATAGAAGCAATATATACCAAGATTTCAACCGTCTACCTGTTCCATTCATTGTTCTACTTGTCGAAAGCTACAAATAATTTCCGATAACGGATTAACCATTGGGGCTCATTGTTCACTTAAACTTGAAGAACAAAAAATTGGCGAATTGTACTGTTTGGATGCTTTGCATATATGTTTCTTAGACTATATAGAAGCAATATATACAAAGATTTCAACCGGCTACCTGTTCCATTCATTGTTCTACTTGTCGAAATTTACAAATAATTTCCGATAAAGGATTAACCATTGGGGCTCATTGTTCACTTAAACTTGAAGAACAAAAAATTGGCGAATTGTACTGTTTGGATGCTTTGCATATATGTTTCTTAGACTATATAGAAGAAATATATACAAAGATTTCAACCGTCTACCTGTTCCATTCATTGTTCTACTTGCCGAAAGTTACAAATAATTTCCGATAAAGGATTAACAATGGGGCTCATTGTTCACTTAAACTTGAAGGACAAAAAATTGGCGAATGGTACTGTTTGGATGCTTTGCGTACATGTTTCTTAGACTATATGGAAGCAATATATATAAGGATTTCAACCGTCTACCTGTTCCATTCATTGTTCCACTTGTCGAAAGTTACAAATAATTTCCGATAAAGGATTAACAATGGGTCTCATTGTTCACTTAAACTTGAAGAACAAAAAATTGGCGAATTGTACTGTTTGGATGATTTGCATATATGTTTCTTAGACTTTATAGAAGCAATATATACAAAGATTTCAACCGTCTACCTGTTCCATTCATTGTTCTACTTGTCGAAAGTTACAAATAATTTCCGATAAGGCATTAACAATGGGTCTCATTGTTCACTTAAACTTGAAGAACAAAAAATTGGCGAATTGTACTGTTTGGATGATTTGCATATATGTTTCTTAGACTTTATAGAAGCAATATATACAAAGATTTCAACCGTCTACCTGTTCCATTCATTGTTCTACTTGCCGAAAGTTACAAATAATTTCCGTTAAGGCATTAACAATGGGGATCGTAGTTTACTTAAACTTGAAGAACAAGAAATTGGCGAATTTTACTGTTTGGATGCTTTGCATATATGTTTCTTATACTATATAGAAGCAATATATACAAAGATTTCAACCGTCTACCTGTTCCATTCATTGTTCTACTTGTCGAAATTTACACATAATTCCTTTAAAGGATTAACAATGGGGCTCGTTGTTAACTTAAACTTGAAGAACAATAAATTGGCGAATTGTACTGTTTGGATGCTTTGCATATATGTTTCTTAGACTATATAGAAGCAATATATACAATGATTTCTACCGTCTACCTGTTCCATTCAATGTTCTACTTGTCGAAAGTTACAAATAATTTCCGTTAAGGGATTAACAATGGGGATCATAGTTTACTTAAACTTGAAGAACAAAAAATTGGCGAATTGTACTGTTTGGATGCTTTGCATGTATGTTTCTTAGACTATTTAGAAGCAATATATTCAATGATTTCAACCGTCTACATGATCCATTCATTGTTCTATTTGTCGAAATTTACAAATAATTTCCTTTAAAGGATTAACAATGGGGCTCGTAATTCACTTAAACTTGAAGAGCAAAAAATTGTCGAATTGTACTGTTTAGATGCTTTGCATATATGTTTCTTAGACTATATAGAAGCAATATATACAATGATTTCAACCGTCTACCTGTTCCATTCATTGTTCTACTTGTCGAAATTTACAAATAATTTCCGATAAAGGATTAACCATTGGGGCTCATTGTTCACTTAAACTTGAAGACCAAAAAATTGGCGAATGGTACTGTTTGGATGCTTTGCGTACATGTTTCTTAGACTATATGGAAGCAATATATACAAAGATTTCAACCGTCTACGTGTTACAATCATTGTTCTACTTGTCGAAATTTACACATAATTCCTTTAAAGGATTAACAATGGGGCTCGTTGTTAACTTAAACTTGAAGAACAATAAATTGGCGAATTGTACTGTTTGGATGCTTTGCATATATGTTTCTTAGACTATATAGAAGCAATATATACAAAGATTTCAACCGTCTACCTGTTCCATTCATTGTTCTACTTGTCGAAAGTTACAAATAATTTCCGATAAAGGATTAACCATTGGGGCTCATTGTTCACTTAAACTTGAAGAACAAAAAATTGGAGAATGGTACTGTTTGGATGCTTTGCATATATGTTTCGTAGACTATATAGAAGCAATATATACAATGATTTCAACCGTCTACATGATCCATTCATTGTTCTACTTGTCGAAATTTACAAATAATTTCCTTTAAAGGATTAACAATGGGGCTCGTAGTTCACTTAAACTTGAAGAACAAAAAATTGGCGAATTGTACTGTTTGGATGCTTTGCATATATGTGTTCTTAGACTATTTAGAAGCAATATATAGAAAGATTTCACCCGTCTACCTGTACTATTCATTGTTCTACTTGTAGAAAGTTACAAATAATTTCTATTCCATGATTATCAATGGGGCTCGCTGTTCACTTAAACTTGAAGATCAAAAAATTGGCGATTGTTACTGTTTAGATGCTTTGCATATATGTTTCTTAGATTATATAGAAGCAATATATACAAAGATTTCAACCGTCTACCAGTTCCATTCATTGCTCTACTTGTCGAAAATTACAAATAATTTCCGATAAAGTATTAACCATTGGGGCTCATTGTTCACTTAAACTTGAAGAACAAAAAATTGGCGCATGGTACTGTTTGGATGCTTTGCGTACATGTTTCTTAGACTATATGGAAGCAATATATACAAAGATTTCAACCGTCTACGTGTTCCAATCATTGTTCTACTTGTCGAAATTTACAAATAATAACCTTTAAAGGATTAACAATGGGGCTCGTCGTTCACTTAAACTTGAAGAACAAAAAATTGGCGAATGGTACTGTTTGGATGCTTTGCATATATGTTTCTTAGACTATATAGAAGCAATATATACAAAGATTTCAACCGTCTACCTTTTCCATTCATTGTTCTTCTTGTCGAAAGTTACAAATAATTTCCGATAACGGATTAACCATTGGGGCTCATTGTTCACTTAAACTTGAAGAACAAAAAATTGGCGAATGGTACTGTTTGGATGCTTTGCATATATGTTTCTTAGACTATATAGAAGCAATATATACAAAGATTTCAATCGTCTACCTGTTCCATTCACTGTTCTACTTGTCGAAAATTACAAATAATTTCCGATAATGGATTAACAATGGGGCTCATTGTTCACTTAAACTTGAAGAACAAAAAATTGGCGAATTGTACTGTTTGGATGCTTTGCATATATGTTTCGTAGACTATATAGAAGCAATATATACAAATATTTCAACCGTCTAACTGTTCCATTCATTGTTCTAGTTGTCGAAAATTACAAATAATTTCCGATAAAGTATTAACCATTGGTGCTCATTGTTCACTTAAACTTGAAGAACAAAAAAGTGGCGAATGGTACTGTTTGGATGCTTAGCATATATGTTTCTTAGACTATATAGAAGCAATATATACAATAATTTCAACAGTCTACCTGTTCCATTCATTGTTCTACTTGTCGAAATTTACAAATAATTTCCGATAAAGGATTAACCATTGGGGCTCATTGTTCACTTAAGCTTGAAGAACAAAAAATTGGCGAATTGTACTGTTTGGATGCTTTGCATATATGTTTCTTAGACTATATAGAAGCAATATATACAAAGATTTTAACCGTCTACCTTTTCCATTCATTGATCTTCTTGTCGAAAGTTACAAATAATTTCCGATAACGGATTAACCATTGGGGCTCATTGTTCACTTATACTTGAAGAACAAAAAATTGGCGAATGGTCCTGATTGGATGCTTTGCATATATGTTTCTTAGACTATATAGAAGCTATATATAAAAAGATTTCAACCGTCTACCAGTTCCATTCATTGTTCTACTTGTCGAAAGTTACAAATAATTTCCGTTAAGGGATTAACAATGGGGATCGTAGTTTACTTAAACTTGAAGAACAAAAAATTGGCGAATTGTACTGTTTGGATGCTTTGCATGTATGTTTCTTAGACTATTTAGAAGCAATATATTCAATGATTTCAACCGTCTACACATTCCATTCATTGTTCTACTTGCCGAAATTTACAAATAATTTCCTTTAAAGGATTAACAATGGGGCTCGTAGTTCACTTAAACTTGAAGAGCAAAAAATTGTCGAATTGTACTGTTTAGATGCTTTGCATATATGTTTCTTAGACTATATAGAAGCAATATATACAATGATTTCAACCGTCTACCTGTTCCATTCATTGTTCTACTTGTCGAAATTTACAAATAATTTCCGATAAAGGATTAACCATTGGGGCTCATTGTTCACTTAAACTTGAAGACCAAAAAATTGGCGAATGGTACTGTTTGGATGCTTTGCGTACATGTCTCTTAGACTATATGGAAGCAATATATACAAAGATTTCAACCGTCTACGTGTTACAATCATTGTTCTACTTGTCGAAATTTACACATAATTCCTTTAAAGGATTAACAATGGGGCTCGTTGTTAACTTAAACTTGAAGAACAATAAATTGGCGAATTGTACTGTTTGGATGCTTTGCATATATGTTTCTTAGACTATATAGAAGCAATATATACAAAGATTTCAACCGTCTACCTGTTCCATACATTGTTCTACTTGTCGAAAGTTACAAATAATTTCCGATAAAGGATTAACCATTGGGGCTCATTGTTCACTTAAACTTGAAGAACAAAAAATTGGAGAATGGTACTGTTTGGATGCTTTGCATATATGTTTCGTAGACTATATAGAAGCAATATATACAATGATTTCAACCGTCTACATGATCCATTCATTGTTCTACTTGTCGAAATTTACAAATAATTTCCTTTAAAGGATTAACAATGGGGCTCGTAGTTCACTTAAACTTGAAGAACAAAAAATTGGCGAATTGTACTGTTTGGATGCTTTGCATATATGTGTTCTTAGACTATTTAGAAGCAATATATAGAAAGATTTCACCCTTCTACCTGTACTATTCATTGTTCTACTTGTCGAAAATTACAAATAATTTCCGATAAAAGATTAACCATTGGGGCTCATTGTTCACTTAAACTTGAAGAACAAAAAATTGGCGAATTGTACTGTTTGGATGCTTTGCATATATGTTTCTTATACAATATAGAAGCAATATATACAAAGATTTCAATCGTCTACCTGTTCCATTCACTGTTCTACTTGTCAAAAATTACAAATAATTTCCGATAATGGATTAACAATGGGGCTCATTGTTCACTTAAACTTGAAGAACAAAAAATTGGCGAATTGTACTGTTTGGATGCTTTGCATATATGTTTCGTAGACTATATAGAAGCAATATATACAAATATTTCAACCGTCTACCTGTTCCATTCATTGTTCTACTTGTCGAAAATTACAAATAATTTCCGATAAAAGATTAACCATTGGGGCTCATTGTTCACTTAAACTTGAAGAACAAAAAATTGGCGAATGGTACTGTTTGGATGCTTTGCATATATGTTTCTTAGACTATATAGAAGCAATATATACAAAGATTTCAACCGTCTACCTTTTCCATTCATTGTTCTTCTTGTCGAAAGTTACAAATAATTTCCGATAACGGATTAACCATTGGGGCTCATTGTTCACTTAAACTTGAAGAACAAAAAATTGGCGAATTGTACTGTTTGGATGCTTTGCATATATGTTTCTTATACTATATAGAAGCAATATATACAAAGATTTCAATCGTCTACCTGTTCCATTCACTGTTCTACTTGTCGAAAATTACAAATAATTTCCGATAATGGATTAACAATGGGGCTCATTGTTCACTTAAACTTGAAGAACAAAAAATTGGCGAATTGTACTGTTTGGATGCTTGCATATATGTTTCGTAGACTATATAGAAGCAATATATACAAATATTTCAACCGTCTAACTGTTCCATTCATTGTTCTACTTGTCGAAAATTACAAATAATTTCCGATAAAGTATTAACCATTGGTGCTCATTGTTCACTTAAACTTGAAGAACAAAAAATTGGCGAATGGTACTGTTTGGATGCTTTGCATATATGTTTCTTAGACTATATAGAAGCAATATATACAATAATTTCAACAGTCTACCTGTTCCATTCATTGTTCTACTTGTCGAAATTTACAAATAATTTCCTTTAAAGGATTAACAATGGGGCTCGTAGTTCACTTAAACTTGAAGAACAAAAAATTGGCGAATGGTATGTTTGGATGCTTTGCATATATGTTTCTTAGACTATATAGGAGCAATATATACAAAGATTTCAACCATCTACCTATTCCATTCATTGTTCTACTTGCCGAAATTTACAAATAATTTCCTTTAAAGGATTAACAATGGGGCTCGTAGTTCACTTAAACATGAAGAACAAAAAATTGGCGAATGGTACTGTTTGGATGCTTTGTGTTGTGTACCAGCCTTTGAGTGCTGCTGTGTGTGTGGATGCGCCAAAAGGCCGGAGAGTGATTCCGAGAATCCGAGCCACGAGTGTGTGCGGGGAGTCTGTACATAACCTGTCCCGCCATGTGGCGGCGTCGTAACGCGGGTCTGTATCTTGTTAAATATACTCTTATTCTTGTTACCATGAGACAAGTGCGTTCGTCAAACTCCTGCGTCCCCGGTAGTACATAACACTTTGCATATATGTTTCTTAGACTATATAGAAGCAATATATACAAAGATTTCAACCGTCTACCTGTTCCATTCATTGTTCTACTTGTCGAAAGTTACAAATAATTTCCTTTAAAGGATTAACAATGGGGCTCGTTGTTCACTTAAACTTGAAGAACAATAAATTGGCGAATTGTGCTGTTTCGATGCTTTGCATATATGTTTCTTAGACTATATAGAAGCAATATATACAAAGATTTCAACCGTCTACCTGTTCCATTCATTGTTCTACTTGTCGAAAGTTACAATTAATTTCCGTTAAAGGATTAACAATGGGGCTCGTAGTTCACTTAAACTTGAAGTACAAAAAATTGGCGAATTGTACTGTTTGGATGTTTTGCATATATGTTTCGTAGACTATATAGAAGCGATATATACAAATATTTCAACCGTCTAACTGTTCCATTCATTGTTCTACTTGTCGAAAGTTACAATTAATTTCCGTTAAAGGATTAACAATGGGGCTCGTCGTTCACTTAAACTTGAAGAACAAAAAATTGGCGAATGGTACTGTTTGGATGCTTTGCATATATGTTTCTTAGACTATATAGAAGCAATATATACAATGATTTCAACCGTCTACCTGTTCCACTCATTGTTCTACTTGTCGAAAGTTACAAATAATTTCCGATAACGGATTAACCATTGGGGCTCATTGTTCACTTAAACTTGAAGAACAAAAAATTGGCGAATTGTACTGTTTGGATGCTTTGCATATATGTTTCTTATACTATATAGAAGCAATATATACAAAGATTTCAACCGTCTACCTGTTCCATTCACTGTTCTACTTGTCGAAAGTTACAAATAATTTCCGTTGAGGGATTAACAATGGGGATCGTAGTTTACTTAAACTTGAAGAACAAAAAATTGGCGAATTGTACTGTTTGGATGCTTTGCATAAATGTTTCTTAAACTATATAGAAGCAATATATACAATGATTTCAAAAGTCTACCTGTTCCATTCATTGTTCTACTTGTCGAAATTTACAAATAATTTCCTTTAAAGGATTAACAATGGGGCTCGTAGTTCACTTAAACTTGAAGAACAAAAAATTGGCGAATGGTACTGTTTGGATGCTTTGCATATATGTTTCTTATACTATATAGAAGCAATATATACAAAGATTTCAACCGTCTACCTGTTCCATTCATTGTTCTACTTGTCGAAAGTTACAAATAATTTCCGATAACGGATTAACCATTGGAGCTCATTGTTCACTTAAACTTGCAGAACAAAAAATTGGCGAATTGTACTGTTTGGATGCTTTGCATATATGTTTCTTATACTATATAGAAGCAATATATACAAAGATTTCAACCGTCTACCTGTTCCATTCACTGTTCTACTTGTCGAAAGTTACAAATAATTTCCGGTAAAGGATTAACAATGGGGATCGTAGTTTACTTAAACTTGAAGAACAAAAAATTGGCGAATTGTACTGTTTGGATGCTTTGCATAAATGTTTCTTAGACTATATAGAAGCAATATATACAATGATTTCAACAGTCTACCTGTTCCATTCATTGTTCTACTTGTCGAAAGTTACAAATAATTTCCTTTAAAGGATTAACAATGGGGCTCATTGTTCACTTAAACTTGAAGAACAAAAAATTGGCGAATTGTACTGTTTGGATGCTTTGCATATATGTTTCTTATACTATATAGAAGCAATATATACAATGATTTCAACAGTCTACCTGTTCCATTCATTGTTCTACTTGTCGAAATTTACAAATAATTTCAGATAAAGGATTAACAATGGGGCTCATTGTTCACTTAAACTTGAAGAACAAAAAATTGGCGAATTGTACTGTTTGGATGCTTTGCATATATGTTTCGTAGACTATATAGAAGCAATATATACAAATATTTCAACCGTCTAACTGTTCCATTCATTGTTCTACTTGTCGAAAATTACAAATAATTTCCGATAAAGTATTAACCATTGGTGCTCATTGTTCACTTAAACTTGAAGAACAAAAAATTGGCGAATGGTACTGTTTGGATGCTTTGCATATATGTTTCTTAGACTATATAGAAGCAATATATACAATAATTTCAACAGTCTACCTGTTCCATTCATTGTTCTACTTGTCGAAATTTACAAATAATTTCCTTTAAAGGATTAACAATGGGGCTCGTTGTTCACTTAAACTTGAAGAACAAAAAATTGGCGAATGGTACTGTTTGGATGCTTTGCATATATGTTTCTTAGACTATATAGAAGCAATATATACAAAGATTTCAACCATCTACCTATTCCATTCATTGTTCTTCTTGCCGAAATTTACAAATAATTTCCTTTAAAGGATTAACAATGGGGCTCGTAGTTCACTTAAACATGAAGAACAAAAAATTGGCGAATGGTACTGTCTAGATGCTTTGCATATATGTTTCTTAGACTATATAGAAGCAATATATACAAAGATTTCAACCGTCTACCGGTTCCATTCATTGTTCTACTTGTCGAAAGTTACAAATAATTTCCTTTAAAGGATTAACAATGGGGCTCGTTGTTCACTTAACCTTGAAGAACAATAAATTGGCGAATTGTGCTGTTTGGATGCTTTGCATATATGTTTCTTAGACTATATAGAAGCAATATATACAAAGATTTCAACCGTCTACCTGTTCCATTAATTGTTCTACTTGTCGAAAGTTACAATTAATTTCCGTTAAAGGATTAACAATGGGGCTCGTAGTTCACTTAAACTTGAAGTACAAAAAATTGGCGAATTGTACTGTTTGGATGTTTTGCATATATGTTTCGTAGACTATATAGAAGCAATATATACAAATATTTCAACCGTCTAACTGTTCCATTCATTGTTCTACTTGTCGAAAGTTACAAATAATTTCCGATAACGGATTAACCATTTGGGCTCATTGTTCACTTAAACTTGAAGAACAAAAAATTGGCGAATTGTACTGTTTGGATGCTTTGCATATATGTTTCTTAGACTACATAGAAGCAATATATACAAAGACTTCAACCGGCTACCTGTTCCATTTATTGTTCTACTTGTCGAAATTTACAAATAATTTCCGATAAAGGATTAACCATTGGGGCTCATTGTTCACTTAAACTTGAAGAACAAAAAATTGGCGAATTGTACTGTTTGGATGCTTTGCATATATGTTTCTTAGACTATATAGAAGCAATATATACAAAGATTTCAACCGTCTACCTGTTCCATTCATTGTTCTACTTGTCGAAAGTTACAAATAATTTCCTTTAAAGGATTAACAATGGGGCTCGTTGTTCACTTAAACTTGAAGAACAATAAATTGGCGAATTGTGCTGTTTGGATGCTTTGCATATATGTTTCTTAGACTATATAGAAGCAATATATTCAAAGATTTCAACCGTCTACCTGTTCCATTCATTGTTCTACTTGTCGAAAGTTACAATTAATTTCCGTTAAAGGATTAACAATGGGGCTCGTAGTTCACTTAAACTTGAAGTACAAAAAATTGGCGAATTGTACTGTTTGGATGTTTTGCATATATGTTTCGTAGACTATATAGAAGCAATATATACAAATATTTCAACCGTCTAACTGTTCCATTCATTGTTCTACTTGTCGAAAATTACAAATAATTTCCGATAACGGATTAACCATTGGGGCTCATTGTTCACTTAAACTTGAAGAACAAAAAATTGGCGAATTGTACTGTTTGGATGCTTTGCATATATGTTTCGTAGACTATATAGAAGCAATATATACAAATATTTCAACCGTCTAACTGTTCCATTCATTGTTCTACTTGTCGAAAATTACAAATAATTTCCGATAAAGGATTAACCATTGGGGCACATTGTTCACTTAAACTTGAAGAACAAAAAATTGGCGAATGGTACTGTTTGGATGCTTTGCATATATGTTTCTCAGATTATATAGAAGCAATATATACAAATATTTCAACCGTCTACCTGTTCCATTCATTGTTCTACTTGTCGAAAGTTACAAATAATTTCCGATAACGGATTAACCATTTGGGCTCATTGTTCACTTAAACTTGAAGAACAAAAAATTGGCGAATTGTACTGTTTGCATGCTTTGCATATATGTTTCTTAGACTATATAGAAGCAATATATACAAAGATTTCAACCGTCTACCTGTTCCATTAATTGTTCTACTTGTCGAAAGTTACAATTAATTTCCGTTAAAGGATTAACAATGGGGCTCGTAGTTCACTTAAACTTGAAGTACAAAAAATTGGCGAATTGTACTGTTTGGATGTTTTGCATATATGTTTCGTAGACTATATAGAAGCAATATATACAAATATTTCAACCGTCTAACTGTTCCATTCATTGTTCTACTTGTCGAAAGTTACAAATAATTTCCGATAACGGATTAACCATTTGGGCTCATTGTTCACTTAAACTTGAAGAACAAAAAATTGGCGAATTGTACTGTTTGGATGCTTTGCATATATGTTTCTTAGACTACATAGAAGCAATATATACAAAGACTTCAACCGGCTACCTGTTCCATTTATTGTTCTACTTGTCGAAATTTACAAATAATTTCCGATAAAGGATTAACCATTGGGGCTCATTGTTCACTTAAACTTGAAGAACAAAAAATTGGCGAATTGTACTGTTTGGATGCTTTGCATATATGTTTCTTAGACTATATAGAAGCAATATATACAAAGATTTCAACCGTCTACCTGTTCCATTCATTGTTCTACTTGTCGAAAGTTACAAATAATTTCCTTTAAAGGATTAACAATGGGGCTCGTTGTTCACTTAAACTTGAAGAACAATAAATTGGCGAATTGTGCTGTTTGGATGCTTTGCATATATGTTTCTTAGACTATATAGAAGCAATATATTCAAAGATTTCAACCGTCTACCTGTTCCATTCATTGTTCTACTTGTCGAAAGTTACAATTAATTTCCGTTAAAGGATTAACAATGGGGCTCGTAGTTCACTTAAACTTGAAGTACAAAAAATTGGCGAATTGTACTGTTTGGATGTTTTGCATATATGTTTCGTAGACTATATAGAAGCAATATATACAAATATTTCAACCGTCTAACTGTTCCATTCATTGTTCTACTTGTCGAAAATTACAAATAATTTCCGATAACGGATTAACCATTGGGGCTCATTGTTCACTTAAACTTGAAGAACAAAAAATTGGCGAATTGTACTGTTTGGATGCTTTGCATATATGTTTCGTAGACTATATAGAAGCAATATATACAAATATTTCAACCGTCTAACTGTTCCATTCATTGTTCTACTTGTCGAAAATTACAAATAATTTCCGATAAAGGATTAACCATTGGGGCACATTGTTCACTTAAACTTGAAGAACAAAAAATTGGCGAATGGTACTGTTTGGATGCTTTGCATATATGTTTCTCAGATTATATAGAAGCAATATATACAAATATTTCAACCGTCTACCTGTTCCATTCATTGTTCTACTTGTCGAAAGTTACAAATAATTTCCGATAACGGATTAACCATTTGGGCTCATTGTTCACTTAAACTTGAAGAACAAAAAATTGGCGAATTGTACTGTTTGCATGCTTTGCATATATGTTTCTTAGACTACATAGAAGCAATATATACAAAGATTTCAACCGGCTACCTGTTCCATTCATTGTCTACTTGTCGAAATTTACAAATAATTTCCGATAAAGGATTAACCATTGGGGCTCATTGTTCACTTAAACTTGAAGAACAAAAAATTGGCGAATTGTACTGTTTGGATGCTTTGCATATATGTTTCTTAGACTATATAGAAGCAATATATACAAAGATTTCAACCGTCTACCTGTTCCATTCATTGTTCTACTTGTCGAAAGTTACAAATAATTTCCGATAAAGGATTAACCATTGGGGCTCATTGTTCACTTAAACTTGAAGAACAAAAAATTGGCGAATGGTACTGTTTGGATGCTTTGCGTACATGTTTCTTAGACTATATGGAAGCAATATATACAAAGATTTCAACCGTCTACGTGTTCCAATCATTGTTCTACTTGTCGAAATTTACAAATAATTTCCTTTAAAGGATTAACAATGGGGCTCGTTGTTCACTTAAACTTGAAGAACAAAAAAGTGGCGAATGGTACTGTTTGGATGCTTAGCATATATGTTTCTTAGACTATATAGAAGCAATATATACAATAATTTCAACAGTCTACCTGTTCCATTCATTGTTCTACTTGTCGAAAATTACAAATAATTTCCGATAAAGGATTAACCATTGGGGCTCATTGTTCACTTAAACTTGAAGAACAAAAAATTGGCGAATGGTACTGTTTGGATGCTTTGCATATATGTTTCTTAGACTATATAGAAGCAATATATACAAAGATTTCAACCGTCTACTTTTTCCATTCATTGTTCTTCTTGTCGAAAGTTACAAATAATTTCCTTTAAAGGATTAACAATGGGGCTCATTGTTCACTTAAACTTGAAGAACAAAAAATTGGCGAATTGTACTGTTTGGATGCTTTGCATATATGTTTCGTAGACTATATAGAAGCAATATATACAAATATTTCAACCGTCTAACTGTTCCATTCATTGTTCTACTCGTCGAAAATTACAAATAATTTCCGATAAAGTATTAACCATTGGTGCTCATTGTTCACTTAAACTTGAAGAACAAAAAATTGGCGAATGGTACTGTTTGGATGCTTTGCATATATGTTTCTTAGACTATATAGAAGCAATATATACAATAATTTCAACAGTCTACCTGTCCCATTCATTGTTCTACTTGTCGAAATTTACAAATAATTTCCTTTAAAGGATTAACAATGGGGCTCGTAGTTCACTTAAACTTGAAGAACAAAAAATTGGCGAATGGTATGTTTGGATGCTTTGCATATATGTTTCGTAGACTATATAGAAGCAATATATACAAATATTTCAACCGTCTACCTGTTCCATTCATTGTTCTACTTGTCGAAAGTTACAATTAATTTCCGTTAAAGGATTAACAATGGGGCTCGTAGTTCACTTAAACTTGAAGTACAAAAAATTGGCGAATTGTACTGTTTGGATGATTTGCATATATGTTTCTTAGACTACATAGAAGCAATATATACAAAGATTTCAACCGGCTACCTGTTCCATTCATTGTTCTACTTGTCGAAATTTACAAATAATTTCCGATAAAGGATTAACCATTGGGGCTCATTGTTCACTTAAACTTGAAGAACAAAAAATTGGCGAATTGTACTGTTTGGATGCTTTGCATATATGTTTCTTAGACTATATTGAAGCAATATATACAAAGATTTCAACCGTCTACCTGTTCCATTCATTGTTCTACTTGTCGAAAGTTACAAATAATTTCCTTTAAAGGATTAACAATGGGGCTCGTTGTTCACTTAAACTTGAAGAACAATAAATTGGCGAATTGTGCTGTTTGGATGCTTTGCATATATGTTTCGTAGACTATATAGAAGCAATATATACAAATATTTCAACCGTCTACCTGTTCCATTCATTGTTCTACTTGTCGAAAGTTACAAATAATTTCCGATAACGGATTAACCATTTGGGCTCATTGTTCACTTAAACTTGAAGAACAAAAAATTGGCGAATTGTACTGTTTGGATGCTTTGCATATATGTTTCTTAGACTACATAGAAGCAATATATACAAAGATTTCAACCGTCTACCTGTTCCATTCATTGTTCTACTTGTCGAAAGTTACAAATAATTTCCGATAACGGATTAACCATTTGGGCTCATTGTTCACTTAAACTTGAAGAACAAAAAATTGGCGAATTGTACTGTTTGGATGCTTTGCATATATGTTTCTTAGACTACATAGAAGCAATATATACAAAGATTTCAACCGGCTACCTGTTCCATTCATTGTTCTACTTGTCGAAATTTACAAATAATTTCCGATAAAGGATTAACCATTGGGGCTCATTGTTCACTTAAACTTGAAGAACAAAAAATTGGCGAATTGTACTGTTTGGATGGTTTGCATATATGTTTCTTAGACTATATAGAAGCAATATATACAAAGATTTCAACCGTCTACCTGTTCCATTCATTGTTCTACTTGTCGAAAGTTACAAATAATTTCCGATAAAGGATTAACCATTGGGGCTCATTGTTCACTTAAACTTGAAGAACAAAAAATTGGCGAATGGTACTGTTTGGATGCTTTGCGTACATGTTTCTTAGACTATATGGAAGCAATATATACAAAGATTTCAACCGTCTACGTGTTCCAATCATTGTTCTACTTGTCGAAATTTACAAATAATTTCCTTTAAAGGATTAACAATGGGGCTCGTTGTTCACTTAAACTTGAAGAACAAAAAAGTGGCGAATGGTACTGTTTGGATGCTTAGCATATATGTTTCTTAGACTATATAGAAGCAATATATACAATAATTACAACAGTCTACCTGTTCCATTCATTGTTCTACTTGTCGAAAATTACAAATAATTTCCGATAAAGGATTAACCATTGGGGCTCATTGTTCACTTAAACTTGAAGAACAAAAAATTGGCGAATGGTACTGTTTGGATGCTTTGCATATATGTTTCTTAGACTATATAGAAGCAATATATACAAAGATTTCAACCGTCTACCTTTTCCATTCATTGTTCTTCTTGTCGAAAGTTACAAATAATTTCCTTTAAAGGATTAACAATGGGGCTCATTGTTCACTTAAACTTGAAGAACAAAAAATTGGCGAATTGTACTGTTTGGATGCTTTGCATATATGTTTCGTAGACTATATAGAAGCAATATATACAAATATTTCAACCGTCTAACTGTTCCATTCATTGTTCTACTTGTCGAAAATTACAAATAATTTCCGATAAAGTATTAACCATTGGTGCTCATTGTTCACTTAAACTTGAAGAACAAAAAATTGGCGAATGGTACTGTTTGGATGCTTTGCATATATGTTTCTTAGACTATATAGAAGCAATATATACAATAATTTCAACAGTCTACCTGTTCCATTCATTGTTCTACTTGTCGATATTTACAAATAATTTCCTTTTAAGGATTAACAATGGGGCTCGTAGTTCACTTAAACTTGAAGAACAAAAAATTGGCGAATGGTATGTTTGGATGCTTTGCATATATGTTTCTTAGACTATATAGAAGCAATATATACAAAGATTTCAACCATCTACCTATTCCATTCATTGTTCTACTTGCCGAAATTTACAAATAATTTCCTTTAAAGGATTAACAATGGGGCTCGTAGTTCACTTAAACTTGAAGAACAAAAAATTGGCGAATGGTACTGTTTGGATGCTTTGCATATATGTTTCTTAGACTATATAGAAGCAATATATACAAAGATTTCAACCGTCTACCTGTTCCATTCATTGTTCTACTTGTCGAAAGTTACAAATAATTTCCTTTAAAGGATTAACAATGGGGCTCGTTGTTCACTTAAACTTGAAGAACAATAAATTGGCGAATTGTGCTGTTTGGATGCTTTGCATATATGTTTCTTAGACTATATAGAAGCAATATATACAAAGATTTTAACCGTCTACCTGTCCCATTCATTGTTCTACTTGTCGAAAGTTACAATTAATTTCCGTTAAAGGATTAACAATGGGGCTCGTAGTTCACTTAAACTTGAAGTACAAAAAATTGGCGAATTGTACTGTTTGGATGCTTTGCATATATGTTTCGTAGACTATATAGAAGCAACATATACAAATATTTCAACCGTCTAACTGTTCCATTCATTGTTCTACTTGTCGAAAATTACAAATAATTTCCGATAAAGGATTAACCATTGGGGCTCATTGTTAACTTAAACTTGAAGAACAAAAAATTGGCGAATGGTACTGTTTGGATGCTTTGCATATATGTTTCTTAGACTATATAGAAGCAATATATACAAAGATTTCAACCGTCTACCTTTTCCATTCATTGTTCTTCTTGTCGAAAGTTACAAATAATTTCCGATAACGGATTAACATTTGGGGCTCATTGTTCACTTAAACTTGAAGAACAAAAAATTGGCGAATTGTACTGTTTGGATGCTTTGCATATATGTTTCGTAGACTATATAGAAGCAATATATACAAATATTTCAACCGTCTAACTGTTCCATTCATTGTTCTACTTGTCGAAAATTACAAATAATTTCCGATAACGGATTAACCATTGGTGCTCATTGTTCACTTAAACTTGAAGAACAAAAAATTGGCGAATCGTACTGTTTGGATGCTTTGCATATATGTTTCTCAGATTATATAGAAGCAATATATACAAATATTTCAACCGTCTACCTGTTCCATTCATTGTTCTACTTGTCGAAAGTTACAAATAATTTCCGATAACGGATTAACCATTTGGGCTCATTGTTCACTTAAACTTGAAGAACAAAAAATTGGCGAATTGTACTGTTTGCATGCTTTGCATATATGTTTCTTAGACTATATAGAAGCAATATATACAAAGATTTCAACCTTCTACCTGTTCCATTAATTGTTCTACTTGTCGAAAGTTACAATTAATTTCCGTTAAAGGATTAACAATGGGGCTCGTAGTTCACTTAAACTTGAAGTACAAAAAATTGGCGAATTGTACTGTTTGGATGTTTTGCATATATGTTTCGTAGACTATATAGAAGCAATATATACAAATATTTCAACCGTCTAACTGTTCCATTCATTGTTCTACTTGTCGAAAGTTACAAATAATTTCCGATAACGGATTAACCATTTGGGCTCATTGTTCACTTAAACTTGAAGAACAAAAAATTGGCGAATTGTACTGTTTGGATGCTTTGCATATATGTTTCTTAGACTACATAGAAGCAATATATACAAAGACTTCAACCGGCTACCTGTTCCATTTATTGTTCTACTTGTCGAAATTTACAAATAATTTCCGATAAAGGATTAACCATTGGGGCTCATTGTTCACTTAAACTTGAAGAACAAAAAATTGGCGAATTGTACTGTTTGGATGCTTTGCATATATGTTTCTTAGACTATATAGAAGCAATATATACAAAGATTTCAACCGTCTACCTGTTCCATTCATTGTTCTACTTGTCGAAAGTTACAAATAATTTCCTTTAAAGGATTAACAATGGGGCTCGTTGTTCACTTAAACTTGAAGAACAATAAATTGGCGAATTGTGCTGTTTGGATGCTTTGCATATATGTTTCTTAGACTATATAGAAGCAATATATTCAAAGATTTCAACCGTCTACCTGTTCCATTCATTGTTCTACTTGTCGAAAGTTACAATTAATTTCCGTTAAAGGATTAACAATGGGGCTCGTAGTTCACTTAAACTTGAAGTACAAAAAATTGGCGAATTGTACTGTTTGGATGTTTTGCATATATGTTTCGTAGACTATATAGAAGCAATATATACAAATATTTCAACCGTCTAACTGTTCCATTCATTGTTCTACTTGTCGAAAATTACAAATAATTTCCGATAACGGATTAACCATTGGGGCTCATTGTTCACTTAAACTTGAAGAACAAAAAATTGGCGAATTGTACTGTTTGGATGCTTTGCATATATGTTTCGTAGACTATATAGAAGCAATATATACAAATATTTCAACCGTCTAACTGTTCCATTCATTGTTCTACTTGTCGAAAATTACAAATAATTTCCGATAAAGGATTAACCATTGGGGCACATTGTTCACTTAAACTTGAAGAACAAAAAATTGGCGAATGGTACTGTTTGGATGCTTTGCATATATGTTTCTCAGATTATATAGAAGCAATATATACAAATATTTCAACCGTCTACCTGTTCCATTCATTGTTCTACTTGTCGAAAGTTACAAATAATTTCCGATAACGGATTAACCATTTGGGCTCATTGTTCACTTAAACTTGAAGAACAAAAAATTGGCGAATTGTACTGTTTGCATGCTTTGCATATATGTTTCTTAGACTACATAGAAGCAATATATACAAAGATTTCAACCGGCTACCTGTTCCATTCATTGTCTACTTGTCGAAATTTACAAATAATTTCCGATAAAGGATTAACCATTGGGGCTCATTGTTCACTTAAACTTGAAGAACAAAAAATTGGCGAATTGTACTGTTTGGATGCTTTGCATATATGTTTCTTAGACTATATAGAAGCAATATATACAAAGATTTCAACCGTCTACCTGTTCCATTCATTGTTCTACTTGTCGAAAGTTACAAATAATTTCCGATAAAGGATTAACCATTGGGGCTCATTGTTCACTTAAACTTGAAGAACAAAAAATTGGCGAATGGTACTGTTTGGATGCTTTGCGTACATGTTTCTTAGACTATATGGAAGCAATATATACAAAGATTTCAACCGTCTACGTGTTCCAATCATTGTTCTACTTGTCGAAATTTACAAATAATTTCCTTTAAAGGATTAACAATGGGGCTCGTTGTTCACTTAAACTTGAAGAACAAAAAAGTGGCGAATGGTACTGTTTGGATGCTTAGCATACATGTTTCTTAGACTATATAGAAGCAATATATACAATAATTTCAACAGTCTACCTGTTCCATTCATTGTTCTACTTGTCGAAAATTACAAATAATTTCCGATAAAGGATTAACCATTGGGGCTCATTGTTCACTTAAACTTGAAGAACAAAAAATTGGCGAATGGTACTGTTTGGATGCTTTGCATATATGTTTCTTAGACTATATAGAAGCAATATATACAAAGATTTCAACCGTCTACTTTTTCCATTCATTGTTCTTCTTGTCGAAAGTTACAAATAATTTCCTTTAAAGGATTAACAATGGGGCTCATTGTTCACTTAAACTTGAAGAACAAAAAATTGGCGAATTGTACTGTTTGGATGCTTTGCATATATGTTTCGTAGACTATATAGAAGCAATATATACAAATATTTCAACCGTCTAACTGTTCCATTCATTGTTCTACTCGTCGAAAATTACAAATAATTTCCGATGAAGTATTAACCATTGGTGCTCATTGTTCACTTAAACTTGAAGAACAAAAAATTGGCGAATGGTACTGTTTGGATGCTTTGCATATATGTTTCTTAGACTATATAGAAGCAATATATACAATAATTTCAACAGTCTACCTGTCCCATTCATTGTTCTACTTGTCGAAATTTACAAATAATTTCCTTTAAAGGATTAACAATGGGGCTCGTAGTTCACTTAAACTTGAAGAACAAAAAATTGGCGAATGGTATGTTTGGATGCTTTGCATATATGTTTCGTAGACTATATAGAAGCAATATATACAAATATTTCAACCGTCTACCTGTTCCATTCATTGTTCTACTTGTCGAAAGTTACAATTAATTTCCGTTAAAGGATTAACAATGGGGCTCGTAGTTCACTTAAACTTGAAGTACAAAAAATTGGCGAATTGTACTGTTTGGATGATTTGCATATATGTTTCTTAGACTACATAGAAGCAATATATACAAAGATTTCAACCGGCTACCTGTTCCATTCATTGTTCTACTTGTCGAAATTTACAAATAATTTCCGATAAAGGATTAACCATTGGGGCTCATTGTTCACTTAAACTTGAAGAACAAAAAATTGGCGAATTGTACTGTTTGGATGCTTTGCATATATGTTTCTTAGACTATATTGAAGCAATATATACAAAGATTTCAACCGTCTACCTGTTCCATTCATTGTTCTACTTGTCGAAAGTTACAAATAATTTCCTTTAAAGGATTAACAATGGGGCTCGTTGTTCACTTAAACTTGAAGAACAATAAATTGGCGAATTGTGCTGTTTGGATGCTTTGCATATATGTTTCGTAGACTATATAGAAGCTATATATACAAATATTTCAACCGTCTACCTGTTCCATTCATTGTTCTACTTGTCGAAAGTTACAAATAATTTCCGATAACGGATTAACCATTTGGGCTCATTGTTCACTTAAACTTGAAGAACAAAAAATTGGCGAATTGTACTGTTTGGATGCTTTGCATATATGTTTCTTAGACTACATAGAAGCAATATATACAAAGATTTCAACCGTCTACCTGTTCCATTCATTGTTCTACTTGTCGAAAGTTACAAATAATTTCCGATAACGGATTAACCATTTGGGCTCATTGTTCACTTAAACTTGAAGAACAAAAAATTGGCGAATTGTACTGTTTGGATGCTTTGCATATATGTTTCTTAGACTACATAGAAGCAATATATACAAAGATTTCAACCGGCTACCTGTTCCATTCATTGTTCTACTTGTCGAAATTTACAAATAATTTCCGATAAAGGATTAACCATTGGGGCTCATTGTTCACTTAAACTTGAAGAACAAAAAATTGGCGAATTGTACTGTTTGGATGGTTTGCATATATGTTTCTTAGACTATATAGAAGCAATATATACAAAGATTTCAACCGTCTACCTGTTCCATTCATTGTTCTACTTGTCGAAAGTTACAAATAATTTCCGATAAAGGATTAACCATTGGGGCTCATTGTTCACTTAAACTTGAAGAACAAAAAATTGGCGAATGGTACTGTTTGGATGCTTTGCGTACATGTTTCTTAGACTATATGGAAGCAATATATACAAAGATTTCAACCGTCTACGTGTTCCAATCATTGTTCTACTTGTCGAAATTTACAAATAATTTCCTTTAAAGGATTAACAATGGGGCTCGTTGTTCACTTAAACTTGAAGAACAAAAAAGTGGCGAATGGTACTGTTTGGATGCTTAGCATATATGTTTCTTAGACTATATAGAAGCAATATATACAATAATTACAACAGTCTACCTGTTCCATTCATTGTTCTACTTGTCGAAAATTACAAATAATTTCCGATAAAGGATTAACCATTGGGGCTCATTGTTCACTTAAACTTGAAGAACAAAAAATTGGCGAATGGTACTGTTTGGATGCTTTGCATATATGTTTCTTAGACTATATAGAAGCAATATATACAAAGATTTCAACCGTCTACCTTTTCCATTCATTGTTCTTCTTGTCGAAAGTTACAAATAATTTCCTTTAAAGGATTAACAATGGGGCTCATTGTTCACTTAAACTTGAAGAACAAAAAATTGGCGAATTGTACTGTTTGGATGCTTTGCATATATGTTTCGTAGACTATATAGAAGCAATATATACAAATATTTCAACCGTCTAACTGTTCCATTCATTGTTCTACTTGTCGAAAATTACAAATAATTTCCGATAAAGTATTAACCATTGGTGCTCATTGTTCACTTAAACTTGAAGAACAAAAAATTGGCGAATGGTACTGTTTGGATGCTTTGCATATATGTTTCTTAGACTATATAGAAGCAATATATACAATAATTTCAACAGTCTACCTGTTCCATTCATTGTTCTACTTGTCGATATTTACAAATAATTTCCTTTTAAGGATTAACAATGGGGCTCGTAGTTCACTTAAACTTGAAGAACAAAAAATTGGCGAATGGTATGTTTGGATGCTTTGCATATATGTTTCTTAGACTATATAGAAGCAATATATACAAAGATTTCAACCATCTACCTATTCCATTCATTGTTCTACTTGCCGAAATTTACAAATAATTTCCTTTAAAGGATTAACAATGGGGCTCGTAGTTCACTTAAACTTGAAGAACAAAAAATTGGCGAATGGTACTGTTTGGATGCTTTGCATATATGTTTCTTAGACTATATAGAAGCAATATATACAAAGATTTCAACCGTCTACCTGTTCCATTCATTGTTCTACTTGTCGAAAGTTACAAATAATTTCCTTTAAAGGATTAACAATGGGGCTCGTTGTTCACTTAAACTTGAAGAACAATAAATTGGCGAATTGTGCTGTTTGGATGCTTTGCATATATGTTTCTTAGACTATATAGAAGCAATATATACAAAGATTTTAACCGTCTACCTGTCCCATTCATTGTTCTACTTGTCGAAAGTTACAATTAATTTCCGTTAAAGGATTAACAATGGGGCTCGTAGTTCACTTAAACTTGAAGTACAAAAAATTGGCGAATTGTACTGTTTGGATGCTTTGCATATATGTTTCGTAGACTATATAGAAGCAACATATACAAATATTTCAACCGTCTAACTGTTCCATTCATTGTTCTACTTGTCGAAAATTACAAATAATTTCCGATAAAGGATTAACCATTGGGGCTCATTGTTAACTTAAACTTGAAGAACAAAAAATTGGCGAATGGTACTGTTTGGATGCTTTGCATATATGTTTCTTAGACTATATAGAAGCAATATATACAAAGATTTCAACCGTCTACCTTTTCCATTCATTGTTCTTCTTGTCGAAAGTTACAAATAATTTCCGATAACGGATTAACATTTGGGGCTCATTGTTCACTTAAACTTGAAGAACAAAAAATTGGCGAATTGTACTGTTTGGATGCTTTGCATATATGTTTCGTAGACTATATAGAAGCAATATATACAAATATTTCAACCGTCTAACTGTTCCATTCATTGTTCTACTTGTCGAAAATTACAAATAATTTCCGATAACGGATTAACCATTGGTGCTCATTGTTCACTTAAACTTGAAGAACAAAAAATTGGCGAATGGTACTGTTTGGATGCTTTGCATATATGTTTCTTAGACTATATAGAAGCAATATATACAATGATTTCAACAGTCTACCTGTTCCATTCATTGTTCTACTTGTCGAAATTTACAAATAATTTCCTTTAAAGGATTAACAATGGGGCTCGTAGTTCACTTAAACTTGAAGAACAAAAAATTGGCGAATGGTACTGTTTGGATGCTTTGCATATATGTTTCTTATACTATATAGAAGCAATATATACAAAGATTTCAACCGTCTACCTGTTCCATTCATTGTTCAACTTGTCGAAAGTTACAAATAATTTCCGATAACGGATTAACCATTGGGGCTCATTGTTCACTTAAACTTGCAGAACAAAAAATTGGCGAATTGTACTGTTTGGATGCTTTGCATATATGTTTCTTATACTATATAGAAGCAATATATACAAAGATTTCAACCGTCTACCTGTTCCATTCACTGTTCTACTTGTCGAAAGTTACAAATAATTTCCGGTAAGGGATTAACAATGGGGATCGTAGTTTACTTAAACTTGAAGAACAAAAAATTGGCGAATTGTACTGTTTGGATGCTTTGCATAAATGTTTCTTAGACTATATAGAAGCAATATATACAATGATTTCAACAGTCTACCTGTTCCATTCATTGTTCTACTTGTCGAAATTTACAAATAATTTCCGATAAAGGATTAACCATTGGGGCTCATTGTTCACTTAAACTTGAAGAACAAAAAATTGGCGAATTGTACTGTTTGGATGCTTTGCATATATGTTTCTTAGACTATATAGAAGCAATATATACAAAGATTTCAACCGTCTACCTGTTCCATTCATTGTTCTACTTGTCGAAATTTACAAACAATTTCCGATAAAGGATTAACCATTGGGGCTCATTGTTCACTTAAACTTGAAGAACAAAAAATTGGCGAATTGTACTGTTTGGATGCTTTGCATATATGTTTCTTAGACTATATAGAAGCAATATATACAAAGATTTCAACCGTCTACCTGTTCCATTCATTGTTCTACTTGTCGAAAGTTACAAATAATTTCCGATAAAGGATTAACCATTGGGGCTCATTGTTCACTTGAACTTGAAGAACAAAAAATTGGCGAATGGTACTGTTTGGATGCTTTGCATATATGTTTCTTAGACTATATAGAAGCAATATATACAATGATTTCAACCGTCTACCTATTCCATTCATTGTTCTACTTGCCGAAATTTACAAATAATTTCCTTTAAAGGATTAACAATGGGGCTCGTAGTTCACTTAAACTTGAAGAACAAAAAATTGGCGAATGGTACTGTTTGGATGCTTTGCATATATGTTTCTTAGACTATATAGAAGCAATATATACAAAGATTTCAAACGTCTACCTGTTCCATTCATTGTTCTACTTGTCGAAAGTTACAAATAATTTCCTTTAAAGGATTAACAATGGGGCTCGTTGTTCACTTAAACTTGAAGAACAATAAATTGGCGAATTGTGCTGTTTGGATGCTTTGCATATATGTTTCTTAGACTATATAGAAGCAATATATACAAAGATTTCAACCGTCTACCTGTCCCATTCATTGTTCTACTTGTCGAAAGTTACAATTAATTTCCGTTAAAGGATTAACAATGGGGCTCGTAGTTCACTTAAACTTGAAGTACAAAAAATTGGCGAATTGTACTGTTTGGATGCTTTGCATATATGTTTCGTAGACTATATAGAAGCAACATATACAAATATTTCAACCGTCTAACTGTTCCATTCATTGTTCTACTTGTCGAAAATTACAAATAATTTCCGATAAAGGATTAACCATTGGGGCTCATTGTTAACTTAAACTTGAAGAACAAAAAATTGGCGAATGGTACTGTTTGGATGCTTTGCATATATGTTTCTTAGACTATATAGAAGCAATATATACAAAGATTTCAACCGTCTACCTTTTCCATTCATTGTTCTACTTGTCGAAAGTTACAAATAATTTCCGATAACGGATTAACATTTGGGGCTCATTGTTCACTTAAACTTGAAGAACAAAAAATTGGCGAATTGTACTGTTTGGATGCTTTGCATATATGTTTCGTAGACTATATAGAAGCAATATATACAAATATTTCAACCGTCTAACTGTTCCATTCATTGTTCTACTTGTCGAAAATTACAAATAATTTCCGATAAAGTATTAACCATTGGTGCTCATTGTTCACTTAAACTTGAAGAACAAAAAATTGGCGAATGGTACTGTTTGGATGCTTTGCATATATGTTTCTTAGACTATATAGAAGCAATATATACAATGATTTCAACAGTCTACCTGTTCCATTCATTGTTCTACTTGTCGAAATTTACAAATAATTTCCTTTAAAGGATTAACAATGGGGCTCGTAGTTCACTTAAACTTGAAGAACAAAAAATTGGCGAATGGTACTGTTTGGATGCTTTGCATATATGTTTCTTATACTATATAGAAGCAATATATACAAAGATTTCAACCGTCTACCTGTTCCATTCATTGTTCTACTTGTCGAAAGTTACAAATAATTTCCGATAACGGATTAACCATTGGGGCTCATTGTTCACTTAAACTTGCAGAACAAAAAATTGGCGAATTGTACTGTTTGGATGCTTTGCATATATGTTTCTTATACTATATAGAAGCAATATATACAAAGATTTCAACCGTCTACCTGTTCCATTCACTGTTCTACTTGTCGAAAGTTACAAATAATTTCCGGTAAGGGATTAACAATGGGGATCGTAGTTTACTTAAACTTGAAGAACAAAAAATTGGCGAATTGTACTGTTTGGATGCTTTGCATACATGTTTCTTAGACTATATAGAAGCAATATATACAATGATTTCAACAGTCTACCTGTTCCATTCATTGTTCTACTTGTCGAAAGTTACAAATAATTTCCTTTAAAGGATTAACAATGGGGCTCATTGTTCACTTAAACATGAAGAACAAAAAATTGGCGAATTGTACTGTTTGGATGCTTTGCATATATGTTTCTTATACTATATAGAAGCAATATATACAATGATTTCAACAGTCTACCTGTTCCATTCATTGTTCTACTTGTCGAAATTTACAAATAATTTCCGATAAAGGATTAACCATTGGGGCTCATTGTTCACTTAAACTTGAAGAACAAAAAATTGGCGAATTGTACTGTTTGGATGCTTTGCATATATGTTTCTTAGACTATATAGAAGCAATATATACAAAGATTTCAACCGTCTACCTGTTCCATTCATTGTTCTACTTGTCGAAATTTACAAACAATTTCCGATAAAGGATTAACCATTGGGGCTCATTGTTCACTTAAACTTGAAGAACAAAAAATTGGCGAATTGTACTGTTTGGATGCTTTGCATATATGTTTCTTAGACTATATAGAAGCAATATATACAAAGATTTCAACCGTCTACCTGTTCCATTCATTGTTCTACTTGTCGAAAGTTACAAATAATTTCCGATAAAGGATTAACCATTGGGGCTCATTGTTCACTTGAACTTGAAGAACAAAAAATTGGCGAATGGTACTGTTTGGATGCTTTGCATATATGTTTCTTAGACTATATAGAAGCAATATATACAATGATTTCAACCGTCTACCTATTCCATTCATTGTTCTACTTGCCGAAATTTACAAATAATTTCCTTTAAAGGATTAACAATGGGGCTCGTAGTTCACTTAAACTTGAAGAACAAAAAATTGGCGAATGGTACTGTTTGGATGCTTTGCATATATGTTTCTTAGACTATATAGAAGCAATATATACAATGATTTCAACAGTCTACCTGTTCCATTCATTGTTCTACTTGTCGAAATTTACAAATAATTTCCTTTAAAGGATTAACAATGGGGCTCGTAGTTCACTTAAACTTGAAGAACAAAAAATTGGCGAATGGTACTGTTTGGATGCTTAGCATATATGTTTCTTAGACTATATAGAAGCAATATATACAATAATTTCAACAGTCTACCTGTTCCATTTATTGTTCTACTTGTCGAAAATTACAAATAATTTCCGATAAAGGATTAACCATTGGGGCTCATTGTTCACTTAAACTTGAAGAACAAAAAATTGGCGAATGGTACTGTTTGGAAGCTTTGCATATATGTTTCTTAGACTATATAGAAGCAATATATACAAAGATTTCAACCGTCTACCTTTTCCATTCATTGTTCTTCTTGTCGAAAGTTACAAATAATTTCCTTTAAAGGATTAACAATGGGGCTCATTGTTCACTTAAACTTGAAGAACAAAAAATTGGCGAATGGTACTGTTTGGATGCTTTGCATATATGTTTCTTATACTATATAGAAGCAATATATACAAAGATTTCAACCGTCTACATGTTCCATTCATTGTTCTACTTGTCGAAAGTTACAAATAATTTCCGATAACGGATTAACCATTGGGGCTCATTGTTCACTTAAACTTGCAGAACAAAAAATTGGCGAATTGTACTGTTTGGATGCTTTGCATATATGTTTCTTATACTATATAGAAGCAATATATACAAAGATTTCAACCGTCTACTTGTTCCATTCACTGTTCTACTTGTCGAAAGTTACAAATAATTTCCGGTAAGGGATTAACAATGGGGATCGTAGTTTACTTAAACTTGAAGAACAAAAAATTGGCGAATTGTACTGTTTGGATGCTTTGCATAAATGTTTCTTAGACTATATAGAAGCAATATATACAATGATTTCAACAGTCTACCTGTTCCATTCATTGTTCTACTTGTCGAAAGTTACAAATAATTTCCTTTAAAGGATTAACAATGGGGCTCATTGTTCACTTAAACTTGAAGAACAACAAATTGGCGAATTGTACTGTTTGGATGCTTTGCATATATGTTTCTTATACTATATAGAAGCAATATATACAATGATTTCAACAGTCTACCTGTTCCATTCATTGTTCTACTTGTCGAAATTTACAAATAATTTCCGATAAAGGATTAACCATTGGGGCTCATTGTTCACTTAAACTTGAAGAACAAAAAATTGGCGAATTGTACTGTTTGGATGCTTTGCATATATGTTTCTTAGACTATATAGAAGCAATATATACAATGATTTCAACCGTCTACCTGTTCCATTCATTGTTCTACTTGTCGCAAGTTACAAATAATTTCCGTTAAAGTATTAACAATGGGGCTCGTAGTTCACTTAAACTTGAAGATCAAATAATTGGCGAATTGTACTGTTTGGATGATTTGCATATATGTTTCTTAGACTATATAGAAGCAATATATACAAAGATTTCAACCGTCTACCTGTTCCATTCATTGTTCTACTTGTCGAAAGTTACAAATAATTTCCGTTAAGGGATTAACAATGGGGATCGTAGTTTACTTAAACTTGAAGAACAAGGAATTGGAAAATTGTACTGTTTGGATGATTTGCATATATGTTTCTTAGACTACATAGAAGCAATATATACAATGATTTCAACCGTCTACCTATTCCATTCATTGTTCTGCTTGCCGAAATTTACAAATAATTTCCTTTAAAGGATTAACAATGGGGCTCGTAGTTCACTTAAACTTGAAGAACAAAAAATTGGCGAATGGTACTGTTTGGATGCTTTGCATATATGCTTCTTAGACTATATAGATGCAATATATACAAAGATTTCAACCGTCTACCTGTTCCACTCATTGTTCTACTTGTCGAAAGTTACAAATAATTTCCTTTAAAGGATTAACAATGGGGCTCGTTGTTCACTTAAACTTGAAGAACAAAAAATTGGCGAATTGTACTGTTTGGATGCTTTGCATATATGTTGCGTAGACTATATAGAAGCAATATATACAAATATTTCAACCGTCTAACTGTTCCATTCATTGTTCTACTTGTCGAAAGTTACAAATAATTTCCGATAAAGTATTAACCATTGGTGCTCATTGTTCACTTAAACTTGAAGAACAAAAAATTGGCGAATGGTACTGTTTGGATGCTTTGCATATATGTTTCTTAGACTATATAGAAGCAATATATACAATGATTTCAACAGTCTACCTGTTCCATTCATTGTTCTACTTGTCGAAATTTACAAATAATTTCCTTTAAAGGATTAACAATGGGGCTCGTAGTTCACTTAAACTTGAAGAACAAAAAATTGGCGAATGGTACTGTTTGGATGCTTTGCATATATGCTTCTTAGACTATATAGATGCAATATATACAAAGATTTCAACCGTCTACCTGTTCCACTCATTGTTCTACTTGTCGAAAGTTACAAATAATTTCCTTTAAAGGATTAACAATGGGGCTCGTTGTTCACTTAAACTTGAAGAACAAAAAATTGGCGAATTGTACTGTTTGGATGCTTTGCATATATGTTTCGTAGACTATATAGAAGCAATATATACAAATATTTCAACCGTCTAACTGTTCCATTCATTGTTCTACTTGTCGAAAGTTACAAATAATTTCCGATAAAGTATTAACCATTGGTGCTCATTGTTCACTTAAACTTGAAGAACAAAAAATTGGCGAATGGTACTGTTTGGATGCTTTGCATATATGTTTCTTATACTATATAGAAGCAATATATACAAAGATTTCAACCGTCTACTTGTTCCATTCACTGTTCTACTTGTCGAAAGTTACAAATAATTTCCGGTAAGGGATTAACAATGGGGATCGTAGTTTACTTAAACTTGAAGAACAAAAAATTGGCGAATTGTACTGTTTGGATGCTTTGCATATATGTTTCTTAGACTATATAGAAGCAATATATACAATGATTTCAACCGTCTACCTGTTCCATTCATTGTTCTACTTGTCGCAAGTTACAAATAATTTCCGTTAAAGTATTAACAATGGGTCTCGTAGTTCACTTAAACTTGAAGATCAAATAATTGGCGAATTGTACTGTTTGTATGATTTGCATATATGTTTCTTAGACTATATAGAAGCAATATATACAAAGATTTCAACCGTCTACCTGTTCCATTCATTGTTCTACTTGTCGAAAGTTACAAATAATTTCCGTTAAGGGATTGACAATGGGGATCGTAGTTTACTTAAACTTGAAGAACAAGGAATTGGAAAATTGTACTGTTTGGATGATTTGCATATATGTTTCTTAGACTACATAGAAGCAATATATACAATGATTTCAACCGTCTACCTATTCCATTCATTGTTCTACTTGCCGAAATTTACAAATAATTTCCTTTAAAGGATTAACAATGGGGCTCGTAGTTCACTTAAACATGAAGAACAAAAAATTGGCGAATGGTACTGTTTGGATGCTTTGCATATATGCTTCTTAGACTATATAGATGCAATATATACAAAGATTTCAACCGTCCACCTGTTCCACTCATTGTTCTACTTGTCGAAAGTTACAAATAATTTCCTTTAAAGGATTAACAATGGGGCTCGTTGTTCACTTAAACTTGAAGAACAAAAAATTGGCGAATGGTACTGTTTGGATGCTTTGCATATATGCTTCTTAGACTATATAGATGCAATATATACAAAGATTTCAACCGTCTACCTGTTCCACTCATTGTTCTACTTGTCGAAAGTTACAAATAATTTCCTTTAAAGGATTAACAATGGGGCTCGTAGTTCACTTAAACATGAAGAACAAAAAATTGGCGAATGGTACTGTTTGGATGCTTTGCATATATGCTTCTTAGACTATATAGATGCAATATATACAAAGATTTCAACCGTCCACCTGTTCCACTCATTGTTCTACTTGTCGAAAGTTACAAATAATTTCCGTTAAAGTATTAACAATGGGGCTCGTAGTTCACTTAAACTTGAAGAACAAAAAATTGGCGAATGGTACTGTTTGGATGCTTTGCATATATGTTTCTTAGATTATATAGAAGCAATATATACAAAGATTTCAACCGTCTACCTGTTCCATTCATTGTTCTACTTGTCGAAAATTACAAATAATTTCCGATAAAGGATTAACCATTGGGGCTCATTGTTCACTAAACTTGAAGAACAAAAAATTGTCGAATTGTACTGTTTGGATGCTTTGCATATATGTTTCTTAGACTATATAGAAGCAATATATACAATGATTTCAACAGTCTACCTGTTCCATTCATTGTTCTACTTGTCGAAATTTACAAATAATTTCCGATAAAGGATTAACCATTGGGGCTCATTGTTCACTTAAACTTGAAGAACAAAAAATTGGCGAATTGTACTGTTTGGATGCTTTGCATATATGTTTCTTAGACTATATAGAAGCAATATATACAAAGATTTCAACCGTCTACCTGTTCCATTCATTGTTCTACTTGTCGAAATTTACAAACAATTTCCGATAAAGGATTAACCATTGGGGCTCATTGTTCACTTAAACTTGAAGAACAAAAAATTGGCGAATTGTACTGTTTGGATGCTTTGCATATATGTTTCGTAGACTATATAGAAGCAATATATACAAATATTTAAACCGTCTACCTGTTCCATTCATTGTTCTACTTGTCGAAAGTTACAAATAATTTCTGATAACGGATTAACCATTTGGGCTCATTGTTCACTTAAACTTGTAGAACAAAAAATTGGCGAATTGTACTGTTTGGATGCTTTGCATATATGTTTCTTAGACTACATAGAAGCAATATATACAAAGATTTCAACCGGCTACCTGTTCCATTCATTGTTCTACTTGCCGAAATTTACAAATAATTTCCTTTAAAGGATTAACAATGGGGCTCGTAGTTCACTTAAACTTGAAGAACAAAAAATTGGCGAATGGTACTGTTTGGATGCTTTGCATATATGCTTCTTAGACTATATAGATGCAATATATACAAAGATTTCAACAGTCTACCTGTTCCATTCATTGTTCTACTTGTCGAAAGTTACAAATAATTTCCGATAAAGGATTAACCATTGGGGCTCATTGTTCACTTAAACTTGAAGAACAAAAAATTGGCGAATGGTACTGTTTGGATGCTTTGCATATATGTTTCTTAGACTATATAGAAGCAATATATACAAAGATTTCAACCGTCTACCTTTTCCATTCATTGTTCTTCTTGTCGAAAGTTACAAATAATTTCCTTTAAAGGATTAACAATGGGGCTCATTGTTCACTTAAACTTGAAGAACAAAAAATTGGCGAATTGTACTGTTTGGATGCTTTGCATATATGTTTCGTAGACTATATAGAAGCAATATATACAAATATTTCAACCGTCTAACTGTTCCATTCATTGTTCTACTTGTCGAAAATTACAAATAATTTCCTTTAAAGGATTAACAATGGGGCTCGTAGTTCACTTAAACTTGAAGAACAAAAAATTGGCGAATGGTATGTTTGGATGCTTTGCATATATGTTTCGTAGACTATATAGAAGCAATATATACAAATATTTAAACCGTCTACCTGTTCCATTCATTGTTCTACTTGTCGAAAGTTACAAATAATTTCTGATAACGGATTAACCATTTGGGCTCATTGTTCACTTAAACTTGTAGAACAAAAAATTGGCGAATTGTACTGTTTGGATGCTTTGCATATATGTTTCTTAGACTACATAGAAGCAATATATACAAAGATTTCAACCGGCTACCTGTTCCATTCATTGTTCTACTTGCCGAAATTTACAAATAATTTCCTTTAAAGGATTAACAATGGGGCTCGTAGTTCACTTAAACTTGAAGAACAAAAAATTGGCGAATGGTACTGTTTGGATGCTTTGCATATATGCTTCTTAGACTATATAGATGCAATATATACAAAGATTTCAACAGTCTACCTGTTCCATTCATTGTTCTACTTGTCGAAAGTTACAAATAATTTCCGATAAAGGATTAACCATTGGGGCTCATTGTTCACTTAAACTTGAAGAACAAAAAATTGGCGAATGGTACTGTTTGGATGCTTTGCATATATGTTTCTTAGACTATATAGAAGCAATATATACAAAGATTTCAACCGTCTACCTTTTCCATTCATTGTTCTTCTTGTCGAAAGTTACAAATAATTTCCTTTAAAGGATTAACAATGGGGCTCATTGTTCACTTAAACTTGAAGAACAAAAAATTGGCGAATTGTACTGTTTGGATGCTTTGCATATATGTTTCGTAGACTATATAGAAGCAATATATACAAATATTTCAACCGTCTAACTGTTCCATTCATTGTTCTACTTGTCGAAAATTACAAATAATTTCCTTTAAAGGATTAACAATGGGGCTCGTAGTTCACTTAAACTTGAAGAACAAAAAATTGGCGAATGGTATGTTTGGATGCTTTGCATATATGTTTCTTAGACTATATAGAAGCAATATATACAAAGATTTCAACCATCTACCTATTCCATTCATTGTTCTACTTGCCGAAATTTACAAATAATTTCCTTTAAAGGATTAACAATGGGGCTCGTAGTTCACTTAAACTTGAAGAACAAAAAATTGGCGAATGGTACTGTTTGGATGCTTTGCATATATGTTTCTTAGACTATATAGAAGCAATATATACAAAGATTTCAACCGTCTACCTGTTCCATTCATTGTTCTACTTGTCGAAAGTTACAAATAATTTCCTTTAAAGGATTAACAATGGGGCTCGTTGTTCACTTAAACTTGAAGAACAATAAATTGGCGAATTGTGCTGTTTGGATGCTTTGCATATATGTTTCTTAGACTATATAGAAGAAATATATACAAAGATTTCAACCGTCTACCTGTCCCATTCATTTTTCTACTTGTCGAAAGTTACAATTAATTTCCGTTAAAGGATTAACAATGGGGCTCGTTGTTCACTTAAACTTGAAGAACAAAAAAGTGGCGTATGGTACTGTTTGGATGCTTTGCATATATGTTTCTTAGACTATAAAGAAGCAATATATACATTGATTTCAACCGTCTACCTGTTCCATTCATTGTTCTACTTGTCGCAAGTTACAAATAATTTCCGTTAAAGTATTAACAATGGGGCTCGTACTTCACTTAAACTTGAAGATCAAATAATTGGCGAATTGTACTGTTTGGATGATTTGCATATATGTTTCTTAGACTATATAGAAGCAATATATACAAAGATTTCAACCGTCTACCTGTTCCATTCATTGTTCCACTTGTCGAAAGTTACAAATAATTTCCGTTAAGGGATTATCAATGGGGATCGTAGTTTACTTAAACTTGAAGAACAAGAAATTGGCGAATTGTACTGTTTGGATAATTTGCATATATGTTTCTTAGACTATATAGAAGCAATATATACAATGATTTCATCCGTCTACCTATTCCATTCATTGTTCTACTTGCCGAAATTTACAAATAATTTCCTTTAAAGGATTAACAATGGGGCTCGTAGTTCACTTAAACATGAAGAACAAAAAATTGGCGAATGGTACTGTTTGGATGCTTTGCATATATGTTTCTTAGACTATATAGAAGCAATATATACAAAGATTTCAACCGTCTACGTGTTCCAATCATTGTTCTACTTGTCGAAATTTACAAATAATTTCCTTTAAAGGATTAACAATGGGGCTCGTTGTTCACTTAAACTTGAAGAACAAAAAAGTGGCGTATGGTACTGTTTGGATGCTTTGCATATATGTTTCTTAGACTATAAAGAAGCAATATATACATTGATTTCAACCGTCTACCTGTTCCATTCATTGTTCTACTTGTCGCAAGTTACAAATAATTTCCCTTAAAGTATTAACAATGGGGCTCGTAGTTCACTTAAACTTGAAGATCAAATAATTGGCGAATTGTACTGTTTGGATGATTTGCATATATGTTTCTTAGACTATATAGAAGCAATATATACAAATATTTCAACCGTCTAACTGTTCCATTCATTGTTCTACTTGTCGAAAGTTACAAATAATTTCCGATAACGGATTAACCATTGGGGCTCATTGTTCACTTAAACTTGAAGAACAAAAAATTGGCGAATTGTACTGTTTGGATGCTTTGCATAAATGTTTCTTAGACTATATAGAAGCAATATATACAATGATTTCAACAGTCTACCTGTTCCATTCATTGTTCTACTTGTCGAAAGTTACAAATAATTTCCTTTAAAGGATTAACAATGGGGCTCATTGTTCACTTAAACTTGAAGAACAAAAAATTGGCGAATTGTACTGTTTGGATGCTTTGCATATATGTTTCTTATACTATATAGAAGCAATATATACAATGATTTCAACAGTCTACCTGTTCCATTCATTGTTCTACTTGTCGAAATTTACAAATAATTTCCGATAAGTGATTAACCATTGGGGCTCATTGTTCACTTAAACTTGAAGAACAAAAAATTGGCGAATTGTACTGTTTGGATGCTTTGCATATATGTTTCTTAGACTATGTAGAAGCAATATATACAAAGATTTCAACCGTCTAACTGTTCCATTCATTGTTCTACTTGTCGAAAGTTACAAATAATTTCCGATAAAGGATTAACCATTGGGGCTCATTGTTCACTTAAACTTGAAGAACAAAAAATTGGCGAATTGTACTGTTTGGATGCTTTGCATAAATGTTTCTTAGACTATATAGAAGCAATATATACAATGATTTCAACAGTCTACCTGTTCCATTCATTGTTCTACTTGTCGAAAGTTACAAATAATTTCCTTTAAAGGATTAACAATGGGGCTCATTGTTCACTTAAACTTGAAGAACAAAAAATTGGCGAATTGTACTGTTTGGATGCTTTGCATATATGTTTCTTATACTATATAGAAGCAATATATACAATGATTTCAACAGTCTACCTGTTCCATTCATTGTTCTACTTGTCGAAATTTACAAATAATTTCCGATAAGTGATTAACCATTGGGGCTCATTGTTCACTTAAACTTGAAGAACAAAAAATTGGCGAATTGTACTGTTTGGATGCTTTGCATATATGTTTCTTAGACTATGTAGAAGCAATATATACAAAGATTTCAACCGTCTAACTGTTCCATTCATTGTTCTACTTGTCGAAAGTTACAAATAATTTCCGATAAAGGATTAACCATTGGGGCTCATTGTTCACTTAAACTTGAAGAACAAAAAATTGGCGAATGGTACTGTTTGGATGCTTTGCATATATGTTTCTTATACTATATAGAAGCAATATATACAAAGATTTCAACCGTCTACCTGTTCCATTCACTGTTCTACTTGTCGAAAGTTACAAATAATTTCCGTTAAGGGATTAACAATGGGGATCGTAGTTTACTTAAACTTGAAGAACAAAAAATTGGCAAATTGTACTGTTTGGATGCTTTGCATAAATGTTTCTTAGACTATATAGAAGCAATATATACAATGATTTCAACAGTCTACCTGTTCCATTCATTGTTCTACTTGTCGAAAGTTACAAATAATTTCCTTTAAAGGATTAACAATGGAGCTCGCAGTTCACTTAAACTTGAAGAACAAAAAATTGGCGAATGGTACTGTTTGGATGCTTTGCATATATGTTTCTTATACTATATGGAAGCAATATATACAAAGATTTCAACCGTCTGCGTGTTCCAATCATTGCTCTACTTGTAGAAAGTTACAATTAATTTCCGTTAAAGGATTAACAATGGGGCTCGTAGTTCACTTAAACTTGAAGATCAAAAAATTGGCGAATTGTACTGTTTGGATGCTTTGTATATATGTTTCGTAGGTTATATAGAAGCAATATATACAAAGATTTCAACCGTCTACCTGTTCCATTCATTGTTCTACTTGTCGAAAGTTACAAATAATTTCCGTTAAGGGATTAACAATGGGGATCGTAGTTTACTTAAACTTGAAGAACAAGAAATTGGAAAATTGTACTGTTTGGATGATTTGCATATATGTTTCTTAGTCTATATAGAAGCAATATATACAATGATTTCAACCGTCTACCTATTCCATTCATTGTTCTACTTGCCGAAATTTACAAATAATTTCCTTTAAAGGATTAACAATGGGGCTCGTAGTTCACTTAAACTTGAAGAACAAAAAATTGGCGAATGGTACTGTTTGGGTGCTTTGCATATATGCTTCTTAGACTATATAGATGCAATATATACAAAGATTTCAACCGTCTACCTGTTCCACTCATTGTTCTACTTGTCGAAAGTTACAAATAATTTCCTTTAAAGGATTAACAATGGGGCTCGTTGTTCACTTAAACTTGAAGAACAATAAATTGGCGAATTGTACTGTTTGGATGCTTTGCATATATGTTTCTTAGACTATATAGAAGCAATATATACAAAGATTTCAACCGTCTACCTGTTCCATTCATTGTTCTACTTGTCGAAAGTTACAATTAATTTCCGTTAAAGTATTAACAATGGGGCTCGTAGTTCACTTAAACTTGAAGAACAAAGAATTGGCGAATGGTACTGTTTGGATGCTTTGCATATATGTTTCTTAGATTATATAGAAGCAATATATACAAAGATTTCAACCGTCTACCTGTTCCATTCATTGTTCTACTTGTCGAAAATTACAAATAATTTCCGATAAAGGATTAACCATTGGGGCTCATTGTTCACTAAACTTGAAGAACAAAAAATAGTCGAATTGTACTGTTTGGATGCTTTGCATATATGTTTCTTAGACTATATAGAAGCAATATATACAATGATTTCAACCGTCTACCTGTTCCATTCATTGTTCTACTTGTCGAAAGTTACAAATAATTTCCGTTAAGGGATTAACAATGGGGATCGTAGTTTACTTAAACTTGAAGAACAAAAAATTGGCGAATTGTACTGTTTGGATGCTTTGCATATATGTTTCTTATACTATTTAGAAGCAATATATACAATGATTTCAACCGTCTACCTATTCCATTCATTGTTCTACTTGCCGAAATTTACAAATAATTTCCTTTAAAGGATTAACAATGGGGCTCGTAGTTCACTTAAACTTGAAGAGCAAAAAATTGGCGAATGGTACTGTTTGGATGCTTTGCATATATGTTTCTCAGACTATATAGAAGCAATATATACAAAGATTTCAACCGTCTACCTATTCCATTCATTGTTCTACTTGTCGAAAATTACAAATAATTTCCGATAACGGATTAACCATTTGGGCTCATTGTTCACTTAAACTTGAAGAACAAAAAATTGGCGAATTGTACTGTTTGGATACTTTGCATATACGTTTCTTAGACTACATAGAAGCAATATATACAAAGATTTCAACCGGCTACCTGTTCCATTCATTGTTCTACTTGTCGAAAGTTACAAATAATTTCCGTTAAGGGATTAATAATGGGGATCGTAGTTCACTAAAATTTGAAGAACAAAAAATTGGCGAATTGTACTGTTTGGATGATTTGCGTACATGTTTCTTAGACTATATGGAAGCAATATATACAAAGATTTCAACCGTCTACGTGTTCCAATCATTGTTCCACTTGTCGAAATTTACAAATAATTTCCTTTAAAGGATTAACAATGGGGCTCGTTGTTCACTTAAACTTGCAGAAAAAAAAAGTGGCGTATGGTACTGTTTGGATGCTTTGCATATATGTTTCTTAGACTATAAAGAAGCAATATATACATTGATTTCAACCGTCTACCTGTTCCATTCATTGTTCTACTTGTCGCAAGTTACAAATAATTTCCGATAATGGATTAACAATGGGGCTCATTGTTCACTTAAACTTGAAGAACAAAAAATTGGCGAATTGTACTGTTTGGATGCTTTGCATATATGTTTCGTAGACTATATAGAAGCAATATATACAAATATTTCAACCGTCTAACTGTTCCATTCATTGTTCTACTTGTCGAAAATTACAAATAATTTCCGATAAAGTATTAACCATTGGTGCTCATTGTTCACTTAAACATGAAGAACAAAAAATTGGCGAATGGTACTGTTTGGATGATTTGCATATATGTTTCTTAGACTATATAGAAGCAATATATACAATAATTTCAACAGTCTACCTGTTCCATTCATTGTTCTACTTGTCGAAATTTACAAATAATTTCCTTTAAAGGATTAACAATGGGGCTCGTTGTTCACTTAAACTTGAAGAACAAAAAATTGGCGAATGGTACTGTTTGGATGCTTTGCATATATGTTTCTTAGACTATATAGAAGCAATATATACAAAGATTTCAACCATCTACCTATTCCATTCATTGTTCTACTTGCCGAAATTTACAAATAATTTCCTTTAAAGGATTAACAATGGGGCTCGTAGTTCACTTAAACATGAAGAACAAAAAATTGGCGAATGGTACTGTTTGGATGCTTTGCATATATGTTTCTTAGACTATATAGAAGCAATATATACAAAGATTTCAACCGTCTACCTGTTCCATTCATTGTTCTACTTGTCGAAAGTTACAAATAATTTCCTTTAAAGGATTAACAATGGGGCTCGTTGTTCACTTAAACTTGAAGAACAATAAATTGGCGAATCGTGCTGTTTGGATGCTTTGCATATATGTTTCTTAGACTATATAGAAGCAATATATACAAAGATTTCAACCGTCTACCTGTTCCATTCATTGTTCTACTTGTCGAAAGTTACAATTAATTTCCGTTAAAGGATTAACAATGGGGCTCGTAGTTCACTTAAACTTGAAGTACAAAAAATTGGCGAATTGTACTGTTTGGATGTTTTGCATATATGTTTCGTAGACTATATAGAAGGAATATATACAAATATTTCAACCGTCTAACTGTTCCATTCATTGTTCTACTTGTCGAAAGTTACAATTAATTTCCGTTAAAGGATTAACAATGGGGCTCGTCGTTCACTTAAACTTGAAGAACAAAAAATTAGCGAATGGTACTGTTTGGATGCTTTGCATATATGTTTCTTAGACTATATAGAAGCAATATATACATTGATTTCAACCGGCTACCAGTTCCATTCATTGTTCTACTTCTCGCAAGTTACAAATAATTTCCGTTAAAGTATTAACAATGGGGCTCGTAGTTCACTTAAACTTGAAGAACAAAAAATTGACGAATGGTACTGTTTGGATGCTCTGCATATATGTTTCTTAGACTATATGGAAGCAATATATACAAAGATTTCAACCGTCTACCTGTTCCATTCATTGTTCTACATGTCGAAAGTTACAAATAATTTCCGTTAAGGGATTAACAATGGGGATCGTAGTTTACTTAAACTTGAAGAACAAAAAATTGGCGAATGGTACTGTTTGGATGCTTTGCGTACATGTTTCTTAGACTATATGGAAGCAATATATACAAAGATTTCAACCGTCTACGTGTTCCAATCATTGTTCTACTTGTCGAAATTTACAAATAATTTCCTTTAAAGGATTAACAATGGGGCTCGTTGTTCACTTAAACTTGAAGAACAAAAAATTGGCGAATGGTACTGTTTGGATGCTTTATATATATGTTTCTTAGACTATATAGAAGCAATATATACAAAGATTTCAACCATCTACCTATTCCATTCATTGTTCTACTTGCCGAAATTTACAAATAATTTCCTTTAAAGGATTAACAATGGGGCTCGTAGTTCACTTAAACATGAAGAACAAAAAATTGGCGAATGGTACTGTTAGGATGCTTTGCATATATGTTTCTTAGACTATATAGAAGCAATATATACAAAGATTTCAACCGTCTACCTGTTCCATTCATTGTTCTACTTGTCGAAAGTTACAAATAATTTCCTTTAAAGGATTAACAATGGGGCTCGTTGTTCACTTAAACTTGAAGAACAATAAATTGGCGAATTGTGCTGTTTGGATGCTTTGCATATATGTTTCTTAGACTATATAGAAGCAATATATACAAAGATTTCAAACGTCTACCTGTTCCTTTAATTGTTCTACTTGTCGAAAGTTACAATTAATTTCCGTTAAAGGATTAACAATGGGGCTCGTAGTTCACTTAAACTTGAAGTACAAAAAATTTTCGAATTGTACTGTTTGGATGTTTTGCATATACGTTTCGTAGACTATATAGAAGCAATATATACAAATATTTCAACCGTCTAACTGTTCCATTCATTGTTCTACTTGTCGAAAATTACAAATAATTTCCGTTAAGGGATTAACAATGGGGATCGTAGTTCACTTAAACTTGAAGAACAAAAAATTGGCGAATTGTACTGTTTGGATGATTTGCGTACATGTTTCTTAGACTATATGGAAGCAATATATACAAAGATTTCAACCGTCTACGTGTTCCAATCATTGTTCCACTTGTCGAAATTTACAAATAATTTCCTTTAAAGGATTAACAATGGGGCTCGTTGTTCACTTAAACTTGCAGAACAAAAAAGTGGCGTATGGTACTGTTTGGATGCTTTGCATATATGTTTCTTAGACTATAAAGAAGCAATATATACATTGATTTCAACCGTCTACCTGTTCCATTCATTGTTCTACTTGTCGCAAGTTACAAATAATTTCCGATAATGGATTAACAATGGGGCTCATTGTTCACTTAAACTTGAAGAACAAAAAATTGGCGAATTGTACTGTTTGGATGCTTTGCATATATGTTTCGTAGACTATATAGAAGCAATATATACAAATATTTCAACCGTCTAACTGTTCCATTCATTGTTCTACTTGTCGAAAATTACAAATAATTTCCGATAAAGTATTAACCATTGGTGCTCATTGTTCACTTAAACATGAAGAACAAAAAATTGGCG
This sequence comes from Cerceris ruficornis, assembly GCA_963989415.1. Classification (NCBI taxonomy): domain Eukaryota; kingdom Metazoa; phylum Arthropoda; class Insecta; order Hymenoptera; family Crabronidae; genus Cerceris; species Cerceris ruficornis. The sequence goes on from CAXDIW010000460.1 coordinate 2,255,885, forward strand.
AATGGTACTGTTTGGATGCTTTGCATATATGTTTCTTAGACTATATAGAAGCAATATATACAATAATTTCAACAGTCTACCTGTTCCATTCATTGTTCTACTTGTCGAAATTTACAAATAATTTCCTTTAAAGGATTAACAATGGGGCTCGTTGTTCACTTAAACTTGAAGAACAAAAAATTGGCGAATGGTACTGTTTGGATGCTTTGCATATATGTTTCTTAGACTATATAGAAGCAATATATACAAAGATTTCAACCATCTACCTATTCCATTCATTGTTCTACTTGCCGAAATTTACAAATAATTTCCTTTAAAGGATTAACAATGGGGCTCGTAGTTCACTTAAACATGAAGAACAAAAAATTGGCGAATGGTACTGTTTGGATGCTTTGCATATATGTTTCTTAGACTATATAGAAGCAATATATACAAAGATTTCAACCGTCTACCTGTTCCATTCATTGTTCTACTTGTCGAAAGTTACAAATAATTTCCTTTAAAGGATTAACAATGGGGCTCGTTGTTCACTTAAACTTGAAGAACAATAAATTGGCGAATCGTGCTGTTTGGATGCTTTGCATATATGTTTCTTAGACTATATAGAAGCAATATATACAAAGATTTCAACCATCTACCTATTCCATTCATTGTTCTACTTGCCGAAATTTACAAATAATTTCCTTTAAAGGATTAACAATGGGGCTCGTAGTTCACTTAAACATGAAGAACAAAAAATTGGCGAATGGTACTGTTAGGATGCTTTGCATATATGTTTCTTAGACTATATAGAAGCAATATATACAAAGATTTCAACCGTCTACCTGTTCCATTCATTGTTCTACTTGTCGAAAGTTACAATTAATTTCCGTTAAAGGATTAACAATGGGGCTCGTAGTTCACTTAAACTTGAAGTACAAAAAATTGGCGAATTGTACTGTTTGGATGTTTTGCATATATGTTTCGTAGACTATATAGAAGGAATATATACAAATATTTCAACCGTCTAACTGTTCCATTCATTGTTCTACTTGTCGAAAGTTACAATTAATTTCCGTTAAAGGATTAACAATGGGGCTCGTCGTTCACTTAAACTTGAAGAACAAAAAATTAGCGAATGGTACTGTTTGGATGCTTTGCATATATGTTTCTTAGACTATATAGAAGCAATATATACATTGATTTCAACCGGCTACCTGTTCCATTCATTGTTCTACATGTCGAAAGTTACAAATAATTTCCGTTAAGGGATTAACAATGGGGATCGTAGTTTACTTAAACTTGAAGAACAAAAAATTGGCGAATGGTACTGTTTGGATGCTTTGCGTACATGTTTCTTAGACTATATGGAAGCAATATATACAAAGATTTCAACCGTCTACGTGTTCCAATCATTGTTCTACTTGTCGAAATTTACAAATAATTTCCTTTAAAGGATTAACAATGGGGCTCGTTGTTCACTTAAACTTGAAGAACAAAAAATTGGCGAATGGTACTGTTTGGATGCTTTATATATATGTTTCTTAGACTATATAGAAGCAATATATACAAAGATTTCAACCATCTACCTATTCCATTCATTGTTCTACTTGCCGAAATTTACAAATAATTTCCTTTAAAGGATTAACAATGGGGCTCGTAGTTCACTTAAACATGAAGAACAAAAAATTGGCGAATGGTACTGTTAGGATGCTTTGCATATATGTTTCTTAGACTATATAGAAGCAATATATACAAAGATTTCAACCGTCTACCTGTTCCATTCATTGTTCTACTTGTCGAAAGTTACAAATAATTTCCTTTAAAGGATTAACAATGGGGCTCGTTGTTCACTTAAACTTGAAGAACAATAAATAGGCGAATTGTGCTGTTTGGATGCTTTGCATATATGTTTCTTAGACTATATAGAAGCAATATATACAAAGATTTCAAACGTCTACCTGTTCCTTTAATTGTTCTACTTGTCGAAAGTTACAATTAATTTCCGTTAAAGGATTAACAATGGGGCTCGTAGTTCACTTAAACTTGAAGTACAAAAAATTTTCGAATTGTACTGTTTGGATGTTTTGCATATACGTTTCGTAGACTATATAGAAGCAATATATACAAATATTTCAACCGTCTAACTGTTCCATTCATTGTTCTACTTGTCGAAAATTACAAATAATTTCCGTTAAGGGATTAACAATGGGGATCGTAGTTCACTTAAACTTGAAGAACAAAAAATTGGCGAATTGTACTGTTTGGATGATTTGCGTACATGTTTCTTAGACTATATGGAAGCAATATATACAAAGATTTCAACCGTCTACGTGTTCCAATCATTGTTCCACTTGTCGAAATTTACAAATAATTTCCTTTAAAGGATTAACAATGGGGCTCGTTGTTCACTTAAACTTGCAGAACAAAAAAGTGGCGTATGGTACTGTTTGGATGCTTTGCATATATGTTTCTTAGACTATAAAGAAGCAATATATACATTGATTTCAACCGTCTACCTGTTCCATTCATTGTTCTACTTGTCGCAAGTTACAAATAATTTCCGATAATGGATTAACAATGGGGCTCATTGTTCACTTAAACTTGAAGAACAAAAAATTGGCGAATTGTACTGTTTGGATGCTTTGCATATATGTTTCGTAGACTATATAGAAGCAATATATACAAATATTTCAACCGTCTAACTGTTCCATTCATTGTTCTACTTGTCGAAAATTACAAATAATTTCCGATAAAGTATTAACCATTGGTGCTCATTGTTCACTTAAACATGAAGAACAAAAAATTGGCGAATGGTACTGTTTGGATGCTTTGCATATATGTTTCTTAGACTATATAGAAGCAATATATACAATAATTTCAACAGTCTACCTGTTCCATTCATTGTTCTACTTGTCGAAATTTACAAATAATTTCCTTTAAAGGATTAACAATGGGGCTCGTTGTTCACTTAAACGTGAAGAACAAAAAATTGGCGAATGGTACTGTTTGGATGCTTTGCATATATGTTTCTTAGACTATATAGAAGCAATATATACAAAGATTTCAACCATCTACCTATTCCATTCATTGTTCTACTTGCCGAAATTTACAAATAATTTCCTTTAAAGGATTAACAATGGGGCTCGTAGTTCACTTAAACATGAAGAACAAAAAATTGGCGAATGGTACTGTTTGGATGCTTTGCATATATGTTTCTTAGACTATATAGAAGCAATATATACAAAGATTTCAACCGTCTACCTGTTCCATTCATTGTTCTACTTGTCGAAAGTTACAAATAATTTCCTTTAAAGGATTAACAATGGGGCTCGTTGTTCACTTAAACTTGAAGAACAATAAATTGGCGAATTGTGCTGTTTGGATGCTTTGCATACATGTTTCTTAGACTATATAGAAGCAATATATACAAAGATTTCAAACGTCTACCTGTTCCATTAATTGTTCTACTTGTCGAAAGTTACAATTAATTTCCGTTAAAGGATTAACAATGGGGCTCGTAGTTCACTTAAACTTGAAGTACAAAAAATTGGCGAATTGTACTGTTTGGATGTTTTGCATATATGTTTCGTAGACTATATAGAAGCAATATATACAAATATTTCAACCGTCTAACTGTTCCATTCATTGTTCTACTTGTCGAAAATTACAAATTATTTCCGATAACGGATTAACCATTGGGGCTCATTGTTCACTTAAACTTGAAGAACAAAAAATTGGCGAATTGTACTGTTTGGATGCTTTGCAAATATGTTTCGTAGTCTATATAGAAGCAATATATACAAATATTTCATCCGTCTAACTGTTCCATTCATTGTTCTACTTGTCGAAAATTACAAAATAATTTCCGATAAAGGATTAACCATTGGGGCACATTGTTCACTTAAACTTGAAGAACAAAAAATTGGCGAATGGTACTGTTTGGATGCTTTGCATATATGTTTCTCAGACTATATAGAAGCAATATATACAAAGATTTCAACCGTCTACCTGTTCCATTCATTGTTCTACTTGTCGAAATTTACAAATAATTTCCGATAACGGATTAACCATTTGGGCTCATTGTTCACTTAAACTTGAAGAACAAAAAATTGGCGAATTGTACTGTTTGGATGCTTTGCATATATGTTTCTTAGACTACATAGAAGCAATATATACAAAGATTTCAACCGGCTACCTGTTCCATTCATTGTTCTACTTGTCGAAATTTACAAATAATTTCCGATAAAGGATTAACCATTGGGGCTCATTGTTCACTTAAACTTGAAGAACAAAGAATTGGCGAATTGTACTGTTTGGATGCTTGGCATATATGTTTCTTAGACTATATAGAAGCAATATATACAAAGATTTCAACCGTCTACCTGTTCCATTCATTGTTCTACTTGTCGAAAGTTACAAATAATTTCCGTTAAGGGATTAACAATGGGGATCGTAGTTTACTTAAACTTGAAGAACAAGAAATTAGAAAATTGTACTGTTTGGATGATTTGCATATATGTTTCTTAGACTATATAGAAGCAATATATACAATGTTTTCAACCGTCTACCTATTCCATTCATTGTTCTACTTGCCGAAATTTACAAATAATTTCCTTTAAAGGATTAACAATGGGGCTCGTAGTTCACTTAAACTTGAAGAACAAAAAATTGGCGATTGGTACTATTTGGATGCTTTGCATATATGCTTCTTAGACTATATAGATGCAATATATACAAAGATTTCAACCGTCTACCTGTTCCACTCATTGTTCTACTTGTCGAAAGTTACAAATAATTTCCTTTAAAGGATTAACAATGGGGCTCGTTGTTCACTTAAACTTGAAGAACAAAAAATTGGCGAATTGTACTGTTTGGATGCTTTGCATATATGTTTCTTATACTATATAGAAGCAATATATACAATGATTTCAACAGTCTACCTGTTCCATTCATTGTTCTACTTGTCGAAATTTACAAATAATTTCCGATAAATGATTAACCATTGGGGCTCATTGTTCACTTAAACTTGAAGAACAAAAAATTGGCGAATTGTACTGTTTGGATGCTTTGCATATATGTTTCTTAGACTATATAGAAGCAATATATACAAAGATTTCAACCGTCTACCTGTTCCATTCACTGTTCTACTTGTCGAAAGTTACAAATAATTTCCGTTAAGGGATTAACAATGGGGATCGTAGTTTACTTAAACTTGAAGAACAAAAAATTGGCAAGTTGTACTGTTTGGATGCTTTGCATAAATGTTTCTTAGACTATATAGAAGCAATATATACAATGATTTCAACAGTCTACCTGTTCCATTCATTGTTCTACTTGTCGAAAGTTACAAATAATTTCCTTTAAAGGATTAACAATGGAGCTCGCAGTTCACTTAAACTTGAAGAACAAAAAATTGGCGAATGGTACTGTTTGGATGCTTTGCATATATGTTTCTTATACTATATGGAAGCAGTATATACAAAGATTTCAACCGTCTGCGTGTTCCAATCATTGCTCTACTTGTAGAAAGTTACAATTAATTTCCGTTAAAGGATTAACAATGGGGCTCGTAGTTCACTTAAACTTGAAGAACAAAAAATTGGCGAATTGTACTGTTTGGATGCTTTGCATATATGTTTCTTAGACTATACAGAAGCAATATATACAAAGATTTCAACCGTCTACCTGTTCCATTCATTGTTCTACTTGTCGAAAGTTACAATTAATTTCCGTTAAAGTATTAACAATGGGGCTCGTAGTTCACTTAAACTTGAAGAACAAAGAATTGGCGAATGGTACTGTTTGGATGCTTTGCATATATGTTTCTTAGATTATATAGAAGCAATATATACAAAGATTTCAACCGTCTACCTGTTCCATTCATTGTTCTACTTGTCGAAAATTACAAATAATTTCCGATAAAGGATTAACCATTGGGGCTCATTGTTCACTAAACTTGAAGAACAAAAAATAGTCGAATTGTACTGTTTGGATGCTTTGCATATATGTTTCTTAGACTATATAGAAGCAATATATACAAAGATTTCAACCGTCTACCTGTTCCATTCACTGTTCTACTTGTCGAAAGTTACAAATAATTTCCGTTAAGGGATTAACAATGGGGATCGTAGTTTACTTAAACTTGAAGAACAAAAAATTGGCAAATTGTACTGTTTGGATGCTTTGCATAAATGTTTCTTAGACTATATAGAAGCAATATATACAATGATTTCAACAGTCTACCTGTTCCATTCATTGTTCTACTTGTCGAAAGTTACAAATAATTTCCTTTAAAGGATTAACAATGGAGCTCGCAGTTCACTTAAACTTGAAGAACAAAAAATTGGCGAATGGTACTGTTTGGATGCTTTGCATATATGTTTCTTATACTATATGGAAGCAATATATACAAAGATTTCAACCGTCTGCGTGTTCCAATCATTGCTCTACTTGTAGAAAGTTACAATTAATTTCCGTTAAAGGATTAACAATGGGGCTCGTAGTTCACTTAAACTTGAAGAACAAAGAATTGGCGAATGGTACTGTTTGGATGCTTTGCATATATGTTTCTTAGATTATATAGAAGCAATATATACAAAGATTTCAACCGTCTACCTGTTCCATTCATTGTTCTACTTGTCGAAAATTACAAATAATTTCCGATAAAGGATTAACCATTGGGGCTCATTGTTCACTAAACTTGAAGAACAAAAAATAGTCGAATTGTACTGTTTGGATGCTTTGCATATATGTTTCTTAGACTATATAGATGCAATATATACAAAGATTTCAACCGTCTGCGTGTTCCAATCATTGCTCTACTTGTAGAAAGTTACAATTAATTTCCGTTAAAGGATTAACAATGGGGCTCGTAGTTCACTTAAACTTGAAGAACAAAAAATTGGCGAATTGTACTGTTTGGATGCTTTGTATATATGTTTCGTAGGTTATATAGAAGCAATATATACAAAGATTTCAACCGTCTACCTGTTCCATTCATTGTGCTACTTGTCGAAAGTTACAAATAATTTCCGTTAAGGGATTAACAATGGGGATCGTAGTTTACTTAAACTTGAAGAACAAGAAATTGGAAAATTGTACTGTTTGGATGATTTGCATATATGTTTCTTAGACTATATAGAAGCAATATATACAATGATTTCAACCGTCTACCTGTTCCATTCATTGTTCTACTTGTCGAAAGTTACAAATAATTTCCTTTAAAGGATTAACAATGGGGCTCGTTGTTCACTTAAACTTGAAGAACAATAAATTGGCGAATCGTGCTGTTTGGATGCTTTGCATATATGTTTCTTAGACTATATAGAAGCAATATATACAAAGATTTCAACCATCTACCTATTCCATTCATTGTTCTACTTGCCGAAATTTACAAATAATTTCCTTTAAAGGATTAACAATGTGGCTCGTAGTTCACTTAAACATGAAGAACAAAAAATTGGCGAATGGTACTGTTAGGATGCTTTGCATATATGTTTCTTAGACTATATAGAAGCAATATATACAAAGATTTCAACCGTCTACCTGTTCCATTCATTGTTCTACTTGTCGAAAGTTACAAATAATTTCCTTTAAAGGATTAACAATGGGGCTCGTTGTTCACTTAAACTTGAAGAACAATAAATTGGCGAATTGTGCTGTTTGGATGCTTTGCATATATGTTTCTTAGACTATATAGAAGCAATATATACAAAGATTTCAAACGTCTACCTGTTCCATTAATTGTTCTACTTGTCGAAAGTTACAATTAATTTCCGTTAAAGGATTAACAATGGGGCTCGTAGTTCACTTAAACTTGAAGTACAAAAAATTGGCGAATTGTACTGTTTGGATGTTTTGCATATATGTTTCGTAGACTATATAGAAGCAATATATACAAATATTTCAACCGTCTAACTGTTCCATTCATTGTTCTACTTGTCGAAAATTACAAATTATTTCCGATAACGGATTAACCATTGGGGCTCATTGTTCACTTAAACTTGAAGAACAAAAAATTGGCGAATTGTACTGTTTGGATGCTTTGCAAATATGTTTCGTAGTCTATATAGAAGCAATATATACAAATATTTCATCCGTCTAACTGTTCCATTCATTGTTCTACTTGTCGAAAATTACAAAATAATTTCCGATAAAGGATTAACCATTGGGGCACATTGTTCACTTAAACTTGAAGAACAAAAAATTGGCGAATGGTACTGTTTGGATGCTTTGCATATATGTTTCTCAGACTATATAGAAGCAATATATACAAAGATTTCAACCGTCTACCTGTTCCATTCATTGTTCTACTTGTCGAAATTTACAAATAATTTCCGATAACGGATTAACCATTTGGGCTCATTGTTCACTTAAACTTGAAGAACAAAAAATTGGCGAATTGTACTGTTTGGATGCTTTGCATATATGTTTCTTAGACTACATAGAAGCAATATATACAAAGATTTCAACCGGCTACCTGTTCCATTCATTGTTCTACTTGTCGAAATTTACAAATAATTTCCGATAAAGGATTAACCATTGGGGCTCATTGTTCACTTAAACTTGAAGAACAAAGAATTGGCGAATTGTACTGTTTGGATGCTTGGCATATATGTTTCTTAGACTATATAGAAGCAATATATACAAAGATTTCAACCGTCTACCTGTTCCATTCATTGTTCTACTTGTCGAAAGTTACAAATAATTTCCGTTAAGGGATTAACAATGGGGATCGTAGTTTACTTAAACTTGAAGAACAAGAAATTGGAAAATTGTACTGTTTGGATGATTTGCATATATGTTTCTTAGACTATATAGAAGCAATATATACAATGATTTCAACCGTCTACCTATTCCATTCATTGTTCTACTTGCCGAAATTTACAAATAATTTCCTTTAAAGGATTAACAATGGGGCTCGTAGTTCACTTAAACTTGAAGAACAAAAAATTGGCGATTGGTACTATTTGGATGCTTTGCATATATGCTTCTTAGACTATATAGATGCAATATATACAAAGATTTCAACCGTCTACCTGTTCCACTCATTGTTCTACTTGTCGAAAGTTACAAATAATTTCCTTTAAAGGATTAACAATGGGGCTCGTTGTTCACTTAAACTTGAAGAACAAAAAATTGGCGAATTGTACTGTTTGGATGCTTTGCATATATGTTTCTTATACTATATAGAAGCAATATATACAATGATTTCAACAGTCTACCTGTTCCATTCATTGTTCTACTTGTCGAAAATTACAAATAATTTCCGATAAAGGATTAACCATTGGGGCTCATTGTTCACTTAAACTTGAAGAACAAAAAATTGGCGAATTGTACTGTTTGGATGCTTTGCATATATGTTTCTTAGACTATATAGAAGCAATATATACAAAGATTTCAACCGTCTACCTGTTCCATTCATTGTTCTACTTGTCGAAAGTTACAATTAATTTCCGTTAAAGTATTAACAATGGGGCTCGTAGTTCACTTAAACTTGAAGAACAAAGAATTGGCGAATGGTACTGTTTGGATGCTTTGCATATATGTTTCTTAGATTATATAGAAGCAATATATACAAAGATTTCAACCGTCTACCTGTTCCATTCATTGTTCTACTTGTCGAAAATTACAAATAATTTCCGATAAAGGATTAACCATTGGGGCTCATTGTTCACTAAACTTGAAGAACAAAAAATAGTCGAATTGTACTGTTTGGATGCTTTGCATATATGTTTCTTAGACTATATAGAAGCAATATATACAAAGATTTCAACCGTCTACCTGTTCCATTCACTGTTCTACTTGTCGAAAGTTACAAATAATTTCCGTTAAGGGATTAACAATGGGGATCGTAGTTTACTTAAACTTGAAGAACAAAAAATTGGCAAATTGTACTGTTTGGATGCTTTGCATAAATGTTTCTTAGACTATATAGAAGCAATATATACAATGATTTCAACAGTCTACCTGTTCCATTCATTGTTCTACTTGTCGAAAGTTACAAATAATTTCCTTTAAAGGATTAACAATGGAGCTCGCAGTTCACTTAAACTTGAAGAACAAAAAATTGGCGAATGGTACTGTTTGGATGCTTTGCATATATGTTTCTTATACTATATGGAAGCAATATATACAAAGATTTCAACCGTCTGCGTGTTCCAATCATTGCTCTACTTGTAGAAAGTTACAATTAATTTCCGTTAAAGGATTAACAATGGGGCTCGTAGTTCACTTAAACTTGAAGAACAAAGAATTGGCGAATGGTACTGTTTGGATGCTTTGCATATATGTTTCTTAGATTATATAGAAGCAATATATACAAAGATTTCAACCGTCTACCTGTTCCATTCATTGTTCTACTTGTCGAAAATTACAAATAATTTCCGATAAAGGATTAACCATTGGGGCTCATTGTTCACTAAACTTGAAGAACAAAAAATAGTCGAATTGTACTGTTTGGATGCTTTGCATATATGTTTCTTAGACTATATAGATGCAATATATACAAAGATTTCAACCGTCTGCGTGTTCCAATCATTGCTCTACTTGTAGAAAGTTACAATTAATTTCCGTTAAAGGATTAACAATGGGGCTCGTAGTTCACTTAAACTTGAAGAACAAAAAATTGGCGAATTGTACTGTTTGGATGCTTTGTATATATGTTTCGTAGGTTATATAGAAGCAATATATACAAAGATTTCAACCGTCTACCTGTTCCATTCATTGTGCTACTTGTCGAAAGTTACAAATAATTTCCGTTAAGGGATTAACAATGGGGATCGTAGTTTACTTAAACTTGAAGAACAAGAAATTGGAAAATTGTACTGTTTGGATGATTTGCATATATGTTTCTTAGACTATATAGAAGCAATATATACAATGATTTCAACCGTCTACCTATTCCATTCATTGTTCTACTTGCCGAAATTTACAAATAATTTCCTTTAAAGGATTAACAATGGGGCTCGTAGTTCACTTAAACTTGAAGAACAAAAAATTGGCGAATGGTACTATTTGGATGCTTTGCATATATGCTTCTTAGACTATATAGATGCAATATATACAAAGATTTCAACCGTCTACCTGTTCCACTCATTGTTCTACTTGTCGAAAGTTACAAATAATTTCCTTTAAAGGATTAACAATGGGGCTCGTTGTTCACTTAAACTTGAAGAACAAAAAATTGGCGAATTGTACTGTTTGGATGCTTTGCATATATGTTTCTTATACTATATAGAAGCAATATATACAATGATTTCAACAGTCTACCTGTTCCATTCATTGTTCTACTTGTCGAAATTTACAAATAATTTCCGATAAATGATTAACCATTGGGGCTCATTGTTCACTTAAACTTGAAGAACAAAAAATTGGCGAATTGTACTGTTTGGATGCTTTGCATATATGTTTCTTAGACTATATAGAAGCAATATATACAAAGATTTCAACCGTCTACCTGTTCCATTCATTGTTCTACTTGTCGAAAGTTACAAATAATTTCCGATAAAGGATTAACCATTGGGGCTCATTGTTCACTTAAACTTGAAGAACAAAAAATTGGCGAATGGTTCTGTTTGGATGCTTTGCATATATGTTTCTTATACTATATAGAAGCAATATATACAAAGATTTCAACCGTCTACCTGTTCCATTCACTGTTCTACTTGTCGAAAGTTACAACTAATTTCCGTTAAGGGATTAACAATGGGGATCGTAGTTTACTTAAACTTGAAGAACAAAAAATTGGCAAATTGTACTGTTTGGATGCTTTGCATAAATGTTTCTTAGACTATATAGAAGCAATATATACAATGATTTCAACAGTCTACCTGTTCCATTCATTGTTCTACTTGTCGAAAGTTACAAATAATTTCCTTTAAAGGATTAACAATGGAGCTCGCAGTTCACTTAAACTTGAAGAACAAAAAATTGGCGAATGGTACTGTTTGGATGCTTTGCATATATGTTTCTTATACTATATGGAAGCAATATATACAAAGATTTCAACCGTCTGCGTGTTCCAATCATTGCTCTACTTGTAGAAAGTTACAATTAATTTCCGTTAAAGGATTAACAATGGGGCTCGTAGTTCACTTAAACTTGAAGAACAAAAAATTGGCGAATTGTACTGTTTGGATGCTTTGCATATATGTTTCTTAGACTATATAGAAGCAATATATACAAAGATTTCAACCGTCTACCTGTTCCATTCATTGTTCTACTTGTCGAAAGTTACAATTAATTTCCGTTAAAGTATTAACAATGGGGCTCGTAGTTCACTTAAACTTGAAGAACAAAGAATTGGCGAATGGTACTGTTTGGATGCTTTGCATATATGTTTCTTAGATTATATAGAAGCAATATATACAAAGATTTCAACCGTCTACCTGTTCCATTCATTGTTCTACTTGTCGAAAATTACAAATAATTTCCGATAAAGGATTAACCATTGGGGCTCATTGTTCACTAAACTTGAAGAACAAAAAATAGTCGAATTGTACTGTTTGGATGCTTTGCATATATGTTTCTTAGACTATATAGATGCAATATATACAAAGATTTCAACCGTCTACCTGTTCCATTCATTGTTCTACTTGTCGAAAGTTACAAATAATTTCCTTTAAAGGATTAACAATGGGGCTCGTTGTTCACTTAAACTTGAAGAACAATAAATTGGCGAATCGTGCTGTTTGGATGCTTTGCATATATGTTTCTTAGACTATATAGAAGCAATATATACAAAGATTTCAACCATCTACCTATTCCATTCATTGTTCTACTTGCCGAAATTTACAAATAATTTCCTTTAAAGGATTAACAATGGGGCTCGTAGTTCACTTAAACATGAAGAACAAAAAATTGGCGAATGGTACTGTTAGGATGCTTTGCATATATGTTTCTTAGACTATATAGAAGCAATATACACAAAGATTTCAACCGTCTACCTGTTCCATTCATTGTTCTACTTGTCGAAAGTTACAAATAATTTCCTTTAAAGGATTAACAATGGGGCTCGTTGTTCACTTAAACTTGAAGAACAATAAATTGGCGAATTGTGCTGTTTGGATGCTTTGCATATATGTTTCTTAGACTATATAGAAGCAATATATACAAAGATTTCAAACGTCTACCTGTTCCATTAATTGTTCTACTTGTCGAAAGTTACAATTAATTTCCGTTAAAGGATTAACAATGGGGCTCATTGTTCACTTAAACTTGAAGAACAAAAAATTGGCGAATTGTACTGTTTGGATGCTTTGCAAATATGTTTCGTAGTCTATATAGAAGCAATATATACAAATATTTCATCCGTCTAACTGTTCCATTCATTGTTCTACTTGTCGAAAATTACAAAATAATTTCCGATAAAGGATTAACCATTGGGGCACATTGTTCACTTAAACTTGAAGAACAAAAAATTGGCGAATGGTACTGTTTGGATGCTTTGCATATATGTTTCTCAGACTATATAGAAGCAATATATACAAAGATTTCAACCGTCTACCTGTTCCATTCATTGTTCTACTTGTCGAAATTTACAAATAATTTCCGATAACGGATTAACCATTTGGGCTCATTGTTCACTTAAACTTGAAGAACAAAAAATTGGCGAATTGTACTGTTTGGATGCTTTGCATATATGTTTCTTAGACTACATAGAAGCAATATATACAAAGATTTCAACCGGCTACCTGTTCCATTCATTGTTCTACTTGTCGAAATTTACAAATAATTTCCGATAAAGGATTAACCATTGGGGCTCATTGTTCACTTAAACTTGAAGAACAAAGAATTGGCGAATTGTACTGTTTGGATGCTTGGCATATATGTTTCTTAGACTATATAGAAGCAATATATACAAAGATTTCAACCGTCTACCTGTTCCATTCATTGTTCTACTTGTCGAAAGTTACAAATAATTTCCGTTAAGGGATTAACAATGGGGATCGTAGTTTACTTAAACTTGAAGAACAAGAAATTGGAAAATTGTACTGTTTGGATGATTTGCATATATGTTTCTTAGACTATATAGAAGCAATATATACAATGATTTCAACCGTCTACCTATTCCATTCATTGTTCTACTTGCCGAAATTTACAAATAATTTCCTTTAAAGGATTAACAATGGGGCTCGTAGTTCACTTAAACTTGAAGAACAAAAAATTGGCGATTGGTACTATTTGGATGCTTTGCATATATGCTTCTTAGACTATATAGATGCAATATATACAAAGATTTCAACCGTCTACCTGTTCCACTCATTGTTCTACTTGTCGAAAGTTACAAATAATTTCCTTTAAAGGATTAACAATGGGGCTCGTTGTTCACTTAAACTTGAAGAACAAAAAATTGGCGAATTGTACTGTTTGGATGCTTTGCATATATGTTTCTTATACTATATAGAAGCAATATATACAATGATTTCAACAGTCTACCTGTTCCATTCATTGTTCTACTTGTCGAAATTTACAAATAATTTCCGATAAATGATTAACCATTGGGGCTCATTGTTCACTTAAACTTGAAGAACAAAAAATTGGCGAATTGTACTGTTTGGATGCTTTGCATATATGTTTCTTAGACTATATAGAAGCAATATATACAAAGATTTCAACCGTCTACCTGTTCCATTCACTGTTCTACTTGTCGAAAGTTACAAATAATTTCCGTTAAGGGATTAACAATGGGGATCGTAGTTTACTTAAACTTGAAGAACAAAAAATTGGCAAGTTGTACTGTTTGGATGCTTTGCATAAATGTTTCTTAGACTATATAGAAGCAATATATACAATGATTTCAACAGTCTACCTGTTCCATTCATTGTTCTACTTGTCGAAAGTTACAAATAATTTCCTTTAAAGGATTAACAATGGAGCTCGCAGTTCACTTAAACTTGAAGAACAAAAAATTGGCGAATGGTACTGTTTGGATGCTTTGCATATATGTTTCTTATACTATATGGAAGCAGTATATACAAAGATTTCAACCGTCTGCGTGTTCCAATCATTGCTCTACTTGTAGAAAGTTACAATTAATTTCCGTTAAAGGATTAACAATGGGGCTCGTAGTTCACTTAAACTTGAAGAACAAAAAATTGGCGAATTGTACTGTTTGGATGCTTTGCATATATGTTTCTTAGACTATATAGAAGCAATATATACAAAGATTTCAACCGTCTACCTGTTCCATTCATTGTTCTACTTGTCGAAAGTTACAATTAATTTCCGTTAAAGTATTAACAATGGGGCTCGTAGTTCACTTAAACTTGAAGAACAAAGAATTGGCGAATGGTACTGTTTGGATGCTTTGCATATATGTTTCTTAGATTATATAGAAGCAATATATACAAAGATTTCAACCGTCTACCTGTTCCATTCATTGTTCTACTTGTCGAAAATTACAAATAATTTCCGATAAAGGATTAACCATTGGGGCTCATTGTTCACTAAACTTGAAGAACAAAAAATAGTCGAATTGTACTGTTTGGATGCTTTGCATATATGTTTCTTAGACTATATAGAAGCAATATATACAAAGATTTCAACCGTCTACCTGTTCCATTCACTGTTCTACTTGTCGAAAGTTACAAATAATTTCCGTTAAGGGATTAACAATGGGGATCGTAGTTTACTTAAACTTGAAGAACAAAAAATTGGCAAATTGTACTGTTTGGATGCTTTGCATAAATGTTTCTTAGACTATATAGAAGCAATATATACAATGATTTCAACAGTCTACCTGTTCCATTCATTGTTCTACTTGTCGAAAGTTACAAATAATTTCCTTTAAAGGATTAACAATGGAGCTCGCAGTTCACTTAAACTTGAAGAACAAAAAATTGGCGAATGGTACTGTTTGGATGCTTTGCATATATGTTTCTTATACTATATGGAAGCAAAATATACAAAGATTTCAACCGTCTGCGTGTTCCAATCATTGCTCTACTTGTAGAAAGTTACAATTAATTTCCGTTAAAGGATTAACAATGGGGCTCGTAGTTCACTTAAACTTGAAGAACAAAGAATTGGCGAATGGTACTGTTTGGATGCTTTGCATATATGTTTCTTAGATTATATAGAAGCAATATATACAAAGATTTCAACCGTCTACCTGTTCCATTCATTGTTCTACTTGTCGAAAATTACAAATAATTTCCGATAAAGGATTAACCATTGGGGCTCATTGTTCACTAAACTTGAAGAACAAAAAATAGTCGAATTGTACTGTTTGGATGCTTTGCATATATGTTTCTTAGACTATATAGATGCAATATATACAAAGATTTCAACCGTCTACCTGTTCCATTCATTGTGCTACTTGTCGAAAGTTACAAATAATTTCCGTTAAGGGATTAACAATGGGGATCGTAGTTTACTTAAACTTGAAGAACAAGAAATTGGAAAATTGTACTGTTTGGATGATTTGCATATATGTTTCTTAGACTATATAGAAGCAATATATACAATGATTTCAACCGTCTACCTATTCCATTCATTGTTCTACTTGCCGAAATTTACAAATAATTTCCTTTAAAGGATTAACAATGGGGCTCGTAGTTCACTTAAACTTGAAGAACAAAAAATTGGCGAATGGTACTATTTGGATGCTTTGCATATATGCTTCTTAGACTATATAGATGCAATATATACAAAGATTTCAACCGTCTACCTGTTCCACTCATTGTTCTACTTGTCGAAAGTTACAAATAATTTCCTTTAAAGGATTAACAATGGGGCTCGTTGTTCACTTAAACTTGAAGAACAAAAAATTGGCGAATTGTACTGTTTGGATGCTTTGCATATATGTTTCTTATACTATATAGAAGCAATATATACAATGATTTCAACAGTCTACCTGTTCCATTCATTGTTCTACTTGTCGAAATTTACAAATAATTTCCGATAAATGATTAACCATTGGGGCTCATTGTTCACTTAAACTTGAAGAACAAAAAATTGGCGAATTGTACTGTTTGGATGCTTTGCATATATGTTTCTTAGACTATATAGAAGCAATATATACAAAGATTTCAACCGTCTACCTGTTCCATTCATTGTTCTACTTGTCGAAAGTTACAAATAATTTCCGATAAAGGATTAACCATTGGGGCTCATTGTTCACTTAAACTTGAAGAACAAAAAATTGGCGAATGGTACTGTTTGGATGCTTTGCATATATGTTTCTTATACTATATAGAAGCAATATATACAAAGATTTCAACCGTCTACCTGTTCCATTCACTGTTCTACTTGTCGAAAGTTACAACTAATTTCCGTTAAGGGATTAACAATGGGGATCGTAGTTTACTTAAACTTGAAGAACAAAAAATTGGCAAATTGTACTGTTTGGATGCTTTGCATAAATGTTTCTTAGACTATATAGAAGCAATATATACAATGATTTCAACAGTCTACCTGTTCCATTCATTGTTCTACTTGTCGAAAGTTACAAATAATTTCCTTTAAAGGATTAACAATGGAGCTCGCAGTTCACTTAAACTTGAAGAACAAAAAATTGGCGAATGGTACTGTTTGGATGCTTTGCATATATGTTTCTTATACTATATGGAAGCAATATATACAAAGATTTCAACCGTCTGCGTGTTCCAATCATTGCTCTACTTGTAGAAAGTTACAATTAATTTCCGTTAAAGGATTAACAATGGGGCTCGTAGTTCACTTAAACTTGAAGAACAAAAAATTGGCGAATTGTACTGTTTGGATGCTTTGCATATATGTTTCTTAGACTATATAGAAGCAATATATACAAAGATTTCAACCGTCTACCTGTTCCATTCATTGTTCTACTTGTCGAAAGTTACAATTAATTTCCGTTAAAGTATTAACAATGGGGCTCGTAGTTCACTTAAACTTGAAGAACAAAGAATTGGCGAATGGTACTGTTTGGATGCTTTGCATATATGTTTCTTAGATTATATAGAAGCAATATATACAAAGATTGCAACCGTCTACCTGTTCCATTCATTGTTCTACTTGTCGAAAATTACAAATAATTTCCGATAAAGGATTAACCATTGGGGCTCATTGTTCACTAAACTTGAAGAACAAAAAATAGTCGAATTGTACTGTTTGGATGCTTTGCATATATGTTTCTTAGACTATATAGATGCAATATATACAAAGATTTCAACCGTCTAACTGTTCCATTCATTGTTCTACTTGTCGAAAGTTACAATTAATTTCCGTTAAAGGATTAACAATGGGGCTCGTCGTTCACTTAAACTTGAAGAACAAAAAATTAGCGAATGGTACTGTTTGGATGCTTTGCATATATGTTTCTTAGACTATATAGAAGCAATATATACATTGATTTCAACCGGCTACCAGTTCCATTCATTGTTCTACTTCTCGCAAGTTACAAATAATTTCCGTTAAAGGATTAACAATGGGGCTCGTAGTTCACTTAAACATGAAGAACAAAAAATTGGCGAATGGTACTGTTTGGATGCTTTGCATATATGTTTCTTAGACTATATAGAAGCAATATATACAAAGATTTCAAACGTCTACCTGTTCCATTCATTGTTCTACTTGTCGAAAGTTACAAATAATTTCCTTTAAAGGATTAACAATGGGGCTCGTTGTTCACTTAAACTTGAAGAACAATAAATTGGCGAATTGTGCTGTTTGGATGCTTTGCATATATGTTTCTTAGACTATATAGAAGCAATATATACAAAGATTTCAACCGTCTACCTGTTCCATTCATTGTTCTACTTGTCGAAAGTTACAATTAATTTCCGTTAAAGGATTAACAATGGGGCTCGTAGTTCACATAAACTTGAAGTACAAAAAATTGGCGAATTGTACTGTTTGGATGTTTTGCATATATGTTTCGTAGACTATATAGAAGCAATATATACAAATATTTCAACCGTCTAACTGTTCCATTCATTGTTCTACTTGTCGAAAGTTACAATTAATTTCCGTTAAAGGATTAACAATGGGGCTCGTCGTTCACTTAAACTTGAAGAACAAAAAATTAGCGAATGGTACTGTTTGGATGCTTTGCATATATGTTTCTTAGACTATATAGAAGCAATATATACATTGATTTCAACCGGCTACCAGTTCCATTCATTGTTCTACTTCTCGCAAGTTACAAATAATTTCCGTTAAGGTATTAACAATGGGGCTCGTAGTTCACTTAAACTTGAAGAACAAAAAATTGACGAATGGTACTGTTTGGATGCTCTGCATATATGTTTCTTAGACTATATGGAAGCAATATATACAAAGATTTCAACCGTCTACCTGTTCCATTCATTGTTCTACATGTCGAAAGTTACAAATAATTTCCGTTAAGGGATTAACAATGGGGATCGTAGTTTACTTAAACTTGAAGAACAAAAAATTGGCGAATGGTACTGTTTGGATGCTTTGCGTACATGTTTCTTAGACTATATGGAAGCAATATATACAAAGATTTCAACCGTCTACGTGTTCCAATCATTGTTCTACTTGTCGAAATTTACAAATAATTTCCTTTAAAGGATTAACAATGGGGCTCGTTGTTCACTTAAACTTGAAGAACAAAAAATTGGCGAATGGTACTGTTTGGATGCTTTATATATATGTTTCTTAGACTATATAGAAGCAATATATACAAAGATTTCAACCATCTACCTATTCCATTCATTGTTCTACTTGCCGAAATTTACAAATAATTTCCTTTAACGGATTAACAATGGGGCTCGTAGTTCACTTAAACATGAAGAACAAAAAATTGGCGAATGGTACTGTTTGGATGCTTTGCATATATGTTTCTTAGACTATATAGAAGCAATATATACATTGATTTCAACCGGCTACCAGTTCCATTCATTGTTCTACTTCTCGCAAGTTACAAATAATTTCCTTTAAAGGATTAACAATGGGGCTCGTTGTTCACTTAAACTTGAAGAACAAAAAATTGGCGAATGGTACTGTTTGGATGCTTTATATATATGTTTCTTAGACTATATAGAAGCAATATATACAAAGATTTCAACCATCTACCTATTCCATTCATTGTTCTACTTGCCGAAATTTACAAATAATTTCCTTTAAAGGATTAACAATGGGGCTCGTAGTTCACTTAAACATGAAGAACAAAAAATTGGCGAATGGTACTGTTTGGATGCTTTGCATATATGTTTCTTAGACTATATAGAAGCAATATATACAAAGATTTCAACCGTCTACCTGTTCCATTCATTGTTCTACTTGTCGAAAGTTACAAATAATTTCCTTTAAAGGATTAACAATGGGGCTCGTTGTTCACTTAAACTTGAAGAACAATAAATTGGCGAATTGTGCTGTTTGGATGCTTTGCATATATGTTTCTTAGACTATATAGAAGCAATATATACAAAGATTTCAAACGTCTACCTGTTCCATTAATTGTTCTACTTGTCGAAAGTTACAATTAATTTCCGTTAAAGGATTAACAATGGGGCTCGTAGTTCACTTAAACTTGAAGTACAAAAAATTGGCGAATTGTACTGTTTGGATGTTTTGCATATATGTTTCGTAGACTATATAGAAGCAATATATACAAATATTTCAACCGTCTAACTGTTCCATTCATTGTTCTACTTGTCGAAAATTACAAATAATTTCCGATATAGGATTAACCATTGGGGCTCATTGTTCACTTAAACTTGAAGAACAAAAAATTGGCGAATGGTACTGTTTGGATGCTTTGCGTACATGTTTCTTAGACTATATGGAAGCAATATATACAAAGATTTCAACCGTCTACGTGTTCCAATCATTGTTCTACTTGTCGAAATTTACAAATAATTTCCTTTAAAGGATTAACAATGGGGCTCGTTGTTCACTTAAACTTGAAGAACAAAAAAGTGGCGAATGGTACTGTTTGTATGCTTAGCATATATGTTTCGTAGGTTATATAGAAGCAATATATACAAAGATTTCAACCGTCTACCTGTTCCATTCATTTTTCAACTTGTCGAAATTTACAAATAATTTCCTTTAAAGGATTAACAATGGGGCTCGTAGTTCACTTAACCTTGAAGAACAAAAAATTGGCGAATGGTACTGTTTGGATGCTTTGCGTACATGTTTCTTAGACTATATGGAAGCAATATATACAAAGATTTCAACCGTCTACGTGTTCCAATCATTGTTCTACTTGTCGAAATTTACAAATAATTTCCTTTAAAGGATTAACAATGGGGCTCGTTGTTCACTTAAACTTGAAGAACAAAAAATTAGCGAATGGTACAGTTTGGATGCTTTGCAATATGTTTCTTAGACTATATGGAAGCAATATATTCAAAGATTTCAACCGTCTACGTGTTCCAATCATTGTTCTACTTGTCGAAATTTACAAATAATTTCCTTTAAAGGATTAACAATGGGGCTCGTTGTTCACTTAAACTTGAAGAACAATAAATTGGCAAATTGTACTGATTGGATGCTTTGCATATATGTTTCTTAGACTATATAGAAGCAATATATACAATGATTTCAACCGACTACCTGTTCCATTCATTGTTCTTCTTGTAGAAAGTTAGAAATAATTTCCATTTCATGATTATCAATGGGGTTCGTTGTTCACTTAAACTTGAAGAACAAAAAATTGGCGAATGTTACTGTTTAGATGCTTTGCATATATGTTTCTTAGACTATATAGAAGCAATATATACAAAGATCTCAACCGTCTACCCGTACCATTCATTGTTCTACTTGTCGAAAGATACAAATAATTTCCGATAAAGGATTAACCATTGGGGCTCATTGTTCACTTAAACTTGAAGAACAAAAAATTGGCGAATTGTACTGTTTCGATGATTTGCATATATGTTACTTCGACTATATAGAAGCAATATATACAAAGATTTCAGCTGTCTACGTGTTCCATTCATTGTTCTACT
Source organism: Cerceris ruficornis (assembly GCA_963989415.1). Taxonomy (NCBI): domain Eukaryota; kingdom Metazoa; phylum Arthropoda; class Insecta; order Hymenoptera; family Crabronidae; genus Cerceris; species Cerceris ruficornis. Next base: position 2,277,772 of record CAXDIW010000460.1, read on the forward strand.
TGTCGAAAATTGCAAATAATTTCCGATAAAGGATTAACGATTGGGGCTCATTGTTCACTTAAACTTGAAGAACAAAAAATTGGCAAATTGTACTGATTTGATGCTTTGCATATATGTTTCTTAGACTATATAGAAGCAATATATACAATGATTTCAACCGTCTACCTGTTCCATTCATTGTTCTACATGTCGAAATATACAAATAATTTCCTTTAAAGGATTAACAATGGGGCTCGTAGTTCACTTAAACTTGAAGAACAAAAAATTGGCGAATGGTACTGTTTGTATGCTTTGCGTACATGTTTCTTAGACTATATGGAAGCAATATATACAAAGAATTCAACCGTCTAAGTGTTTCAATCATTGTTCTACTTGTCGAAATTTACAAATAATTTCCTTTAAAGGATTAACAATGGGGCTCGTTGTTCACTTAAACTTGAAGAACAATAAATTTGCGAATGTTACTGTTTAGATGCTTTGCATATATGTTTCTTAGACTATATAGAAGCAATATATACAAAGATCTCAACCGTCTACCTGTACCATTCATTGTTCTACTTGTCGAAAGATACAAATAATTTCCGATAAAGGATTAACCATTGGGGCTCATTGTTCACTTATACATGAAGAACAAAAAATTGGCGAATTGTACTGTTTGGATGCTTTGCATATATGTTTCCTAGACTATATAGAAGCTATATATACAAAGATTACAACCGTCTACCTGTTCCATTCATTGTTCTACTTGTCGAAAATTACAAATAATTTCCGATAAAGGATTAACAATGGGGCTCATTGTTCACTTAAACTTGAAGAACAAAAAATTGGCGAATGGTACTGTTTGGATGCTTTGCGTACATGTTTCTTAGACTATATGGAAGCAATATATACAAAGATTTCAACCGTCTACGTGTTCCAATCATTGTTCTACTTGTCGAAATTTACAAATAATTTCCTTTAAAGGATTAACAATGGGGCTCGTTGTTCACTTAAACTTGAAGAACAAAAAATTAGCCAATGGTACAGTTTGGATGCTTTGCAATATTTTTCTTAGACTATATGGAAGCAATATATTCAAAGATTTCAACCGTCTACGTATTCCAATCATTGTTCTACTTGTCGAAATTTACAAATAATTTCCTCTAAAGGATTAACAATGGGGCTCGTTATTCACTTAAACTTGAAGAACAATAAATTGGCAAATTGTACTGATTGGATGCTTTGCATATTTGTTTCTTAGACTATATAAAAGCAATATATACAATGATTTCAACCGACTACCTGTTCCATTCATTGTTCTACTTGTAGAAAGTTACAAATAATTTCCATTTCATGATTATCAATGGGGTTCGTTGATCACTTAAACTTGAAGAACAAAAAATTGGCGAATGGTACTGTTTGGATGCTTTGCGTACATGTTTCTTAGACTATATGGAAGCAATATATACAAAGATTTCAACCGTCTACGTGTTCCAATCATTGTTCTACTTGTCGAAATTTACAAATAATTTCCTTTAAAGTATTAACAATGGGGCTCGTTGTTCACTTAAACTTGAAGAACAAAAAAGTGGCGAATGGTACTGTTTGTATGCTTAGCATATATGTTTCGTAGGTTATATAGAAGCAATATATACAAAGATTTCAACCGTCTACCTGTTCCATTCATTGTTCTACTTGTCGAAAGTTACAAATAATTTCCGATAAAGGATTAACAATGGGGCTCATTGTTCACTTAACCTTGAAGAACAAAAAATTGGCGAATGGTACTGTTTGGATGCTTTGCATATATGTTTCTTAGACTATATGGAAGCAATATATACAAATATTTCAACCGTCTACGTGTGCCAATCATTGTTCTACTCGTCGAAATTTACAAATAATTTCCTTCAAAGGATTAACAATGGGGCTCGTTGCTCACTTAAACTTGAAGAACAATAAATTGGCGAATTGTACTGTTTGGATGCTATGCATATATGTTTCTTAGACTATATAGAAGCAATATATACAAAGATTTCAACCGTCTACCTGTTCCAATCATTGTTCTACTTGTAGAAAGTTACAATTAATTTCCGTTAAAGGATTAACAATGGGGCTCATTGTTCACTTAAACTTGAAGAACAAAAAATTGTCGAATGGTACTGTTTGGATGCTTTGCGTACATGTTTCTTAGACTATATGGAAGCAATATATACAAAGATTTCAACCGTCTACCTGTTCCATTCATTGTTTTACTTGTCGAATATTACAAATAATTTCCGTTAAATGATTAACAATGGGGCTCGTAGTTCACTTAAACTTGAAGAACAAAAAATTGGCGAATTGTACTGTTTGGATGCTTTGCATATATGTTTCTTAGACTATATAGAAACAATATATAGAAAGATTTCACCCGTCTACATTTACTATGCATTGTTCTACTTGTAGAAAGTTACAAATAATTTCCATTTCATGATTATCAATGGGGCTCGTTGTTCACTTCAACTTGAAGAACAACAAATTGGCGAATGGTACTGTTTGGATGCTTTGCATATATGTTTCTTAGACTATATTGAAGCAATATACACAAAGATTTCAACCGTCTACCTGTTCCATTCATTGTTCTACTTGTCGAAAATTACAAATAATTTCCGATAAAGGATTAACCATTGTGGCTCATTGTTCACTTATACTTGAAGAACAAAAAATTGACGAATTGTACTGTTTGGATTCTTTGCATATATGTTTCTTAGACTATATAGAAGCAATATATAGAAAGATTTCACCCGTCTACCTATACTATTCATTGTTCTACTTGTAGAAAGTTACAGATAATTTCCATTTCATGATTATCAATGGGGTTCGTTGTTCACTTAAACTTGAAGATCAAAAAATTGGCGAATGTTACTGTTTAGATGCTTTGCATATAGGTTTCTTAGACTATATAGAAGCAACATATACAAAGATTTCCACCGTCTACCCGTTCTATTCATTGTTCTACTTGTAGAAACTTACAAATAATTTCCGTTTCATGATTATCAATGGGGCTCGTAGTTCACTTAAACTTGAAGAACAAAAAATTGGCGAATTGTACTGTTTGGATGATTTGCATATATGTTTCTTAGACTATATAGAAGCAATATATACAATGATTTCAACCGTCTACCTGTTCCATTCATTTTTCAACTTGTCGAAATTTACAAATAATTTCCTTTAAAGGATTAACAATGGGGCTCGTAGTTCACTTAACCTTGAAGAACAAAAAATTGGCGAATGGTACTGTTTGGATGCTTTGCGTACATGTTTCTTAGACTATATGGAAGCAATATATACAAAGATTTCAACCGTCTACGTGTTCCAATCATTGTTCTACTTGTCGAAATTTACAAATAATTTCCTTTAAAGGATTAACAATGGGGCTCGTTGTTCACTTAAACTTGAAGAACAAAAAATTAGCGAATGGTACAGTTTGGATGCTTTGCAATATGTTTCTTAGACTATATGGAAGCAATATATTCAAAGATTTCAACCGTCTACGTGTTCCAATCATTGTTCTACTTGTCGAAATTTACAAATAATTTCCTTTAAAGGATTAACAATGGGGCTCGTTGTTCACTTAAACTTGAAGAACAATAAATTGGCAAATTGTACTGATTGGATGCTTTGCATATATGTTTCTTAGACTATATAGAAGCAATATATACAATGATTTCAACCGACTACCTGTTCCATTCATTGTTCTTCTTGTAGAAAGTTAGAAATAATTTCCATTTCATGATTATCAATGGGGTTCGTTGTTCACTTAAACTTGAAGAACAAAAAATTGGCGAATGTTACTGTTTAGATGCTTTGCATATATGTTTCTTAGACTATATAGAAGCAATATATACAAAGATCTCAACCGTCTACCCGTACCATTCATTGTTCTACTTGTCGAAAGATACAAATAATTTCCGATAAAGGATTAACCATTGGGGCTCATTGTTCACTTAAACTTGAAGAACAAAAAATTGGCGAATTGTACTGTTTCGATGATTTGCATATATGTTACTTCGACTATATAGAAGCAATATATACAAAGATTTCAGCTGTCTACGTGTTCCATTCATTGTTCTACTTGTCGAAAATTGCAAATAATTTCCGATAAAGGATTAACGATTGGGGCTCATTGTTCACTTAAACTTGAAGAACAAAAAATTGGCAAATTGTACTGATTTGATGCTTTGCATATATGTTTCTTAGACTATATAGAAGCAATATATACAATGATTTCAACCGTCTACCTGTTCCATTCATTGTTCTACTTGTCGAAATATACAAATAATTTCCTTTAAAGGATTAACAATGGGGCTCGTAGTTCACTTAAACTTGAAGAACAAAAAATTGGCGAATGGTACTGTTTGTATGCTTTGCGTACATGTTTCTTAGACTATATGGAAGCAATATATACAAAGATTTCAACCGTCTAAGTGTTTCAATCATTGTTCTACTTGTCGAAATTTACAAATAATTTCCTTTAAAGGATTAACAATGGGGCTCGTTGTTCACTTAAACTTGAAGAACAATAAATTTGCGAATGTTACTGTTTAGATGCTTTGCATATATGTTTCTTAGACTATATAGAAGCAATATATACAAAGATCTCAACCGTCTACCTGTACCATTCATTGTTCTACTTGTCGAAAGATACAAATAATTTCCGATAAAGGATTAACCATTGGGGCTCATTGTTCACTTATACATGAAGAACAAAAAATTGGCGAATTGTACTGTTTGGATGCTTTGCATATATGTTTCTTAGACTATATAGAAGCTATATATACAAAGATTACAACCGTCTACCTGTTCCATTCATTGTTCTACTTGTCGAAAATTACAAATAATTTCCGATAAAGGATTAACAATGGGGCTCATTGTTCACTTAAACTTGAAGAACAAAAAATTGGCGAATGGTACTGTTTGGATGCTTTGCGTACATGTTTCTTAGACTATATGGAAGCAATATATACAAAGATTTCAACCGTCTACGTGTTCCAATCATTGTTCTACTTGTCGAAATTTACAAATAATTTCCTTTAAAGGATTAACAATGGGGCTCGTTGTTCACTTAAACTTGAAGAACAAAAAATTAGCCAATGGTACAGTTTGGATGCTTTGCAATATTTTTCTTAGACTATATGGAAGCAATATATTCAAAGATTTCAACCGTCTACGTATTCCAATCATTGTTCTACTTGTCGAAATTTACAAATAATTTCCTCTAAAGGATTAACAATGGGGCTCGTTATTCACTTAAACTTGAAGAACAATAAATTGGCAAATTGTACTGATTGGATGCTTTGCATATTTGTTTCTTAGACTATATAAAAGCAATATATACAATGATTTCAACCGACTACCTGTTCCATTCATTGTTCTACTTGTAGAAAGTTACAAATAATTTCCATTTCATGATTATCAATGGGGTTCGTTGATCACTTAAACTTGAAGAACAAAAAATTGGCGAATGTTACTGTTTAGATGCTTTGCATATATGTTTCTTAGACTATATAGAAGCAATATATACAAAGATCTCAACCGTCTACCTGTACCACTCATTGTTCTACTTGTCGAAAGATACAAATAATTTCCGGTAAAGGATTAACCATTGGGGCTCATTGTTCACTTAAACTTGAAGAACAAAAAATTGGCGAATGGTACTGTTTGGATGCTTTGCGTACATGTTTCTTAGACTATATGGAAGCAATATATACAAAGATTTCAACCGTCTACGTGTTCCAATCATTGTTCAACTTGTCGAAATTTACAAATAATTTCCTTTAAAGTATTAACAATCGGGCTCATTGTTCACTTAACCTTGAAGAACAAAAATTTGGCGAATGGTACTGTTTGGATGCTTTGCATATATCTTTCTTAGACTATACGGAAGCAATATATACAAATATTTCAACCGTCTACGTGTTCCATTCATTGTCCTACATGTCGAAAGTTACAAATAATTTCCGTTTCATGATTATCCATGGGGCTCGTTGTTCACTTAAACTTGAAGAACAAAAAATTGGCGAATGGTACTGTTTGGATGCTTTGCACATATGTTTCTTAGACTATATGGAAGCAATATATAATAATATTTCAACCGTCTACGTGTTCCAATCATTGTTCTACTTGTCGAAATTTACAAATAATTTCCTTTAAAGGATTAACAATGGGGCTCGTTGTTCACTTAAACTTGAAGAACAAAAAATTGGCGAATGGTACTGTTTGGATGCTTTGCATATATGCTTCTTCGACTATACGGAAGCAATATATACAAATATTTCAACCGTCTACCTGTTCTATTTATTGTTCTTCTTGTCGAAAGTTACAAATAATTTCCGGTTCATGATTATCAATGGGCCTCTTTGTTCACTTAAACTTGAAGAACAAAAAATTGGCAACTGGTACTGTTTGGATGCTTTGCATATATGATTCTTAGACTATATAGAAGCAATATATACAAAGATTTCAACAGTCTACCTGTTCCATTCATTGTTCTACTTGTCGAAATTTACAAATAATTTCCGATAAAGGATGAACAATGGGGCTCATTGTTCACATAAACTTGAAGAACAAAAAATTGGCGAATGGTACTGTTTGGATGCTTTGCGTACATGTTTCTTAGACTATATGGAAGCAATATATACAAAGATTTCAACCGTCTACGTGTTCCAATCATTGTTCTACTTGTCGAAATTTACAAATAATTTCCTTTAAAGGATTAACAATGGGGCTCGTTGTTCACTTAAACTTGAAGAACAATAAATTTGCGAATGTTACTGTTTAGATGCTTTGCATATATGTTTCTTAGACTATATAGAAGCAATATATACAAAGATCTCAACCGTCTACCTGTACCATTCATTGTTCTACTTGTCGAAAGATACAAATAATTTCCGATAAAGGATTAACCATTGGGGCTCATTGTTCACTTATACATGAAGAACAAAAAATTGGCGAATTGTACTGTTTGGATGCTTTGCATATATGTTTCTTAGACTATATAGAAGCTATATATACAAAGATTACAACCGTCTACCTGTTCCATTCATTGTTCTACTTGTCGAAAATTACAAATAATTTCCGATAAAGGATTAACAATGGGGCTCATTGTTCACTTAAACTTGAAGAACAAAAAATTGGCGAATGGTACTGTTTGGATGCTTTGCGTACATGTTTCTTAGACTATATGGAAGCAATATATACAAAGATTTCAACCGTCTACGTGTTCCAATCATTGTTCTACTTGTCGAAATTTACAAATAATTTCCTTTAAAGGATTAACAATGGGGCTCGTTGTTCACTTAAACTTGAAGAACAAAAAATTAGCCAATGGTACAGTTTGGATGCTTTGCAATATTTTTCTTAGACTATATGGAAGCAATATATTCAAAGATTTCAACCGTCTACGTATTCCAATCATTGTTCTACTTGTCGAAATTTACAAATAATTTCCTCTAAAGGATTAACAATGGGGCTCGTTATTCACTTAAACTTGAAGAACAATAAATTGGCAAATTGTACTGATTGGATGCTTTGCATATTTGTTTCTTAGACTATATAAAAGCAATATATACAATGATTTCAACCGACTACCTGTTCCATTCATTGTTCTACTTGTAGAAAGTTACAAATAATTTCCATTTCATGATTATCAATGGGGTTCGTTGATCACTTAAACTTGAAGAACAAAAAATTGGCGAATGTTACTGTTTAGATGCTTTGCATATATGTTTCTTAGACTATATAGAAGCAATATATACAAAGATCTCAACCGTCTACCTGTACCACTCATTGTTCTACTTGTCGAAAGATACAAATAATTTCCGGTAAAGGATTAACCATTGGGGCTCATTGTTCACTTAAACTTGAAGAACAAAAAATTGGCGAATGGTACTGTTTGGATGCTTTGCGTACATGTTTCTTAGACTATATGGAAGCAATATATACAAAGATTTCAACCGTCTACGTGTTCCAATCATTGTTCAACTTGTCGAAATTTACAAATAATTTCCTTTAAAGTATTAACAATCGGGCTCATTGTTCACTTAACCTTGAAGAACAAAAATTTGGCGAATGGTACTGTTTGGATGCTTTGCATATATCTTTCTTAGACTATACGGAAGCAATATATACAAATATTTCAACCGTCTACGTGTTCCATTCATTGTCCTACATGTCGAAAGTTACAAATAATTTCCGTTTCATGATTATCCATGGGGCTCGTTGTTCACTTAAACTTGAAGAACAAAAAATTGGCGAATGGTACTGTTTGGATGCTTTGCACATATGTTTCTTAGACTATATGGAAGCAATATATAATAATATTTCAACCGTCTACGTGTTCCAATCATTGTTCTACTTGTCGAAATTTACAAATAATTTCCTTTAAAGGATTAACAATGGGGCTCGTTGTTCACTTAAACTTGAAGAACAAAAAATTGGCGAATGGTACTGTTTGGATGCTTTGCATATATGCTTCTTCGACTATACGGAAGCAATATATACAAATATTTCAACCGTCTACCTGTTCTATTTATTGTTCTTCTTGTCGAAAGTTACAAATAATTTCCGGTTCATGATTATCAATGGGCCTCTTTGTTCACTTAAACTTGAAGAACAAAAAATTGGCAACTGGTACTGTTTGGATGCTTTGCATATATGATTCTTAGACTATATAGAAGCAATATATACAAAGATTTCAACAGTCTACCTGTTCCATTCATTGTTCTACTTGTCGAAATTTACAAATAATTTCCGATAAAGGATGAACAATGGGGCTCATTGTTCACATAAACTTGAAGAACAAAAAATTGGCGAATGGTACTGTTTGGATGCTTTGCGTACATGTTTCTTAGACTATATGGAAGCAATATATACAAATATTTCAACCGTCTACCTGTTCCATTCAATGTTCTACTTGTCGAAAATTACAAATAATTTCCGATAAAGGATTAACCATTGGGGCTCATTGTTCACTTAAACTTGAAGAACAAAAAATTGGCGAATGGTACTGTTTGGATGCTTTGCGTACATGTTTCTTAGACTATATGGAAGCAATATATACAAAGATTTCAACCGTCTACGTGTTCCATTCATTGTTCTACTTGTCGAAAGTTAGAAATAATTTCCGATAAAGGATTAACAATCGGGCTCATTGTTCACTTAACCTTGAAGAACAAAAAATTGGCGAATGGTACTGTTTGGATGCTTTGCATATATGTTTCTTAGACTATACGGAAGCAATATATACAAATATTTCAACCGTCTACCTGTTCCATTCATTGTTCTACTTGTCGAAAGTTACAAATAATTTCCGATAAAGGATTAACCATTGGGGCTCATTGTTCACTTAACCTTGAAGAACAAAAAATTGGCGAATTGTACTGTTTGGATGCTTTGCATATAACTTTCTTAGACTATATAGAAGCAATATATTCAAAGATTTCAACCGTCTACCTGTTCCATTCATTGTTCTACTTGTCGAAAGTTACAAATAATTTCCGATAAAGGATTAACCATTGGGGCTCATTGTTCACTTAAACTTGAAGAACAAAAAATTGGCGAATTGTACTGTTTGGATGCTTTGCATATATGTTTCTTAGACTATATAGAAGCAATATATACAAAGATTTCAACCGTCTACCTGTTCCATTCATTGTTCTACTTGTCGAAAGTTACAAATAATTTCCGATAAAGGAGTAACAATGGGGCTCATTGTTCACTTAAACTTGAAGAACAAAAAATTGGCGAATGGTACTGTTTGGATGCTTTGCATATATGTTTCTTAGACTATATGGAAGCAATATATAATAATATTTCAACCGTCTACGTGTTCCAATCATTGTTCTACTTGTCGAAATTTACAAATAATTTCCTTTAAAGGATTAACAATGGGGCTCGTTGTTCACTTAAACTTGAAGAACAATAAATTGGCGAATTGTACTGTGTGGATGCTATGCATATATGTTTCTTAGACTATATAGAAGCAATATATATAATGATTTCAACCGTCTACCTGTTCCATTCATTGTACTACATGTCGAAAGTTACAAATAATTTCCGTTTCATGATTATCCATGGGGCTCGTTGTTCACTTAAACTTGAAGAACAAAAAATTGGCGAATTGTACTGTTTGGATGCTTTGCATATATGTTTCTCAGACTATATAGAAGCAATATATACAAAGATTTCAACCGTCTACCTGTTCCATTCATTGTTCTACTTGTCGAAAGTTACAAATAATTTCCGATAAAGGAGTAACAATGGGGCTCATTGTTCACTTAAACTTGAAGAACAAAAAATTGGCGAATGGTACTGTTTGGATGCTTTGCATATATGTTTCTTAGACTATATGGAAGCAATATATAATAATATTTCAACCGTCTACGTGTTCCATTCATTGTTCTACATGTCGAAAGTTACAAATAATTTCCGTTTCATGATTATCCATGGGGCTCGTTGTTCACTTAAACTTGAAGAACAAAAAATTAGCGAATGGTACTGTTTGGATGCTTTGCACATATGTTTCTTAGACTATATGGAAGCAATATATAATAATATTTCAACCGTCTACGTGTTCCAATCATTGTTCTACTTGTCGAAATTTACAAATAATTTCCTTTAAAGGATTAACAATGGGGCTCGTTGTTCACTTAACCTTGAAGAACAAAAAATTGGCGAATGGTACTGTTTGGATGCTTTGCATATATGCTTCTTAGACTATACGGAAGCAATATATACAAATATTTCAACCGTCTACCTGTTCTATTTATTGTTCTTCCTGTCGAAAGTTACAAATAATTTCCGTTTCATGATTATCAATGGGCCTCTTTGTTCACTTAAACTTGAAGAACAAAAAATTGGCAACTGGTACTGTTTGGATGCTTTGCATATATGATTCTTAGACTATATAGAAGCAATATATACAAAGATTTCAACAGTCTACCTGTTCCATTCATTGTTCTACTTGTCGAAAGTTACAAATAATTTCCGATAAAGGATTAACAATGGGGCTCATTGTTCACTTAAACTTGAAGAACAAAAAATTGGCGAATTGTACTGTTTGGATGCTTTGCATATATGTTTCTTAGACTATACGGAAGCAATATATACAAATATTTCAACCGTCTACCTGTTCCATTCATTGTTCTACTTGTCGAAAGTTACAAATAATTTCCGATAAAGGATTAACCATTGGGTCTCATTGTTCACTTAAACTTGAAGAACAAAAAATTGGCGAATGGTACTGTTTGGATGCTTTGTGTACATGTTTCTTAGACTATATGGAAGCAATATATACAAAGATTTCAACCGTCTACGTGTTCCAATCATTGTTCTACTTGTCGAAATTTACAAATAATTTCCTTTAAAGGATTAACAATGGGGCTCGTTGTTCACTTAAACTTGAAGAACAATAAATTGGCGAATTGTACTGTTTGGATGCTTTGCATATATGTTTCTTAGTCTATATAGAAGCAATATATACAAAGATTTCAACCGTCTACGTGTTCCATTCAATGTTCTACTTGTCGAAAATTACAAATAATTTCCGATAAAGGATTAACCATTGGGGCTCATTGTTCACTTAAACTTGAAGAACAAAAAATTGGCGAATGGTACTGTTTGGATGCTTTGCGTACATGTTTCTTAGACTATATGGAAGCAATATATACAAAGATTTCAACCGTCTACGTGTTCCATTCATTGTTCTACTTGTCGAAAGTTAGAAATAATTTCCGATAAAGGATTAACAATCGGGCTCATTGTTCACTTAACCTTGAAGAACAAAAAATTGGCGAATGGTACTGTTTGGATGCTTTGCATATATGTTTCTTAGACTATACGGAAGCAATATATACAAATATTTCAACCGTCTACCTGTTCCATTCATTGTTCTACTTGTCGAAAGTTACAAATAATTTCCGATAAAGGATTAACCATTGGGGCTCATTGTTCACTTAACCTTGAAGAACAAAAAATTGGCGAATTGTACTGTTTGGATGCTTTGCATATAACTTTCTTAGACTATATAGAAGCAATATATTCAAAGATTTCAACCGTCTACCTGTTCCATTCATTGTTCTACTTGTCGAAAGTTACAAATAATTTCCGATAAAGGATTAACCATTGGGGCTCATTGTTCACTTAAACTTGAAGAACAAAAAATTGGCGAATTGTACTGTTTGGATGCTTTGCATATATGTTTCTTAGACTATATAGAAGCAATATATACAAAGATTTCAACCGTCTACCTGTTCCATTCATTGTTCTACTTGTCGAAAGTTACAAATAATTTCCGATAAAGGAGTAACAATGGGGCTCATTGTTCACTTAAACTTGAAGAACAAAAAATTGGCGAATGGTACTGTTTGGATGCTTTGCATATATGTTTCTTAGACTATATGGAAGCAATATATAATAATATTTCAACCGTCTACGTGTTCCAATCATTGTTCTACTTGTCGAAATTTACAAATAATTTCCTTTAAAGGATTAACAATGGGGCTCGTTGTTCACTTAAACTTGAAGAACAATAAATTGGCGAATTGTACTGTGTGGATGCTATGCATATATGTTTCTTAGACTATATAGAAGCAATATATATAATGATTTCAACCGTCTACCTGTTCCATTCATTGTTCTACTTGTCGAAAGTTACAAATAATTTCCGATAAAGGATTAACCATTGGGGCTCATTGTTCACTTAACCTTGAAGAACAAAAAATTGGCGAATTGTACTGTTTGGATGCTTTGCATATATGTTTCTCAGACTATATAGAAGCAATATATAGAAAGATTTCACCCGTCTACCTTTACTATTCATTGTTCTACTTGTAGAAAGTTACAAATAATTTCCATTTCATGATTATCAATGGGGCTCGTTATTCACTTCAACTTGAAGAACAACAAATTGGCGAATGGTACTGTTTGGATGCTTTGCATATATGTTTCTTAGACTATATTGAAGCAATATATACAAAGATTTCAACCGTATACCTGTTCCATTCATTGTTCTACTTGTCGAAAATTACAAATAATTTCCGATAAAGGATTAACGATTGGGGCTCATTGTTCACTTAAACTTGAAGAACAAAAAATTGGCGAATGGTACTGTTTGGATGCTTTGCGTACATGTTTCTTAGACTATATGGAAGCAATATATACAAAGATTTCAACCGTCTACGTGTTCCAATCATTGTTCAACTTGTCGAAATTTACAAATAATTTCCTTTAAAAGATTAACAATGGGGCTCGTTGTTCAATTAAACTTGAAGAACAAAAAATTGATGAATGGTACTGTTTGGATGCTTTGCATATATGTTTCTTAGACTATATAGAAGCAATATATACATTGATTTCAACCGTCTACCTGTTCCATTCATTGTTCTACTTGTCGCAAGTTACAAATAATTTCCGTTAAAGTATTAACAATGGGGCTCGTAGTTCACTTAAACTTGAAGATCAAATAATTGGCGAATTGTACTGTTTGGATGATTTGCATATATGTTTCTTAGACTATATGGAAGCAATATATACAAAGATTTCAACCGTCTGTGTGTTCCAATCATTGTTCTACTTGTCGAAATTTACAAATAATTTCCGATAAAGGATGAACAATGGGGCTCATTGTTCACATAAACTTGAGTAACAAAAAATTGGCGAATGGTACTGTTTGGATGCTTTGCGTACATGTTTCTTAGACTATATGGAAGCAATATATACAAAGATTTCAACCGTCTACGTGTTCCAATCATTGTTCTACTTGTCGAAATTTACAAATAATTTCCTTTAAAGGATTAACAATGGGGCTCGTTGTTCACTTAAACTTGAAGAACAAAAAATTAGCGAATAGTACAGTTTGGATGCTTTGCAATATGTTTCTTAGACTATATGGAAGCAATATATTCAAAGATTTCAACCGTCTACGTGTTCCAATCATTGTTCTACTTGTCGAAATTTACAAATAATTTCCTTTAAAGGATTAACAATGCGGCTCGTAGTTCACTAAAAATTGAAGAAAAAAAATTAGCGAATTGTACTGTTTGGATGCTTTGCGTATATGTTTCGTAGACTATATAGAAGCAATATATAGAAAGATTTCACCCGTCTACCTTTACTATTCATTGTTCTACTTGTAGAAAGTTACAAATAATTTCCATTTCATGATTATCAATGGGGCTCGTTATTCACTTCAACTTGAAGAACAACAAATTGGCGAATGGTACTGTTTGGATGCTTTGCATATATGTTTCTTAGACTATATTGAAGCAATATATACAAAGATTTCAACCGTATACCTGTTCCATTCATTGTTCTACTTGTCGAAAATTACAAATAATTTCCGATAAAGGATTAACGATTGGGGCTCATTGTTCACTTAAACTTGAAGAACAAAAAATTGGCGAATGGTACTGTTTGGATGCTTTGCGTACATGTTTCTTAGACTATATGGAAGCAATATATACAAAGATTTCAGCCGTCTACGTGTTCCATTCATTGTTCTACTTGTCGAAATTTAAAAATAATTTCCGTTAAAGGATTAACATTGGGCTCATTGTTCACTTAAACTTTAAGAACAAAAAATTGGCGAATGGTACTGTTTGGATGCTTTGCATATATGTTTCTTAGACTATATTGAAGCAATATATACATTGATTACAACCGTCTACCTGTTCCACTCATTGTTCTACTTGTCGAAAATTACAAATAATTTCCGATAAAGGATTAACCATTGGGGCTCATTGTTCACTTAAACTTGAAGAACAAAAAATTGGCGAATTGTACTGTTTGGATGCTTTGCATATATGTTTCTTAGACTATATAGAAGCAATATATACAAAGATTTCAACGGTCTACCTGTTCCATTCATTGTTCTACTTGTCGAAAGTTACAAATAATTTCCGATAAAGGAGTAACAATGGGGCTCATTGTTCACTTAAACTTGAAGAACAAAAAATTGGCGAATTGTACTGTTTGGATGCTTTGCATATATGTTTCTTAGACTATATGGAAGCAATATATAATAATATTTCAACCGTCTACGTGTTCCAATCATTGTTCTACTTGTCGAAATTTACAAATAATTTCCTTTAAAGGATTAACAATGGGGCTCGTTGTTCACTTAAACTTGAAGAACAATAAATTGGCGAATTGTACTGTGTGGATGCTATGCATATATGTTTCTTAGACTATATAGAAGCAATATATATAATGATTTCAACCGTCTACCTGTTCCATTCATTGTTCTACATGTCGAAAGTTACAAATAATTTCCGTTTCATGATTATCCATGGGGCTCGTTGTTCACTTAAACTTGAAGAACAAAAAATTGGCGAATTGTACTGTTTGGATGCTTTGCATATATGTTTCTCAGACTATATAGAAGCAATATATAGAAAGATTTCACCCGTCTACCTTTACTATTCATTGTTCTACTTGTAGAAAGTTACAAATAATTTCCATTTCATGATTATCAATGGGGCTCGTTATTCACTTCAACTTGAAGAACAACAAATTGGCGAATGGTACTGTTTGGATGCTTTGCATATATGTTTCTTAGACTATATTGAAGCAATATATACAAAGATTTCAACCGTATACCTGTTCCATTCATTGTTCTACTTGTCGAAAATTACAAATAATTTCCGATAAAGGATTAACGATTGGGGTTCATTGTTCACTTAAACTTGAAGAACAAAAAATTGGCGAATGGTACTGCTTGGATGCTTTGCGTACATGTTTCTTAGACTATATGGAAGCAATATATACAAAGATTTCAACCGTCTACGTGTTCCAATCATTGTTCAACTTGTCGAAATTTACAAATAATTTCCTTTAAAAGATTAACAATGGGGCTCGTTGTTCAATTAAACTTGAAGAACAAAAAATTGATTAATGGTACTGTTTGGATGCTTTGCATATATGTTTCTTAGACTATATAGAAGCAATATATACATTGATTTCAACCGTCTACCTGTTCCATTCATTGTTCTACTTGTCGCAAGTTACAAATAATTTCCGTTAAAGTATTAACAATGGGGCTCGTAGTTCACTTAAACTTGAAGATCAAATAATTGGCGAATTGTACTGTTTGGATGATATGCATATATGTTTCTTAGACTATATGGAAGCAATATATACAAAGATTTCAACCGTCTGTGTGTTCCAATCATTGTTCTACTTGTCGAAAGTTACAAATAATTTCCGATAAAGGAGTAACAATGGGGCTCATTGTTCACTTAAACTTGAAGAACAAAAAATTGGCGAATTGTACTGTTTGGATGCTTTGCATATATGTTTCTTAGACTATATGGAAGCAATATATAATAATATTTCAACCGTCTACGTGTTCCAATCATTGTTCTACTTGTCGAAATTTACAAATAATTTCCGATAAAGGATTAACCATTGGGGCTCATTGTTCACTTAAACTTGAAGAACAAAAAATTGGATAATTGTACTTTTTGGATGCTTTGCATATATGTTTCCTAGACTATATAGAAGCAATATATACAAAGATTTCAACCGTCTACCTGTTCCATTCATTGTTCTACTTGTCGAAAGTTACAAATAATTTCCGATAAAGGAGTAACAATGGGGCTCATTGTTCACTTAAACTTGAAGAACAAAAAATTGGCGAATGGTACTGTTTGGATGCTTTGCATATATGTTTCTTAGACTATATGGAAGCAATATATAATAATATTTCAACCGTCTACGTGTTCCATTCATTGTTCTACATGTCGAAAGTTACAAATAATTTCCGTTTCATGATTATCCATGGGGCTCGTTGTTCACTTAAACTTGAAGAACAAAAAATTGGCGAATGGTACTGTTTGGATGCTTTGCATATATGTTTCTTAGACTATATAGAAGCAATATATAATAATATTTCAACCGTCTACGTGTTCCAATCATTGTTCTACTTGTCGAAATTTACAAATAATTTCCTTTAAAGGATTAACAATGGGGCTCGTTGTTCACTTAACCTTGAAGAACAAAAAATTGGCGAATGGTACTGTTTGGATGCTTTGCATATATACTTCTTAGACTATACGGAAGCAATATATACAAATATTTCAACCGTCTACCTGTTCTATTTATTGTTCTTCTTGTCGAAAGTTACAAATAATTTCCGTTTCATGATTATCAATGGGCCTCTTTGTTCACTTAAACTTGAAGAACAAAAAATTGGCAACTGGTACTGTTTGGATGCTTTGCATATATGATTCTTAGACTATATAGAAGCAATATATACAAAGATTTCAACAGTCTACCTGTTCCATTCATTGTTCTACTTGTCGAAAGTTACAAATAATTTCCGATAAAGGATTAACAATGGGGCTCATTGTTCACTTAAACTTGAAGAACAAAAAATTGGCGAATTGTACTGTTTGGATGCTTTGCATATATGTTTCTTAGACTATACGGAAGCAATATATACAAATATTTCAACCGTCTACCTGTTCCATTCATTGTTCTACTTGTCGAAAGTTACAAATAATTTCCGATAAAGGATTAACCATTGGGGCTCATTGTTCACTTAACCTTGAAGAACAAAAAATTGGCGAATTGTACTGTTTGGATGCTTTGCATATAACTTTCTTAGACTATATAGAAGCAATATATTCAAAGATTTCAACCGTCTACCTGTTCCATTCATTGTTCTACTTGTCGAAAGTTACAAATAATTTCCGATAAAGGATTAACCATTGGGGCTCAATGTTCACTTAAACTTGAAGAACAAAAAATTGGCGAATTGTACTGTTTGGATGCTTTGCATATATGTTTCTTAGACTATATAGAAGCAATATATACAAAGATTTCAACCGTCTACCTGTTCCATTCATTGTTCTACTTGTCGAAAGTTACAAATAATTTCCGATAAAGGAGTAACAATGGGGCTCATTGTTCACTTAAACTTGAAGAACAAAAAATTGGCGAATGGTACTGTTTGGATGCTTTGCATATATGTTTCTTAGACTATATGGAAGCAATATATAATAATATTTCAACCGTCTACGTGTTCCAATCATTGTTCTACTTGTCGAAATTTACAAATAATTTCCTTTAAAGGATTAACAATGGGGCTCGTTGTTCACTTAAACTTGAAGAACAAAAAATTGGCGAATTGTACTGTTTGGATGCTTTGCATATATGTTTCTCAGACTATATAGAAGCAATATATAGAAAGATTTCACCCGTCTACCTTTACTATTCATTGTTCTACTTGTAGAAAGTTACAAATAATTTCCATTTCATGATTATCAATGGGGCTCGTTATTCACTTCAACTTGAAGAACAACAAATTGGCGAATGGTACTGTTTGGATGCTTTGCATATATGTTTCTTAGACTACATTGAAGCAATATATACAAAGATTTCAACCGTATACCTGTTCCATTCATTGTTCTACTTGTCGAAAATTACAAATAATTTCCGATAAAGGATTAACGATTGTGGCTCATTGTTCACTTAAACTTGAAGAACAAAAAATTGGCGAATGGTACTGTTTGGATGCTTTGCGTACATGTTTCTTAGACTATATGGAAGCAATATATACAAAGATTTCAACCGTCTACGTGTTCCAATCATTGTTCAACTTGTCGAAATTTACAAATAATTTCCTTTAAAAGATTAACAATGGGGCTCGTTGTTCAATTAAACTTGAAGAACAAAAAATTGATGAATGGTACTGTTTGGATGCTTTGCATATATGTTTCTTAGACTATATAGAAGCAATATATACAAAGATTTCAACCGTCTACCTGTTCCATTCATTGTTCTACTTGTCGAAAGTTACAAATAATTTCCGATAAAGGATTAACCATTGGGGCTCATTGTTCACTTAAACTTGAAGAACAAAAAATTGGCGAATTGTACTGTTTGGATGCTTTGCATATATGTTTCTTAGACTATATAGAAGCAATATATACAAAGATTTCAACCGTCTACCTGTTCCATTCATTGTTCTACTTGTCGAAAGTTACAAATAATTTCCGATAAAGGAGTAACAATGGGGCTCATTGTTCACTTAAACTTGAAGAACAAAAAATTGGCGAATTGTACTGTTTGGATGCTTTGCATATATGTTTCTTAGACTATATGGAAGCAATATATAATAATATTTCAACCGTCTACGTGTTCCAATCATTGTTCTACTTGTCGAAATTTACAAATAATTTCCTTTAAAGGATTAACAATGGGGCTCGTTGTTCACTTAAACTTGAAGAACAATAAATTGGCGAATTGTACTGTGTGGATGCTATGCATATATGTTTCTTAGACTATATAAAAGCAATATATATAATGATTTCAACCGTCTACCTGTTCCATTCATTGTTCTACATGTCGAAAGTTACAAATAATTTCCGTTTCATGATTATCCATGGGGCTCGTAGTTCACTTAAACTTGAAGAACAAAAAATTGGCGAATTGTACTGTTTGGATGCTTTGCATATATGTTTCTCAGACTATATAGAAGCAATATATAGAAAGATTTCACCCGTCTACCTTTACTATTCATCGTTCTACTTGTAGAAAGTTACAAATAATTTCCATTTCATGATTATCAATGGGGCTCGTTATTCACTTCAACTTGAAGAACAACAAATTGGCGAATGGTACTGTTTGGATGCTTTGCATATATGTTTCTTAGACTACATTGAAGCAATATATACAAAGATTTCAACCGTATACCTGTTCCATTCATTGTTCTACTTGTCGAAAATTACAAATAATTTCCGATAAAGGATTAACGATTGGGGCTCATTGTTCACTTAAACTTGAAGAACAAAAAATTGGCGAATGGTACTGTTTGGATGCTTTGCGTACATGTTTCTTAGACTATATGGAAGCAATATATACAAAGATTTCAACCGTCTACGTGTTCCAATCATTGTTCAACTTGTCGAAATTTAGAAATAATTTCCTTTAAAAGATTAACAATGGGGCTCGTTGTTCAATTAAACTTGAAGAACAAAAAATTGATGAATGGTACTGTTTGGATGCTTTGCATATATGTTTCTTAGACTATATAGAAGCAATATATACAAAGATTTCAACCGTCTACCTGTTCCATTCATTGTTCTACATGTCGAAAGTTACAAATAATTTCCGTTTCATGATTATCCATGGGGCTCGTAGTTCACTTAAACTTGAAGAACAAAAAATTGGCGAATTGTACTGTTTGGATGCTTTGCATATATGTTTCTCAGACTATATAGAAGCAATATATAGAAAGATTTCACCCGTCTACCTTTACTATTCATTGTTCTACTTGTAGAAAGTTACAAATAATTTCCATTTCATGATTATCAATGGGGCTCGTTATTCACTTCAACTTGAAGAACAACAAATTGGCGAATGGTACTGTTTGGATGCTTTGCATATATGTTTCTTAGACTACATTGAAGCAATATATACAAAGATTTCAACCGTATACCTGTTCCATTCATTGTTCTACTTGTCGAAAATTACAAATAATTTCCGATAAAGGATTAACGATTGGGGCTCATTGTTCACTTAAACTTGAAGAACAAAAAATTGGCGAATGGTACTGTTTGGATGCTTTGCGTACATGTTTCTTAGACTATATAGAAGCAATATATACAAAGATTTCAACCGTCTACCTGTTCCATTCATTGTTCTACTTGTCGAAAGTTACAAATAATTTCCGATAAAGGATTAACCATTGGGGCTCATTGTTCACTTAAACTTGAAGAACAAAAAATTGGCGAATTGTACTGTTTGGATGCTTTGCATATATGTTTCTTAGACTATATAGAAGCAATATATACAAAGGTTTCAACCGTCTACCTGTTCCATTCATTGTTCTACTTGTCGAAAGTTACAAATAATTTCCGATAAAGGAGTAACAATGGGGCTCATTGTTCACTTAAACTTGAAGAACAAAAAATTGGCGAATTGTACTGTTTGGATGCTTTGCATATATGTTTCTTAGACTATATGGAAGCAATATATAATAATATTTCAACCGTCTACGTGTTCCAATCATTGTTCTACTTGTCGAAATTTACAAATAATTTCCTTTAAAGGATTAACAATGGGGCTCGTTGTTCACTTAAACTTGAAGAACAATAAATTGGCGAATTGTACTGTGTGGATGCTATGCATATATGTTTCTTAGACTATATAGAAGCAATATATATAATGATTTCAACCGTCTACCTGTTCCATTCATTGTTCTACATGTCGAAAGTTACAAATAATTTCCGTTTCATGATTATCCATGGGGCTCGTTGTTCACTTAAACTTGAAGAACAAAAAATTGGCGAATTGTACTGTTTGGATGCTTTGCATATATGTTTCTCAGACTATATAGAAGCAATATATAGAAAGATTTCACCCGTCTACCTTTACTATTCATTGTTCTACTTGTAGAAAGTTACAAATAATTTCCATTTCATGATTATCAATGGGGCTCGTTATTCACTTCAACTTGAAGAACAACAAATTGGCGAATGGTACTGTTTGGATGCTTTGCATATATGTTTCTTAGACTATATTGAAGCAATATATACAAAGATTTCAACCGTATACCTGTTCCATTCATTGTTCTACTTGTCGAAAATTACAAATAATTTCCGATAAAGGATTAACGATTGGGGCTCATTGTTCACTTAAACTTGAAGAACAAAAAATTGGCGAATGGTACTGTTTGGATGCTTTGCGTACATGTTTCTTAGACTATATGGAAGCAATATATACAAAGATTTCAACCGTCTACGTGTTCCAATCATTGTTCAACTTGTCGAAATTTACAAATAATTTCCTTTAAAAGATTAACAATGGGGCTCGTTGTTCAATTAAACTTGAAGAACAAAAAATTGATTAATGGTAATGTTTGGATGCTTTGCATATATGTTTCTTAGACTATACGGAAGCAATATATACAAATATTTCAACCGTCTACCTGTTCTATTTATTGTTCTTCTTGTCGAAAGTTACAAATAATTTCCGTTTCATGATTATCAATGGGCCTCTTTGTTCACTTAAACTTGAAGAACAAAAAATTGGCAACTGGTACTGTTTGGATGCTTTGCATATATGATTCTTAGACTATATAGAAGCAATATATACAAAGATTTCAACAGTCTACCTGTTCCATTCATTGTTCTACTTGTCGAAAGTTACAAATAATTTCCGATAAAGGATTAACAATGGGGCTCATTGTTCACTTAAACTTGAAGAACAAAAAATTGGCGAATTGTACTGTTTGGATGCTTTGCATATATGTTTCTTAGACTATACGGAAGCAATATATACAAATATTTCAACCGTCTACCTGTTCCATTCATTGTTCTACTTGTCGAAAGTTACAAATAATTTCCGATAAAGGATTAACCATTGGGGCTCATTGTTCACTTAACCTTGAAGAACAAAAAATTGGCGAATTGTACTGTTTGGATGCTTTGCATATAACTTTCTTAGACTATATAGAAGCAATATATTCAAAGATTTCAACCGTCTACCTGTTCCATTCATTGTTCTACTTGTCGAAAGTTACAAATAATTTCCGATAAAGGATTAACCATTGGGGCTCAATGTTCACTTAAACTTGAAGAACAAAAAATTGGCGAATTGTACTGTTTGGATGCTTTGCATATATGTTTCTTAGACTATATAGAAGCAATATATACAAAGATTTCAACCGTCTACCTGTTCCATTCATTGTTCTACTTGTCGAAAGTTACAAATAATTTCCGATAAAGGATTAACCATTGGGGCTCATTGTTCACTTAAACTTGAAGAACAAAAAATTGGCGAATTGTACTGTTTGGATGCTTTGCATATATGTTTCTTAGACTATATAGAAGCAATATATACAAAGATTTCAACCGTCTACCTGTTCCATTCATTGTTCTACTTGTCGAAAGTTACAAATAATTTCCGATAAAGGAGTAACAATGGGGCTCATTGTTCACTTAAACTTGAAGAACAAAAAATTGGCGAATGGTACTGTTTGGATGCTTTGCATATATGTTTCTTAGACTATATAGAAGCAATATATAATAATATTTCAACCGTCTACGTGTTCCAATCATTGTTCTACTTGTCGAAATTTACAAATAATTTCCTTTAAAGGATTAACAATGGGGCTCGTTGTTCACTTAACCTTGAAGAACAAAAAATTGGCGAATGGTACTGTTTGGATGCTTTGCATATATGCTTCTTAGACTATACGGAAGCAATATATACAAATATTTCAACCGTCTACCTGTTCTATTTATTGTTCTTCTTGTCGAAAGTTACAAATAATTTCCGTTTCATGATTATCAATGGGCCTCTTTGTTCACTTAAACTTGAAGAACAAAAAATTGGCAACTGGTACTGTTTGGATGCTTTGCATATATGATTCTTAGACTATATAGAAGCAATATATACAAAGATTTCAACAGTCTACCTGTTCCATTCATTGTTCTACTTGTCGAAAGTTACAAATAATTTCCGATAAAGGATTAACAATGGGGCTCATTGTTCACTTAAACTTGAAGAACAAAAAATTGGCGAATTGTACTGTTTGGATGCTTTGCATATATGTTTCTTAGACTATGCGGAAGCAATATATACAAATATTTCAACCGTCTACCTGTTCCATTCATTGTTCTACTTGTCGAAAGTTACAAATAATTTCCGATAAAGGATTAACCATTGGGGCTCATTGTTCACTTAACCTTGAAGAACAAAAAATTGGCGAATTGTACTGTTTGGATGCTTTGCATATAACTTTCTTAGACTATATAGAAGCAATATATTCAAAGATTTCAACCGTCTACCTGTTCCATTCATTGTTCTACTTGTCGAAAGTTACAAATAATTTCCGATAAAGGATTAACCATTGGGGCTCAATGTTCACTTAAACTTGAAGAACAAAAAATTGGCGAATTGTACTGTTTGGATGCTTTGCATATGTGTTTCTTAGACTATATAGGCGCAATATATACAAGGATTTCAACCGTCTACCTGTTTCATTCATTGTTCTACTTGTCGAAAGTTACAAATAATTTCCGATAAAGGATTAACAATGGGGCTCATTGTTCACTTAAACTTGAAGAACAAAAAATTGGCGAATTGTACTGTTTGGATGCTTTGCATATATGTTTCTTAGAATATATAGAAGCAATATATAGAAAGACTTCACCCGTCTACCTGTACAATTCATTGTTCTACTTGTAGAAAGTTACAAATAATTTCCGTTTCATGATTATCAATGGGGCTCGTTGTTCACTTAAACTTGAAGAACAAAAAATTGGCGAATAGTACTGTTCGGATGCTTTGCATATATGTTTCTTAGACTATATAGTAGCAATATATACAAAGATTTCAACAGTCTAACTGTTCTATTCATTGTTCTATTTGAAGAAAGTTACAAATAATTTCCCTTTCATGATTATCAATGGGGCTCGTTGTTCACTTAAACTTGAAGAACAAAAAATTGGCGAAATGTACTGTTTGGATGCTTTGCATATATGTTTCTTAGAATATATAGAAGCAATATATAGAAAGACTTCACCCGTCTACCTGTACAATTCATTGTTCTACTTGTAGAAAGTTACAAATAATTTCCGTTTCATGATTATCAATGGGGCTCGTTGTTCACTTAAACTTGAAGAACAAAAAATTGGCGAATAGTACTGTTCGGATGCTTTGCATATATGTTTCTTAGACTATATAGTAGCAATATATACAAAGATTTCAACAGTCTAACTGTTCTATTCATTGTTCTATTTGAAGAAAGTTACAAATAATTTCCCTTTCATGATTATCAATGGGGCTCGTTGTTCACTTGAACTTGAAGAACAAAGAATTGGCAAATTGTACTGTTTGGATGCTTTGCATATGTGTTTCTTAGACTATATAGGCGCAATATATACAAGGATTTCAACCGTCTACCTGTTTCATTCATTGTTCTACTTGTCGAAAGTTACAAATAATTTCCGATAAAGGATTAACAATGGGGCTCATTGTTCACTTAAACTTGAAGAACAAAAAATTGGCGAATTGTACTGTTTGGATGCTTTGCATATGTGTTTCTTAGACTATATAGGCGCAATATATACAAGGATTTCAACCGTCTACCTGTTCCATTCATTGTTCTACTTGTCGAAAGTTACAAATAATTTCCGTTAAAGGATTAACAATGGGGATCGTAGTTCACTTAAACTTGAAGAACAAAAAATTGGCGAATTGTACTGTTTGGATGCTTTGCATATATGTTTCTTAGAATATATAGAAGCAATATATAGAAAGACTTCACCCGTCTACCTGTACAATTCATTGTTCTACTTGTAGAAAGTTACAAATAATTTCCGTTTCATGATTATCAACGGGGCTCGTTGTTCACTTAAACTTGAAGAACAAAAAATTGGCGAATCGTAATGTTTGGATGCTTTGCATATATGTTTCTTAGACTATATAGAAGCAATATATACAAAGATTTCAACAGTCTAACTGTTCTATTCATTGTTCTATTTGAAGAAAGTTACAAATAATTTCCCTTTCATGATTATCAATGGGGCTCGTTGTTCACTTAAACTTGATGAACAAAAAATTGGCGAAATGTACAGTTTGGATGCTTTGCATATATGTTTCTTAGAATATATAGAAGCAATATATAGAAAGACTTCACCCGTCTACCTGTACAATTCATTGTTCTACTTGTCGAAAGTTACAAATAATTCCCGATAAAGGATTAACCATTGGGGCTCATTGTTCACTTAAACTTGAAGATCAAAAAATTGGCGATTGTTACTGTTCAGATGCTTTGCATATAGGTTTCTTAGACTATATAAAAGCAACATATACAAAGATTTCAACCGTCTACCTGTTCTATTCATTGTTCTACTTGTCGAAATTTACAAATGATTTCCGTTTCATGATTATCAATGGGGCTCGTTGTTCACTTAAACTTGAAGAACAAAAAATTGGCGAATGGTACTGTTTGGATGCTTTGCATATATGTTTCTTAGACTATATAGGCGCAATATATACAAGGATTTCAACCGTCTACCTGTTTCATTCATTGTTCTACTTGTCGAAAGTTACAAATAATTTCCGATAAAGGATTAACAATGGGGCTAATTGTTCACTTAACCTTGAAGAACAAAAAATTGGCGCAATGTACTGTTTGGATGCTTTGCATATATGTTTCTTAGAATATATAGAAGCAATATATAGAAAGACTTCACCCGTCTACCTGTACAATTCATTGTTCTACTTGTAGAAAGTTACAAATAATTTCCGTTTCATGATTATCAATGGGGCTCGTTGTTCACTTAAACTTGAAGAACAAAAAATTGGCGAATCGTACTGTTCGGATGCTTTGCATATATGTTTCATAGACTATATAGTAGCAATATATACAAAGATTTCAACAGTCTAACTGTTCTATTCATTGTTCTATTTGAAGAAAGTTACAAATAATTTCCCTTTCATGATTATCAATGGGGCTCGTTGTTCACTTAAACTTGAAGAACAAAAAATTGGCGAATTGTACTGTTTGGATGCTTTGCATATGTGTTTCTTAGACTATATAGGCGCAATATATACAAGGATTTCAACCGTCTACCTGTTTCATTCATTGTTCTACTTGTCGAAAGTTACAAATAATTTCCGATAAAGGATTAACAATGGGGCTCATTGTTCACTTAAACTTGAAGAACAAAAAATTGGCGAATTGTACTGTTTGGATGCTTTGCATATGTGTTTCTTAGACTATATAGGCGCAATATATACAAGGATTTCAACCGTCTACCTGTTCCATTCATTGTTCTACTTGTCGAAAGTTACAAATAATTTCCGTTAAAGGATTAACAATGGGGATCGTAGTTCACTTAAACTTGAAGAACAAAAAATTGGCGAATTGTACTGTTTGGATGCTTTGCATATATGTTTCTTAGAATATATAGAAGCAATATATAGAAAGACTTCACCCGTCTACCTTTACAATTCATTGTTCTACTTGTAGAAAGTTACAAATAATTTCCGTTTCATGATTATCAATGGAGCTCGCTGTTCACTTAAACTTGAAGATCAAAAAATTGGCGAGTTGTACTGTTTGGATGCTTTGCATATATGTTTCTTAGACTATATAGAAGCAATATATACAATGATTTCAACAGTCTATCTATTCCATTCATTGTTCTACTTGCCGAAATTTACAAATAATTTCCTTTAAAGGATTAACAATGGGGCTCGTAGTTCACTTAAACTTGAAGAACAAAAAATTGGCGAATTGTACTGTTTGGATGATTTGCACATATGTTTCTTAGTCTATATAGAAGCAACATATACAAAGATTTCAACCGTCTACCTGTTCCATTCATTGTTCTACTTGTCGAAAGTTACAAATAATTTCCGTTAAAGGATTAACAATGGTGATCGTAGTTCACTTAAACTTGAAGAACAAAAAATTGGCGAATTGTACTGTTTGGATGCTTTGCATATATGTTTCTTAGAATATATAGAAGCAATATATAGAAAGACTTCACCCGTCTACCTGTACAATTCATTGTTCTACTTGTAGAAAGTTACAAATAATTTCCGTTTCATGATTATCAATGGGGCTCGTTGTTCACTTAAACTTGAAGAACAAAAAATTGGCGAATAGTACTGTTCGGATGCTTTGCATATATGTTTCTTAGACTATATAGTAGCAATATATACAAAGATTTCAACAGTCTAACTGTTCTATTCATTGTTCTATTTGAAGAAAGTTACAAATAATTTCCCTTTCATGATTATCAATGGGGCTCGTTGTTCACTTAAACTTGAAGAACAAAAAATTGGCGAAATGTACTGTTTGGATGCTTTGCATATATGTTTCTTAGAATATATAGAAGCAATATATAGAAAGACTTCACCCGTCTACCTGTACAATTCATTGTTCTACTTGTAGAAAGTTACAAATAATTTCCGTTTCATGATTATCAATGGGGCTCGTTGTTCACTTAAACTTGAAGAACAAAAAATTGGCGAATAGTACTGTTCGGATGCTTTGCATATATGTTTCTTAGACTATATAGTAGCAATATATACAAAGATTTCAACAGTCTAACTGTTCTATTCATTGTTCTATTTGAAGAAAGTTACAAATAATTTCCCTTTCATGATTATCAATGGGGCTCGTTGTTCACTTAAACTTGAAGAACAAAGAATTGGCAAATTGTACTGTTTGGATGCTTTGCATATGTGTTTCTTAGACTATATAGGCGCAATATATACAAGGATTTCAACCGTCTACCTGTTTCATTCATTGTTCTACTTGTCGAAAGTTACAAATAATTTCCGATAAAGGATTAACCATTGGGGCTCATTGTTCACTTAAACTTGAAGAACAAAAATTTGGCGAATTGTACTGTTTGGATACTTTGCATATAT
Source organism: Cerceris ruficornis (assembly GCA_963989415.1). Lineage (NCBI taxonomy): Eukaryota > Metazoa > Arthropoda > Insecta > Hymenoptera > Crabronidae > Cerceris > Cerceris ruficornis. The sequence goes on from CAXDIW010000460.1 coordinate 2,306,188, forward strand.
GTTTCTTAGAATATATAGAAGCAATATATAGAAAGACTTCACCCGTCTACCTGTACAATTCATTGTTCTACTTGTCGAAAGTTACAAATAATTCCCGATAAAGGATTAACCATTGGGGCTCATTGTTCACTTAAACTTGAAGATCAAAAAATTGGCGATTGTTACTGTTCAGATGCTTTGCATATAGGTTTCTTAGACTATATAAAAGCAACATATACAAAGATTTCAACCGTCTACCTGTTCTATTCATTGTTCTACTTGTAGAAAGTTACAAATGATTTCCGTTTCATGATTATCAATGGGGCTCGTTGTTCACTTAAACTTGAAGAACAAAAAATTGGCGAATGGTACTGTTTGGATGCTTTGCATATATGTTTCTTAGATTATATAGAAGCAATATATACAAAGATTTCAACCGTCTACCTGTTCCATTCATTGTTCTACTTGTCGAAAATTACAAATAATTTCCGATAAAGGATTAACCATTGGGGCTCATTCTTCACTTAAACTTGAAGAACAAAAAATTGGCGAATTGTACTGTTTGGATGCTTTGCGTACATGTTTCTTAGACTATATAGAAGCAATATATACAAAGATTTCAAACGTCTACGTGTTCCAATCATTGTTCTACTTGTAGAAAGTTAGAATTAATTTCCGTTAAAGGATTAAAAATGGGGCTCATTGTTCACTGAAACTTGAAGAACAAAAATTGGCGAATGGTACTGTTTGGATGATTTGCATATATGTTTCTTAGACTATACGGAAGAAATATATACAAATATTTCAACCGTCTACCTGTTCCATTCATTGTTCTACTTGTCGAAAGTTACAAATAATTCCCGATAAAGGATTAACCATTGGGGCTCATTGTTCACTTAAACTTGAAGAACAAAAATTTGGCGAATTGTACTGTTTGGATACTTTGCATATATGTTTCTTAGACTATTTAGAAGCAATATATAGAAAGATTTCACCCGTCTACCTGTACTATTCATTGTTCTACTTGTAGAAAGTCACAAATAATTTCCATTTCATGATTATCAATGGGGCTCGTTGTTCACTTAAACTTGAAGAACAAAAAATTGGCGAATGGTACTGTTTGGATGCTTTGCACATATGTTTCTTAGACTATATAGAAGCAATATATACAAAGATTTCAACCATCTACGTGTTCCAATCATTGTTCTACTTGTAGAAATTTACAATTAATTTCCGTTAAAGGATTAACAATGGGGCTCATTGTTCACTTAAACTTGAAGAACAAAAAATTGGCGAATGGTACTGTTTGGATGATTTGCATATATGTTTCTTATATTATGTAGAAGCAATATATACAAAGATTTCAACCGTCTACCTGTTCCATTCATTGTTCTACTTGTCGAATATTACAAATAATTTCCGATAACGGATTAACCATTGGGGCTCATTCTTCACTTAAACTTGAACAACAAAAAATTGGCGAATGATACTGTTTGGATGCTTTGCGTACATGTTTCTTAGACTATATGGAAGCAATATATACAAAGATTTCAACCGTCTTCGTGTTCCAATCATTGTTCTACTTTTCGAAATTTACAAATAATTTCCTTTAAAGGATTAACAATGGGGCTCGTTGTTCACTTAAACTTGAAGAACAAAAAATTGGCGAATGGTACTCTTTGGATGCTTTGCATATATGTTTCTTAGACTATATTGAAGCAATATATACATTGATTTCAACCGTCTACCTGTTCCATTCATTGTTCTACTTGTCGCAAGTTACAAATAATTTCCGATAAAGGATTAACAATGGGGCTCATTGTTCACTTAAACTTGAAGAACAATAAATTGGCGAATTGTACTGTTTGGATGCTATGCATATATGTTTCTTAGACTATATAGAAGCAATATATATATAATGATTTCAACCGTCTACCTGTCCCATTCATTGTTCTACATGTCGAAAGTTACAAATAATTTCCGTTTCATGATTATCAATGGGGCTCGTTGTTCACTTAAATTTGAAGAACACAAAATTGGCGAATGGTACTGTTTGGATGCTTTGCACATATGTTTCTTAGACTATATAGAAGCAATATATACAAAGATTTCAACCGTCTACGTGTTCCTATCATTGTTCTGCTTGTAGAAAGTTACAATTTATTTCCGTTAAAGGATTAACAATGGGGCTCGTAGTTCACTTAAACATGAAGAACAAAAAATTCGTGAATTGTACTGTTTGGATGCTTTGCATATTTGTTTCGTAGATTATATAGAAGCAATATATACAATGATTTCAACCGTCTATCTGATCCATTCATTGTTTTCCTTGTCGAAATTTACAAATAATTTCCTTTAAAGGATTAACAATGGGGCTCGTAGTTCACTTAAACTTGAAGATCAAAAAATTGGCGATTGTTACCGTTTAGATGCTTTGCATATAGGTTTCTTAGACTATATAGAAGCAACATATACAAAGATTTCAACCGTCTACCTGTTCTATTCATTGTTCTACTTGTAGAAAGATACAAATAATTTCGGTTTCATGATTATCAATAGGGCTTGTTGTTCACTTAAACTTGAAGAACAAAAAATTGGCGAATGGTACTGTTTGGATGCTTTGCGTACATGTTTCTTAGACTATATGGAAGCAATATATACAAAGATTTCAACCGTCTACCTGTTCCATTCATTGTCCTACTTGTCGAAAGTTACAAATAATTTCCGTTGAAGGATTAACAATGGGGTCGTAGTTCACTTAAACTTGAAGAACTAAAAATTGGCGAATTGTACTGTTTGGATGCTTTGCATATATGTTTCTTAGACTATATAGAAGCAATATATACAAAGATTTCAACCGTCTACGTGGTCCAATCATTGTTCTACTTGTCGAAATTTACAAATAATTTCCTTTAAAGGATTAACAATGGGGCTCGTTGTTCACTTAAACTTGAAGAACAATTAATTGGCGAATTGTACTGTTTGGATGCTTTGCATATATGTTTCTTAGACTATATAGAAGCAATATATACAAAGATTTCAACCGTCTACCTGTTCCATTCATTGTACTACTTGTCGAATGTAACAAATAATTTCCGATAAAGGATTAACCATTGGGGCTCATTGGTCACTTAAACTTGAAGAACAAAAAATTGGCGAATGGTACTGTTTGGATGCTTTGCGTACATGTTTCTTAGACTATATGGAAGCAATATATACAAAGATTTCAACCGTCTACGTGTTCCAATCATTGTTCTACTTGTCGAAATTTACAAATAATTTCCTTTAAAGGATTAACAATGGGGCTCGTAGTTCGCTTAAACTTGAAGAGCAAAAAATTGGCGAATTGTACTGTTTGGATGCTTTGCATATATGTTTCTTAGACTATATAGAAGCAATATATAGAAGGATTTCCTCCGTCTACCTGTTCCATTCACTGTTCTACTTGTCGAAAGTTACAAATAATTCCCGATAAAGGATTAACCATTGGGGCTCATTGTTCACTTAAACTTGAAGAACAAGAAATTGGCGATTGTTACTGTTTAGATGCTTTGCATATAGGTTTCTTAGACTATATAGAAGCAATATATACAAAGATTTCAACCGTCTACCTGTTCCATTCATTGTTCTACTTGTCGCAAGTTACAAATAATTTCCGTTAAAGTTTTAACAATGGGGCTCGCTGATCACTTAAACTTGAAGATCAAAAAATTGGCGATTGTTACTGTTTAGATGCTTTGCATATATGTTTCTTAGATTATATAGAAGCAATATATACAAAGATTTCAACCGTCTACCTGTTCCATTCATTGTTCTACTTGTCGAAAGTTACAAATAATTACCGATAAAGTATTAACAATGGGGCTCGTAGTTCACTTAAACTTGAAGATCAAATAATTGGCGTATTGTACTGTTTGGATGCTTTGCATATATGTTTCTTAGACTATATAGACGCAATATATACAAGGATTTCAAACGTCTACCTGGTCCATTCATTGTTCTACTTGTCGAAAGTTACAAATAATTTCCGTTGAAGGATTAACAATGGGGTCGTAGTTCACTTAAACTTGAAGAACTAAAAATTGGCGAATTGTACTGTTTGGATGCTTTGCATATATGTTTCTTAGACTATATAGAAGCAATATATACACTGATTTCAACCGTCTACCTGTTCCATTCATTGTTCTACTTGTCGAAAGTTACAAATAATTTCCGATAAAGGATTACCCATTGGGGCTCATTCTTCACTTAAACTTGAAGAACAAAAAATTGGTGAATTGTACTGTTTGGATGCTTTGCATATTTGTTTCGTAGACTATATAGAAGCAATATATACAATGATTTCAACCGTCTACATGATCCATTCATTGTTCTACTTGTCGAAATTTACAAATAATTTCCTTTAAAGGATTAACAATGGGGCTCGTAGTTCACTTAAACTTGAAGAACAAAAAATTGGCGAATGGTACTGTTTGGATGCTTTGCATATATGTTTCTTAGACTATATAGAAGCAATATATACAAAGATTTCAACCGTCTACCTGTTCTATTCATTGTTCTACTTGTAGAAAGTTACAAATAATTTCCGATAAAGGATTAACAATGGTGCTCGTTGTTCACTTAAACTTGAAGAACAATAAATTGGCGAATTGTACTGTTTGGATGCTTTGCGTACATGTTTCTTAGACTATATGGAAGCAATATATACAAAGATTTCAACCGTCTTCGTGTTCCAATCATTGTTCTACTTTTCGAAATTTACAAATAATTTCCTTTAAAGGATTAACAATGGGGCTCGTTGTTCACTTAAACTTGAAGAACAAAAAATTGGCGAATGGTACTCTTTGGATGCTTTGCATATATGTTTCTTAGACTATATTGAAGCAATATATACATTGATTTCAACCGTCTACCTGTTCCATTCATTGTTCTACTTGTCGCAAGTTACAAATAATTTCCGATAAAGGATTAACAATGGGGCTCATTGTTCACTTAAACTTGAAGAACAATAAATTGGCGAATTGTACTGTTTGGATGCTATGCATATATGTTTCTTAGACTATATAGAAGCAATATATATATAATGATTTCAACCGTCTACCTGTCCCATTCATTGTTCTACATGTCGAAAGTTACAAATAATTTCCGTTTCATGATTATCAATGGGGCTCGTTGTTCACTTAAAGGGTCTAGCAGGATAAGGGGGTCAAAAGTGCCCTTGAAGGTATTTTATTGCACGATGCGTCATTCGATAGGTAACCATAAGAAACCATTGTACACAAATTTTTAATCCGATAGCTTGACCGGGAGGGTAGTTATGGGGTAAATTCGAAAAACCAGTTTTTGCCTCATTTTCGCCACTTAATGATGTGTAAAAATGTCGAAAAAATTCTGACACATTCTAAACATGATTGCACATGTTAGGTATGATTTTCAGATTCTTCCGTTGCAAGTGCCGTGCGCAAAAAATCAAAAACGACAAAAAAATGGGAAAAATGTAGATTTTGCACTGAAATCTTAGAGACACAATTTTTAAATAATTCCTGTAAGTACCTGATGTAACCATTAATATGCTCAATTTTTTTCATATTTTTTTGATATGGTGCAACACTGTCGGAAAAATCAAAAACCGATTTCTGGGACGCATTTCGGGCTGAAACGCGATCAGTACTTGCTATTTTTGCATTATTTTAATACAGTATGTTCATTTTGTGATTCTCAATGTTTCTGCACACAAAGCAATTGCGAGTGAGTGCGAAGGATTGAATTGATTCAATTATTCGTAAGCTACATACTTCCTTATGAGCTAAAAATACGAACGTTCTTTCAATAGCAGCGATGGCGCAGTCGGTAGAGTTCTTGGCTGCGGAACCTCTCGAAACTTTTTGTCGCCGGTTCGAGTCCCACGAGGTAAAATAATTTTTTTTTTTTTTTTTTTTAATCATTCACTGCATAACAACAAATAATAATCATTTTTCTATTTTTCAGTGTTTTTCAAACATTTTTAAATACTTATTCAATATGAAATATATGTAAAAATAATTATGGAGCATATTGTTTTTTTCATTGATTCGTCCTAGCCATATCTCGTTATTCTTTTGTACATTGAACGAATATTAGTTTACTGTAACGAATGCAATTATGTATTCAATATTAAAAGGATCTAATTTTATATTCTGATGAATTGTAATGAAGGTGATGTCTAACGGAAAGAAGGGTTTATTTCTTTTTAAACATTCTTATTTTTGTATTTACCGCTTCTCCATTTATGCAGAGGTCATCCAAAATAGACAATGAATTGAAAGAAAGAAGGTATATTGGGATTTCGTCCGTTATAATTCCTTTACTGTTTTATGCAAATCAACTCCTTCAGCTTTAGGTTTTTGCCTCATTGCAATCGTGTTTTCCAACCACTTTAAGTACATGAAAACATTCAATTTAGTTCAGAAGGCTTTATTGTTTTATTACACTTACTCCAGTATTATGTGCTCCCTTCAGTTATCTAGTCCGCAATTACCTGCGCAGCGTGTAGGTAGCGGGCAGGTACCGAGTTGAACCTTTAGATGAATTAAATAAGGAAATATGCCATCGACCAATAGAAATTCTAAACTTCCTCATATTTTTCAAGTTTTAAGCGCATCCCCACCACTGTACAGATCTTTTCGCGTATATAAGTAACTGCAATATGCGAGTAAAGCCATCGTTACTCGCATTATACTGTGTTAGTGCAAGTGTCGTTATTTCACAATGTCCACAAATCCGCAAGTCGATAGAGAATCTGTGCGTGCACGGTGTACCGGATGCAGGGTTTACATTTGTAAATTATCCGGGTATATAAAAAAGATAAACTCGATGAGGGATGTTAGAAAGTTTTCGCGCATATTAGGAAGAAGGATAGCTCTTGGAGGCATGCTGTGTAATAAGTGTCGCATGACTCTGTATAGAAGGGAACACATAGTTCATTTACAATCTTCCGAATCTTCAGACAGAGAATCCCCGATGGAGTCTGTGTCTCTATCTTCACGAATTTCATCTTCGGTAACATCTACCCTTGAAACACCAGAGCCTTCCGCTTCCCAGGTCTTAACATCTCCGTCTACAATTTCCGTGCCCATAGAATATTCCGAATTATCTATGCCCGGAACATCGACAGGAACATTTTCAGTTACGTTACAAACTTTTCACTCGCCTTTATCCGATTCTACAGTAGATGCATTACGACCGAGTGACATGTCTTCTTATTCCGAACCGTCATCAGTAACGGGAGACCCATCAATTAATTTTAATCTCAGTTCGTCCGAACAATTCGATGTACCCGGCATCGAAATGCCATTTGCTAGAGTTGTAGCCACACATGGGTATTGTTTCGTATGTGGATCCAAAAAAAGCATTATCAACGTACCATTCGAAGCGCGAAAACAAGTATTTATCATGCGCCGATTATACGTTCCTAAAGGAAATCGGTGTTGTCATAATCATTTGCTCAAACACCGTTTTTTTCACGATATTGTTGCAAAACTAGAAGCCCATTCAAACAATATTTTCGTTAATACAGATGAACTTCGGAGTTATTTAGAATTTCTTTCAATAAGTAGCGATTGCAGCATAAAAGATAAAGTAGGTGATTTCGCATTATCAGAGGAACGACTCAAAGTATTTACTGGTTTAACTTGGGAAAATGTTATTTGTCTTCGGGATATGATGACATCAATGCGTAGTTCCCAAAAGCGTAATATAACACAAGCAATTGTTGTTTTTTTATTTAAATTGCGTACTGGTAATTCAAATAAGATGATAGCAGCAATTCTTGGCTTAGAACATGAACAGCAAGTTTCGAATTATTTTAAATCAGTTTTAAAGTCGTTCGAAAATGATATATTGCCATTTCATTTCGGATTCAGGGCATTTACTCGCGAATATCTTATAGAACATGAAACCTCTGATATTGCGAAACAATTATTTAATATTAATAAAAAATTGGCACTTATTTTCGATGGTACGTATATTCGACATCAGAAAAGTGCCAATAATGAATATCAGCGTAAATCATATTCAGGGCAAAAGAAACTTCCGTTATGTAAACCGTTCACAATTTGTACGACGAATGGATTCATAGTTGACGTGCTTGGACCTTTTTATGCAACTCAGAATGATGCTGAAATTACCAAAATCATTTTGCAAGACCCAAATGGCTTAAAAACTCTGGTACAACGTCGTGATATTTGTTTCGTAGATCGAGGATTTCGGGATGCTCGATCAGATCTAAAGCAATGTGGTTTTCAAGTGTTAATGCCAGCGTTAAAAGGAAAACGAAAACAATTAACAACAGCAGAAGCAAATGCTTCACGGCGAGTAACTAAAGTTCGTTGGGTGGTTGAAGCAATTCATGGTATTTTAGGCCAGAAATATAAATTGCTTCACCACCAAATGGACAACAAGTTCTTGCCTGAAGTTGCATTATTTTGCAAAATAGCGTGCTTTTTAAATAACAAATTCGGGAAACGCCTTAATTCGGATTTAGAACTATCAAAAGAAATAGTCCATAGAATGAAAGTACAACAGAATATACAAAATTCACTCGCTAAAGAAGTAGAATCTAAACACTGGCATAGACGGAAAACCCCATTCAAGCAATGTTCATCTTCCGATCTCTTAGACTTTCCGGAAATGACGGAAAGTGATTTAAAAATTCTTTTTACTGGGTCGTACCAGTTAACTCAGGCAATTTCATATTTGGCAGAAATGATGGACAACGAAAATAACATTAATCTCCAATATTCGAGGGAAAAAAATAATATTCTTAAATGCCTCGTCCGATCACGCCACATTAATCAAAGAAGTTATCGTTGCTTCATTGATTATACCCCTAATACAATTGGAATTTCGGGCATCAAACGTTATTGCTGTGAATGTGCGAATGGTAACCGTACCATAGGTTGTTGTTCGCACATTGCTGCAATAATATACTACCTGTCGCACGCACGGTATCTATCGACAATTGTTAGGCCCTCAGAGATATTGACAAAAATATTTAATAAAAATGAAGTGGTGCCCATCATTAATGAACATAGTGACGAGGATTAAAGCCACACGAAACGTGCTTTAACTTTTAATTATCAAAAGGTAATCTATCGTATGTCATTTATATTTTCACACTAATATTAATGTCCGTATTAACAACTGTTATCCAGTTAATACTTAAAAACATTTTTTTTCTAATTATATTTCATGGGAGGTGAATTGGCGAGAGAAAAGTGTCAAGTATTCCGCAGCTACATACTGTAGCCTAATCATTAAATGGTAATCTATCATTCGTATTTTTACAATAATATTAATTTCCGCATTAACAATTGTTATCCAGTTAATACTTAAAAACATTTTTTTTCTAATTATATTTCATGGGAGGTGAATTGGCGAGAGAAAAGTGTCAAGTATTCCGCAGTTAGATACTGTAGCCTAATCATCAAATGGTAATCTACCATTCATATTTTTACATTAATATTCATTTACGTATTAATAATATTTATGCAGTCAATAATTTAAAAAAAATGATTATCAGTTCTAAAGGTTCAACTCGGTACCTGCCCGCTACCTACACGCTGCGCAGGTAATTGCGGACTAGATAACTGAAGGGAGCACATAATACTGGAGTAAGTGTAATAAAACAATAAAGCCTTCTGAACTAAATTGAATGTTTTCATGTACTTAAAGTGGTTGGAAAACACGATTGCAATGAGGCAAAAACCTAAAGCTGAAGGAGTTGATTTGCATAAAACAGTAAAGGAATTATAACGGACGAAATCCCAATATACCTTCTTTCTTTCAATTCATTGTCTATTTTGGATGACCTCTGCATAAATGGAGAAGCGGTAAATACAAAAATAAGAATGTTTAAAAAGAAATAAACCCTTCTTTCCGTTAGACATCACCTTCATTACAATTCATCAGAATATAAAATTAGATCCTTTTAATATTGAATACATAATTGCATTCGTTACAGTAAACTAATATTCGTTCAATGTACAAAAGAATAACGAGATATGGCTAGGACGAATCAATGAAAAAAACAATATGCTCCATAATTATTTTTACATATATTTCATATTGAATAAGTATTTAAAAATGTTTGAAAAACACTGAAAAATAGAAAAATGATTATTATTTGTTGTTATGCAGTGAATGATTAAAAAAAAAAAAAAAAAAATTATTTTACCTCGTGGGACTCGAACCGGCGACAAAAAGTTTCGAGAGGTTCCGCAGCCAAGAACTCTACCGACTGCGCCATCGCTGCTATTGAAAGAACGTTCGTATTTTTAGCTCATAAGGAAGTATGTAGCTTACGAATAATTGAATCAATTCAATCCTTCGCACTCACTCGCAATTGCTTTGTGTGCAGAAACATTGAGAATCACAAAATGAACATACTGTATTAAAATAATGCAAAAATAGCAAGTACTGATCGCGTTTCAGCCCGAAATGCGTCCCAGAAATCGGTTTTTGATTTTTCCGACAGTGTTGCACCATATCAAAAAAATATGAAAAAAATTGAGCATATTAATGGTTACATCAGGTACTTACAGGAATTATTTAAAAATTGTGTCTCTAAGATTTCAGTGCAAAATCTACATTTTTCCCATTTTTTTGTCGTTTTTGATTTTTTGCGCACGGCACTTGCAACGGAAGAATCTGAAAATCATACCTAACATGTGCAATCATGTTTAGAATGTGTCAGAATTTTTTCGACATTTTTACACATCATTAAGTGGCGAAAATGAGGCAAAAACTGGTTTTTCGAATTTACCCCATAACTACCCTCCCGGTCAAGCTATCGGATTAAAAATTTGTGTACAATGGTTTCTTATGGTTACCTATCGAATGACGCATCGTGCAATAAAATACCTTCAAGGGCACTTTTGACCCCCTTATCCTGCTAGACCCTTTGAAGAACAAAAAATTGGCGAATGGTACTGTTTGGATGCTTTGCACATATGTTTCTTAGACTATATAGAAGCAATATATACAAAGATTTCAACCGCCTACGTGTTCCTATCATTGTTCTGCTTGTAGAAAGTTACAATTAATTTCCGTTAAAGGATTAACAATGGGGCTCGTAGTTCACTTAAACATGAAGAACAAAAAATTCGTGAATTGTACTGTTTGGATGCTTTGCATATTTGTTTCGTAGATTATATAGAAGCAATATATACAATGATTTCAACCGTCTATCTGATCCATTCATTGTTTTACTTGTCGAAATTTACAAATAATTTCCTTTAAAGGATTAACAATGGGGCTCGTAGTTCACTTAAACTTGAAGATCAAAAAATTGGCGATTGTTACCGTTTAGATGCTTTGCATATAGGTTTCTTAGACTATATAGAAGCAACATATACAAAGATTTCAACCGTCTACCTGTTCTATTCATTGTTCTACTTGTAGAAAGATACAAATAATTTCGGTTTCATGATTATCAATAGGGCTTGTTGTTCACTTAAACTTGAAGAACAAAAAATTGGCGAATGGTACTGTTTGGATGCTTTGCGTACATGTTTCTTAGACTATATGGAAGCAATATATACAAAGATTTCAACCGTCTACCTGTTCCATTCATTGTCCTACTTGTCGAAAGTTACAAATAATTTCCGTTGAAGGATTAACAATGGGGTCGTAGTTCACTTAAACTTGAAGAACTAAAAATTGGCGAATTGTACTGTTTGGATGCTTTGCATATATGTTTCTTAGACTATATAGAAGCAATATATACAAAGATTTCAACCGTCTACGTGGTCCAATCATTGTTCTACTTGTCGAAATTTACAAATAATTTCCTTTAAAGGATTAACAATGCGGCTCGTTGTTCACTTAAACTTGAAGAACAATTAATTGGCGAATTGTACTGTTTGGATGCTTTGCATATATGTTTCTTAGACTATATAGAAGCAATATATACAAAGATTTCAACCGTCTACCTGTTCCATTCATTGTACTACTTGTCGAATGTAACAAATAATTTCCGATAAAGGATTAACCATTGGGGCTCATTGGTCACTTAAACTTGAAGAACAAAAAATTGGCGAATGGTACTGTTTGGATGCTTTGCGTACATGTTTCTTAGACTATATGGAAGCAATATATACAAAGATTTCAACCGTCTACGTGTTCCAATCATTGTTCTACTTGTCGAAATTTACAAATAATTTCCTTTAAAGGATTAACAATGGGGCTCGTAGTTCGCTTAAACTTGAAGAGCAAAAAATTGGCGAATTGTACTGTTTGGATGCTTTGCATATATGTTTCTTAGACTATATAGAAGCAATATATATAAGGATTTCCTCCGTCTACCTGTTCCATTCACTGTTCTACTTGTCGAAAGTTACAAATAATTCCCGATAAAGGATTAACCATTGGGGCTCATTGTTCACTTAAACTTGAAGAACAAAAAATTGGCGATTGTTACTGTTTAGATGCTTTGCATATAGGTTTCTTAGACTATATAGAAGCAATATATACAAAGATTTCAACCGTCTACCTGTTCCATTCATTGTTCTACTTGTCGCAAGTTACAAATAATTTCCGTTAAAGTTTTAACAATGGGGCTCGCTGATCACTTAAACTTGAAGATCAAAAAATTGGCGATTGTTACTGTTTAGATGCTTTGCATATATGTTTCTTAGATTATATAGAAGCAATATATACAAAGATTTCAACCGTCTACCTGTTCCATTCATTGTTCTACTTGTCGAAAGTTACAAATAATTACCGATAAAGTATTAACAATGGGGCTCGTAGTTCACTTAAACTTGAAGATCAAATAATTGGCGTATTGTACTGTTTGGATGCTTTGCATATATGTTTCTTAGACTATATAGACGCAATATATACAAGGATTTCAAACGTCTACCTGTTCCATTCATTGTTCTACTTGTCGAAAGTTACAAATAATTTCCGTTGAAGGATTAACAATGGGGTCGTAGTTCACTTAAACTTGAAGAACTAAAAATTGGCGAATTGTACTGTTTGGATGCTTTGCATATATGTTTCTTAGACTATATAGAAGCAATATATACACTGATTTCAACCGTCTACCTGTTCCATTCATTGTTCTACTTGTCGAAAGTTACAAATAATTTCCGATAAAGGATTACCCATTGGGGCTCATTCTTCACTTAAACTTGAAGAACAAAAAATTGGCGAATTGTACTGTTTGGATGCTTTGCATATTTGTTTCGTAGACTATATAGAAGCAATATATACAATGATTTCAACCGTCTACATGATCCATTCATTGTTCTACTTGTCGAAATTTACAAATAATTTCCTTTAAAGGATTAACAATGGGGCTCGTAGTCCACTTAAACTTGAAGAACAAAAAATTGGCGAATGGTACTGTTTGGATGCTTTGCATATATGTTTCTTAGACTATATAGAAGCAATATATACAAAGATTTCAACCGTCTACCTGTTCTATTCATTGTTCTACTTGTAGAAAGTTACAAATAATTTCCGATAAAGGATTAACAATGGTGCTCGTTGTTCACTTAAACTTGAAGAACAATAAATTGGCGAATTGTACTGTTTGGATGCTTTGCATATATGTTTCTTAAACTATATAGACGCAATATATACAAGGATTTCAAACGTCTACCTGTTCCATTCATTGTTCTACTTGTCGAAAGTTACAAATAATTTCCGTTAAAGTATTAAAAATGGGGCTCGTAGTTCACTTAAACTTGAAGATCAAATAATTGGCGAATTGTACTGTTTGGATGCTTTGCATATATGTTTCTTAGACTATATAGACGCAATATATACAAGGACTTCAAACGTCTACCTGTTCCATTCATTGTTCTACTTGTCGAAAGTTACAAATAATTTCCTTTAAAGGATTAACAATGGGGCTCGTAGTTCACTTAAACTTGAAGAACAAGAAATTGGCGAATTGTACTGTTTGGATGCTTTGCATATATGTTTCGTAGATTATATAGAAGCAATATATACAATTATTTCAACCGTCTACCTGATCCATTCATTGTTCTACTTGTCGAAATTTACAAATAATTTCCTTTAAAGGATTAACAGTGTGGCTCGTAGTTCACTTAAACTTGAAGAACAAAAAATTGGCGAATTGTACTGTTTGGATGCTTTGCATATATGTTTCTTAGACTATTTAGAAGCAATATATAGAAAGATTTCACCCGTCTACCTGTACTATTCATTGTTCTACTTGTAGAAAGTTACAAATAATTTCCATTTCATGATTATCAATGGGGCCCGCTGTTCACTTAAACTTGAAGATCAAAAAATTGGCGATTGTTACTGTTTAGATGCTTTGCATATAAGTTTCTTAGATTATATAGAAGCAACATATACAAAGATTTCAACCGTCTACCTGTTCTATTCATTGTTCTACTTGTAGAAAGTTACAAATAATTTCCCTTTCATGATTATCAATGGGGCTCGTAGTTCACTTAATCTTGAAGAACAAAAAATTGGCGAATGGTACTGTTTGGATGCTTTGCATATATGTTTCTTAGACTATATAGAAGCAATATATACAATGATTTCAACCGTCTACCTATTCCATTCATTGTTCTACTTGCCGAAATTTACAAATAATTTCCTTTAAAGGATTAACAATGGGGCTCGTTGTTCACTTAAACTTGAAGAACAATAAATTGGCGAATTGTACTGTTTGGATGCTTTGCATATATGTTTCTTATACTATATAGACGCAATATATACAAGGATTTCAACCGTCTACCTGTTCCATTCTTTGTTCTACTTGTCGAAATTTACAAATAATTTCCTTTAAAGGATTAACAATGGGGCTCGTAGTTCACTTAAACTTGGAAAACAAAAAATTGGCGAATTGTACTGTTTGGATGCTTCGCATATATGTTTCTTAGACTATATAGAAGCAATATATACAATTATTTCAACCGTGCACCTATTCCATTCATTGTTCTACTTGTCGAAATTTACAAATAATTTCCGTTAAAGGATTAACAATGGGGCTCGTAGTTCACTTAAATTTGAAGATCAAAAAATTGGCGATTGTTACTGTTTAGATGCTTTGCATATAGGTTTCGTAGACTATATAGAAGCAACACATACAAAGATTTCAACCGCCTACCTGTTCTATTCATTGTTCTACTTGTAGAAAGTTACAAATAATTTCCGTTTCATGATTATCAATGGGGCTCGTTGTTCACTTAAACTTGAAGAACAAGAAATTGGCGAATGGTACTGTTTGGATGCTTTGCATATATGTTTCTTAGATTATATAGAAGCAATATATACAAAGATTTCAACCGTCTACCTGTTCCATTCATTGTTCTACTTGTCGAAAATTACAAATAATTTCCTTTAAAGGATTAACAATGGGGCTCGTAGTTCACTTAAACTTGAAGAACAAGTAATTGGCGAATTGTACTGTTTGGATGCTTTGCATATATGTTTCGTAGATTATATAGAAGCAATATATACAATTATTTCAACCGTCTACCTGATCCATTCATTGTTCTACTTGTCGAAATTTACAAATAATTTCCTTTAAAGGATTAACAGTGTGGCTCGTAGTTCACTTAAACTTGAAGAACAAAAAATTGGCGAGTGGTACTGTTTGGATGCTTTGCATATATATTTCTTAGACTATTTAGAAGCAATATATAGAAAGATATCACCCGTCTACCTGTACTCTTCATTGTTCTACTTGTCGAAAGTTACAAACAATTTCCGTTAAAGGATTAACAATGGGGCTCGTAGTTCACTTAAACTTGAAGAGCAAAAAATTGGCGAATTGTACTGTTTGGACGCTATGCATATACGTTTCTTAGACTATATAGAAGCAATATATACAATGATTTCAACAGTCTACCTGTTCCATTCATTGTTCTACTTGTTGAAATTTACAAATAATTTCCTTTAAAGGATTAACAATGGGGCTCATAGTTCACTTAAACTTGAAGAACAAAAAATTGGCGATTGGGACTGTTTGGAAGCTTTGCATATATGTTTCTTATACCATATAAAAGCAATATATACAATGATTTCAACCGTCTACCTTTTCCATTCATTGTTCTCCTTGTCGAAATTTACAAATAATTTCCGTTAAAGGATTAACAATTGGGCTCGTAGTTCACTTAAACTTGAAGAACAAAAAATTGGCGAATGTTACCGTTTGGATGCTTTGCATATATGTTTCTTAGACTATATAGAAGCAATATATACAATGATTTCAACAGTCTACCTGTACCATTCATTGTTCTACTTGTCGAAATTTACAAATAATTTCCGATAAAGGATTAACAATGGGGCTCGTAGTTCACTCAAACTTGAAGAGCAATAAATTGGCGAATTGTACTGTTTGGACGCTTTGCATATATGTTTCTTGGACTATATAGAAGCAATATATACAATGATTTCAACAGTCTACCTGTTCCATTCATTATTCTACTTGTCGAAATTTACAAATAATTTCCGATAAAGGATTAACAATGGGGCTCATGGTTCACTTAAACTTGAAGAACAAAAAATTGGCGAATGGTACTGTTTGGATGCTTTGCATATATGTTTCTTAGACTATATGGAAGCAATATATCCAAAGATTTCAACCGTCTACGTGTTCCAATCATTGTTCTACTTGTAGAAAGTTACAATTAATTTCCGTTAAAGTATTAACAATGGGGCTCGTAGTTCACTTAAACTTGAAGAACAAAAAATTGGCGATTTGTACTGTTTGGATGCTTTGCATATATGTTTCGTAGACTATATAGAAGCAATATATACAATGATTTCAACCGTCTACCTGTTCCATTCATTGTTCTACTTGTCGAAAGTTACAAATAATTTCCGATGAAGGATTAACAATGGGGCTCGTAGTTCACTTAAACTTGAAGAACAAAAAATTGGCGAATGGTACTGTTTGGATGCTTTGCATATATGTTTCTTAGACTATATGGAAGCAATATATACTAAGATTTCAACCGTCTACCTGTTCCATTCATTGTTCTACTTGTCGAAAATTACAAATAATTCCCGATAAAGGATTAACAATGGGGCTCATTGTTCACTTAAACTTGAAGAACAAAAAATTGGCGTATGGTACTGTTTGGATGCTTTGCATATATGTTTCTTAGACTATATGGAAGCAATATATACAATGATTTCAACCGTCTACCTGTTCCATTCATTGTTCTACTTGTTGAAATTTACAAATAATTTCCTTTAAAGGATTAACAATGGGGCTCATAGTTCACTTAAACTTGAAGAACAAAAAATTGGCGAATGGGACTGTTTGGAAGCTTTGCATATATGTTTCATAGACTATATAGTAGCAATATATACAAAGATTTCAACAGTCTAACTGTTCTATTCATTGTTCTATTTGAAGAAAGTTACAAATAATTTCCCTTTCATGATTATCAATGGGGCTCGTTGTTCACTTAAACTTGAAGAACAAAAAATTGGCGAATTGTACTGTTTGGATGCTTTGCATATGTGTTTCTTAGACTATATAGGCGCAATATATACAAGGATTTCAACCGTCTACCTGTTTCATTCATTGTTCTACTTGTCGAAAGTTACAAATAATTTCCGATAAAGGATTAACAATGGGGCTCATTGTTCACTTAAACTTGAAGAACAAAAAATTGGCGAATTGTACTGTTTGGATGCTTTGCATATGTGTTTCTTAGACTATATAGGCGCAATATATACAAGGATTTCAACCGTCTACCTGTTCCATTCATTGTTCTACTTGTCGAAAGTTACAAATAATTTCCGTTAAAGGATTAACAATGGGGATCGTAGTTCACTTAAACTTGAAGAACAAAAAATTGGCGAATTGTACTGTTTGGATGCTTTGCATATATGTTTCTTAGAATATATAGAAGCAATATATAGAAAGACTTCACCCGTCTACCTTTACAATTCATTGTTCTACTTGTAGAAAGTTACAAATAATTTCCGTTTCATGATTATCAATGGAGCTCGCTGTTCACTTAAACTTGAAGATCAAAAAATTGGCGAGTTGTACTGTTTGGATGCTTTGCATATATGTTTCTTAGACTATATAGAAGCAATATATACAATGATTTCAACAGTCTATCTATTCCATTCATTGTTCTACTTGCCGAAATTTACAAATAATTTCCTTTAAAGGATTAACAATGGGGCTCGTAGTTCACTTAAACTTGAAGAACAAAAAATTGGCGAATTGTACTGTTTGGATGATTTGCACATATGTTTCTTAGTCTATATAGAAGCAACATATACAAAGATTTCAACCGTCTACCTGTTCCATTCATTGTTCTACTTGTCGAAAGTTACAAATAATTTCCGTTAAAGGATTAACAATGGTGATCGTAGTTCACTTAAACTTGAAGAACAAAAAATTGGCGAATTGTACTGTTTGGATGCTTTGCATATATGTTTCTTAGAATATATAGAAGCAATATATAGAAAGACTTCACCCGTCTACCTGTACAATTCATTGTTCTACTTGTAGAAAGTTACAAATAATTTCCGTTTCATGATTATCAATGGGGCTCGTTGTTCACTTAAACTTGAAGAACAAAAAATTGGCGAATAGTACTGTTCGGATGCTTTGCATATATGTTTCTTAGACTATATAGTAGCAATATATACAAAGATTTCAACAGTCTAACTGTTCTATTCATTGTTCTATTTGAAGAAAGTTACAAATAATTTCCCTTTCATGATTATCAATGGGGCTCGTTGTTCACTTAAACTTGAAGAACAAAAAATTGGCGAAATGTACTGTTTGGATGCTTTGCATATATGTTTCTTAGAATATATAGAAGCAATATATAGAAAGACTTCACCCGTCTACCTGTACAATTCATTGTTCTACTTGTAGAAAGTTACAAATAATTTCCGTTTCATGATTATCAATGGGGCTCGTTGTTCACTTAAACTTGAAGAACAAAAAATTGGCGAATAGTACTGTTCGGATGCTTTGCATATATGTTTCTTAGACTATATAGTAGCAATATATACAAAGATTTCAACAGTCTAACTGTTCTATTCATTGTTCTATTTGAAGAAAGTTACAAATAATTTCCCTTTCATGATTATCAATGGGGCTCGTTGTTCACTTAAACTTGAAGAACAAAGAATTGGCAAATTGTACTGTTTGGATGCTTTGCATATGTGTTTCTTAGACTATATAGGCGCAATATATACAAGGATTTCAACCGTCTACCTGTTTCATTCATTGTTCTACTTGTCGAAAGTTACAAATAATTTCCGATAAAGGATTAACAATGGGGATCGTAGTTCACTTAAACTTGAAGAACAAAAAATTGGCGAATTGTACTGTTTGGATGCTTTGCATATATGTTTCTTAGAATATATAGAAGCAATATATAGAAAGACTTCACCCGTCTACCTTTACAATTCATTGTTCTACTTGTAGAAAGTTACAAATAATTTCCGTTTCATGATTATCAATGGAGCTCGCTGTTCACTTAAACTTGAAGATCAAAAAATTGGCGAGTTGTACTGTTTGGATGCTTTGCATATATGTTTCTTAGACTATATAGAAGCAATATATACAATGATTTCAACAGTCTATCTATTCCATTCATTGTTCTACTTGCCGAAATTTACAAATAATTTCCTTTAAAGGATTAACAATGGGGCTCGTAGTTCACTTAAACTTGAAGAACAAAAAATTGGCGAATTGTACTGTTTGGATGATTTGCACATATGTTTCTTAGTCTATATAGAAGCAACATATACAAAGATTTCAACCGTCTACCTGTTCCATTCATTGTTCTACTTGTCGAAAGTTACAAATAATTTCCGTTAAAGGATTAACAATGGTGATCGTAGTTCACTTAAACTTGAAGAACAAAAAATTGGCGAATTGTACTGTTTGGATGCTTTGCATATATGTTTCTTAGAATATATAGAAGCAATATATAGAAAGACTTCACCCGTCTACCTGTACAATTCATTGTTCTACTTGTAGAAAGTTACAAATAATTTCCGTTTCATGATTATCAATGGGGCTCGTTGTTCACTTAAACTTGAAGAACAAAAAATTGGCGAATAGTACTGTTCGGATGCTTTGCATATATGTTTCTTAGACTATATAGTAGCAATATATACAAAGATTTCAACAGTCTAACTGTTCTATTCATTGTTCTATTTGAAGAAAGTTACAAATAATTTCCCTTTCATGATTATCAATGGGGCTCGTTGTTCACTTAAACTTGAAGAACAAAAAATTGGCGAAATGTACTGTTTGGATGCTTTGCATATATGTTTCTTAGAATATATAGAAGCAATATATAGAAAGACTTCACCCGTCTACCTGTACAATTCATTGTTCTACTTGTAGAAAGTTACAAATAATTTCCGTTTCATGATTATCAATGGGGCTCGTTGTTCACTTAAACTTGAAGAACAAAAAATTGGCGAATAGTACTGTTCGGATGCTTTGCATATATGTTTCTTAGACTATATAGTAGCAATATATACAAAGATTTCAACAGTCTAACTGTTCTATTCATTGTTCTATTTGAAGAAAGTTACAAATAATTTCCCTTTCATGATTATCAATGGGGCTCGTTGTTCACTTAAACTTGAAGAACAAAGAATTGGCAAATTGTACTGTTTGGATGCTTTGCATATGTGTTTCTTAGACTATATAGGCGCAATATATACAAGGATTTCAACCGTCTACCTGTTTCATTCATTGTTCTACTTGTCGAAAGTTACAAATAATTTCCGATAAAGGATTAACAATGGGGCTCATTGTTCACTTAAACTTGAAGAACAAAAAATTGGCGAATTGTACTGTTTGGATGCTTTGCATATGTGTTTCTTAGACTATATAGGCGCAATATATACAAGGATTTCAACCGTCTACCTGTTCCATTCATTGTTCTACTTGTCGAAAGTTACAAATAATTTCCGTTAAAGGATTAACAATGGGGATCGTAGTTCACTTAAACTTGAAGAACAAAAAATTGGCGAATTGTACTGTTTGGATGCTTTGCATATATGTTTCTTAGAATATATAGAAGCAATATATAGAAAGACTTCACCCGTCTACCTGTACAATTCATTGTTCTACTTGTAGAAAGTTACAAATAATTTCCGTTTCATGATTATCAACGGGGCTCGTTGTTCACTTAAACTTGAAGAACAAAAAGTTGGCGAATCGTAATGTTTGGATGCTTTGCATATATGTTTCTTAGACTATATAGAAGCAATATATACAAAGATTTCAACAGTCTAACTGTTCTATTCATTGTTCTATTTGAAGAAAGTTACAAATAATTTCCCTTTCATGATTATCAATGGGGCTCGTTGTTCACTTAAACTTGATGAACAAAAAATTGGCGAAATGTACAGTTTGGATGCTTTGCATATATGTTTCTTAGAATATATAGAAGCAATATATAGAAAGACTTCACCCGTCTACCTGTACAATTCATTGTTCTACTTGTCGAAAGTTACAAATAATTCCCGATAAAGGATTAACCATTGGGGCTCATTGTTCACTTAAACTTGAAGATCAAAAAATTGGCGATTGTTACTGTTCAGATGCTTTGCATATAGGTTTCTTAGACTATATAAAAGCAACATATACAAAGATTTCAACCGTCTACCTGTTCTATTCATTGTTCTACTTGTAGAAAGTTACAAATGATTTCCGTTTCATGATTATCAATGGGGCTCGTTGTTCACTTAAACTTGAAGAACAAAAAATTGGCGAATGGTACTGTTTGGATGCTTTGCATATATGTTTCTTAGACTATATAGAAGCAATATATACAAAGATTTCAACCGTCTACCTGTTCCATTCATTGTTCTACTTGTCGAAAATTACAAATAATTTCCGATAAAGGATTAACCATTGGGGCTCATTCTTCACTTAAACTTGAAGAACAAAAAATTGGCGAATTGTACTGTTTGGATGCTTTGCGTACATGTTTCTTAGACTATATAGAAGCAATATATACAAAGATTTCAACCGTCTACGTGTTCCAATCATTGTTCTACTTGTAGAAAGTTAGAATTAATTTCCGTTAAAGGATTAAAAATGGGGCTCATTGTTCACTGAAACTTGAAGAACAAAAATTGGCGAATGGTACTGTTTGGATGATTTGCATATATGTTTCTTAGACTATACGGAAGAAATATATACAAATATTTCAACCGTCTACCTGTTCCATTCATTGTTCTACTTGTCGAAAGTTACAAATAATTCCCGATAAAGGATTAACCATTGGGGCTCATTGTTCACTTAAACTTGAAGAACAAAAATTTGGCGAATTGTACTGTTTGGATACTTTGCATATATGTTTCTTAGACTATTTAGAAGCAATATATAGAAAGATTTCACCCGTCTACCTGTACTATTCATTGTTCTACTTGTAGAAAGTCACAAATAATTTCCATTTCATGATTATCAATGGGGCTCGTTGTTCACTTAAACTTGAAGAACAAAAAATTGGCGAATGGTACTGTTTGGATGCTTTGCACATATGTTTCTTAGACTATATAGAAGCAATATATACAAAGATTTCAACCATCTACGTGTTCCAATCATTGTTCTACTTGTAGAAATTTACAATTAATTTCCGTTAAAGGATTAACAATGGGGCTCATTGTTCACTTAAACATGAAGAACAAAAAATTGGCGAATGGTACTGTTTGGATGATTTGCATATATGTTTCTTAGATTATGTAGAAGCAATATATACAAAGATTTCAACCGTCTACCTGTTCCATTCATTGTTCTACTTGTCGAATATTACAAATAATTTCCGATAACGGATTAACCATTGGGGCTCATTCTTCACTTAAACTTGAACAACAAAAAATTGGCGAATGATACTGTTTGGATGCTTTGCGTACATGTTTCTTAGACTATATGGAAGCAATATATACAAAGATTTCAACCGTCTTCGTGTTCCAATCATTGTTCTACTTTTCGAAATTTACAAATAATTTCCTTTAAAGGATTAACAATGGGGCTCGTTGTTCACTTAAACTTGAAGAACAAAAAATTGGCGAATGGTACTCTTTGGATGCTTTGCATATATGTTTCTTAGACTATATTGAAGCAATATATACATTGATTTCAACCGTCTACCTGTTCCATTCATTGTTCTACTTGTCGCAAGTTACAAATAATTTCCGATAAAGGATTAACAATGGGGCTCATTGTTCACTTAAACTTGAAGAACAATAAATTGGCGAATTGTACTGTTTGGATGCTATGCATATATGTTTCTTAGACTATATAGAAGCAATATATATATAATGATTTCAACCGTCTACCTGTCCCATTCATTGTTCTACATGTCGAAAGTTACAAATAATTTCCGTTTCATGATTATCAATGGGGCTCGTTGTTCACTTAAATTTGAAGAACACAAAATTGGCGAATGGTACTGTTTGGATGCTTTGCACATATGTTTCTTAGACTATATAGAAGCAATATATACAAAGATTTCAACCGTCTACGTGTTCCTATCATTGTTCTGCTTGTAGAAAGTTACAATTAATTTCCGTTAAAGGATTAACAATGGGGCTCGTAGTTCACTTAAACATGAAGAACAAAAAATTCGTGAATTGTACTGTTTGGATGCTTTGCATATTTGTTTCGTAGATTATATAGAAGCAATATATACAATGATTTCAACCGACTATCTGATCCATTCATTGTTTTACTTGTCGAAATTTACAAATAATTTCCTTTAAAGGATTAACAATGGGGCTCGTAGTTCACTTAAACTTGAAGATCAAAAAATTGGCGATTGTTACCGTTTAGATGCTTTGCATATAGGTTTCTTAGACTATATAGAAGCAACATATACAAAGATTTCAACCGTCTACCTGTTCTATTCATTGTTCTACTTGTAGAAAGATACAAATAATTTCGGTTTCATGATTATCAATAGGGCTTGTTGTTCACTTAAACTTGAAGAACAAAAAATTGGCGAATGGTACTGTTTGGATGCTTTGCGTACATGTTTCTTAGACTATATGGAAGCAATATATACAATGATTTCAACCGTCTACCTGTTCCATTCATTGTCCTACTTGTCGAAAGTTACAAATAATTTCCGTTGAAGGATTAACAATGGGGTCGTAGTTCACTTAAACTTGAAGAACTAAAAATTGGCGAATTGTACTGTTTGGATGCTTTGCATATATGTTTCTTAGACTATATAGAAGCAATATATACAAAGATTTCAACCGTCTACGTGGTCCAATCATTGTTCTACTTGTCGAAATTTACAAATAATTTCCTTTAAAGGATTAACAATGGGGCTCGTTGTTCACTTAAACTTGAAGAACAATTAATTGGCGAATTGTACTGTTTGGATGCTTTGCATATATGTTTCTTAGACTATATAGAAGCAATATATACAAAGATTTCAACCGTCTACCTGTTCCATTCATTGTACTACTTGTCGAATGTAACAAATAATTTCCGATAAAGGATTAACCATTGGGGCTCATTGGTCACTTAAACTTGAAGAACAAAAAATTGGCGAATGGTACTGTTTGGATGCTTTGCGTACATGTTTCTTAGACTATATGGAAGCAATATATACAAAGATTTCAACCGTCTACGTGTTCCAATCATTGTTCTACTTGTCGAAATTTACAAATAATTTCCTTTAAAGGATTAACAATGGGGCTCGTAGTTCGCTTAAACTTGAAGAGCAAAAAATTGGCGAATTGTACTGTTTGGATGCTTTGCATATATGTTTCTTAGACTATATAGAAGCAATATATAGAAGGATTTCCTCCGTCTACCTGTTCCATTCACTGTTCTACTTGTCGAAAGTTACAAATAATTCCCGATAAAGGATTAACCATTGGGGCTCATTGTTCACTTAAACTTGAAGAACAAGAAATTGGCGATTGTTACTGTTTAGATGCTTTGCATATAGGTTTCTTAGACTATATAGAAGCAATATATACAAAGATTTCAACCGTCTACCTGTTCCATTCATTGTTCTACTTGTCGCAAGTTACAAATAATTTCCGTTAAAGTTTTAACAATGGGGCTCGCTGATCACTTAAACTTGAAGATCAAAAAATTGGCGATTGTTACTGTTTAGATGCTTTGCATATATGTTTCTTAGATTATATAGAAGCAATATATACAAAGATTTCAACCGTCTACCTGTTCCATTCATTGTTCTACTTGTCGAAAGTTACAAATAATTACCGATAAAGTATTAACAATGGGGCTCGTAGTTCACTTAAACTTGAAGATCAAATAATTGGCGTATTGTACTGTTTGGATGCTTTGCATATATGTTTCTTAGACTATATAGACGCAATATATACAAGGATTTCAAACGTCTACCTGTTCCATTCATTGTTCTACTTGTCGAAAGTTACAAATAATTTCCGTTGAAGGATTAACAATGGGGTCGTAGTTCACTTAAACTTGAAGAACTAAAAATTGGCGAATTGTACTGTTTGGATGCTTTGCATATATGTTTCTTAGACTATATAGAAGCAATATATACACTGATTTCAACCGTCTACCTGTTCCATTCATTGTTCTACTTGTCGAAAGTTACAAATAATTTCCGATAAAGGATTACCCATTGGGGCTCATTCTTCACTTAAACTTGAAGAACAAAAAATTGGCGAATTGTACTGTTTGGATGCTTTGCATATTTGTTTCGTAGACTATATAGAAGCAATATATACAATGATTTCAACCGTCTACATGATCCATTCATTGTTCTACTTGTCGAAATTTACAAATAATTTCCTTTAAAGGATTAACAATGGGGCTCGTAGTTCACTTAAACTTGAAGAACAAAAAATTGGCGAATGGTACTGTTTGGATGCTTTGCATATATGTTTCTTAGACTATATAGAAGCAATATATACAAAGATTTCAACCGTCTACCTGTTCTATTCATTGTTCTACTTGTAGAAAGTTACAAATAATTTCCGATAAAGGATTAACAATGGTGCTCGTTGTTCACTTAAACTTGAAGAACAATAAATTGGCGAATTGTACTGTTTGGATGCTTTGCGTACATGTTTCTTAGACTATATGGAAGCAATATATACAAAGATTTCAACCGTCTTCGTGTTCCAATCATTGTTCTACTTTTCGAAATTTACAAATAATTTCCTTTAAAGGATTAACAATGGGGCTCGTTGTTCACTTAAACTTGAAGAACAAAAAATTGGCGAATGGTACTCTTTGGATGCTTTGCATATATGTTTCTTAGACTATATTGAAGCAATATATACATTGATTTCAACCGTCTACCTGTTCCATTCATTGTTCTACTTGTCGCAAGTTACAAATAATTTCCGATAAAGGATTAACAATGGGGCTCATTGTTCACTTAAACTTGAAGAACAATAAATTGGCGAATTGTACTGTTTGGATGCTATGCATATATGTTTCTTAGACTATATAGAAGCAATATATATATAATGATTTCAACCGTCTACCTGTCCCATTCATTGTTCTACATGTCGAAAGTTACAAATAATTTCCGTTTCATGATTATCAATGGGGCTCGTTGTTCACTTAAATTTGAAGAACAAAAAATTGGCGAATGGTACTGTTTGGATGCTTTGCACATATGTTTCTTAGACTATATAGAAGCAATATATACAAAGATTTCAACCGTCTACGTGTTCCTATCATTGTTCTGCTTGTAGAAAGTTACAATTAATTTCCGTTAAAGGATTAACAATGGGGCTCGTAGTTCACTTAAACATGAAGAACAAAAAATTCGTGAATTGTACTGTTTGGATGCTTTGCATATTTGTTTCGTAGATTATATAGAAGCAATATATACAATGATTTCAACCGTCTATCTGATCCATTCATTGTTTTACTTGTCGAAATTTACAAATAATTTCCTTTAAAGGATTAACAATGGGGCTCGTAGTTCACTTAAACTTGAAGATCAAAAAATTGGCGATTGTTACCGTTTAGATGCTTTGCATATAGGTTTCTTAGACTATATAGAAGCAACATATACAAAGATTTCAACCGTCTACCTGTTCTATTCATTGTTCTACTTGTAGAAAGATACAAATAATTTCGGTTTCATGATTATCAATAGGGCTTGTTGTTCACTTAAACTTGAAGAACAAAAAATTGGCGAATGGTACTGTTTGGATGCTTTGCGTACATGTTTCTTAGACTATATGGAAGCAATATATACAAAGATTTCAACCGTCTACCTGTTCCATTCATTGTCCTACTTGTCGAAAGTTACAAATAATTTCCGTTGAAGGATTAACAATGGGGTCGTAGTTCACTTAAACTTGAAGAACTAAAAATTGGCGAATTGTACTGTTTGGATGCTTTGCATATATGTTTCTTAGACTATATAGAAGCAATATATACAAAGATTTCAACCGTCTACGTGGTCCAATCATTGTTCTACTTGTCGAAATTTACAAATAATTTCCTTTAAAGGATTAACAATGGGGCTCGTTGTTCACTTAAACTTGAAGAACAATTAATTGGCGAATTGTACTGTTTGGATGCTTTGCATATATGTTTCTTAGACTATATAGAAGCAATATATACAAAGATTTCAACCGTCTACCTGTTCCATTCATTGTACTACTTGTCGAATGTAACAAATAATTTCCGATAAAGGATTAACCATTGGGGCTCATTGGTCACTTAAACTTGAAGAACAAAAAATTGGCGAATGGTACTGTTTGGATGCTTTGCGTACATGTTTCTTAGACTATATGGAAGCAATATATACAAAGATTTCAACCGTCTACGTGTTCCAATCATTGTTCTACTTGTCGAAATTTACAAATAATTTCCTTTAAAGGATTAACAATGGGGCTCGTAGTTCGCTTAAACTTGAAGAGCAAAAAATTGGCGAATTGTACTGTTTGGATGCTTTGCATATATGTTTCTTAGACTATATAGAAGCAATATATATAAGGATTTCCTCCGTCTACCTGTTCCATTCACTGTTCTACTTGTCGAAAGTTACAAATAATTCCCGATAAAGGATTAACCATTGGGGCTCATTGTTCACTTAAACTTGAAGAACAAAAAATTGGCGATTGTTACTGTTTAGATGCTTTGCATATAGGTTTCTTAGACTATATAGAAGCAATATATACAAAGATTTCAACCGTCTACCTGTTCCATTCATTGTTCTACTTGTCGCAAGTTACAAATAATTTCCGTTAAAGTTTTAACAATGGGGCTCGCTGATCACTTAAACTTGAAGATCAAAAAATTGGCGATTGTTACTGTTTAGATGCTTTGCATATATGTTTCTTAGATTATATAGAAGCAATATATACAAAGATTTCAACCGTCTACCTGTTCCATTCATTGTTCTACTTGTCGAAAGTTACAAATAATTACCGATAAAGTATTAACAATGGGGCTCGTAGTTCACTTAAACTTGAAGATCAAATAATTGGCGTATTGTACTGTTTGGATGCTTTGCATATATGTTTCTTAGACTATATAGACGCAATATATACAAGGATTTCAAACGTCTACCTGTTCCATTCATTGTTCTACTTGTCGAAAGTTACAAATAATTTCCGTTGAAGGATTAACAATGGGGTCGTAGTTCACTTAAACTTGAAGAACTAAAAATTGGCGAATTGTACTGTTTGGATGCTTTGCATATATGTTTCTTAGACTATATAGAAGCAATATATACACTGATTTCAACCGTCTACCTGTTCCATTCATTGTTCTACTTGTCGAAAGTAACAAATAATTTCCGATAAAGGATTACCCATTGGGGCTCATTCTTCACTTAAACTTGAAGAACAAAAAATTGGCGAATTGTACTGTTTGGATGCTTTGCATATTTGTTTCGTAGACTATATAGAAGCAATATATACAATGATTTCAACCGTCTACATGATCCATTCATTGTTCTACTTGTCGAAATTTACAAATAATTTCCTTTAAAGGATTAACAATGGGGCTCGTAGTCCACTTAAACTTGAAGAACAAAAAATT
Organism: Cerceris ruficornis; assembly: GCA_963989415.1. Taxonomy (NCBI): domain Eukaryota; kingdom Metazoa; phylum Arthropoda; class Insecta; order Hymenoptera; family Crabronidae; genus Cerceris; species Cerceris ruficornis. Next base: position 2,335,175 of record CAXDIW010000460.1, read on the forward strand.
GGCGAATGGTACTGTTTGGATGCTTTGCATATATGTTTCTTAGACTATATAGAAGCAATATATACAAAGATTTCAACCGTCTACCTGTTCTATTCATTGTTCTACTTGTAGAAAGTTACAAATAATTTCCGATAAAGGATTAACAATGGTGCTCGTTGTTCACTTAAACTTGAAGAACAATAAATTGGCGAATTGTACTGTTTGGATGCTTTGCATATATGTTTCTTAAACTATATAGACGCAATATATACAAGGATTTCAAACGTCTACCTGTTCCATTCATTGTTCTACTTGTCGAAAGTTACAAATAATTTCCGTTAAAGTATTAAAAATGGGGCTCGTAGTTCACTTAAACTTGAAGATCAAATAATTGGCGAATTGTACTGTTTGGATGCTTTGCATATATGTTTCTTAGACTATATAGACGCAATATATACAAGGACTTCAAACGTCTACCTGTTCCATTCATTGTTCTACTTGTCGAAAGTTACAAATAATTTCCTTTAAAGGATTAACAATGGGGCTCGTAGTTCACTTAAACTTGAAGAACAAGAAATTGGCGAATTGTACTGTTTGGATGCTTTGCATATATGTTTCGTAGATTATATAGAAGCAATATATACAAAGATTTCAACCGTCTACCTGTTCCATTCATTGTTCTACTTGTCGAAAGTTACAAATAATTACCGATAAAGTATTAACAATGGGGCTCGTAGTTCACTTAAACTTGAAGATCAAATAATTGGCGTATTGTACTGTTTGGATGCTTTGCATATATGTTTCTTAGACTATATAGACGCAATATATACAAGGATTTCAAACGTCTACCTGTTCCATTCATTGTTCTACTTGTCGAAAGTTACAAATAATTTCCGTTGAAGGATTAACAATGGGGTCGTAGTTCACTTAAACTTGAAGAACTAAAAATTGGCGAATTGTACTGTTTGGATGCTTTGCATATATGTTTCTTAGACTATATAGAAGCAATATATACACTGATTTCAACCGTCTACCTGTTCCATTCATTGTTCTACTTGTCGAAAGTTACAAATAATTTCCGATAAAGGATTACCCATTGGGGCTCATTCTTCACTTAAACTTGAAGAACAAAAAATTGGCGAATTGTACTGTTTGGATGCTTTGCATATTTGTTTCGTAGACTATATAGAAGCAATATATACAATGATTTCAACCGTCTACATGATCCATTCATTGTTCTACTTGTCGAAATTTACAAATAATTTCCTTTAAAGGATTAACAATGGGGCTCGTAGTTCACTTAAACTTGAAGAACAAAAAATTGGCGAATGGTACTGTTTGGATGCTTTGCATATATGTTTCTTAGACTATATAGAAGCAATATATACAAAGATTTCAACCGTCTACCTGTTCTATTCATTGTTCTACTTGTAGAAAGTTACAAATAATTTCCGATAAAGGATTAACAATGGTGCTCGTTGTTCACTTAAACTTGAAGAACAATAAATTGGCGAATTGTACTGTTTGGATGCTTTGCGTACATGTTTCTTAGACTATATGGAAGCAATATATACAAAGATTTCAACCGTCTTCGTGTTCCAATCATTGTTCTACTTTTCGAAATTTACAAATAATTTCCTTTAAAGGATTAACAATGGGGCTCGTTGTTCACTTAAACTTGAAGAACAAAAAATTGGCGAATGGTACTCTTTGGATGCTTTGCATATATGTTTCTTAGACTATATTGAAGCAATATATACATTGATTTCAACCGTCTACCTGTTCCATTCATTGTTCTACTTGTCGCAAGTTACAAATAATTTCCGATAAAGGATTAACAATGGGGCTCATTGTTCACTTAAACTTGAAGAACAATAAATTGGCGAATTGTACTGTTTGGATGCTATGCATATATGTTTCTTAGACTATATAGAAGCAATATATATATAATGATTTCAACCGTCTACCTGTCCCATTCATTGTTCTACATGTCGAAAGTTACAAATAATTTCCGTTTCATGATTATCAATGGGGCTCGTTGTTCACTTAAATTTGAAGAACAAAAAATTGGCGAATGGTACTGTTTGGATGCTTTGCACATATGTTTCTTAGACTATATAGAAGCAATATATACAAAGATTTCAACCGTCTACGTGTTCCTATCATTGTTCTGCTTGTAGAAAGTTACAATTAATTTCCGTTAAAGGATTAACAATGGGGCTCGTAGTTCACTTAAACATGAAGAACAAAAAATTCGTGAATTGTACTGTTTGGATGCTTTGCATATTTGTTTCGTAGATTATATAGAAGCAATATATACAATGATTTCAACCGTCTATCTGATCCATTCATTGTTTTACTTGTCGAAATTTACAAATAATTTCCTTTAAAGGATTAACAATGGGGCTCGTAGTTCACTTAAACTTGAAGATCAAAAAATTGGCGATTGTTACCGTTTAGATGCTTTGCATATAGGTTTCTTAGACTATATAGAAGCAACATATACAAAGATTTCAACCGTCTACCTGTTCTATTCATTGTTCTACTTGTAGAAAGATACAAATAATTTCGGTTTCATGATTATCAATAGGGCTTGTTGTTCACTTAAACTTGAAGAACAAAAAATTGGCGAATGGTACTGTTTGGATGCTTTGCGTACATGTTTCTTAGACTATATGGAAGCAATATATACAAAGATTTCAACCGTCTACCTGTTCCATTCATTGTCCTACTTGTCGAAAGTTACAAATAATTTCCGTTGAAGGATTAACAATGGGGTCGTAGTTCACTTAAACTTGAAGAACTAAAAATTGGCGAATTGTACTGTTTGGATGCTTTGCATATATGTTTCTTAGACTATATAGAAGCAATATATACAAAGATTTCAACCGTCTACGTGGTCCAATCATTGTTCTACTTGTCGAAATTTACAAATAATTTCCTTTAAAGGATTAACAATGGGGCTCGTTGTTCACTTAAACTTGAAGAACAATTAATTGGCGAATTGTACTGTTTGGATGCTTTGCATATATGTTTCTTAGACTATATAGAAGCAATATATACAAAGATTTCAACCGTCTACCTGTTCCATTCATTGTACTACTTGTCGAATGTAACAAATAATTTCCGATAAAGGATTAACCATTGGGGCTCATTGGTCACTTAAACTTGAAGAACAAAAAATTGGCGAATGGTACTGTTTGGATGCTTTGCGTACATGTTTCTTAGACTATATGGAAGCAATATATACAAAGATTTCAACCGTCTACGTGTTCCAATCATTGTTCTACTTGTCGAAATTTACAAATAATTTCCTTTAAAGGATTAACAATGGGGCTCGTAGTTCGCTTAAACTTGAAGAGCAAAAAATTGGCGAATTGTACTGTTTGGATGCTTTGCATATATGTTTCTTAGACTATATAGAAGCAATATATATAAGGATTTCCTCCGTCTACCTGTTCCATTCACTGTTCTACTTGTCGAAAGTTACAAATAATTCCCGATAAAGGATTAACCATTGGGGCTCATTGTTCACTTAAACTTGAAGAACAAAAAATTGGCGATTGTTACTGTTTAGATGCTTTGCATATAGGTTTCTTAGACTATATAGAAGCAATATATACAAAGATTTCAACCGTCTACCTGTTCCATTCATTGTTCTACTTGTCGCAAGTTACAAATAATTTCCGTTAAAGTTTTAACAATGGGGCTCGCTGATCACTTAAACTTGAAGATCAAAAAATTGGCGATTGTTACTGTTTAGATGCTTTGCATATATGTTTCTTAGATTATATAGAAGCAATATATACAAAGATTTCAACCGTCTACCTGTTCCATTCATTGTTCTACTTGTCGAAAGTTACAAATAATTACCGATAAAGTATTAACAATGGGGCTCGTAGTTCACTTAAACTTGAAGATCAAATAATTGGCGTATTGTACTGTTTGGATGCTTTGCATATATGTTTCTTAGACTATATAGACGCAATATATACAAGGATTTCAAACGTCTACCTGTTCCATTCATTGTTCTACTTGTCGAAAGTTACAAATAATTTCCGTTGAAGGATTAACAATGGGGTCGTAGTTCACTTAAACTTGAAGAACTAAAAATTGGCGAATTGTACTGTTTGGATGCTTTGCATATATGTTTCTTAGACTATATAGAAGCAATATATACACTGATTTCAACCGTCTACCTGTTCCATTCATTGTTCTACTTGTCGAAAGTAACAAATAATTTCCGATAAAGGATTACCCATTGGGGCTCATTCTTCACTTAAACTTGAAGAACAAAAAATTGGCGAATTGTACTGTTTGGATGCTTTGCATATTTGTTTCGTAGACTATATAGAAGCAATATATACAATGATTTCAACCGTCTACATGATCCATTCATTGTTCTACTTGTCGAAATTTACAAATAATTTCCTTTAAAGGATTAACAATGGGGCTCGTAGTCCACTTAAACTTGAAGAACAAAAAATTGGCGAATGGTACTGTTTGGATGCTTTGCATATATGTTTCTTAGACTATATAGAAGCAATATATACAAAGATTTCAACCGTCTACCTGTTCTATTCATTGTTCTACTTGTAGAAAGTTACAAATAATTTCCGATAAAGGATTAACAATGGTGCTCGTTGTTCACTTAAACTTGAAGAACAATAAATTGGCGAATTGTACTGTTTGGATGCTTTGCATATATGTTTCTTAAACTATATAGACGCAATATATACAAGGATTTCAAACGTCTACCTGTTCCATTCATTGTTCTACTTGTCGAAAGTTACAAATAATTTCCGTTAAAGTATTAAAAATGGGGCTCGTAGTTCACTTAAACTTGAAGATCAAATAATTGGCGAATTGTACTGTTTGGATGCTTTGCATATATGTTTCTTAGACTATATAGACGCAATATATACAAGGACTTCAAACGTCTACCTGTTCCATTCATTGTTCTACTTGTCGAAAGTTACAAATAATTTCCTTTAAAGGATTAACAATGGGGCTCGTAGTTCACTTAAACTTGAAGAACAAGAAATTGGCGAATTGTACTGTTTGGATGCTTTGCATATATGTTTCGTAGATTATATAGAAGCAATATATACAAAGATTTCAACCGTCTACCTGTTCCATTCATTGTTCTACTTGTCGAAAGTTACAAATAATTACCGATAAAGTATTAACAATGGGGCTCGTAGTTCACTTAAACTTGAAGATCAAATAATTGGCGTATTGTACTGTTTGGATGCTTTGCATATATGTTTCTTAGACTATATAGACGCAATATATACAAGGATTTCAAACGTCTACCTGTTCCATTCATTGTTCTACTTGTCGAAAGTTACAAATAATTTCCGTTGAAGGATTAACAATGGGGTCGTAGTTCACTTAAACTTGAAGAACTAAAAATTGGCGAATTGTACTGTTTGGATGCTTTGCATATATGTTTCTTAGACTATATAGAAGCAATATATACACTGATTTCAACCGTCTACCTGTTCCATTCATTGTTCTACTTGTCGAAAGTTACAAATAATTTCCGATAAAGGATTACCCATTGGGGCTCATTCTTCACTTAAACTTGAAGAACAAAAAATTGGCGAATTGTACTGTTTGGATGCTTTGCATATTTGTTTCGTAGACTATATAGAAGCAATATATACAATGATTTCAACCGTCTACATGATCCATTCATTGTTCTACTTGTCGAAATTTACAAATAATTTCCTTTAAAGGATTAACAATGGGGCTCGTAGTTCACTTAAACTTGAAGAACAAAAAATTGGCGAATGGTACTGTTTGGATGCTTTGCATATATGTTTCTTAGACTATATAGAAGCAATATATACAAAGATTTCAACCGTCTACCTGTTCTATTCATTGTTCTACTTGTAGAAAGTTACAAATAATTTCCGATAAAGGATTAACAATGGTGCTCGTTGTTCACTTAAACTTGAAGAACAATAAATTGGCGAATTGTACTGTTTGGATGCTTTGCGTACATGTTTCTTAGACTATATGGAAGCAATATATACAAAGATTTCAACCGTCTTCGTGTTCCAATCATTGTTCTACTTTTCGAAATTTACAAATAATTTCCTTTAAAGGATTAACAATGGGGCTCGTTGTTCACTTAAACTTGAAGAACAAAAAATTGGCGAATGGTACTCTTTGGATGCTTTGCATATATGTTTCTTAGACTATATTGAAGCAATATATACATTGATTTCAACCGTCTACCTGTTCCATTCATTGTTCTACTTGTCGCAAGTTACAAATAATTTCCGATAAAGGATTAACAATGGGGCTCATTGTTCACTTAAACTTGAAGAACAATAAATTGGCGAATTGTACTGTTTGGATGCTATGCATATATGTTTCTTAGACTATATAGAAGCAATATATATATAATGATTTCAACCGTCTACCTGTCCCATTCATTGTTCTACATGTCGAAAGTTACAAATAATTTCCGTTTCATGATTATCAATGGGGCTCGTTGTTCACTTAAATTTGAAGAACAAAAAATTGGCGAATGGTACTGTTTGGATGCTTTGCACATATGTTTCTTAGACTATATAGAAGCAATATATACAAAGATTTCAACCGTCTACGTGTTCCTATCATTGTTCTGCTTGTAGAAAGTTACAATTAATTTCCGTTAAAGGATTAACAATGGGGCTCGTAGTTCACTTAAACATGAAGAACAAAAAATTCGTGAATTGTACTGTTTGGATGCTTTGCATATTTGTTTCGTAGATTATATAGAAGCAATATATACAATGATTTCAACCGTCTATCTGATCCATTCATTGTTTTACTTGTCGAAATTTACAAATAATTTCCTTTAAAGGATTAACAATGGGGCTCGTAGTTCACTTAAACTTGAAGATCAAAAAATTGGCGATTGTTACCGTTTAGATGCTTTGCATATAGGTTTCTTAGACTATATAGAAGCAACATATACAAAGATTTCAACCGTCTACCTGTTCTATTCATTGTTCTACTTGTAGAAAGATACAAATAATTTCGGTTTCATGATTATCAATAGGGCTTGTTGTTCACTTAAACTTGAAGAACAAAAAATTGGCGAATGGTACTGTTTGGATGCTTTGCGTACATGTTTCTTAGACTATATGGAAGCAATATATACAAAGATTTCAACCGTCTACCTGTTCCATTCATTGTCCTACTTGTCGAAAGTTACAAATAATTTCCGTTGAAGGATTAACAATGGGGTCGTAGTTCACTTAAACTTGAAGAACTAAAAATTGGCGAATTGTACTGTTTGGATGCTTTGCATATATGTTTCTTAGACTATATAGAAGCAATATATACAAAGATTTCAACCGTCTACGTGGTCCAATCATTGTTCTACTTGTCGAAATTTACAAATAATTTCCTTTAAAGGATTAACAATGGGGCTCGTTGTTCACTTAAACTTGAAGAACAATTAATTGGCGAATTGTACTGTTTGGATGCTTTGCATATATGTTTCTTAGACTATATAGAAGCAATATATACAAAGATTTCAACCGTCTACCTGTTCCATTCATTGTACTACTTGTCGAATGTAACAAATAATTTCCGATAAAGGATTAACCATTGGGGCTCATTGGTCACTTAAACTTGAAGAACAAAAAATTGGCGAATGGTACTGTTTGGATGCTTTGCGTACATGTTTCTTAGACTATATGGAAGCAATATATACAAAGATTTCAACCGTCTACGTGTTCCAATCATTGTTCTACTTGTCGAAATTTACAAATAATTTCCTTTAAAGGATTAACAATGGGGCTCGTAGTTCGCTTAAACTTGAAGAGCAAAAAATTGGCGAATTGTACTGTTTGGATGCTTTGCATATATGTTTCTTAGACTATATAGAAGCAATATATATAAGGATTTCCTCCGTCTACCTGTTCCATTCACTGTTCTACTTGTCGAAAGTTACAAATAATTCCCGATAAAGGATTAACCATTGGGGCTCATTGTTCACTTAAACTTGAAGAACAAAAAATTGGCGATTGTTACTGTTTAGATGCTTTGCATATAGGTTTCTTAGACTATATAGAAGCAATATATACAAAGATTTCAACCGTCTACCTGTTCCATTCATTGTTCTACTTGTCGCAAGTTACAAATAATTTCCGTTAAAGTTTTAACAATGGGGCTCGCTGATCACTTAAACTTGAAGATCAAAAAATTGGCGATTGTTACTGTTTAGATGCTTTGCATATATGTTTCTTAGATTATATAGAAGCAATATATACAAAGATTTCAACCGTCTACCTGTTCCATTCATTGTTCTACTTGTCGAAAGTTACAAATAATTACCGATAAAGTATTAACAATGGGGCTCGTAGTTCACTTAAACTTGAAGATCAAATAATTGGCGTATTGTACTGTTTGGATGCTTTGCATATATGTTTCTTAGACTATATAGACGCAATATATACAAGGATTTCAAACGTCTACCTGTTCCATTCATTGTTCTACTTGTCGAAAGTTACAAATAATTTCCGTTGAAGGATTAACAATGGGGTCGTAGTTCACTTAAACTTGAAGAACTAAAAATTGGCGAATTGTACTGTTTGGATGCTTTGCATATATGTTTCTTAGACTATATAGAAGCAATATATACACTGATTTCAACCGTCTACCTGTTCCATTCATTGTTCTACTTGTCGAAAGTAACAAATAATTTCCGATAAAGGATTACCCATTGGGGCTCATTCTTCACTTAAACTTGAAGAACAAAAAATTGGCGAATTGTACTGTTTGGATGCTTTGCATATTTGTTTCGTAGACTATATAGAAGCAATATATACAATGATTTCAACCGTCTACATGATCCATTCATTGTTCTACTTGTCGAAATTTACAAATAATTTCCTTTAAAGGATTAACAATGGGGCTCGTAGTCCACTTAAACTTGAAGAACAAAAAATTGGCGAATGGTACTGTTTGGATGCTTTGCATATATGTTTCTTAGACTATATAGAAGCAATATATACAAAGATTTCAACCGTCTACCTGTTCTATTCATTGTTCTACTTGTAGAAAGTTACAAATAATTTCCGATAAAGGATTAACAATGGTGCTCGTTGTTCACTTAAACTTGAAGAACAATAAATTGGCGAATTGTACTGTTTGGATGCTTTGCATATATGTTTCTTAAACTATATAGACGCAATATATACAAGGATTTCAAACGTCTACCTGTTCCATTCATTGTTCTACTTGTCGAAAGTTACAAATAATTTCCGTTAAAGTATTAAAAATGGGGCTCGTAGTTCACTTAAACTTGAAGATCAAATAATTGGCGAATTGTACTGTTTGGATGCTTTGCATATATGTTTCTTAGACTATATAGACGCAATATATACAAGGACTTCAAACGTCTACCTGTTCCATTCATTGTTCTACTTGTCGAAAGTTACAAATAATTTCCTTTAAAGGATTAACAATGGGGCTCGTAGTTCACTTAAACTTGAAGAACAAGAAATTGGCGAATTGTACTGTTTGGATGCTTTGCATATATGTTTCGTAGATTATATAGAAGCAATATATACAATTATTTCAACCGTCTACCTGATCCATTCATTGTTCTACTTGTCGAAATTTACAAATAATTTCCTTTAAAGGATTAACAGTGTGGCTCGTAGTTCACTTAAACTTGAAGAACAAAAAATTGGCGAATTGTACTGTTTGGATGCTTTGCATATATGTTTCTTAGACTATTTAGAAGCAATATATAGAAAGATTTCACCCGTCTACCTGTACTATTCATTGTTCTACTTGTAGAAAGTTACAAATAATTTCCATTTCATGATTATCAATGGGGCCCGCTGTTCACTTAAACTTGAAGATCAAAAAATTGGCGATTGTTACTGTTTAGATGCTTTGCATATAAGTTTCTTAGATTATATAGAAGCAACATATACAAAGATTTCAACCGTCTACCTGTTCTATTCATTGTTCTACTTGTAGAAAGTTACAAATAATTTCCCTTTCATGATTATCAATGGGGCTCGTAGTTCACTTAATCTTGAAGAACAAAAAATTGGCGAATGGTACTGTTTGGATGCTTTGCATATATGTTTCTTAGACTATATAGAAGCAATATATACAATGATTTCAACCGTCTACCTATTCCATTCATTGTTCTACTTGCCGAAATTTACAAATAATTTCCTTTAAAGGATTAACAATGGGGCTCGTTGTTCACTTAAACTTGAAGAACAATAAATTGGCGAATTGTACTGTTTGGATGCTTTGCATATATGTTTCTTATACTATATAGACGCAATATATACAAGGATTTCAACCGTCTACCTGTTCCATTCTTTGTTCTACTTGTCGAAATTTACAAATAATTTCCTTTAAAGGATTAACAATGGGGCTCGTAGTTCACTTAAACTTGGAAAACAAAAAATTGGCGAATTGTACTGTTTGGATGCTTCGCATATATGTTTCTTAGACTATATAGAAGCAATATATACAATTATTTCAACCGTGCACCTATTCCATTCATTGTTCTACTTGTCGAAATTTACAAATAATTTCCGTTAAAGGATTAACAATGGGGCTCGTAGTTCACTTAAATTTGAAGATCAAAAAATTGGCGATTGTTACTGTTTAGATGCTTTGCATATAGGTTTCGTAGACTATATAGAAGCAACACATACAAAGATTTCAACCGCCTACCTGTTCTATTCATTGTTCTACTTGTAGAAAGTTACAAATAATTTCCGTTTCATGATTATCAATGGGGCTCGTTGTTCACTTAAACTTGAAGAACAAGAAATTGGCGAATGGTACTGTTTGGATGCTTTGCATATATGTTTCTTAGATTATATAGAAGCAATATATACAAAGATTTCAACCGTCTACCTGTTCCATTCATTGTTCTACTTGTCGAAAATTACAAATAATTTCCTTTAAAGGATTAACAATGGGGCTCGTAGTTCACTTAAACTTGAAGAACAAGTAATTGGCGAATTGTACTGTTTGGATGCTTTGCATATATGTTTCGTAGATTATATAGAAGCAATATATACAATTATTTCAACCGTCTACCTGATCCATTCATTGTTCTACTTGTCGAAATTTACAAATAATTTCCTTTAAAGGATTAACAGTGTGACTCGTAGTTCACTTAAACTTGAAGAACAAAAAATTGGCGAGTGGTACTGTTTGGATGCTTTGCATATATATTTCTTAGACTATTTAGAAGCAATATATAGAAAGATATCACCCGTCTACCTGTACTCTTCATTGTTCTACTTGTCGAAAGTTACAAACAATTTCCGTTAAAGGATTAACAATGGGGCTCGTAGTTCACTTAAACTTGAAGAGCAAAAAATTGGCGAATTGTACTGTTTGGACGCTATGCATATACGTTTCTTAGACTATATAGAAGCAATATATACAATGATTTCAACAGTCTACCTGTTCCATTCATTGTTCTACTTGTTGAAATTTACAAATAATTTCCTTTAAAGGATTAACAATGGGGCTCATAGTTCACTTAAACTTGAAGAACAAAAAATTGGCGATTGGGACTGTTTGGAAGCTTTGCATATATGTTTCTTATACCATATAAAAGCAATATATACAATGATTTCAACCGTCTACCTTTTCCATTCATTGTTCTCCTTGTCGAAATTTACAAATAATTTCCGTTAAAGGATTAACAATTGGGCTCGTAGTTCACTTAAACTTGAAGAACAAAAAATTGGCGAATGTTACCGTTTGGATGCTTTGCATATATGTTTCTTAGACTATATAGAAGCAATATATACAATGATTTCAACAGTCTACCTGTACCATTCATTGTTCTACTTGTCGAAATTTACAAATAATTTCCGATAAAGGATTAACAATGGGGCTCGTAGTTCACTCAAACTTGAAGAGCAATAAATTGGCGAATTGTACTGTTTGGACGCTTTGCATATATGTTTCTTGGACTATATAGAAGCAATATATACAATGATTTCAACAGTCTACCTGTTCCATTCATTATTCTACTTGTCGAAATTTACAAATAATTTCCGATAAAGGATTAACAATGGGGCTCATGGTTCACTTAAACTTGAAGAACAAAAAATTGGCGAATGGTACTGTTTGGATGCTTTGCATATATGTTTCTTAGACTATATGGAAGCAATATATCCAAAGATTTCAACCGTCTACGTGTTCCAATCATTGTTCTACTTGTAGAAAGTTACAATTAATTTCCGTTAAAGTATTAACAATGGGGCTCGTAGTTCACTTAAACTTGAAGAACAAAAAATTGGCGGATGGTACTGTTTGGATGCTTTGAATATAGGTTTCTTAGACTATATAGAAGCAACATATACAAAGACTTCAACTGTCTACCTGTTCTATTCATTGTTCTACTTGTCGAAAATTACAAATAATTTCCGATAAAGGATTAACCATTGGGGCTCATTGTTCACTTAAACTTGAAAAGCAAAAAATTGGCAAATGGTACTGTTTGGATGCTTTGCGTACATGTTTCTTAGACTATATGGAAGCAATATATACAAAGATTTCAACCGTGTACGTGTTCCAATCATTGTTCTACTTGTAGAAAGTTACAATTAATTTCCGTTAAAGGATTAACAATGGGGCTCGTAGTTCACTTAAACTTGAAGAACAAAAAATTGGCGATTTGTACTGTTTGGATGCTTTGCATATATGTTTCGTAGACTATATAGAAGCAATATATACAATGATTTCAACCGTCTACCTGTTCCATTCATTGTTCTACTTGTCGAAAGTTACAAATAATTTCCGATGAAGGATTAACAATGGGGCTCGTAGTTCACTTAAACTTGAAGAACAAAAAATTGGCGAATGGTACTGTTTGGATGCTTTGCATATATGTTTCTTAGACTATATGGAAGCAATATATACTAAGATTTCAACCGTCTACCTGTTCCATTCATTGTTCTACTTGTCGAAAATTACAAATAATTCCCGATAAAGGATTAACAATGGGGCTCATTGTTCACTTAAACTTGAAGAACAAAAAATTGGCGTATGGTACTGTTTGGATGCTTTGCATATATGTTTCTTAGACTATATGGAAGCAATATATACAATGATTTCAACCGTCTACCTGTTCCATTCATTGTTCTACTTGTTGAAATTTACAAATAATTTCCTTTAAAGGATTAACAATGGGGCTCATAGTTCACTTAAACTTGAAGAACAAAAAATTGGCGAATGGGACTGTTTGGAAGCTTTGCATATATGTTTCTTATACTATATAAAAGCAATATATACAATGATTTCAACCGTCTACCTTTTCCATTCATTGTTCTCCTTGTCGAAATTTACAAATAATTTCCGTTAAAGGATTAACAATTGGGCTCGTAGTTCACTTAAACTTGAAGAGCAATAAATTGGCGAATTGTACTGTTTGGATGCTTTGCATATGTTTCTCTTAGATCATATAGAAGCAATATATACAATGATTTCAACCGTCTACCTGTTCCATTCATTGTTCTACTTGTCGAAAGTTACAAATAATTTCCGTTAAGGGATTAACAATGGGGATCGTAGTTTACTTAAACTTGAAGAACTAAAAATTGGCGAATTGTACTGTTTGGATGCTTTGCATATATGTTTCTTAGACTATATAGAAGCAATATATACAATGATTTCAACCGTCTACCTGTTCCATTCATTGTTCTACTTGTCGAAAGTTACAAATAATTTCCGATAAAGGATTAACCATTGGGGCTCATTGTTCACTTAAACTTGAAGAACAAAAAATTGGCGAATTGTACTGTTTGGATGCTTTGCATATATGTTTCTTAGACTATATAGACGCAATATATACAAGGATTTCAAACGTCTACCTGTTCCATTCATTGTTCTACTTGTCGAAAGTTACAAATAATTTCCGTTAAAGGATTAACCATTGGGGCTCATTGTTCACATACACTTGAAGAACAAAAAATTGGCGAATGGTACTGTTTGGATGCTTTGCATATATGTTTCTTAGACTATATGGAAGCAATATATACAAAGATTTCAACCGTCTACGTGTTCCAATCATTGTTCTACTTGTAGAAAGTTACAATTAATTTCCGTTAAAGGATTAACAATGGGGCTCGTAGTTCACTTAAACTTGAAGAACAAAAAATTCGTGAATTGTACTGTTTGGATGATTTGCATATATGTTTCGTAGATTATATAGAAGCAATATATACAATGATTTCAACCGTCTACCTGACCCATTCATTGTTTTACTTGTCGAAATTTACAAATAATTTCCTTTAAAGGATTAACAATGGGGCTCGTAGTTCACTTAAACTTGAAGAACAAAAAATTGGCGAATTGTACTGTTTGGATGCTTTGCATATATGTTTCTTAGACTATATAGAAGCAATATATACAAAGATTTCAACCGTCTACCTGTTCTATTCAATGTTCTACTTGTCGAAATTTACAAATAATTTCCTTTAAAGGATTAACAATGGGGCTCGTAGTTCACTTAAACTTGAAGAACAAAAAATTGGCGGATGGTACTGTTTGGATGCTTTGAATATAGGTTTCTTAGACTATATAGAAGCAACATATACAAAGACTTCAACCGTCTACCTGTTCTATTCATTGTTCTACTTGTCGAAAATTACAAATAATTTCCGATAAAGGATTAACCATTGGGGCTCATTGTTCACTTAAACTTGAAGAACAAAAAATTGGCAAATGGTACTGTTTGGATGCTTTGCGTACATGTTTCTTAGACTATATGGAAGCAATATATACAAAGATTTCAACCGTCTACGTGTTCCAATCATTGTTCTACTTGTCGAAATTTACAAATAATTTCCGTTAAAGGATTAACAATGGGGCTCGTAGTTCACTTAAACTTGAAGAACAAAAAATTGGCGAATGGTACTGTTTGGATGCTTTGCATATATGTTTCTTAGACTATATAGAAGCAATATATACAAATGATTTCAACCGTCTACCTGTTCCATTCATTGTTCTACTTGTCGAAAGATACAAATAATTTCCGATAAAGGATTAACAATGGGGCTCATTGTTCACTTAAACTTGAAGAACAAAAAATTGGCGAATGGTACTGTTTGGATGCTTTGCATATATGTTTCTTAGATTATATGGAAGCAATATATACAAAGATTTCAACCGTGTACGTGTTCCAATCATTGTTCTACTTGTAGAAAGTTACAATTAATTTCCGTTAAAGGATTAACAATGGGGCCCGTAGTTCACTTAAACTTGAAGAACAAAAAATTGGCGAATTGTACTGTTTGGATGCTTTGCATATATGTTTCGTAGACTATATAGAAGCAATATATACAATGATTTCAACCGTCTACCTGTTCCATTCATTGTTCTATTTGTCGAAAGTTACAAATAATTTCCGATGAAGGATTAACAATGGGGCTCGTAGTTCACTTAAACTTGAAGAACAAAAAATTGGCGAATGGTACTGTTTGGATGCTTTGCATATATGTTTCTTAGACTATATGGAAGCAATATATACTAAGATTTCAACCGTCTACCTGTTCCATTCATTGTTCTACTTGTCGAAAATTACAAATAATTCCCGATAAAGGATTAACAATGGCGCTCATTGTTCACTTAAACTTGAAGAACAAAAAATTGGCGAATGTTACCGTTTGGATGCTTTGCATATATGTTTCTTAGACTATATAGAAGCAATATATACAATGATTTCAACAGTCTACCTGTACCATTCATTGTTCTACTTGTCGAAATTTACAAATAATTTCCGATAAAGGATTAACAATGGGGCTCGTAGTTCACTCAAACTTGAAGAGCAATAAATTGGCGAATTGTACTGTTTGGACGCTTTGCATATATGTTTCTTGGACTATATAGAAGCAATATATACAATGATTTCAACAGTCTACCTGTTCCATTCATTATTCTACTTGTCGAAATTTACAAATAATTTCCGATAAAGGATTAACAATGGGGCTCATGGTTCACTTAAACTTGAAGAACAAAAAATTGGCGAATGGTACTGTTTGGATGCTTTGCATATATGTTTCTTAGACTATATGGAAGCAATATATCCAAAGATTTCAACCGTCTACGTGTTCCAATCATTGTTCTACTTGTAGAAAGTTACAATTAATTTCCGTTAAAGTATTAACAATGGGGCTCGTAGTTCACTTAAACTTGAAGAACAAAAAATTGGCGGATGGTACTGTTTGGATGCTTTGAATATAGGTTTCTTAGACTATATAGAAGCAACATATACAAAGACTTCAACTGTCTACCTGTTCTATTCATTGTTCTACTTGTCGAAAATTACAAATAATTTCCGATAAAGGATTAACCATTGGGGTCATTGTTCACTTAAACTTGAAGAGCAAAAAATTGGCAAATGGTACTGTTTGGATGCTTTGCGTACATGTTTCTTAGACTATATGGAAGCAATATATACAAAGGTTTCAACCGTGTACGTGTTCCAATCATTGTTCTACTTGTAGAAAGTTACAATTAATTTCCGTTAAAGGATTAACAATGGGGCTCGTAGTTCACTTAAACTTGAAGAACAAAAAATTGGCGATTTGTACTGTTTGGATGCTTTGCATATATGTCTCGTAGACTATATAGAAGCAATATATACAATGATTTCAACCGTCTACCTGTTCCATTCATTGTTCTACTTGTCGAAAGTTACAAATAATTTCCGATGAAGGATTAACAATGGGGCTCGTAGTTCACTTAAACTTGAAGAACAAAAAATTGGCGAATGGTACTGTTTGGATGCTTTGCATATATGTTTCTTAGACTATATGGAAGCAATATATACTAAGATTTCAACCGTCTACCTGTTCCATTCATTGTTCTACTTGTCGAAAATTACAAATAATTCCCGATAAAGGATTAACAATGGGGCTCATTGTTCACTTAAACTTGAAGAACAAAAAATTGGCGTATGGTACTGTTTGGATGCTTTGCATATATGTTTCTTAGACTATATGGAAGCAATATATACAATGATTTCAACCGTCTACCTGTTCCATTCATTGTTCTACTTGTTGAAATTTACAAATAATTTCCTTTAAAGGATTAACAATGGGGCTCATAGTTCACTTAAACTTGAAGAACAAAAAATTGGCGAATTGTACTGTTTGGATGCTTTGCATATATGTTTCTTAGACTATATAGAAGCAATATATACATTGATTTCAACCGTCTACCTGTTCCATTCATTGTTCTACTTGTTGAAAGTCACAAATAATTTCCGTTAACGGATTAACCATTG
Source organism: Cerceris ruficornis (assembly GCA_963989415.1). Classification (NCBI taxonomy): domain Eukaryota; kingdom Metazoa; phylum Arthropoda; class Insecta; order Hymenoptera; family Crabronidae; genus Cerceris; species Cerceris ruficornis. The sequence goes on from CAXDIW010000460.1 coordinate 2,352,447, forward strand.
GGGCTCATTGTTCACTTAAACTTGAAGAACAAAAAATTGGCGAATTGTACTGTTTGGATGCTTTGCATATATGTTTCTTATACTATATAGAAGCAATATATACAAAGATTTCAACCGTCTACCTGTTCCATTCACTGTTCTACTTGTCGAAAGTTACAAATAATTTCCTTTAAAGGATTAACAATGGGGCTCGTAGTTCACTTAAACTTGAAGAACAAAAAATTGGCGGATGGTACTGTTTGGATGCTTTGAATATAGGTTTCTTAGACTATATAGAAGCAACATATACAAAGACTTCAACCGTCTACCTGTTCTATTCATTGTTCTACTTGTCGAAAATTACAAATAATTTCCGATAAAGGATTAACCATTGGGGCTCATTGTTCACTTAAACTTGAAGAACAAAAAATTGGCAAATGGTACTGTTTGGATGCTTTGCGTACATGTTTCTTAGACTATATGGAAGCAATATATACAAAGATTTCAACCGTGTACGTGTTCCAATCATTGTTCTACTTGTAGAAAGTTACAATTAATTTCCGTTAAAGGATTAACAATGGGGCTCGTAGTTCACTTAAACTTGAAGAACAAAAAATTGGCGATTTGTACTGTTTGGATGCTTTGCATATATGTTTCGTAGACTATATAGAAGCAATATATACAATGATTTCAACCGTCTACCTGTTCCATTCATTGTTCTACTTGTCGAAAGTTACAAATAATTTCCGATGAAGGATTAACAATGGGGCTCGTAGTTCACTTAAACTTGAAGAACAAAAAATTGGCGAATGGTACTGTTTGGATGCTTTGCATATATGTTTCTTAGACTATATGGAAGCAATATATACTAAGATTTCAACCGTCTACCTGTTCCATTCATTGTTCTACTTGTCGAAAATTACAAATAATTCCCGATAAAGGATTAACAATGGGGCTCATTGTTCACTTAAACTTGAAGAACAAAAAATTGGCGTATGGTACTGTTTGGATGCTTTGCATATATGTTTCTTAGACTATATGGAAGCAATATATACAATGATTTTAACCGTCTACCTGTTCCATTCATTGTTCTACTTGTTGAAATTTACAAATAATTTCCTTTAAAGGATTAACAATGGGGCTCATAGTTCACTTAAACTTGAAGAACAAAAAATTGGCGAATGGGACTGTTTGGAAGCTTTGCATATATGTTTCTTATACTATATAAAAGCAATATATACAATGATTTCAACCGTCTACCTTTTCCATTCATTGTTCTCTTTGTCGAAATTTACAAATAATTTCCGTTAAAGGATTAACAATTGGGCTCGTAGTTCACTTAAACTTGAAGAGCAATAAATTGGCGAATTGTACTGTTTGGACGCTTTGAATATAGGTTTCTTAGACTATATAGAAGCAACATATACAAAGACTTCAACTGTCTACCTGTTCTATTCATTGTTCTACTTGTCGAAAGTTACAAATAATTTCCTTTAAAGGATTAACAATGGGGCTCGTAGTTCACTTAAACTTGAAGAACAAGAAATTGGCGAATTGTACTGTTTGGATGCTTTGCATATATGTTTCGTAGATTATATAGAAGCAATATATACAATTATTTCAACCGTCTACCTGATCCATTCATTGTTCTACTTGTCGAAATTTACAAATAATTTCCTTTAAAGGATTAACAGTGTGGCTCGTAGTTCACTTAAACTTGAAGAACAAAAAATTGGCGAATTGTACTGTTTGGATGCTTTGCATATATGTTTCTTAGACTATTTAGAAGCAATATATAGAAAGATTTCACCCGTCTACCTGTACTATTCATTGTTCTACTTGTAGAAAGTTACAAATAATTTCCATTTCATGATTATCAATGGGGCCCGCTGTTCACTTAAACTTGAAGATCAAAAAATTGGCGATTGTTACTGTTTAGATGCTTTGCATATAAGTTTCTTAGATTATATAGAAGCAACATATACAAAGATTTCAACCGTCTACCTGTTCTATTCATTGTTCTACTTGTAGAAAGTTACAAATAATTTCCCTTTCATGATTATCAATGGGGCTCGTAGTTCACTTAATCTTGAAGAACAAAAAATTGGCGAATGGTACTGTTTGGATGCTTTGCATATATGTTTCTTAGACTATATAGAAGCAATATATACAATGATTTCAACCGTCTACCTATTCCATTCATTGTTCTACTTGCCGAAATTTACAAATAATTTCCTTTAAAGGATTAACAATGGGGCTCGTTGTTCACTTAAACTTGAAGAACAATAAATTGGCGAATTGTACTGTTTGGATGCTTTGCATATATGTTTCTTATACTATATAGACGCAATATATACAAGGATTTCAACCGTCTACCTATTCCATTCTATGTTCTACTTGTCGAAATTTACAAATAATTTCCTTTAAAGGATTAACAATGGGGCTCGTAGTTCACTTAAACTTGAAGAACAATAAATTGGCGAATTGTACTGTTTGGATGCTTTGCATATATGTTTCTTATACTATATAGACGCAATATATACAAGGATTTCAACCGTCTACCTGTTCCATTCTTTGTTCTACTTGTCGAAATTTACAAATAATTTCCTTTAAAGGATTAACAATGGGGCTCGTAGTTCACTTAAACTTGGAAAACAAAAAATTGGCGAATTGTACTGTTTGGATGCTTCGCATATATGTTTCTTAGACTATATAGAAGCAATATATACAATTATTTCAACCGTGCACCTATTCCATTCATTGTTCTACTTGTCGAAATTTACAAATAATTTCCGTTAAAGGATTAACAATGGGGCTCGTAGTTCACTTAAATTTGAAGATCAAAAAATTGGCGATTGTTACTGTTTAGATGCTTTGCATATAGGTTTCGTAGACTATATAGAAGCAACACATACAAAGATTTCAACCGCCTACCTGTTCTATTCATTGTTCTACTTGTAGAAAGTTACAAATAATTTCCGTTTCATGATTATCAATGGGGCTCGTTGTTCACTTAAACTTGAAGAACAAGAAATTGGCGAATGGTACTGTTTGGATGCTTTGCATATATGTTTCTTAGATTATATAGAAGCAATATATACAAAGATTTCAACCGTCTACCTGTTCCATTCATTGTTCTACTTGTCGAAAATTACAAATAATTTCCTTTAAAGGATTAACAATGGGGCTCGTAGTTCACTTAAACTTGAAGAACAAGTAATTGGCGAATTGTACTGTTTGGATGCTTTGCATATATGTTTCGTAGATTATATAGAAGCAATATATACAATTATTTCAACCGTCTCCCTGATCCATTCATTCTTCTACTTGTCGAAATTTACAAATAATTTCCTTTAAAGGATTAACAGTGTGGCTCGTAGTTCACTTAAACTTGAAGAACAAAAAATTGGCGAGTGGTACTGTTTGGATGCTTTGCATATATGTTTCTTAGACTATATGGAAGCAATATATACAATGATTTCAACCGTCTACCTGTTCCATTCATTGTTCTACTTGTCGAAATTTACAAATAATTTCCGTTAAAGGATTAACAATTGGGCTCGTAGTTCACTTAAACTTGAAGATCAAAAAATTGGCGATTGTTACTGTTTAGATGCTTTGCATATAAGTTTCTTAGATTATATAGAAGCAACATATACAAAGATTTCAACCGTCTACCTGTTCTATTCATTGTTCTACTTGTAGAAAGTTACAAATAATTTCCCTTTCATGATTATTAATGGGGCTCGTAGTTCACTTAATCTTGAAGAACAAAAAATTGGCGAATGGTACTGTTTGGATGCTTTGCATATATGTTTCTTAGACTATATAGAAGCAATATATACAATGATTTCAACCGTCTACCTATTCCATTCATTGTTCTACTTGCCGAAATTTACAAATAATTTCCTTTAAAGGATTAACAATGGGGCTCGTTGTTCACTTAAACTTGAAGAACAATAAATTGGCGAATTGTACTGTTTGGATGCTTTGCATATATGTTTCTTATACTATATAGACGCAATATATACAAGGATTTCAACCGTCTACCTGTTCCATTCTATGTTCTACTTGTCGAAATTTACAAATAATTTCCTTTAAAGGATTAACAATGGGGCTCGTAGTTCACTTAAACTTGAAGAACAATAAATTGGCGAATTGTACTGTTTGGATGCTTTGCATATATGTTTCTTATACTATATAGACGCAATATATACAAGGATTTCAACCGTCTACCTGTTCCATTCTTTGTTCTACTTGTCGAAATTTACAAATAATTTCCTTTAAAGGATTAACAATGGGGCACGTAGTTCACTTAAACTTGGAAAACAAAAAATTGGCGAATTGTACTGTTTGGATGCTTCGCATATATGTTTCTTAGACTATATAGAAGCAATATATACAATTATTTCAACCGTGCACCTATTCCATTCATTGTTCTACTTGTCGAAATTTACAAATAATTTCCGTTAAAGGATTAACAATGGGGCTCGTAGTTCACTTAAATTTGAAGATCAAAAAATTGGCGATTGTTACTGTTTAGATGCTTTGCATATAGGTTTCGTAGACTATATAGAAGCAACACATACAAAGATTTCAACCGCCTACCTGTTCTATTCATTGTTCTACTTGTAGAAAGTTACAAATAATTTCCGTTTCATGATTATCAATGGGGCTCGTTGTTCACTTAAACTTGAAGAACAAGAAATTGGCGAATGGTACTGTTTGGATGCTTTGCATATATGTTTCTTAGATTATATAGAAGCAATATATACAAAGATTTCAACCGTCTACCTGTTCCATTCATTGTTCTACTTGTCGAAAATTACAAATAATTTCCTTTAAAGGATTAACAATGGGGCTCGTAGTTCACTTAAACTTGAAGAACAAGTAATTGGCGAATTGTACTGTTTGGATGCTTTGCATATATGTTTCGTAGATTATATAGAAGCAATATATACAATTATTTCAACCGTCTACCTGATCCATTCATTGTTCTACTTGTCGAAATTTACAAATAATTTCCTTTAAAGGATTAACAGTGTGGCTCGTAGTTCACTTAAACTTGAAGAACAAAAAATTGGCGAGTGGTACTGTTTGGATGCTTTGCATATATGTTTCTTAGACTATATGGAAGCAATATATACAATTATTTCAACCGTGCACCTATTCCATTCATTGTTCTACTTGTCGAAATTTACAAATAATTTCCGTTAAAGGATTAACAATGGGGCTCGTAGTTCACTTAAATTTGAAGATCAAAAAATTGGCGATTGTTACTGTTTAGATGCTTTGCATATAGGTTTCGTAGACTATATAGAAGCAACACATACAAAGATTTCAACCGCCTACCTGTTCTATTCATTGTTCTACTTGTAGAAAGTTACAAATAATTTCCGTTTCATGATTATCAATGGGGCTCGTTGTTCACTTAAACTTGAAGAACAAGAAATTGGCGAATGGTACTGTTTGGATGCTTTGCATATATGTTTCTTAGATTATATAGAAGCAATATATACAAAGATTTCAACCGTCTACCTGTTCCATTCATTGTTCTACTTGTCGAAAATTACAAATAATTTCCTTTAAAGGATTAACAATGGGGCTCGTAGTTCACTTAAACTTGAAGAACAAGTAATTGGCGAATTGTACTGTTTGGATGCTTTGCATATATGTTTCGTAGATTATATAGAAGCAATATATACAATTATTTCAACCGTCTCCCTGATCCATTCATTGTTCTACTTGTCGAAATTTACAAATAATTTCCTTTAAAGGATTAACAGTGTGGCTCGTAGTTCACTTAAACTTGAAGAACAAAAAATTGGCGAGTGGTACTGTTTGGATGCTTTGCATATATATTTCTTAGACTATTTAGAAGCAATATATAGAAAGATATCACCCGTCTACCTGTACTCTTCATTGTTCTACTTGTCGAAAGTTACAAACAATTTCCGTTAAAGGATTAACAATGGGGCTCGTAGTTCACTTAAACTTGAAGAGCAAAAAATTGGCGAATTGTACTGTTTGGACGCTATGCATATACGTTTCTTAGACTATATAGAAGCAATATATACAATGATTTCAACAGTCTACCTGTTCCATTCATTGTTCTACTTGTTGAAATTTACAAATAATTTCCTTTAAAGGATTAACAATGGGGCTCATAGTTCACTTAAACTTGAAGAACAAAAAATTGGCGATTGGGACTGTTTGGAAGCTTTGCATATATGTTTCTTATACCATATAAAAGCAATATATACAATGATTTCAACCGTCTACCTTTTCCATTCATTGTTCTCCTTGTCGAAATTTACAAATAATTTCCGTTAAAGGATTAACAATTGGGCTCGTAGTTCACTTAAACTTGAAGATCAAAAAATTGGCGATTGTTACTGTTTAGATGCTTTGCATATAAGTTTCTTAGATTATATAGAAGCAACATATACAAAGATTTCAACCGTCTACCTGTTCTATTCATTGTTCTACTTGTAGAAAGTTACAAATAATTTCCCTTTCATGATTATTAATGGGGCTCGTAGTTCACTTAATCTTGAAGAACAAAAAATTGGCGAATGGTACTGTTTGGATGCTTTGCATATATGTTTCTTAGACTATATAGAAGCAATATATACAATGATTTCAACCGTCTACCTATTCCATTCATTGTTCTACTTGCCGAAATTTACAAATAATTTCCTTTAAAGGATTAACAATGGGGCTCGTTGTTCACTTAAACTTGAAGAACAATAAATTGGCGAATTGTACTGTTTGGATGCTTTGCATATATGTTTCTTATACTATATAGACGCAATATATACAAGGATTTCAACCGTCTACCTGTTCCATTCTATGTTCTACTTGTCGAAATTTACAAATAATTTCCTTTAAAGGATTAACAATGGGGCTCGTAGTTCACTTAAACTTGAAGAACAATAAATTGGCGAATTGTACTGTTTGGATGCTTTGCATATATGTTTCTTATACTATATAGACGCAATATATACAAGGATTTCAACCGTCTACCTGTTCCATTCTTTGTTCTACTTGTCGAAATTTACAAATAATTTCCTTTAAAGGATTAACAATGGGGCTCGTAGTTCACTTAAACTTGGAAAACAAAAAATTGGCGAATTGTACTGTTTGGATGCTTCGCATATATGTTTCTTAGACTATATAGAAGCAATATATACAATTATTTCAACCGTGCACCTATTCCATTCATTGTTCTACTTGTCGAAATTTACAAATAATTTCCGTTAAAGGATTAACAATGGGGCTCGTAGTTCACTTAAATTTGAAGATCAAAAAATTGGCGATTGTTACTGTTTAGATGCTTTGCATATAGGTTTCGTAGACTATATAGAAGCAACACATACAAAGATTTCAACCGCCTACCTGTTCTATTCATTGTTCTACTTGTAGAAAGTTACAAATAATTTCCGTTTCATGATTATCAATGGGGCTCGTTGTTCACTTAAACTTGAAGAACAAGAAATTGGCGAATGGTACTGTTTGGATGCTTTGCATATATGTTTCTTAGATTATATAGAAGCAATATATACAAAGATTTCAACCGTCTACCTGTTCCATTCATTGTTCTACTTGTCGAAAATTACAAATAATTTCCTTTAAAGGATTAACAATGGGGCTCGTAGTTCACTTAAACTTGAAGAACAAGTAATTGGCGAATTGTACTGTTTGGATGCTTTGCATATATGTTTCGTAGATTATATAGAAGCAATATATACAATTATTTCAACCGTCTACCTGATCCATTCATTGTTCTACTTGTCGAAATTTACAAATAATTTCCTTTAAAGGATTAACAGTGTGGCTCGTAGTTCACTTAAACTTGAAGAACAAAAAATTGGCGAGTGGTACTGTTTGGATGCTTTGCATATATATTTCTTAGACTATTTAGAAGCAATATATAGAAAGATATCACCCGTCTACCTGTACTCTTCATTGTTCTACTTGTCGAAAGTTACAAACAATTTCCGTTAAAGGATTAACAATGGGGCTCGTAGTTCACTTAAACTTGAAGAGCAAAAAATTGGCGAATTGTACTGTTTGGACGCTATGCATATACGTTTCTTAGACTATATAGAAGCAATATATACAATGATTTCAACAGTCTACCTGTTCCATTCATTGTTCTACTTGTTGAAATTTACAAATAATTTCCTTTAAAGGATTAACAATGGGGCTCATAGTTCACTTAAACTTGAAGAACAAAAAATTGGCGAATGGGACTGTTTGGAAGCTTCGCATATATGTTTCTTATACCATATAAAAGCAATATATACAATGATTTCAACCGTCTACCTTTTCCATTCATTGTTCTCCTTGTCGAAATTTACAAATAATTTCCGTTAAAGGATTAACAATTGGGCTCGTAGTTCACTTAAACTTGAAGAGCAATAAATTGGCGAATTGTACTGTTTGTATGCTTTGCATATGTTTCTCTTAGATCATATAGAAGCAATATATACAATGATTTCAACCGTCTACCTGTTCCATTCATTGTTCTACTTGTCGAAAGTTACAAATAATTTCCGTTAAGGGATTAACAATGGGGATCGTAGTTTACTTAAACTTGAAGAACTAAAAATTGGCGAATTGTACTGTTTGGATGCTTTGCATATATGTTTCTTAGACTATATAGAAGCAATATATACAATGATTTCAACCGTCTACCTGTTCCATTCATTGTTCTACTTGTCGAAAGTTACAAATAATTTCCGATAAAGGATTAACCATTGGGGCTCATTGTTCACTTAAACTTGAAGAACAAAAAATTGGCGAATTGTACTGTTTGGATGCTTTGCATATATGTTTCTTAGACTATATAGACGCAATATATACAAGGATTTCAAACGTCTACCTGTTCCATTCATTGTTCTACTTGTCGAAAGTTACAAATAATTTCCGTTAAAGGATTAACCATTGGGGCTCATTGTTCACATACACTTGAAGAACAAAAAATTGGCGAATGGTACTGTTTGGATGCTTTGCATATATGTTTCTTAGACTATATGGAAGCAATATATACAAAGATTTCAACCGTCTACGTGTTCCAATCATTGTTCTACTTGTAGAAAGTTACAATTAATTTCCGTTAAAGGATTAACAATGGGGCTCGTAGTTCACTTAAACTTGAAGAACAAAAAATTCGTGAATTGTACTGTTTGGATGATTTGCATATATGTTTCGTAGATTATATAGAAGCAATATATACAATGATTTCAACCGTCTACCTGACCCATTCATTGTTTTACTTGTCGAAATTTACAAATAATTTCCTTTAAAGGATTAACAATGGGGCTCGTAGTTCACTTAAACTTGAAGAACAAAAAATTGGCGAATTGTACTGTTTGGATGCTTTGCATATATGTTTCTTAGACTATATAGAAGCAATATATACAAAGATTTCAACCGTCTACCTGTTCTATTCAATGTTCTACTTGTCGAAATTTACAAATAATTTCCTTTAAAGGATTAACAATGGGGCTCGTAGTTCACTTAAACTTGAAGAACAAAAAATTGGCGGATGGTACTGTTTGGATGCTTTGAATATAGGTTTCTTAGACTATATAGAAGCAACATATACAAAGACTTCAACCGTCTACCTGTTCTATTCATTGTTCTACTTGTCGAAAATTACAAATAATTTCCGATAAAGGATTAACCATTGGGGCTCATTGTTCACTTAAACTTGAAGAACAAAAAATTGGCAAATGGTACTGTTTGGATGCTTTGCGTACATGTTTCTTAGACTATATGGAAGCAATATATACAAAGATTTCAACCGTCTACGTGTTCCAATCATTGTTCTACTTGTCGAAATTTACAAATAATTTCCGTTAAAGGATTAACAATGGCGCTCATTGTTCACTTAAACTTGAAGAACAAAAAATTGGCGAATGTTACCGTTTGGATGCTTTGCATATATGTTTCTTAGACTATATAGAAGCAATATATACAATGATTTCAACAGTCTACCTGTACCATTCATTGTTCTACTTGTCGAAATTTACAAATAATTTCCGATAAAGGATTAACAATGGGGCTCGTAGTTCACTCAAACTTGAAGAGCAATAAATTGGCGAATTGTACTGTTTGGACGCTTTGCATATATGTTTCTTGGACTATATAGAAGCAATATATACAATGATTTCAACAGTCTACCTGTTCCATTCATTATTCTACTTGTCGAAATTTACAAATAATTTCCGATAAAGGATTAACAATGGGGCTCATGGTTCACTTAAACTTGAAGAACAAAAAATTGGCGAATGGTACTGTTTGGATGCTTTGCATATATGTTTCTTAGACTATATGGAAGCAATATATCCAAAGATTTCAACCGTCTACGTGTTCCAATCATTGTTCTACTTGTAGAAAGTTACAATTAATTTCCGTTAAAGTATTAACAATGGGGCTCGTAGTTCACTTAAACTTGAAGAACAAAAAATTGGCGGATGGTACTGTTTGGATGCTTTGAATATAGGTTTCTTAGACTATATAGAAGCAACATATACAAAGACTTCAACTGTCTACCTGTTCTATTCATTGTTCTACTTGTCGAAAATTACAAATAATTTCCGATAAAGGATTAACCATTGGGGTCATTGTTCACTTAAACTTGAAGAGCAAAAAATTGGCAAATGGTACTGTTTGGATGCTTTGCGTACATGTTTCTTAGACTATATGGAAGCAATATATACAAAGGTTTCAACCGTGTACGTGTTCCAATCATTGTTCTACTTGTAGAAAGTTACAATTAATTTCCGTTAAAGGATTAACAATGGGGCTCGTAGTTCACTTAAACTTGAAGAACAAAAAATTGGCGATTTGTACTGTTTGGATGCTTTGCATATATGTCTCGTAGACTATATAGAAGCAATATATACAATGATTTCAACCGTCTACCTGTTCCATTCATTGTTCTACTTGTCGAAAGTTACAAATAATTTCCGATGAAGGATTAACAATGGGGCTCGTAGTTCACTTAAACTTGAAGAACAAAAAATTGGCGAATGGTACTGTTTGGATGCTTTGCATATATGTTTCTTAGACTATATGGAAGCAATATATACTAAGATTTCAACCGTCTACCTGTTCCATTCATTGTTCTACTTGTCGAAAATTACAAATAATTCCCGATAAAGGATTAACAATGGGGCTCATTGTTCACTTAAACTTGAAGAACAAAAAATTGGCGTATGGTACTGTTTGGATGCTTTGCATATATGTTTCTTAGACTATATGGAAGCAATATATACAATGATTTCAACCGTCTACCTGTTCCATTCATTGTTCTACTTGTTGAAATTTACAAATAATTTCCTTTAAAGGATTAACAATGGGGCTCATAGTTCACTTAAACTTGAAGAACAAAAAATTGGCGAATGGGACTGTTTGGAAGCTTTGCATATATGTTTCTTATACTATATAAAAGCAATATATACAATGATTTCAACCGTCTACCTTTTCCATTCATTGTTCTCCTTGTCGAAATTTACAAATAATTTCCGTTAAAGGATTAACAATTGGGCTCGTAGTTCACTTAAACTTGAAGAGCAATAAATTGGCGAATTGTACTGTTTGGACGCTTTGCATATATGTTTCTTGGACTATATAGAAGCAATATATACAATGATTTCAACAGTCTGCCTGTTCCATTCATTATTCTACTTGTCGAAATTTACAAATAATTTCCGATAAAGGATTAACAATGGGGCTCATGGTTCACTTAAACTTGAAGAACAAAAAATTGGCAAATGGTACTGTTTGGATGCTTTGCATATATGTTTCTTAGACTACATGGAAGCAATATATACAAAGATTTCAACCGTCTACGTGTTCCAATCATTGTTCTACTTGTAGAAAGTTACAATTAATTTCCGTTAAAGTATTAACAATGGGGATCGTAGTTTACTTAAACTTGAAGAACAAAAAATTGGCGAATTGTACTGTTTGGATGCTTTGCATATATGTTTCTTAGACTATATAGAAGCAATATATACAATGATTTCAACAGTCTACCTGTTCCATTCATTGTTCTACTTGTCGAAATTTACAAATAATTTCCTTTAAAGGATTAACAATGGGGCTCGTAGTTCACATAAACTTGAAGAACAAAAAATTGGCGAATGGTACTGTTTGGATGCTTTGCATATGTGTTTCTTAGACTATATAGAAGCAATATATACAAAGATTTCAACCGTCTACCTGTTCTATTCAATGTTCTACTTGTCGAAATTTACAAATAATTTCCTTTAAAGGATTAACAATGGGGCTCGTAGTTCACTTAAACTTGAAGAACAAAAAATTGGCGGATGGTACTGTTTGGATGCTTTGAATATAGGTTTCTTAGACTATATAGAAGCAACATATACAAAGACTTCAACCGTCTACGTGTTCTATTCATTGTTCTACTTGTCGAAAATTACAAATAATTTCCGATAAAGGATTAACCATTGGGGCTCATTGTTCACTTAAACTTGAAGAACAAAAAATTGGCAAATGGTACTGTTTGGATGCTTTGCGTACATGTTTCTTAGACTATATGGAAGCAATATATACAAAGATTTCAACCGTGTACGTGTTCCAATCATTGTTCTACTTGTAGAAAGTTACAATTAATTTCCGTTAAAGGATTAACAATGGGGCTCGTAGTTCACTTAAACTTGAAGAACAAAAAATTGGCGATTTGTACTGTTTGGATGCTTTGCATATATGTTTCGTAGACTATATAGAAGCAATATATACAATGATTTCAACCGTCTACCTGTTCCATTCATTGTTCTACTTGTCGAAAGTTACAAATAATTTCCGATGAAGGATTAACAATGGGGCTCATTGTTCACTTAAACTTGAAGAACAAAAAATTGGCGTATGGTACTGTTTGGATGCTTTGCATATATGTTTCTTAGACTATATGGAAGCAATATATACAATGATTTCAACCGTCTACCTGTTCCATTCATTGTTCTACTTGTTGAAATTTACAAATAATTTCCTTTAAAGGATTAACAATGGGGCTCATAGTTCACTTAAACTTGAAGAACAAAAAATTGGCGAATGGGACTGTTTGGAAGCTTTGCATATATGTTTCTTATACTATATAAAAGCAATATATACAATGATTTCAACCGTCTACCTTTTCCATTCATTGTTCTCCTTGTCGAAATTTACAAATAATTTCCGTTAAAGGATTAACAATTGGGCTCGTAGTTCACTTAAACTTGAAGAGCAATAAATTGGCGAATTGTACTGTTTGGACGCTTTGCATATATGTTTCTTGGACTATATAGAAGCAATATATACAATGATTTCAACAGTCTGCCTGTTCCATTCATTATTCTACTTGTCGAAATTTACAAATAATTTCCGATAAAGGATTAACAATGGGGCTCATGGTTCACTTAAACTTGAAGAACAAAAAATTGGCGAATGGTACTGTTTGGATGCTTTGCATATATGTTTCTTAGACTATATGGAAGCAATATATACAAAGATTTCAACCGTCTACGTGTTCCAATCATTGTTCTACTTGTAGAAAGTTACAATTAATTTCCGTTAAAGTATTAGCAATGGGGCTCGTAGTTCACTTAAACTTGAAGAACAAAAAATTGGCGAATTGTACTGTTTGGATGCTTTGCATATGTGTCTCGTAGGCTATATAGAAGCAATATATACAATGATTTCAACCGTCTACCTGATCCATTCATTGTTCTACTTGTAGAAAGTTACAAATAATTTCCATTTCATGATTATCAATGGGGCTCGCTGTTCACTTAAACTTGAAGATCAAAAAATTGGCGAATGTTACTGTTTAGATGCTTTGCATATAGGTTTCTTAGATTATATAGAATCAACATATACAAAGATTTCAAACGTCTACCTGTTCTATTCATTGTTCTTCTTGTCGAAAGTTATAAATAATTTCCGTTTCATGATTATCAATGGGCCTCGTTGTTCACTTAAACTTGAAGAACAATGAATTGGCGACTTGTACTGTTTGGACGATTTGCATATATGTTTCTTAGACTATATAGAAGCAATATATACATTGATTTCAACCGTCTACCTGTTCCATTCATTGTTCTACTTGTCGAAAGTCACAAATAATTTCCGTTAAGGGATTAACAATGGGGATCGTAGTTTACTTAAACTTGAAGAACAAAAAATTGGCGAATTGTACTGTTTGGATGCTTTGCATATATGTTTCTTAGACTATTTAGAAGCAATATATAGAAAGATTTCACCCGTCTACCTGTTCTATTCATTGTTCTACTTGTAGAAAGTTACAAATAATTTCCGTTTCATGATTATCAATGGGGCTCGTTGTTCACTTAAACTTGAAGAACAAAAAATTGGCGAATGGTACTGTTTGGATGATTTGCATATATGTTTCTTGGACTATATAGAAGCAATATATACAAAGATTTCAACAGTCCTCCTGTTCCATTCATTGTTCTACTTGTCGAAAGTTACAAATAATTTCCGATAACGGATTAACCATTGGGGCTCATTGTTCACTTAAACTTGAAGAACAAAAAATTGGCGATTTGTACTGTTTGGATGCTTTGCATATATGTTTCGTAGACTATATAGAAGCAATATATACAATGATTTCAACCGTCTACCTGTTCCATTCATTGTTCTACTTGTCGAAAGTTACAAATAATTTCCGATGAAGGATTAACAAAGGGGCTCGTAGTTCACTTAAACTTGAAGAACAAAAAATTGGCGAATGGTACTGTTTGGATGCTTTGCATATATGTTTCTTAGACTATATGGAAGCAATATATACTAAGATTTCAACCGTCTACCTGTTCCATTCATTGTTCTACTTGTCGAAAATTACAAATAATTCCCGATAAAGGATTAACAATGGGGCTCATTGTTCACTTAAACTTGAAGAACAAAAAATTGGCGTATGGTACTGTTTGGATGCTTTGCATATATGTTTCTTAGACTATATGGAAGCAATATATACAATGATTTCAACCGTCTACCTGTTCCATTCATTGTTCTACTTGTTGAAATTTACAAATAATTTCCTTTAAAGGATTAACAATGGGGCTCATAGTTCACTTAAACTTGAAGAACAAAAAATTGGCGAATGGGACTGTTTGGATGCTTTGCATATATGTTTCGTAGACTATATAGAAGCAATATATACAATGATTTCAACCGTCTACCTGTTCCATTCATTGTTCTACTTGTCGAAAGTTACAAATAATTTCCGATGAAGGATTAACAAAGGGGCTCGTAGTTCACTTAAACTTGGAGAACAAATAATTGGCGAATGGTACTGTTTGGATGCTTTGCATATATGTTTCTTAGACTATATGGAAGCAATATATACTAAGATTTCAACCGTCTACCTGTTCCATTCATTGTTCTACTTGTCGAAAATTACAAATAATTCCCGATAAAGGATTAACAATGGGGCTCATTGTTCACTTAAACTTGAAGAACAAAAAATTGGCGTATGGTACTGTTTGGATGCTTTGCATATATGTTTCTTAGACTATATGGAAGCAATATATACAATGATTTCAACCGTCTACCTGTTCCATTCATTGTTCTACTTGTTGAAATTTACAAATAATTTCCTTTAAAGGATTAACAATGGGGCTCATAGTTCACTTAAACTTGAAGAACAAAAAATTGGCGAATGGGACTGTTTGGAAGCTTTGCATATATGTTTCTTATACTATATAAAAGCAATATATACAATGATTTCAACCGTCTACCTTTTCCATTCATTGTTCTCCTTGTCGAAATTTACAAATAATTTCCTTTAAAGGATTAACAATGGGGCTCGTAGTTCACTTAAACTTGAAGAACAAAAATTGGCGGATGGTACTGTTTGGATGCTTTGAATATAGGTTTCTTAGACTATATAGAAGCAACATATACAAAGACTTCAACCGTCTACCTGTTCTATTCATTGTTCTACTTGTCGAAAATTACAAATAATTTCCGATAAAGGATTAACCATTGGGGCTCATTGTTCACTTAAACTTGAAGAACAAAAAATTGGCAAATGGTACTGTTTGGATGCTTTGCGTACATGTTTCTTAGACTATATGGAAGCAATATATACAAAGATTTCAACCGTGTACGTGTTCCAATCATTGTTCTACTTGTAGAAAGTTACAATTAATTTCCGTTAAAGGATTAACAATGGGGCTCGTAGTTCACTTAAACTTGAAGAACAAAAAATTGGCGATTTGTACTGTTTGGATGCTTTGCATATATGTTTCGTAGACTATATAGAAGCAATATATACAATGATTTCAACCGTCTACCTGTTCCATTCATTGTTCTACTTGTCGAAAGTTACAAATAATTTCCGATGAAGGATTAACAATGGGGCTCGTAGTTCACTTAAACTTGAAGAACAAAAAATTGGCGAATGGTACTGTTTGGATGCTTTGCATATATGTTTCTTAGACTATATGGAAGCAATATATACTAAGATTTCAACCGTCTACCTGTTCCATTCATTGTTCTACTTGTCGAAAATTACAAATAATTCCCGATAAAGGATTAACAATGGGGCTCATTGTTCACTTAAACTTGAAGAACAAAAAATTGGCGTATGGTACTGTTTGGATGCTTTGCATATATGTTTCTTAGACTATATGGAAGCAATATATACAATGATTTCAACCGTCTACCTGTTCCATTCATTGTTCTACTTGTTGAAATTTACAAATAATTTCCTTTAAAGGATTAACAATGGGGCTCATAGTTCACTTAAACTTGAAGAACAAAAAATTGGCGAATGGGACTGTTTGGAAGCTTTGCATATATGTTTCTTATACTATATAAAAGCAATATATACAATGATTTCAACCGTCTACCTTTTCCATTCATTGTTCTCCTTGTCGAAATTTACAAATAATTTCCGTTAAAGGATTAACAATTGGGCTCGTAGTTCACTTAAACTTGAAGAGCAATAAATTGGCGAATTGTACTGTTTGGACGCTTTGCATATATGTTTCTTGGACTATATAGAAGCAATATATACAATGATTTCAACAGTCTGCCTGTTCCATTCATTATTCTACTTGTCGAAATTTACAAATAATTTCCGATAAAGGATTAACAATGGGGCTCATGGTTCACTTAAACTTGAAGAACAAAAAATTGGCGAATGGTACTGTTTGGATGCTTTGCATATATGTTTCTTAGACTACATGGAAGCAATATATACAAAGATTTCAACCGTCTACGTGTTCCAATCATTGTTCTACTTGTAGAAAGTTACAATTAATTTCCGTTAAAGTATTAACAATGGGGATCGTAGTTTACTTAAACTTGAAGAACAAAAAATTGGCGAATTGTACTGTTTGGATGCTTTGCATATATGTTTCTTAGACTATATAGAAGCAATATATACAATGATTTCAACAGTCTACCTGTTCCATTCATTGTTCTACTTGTCGAAATTTACAAATAATTTCCTTTAAAGGATTAACAATGGGGCTCGTAGTTCACATAAACTTGAAGAACAAAAAATTGGCGAATGGTACTGTTTGGATGCTTTGCATATGTGTTTCTTAGACTATATAGAAGCAATATATACAAAGATTTCAACCGTCTACCTGTTCTATTCAATGTTCTACTTGTCGAAATTTACAAATAATTTCCTTTAAAGGATTAACAATGGGGCTCGTAGTTCACTTAAACTTGAAGAACAAAAAATTGGCGGATGGTACTGTTTGGATGCTTTGAATATAGGTTTCTTAGACTATATAGAAGCAACATATACAAAGACTTCAACCGTCTACGTGTTCTATTCATTGTTCTACTTGTCGAAAATTACAAATAATTTCCGATAAAGGATTAACCATTGGGGCTCATTGTTCACTTAAACTTGAAGAACAAAAAATTGGCAAATGGTACTGTTTGGATGCTTTGCGTACATGTTTCTTAGACTATATGGAAGCAATATATACAAAGATTTCAACCGTGTACGTGTTCCAATCATTGTTCTACTTGTAGAAAGTTACAATTAATTTCCGTTAAAGGATTAACAATGGGGCTCGTAGTTCACTTAAACTTGAAGAACAAAAAATTGGCGATTTGTACTGTTTGGATGCTTTGCATATATGTTTCGTAGACTATATAGAAGCAATATATACAATGATTTCAACCGTCTACCTGTTCCATTCATTGTTCTACTTGTCGAAAGTTACAAATAATTTCCGATGAAGGATTAACAATGGGGCTCATTGTTCACTTAAACTTGAAGAACAAAAAATTGGCGTATGGTACTGTTTGGATGCTTTGCATATATGTTTCTTAGACTATATGGAAGCAATATATACAATGATTTCAACCGTCTACCTGTTCCATTCATTGTTCTACTTGTTGAAATTTACAAATAATTTCCTTTAAAGGATTAACAATGGGGCTCGTAGTTCACTTAAACTTGAACAACAAAAAATTGGCGAATGGTACTGTTTGGATGCTTTGCATATATGTTTCTTAGACTATATAGAAGCAATATATACATTGATTTCAACCGTCTACCTGTTCCATTCATTGTTCTACTTGTCGAAAGTCACAAATAATTTCCGTTAAGGGATTAACAATGGGGATCGTAGTTTACTTAAACTTGAAGAACAAAAAATTGGCGAATTGTACTGTTTGGATGCTTTTCATATATGTTTCTTAGACTATTTAGAAGCAATATATAGAAAGATTTCACCCGTCTACCTGTACTATTCATTGTTCTACTTGTAGAAACTTACAAATAATTTCCATTTCATGATTATCAATGGGGCTCGCTGTTCACTTAAACTTGAAGATCAAAAAATTGGCGATTGTTACCGTTTAGATGCTTTGCATATATGTTTCTTAGATTATATAGAAGCAATATATACAAAGATTTCAACCGTCTACCTGTTCCATTCATTGTTCTACTTGTCGAAAATTACAAATAATTTCCGATAAAGGATTAACCATTGGGGCTCATTGTTCACTTAAACTTGAAGAACAAAAAATTGGCAAATGGTACTGTTTGGATGCTTTGCATATATGTTTCTTAGACTATATGGAAGCAATATATACAATGATTTCAACAGTCTACCTGTTCCATTCATTGTTCTACTTGTAGAAAGTTACAATTAATTTCCGTTAAAGGATTAACAATGGGGCTCGTAGTTCACTTAAACTTGAAGAACAAAAAATTGGCGATTTGTACTGTTTGGATGCTTTGCATATATGTTTCGTAGACTATATAGAAGCAATATATACAATGATTTCAACCGTCTACCTGTTCCATTCATTGTTCTACTTGTCGAAAGTTACAAATAATTTCCGATGAAGGATTAACAATGGGGCTCGTAGTTCACTTAAACTTGAAGAACAAAAAATTGGCGAATGGTACTGTTTGGATGCTTTGCATATATGTTTCTTAGACTATATGGAAGCAATATATACTAAGATTTCAACCGTCTACCTGTTCCATTCATTGTTCTACTTGTCGAAAATTACAAATAATTCCCGATAAAGGATTAACAATGGGGCTCATTGTTCACTTAAACTTGAAGAACAAAAAATTGGCGTATGGTACTGTTTGGATGCTTTGCATATATGTTTCTTAGACTATATGGAAGCAATATATACAATGATTTCAACCGTCTACCTGTTCCATTCATTGTTCTACTTGTTGAAATTTACAAATAATTTCCTTTAAAGGATTAACAATGGGGCTCATAGTTCACTTAAACTTGAAGAACAAAAAATTGGCGAATGGGACTGTTTGGAAGCTTTGCATATATGTTTCTTATACTATATAAAAGCAATATATACAATGATTTCAACCGTCTACCTTTTCCATTCATTGTTCTCCTTGTCGAAATTTACAAATAATTTCCGTTAAAGGATTAACAATTGGGCTCGTAGTTCACTTAAACTTGAAGAGCAATAAATTGGCGAATTGTACTGTTTGGACGCTTTGCATATATGTTTCTTGGACTATATAGAAGCAATATATACAATGATTTCAACAGTCTGCCTGTTCCATTCATTATTCTACTTGTCGAAATTTACAAATAATTTCCGATAAAGGATTAACAATGGGGCTCGTAGTTCACATAAACTTGAAGAACAAAAAATTGGCGAATGGTACTGTTTGGATGCTTTGCATATGTGTTTCTTAGACTATATAGAAGCAATATATACAAAGATTTCAACCGTCTACCTGTTCTATTCAATGTTCTACTTGTCGAAATTTACAAATAATTTCCTTTAAAGGATTAACAATGGGGCTCGTAGTTCACTTAAACTTGAAGAACAAAAAATTGGCGGATGGTACTGTTTGGATGCTTTGAATATAGGTTTCTTAGACTATATAGAAGCAACATATACAAAGACTTCAACCGTCTACGTGTTCTATTCATTGTTCTACTTGTCGAAAATTACAAATAATTTCCGATAAAGGATTAACCATTGGGGCTCATTGTTCACTTAAACTTGAAGAACAAAAAATTGGCAAATGGTACTGTTTGGATGCTTTGCGTACATGTTTCTTAGACTATATGGAAGCAATATATACAAAGATTTCAACCGTGTACGTGTTCCAATCATTGTTCTACTTGTAGAAAGTTACAATTAATTTCCGTTAAAGGATTAACAATGGGGCTCGTAGTTCACTTAAACTTGAAGAACAAAAAATTGGCGATTTGTACTGTTTGGATGCTTTGCATATATGTTTCGTAGACTATATAGAAGCAATATATACAATGATTTCAACCGTCTACCTGTTCCATTCATTGTTCTACTTGTCGAAAGTTACAAATAATTTCCGATGAAGGATTAACAATGGGGCTCATTGTTCACTTAAACTTGAAGAACAAAAAATTGGCGTATGGTACTGTTTGGATGCTTTGCATATATGTTTCTTAGACTATATGGAAGCAATATATACAATGATTTCAACCGTCTACCTGTTCCATTCATTGTTCTACTTGTTGAAATTTACAAATAATTTCCTTTAAAGGATTAACAATGGGGCTCGTAGTTCACTTAAACTTGAACAACAAAAAATTGGCGAATGGTACTGTTTGGATGCTTTGCATATATGTTTCTTAGACTATATAGAAGCAATATATACATTGATTTCAACCGTCTACCTGTTCCATTCATTGTTCTACTTGTCGAAAGTCACAAATAATTTCCGTTAAGGGATTAACAATGGGGATCGTAGTTTACTTAAACTTGAAGAACAAAAAATTGGCGAATTGTACTGTTTGGATGCTTTGCATGTATGTTTCTTAGACTATGTAGAAGCAATATATACAATTATTTCAACAGTCTACCTGTTCCATTCATTGTTCTACTTGTCGAAAGTTACAAATAATTTCCTTTAAAGGATTAACAATGGGGCTCGTAGTTCACTTAAACTTGAAGAACAAAAAATTGGCGAATGGTACTGTTTGGATGCTTTGCATATATGTTTCGTAGACTGTATAGAAGCAATATATACAATGATTTCAACCGTCTACATGATCCATTCATTGTTCTACTTGTCGCAAATTACAAATAATTTCCGTTAAAGTATTAACAATGGGGCTCGTAGTTCACTTAAACTTGAAGATCAAATAATTGGCGAATTGTACTGTTTGGATGATTTGCAGATATGTTTCTTAGACTATATAGAAGCAATATATACATTGATTTCAACCGTCTACCTGTTCCATTCATTGTTCTACTTGTCGAAAGTCACAAATAATTTCCGTTAAGGGATTAACAATGGGGATCGTAGTTTACTTAAACTTGAAGAACAAAAAATTGGCGAATTGTACTGTTTGGATGCTTTGCATATATGTTTCTTAGACTATATAGAAGCAATATATACAATTATTTCAACAGTCTACCTGTTCCATTCATTGTTCTACTTGTCGAAATTTACAAATAATTTCCTTTAAAGGATTAACAATGGGGCTCGTAGTTCACTTAAACTTGAAGAACAAAAAATTGGCGAATGGTACTGTTTGGATGCTTTGCATATATGTTTCTTAGACTATATAGAAGCAATATATACAATTATTTCAACAGTCTACCTGTTCCATTCATTGTTCTACTTGTCGAAAGTTACAAATAATTTCCGATAACGGATTAACCATTGGGGCTCATTGTTCACTTAAACTTGAAGAACAAAAAATTGACGAATTGTACTGTTTGGATGCTTTTCATATATGTTTCTTAGACTATTTAGAAGCAATATATAGAAAGATTTCACCCGTCTACCTGTACTATTCATTGTTCTACTTGTAGAAACTTACAAATAATTTCCATTTCATGATTATCAATGGGGCTCGCTGTTCACTTAAACTTGAAGATCAAAAAATTGGCGATTGTTACCGTTTAGATGCTTTGCATATATGTTTCTTAGATTATATAGAAGCAATATATACAAAGATTTCAACCGTCTACCTGTTCCATTCATTGTTCTACTTGTCGAAAATTACAAATAATTTCCGATAAAGGATTAACAATGGGGCTCGTAGATCACTTAAACTTGAAGAACAAAAAATTGGCGAATTGTAATGTTTGGATGCTTTGCATATATGTTTCTTAGACTATTTAGAAGCAATATATAGAAAGATTTCACCCGTTTACCTGTTCTATTCATTGTTCTACTTGTCGAAAGTTACAAATAATTTCCGATAAAGGATTAACAATGGGGCTCATTGTTCACTTAAACTTGAAGAACAAAAAATTGGCGAATGGTACTGTTTGGATGATTTGCAGATATGTTTCTTAGACTATATAGAAGCAATATATACATTGATTTCAACCGTCTACCTGTTCCATTCATTGTTCTACTTGTCGAAAGTCACAAATAATTTCCGTTAAGGGATTAACAATGGGGATCGTAGTTTACTTAAACTTGAAGAACAAAAAATTGGCGAATTGTACTGTTTGGATGCTTTGCATATATGTTTCTTAGACTATATAGAAGCAATATATACAATTATTTCAACATTCTACCTGTTCCATTCATTGTTCTGCTTGTCGAAATTTACAAATAATTTCCTTTAAAGGATTAACAATGGGGCTCGTAGTTCACTTAAACTTGAAGAACAAAAAATTGGCGAATGGTACTGTTTGGATGCTTTGCATATATGTTTCTTAGACTATATAGAAGCAATATATAGAAAGATTTCAACAGTCCTCCTGTTCCATTCATTGTTCTACTTGTAGAAACTTACAAATAATTTCCATTTCATGATTATCAATGGGGCTCGCTGTTCACTTAAACTTGAAGATCAAAAAATTGGCGATTGTTACCGTTTAGATGCTTTGCATATATGTTTCTTAGATTATATAGAAGCAATATATACAAAGATTTCAACCGTCTACCTGTTCCATTCATTGTTCTACTTGTCGAAAATTACAAATAATTTCCGATAAAGGATTAACAATGGGGCTCGTAGATCACTTAAACTTGAAGAACAAAAAATTGGCGAATTGTACTGTTTGGATGCTTTGCATATATGTTTCTTAGACTATTTAGAAGCAATATATAGAAAGATTTCACCCGTTTACCTGTTCTATTCATTGTTCTACTTGTCGAAAGTTACAAATAATTTCCGATAAAGGATTAACAATGGGGCTCATTGTTCACTTAAACTTGAAGAACAAAAAATTGGCGAATGGTACTGTTTGGATGATTTGCATATATGTTTCTTAGACTATATAGAAGCAATATATACATTGATTTCAACCGTCTACCTGTTCCACTCATAGTTCTACTTGTCGAAAGTTACAAATAATTTCCGATAAAGGATTAACAATGGGGCTCATTGCTCACTTAAACTTGAAGAACAAAAAATTGGCGAAGTGTACTGTTTGGATGCTTTGCATATATGTTTCTTAGACTATATAGAAGCAATATATAAAAAGATTTCAACCGTCTACCAGTTCCATTCATTGTTCTACTTGTCGAAAGTTACAAATAATTTCCGATAAAGGATTAACAATGGGGCTCGTAGTTCACTTAAACTTGAAGAACAAAAAATTGGCGAATTGTACTGTTTGGATGCTTTGCATATATGTTTCTTAGACTATATAGAAACAATATATAAAAAGATTTCAACCGTCTACCAGTTCCATTCATTGTTCTACTTGTCGAAAGTTACAAATAATTTCCGATAAAGGATTAACAATGGGGCTCGTAGTTCACTTAAACTTGAAGAACAAAAAATTGGCGAATTGTACTGTTTGGATGATTTGCAGATATGTTTCTTAGACTATATAGAAGCAATATATACAATGATTTCAACCGTCTACCTATTCCATTCATTGTTCTTCTTGCCGAAATTTACAAATAATTTCCTTTAAAGGATTAACAACGGGGCTCGTAGTTCACTTAAACTTGAAGAGCAAAAAATTGGCGAATTGTACTGTTTGGACGCTATGCATATATGTTTCTTAGACTATATAGAAGCAATATATACATTGATTTTAACCGTCTACCTGTTCAATTCATTGTTCTACTTGTCGAAAGTCACAAATAATTTCCGTTAAGGGATTAACAATGGGGATCGTAGTTTACTTAAACTTGAAGAACAAAAAATTGGCGAATTGTACTGTTTGGATGCTTTGCATATATGTTTCTTAGACTATATAGAAGCAATATATACAATGATTTCAATAGTCTACCTGTTCCATTCATTGTTCTACTTGTCGAAATTTACAAATAATTTCCTTTAAAGGATTAACAATGGGGCTCGTAGTTCACATAAACTTGAAGAACAAAAAATTGGCGAATGGTACTGTTTGGATGCTTTGCATATGTGTTTCTTAGACTATATAGAAGCAATATATACAAAGATTTCAACAGTCCTCCTGTTCCATTCATTGTTCTACTTGTCGAAAGTTACAAATAATTTCCGATAACGGATTAACCATTGGGGCTCATTGTTCACTTAAACTTGAAGAATAAAAAATTGGCGAATTGTACTGTTTGGATGCTTTGCATATGTGTTTCGTAGGCTATATAGAAGCAATATATACAATGATTTCAACCGCCTACCTGATCCATTCATTGTTCTACTTGTCGAAATTTACAAATAATTTCCTTTAAAGGATTAACAATGGGTCTCGTAGTTCACTTAAACTTGAAGAACAAAAAATTGGCGAATGGTACTGTTTGGATGCTTTGCATATATGTTTCTTAGACTATATAGAAGCAATATATACATTGATTTTAACCGTATACCTGTTCAATTCATTGTTCTACTTGTCGAAAGTCACAAATAATTTCCGTTAAGGGATTAACAATGGGGATCGTAGTTTACTTAAACTTGAAGAACAAAAAATTGGCGAATGGTACTGTTTGGATGCTTTGCATATATGTTTCGTAGACTATATAGAAGCAATATATACAATGATTTCAACCGTCTACATGATCCATTCATTGTTCTCCTTGTCGAAATTTACAAATAATTTCCGTTAAAGGATTAACAATTGGGCTCGTAGTTCACTTAAACTTGAAGAACAAAAAATTGGCGAATGTTACCGTTTGAATGCTTTGCATATATGTTTCTTAGACTATATAGAAGAAATATACACAATGATTTCAACCGTCTACCTGTTCCATTCCTTGTTCTACTTGTCGGAAGTTACAAATAATTTCCTTTAAAGGTTTAACAATGGGGCTCGTTGTTCACTTAAACTTGAAGAACAAAAAATTGGCGAATGTTACCGTTTGGATGCTTTGCATATATGTTTCTTAGACTATATAGAAGCAATATATACAATGATTTCAACAGTCTACCTGTACCATTCATTGTTCTACTTGTCGAAATTTACAAATAATTTCCGATAAAGGATTAACAATGGGGCTCGTAGTTCACTCAAACTTGAAGAGCAATAAATTGGCAAATTGTACTGTTTGGACGCTTTGCATATATGTTTCTTGGACTATATAGAAGCAATATATACAATGATTTCAACAGTCTACCTGTTCCATTCATTATTCTACTTGTCGAAATTTACAAATAATTTCCGATAAAGGATTAACAATGGGGCTCATGGTTCACTTAAACTTGAAGAACAAAAAATTGGCGAATGGTACTGTTTGGATGCTTTGCATATATGTTTCTTAGACTATATGGAAGCAATATATCCAAAGATTTCAACCGTCTACGTGTTCCAATCATTGTTCTACTTGTAGAAAGTTACAATTAATTTCCGTTAAAGTATTAACAATGGGGCTCGTAGTTCACTTAAACTTGAAGAACAAAAAATTGGCGGATGGTACTGTTTGGATGCTTTGAATATAGGTTTCTTAGACTATATAGAAGCAACATATACAAAGACTTCAACTGTCTACCTGTTCTATTCATTGTTCTACTTGCCGAAAATTACAAATAATTTCCGATAAAGGATTAACCATTGGGGCTCATTGTTCACTTAAACTTGAAGAGCAAAAAATTGGCAAATGGTACTGTTTGGATGCTTTGCGTACATGTTGCTTAGACTATATGGAAGCAATATATACAAAGATTTCAACCGTGTACGTGTTCCAATCATTGTTCTACTTGTAGAAAGTTACAATTAATTTCCGTTAAAGGATTAACAATGGGGCTCGTAGTTCACTTAAACTTGAAGAACAAAAAATTGGCGATTTGTACTGTTTGGATGCTTTGCATATATGTTTCGTAGACTATATAGAAGCAATATATACAATGATTTCAACCGTCTACCTGTTCCATTCATTGTTCTACTTGTCGAAAGTTACAAATAATTTCCGATGAAGGATTAACAATGGGGCTCGTAGTTCACTTAAACTTGAAGAACAAAAAATTGGCGAATGGTACTGTTTGGATGCTTTGCATATATGTTTCTTAGACTATATAGAAGCAATATATACATTGATTTCAACCGTCTACCTGTTCCATTCATTGTTCTACTTGTCGAAAGTCACAAATAATTTCCGTTAAGGGATTAACAATGGGGATCGTAGTTTACTTAAACTTGAAGAACAAAAAATTGGCGAATTGTACTGTTTGGATGCTTTGCATGTATGTTTCTTAGACTATGTAGAAGCAATATATACAATTATTTCAACAGTCTACCTGTTCCATTCATTGTTCTACTTGTCGAAAGTTACAAATAATTTCCTTTAAAGGATTAACAATGGGGCTCGTAGTTCACTTAAACTTGAAGAACAAAAAATTGGCGAATGGTACTGTTTGGATGCTTTGCATATATGTTTCTTAGACTATATGGAAGCAATATATACTAAGATTTCAACCGTCTACCTGTTCCATTCATTGTTCTACTTGTCGAAAATTACAAATAATTCCCGATAAAGGATTAACAATGGGGCTCATTGTTCACTTAAACTTGAAGAACAAAAAATTGGCGTATGGTACTGTTTGGATGCTTTGCATATATGTTTCTTAGACTATATGGAAGCAATATATACAATGATTTCAACCGTCTACCTGTTCCATTCATTGTTCTACTTGTTGAAATTTACAAATAATTTCCTTTAAAGGATTAACAATGGGGCTCATAGTTCACTTAAACTTGAAGAACAAAAAATTGGCGAATGGGACTGTTTGGATGCTTTGCATATATGTTTCGTAGACTATATAGAAGCAATATATACAATGATTTCAACCGTCTACCTGTTCCATTCATTGTTCTACTTGTCGAAAGTTACAAATAATTTCCGATGAAGGATTAACAAAGGGGCTCGTAGTTCACTTAAACTTGAAGAACAAAAAATTGGCGAATGGTACTGTTTGGATGCTTTGCATATATGTTTCTTAGACTATATGGAAGCAATATATACTAAGATTTCAAACGTCTACCTGTTCCATTCATTGTTCTACTTGTCGAAAATTACAAATAATTCCCGATAAAGGATTAACAATGGGGCTCATTGTTCAATTAAACTTGAAGAACAAAAAATTGGCGTATGGTACTGTTTGGATGCTTTGCATATATGTTTCTTAGACTATATGGAAGAAATATATACAATGATTTCAACCGTCTACCTGTTCCATTCATTGTTCTACTTGTTGAAATTTACAAATAATTTCCTTTAAAGGATTAACAATGGGGCTCATAGTTCACTTAAACTTGAAGAACAAAAAATTGGCGAATGGGACTGTTTGGAAGCTTTGTATATATGTTTCTTATACTATATAAAAGCAATATATACAATGATTTCAACCGTCTACCTTTTCCATTCATTGTTCTCCTTGTCGAAATTTACAAATAATTTCCGTTAAAGGATTAACAATTGGGCTCGTAGTTCAATTAAACTTGAAGAGCAATAAATTGGCGAATTGTACTGTTTGGACGCTTTGCATATATGTTTCTTGGACTATATAGAAGCAATATATACAATGATTTCAACAGTCTACCTGTTCCATTCATTATTCTACTTGTCGAAATTTACAAATAATTTCCGATAAAGGATTAACAATGGGGCTCATGGTTCACTTAAACTTGAAGAACAAAAAATTGGCGAATGGTACTGTTTGGATGCTTTGCATATATGTTTCTTAGACTATATGGAAGCAATATATACAAAGATTTCAACCGTCTACGTGTTCCAATCATTGTTCTACTTGTAGAAAGTTACAATTAATTTCCGTTAAAGTATTAACAATGGGGCTCGTAGTTCACTTAAACTTGAAGAACAAAAAATTGGCGAATTGTACTGTTTGGATGCTTTGCATATATGTTTCGTAGACTATATTGAAGCAATATATACAATGATTCCAACCGTCTACATGATCCATTCATTGTTCTACTTGTCGAAATTTACAAATAATTTCCTTTAAAGGTTTAACAATGGAGCTCGTAGTTCACTTAAACTTGAAGAACAAAAAATTGGCGAATGGTACTGTTTGGATGCTTTGCATATATGTTTCTTAGATTATATAGAAGCAATATATACAAAGATTTCAACCGTCTACCTGTTCCATTCATTGTTCTGCTTGCCGAAATTTACAAATAATTTCCGTTAAGGGATTAACGATGGGGATCGTAGTTTACTTAAACTTGAAGAACAAAAAATTGGCGAATTGTACTGTTTGGATGCTTTGCATATATGTTTCTTAGACTATTTAGAAGCAATATATAGAAAGATTTCACCCGTGTACCTGTTCTATTCATTGTTCTACTTGTCGAAATTTACAAATAATTTCCTTTAAAGGATTAACAATGGGGCTCGTAGTTCACTTAAACTTGAAGAACAAAAAATTGGCGAATGGTACTGTTTGGATGATTTGCAGATATGTTTCTTAGACTATATAGAAGCAATATATACAAAGATTTCAACAGTCCTCCTGTTCCATTCATTGTTCTACTTGTCGAAAGTTACAAATAATTTCCGATAACGGATTAACCATTGGGGCTCATTGTTCACTTAAACTTGAAGAACAAAAAATTGGCGAATTGTACTGTTTGGATGCTTTTCATATATGTTTCTTAGACTATTTAGAAGCAATATATAGAAAGATTTCACCCGTCTACCTGTACTATTCATTGTTCTACTTGTAGAAACTTACAAATAATTTCCATTTCATGATTATCAATGGGGCTCGCTGTTCACTTAAACTTGAAGATCAAAAAATTGGCGATTGTTACCGTTTAGATGCTTTGCATATATGTTTCTTAGATTATATAGAAGCAATATATACAAAGATTTCAACCGTCTACCTGTTCCATTCATTGTTCTACTTGTCGAAAATTACAAATAATTTCCGATAAAGGATTAACAATGGGGCTCGTAGATCACTTAAACTTGAAGAACAAAAAATTGGCAAATGGTACTGTTTGGATGCTTTGCATATATGTTTCTTAGACTATATGGAAGCAATATATACAATGATTTCAACAGTCTACCTGTTCCATTCATTGTTCTACTTGTCGAAATTTACAAATAATTTCCTTTAAAGGATTAACAATGGGGCTCGTAGTTCACATAAACTTGAAGAACAAAAAATTGGCGAATGGTACTGTTTGGATGCTTTGCATATGTGTTTCTTAGACTATATAGAAGCAATATATACAAAGATTTCAACAGTCTACCTGTTCTATTCATTGTTCTACTTGTCGAAATTTACAAATAATTTCCTTTAAAGGATTAACAATGGGGCTCGTAGTTCACATAAACTTGAAGAACAAAAAATTGGCGAATGGTACTGTTTGGATGCTTTGCATATGTGTTTCTTAGACTATATAGAAGCAATATATACAAAGATTTCAACCGTCTACCTGTTCTATTCAATGTTCTACTTGTCGAAATTTACAAATAATTTCCTTTAAAGGATTAACAATGGGGCTCGTAGTTCACTTAAACTTGAAGAACAAAAAATTGGCGGATGGTACTGTTTGGATGCTTTGAATATAGGTTTCTTAGACTATATAGAAGCAATATATAGAAAGATTTCACCCGTCTACCTGTACTATTCATTGTTCTACTTGTAGAAACTTACAAATAATTTCCATTTCATGATTATCAATGGGGCTCGCTGTTCACTTAAACTTGAAGATCAAAAAATTGGCGATTGTTACCGTTTAGATGCTTTGCATATATGTTTCTTAGATTATATAGAAGCAATATATACAAAGATTTCAACCGTCTACCTGTTCCATTCATTGTTCTACTTGTCGAAAATTACAAATAATTTCCGATAAAGGATTAACAATGGGGCTCGTAGATCACTTAAACTTGAAGAACAAAAAATTGGCGAATGGTACTGTTTGGATGATTTGCAGATATGTTTCTTAGACTATATAGAAGCAATATATACATTGATTTCAACCGTCTACCTGTTCCATTCATTGTTCTACTTGTCGAAAGTCACAAATAATTTCCGTTAAGGGATTAACAATGGGGATCGTAGTTTACTTAAACTTGAAGAACAAAAAATTGGCGAATTGTACTGTTTGGATGCTTTGCATATATGTTTCTTAGACTATATAGAAGCAATATATACAATTATTTCAGCAGTCTACCTGTTCCATTCATTGTTCTACTTGTCGAAATTTACAAATAATTTCCTTTAAAGGATTAACAATGGGGCTCGTAGTTCACTTAAACTTGAAGAACAAAAAATTGGCGAATGGTACTGTTTGGATGCTTTGCATATATGTTTCTTAGACTATATAGAAGCAATATATACAAAGATTTCAACAGTCCTCCTGTTCCATTCATTGTTCTACTTGTCGAAAGTTACAAATAATTTCCGATAACGGATTAACCATTGGGGCTCATTGTTCACTTAAACTTGAAGAACAAAAAATTGGCGAATTGTACTGTTTGGATGCTTT
The DNA here is from genome assembly GCA_963989415.1 of Cerceris ruficornis. Taxonomy (NCBI): domain Eukaryota; kingdom Metazoa; phylum Arthropoda; class Insecta; order Hymenoptera; family Crabronidae; genus Cerceris; species Cerceris ruficornis. The sequence goes on from CAXDIW010000460.1 coordinate 2,383,773, forward strand.
TCATATATGTTTCTTAGACTATTTAGAAGCAATATATAGAAAGATTTCACCCGTCTACCTGTACTATTCATTGTTCTACTTGTAGAAACTTACAAATAATTTCCATTTCATGATTATCAATGGGGCTCGCTGTTCACTTAAACTTGAAGATCAAAAAATTGGCGATTGTTGCCGTTTAGATGCTTTGCATATATGTTTCTTAGATTATATAGAAGCAATATATACAAAGATTTCAACCGTCTACCTGTTCCATTCATTGTTCTACTTGTCGAAAATTACAAATAATTTCCGATAAAGGATTAACCATTGGGGCTCATTGTTCACTTAAACTTGAAGAACAAAAAATTGGCAAATGGTACTGTTTGGATGCTTTGCATATATGTTTCTTAGACTATATGGAAGCAATATATACAATGATTTCAACAGTCTACCTGTTCCATTCATTGTTCTACTTGTCGAAATTTACAAATAATTTCCTTTAAAGGATTAACAATGGGGCTCGTAGTTCACATAAACTTGAAGAACAAAAAATTGGCGAATGGTACTGTTTGGATGCTTTGCATATGTGTTTCTTAGACTATATAGAAGCAATATATACAAAGATTTCAACAGTCTACCTGTTCCATTCATTGTTCTACTTGTAGAAACTTACAAATAATTTCCATTTCATGATTATCAATGGGGCTCGCTGTTCACTTAAACTTGAAGATCAAAAAATTGGCGATTGTTACCGTTTAGATGCTTTGCATATATGTTTCTTAGATTATATAGAAGCAATATATACAAAGATTTCAACCGTCTACCTGTTCCATTCATTGTTCTACTTGTCGAAAATTACAAATAATTTCCGATAAAGGATTAACAATGGGGCTCGTAGATCACTTAAACTTGAAGAACAAAAAATTGGCGAATTGTACTGTTTGGATGCTTTGCATATATGTTTCTTAGACTATTTAGAAGCAATATATAGAAAGATTTCACCCGTTTACCTGTTCTATTCATTGTTCTACTTGTCGAAAGTTACAAATAATTTCCGATAAAGGATTAACAATGGGGCTCATTGTTCACTTAAACTTGAAGAACAAAAAATTGGCGAATGGTACTGTTTGGATGATTTGCAGATATGTTTCTTAGACTATATAGAAGCAATATATACATTGATTTCAACCGTCTACCTGTTCCATTCATTGTTCTACTTGTCGAAAGTCACAAATAATTTCCGTTAAGGGATTAACAATGGGGATCGTAGTTTACTTAAACTTGAAGAACAAAAAATTGGCGAATGGTACTGTTTGGATGCTTTGCATATGTGTTTCTTAGACTATATAGAAGCAATATATACAAAGATTTCAACAGTCTACCTGTTCCATTCATTGTTCTACTTGTCGAAATTTACAAATAATTTCCTTTAAAGGATTAACAATGGGGCTCGTAGTTCACATAAACTTGAAGAACAAAAAATTGGCGAATGGTACTGTTTGGATGCTTTGCATATGTGTTTCTTAGACTATATAGAAGCAATATATACAAAGATTTCAACCGTCTACCTGTTCTATTCAATGTTCTACTTGTCGAAATTTACAAATAATTTCCTTTAAAGGATTAACAATGGGGCTCGTAGTTCACTTAAACTTGAAGAACAAAAAATTGGCGGATGGTACTGTTTGGATGCTTTGAATATAGGTTTCTTAGACTATATAGAAGCAACATATACAAAGACTTCAACCGTCTACCTGTTCTATTCATTGTTCTACTTGTCGAAAATTACAAATAATTCCCGATAAAGGATTAACAATGGCGCTCATTGTTCACTTAAACTTGAAGAACAAAAAATTGGCGTATGGTACTGTTTGGATGCTTTGCATATATGTTTCTTAGACTATATGGAAGCAATATATACAATGATTTCAACCGTCTACCTGTTCCATTCATTGTTCTACTTGTTGAAATTTACAAATAATTTCCTTTAAAGGATTAACAATGGGGCTCATAGTTCACTTAAACTTGAAGAACAAAAAATTGGCGAATGGGACTGTTTGGAAGCTTTGCATATATGTTTCTTATACTATATAAAAGCAATATATACAATGATTTCAACCGTCTACCTTTTCCATTCATTGTTCTCCTTGTCGAAATTTACAAATAATTTCCGTTAAAGGATTAACAATTGAGCTCGTAGTTCACTTAAACTTGAAGAACAAAAAATTGGCGAATGTTACCGTTTGAATGCTTTGCATATATGTTTCTTAGACTATATAGAAGAAATATATACAATGATTTCAACCGTCTACCTGTTCCATTCCTTGTTCTACTTGTCGGAAGTTACAAATAATTTCCTTTAAAGGTTTAACAATGGGGCTCGTTGTTCACTTAAACTTGAAGAACAAAAAATTGGCGAATGTTACCGTTTGGATGCTTTGCATATATGTTTCTTAGACTATATAGAAGCAATATATACAAAGATTTCAACAGTCTACCTGTACCATTCATTGTTCTACTTGTCGAAATTTACAAATAATTTCCGATAAAGGATTAACAATGGGGCTCGTAGTTCACTCAAACTTGAAGAGCAATAAATTGGCAAATTGTACTGTTTGGACGCTTTGCATATATGTTTCTTGGACTATATAGAAGCAATATATACAATGATTTCAACAGTCTACCTGTTCCATTCATTATTCTACTTGTCGAAATTTACAAATAATTTCCGACAAAGGATTAACAATGGGGCTCATGGTTCACTTAAACTTGAAGAACAAAAAATTGGCGAATGGTACTGTTTGGATGCTTTGCATATATGTTTCTTAGACTATATGGAAGCAATATATCCAAAGATTTCAACCGTCTACGTGTTCCAATCATTGTTCTACTTGTAGAAAGTTACAATTAATTTCCGTTAAAGTATTAACAATGGGGCTCGTAGTTCACTTAAACTTGAAGAACAAAAAATTGGCGGATGGTACTGTTTGGATGCTTTGAATATAGGTTTCTTAGACTATATAGAAGCAACATATACAAAGACTTCAACTGTCTACCTGTTCTATTCATTGTTCTACTTGTCGAAAATTACAAATAATTCCCGATAAAGGATTAACAATGGGGCTCATTGTTCACTTAAACTTGAAGAACAAAAAATTGGCGTATGGTACTGTTTGGATGCTTTGCATATATTTTTCTTAGACTATATGGAAGCAATATATACAATGATTTCAACCGTCTACCTGTTCCATTCATTGTTCTACTTGTTGAAATTTACAAATAATTTCCTTTAAAGGATTAACAATGGGGCTCATAGTTCACTTAAACTTGAAGAACAAAAAATTGGCGAATGGGACTGTTTGGATGCTTTGCATATATGTTTCGTAGACTATATAGAAGCAATATATACAATGATTTCAACCGTCTACCTGTTCCATTCATTGTTCTACTTGTCGAAAGTTACAAATAATTTCCGATGAAGGATTAACAAAGGGGCTCGTAGTTCACTTAAACTTGAAGAACAAAAAATTGGTGAATGGTACTGTTTGGATGCTTTGCATATATGTTTCTTAGACTATATGGAAGCAATATATACTAAGATTTCAACCGTCTACCTGTTCCATTCATTGTTCTACTTGTCGAAAATTACAAATAATTCCCGATAAAGGATTAACAATGGGGCTCATTGTTCACTTAAACTTGAAGAACAAAAAATTGGCGTATGGTACTGTTTGGATGCTTTGCATATATGTTTCTTAGACTATATGGAAGCAATATATACAATGATTTCAACCGTCTACCTGTTCCATTCATTGTTCTACTTGTTGAAATTTACAAATAATTTCCTTTAAAGGATTAACAATGGGGCTCATAGTTCACTTAAACTTGAAGAACAAAAAATTGGCGAATGGGACTGTTTGGAAGCTTTGTATATATGTTTCTTATACTATATAAAAGCAATATATACAATGATTTCAACCGTCTACCTTTTCCATTCATTGTTCTCCTTGTCGAAATTTACAAATTATTTCCGTTAAAGGATTAACAATTGGGCTCGTAGTTCACTTAAACTTGAAGAGCAATAAATTGGCGAATTGTACTGTTTGGACGCTTTGCATATATGTTTCTTGGACTATATAGAAGCAATATATACAATGATTTCAACAGTCTACCTGTTCCATTCATTATTCTACTTGTCGAAATTTACAAATAATTTCCGATAAAGGATTAACAATGGGGCTCATGGTTCACTTAAACTTGAAGAACAAAAAATTGGCGAATGGTACTGTTTGGATGCTTTGCATATATGTTTCTTAGACTATATGGAAGCAATATATACAAAGATTTCAACCGTCTACGTGTTCCAATCATTGTTCTACTTGTAGAAAGTTACAATTAATTTCCGTTAAAGTATTAACAATGGGGCTCGTAGTTCACTTAAACTTGAAGAACAAAAAATTGGCGAATTGTACTGTTTGGATGCTTTGCATATATGTTTCGTAGACTATATTGAAGCAATATATACAATGATTCCAACCGTCTACATGATCCATTCATTGTTCTACTTGTCGAAATTTACAAATAATTTCCTTTAAAGGTTTAACAATGGAGCTCGTAGTTCACTTAAACTTGAAGAACAAAAAATTGGCGAATGGTACTGTTTGGATGCTTTGCATATATGTTTCTTAGATTATATAGAAGCAATATATACAAAGATTTCAACCGTCTACCTGTTCCATTCATTGTTCTACTTGCCGAAATTTACAAATAATTTCCTTTAAAGGATTAACAATGGGGCTCGTAGTTCACTTAAACTTGAAGACCAAAAAATTGGCGAATTGTACTGTTTGGATGCTTTGCATATATGTTTCTTATACTATATAGAAGCAATATATACAAAGATTTCAAACGTCTACCTGTTCCATTCAATGTTCTACTTGTCGAAAGTTACAAATAATCTCCGATAAAGGATTAACAATGGGGCTCATTGTTCACTTAAACTTGAAGAACAAAAAATTGGCGAATGGTACTGTTTGGATGCTTTGCATATATGTTTCTTAGACTATATGGAAGCAATATATACAAAGATTTCAACCGTCTGCGTGTTCCAATCATTGTTCTACTTGTAGAAAGTTACAATTAATTTCCGTTAAGGGATTAACAATGGGGATCGTAGTTTACTTAAACTTGAAGAACAAAAAATTGGCGAATTGTACTGTTTGGATGCTTTGCATATATGTTTCTTAGACTATTTAGAAGCAATATATAGAAAGATTTCACCCGTCTACCTGTTCTATTCATTGTTCTACTTGTAGAAAGTTACAAATAATTTCCGTTTCATGATTATCAATGGGGCTCGTTGTTCACTTAAACTTGAAGAACAAAAAATTGGCGAATGGTACTGTTTGGATGATTTGCATATATGTTTCTTAGACTATATGGAAGCAATATATACAAAGATTTCAACCGTCTACGTGTTCCAATCATTGTTCTACTTGTAGAAAGTTACAATTAATTTCCGTTAAAGTATTAACAATGGGGCTCGTAGTTCACTTAAACTTGAAGAACAAAAAATTGGCGAATTGTACTGTTTGGATGCTTTGCATATATGTTTCGTAGACTATATTGAAGCAATATATACAATGATTCCAACCGTCTACATGATCCATTCATTGTTCTACTTGTCGAAATTTACAAATAATTTCCTTTAAAGGTTTAACAATGGAGCTCGTAGTTCACTTAAACTTGAAGAACAAAAAATTGGCGAATGGTACTGTTTGGATGCTTTGCATATATGTTTCTTAGATTATATAGAAGCAATATATACAAAGATTTCAACCGTCTACCTGTTCCATTCATTGTTCTACTTGCCGAAATTTACAAATAATTTCCTTTAAAGGATTAACAATGGGGCTCGTAGTTCACTTAAACTTGAAGACCAAAAAATTGGCGAATTGTACTGTTTGGATGCTTTGCATATATGTTTCTTATACTATATAGAAGCAATATATACAAAGATTTCAAACGTCTACCTGTTCCATTCAATGTTCTACTTGTCGAAAGTTACAAATAATCTCCGATAAAGGATTAACAATGGGGCTCATTGTTCACTTAAACTTGAAGAACAAAAAATTGGCGAATGGTACTGTTTGGATGCTTTGCATATATGTTTCTTAGACTATATGGAAGCAATATATACAAAGATTTCAACCGTCTGCGTGTTCCAATCATTGTTCTACTTGTAGAAAGTTACAATTAATTTCCGTTAAGGGATTAACAATGGGGATCGTAGTTTACTTAAACTTGAAGAACAAAAAATTGGCGAATTGTACTGTTTGGATGCTTTGCATATATGTTTCTTAGACTATTTAGAAGCAATATATAGAAAGATTTCACCCGTCTACCTGTTCTATTCATTGTTCTACTTGTAGAAAGTTACAAATAATTTCCGTTTCATGATTATCAATGGGGCTCGTTGTTCACTTAAACTTGAAGAACAAAAAATTGGCGAATGGTACTGTTTGGATGATTTGCATATATGTTTCTTAGACTATATAGAAGCAATATATACAAAGATTTCAACAGTCCTCCTGTTCCATTCATTGTTCTACTTGTCGAAAGTTACAAATAATTTCCGATAACGGATTAACCATTGGGGCTCATTGTTCACTTAAACTTGAAGAACAAAAAATTGGCGAATTGTACTGTTTGGATGCTTTGCATATATGTTTCTTATACTATATTGAAGCAATATATACAAAGATTTCAACCGTCTACCTGTTCCATTCACTGTTCTACTTGTCGAAAGTTACAAATAATTTCCGATAAAGGATTAACAATGGGGCTCATTGTTCACTTAAACTTGAAGAACAAAAAATTGGCGAATTGTACTGTTTGGATGCTTTGCATATATGTTTCTTAGACTATATAGAAGCAATATATACAATGATTTCAACAGTCTACCTGTTCCATTCATGGTTCTACTTGTCGAAAGTTACAAATAATTTCCTTTAAGGATTAACAATGGGGCTCGTAGTTCACTTAAACTTGAAGAACAAAAAATTGGCGAATGGTACTGTTTGGATGCTTTGCATATATGTTTCGTAGACTATATAGAAGCAATATATACAATGATTTCAACCGTCTACATGATCCATTCATTGTTCTACTTGTCGCAAGTTACAAATAATTTCCGTTAAAGTATTAACAATGGGGCTCGTAGTTCACTTAAACTTGAAGATCAAATAATTGGCGAATTGTACTGTTTGGATGATTTGCAGATATGTTTCTTAGACTATATAGAAGCAATATATACATTGATTTCAACCGTCTACCTGTTCCATTCATTGTTCTACTTGTCGAAAGTCACAAATAATTTCCGTTAAGGGATTAACAATGGGGATCGTAGTTTACTTAAACTTGAAGAACAAAAAATTGGCGAATTGTACTGTTTGGATGCTTTGCATATATGTTTCTTAGACTATATAGAAGCAATATATACAATTATTTCAACAGTCTACCTGTTCCATTCATTGTTCTACTTGTCGAAATTTACAAATAATTTCCTTTAAAGGATTAACAATGGGGCTCGTAGTTCACTTAAACTTGAAGAACAAAAAATTGGCGAATGGTACTGTTTGGATGCTTTGCATATATGTTTCTTAGACTATATAGAAGCAATATTTACAATGATTTCAACCGTCTACAATTCCATTCATTGTTCTACTTGCCGAAATTTACAAATAATTTCCTTTAAAGGATTAACAATGGGGCTCGTAGTTCACTTAAACTTGAAGAGCAAAAAATTGGCGAATTGTACTGTTTGGACGCTATGCATATATGTTTCTTAGACTATATAGAAGCAATATATACAATGATTTCAACAGTCTACCTGTTCCATTCATTGTTCTACTTGTCGAAATTTACAAATAATTTCCTTTAAAGGATTAACAATGGGGCTCGTAGTTCACTTAAACTTGAAGAACAAAAAATTGGCGAATGGTACTGTTTGGATGCTTTGCATATATGTTTCTTAGACTATATAGAAGCAATATATACATTGATTTCAACCGTCTACCTGTTCCATTCATTGTTCTACTTGTCGAAAGTCACAAATAATTTCCGTTAAGGGATTAACAATGGGGATCGTAGTTTACTTAAACTTGAAGAACAAGAAATTGGCGAATTGTACTGTTTGGATGCTTTGCATATATGTTTCTTAGACTATTTAGAAGCAATATATAGAAAGATTTCACCCGTCTACCTGTTCTATTCATTGTTCTACTTGTAGAAAGTTACAAATAATTTCCGTTTCATGATTATCAATGGGGCTCGTTGTTCACTTAAACTTGAAGAACAAAAAATTGGCGAATGGTACTGTTTGGATGATTTGCATATATGTTTCTTAGACTATATAGAAGCAATATATACAAAGATTTCAACAGTCCTCCTGTTCCATTCATTGTTCTACTTGTCGCAAGTTACAAATAATTTCCGATAACGGATTAACCATTGGGGCTCATTGTTCACTTAAACTTGAAGAACAAAAAATTGGCGAATGGTGCTGTTTGGATGATTTGCAGATAGGTTTCTTAGACTATATAGAAGCAATATATACATTGATTTCAACCGTCTACCTGTTCCATTCATTGTTCTACTGGTCGAAAGTCACAAATAATTTCCGTTAAGGGTATTAACAATGGGGATCGTAGTTTACTTAAACTTGAAGAACAAAAAATTGGCGAATTGTACTGTTTGGATGCTTTGCATATATGTTTCTTAGACTATATAGAAGCAATATATACAATTATTTCAACAGTCTACCTGTTCCATTCATTGTTCTACTTGTCGAAATTTACAAATAATTTCCTTTAAAGGATTAACAATGGGGCTCGTAGTTCACTTAAACTTGAAGAACAAAAAATTGGCGAATGGTACTGTTTGGATGCTTTGCATATATGTTTCTTAGACTATATAGAAGCAATATATACAATGATTTCAACCGTCTACAATTCCATTCATTGTTCTACTTGCCGAAATTTACAAATAATTTCCTTTAAAGGATTAACAATGGGGCTCGTAGTTCACTTAAACTTGAAGAGCAAAAAATTGGCGAATTGTACTGTTTGGACGCTATGCATATATGTTTCTTAGACTATATAGAAGCAATATATACAATGATTTCAACAGTCTACCTGTTCCATTCATTGTTCTACTTGTCGAAATTTACAAATAATTTCCTTTAAAGGATTAACAATGGGGCTCGTAGTTCACTTAAACTTGAAGAACAAAAAATTGGCGAATGGTACTGTTTGGATGCTTTGCATATATGTTTCTTAGACTATATAGAAGCAATATATACATTGATTTCAACCGTCTACCTGTTCCATTCATTGTTCTACTTGTCGAAAGTCACAAATAATTTCCGTTAAGGGATTAACAATGGGGATCGTAGTTTACTTAAACTTGAAGAACAAAAAATTGGCGAATTGTACTGTTTGGATGCTTTGCATATATGTTTCTTAGACTATTTAGAAGCAATATATAGAAAGATTTCACCCGTCTACCTGTTCTATTCATTGTTCTACTTGTAGAAAGTTACAAATAATTTCCGTTTCATGATTATCAATGGGGCTCGTAGTTCACTTAAACTTGAAGAACAAAAAATTGGCGTATGGTACTGTTTGGATGCTTTGCATATATGTTTCTTAGACTATATAGAAGCAATATATACAAAGATTTCAACAGTCCTCCTGTTCCATTCATTGTTCTACTTGTCGAAAGTTACAAATAATTTCCGATAACGGATTAACCATTGGGGCTCATTGTTCACTTAAACTTGAAGAACAAAAAATTGGCGAATTGTACTGTTTGGATGCTTTGCATATATGTTTCTTATACTATATAGAAGCAATATATACAATGATTTCAACCGTCTACCTGTTCCTTTCACTGTTCTACTTGTCGAAAGTTACAAATAATTTCCGATAAAGGATTAACAATGGGGCTCATTGTTCACTTAAACTTGAAGAACAAAAAATTGTCGAATTGTACTATTTGGATGCTTTGCATATGTGTTTCGTAGGCTATATAGAAGCAATATATACAATGATTTCAACCGCCTACCTGATCCATTCATTGTTCTACTTGTCGAAATTTACAAATAATTTCCTTTAAAGGATTAACAATGGGTCTCGTAGTTCACTTAAACTTGAAGAACAAAAAATTGGCGAATGGTACTGTTTGGATGCTTTGCATATATGTTTCTTAGACTATATAGAAGCAATATATACAATGATTTCAACAGTCTACCTGTTCCATTCATTGTTCTACTTGTCGAAATTTACAAATAATTTCCTTTAAAGGATTAACAATGGGGCTCGTAGTTCACTTAAACTTGAACAACAAAAAATTGGCGAATGGTACTGTTTGGATGCTTTGCATATATGTTTCTTAGACTATATAGAAGCAATATATACAATGATTTCAACAGTCTACCTGTTCCATTCATTATTCTACTTGTCGAAATTTACAAATAATTTCCGACAAAGGATTAACAATGGGGCTCATGGTTCACTTAAACTTGAAGAACAAAAAATTGGCGAATGGTACTGTTTGGATGCTTTGCATATATGTTTCTTAGACTATATGGAAGCAATATATCCAAAGATTTCAACCGTCTACGTGTTCCAATCATTGTTCTACTTGTAGAAAGTTACAATTAATTTCCGTTAAAGTATTAACAATGGGGCTCGTAGTTCACTTAAACTTGAAGAACAAAAAATTGGCGGATGGTACTGTTTGGATGCTTTGAATATAGGTTTCTTAGACTATATAGAAGCAACATATACAAAGACTTCAACTGTCTACCTGTTCTATTCATTGTTCTACTTGTCGAAAATTACAAATAATTTCCGATAAAGGATTAACCATTGGGGCTCATTGTTCACTTAAACTTGAAGAGCAAAAAATTGGCAAATGGTACTGTTTGGATGCTTTGCGTACATGTTGCTTAGACTATATGGAAGCAATATATACAAAGATTTCAACCGTGTACGTGTTCCAATCATTGTTCTACTTGTAGAAAGTTACAATTAATTTCCGTTAAAGGATTAACAATGGGGCTCGTAGTTCACTTAAACTTGAAGAACAAAAAATTGGCGATTTGTACTGTTTGGATGCTTTGCATATATGTTTCGTAGACTATATAGAAGCAATATATACAATGATTTCAACCGTCTACCTGTTCCATTCATTGTTCTACTTGTCGAAAGTTACAAATAATTTCCGATGAAGGATTAACAAAGGGGCTCGTAGTTCACTTAAACTTGAAGAACAAAAAATTGGCGAATGGTACTGTTTGGATGCTTTGCATATATGTTTCTTAGACTATATGGAAGCAATATATACTAAGATTTCAACCGTCTACCTGTTCCATTCATTGTTCTACTTGTCGAAAATTACAAATAATTCCCGATAAAGGATTAACAATGGGGCTCATTGTTCACTTAAACTTGAAGAACAAAAAATTGGCGTATGGTACTGTTTGGATGCTTTGCATATATTTTTCTTAGACTATATGGAAGCAATATATACAATGATTTCAACCGTCTACCTGTTCCATTCATTGTTCTACTTGTTGAAATTTACAAATAATTTCCTTTAAAGGATTAACAATGGGGCTCATAGTTCACTTAAACTTGAAGAACAAAAAATTGGCGAATGGGACTGTTTGGATGCTTTGCATATATGTTTCGTAGACTATATAGAAGCAATATATACAATGATTTCAACCGTCTACCTGTTCCATTCATTGTTCTACTTGTCGAAAGTTACAAATAATTTCCGATGAAGGATTAACAAAGGGGCTCGTAGTTCACTTAAACTTGAAGAACAAAAAATTGGTGAATGGTACTGTTTGGATGCTTTGCATATATGTTTCTTAGACTATATGGAAGCAATATATACTAAGATTTCAACCGTCTACCTGTTCCATTCATTGTTCTACTTGTCGAAAATTACAAATAATTCCCGATAAAGGATTAACAATGGGGCTCATTGTTCACTTAAACTTGAAGAACAAAAAATTGGCGTATGGTACTGTTTGGATGCTTTGCATATATGTTTCTTAGACTATATGGAAGCAATATATACAATGATTTCAACCGTCTACCTGTTCCTTTCATTGTTCTACTTGTTGAAATTTACAAATAATTTCCTTTAAAGGATTAACAATGGGGCTCATAGTTCACTTAAACTTGAAGAACAAAAAATTGGCGAATGGGACTGTTTGGAAGCTTTGTATATATGTTTCTTATACTATATAAAAGCAATATATACAATGATTTCAACCGTCTACCTTTTCCATTCATTGTTCTCCTTGTCGAAATTTACAAATTATTTCCGTTAAAGGATTAACAATTGGGCTCGTAGTTCACTTAAACTTGAAGAGCAATAAATTGGCGAATTGTACTGTTTGGACGCTTTGCATATATGTTTCTTGGACTATATAGAAGCAATATATACAATGATTTCAACAGTCTACCTGTTCCATTCATTATTCTACTTGTCGAAATTTACAAATAATTTCCGATAAAGGATTAACAATGGGGCTCATGGTTCACTTAAACTTGAAGAACAAAAAATTGGCGAATGGTACTGTTTGGATGCTTTGCATATATGTTTCTTAGACTATATGGAAGCAATATATACAAAGATTTCAACCGTCTACGTGTTCCAATCATTGTTCTACTTGTAGAAAGTTACAATTAATTTCCGTTAAAGTATTAACAATGGGGCTCGTAGTTCACTTAAACTTGAAGAACAAAAAATTGGCGAATTGTACTGTTTGGATGCTTTGCATATATGTTTCGTAGACTATATTGAAGCAATATATACAATGATTCCAACCGTCTACATGATCCATTCATTGTTCTACTTGTCGAAATTTACAAATAATTTCCTTTAAAGGTTTAACAATGGAGCTCGTAGTTCACTTAAACTTGAAGAACAAAAAATTGGCGAATGGTACTGTTTGGATGCTTTGCATATATGTTTCTTAGATTATATAGAAGCAATATATACAAAGATTTCAACCGTCTACCTGTTCCATTCATTGTTCTACTTGCCGAAATTTACAAATAATTTCCTTTAAAGGATTAACAATGGGGCTCGTAGTTCACTTAAACTTGAAGACCAAAAAATTGGCGAATTGTACTGTTTGGATGCTTTGCATATATGTTTCTTATACTATATAGAAGCAATATATACAAAGATTTCAAACGTCTACCTGTTCCATTCAATGTTCTACTTGTCGAAAGTTACAAATAATTTCCGATAACGGATTAACCATTGGGGCTCATTGTTCACTTAAACTTGAAGAACAAAAAATTGGCGAATTGTACTGTTTGGATGCTTTGCATATATGTTTCTTATACTATATTGAAGCAATATATACAAAGATTTCAACCGTCTACCTGTTCCATTCACTGTTCTACTTGTCGAAAGTTACAAATAATTTCCGATAAAGGATTAACAATGGGGCTCATTGTTCACTTAAACTTGAAGAACAAAAAATTGGCGAATTGTACTGTTTGGATGCTTTGCATATATGTTTCTTAGACTATATAGAAGCAATATATACAATGATTTCAACAGTCTACCTGTTCCATTCATTGTTCTACTTGTCGAAAGTTACAAATAATTTCCTTTAAGGATTAACAATGGGGCTCGTAGTTCACTTAAACTTGAAGAACAAAAAATTGGCGAATGGTACTGTTTGGATGCTTTGCATATATGTTTCGTAGACTATATAGAAGCAATATATACAATGATTTCAACCGTCTACATGATCCATTCATTGTTCTACTTGTCGCAAGTTACAAATAATTTCCGTTAAAGTATTAACAATGGGGCTCGTAGTTCACTTAAACTTGAAGATCAAATAATTGGCGAATTGTACTGTTTGGATGATTTGCAGATATGTTTCTTAGACTATATAGAAGCAATATATACATTGATTTCAACCGTCTACCTGTTCCATTCATTGTTCTACTTGTCGAAAGTCACAAATAATTTCCGTTAAGGGATTAACAATGGGGATCGTAGTTTACTTAAACTTGAAGAACAAAAAATTGGCGAATTGTACTGTTTGGATGCTTTGCATATATGTTTCTTAGACTATATAGAAGCAATATATACAATTATTTCAACAGTCTACCTGTTCCATTCATTGTTCTACTTGTCGAAATTTACAAATAATTTCCTTTAAAGGATTAACAATGGGGCTCGTAGTTCACTTAAACTTGAAGAACAAAAAATTGGCGAATGGTACTGTTTGGATGCTTTGCATATATGTTTCTTAGACTATATAGAAGCAATATATACAATGATTTCAACCGTCTACAATTCCATTCATTGTTCTACTTGCCGAAATTTACAAATAATTTCCTTTAAAGGATTAACAATGGGGCTCGTAGTTCACTTAAACTTGAAGAGCAAAAAATTGGCGAATTGTACTGTTTGGACGCTATGCATATATGTTTCTTAGACTATATAGAAGCAATATATACAATGATTTCAACAGTCTACCTGTTCCATTCATTGTTCTACTTGTCGAAATTTACAAATAATTTCCTTTAAAGGATTAACAATGGGGCTCGTAGTTCACTTAAACTTGAAGAACAAAAAATTGGCGAATGGTACTGTTTGGATGCTTTGCATATATGTTTCTTAGACTATATAGAAGCAATATATACATTGATTTCAACCGTCTACCTGTTCCATTCATTGTTCTACTTGTCGAAAGTCACAAATAATTTCCGTTAAGGGATTAACAATGGGGATCGTAGTTTACTTAAACTTGAAGAACAAAAAATTGGCGAATTGTACTGTTTGGATGCTTTGCATATATGTTTCTTAGACTATTTAGAAGCAATATATAGAAAGATTTCACCCGTCTACCTGTTCTATTCATTGTTCTACTTGTAGAAAGTTACAAATAATTTCCGTTTCATGATTATCAATGGGGCTCGTTGTTCACTTAAACTTGAAGAACAAAAAATTGGCGAATGGTACTGTTTGGATGATTTGCATATATGTTTCTTAGACTATATAGAAGCAATATATACAAAGATTTCAACAGTCCTCCTGTTCCATTCATTGTTCTACTTGTCGCAAGTTACAAATAATTTCCGATAACGGATTAACCATTGGGGCTCATTGTTCACTTAAACTTGAAGAACAAAAAATTGGCGAATGGTACTGTTTGGATGATTTGCAGATAGGTTTCTTAGACTATATAGAAGCAATATATACATTGATTTCAACCGTCTACCTGTTCCATTCATTGTTCTACTGGTCGAAAGTCACAAATAATTTCCGTTAAGGGTATTAACAATGGGGATCGTAGTTTACTTAAACTTGAAGAACAAAAAATTGGCGAATTGTACTGTTTGGATGCTTTGCATATATGTTTCTTAGACTATATAGAAGCAATATATACAATTATTTCAACAGTCTACCTGTTCCATTCATTGTTCTACTTGTCGAAATTTACAAATAATTTCCTTTAAAGGATTAACAATGGGGCTCGTAGTTCACTTAAACTTGAAGAACAAAAAATTGGCGAATGGTACTGTTTGGATGCTTTGCATATATGTTTCTTAGACTATATAGAAGCAATATATACAATGATTTCAACCGTCTACAATTCCATTCATTGTTCTACTTGCCGAAATTTACAAATAATTTCCTTTAAAGGATTAACAATGGGGCTCGTAGTTCACTTAAACTTGAAGAGCAAAAAATTGGCGAATTGTACTGTTTGGACGCTATGCATATATGTTTCTTAGACTATATAGAAGCAATATATACAATGATTTCAACAGTCTACCTGTTCCATTCATTGTTCTACTTGTCGAAATTTACAAATAATTTCCTTTAAAGGATTAACAATGGGGCTCGTAGTTCACTTAAACTTGAAGAACAAAAAATTGGCGAATGGTACTGTTTGGATGCTTTGCATATATGTTTCTTAGACTATATAGAAGCAATATATACATTGATTTCAACCGTCTACCTGTTCCATTCATTGTTCTACTTGTCGAAAGTCACAAATAATTTCCGTTAAGGGATTAACAATGGGGATCGTAGTTTACTTAAACTTGAAGAACAAAAAATTGGCGAATTGTACTGTTTGGATGCTTTGCATGTATGTTTCTTAGACTATGTAG
Organism: Cerceris ruficornis; assembly: GCA_963989415.1. Lineage (NCBI taxonomy): Eukaryota > Metazoa > Arthropoda > Insecta > Hymenoptera > Crabronidae > Cerceris > Cerceris ruficornis. The sequence goes on from CAXDIW010000460.1 coordinate 2,399,984, forward strand.
AAGCAATATATACAATTATTTCAACAGTCTACCTGTTCCATTCATTGTTCTACTTGTCGAAAGTTACAAATAATTTCCTTTAAAGGATTAACAATGGGGCTCGTAGTTCACTTAAACTTGAAGAACAAAAAATTGGCGAATGGTACTGTTTGGATGCTTTGCATATATGTTTCGTAGACTATATAGAAGCAATATATACAATGATTTCAACCGTCTACATGATCCATTCATTGTTCTACTTGTCGCAAGTTACAAATAATTTCCGTTAAAGTATTAACAATGGGGCTCGTAGTTCACTTAAACTTGAAGATCAAATAATTGGCGAATTGTACTGTTTGGATGATTTGCAGATATGTTTCTTAGACTATATAGAAGCAATATATACATTGATTTCAACCGTCTACCTGTTCCATTCATTGTTCTACTTGTCGAAAGTCACAAATAATTTCCGTTAAGGGATTAACAATGGGGATCGTAGTTTACTTAAACTTGAAGAACAAAAAATTGGCGAATTGTACTGTTTGGATGCTTTGCATATATGTTTCTTAGACTATATAGAAGCAATATATACAATTATTTCAACAGTCTACCTGTTCCATTCATTGTTCTACTTGTCGAAATTTACAAATAATTTCCTTTAAAGGATTAACAATGGGGCTCGTAGTTCACTTAAACTTGAAGAACAAAAAATTGGCGAATGGTACTGTTTGGATGCTTTGCATATATGTTTCTTAGACTATATAGAAGCAATATATACAATTATTTCAACAGTCTACCTGTTCCATTCATTGTTCTACTTGTCGAAAGTTACAAATAATTTCCGATAACGGATTAACCATTGGGGCTCATTGTTCACTTAAACTTGAAGAACAAAAAATTGACGAATTGTACTGTTTGGATGCTTTTCATATATGTTTCTTAGACTATTTAGAAGCAATATATAGAAAGATTTCACCCGTCTACCTGTTCTATTCATTGTTCTACTTGTAGAAACTTACAAATAATTTCCATTTCATGATTATCAATGGGGCTCGCTGTTCACTTAAACTTGAAGATCAAAAAATTGGCGATTGTTACCGTTTAGATGCTTTGCATATATGTTTCTTAGATTATATAGAAGCAATATATACAAAGATTTCAACCGTCTACCTGTTCCATTCATTGTTCTACTTGTCGAAAATTACAAATAATTTCCGATAAAGGATTAACAATGGGGCTCGTAGATCACTTAAACTTGAAGAACAAAAAATTGGCGAATTGTAATGTTTGGATGCTTTGCATATATGTTTCTTAGACTATTTAGAAGCAATATATAGAAAGATTTCACCCGTTTACCTGTTCTATTCATTGTTCTACTTGTCGAAAGTTACAAATAATTTCCGATAAAGGATTAACAATGGGGCTCATTGTTCACTTAAACTTGAAGAACAAAAAATTGGCGAATGGTACTGTTTGAATGATTTGCAGATATGTTTCTTAGACTATATAGAAGCAATATATACATTGATTTCAACCGTCTACCTGTTCCATTCATTGTTCTACTTGTCGAAAGTCACAAATAATTTCCGTTAAGGGATTAACAATGGGGATCGTAGTTTACTTAAACTTGAAGAACAAAAAATTGGCGAATTGTACTGTTTGGATGCTTTGCATATATGTTTCTTAGACTATATAGAAGCAATATATACATTGATTTCAACCGTCTACCTGTTCCACTCATAGTTCTACTTGTCGAAAGTTACAAATAATTTCCGATAAAGGATTAACAATGGGGCTCATTGCTCACTTAAACTTGAAGAACAAAAAATTGGCGAAGTGTACTGTTTGGATGCTTTGCATATATGTTTCTTAGACTATATAGAAGCAATATATAAAAAGATTTCAACCGTCTACCAGTTCCATTCATTGTTCTACTTGTCGAAAGTTACAAATAATTTCCGATAAAGGATTAACAATGGGGCTCGTAGTTCACTTAAACTTGAAGATCAAATAATTGGCGAATTGTACTGTTTGGATGATTTGCAGATATGTTTCTTAGACTATATAGAAGCAATATATACATTGATTTCAACCGTCTACCTGTTCCATTCATTGTTCTACTTGTCGAAAGTCACAAATAATTTCCGTTAAGGGATTAACAATGGGGATCGTAGTTTACTTAAACTTGAAGAACAAAAAATTGGCGAATTGTACTGTTTGGATGCTTTGCATATATGTTTCTTAGACTATATAGAAGCAATATATACAATTATTTCAACAGTCTACCTGTTCCATTCATTGTTCTACTTGTCGAAATTTACAAATAATTTCCTTTAAAGGATTAACAATGGGGCTCGTAGTTCACTTAAACTTGAAGAACAAAAAATTGGCGAATGGTACTGTTTGGATGCTTTGCATATATGTTTCTTAGACTATATAGAAGCAATATATACAATTATTTCAACAGTCTACCTGTTCCATTCATTGTTCTACTTGTCGAAAGTTACAAATAATTTCCGATAACGGATTAACCATTGGGGCTCATTGTTCACTTAAACTTGAAGAACAAAAAATTGACGAATTGTACTGTTTGGATGCTTTTCATATATGTTTCTTAGACTATTTAGAAGCAATATATAGAAAGATTTCACCCGTCTACCTGTACTATTCATTGTTCTACTTGTAGAAACATACAAATAATTTCCATTTCATGATTATCAATGGGGCTCGCTGTTCACTTAAACTTGAAGATCAAAAAATTGGCGATTGTTACCGTTTAGATGCTTTGCATATATGTTTCTTAGATTATATAGAAGCAATATATACAAAGATTTCAACCGTCTACCTGTTCCATTCATTGTTCTACTTGTCGAAAATTACAAATAATTTCCGATAAAGGATTAACAATGGGGCTCGTAGATCACTTAAACTTGAAGAACAAAAAATTGGCGAATTGTAATGTTTGGATGCTTTGCATATATGTTTCTTAGACTATTTAGAAGCAATATATAGAAAGATTTCACCCGTTTACCTGTTCTATTCATTGTTCTACTTGTCGAAAGTTACAAATAATTTCCGATAAAGGATTAACAATGGGGCTCATTGTTCACTTAAACTTGAAGAACAAAAAATTGGCGAATGGTACTGTTTGGATGATTTGCAGATATGTTTCTTAGACTATATAGAAGCAATATATACATTGATTTCAACCGTCTACCTGTTCCATTCATTGTTCTACTTGTCGAAAGTCACAAATAATTTCCGTTAAGGGATTAACAATGGGGATCGTAGTTTACTTAAACTTGAAGAACAAAAAATTGGCGAATTGTACTGTTTGGATGCTTTGCATATATGTTTCTTAGACTATATAGAAGCAATATATACAATTATTTCAACAGTCTACCTGTTCCATTCATTGTTCTGCTTGTCGAAATTTACAAATAATTTCCTTTAAAGGATTAACAATGGGGCTCGTAGTTCACTTAAACTTGAAGAACAAAAAATTGGCGAATGGTACTGTTTGGATGCTTTGCATATATGTTTCTTAGACTATATAGAAGCAATATATAGAAAGATTTCAACAGTCCTCCTGTTCCATTCATTGTTCTACTTGTAGAAACTTACAAATAATTTCCATTTCATGATTATCAATGGGGCTCGCTGTTCACTTAAACTTGAAGATCAAAAAATTGGCGATTGTTACCGTTTAGATGCTTTGCATATATGTTTCTTAGATTATATAGAAGCAATATATACAAAGATTTCAACCGTCTACCTGTTCCATTCATTGTTCTACTTGTCGAAAATTACAAATAATTTCCGATAAAGGATTAACAATGGGGCTCGTAGATCACTTAAACTTGAAGAACAAAAAATTGGCGAATTGTACTGTTTGGATGCTTTGCATATATGTTTCTTAGACTATTTAGAAGCAATATATAGAAAGATTTCACCCGTTTACCTGTTCTATTCATTGTTCTACTTGTCGAAAGTTACAAATAATTTCCGATAAAGGATTAACAATGGGGCTCATTGTTCACTTAAACTTGAAGAACAAAAAATTGGCGAATGGTACTGTTTGGATGATTTGCATATATGTTTCTTAGACTATATAGAAGCAATATATACATTGATTTCAACCGTCTACCTGTTCCACTCATAGTTCTACTTGTCGAAAGTTACAAATAATTTCCGATAAAGGATTAACAATGGGGCTCATTGCTCACTTAAACTTGAAGAACAAAAAATTGGCGAAGTGTACTGTTTGGATGCTTTGCATATATGTTTCTTAGACTATATAGAAGCAATATATACAACGATTTCAACCGTCTACCTGTTCCATTCATTGTTCTACTTGTCGAAATTTACAAATAATTTCCTTTAAAGGATTAACAATGGGGCTCGTAGTTCACTTAAACTTGAAGAACAAAAAATTGGCGAATGGTACTGTTTGGATGCTTTGCATATATGTTTCTTAGACTATATAGAAGCAATATATACAATGATTTCAACCGTCTACAATTCCATTCATTGTTCTACTTGCCGAAATTTACAAATAATTTCCTTTAAAGGATTAACAATGGGGCTCGTAGTTCACTTAAACTTGAAGAGCAAAAAATTGGCGAATTGTACTGTTTGGACGCTATGCATATATGTTTCTTAGACTATATAGAAGCAATATATACAATGATTTCAACAGTCTACCTGTTCCATTCATTGTTCTACTTGTCGAAATTTACAAATAATTTCCTTTAAAGGATTAACAATGGGGCTCGTAGTTCACTTAAACTTGAAGAACAAAAAATTGGCGAATGGTACTGTTTGGATGCTTTGCATATATGTTTCTTAGACTATATAGAAGCAATATATACATTGATTTCAACCGTCTACCTGTTCCATTCATTGTTCTACTTGTCGAAAGTCACAAATAATTTCCGTTAAGGGATTAACAATGGGGATCGTAGTTTACTTAAACTTGAAGAACAAAAAATTGGCGAATTGTACTGTTTGGATGCTTTGCATATATGTTTCTTAGACTATTTAGAAGCAATATATAGAAAGATTTCACCCGTCTACCTGTTCTATTCATTGTTCTACTTGTAGAAAGTTACAAATAATTTCCGTTTCATGATTATCAATGGGGCTCGTTGTTCACTTAAACTTGAAGAACAAAAAATTGGCGAATGGTACTGTTTGGATGATTTGCATATATGTTTCTTAGACTATATAGAAGCAATATATACAAAGATTTCAACAGTCCTCCTGTTCCATTCATTGTTCTACTTGTCGCAAGTTACAAATAATTTCCGATAACGGATTAACCATTGGGGCTCATTGTTCACTTAAACTTGAAGAACAAAAAATTGGCGAATGGTACTGTTTGGATGATTTGCAGATAGGTTTCTTAGACTATATAGAAGCAATATATACATTGATTTCAACCGTCTACCTGTTCCATTCATTGTTCTACTGGTCGAAAGTCACAAATAATTTCCGTTAAGGGTATTAACAATGGGGATCGTAGTTTACTTAAACTTGAAGAACAAAAAATTGGCGAATTGTACTGTTTGGATGCTTTGCATATATGTTTCTTAGACTATATAGAAGCAATATATACAATTATTTCAACAGTCTACCTGTTCCATTCATTGTTCTACTTGTCGAAATTTACAAATAATTTCCTTTAAAGGATTAACAATGGGGCTCGTAGTTCACTTAAACTTGAAGAACAAAAAATTGGCGAATGGTACTGTTTGGATGCTTTGCATATATGTTTCTTAGACTATATAGAAGCAATATATACAATGATTTCAACCGTCTACAATTCCATTCATTGTTCTACTTGCCGAAATTTACAAATAATTTCCTTTAAAGGATTAACAATGGGGCTCGTAGTTCACTTAAACTTGAAGAGCAAAAAATTGGCGAATTGTACTGTTTGGACGCTATGCATATATGTTTCTTAGACTATATAGAAGCAATATATACAATGATTTCAACAGTCTACCTGTTCCATTCATTGTTCTACTTGTCGAAATTTACAAATAATTTCCTTTAAAGGATTAACAATGGGGCTCGTAGTTCACTTAAACTTGAAGAACAAAAAATTGGCGAATGGTACTGTTTGGATGCTTTGCATATATGTTTCTTAGACTATATAGAAGCAATATATACATTGATTTCAACCGTCTACCTGTTCCATTCATTGTTCTACTTGTCGAAAGTCACAAATAATTTCCGTTAAGGGATTAACAATGGGGATCGTAGTTTACTTAAACTTGAAGAACAAAAAATTGGCGAATTGTACTGTTTGGATGCTTTGCATGTATGTTTCTTAGACTATGTAGAAGCAATATATACAATTATTTCAACAGTCTACCTGTTCCATTCATTGTTCTACTTGTCGAAAGTTACAAATAATTTCCTTTAAAGGATTAACAATGGGGCTCGTAGTTCACTTAAACTTGAAGAACAAAAAATTGGCGAATGGTACTGTTTGGATGCTTTGCATATATGTTTCGTAGACTATATAGAAGCAATATATACAATGATTTCAACCGTCTACATGATCCATTCATTGTTCTACTTGTCGCAAGTTACAAATAATTTCCGTTAAAGTATTAACAATGGGGCTCGTAGTTCACTTAAACTTGAAGATCAAATAATTGGCGAATTGTACTGTTTGGATGATTTGCAGATATGTTTCTTAGACTATATAGAAGCAATATATACATTGATTTCAACCGTCTACCTGTTCCATTCATTGTTCTACTTGTCGAAAGTCACAAATAATTTCCGTTAAGGGATTAACAATGGGGATCGTAGTTTACTTAAACTTGAAGAACAAAAAATTGGCGAATTGTACTGTTTGGATGCTTTGCATATATGTTTCTTAGACTATATAGAAGCAATATATACAATTATTTCAACAGTCTACCTGTTCCATTCATTGTTCTACTTGTCGAAATTTACAAATAATTTCCTTTAAAGGATTAACAATGGGGCTCGTAGTTCACTTAAACTTGAAGAACAAAAAATTGGCGAATGGTACTGTTTGGATGCTTTGCATATATGTTTCTTAGACTATATAGAAGCAATATATACAATTATTTCAACAGTCTACCTGTTCCATTCATTGTTCTACTTGTCGAAAGTTACAAATAATTTCCGATAACGGATTAACCATTGGGGCTCATTGTTCACTTAAACTTGAAGAACAAAAAATTGACGAATTGTACTGTTTGGATGCTTTTCATATATGTTTCTTAGACTATTTAGAAGCAATATATAGAAAGATTTCACCCGTCTACCTGTTCTATTCATTGTTCTACTTGTAGAAACTTACAAATAATTTCCATTTCATGATTATCAATGGGGCTCGCTGTTCACTTAAACTTGAAGATCAAAAAATTGGCGATTGTTACCGTTTAGATGCTTTGCATATATGTTTCTTAGATTATATAGAAGCAATATATACAAAGATTTCAACCGTCTACCTGTTCCATTCATTGTTCTACTTGTCGAAAATTACAAATAATTTCCGATAAAGGATTAACAATGGGGCTCGTAGATCACTTAAACTTGAAGAACAAAAAATTGGCGAATTGTAATGTTTGGATGCTTTGCATATATGTTTCTTAGACTATTTAGAAGCAATATATAGAAAGATTTCACCCGTTTACCTGTTCTATTCATTGTTCTACTTGTCGAAAGTTACAAATAATTTCCGATAAAGGATTAACAATGGGGCTCATTGTTCACTTAAACTTGAAGAACAAAAAATTGGCGAATGGTACTGTTTGGATGATTTGCAGATATGTTTCTTAGACTATATAGAAGCAATATATACATTGATTTCAACCGTCTACCTGTTCCATTCATTGTTCTACTTGTCGAAAGTCACAAATAATTTCCGTTAAGGGATTAACAATGGGGATCGTAGTTTACTTAAACTTGAAGAACAAAAAATTGGCGAATTGTACTGTTTGGATGCTTTGCATATATGTTTCTTAGACTATATAGAAGCAATATATACATTGATTTCAACCGTCTACCTGTTCCACTCATAGTTCTACTTGTCGAAAGTTACAAATAATTTCCGATAAAGGATTAACAATGGGGCTCATTGCTCACTTAAACTTGAAGAACAAAAAATTGGCGAAGTGTACTGTTTGGATGCTTTGCATATATGTTTCTTAGACTATATAGAAGCAATATATAAAAAGATTTCAACCGTCTACCAGTTCCATTCATTGTTCTACTTGTCGAAAGTTACAAATAATTTCCGATAAAGGATTAACAATGGGGCTCGTAGTTCACTTAAACTTGAAGATCAAATAATTGGCGAATTGTACTGTTTGGATGATTTGCAGATATGTTTCTTAGACTATATAGAAGCAATATATACATTGATTTCAACCGTCTACCTGTTCCATTCATTGTTCTACTTGTCGAAAGTCACAAATAATTTCCGTTAAGGGATTAACAATGGGGATCGTAGTTTACTTAAACTTGAAGAACAAAAAATTGGCGAATTGTACTGTTTGGATGCTTTGCATATATGTTTCTTAGACTATATAGAAGCAATATATACAATTATTTCAACAGTCTACCTGTTCCATTCATTGTTCTACTTGTCGAAATTTACAAATAATTTCCTTTAAAGGATTAACAATGGGGCTCGTAGTTCACTTAAACTTGAAGAACAAAAAATTGGCGAATGGTACTGTTTGGATGCTTTGCATATATGTTTCTTAGACTATATAGAAGCAATATATACAATTATTTCAACAGTCTACCTGTTCCATTCATTGTTCTACTTGTCGAAAGTTACAAATAATTTCCGATAACGGATTAACCATTGGGGCTCATTGTTCACTTAAACTTGAAGAACAAAAAATTGACGAATTGTACTGTTTGGATGCTTTTCATATATGTTTCTTAGACTATTTAGAAGCAATATATAGAAAGATTTCACCCGTCTACCTGTACTATTCATTGTTCTACTTGTAGAAACTTACAAATAATTTCCATTTCATGATTATCAATGGGGCTCGCTGTTCACTTAAACTTGAAGATCAAAAAATTGGCGATTGTTACCGTTTAGATGCTTTGCATATATGTTTCTTAGATTATATAGAAGCAATATATACAAAGATTTCAACCGTCTACCTGTTCCATTCATTGTTCTACTTGTCGAAAATTACAAATAATTTCCGATAAAGGATTAACAATGGGGCTCGTAGATCACTTAAACTTGAAGAACAAAAAATTGGCGAATTGTAATGTTTGGATGCTTTGCATATATGTTTCTTAGACTATTTAGAAGCAATATATAGAAAGATTTCACCCGTTTACCTGTTCTATTCATTGTTCTACTTGTCGAAAGTTACAAATAATTTCCGATAAAGGATTAACAATGGGGCTCATTGTTCACTTAAACTTGAAGAACAAAAAATTGGCGAATGGTACTGTTTGGATGATTTGCAGATATGTTTCTTAGACTATATAGAAGCAATATATACATTGATTTCAACCGTCTACCTGTTCCATTCATTGTTCTACTTGTCGAAAGTCACAAATAATTTCCGTTAAGGGATTAACAATGGGGATCGTAGTTTACTTAAACTTGAAGAACAAAAAATTGGCGAATTGTACTGTTTGGATGCTTTGCATATATGTTTCTTAGACTATATAGAAGCAATATATACAATTATTTCAACAGTCTACCTGTTCCATTCATTGTTCTGCTTGTCGAAATTTACAAATAATTTCCTTTAAAGGATTAACAATGGGGCTCGTAGTTCACTTAAACTTGAAGAACAAAAAATTGGCGAATGGTACTGTTTGGATGCTTTGCATATATGTTTCTTAGACTATATAGAAGCAATATATAGAAAGATTTCAACAGTCCTCCTGTTCCATTCATTGTTCTACTTGTAGAAACTTACAAATAATTTCCATTTCATGATTATCAATGGGGCTCGCTGTTCACTTAAACTTGAAGATCAAAAAATTGGCGATTGTTACCGTTTAGATGCTTTGCATATATGTTTCTTAGATTATATAGAAGCAATATATACAAAGATTTCAACCGTCTACCTGTTCCATTCATTGTTCTACTTGTCGAAAATTACAAATAATTTCCGATAAAGGATTAACAATGGGGCTCGTAGATCACTTAAACTTGAAGAACAAAAAATTGGCGAATTGTACTGTTTGGATGCTTTGCATATATGTTTCTTAGACTATTTAGAAGCAATATATAGAAAGATTTCACCCGTTTACCTGTTCTATTCATTGTTCTACTTGTCGAAAGTTACAAATAATTTCCGATAAAGGATTAACAATGGGGCTCATTGTTCACTTAAACTTGAAGAACAAAAAATTGGCGAATGGTACTGTTTGGATGATTTGCATATATGTTTCTTAGACTATATAGAAGCAATATATACATTGATTTCAACCGTCTACCTGTTCCACTCATAGTTCTACTTGTCGAAAGTTACAAATAATTTCCGATAAAGGATTAACAATGGGGCTCATTGCTCACTTAAACTTGAAGAACAAAAAATTGGCGAAGTGTACTGTTTGGATGCTTTGCATATATGTTTCTTAGACTATATAGAAGCAATATATAAAAAGATTTCAACCGTCTACCAGTTCCATTCATTGTTCTACTTGTCGAAAGTTACAAATAATTTCCGATAAAGGATTAACAATGGGGCTCGTAGTTCACTTAAACTTGAAGAACAAAAAATTGGCGAATTGTACTGTTTGGATGCTTTGCATATATGTTTCTTAGACTATATAGAAACAATATATAAAAAGATTTCAACCGTCTACCAGATCCATTCATTGTTCTACTTGTCGAAAGTTACAAATAATTTCCGATAAAGGATTAACAATGGGGCTCGTAGTTCACTTAAACTTGAAGAACAAAAAATTGGCGAATTGTACTGTTTGGATGATTTGCAGATATGTTTCTTAGACTATATAGAAGCAATATATACAATGATTTCAACCGTCTACCTATTCCATTCATTGTTCTTCTTGCCGAAATTTACAAATAATTTCCTTTAAAGGATTAACAATGGGGCTCGTAGTTCACTTAAACTTGAAGAGCAAAAAATTGGCGAATTGTACTGTTTGGACGCTATGCATATATGTTTCTTAGACTATATAGAAGCAATATATACATTGATTTTAACCGTCTACCTGTTCAATTCATTGTTCTACTTGTCGAAAGTCACAAATAATTTCCGTTAAGGGATTAACAATGGGGATCGTAGTTTACTTAAACTTGAAGAACAAAAAATTGGCGAATTGTACTGTTTGGATGCTTTGCATATATGTTTCTTAGACTATATAGAAGCAATATATACAATGATTTCAACAGTCTACCTGTTCCATTCATTGTTCTACTTGTCGAAATTTACAAATAATTTCCTTTAAAGGATTAACAATGGGGCTCGTAGTTCACATAAACTTGAAGAACAAAAAATTGGCGAATGGTACTGTTTGGATGCTTTGCATATGTGTTTCTTAGACTATATAGAAGCAATATATACAAAGATTTCAACAGTCCTCCTGTTCCATTCATTGTTCTACTTGTCGAAAGTTACAAATAATTTCCGATAACGGATTAACCATTGGGGCTCATTGTTCACTTAAACTTGAAGAATAAAAAATTGGCGAATTGTACTGTTTGGATGCTTTGCATATGTGTTTCGTAGGCTATATAGAAGCAATATATACAATGATTTCAACCGCCTACCTGATCCATTCATTGTTCTACTTGTCGAAATTTACAAATAATTTCCTTTAAAGGATTAACAATGGGTCTCGTAGTTCACTTAAACTTGAAGAACAAAAAATTGGCGAATGGTACTGTTTGGATGCTTTGCATATATGTTTCTTAGACTATATAGAAGCAATATATACATTGATTTTAACCGTCTACCTGTTCAATTCATTGTTCTACTTGTCGAAAGTCACAAATAATTTCCGTTAAGGGATTAACAATGGGGATCGTAGTTTACTTAAACTTGAAGAACAAAAAATTGACGAATTGTACTGTTTGGATGCTTTGCATATATGTTTCTTATACTATATAGAAGCAATATATACAAAGATTTCAACCGTCTACCTGTTCCATTCACTGTTCTACTTGTCGAAAGTTACAAATAATTTCCGATAAAGGATTAACAATGGGGCTCATTGTTCACTTAAACTTGAAGAACAAAAAATTGGCGAATTGTACTGTTTGGATGCTTTGCATATATGTTTCTTAGACTATATAGAAGCAATATATACATTGATTTCATCCGTCTACCTGTTCCATTCATTGTTCTACTTGTCGCAAGTTACAAATAATTTCCGTTAAAGTATTAACAATGGGGCTCGTAGTTCACTTAAACTTGAAGATCAAATAATTGGCGAATTGTACTGTTTGGATGATTTGCAGATATGTTTCTTAGACTATATAGAAGCAATATATACAATGATTTCAACAGTCTACCTGTTCCATTCATTGTTCTACTTGTCGGAAGTTACAAATAATTTCCTTTAAAGGATTTACAATGGGGCTCGTAGTTCACTTAAACTTGAAGAACAAAAAATTGGCGAATGGTACTGTTTGGATGCTTTGCATATATGTTTCGTAGACTATATAGAAGCAATATATACAATGATTTCAACCGTCTACATGATCCATTCATTGTTCTACTTGTCGCAAGTTACAAATAATTTCCGTTAAAGTATTAACAATGGGGCTCGTAGTTCACTTAAACTTGAAGATCAAATAATTGGCGAATTGTACTGTTTGGATGATTTGCAGATATGTTTCTTAGACTATATAGAAGCAATATATACAATGATTTCAACCGTCTACCTATTCCATTCATTGCTCTACTTGCCGAAAGTTACAAATAATTTCCTTTAAAGGATTAACAATGGGGCTCGTAGTTCACTTAAACTTGAAGAACAAAAAATTGGCGAATGGTACTGTTTGGATGATTTGCATATATGTTTTTTAGACTATATAGAAGCAATATATACAAAGATTTCAACAGTCCTCCTGTTCCATTCATTGTTCTACTTGTCGAAAGTTACAAATAATTTCCGATAACGAATTAACCATTGGGGCTCATTGTTCACTTAAACTTGAAGAACAAAAAATTGGCGAATTGTACTGTTTGGATGCTTTGCATATATGTTTCTTATACTATATAGAAGCAATATATACAAAGATTTCAACCGTCTACCTGTTCCATTCACTGTTCTACTTGTCGAAAGTTACAAATAATTTCCGATAAAGGATTAACAATGGGGCTCATTGTTCGCTTAAACTTGAAGAACAAAAAATTGTCGAATTGTACTATTTGGATGCTTTGCATTTATGTTTCTTAGACTATATAGAAGCAATATATACAATGATTTCAACCGTCTACCTGTTCCATTCATTGTTCTACTTGTCGACAGTTTCAAATAATTTCCGTTAAGGGATTAACAATGGGGATCGTAGTTTACTTAAAGTTGAAGAACAAAAAATTGGCGAATTGTACTGTTTGGATGCTTTGCATATATGTTTCTTAGACTATATAGAAGCTATATATACAATGATTTCAACAGTCTACGTGTTCCAATCATTGTTCTACTTGTAGAAAGTTACAATTAATTTCCGTTAAAGGATTAACAATGGGGCTCGTAGTTCACTTAAACTTGAAGAACAAAAAATTGGCGAATTTTACTGTTTGGATGCTTTGCATATATGTTTCGTAGACTATATTGAAGCAATATATACAATGATTCCAACCGTCTACATGATCCATTCATTGTTCTACTTGTCGAAATTTACAAATAATTTCCTTTAAAGGATAACAATGGGGCTCGTAGTTCACTTAAACTTGAAGAACAAAAAATTGGCGAATGGTACTGTTTGGATGCTTTGCATATATGTTTCTTAGATTATATAGAAGCAATATATACAAAGATTTCAACCGTCTACCTGTTCCATTCATTGTTCTACTTGTCGAAATTTACAAATAATTTCCTTTAAAGGATTAACAATGGGGCTCGTAGTTCACTTAAACTTGAAGAACAAAAAATTGGCGAATGGTACTGTTTGGATGCTTTGCATATATGTTTCGTAGACTATATAGAAGCAATATATACAATGATTTCAACCGTCTACATGATCCATTCATTGTTCTACTTGTCGAAATTTAGAAATAATTTCCTTTAAAGGATTAACAATGGGGCTCGTAGTTCACTTAAACTTGAAGAGCAAAAAATTGGCGAATTGTACTGTTTGGATGCTTTGCATATATGTTTCTTAGACTATATAGAAGCAATATATACAATGATTTCAACAGTCTACCTGTTCCATTCATTGTTCTACTTGTCGAAAGTTACAAATAATTTCCTTTAAAGGATTTACAATGGGGCTCGTAGTTCACTTAAACTTGAAGAACAAAAAATAGGCGAATGGTACTGTTTGGATGCTTTGCATATATGTTTCGTAGACTATATAGAAGCAATATATACAATGATTTCAACCGTCTACATGATCCATTCATTGTTCTACTTGTCGCAAGTTACAAATAATTTCCGTTAAAGTATTAACAATGGGGCTCGTAGTTCACTTAAACTTGAAGAGCAAAAAGTTGGCGAATTGTACTGTTTGGACGCTATGCATATATGTTTCTTAGACTATATAGAAGCAATATATACAATGATTTCAACAGTCTACCTGTTCCATTCATTGTTCTACTTGTCGAAATTTACAAATAATTTCCTTTAAAGGATTAACAATGGGGCTCGTAGTTCACTTAAACTTGAAGAGCAAAAAGTTGGCGAATTGTACTGTTTGGACGCTATGCATATATGTTTCTTAGACTATATAGAAGCAATATATACAATGATTTCAACAGTCTACCTGTTCCATTCATTGTTCTACTTGTCGAAATTTACAAATAATTTCCTTTAAAGGATTAACAATGGGGCTCGTAGCTCACTTAAACTTGAAGAACAAAAAATTGGCGAATGGTACTGTTTGGATGCTTTGCATATATGTTTCTTAGACTATATAGAAGCAATATATACAAAGATTTCAACAGTCCTCCTGTTCCATTCATTGTTCTACTTGTCGAAAGTTACAAATAATTTCCGATAACGGATTAACCATTGGGGCTCATTGTTCACTTAAACTTGAAGAACAAAAAATTGGCGAATTGTACTGTTTGGATGCTTTGCATATATGTTTCTTAGACTATATAGAAGCAATATATACAATGATTTCAACAGTCTACCTGTTCCATTCATTGTTCTACTTGTCGAAATTTACAAATAATTTCCTTTAAAGGATTAACAATGGGGCTCGTAGCTCACTTAAACTTGAAGAACAAAAAATTGGCGAATGGTACTGTTTGGATGCTTTGCATATATGTTTCTTAGACTATATAGAAGCAATATATACAAAGATTTCAACAGTCCTCCTGTTCCATTCATTGTTCTACTTGTCGAAAGTTACAAATAATTTCCGATAACGGATTAACCATTGGGGCTCATTGTTCACTTAAACTTGAAGAACAAAAAATTGGCGAATTGTACTGTTTGGATGCTTTGCATATATGTTTCTTAGACTATATAGAAGCAATATATACAATGATTTCAACCGTCTACCTGTTCCATTCATTGTTCTACTTGTCGACAGTTTCAAATAATTTCCGTTAAGGGATTAACAATGGGGATCGTAGTTTACTTAAAGTTGAAGAACAAAAAATTGGCGAATTGTACTGTTTGGATGCTTTGCATATATGTTTCTTAGACTATATAGAAGCTATATATACAATGATTTCAACAGTTTACGTGTTCCAATCATTTTTCTACTTGTAGAAAGTTACAATTAATTTCCGTTAAAGGATTAACAATGGGGCTCGTAGTTCACTTAAACTTGAAAAACAAAAAATTGGCGAATTGTACTGTTTGGATGCTTTGCATATATGTTTCTTAGACTATATAGAAGCAATATATACAAAGATTTCAAGCGTCTACCTGTTCCATTCATTGTTCTACTTGTCGAAAGTTACAAATAATTTCCGATAAAGGATTAACCATTGGGGCTCATTGTTCACTTAAACTTGAAGAACAAATAATTGGCGAATTGTACTGCTTGGATGCTTTGCATATATGTTTCTTAGGCTATATAGAAGCAATATATACAAAGATTTCAACCGTCTACCTGTTCCATTCATTGTTCTACTTGTCGAAATTTACAAATAATTTCCTTTAAAGGATTAACAATGGGGCTCGTAGTTCACTTAAACTTGAAGAACAAAAAATTGGCGAATGGTACTGTTTGGATGCTTTGCATATATGTTTCTTAGACTATATAGAAGCAATATATACAAAGATTTCAACCGTCTACCTGTTCCATTCATTGTTCTACTTGTAGAAAGTTACAATTAATTTCCGTTAAAGGATTAACAATGGGGCTCGTAGTTCACTTAAACTTGAAAAACAAAAAATTGGCGAATTGTACTGTTTGGATGCTATGCATATATGTTTCTTAGACTATATAGAAGCTATATATACAATGATTTCAACAGTCTACGTGTTCCAATCATTGTTCTACTTGTAGAAAGTTACAATTAATTTCCGTTAAAGGATTAACAATGGGGCTCGTAGTTCACTTAAACTTGAAGAACAAAAAATTGGCGAATTTTACTGTTTGGATGCTTTGCATATATGTTTCGTAGACTATATTGAAGCAATATATACAATGATTCCAACCGTCTACATGATCCATTCATTGTTCTACTTGTCGAAATTTACAAATAATTTCCTTTAAAGGATAACAATGGGGCTCGTAGTTCACTTAAACTTGAAGAACAAAAAATTGGCGAATGGTACTGTTTGGATGCTTTGCATATATGTTTCTTAGATTATATAGAAGCAATATATACAAAGATTTCAACCGTCTACCTGTTCCATTCATTGTTCTACTTGTCGGAAGTTACAACTAATTTCCGATAACGGATTAAGCATTGGGGCTCATTGTTCACTTAAACTTGACGAACAAAAAATTGGCGAATTGTACTGTTTGGATGCTTTGCATATATGTTTCTTAGACTATATAGAAGCAATATATACAAAGATTTCAACCGTCTACCTGTTCCATTCATTGTTCTACTTGTCGAAATTTACAAATAATTTCCTTTAAAGGATTAACAATGGGGCTCGTAGTTCACTTAAACTTGAAGAACAAAAAATTGGCGAATGGTACTGTTTGGATGCTTTGCATATATGTTTCTTAGACTATATAGAAGCAATATATACAAAGATTTCAACCGTCTACCTGTTCCATTCATTGTTCTACTTGTAGAAAGTTACAATTAATTTCCGTTAAAGGATTAACAATGGGGCTCGTAGTTCACTTAAACTTGAAAAACAAAAAATTGGCGAATTGTACTGTTTGGATGCTATGCATATATGTTTCTTAGACTATATAGAAGCTATATATACAATGATTTCAACAGTCTACGTGTTCCAATCATTGTTCTACTTGTAGAAAGTTACAATTAATTTCCGTTAAAGGATTAACAATGGGGCTCGTAGTTCACTTAAACTTGAAGAACAAAAAATTGGCGAATTTTACTGTTTGGATGCTTTGCATATATGTTTCGTAGACTATATTGAAGCAATATATACAATGATTCCAACCGTCTACATGATCCATTCATTGTTCTACTTGTCGAAATTTACAAATAATTTCCTTTAAAGGATTAACAATGGGGCTCGTAGCTCACTTAAACTTGAAGAACAAAAAATTGGCGAATGGTACTGTTTGGATGCTTTGCATATATGTTTCTTAGACTATATAGAAGCAATATATACAAAGATTTCAACAGTCCTCCTGTTCCATTCATTGTTCTACTTGTCGAAAGTTACAAATAATTTCCGATAACGGATTAACCATTGGGGCTCATTGTTCACTTAAACTTGAAGAACAAAAAATTGGCGAATTGTACTGTTTGGATGCTTTGCATATATGTTTCTTAGACTATATAGAAGCAATATATACAATGATTTCAACCGTCTACCTGTTCCATTCATTGTTCTACTTGTCGACAGTTTCAAATAATTTCCGTTAAGGGATTAACAATGGGGATCGTAGTTTACTTAAAGTTGAAGAACAAAAAATTGGCGAATTGTACTGTTTGGATGCTTTGCATATATGTTTCTTAGACTATATAGAAGCTATATATACAATGATTTCAACAGTTTACGTGTTCCAATCATTGTTCTACTTGTAGAAAGTTACAATTAATTTCCGTTAAAGGATTAACAATGGGGCTCGTAGTTCACTTAAACTTGAAAAACAAAAAATTGGCGAATTGTACTGTTTGGATGCTATGCATATATGTTTCTTAGACTATATAGAAGCTATATATACAATGATTTCAACCGTCTACCAGTTCCATTCATTGTTCTACTTGTCGCAAGTTACAAATAATTTCCGTTAAAGTATTAACAATGGGGCTCGTAGTTCACTTAAACTTGAAGAACAAAAAATTGGCGAATGGTACTGTTTGGATGCTTTGCATATATGTTTCTTAGACTATATAGAAGCTATATATACAATGATTTCAACAGTCTACGTGTTCCAATCATTGTTCTACTTGTAGAAACTTACAATTAATTTCCGTTAAGGGATTAACAATGGGGATCGTAGTTTACTTAAACTTGAAGAACAAAAAATTGGCGAATTGTACTGTTTGGATGCTTTGCATATATGTTTCTTAGACTATATAGAAGCAATATATACAATGATTTCAACAGTCTACCTGTTCCATTCATTGTTCTACTTGTCGAAATTTACAAATAATTTCCTTTAAAGGATTAACAATGGGGCTCGTAGTTCACTTAAACTTGAAGAACAAAAAATTGGCGAATGGTACTGTTTGGATGCTTTGCATATATGTTTTTTAGACTATATAGAAGCAATATATACAAAGATTTCAACAGTCCTCCTGTTCCATTCATTGTTCTACTTGTCGAAAGTTACAAATAATTTCCGATAACGAATTAACCATTGGGGCTCATTGTTCACTTAAACTTGAAGAACAAAAAATTGGCGAATTGTACTGTTTGGATGCTTTGCATATATGTTTCTTATACTATATAGAAGCAATATATACAAAGATTTCAACCGTCTACCTGTTCCATTCACTGTTCTACTTGTCGAAAGTTACAAATAATTTCCGATAAAGGATTAACAATGGGGCTCATTGTTCGCTTAAACTTGAAGAACAAAAAATTGTCGAATTGTACTATTTGGATGCTTTGCATTTATGTTTCTTAGACTATATAGAAGCAATATATACAATGATTTCAACCGTCTACCTGTTCCATTCATTGTTCTACTTGTCGACAGTTTCAAATAATTTCCGTTAAGGGATTAACAATGGGGATCGTAGTTTACTTAAAGTTGAAGAACAAAAAATTGGCGAATTGTACTGTTTGGATGCTTTGCATATATGTTTCTTAGACTATATAGAAGCTATATATACAATGATTTCAACAGTCTACGTGTTCCAATCATTGTTCTACTTGTAGAAAGTTACAATTAATTTCCGTTAAAGGATTAACAATGGGGCTCGTAGTTCACTTAAACTTGAAGAACAAAAAATTGGCGAATTTTACTGTTTGGATGCTTTGCATATATGTTTCTTAGACTATATAGAA
This sequence comes from Cerceris ruficornis, assembly GCA_963989415.1. Classification (NCBI taxonomy): domain Eukaryota; kingdom Metazoa; phylum Arthropoda; class Insecta; order Hymenoptera; family Crabronidae; genus Cerceris; species Cerceris ruficornis. The sequence goes on from CAXDIW010000460.1 coordinate 2,419,712, forward strand.
GCAATATATACAAAGATTTCAAGCGTCTACCTGTTCCATTCATTGTTCTACTTGTCGAAAGTTACAAATAATTTCCGATAAAGGATTAACCATTGGGGCTCATTGTTCACTTAAACTTGAAGAACAAATAATTGGCGAATTGTACTGCTTGGATGCTTTGCATATATGTTTCTTAGACTATATAGAAGCAATATATACAAAGATTTCAACCGTCTACCTGTTCCATTCATTGTTCTACTTGTCGAAATTTACAAATAATTTCCTTTAAAGGATTAACAATGGGGCTCGTAGTTCACTTAAACTTGAAGAACAAAAAATTGGCGAATGGTACTGTTTGGATGCTTTGCATATATGTTTCTTAGACTATATAGAAGCAATATATACAAAGATTTCAACCGTCTACCTGTTCCATTCATTGTTCTACTTGTAGAAAGTTACAATTAATTTCCGTTAAAGGATTAACAATGGGGCTCGTAGTTCACTTAAACTTGAAAAACAAAAAATTGGCGAATTGTACTGTTTGGATGCTATGCATATATGTTTCTTAGACTATATAGAAGCTATATATACAATGATTTCAACAGTCTACGTGTTCCAATCATTGTTCTACTTGTAGAAAGTTACAATTAATTTCCGTTAAAGGATTAACAATGGGGCTCGTAGTTCACTTAAACTTGAAGAACAAAAAATTGGCGAATTTTACTGTTTGGATGCTTTGCATATATGTTTCGTAGACTATATTGAAGCAATATATACAATGATTCCAACCGTCTACATGATCCATTCATTGTTCTACTTGTCGAAATTTACAAATAATTTCCTTTAAAGGATAACAATGGGGCTCGTAGTTCACTTAAACTTGAAGAACAAAAAATTGGCGAATGGTACTGTTTGGATGCTTTGCATATATGTTTCTTAGATTATATAGAAGCAATATATACAAAGATTTCAACCGTCTACCTGTTCCATTCATTGTTCTACTTGTCGGAAGTTACAACTAATTTCCGATAACGGATTAAGCATTGGGGCTCATTGTTCACTTAAACTTGACGAACAAAAAATTGGCGAATTGTACTGTTTGGATGCTTTGCATATATGTTTCTTAGACTATATAGAAGCAATATATACAAAGATTTCAACCGTCTACCTGTTCCATTCATTGTTCTACTTGTCGAAATTTACAAATAATTTCCTTTAAAGGATTAACAATGGGGCTCGTAGTTCACTTAAACTTGAAGAACAAAAAATTGGCGAATGGTACTGTTTGGATGCTTTGCATATATGTTTCTTAGACTATATAGAAGCAATATATACAAAGATTTCAACCGTCTACCTGTTCCATTCATTGTTCTACTTGTAGAAAATTACAATTAATTTCCGTTAAAGGATTAACAATGGGGCTCGTAGTTCACTTAAACTTGAAAAACAAAAAATTGGCGAATTGTACTGTTTGGATGCTATGCATATATGTTTCTTAGACTATATAGAAGCTATATATACAATGATTTCAACAGTCTACGTGTTCCAATCATTGTTCTACTTGTAGAAAGTTACAATTAATTTCCGTTAAAGGATTAACAATGGGGCTCGTAGTTCACTTAAACTTGAAGAACAAAAAATTGGCGAATTTTACTGTTTGGATGCTTTGCATATATGTTTCGTAGACTATATTGAAGCAATATATACAATGATTCCAACCGTCTACATGATCCATTCATTGTTCTACTTGTCGAAATTTACAAATAATTTCCTTTAAAGGATAACAATGGGGCTCGTAGTTCACTTAAACTTGAAGAACAAAAAATTGGCGAATGGTACTGTTTGGATGCTTTGCATATATGTTTCTTAGATTATATAGAAGCAATATATACAAAGATTTCAACCGTCTACCTGTTCCATTCATTGTTCTACTTGTCGGAAGTTACAACTAATTTCCGATAACGGATTAAGCATTGGGGCTCATTGTTCACTTAAACTTGACGAACAAAAAATTGGCGAATTGTACTGTTTGGATGCTTTGCATATATGTTTCTTATACTATATAGAAGCAATATATACAAAGATTTCAACCGTCTACCTGTTCCATTCACTGTTCTACTTGTCGAAAGTTACAAATAATTTCCGATAAAGGATTAACAATGGGGCTCATTGTTCGCTTAAACTTGAAGAACAAAAAATTGTCGAATTGTACTATTTGGATGCTTTGCATTTATGTTTCTTAGACTATATAGAAGCAATATATACAATGATTTCAACCGTCTACCTGTTCCATTCATTGTTCTACTTGTCGACAGTTTCAAATAATTTCCGTTAAGGGATTAACAATGGGGATCGTAGTTTACTTAAAGTTGAAGAACAAAAAATTGGCGAATTGTACTGTTTGGATGCTTTGCATATATGTTTCTTAGACTATATAGAAGCTATATATACAATGATTTCAACAGTCTACGTGTTCCAATCATTGTTCTACTTGTAGAAAGTTACAATTAATTTCCGTTAAAGGATTAACAATGGGGCTCGTAGTTCACTTAAACTTGAAGAACAAAAAATTGGCGAATTTTACTGTTTGGATGCTTTGCATATATGTTTCTTAGACTATATAGAAGCAATATATACAAAGATTTCAAGCGTCTACCTGTTCCATTCATTGTTCTACTTGTCGAAAGTTACAAATAATTTCCGATAAAGGATTAACCATTGGGGCTCATTGTTCACTTAAACTTGAAGAACAAATAATTGGCGAATTGTACTGCTTGGATGCTTTGCATATATGTTTCTTAGACTATATAGAAGCAATATATACAAAGATTTCAACCGTCTACCTGTTCCATTCATTGTTCTACTTGTCGAAATTTACAAATAATTTCCTTTAAAGGATTAACAATGGGGCTCGTAGTTCACTTAAACTTGAAGAACAAAAAATTGGCGAATGGTACTGTTTGGATGCTTTGCATATATGTTTCTTAGACTATATAGAAGCAATATATACAAAGATTTCAACCGTCTACCTGTTCCATTCATTGTTCTACTTGTAGAAAGTTACAATTAATTTCCGTTAAAGGATTAACAATGGGGCTCGTAGTTCACTTAAACTTGAAAAACAAAAAATTGGCGAATTGTACTGTTTGGATGCTATGCATATATGTTTCTTAGACTATATAGAAGCTATATATACAATGATTTCAACCGTCTACCAGTTCCATTCATTGTTCTACTTGTCGCAAGTTACAAATAATTTCCGTTAAAGTATTAACAATGGGGCTCGTAGTTCACTTAAACTTGAAGAACAAAAAATTGGCGAATGGTACTGTTTGGATGCTTTGCATATATGTTTCTTAGACTATATAGAAGCTATATATACAATGATTTCAACAGTCTACGTGTTCCAATCATTGTTCTACTTGTAGAAACTTACAATTAATTTCCGTTAAGGGATTAACAATGGGGATCGTAGTTTACTTAAACTTGAAGAACAAAAAATTGGCGAGTTGTACTGTTTGGATGCTTTGCATATATGTTTCTTAGACTATATAGAAGCAATATATACAATGATTTCAACAGTCTACCTGTTCCATTCATTGTTCTACTTGTCGAAATTTACAAATAATTTCCTTTAAAGGATTAACAATGGGGCTCGTAGTTCACTTAAACTTGAAGAACAAAAAATTGGCGAATGGTACTGTTTGGATGCTTTGCATATATGTTTTTTAGACTATATAGAAGCAATATATACAAAGATTTCAACAGTCCTCCTGTTCCATTCATTGTTCTACTTGTCGAAAGTTACAAATAATTTCCGATAACGAATTAACCATTGGGGCTCATTGTTCACTTAAACTTGAAGAACAAAAAATTGGCGAATTGTACTGTTTGGATGCTTTGCATATATGTTTCGTAGACTATATTGAAGCAATATATACAATGATTCCAACCGTCTACATGATCCATTCATTGTTCTACTTGTCGAAATTTACAAATAATTGCCTTTAAAGGATAACAATGGGACTCGTAGTTCACTTAAACTTGAAGAACAAAAAATTGGCGAATGGTACTGTTTGGATGCTTTGCATATATGTTTCTTAGATTATATAGAAGCAATATATACAAAGATTTCAACCGTCTACCTGTTCCATTCATTGTTCTACTTGTCGAAAGTTACAAATAATTTCCTTTAAAGGATTAACAATGGGGCTCGTAGTTCACTTAAACTTGAAGAACAAAAAATTGGCGAATTGTACTGTTTGGATGCTTTGCATATATGTTTCTTAGACTATATAGAAGCAATATATACAATGATTTCAACAGTCTACCTGTTCCATTCAGTGTTCTACTTGTCGAAATTTACAAATAATTTCCTTTAAAGGATTAACAATGGGGATCGTAGTTTACTTAAACTTGAAGAACAAAAAATTGGCGAATTGTACTGTTTGGATGCTTTGCATATATGTTTCTGAGACTATATAGAAGCAATATATAAAAAGATTTCAACCGTCTACCAGTTACATTCATTGTTCTACTTGTCGAAATTTACAAATAATTTCCTTTAAAGGATTAACAATGGGGCTCGTAGTTCACTTAAACTTGAAGAACAAAAAATTGGCGAATGGTACTGTTTGGATGCTTTGCATATATGTTTCTTAGACTATATAGAAGCAATATATACAATGATTTCAACCGTCTACCTATTCCATTCATTGTTCTACTTGTCGAAATTTACAAATAATTTCCTTTAAAGGATTAACAATGGGGCTCGTTGTACACTTAAACTTGAAGAACAAAAAATTGTCGAATTGTACTGTTTGGATGCTTTGCATATATGTTTCTTAGACTATATAGAATCAATATATACAATGATTTCAACCGTCTACCTGTTCCATTCATTGTTCTACTTGTCGAAAGTCACAAATAATTTCCGTTAAGGGATTAACAATGGGGATCGTAGTTTACTTAAACTTGAAGAACAAAAAATTGGCGAATTGTACTGTTTGGATGCTTTGCATATATGTTTCTTATACTATATAGAAGCAATATATACAATGATTTCAACCGTCTACCTGTTCCATTCACTGTTCGACTTGTCGAAAGTTACAAATAATTTCCGATAAAGGATTAACAATGGGGCTCATTGTTCACTTAAACTTGAAGAACAAAAAATTGTCGAATTGTACTATTTGGATGCTTTGCATATATGTTTCTTAGACTATATAGAAGCAATATATACAATGATTTCAACCGTCTACCTGTTCCATTCATTGTTCTACTTGTCGAAAGTCACAAATAATTTCCGTTAAGGGATTAACAATGGGGATCGTAGTTTACTTAAACTTGGAGAACAAAAAATTGGCGAATTGTACTGTTTGGATGCTTTGCATATATGTTTCTTAGACTATATAGAAGCAATATATACAAAGATTTCAACCGTCTACCAGTTACATTCATTGTTCTACTTGTCGAAAGTTACAAATAATTTCCGATAAAGGATTAACAATGGGGCTCGTAGTTCACTTAAACTTGAAGATGAAATAATTGGCGAATTGTACTGTTTGGATGATTTGCATATATGTTTCTTAGATTATATGGAAGCAATATATACAAAGATTTCAACCGTCTACCTGTTCCATTCATTGTTCTACTTGTCGGAAGTTACAACTAATTTCCGATAACGGATTAAGCATTGGGGCTCATTATTCACTTAAACTTGACGAACAAAAAATTGGCGAATTGTACTGTTTGGATGCTTTGCATATATGTTTCTTAGACTATATAGAAGCAATATATACAAAGATTTCAACCGTCTACCTGTTCCATTCATTGTTCTACTTGTCGAAAGTCACAAATAATTTCCGTTAAGGGATTAACAATGGGGATCGTAGTTTACTTAAACTTGAAGAACAAAAAATTGGCGAATTGTACTGTTTGGATGCTTTGCATATATGTTTCTTAGACTATATAGAAGCAATATATACAATGATTTCAACAGTCTACCTGTTCCATTCAGTGTTCTACTTGTCGAAATTTACAAATAATTTCCTTTAAAGGATTAACAATGGGGCTCGTAGTTCACTTAAACTTGAAGAACAAAAAATTGGCGAATGGTACTGTTTGGATGCTTTGCACATATGTTTCTTAGACTATATAGAAGCAATATATACAAAGATTTCAACAGTCCTCCTGTTCCATTCATTGTTCTACTTGTCGAAAGTTACAAATAATTTCCGATAACGGATTAACCATTGGGGCTCATTGTTCACTTAAACTTGAAGAACAAAAAATTGGCGAATTGTACTGTTTGGATGCTTTGCATATATGTTTCTTATACTATATAGAAGCAATATATACAATGATTTCAACCGTCTACCTGTTCCATTCACTGTTCGACTTGTCGAAAGTTACAAATAATTTCCGATAAAGGATTAACAATGGGGCTCATTGTTCACTTAAACTTGAAGAACAAAAAATTGTCGAATTGTACTATTTGGATGCTTTGCATATATGTTTCTTAGACTATATAGAAGCAATATATACAATGATTTCAACCGTCTACCTGTTCCATTCATTGTTCTACTTGTCGAAAGTCACAAATAATTTCCGTTAAGGGATTAACAATGGGGATCGTAGTTTACTTAAACTTGGAGAACAAAAAATTGGCGAATTGTACTGTTTGGATGCTTTGCATATATGTTTCTTAGACTATATAGAAGCAATATATACAAAGATTTCAACCGTCTACCAGTTACATTCATTGTTCTACTTGTCGAAAGTTACAAATAATTTCCGATAAAGGATTAACAATGGGGCTCGTAGTTCACTTAAACTTGAAGATGAAATAATTGGCGAATTGTACTGTTTGGATGATTTGCATATATGTTTCTTAGATTATATGGAAGCAATATATACAAAGATTTCAACCGTCTACCTGTTCCATTCATTGTTCTACTTGTCGGAAGTTACAACTAATTTCCGATAACGGATTAAGCATTGGGGCTCATTATTCACTTAAACTTGACGAACAAAAAATTGGCGAATTGTACTGTTTGGATGCTTTGCATATATGTTTCTTAGACTATATAGAAGCAATATATACAAAGATTTCAACCGTCTACCTGTTCCATTCATTGTTCTACTTGTCGAAATTTACAAATAATTTCCTTTAAAGGATTAACAATGGGGCTCGTAGTTCACTTAAACTTGAAGAACAAAAAATTGGCGAATGGTACTGTTTGGATGCTTTGCATATATGTTTCTTAGACTATATAGAAGCAATATATACAAAGATTTCAACCGTCTACCTGTTCCATTCATTGTTCTACTTGTAGAAAGTTACAATTAATTTCCGTTAAAGGATTAACAATGGGGCTCGTAGTTCACTTAAACTTGAAAAACAAAAAATTGGCGAATTGTACTGTTTGGATGCTATGCATATATGTTTCTTAGACTATATAGAAGCTATATATACAATGATTTCAACAGTCTACGTGTTCCAATCATTGTTCTACTTGTAGAAAGTTACAATTAATTTCCGTTAAAGGATTAACAATGGGGCTCGTAGTTCACTTAAACTTGAAGAACAAAAAATTGGCGAATTTTACTGTTTGGATGCTTTGCATATATGTTTCGTAGACTATATTGAAGCAATATATACAATGATTCCAACCGTCTACATGATCCATTCATTGTTCTACTTGTCGAAATTTACAAATAATTTCCTTTAAAGGATAACAATGGGGCTCGTAGTTCACTTAAACTTGAAGAACAAAAAATTGGCGAATGGTACTGTTTGGATGCTTTGCATATATGTTTCTTAGATTATATAGAAGCAATATATACAAAGATTTCAACCGTCTACCTGTTCCATTCATTGTTCTACTTGTCGAAAGTTACAAATAATTTCCTTTAAAGGATTAACAATAGGGATCGTAGTTTACTTAAACTTGAAGAACAAAAAATTGGCGAATGGTACTGTTTGGATGCTTTGCACATATGTTTCTTAGACTATATAGAAGCAATATATACAAAGATTTCAACAGTCCTCCTGTTCCATTCATTGTTCTACTTGTCGAAAGTTACAAATAATTTCCGATAACGGATTAACCATTGGGGCTCATTGTTCACTTAAACTTGAAGAACAAAAAATTGGCGAATTGTACTGTTTGGATGCTTTGCATATATGTTTCTTATACTATATAGAAGCAATATATACAATGATTTCAACCGTCTACCTGTTCCATTCACTGTTCGACTTGTCGAAAGTTACAAATAATTTCCGATAAAGGATTAACAATGGGGCTCATTGTTCACTTAAACTTGAAGAACAAAAAATTGTCGAATTGTACTATTTGGATGCTTTGCATATATGTTTCTTAGACTATATAGAAGCAATATATACAATGATTTCAACCGTCTACCTGTTCCATTCATTGTTCTACTTGTCGAAAGTCACAAATAATTTCCGTTAAGGGATTAACAATGGGGATCGTAGTTTACTTAAACTTGGAGAACAAAAAATTGGCGAATTGTACTGTTTGGATGCTTTGCATATATGTTTCTTAGACTATATAGAAGCAATATATACAAAGATTTCAACCGTCTACCAGTTACATTCATTGTTCTACTTGTCGAAAGTTACAAATAATTTCCGATAAAGGATTAACAATGGGGCTCGTAGTTCACTTAAACTTGAAGATGAAATAATTGGCGAATTGTACTGTTTGGATGATTTGCATATATGTTTCTTAGATTATATGGAAGCAATATATACAAAGATTTCAACCGTCTACCTGTTCCATTCATTGTTCTACTTGTCGGAAGTTACAACTAATTTCCGATAACGGATTAAGCATTGGGGCTCATTATTCACTTAAACTTGACGAACAAAAAATTGGCGAATTGTACTGTTTGGATGCTTTGCATATATGTTTCTTAGACTATATAGAAGCAATATATACAAAGATTTCAACCGTCTACCTGTTCCATTCATTGTTCTACTTGTCGAAATTTACAAATAATTTCCTTTAAAGGATTAACAATGGGGCTCGTAGTTCACTTAAACTTGAAGAACAAAAAATTGGCGAATGGTACTGTTTGGATGCTTTGCATATATGTTTCTTAGACTATATAGAAGCAATATATACAAAGATTTCAACCGTCTACCTGTTCCATTCATTGTTCTACTTGTAGAAAGTTACAATTAATTTCCGTTAAGGGATTAACAATGGGGATCGTAGTTCACTTAAACTTGAAGAACAAAAAATTGGCGAATTTTACTGTTTGGATGCTTTGCATATATGTTTCTTAGACTATATAGAAGCAATATATACAATGATTCCAACCGTCTACATGATCCATTCATTGTTCTACTTGTCGAAATTTACAAATAATTTCCTTTAAAGGATAACAATGGGGCTCGTAGTTCACTTAAACTTGAAGAACAAAAAATTGGCGAATGGTACTGTTTGGATGCTTTGCATATATGTTTCTTAGATTATATAGAAGCAATATATACAAAGATTTCAACCGTCTACCTGTTCCATTCATTGTTCTACTTGTCGGAAGTTACAACTAATTTCCGATAACGGATTAAGCATTGGGGCTCATTGTTCACTTAAACTTGACGAACAAAAAATTGGCGAATTGTACTGTTTGGATGCTTTGCATATATGTTTCTTATACTATATAGAAGCAATATATACAAAGATTTCAACCGTCTACCTGTTCCATTCACTGTTCTACTTGTCGAAAGTTACAAATAATTTCCGATAAAGGATTAACAATGGGGCTCATTGTTCGCTTAAACTTGAAGAACAAAAAATTGTCGAATTGTACTATTTGGATGCTTTGCATTTATGTTTCTTAGACTATATAGAAGCAATATATACAATGATTTCAACCGTCTACCTGTTCCATTCATTGTTCTACTTGTCGACAGTTTCAAATAATTTCCGTTAAGGGATTAACAATGGGGATCGTAGTTCACTTAAACTTGAAGAACAAAAAATTGGCGAATTTTACTGTTTGGATGCTTTGCATATATGTTTCTTAGACTATATAGAAGCAATATATACAAAGATTTCAAGCGTCTACCTGTTCCATTCATTGTTCTACTTGTCGAAAGTTACAAATAATTTCCGATAAAGGATTAACCATTGGGGCTCATTGTTCACTTAAACTTGAAGAACAAATAATTGGCGAATTGTACTGCTTCGATGCTTTGCATATATGTTTCTTAGACTATATAGAAGCAATATATACAAAGATTTCAACCGTCTACCTGTTCCATTCATTGTTCTACTTGTCGAAATTTACAAATAATTTCCTTTAAAGGATTAACAATGGGGCTCGTAGTTCACTTAAACTTGAAGAACAAAAAATTGGCGAATGGTACTGTTTGGATGCTTTGCATATATGTTTCTTAGACTATATAGAAGCAATATATACAAAGATTTCAACCGTCTACCTGTTCCATTCATTGTTCTACTTGTAGAAAGTTACAATTAATTTCCGTTAAAGGATTAACAATGGGGCTCGTAGTTCACTTAAACTTGACGAACAAAAAATTGGCGAATTGTACTGTTTGGATGCTTTGCATATATGTTTCTTATACTATATAGAAGCAATATATACAAAGATTTCAACCGTCTACCTGTTCCATTCACTGTTCTACTTGTCGAAAGTTACAAATAATTTCCGATAAAGGATTAACAATGGGGCTCATTGTTCGCTTAAACTTGAAGAACAAAAAATTGTCGAATTGTACTATTTGGATGCTTTGCATTTATGTTTCTTAGACTATATAGAAGCAATATATACAATGATTTCAACCGTCTACCTGTTCCATTCATTGTTCTACTTGTCGACAGTTTCAAATAATTTCCGTTAAGGGATTAACAATGGGGATCGTAGTTCACTTAAACTTGAAGAACAAAAAATTGGCGAATTTTACTGTTTGGATGCTTTGCATATATGTTTCTTAGACTATATAGAAGCAATATATACAAAGATTTCAAGCGTCTACCTGTTCCATTCATTGTTCTACTTGTCGAAAGTTACAAATAATTTCCGATAAAGGATTAACCATTGGGGCTCATTGTTCACTTAAACTTGAAGAACAAATAATTGGCGAATTGTACTGCTTCGATGCTTTGCATATATGTTTCTTAGACTATATAGAAGCAATATATACAAAGATTTCAACCGTCTACCTGTTCCATTCATTGTTCTACTTGTCGAAATTTACAAATAATTTCCTTTAAAGGATTAACAATGGGGCTCGTAGTTCACTTAAACTTGAAGAACAAAAAATTGGCGAATGGTACTGTTTGGATGCTTTGCATATATGTTTCTTAGACTATATAGAAGCAATATATACAAAGATTTCAACCGTCTACCTGTTCCATTCATTGTTCTACTTGTAGAAAGTTACAATTAATTTCCGTTAAAGGATTAACAATGGGGCTCGTAGTTCACTTAAACTTGAAAAACAAAAAATTGGCGAATTGTACTGTTTGGATGCTATGCATATATGTTTCTTAGACTATATAGAAGCTATATATACAATGATTTCAACCGTCTACCAGTTCCATTCATTGTTCTACTTGTCGCAAGTTACAAATAATTTCCGTTAAAGTATTAACAATGGGGCTCGTAGTTCACTTAAACTTGAAGAACAAAAAATTGGCGAATGGTACTGTTTGGATGCTTTGCATATATGTTTCTTAGACTATATAGAAGCTATATATACAATGATTTCAACAGTCTACGTGTTCCAATCATTGTTCTACTTGTAGAAACTTACAATTAATTTCCGTTAAGGGATTAACAATGGGGATCGTAGTTTACTTAAACTTGAAGAACAAAAAATTGGCGAGTTGTACTGTTTGGATGCTTTGCATATATGTTTCTTAGACTATATAGAAGCAATATATACAATGATTTCAACAGTCTACCTGTTCCATTCATTGTTCTACTTGTCGAAATTTACAAATAATTTCCTTTAAAGGATTAACAATGGGGCTCGTAGTTCACTTAAACTTGAAGAACAAAAAATTGGCGAATGGTACTGTTTGGATGCTTTGCATATATGTTTTTTAGACTATATAGAAGCAATATATACAAAGATTTCAACAGTCCTCCTGTTCCATTCATTGTTCTACTTGTCGAAAGTTACAAATAATTTCCGATAACGAATTAACCATTGGGGCTCATTGTTCACTTAAACTTGAAGAACAAAAAATTGGCGAATTGTACTGTTTGGATGCTTTGCATATATGTTTCTTATACTATATAGAAGCAATATATACAAAGATTTCAACCGTCTACCTGTTCCATTCACTGTTCTACTTGTCGAAAGTTACAAATAATTTCCGTTAAGGGATTAACAATGGGGATCGTAGTTTACTTAAAGTTGAAGAACAAAAAATTGGCGAATGGTACTGTTTGGATGCTTTGCATATATGTTTCTTAGATTATATAGAAGCAATATATACAAAGATTTCAACCGTCTACCTGTTCCATTCATTGTTCTACTTGTCGAAAGTTACAAATAATTTCCTTTAAAGGATTAACAATGGGGATCGTAGTTTACTTAAACTTGAAGAACAAAAAATTGGCGAATGGTACTGTTTGGATGCTTTGCACATATGTTTCTTAGACTATATAGAAGCAATATATACAATGATTTCAACCGTCTACCTGTTCCATTCATTGTTCTACTTGTCGAAAGTCACAAATAATTTCCGTTAAGGGATTAACAATGGGGATCGTAGTTTACTTAAACTTGGAGAACAAAAAATTGGCGAATTGTACTGTTTGGATGCTTTGCATATATGTTTCTTAGACTATATAGAAGCAATATATACAAAGATTTCAACCGTCTACCAGTTACATTCATTGTTCTACTTGTCGAAAGTTACAAATAATTTCCGATAAAGGATTAACAATGGGGCTCGTAGTTCACTTAAACTTGAAGATGAAATAATTGGCGAATTGTACTGTTTGGATGATTTGCATATATGTTTCTTAGATTATATGGAAGCAATATATACAAAGATTTCAACCGTCTACCTGTTCCATTCATTGTTCTACTTGTCGGAAGTTACAACTAATTTCCGATAACGGATTAAGCATTGGGGCTCATTATTCACTTAAACTTGACGAACAAAAAATTGGCGAATTGTACTGTTTGGATGCTTTGCATATATGTTTCTTAGACTATATAGAAGCAATATATACAAAGATTTCAACCGTCTACCTGTTCCATTCATTGTTCTACTTGTCGAAATTTACAAATAATTTCCTTTAAAGGATTAACAATGGGGCTCGTAGTTCACTTAAACTTGAAGAACAAAAAATTGGCGAATGGTACTGTTTGGATGCTTTGCATATATGTTTCTTAGACTATATAGAAGCAATATATACAAAGATTTCAACCGTCTACCTGTTCCATTCATTGTTCTACTTGTAGAAAGTTACAATTAATTTCCGTTAAGGGATTAACAATGGGGATCGTAGTTCACTTAAACTTGAAGAACAAAAAATTGGCGAATTTTACTGTTTGGATGCTTTGCATATATGTTTCTTAGACTATATAGAAGCAATATATACAATGATTCCAACCGTCTACATGATCCATTCATTGTTCTACTTGTCGAAATTTACAAATAATTTCCTTTAAAGGATAACAATGGGGCTCGTAGTTCACTTAAACTTGAAGAACAAAAAATTGGCGAATGGTACTGTTTGGATGCTTTGCATATATGTTTCTTAGATTATATAGAAGCAATATATACAAAGATTTCAACCGTCTACCTGTTCCATTCATTGTTCTACTTGTCGGAAGTTACAACTAATTTCCGATAACGGATTAAGCATTGGGGCTCATTGTTCACTTAAACTTGACGAACAAAAAATTGGCGAATTGTACTGTTTGGATGCTTTGCATATATGTTTCTTATACTATATAGAAGCAATATATACAAAGATTTCAACCGTCTACCTGTTCCATTCACTGTTCTACTTGTCGAAAGTTACAAATAATTTCCGATAAAGGATTAACAATGGGGCTCATTGTTCGCTTAAACTTGAAGAACAAAAAATTGTCGAATTGTACTATTTGGATGCTTTGCATTTATGTTTCTTAGACTATATAGAAGCAATATATACAATGATTTCAACCGTCTACCTGTTCCATTCATTGTTCTACTTGTCGACAGTTTCAAATAATTTCCGTTAAGGGATTAACAATGGGGATCGTAGTTCACTTAAACTTGAAGAACAAAAAATTGGCGAATTTTACTGTTTGGATGCTTTGCATATATGTTTCTTAGACTATATAGAAGCAATATATACAAAGATTTCAAGCGTCTACCTGTTCCATTCATTGTTCTACTTGTCGAAAGTTACAAATAATTTCCGATAAAGGATTAACCATTGGGGCTCATTGTTCACTTAAACTTGAAGAACAAATAATTGGCGAATTGTACTGCTTCGATGCTTTGCATATATGTTTCTTAGACTATATAGAAGCAATATATACAAAGATTTCAACCGTCTACCTGTTCCATTCATTGTTCTACTTGTCGAAATTTACAAATAATTTCCTTTAAAGGATTAACAATGGGGCTCGTAGTTCACTTAAACTTGAAGAACAAAAAATTGGCGAATGGTACTGTTTGGATGCTTTGCATATATGTTTCTTAGACTATATAGAAGCAATATATACAAAGATTTCAACCGTCTACCTGTTCCATTCATTGTTCTACTTGTAGAAAGTTACAATTAATTTCCGTTAAAGGATTAACAATGGGGCTCGTAGTTCACTTAAACTTGAAAAACAAAAAATTGGCGAATTGTACTGTTTGGATGCTATGCATATATGTTTCTTAGACTATATAGAAGCTATATATACAATGATTTCAACCGTCTACCAGTTCCATTCATTGTTCTACTTGTCGCAAGTTACAAATAATTTCCGTTAAAGTATTAACAATGGGGCTCGTAGTTCACTTAAACTTGAAGAACAAAAAATTGGCGAATGGTACTGTTTGGATGCTTTGCATATATGTTTCTTAGACTATATAGAAGCTATATATACAATGATTTCAACAGTCTACGTGTTCCAATCATTGTTCTACTTGTAGAAACTTACAATTAATTTCCGTTAAGGGATTAACAATGGGGATCGTAGTTTACTTAAACTTGAAGAACAAAAAATTGGCGAGTTGTACTGTTTGGATGCTTTGCATATATGTTTCTTAGACTATATAGAAGCAATATATACAATGATTTCAACAGTCTACCTGTTCCATTCATTGTTCTACTTGTCGAAATTTACAAATAATTTCCTTTAAAGGATTAACAATGGGGCTCGTAGTTCACTTAAACTTGAAGAACAAAAAATTGGCGAATGGTACTGTTTGGATGCTTTGCATATATGTTTTTTAGACTATATAGAAGCAATATATACAAAGATTTCAACAGTCCTCCTGTTCCATTCATTGTTCTACTTGTCGAAAGTTACAAATAATTTCCGATAACGAATTAACCATTGGGGCTCATTGTTCACTTAAACTTGAAGAACAAAAAATTGGCGAATTGTACTGTTTGGATGCTTTGCATATATGTTTCTTATACTATATAGAAGCAATATATACAAAGATTTCAACCGTCTACCTGTTCCATTCACTGTTCTACTTGTCGAAAGTTACAAATAATTTCCGTTAAGGGATTAACAATGGGGATCGTAGTTTACTTAAAGTTGAAGAACAAAAAATTGGCGAATGGTACTGTTTGGATGCTTTGCATATATGTTTCTTAGACTATATAGAAGCAATATATACAATGATTTCAACAGTCTACGTGTTCCAATCATTGTTCTACTTGTAGAAAGTTACAATTAATTTCCGTTAAAGGATTAACAATGGGGCTCGTAGTTCACTTAAACTTGAAGAACAAAAAATTGGCGAATTTTACTGTTTGGATGCTTTGCATATATGTTTCGTAGACTATATTGAAGCAATATATACAATGATTCCAACCGTCTACATGATCCATTCATTGTTCTACTTGTCGAAATTTACAAATAATTTCCTTTAAAGGATAACAATGGGACTCGTAGTTCACTTAAACTTGAAGAACAAAAAATTGGCGAATGGTACTGTTTGGATGCTTTGCATATATGTTTCTTAGATTATGTAGAAGCAATATATACAAAGATTTCAACCGTCTACCTGTTCCATTCATTGTTCTACTTGTCGAAAGTTACAAATAATTTCCTTTAAAGGATTAACAATGGGGCTCGTAGTTCACTTAAACTTGAAGAACAAAAAATTGGCGAATTGTACTGTTTGGATGCTTTGCATATATGTTTCTTAGACTATATAGAAGCAATATATACAATGATTTCAACAGTCTACCTGTTCCATTCAGTGTTCTACTTGTCGAAATTTACAAATAATTTCCTTTAAAGGATTAACAATGGGGATCGTAGTTTACTTAAACTTGAAGAACAAAAAATTGGCGAATTGTACTGTTTGGATGCTTTGCATATATGTTTCTGAGACTATATAGAAGCAATATATAAAAAGATTTCAACCGTCTACCAGTTACATTCATTGTTCTACTTGTCGAAATTTACAAATAATTTCCTTTAAAGGATTAACAATGGGGCTCGTAGTTCACTTAAACTTGAAGAACAAAAAATTGGCGAATGGTACTGTTTGGATGCTTTGCATATATGTTTCTTAGACTATATAGAAGCAATATATACAATGATTTCAACCGTCTACCTATTCCATTCATTGTTCTACTTGTCGAAATTTACAAATAATTTCCTTTAAAGGATTAACAATGGGGCTCGTTGTACACTTAAACTTGAAGAACAAAAAATTGTCGAATTGTACTGTTTGGATGCTTTGCATATATGTTTCTTAGACTATATAGAATCAATATATACAATGATTTCAACCGTCTACCTGTTCCATTCATTGTTCTACTTGTCGAAAGTCACAAATAATTTCCGTTAAGGGATTAACAATGGGGATCGTAGTTTACTTAAACTTGAAGAACAAAAAATTGGCGAATTGTACTGTTTGGATGCTTTGCATATATGTTTCTTAGACTATATAGAAGCAATATATACAATGATTTCAACAGTCTACCTGTTCCATTCAGTGTTCTACTTGTCGAAATTTACAAATAATTTCCTTTAAAGGATTAACAATGGGGCTCGTAGTTCACTTAAACTTGAAGAACAAAAAATTGGCGAATGGTACTGTTTGGATGCTTTGCACATATGTTTCTTAGACTATATAGAAGCAATATATACAAAGATTTCAACAGTCCTCCTGTTCCATTCATTGTTCTACTTGTCGAAAGTTACAAATAATTTCCGATAACGGATTAACCATTGGGGCTCATTGTTCACTTAAACTTGAAGAACAAAAAATTGGCGAATTGTACTGTTTGGATGCTTTGCATATATGTTTCTTATACTATATAGAAGCAATATATACAATGATTTCAACCGTCTACCTGTTCCATTCACTGTTCGACTTGTCGAAAGTTACAAATAATTTCCGATAAAGGATTAACAATGGGGCTCATTGTTCACTTAAACTTGAAGAACAAAAAATTGTCGAATTGTACTATTTGGATGCTTTGCATATATGTTTCTTAGACTATATAGAAGCAATATATACAATGATTTCAACCGTCTACCTGTTCCATTCATTGTTCTACTTGTCGAAAGTCACAAATAATTTCCGTTAAGGGATTAACAATGGGGATCGTAGTTTACTTAAACTTGGAGAACAAAAAATTGGCGAATTGTACTGTTTGGATGCTTTGCATATATGTTTCTTAGACTATATAGAAGCAATATATACAAAGATTTCAACCGTCTACCAGTTACATTCATTGTTCTACTTGTCGAAAGTTACAAATAATTTCCGATAAAGGATTAACAATGGGGCTCGTAGTTCACTTAAACTTGAAGATGAAATAATTGGCGAATTGTACTGTTTGGATGATTTGCATATATGTTTCTTAGATTATATGGAAGCAATATATACAAAGATTTCAACCGTCTACCTGTTCCATTCATTGTTCTACTTGTCGAAAGTTACAAATAATTTCCGTTAAGGGCTTAACAATGGGGATCGTAGTTTACTTAAACTTGAAGAACAAAAAATTGGCGTATGGTACTGTTTGGATGCTTTGCGTACATGTTTCTTAGACTATATGGAAGCAATATATACAAAGATTTCAACCGTCTACGTGTTCCAATCATTGTTCTACTCGTAGAAATTTACAAACAATTTCCTTTAAAGGATAACAATGGGGCTCGTAGTTCACTTAAACTTGAAGAACAAAAAATTGGCGAATGGTAGTGTTTGGATGCTTTGCATATATGTTTCTTAGATTATATAGAAGCAATATATACAAAGATTTCAACCGTCTACCTGTTCCATTCATTGTTCTACTTGTCGAAAGTTACAAATAATTTCCTTTAAAGGATTAACAATGGGGCTCGTAGTTCACTTAAACTTGAAGAACAAAAAATTGGCGAATGGTACTGTTTGGATGCTTTGCATATATGTTTCGTAGACTATATAGAAGCAATATATACAATGATTTCAACCGTCTACATGATCCATTCATTGTTCTACTTGTCGAAATTTAGAAATAATTTCCTTTAATGGATTAACAATGGGGCTCGTAGTTTACTTAAACTTGAAGAACAAAAAATTGGCGAATTGTACTGTTTGGATGCTTTTCATATATGTTTCTTAGACTATTTAGAAGCAATATATAGAAAGATTTCACCCGTCTACCTGTACTATTCATTGTTCTACTTGTCGAAAGTTACAAATAATTTCCGGTAAATTTTTAACAATGGGGCTCGTAGTTCACTTAAACATGAAGATGAAATAATTGGCGATTTGTACTGTTTGGATGCTATGCATATATGTTTCTTAGATTATATAGAAGCAATATATACAAAGATTTCAACCGTCTACCTGTTCCATTCATTGTTCTACTTGTCGAAAATTACAAATAATTTCCGATAAAGGATTAACCATTGGGGCTAATTGTTCACTTAAACTTGAAGAACAAAAAATTGTCGAATTGTACTATTTGGATGCTTTGCATATATGTTTCTTAAACTATATAGAAGCAATATATACAATGATTTCAACCGTCTACCTGTTCCATTCATTGTTCTACTTGTCGAAAGTTACAAATAATTTCCGTTAAGGGATTAACAATGGGGATCGTAGTTTACTTAAACTTGAAGAACAAGAAATTGGCGAATTGTACTGTTTGTATGCTTTGCATATATGTTTCTTAGACTATATAGAAGCAATATATGCAATGATTTCAACAGTCTACCTGTTCCATTCATTGTTCTACTTGCCGAAATTTACAATTAATTTCCTTTAAAGAATTAACAATGGGGCTCATTGTTCACTTAAACTTGAAGAACAATAAATTGGCGAATTGTACTGTTTGGATGCTTTGCATATATGTTTCTTAGACTATATAGAAGCAATATATACAAAGATTTCAAGCGTCTACCTGTTCCATTCATTGTTCTACTTGTCGAAAGTTACAAATAATTTCCGATAAAGGATTAACCATTGGGGCTCATTGTTCACTTAAACTTGAAGAACAAATAATTGGCGAATTGTACTGCTTGGATGCTTTGCATATATGTTTCTTAGACTATATAGAAGCAATATATACAAAGATTTCAACCGTCTACCTGTTCCATTCATTGTTCTACTTGTCGAAATTTACAAATAATTTCCTTTAAAGGATTAACAAAGGGGCTCGTAGTTCACTTAAACTTGAAGAACAAAAAATTGGCGAATGGTACTGTTTGGATGCTTTGCATATATGTTTCTTAGACTATATGGAAGCAATATATACAAAGATTTCAACCGTCTGCGTGTTCCAATCATTGTTCTACTTGTAGAAAGTTACAATTAATTTCCGTTAAAGTATTAACAATGGGGCTCGTAGTTCACTTAAACTTGAAGATGAAATAATTGGCGAATTGTACTGTTTGGATGCTTTGCATATATGTTTCTTAGATTATATAGAAGCAATATATACAAAGATTTCAACCGTGTACCTGTTCCATTCATTGTTCTACTTGTCGAAAGTTACAAATAATTTCCGATAAAGGATTAACAATGGGGCTCATTGTTCACTTAAACTTGAAGAACAAAAAATTGGCGAATGGTACTGTTTGGATGCTTTGCATATATGTTTCTTAGACTATATGGAAGCAATATATACAAAGATTTCAACCGTCTGCTTGTTCCAATCATTGTTCTACTTGTAGAAAGTTACAATTAATTTCCGTTAAAGGATTAACAATGGGGCTCGTAGTTCACTTAAACTTGAAGACCAAAAATTGGCGAATTGTACTGTTTGGATGCTTTGCATATGTGTTTCGTAGGCTATATAGAAGCAATATATACAATGATTTCAACAGTCTACCTGTTCCATTCATTGTTCTACTTGTCGAAATTTACTAATAATTTCCTTTAAAGGATTAACAATGGGGCTCGTAGTTCACTTAAATTTGAAGAACAAAAAATTGGCGAATGGTACTGTTTGGATGCTTAGCATATACGTTTCTTAGACTATATAGAAGCAATATATACATTGATTTCAACCGTCTACCTGTTCCATTCATTGTTCTACTTGTCGAAAGTCACAAATAATTTCCGTTAAGGGATTAACAATGGGGATCGTAGTTTACTTAAACTTGAAGAACAAAAAATTGGCGAATTGTACTGTTTGGATGCTTTGCATATATGTTTCTTATACTATATAGAAGCAATATATACAAAGATTTCAACCGTCTACCTGTTCCATTCACTCTTCTACTTGTCGAAAGTTACAAATAATTTCCGATAAAGGATTAACAATGGGGCTCATTGTTCACTTAAACTTGAAGAACAAAAAATTGTCGAATTGTACTATTTGGATGCTTTGCATATATGTTTCTTAGGCTATACTGAAGCAATATATACAATGATTTCAACAGTCTACCTGTTCCATTCATTGTTCTACTTGTCGAAATTTACAAATAATTTCCTTTAAAAGATTAACAATGGGGCTCGTTGTTCACTTAAACTTGAAGAACAATAAATTGGCGAATTGTACTGTTTGGATGCTTTGCATATATGTTTCTTAAACTATATAGAAGCAATATATACAAAGATTTCAACAGTCTAACTGTTCTATTCATTGTTCTACTTGTAGAAAGTTACAAATAATTTCCCTTTCATGATTATCAATGGGGCTCGTAGTTCACTTAATCTTGAAGAACAAAAAATTGGCGAATGGTACTGTTTGGATGCTTTGCATATATGTTTCTTAGACTATATGGAAGCAATATATACAAAGATTTCAACCGTCTACGTGTTCCATTCATTGTTCTACTTGTCGAAATTTACAAATAATTTCCCTTAAAGGATTAACAATGGGGCTCGTTGTTCACTGAAACATGAAGAACAATAAATTGGCGAATTGTACTGTTTGGATGCTTTGCATATATGTTTCTTAGAGTATATAGAAGCAATATATACAATGATTTCAACCGTCTACCTGTTCCATTCATTGTTCTACTTGTCGAAAGTTGAAAATAATTTCCGATGAAGGATTAACAATGGGGTTCATTGTTCACTTAAGCTTGAAGGACAAAAAATTGGAGAATGGTACTGTTTCGATGCTTTGTATATATGTTTCTTAGACTATATAGAAGCAATATATACAATGATTTCAACAGTCTACCTGTTCCATTCATTGTTCTACTTGTCGAAATTTACAAATAATTTCCTTTAAAGGATTAACAATGGGGCTCGTAGTTCACTTAAACTTGAAGAACAAAAAATTGGCGAATGGTACTGTTTGGATGCTTTGCATATATGTTTCTTAGACTATATAGACGCAATATATACAAGGATTTCAACCGTCTACCTGTTCCATTCATTGTTCTACTTGTCGAAAGTTACAAGTAATTTCCGATAAAGGATTAACCATTGGGGCTCATTGTTCACTTAAACTTGAAGAACAAAAAATTGGCGAATGGTACTGTTTGGATGCTTTGCGTACATGTTTCTTAGACTATATGGAAGGAATATATACAATGATTTCAACCGTCTACGTGTTCCAATCATTGTTCTACTTGTAGAAAGTTACAATTAATTTCCGTTAAAGGATTAACAATGGGGCTCGTAGTTCACTTAAACTTGAAGAACAAAAAATTGGCGAATTGTACTGTTTTGATGCTATGCATATATGTTTCGTAGATTATATAGAAGCAATATATACATTGATTTCAACCGTCTAACTGATCCATTCATTGTTCTACTTGTCGCAATTTACAAATAATTTCCTTTAAAGGATTAACAATGGGGCTTGTAGTTCACTTAAACTTGAAGAACCAAAAATTGGCGAATTGTACTGTTTGGATGCTTTGCATAAACGTTTCTTAGACTATTTAGAAGCAATATATACAAAGATTTCAACCGTCTACCTGTTCCATTCATTGTTCTACTTGTCGAAATTTACAAATAATTTCCTTTAAAGGATTAACAATGGGACTCGTAGTTCACTTAAACTTGAAGATCAAATAATTGGCGAATTGTACTGTTTGGACGCTTTGCATATATGTTTCTTAGACTATACAGAAGCAATATATACCATGATTTCAACAGTCTACCTGTTCCATTCATTGTTCTACATGTAGAAACTTACAATTAATTTCCGTTAAAGGATTAACAATGGGGCTCGTAGTTCACTTAAACTTGAAGAACAAAAAATTGTCGAATTGTACTGTTTGGATGCTTTGCATATATGTTTCTTAGACTATATAGAAGCAATATATACAAAGATTTCAACCGTCTACCTGTTCTATTCATTGTTCTACTTGCCGAAATTTACAAATAATATCCGATAAAGGATTAACAATGGGGCTCATTGTTCACTTAAATTTGAAGAACAAAAAATTGGCGAATGGTACTGTTTGGATGCTTTGAATATATGTTTCTTAGATTATATAGAAGCAATATATACAAAGATTTCAACCGTCTACCTTTTCCATTCATTGTTCTACATGTCGAAAATTACAAGTAATTTCCGATAAAGGATTAACCATTGGGGCTCATTGTTCACTTAAACTTGAAAAACAAAAAATTGGCGAATTGTACTGTTTAGATGCTTTTCATATATGTTTCTTAGATTATATAGAAGCAATATATACAAAGATTTCAATCGTCTACCTGTTCCATTCATTGTTCTACTTGTCGAAAGTTACAAATAATTACCGATAAAGTATTAACAATGGGGCTCGTAGTTCACTTAAACTTGAAGATCAAATAATTGGCGAATTGTACTGTTTGGACGCTTTGCATATATGTTTCTTAGACTATACAGAAGCAATATATACCATGATTTCAACAGTCTACCTGTTCCATTCATTGTTCTACATGTAGAAACTTACAATTAATTTCCGTTAAAGGATTAACAATGGGGCTCGTAGTTCACTTAAACTTGAAGAACAAAAAATTGTCGAATTGTACTGTTTGGATGCTTTGCATATATGTTTCTTAGACTATATAGAAGCAATATATACAATGATTTCAACAGTCTACCTGTTCCATTCATTGTTCTGCTTGTCGAAATTTACGAATAATTTCCTTTAAAGGATTAACAATGGGGCTCGTTGTTCACTTAAACTTGAAGAACAAAAAATTGGCGAATTGTACTGTTTGGATGCTATGCATATATGTTTCGTAGATTATATAGAAGCGATATATACATTGATTTCAACCGTCTAACTGATCCATTCATTGTTCTACTTGTCGCAATTTACAAATAATTTCCTTTAAAGGAATAACAATGGGGCTCGCAGTTCACTTAAACTTGAAGAACCAAAAATTGGCGAATTGTACTGTTTGGATGCTTTGCATATACGTTTCTTAGACTATTTAGAAGCAATATATACAAAGATTTCAACCGTCTACCTGTACTATTCATTGTTCTACTTGTAGAAAGTTACAAATAATTTCCATTTCATGATTATCAATGGCGCTCGCTGATCACTTAAACTTGAAGATCAAAAAATTGGCGATTGTTACTGTTTAGATGCTTTGCATATATGTTTCTTAGATTAAATAGAAGCAATATATACAAAGATTTCAACCGTCTACCTGTTCCATTCATTGTTCTACTTGTCGAAATTTACAAATAATTTCCTTTAAAGGATTAACAATGGGGCTCGTAGTTCACTTAAATTTGAAGGACAAAAAATTGGCGAATGGTACTGTTTGGATGCTTTGAATATATGTTTCTTAGATTATATAGAAGCAATATATACAAAGATTTCAACCGTCTACCTGTTCCATTCATTGTTCTACTTGTCGAAAATTACAAGTAATTTCCGATAAAGGATTAACCATTGGGGCTCATTGTTCACTTAAACTTGAAAAACAAAAAATTGGCGAAATGTACTGTTTGGATGCTATGCATATATGTTTCTTAGACTATATAGAAGCTATATATACAATGATTTCAACTGTCTACCTGTTCTATTCATTGTTCTACTTGTCGAAATTTACAAATAATATCCGATAAAGGATTAACAATGGGGCTCATTGTTCACTTAAACTTGAAGACCAAAAAATTGGCGAATGGTACTGTTTGGATGCTTTGCATATATCTTTCTTAGACTATATAGAAGCAATATATACAAAGATTTCAACCGTCTGCCTGTTCCATTCATTGTTCTCCTTGTCGAAAGTTACAAATAAATTCCGATAAAGGATTAACAATGGGGCTCATTGTTCACTTAAACTTGAAGAACAAAAAATTGGTTAATGGTACTGTTTGGATGCTTTGCATATATCTTTCTTAGACTATATAGAAGCAATATATACAAAGATTTCAACCGTCTACCTGTTCCATTCATTGTTCTACTTGTCGAAAATTACAAGTAATTTCCGATAAAGGATTAACCATTGGGGCTCATTGTTCACTTAAACTTGAAAAACAAAAAATTGGCGAAATGTACTGTTTGGATGCTATGCATATATGTTTCTTAGACTATATAGAAGCTATATATACAATGATTTCAACTGTCTACCTGTTCTATTCATTGTTCTACTTGTCGAAATTTACAAATAATATCCGATAAAGGATTAACAATGGGGCTCATTGTTCACTTAAACTTGAAGACCAAAAAATTGGCGAATGGTACTGTTTGGATGCTTTGCATATATCTTTCTTAGACTATATAGAAGCAATATATACAAAGATTTCAACCGTCTGCCTGTTCCATTCATTGTTCTCCTTGTCGAAAGTTACAAATAAATTCCGATAAAGGATTAACAATGGGGCTCATTGTTCACTTAAACTTGAAGAACAAAAAATTGGCGAATGGTACTGTTTGGATGCTTTGCATATATGTTTCTTAGACTATATGGAAGCAATATATACAAAGATTTCAACCGTATACGTGTTCCAATCATTGTTCTACTTGTCGAAATTTACAAATAATTTCCTTTAAAGGATTAACAATGGGGCTCGTAGTTCACTTAAACTTGAAGAACAAAAAATTGGCGGATGGTACTGTTTGGATGCTTTGCATATATGTTTCTTAGATTATATAGAAGCAATATATACAAAGATTTCAACCGTCTACCTGTTCCATTCATTGTTCTACTTGTCGAAATTTACAAATAATTTCCTTTAATGGATTAACAATGGGGCTCGTAGTTCACTTAAATTTGAAGAACAAAAAATTGGCGAATGGTACTGTTTGGATGCTTTGAATATATGTTTCTTAGATTATATAGAAGCAATATATACAAAGATTTCAACCGTCTACCTGTTCCATTCATTGTTCTACTTGTCGAAAATTACAAATAATTTCCTTTAAAGGATTAACAATGGGGCTCGTTGTTCACTTAAACTTGAAGAACAAAAAATTGGCGAATGGTACTGTTTGGATGCTTTGCATATATGTTTCTTAGACTATATAGAAGCAATATATACAAAGATTTCAACCGTCTACCTGTTCCATTCATTGTTCTAGTTGTCGAAATATAAAAATAATTTCCTTTAAAGGATTAACAATGGGGCTCGTTGTTCACTTAAACTTGAAGAACAAAAAATTGGCGTATTGTACTGTTTGGATGCTTTGCGTATATGTTTCTTAGACAATATAGAAGCAATATATACAATGATTTCAACCGTCTACCTGTTCCATTCATTGTTCTACTTGTCGAAATTTACAAATAATTTCCTTTAAAGGATTATCAATGGGGCTCGTAGTTCACTTAATCTTGAAGAACAAAAAATTGGAGAATTGTGCTGTTTAGATGCTTTGCATATAGGTTTCATAGACTATATAGAAGCAACATATACAAAGATTTCAACCGTCTACCTGTTCCATTCATTGTTCTACTTGTAGAAACTTACATTTAATTTCCGCTAAAGGATTAACAATGGGGCTCGTAGTTCACTTAAACTTGAAGAACAAAAAATTGGCGAATTGTACTGTTTGGATGCTTTGCATATATGTTTCTTAGACTATATAGAAGCAATATATACAAAGATTTCAACCGTCTACCTGTTCCATTCATTGTTCTACTTGTCGAAAGTTACAAATAATTTCCGATAAAGGATTAACCATTGGGGCTCATTGTTCACTTAAACTTGAAGAACAAAAAATTGGCGAATTGTACTGTTTGGATGCTTTGCATATATGTTTCTTAGACTATATAGAAGCAATATATACAAAGATTTCAACCGTCTACCTGTTCCATTCATTGTTCTAATTGTCGAAATTTACAAATAATTTCCTTTAAAGGATTAACAATGGGGCTCGTTGTTCACTTAAACTTGAAGAACAATAAATTGGCGAACTCTACTGTTTGGATGCTTTGCATATATGTTTCTTAGACTATATAGAAGCAATATATACAAAGAGTTCAACCGTCTACCTATTCCATTCATTGTTCTACTTGTCGAAATTTACAAATAATTTCCTTTAAAGGATTAACAATGGGGCTCGTTGTTCACTGAAACTTGAAGAACAATAAATTGGCGATTGTTACTGTTTGGATGCTTTGCATATATGTTTCTTAGACTATATAGAAGCAATGTATACAAAGATTTCAACCGTCTACCTGTTCCATTGATTGTTCTACTTGTCGAAAGTTACAAATAATTTCCGATAAAGGATTAACCATTGGGGCTCATTGTTCACTTAAACTTGAAAAACAAAAAATTGGCGAATTGTACTGTTTGGATGCTTTGCATAAACGTTTCTTAGACTATTTAGAAGCAATATATACAAAGATTTCAACCGTCTACCTGTACTATACATTGTTCTACTTGTAGAAAGTTACAATTAATTTCCGTTAAAGGATTAACAATTGGGCTCGTAGTTCACTTAAACTTGAAGAACAAAAAATTGGCGAATTGTACTGTTTGGATGCTATGCATATATGTTTCGTAGATTATATAGAAGCGATATATACATTGATTTCAACCGTCTAACTGATCCATTCATTGTTCTACTTGTCGCAATTTACAAATAATTTCCTTTAAAGGAATAACAATGGGGCTCGCAGTTCACTTAAACTTGAAGAACCAAAAATTGGCGAATTGTACTGTTTGGATGCTTCGCATATACGTTTCTTAGACTATTTAGAAGCAATATATACAAAGATTTCAACCGTCTACCTGTGCTATTCATTGTTCTACTTGTAGAAAGTTACAAATAATTTCCATTTCATGATTATCAATGGCGCTCGCTGATCACTTAAACTTGAAGATCAAAAAATTGGCGATTGTTACTGTTTAGATGCTTTGCATATATGTTTCTTAGATTATATAGAAGCAATATATACAAAGATTTCAACCGTCTACCTGTTCCATTCATTGTTCTACTTGTCGAAATTTACAAATAATTTCCTTTAAAGGATTAACAATGGGGCTCGTAGTTCACTTAAATTTGAAGAACAAAAAATTGGCGAATGGTACTGTTTGGATGCTATGCATATATGTTTCTTAGACTATATAGAAGCTATATATACAATGATTTCAACTGTCTACCTGTTCTATTCATTGTTCTACTTGTCGAAATTTACAAATAATATCCGATAAAGGATTAACAATGGGGCTCATTGTTCACTTAAACTTGAAGACCAAAAAATTGGCGAATGGTACTGTTTGGATGCTTTGCAGATATGTTTCTTAGACTATATGGAAGCAATATATACAAAGATTTCAACCGTCTACGTGTTCCATTCATTGTTCTACTTGTCGAAATTTACAAATAATTTCCTTTAAAGGATTAACAATGGGGCTCGTTGTTCACTGAAACTTGAAGAACAAAAAATTCATGAATGGTACTGTTTGGATGCTTTGCATATATGTTTCTTAGACTATACAGAAGCAATATATACAATGATTTCAACAGTCTACCTGTTCCATTCATTGTTCTACTTGTCGAAATTTACAAATAATTTCCTTTAAAGGATTAACAATGGGGCTCGTAGTTCACTTAAACTTGAAGAACAAAAAATTGGCGAATGGTACTGTTTGGATGCTTTGCATATATGTTTCTTAGACTATATAGACGCAATATATACAAGGATTTCAACCGTCTACCTGTTCCATTCATTGTTCTACTTGTCGAAATTTACAAATAATTTCCTTTAAAGGATTAACAATGGGGCTCGTTGTTCACTGAAACTTGAAGAGCAATAAATTGGCGAATGGTACTGTTTGGATGCTTTGCGTACATGTTTCTTAGACTATATGGAAGCAATATATACAAAGATTTCAACCGTATACGTGTTCCAATCATTGTTCTACTTGTCGAAATTTACAAATAATTTCCTTTAAAGGATTAACAATGGGGCTCGTAGTTCACTTAAACTTGAAGAACAAAAAACTGGCGGATGGTACTGTTTGGATGCTTTGCATATATGTTTCTTAGATTATATAGAAGCAATATATACAAAGATTTCAACCGTCTACCTGTTCCATTCATTGTTCTACTTGTCGATATTTACAAATAATTTCCTTTAATGGATTAACAATGGGGCTCGTAGTTCACTTAAATTTGAAGAACAAAAAATTGGCGAATGGTACTGTTTGGATGCTTTGAATTTATGTTTCTTAGATTATATAGAAGCAATATATACAAAGATTTCAACCGTCTACCTGTTCCATTCATTGTTCTACTTGTCGAAAATTACAAATAATTTCCTTTAAAGGATTAACAATGGGGCTCGTTGTTCACTTAAACATGAAGAACAAAAAATTGGCGAATGGTACTGTTTGGATGCTTTGCATATATGTTTCTTAGACTATATGGAAGCAATATATACAAAGATTTCAACCGTCTGCGTGTTCCAATCATTGTTCTACTTGTAGAAAGTTACAATTAATTTCCGTTAAAGTATTAACATTGGGGCTCGTAGTTCACTTAAACTTGAAGATGAAATAATTGGCGAATTGTACTGTTTGGATGCTTTGCATATATGTTTCTTAGATTATATAGAAGCAATATATACAAAGATTTCAACCGTGTACCTGTTCCATTCATTGTTCTACTTGTCGAAATTTACAAATAATTTCCTTTAAAGGATTAACAATGGGGCTCGTAGTTCACTTAAACTTGAAGAACAAAAAATTGGCGAATGGTACTGTTTGGATGCTTTGCATATATGTTTCTTAGACTATATAGACGCAATATATACAAGGATTTCAACCGTCTACCTGTTCCA
Organism: Cerceris ruficornis; assembly: GCA_963989415.1. NCBI lineage: Eukaryota > Metazoa > Arthropoda > Insecta > Hymenoptera > Crabronidae > Cerceris > Cerceris ruficornis. The sequence goes on from CAXDIW010000460.1 coordinate 2,449,528, forward strand.
TTCATTGTTCTACTTGTCGAAATTTACAAATAATTTCCTTTAAAGGATTAACAAAGGGGCTCGTAGTTCACTTAAACTTGAAGAACAAAAAATTGGCGAATGGTACTGTTTGGATGCTTTGCATATATGTTTCTTAGACTATATAGACGCAATATATACAAGGATTTCAACCGTCTACCTGTTCCATTCATTGTTCTACTTGTCGAAATTTACAAATAATTTCCTTTAAAGGATTAACAAAGGGGCTCGTAGTTCACTTAAACTTGAAGAACAAAAAATTGGCGAATGGTACTGTTTGGATGCTTTGCATATATGTTTCTTAGACTATATGGAAGCAATATATACAAAGATTTCAACCGTCTGCGTGTTCCAATCATTGTTCTACTTGTAGAAAGTTACAATTAATTTCCGTTAAAGTATTAACAATGGGGCTCGTTGTTCACTGAAACATGAAGAACAATAAATTGTCGAATTGTACTATTTGGATGCTTTGCATATATGTTTCTTAGGCTATACTGAAGCAATATATACAATGATTTCAACAGTCTACCTGTTCCATTCATTGTTCTACTTGTCGAAATTTACAAATAATTTCCTTTAAAAGATTAACAATGGGGCTCGTTGTTCACTTAAACTTGAAGAACAATAAATTGGCGAATTGTACTGTTTGGATGCTTTGCATATATGTTTCTTAAACTATATAGAAGCAATATATACAAAGATTTCAACAGTCTAACTGTTCTATTCATTGTTCTACTTGTAGAAAGTTACAAATAATTTCCCTTTCATGATTATCAATGGGGCTCGTAGTTCACTTAATCTTGAAGAACAAAAAATTGGAGAATGGTACTGTTTCGATGCTTTGTATATATGTTTCTTAGACTATATAGAAGCAATATATACAATGATTTCAACAGTCTACCTGTTCCATTCATTGTTCTACTTGTCGAAATTTACAAATAATTTCCTTTAAAGGATTAACAATGGGGCTCGTAGTTCACTTAAACTTGAAGAACAAAAAATTGGCGAATGGTACTGTTTGGATGCTTTGCATATATGTTTCTTAGACTATATAGACGCAATATATACAAGGATTTCAACCGTCTACCTGTTCCATTCATTGTTCTACTTGTCGAAAGTTACAAGTAATTTCCGATAAAGGATTAACCATTGGGGCTCATTGTTCACTTAAACTTGAAGAACAAAAAATTGGCGAATGGTACTGTTTGGATGCTTTGCGTACATGTTTCTTAGACTATATGGAAGGAATATATACAATGATTTCAACCGTCTACGTGTTCCAATCATTGTTCTACTTGTAGAAAGTTACAATTAATTTCCGTTAAAGGATTAACAATGGGGCTCGTAGTTCACTTAAACTTGAAGAACAAAAAATTGGCGAATTGTACTGTTTTGATGCTATGCATATATGTTTCGTAGATTATATAGAAGCAATATATACATTGATTTCAACCGTCTAACTGATCCATTCATTGTTCTACTTGTCGCAATTTACAAATAATTTCCTTTAAAGGATTAACAATGGGGCTTGTAGTTCACTTAAACTTGAAGAACCAAAAATTGGCGAATTGTACTGTTTGGATGCTTTGCATAAACGTTTCTTAGACTATTTAGAAGCAATATATACAAAGATTTCAACCGTCTACCTGTTCCATTCATTGTTCTACTTGTCGAAATTTACAAATAATTTCCTTTAAAGGATTAACAATGGGACTCGTAGTTCACTTAAATTTGAAGAACAAAAAATTGGCGAATGGTACTGTTTGGATGCTTTGAATATATGTTTCTTAGATTATATAGAAGCAATATATACAAAGATTTCAACCGTCTACCTGTTCCATTCATTGTTCTACTTGTCGAAAATTACAAGTAATTTCCGATAAAGGATTAACCATTGGGGCTCATTGTTCACTTAAACTTGAAAAACAAAAAATTGGCTAATTGTACTGTTTGGATGCTATGCATATATGTTTCTTAGACTATATAGAAGCTATATATACAATGATTTCAACCGTCTACCTGTTCTATTCATTGTTCTACTTGCCGAAATTTACAAATAATATCCGATAAAGGATTAACAATGGGGCTCATTGTTCACTTAAATTTGAAGAACAAAAAATTGGCGAATGGTACTGTTTGGATGCTTTGAATATATGTTTCTTAGATTATATAGAAGCAATATATACAAAGATTTCAACCGTCTACCTTTTCCATTCATTGTTCTACATGTCGAAAATTACAAGTAATTTCCGATAAAGGATTAACCATTGGGGCTCATTGTTCACTTAAACTTGAAAAACAAAAAATTGGCGAATTGTACTGTTTAGATGCTTTTCATATATGTTTCTTAGATTATATAGAAGCAATATATACAAAGATTTCAATCGTCTACCTGTTCCATTCATTGTTCTACTTGTCGAAAGTTACAAATAATTACCGATAAAGTATTAACAATGGGGCTCGTAGTTCACTTAAACTTGAAGATCAAATAATTGGCGAATTGTACTGTTTGGACGCTTTGCATATATGTTTCTTAGACTATACAGAAGCAATATATACCATGATTTCAACAGTCTACCTGTTCCATTCATTGTTCTACATGTAGAAACTTACAATTAATTTCCGTTAAAGGATTAACAATGGGGCTCGTAGTTCACTTAAACTTGAAGAACAAAAAATTGTCGAATTGTACTGTTTGGATGCTTTGCATATATGTTTCTTAGACTATATAGAAGCAATATATACAATGATTTCAACAGTCTACCTGTTCCATTCATTGTTCTGCTTGTCGAAATTTACAAATAATTTCCTTTAAAGGATTAACAATGGGGCTCGTAGATCACTTAAAATTGAAGAATAAAAAATTGGCGAATGGTACTGTTTGGATGCTTTGCAAATATGTTTCTTAGATTATATAGAAGCAATATATACAAAGATTTCAACCGTCTACCTGTTCCATTCATTGTTCTACTTGTCGAAATTTACAAATAATTTCCTTTAAAGGATTAACAATGGGGCTCGTTGTTCACTGAAACTTGAAGAACAATAAATTGGCGAATGGTACTGTTTGGATGCTTTGCGTACATGTTTCTTAGACTAAATGGAAGCAATATATACAAAGATTTCAACCGTCTACGTGTTCCAATCATTGTTCTACTTGTAGAAAGTTACAATTAATTTCCGTTAAAGGATTAACAATGGGGCTCGTAGTTCACTTAAACTTGAAGAACAAAAAATTGGCGAATTGTACTGTTTGGATGCTATGCATATATGTTTCGTAGATTATATAGAAGCAATATATACATTGATTTCAACCGTCTAACTGATCCATTCATTGTTCTACTTGTCGCAATTTACAAATAATTTCCTTTAAAGGAATAACAATGGGGCTCGCAGTTCACTTAAACTTGAAGAACCAAAAATTGGCGAATTGTACTGTTTGGATGCTTTGCATATACGTTTCTTAGACTATTTAGAAGCAATATATACAAAGATTTCAGCCGTCTACCTGTACTATTCATTGTTCTCCTTGTCGAAAGTTACAAATAATTTCCGATAAAGGATTAACAATGGGGCTCATTGTTCACTTAAACTTGAAGAACAAAAAATTGGCGAATGGTACTGTTTGGATGCTTTGCAGATATGTTTCTTAGACTATATGGAAGCAATATATACAAAGATTTCAACCGTCTACGTGTTCCATTCATTGTTCTACTTGTCGAAATTTACAAATAATTTCCTTTAAAGGATTAACAATGGGGCTCGTTGTTCACTGAAACTTGAAGAACAATAAATTGGCGAATTGTACTGTCTGGATGCTTTGCATATATGTTTCTTAGAGTATATAGAAGCAGTATATACAAAGATTTCAACAGTCTACCTGTTCCATTCATTGTTCTACTTGTCGAAATTTACGAATAATTTCCTTTAAAGGATTAACAATGGGGCTCGTTGTTCACTTAAACTTGAAGAACAAAAAATTGATGAATGGTACTGTTTGGATGCTTTGCATATATGTTTCTTAGACTATACAGAAGCAATATATACAAAGATTTCAACAGTCTACCTGTTCCATTCATTGTTCTACTTGTCGAAATTTACGAATAATTTCCTTTAAAGGATTAACAATGGGGCTCGTTGTTCACTTAAACTTGAAGAACAAAAAATTGGCGAATTGTACTGTTTGGATGCTATGCATATATGTTTCGTAGATTATATAGAAGCGATATATACATTGATTTCAACCGTCTAACTGATCCATTCATTGTTCTACTTGTCGCAATTTACAAATAATTTCCTTTAAAGGAATAACAATGGGGCTCGCAGTTCACTTAAACTTGAAGAACCAAAAATTGGCGAATTGTACTGTTTGGATGCTTTGCATATACGTTTCTTAGACTATTTAGAAGCAATATATACAAAGATTTCAACCGTCTACCTGTACTATTCATTGTTCTACTTGTAGAAAGTTACAAATAATTTCCATTTCATGATTATCAATGGCGCTCGCTGATCACTTAAACTTGAAGATCAAAAAATTGGCGATTGTTACTGTTTAGATGCTTTGCATATATGTTTCTTAGATTAAATAGAAGCAATATATACAAAGATTTCAACCGTCTACCTGTTCCATTCATTGTTCTACTTGTCGAAATTTACAAATAATTTCCTTTAAAGGATTAACAATGGGGCTCGTAGTTCACTTAAATTTGAAGGACAAAAAATTGGCGAATGGTACTGTTTGGATGCTTTGAATATATGTTTCTTAGATTATATAGAAGCAATATATACAAAGATTTCAACCGTCTACCTGTTCCATTCATTGTTCTACTTGTCGAAAATTACTTGTAATTTCCGATAAAGGATTAACCATTTGGGCTCATTGTTCACTTAAACTTGAAAAACAAAAAATTGGCGAAATGTACTGTTTGGATGCTATGCATATATGTTTCTTAGACTATATAGAAGCTATATATACAATGATTTCAACTGTCTACCTGTTCTATTCATTGTTCTACTTGTCGAAATTTACAAATAATATCCGATAAAGGATTAACAATGGGGCTCATTGTTCACTTAAACTTGAAGACCAAAAAATTGGCGAATGGTACTGTTTGGATGCTTTGCATATATCTTTCTTAGACTATATAGAAGCAATATATACAAAGATTTCAACCGTCTGCCTGTTCCATTCATTGTTCTCCTTGTCGAAAGTTACAAATAAATTCCGATAAAGGATTAACAATGGGGCTCATTGTTCACTTAAACTTGAAGAACAAAAAATTGGCGAATGGTACTGTTTGGATGCTTTGCATATATGTTTCTTAGACTATATGGAAGCAATATATACAAAGATTTCAACCGTATACGTGTTCCAATCATTGTTCTACTTGTCGAAATTTACAAATAATTTCCTTTAAAGGATTAACAATGGGGCTCGTAGTTCACTTAAACTTGAAGAACAAAAAATTGGCGGATGGTACTGTTTGGATGCTTTGCATATATGTTTCTTAGATTATATAGAAGCAATATATACAAAGATTTCAACCGTCTACCTGTTCTATTCATTGTTCTACTTGTCGAAATTTACAAATAATTTCCTTTAATGGATTAACAATGGGGCTCGTAGTTCACTTAAATTTGAAGAACAAAAAATTGGCGAATGGTACTGTTTGGATGCTTTGAATATATGTTTCTTAGATTATATAGAAGCAATATATACAAAGATTTCAACCGTCTACCTGTTCCATTCATTGTTCTACTTGTCGAAAATTACAAATAATTTCCTTTAAAGGATTAACAATGGGGCTCGTTGTTCACTTAAACTTGAAGAACAAAAAATTGGCGAATGGTACTGTTTGGATGCTTTGCATATATGTTTCTTAGACTATATAGAAGCAATATATACAAAGATTTCAACCGTCTACCTGTTCCATTCATTGTTCTAGTTGTCGAAATATAAAAATAATTTCCTTTAAAGGATTAACAATGGGGCTCGTTGTTCACTTAAACTTGAAGAACAAAAAATTGGCGTATTGTACTGTTTGGATGCTTTGCGTATATGTTTCTTAGACAATATAGAAGCAATATATACAATGATTTCAACCGTCTACCTGTTCCATTCATTGTTCTACTTGTCGAAATTTACAAATAATTTCCTTTAAAGGATTATCAATGGGGCTCGTAGTTCACTTAATCTTGAAGAACAAAAAATTGGAGAATTGTGCTGTTTAGATGCTTTGCATATAGGTTTCATAGACTATATAGAAGCAACATATACAAAGATTTCAACCGTCTACCTGTTCCATTCATTGTTCTACTTGTAGAAACTTACATTTAATTTCCGCTAAAGGATTAACAATGGGGCTCGTAGTTCACTTAAACTTGAAGAACAAAAAATTGGCGAATTGTACTGTTTGGATGCTTTGCATATATGTTTCTTAGACTATATAGAAGCAATATATACAAAGATTTCAACCGTCTACCTGTTCCATTCATTGTTCTACTTGTCGAAAGTTACAAATAATTTCCGATAAAGGATTAACCATTGGGGCTCATTGTTCACTTAAACTTGAAGAACAAAAAATTGGCGAATTGTACTGTTTGGATGCTTTGCATATATGTTTCTTAGACTATATAGAAGCAATATATACAAAGATTTCAACCGTCTACCTGTTCCATTCATTGTTCTAATTGTCGAAATTTACAAATAATTTCCTTTAAAGGATTAACAATGGGGCTCGTTGTTCACTTAAACTTGAAGAACAATAAATTGGCGAACTCTACTGTTTGGATGCTTTGCATATATGTTTCTTAGACTATATAGAAGCAATATATACAAAGATTTCAACCGTCTACCTATTCCATTCATTGTTCTACTTGTCGAAATTTACAAATAATTTCCTTTAAAGGATTAACAATGGGGCTCGTTGTTCACTGAAACTTGAAGAACAATAAATTGGCGATTGTTACTGTTTGGATGCTTTGCATATATGTTTCTTAGACTATATAGAAGCAATGTATACAAAGATTTCAACCGTCTACCTGTTCCATTGATTGTTCTACTTGTCGAAAGTTACAAATAATTTCCGATAAAGGATTAACCATTGGGGCTCATTGTTCACTTAAACTTGAAAAACAAAAAATTGGCGAATTGTACTGTTTGGATGCTTTGCATAAACGTTTCTTAGACTATTTAGAAGCAATATATACAAAGATTTCAACCGTCTACCTGTACTATACATTGTTCTACTTGTAGAAAGTTACAATTAATTTCCGTTAAAGGATTAACAATTGGGCTCGTAGTTCACTTAAACTTGAAGAACAAAAAATTGGCGAATTGTACTGTTTGGATGCTATGCATATATGTTTCGTAGATTATATAGAAGCGATATATACATTGATTTCAACCGTCTAACTGATCCATTCATTGTTCTACTTGTCGCAATTTACAAATAATTTCCTTTAAAGGAATAACAATGGGGCTCGCAGTTCACTTAAACTTGAAGAACCAAAAATTGGCGAATTGTACTGTTTGGATGCTTCGCATATACGTTTCTTAGACTATTTAGAAGCAATATATACAAAGATTTCAACCGTCTACCTGTGCTATTCATTGTTCTACTTGTCGAAATTTACAAATAATTTCCTTTAATGGATTAACAATGGGGCTCGTAGTTCACTTAAATTTGAAGAACGAAAAATTGGCGAATGGTACTGTTTGGATGCTTTGAATATATGTTTCTTAGATTATATAGAAGCAATATATACAAAGATTTCAACCGTCTACCTGTTCCATTCATTGTTCTACTTGTCGAAAATTACAAATAATTTCCTTTAAAGGATTAACAATGGGGCTCGTTGTTCACTTAAACATGAAGAACAAAAAATTGGCGAATGGTACTGTTTGGATGCTTTGCATATATGTTTCTTAGACTATATAGAAGCAATATATACAAAGATTTCAACCGTCTACCTGTTCCATTCATTGTTCTAGTTGTCGAAATATAAAAATAATTTCCTTTAAAGGATTAACAACGGGGCTCGTTGTTCACTTAAACTTGAAGAACAAAAAATTGGCGTATTGTACTGTTTGGATGCATTGCGTATATGTTTCTTAGACTATATAGAAGCAATATATACAATGATTTCAACCGTCTACCTGTTCCATTCATTGTTCTACTTGTCGAAATTTACAAATAATTTCCTTTAAAGGATTATCAATGGGGCTCGTAGTTCACTTAATCTTGAAGAACAAAAAATTGGAGAATTGTGCTGTTTAGATGCTTTGCATATAGGTTTCATAGACTATATAGAAGCAACATATACAAAGATTTCAACCGTCTACCTGTTCCATTCATTGTTCTACTTGTAGAAACTTACATTTAATTTCCGCTAAAGGATTAACAATGGGGCTCGTAGTTCACTTAAACTAGAAGAACAAAAAATTGGCGAATTGTACTGTTTGGATGCTTTGCATATATGTTTCTTAGACTATATAGAAGCAACATATAGAAAGATTTCACCCGTCTACCTGTTCTATTCATAGTTCTACTTGTAGAAAGTTACAAATAATTTCCGTTTCATGATTATCAATGGGGCTCGTTGTTCACTTAAACTTGAAGAACAAAAAATTGGCTAATGGTACTGTTTGGATGCTTTGCATATATGTTTCGTAGACTATATAGAAGCAATATATACAAAGATTTCAACCGTCTACCTGTTCCATTCATTGTTCTACTTGTCGAAATTTACAAATAATTTCCTTTAAAGGATTAACAATGGGGCTCGTAGTTCACTTAAACTTGAAGATCAAAAAATTAGCGAATGGTACTGTTTGGATGCTTTGCATATATGTTTCTTAGACTATATGGAAGCAATATATACAAAGATTTCAACAGTCTAACTGTTCTATTCATTGTTCTACTTGTAGAAAGTTACAAATAATTTCCATTTCATGATTATCAATGGGGCTCGTTGTTCACTTCAACTTGAAGAACAAAAAATTGGCGAATTGTACTGTTTGGATGCTTTGCATATATGTTTCTTAGACTATATAGAAGCAACATATAGAAAGATTTCACCCGCCTACCTGTTCTATTCATTGTTCTATTTGTAGAAAGTTACAAATAATTTCTGTTTCATGATTATCAATGGGGCTCGTTGTTCACTTAAACTTGAAGAACAAAAAATTGGCTAATGGTACTGTTTGGATGCTTTGCATATATGTTTCTTAGAATATTTAGAAGCAATATATAGAAAGATTTCACCCGTCTACCTGTTCCATTCATTGTTCTACTTGTCGAAAGTTACAAATAATTTCCGATAAAGGATTAACAATGGGGCTCATTGTTAACTTAAACTTGAAGAACAAAAAATTGGCGAATGGTACTGTTTGGATGCTTTGCGTACATGTTTCTTAGACTATATGGAAGCAATATATACATTGACTTCAACCGTCTACCTGTTCCATTCATTGTTCTACTTGTCGCAAGTTACAAATAATTTCCGTTAAAGTATTAACAATCGGACTCGTAGTTCACTTAAACTTGAAGATCAAATAATTGGCGAATTGTACTGTTTGGATGATTTGCATATATGCTTCTTAGACTATATAGAAGCAATATATACAATGATTTCAACCTTCTACCTGTTCCATTCACTGTTCTACTTGTCGAAAGTTAGAAATAATTTCCGTTAAGGGATTAACAATGGGGATCGTAGTTTACTTAAACTTAAAGAACAAGAAATTGGCGAATTGTACTGTTTGGATGCTTTGAATATATCTTTCTTATATTATATAGAAGCAATATATACAAATATTTCAACCGTCTACCTGTTCCATTCATTGTTCTACTTGTCGAAATTTACAAATAATTTCCTTTAAAGGGTAAACAATGGGGTTCGTTGTTCACTTAAACTTGAAGAACAATAAATTGGCGAATTGTACTGTTTGGATGCTTTGCATATATGTTTCTTAGACTATATAGAAGCAATATATACAAAGATTTCAACCGTCTACCTGTTCCATTCATTGTTCTACTTGTCGAAAGTTACAAATAATTTCCGATAAAGGATTAACCATTGGGGCTCATTGTTCACTTAAACTTGAAGAACAAAAAATTGGCGAATGGTATTGTTTGGATGTTTTGCGTACATGTTTCTTAGACTATATGGAAGCAATATATACAAAGATTTCAACCGTTTACGTGTTCCAATCATTGTTCTAATTGTCGAAATTTACAAATAATTTCCTTTAAAGGATTAACAATGGGGCTCGTTGTTCACTTAAACTTGAAGAACAATAAATTGGCGAACTCTACTGTTTGGATGTTTTGCATATATGTTTCTTAGACTATATAGAAGCAATATATACAAAGATTTCAACCGTCTACCTATTCCATTCATTGTTCTACTTGTAGAAAGTTACAAATAATTTCCCTTTCATGATTATCAATGGGGCTCGTAGTTCACTTAATCTTGAAGAACAAAAAATTGGCGAATGGTACTGTTTGGATGCTTTGCATATATGTTTCTTAGACTATATAGAAGCAATATATACAATGATTTCAACCGTCTACCTATTCCATTCATTGTTCTACTTGCCGAAATTTACAAATAATTTCCTTTAAAGGATTAACAATGGGGCTCGTTGTTCACTTAAACTTGAAGAACAATAAATTGGCGAATTGTACTGTTTGGATGCTTTGCATATATGTTTCTTATACTATATAGACGCAATATATACAAGGATTTCAAACGTCTACCTGTTCCATTCATTGTTCTACTTGTCGAAATTTACAAATAATTTCCTTTAAAGGATTAACAATGGGGCTCGTAGTTCACTTAAACTTGAGGATCAAAAAATTAGCGAATGGTACTGTTTGGATGCTTTGCATATATGTTTCTTAGACTATATGGAAGCAATATATACAAAGATTTCAACCGTCTACGTGTTCCAATCATTCTTCTACTTGTCGACATTTACAAATAATTTCCTTTATAGGATTAACAATGGGGCTCGTAGTTCACTTAAACTCGAGGATCAAAAAATTAGCGAATGGTACTGTTTGGATGCTTTGCATATATGTTTCTTAGACTATATGGAAGCAATATATACAATGATTTCAACAGTCTACCTATTCCATTCATTGTTCTACTTGTCGAAATTTACAAATAATTTCCTTTAAAGGATTAACAATGGGTCTCGTAGTTCACTTAAACTTGAAGAACAAAAAATTGGCGAATGGTACTGTTTGGATGCTTTGCATATATGTTTCTTAGACTATATAGAAGCAATATATACATTGATTTTAACCGTCTACCTGTTCAATTCATTGTTCTACTTGTCGAAAGTCACAAATAATTTCCGTTAAGGGATTAACAATGGGGATCGTAGTTTACTTAAACTTGAAGAACAAAAAATTGGCGAATTGTACTGTTTGGATGCTTTGCATATATGTTTCTTAGACTATATAGAAGCAATATATACAATGATTTCAACAGTCTACCTGTTCCATTCAGTGTTCTACTTGTCGAAATTTACAAATAATTTCCTTTAAAGGATTAACAATGGGGCTCGTAGTTCACATAAACTTGAAGAACAAAAAATTGGCGAATGGTACTGTTTGGATGCTTTGCATATGTGTTTCTTAGACTATATAGAAGCAATATATAAAAAGATTTCAACCGTCTACCAGTTCCATTCATTGTTCTACTTGTCGAAAGTTACAAATAATTTCCGATAAAGGATTAACAATGGGGCTCGTAGTTCACTTAAACTTGAAGAACAAAAAATTGGCGAATTGTACTGTTTGGATGCTTTGCATATATGTTTCTTAGACTATATAGAAGCAATATATAAAAAGATTTCAACCGTCTACCAGTTCCATTCATTGTTCTACTTGTCGAAAGTAACAAATAATTTCCGATAAAGGATTAACAATGGGGCTCGTAGTTCACTTAAACTTGAAGAACAAAAAGTTGGCGAATTGTACTGTTTGGATGATTTGCAGATATGTTTCTTAGACTATATAGAAGCAATATATACAATGATTTCAACCGTCTACCTATTCCATTCATTGTTCTACTTGCCGAAATTTACAAATAATTTCCTTTAAAGGATTAATAATGGGGCTCGTAGTTCACTTAAACTTGAAGAGCAAAAAATTGGCGAATTGTACTGTTTGGACGCTATGCATATATGTTTCTTAGACTATATAGAAGCAATATATACAATGATTTCAACAGTCTACCTATTCCATTCATTGTTCTACTTGTCGAAATTTACAAATAATTTCCTTTAAAGGATTAACAATGGGTCTCGTAGTTCACTTAAACTTGAAGAACAAAAAATTGGCGAATGGTACTGTTTGGATGCTTTGCATATATGTTTCTTAGACTATATAGAAGCAATATATACATTGATTTTAACCGTCTACCTGTTCAATTCATTGTTCTACTTGTCGAAAGTCACAAATAATTTCCGTTAAGGGATTAACAATGGGGATCGTAGTTTACTTAAACTTGAAGAACAAAAAATTGGCGAATTGTACTGTTTGGATGCTTTGCATATATGTTTCTTAGACTATATAGAAGCAATATATACATTGATTTCAACCGTCTACCTGTTCCATTCATTGTTCTACTTGTCGAAAGTCACAAATAATTTCCGTTAAGGGATTAACAATGGGGATCGTAGTTTACTTAAACTTGAAGAACAAAAAATTGGCGAATTGTACTGTTTGGATGCTTTGCATATATGTTTCTTAGACTATGTAGAAGCAATATATACAATTATTTCAACAGTCTACCTGTTCCATTCATTGTTCTACTTGTCGAAAGTTACAAATAATTTCCTTTAAGGGATTAACAATGGGGCTCGTAGTTCACTTAAACTTGAAGAACAAAAAATTGGCGAATGGTACTGTTTGGATGCTTTGCATATATGTTTAGTAGACTATATAGAAGCAATATATACAATGATTTCAACCGTCTACATGATCCATTCATTGTTCTACTTGTCGCAAGTTACAAATAATTTCCGTTAAAGTATTAACAATGGGGCTCGTAGTTCACTTAAACTTGAAGATCAAATAATTGGCGAATTGTACTGTTTGGATGATTTGCAGATATGTTTCTTAGACTATATAGAAGCAATATATACATTGATTTCAACCGTCTACCTGTTCCATTCATTGTTCTACTTGTCGAAAGTCACAAATAATTTCCGTTAAGGGATTAACAATGGGGATCGTAGTTTACTTAAACTTGAAGAACAAAAAATTGGCGAATTGTACTGTTTGGATGCTTTGCATATATGTTTCTTAGACTATATAGAAGCAATATATACATTTATTTCAACAGTCTACCTGTTCCATTCATTGTTCTACTTGTCGAAAATTACAAGTAATTTCCGATAAAGGATTAACCATTGGGGCTCATTGTTCACTTAAACTTGAACAACAAAAAATTGGCGAATGGTACTGTTCGGATCCTTTGCATATATGTTTCTTAGACTATATAGAAGCAATATATAAAAAGATTTCAAGCGTCTACCAGTTCCATTCATTGTTCTACTTGTCGAAAGTTACAAATAATTTCCGGTAAATTTTTAACAATGGGGCTCGTAGTTCACTTAAACATGAAGATGAAATAATTGGCGATTTGTACTGTTTGGATGCTTTGCATATATGTTTCTTAGATTATATAGAAGCAATATATACAAAGATTTCAACCGTCTACCTGTTCCATTCATTGTTCTACTTGTCGAAAATTACAAATAATTTCCGATAAAGGATTAACCATTGGGGCTAATTGTTCACTTAAACTTGAAGAACAAAAAATTGTCGAATTGTACTATTTGGATGCTTTGCATATATGTTTCTTAAACTATATAGAAGCAATATATACAATGATTTCAACCGTCTACCTGTTCCATTCATTGTTCTACTTGCCGAAATTTACAATTAATTTCCTTTAAAGAATTAACAATGGGGCTCATTGTTCACTTAAACTTGAAGAACAATAAATTGGCGAATTGTACTGTTTGGATGCTTTGCATATATGTTTCTTAGACTATATAGAAGCAATATATACAAAGATTTCAAGCGTCTACCTGTTCCATAAATTGTTCTACTTGTCGAAAGTTACAAATAATTTCCGATAAAGGATTAACCATTGGGGCTCATTGTTCACTTAAACTTGAAGAACAAATAATTGGCGAATTGTACTGCTTGGATGCTTTGCATATATGTTTCTTAGACTATATAGAAGCAATATATACAAAGATTTCAACCGTCTACCTGCTCCATTCATTGTTCTACTTGTCGAAATTTACAAATAATTTCCTTTAAAGGGTTAACAATGGGGCTCGTAGTTCACTTAAACTTGAAGAACAAAAAATTGGCGAATGGTACTGTTTGGATGCTTTGCATATATGTTTCTTAGACTATATAGAAGCAATATATACAAAGATTTCAACCGTCTACCTGTTCCATTCATTGTTGTACTTGTCGGAAGTTACAAATAATTTCCGATAACGGATTAAGCATTGGGGCTCATTGTTCACTTAAACTTGAAGAACAAGAAATTGGCGAATTGTACTGTTTGGATGCTTTGAATATATGTTTCTTATATTATATAGAAGCAATATATACAAATATTTCAACCGTCTACCTGTTCCATTCATTGTTCTACTTGTCGAAAATTACAAATAATTTTCGATAAAGGATTAACCATTGGGACTCATTGTTCACTTAAACTTGAAGACCAAGAAATTGGCGAATGGTACTGTTTGGATGCTTTGCGTACATGTTTCTTAGACTATATGGAAGCAATATATACAAAGATTTCAACAGTCTAACTGTTCCATTCATTGTTCTACTTGTCGAAAATTACAAATAATTTCCTTTAAAGGATTAACAATGGGGCTCGTAGTTCACTTAAACTTGAAGAACAAGAAATTGGCGAATTGTACTGTTTGGATGCTTTGCATATATGTTTCGTAGATTATATAGAAGCAATATATAGAAAGATTTCACCCGTCTACCTGTACTATTCATTGTTCTACTTGTAGAAAGTTACAAATAATTTCCATTTCATGATTATCAATGGGGCCCGCTGTTCACTTAAACTTGAAGATCAAAAAATTGGCGATTGTTACTGTTTAGATGCTTTGCGTATAAGTTTCTTAGACTATATAGAAGCAACATATACAAAGATTTCAACCGTCTACCTGTTCTATTCATTGTTCTACTTGTAGAAAGTTACAAATGATTTCCGTTAAAGTATTAAAAATGGGGCTCGTAGTTCACTTAAACTTGAAGATCAAATAATTGGGGAATTGTACTGTTTGGATGCTTTGCATATATGTTTCTTAGACTATATAGACGCAATGTATACAAGGATTTCAAACGTCTACCTGTTCCATTCATTGTTCTACTTGTCGAAAGTTACAAATAATTTCCGATAAAGGATTAACAATGGGGCTCGTTGTTCACTTAAACTTGAACAACAATAAATTGGCGAATTGTACTGTTTGGATGCTTTGCATATATGTTTCTTAAACTATATAGAAGCAATATATACAAAGATTTCAACAGTCTAACTGTTCTATTCATTGTTCTACTTGTAGAAAGTTACAAATAATTTCCCTTTCATGATTATCAATGGGGCTCGTAGTTCACTTAATCTTGAAGAACAAAAAATTGGCGAATGGTACTGTTTGGATGCTTTGCATATATGTTTCTTAGACTATATAGAAGCAATATATACAATGATTTCAACCGTCTACCTATTCCATTCATTGTTCTACTTGCCGAAATTTACAAATAATTTCCTTTAAAGGATTAACAATGGGGCTCGTTGTTCACTTAAACTTGAAGAACAATAAATTGGCGAATTGTACTGTTTGGATGCTTTGCATATATGTTTCTTATACTATATAGACGCAATATATACAAGGATTTCAAACGTCTACCTGTTCCATTCATTGTTCTACTTGTCGAAAGTTACAAATAATTTCCGTTAAAGGATTAACCATGGGGTCGTAGTTCACTTAAACTTGAAGAACTAAAAATTGGCGAATTGTACTGTTTGGATGCTTTGCATATATGTTTCTTAGACTATTTAGAAGCAATATATAGAAAGATTTCACCCGTCTACCAGTACTATTCATCGTTCTACTTGTAGAAAGTTACAAATAATTTCCATTTCATGATTATCAATGGGGCTCGTTGTTCACCTAAACTTGGAGAACAAAAAATTGGCGCATGGTACTGTTTGGATGCTTTGCATATATGTTTCTTAGATTATATAGAAGCAATATATACAAAGATTTCAAACGTCTACCTGTTCCATTCATTGTTCTACTTGTCGAAAGTTACAAATAATTTCCGATAAAGGATTAACGATTGGGGCTCATTGTTCACTTAAACTTGAAGAACAAAAAATTGGCGAATTGTACTGTTTGGATGCTTTGCATATATGTTTCTTATACTATATAGAAGCAATATATACAAAGATTTCAACCGTCTACCTGTTCCATTCACTGTTCTACTTGTCGAAAGTTACAAATAATTTCCGATAAAGGATTAACAATGGGGCTCATTGTTCACTTAAACTTGAAGAACAAAAAATTGTCGAATTGTACTATTTGGATGCTTTGCATATATGTTTCTTAGACTATATAGAAGCAATATATACAATGATTTCAACCGTCTACCTGTTCTATTCATTGTTCTACTTGTCGAAATTTACAAATAATTTCCTTTAAAGGATTAACAATGGGGCTCGTAGTTCACTTAAACTTGAAGATCAAAAAATTAGCGAATGGTACTGTTTGGATGCTTTGCATATATGTTTCTTAGACTATATGGAAGCAATATATACAAAGATTTCAACAGTCTAACTGTTCTATTCATTGTTCTACTTGTAGAAAGTTACAAATAATTTCCATTTCATGATTATCAATGGGGCTCGTTGTTCACTTCAACTTGAAGAACAAAAAATTGGCGAATTGTACTGTTTGGATGCTTTGCATATATGTTTCTTAGACTATATAGAAGCAACATATAGAAAGATTTCACCCGCCTACCTGTTCTATTCATTGTTCTATTTGTAGAAAGTTACAAATAATTTCTGTTTCATGATTATCAATGGGGCTCGTTGTTCACTTAAACTTGAAGAACAAAAAATTGGCTAATGGTACTGTTTGGATGCTTTGCATATATGTTTCTTAGAATATTTAGAAGCAATATATAGAAAGATTTCACCCGTCTACCTGTTCCATTCATTGTTCTACTTGTCGAAAGTTACAAATAATTTCCGATAAAGGATTAACAATGGGGCTCATTGTTAACTTAAACTTGAAGAACAAAAAATTGGCGAATGGTACTGTTTGGATGCTTTGCGTACATGTTTCTTAGACTATATGGAAGCAATATATACATTGACTTCAACCGTCTACCTGTTCCATTCATTGTTCTACTTGTCGCAAGTTACAAATAATTTCCGTTAAAGTATTAACAATCGGACTCGTAGTTCACTTAAACTTGAAGATCAAATAATTGGCGAATTGTACTGTTTGGATGATTTGCATATATGCTTCTTAGACTATATAGAAGCAATATATACAATGATTTCAACCTTCTACCTGTTCCATTCACTGTTCTACTTGTCGAAAGTTAGAAATAATTTCCGTTAAGGGATTAACAATGGGGATCGTAGTTTACTTAAACTTAAAGAACAAGAAATTGGTGAATTGTACTGTTTGGATGCTTTGAATATATCTTTCTTATATTATATAGAAGCAATATATACAAATATTTCAACCGTCTACCTGTTCCATTCATTGTTCTACTTGTCGAAATTTACAAATAATTTCCTTTAAAGGGTAAACAATGGGGCTCGTTGTTCACTTAAACTTGAAGAACAATAAATTGGCGAATTGTACTGTTTGGATGCTTTGCATATATGTTTCTTAGACTATATAGAAGCAATATATACAAAGATTTCAACCGTCTACCTGTTCCATTCATTGTTCTACTTGTCGAAAGTTACAAATAATTTCCGATAAAGGATTAACCATTGGGGCTCATTGTTCACTTAAACTTGAAGAACAAAAAATTGGCGAATGGTATTGTTTGGATGTTTTGCGTACATGTTTCTTAGACTATATGGAAGCAATATATACAAAGATTTCAACCGTTTACGTGTTCCAATCATTGTTCTAATTGTCGAAATTTACAAATAATTTCCTTTAAAGGATTAACAATGGGGCTCGTTGTTCACTTAAACTTGAAGAACAATAAATTGGCGAACTCTACTGTTTGGATGTTTTGCATATATGTTTCTTAGACTATATAGAAGCAATATATACAAAGATTTCAACCGTCTACCTATTCCATTCATTGTTCTACTTGTAGAAAGTTACAAATAATTTCCCTTTCATGATTATCAATGGGGCTCGTAGTTCACTTAATCTTGAAGAACAAAAAATTGGCGAATGGTACTGTTT
Source organism: Cerceris ruficornis (assembly GCA_963989415.1). Taxonomy (NCBI): domain Eukaryota; kingdom Metazoa; phylum Arthropoda; class Insecta; order Hymenoptera; family Crabronidae; genus Cerceris; species Cerceris ruficornis. The sequence goes on from CAXDIW010000460.1 coordinate 2,468,066, forward strand.
GGATGCTTTGCATATATGTTTCTTAGACTATATAGAAGCAATATATACAATGATTTCAACCGTCTACCTATTCCATTCATTGTTCTACTTGCCGAAATTTACAAATAATTTCCTTTAAAGGATTAACAATGGGGCTCGTTGTTCACTTAAACTTGAAGAACAATAAATTGGCGAATTGTACTGTTTGGATGCTTTGCATATATGTTTCTTATACTATATAGACGCAATATATACAAGGATTTCAAACGTCTACCTGTTCCATTCATTGTTCTACTTGTCGAAATTTACAAATAATTTCCTTTAAAGGATTAACAATGGGGCTCGTAGTTCACTTAAACTTGAGGATCAAAAAATTAGCGAATGGTACTGTTTGGATGCTTTGCATATATGTTTCTTAGACTATATGGAAGCAATATATACAAAGATTTCAACCGTCTACGTGTTCCAATCATTCTTCTACTTGTCGACATTTACAAATAATTTCCTTTATAGGATTAACAATGGGGCTCGTAGTTCACTTAAACTTGAGGATCAAAAAATTAGCGAATGGTACTGTTTGGATGCTTTGCATATATGTTTCTTAGACTATATGGAAGCAATATATACAATGATTTCAACAGTCTACCTATTCCATTCATTGTTCTACTTGTCGAAATTTACAAATAATTTCCTTTAAAGGATTAACAATGGGTCTCGTAGTTCACTTAAACTTGAAGAACAAAAAATTGGCGAATGGTACTGTTTGGATGCTTTGCATATATGTTTCTTAGACTATATAGAAGCAATATATACATTGATTTTAACCGTCTACCTGTTCAATTCATTGTTCTACTTGTCGAAAGTCACAAATAATTTCCGTTAAGGGATTAACAATGGGGATCGTAGTTTACTTAAACTTGAAGAACAAAAAATTGGCGAATTGTACTGTTTGGATGCTTTGCATATATGTTTCTTAGACTATATAGAAGCAATATATACAATGATTTCAACAGTCTACCTGTTCCATTCAGTGTTCTACTTGTCGAAATTTACAAATAATTTCCTTTAAAGGATTAACAATGGGGCTCGTAGTTCACATAAACTTGAAGAACAAAAAATTGGCGAATGGTACTGTTTGGATGCTTTGCATATGTGTTTCTTAGACTATATAGAAGCAATATATAAAAAGATTTCAACCGTCTACCAGTTCCATTCATTGTTCTACTTGTCGAAAGTTACAAATAATTTCCGATAAAGGATTAACAATGGGGCTCGTAGTTCACTTAAACTTGAAGAACAAAAAATTGGCGAATTGTACTGTTTGGATGCTTTGCATATATGTTTCTTAGACTATATAGAAGCAATATATAAAAAGATTTCAACCGTCTACCAGTTCCATTCATTGTTCTACTTGTCGAAAGTAACAAATAATTTCCGATAAAGGATTAACAATGGGGCTCGTAGTTCACTTAAACTTGAAGAACAAAAAGTTGGCGAATTGTACTGTTTGGATGATTTGCAGATATGTTTCTTAGACTATATAGAAGCAATATATACAATGATTTCAACCGTCTACCTATTCCATTCATTGTTCTACTTGCCGAAATTTACAAATAATTTCCTTTAAAGGATTAATAATGGGGCTCGTAGTTCACTTAAACTTGAAGAGCAAAAAATTGGCGAATTGTACTGTTTGGACGCTATGCATATATGTTTCTTAGACTATATAGAAGCAATATATACAATGATTTCAACAGTCTACCTATTCCATTCATTGTTCTACTTGTCGAAATTTACAAATAATTTCCTTTAAAGGATTAACAATGGGTCTCGTAGTTCACTTAAACTTGAAGAACAAAAAATTGGCGAATGGTACTGTTTGGATGCTTTGCATAAATGTTTCTTAGACTATATAGAAGCAATATATACATTGATTTTAACCGTCTACCTGTTCAATTCATTGTTCTACTTGTCGAAAGTCACAAATAATTTCCGTTAAGGGATTAACAATGGGGATCGTAGTTTACTTAAACTTGAAGAACAAAAAATTGGCGAATTGTACTGTTTGGATGCTTTGCATATATGTTTCTTAGACTATATAGAAGCAATATATACATTGATTTTACCGTCTACCTGTTCCATTCATTGTTCTACTTGTCGAAAGTCACAAATAATTTCCGTTAAGGGATTAACAATGGGGATCGTAGTTTACTTACACTTGAAGAACAAAAAATTGGCGAATTGTACTGTTTGGATGCTTTGCATATATGTTTCTTAGACTATGTAGAAGCAATATATACAATTATTTCAACAGTCTACCTGTTCCATTCATTGTTCTACTTGTCGAAAGTTACAAATAATTTCCTTTAAAGGATTAACAATGGGGCTCGTAGTTCACTTAAACTTGAAGAACAAAAAATTGGCGAATGGTACTGTTTGGATGCTTTGCATATATGTTTCGTAGACTATATAGAAGCAATATATACAATGATTTCAACCGTCTACATGATCCATTCATTGTTCTACTTGTCGCAAGTTACAAATAATTTCCGTTAAAGTATTAACAATGGGGCTCGTAGTTCACTTAAACTTGAAGATCAAATAATTGGCGAATTGTACTGTTTGGATGATTTGCAGATATGTTTCTTAGACTATATAGAAGCAATATATACATTGATTTCAACCGTCTACCTGTTCCATTCATTGTTCTACTTGTCGAAAGTCACAAATAATTTCCGTTAAGGGATTAACAATGGGGATCGTAGTTTACTTAAACTTGAAGAACAAAAAATTGGCGAATTGTACTGTTTGGATGCTTTGCATATATGTTTCTTAGACTATATAGAAGCAATATATACATTTATTTCAACAGTCTACCTGTTCCATTCATTGTTCTACTTGTCGAAAATTACAAGTAATTTCCGATAAAGGATTAACCATTGGGGCTCATTGTTCACTTAAACTTGAACAACAAAAAATTGGCGAATGGTACTGTTCGGATCCTTTGCATATATGTTTCTTAGACTATATAGAAGCAACATATACATTGATTTCATCCGTCTACCTGTTCCATTCATTGTTCTACTTGTCGAAATTTACAAATAATTTCCTTTAAAGGATTAACAATGGGGCTCGTAGTTCACTTAAACTTGAAGAACAAAAAATTGGCGAATGGTACTGTTTGGATGCTTTGCATATATGTTTCTTATACTATATAGAAGCAATATATACAAAGATTTCAACCGTCTACCTGTTTCATTCAATGTTCTACTTGTCGAAATTTACAAATAATTTCCTTTAAAGGATTAACAATGGGGCTCGTTGTTCACTTAAACTTGACGAACAAAAAATTGGCGAATGGTACTGTTTGGATGCTTTGCATATATGTTTCTTAGACTATATAGAAGCAACATATACATTGATTTCATCCGTCTACCTGTTCCATTCATTGTTCTACTTGTCGCAAGTTACAAATAATTTCCGTTAAAGTATTAACAATGGGGCTCGTAGTTCACTTAAACTTGAAGATCAAATAATTGGCGAATTGTACTGTTTGGATGATTTGCAGATATGTTTCTTGGACTATATAGAAGGAATATATACAATGATTTCAACCGTCTACCTATTCCATTCATTGTTCTACTTCCCGAAATTTACAAATAATTTCCTTTAAAGGATTAAGAATGGGGCTCGTAGTTCACTTAAACTTGAAGAGCAAAAAATTGCCGAATTGTACTGTTTGGATGCTTTGCATATATGTTTCTTAGACTATATAGAAGCAATATATACAAAGATTTCAAGCGTCTACCTGTTCCATTCATTGTTCTACTTGTCGAAAGTTACAAATAATTTCCGATAAAGGATTAACCATTGGGGCTCATTGTTCACTTAAACTTGAAGAACAAATAATTGGCGAATTGTACTGCTTGGATGCTTTGCATATATGTTTCTTAGACTATATAGAAGCAATATATACAAAGATTTCAACCGTCTACCTGTTCCATTCATTGTTCTACTTGTCGAAATTTACAAATAATTTCCTTTAAAGGATTAACAATGGGGCTCGTAGTTCACTTAAATTTGAAGAACAAAAAATTGGCGAATGGTACTGTTTGGATGCTATGCATATATGTTTCTTAGACTATATAGAAGCTATATATACAATGATTTCAACTGTCTACCTGTTCTATTCATTGTTCTACTTGTCGAAATTTACAAATAATATCCGATAAAGGATTAACAATGGGGCTCATTGTTCACTTAAACTTGAAGACCAAAATATTGGCGAATGGTACTGTTTGGATGCTTTGCAGATATGTTTCTTAGACTATATGGAAGCAATATATACAAAGATTTCAACCGTCTACGTGTTCCATTCATTGTTCTACTTGTCGAAATTTACAAATAATTTCCTTTAAAGGATTAACAATGGGGCTCGTTGTTCACTGAAACTTGAAGAACAAAAAATTGATGAATGGTACTGTTTGGATGCTTTGCATATATGTTTCTTAGACTATACAGAAGCAATATATACAATGATTTCAACAGTCTACCTGTTCCATTCATTGTTCTACTTGTCGAAATTTACAAATAATTTCCTTTAAAGGATTAACAATGGGGCTCGTAGTTCACTTAAACTTGAAGAACAAAAAATTGGCGAATGGTACTGTTTGGATGCTTTGCATATATGTTTCTTAGACTATATAGAAGCAACATATAGAAAGATTTCACCCGCCTACCTGTTCTATTCATTGTTCTATTTGTAGAAAGTTACAAATAATTTCTGTTTCATGATTATCAATGGGGCTCGTTGTTCACTTAAACTTGAAGAACAAAAAATTGGCTAATGGTACTGTTTGGATGCTTTGCATATATGTTTCTTAGAATATTTAGAAGCAATATATAGAAAGATTTCACCCGTCTACCTGTTCCATTCATTGTTCTACTTGTCGAAAGTTACAAATAATTTCCTTTAAAGGGTAAACAATGGGGCTCGTTGTTCACTTAAACTTGAAGAACAATAAATTGGCGAATTGTACTGTTTGGATGCTTTGCATATATGTTTCTTAGACTATATAGAAGCAATATATACAAAGATTTCAACCGTCTACCTGTTCCATTCATTGTTCTACTTGTCGAAAGTTACAAATAATTTCCGATAAAGGATTAACCATTGGGGCTCATTGTTCACTTAAACTTGAAGAACAAAAAATTGGCGAATGGTATTGTTTGGATGTTTTGCGTACATGTTTCTTAGACTATATGGAAGCAATATATACAAAGATTTCAACCGTTTACGTGTTCCAATCATTGTTCTAATTGTCGAAATTTACAAATAATTTCCTTTAAAGGATTAACAATGGGGCTCGTTGTTCACTTAAACTTGAAGAACAATAAATTGGCGAACTCTACTGTTTGGATGTTTTGCATATATGTTTCTTAGACTATATAGAAGCAATATATACAAAGATTTCAACCGTCTACCTATTCCATTCATTGTTCTACTTGTAGAAAGTTACAAATAATTTCCCTTTCATGATTATCAATGGGGCTCGTAGTTCACTTAATCTTGAAGAACAAAAAATTGGCGAATGGTACTGTTTGGATGCTTTGCATATATGTTTCTTAGACTATATAGAAGCAATATATACAATGATTTCAACCGTCTACCTATTCCATTCATTGTTCTACTTGCCGAAATTTACAAATAATTTCCTTTAAAGGATTAACAATGGGGCTCGTTGTTCACTTAAACTTGAAGAACAATAAATTGGCGAATTGTACTGTTTGGATGCTTTGCATATATGTTTCTTATACTATATAGACGCAATATATACAAGGATTTCAAACGTCTACCTGTTCCATTCATTGTTCTACTTGTCGAAATTTACAAATAATTTCCTTTAAAGGATTAACAATGGGGCTCGTAGTTCACTTAAACTTGAGGATCAAAAAATTAGCGAATGGTACTGTTTGGATGCTTTGCATATATGTTTCTTAGACTATATGGAAGCAATATATACAAAGATTTCAACCGTCTACGTGTTCCAATCATTCTTCTACTTGTCGACATTTACAAATAATTTCCTTTATAGGATTAACAATGGGGCTCGTAGTTCACTTAAATTTGAAGGACAAAAAATTGGCGAATGGTACTGTTTGGATGCTTTGAATATATGTTTCTTAGATTATATAGAAGCAATATATACAAAGATTTCAACCGTCTACCTGTTCCATTCATTGTTCTACTTGTCGAAAATTACTTGTAATTTCCGATAAAGGATTAACCATTTGGGCTCATTGTTCACTTAAACTTGAAAAACAAAAAATTGGCGAAATGTACTGTTTGGATGCTATGCATATATGTTTCTTAGACTATATGGAAGCAATATATACAATGATTTCAACAGTCTACCTATTCCATTCATTGTTCTACTTGTCGAAATTTACAAATAATTTCCTTTAAAGGATTAACAATGGGTCTCGTAGTTCACTTAAACTTGAAGAACAAAAAATTGGCGAATGGTACTGTTTGGATGCTTTGCATATATGTTTCTTAGACTATATAGAAGCAATATATACATTGATTTTAACCGTCTACCTGTTCAATTCATTGTTCTACTTGTCGAAAGTCACAAATAATTTCCGTTAAGGGATTAACAATGGGGATCGTAGTTTACTTAAACTTGAAGAACAAAAAATTGGCGAATTGTACTGTTTGGATGCTTTGCATATATGTTTCTTAGACTATATAGAAGCAATATATACAATGATTTCAACCGTCTACATGATCCATTCATTGTTCTACTTGTCGCAAGTTACAAATAATTTCCGTTAAAGTATTAACAATGGGGCTCGTAGTTCACTTAAACTTGAAGATCAAATAATTGGCGAATTGTACTGTTTGGATGATTTGCAGATATGTTTCTTAGACTATATAGAAGCAATATATACATTGATTTCAACCGTCTACCTGTTCCATTCATTGTTCTACTTGTCGAAAGTCACAAATAATTTCCGTTAAGGGATTAACAATGGGGATCGTAGTTTACTTAAACTTGAAGAACAAAAAATTGGCGAATTGTACTGTTTGGATGCTTTGCATATATGTTTCTTAGACTATATAGAAGCAATATATACATTTATTTCAACAGTCTACCTGTTCCATTCATTGTTCTACTTGTCGAAAATTACAAGTAATTTCCGATAAAGGATTAACCATTGGGGCTCATTGTTCACTTAAACTTGAACAACAAAAAATTGGCGAATGGTACTGTTCGGATCCTTTGCATATATGTTTCTTAGACTATATAGAAGCAATATATAAAAAGATTTCAACCGTCTACCAGTTCCATTCATTGTTCTACTTGTCGAAAGTTACAAATAATTTCCGGTAAATTTTTAACAATGGGGCTCGTAGTTCACTTAAACATGAAGATGAAATAATTGGCGATTTGTACTCTTTGGATGCTTTGCATATATGTTTCTTAGATTATATAGAAGCAATATATACAAAGATTTCAACCGTCTACCTGTTCCATTCATTGTTCTACTTGTCGAAAATTACAAATAATTTCCGATAAAGGATTAACCATTGGGGCTAATTGTTCACTTAAACTTGAAGAACAAAAAATTGTCGAATTGTACTATTTGGATGCTTTGCATATATGTTTCTTAAACTATATAGAAGCAATATATACAATGATTTCAACCGTCTACCTGTTCCATTCATTGTTCTACTTGCCGAAATTTACAATTAATTTCCTTTAAAGAATTAACAATGGGGCTCATTGTTCACTTAAACTTGAAGAACAATAAATTGGCGAATTGTACTGTTTGGATGCTTTGCATATATGTTTCTTAGACTATATAGAAGCAATATATACAAAGATTTCAAGCGTCTACCTGTTCCATTCATTGTTCTACTTGTCGAAAGTTACAAATAATTTCCGATAAAGGATTAACCATTGGGGCTCATTGTTCACTTAAACTTGAAGAACAAATAATTGGCGAATTGTACTGCTTGGATGCTTTGCATATATGTTTCTTAGACTATATAGAAGCAATATATACAAAGATTTCAACCGTCTACCTGCTCCATTCATTGTTCTACTTGTCGAAATTTACAAATAATTTCCTTTAAAGGATTAACAATGGGGCTCGTAGTTCACTTAAACTTGAAGAACAAAAAATTGGCGAATGGTACTGTTTGGATGCTTTGCATATATGTTTCTTAGACTATATAGAAGCAATATATACAAAGATTTCAACCGTCTACCTGTTCCATTCATTGTTGTACTTGTCGGAAGTTACAAATAATTTCCGATAACGGATTAAGCATTGGGGCTCATTGTTCACTTAAACTTGAAGAACAAAAAATTGGCGAATTGTACTGTTTGGATGCTTTGCATATATGTTTCTTATACTATATAGAAGCAATATATACAAAGATTTCAACCGTCTACCTGTTTCATTCAATGTTCTACTTGTCGAAATTTACAAATAATTTCCTTTAAAGGATTAACAATGGGGCTCGTTGTTCACTTAAACTTGACGAACAAAAAATTGGCGAATGGTACTGTTTGGATGCTTTGCATATATGTTTCTTAGACTATATAGAAGCAACATATACATTGATTTCATCCGTCTACCTGTTCCATTCATTGTTCTACTTGTCGCAAGTTACAAATAATTTCCGTTAAAGTATTAACAATGGGGCTCGTAGTTCACTTAAACTTGAAGATCAAATAATTGGCGAATTGTACTGTTTGGATGATTTGCAGATATGTTTCTTGGACTATATAGAAGCAATATATACAATGATTTCAACCGTCTACCTATTCCATTCATTGTTCTACTTGCCGAAATTTACAAATAATTTCCTTTAAAGGATTAAGAATGGGGCTCGTAGTTCACTTAAACTTGAAGAGCAAAAAATTGGCGAATTGTACCGTTTGGATGCTTTGCATATATGTTTCTTAGACTATATAGAAGCAATATATACAAAGATTTCAAGCGTCTACCTGTTCCATTCATTGTTCTACTTGTCGAAAGTTACAAATAATTTCCGATAAAGGATTAACCATTGGGGCTCATTGTTCACTTAAACTTGAAGAACAAATAATTGGCGAATTGTACTGCTTGGATGCTTTGCATATATGTTTCTTAGACTATATAGAAGCAATATATACAAAGATTTCAACCGTCTACCTGTTCCATTCATTGTTCTACTTGTCGAAATTTACAAATAATTTCCTTTAAAGGATTAACAATGGGTCTCGTAGTTCACTTAAACTTGAAGAACAAAAAATTGGCGAATGGTACTGTTTGGATGCTTTGCATATATGTTTCTTAGACTATATAGAAGCAATATATACATTGATTTTAACCGTCTACCTGTTCAATTCATTGTTCTACTTGTCGAAAGTCACAAATAATTTCCGTTAAGGGATTAACAATGGGGATCGTAGTTTACTTAAACTTGAAGAACAAAAAATTGGCGAATTGTACTGTTTGGATGCTTTGCATATATGTTTCTTAGACTATATAGAAGCAATATATACAATGATTTCAACAGTCTACCTGTTCCATTCATTGTTCTACTTGTCGAAATTTACAAATAATTTCCTTTAAAGGATTAACAATGGGGCTCGTAGTTCACATAAACTTGAAGAACAAAAAATTGGCGAATGGTACTGTTTGGATGCTTTGCATATGTGTTTCTTAGACTATATAGAAGCAATATATACAATGATTTCAACAGTCTACCTGTTCCATTCATTGTTCTACTTGTCGAAATTTACAAATAATATCCTTTAAAGGATTAACAATGGGTCTCGTAGTTCACTTAAACTTGAAGAACAAAAAATTGGCGAATGGTACTGTTTGGCTGCTTTGCATATATGTTTCTTAGACTATATAGAAGCAATATATACAATGATTTCAACAGTCTACCTGTTCCATTCATTGTTCTACTTGTCGAAATTTACAAATAATTTCCTTTAAAGGATTAACAATGGGGCTCGTAGTTCACTTAAATTTGAGGATCAAAAAATTAGCGAATGGTACTGTTTGGATGCTTTGCATATATGTTTCTTAGACTATATGGAAGCAATATATACAAAGATTTCAACCGTCTACGTGTTCCAATCATTCTTCTACTTGTCGAAATTTACAAATAATTTCCTTTATAGGATTAACAATGGGGCTCGTAGTTCACTTAAACTTGAGGATCAAAAAATTAGCGAATGGTACTGTTTGGATGCTTTGCATATATGTTTCTTAGACTATATGGAAGCAATATATACAAAGATTTCAACCGTCTACGTGTTCCAATCATTCTTCTACTTGTCGAAATTTACAAATAATTTCCTTTATAGGATTAACAATGGGGCTCGTTGTACACTTAAACTTGAAGAACAAGAAATTGGCGAATTGTACTGTTTGGATGCTTTGAATATATGTTTCTTATATTATATAGAAGCAATATATACAAATATTTCAACCGTCTACCTGTTCCATTCATTGTTCTACTTGTCGAAAATTACAAATAATTTCCGATAAAGGATTAACCATTGGGACTCATTGTTCACTTAAACTTGAAGACCAAGAAATTGGCGAATGGTACTGTTTGGATGCTTTGCGTACATGTTTCTTAGACTATATGGAAGCAATATATACAAAGATTTCAACAGTCTAACTGTTCCATTCATTGTTCTACTTGTCGAAAATTATAAATAATTTCCTTTAAAGGATTAACAATGGGGCTCGTAGTTCACTTAAACTTGAAGAACAAGAAATTGGCGAATTGTACTGTTTGGATGCTTTGCATATATGTTTCGTAGATTATATAGAAGCAATATATAGAAAGATTTCACCCGTCTACCTGTACTATTCATTGTTCTACTTGTAGAAAGTTACAAATAATTTCCATTTCATGATTATCAATGGGGCCCGCTGTTCACTTAAACTTGAAGATCAAAAAATTGGCGATTGTTACTGTTTAGATGCTTTGCATATAAGTTTCTTAGACTATATAGAAGCAACATATACAAAGATTTCAACCGTCTACCTGTTCTATTCATTGTTCTACTTGTAGAAAGTTACAAATGATTTCCGTTAAAGTATTAAAAATGGGGCTCGTAGTTCACTTAAACTTGAAGATCAAATAATTGGGGAATTGTACTGTTTGGATGCTTTGCATATATGTTTCTTAGACTATATAGACGCAATGTATACAAGGATTTCAAACGTCTACCTGTTCCATTCATTGTTCTACTTGTCGAAAGTTACAAATAATTTCCTTTAAAGGATTAACAATGGGGCTCGTAATTCACTTCAACTTGAAGAACAAAAAATTGGCGAATGGTACTGTTTGGATGCTTTGCAAATATGTTTCGTAGAATATATAGAAGCAATATATACAATGATTTCAACCGTCTACATGATCCATTCATTGTTCTACTTGTCGAAATTTAGAAATAATTTCCTTTAAAGGATTAACAATGGGGCTCGTAGTTCACTTAAACTTGAAGAACAAAAAATTGGCGAATTGTACTGTTTGGATGCTTTTCATATATGTTTCTTAGACTATTTAGAAGCAATATATAGAAAGATTTCACCCGTCTACCTGTTCTATTCATTGTTCTACTTGTAGAAACTTACAAATAATTTCCATTTCATGATTATCAATGGGGCTCGCTGTTCACTTAAAGTTGAAGATCAAAAAATTGGCGATTGTTACCGTTTAGATGCTTTGCATATATGTTTCTTAGATTATATAGAAGCAATATATACAAAGATTTCAACCGTCTACCTGTTCCATTCATTGTTCTACTTGTCGAAAATTACAAATAATTTCCGATAAAGGATTAACAATGGGGCTCGTGGATCACTTAAACTTGAAGAACAAAAAATTGGCGAATTGTACTGTTTGGATGCTTTGCATATATGTTTCTTAGACTATTTAGAAGCAATATATAGAAAGATTTCACCCGTCTACCTGTTCTATTCATTGTTCTACTTGTCGAAAGTTACAAATAATTTCCGATAAAGGATTAACAATGGGGCTCATTGTTCACTTAAACTTGAAGAACAAAAAATTGGCGAATGGTACTGTTTGGATGATTTGCATATATGTTTCTTAGACTATATAGAAGCAATATATACATTGATTTCAACCGTCTACCTGTTCCACTCATAGTTCTACTTGTCGAAAGTTACAAATAATTTCCGATAAAGGATTAACAATGGGGCTCATTGCTCACTTAAACTTGAAGAACAAAAAATTGGCGAATTGTACTGTTTGGATGCTTTGCATATATGTTTCGTAGACTATATAGAAGTAATATATAAAAAGATTTCAACCGTCTACCAGTTCCATTCATTGTTCTACTTGTCGAAAATTACAAATAATTTCCGATAAAGGATTAACAATGGGGCTCGTGGATCACTTAAACTTGAAGAACAAAAAATTGGCGAATTGTACTGTTTGGATGCTTTGCATATATGTTTCTTAGACTATTTAGAAGCAATATATAGAAAGATTTCACCCGTCTACCTGTTCTATTCATTGTTCTACTTGTCGAAATTTACAAATAATTTCCTTTATAGGATTAACAATGGGGTTCGTAGTTCACTTAAACTTGAGGATCAAAAAATTAGCGAATGGTACTGTTTGGATGCTTTGCATATATGTTTCTTAGACTATATGGAAGCAATATATACAAAGATTTCAACCGTCTACGTGTTCCAATCATTCTTCTACTTGTCGAAATTTACAAATAATTTCCTTTATAGGATTAACAATGGGGCTCGTTGTACACTTAAACTTGAAGAACAAGAAATTGGCGAATTGTACTGTTTGGATGCTTTGAATATATGTTTCTTATATTATATAGAAGCAATATATACAAATATTTCAACCGTCTACCTGTTCCATTCATTGTTCTACTTGTCGAAAATTACAAATAATTTCCGATAAAGGATTAACCATTGGGACTCATTGTTCACTTAAACTTGAAGACCAAGAAATTGGCGAATGGTACTGTTTGGATGCTTTGCGTACATGTTTCTTAGACTATATGGAAGCAATATATACAAAGATTTCAACAGTCTAACTGTTCCATTCATTGTTCTACTTGTCGAAAATTATAAATAATTTCCTTTAAAGGATTAACAATGGGGCTCGTAGTTCACTTAAACTTGAAGAACAAGAAATTGGCGAATTGTACTGTTTGGATGCTTTGCATATATGTTTCGTAGATTATATAGAAGCAATATATAGAAAGATTTCACCCGTCTACCTGTACTATTCATTGTTCTACTTGTAGAAAGTTACAAATAATTTCCATTTCATGATTATCAATGGGGCCCGCTGTTCACTTAAACTTGAAGATCAAAAAATTGGCGATTGTTACTGTTTAGATGCTTTGCATATAAGTTTCTTAGACTATATAGAAGCAACATATACAAAGATTTCAACCGTCTACCTGTTCTATTCATTGTTCTACTTGTAGAAAGTTACAAATGATTTCCGTTAAAGTATTAAAAATGGGGCTCGTAGTTCACTTAAACTTGAAGATCAAATAATTGGGGAATTGTACTGTTTGGATGCTTTGCATATATGTTTCTTAGACTATATAGACGCAATGTATACAAGGATTTCAAACGTCTACCTGTTCCATTCATTGTTCTACTTGTCGAAAGTTACAAATAATTTCCTTTAAAGGATTAACAATGGGGCTCGTAATTCACTTAAACTTGAAGAACAAAAAATTGGCGAATGGTACTGTTTGGATGCTTTGCATATATGTTTCGTAGAATATATAGAAGCAATATATACAATGATTTCAACCGTCTACATGATCCATTCATTGTTCTACTTGTCGAAATTTAGAAATAATTTCCTTTAAAGGATTAACAATGGGGCTCGTAGTTCACTTAAACTTGAAGAACAAAAAATTGGCGAATTGTACTGTTTGGATGCTTTTCATATATGTTTCTTAGACTATTTAGAAGCAATATATAGAAAGATTTCACCCGTCTACCTGTTCTATTCATTGTTCTACTTGTAGAAACTTACAAATAATTTCCATTTCATGATTATCAATGGGGCTCGCTGTTCACTTAAAGTTGAAGATCAAAAAATTGGCGATTGTTACCGTTTAGATGCTTTGCATATATGTTTCTTAGATTATATAGAAGCAATATATACAAAGATTTCAACCGTCTACCTGTTCCATTCATTGTTCTACTTGTCGAAAATTACAAATAATTTCCGATAAAGGATTAACAATGGGGCTCGTGGATCACTTAAACTTGAAGAACAAAAAATTGGCGAATTGTACTGTTTGGATGCTTTGCATATATGTTTCTTAGACTATTTAGAAGCAATATATAGAAAGATTTCACCCGTCTACCTGTTCTATTCATTGTTCTACTTGTCGAAAGTTACAAATAATTTCCGATAAAGGATTAACAATGGGGCTCATTGTTCACTTAAACTTGAAGAACAAAAAATTGGCGAATGGTACTGTTTGGATGATTTGCATATATGTTTCTTAGACTATATAGAATCAATATATACATTGATTTCAACCGTCTACCTGTTCCACTCATAGTTCTACTTGTCGAAAGTTACAAATAATTTCCGATAAAGGATTAACAATGGGGCTCATTGCTCACTTAAACTTGAAGAACAAAAAATTGGCGAATTGTACTGTTTGGATGCTTTGCATATATGTTTCGTAGACTATATAGAAGCAATATATAAAAAGATTTCAACCGTCTACCAGTTCCATTCATTGTTCTACTTGTCGAAAGTTACAAATAATTTCCGATAAAGGATTAACAATGGGGCTCGTAGTTCACTTAAACTTGAAGAACAAAAAATTGGCGAATTGTACTGTTTGGATGCTTTGCATATATGTTTCTTAGACTATATAGAAGCAATATATAAAAAGATTTCAACCGTCTACCAGTTCCATTCATTGTTCTACTTGTCGAAAGTAACAAATAATTTCCGATAAAGGATTAACAATGGGGCTCGTAGTTCACTTAAACTTGAAGAGCAAAAAATTGGCGAATTGTACTGTTTGGACGCTATGCATATATGTTTCTTAGACTATATAGAAGCAATATATACAATGATTTCAACAGTCTACCTATTCCATTCATTGTTCTACTTGTCGAAATTTACAAATAATTTCCTTTAAAGGATTAACAATGGGGCTCGTAGTTCACTTAAACTTGAAGAACAAAAAATTGGCGAATGGTACTGTTTGGATGCTTTGCATATATGTTTCGTAGAATATATAGAAGCAATATATACAATGATTTCAACCGTCTACATGATCCATTCATTGTTCTACTTGTCGCAAGTTACAAATAATTTCCGTTAAAGTATTAACAATGGGGCTCGTAGTTCACTTAAACTTGAAGATCAAATAATTGGCGAATTGTACTGTTTGGATGATTTGCAGATATGTTTCTTAGACTATATAGAAGCAATATATACATTGATTTCAACCGTCTACCTGTTCCATTCATTGTTCTACTTGTCGAAAGTCACAAATAATTTCCGTTAAGGGATTAACAATGGGGATCGTAGTTTACTTAAACTTGAAGAACAAAAAATTGGCGAATTGTACTGTTTGGATGCTTTGCATATATGTTTCTTAGACTATATAGAAGCAATATATACATTTATTTCAACAGTCTACCTGTTCCATTCATTGTTCTACTTGTCGAAAATTACAAGTAATTTCCGATAAAGGATTAACCATTGGGGCTCATTGTTCACTTAAACTTGAACAACAAAAAATTGGCGAATGGTACTGTTCGGATACTTTGCATATATGTTTCTTAGACTATATAGAAGCAATATATAAAAAGATTTCAACCGTCTACCAGTTCCATTCATTGTTCTACTTGTCGAAAGTTACAAATAATTTCCGGTAAATTTTTAACAATGGGGCTCGTAGTTCACTTAAACATGAAGATGAAATAATTGGCGATTTGTACTGTTTGGATGCTTTGCATATATGTTTCTTAGATTATATAGAAGCAATATATACAAAGATTTCAACCGTCTACCTGTTCCATTCATTGTTCTACTTGTCGAAAATTACAAATAATTTCCGATAAAGGATTAACCATTGGGGCTAATTGTTCACTTAAACTTGAAGAACAAAAAATTGTCGAATTGTACTATTTGGATGCTTTGCATATATGTTTCTTAAACTATATAGAAGCAATATATACAATGATTTCAACCGTCTGCCTGTTCCATTCATTGTTCTACTTGTCGAAAGTTACAAATAATTTCCGTTAAGGTATTAACAATGGGGATCGTAGTTTACTTAAACTTGAAGAACAAGAAATTGGCGAATTGTACTGTTTGGATGCTTTGCATATATGTTTCTTAGACTATATAGAAGCAATATATGCAATGATTTCAACAGTCTACCTGTTCCATTCATTGTTCTACTTGCCGAAATTTACAATTAATTTCCTTTAAAGAATTAACAATGGGGCTCATTGTTCACTTAAACTTGAAGAACAATAAATTGGCGAATTGTACTGTTTGGATGCTTTGCATATATGTTTCTTAGACTATATAGAAGCAATATATACAAAGATTTCAAGCGTCTACCTGTTCCATTCATTGTTCTACTTGTCGAAAGTTACAAATAATTTCCGATAAAGGATTAACCATTGGGGCTCATTGTTCACTTAAACTTGAAGAACAAATAATTGGCGAATTGTACTGCTTGGATGCTTTGCATATATGTTTCTTAGACTATATAGAAGCAATATATACAAAGATTTCAACCGTCTACCTGTTCCATTCATTGTTCTACTTGTCGAAATTTACAAATAATTTCCTTTAAAGGATTAACAATGGGGCTCGTAGTTCACTTAAACTTGAAGAACAAAAAATTGGCGAATGGTACTGTTTGGATGCTTTGCATATATGTTTCTTAGACTATATAGAAGCAATATATACAAAGATTTCAACCGTCTACCTGTTCCATTCATTGTTGTACTTGTCGGAAGTTACAAATAATTTCCGATAACGGATTAAGCATTGGGGCTCATTGTTCACTTAAACTTGAAGAACAAAAAATTGGCGAATTGTACTGTTTGGATGCTTTGCATATATGTTTCTTATACTATATAGAAGCAATATATACAAAGATTTCAACCGTCTACCTGTTTCATTCAATGTTCTACTTGTCGAAATTTACAAATAATTTCCTTTAAAGGATTAACAATGGGGCTCGTTGTTCACTTAAACTTGACGAACAAAAAATTGGCGAATGGTACTGTTTGGATGCTTTGCATATATGTTTCTTAGACTATATAGAAGCAATATATACATTGATTTCATCCGTCTACCTGTTCCATTCATTGTTCTACTTGTCGCAAGTTACAAATAATTTCCGTTAAAGTATTAACAATGGGGCTCGTAGTTCACTTAAACTTGAAGATCAAATAATTGGCGAATTGTACTGTTTGGATGATTTGCAGATATGTTTCTTAGACTATATAGAAGCAATATATACAATGATTTCAACCGTCTACCTATTCCATTCATTGTTCTACTTGCCGAAATTTACAAATAATTTCCTTTAAAGGATTAACAATGGGGCTCGTAGTTCACTTAAACTTGAAGAGCAAAAAATTGGCGAATTGTACTGTTTGGATGCTTTGCATATATGTTTCTTAGACTATAAAGAAGCAATATATACAAATATTTCAAGCGTCTACCTGTTCCATTCATTGTTCTACTTGTCGAAAGTTACAAATAATTTCCGATAAAGGATTAACCATTGGGGCTCATTGTTCACTTAAACTTGAAGAACAAATAATTGGCGAATTGTACTGCTTGGATGCTTTGCATATATGTTTCTTAGACTATATAGAAGCAATATATACAAAGATTTCAACCGTCTACCTGTTCCATTCATTGTTCTACTTGTCGAAATTTACAAATAATTTCCTTTAAAGGATTAACAATGGGTCTCGTAGTTCACTTAAACTTGAAGAACAAAAAATTGGCGAATGGTACTGTTTGGATGCTTTGCATATATGTTTCTTAGACTATATAGAAGCAATATATACATTGATTTTAACCGTCTACCTGTTCAATTCATTGTTCTACTTGTCGAAAGTCACAAATAATTTCCGTTAAGGGATTAACAATGGGGATCGTAGTTTACTTAAACTTGAAGAACAAAAAATTGGCGAACTGTACTGTTTGGATGCTTTGCATATATGTTTCTTAGACTATATAGAAGCAATATATACAATGATTTCAACCGCCTACCGGATCCATTCATTGTTCTACTTGTCGAAATTTACAAATAATTTCCTTTAAAGGATTAACAATGGGTCTCGTAGTTCACTTAAACTTGAAGAACAAAAAATTGGCGAATGGTACTGTTTGGCTGCTTTGCATATATGTTTCTTAGACTATATAGAAGCAATATATACAATGATTTCAACAGTCTACCTGTTCCATTCATTGTTCTACTTGTCGAAATTTACAAATAATTTCCTTTAAAGGATTAACAATGGGGCTCGTAGTTCACTTAAACTTGAAGAACAAAAAATTGGCGAATGGTACTGTTTGGATGCTTTGCATATATGTTTCTTAGACTATATAGAAGCAATATATACATTGATTTCAACCGTCTACCTGTTCCATTCATTGTTCTACTTGTCGAAAGTCACAAATAATTTCCGTTAAGGGATTAACAATGGGGATCGTAGTTTACTTAAACTTGAAGAACAAAAAATTGGCGAATTGTACTGTTTGGATGCTTTGCATATATGTTTCTTAGACTATGTAGAAGCAATATATACAATTATTTCAACAGTCTACCTGTTCCATTCATTGTTCTACTTGTCGAAAGTTACAAATAATTTCCTTTAAAGGATTAACAATGGGGCTCGTAGTTCACTTAAACTTGAAGAACAAAAAATTGGCGAATGGTACTGTTTGGATGCTTTGCATATATGTTTCGTAGACTATATAGAAGCAATATATACAATGATTTCAACCGTCTATATGATCCATTCATTGTTCTACTTGTCGCAAGTTACAAATAATTTCCGTTAAAGTATTAACAATGGGGCTCGTAGTTCACTTAAACTTGAAGATCAAATAATTGGCGAATTGTACTGTTTGGATGATTTGCATATATGTTTCGTAGACTATATAGAAGCAATATATACAATGATTTCAACCGTCTATATGATCCATTCATTGTTCTACTTGTCGCAAGTTACAAATAATTTCCGTTAAAGTATTAACAATGGGGCTCGTAGTTCACTTAAACTTGAAGATCAAATAATTGGCGAATTGTACTGTTTGGATGATTTGCAGATATGTTTCTTAGACTATATAGAAGCAATATATACAATGATTTCAACCGTCTACCTATTCCATTCATTGCTCTACTTGCCGAAATTGACAAATAATTTCCTTTAAAGGATTAACAATGGGGCTCGTAGTTCACTTAAACTTGAAGAGCAAAAAGTTGGCGAATTGTACTGTTTGGACGCTATGCATATATGTTTCTTAGACTATATAGAAGCAATATATACAATGATTTCAACAGTCTACCTGTTCCATTCATTGTTCTACTTGTCGAAATTTACAAATAATTTCCTTTAAAGGATTAACAATGGGGCTCGTAGCTCACTTAAACTTGAAGAACAAAAAATTGGCGAATGGTACTGTTTGGATGCTTTGCATATATGTTTCTTAGACTATATAGAAGCAATATATACAAAGATTTCAACAGTCCTCCTGTTCCATTCATTGTTCTACTTGTCGAAAGTTACAAATAATTTCCGATAACGGATTAAGCATTGGGGCTCATTGTTCACTTAAACTTGAAGAACAAAAAATTGGCGAATTGTACTGTTTGGATGCTTTGCATATATGTTTCTTATACTATATAGAAGCAATATATACAAAGATTTCAACCGTCTACCTGTTTCATTCAATGTTCTACTTGTCGAAATTTACAAATAATTTCCTTTAAAGGATTAACAATGGGGCTCGTTGTTCACTTAAACTTGACGAACAAAAAATTGGCGAATGGTACTGTTTGGATGCTTTGCATATATGTTTCTTAGACTATATAGAAGCAATATATACATTGATTTCATCCGTCTACCTGTTCCATTCATTGTTCTACTTGTCGCAAGTTACAAATAATTTCCGTTAAAGTATTAACAAAGGGGCTCGTAGTTCACTTAAACTTGAAGATCAAATAATTGGCGAATTGTACTGTTTGGATGATTTGCAGATATGTTTCTTAGACTATATAGAAGCAATATATACAATGATTTCAACCGTCTACCTATTCCATTCATTGTTCTACTTGCCGAAATTTACAAATAATTTCCTTTAAAGGATTAACAATGGGGCTCGTAGTTCACTTAAACTTGAAGAGCAAAAAATTGGCGAATTGTACTGTTTGGATGCTTTGCATATATGTTTCTTAGACTATATAGAAGCAATATATACAATGATTTCAACAGTCTACCTGTTCCATTCATTGTTCTACTTGTCGAAAGTTACAAATAATTTCCTTTAAAGGATTTACAATGGGGCTCGTAGTTCACTTAAACTTGAAGAACAAAAAATTGGCGAATGGTACTGTTTGGATGCTTTGCATATATGTTTCGTAGACTATATAGAAGCAATATATACAATGATTTCAACCGTCTACATGATCCATTCATTGTTCTACTTGTCGCAAGTTACAAATAATTTCCGTTAAAGTATTAACAATGGGGCTCGTAGTTCACTTAAACTTGAAGATCAAATAATTGGCGAATTGTACTGTTTGGATGATTTGCAGATATGTTTCTTAGACTATATAGAAGCAATATATACAATGATTTCAACCGTCTACCTATTCCATTCATTGCTCTACTTGCCGAAATTGACAAATAATTTCCTTTAAAGGATTAGCAATGGAGCTCGTAGTTCACTTTAACTTGAAGAGCAAAAAGTTGGCGAATAGTACTGTTTGGATGCTTTGAATATATGTTTCTTAGATTATATAGAAGCAATATATACAATGATATCAACCGTCTACCTGTTCCATTCATTGTTCTACTTGTCGAAAATTACAAGTAATTTCCGATAAAGGATTAACCATTGGGGCTCATTGTTCACTTAAACTTGAACAACAAAAAATTGGCGAATGGTACTGTTCGGATCCTTTGCATATATGTTTCTTAGACTATATAGAAGCAATATATAGAAAGATTTCAACCGTCTACCAGTTCCATTCATTGTTCTACTTGTCGAAAGTTACAAATAATTTCCGGTAAATTTTTAACAATGGGGCTCGTAGTTCACTTAAACATGAAGATGAAATAATTGGCGATTTGTACTGTTTGGATGCTTTGCGTATATGTTTCTTAGACTATATAGAAGCAATATATAAAAAGATTTCAACCGTCTACCAGTTCCATTCATTGTTCTACTTGTCGAAAGTTACAAATAATTTCCGATAAAGGATTAACAATGGGGCTCATTGTTCACTTAAACTTGAAGAACAAAAAATTGTCGAATTGTACTGTTTGGATGCTTTGCATATATGTTTCTTAGACTATATAGAAGCAATATATACAATGATTTCAACAGTCTACCTGTTTCATTCAGTGTTCTACTTGTCGAAATTTACAAATAATTTCCTTTAAAGGATTAACAATGGGGATCGTAGTTTACTTAAACTTGAAGAACAAAAAATTGGCGAATTGTACTGTTTGGATGCTTTGCATATATGTTTCTGAGACTATATAGAAGCAATATATAAAAAGATTTCAACCGTCTACCAGTTACATTCATTGTTCTACCTGTCGAAATTTACAAATAATTTCCTTTAATGGATTAACAATGGGGCTCGTAGTTCACTTAAACTTGAAGAACAAAAAATTGTCGAATGGTACTGTTTGGATGCTTTACATATATGTTTCTTAGACTATATAGAAGCAATATATACAATGATTTCAACCGTCTACCTATTCCATTCATTGTTCTACTTGTCGAAATTTACAAATAATTTCCTTTAAAGGATTAACAATGGGGCTCGTTGTACACTTAAACTTGAAGAACAAAAAATTGTCGAATTGTACTGTTTGGATGCTTTGCATATATGTTTCTTAGACTATATAGAAGCAATATATACAATGATTTCAACCGTCTACCTGTTCCATTCATTGTTCTACTTGTCGAAAGTCACAAATAATTTCCGTTAAGGGATTAACAATGGGGATCGTAGTTTACTTAAACTTGAAGAACAAAAAATTGGCGAATTGTACTGTTTGGATGCTTTGCATATATGTTTCTTAGACTATATAGAAGCAATATATACAATGATTTCAACAGTCTACCTGTTCCATTCAGTGTTCTACTTGTCGAAATTTACAAATAATTTCCTTTAAAGGATTAACAATGGGGCTCGTAGTTCACTTAAACTTGAAGAACAAAAAATTGGCGAATGGTACTGTTTGGATGCTTTGCATATATGTTTCTTAGACTATATAGAAGCAATATATACAAAGATTTCAACAGTCCTCCTGTTCCATTCATTGTTCTACTTGTCGAAAGTTACAAATAATTTCCGATAACGGATTAACCATTGGGGCTCATTGTTCACTTAAACTTGAAGAACAAAAAATTGGCGAATTGTACTGTTTGGATGCTTTGCATATATGTTTCTTATACTATATAGAAGCAATATATACAATGATTTCAACCGTCTACCTGTTCCATTCACTGTTCGACTTGTCGAAAGTTACAAATAATTTCCGATAAAGGATTAACAATGGGGCTCATTGTTCACTTAAACTTGAAGAACAAAAAATTGTCGAATTGTACTATTTGGATGCTTTGCATATATGTTTCTTAGACTATATAGAAGCAATATATACATTGATTTCAACCGTCTACCTGTTCCATTCATTGTTCTACTTGTCGAAATTTACAAATAATTTCCTTTAAAGGATTAACAATGGGGCTCGTAGTTCACTTAAACTTGAAGAACAAAAAATTGGCGAATGGTACTGTTTGGATGCTTTGCATATATGTTTCATAGACTATATAGAAGCAATATATACAAAGATTTCAACCGTCTACCTGTTCCATTCATTGTTCTACTTGTCGAAAGTTACAAATAATTTCCGATAACGGATTAACCATTGGGGCTGATTGTTCACTTAAACTTGAAGTACAAAAAATTGGCGAATTGTACTGTTTGGATGCTTTGCATATATGTTTCTTATACTATATAGAAGCAATATATACAAAGATTTCAACCGTCTACCTGTTCCATTCAATGTTCTACTTGTCGAAAGTTACAAATAATCTCCGATAAAGGATTAACAATGGGGCTCATTGTTCACTTAAACTTGAAGAACAAAAAATTGGCGAATGGTACTGTTTGGATGCTTTGCATATATGTTTCTTAGACTATATGGAAGCAATATATACAAAGATTTCAACCGTCTGCGTGTTCCAATCATTGTTCTACTTGTAGAAAGTTACAATTAATTTCCGTTAAAGGATTAACAAAGGGGTTCGTAGTTCACTTAAACTTGAAGACCAAAAAATTGGCGAATTGTACTGTTTGGATGCTTTGCAT
Source organism: Cerceris ruficornis (assembly GCA_963989415.1). Lineage (NCBI taxonomy): Eukaryota > Metazoa > Arthropoda > Insecta > Hymenoptera > Crabronidae > Cerceris > Cerceris ruficornis. The sequence goes on from CAXDIW010000460.1 coordinate 2,491,720, forward strand.
ATATGTTTCTTATACTATATAGAAGCAATATATACAAAGATTTCAACCGTCTACCTGTTCCATTCAATGTTCTACTTGTCGAAAGTTACAAATAATCTCCGATAAAGGATTAACAATGGGGCTCATTGTTCACTTAAACTTGAAGAACAAACAATTGGCGAATGGTACTGTTTGGATGCTTTGCATATATGTTTCTTAGACTATATGAAAGCAATATATACAAAGATTTCAACCGTCTGCGTGTTCCAATCATTGTTCTACTTGTAGAAAGTTACAATTAATTTCCGTTAAAGGATTAACAATGGGGCTCGTAGTTCACTTAAACTTGAAGACCAAAAAATTGGCGAATTGTACTGTTTGGATGCTTTGCATATGTGTTTCGTAGGCTATATAGAAGCAGTATATACAATGATTTCAACCGTCTACCTGATCCATTCATTGTTCTACTTGTCGAAAGTTACAAATAATTTCCGATAAAGGATTAACAATGGGGCTCATTGTTCACTTAAACTTGAAGAACAAAAAATTGGCGAATGGTACTGTTTGGGTGATTTGCATATATGTTTCTTAGACTATATAGAAGCAATATATACAATGATTTCAACCGTCTACCTATTCCATTCATTGTTCTACTTGTCGAAATTTACAAATAATTTCCTTTAAAGGATTAACAATGGGGCTCGTTGTACACTTAAACTTGAAGAACAAAAAATTGTCGAATTGTACTGTTTGGATGCTTTGCATATATGTTTCTTAGACTATATAGAAGCAATATATACAATGATTTCAACCGTCTACCTGTTCCATTCATTGTTCTACTTGTCGAAATTTACAAATAATTTCCTTTAAAGGATTAACAATGGGGCTCGTAGTTCACTTAAACTTGAAGAACAAAAAATTGGCGAATGGTACTGTTTGGATGCTTTGCATATATGTTTCTTAGACTATATAGAAGCAATATATACAAAGATTTCAACAGTCCTCCTGTTCCATTCATTGTTCTACTTGTCGAAAGTTACAAATAATTTCCGATAACGGATTAACCATTGGGGCTCATTGTTCACTTAAACTTGAAGAACAAAAAATTGGCGAATTGTACTGTTTGGATGCTTTGCATATATGTTTCTTATACTATATAGAAGCAATATATACAATGATTTCAACCGTCTACCTGTTCCATTCACTGTTCGACTTGTCGAAAGTTACAAATAATTTCCGATAAAGGATTAACAATGGGGCTCAATGTTCACTTAAACTTGAAGAACAAAAAATTGTCGAATTGTACTATTTGGATGCTTTGCATATATGTTTCTTAGACTATATAGAAGCAATATATACATTGATTTCAACCGTCTACCTGTTCCATTCATTGTTCTACTTGTCGAAATTTACAAATAATTTCCTTTAAAGGATTAACAATGGGGCTCGTAGTTCACTTAAACTTGAAGAACAAAAAATTGGCGAATGGTACTGTTTGGATGCTTTGCATATATGTTTCATAGACTATATAGAAGCAATATATACAAAGATTTCAACCGTCTACCTGTTCCATTCATTGTTCTACTTGTCGAAAGTTACAAATAATTTCCGATAACGGATTAACCATTGGGGCTGATTGTTCACTTAAACTTGAAGTACAAAAAATTGGCGAATTGTACTGTTTGGATGCTTTGCATATATGTTTCTTAGACTATATAGAAGCAATATATACAAAGAATTCAACCGTCTGCCTGTTCCATTCATTGTTCTCCTTGTCGAAAGTTACAAATAATTTCCGATAAAGGATTAACAATGGGGCTCATTGTTCACTTAAACTTGAAGAACAAAAAATTGGCGAATGGTACTGTTTGGATGCTTTGCAGATATGTTTCTTAGACTATATGGAAGCAATATATACAAAGATTTCAACCGTCTACGTGTTCCATTCATTGTTCTACTTGTCGAAATTTACAAATAATTTCCTTTAAAGGATTAACAATGGGGCTCGTTGTTCACAGAAACTTGAAGAACAATAAATTGGCGAATTGTACTGTTTGGATGCTTTGCATATATGTTTCTTAGAGTATATAGAAGCAGTATATACAAAGATTTCAACAGTCTACCTGTTCCATTCATTGTTCTACTTGTCGAAATTTACGAATAATTTCCTTTAAAGGATTAACAATGGGGCTCGTTGTTCACTTAAACTTGAAGAACAAAAAATTGATGAATGGTACTGTTTGGATGCTTTGCATATATGTTTCTTAGACTATACAGAAGCAATATATACAATGATTTCAACAGTCTACCTGTTCCATTCATTGTTCTACTTGTCGAAATTTACAAATAATTTCCTTTAAAGCATTAACAATGGGGCTCGTAGTTCACTTAAACTTGAAGAACAAAAAATTGGCGAATGGTACTGTTTGGATGCTTTGCATATATGTTTCTTAGACTATATGGAAGCAATATATACAAAGATTTCAACCGTCTGCGTGTTCCAATCATTGTTCTACTTGTAGAAAGTTACAATTAATTTCCGTTAAAGGATTAACAATGGGGTTCGTAGTTCACTTAAACTTGAAGACCAAAAAATTGGCGAATTGTACTGTTTGGATGCTTTGCATATATGTTTCTTATACTATATAGAAGCAATATATACAAAGATTTCAACCGTCTACCTGTTCCATTCAATGTTCTACTTGTCGAAAGTTACAAATAATCTCCGATAAAGGATTAACAATGGGGCTCATTGTTCACTTAAACTTGAAGAACAAACAATTGGCGAATGGTACTGTTTGGATGCTTTGCATATATGTTTCTTAGACTATATGGAAGCAATATATACAAAGATTTCAACCGTCTGCGTGTTCCAATCATTGTTCTACTTGTAGAAAGTTACAATTAATTTCCGTTAAAGTATTAACAATGGGGCTCGTAGTTCACTTAAACTTGAAGATGAAATAATTGGCGAATTGTACTGTTTGGATGCTTTGCATATATGTTTCTTAGATTATATAGAAGCAATATATACAAAGATTTCAACCGTGTACCTGTTCCATTCATTGTTCTACTTGTCGAAAGTTACAAATAATTTCCGATAAAGGATTAACAATGGGGCTCATTGTTCACTTAAACTTGAAGAACAAAAAATTGGCGAATGGTACTGTTTGGATGCTTTGCATATATGTTTCTTAGACTATATGGAAGCAATATATACAAAGATTTCAACCGTCTGCGTGTTCCAATCATTGTTCTACTTGTAGAAAGTTACAATTAATTTCCGTTAAAGGATTAACAATGGGGCTCGTAGTTCACTTAAACTTGAAGACCAAAAAATTGGCGAATTGTACTGTTTGGATGCTTTGCATATGTGTTTCGTAGGCTATATAGAAGCAGTATATACAATGATTTCAACCGTCTACCTGATCCATTCATTGTTCTACTTGTCGAAAGTTACAAATAATTTCCGATAAAGGATTAACAATGGGGCTCATTGTTCACTTAAACTTGAAGAACAAAGAATTGGCGAATGGTACTGTTTGGGTGATTTGCATATATGTTTCTTAGACTATATAGAAGTAATATATACATTGATTTCAACCGTCTACCTGTTCCACTCATTGTTCTACTTGTCGCAAGTTACAAATAATTTCCTTTAAAGGATTAACAATGGGGCTCGTAGTTCACTTAAACTTGAAGATGAAATAATTGGCGAATTGTACTGTTTGGATGCTTTGCATATATGTTTCTTAGATTATATAGAAGCAATATATACAAAGATTTCAACCGTCTACCTGTTCCATTCATTGTTCTACTTGTCGAAAGTTACAAATAATTTCCTTTAAAGGATTAACAATGGGGCTCGTAGTTCACTTAAACTTGAAGAACAAAAAATTGCCGAATTGTACTGTTTGGATGATTTGCAGATATGTTTCTTAGACTATATAGAAGCAATATATACAATGATTTCAACAGTCTACCTGTTCCATTCATTGTTCTACTTGTCGAAATTTACTAATAATTTCCTTTAAAGGATTAACCATTGGGGCTCATTGTTCACTTAAACTTGAAGAACAAAAAATTGGCGAATGGTACTGTTTGGATGCTTTGCGTACATGTTTCTTAGACTATAAGGAAGGAATATATACAATGATTTCAACCGTCTACGTGTTCCAATCATTGTTCTACTTGTAGAAAGTTACAATTAATTTCCGTTAAAGGATTAACAATGGGGCTCGTAGTTCACTTAAACTTGAAGAACAAAAAATTGGCGAATTGTACTGTTTGGATGCTATGCATATATGTTTCGTAGATTATATAGAAGCAATATATACATTGATTTCAACCGTCTAACTGATCCATTCATTGTTCTACTTGTCGCAATTTACAAATAATTTCCTTTAAAGGATTAACAATGGGGCTTGTAGTTCACTTAAACTTGAAGAACCAAAAATTGGCGAATTGTACTGTTTGGATGCTTTGCATAAACGTTTCTTAGACTATTTAGAAGCAATATATACAAAGATTTCAACCGTCTACCTGTACTATACATTGTTCTACTTGTAGAAAGTTACAAATAATTTCCATTTCATGATTATCAATGGGGCTCGCTGATCACTTAAACTTGAAGATCAAAAAATTGGCGATTGTTACTGTTTAGATGCTTTGCATATATGTTTCTTAGATTATATAGAAGCAATATATACAAAGATTTCAACCGTCTACCTGTTCCATTCATTGTTCTACTTGTCGAAATTTACAAATAATTTCCTTTAAAGGATTAACAATGGGACTCGTAGTTCACTTAAATTTGAAGAACAAAAAATTGGCGAATGGTACTGTTTGGATGCTTTGAATATATGTTTCTTAGATTATATAGAAGCAATATATACAAAGATTTCAACCGTCTACCTGTTCCATTCATTGTTCTACTTGTCGAAAATTACAAGTAATTTCCGATAAAGGATTAACCATTGGGGCTCATTGTTCACTTAAACTTGAAAAACAAAAAATTGGCTGATTGTACTGTTTGGATGCTATGCATATATGTTTCTTAGACTATATAGAAGCTATATATACAATGATTTCAACCGTCTACCTGCTCTATTCATTGTTCTACTTGTCGAAATTTACAAATAATATCCGATAAAGGATTAACAATGGGGCTCATTGTTCACTTAAACTTGAAGACCAAAAAATTGGCGAAAGGTACTGTTTGGATGCTTTGCATATATGTTTCTTAGACTATATAGAAGCAATATATACAAAGAATTCAACCGTCTGCCTGTTCCATTCATTGTTCTCCTTGTCGAAAGTTAGAAATAATTTCCGATAAAGGATTAACAATGGGGCTCATTGTTCACTTAAACTTGAAGAACAAAAAATTGGCGAATGGTACTGTTTGGATGCTTTGCAGATATGTTTCTTAGACTATATGGAAGCAATATATACAAAGATTTCAACCGTCTACGTGTTCCATTCATTGTTCTACTTGTCGAAATTTACAAATAATTTCCTTTAAAGGATTAACAATGGGGCTCGTTGTTCACTGAAACTTGAAGAACAATAAATTGGCGAATTGTACTGTTTGGATGCTTTGCATATATGTTTCTTAGAGTATATAGAAGCAGTATATACAAAGATTTCAACAGTCTACCTGTTCCATTCATTGTTCTACTTGTCGAAATTTACGAATAATTTCCTTTAAAGGATTAACAATGGGGCTCGTTGTTCACTTGAACTTGAAGAACAAAAAATTGATGAATGGTACTGTTTGGATGCTTTGCATATACGTTTCTTAGACTATACAGAAGCAATATATACAATGATTTCAACAGTCTACCTGTTCCATTCATTGTTCTACTTGTCGAAATTTACAAATAATTTCCTTTAAAGGATTAACAATGGGGCTCGTAGTTCACTTAAACTTGAAGAACAAAAAATTGGCGAATGGTACTGTTTGGATGCTTTGCATAAATGTTTCTTAGACTATATAGACGCAATATATACAAGGATTTCAACCGTCTACCTGTTCCATTCATTGTTCTACTTGTCGAAATTTACAAATAATTTCCTTTAAAGGATTAACAATGGGGCTCGTTGTTCACTGAAACTTGAAGAGCAATAAATTGGCGAATGGTACTGTTTGGATGCTTTGCGTACATGTTTCTTAGACTATATGGAAGCAATATATACAAAGATTTCAACCGTCTACGTGTTCCAATCATTGTTCTACTTGTAGAAAGTTACAATTAATTTCCGTTAAAGGATTAACAATGGGGCTCGTAGTTCACTTAAACTTGAAGAACAAAAAATTGGCGAATTGTACTGTTTGGATGCTATGCATATATGTTTCGTAGATTATATAGAAGCGATATATACATTGATTTCAACCGTCTAACTGATCCATTCATTGTTCTACTTGTCGCAATTTACAAATAATTTCCTTTAAAGGAATAACAATGGGGCTCGCAGTTCACTTAAACTTGAAGAACCAAAAATTGGCGAATTGTACTGTTTGGATGCTTTGCATATACGTTTCTTAGACTATTTAGAAGCAATATATACAAAGATTTCAACCGTCTACCTGTACTATTCATTGTTCTACTTGTAGAAAGTTACAAATAATTTCCATTTCATGATTATCAATGGCGCTCGCTGATCACTTAAACTTGAAGATCAAAAAATTGGCGATTGTTACTGTTTAGATGCTTTGCATATATGTTTCTTAGATGATATAGAAGCAATATATACAAAGATTTCAACCGTCTACCTGTTCCATTCATTGTTCTACTTGTCGAAATTTACAAATAATTTCCTTTAAAGGATTAACAATGGGGCTCGTAGTTCACTTAAATTTGAAGAACAAAAAATTGGCGAATGGTACTGTTTGGATGCTTTGAATATATGTTTCTTAGATTATATAGAAGCAATATATACAAAGATTTCAACCGTCTACCTGTTCCATTCATTGTTCTACTTGTCGAAAATTACAAGTAATTTCCGATAAAGGATTAACCATTGGGGCTCATTGTTCACTTAAACTTGAAAAACAAAAAATTGGCTAATTGTACTGTTTGGATGCTATGCATATATGTTTCTTAGACTATATAGAAGCTATATATACAATGATTTCAACCGTCTACCTGTTCTATTCATTGTTCTACTTGTCGAAATTTACTAATAATATCCGATAAAGGATTAACAATGGGGCTCATTGTTCACTTAAACTTGAAGACCAAAAAATTGGCGAATGGTACTGTTTGGATGCTTTGCATATATGTTTCTTAGACTATATAGAAGCAATATATACAAAGAATTCAACCGTCTGCCTGTTCCATTCATTGTTCTCCTTGTCGAAAGTTACAAATAATTTCCGATAAAGGATTAACAATGGGGCTCATTGTTCACTTAAACTTGAAGAACAAAAAATTGGCGAATGGTACTGTTTGGATGCTTTGCAGATATGTTTCTTAGACTATATGGAAGCAATATATACAAAGATTTCAACCGTCTACGTGTTCCATTCATTGTTCTACTTGTCGAAATTTACAAATAATTTCCTTTAAAGGATTAACAATGGGGCTCGTTGTTCACAGAAAGTTGAAGAACAATAAATTGGCGAATTGTACTGTTTGGATGCTTTGCATATATGTTTCTTAGAGTATATAGAAGCAGTATATACAAAGATTTCAACAGTCTACCTGTTCCATTCATTGTTCTACTTGTCGAAATTTACGAATAATTTCCTTTAAAGGATTAACAATGGGGCTCGTTGTTCACTTAAACTTGAAGAACAAAAAATTGATGAATGGTACTGTTTGGATGCTTTGAATATATGTTTCTTAGACTATACAGAAGCAATATATACAAGGATTTCAACCGTCTACCTGTTCCATTCATTGTTCTACTTGTCGAAATTTACAAATAATTTCCTTTAAAGGATTAACAATGGGGCTCGTAGTTCACTTAAATTTGAAGAACAAAAAATTGGCGAATTGTACTGTTTGGATGCTTTGCATATACGTTTCTTAGACTATTTAGAAGCAATATATACAAAGATTTCAGCCGTCTACCTGTACTATTCATTGTTCTACTTGTAGAAAGTTACAAATAATTTCCATTTCATGATTATCAATGGGGCTCGCTGATCACTTAAACTTGAAGATCAAAAAATTGGCGAATTGTACTGTTTGGACGCTTTGCATATATGTTTCTTAGACTATACAGAAGCAATATATACAATGATTTCAACAGTCTAACTGATCCATTCATTGTTCTACTTGTCGCAATTTACAAATAATTTCCTTTAAAGGAATAACAATGGGGCTCGCAGTTCACTTAAACTTGAAGAACCAAAAATTGGCGAATTGTACTGTTTGGATGCTATGCATATATGTTTCGTAGATTATATAGAAGCAATATATACATTGATTTCAACCGTCTAACTGATCCATTCATTGTTCTACTTGTCGCAATTTACAAATAATTTCCTTTAAAGGAATAACAATGGGGCTCGCAGTTCACTTAAACTTGAAGAACCAAAAATCGGCGAATTGTACTGTTTGGATGCTTTGCATATACGTTTCTTAGACTATTTAGAAGCAATATATACAAAGATTTCAGCCGTCTACCTGTACTATTCATTGTTCTACTTGTAGAAAGTTACAAATAATTTCCATTTCATGATTATCAATGGGGCTCGCTGATCACTTAAACTTGAAGAACAAAAAATTGGCGAATTGTACTGTTTGGACGCTTTGCATATATGTTTCTTAGACTATACAGAAGCAATATATACAATGATTTCAACAGTCTACCTGTTCCATTCATTGTTCTACTTGTCGAAATTTACAAATAATTTCCTTTAAAGGATTAACAATGGGGCTCGTAGATCACTTAAAATTGAAGAATAAAAAATTGGCGAATGGTACTGTTTGGATGCTTTGCATATATGTTTCTTAGATTATATAGAAGCAATATATACAAAGATTTCAACCGTCTACCTGTTCCATTCATTGTTCTACTTGTCGAAATTTACAAATAATATCCGATAAAGGATTAACAATGGGGCTCATTGTTCACTTAAACTTGAAGACCAAAAAATTGGCGAAAGGTACTGTTTGGATGCTTTGCATATATGTTTCTTAGACTATATAGAAGCAATATATACAAAGAATTCAACCGTCTGCCTGTTCCATTCATTGTTCTCCTTGTCGAAAGTTACAAATAATTTCCGATAAAGGATTAACAATGGGGCTCATTGTTCACTTAAACTTGAAGAACAAAAAATTGGCGAATTGTACTGTTTGGATGCTTTGCATAAATGTTTCTTAGACTATATAGACGCAATATATACAAGGATTTCAACCGTCTACCTGTTCCATTCATTGTTCTACTTGTCGAAATTTACAAATAATTTCCTTTAAAGGATTAACAATGGGACTCGTAGTTCACTTAAATTTGAAGAACAAAAAATTGGCGAATTGTACTGTTTGGATGCTTTGCATATACGTTTCTTAGACTATTTAGAAGCAATATATACAAAGATTTCAGCCGTCTACCTGTACTATTCATTGTTCTACTTGTAGAAAGTTACAAATAATTTCCATTTCATGATTATCAATGGGGCTCGCTGATCACTTAAACTTGAAGATCAAAAAATTGGCGATTGTTACTGTTTAGATGCTTTGCATATATGTTTCTTAGATTATATAGAAGCAATATATACAAAGATTTCAACCGTCTACCTGTTCCATTCATTGTTCTACTTGTAGGAAGTTACAATTAATTTCCGTTAAAGGATTAACAATGGGGCTCGTAGTTCGCTTAAACTTGAAGAACAAAAAATTGGCGAATTGTACTGTTTGGATGCTATGCATATATGTTTCGTAGATTATATAGAAGCAATATATGCATTGATTTCAACCGTCTAACTGATCCATTCATTGTTCTACTTGTCGCAATTTACAAATAATTTCCTTTAAAGGAATAACAATGGGGCTCGCAGTTCACTTAAACTTGAAGAACCAAAAATTGGCGAATTGTACTGTTTGGATGCTTTGCATATACGTTTCTTAGACTATTTAGAAGCAATATATACAAAGATTTCAGCCGTCTACCTGTACTATTCATTGTTCTACTTGTAGAAAGTTACAAATAATTTCCATTTCATGATTATCAATGGGGCTCGCTGATCACTTAAACTTGAAGATCAAAAAATTGGCGATTGTTATTGTTTAGATGCTTTGCATATATGTTTCTTCGATTACATAGAAGCAATATATACATTGATTTCAACCGTCTAACTGATCCATTCATTGTTCTACTTGTCGCAATTTACAAATAATTTCCTTTAAAGGAATAACAATGGGGCTCGCAGTTCACTTAAACTTGAAGAACCAAAAATCGGCGAATTGTACTGTTTGGATGCTTTGCATATACGTTTCTTAGACTATTTAGAAGCAATATATACAAAGATTTCAGCCGTCTACCTGTACTATTCATTGTTCTACTTGTAGAAAGTTACAAATAATTTCCATTTCATGATTATCAATGGGGCTCGCTGATCACTTAAACTTGAAGAACAAAAAATTGGCGAATTGTACTGTTTGGACGCTTTGCATATATGTTTCTTAGACTATACAGAAGCAATATATACAATGATTTCAACAGTCTACCTGTTCCATTCATTGTTCTACTTGTCGAAATTTACAAATAATTTCCTTTAAAGGATTAACAATGGGGCTCGTTGTTCACTGAAACTTGAAGAGCAATAAATTGGCGAATGGTACTGTTTGGATGCTTTGCGTACATGTTTCTTAGACTATATGGAAGCAATATATACAAAGATTTCAACCGTCTACGTGTTCCAATCATTGTTCTACTTGTAGAAAGTTACAATTAATTTCCGTTAAAGGATTAACAATGGGGCTCGTAGTTCACTTAAACTTGAAGAACAAAAAATTGGCGAATTGTACTGTTTGGATGCTATGCATATATGTTTCGTAGATTATATAGAAGCGATATATACATTGATTTCAACCGTCTAACTGATCCATTCATTGTTCTACTTGTCGCAATTTACAAATAATTTCCTTTAAAGGAATAACAATGGGGCTCGCAGTTCACTTAAACTTGAAGAACCAAAAATTGGCGAATTGTACTGTTTGGATGCTTTGCATATACGTTTCTTAGACTATTTAGAAGCAATATATACAAAGATTTCAGCCGTCTACCTGTACTATTCATTGTTCTACTTGTAGAAAGTTACAAATAATTTCCATTTCATGATTATCAATGGGGCTCGCTGATCACTTAAACTTGAAGATCAAAAAATTGGCGATTGTTATTGTTTAGATGCTTTGCATATATGTTTCTTCGATTACATAGAAGCAATATATACAAAGATTTCAACCGTCTACCTGTTCCATTCATTGTTCTACTTGTCGAAATTTACAAATAATTTCCTTTAAAGGATTAACAATGGGACTCGTAGTTCACTTAAATTTGAAGAACAAAAAATTGGCGAATGGTACTGTTTGGATGCTTTGAATATATGTTTCTTAGATTATATAGAAGCAATATATACAAAGATTTCAACCGTCTACCTGTTCCATTCATTGTTCTACTTGTCGAAAATTACAAGTAATTTCCGATAAAGGATTAACCATTGGGGCTCATTGTTCACTTAAACTTGAAAAACAAAAAATTGGCTAATTGTACTGTTTGGATGCTATGCATATATGTTTCTTAGACTATATAGAAGCTATATATACAATGATTTCAACCGTCTACCTGCTCTATTCATTGTTCTACTTGTCGAAATTTACAAATAATATCCGATAAAGGATTAACAATGGGGCTCATTGTTCACTTAAACTTGAAGACCAAAAAATTGGCGAAAGGTACTGTTTGGATGCTTTGCATATATGTTTCTTAGACTATATAGAAGCAATATATACAAAGAATTCAACCGTCTGCCTGTTCCATTCATTGTTCTCCTTGTCGAAAGTTACAAATAATTTCCGATAAAGGATTAACAATGGGGCTCATTGTTCACTTAAACTTGAAGAACAAAAAATTGGCGAATGGTACTGTTTGGATGCTTTGCAGATATGTTTCTTAGACTATATGGAAGCAATATATACAAAGATTTCAACCGTCTACGTGTTCCATTCATTGTTCTACTTGTCGAAATTTACAAATAATTTCCTTTAAAGGATTAACAATGGGGCTCGTTGTTCACTGAAACTTGAAGAACAATAAATTGGCGAATTGTACTGTTTGGATGCTTTGCATATATGTTTCTTAGAGTATATAGAAGCAGTATATACAAAGATTTCAACAGTCTACCTGTTCCATTCATTGTTCTAATTGTCGAAATTTACGAATAATTTCCTTTAAAGGATTAACAATGGGGCTCGTTGTTCACTTGAACTTGAAGAACAAAAAATTGATGAATGGTACTGTTTGGATGCTTTGCATATACGTTTCTTAGACTATACAGAAGCAATATATACAATGATTTCAACAGTCTACCTGTTCCATTCATTGTTCTACTTGTCGAAATTTACAAATAATTTCCTTTAAAGGATTAACAATGGAGCTCGTAGTTCACTTAAACTTGAAGAACAAAAAATTGGCGAATGGTACTGTTTGGATGCTTTGCATAAATGTTTCTTAGACTATATAGACGCAATATATACAAGGATTTCAACCGTCTACCTGTTCCATTCATTGTTCTACTTGTCGAAATTTACAAATAATTTCCTTTAAAGGATTAACAATGGGGCTCGTTGTTCACTGAAACTTGAAGAGCAATAAATTGGCGAATGGTACTGTTTGGATGCTTTGCGTACATGTTTCTTAGACTATATGGAAGCAATATATACAAAAATTTCAACCGTCTACGTGTTCCAATCATTGTTCTACTTGTAGAAAGTTACAATTAATTTCCGTTAAAGGATTAACAATGGGGCTCGTAGTTCACTTAAACTTGAAGAACAAAAAATTGGCGAATTGTACTGTTTGGATGCTATGCATATATGTTTCGTAGATTATATAGAAGCGATATATACATTGATTTCAACCGTCTAACTGATCCATTCATTGTTCTACTTGTCGCAATTTACAAATAATTTCCTTTAAAGGAATAACAATGGGGCTCGCAGTTCACTTAAACTTGAAGAACCAAAAATTGGCGAATTGTACTGTTTGGATGCTTTGCATATACGTTTCTTAGACTATTTAGAAGCAATATATACAAAGATTTCAACCGTCTACCTGTACTATTCATTGTTCTACTTGTAGAAAGTTACAAATAATTTCCATTTCATGATTATCAATGGCGCTCGCTGATCACTTAAACTTGAAGATCAAAAAATTGGCGATTGTTACTGTTTAGATGCTTTGCATATATGTTTCTTAGATTATATAGAAGCAATATATACAAAGATTTCAACCGTCTACCTGTTCCATTCATTGTTCTACTTGTCGAAATTTACAAATAATTTCCTTTAAAGGATTAACAATGGGGCTCGTAGTTCACTTAAATTTGAAGAACAAAAAATTGGCGAATGGTACTGTTTGGATGCTTTGAATATATGTTTCTTAGATTATATAGAAGCAATATATACAAAGATTTCAACCGTCTACCTGTTCCACTCATTGTTCTACTTGTCGAAAATTACAAGTAATTTCCGATAAAGGATTAACCATTGGGGCTCATTGTTCACTTAAACTTGAAAAACAAAAAATTGGCTAATTGTACTGTTTGGATGCTATGCATATATGTTTCTTAGACTATATAGAAGCTATATATACAATGATTTCAACCGTCTACCTGTTCTATTCATTGTTCTACTTGTCGAAATTTACTAATAATATCCGATAAAGGATTAACAATGGGGCTCATTGTTCACTTAAACTTGAAGACCAAAAAATTGGCGAATGGTACTGTTTGGATGCTTTGCATATATGTTTCTTAGACTATATAGAAGCAATATATACAAAGAATTCAACCGTCTGCCTGTTCCATTCATTGTTCTCCTTGTCGAAAGTTACAAATAATTTCCGATAAAGGATTAACAATGGGGCTCATTGTTCACTTAAACTTGAAGAACAAAAAATTGGCGAATGGTACTGTTTGGATGCTTTGCAGATATGTTTCTTAGACTATATGGAAGCAATATATACAAAGATTTCAACCGTCTACGTGTTCCATTCATTGTTCTACTTGTCGAAATTTACAAATAATTTCCTTTAAAGGATTAACAATGGGGCTCGTTGTTCACAGAAACTTGAAGAACAATAAATTGGCGAATTGTACTGTTTGGATGCTTTGCATATATGTTTCTTAGAGTATATAGAAGCAGTATATACAAAGATTTCAACAGTCTACCTGTTCCATTCATTGTTCTACTTGTCGAAATTTACGAATAATTTCCTTTAAAGGATTAACAATGGGGCTCGTTGTTCACTTAAACTTGAAGAACAAAAAATTGATGAATGGTACTGTTTGGATGCTTTGCATATATGTTTCTTAGACTATACAGAAGCAATATATACAATGATTTCAACAGTCTACCTGTTCCATTCATTGTTCTACTTGTCGAAATTTACAAATAATTTCCTTTAAAGGATTAACAATGGGGCTCGTAGTTCACTTAAACTTGAAGAACAAAAAATTGGCGAATGGTACTGTTTCGATGCTTTGCATATATGTTTCTTAGACTATATAGACGCAATATATACAAGGATTTCAACCGTCTACCTGTTCCATTCATTGTTCTACTTGTCGAAAGTTACAAATAATTACCTTTAAAGGATTAACAATGGGGCTCGTAGTTCACTTAAACTTGAAGAACAAAAAATTGGCGAATGGTACTGTTTGGATGCTTTGCAGATATGTTTCTTAGACTATATAGAAGCAATATATACAAAGATTTCAACCGTCTACCTGTTCCACTCATTGTTCTACTTGTCGAAAATTACAAGTAATTTCCGATAAAGGATTAACCATTGGGGCTCATTGTTCACTTAAACTTGAAAAACAAAAAATTGGCTAATTGTACTGTTTGGATGCTATGCATATATGTTTCTTAGACTATATAGAAGCTATATATACAATGATTTCAACCGTCTACCTGTTCTATTCATTGTTCTACTTGTCGAAATTTACTAATAATATCCGATAAAGGATTAACAATGGGGCTCATTGTTCACTTAAACTTGAAGACCAAAAAATTGGCGAATGGTACTGTTTGGATGCTTTGCATATATGTTTCTTAGACTATATAGAAGCAATATATACAAAGAATTCAACCGTCTGCCTGTTCCATTCATTGTTCTCCTTGTCGAAAGTTACAAATAATTTCCGATAAAGGATTAACAATGGGGCTCATTGTTCACTTAAACTTGAAGAACAAAAAATTGGCGAATGGTACTGTTTGGATGCTTTGCAGATATGTTTCTTAGACTATATGGAAGCAATATATACAAAGATTTCAACCGTCTACGTGTTCCATTCATTGTTCTACTTGTCGAAATTTACAAATAATTTCCTTTAAAGGATTAACAATGGGGCTCGTTGTTCACAGAAACTTGAAGAACAATAAATTGGCGAATTGTACTGTTTGGATGCTTTGCATATATGTTTCTTAGAGTATATAGAAGCAGTATATACAAAGATTTCAACAGTCTACCTGTTCCATTCATTGTTCTACTTGTCGAAATTTACGAATAATTTCCTTTAAAGGATTAACAATGGGGCTCGTTGTTCACTTAAACTTGAAGAACAAAAAATTGATGAATGGTACTGTTTGGATGCTTTGCATATATGTTTCTTAGACTATACAGAAGCAATATATACAATGATTTCAACAGTCTACCTGTTCCATTCATTGTTCTACTTGTCGAAATTTACAAATAATTTCCTTTAAAGGATTAACAATGGGGCTCGTAGTTCACTTAAACTTGAAGAACAAAAAATTGGCGAATGGTACTGTTTCGATGCTTGGCATATATGTTTCTTAGACTATATAGACGCAATATATACAAGGATTTCAACCGTCTACCTGTTCCATTCATTGTTCTACTTGTCGAAAGTTACAAATAATTACCTTTAAAGGATTAACAATGGGGCTCGTAGTTCACTTAAACTTGAAGAACAAAAAATTGGCGAATGGTACTGTTTGGATGCTTTGCAGATATGTTTCTTAGACTATATAGAAGCAATATATACAATGATTTCAACAGTCTACCTGTTCCATTCATTGTTCTACTTGTCGAAATTTACAAATAATTTCCTTTAAAGGATTAACAATGGGGCTCGTAGTTCACTTAAACTTGAAGAACAAAAAATTGGCGAATGGTACTGTTTGGATGCTTTGCAGATATGTTTCTTAGACTATATGGAAGCAATATATACAAAGATTTCAACCGTCTACGTGTTCCATTCATTGTTCTACTTGTCGAAATTTACAAATAATTTCCTTTAAAGGATTAACAATGGGGCTCGTTGTTCACAGAAACTTGAAGAACAATAAATTGGCGAATTGTACTGTTTGGATGCTTTGCATATATGTTTCTTAGAGTATATAGAAGCAGTATATACAAAGATTTCAACAGTCTACCTGTTCCATTCATTGTTCTACTTGTCGAAATTTACAAATAATTTCCTTTAAAGGATTAACAATGGGGCTCGTAGATCACTTAAAATTGAAGAATAAAAAATTGGCGAATGGTACTGTTTGGATGCTTTGCATATATGTTTCTTAGATTATATAGAAGCAATATATACAAAGATTTCAACCGTCTACCTGTTCCATTCATTGTTCTACTTGTCGAAATTTACAAATAATTTCCTTTAAAGGATTAACAATGGGGCTCGTTGTTCACTGAAACTTGAAGAACAATAAATTGGCGAATGGTACTGTTTGGATGCTTTGCGTACATGTTTCTTAGACTAAATGGAAGCAATATATACAAAGATTTCAACCGTCTACGTGTTCCAATCATTGTTCTACTTGTAGAAAGTTACAATTAATTTCCGTTAAAGGATTAACAATGGGGCTCGTAGTTCACTTAAACTTGAAGAACAAAAAATTGGCGAATTGTACTGTTTGGATGCTATGCATATATGTTTCGTAGATTATATAGAAGCAATATATACATTGATTTCAACCGTCTAACTGATCCATTCATTGTTCTACTTGTCGCAATTTACAAATAATTTCCTTTAAAGGAATAACAATGGGGCTCGCAGTTCACTTAAACTTGAAGAACCAAAAATTGGCGAATTGTACTGTTTGGATGCTTTGCATATACGTTTCTTAGACTATATAGAAGCAATATATACAAAGAATTCAACCGTCTGCCTGTTCCATTCATTGTTCTCCTTGTCGAAAGTTACAAATAATTTCCGATAAAGGATTAACAATGGGGCTCATTGTTCACTTAAACTTGAAGAACAAAAAATTGGCGAATGGTACTGTTTGGATGCTTTGCGTACATGTTTCTTAGACTAAATGGAAGCAATATATACAAAGATTTCAACCGTCTACGTGTTCCAATCATTGTTCTACTTGTAGAAAGTTACAATTAATTTCCGTTAAAGGATTAACAATGGGGCTCGTTGTTCACTTAAACTTGAAGAACAAAAAATTGATGAATGGTACTGTTTGGATGCTTTGCATATATGTTTCTTAGACTATACAGAAGCAATATATACAATGATTTCAACAGTCTACCTGTTCCATTCATTGTTCTACTTGTCGAAATTTACAAATAATTTCCTTTAAAGGATTAACAATGGGGCTCGTAGTTCACTTAAACTTGAAGAACAAAAAATTGGCGAATGGTACTGTTTGGATGCTTTGCATATATGTTTCTTAGACTATATAGACGCAATATATACAAGGATTTCAACCGTCTACCTGTTCCATTCATTGTTCTACTTGTCGAAATTTACAAATAATTTCCTTTAAAGGATTAACAATGGGGCTCGTTGTTCACTGAAACTTGAAGAGCAATAAATTGGCGAATGGTACTGTTTGGATGCGTTGCGTACATGTTTCTTAGACTATATGGAAGCAATATATACAAAGATTTCAACCGTCTACGTGTTCCAATCATTGTTCTACTTGTAGAAAGTTACAATTAATTTCCGTTAAAGGATTAACAATTGGGCTCGTAGTTCACTTAAACTTGAAGAACAAAAAATTGGCGAATTGTACTGTTTGGATGCTATGCATATATGTTTCGTAGATTATATAGAAGCGATATATACATTGATTTCAACCGTCTAACTGATCCATTCATTGTTCTACTTGTCGCAATTTACAAATAATTTCCTTTAAAGGAATAACAATGGGGCTCGCAGTTCACTTAAACTTGAAGAACCAAAAATTGGCGAATTGTACTGTTTGGATGCTTTGCATATACGTTTCTTAGACTATATAGAAGCAATATATACAAAGAATTCAACCGTCTGCCTGTTCCATTCATTGTTCTCCTTGTCGAAAGTTACAAATAATTTCCGATAAAGGATTAACAATGGGGCTCATTGTTCACTTAAACTTGAAGAACAAAAAATTGGCGAATGGTACTGTTTGGATGCTTTGAATATATGTTTCTTAGATTATATAGAAGCAATATATACAAAGATTTCAACCGTCTACCTGTTCCATTCATTGTTCTACTTGTCGAAAATTACAAGTAATTTCCGATAAAGGATTAACCATTGGGGCTCATTGTTCACTTAAACTTGAAAAACAAAAAATTGGCTAATTGTACTGTTTGGATGCTATGCATATATGTTTCTTAGACTATATAGAAGCTATATATACAATGATTTCAACCGTCTACCTGCTCTATTCATTGTTCTACTTGTCGAAATTTACAAATAATATCCGATAAAGGATTAACAATGGGGCTCATTGTTCACTTAAACTTGAAGACCAAAAAATTGGCGAAAGGTACTGTTTGGATGCTTTGCATATATGTTTCTTAGACTATATAGAAGCAATATATACAAAGAATTCAACCGTCTGCCTGTTCCATTCATTGTTCTCCTTGTCGAAAGTTACAAATAATTTCCGATAAAGGATTAACAATGGGGCTCATTGTTCACTTAAACTTGAAGAACAAAAAATTGGCGAATGGTACTGTTTGGATGCTTTGCAGATATGTTTCTTAGACTATATGGAAGCAATATATACAAAGATTTCAACCGTCTACGTGTTCCATTCATTGTTCTACTTGTCGAAATTTACAAATAATTTCCTTTAAAGGATTAACAATGGGGCTCGTTGTTCACTGAAACTTGAAGAACAATAAATTGGCGAATTGTACTGTTTGGATGCTTTGCATATATGTTTCTTAGAGTATATAGAAGCAGTATATACAAAGATTTCAACAGTCTACCTGTTCCATTCATTGTTCTACTTGTCGAAATTTACGAATAATTTCCTTTAAAGGATTAACAATGGGGCTCGTTGTTCACTTGAACTTGAAGAACAAAAAATTGATGAATGGTACTGTTTGGATGCTTTGCATATACGTTTCTTAGACTATACAGAAGCAATATATACAATGATTTCAACAGTCTACCTGTTCCATTCATTGTTCTACTTGTCGAAATTTACAAATAATTTCCTTTAAAGGATTAACAATGGGGCTCGTAGTTCACTTAAACTTGAAGAACAAAAAATTGGCGAATGGTACTGTTTGGATGCTTTGCATAAATGTTTCTTAGACTATATAGACGCAATATATACAAGGATTTCAACCGTCTACCTGTTCCATTCATTGTTCTACTTGTCGAAATTTACAAATAATTTCCTTTAAAGGATTAACAATGGGGCTCGTTGTTCACTGAAACTTGAAGAGCAATAAATTGGCGAATGGTACTGTTTGGATGCTTTGCGTACATGTTTCTTAGACTATATGGAAGCAATATATACAAAGATTTCAACCGTCTACGTGTTCCAATCATTGTTCTACTTGTAGAAAGTTACAATTAATTTCCGTTAAAGGATTAACAATGGGGCTCGTAGTTCACTTAAACTTGAAGAACAAAAAATTGGCGAATTGTACTGTTTGGATGCTATGCATATATGTTTCGTAGATTATATAGAAGCGATATATACATTGATTTCAACCGTCTAACTGATCCATTCATTGTTCTACTTGTCGCAATTTACAAATAATTTCCTTTAAAGGAATAACAATGGGGCTCGCAGTTCACTTAAACTTGAAGAACCAAAAATTGGCGAATTGTACTGTTTGGATGCTTTGCATATACGTTTCTTAGACTATTTAGAAGCAATATATACAAAGATTTCAACCGTCTACCTGTACTATTCATTGTTCTACTTGTAGAAAGTTACAAATAATTTCCATTTCATGATTATCAATGGCGCTCGCTGATCACTTAAACTTGAAGATCAAAAAATTGGCGATTGTTACTGTTTAGATGCTTTGCATATATGTTTCTTAGATTATATAGAAGCAATATATACAAAGATTTCAACCGTCTACCTGTTCCATTCATTGTTCTACTTGTCGAAATTTACAAATAATTTCCTTTAAAGGATTAACAATGGGGCTCGTAGTTCACTTAAATTTGAAGAACAAAAAATTGGCGAATGGTACTGTTTGGATGCTTTGAATATATGTTTCTTAGATTATATAGAAGCAATATATACAAAGATTTCAACCGTCTACCTGTTCCATTCATTGTTCTACTTGTCGAAAATTACAAGTAATTTCCGATAAAGGATTAACCATTGGGGCTCATTGTTCACTTAAACTTGAAAAACAAAAAATTGGCTAATTGTACTGTTTGGATGCTATGCATATATGTTTCTTAGACTATATAGAAGCTATATATACAATGATTTCAACCGTCTACCTGTTCTATTCATTGTTCTACTTGTCGAAATTTACTAATAATATCCGATAAAGGATTAACAATGGGGCTCATTGTTCACTTAAACTTGAAGACCAAAAAATTGGCGAATGGTACTGTTTGGATGCTTTGCATATATGTTTCTTAGACTATATAGAAGCAATATATACAAAGAATTCAACCGTCTGCCTGTTCCATTCATTGTTCTCCTTGTCGAAAGTTACAAATAATTTCCGATAAAGGATTAACAATGGGGCTCATTGTTCACTTAAACTTGAAGAACAAAAAATTGGCGAATGGTACTGTTTGGATGCTTTGCAGATATGTTTCTTAGACTATATGGAAGCAATATATACAAAGATTTCAACCGTCTACGTGTTCCATTCATTGTTCTACTTGTCGAAATTTACAAATAATTTCCTTTAAAGGATTAACAATGGGGCTCGTTGTTCACAGAAAGTTGAAGAACAATAAATTGGCGAATTGTACTGTTTGGATGCTTTGCATATATGTTTCTTAGAGTATATAGAAGCAGTATATACAAAGATTTCAACAGTCTACCTGTTCCATTCATTGTTCTACTTGTCGAAATTTACGAATAATTTCCTTTAAAGGATTAACAATGGGGCTCGTTGTTCACTTAAACTTGAAGAACAAAAAATTGATGAATGGTACTGTTTGGATGCTTTGAATATATGTTTCTTAGACTATACAGAAGCAATATATACAAGGATTTCAACCGTCTACCTGTTCCATTCATTGTTCTACTTGTCGAAATTTACAAATAATTTCCTTTAAAGGATTAACAATGGGGCTCGTAGTTCACTTAAATTTGAAGAACAAAAAATTGGCGAATTGTACTGTTTGGATGCTTTGCATATACGTTTCTTAGACTATTTAGAAGCAATATATACAAAGATTTCAGCCGTCTACCTGTACTATTCATTGTTCTACTTGTAGAAAGTTACAAATAATTTCCATTTCATGATTATCAATGGTGCTCGCTGATCACTTAAACTTGAAGATCAAAAAATTGGCGAATTGTACTGTTTGGACGCTTTGCATATATGTTTCTTAGACTATACAGAAGCAATATATACAATGATTTCAACAGTCTAACTGATCCATTCATTGTTCTACTTGTCGCAATTTACAAATAATTTCCTTTAAAGGAATAACAATGGGGCTCGCAGTTCACTTAAACTTGAAGAACCAAAAATTGGCGAATTGTACTGTTTGGATGCTATGCATATATGTTTCGTAGATTATATAGAAGCAATATATACATTGATTTCAACCGTCTAACTGATCCATTCATTGTTCTACTTGTCGCAATTTACAAATAATTTCCTTTAAAGGAATAACAATGGGGCTCGCAGTTCACTTAAACTTGAAGAACCAAAAATCGGCGAATTGTACTGTTTGGATGCTTTGCATATACGTTTCTTAGACTATTTAGAAGCAATATATACAAAGATTTCAGCCGTCTACCTGTACTATTCATTGTTCTACTTGTAGAAAGTTACAAATAATTTCCATTTCATGATTATCAATGGGGCTCGCTGATCACTTAAACTTGAAGAACAAAAAATTGGCGAATTGTACTGTTTGGACGCTTTGCATATATGTTTCTTAGACTATACAGAAGCAATATATACAATGATTTCAACAGTCTACCTGTTCCATTCATTGTTCTACTTGTCGAAATTTACAAATAATTTCCTTTAAAGGATTAACAATGGGGCTCGTAGATCACTTAAAATTGAAGAATAAAAAATTGGCGAATGGTACTGTTTGGATGCTTTGCATATATGTTTCTTAGATTATATAGAAGCAATATATACAAAGATTTCAACCGTCTACCTGTTCCATTCATTGTTCTACTTGTCGAAATTTACAAATAATATCCGATAAAGGATTAACAATGGGGCTCATTGTTCACTTAAACTTGAAGACCAAAAAATTGGCGAAAGGTACTGTTTGGATGCTTTGCATATATGTTTCTTAGACTATATAGAAGCAATATATACAAAGAATTCAACCGTCTGCCTGTTCCATTCATTGTTCTCCTTGTCGAAAGTTACAAATAATTTCCGATAAAGGATTAACAATGGGGCTCATTGTTCACTTAAACTTGAAGAACAAAAAATTGGCGAATTGTACTGTTTGGATGCTTTGCATAAATGTTTCTTAGACTATATAGACGCAATATATACAAGGATTTCAACCGTCTACCTGTTCCATTCATTGTTCTACTTGTCGAAATTTACAAATAATTTCCTTTAAAGGATTAACAATGGGACTCGTAGTTCACTTAAATTTGAAGAACAAAAAATTGGCGAATTGTACTGTTTGGATGCTTTGCATATACGTTTCTTAGACTATTTAGAAGCAATATATACAAAGATTTCAGCCGTCTACCTGTACTATTCATTGTTCTACTTGTAGAAAGTTACAAATAATTTCCATTTCATGATTATCAATGGGGCTCGCTGATCACTTAAACTTGAAGATCAAAAAATTGGCGATTGTTACTGTTTAGATGCTTTGCATATATGTTTCTTAGATTATATAGAAGCAATATATACAAAGATTTCAACCGTCTACCTGTTCCATTCATTGTTCTACTTGTAGGAAGTTACAATTAATTTCCGTTAAAGGATTAACAATGGGGCTCGTAGTTCACTTAAACTTGAAGAACAAAAAATTGGCGAATTGTACTGTTTGGATGCTATGCATATATGTTTCGTAGATTATATAGAAGCAATATATGCATTGATTTCAACCGTCTAACTGATCCATTCATTGTTCTACTTGTCGCAATTTACAAATAATTTCCTTTAAAGGAATAACAATGGGGCTCGCAGTTCACTTAAACTTGAAGAACCAAAAATTGGCGAATTGTACTGTTTGGATGCTTTGCATATACGTTTCTTAGACTATTTAGAAGCAATATATACAAAGATTTCAGCCGTCTACCTGTACTATTCATTGTTCTACTTGTAGAAAGTTACAAATAATTTCCATTTCATGATTATCAATGGGGCTCGCTGATCACTTAAACTTGAAGATCAAAAAATTGGCGATTGTTATTGTTTAGATGCTTTGCATATATGTTTCTTCGATTACATAGAAGCAATATATACATTGATTTCAACCGTCTAACTGATCCATTCATTGTTCTACTTGTCGCAATTTACAAATAATTTCCTTTAAAGGAATAACAATGGGGCTCGCAGTTCACTTAAACTTGAAGAACCAAAAATCGGCGAATTGTACTGTTTGGATGCTTTGCATATACGTTTCTTAGACTATTTAGAAGCAATATATACAAAGATTTCAGCCGTCTACCTGTACTATTCATTGTTCTACTTGTAGAAAGTTACAAATAATTTCCATTTCATGATTATCAATGGGGCTCGCTGATCACTTAAACTTGAAGAACAAAAAATTGGCGAATTGTACTGTTTGGACGCTTTGCATATATGTTTCTTAGACTATACAGAAGCAATATATACAATGATTTCAACAGTCTACCTGTTCCATTCATTGTTCTACTTGTCGAAATTTACAAATAATTTCCTTTAAAGGATTAACAATGGGGCTCGTAGATCACTTAAAATTGAAGAATAAAAAATTGGCGAATGGTACTGTTTGGATGCTTTGCATATATGTTTCTTAGATTATATAGAAGCAATATATACAAAGATTTCAACCGTCTACCTGTTCCATTCATTGTTCTACTTGTCGAAATTTACAAATAATATCCGATAAAGGATTAACAATGGGGCTCATTGTTCACTTAAACTTGAAGACCAAAAAATTGGCGAAAGGTACTGTTTGGATGCTTTGCATATATGTTTCTTAGACTATATAGAAGCAATATATACAAAGAATTCAACCGTCTGCCTGTTCCATTCATTGTTCTCCTTGTCGAAAGTTACAAATAATTTCCGATAAAGGATTAACAATGGGGCTCATTGTTCACTTAAACTTGAAGAACAAAAAATTGGCGAATTGTACTGTTTGGATGCTTTGCATAAATGTTTCTTAGACTATATAGACGCAATATATACAAGGATTTCAACCGTCTACCTGTTCCATTCATTGTTCTACTTGTCGAAATTTACAAATAATTTCCTTTAAAGGATTAACAATGGGACTCGTAGTTCACTTAAATTTGAAGAACAAAAAATTGGCGAATTGTACTGTTTGGATGCTTTGCATATACGTTTCTTAGACTATTTAGAAGCAATATATACAAAGATTTCAGCCGTCTACCTGTACTATTCATTGTTCTACTTGTAGAAAGTTACAAATAATTTCCATTTCATGATTATCAATGGGGCTCGCTGATCACTTAAACTTGAAGATCAAAAAATTGGCGATTGTTACTGTTTAGATGCTTTGCATATATGTTTCTTAGATTATATAGAAGCAATATATACAAAGATTTCAACCGTCTACCTGTTCCATTCATTGTTCTACTTGTAGGAAGTTACAATTAATTTCCGTTAAAGGATTAACAATGGGGCTCGTAGTTCACTTAAACTTGAAGAACAAAAAATTGGCGAATTGTACTGTTTGGATGCTATGCATATATGTTTCGTAGATTATATAGAAGCAATATATGCATTGATTTCAACCGTCTAACTGATCCATTCATTGTTCTACTTGTCGCAATTTACAAATAATTTCCTTTAAAGGAATAACAATGGGGCTCGCAGTTCACTTAAACTTGAAGAACCAAAAATTGGCGAATTGTACTGTTTGGATGCTTTGCATATACGTTTCTTAGACTATTTAGAAGCAATATATACAAAGATTTCAGCCGTCTACCTGTACTATTCATTGTTCTACTTGTAGAAAGTTACAAATAATTTCCATTTCATGATTATCAATGGGGCTCGCTGATCACTTAAACTTGAAGATCAAAAAATTGGCGATTGTTATTGTTTAGATGCTTTGCATATATGTTTCTTCGATTACATAGAAGCAATATATACAAAGATTTCAACCGTCTACCTGTTCCATTCATTGTTCTACTTGTCGAAATTTACAAATAATTTCCTTTAAAGGATTAACAATGGGACTCGTAGTTCACTTAAATTTGAAGAACAAAAAATTGGCGAATGGTACTGTTTGGATGCTTTGAATATATGTTTCTTAGATTATATAGAAGCAATATATACAAAGATTTCAACCGTCTACCTGTTCCATTCATTGTTCTACTTGTCGAAAATTACAAGTAATTTCCGATAAAGGATTAACCATTGGGGCTCATTGTTCACTTAAACCTGAAAAACAAAAAATTGGCTAATTGTACTGTTTGGATGCTATGCATATATGTTTCTTAGACTATATAGAAGCTATATATACAATGATTTCAACCGTCTACCTGCTCTATTCATTGTTCTACTTGTCGAAATTTACAAATAATATCCGATAAAGGATTAACAATGGGGCTCATTGTTCACTTAAACTTGAAGACCAAAAAATTGGCGAAAGGTACTGTTTGGATGCTTTGCATATATGTTTCTTAGACTATATAGAAGCAATATATACAAAGAATTCAACCGTCTGCCTGTTCCATTCATTGTTCTCCTTGTCGAAAGTTACAAATAATTTCCGATAAAGGATTAACAATGGGGCTCGTAGTTCACTTAAACTTGAAGAACAAAAAATTGGCGAATTGTACTGTTTGGATGCTATGCATATATGTTTCGTAGATTATATAGAAGCAATATATGCATTGATTTCAACCGTCTAACTGATCCATTCATTGTTCTACTTGTCGCAATTTACAAATAATTTCCTTTAAAGGAATAACAATGGGGCTCGCAGTTCACTTAAACTTGAAGAACCAAAAATTGGCGAATTGTACTGTTTGGATGCTTTGCATATACGTTTCTTAGACTATTTAGAAGCAATATATACAAAGATTTCAGCCGTCTACCTGTACTATTCATTGTTCTACTTGTAGAAAGTTACAAATAATTTCCATTTCATGATTATCAATGGGGCTCGCTGATCACTTAAACTTGAAGATCAAAAAATTGGCGATTGTTATTGTTTAGATGCTTTGCATATATGTTTCTTCGATTACATAGAAGCAATATATACATTGATTTCAACCGTCTAACTGATCCATTCATTGTTCTACTTGTCGCAATTTACAAATAATTTCCTTTAAAGGAATAACAATGGGGCTCGCAGTTCACTTAAACTTGAAGAACCAAAAATCGGCGAATTGTACTGTTTGGATGCTTTGCATATACGTTTCTTAGACTATTTAGAAGCAATATATACAAAGATTTCAGCCGTCTACCTGTACTATTCATTGTTCTACTTGTAGAAAGTTACAAATAATTTCCATTTCATGATTATCAATGGGGCTCGCTGATCACTTAAACTTGAAGAACAAAAAATTGGCGAATTGTACTGTTTGGACGCTTTGCATATATGTTTCTTAGACTATACAGAAGCAATATATACAATGATTTCAACAGTCTACCTGTTCCATTCATTGTTCTACTTGTCGAAATTTACAAATAATTTCCTTTAAAGGATTAACAATGGGGCTCGTAGATCACTTAAAATTGAAGAATAAAAAATTGGCGAATGGTACTGTTTGGATGCTTTGCATATATGTTTCTTAGATTATATAGAAGCAATATATACAAAGATTTCAACCGTCTACCTGTTCCATTCATTGTTCTACTTGTCGAAATTTACAAATAATATCCGATAAAGGATTAACAATGGGGCTCATTGTTCACTTAAACTTGAAGACCAAAAAATTGGCGAAAGGTACTGTTTGGATGCTTTGCATATATGTTTCTTAGACTATATAGAAGCAATATATACAAAGAATTCAACCGTCTGCCTGTTCCATTCATTGTTCTCCTTGTCGAAAGTTACAAATAATTTCCGATAAAGGATTAACAATGGGGCTCATTGTTCACTTAAACTTGAAGAACAAAAAATTGGCGAATTGTACTGTTTGGATGCTTTGCATAAATGTTTCTTAGACTATATAGACGCAATATATACAAGGATTTCAACCGTCTACCTGTTCCATTCATTGTTCTACTTGTCGAAATTTACAAATAATTTCCTTTAAAGGATTAACAATGGGACTCGTAGTTCACTTAAATTTGAAGAACAAAAAATTGGCGAATTGTACTGTTTGGATGCTTTGCATATACGTTTCTTAGACTATTTAGAAGCAATACATACAAAGATTTCAGCCGTCTACCTGTACTATTCATTGTTCTACTTGTAGAAAGTTACAAATAATTTCCATTTCATGATTATCAATGGGGCTCGCTGATCACTTAAACTTGAAGATCAAAAAATTGGCGATTGTTACTGTTTAGATGCTTTGCATATATGTTTCTTAGATTATATAGAAGCAATATATACAAAGATTTCAACCGTCTACCTGTTCCATTCATTGTTCTACTTGTAGGAAGTTACAATTAATTTCCGTTAAAGGATTAACAATGGGGCTCGTAGTTCACTTAAACTTGAAGAACAAAAAATTGGCGAATTGTACTGTTTGGATGCTATGCATATATGTTTCGTAGATTATATAGAAGCAATATATGCATTGATTTCAACCGTCTAACTGATCCATTCATTGTTCTACTTGTCGCAATTTACAAATAATTTCCTTTAAAGGAATAACAATGGGGCTCGCAGTTCACTTAAACTTGAAGAACCAAAAATTGGCGAATTGTACTGTTTGGATGCTTTGCATATACGTTTCTTAGACTATTTAGAAGCAATATATACAAAGATTTCAGCCGTCTACCTGTACTATTCATTGTTCTACTTGTAGAAAGTTACAAATAATTTCCATTTCATGATTATCAATGGGGCTCGCTGATCACTTAAACTTGAAGATCAAAAAATTGGCGATTGTTATTGTTTAGATGCTTTGCATATATGTTTCTTCGATTACATAGAAGCAATATATACAAAGATTTCAACCGTCTACCTGTTCCATTCATTGTTCTACTTGTCGAAATTTACAAATAATTTCCTTTAAAGGATTAACAATGGGACTCGTAGTTCACTTAAATTTGAAGAACAAAAAATTGGCGAATGGTACTGTTTGGATGCTTTGAATATATGTTTCTTAGATTATATAGAAGCAATATATACAAAGATTTCAACCGTCTACCTGTTCCATTCATTGTTCTACTTGTCGAAAATTACAAGTAATTTCCGATAAAGGATTAACCATTGGGGCTCATTGTTCACTTAAACTTGAAAAACAAAAAATTGGCTAATTGTACTGTTTGGATGCTATGCATATATGTTTCTTAGACTATATAGAAGCTATATATACAATGATTTCAACCGTCTACCTGCTCTATTCATTGTTCTACTTGTCGAAATTTACAAATAATATCCGATAAAGGATTAACAATGGGGCTCATTGTTCACTTAAACTTGAAGACCAAAAAATTGGCGAAAGGTACTGTTTGGATGCTTTGCATATATGTTTCTTAGACTATATAGAAGCAATATATACAAAGAATTCAACCGTCTGCCTGTTCCATTCATTGTTCTCCTTGTCGAAAGTTACAAATAATTTCCGATAAAGGATTAACAATGGGGCTCATTGTTCACTTAAACTTGAAGAACAAAAAATTGGCGAATGGTACTGTTTGGATGCTTTGCAGATATGTTTCTTAGACTATATGGAAGCAATATATACAAAGATTTCAACCGTCTACGTGTTCCATTCATTGTTCTACTTGTCGAAATTTACAAATAATTTCCTTTAACCCTCGCTTTACGATGGTGGGGTCTCTAGAGACTCAGCGTTTAGCGCACAGTGACACGCATACTAGCAAATGTGTAATTTGAGAAACCACTCGGCGACTTCGCAGCGATAACAAACACATTTACAATTTTGTGTTCGATACTACCCAATAGTGTGTAAGTGACTCAGCAGCCAGCAGTTCTTTTCGAGTCGCATCAGTTGGTCGTGGAAATTCGTACAAGCACAACGTTCGTAACGTTCGTAACTGCGTTGCAAGTCTGCCTTGACTAAGAATATATAAAAGAGTCAGTATGCATGACGAAGTCTTGTTTGAACACGATGACCTGCCGTAGGTTCGATTACCTGCGTGTTTCTTTCATTTCGATTTCGTCAACAGTCATAAAAGGTCATAAAATTATTCCCTTTCCCAATTGCAACGGCCTGGGTCTAGAAAAGAATATTCCACAAAACCTTTTCGAATATTCATTTCTTAAATTGTTACAAAACATTGCACAATTCATTTATCGTTGATTTCACGAAAATTATTGTTAAGAATTTAGTAGTCCAATAGTTGGTAGAGAATACAAGCAACGAATATATGTTCTTGCCCGCACGAACAACATGCGATTGTATTAGTGAGATGTTATGTCTCATGTTTCGACTCGAGCGGCCGCGTAATAGTATTAGTGAAAATCGATGTGAGTCTCTCGAGACCCCGGCACCGTCACCGGCGTTACAAAGTCCGTAAACGGAGGGTTAAAGGATTAACAATGGGGCTCGTTGTTCACTGAAACTTGAAGAACAATAAATTGGCGAATTGTACTGTTTGGATGCTTTGCATATATGTTTCTTAGAGTATATAGAAGCAGTATATACAAAGATTTCAACAGTCTACCTGTTCCATTCATTGTTCTAATTGTCGAAATTTACGAATAATTTCCTTTAAAGGATTAACAATGGGGCTCGTTGTTCACTTGAACTTGAAGAACAAAAAATTGATGAATGGTACTGTTTGGATGCTTTGCATATACGTTTCTTAGACTATACAGAAGCAATATATACAATGATTTCAACAGTCTACCTGTTCCATTCATTGTTCTACTTGTCGAAATTTACAAATAATTTCCTTTAAAGGATTAACAATGGGGCTCGTAGTTCACTTAAACTTGAAGAACAAAAAATTGGCGAATGGTACTGTTTGGATGCTTTGCATAAATGTTTCTTAGACTATATAGACGCAATATATACAAGGATTTCAACCGTCTACCTGTTCCATTCATTGTTCTACTTGTCGAAATTTACAAATAATTTCCTTTAAAGGATTAACAATGGGGCTCGTTGTTCACTGAAACTTGAAGAGCAATAAATTGGCGAATGGTACTGTTTGGATGCTTTGCGTACATGTTTCTTAGACTATATGGAAGCAATATATACAAAGATTTCAACCGTCTACGTGTTCCAATCATTGTTCTACTTGTAGAAAGTTACAATTAATTTCCGTTAAATGATTAACAATGGGGCTCGTAGTTCACTTAAACTTGAAGAACAAAAAATTGGCGAATTGTACTGTTTGGATGCTATGCATATATGTTTCGTAGATTATATAGAAGCGATATATACATTGATTTCAACCGTCTAACTGATCCATTCATTGTTCTACTTGTCGCAATTTACAAATAATTTCCTTTAAAGGAATAACAATGGGGCTCGCAGTTCACTTAAACTTGAAGAACCAAAAATTGGCGAATTGTACTGTTTGGATGCTTTGCATATACGTTTCTTAGACTATTTAGAAGCAATATATACAAAGATTTCAACCGTCTACCTGTACTATTCATTGTTCTACTTGTAGAAAGTTACAAATAATTTCCATTTCATGATTATCAATGGCGCTCGCTGATCACTTAAACTTGAAGATCAAAAAATTGGCGATTGTTACTGTTTAGATGCTTTGCATATATGTTTCTTAGATTATATAGAAGCAATATATACAAAGATTTCAACCGTCTGCCTGTTCCATTCATTGTTCTCCTTGTCGAAAGTTACAA
The DNA here is from genome assembly GCA_963989415.1 of Cerceris ruficornis. Taxonomy (NCBI): domain Eukaryota; kingdom Metazoa; phylum Arthropoda; class Insecta; order Hymenoptera; family Crabronidae; genus Cerceris; species Cerceris ruficornis. Next base: position 2,523,437 of record CAXDIW010000460.1, read on the forward strand.
ATAATTTCCGATAAAGGATTAACAATGGGGCTCATTGTTCACTTAAACTTGAAGAACAAAAAATTGGCGAATGGTACTGTTTGGATGCTTTGCAGATATGTTTCTTAGACTATATGGAAGCAATATATACAAAGATTTCAACCGTCTACGTGTTCCATTCATTGTTCTACTTGTCGAAATTTACAAATAATTTCCTTTAAAGGATTAACAATGGGGCTCGTTGTTCACAGAAACTTGAAGAACAATAAATTGGCGAATTGTACTGTTTGGATGCTTTGCATATATGTTTCTTAGAGTATATAGAAGCAGTATATACAAAGATTTCAACAGTCTACCTGTTCCATTCATTGTTCTACTTGTCGAAATTTACGAATAATTTCCTTTAAAGGATTAACAATGGGGCTCGTTGTTCACTTAAACTTGAAGAACAAAAAATTGATGAATGGTACTGTTTGGATGCTTTGCATATATGTTTCTTAGACTATACAGAAGCAATATATACAATGATTTCAACAGTCTACCTGTTCCATTCATTGTTCTACTTGTCGAAATTTACAAATAATTTCCTTTAAAGGATTAACAATGGGGCTCGTAGTTCACTTAAACTTGAAGAACAAAAAATTGGCGAATGGTACTGTTTCGATGCTTTGCATATATGTTTCTTAGACTATATAGACGCAATATATACAAGGATTTCAACCGTCTACCTGTTCCATTCATTGTTCTACTTGTCGAAAGTTACAAATAATTACCTTTAAAGGATTAACAATGGGGCTCGTAGTTCACTTAAACTTGAAGAACAAAAAATTGGCGAATGGTACTGTTTGGATGCTTTGCAGATATGTTTCTTAGACTATATAGAAGCAATATATACAATGATTTCAACAGTCTACCTGTTCCATTCATTGTTCTACTTGTCGAAATTTACAAATAATTTCCTTTAAAGGATTAACAATGGGGCTCGTAGTTCACTTAAACTTGAAGAACAAAAAATTGGCGAATGGTACTGTTTGGATGCTTTGCAGATATGTTTCTTAGACTATATGGAAGCAATATATACAAAGATTTCAACCGTCTACGTGTTCCATTCATTGTTCTACTTGTCGAAATTTACAAATAATTTCCTTTAAAGGATTAACAATGGGGCTCGTTGTTCACAGAAACTTGAAGAACAATAAATTGGCGAATTGTACTGTTTGGATGCTTTGCATATATGTTTCTTAGAGTATATAGAAGCAGTATATACAAAGATTTCAACAGTCTACCTGTTCCATTCATTGTTCTACTTGTCGAAATTTACAAATAATTTCCTTTAAAGGATTAACAATGGGGCTCGTAGATCACTTAAAATTGAAGAATAAAAAATTGGCGAATGGTACTGTTTGGATGCTTTGCATATATGTTTCTTAGATTATATAGAAGCAATATATACAAAGATTTCAACCGTCTACCTGTTCCATTCATTGTTCTACTTGTCGAAATTTACAAATAATTTCCTTTAAAGGATTAACAATGGGGCTCGTTGTTCACTGAAACTTGAAGAACAATAAATTGGCGAATGGTACTGTTTGGATGCTTTGCGTACATGTTTCTTAGACTAAATGGAAGCAATATATACAAAGATTTCAACCGTCTACGTGTTCCAATCATTGTTCTACTTGTAGAAAGTTACAATTAATTTCCGTTAAAGGATTAACAATGGGGCTCGTAGTTCACTTAAACTTGAAGAACAAAAAATTGGCGAATTGTACTGTTTGGATGCTATGCATATATGTTTCGTAGATTATATAGAAGCAATATGTACAATGATTTCAGCCGTCTTCGTGTTCCAATCATTGTTCTACTTGTCGAAAATTACAAATAATTTCCTTTAAAGGATTAACAATGGGGCTCGTTGTTCACTTAAACTTGAAGAACAAAAAATTGGCGAATTGTACTGTTTGGATGCTATGCATATATGTTTCGTAGATTATATAGAAGCGATATATACATTGATTTCAACCGTCTAACTGATCCATTCATTGTTCTACTTGTCGCAATTTACAAATAATTTCCTTTAAAGGAATAACAATGGGGCTCGCAGTTCACTTAAACTTGAAGAACCAAAAATTGGCGAATTGTACTGTTTGGATGCTTTGCATATACGTTTCTTAGACTATTTAGAAGCAATATATACAAAGATTTCAACCGTCTACCTGTACTATTCATTGTTCTACTTGTAGAAAGTTACAAATAATTTCCATTTCATGATTATCAATGGGGCTCGTAGTTCACTTAAACTTGAAGAACAAAAAATTGGCGAATGGTACTGTTTGGATGCTTTGCATATATGTTTCTTAGATTATATAGAAGCAATATATACAAAGATTTCAACCGTCTACCTGTTCCATTCATTGTTCTACCTGTCGAAAATTACAAATAATTTCCGATAAAGGATTAACCATTGGGGCTCATTGTTCACTTAAACTTGAAGAACAAAAAATTGGCGAATGGTACTGTTTGGATGCTTTGCGTACATGTTTCTTAGACTATATGGAAGCAATATATACAAAGATTTCAACCGTTTACGTGTTCCAATCATTGTTCTAATTGTCGAAATTTACAAATAATTTCCTTTAAAGGATTATACAATGGGGCTCGTAGTTCACTTAAAATGGAAGAACAAAAAATTGGCGAATTGTACTGTTTGGATGCTTTGCATATATGTTTCTTAGACTATTTAGAAGCAATATATACAAAGATTTCAACCGTCTACGTGTTCCATTCATTGTTCTACTTGTCGAAATTTACAAATAATTTCCTTTAAAGGATTAACAATGGGGCTCGTTGTTCACAGAAACTTGAAGAACAATAAATTGGCGAATTGTACTGTTTGGATGCTTTGCATATATGTTTCTTAGAGTATATAGAAGCAGTATATACAAAGATTTCAACAGTCTACCTGTTCCATTCATTGTTCTACTTGTCGAAATTTACGAATAATTTCCTTTAAAGGATTAACAATGGGGCTCGTTGTTCACTTAAACTTGAAGAACAAAAAATTGATGAATGGTACTGTTTGGATGCTTTGCATATATGTTTCTTAGACTATACAGAAGCAATATATACAATGATTTCAACAGTCTACCTGTTCCATTCATTGTTCTACTTGTCGAAATTTACAAATAATTTCCTTTAAAGGATTAACAATGGGGCTCGTAGTTCACTTAAACTTGAAGAACAAAAAATTGGCGAATGGTACTGTTTGGATGCTTTGCATATATGTTTCTTAGATTATATAGAAGCAATATATACAAAGATTTCAACCGTCTACCTGTTCCATTCATTGTTCTACCTGTCGAAAATTACAAATAATTTCCGATAAAGGATTAACCATTGGGGCTCATTGTTCACTTAAACTTGAAGAACAAAAAATTGGCGAATGGTACTGTTTGGATGCTTTGCGTACATGTTTCTTAGACTATATGGAAGCAATATATACAAAGATTTCAACCGTTTACGTGTTCCAATCATTGTTCTAATTGTCGAAATTTACAAATAATTTCCTTTAAAGGATTATACAATGGGGCTCGTAGTTCACTTAAAATGGAAGAACAAAAAATTGGCGAATTGTACTGTTTGGATGCTTTGCATATATGTTTCTTAGACTATTTAGAAGCAATATATACAAAGATTTCAACCGTCTACGTGTTCCATTCATTGTTCTACTTGTCGAAATTTACAAATAATTTCCTTTAAAGGATTAACAATGGGGCTCGTTGTTCACAGAAACTTGAAGAACAATAAATTGGCGAATTGTACTGTTTGGATGCTTTGCATATATGTTTCTTAGAGTATATAGAAGCAGTATATACAAAGATTTCAACAGTCTACCTGTTCCATTCATTGTTCTACTTGTCGAAATTTACGAATAATTTCCTTTAAAGGATTAACAATGGGGCTCGTTGTTCACTTAAACTTGAAGAACAAAAAATTGATGAATGGTACTGTTTGGATGCTTTGCATATATGTTTCTTAGACTATACAGAAGCAATATATACAATGATTTCAACAGTCTACCTGTTCCATTCATTGTTCTACTTGTCGAAATTTACAAATAATTTCCTTTAAAGGATTAACAATGGGGCTCGTAGTTCACTTAAACTTGAAGAACAAAAAATTGGCGAATGGTACTGTTTGGATGCTTTGCATATATGTTTCTTAGACTATATAGACGCAATATATACAAGGATTTCAACCGTTTACCTGTTCCATTCATTGTTCTACTTGTCGAAATTTACAAATAATTTCCTTTAAAGGATTAACAATGGGGCTCGTTGTTCACTGAAACTTGAAGAGCAATAAATTGGCGAATGGTACTGTTTGGATGCGTTGCGTACATGTTTCTTAGACTATATGGAAGCAATATATACAAAGATTTCAACCGTCTACGTGTTCCAATCATTGTTCTACTTGTAGAAAGTTACAATTAATTTCCGTTAAAGGATTAATAATTGGGCTCGTAGTTCACTTAAACTTGAAGAACAAAAAATTGGCGAATTGTACTGTTTGGATGCTATGCATATATGTTTCGTAGATTATATAGAAGCGATATATACATTGATTTCAACCGTCTAACTGATCCATTCATTGTTCTACTTGTCGCAATTTACAAATAATTTCCTTTAAAGGAATAACAATGGGGCTCGCAGTTCACTTAAACTTGAAGAACCAAAAATTGGCGAATTGTACTGTTTGGATGCTTTGCATATACGTTTCTTAGACTATTTAGAAGCAATATATACAAAGATTTCAACCGTCTACCTGTACTATTCATTGTTCTACTTGTAGAAAGTTACAAATAATTTCCATTTCATGATTATCAATGGGGCTCGTAGTTCACTTAAACTTGAAGAACAAAAAATTGGCGAATGGTACTGTTTGGATGCTTTGCATATATGTTTCTTAGACTATATGGAAGCAATATATACAAAGATTTCAACCGTCTGCGTGTTCCAATCATTGTTCTACTTGTAGAAAGTTACAATTAATTTCCGTTAAAGGATTAACAATGGGGTTCGTAGTTCACTTAAACTTGAAGACCAAAAAATTGGCGAATTGTACTGTTTGGATGCTTTGCATATATGTTTCTTATACTATATAGAAGCAATATATACAAAGATTTCAACCGTCTACCTGTTCCATTCAATGTTCTACTTGTCGAAATTTACAAATAATTTCCTTTAAAGGATTAACAATGGGGCTCGTAGTTCACTTAAACTTGAAGAACAAAAAATTGGCGAATGGTACTGTTTGGATGCTTTGCATATATGTTTCATAGACTATATAGAAGCAATATATACAAAGATTTCAACCGTCTACCTGTTCCATTCATTGTTCTACTTGTCGAAAGTTACAAATAATTTCCGATAACGGATTAACCATTGGGGCTGATTGTTCACTTAAACTTGAAGTACAAAAAATTGGCGAATTGTACTGTTTGGATGCTTTGCATATATGTTTCTTATACTATATAGAAGCAATATATACAAAGATTTCAACCGTCTACCTGTTCCATTCAATGTTCTACTTGTCGAAAGTTACAAATAATCTCCGATAAAGGATTAACAATGGGGCTCATTGTTCACTTAAACTTGAAGAACAAAAAATTGGCGAATGGTACTGTTTGGATGCTTTGCATATATGTTTCTTAGACTATATGGAAGCAATATATACAAAGATTTCAACCGTCTGCGTGTTCCAATCATTGTTCTACTTGTAGAAAGTTACAATTAATTTCCGTTAAAGGATTAACAATGGGGTTCGTAGTTCACTTAAACTTGAAGACCAAAAAATTGGCGAATTGTACTGTTTGGATGCTTTGCATATATGTTTCTTATACTATATAGAAGCAATATATACAAAGATTTCAACCGTCTACCTGTTCCATTCAATGTTCTACTTGTCGAAAGTTACAAATAATCTCCGATAAAGGATTAACAATGGGGCTCATTGTTCACTTAAACTTGAAGAACAAACAATTGGCGAATGGTACTGTTTGGATGCTTTGCATATATGTTTCTTAGACTATATGGAAGCAATATATACAAAGATTTCAACCGTCTGCGTGTTCCAATCATTGTTCTACTTGTAGAAAGTTACAATTAATTTCCGTTAAAGTATTAACAATGGGGCTCGTAGTTCACTTAAACTTGAAGATGAAATAATTGGCGAATTGTACTGTTTGGATGCTTTGCATATATGTTTCTTAGATTATATAGAAGCAATATATACAAAGATTTCAACCGTGTACCTGTTCCATTCATTGTTCTACTTGTCGAAAGTTACAAATAATTTCCGATAAAGGATTAACAATGGGGCTCATTGTTCACTTAAACTTGAAGAACAAAAAATTGGCGAATGGTACTGTTTGGATGCTTTGCATATATGTTTCTTAGACTATATGGAAGCAATATATACAAAGATTTCAACCGTCTGCGTGTTCCAATCATTGTTCTACTTGTAGAAAGTTACAATTAATTTCCGTTAAAGGATTAACAATGGGGCTCGTAGTTCACTTAAACTTGAAGACCAAAAAATTGGCGAATTGTACTGTTTGGATGCTTTGCATATGTGTTTCGTAGGCTACATAGAAGCAGTATATACAATGATTTCAACCGTCTACCTGTTCCATTCATTGTTCTACTTGTCGAAAGTTACAAATAATTTCCGATAAAGGATTAACAATGGGGCTCATTGTTCACTTAAACTTGAAGAACAAAGAATTGGCGAATGGTACTGTTTGGGTGATTTGCATATATGTTTCTTAGACTATATAGAAGTAATATATACATTGATTTCAACCGTCTACCTGTTCCACTCATTGTTCTACTTGTCGCAATTTACAAATAATTTCCGTTAAAGTATTAACAATGGGGCTCGTAGTTCACTTAAACTTGAAGATGAAATAATTGGCGAATTGTACTGTTTGGATGCTTTGCATATATGTTTCTTAGATTATATAGAAGCAATATATACAAAGATTTCAACCGTCTACCTGTTCCATTCATTGTTCTACTTGTCGAAAGTTACAAATAATTTCCTTTAAAGGATTAACAATGGGGCTCGTAGTTCACTTAAACTTGAAGAACAAAAAATTGCCGAATTGTACTGTTTGGATGATTTGCAGATATGTTTCTTAGACTATATAGAAGCAATATATACAATGATTTCAACAGTCTACCTGTTCCATTCATTGTTCTACTTGTCGAAATTTACTAATAATTTCCTTTAAAGGATTAACCATTGGGGCTCATTGTTCACTTAAACTTGAAGAACAAAAAATTGGCGAATGGTACTGTTTGGATGCTTTGCGTACATGTTTCTTAGACTATAAGGAAGGAATATATACAATGATTTCAACCGTCTACGTGTTCCAATCATTGTTCTACTTGTAGAAAGTTACAATTAATTTCCGTTAAAGGATTAACAATGGGGCTCGTAGTTCACTTAAACTTGAAGAACAAAAAATTGGCGAATTGTACTGTTTGGATGCTATGCATATATGTTTCGTAGATTATATAGAAGCAATATATACATTGATTTCAACCGTCTAACTGATCCATTCATTGTTCTACTTGTCGCAATTTACAAATAATTTCCTTTAAAGGATTAACAATGGGGCTTGTAGTTCACTTAAACTTGAAGAACCAAAAATTGGCGAATTGTACTGTTTGGATGCTTTGCATAAACGTTTCTTAGACTATTTAGAAGCAATATATACAAAGATTTCAACCGTCTACCTGTACTATACATTGTTCTACTTGTAGAAAGTTACAAATAATTTCCATTTCATGATTATCAATGGGGCTCGCTGATCACTTAAACTTGAAGATCAAAAAATTGGCGATTGTTACTGTTTAGATGCTTTGCATACATGTTTCTTAGATTATATAGAAGCAATATATACAAAGATTTCAACCGTCTACCTGTTCCATTCATTGTTCTACTTGTCGAAAGTTACAAATAATTACCGATAAAGTATTAACAATGGGGCTCGTAGTTCACTTAAACTTGAAGATCAAATAATTGGCGAATTGTACTGTTTGGACGCTTTGCATATATGTTTCTTAGACTATACAGAAGCAATATATACAATGATTTCAACAGTCTACCTGTTCCATTCATTGTTCTACTTGTCGAAATTTACAAATAATTTCCTTTAAAGGATTAACAATGGGGCTCGTAGATCACTTAAAATTGAAGAACAAAAAATTGGCGAATGGTACTGTTTGGATGCTTTGCATATATGTTTCTTAGACTATATAGAAGCAATATATACAAAGAATTCAACCGTCTGCCTGTTCCATTCATTGTTCTCCTTGTTGAAAGTTACAAATAATTTCCGATAAAGGATTAACAATGGGGCTCATTGTTCACTTAAACTTGAAGAACAAAAAATTGGCGAATGGTACTGTTTGGATGCTTTGCAGATATGTTTCTTAGACTATATGGAAGCAATATATACAAAGATTTCAACCGTCTACGTGTTCCAATCATTGTTCTACTTGTAGAAAGTTACAAATAATTTCCATTTCATGATTATCAATGGGGCTCGCTGATCACTTAAACTTGAAGATCAAAAAATTGGCGATTGTTACTGTTTAGATGCTTTGCATATATGTTTCTTAGATTATATAGAAGCAATATATACAAAGATTTCAACCGTCTACCTGTTCCATTCATTGTTCTACTTGTCGAAAGTTACAAATAATTACCGATAAAGTATTAACAATGGGGCTCGTAGTTCACTTAAAGTTGAAGATCAAATAATTGGCGAATTGTACTGTTTGGACGCTTTGCATATATGTTTCTTAGACTATACAGAAGCAATATATACAATGATTTCAACAGTCTACCTGATCCATTCATTGTTCTACTTGTCGCAATTTACAAATAATTTCCTTTAAAGGAATAACAATGGGGCTCGCAGTTCACTTAAACTTGAAGAACCAAAAATTGGCGAATTGTACTGTTTGGATGCTTTGCATATACGTTTCTTAGACTATTTAGAAGCAATATATACAAAGATTTCAGCCGTCTACCTGTACTATTCATTGTTCTACTTGTAGAAAGTTACAAATAATTTCCATTTCATGATTATCAATGGGGCTCGCTGATCACTTAAACTTGAAGAACAAAAAATTGGCGAATTGTACTGTTTGGACGCTTTGCATATATGTTTCTTAGACTATACAGAAGCAATATATACAATGATTTCAACAGTCTACCTGTTCCATTCATTGTTCTACTTGTCGAAATTTACAAATAATTTCCTTTAAAGGATTAACAATGGGGCTCGTAGATCACTTAAAATTGAAGAATAAAAAATTGGCGAATGGTACTGTTTGGATGCTTTGCATATATGTTTCTTAGATTATATAGAAGCAATATATACAAAGATTTCAACCGTCTACCTGTTCCATTCATTGTTCTACTTGTCGAAATTTACAAATAATATCCGATAAAGGATTAACAATGGGGCTCATTGTTCACTTAAACTTGAAGACCAAAAAATTGGCGAAAGGTACTGTTTGGATGCTTTGCATATATGTTTCTTAGACTATATAGAAGCAATATATACAAAGAATTCAACCGTCTGCCTGTTCCATTCATTGTTCTCCTTGTCGAAAGTTACGAATAATTTCCGATAAAGGATTAACAATGGGGCTCATTGTTCACTTAAACTTGAAGAACAAAAAATTGGCGAATTGTACTGTTTGGATGCTTTGCATAAATGTTTCTTAGACTATATAGACGCAATATATACAAGGATTTCAACCGTCTACTTGTTCCATTCATTGTTCTACTTGTCGAAATTTACAAATAATTTCCTTTAAAGGATTAACAATGGGACTCGTAGTTCACTTAAATTTGAAGAACAAAAAATTGGCGAATTGTACTGTTTGGATGCTTTGCATATACGTTTCTTAGACTATTTAGAAGCAATATATACAAAGATTTCAGCCGTCTACCTGTACTATTCATTGTTCTACTTGTAGAAAGTTACAAATAATTTCCATTTCATGATTATCAATGGGGCTCGCTGATCACTTAAACTTGAAGATCAAAAAATTGGCGATTGTTACTGTTTAGATGCTTTGCATATATGTTTCTTAGATTATATAGAAGCAATATATACAAAGATTTCAACCGTCTACCTGTTCCATTCATTGTTCTACTTGTAGGAAGTTACAATTAATATCCGTTAAAGGATTAACAATGGGGCTCGTAGTTCACTTAAACTTGAAGAACAAAAAATTGGCGAATTGTACTGTTTGGATGCTATGCATATATGTTTCGTAGATTATATAGAAGCAATATATACATTGATTTCAACCGTCTAACTGATGCATTCATTGTTCTACTTGTAGCAATTTACAAATAATTTCCTTTAAAGGAATAACAATGGGGCTCGCAGTTCACTTAAACTTGAAGAACCAAAAATTGGCGAATTGTACTGTTTGGATGCTTTGCATATACGTTTCTTAGACTATTTAGAAGCAATATATACAAAGATTTCAGCCGTCTACCTGTACTATTCATTGTTCTACTTGTAGAAAGTTACAAATAATTTCCATTTCATGATTATCAATGGGGCTCGCTGATCACTTAAACTTGAAGATCAAAAAATTGGCGATTGTTATTGTTTAGATGCTTTGCATATATGTTTCTTCGATTACATAGAAGCAATATATACAAAGATTTCAACCGTCTACCTGTTCCATTCATTGTTCTACTTGTCGAAATTTACAAATAATTTCCTTTAAAGGATTAACAATGGGACTCGTAGTTCACTTAAATTTGAAGAACAAAAAATTGGCGAATGGTACTGTTTGGATGCTATGCATATATGTTTCTTAGACTATATAGAAGCTATATATACAATGATTTCAACCGTCTACCTGCTCTATTCATTGTTCTACTTGTCGAAATTTACAAATAATATCCGATAAAGGATTAACAATGGGGCTCATTGTTCACTTAAACTTGAAGACCAAAAAATTGGCGAAAGGTACTGTTTGGATGCTTTGCATATATGTTTCTTAGACTATATAGAAGCAATATATACAAAGAATTCAACCGTCTGCCTGTTCCATTCATTGTTCTCCTTGTCGAAAGTTACAAATAATTTCCGATAAAGGATTAACAATGGGGCTCATTGTTCACTTAAACTTGAAGAACAAAAAATTGGCGAATGGTACTGTTTGGATGCTTTGCAGATATGTTTCTTAGACTATATGGAAGCAATATATACAAAGATTTCAACCGTCTACGTGTTCCATTCATTGTTCTACTTGTCGAAATTTACAAATAATTTCCTTTAAAGGATTAACAATGGGGCTCGTTGTTCACTGAAACTTGAAGAACAATAAATTGGCGAATTGTACTGTTTGGATGCTTTGCATATATGTTTCTTAGAGTATATAGAAGCAGTATATACAAAGATTTCAACAGTCTACCTGTTCCATTCATTGTTCTACTTGTCGAAATTTACGAATAATTTCCTTTAAAGGATTAACAATGGGGCTCGTTGTTCACTTGAACTTGAAGAACAAAAAATTGATGAATGGTACTGTTTGGATGCTTTGCATATACGTTTCTTAGACTATACAGAAGCAATATATACAATGATTTCAACAGTCTACCTGTTCCATTCATTGTTCTACTTGTCGAAATTTACAAATAATTTCCTTTAAAGGATTAACAATGGGGCTCGTAGTTCACTTAAACTTGAAGAACAAAAAATTGGCGAATGGTACTGTTTGGATGCTTTGCATAAATGTTTCTTAGACTATATAGACGCAATATATACAAGGATTTCAACCGTCTACCTGTTCCATTCATTGTTCTACTTGTCGAAATTTACAAATAATTTCCTTTAAAGGATTAACAATGGGGCTCGTTGTTCACTGAAACTTGAAGAGCAATAAATTGGCGAATGGTACTGTTTGGATGCTTTGCGTACATGTTTCTTAGACTATATGGAAGCAATATATACAAAGATTTCAACCGTCTACGTGTTCCAATCATTGTTCTACTTGTAGAAAGTTACAATTAATTTCCGTTAAAGGATTAACAATGGGGCTCGTAGTTCACTTAAACTTGAAGAACAAAAAATTGGCGAATTGTACTGTTTGGATGCTATGCATATATGTTTCGTAGATTATATAGAAGCGATATATACATTGATTTCAACCGTCTAACTGATCCATTCATTGTTCTACTTGTCGCAATTTACAAATAATTTCCTTTAAAGGAATAACAATGGGGCTCGCAGTTCACTTAAACTTGAAGAACCAAAAATTGGCGAATTGTACTGTTTGGATGCTTTGCATATACGTTTCTTAGACTATTTAGAAGCAATATATACAAAGATTTCAACCGTCTACCTGTACTATTCATTGTTCTACTTGTAGAAAGTTACAAATAATTTCCATTTCATGATTATCAATGGGGCTCGCTGATCACTTAAACTTGAAGATCAAAAAATTGGCGATTGTTACTGTTTAGATGCTTTGCATATATGTTTCTTAGATTATATAGAAGCAATATATACAAAGATTTCAACCGTCTACCTGTTCCATTCATTGTTCTACTTGTCGAAAGTTACAAATAATTACCGATAAAGTATTAACAATGGGGCTCGTAGTTCACTTAAAGTTGAAGATCAAATAATTGGCGAATTGTACTGTTTGGACGCTTTGCATATATGTTTCTTAGACTATACAGAAGCAATATATACAATGATTTCAACAGTCTACCTGTTCCATTCATTGTTCTACTTGTCGAAATTTACAAATAATTTCCTTTAAAGGATTAACAATGGGGCTCGTAGATCACTTAAAATTGAAGAATAAAAAATTGGCGAATGGTACTGTTTGGATGCTTTGCATATATGTTTCTTAGATTATATAGAAGCAATATATACAAAGATTTCAACCGTCTACCTGTTCCATTCATTGTTCTACTTGTCGAAATTTACAAATAATATCCGATAAAGGATTAACAATGGGGCTCATTGTTCACTTAAACTTGAAGACCAAAAAATTGGCGAAAGGTACTGTTTGGATGCTTTGCATATATGTTTCTTAGACTATATAGAAGCAATATATACAAAGAATTCAACCGTCTGCCTGTTCCATTCATTGTTCTCCTTGTCGAAAGTTACAAATAATTTCCGATAAAGGATTAACAATGGGGCTCATTGTTCACTTAAACTTGAAGAACAAAAAATTGGCGAATTGTACTGTTTGGATGCTTTGCATAAATGTTTCTTAGACTATATAGACGCAATATATACAAGGATTTCAACCGTCTACCTGTTCCATTCATTGTTCTACTTGTCGAAATTTACAAATAATTTCCTTTAAAGGATTAACAATGGGACTCGTAGTTCACTTAAATTTGAAGAACAAAAAATTGGCGAATTGTACTGTTTGGATGCTTTGCATATACGTTTCTTAGACTATTTAGAAGCAATATATACAAAGATTTCAGCCGTCTACCTGTACTATTCATTGTTCTACTTGTAGAAAGTTACAAATAATTTCCATTTCATGATTATCAATGGGGCTCGCTGATCACTTAAACTTGAAGATCAAAAAATTGGCGATTGTTACTGTTTAGATGCTTTGCATATATGTTTCTTAGATTATATAGAAGCAATATATACAAAGATTTCAACCGTCTACCTGTTCCATTCATTGTTCTACTTGTAGGAAGTTACAATTAATTTCCGTTAAAGGATTAACAATGGGGCTCGTAGTTCACTTAAACTTGAAGAACAAAGAATTGGCGAATTGTACTGTTTGGATGCTATGCATATATGTTTCGTAGATTATATAGAAGCAATATATACATTGATTTCAACCGTCTAACTGATCCATTCATTGTTCTACTTGTCGCAATTTACAAATAATTTCCTTTAAAGGAATAACAATGGGGCTCGCAGTTCACTTAAACTTGAAGAACCAAAAATTGGCGAATTGTACTGTTTGGATGCTTTGCATATACGTTTCTTAGACTATTTAGAAGCAATATATACAAAGATTTCAGCCGTCTACCTGTACTATTCATTGTTCTACTTGTAGAAAGTTACAAATAATTTCCATTTCATGATTATCAATGGGGCTCGCTGATCACTTAAACTTGAAGAACAAAAAATTGGCGAATTGTACTGTTTGGACGCTTTGCATATATGTTTCTTAGACTATACAGAAGCAATATATACAATGATTTCAACAGTCTACCTGTTCCATTCATTGTTCTACTTGTCGAAATTTACAAATAATTTCCTTTAAAGGATTAACAATGGGGCTCGTAGATCACTTAAAATTGAAGAATAAAAAATTGGCGAATGGTACTGTTTGGATGCTTTGCATATATGTTTCTTAGATTATATAGAAGCAATATATACAAAGATTTCAACCGTCTACCTGTTCCATTCATTGTTCTACTTGTCGAAATTTACAAATAATATCCGACAAAGGATTAACAATGGGGCTCATTGTTCACTTAAACTTGAAGACCAAAAAATTGGCGAAAGGTACTGTTTGGATGCTTTGCATATATGTTTCTTAGACTATATAGAAGCAATATATACAAAGAATTCAACCGTCTGCCTGTTCCATTCATTGTTCTCCTTGTCGAAAGTTACGAATAATTTCCGATAAAGGATTAACAATGGGGCTCATTGTTCACTTAAACTTGAAGAACAAAAAATTGGCGAATTGTACTGTTTGGATGCTTTGCATAAATGTTTCTTAGACTATATAGACGCAATATATACAAGGATTTCAACCGTCTACTTGTTCCATTCATTGTTCTACTTGTCGAAATTTACAAATAATTTCCTTTAAAGGATTAACAATGGGACTCGTAGTTCACTTAAATTTGAAGAACAAAAAATTGGCGAATTGTACTGTTTGGATGCTTTGCATATACGTTTCTTAGACTATTTAGAAGCAATATATACAAAGATTTCAGCCGTCTACCTGTACTATTCATTGTTCTACTTGTAGAAAGTTACAAATAATTTCCATTTCATGATTATCAATGGGGCTCGCTGATCACTTAAACTTGAAGATCAAAAAATTGGCGATTGTTACTGTTTAGATGCTTTGCATATATGTTTCTTAGATTATATAGAAGCAATATATACAAAGATTTCAACCGTCTACCTGTTCCATTCATTGTTCTACTTGTAGGAAGTTACAATTAATTTCCGTTAAAGGATTAACAATGGGGCTCGTAGTTCACTTAAACTTGAAGAACAAAAAATTGGCGAATTGTACTGTTTGGATGCTATGCATATATGTTTCGTAGATTATATAGAAGCAATATATACATTGATTTCAACCGTCTAACTGATCCATTCATTGTTCTACTTGTAGCAATTTACAAATAATTTCCTTTAAAGGAATAACAATGGGGCTCGCAGTTCACTTAAACTTGAAGAACCAAAAATTGGCGAATTGTACTGTTTGGATGCTTTGCATATACGTTTCTTAGACTATTTAGAAGCAATATATACAAAGATTTCAGCCGTCTACCTGTACTATTCATTGTTCTACTTGTAGAAAGTTACAAATAATTTCCATTTCATGATTATCAATGGGGCTCGCTGATCACTTAAACTTGAAGATCAAAAAATTGGCGATTGTTATTGTTTAGATGCTTTGCATATATGTTTCTTCGATTACATAGAAGCAATATATACAAAGATTTCAACCGTCTACCTGTTCCATTCATTGTTCTACTTGTCGAAATTTACGAATAATTTCCTTTAAAGGATTAACAATGGGGCTCGTTGTTCACTTAAACTTGAAGAACAAAAAATTGATGAATGGTACTGTTTGGATGCTTTGCATATATGTTTCTTAGACTATATAGAAGCTATATATACAATGATTTCAACCGTCTACCTGCTCTATTCATTGTTCTACTTGTCGAAATTTACAAATAATATCCGATAAAGGATTAACAATGGGGCTCATTGTTCACTTAAACTTGAAGACCAAAAAATTGGCGAAAGGTACTGTTTGGATGCTTTGCATATATGTTTCTTAGACTATATAGAAGCAATATATACAAAGAATTCAACCGTCTGCCTGTTCCATTCATTGTTCTCCTTGTCGAAAGTTACAAATAATTTCCGATAAAGGATTAACAATGGGGCTCATTGTTCACTTAAACTTGAAGAACAAAAAATTGGCGAATGGTACTGTTTGGATGCTTTGCAGATATGTTTCTTAGACTATATGGAAGCAATATATACAAAGATTTCAACCGTCTACGTGTTCCATTCATTGTTCTACTTGTCGAAATTTACAAATAATTTCCTTTAAAGGATTAACAATGGGGCTCGTTGTTCACTGAAACTTGAAGAACAATAAATTGGCGAATTGTACTGTTTGGATGCTTTGCATATATGTTTCTTAGAGTATATAGAAGCAGTATATACAAAGATTTCAACAGTCTACCTGTTCCATTCATTGTTCTACTTGTCGAAATTTACGAATAATTTCCTTTAAAGGATTAACAATGGGGCTCGTTGTTCACTTGAACTTGAAGAACAAAAAATTGATGAATGGTACTGTTTGGATGCTTTGCATATACGTTTCTTAGACTATACAGAAGCAATATATACAATGATTTCAACAGTCTACCTGTTCCATTCATTGTTCTACTTGTCGAAATTTACAAATAATTTCCTTTAAAGGATTAACAATGGGGCTCGTAGTTCACTTAAACTTGAAGAACAAAAAATTGGCGAATGGTACTGTTTGGATGCTTTGCATAAATGTTTCTTAGACTATATAGACGCAACATATACAAGGATTTCAACCGTCTACCTGTTCCATTCATTGTTCTACTTGTCGAAATTTACAAATAATTTCCTTTAAAGGATTAACAATGGGGCTCGTTGTTCACTGAAACTTGAAGAGCAATAAATTGGCGAATGGTACTGTTTGGATGCTTTGCGTACATGTTTCTTAGACTATATGGAAGCAATATATACAAAGATTTCAACCGTCTACGTGTTCCAATCATTGTTCTACTTGTAGAAAGTTACAATTAATTTCCGTTAAAGGATTAACAATGGGGCTCGTAGTTCACTTAAACTTGAAGAACAAAAAATTGGCGAATTGTACTGTTTGGATGCTATGCATATATGTTTCGTAGATTATATAGAAGCGATATATACATTGATTTCAACCGTCTAACTGATCCATTCA
Organism: Cerceris ruficornis; assembly: GCA_963989415.1. Lineage (NCBI taxonomy): Eukaryota > Metazoa > Arthropoda > Insecta > Hymenoptera > Crabronidae > Cerceris > Cerceris ruficornis. Next base: position 2,540,716 of record CAXDIW010000460.1, read on the forward strand.
TTGTTCTACTTGTCGCAATTTACAAATAATTTCCTTTAAAGGAATAACAATGGGGCTCGCAGTTCACTTAAACTTGAAGAACCAAAAATTGGCGAATTGTACTGTTTGGATGCTTTGCATATACGTTTCTTAGACTATTTAGAAGCAATATATACAAAGATTTCAACCGTCTACCTGTACTATTCATTGTTCTACTTGTAGAAAGTTACAAATAATTTCCATTTCATGATTATCAATGGCGCTCGCTGATCACTTAAACTTGAAGATCAAAAAATTGGCGATTGTTACTGTTTAGATGCTTTGCATATATGTTTCTTAGATTATATAGAAGCAATATGTACAAAGATTTCAACCGTCTACCTGTTCCATTCATTGTTCTACTTGTCGAAATTTACAAATAATTTCCTTTAAAGGATTAACAATGGGGCTCGTAGTTCACTTAAATTTGAAGAACAAAAAATTGGCGAATGGTACTGTTTGGATGCTTTGAATATATGTTTCTTAGATTATATAGAAGCAATATATACAAAGATTTCAACCGTCTACCTGTTCCATTCATTGTTCTACTTGTCGAAAATTACAAGTAATTTCCGATAAAGGATTAACCATTGGGGCTCATTGTTCACTTAAACTTGAAAAACAAAAAATTGGCTAATTGTACTGTTTGGATGCTATGCATATATGTTTCTTAGACTATATAGAAGCTATATATACAATGATTTCAACCGTCTACCTGTTCTATTCATTGTTCTACTTGTCGAAATTTACTAATAATATCCGATAAAGGATTAACAATGGGGCTCATTGTTCACTTAAACTTGAAGACCAAAAAATTGGCGAATGGTACTGTTTGGATGCTTTGCATATATGTTTCTTAGACTATATAGAAGCAATATATACAAAGAATTCAACCGTCTGCCTGTTTCATTCATTGTTCTCCTTGTCGAAAGTTACAAATAATTTCCGATAAAGGATTAACAATGGGGCTCATTGTTCACTTAAACTTGAAGAACAAAAAATTGGCGAATGGTACTGTTTGGATGCTTTGCAGATATGTTTCTTAGACTATATGGAAGCAATATATACAAAGATTTCAACCGTCTACGTGTTCCATTCATTGTTCTACTTGTCGAAATTTACAAATAATTTCCTTTAAAGGATTAACAATGGGGCTCGTTGTTCACAGAAACTTGAAGAACAATAAATTGGCGAATTGTACTGTTTGGATGCTTTGCATATATGTTTCTTAGAGTATATAGAAGCAGTATATACAAAGATTTCAACAGTCTACCGGTTCCATTCATTGTTCTACTTGTCGAAATTTACGAATAATTTCCTTTAAAGGATTAACAATGGGGCTCGTTGTTCACTTAAACTTGAAGAACAAAAAATTGATGAATGGTACTGTTTGGATGCTTTGCATATATGTTTCTTAGACTATACAGAAGCAATATATACAATGATTTCAACAGTCTACCTGTTCCATTCATTGTTCTACTTGTCGAAATTTACAAATAATTTCCTTTAAAGGATTAACAATGGGGCTCGTAGTTCACTTAAACTTGAAGAACAAAAAATTGGCGAATGGTACTGTTTGGATGCTTTGCATATATGTTTCTTAGACTATATAGACGCAATATATACAAGGATTTCAACCGTCTACCTGTTCCATTCATTGTTCTACTTATCGAAAGTTACAAATAATTACCGATAAAGTATTAACAATGGGGCTCGTAGTTCACTTAAACTTGAAGATCAAATAATTGGCGAATTGTACTGTTTGGACGCTTTGCATATATGTTTCTTAGACTATATAGAAGCAATATATACAATGATTTCAACAGTCTACCTGTTCCATTCATTGTTCTACTTGTCGAAATTTACAAATAATTTCCTTTAAAGGATTAACAATGGGGCTCGTAGTTCACTTAAACTTGAAGAACAAAAAATTGGCGAATGGTACTGTTTGGATGCTTTGCAGATATGTTTCTTAGACTATATGGAATCAATATATACAAAGATTTCAACCGTCTACGTGTTCCATTCATTGTTCTACTTGTCGAAATTTACAAATAATTTCCTTTAAAGGATTAACAATGGGGCTCGTTGTTCACAGAAACTTGAAGAACAATAAATTGGCGAATTGTACTGTTTGGATGCTTTGCATATATGTTTCTTAGAGTATATAGAAGCAGTATATACAAAGATTTCAACAGTCTACCTGTTCCATTCATTGTTCTACTTGTCGAAATTTACAAATAATTTCCTTTAAAGGATTAACAATGGGGCTCGTAGATCACTTAAAATTGAAGAATAAAAAATTGGCGAATGGTACTGTTTGGATGCTTTGCATATATGTTTCTTAGATTATATAGAAGCAATATATACAAAGATTTCAACCGTCTACCTGTTCCATTCATTGTTCTACTTGTCGAAATTTACAAATAATTTCCTTTAAAGGATTAACAATGGGGCTCGTTGTTCACTGAAACTTGAAGAACAATAAATTGGCGAATGGTACTGTTTGGATGCTTTGCGTACATGTTTCTTAGACTAAATGGAAGCAATATATACAAAGATTTCAACCGTCTACGTGTTCCAATCATTGTTCTACTTGTAGAAAGTTACAATTAATTTCCGTTAAAGGATTAACAATGGGGCTCGTAGTTCACTTAAACTTGAAGAACAAAAAATTGGCGAATTGTACTGTTTGGATGCTATGCATATATGTTTCGTAGATTATATAGAAGCAATATATACATTGATTTCAACCGTCTAACTGATCCATTCATTGTTCTACTTGTCGCAATTTACAAATAATTTCCTTTAAAGGAATAACAATGGGGCTCGCAGTTCACTTAAACTTGAAGAACCAAAAATTGGCGAATTGTACTGTTTGGATGCTTTGCATATACGTTTCTTAGACTATTTAGAAGCAATATATACAAAGGTTTCAGCCGTCTACCTGTACTATTCATTGTTCTACTTGTAGAAAGTTACAAATAATTTCCATTTCATGATTATCAATGGGGCTCGCTGATCACTTAAACTTGAAGATCAAAAAATTGGCGATTGTTACTGTTTAGATGCTTTGCATATATGTTTCTTAGATTATATAGAAGCAATATATACAAAGATTTCAACCGTCTACCTGTTCCATTCATTGTTCTACTTGTAGGAAGTTACAATTAATTTCCGTTAAAGGATTAACAATGGGGCTCGTAGTTCACTTAAACTTGAAGAACAAAAAATTGGCGAATTGTACTGTTTGGATGCTATGCATATATGTTTCGTAGATTATATAGAAGCAATATATACATTGATTTCAACCGTCTAACTGATCCATTCATTGTTCTACTTGTCGCAATTTACAAATAATTTCCTTTAAAGGAATAACAATGGGGCTCGCAGTTCACTTAAACTTGAAGAACCAAAAATTGGCGAATTGTACTGTTTGGATGCTTTGCATATACGTTTCTTAGACTATTTAGAAGCAATATATACAAAGATTTCAGCCGTCTACCTGTACTATTCATTGTTCTACTTGTAGAAAGTTACAAATAATTTCCATTTCATGATTATCAATGGGGCTCGCTGATCACTTAAACTTGAAGATCAAAAAATATGAATATAAATTCCATTCATTGTTCTACTTGTCGAAATTTACAAATAATTTCCTTTAAAGGATTAACAATGGGACTCGTAGTTCACTTAAATTTGAAGAACAAAAAATTGGCGAATGGTACTGTTTGGATGCTTTGAATATATGTTTCTTAGATTATATAGAAGCAATATATACAAAGATTTCAACCGTCTACCTGTTCCATTCATTGTTCTACTTGTCGAAAATTACAAGTAATTTCCGATAAAGGATTAACCATTGGGGCTCATTGTTCACTTAAACTTGAAAAACAAAAAATTGGCTAATTGTACTGTTTGGATGCTATGCATATATGTTTCTTAGACTATATAGAAGCTATATATACAATGATTTCAACCGTCTACCTGTTCTATTCATTGTTCTACTTGTCGAAATTTACAAATAATATCCGATAAAGGATTAACAATGGGGCTCATTGTTCACTTAAACTTGAAGACCAAAAAATTGGCGAAAGGTACTGTTTGGATGCTTTGCATATATGTTTCTTAGACTATATAGAAGCAATATATACAAAGAATTCAACCGTCTGCCTGTTCCATTCATTGTTCTCCTTGTCGAAAGTTACAAATAATTTCCGATAAAGGATTTACAATGGGGCTCATTGTTCACTTAAACTTGAAGAACAAAAAATTGGCGAATGGTACTGTTTGGATGCTTTGCAGATATGTTTCTTAGACTATATGGAAGCAATATATACAAAGATTTCAACCGTCTACGTGTTCCATTCATTGTTCTACTTGTCGAAATTTACAAATAATTTCCTTTAAAGGATTAACAATGGGGCTCGTTGTTCACTGAAACTTGAAGAACAATAAATTGGCGAATTGTACTGTTTGGATGCTTTGCATATATGTTTCTTAGAGTATATAGAAGCAGTATATACAAAGATTTCAACAGTCTACCTGTTCCATTCATTGTTCTACTTGTCGAAATTTACGAATAATTTCCTTTAAAGGATTAACAATGGGGCTCGTTGTTCACTTGAACTTGAAGAACAAAAAATTGATGAGTGGTACTGTTTGGATGCTTTGCATATACGTTTCTTAGACTATACAGAAGCAATATATACAATGATTTCAACAGTCTACCTGTTCCATTCATTGTTCTACTTGTCGAAATTTACAAATAATTTCCTTTAAAGGATTAACAATGGGGCTCGTAGTTCACTTAAACTTGAAGAACAAAAAATTGGCGAATGGTACTGTTTGGATGCTTTGCATATATGTTTCTTAGACTATATAGACGCAATATATACAAGGATTTCAACCGTCTACCTGTTCCATTCATTGTTCTACTTGTCGAAATTTACAAATAATTTCCTTTAAAGGATTAACAATGGGGCTCGTTGTTCACTGAAACTTGAAGAGCAATAAATTGGCGAATGGTACTGTTTGGATGCTTTGCGTACATGTTTCTTAGACTATATGGAAGCAATATATACAAAGATTTCAACCGTCTACGTGTTCCAATCATTGTTCTACTTGTAGAAAGTTACAATTAATTTCCGTTAAAGGATTAACAATGGGGCTCGTAGTTCACTTAAACTTGAAGAACAAAAAATTGGCGAATTGTACTGTTTGGATGCTATGCATATATGTTTCGTAGATTATATAGAAGCGATATATACATTGATTTCAACCGTCTAACTGATCCATTCATTGTTCTACTTGTCGCAATTTACAAATAATTTCCTTTAAAGGAATAACAATGGGGCTCGCAGTTCACTTAAACTTGAAGAACCAAAAATTGGCGAATTGTACTGTTTGGATGCTTTGCATATACGTTTCTTAGACTATTTAGAAGCAATATATACAAAGATTTCAACCGTCTACCTGTACTATTCATTGTTCTACTTGTAGAAAGTTACAAATAATTTCCATTTCATGATTATCAATGGCGCTCGCTGATCACTTAAACTTGAAGATCAAAAAATTGGCGATTGTTACTGTTTAGATGCTTTGCATATATGTTTCTTAGATTATATAGAAGCAATATATACAAAGATTTCAACCGTCTACCTGTTCCATTCATTGTTCTACTTGGCGAAATTTACAAATAATTTCCTTTAAAGGATTAACAATGGGGCTCGTAGTTCACTTAAATTTGAAGAACAAAAAATTGGCGAATGGTACTGTTTGGATGCTTTGAATATATGTATCTTAGATTATATAGAAGCAATATATACAAAGATTTCAACCGTCTACCTGTTCCATTCATTGTTCTACTTGTCGAAAATTACAAGTAATTTCCGATAAAGGATTAACCATTGGGGCTCATTGTTCACTTAAACTTGAAAAACAAAAAATTGGCTAATTGTACTGTTTGGATGCTATGCATATATGTTTCTTAGACTATATAGAAGCTATATATACAATGATTTCAACCGTCTACCTGTTCTATTCATTGTTCTACTTGTCGAAATTTACAAATAATATCCGATAAAGGATTAACAATGGGGCTCATTGTTCACTTAAACTTGAAGACCAAAAAATTGGCGAATGGTACTGTTTGGATGCTTTGCATATATGTTTCTTAGACTATATAGAAGCAATATATACAAAGAATTCAACCGTCTGCCTGTTCCATTCATTGTTCTCCTTGTCGAAAGTTACAAATAATTTCCGATAAAGGATTAACAATGGGGCTCATTGTTCACTTAAACTTGAAGAACAAAAAATTGGCGAATGGTACTGTTTGGATGCTTTGCAGATATGTTTCTTAGACTATATGGAAGCAATATATACAAAGATTTCAACCGTCTACGTGTTCCATTCATTGTTCTACTTGTCGAAATTTACAAATAATTTCCTTTAAAGGATTAACAATGGGGCTCGTTGTTCACAGAAACTTGAAGAACAATAAATTGGCGAATTGTACTGTTTGGATGCTTTGCATATATGTTTCTTAGAGTATATAGAAGCAGTATATACAAAGATTTCAACAGTCTACCTGTTCCATTCATTGTTCTACTTGTCGAAATTTACGAATAATTTCCTTTAAAGGATTAACAATGGGGCTCGTTGTTCACTTAAACTTGAAGAACAAAAAATTGATGAATGGTACTGTTTGGATGCTTTGCATATATGTTTCTTAGACTATACAGAAGCAATATATACAATGATTTCAACAGTCTACCTGTTCCATTCATTGTTCTACTTGTCGAAATTTACAAATAATTTCCTTTAAAGGATTAACAATGGGGCTCGTAGTTCACTTAAACTTGAAGAACAAAAAATTGGCGAATGGTACTGTTTGGATGCTTTGCATATATGTTTCTTAGACTATATAGACGCAATATATACAAGGATTTCAACCGTCTACCTGTTCCATTCATTGTTCTACTTGTCGAAATTTACAAATAATTTCCTTTAAAGGATTAACAATGGGGCTCGTTGTTCACTGAAACTTGAAGAGCAATAAATTGGCGAATGGTACTGTTTGGATGCGTTGCGTACATGTTTCTTAGACTATATGGAAGCAATATATACAAAGATTTCAACCGTCTACGTGTTCCAATCATTGTTCTACTTGTAGAAAGTTACAATTAATTTCCGTTAAAGGATTAACAATTGGGCTCGTAGTTCACTTAAACTTGAAGAACAAAAAATTGGCGAATTGTACTGTTTGGATGCTATGCATATATGTTTCGTAGATTATATAGAAGCGATATATACATTGATTTCAACCGTCTAACTGATCCATTCATTGTTCTACTTGTCGAAATTTACAAATAATTTCCTTTAAAGGATTAACAATGGGGCTCGTAGTTCACTTAAATTTGAAGAACAAAAAATTGGCGAATGGTACGGTTTGGATGCTTTGAATATATGTTTCTTAGACTATTTAGAAGCAATATATACAAAGATTTCAACCGTCTACCTGTACTATTCATTGTTCTACTTGTAGAAAGTTACAAATAATTTCCATTTCATGATTATCAATGGGGCTCGTAGTTCACTTAAACTTGAAGAACAAAAAATTGGCGAATGGTACTGTTTGGATGCTTTGCGTACATGTTTCTTAGACTATATAGAAGCAATATATACAAAGATTTCAACCGTCTACCTGTTCCATTCATTGTTCTACTTGTCGAAATTTACAAATAATTTCCTTTAAAGGATTAACAATGGGGCTCGTAGTTCACTTAAATTTGAAGAACAAAAAATTGGCGAATGGTACTGTTTGGATGCTTTGAATATATGTTTCTTAGATTATATAGAAGCAATATATACAAAGATTTCAACCGTCTACCTGTTCCATTCATTGTTCTACTTGTCGAAAATTACAAGTAATTTCCGATAAAGGATTAACCATTGGGGCTCATTGTTCACTTAAACTTGAAAAACAAAAAATTGGCTAATTGTACTGTTTGGATGCTATGCGTACATGTTTCTTAGATTATATAGAAGCAATATATACAAAGATTTCAACCGTCTACCTGTTACATTCATTGTTCTACTTGCCGAAATTTACAAATAATTTCCTTTAAAGGATTAACAATGGGTCTCGTAGTTCACTTAAACTTGAAGAACAATAAATTGGCGAATTGTACTGTTTGGATGCTTTGCATATATGTTTCTTAGACTATATAGAAGCAATATATACAAAAATTTCAACCGTCTACCTGTTCCATTCATTGTTCTACTTGTCGAAAGTTACAAATAATTTCCGATAAAGGATTAACCATTGGGGCTCATTGTTCACTTAAACTTGAAGAACAAAAAATTGGCGAATTGTACTGTTTGGATGCTTTGCATATATGTTTCTTAGACTATATAGAAGCAATATATACAAAGATATCAACCGTCTACCTGTTCCATTCATTGTTCGACTTGTCGAAAGTTACAAATAATTTCCGATAAAGGATTAACAATGGGTCTCATTGTTCACTTAAACTTGTAGAACAAAAAATTTGCGAATGGTACTGTTTGGATGCTTTGCATATATGTTTCTTAGACTATATGGAAGCAATATATACAAAGATTTCAACCGTCTACGTGTTCCAATCATTGTTCTACTTGTAGAAAGTTACAATTAATTTCCGTTAAAGGATTAACAATGGGGCTCGTAGTTCACTTAAACTTGAAGAACAAAAAATTGGCGAATTTTACTGTTTGGATGCTTTGCAGATATGTTTCGTAGATTATATAGAAGCAATATATACAATGATTTCAACCGTCTACCTGATCCATTCATTGTTCTATTTGTCGAAATTTACAAATAATTTCCTTTAATGATTAACAATGGGGCTCGTAATTCACTTAAACTTGAAGAACAAAAAATTGGCGAATTGTACTGTTTGGATGCTTTGCATATATGTTTCTTAGACTATTTAGAAGCAATATATAGAAAGATTTCACCCGTCTACCTGTACTATTCATTGTTCTACTTGTAGAAAGTTACAAATAATTTCCGTTTCATGATTATCAATGGGGCTCGCTGTTCACTTAAACTTGAAGATCAAAAAATTGACGATTGTTACTGTTTAGATGCTTTGCATATAGGTTTCTTAGACTATATAGAAGCAATATATACATTGATTTCAACAGTCTACCTGTTCCATTCATTGTTCTACTTGTCGAAATTTACAAATAATTTCCTTTAAAGGATTAACAATGGGGCTCGTAGTTCACTTAAACTTGAGGATCAAAAAATTAGCGAATGGTACTGTTTGGATGCTTTGCATATATGTTTCTTAGACAATATGGAAGCAATATATACAAAGATTTCAACCGTTTACGTGTTCCAATCATTGTTCTAATTGTCGAAATTTACAAATAATTTCCTTTAAAGGATTAACAATGGGGCTCATTGTTCACTTAAACTTGAAAAACAAAAAATTGGCGAACTGTACTGTTTGGATGCTTTGCATATATGTTTCTTAGACTATATAGAAGCAATATATACAATGATTTCAACCGTCTACCCATTCCATTCATTGTCCTACTTGTCGAAATTTACAAATAATTCCCTTTAAAGGATTAACAATGGGCCTCGTTGTTCACTTAAACTTGAAGAACAAAAAATTGGCGAATGGTACTGTTTGGATGCTTTGCATATATGTTTCTTAGACTATATGGAAGCAATATATACAAAGATTTCAACCGTTTACGTGTTCCAATCATTGTTCTACATGTCGAAATTTACAAATAATTTCCTTTAAAGGATTAACAATGGGGCTCGTTGTTCACTTAAACTTGAAGAACAAAAAATTGGCGCATGGTACTGTTTGGATGCTTTGCATATATGTTTCTTAGACTATATAGAAGCAATATATACAATGATTTCAACCGTCTACCTGTTCCATTCATTGTTCTACTTGTCGAAATTTACAAATAATTTCCTTTAAAGGATTATCAATGGGGCTCGTAGTTCACATAAACTTGAAGAACAAAAAATTGGCGAATGGTACTGTTTGGATGCTTTGCATATATGTTTCTTAGACTATATAGAAGCAATATATACAATGATTTCAACCGTCTACCTGTTCCATTCATTGTTCTACTTGTCGAAATTTACAAATAATTTCCTTTAAAGGATTATCAATGGGGCTCGTAGTTCACATAAACTTGAAGAACAAAAAATTGGCGAATGGTACTGTTTGGATGCATTGCATATAGGTTTCATAGACTATATAGAAGCAACATATACAAAGATTTCAACCGTCTACCTGTTCCATTCATTGTTCTACTTGTAGAAACTTACATTTAATTTCCGCTAAAGGATTAACAATGGGGCTCGTAGTTCACTTAAACTTGAAGAACAAAAAATTGGCGAATTGTACTGTTTGGATGCTTTGCATATATGTTTCTTAGACTATATAGAAGCAACATATAGAAAGATTTCACCCGTCTACCTGTTCTATTCATAGTTCTACTTGTAGAAAGTTACAAATAATTTCCGTTTCATGATTATCAATGGGGCTCGTTGTTCACTTAAACTTGAAGAATAAAAAATTGGCGACTTGTACTGTTTGGATGCTTTGCATATATGTTTCTTAGACATTATAGAAGCAATATATACAATGATTTCAACCGTCTACCTGTTCCATTCATTGTTCTACTTGTCGAAATTTACAAATAATTTCCTTTAAAGGATTATCAATGGGGCTCGTAGTTCACATAAACTTGAAGAACAAAAAATTGGCGAATGGTACTGTTTGGATGCATTGCATATAGGTTTCATAGACTATATAGAAGCAACATATACAAAGATTTCAACCGTCTACCTGTTCCATTCATTGTTCTACTTGTAGAAACTTACATTTAATTTCCGCTAAAGGATTAACAATGGGGCTCGTAGTTCACTTAAACTTGAAGAACAAAAAATTGGCGAATTGTACTGTTTGGATGCTTTGCATATATGTTTCTTAGACTATATAGAAGCTATATATACAATGATTTCAACCGTCTACCTGCTCTATTCATTGTTCTACTTGTCGAAATTTACAAATAATATCCGATAAAGGATTAACAATGGGGCTCATTGTTCACTTAAACTTGAAGACCAAAAAATTGGCGAAAGGTAATGTTTGGATGCTTTGCATATATGTTTCTTAGACTATATAGAAGCAATATATACAAAGAATTCAACCGTCTGCCTGTTCCATTCATTGTTCTCCTTGTCGAAAGTTACAAATAATTTCCTTTATAGGATTAACAATGGGGCTCGTTGTACACTTAAACTTGAACAACAAGAAATTGGCGAATTGTACTGTTTGGATGCTTTGAATATATGTTTCTTATATTATATAGAAGCAATAAATACAAATATTTCAACCGTCTACCTGTTCCATTCATTGTTCTACTTGTCGAAAATTACAAATAATTTCCGATAAAGGATTAACAATGGGTCTCATTGTTCACTTAAACTTGAAGAACAAAAAATTTGCGAATGGTACTGTTTGGATGCTTTGCATATATGTTTCTTAGATTATATAGAAGCAATATATACAAAGATTTCAACCGTCTACCTGTTCCATTCATTGTTCTACTTGTCGAAAATTACAAATAATTTCCGATAAAGGATTAACAATGGGTCTCATTGTTCACTTAAACTTGAAGAACAAAAAATTTGCGAATGGTACTGTTTGGATGCTTTGCATATATGTTTCTTAGACTATATGGAAGCAATATATACAAAGATTTCAACCGTCTACCTGTTCTATTCATTGTTCTACTTGTAGAAAGTTACAAATAATTTCCGTTTCATGATTATCAATGGGGCTCGTAGTTCACTTAAACTTGAAGAACAAAAAATTGGCGAATGGTACTGTTTGCATGCTTTGCATATATGTTTCTTAGACTATATGGAAGCAATATACACAATGATTTCAACCGTCTACCTGTTCCATTCATTGTTCTACTTGTCGAAAGTTACAAATAATTTCCGTTTCATGATTATCAATGGGGCTTGTTGTTCACTTAAACTTGAAGAACAAGAAATTGGCAAATGGTACTGTTTGGATGCTTTGCATATATGTTTCTTAGACTATATAGAAGCAATGTATACAAAGATTTCAACAGTCTACCTGTTCTATTCATTGTTCTACTTGTAGAAAGTTACAAATAATTTCCGTTTCATGATTATCAATGGGGCTTGATGTTCACTTAAACTTGAAGAACAAAAAATTGGCCAATGGTACTGTTTGGATGCTTTGCATATATGTTTCTTAGACTATATAGAAGCAATGTATACAAAGATTTCAACAGTCTACCTGTTCTATTCATTGTTCTACTTGTAGAAAGTTACAAATAATTTCCCTTTCATGATTATCAATGGGGCTCTTTGTTCACTTATACTTGAAGAACAATAAGTTCGCGAATTGTACTGTTTGGATGCTTTGCATATGTGTTTCATAGACTATATGGAAGCAATATACACAATGATTTCAACCGTCTACCTGTTCCATTCATTGTTCTACTTGTCGAAAGTTACAAATAATTTCCGTTAAAGGATTAACAATGGGGCTCGTAATTTACTTAAACTTGAAGAACAAAAAATTGGCGGATGTTACTGTTTGGATGCTTTGCATATATGTTTCTTAGACTATACAGGAGCAACATATAGAAAGATTTCACCCGTATACCTGTTCTATTCATTGTTCTACTTGTAGAAAGTTACAAATAATTCCCGTTTCATGATTAACAATGGGGCTTGTTGTTCACTTAAACTTGAAGAACAAAAAATTGGCAAATGGTACTGTTTGCATGCTTTGCATATATGTTTCTTAGACTATATAGAAGCAATATATACAAAGATTTCAACCGTCTACCTGTTCCATTCATTGTCCTAGTTGTCGAAAGTTACAAATAATTTCCGATAAAGGATTAACAATGGGGCTCATTGTTCACTTAAACTTGAAGAACAAAAAATTTGTGAATGGTACTGTTTGGATGCTTTGCATATATGTTTCTTATACTATATAGAAGCAATATATACAAAGATTTCAACCGTCTACCTGTTCCATTCACTGTTCTACTTGTCGAAAGTTACAAATAATTTCCGTTAAGGGATTAACAATGGGGATCGTAGTTTACTTACACTTGAAGAACAAAAAATTGGCGAATTGTACTGTTTGGATGCTTTGCATATATGTTTCGTAGGTTATATAGAAGCAATATATACAATGATTTCAACCGTCTACCTGATCCATTCATTGTTCTACTTGTCGAAATTTACAAATAATTTCCTTTAAAGGATTAACAATGGGGCTCGTAGTTCACTTAAACATGAAGAACAAAAAAATGGCGAATGGTACTGTTTGAATGCTTTGCATATATGTTTCTTAGACTATATGGAAGCAATATATACAATGATTTCAACCGTCTACCTGTTCCATTCATTGTTCTACTTGTCGAAATTTACAAATAATTTCCTTTAAAGGATTAACAATGGGGCTCGTAGTTCACTTAAACTTGAACAACAAAAAGTTGGCGAATCGTACTGTTTCGATGCTTTGCATATATGTTTCTTAGACTATATAGAAGCAATATATACAAAGATTTCAACCGTCTACCTGTTCCATTCATTGTTCTACTTGTCGAAAGTTACAAATAATTTCTGTTAAAGTATTAACAATGGGGCTCATTGTACACTTAAACTTGAAGAACAAAAAATTGGCGAATGGTAATGTCTGGATGCTTTGCATATATGTTTTTTAGACTATACAGAAGCAATATATACAATGATTTCAACTGTCTACCTGTTCCATTCATTGTTCTACTTGTCGAAAGTTACAAATAATTTCCGTTAAAGTATTAACAATGGGGCTCGTAGTTCACTTATACTTGAAGAACAAAAAATTGGCGAATGGTACTGTTTGGATGCTTTGCATACATGTTTCTTAGACTATATAGAAGCAATATATATAATGATTTCAACCGTCTACCTGTTCCATTCATTGTTCTACATGTCGATAGTTACAAATAATTTCCGTTTCATGATTATCAATGGGGCTTGTTGTTCACTTAAACTTGAAGAACAAGAAATTGGCAAATGGTACTGTTTGGATGCTTTGCATATATGTTTCTTAGACTATATAGAAGCAATGTATACAAAGATTTCAACATTCTACCTGTTCTATTCATTGTTCTACTTGTAGAAAGCTACAAATAATTTCCGTTTCATGATTATCATTGGGGCTTGATGTTCACTTAAACTTGAAGAACAAAAAATTGGCCAATGGTACTGTTTGGATGCTTTGCATATATGTTTCTTAGACTATATAGAAGCAATGTATACAATGATTTCAACCGTCTACCTGTTCCATTCATTGTTCTACTTGTAGAAAGTTACAAATAATTTCCGTTTCATGATTATCAACGGGGCTTGATGTTCACTTAAACTTGAAGAACAAAAAATTGGCCAATGGTACTGTTTGGATGCTGGCATATATGTTTCTTAGACTATATAGAAGCAATATATACAAAGATTTCAACCGTCTACCTGTTCCATTCATTGTTCTACTTGTCGAAAGTTAGAAATAATTTCCGATAAAGGATTAACAATGGGGCTCGTAGTTCACTTAAACTTGAAGAACAAAAAATTGGCGAATGGTACTGTTTGGATGCTTTGCATATATGTTTCTTAGACTATATAGAAGCAATGTATACAAAGATTTCAACAGTCTACCTGTTCTATTCATAGTTCTACTTGTCGAAAGTTACAAATAATTTCCGATAAAGGATTAACAATAGGGCTCATTGTTCACTTAAACTTGAAGAACAAAAAATTGGCGAATAGTACTATCTGGATGCTTTGCATATATGTTTCTTAGACTATATAGAAGCAATATATATAATGATTTCAACCGTCTACCTGTTCCGTTCATTGTTCTACTTGTCGAAAGTTACAAATAATTTCCGTTAAAGGATTAACAATGGGTATCGTAGTTTACTTAAACTTGAAGAACAAAAAATTGGCGAATTGTACTGTCTGGATGCTTTGCATATATGTTTCTAAGACTATATAGAAGCAATATATACAATGATTTCAACCGTCTACCTGTTCCATTCATTGTTCTACTTGTCGAAAGTTACAAATAATTTCCGTTAAAGGATTAACAATGGGGATCGTAGTTTACTTAAACTTGAAGAACAAAAAATTGGCGAATTGTACTGTCTGGATGCTTTGCATATATGTTTCTTAGACTATATAGAAGCAATATATACAATGATTTCAACCGTCTACCTATTCCATTCATTGTTCTACTTGTCGAAATTTACAAATAATTTCCTTTAAAGGATTAACAATGGGGCTTGTGTTCACTTAAACTTGAAGAACAAGAAATTGGCGAATGGTACTGTCTGGATGCTCTGCATATATGTTTCTTAGACTATATAGAAGCAATATATACAATGATTTCAACAGTCTACCTGTTCCATTCATTGTTCTACTTTTCGAAAATTACAAATAATTTCCTTTAAAGGATTAACAATAGGGCTCGTTGTTCACTTAAACTTGAAGAACAAAAAATTGGCGAATGGTACTGTCTGGATGCTCTGCATATATGTTTCTTAGACTATATAGAAGCAATATATACAATGATTTCAACAGTCTACCTGTTCCATTCATTGTTCTACTTGTCGAAATTTACAAATAATTTCCTTTAAAGGATTAACAATGGGGCTCGAAGTTCACTTAAACTTGAAGAACAAAAAATTGGCGAATGGTACTGTTTGGATGCTTTGCATATATGTTTCTTAGACTATATAGAAGCAATATATACAAAGATTTCAACCGTCTACCTGTTCCATTCATTGTTCTACTTGTCGAAAGTTACAAATAATTTCCTTTAAAGGATTAACAATGGGGCTCGTAGATCACTTAAACTTGAAGAGCAAAAAATTGGCGAATTGTACTTTTTGGACGCTTTGCATATATGTTTCTTAGACTATATAGAAGCAATATATACAATGATTTCAACAGTCTACCAATTCCATTCATTGTTCTACTTGCCGAAAGTTACAAATAATTTCCGTTTCATGATTATCAATGGGGCTCGTTGTTCACTTAAACTTGAAGAACAAAAAACTGGCGACTGGTACTGTTTGGATGCTTTGCATATATGTTTCTTAGACTATATAGAAGCATCATGTACAAAGATTTCAACAGTCTACCTGTTCCATTCATTGTTCTACTTGTCGAAATTTACAAATAATTTCCTTTAAAGGATTAACAATGGGGCTCGTAGTTCACTTAAACTTGAAGAACAAAAAATTGGCGAATAGTACTATCTGGATGCTTTGCATATATGTTTCTTAGACTATATAGAAGCAATATATATAATGATTTCAACCGTCTACCTGTTCCGTTCATTGTTCTACTTGTCGAAAGTTACAAATAATTTCCGTTAAAGGATTAACAATGGGGATCGTAGTTTACTTAAACTTGAAGAACAAAAAATTGGCGAATTGTACTGTCTGGATGCTTTGCATATATGTTTCTTAGACTATATAGAAGCAATATATACAATGATTTCAACCGTCTACCTGTTCCATTCATTGTCCTAGTTGTCGAAAGTTACAAATAATTTCTGTTAAAGGATTAACAATGGGGCTCATTGTACACATAAACTTGAAGAACAAAAAATTGGCGAATGGTACTGTCTGGATGCTTTGCATATATGTTTTTTAGACTATATAGAAGCAATATATACAATGATTTCAACTGTCTACCTGTTCCATTCATTGTTCTACTTGTCGAAAGTTACAAATAATTTCCGTTAAAGTATTAACAATGGGGATCGTAGTTCACTTAAACTTGAAGAACAAAAAATTGGCGAATGGTACTGTTTGGATGCTTTGCATATATGTTTCTTAGACTATATAGAAGCAATATATATAATGATTTCAACCGTCTACCTGTTCCATTCATTGTTCTACATGTCGATAGTTACAAATAATTTCCGTTTCATGATTATCAATGGGGCTTGTTGTTCACTTGAACTTGAAGAACAAAAAATTGGCGAATTGTACTGTTTCGATGCTTTGCATATATGTTTCTTAGACTATATGGAAGCAATATATACAAAGATTTCAACAAACGACCTGTTCTATTCATTGTTCTTCTTGTCGAAAATTACATATAATTTCTGTTAAAGGATTAACATTGGGGCTCGTAGTTCACATAAACTTGAAGAACAAAAAATTGGCGAATGTTACTGTTTGGATGCTTTGCATATAGGTTTCCTAGACTATATAGAAGCAATATATACAAATATTTCAACAGACTACCTGTTCTATTCATTGTTCTACTTGTCGAAATTTACAAATAATTTCCTTTAAAGGATTAACAATGGGGCTCGTAGTTCACTTAAACTTGAAGAACAAAAAATTGGCAAATGGTACTGCTTGGATGATTTGCACATATGTTTCATAGACTATATGGAAGCAATATATACAATTATTTCAACCGTCTACCAATTCCATTCATTGTTCTACTTGTCGAAAGTTACAAATAATTTCCGATAAAGGATTAACTATGGGGCTCATTGTTCACTTAAACTTGAAGAACAAAAAATTGGCGAATGGTACTGTCTGGATGCTTTGCATATATGTTTTTTAGACTATATAGAAGCAATATATACAATGATTTCAACCGTCTACCTGTTCCATTCATTGTTCTACTTGTCGAAAGTTACAAATAGTTTCCGTTAAAGGATTAACAATGGGGATCGTAGTTTACTTAAACATGAAGAACAAATAATTGGCGACTGGTACTGTTTGGATGCTTTGCACATATGTTTCTTAGACTATATAGAAGCAATATATACAAAGATTTCAAACGTCTACCTGTTCCATTCATAGTTCTACTTGTCGAAAGTTACAAATAATTTCCGATAAAGGATTAACAATAGGGCTCATTGTTCACTTAAACTTGAAGAACAAAAAATTGGCGAATAGTACTATCTGGATGCTTTGCATATATGTTTCTTAGACTATATAGAAGCAATATATATAATGATTTCAACCGTCTACCTGTTCCGTTCATTGTTCTACTTGTCGAAAGTTACAAATAATTTCCGTTAAAGGATTAACAATGGGGATCGTAGTTTACTTAAACTTGAAGAACAAAAAATTGGCGAATTGTACTGTCTGGATGCTTTGCATATATGTTTCTAAGACTATATAGAAGCAATATATACAATGATTTCAACCGTCTACCTTTTCCATTCATTGTTCTACTTGTCGAAAGTTACAAATAATTTCCGTTAAAGGATTAACAATGGGGATCGTAGTTTACTTAAACTTGAAGAACAAAAAATTGGCGAATTGTACTGTCTGGATGCTTTGCATATATGTTTCTTAGACTATATAGAAGCAATATATACAATGATTTCAACCGTCTACCTATTCCATTCATTGTTCTACTTGTCGAAATTTACAAATAATTTCCTTTAAAGGATTAACACTGGGGCTTGTGTTCACTTAAACTTGAAGAACAAGAAATTGGCGAATGGTACTGTCTGGATGCTCTGCATATATGTTTCTTAGACTATATAGAAGCAATATATACAATGATTTCAACAGTCTACCTGTTCCATTCATTGTTCTACTTTTCGAAAATTACAAATAATTTCCTTTAAAGGATTAACAATAGGGCTCGTTGTTCACTTAAACTTGAAGAACAAAAAATTGGCGAATGGTACTGTCTGGATGCTCTGCATATATGTTTCTTAGACTATATAGAAGCAATATATACAATGATTTCAACAGTCTACCTGTTCCATTCATTGTTCTACTTGTCGAAATTTACAAATAATTTCCTTTAAAGGATAAACAATGGGGCTCGAAGTTCACTTAAACTTGAAGAACAAAAAATTGGCGAATGGTACTGTTTGGATGCTTTGCATATATGTTTCTTAGACTATATAGAAGCAATATATACAAAGATTTCAACCGTCTACCTGTTCCATTCATTGTTCTACTTGTCGAAAGTTACAAATAATTTCCTTTAAAGGATTAACAATGGGGCTCGTAGATCACTTAAACTTGAAGAGCAAAAAATTGGCGAATTGTACTTTTTGGACGCTTTGCATATATGTTTCTTAGACTATATAGAAGCAATATATACAATGATTTCAACAGTCTACCAATTCCATTCATTGTTCTACTTGCCGAAATTTACAAATAATTTCCTTTAAAGGATTAACAATGGGGCTCGTAGTTCACTTAAACTTGAAGAACAAAAAACTGGCGACTGGTACTGTTTGGATGCTTTGCATATATGTTTCTTAGACTATATAGAAGCATCATGTACAAAGATTTCAACCGTTTACCTGTTCTATTCATTGTTCTACTTGTAGAAAGTTACAAATAATTTCCGTTTCATGATTATCAATGGGGCTCGTTGTTCACTTAAACTTGAAGAACAAAAAACTGGCGACTGGTACTGTTTGGATGCTTTGCATATATGTTTCTTAGACTATATAGAAGCATCATGTACAAAGATTTCAACAGTCTACCTGTTCCATTCATTGTTCTACTTGTCGAAATTTACAAATAATTTCCTTTAAAGGATTAACAATGGGGCTCGTAGTTCACTTAAACTTGAAGAACAAAAAATTGGCGAATAGTACTATCTGGATGCTTTGCATATATGTTTCTTAGACTATATAGAAGCAATATATATAATGATTTCAACCGTCTACCTGTTCCGTTCATTGTTCTACTTGTCGAAAGTTACAAATAATTTCCGTTAAAGGATTAACAATGGGGATCGTAGTTTACTTAAACTTGAAGAACAAAAAATTGGCGAATTGTACTGTCTGGATGCTTTGCATATATGTTTCTTAGACTATATAGAAGCAATATATACAATGATTTCAACCGTCTACCTGTTCCATTCATTGTTCTACTTGTCGAAAGTTACAAATAATTTCCGTTAAAGGATTAACAATGGGGATCGTAGTTTACTTAAACTTGAAGAACAAAAAATTGGCGAATTGTACTGTCTGGATGCTTTGCATATATGTTTCTTAGACTATATAGAAGCAATATATACAATGATTTCAACCGTCTACCTATTCCATTCATTGTTCTACTTGTCGAAATTTACAAATAATTTCCTTTAAAGGATTAACAATGGGGCTTGTGTTCACTTAAACTTGAAGAACAAGAAATTGGCGAATGGTACTGTCTGGATGCTCTGCATATATGTTTCTTAGACTATATAGAAGCAATATATACAATGATTTCAACAGTCTACCTGTTCCATTCATTGTTCTACTTTTCGAAAATTACAAATAATTTCCTTTAAAGGATTAACAATGGGGCTCGTTGTTCACTTAAACTTGAAGAACAAAAAATTGGCGAATGGTACTGTCTGGATGCTCTGCATATATGTTTCTTAGACTATATAGAAGCAATATATACAATGATTTCAACAGTCTACCTGTTCCATTCATTGTTCTACTTGTCGAAATTTACAAATAATTTCCTTTAAAGGATTAACAATGGGGCTCGAAGTTCACTTAAACTTGAAGAACAAAAAATTGGCGAATGGTACTGTTTGGATGCTTTGCATATATGTTTCTTAGACTATATAGAAGCAATATATACAAAGATTTCAACCGTCTACCTGTTCCATTCATTGTTCTACTTGTCGAAAGTTACAAATAATTTCCTTTAAAGGATTAACAATGGGGCTCGTAGATCACTTAAACTTGAAGAGCAAAAAATTGGCGAATTGTACTTTTTGGACGCTTTGCATATATGTTTCTTAGACTATATAGAAGCAATATATACAATGATTTCAACAGTCTACCAATTCCATTCATTGTTCTACTTGCCGAAATTTACAAATAATTTCCTTTAAAGGATTAACAATGGGGCTCGTAGTTCACTTAAACTTGAAGAACAAAAAATTGGCGAATTGTACTTTTTGGACGCTTTGCATATATGTTTCTTAGATTATATAGAACCAATATATACATTGATTTCAACCGTCTACCTGTTCCATTCATTGTTCTACTTGTCGAAAATTACAAATAATTTCCGTTAAAGTATTAACAATGGGGCTCGTAGTTCACTTAAACTTGAAGATCAAAAAATTGGCGAATGTTACTGTTTAGATGCTTTGCATATAGGTTTCTTAGACTATATAGAAGCAACATATACAAAGATTTCTGCCGTCTACCCGTTCTATTCATTGTTCTACTTGTAGAAAGATACAAATAATTTCCATTTCATGATTATCAATGGGGCTCGTTGTTCACTTAAACTTGAAGAACAAAAAATTGGCGAATTGTACTGTTTCGATGCTTTGCATATATGTTTCTTAGACTATATAGAAGCAATATATACTTTGATTTCAACCGTCTGCCTGTTCCATTCATTGTTCTACTTGTCGAAAGTTACAAATAATTTCCGTTAAAGGATTAACAATGGGGCCCGTAGTTCGCTTAAACTTGAAGAACAAAAAACTGGCGACTGGTACTGTTTGGATGCTTTGCATATATGTTTCTTAGACTATATAGAAGCATCATGTACAAAGATTTCAACCGTTTACCTGTTCTATTCATTGTTCTACTTGTAGAAAGTTACAAATAATTTCCGTTTCATGATTATCAATGGGGCTCGTTGTTCACTTAAACTTGAAGAACAAAAAACTGGCGACTGGTACTGTTTGGATGCTTTGCATATATGTTTCTTAGACTATATAGAAGCATCATGTACAAAGATTTCAACAGTCTACCTGTTCCATTCATTGTTCTACTTGTCGAAATTTACAAATAATTTCCTTTAAAGGATTAACAATGGGGCTCGTAGTTCACTTAAACTTGAAGAACAATAAATTGGCGAATTGTACAGTTTGGATGCTTTGCATATATGTTTCTTAGACTATATAGAAGCAATATATACAAAGATTTCAACCGTCTACCTGTTCCATTCAATGTTCTACTTGTCGAAATTTACAAATAATCTCCGATAAAGGATTAACAATGGGGCTCATTGTTCACTTAAACTTGAAGAACAAAAAATTGGCGAATGGTACTGTTTGGATGCTTTGCATATATGTTTCTTAGACTATATAGAAGCAATATATACAATGATTTCAACAATCTACCTGTACCATTCATTGTTCTACTTGTCGAAATTTACAAATAATTTCCTTTAAAGGATTAACAATGGGGCTCGTTGTTCACTTAAACTTGAAGAACAATAAATTGGCGAATTGTACTGTTTGGATGCTTTGCATATATGTTTCTTAGACTATATAGAAGCAATATATACAAAGATTTCATCCGGTTACCTGTTCCATTCATTGTTCTACTTGTCGAAAGTTACAAATAATTACCGATAAAGGATTAACCATTGGGGCTCATTGTTCACTTAAACTTGAAGAACAAAAAATTGGCGAATTGTACTGTTTGGATGCTTTGCATATATGTTTCTTAGACTATATAGACGCAATATTTACATTGATTTCAACCGGTTACCTGTTCCATTCATTGTTCTACTTGTCGAAAGTTACAAATAATTACCGATAAAGGATTAACCATTGGGGCTCATTGTTCACTTAAACTTGAAGAACAAAAAATTGGCGAATTGTACTGTTTGGATGCTTTGCATATATGTTTCTTAGACTATATAGAAGCAATATATACAAAGATTTCAACCGTCTGCGTGTTCAAATCATTGTTCTACTTGTAGAAAGTTACAATTAATTTCCGTTAAAGGATTAACAATGGGGCTCGTAGTTCACTTAAACTTGAAGACCAAAAAATTGGCGAATTGTACTGTTTGGATGCTTTGCATATATGTTTCTTATACTATATAGAAGCAATATATACAAAGATTTCAACCGTCTACCTGTTCCATTCAATGTTCTACTTGTCGAAATTTACAAATAATCTCCGATAAAGGATTAACAATGGGGCTCATTGTTCACTTAAACTTGAAGAACAAAAAATTGGCGAATGGTACTGTTTGGATGCTTTGCATATATGTTTCTTAGACTATATAGAAGCAATATATACAATGATTTCAACAATCTACCTGTACCATTCATTGTTCTACTTGTCGAAATTTACAAATAATTTCCTTTAAAGGATTAACAATGGGGCTCGTTGTTCACTTAAACTTGAAGAACAATAAATTGGCGAATTGTACTGTTTGGATGCTTTGCATATATGTTTCTTAGACTATATAGAAGTAATATATACAAAGATTTCAACCGTCTACCTGTTCCATCCATTGTTCTACTTGTCGAAAGTTACAAATAATTTCCGATAAAGGATTATCAATGGGGCTCGCTGTTCACTTAAACTTGAAGATCAAAAAATTGGCGAATGTTACTGTTTAGATGCTTTGCATATAGGTTTGTTAGACTATATAGAAGCAATATATACAAATATTTCAACCGTCTACCTGTTCTATACATTGTACTACTTGTAGAAAGTTACAAATAATTTCCGTTTCATGATTATCAATGGGGCTCGTTGTTCACTTAAACTTGAAGAACAAAAAATTGGCGAATGGTACTGTTTGGATGCTTTGCATATATGTTTCTTAGATTATATAGAAGCAATATATACAAAGATTTCAACCGTCTACCTGTTCCATTCATTGTTCTACTTGTCGAAAATTACAAATAATTTCCGATAAAGGATTAACCATTGGGGCTCATTGTTCACTTAAACTTGAAGAACAATAAATTGGCGAATGGTACTGTTTGGATACTTTTCGTACATGTTTCTTAGACTATATGGAAGCAATATATACAAAGATTTCAACCGTCTACCTGTTCTATTCATTGTTCTACTTGTAGAAAGTTACAAATAATTTCCGTTTCATGATTATCAATGGGGCTCGTTGTTCACTTAAACTTGAAGAACAAAAAATTGGCGAATTGTACTGTTTGGATACTTTGCATATATGTTTCTTAGACTATTTAGAAGCAATATATAGAAAGATTTCACCCGTCTACCTGTACTATTCATTGTTCTACTTGTAGAAAGCTACAAATAATTTCCATTTCATGATTATCAATGGGGCTCGCTGTTCACTTAAACATGAAGATCAAAAAATTCGCGATTGTTACTGTTTAGATGCTTTGCATATAGGTTTCGTAGACTATATAGAAACAATATATACAAAGATTTCAACCGTCTACCTGATCCATACATTGTTCTACTTGTCGAAAGTTACAAATAATTTCCGATAAAGGATTAACCATTGGGGCTCATTGTTCACTTAAACTTGAAGAACAAAAAATTGGCGAATTGTACTGTTTGGATGCTTTGCATATATGTTTCTTAGTTTATATAGAAGCAATATATACAATGATTTCAACAGTCTACTTGATCCATTCATTGTTCTACTTGTCGAAATTTACAAATAATTTCCTTTAAAGGATTAACAATGGGGCTCGTAGTTCACTTAAAGTTGAAGAACAAAAAATTGGCGAATGGTACTGTTTGGATGCTTTGAATATATGTTTCTTAGATTATATAGAAGCAATATATACAAAGATTTCATCCGTCTACCTGTTCCATTCATTGTTCTACTTGTCGAAAGTTACAAATAATTTCCGTTAAGGTATTAACAATGGGGATCGTCGTTTACTTAAACTTGAAGAACAAGAAATTGGCGAATTGTACTGTTTGGATGCTTTGCATATATGTTTGTTAGACTATATAGACGCAATATATACAAAGATTTCAACCGTCTACCTGTTCCATTCATTGTTCTACTTGTAGAAAGTTACAATTAATTTCCGTTAAAGGATTAACAATGTGGCTCGTAGTTCACTTAAACTTGAAGAACAAAAAATTGGCGAATTTTACTGTTTGGATGCTTTGCATATATGTTTCTTAGATTATATAGAAGCAATATATACAAAGATTTCAACCGTCTACCTGTTCCATTCATTGTTCACCTTGTCGAAATTTACAAATAACTTCCTTTAAAGGATTAACAATGGGGCTCGTTGTTCACTTAAACTTGAAGAACAAAAAATTGGAGAATTGTACTGTTTGGATGCTTTGCATATATGTTTCTTAGATTATATAGAAGCAATATATACAAAGATTTCAACCGTCTACCTGTTCCATTCATTGTTCACCTTGTCGAAATTTACAAATAACTTCCTTTAAAGGATTAACAATGGGGCTCGTTGTTCACTTAAAGTTGAAGAACAAAAAATTGGCGAATTGTACTGTTTGGATGCTGTGCATATATGTTTCTTAGACTATATAGACGCAATATATACAAAGATTTCGACCGTCTACCTGTTCCATTCATTGTTCTACTTGTAGAAAGTTACAATTAATTTCCGTTAAAGGATTAACAATGGGGCTCGTAGTTCACTTAAACTTGAAGAACAAAAAATTGGCGAATTGTACTGTTTGGATGCTTTGCATATATGTTTCTTAGATTATATAGAAGCAATATATACAAAGATTTCAACCGTCTACCTGTTCCATTCATTGTTCTCCTTGTCGAAATTTACAAATAACTTCCTTTAAAGGATTAACAATGGGGCTCGTTGTTCACTTAAACTTGAAGAACAAAAAATTGGCGAATGGTACCGTCTGGATGCTTTGCATATATGTTTCTTAGACTATATAGAAGCAACATATACAAAGATTTCAACCGTCTACTTGTTCCATTCATTGTTCTACTTGTCGAAATTTACAAATAATTTCCTTTAAAGGATTAACAATGGGGCTCGTAGTTCACTTAAACTTGAAGAACAAAAAATTGGCGAATGGTACTGTTTGGATGCTTTGCATATATGTTTCTTAGACTATATAGACGCAATATATACAAAGATTTCAACCGTCTACCTGTTCCATTAATTGTTCTACTTGTAGAAAGTTACAATTAATTTCCGTTAAAGGATTAACAATGGGGCTCGTAGTTCACTTAAACTTGAAGAACAAAAAATTGGCGAATTGTACTGTTTGGATGCTTTGCATATATGTATCTTAGATTATATAGAAGCAATATATACAAAGATTTCAACCGTCTACCTGTTCCATTCATTGTTCTACTTGGCGAAAATTACAAGTAATTTCCGATAAAGGATTAACCATTGGGGCTCATTGTTCACTTAAACTTGAAGAACAAAAAATTGGAGAATTGTACTGTTTGGATGCTTTGCATATATGTTTCTTAGATTATATAGAAGCAATATATACAAAGATTTAAACCGTCTACCTGTTCCATTCATTGTTCACCTTGTCGAAATTTACAAATAACTTCCTTTAAAGGATTAACAATGGGGCTCGTTGTTCACTTAAAGTTGAAGAACAAAAAATTGGCGAATTGTACTGTTTGGATGCTGTGCATATATGTTTCTTAGACTATATAGACGCAATATATAC
Organism: Cerceris ruficornis; assembly: GCA_963989415.1. NCBI lineage: Eukaryota > Metazoa > Arthropoda > Insecta > Hymenoptera > Crabronidae > Cerceris > Cerceris ruficornis. The sequence goes on from CAXDIW010000460.1 coordinate 2,567,211, forward strand.
AAAGATTTCAACCGTCTACCTGTTCCATTCATTGTTCTACTTGTAGAAAGTTACAATTAATTTCCGTTAAAGGATTAACAATGGGGCTCGTAGTTCACTTAAACTTGAAGAACAAAAAATTGGCGAATTGTACTGTTTGGATGCTTTGCATATATGTTTCTTAGATTATATAGAAGCAATATATACAAAGATTTCAACCGTCTACCTGTTCCATTCATTGTTCTCCTTGTCGAAATTTACAAATAACTTCCTTTAAAGGATTAACAATGGGGCTCGTTGTTCACTTAAACTTGAAGAACAAAAAATTGGCTAATTGTACTGTTTGGATGCTTTGCATATATGTTTCTTAGACTATTTAGAAGCAATATATAGAAAGATTTCACCCGTCTACCTGTACTATTCATTGTTCTACTTGTAGAAAGTTAGAAATAATTCCATTTCATGATTATCAATGGGGCTTGCTGTTCACTTAAACTTGAAGAACAAAAAATTGGCCAATGGTACTGTTTGGATGCTTTGCATATATGTTTCGTAGACTATATAGAAGCAATATATACAAAGATTTCAACCGTCTACCTGTTCCATTCATTGTTCCACTTGTCGAAAATTACAAGTAATTTCCGATAAAGGATTATCCATTGGGGCTCATTGTTCACTTAAACTTGAAGAACAAAAAATTGGCGAATGGTACTGTTTGGATGCTTTGCGTACATGTTTCTTAGACTATATGGAAGCAATATATACAAAGATTTCAACCGTCTACGTGTTCCAATCATTGTTCTACTTGTAGAAAGTTACTATTAATTTCCGTTAAAGGATTAACAATGGGGCTCGTAGTTCACTTAAACTTGAAGAATAAAAAATTGGCGATTGTTACTGTTTAGATGCTTTGCATATATGTTTCGTAGACTATATAGAAGCAATATATACAAAGATTTCAACCGTCTACCTGTTCCATTCATTGTTCTACTTGTCGAAATTTACAAGTAATTTCCGATAAAGGATTAACCATTGGGGCTCATTGTTCACTTAAACTTGAAGAACAAAAAATTGGCGAATGGTACTGTTTGGATGCTTTGCGTATATGTTTCTTAGACTATATAGAAGCAATATATACAAAGATTTCAACCGTCTACGTGTTCCAATCATTGTCCTACTTGTAGAAAGTTACAATTAATTTCCGTTAAAGGATTAACAATGGGGCTCGTAGTTCACTTAAACTTGAGGAACAAAAAATTGGCGAATTGTACTGTTTGGATGCATTGCATATATGTTTCTTAGACTATATAGACACAATATATACAAAGATTTCAACCGTCTGCCTGTTCCATTAATTGTTCTACTTGTAGAAAGTTACAATTAATTTCCGTTAAAGGATTAACAATGGGGCTCGTAGTTCACTTAAACTTGAAGAACAAAAAATTGGCGAATTGTACTGTTTGGATGCTTTGCATATATGTTTCTTAGTTTATATAGAAGCAATATATACAAAGATTTCAACCGTCTACCTGTTCCATTCATTGTTCTACTTGTCGAAATTTACAAATAATTTCCTTTAAAGGATTAACAATGGGGCTCGTGTTCACTTAAACTTGAAGAACAAAAAATTGGCGAATGGTACTGTTTGGATGCTTTGCATATATGTTTCTTAGAATATAGACGCAATATATACAAAGATTTCAACCGTCTACCTGTTCCATTCATTGTTCTACTTGTAGAAAGTTACAATTAATTTCCTTTAAAGGATTAACAAAGGGGCTCGTGTTCACTTAAACTTGAAGAACAAAAAATTGGCGAATGGTACCGTTTGGATGCTTTGCATATATGTTTGTTAGACTATATAGACGCAATATATACAAAGATTTCAACCGTCTACCTGTTCCATTCATTGTTCTACTTGTAGAAAGTTACAATTAATTTCCGTTAAAGGATTAACAATGGGGCTCGTAGTTCACTTAAACTTGAAGAACAAAAAATTGGCGAATTGTACTGTTTGGATGCTTTGCATATATGTTTCTTAGTTTATATAGAAGCAATATATACAAAGATTTCAACCGTCTACCTGTTCCATTCATTGTTCACCTTGTCGAAATTTACAAATAACTTCCTTTAAAGGATTAACAATGGGGCTCGTTGTTCACTTAAAGTTGAAGAACAAAAAATTGGCGAATTGTACTGTTTGGATGCTTTGCATATATGTTTCTTAGACTATATAGACGCAATATATACAAAGATTTCAACGGTCTACCTGTTCCATTCATTGTTCTACTTGTAGAAAGTTACAATTAATTTCCGTTAAAGGATTAACAATGGGGCTCGTAGTTCACTTAAACTTGAAGAACAAAAAATTGGCGAATTGTACTGTTTGGATGCTTTGCATATATGTTTCTTAGATTATATAGAAGCAATATATACAAAGATTTCAACCGTCTACCTGTTCCATTCATTGTTCTCCTTGTCGAAATTTACAAATAACTTCCTTTAAAGGATTAACAATGGGGCTCGTTGTTCACTTAAACTTGAAGAACAAAAAATTGGCTAATTGTACTGTTTGGATGCTTTGCATATATGTTTCTTAGACTATTTAGAAGCAATATATAGAAAGATTTCACCCGTCTACCTGTACTATTCATTGTTCTACTTGTAGAAAGTTAGAAATAATTTCCATTTCATGATTATCAATGGGGCTTGCTGTTCACTTAAACTTGAAGAACAAAAAATTGGCCAATGGTACTGTTTGGATGCTTTGCATATATGTTTCGTAGACTATATAGAAGCAATATATACAAAGATTTCAACCGTCTACCTGTTCCATTCATTGTTCCACTTGTCGAAAATTACAAGTAATTTCCGATAAAGGATTATCCATTGGGGCTCATTGTTCACTTAAACTTGAAGTACAAAAAATTGGCGAATGGTACTGTTTGGATGCTTTGCGTACATGTTTCTTAGACTATATGGAAGCAATATATACAAAGATTTCAACCGTCTACGTGTTCCAATCGTTGTTCTACTTGTAGAAAGTTACAATTAATTTCCGTTAAAGGATTAACAATGGGGCTCGTAGTTCACTTAAACTTGAAGAACAAAAAATTGGCGATTGTTACTGTTTAGATGCTTTGCATATATGTTTCGTAGACTATATAGAAGCAATATATACAAAGATTTCAACCGTCTACCTGTTCCATTCATTGTTCTACTTGTCGAAATTTAGAAGTAATTTCCGATAAAGGATTAACCATTGGGGCTCATTGTTCACTTAAACTTGAAGAACAAAAAATTGGCGAATGGTACTGTTTGGATGCTTTGCGTATATGTTTCTTAGACTATATAGAAGCAATATATACAAAGATTTCAACCGTCTACGTGTTCCAATCATTGTCCTACTTGTAGAAAGTTACAATTAATTTCCGTTAAAGGATTAACAATGGGGCTCGTAGTTCACTTAAACTTGAGGAACAAAAAATTGGCGAATTGTACTGTTTGGATGCATTGCATATATGTTTCTTAGACTATATAGACACAATATATACAAAGATTTCAACCGTCTGCCTGTTCCATTAATTGTTCTACTTGTAGAAAGTTACAATTAATTTCCGTTAAAGGATTAACAATGGGGCTCGTAGTTCACTTAAACTTGAAGAACAAAAAATTGGCGAATTGTACTGTTTGGATGCTTTGCATATATGTTTCTTAGTTTATATAGAAGCAATATATACAAAGATTTCAACCGTCTACCTGTTCCATTCATTGTTCTACTTGTCGAAATTTACAAATAATTTCCTTTAAAGGATTAACAATGGGGCTCGTGTTCACTTAAACTTGAAGAACAAAAAATTGGCGAATGGTACTGTTTGGATGCTTTGCATATATGTTTCTTAGACTATATAGACGCAATATATACAAAGATTTCAACCGTCTACCTGTTCCATTCATTGTTCTACTTGTAGAAAGTTACAATTAATTTCCTTTAAAGGATTAACAAAGGGGCTCGTGTTCACTTAAACTTGAAGAACAAAAAATTGGCGAATGGTACCGTTTGGATGCTTTGCATATATGTTTGTTAGACTATATAGACGCAATATATACAAAGATTTCAACCGTCTACCTGTTCCATTCATTGTTCTACTTGTAGAAAGTTACAATTAATTTCCGTTAAAGGATTAACAATGGGGCTCGTAGTTCACTTAAACTTGAAGAACAAAAAATTGGCGAATTGTACTGTTTGGATGCTTTGCATATATGTTTCTTAGTTTATATAGAAGCAATATATACAAAGATTTCAACCGTCTACCTGTTCCATTCATTGTTCACCTTGTCGAAATTTACAAATAACTTCCTTTAAAGGATTAACAATGGGGCTCGTTGTTCACTTAAAGTTGAAGAACAAAAAATTGGCGAATTGTACTGTTTGGATGCTTTGCATATATGTTTCTTAGACTATATAGACGCAATATATACAAAGATTTCAACGGTCTACCTGTTCCATTCATTGTTCTACTTGTAGAAAGTTACAATTAATTTCCGTTAAAGGATTAACAATGGGGCTCGTAGTTCACTTAAACTTGAAGAACAAAAAATTGGCGAATTGTACTGTTTGGATGCTTTGCATATATGTTTCTTAGATTATATAGAAGCAATATATACAAAGATTTCAACCGTCTACCTGTTCCATTCATTGTTCTCCTTGTCGAAATTTACAAATAACTTCCTTTAAAGGATTAACAATGGGGCTCGTTGTTCACTTAAACTTGAAGAACAAAAAATTGGCTAATTGTACTGTTTGGATGCTTTGCATATATGTTTCTTAGACTATTTAGAAGCAATATATAGAAAGATTTCACCCGTCTACCTGTACTATTCATTGTTCTACTTGTAGAAAGTTAGAAATAATTTCCATTTCATGATTATCAATGGGGCTTGCTGTTCACTTAAACTTGAAGAACAAAAAATTGGCCAATGGTACTGTTTGGATGCTTTGCATATATGTTTCGTAGACTATATAGAAGCAATATATACAAAGATTTCAACCGTCTACCTGTTCCATTCATTGTTCCACTTGTCGAAAATTACAAGTAATTTCCGATAAAGGATTATCCATTGGGGCTCATTGTTCACTTAAACTTGAAGTACAAAAAATTGGCGAATGGTACTGTTTGGATGCTTTGCGTACATGTTTCTTAGACTATATGGAAGCAATATATACAAAGATTTCAACCGTCTACGTGTTCCAATCGTTGTTCTACTTGTAGAAAGTTACAATTAATTTCCGTTAAAGGATTAACAATGGGGCTCGTAGTTCACTTAAACTTGAAGAACAAAAAATTGGCGATTGTTACTGTTTAGATGCTTTGCATATATGTTTCGTAGACTATATAGAAGCAATATATACAAAGATTTCAACCGTCTACCTGTTCCATTCATTGTTCTACTTGTCGAAATTTACAAGTAATTTCCGATAAAGGATTAACCATTGGGGCTCATTGTTCACTTAAACTTGAAGAACAAAAAATTGGCGAATGGTACTGTTTGGATGCTTTGCGTATATGTTTCTTAGACTATATAGAAGCAATATATACAAAGATTTCAACCGTCTACGTGTTCCAATCATTGTCCTACTTGTAGAAAGTTACAATTAATTTCCGTTAAAGGATTAACAATGGGGCTCGTAGTTCACTTAAACTTGAGGAACAAAAAATTGGCGAATTATACTGTTTGGATGCATTGCATATATGTTTCTTAGATTATATAGAAGCAATATATACAAAGATTTCAACCGTCTACCTGTTCCATTCATTGTTCTCCTTGTCGAAATTTACAAATAACTTCCTTTAAAGGATTAACAATGGGGCTCGTTGTTCACTTAAACTTGAAGAACAAAAAATTGGCGAATGGTACTGTCTGGATGCTTTGCATATATGTTTCTTAGACTATATAGAAGCAATATATACAATGATTTCAACATTCTACCTGTTCCATTCATTGTTCTACTTGTCGAAATTTACAAATAATTTCCTTTAAAGAATTAACAATGGGGCTCGAAGTTCACTTAAACTTGAAGAAAAAAAAAGTGGCGAATGGTACTGTTTGGAAGCTTTGCGCACATATTTCTTAGACTATATGGAAGCAATATATACAAAGATTTCAACCGTCTACGTGTTCCAATCATTGTTCTACTTGTCGAAATTTACAAATAATTTCCTTTAAAGGATTAACCATTGGGGCTCATTGTTCACTTAAACTTGAAGAACAAGAAATTGGCGAATGGTACTGTCTGGATGCTCTGCATATGTGTTTCTTAGACTATATAGAAGCAATATATACAATGATTTCAACAGTCTACCTGTTCCATTCATTGTTCTACTTTTCGAAAATTACAAATAATTTCCTTTAAAGGATTAACAATGGGGCTCGTTGTTCACTTAAACTTGAAGAACAAAAAATTGGCGAATGGTACTGTCTGGATGCTCTGCATATATGTTTCTTAGACTATATAGAAGCAATATATACAATGATTTCAACAGTCTACCTGTTCCATTCATTGTTCTACTTGTCGAAATTTACAAGTAATTTCCGATAAAGGATTAACCATTGGGGCTCATTGTTCACTTAAACTTGAAGAACAAAAAATTGGCGAATGGTACTGTTTGGATGCTTTGCGTATATGTTTCTTAGACTATATAGAAGCAATATATACAAAGATTTCAACCGTCTACGTGTTCCAATCATTGTCCTACTTGTAGAAAGTTACAATTAATTTCCGTTAAAGGATTAACAATGGGGCTCGTAGTTCACTTAAACTTGAGGAACAAAAAATTGGCGAATTGTACTGTTTGGATGCTTTGCATATATGTTTCTTAGACTATATAGAAGCAATATATAAAAAGATTTCAACCGTCTACCTGTTCCATTCATTGTTCTACTTGTCGAAAGTTACAAATAATTTCCGATAAAGGATTAACCATTGGGGCTCATTGTTCACTTAAACTTGAAGAACAAAAAATTGGCGAATTGTACTGTTTGGATGCTTTGCATATATGTTTCTTAGACTATATAGAAGCAATATATAAAAAGATTTCAACCGTCTACCTGTTCCATTCATTGTTCTACTTGTCGAAAGTTACAAATAATTTCCGATAAAGGATTAACCATTGGGGCTCATTGTTCACTTAACCTTGAAGAACAAAAAATTGGCGAATTGTACTGTTTGGATGCTTTGCATATATGTTTCTTAGACTATATAGAAGCAATATATAAAAAGATTTCAACCGTCTACCTGTTCCATTCATTGTTCTACTTGTCGAAAGTTACAAATAATTTCCGATAAAGGATTAACCATTGGGGCTCATTGTTCACTTAAACTTGAAGAACAAAAAATTGGCGAATGGTACTGTTTGGATGCTTTGCATATATGTTTCTTAGACTCTATAGAAGCAATATATACATTGATTTCAACCGTCTACCTGTTCCATTCATTGTTCTACTTGTCGAAAGTTACAAATAATTTCCGTTAAGGGATTAACAATGGGGATCGTAGTTTACTTAAATTGAAGAACAAAAAATTGGCGAATGGTACTGTTTGGATGCTTTGCATATATGTTTCTTAGACTATACGGAAGCAATATATACAAATATTTCAACCGTCTACCTGTTCCATTCATTGTTCTACTTGTCGAAAGTTACAAATAATTTCCGATAAAGGATTAACCATTGGGGCTCATTGTTCACTTAACCTTGAAGAACAAAAAATTGGCGAATTGTACTGTTTGGATGCTTTGCATATATGTTTCTTAGACTATATAGAAGCAATATATAAAAAGATTTCAACCGTCTACCTGTTCCATTCATTGTTCTACTTGTCGAAAGTTACAAATAATTTCCGATAAAGGATTAACCATTGGGGCTCATTGTTCACTTAAACTTGAAGAACAAAAAATTGGCGAATTGTACTGTTTGGATGCTTTGCATATATGTTTCTTAGACTATATAGAAGCAATATATAAAAAGATTTCAACCGTCTACCTGTTCCATTCATTGTTCTACTTGTCGAAAGTTACAAATAATTTCCGATAAAGGATTAACCATTGGGGCTCATTGTTCACTTAAACTTGAAGAACAAAAAATTGGCGAATGGTACTGTTTGGATGCTTTGCATATATGTTTCTTAGTCTATATAGAAGCAATATATACAAAGATTTCAACCGTCTACGTGTTCCAATTATTGTTCTACTTGTAGAAAGTTACAAATAATTTCCTTTAAAGGATTATCAATGGGGCTCGTAGTTCACTTAAACTTGAAGAACAAAAAATTGGCGAATGGTACTGTTTGGATGCTTTGCATATATGTTTCTTAGACTCTATAGAAGCAATATATACATTGATTTCAACCGTCTACCTGTTCCATTCATTGTTCTACTTGTCGAAAGTTACAAATAATTTCCGTTAAGCGATTAACAATGGGGATCGTAGTTTACTTAAATTGAAGAACAAAAAATTGGCGAATGGTACTGTTTGGATGCTTTGCATATATGTTTCTTAGACTATACGGAAGCAATATATACAAATATTTCAACCGTCTACCTGTTCCATTCATTGTTCTACTTGTCGAAAGTTACAAATAATTTCCGATAAAGGATTAACCATTGGGGCTCATTGTTCACTTAACCTTGAAGAACAAAAAATTGGCGAATGGTACTGTTTGGATGCTTTGCGTATATGTTTCTTAGACTATATAGAAGCAATATATACAAAGATTTCAACCGTCTACGTGTTCCAATCATTGTCCTACTTGTAGAAAGTTACAATTAATTTCCGTTAAAGGATTAACAATGGGGCTCGTAGTTCACTTAAACTTGAGGAACAAAAAATTGGCGAATTGTACTGTTTGGATGCATTGCATATATGTTTCTTAGACTATATAGACACAATATATACAAAGATTTCAACCGTCTGCCTGTTCCATTAATTGTTCTACTTGTAGAAAGTTACAATTAATTTCCGTTAAAGGATTAACAATGGGGCTCGTAGTTCACTTAAACTTGAAGAACAAAAAATTGGCGAATTGTACTGTTTGGATGCTTTGCATATATGTTTCTTAGTTTATATAGAAGCAATATATACAAAGATTTCAACCGTCTACCTGTTCCATTCATTGTTCTACTTGTCGAAATTTACAAATAATTTCCTTTAAAGGATTAACAATGGGGCTCGTGTTCACTTAAACTTGAAGAACAAAAAATTGGCGAATGGTACTGTTTGGATGCTTTGCATATATGTTTCTTAGACTATATAGACGCAATATATACAAAGATTTCAACCGTCTACCTGTTCCATTCATTGTTCTACTTGTAGAAAGTTACAATTAATTTCCTTTAAAGGATTAACAAAGGGGCTCGTGTTCACTTAAACTTGAAGAACAAAAAATTGGCGAATGGTACCGTTTGGATGCTTTGCATATATGTTTGTTAGACTATATAGACGCAATATATACAAAGATTTCAACCGTCTACCTGTTCCATTCATTGTTCTACTTGTAGAAAGTTACAATTAATTTCCGTTAAAGGATTAACAATGGGGCTCGTAGTTCACTTAAACTTGAAGAACAAAAAATTGGCGAATTGTACTGTTTGGATGCTTTGCATATATGTTTCTTAGATTATATAGAAGCAATATATACAAAGATTTCAACCGTCTACCTGTTCCATTCATTGTTCACCTTGTCGAAATTTACAAATAACTTCCTTTAAAGGATTAACAATGGGGCTCGTTGTTCACTTAAAGTTGAAGAACAAAAAATTGGCGAATTGTACTGTTTGGATGCTTTGCATATATGTTTCTTAGACTATATAGACGCAATATATACAAAGATTTCAACCGTCTACCTGTTCCATTCATTGTTCTACTTGTAGAAAGTTACAATTAATTTCCGTTAAAGGATTAACAATGGGGCTCGTAGTTCACTTAAACTTGAAGAACAAAAAATTGGCGAATTGTACTGTTTGGATGCTTTGCATATATGTTTCTTAGATTATATAGAAGCAATATATACAAAGATTTCAACCGTCTACCTGTTCCATTCATTGTTCTCCTTGTCGAAATTTACAAATAACTTCCTTTAAAGGATTAACAATGGGGCTCGTTGTTCACTTAAACTTGAAGAACAAAAAATTGGCTAATTGTACTGTTTGGATGCTTTGCATATATGTTTCTTAGACTATTTAGAAGCAATATATAGAAAGATTTCACCCGACTACCTGTACTATTCATTGTTCTACTTGTAGAAAGTTAGAAATAATTTCCATTTCATGATTATCAATGGGGCTTGCTGTTCACTTAAACTTGAAGAACAAAAAATTGGCCAATGGTACTGTTTGGATGCTTTGCATATATGTTTCGTAGACTATATAGAAGCAATATATACAAAGATTTCAACCGTCTACCTGTTCCATTCATTGTTCCACTTGTCGAAAATTACAAGTAATTTCCGATAAAGGATTATCCATTGGGGCTCATTGTTCACTTAAACTTGAAGTACAAAAAATTGGCGAATGGTACTGTTTGGATGCTTTGCGTACATGTTTCTTAGACTATATGGAAGCAATATATACAAAGATTTCAACCGTCTACGTGTTCCAATCGTTGTTCTACTTGTAGAAAGTTACAATTAATTTCCGTTAAAGGATTAACAATGGGGCTCGTAGTTCACTTAAACTTGAAGAACAAAAAATTGGCGATTGTTACTGTTTAGATGCTTTGCATATATGTTTCGTAGACTATATAGAAGCAATATATACAAAGATTTCAACCGTCTACCTGTTCCATTCATTGTTCTACTTGTAGAAAGTTACAATTAATTTCCTTTAAAGGATTAACAAAGGGGCTCGCGTTCACTTAAACTTGAAGAACAAAAAATTGGCGAATGGTACCGTTTGGATGCTTTGCATATATGTTTGTTAGACTATATAGACGCAATATATACAAAGATTTCAACCGTCTACCTGTTCCATTCATTGTTCTACTTGTAGAAAGTTACAATTAATTTCCGTTAAAGGATTAACAATGGGGCTCGTAGTTCACTTAAACTTGAAGAACAAAAAATTGGCGAATTGTACTGTTTGGATGCTTTGCATATATGTTTCTTAGATTATATAGAAGCAATATATACAAAGATTTCAACCGTCTACCTGTTCCATTCATTGTTCACCTTGTCGAAATTTACAAATAACTTCCTTTAAAGGATTAACAATGGGGCTCGTTGTTCACTTAAAGTTGAAGAACAAAAAATTGGCGAATTGTACTGTTTGGATGCTTTGCATATATGTTTCTTAGACTATATAGACGCAATATATACAAAGATTTCAACCGTCTACCTGTTCCATTCATTGTTCTACTTGTAGAAAGTTACAATTAATTTCCGTTAAAGGATTAACAATGGGGCTCGTAGTTCACTTAAACTTGAAGAACAAAAAATTGGCGAATTGTACTGTTTGGATGCTTTGCATATATGTTTCTTAGATTATATAGAAGCAATATATACAAAGATTTCAACCGTCTACCTGTTCCATTCATTGTTCTCCTTGTCGAAATTTACAAATAACTTCCTTTAAAGGATTAACAATGGGGCTCGTTGTTCACTTAAACTTGAAGAACAAAAAATTGGCTAATTGTACTGTTTGGATGCTTTGCATATATGTTTCTTAGACTATTTAGAAGCAATATATAGAAAGATTTCACCCGTCTACCTGTACTATTCATTGTTCTACTTGTAGAAAGTTAGAAATAATTTCCATTTCATGATTATCAATGGGGCTTGCTGTTCACTTAAACTTGAAGAACAAAAAATTGGCCAATGGTACTGTTTGGATGCTTTGCATATATGTTTCGTAGACTATATAGAAGCAATATATACAAAGATTTCAACCGTCTACCTGTTCCATTCATTGTTCCACTTGTCGAAAATTACAAGTAATTTCCGATAAAGGATTATCCATTGGGGCTCATTGTTCACTTAAACTTGAAGTACAAAAAATTGGCGAATGGTACTGTTTGGATGCTTTGCGTATATGTTTCTTAGACTATATAGAAGCAATATATACAAAGATTTCAACCGTCTACGTGTTCCAATCATTGTCCTACTTGTAGAAAGTTACAATTAATTTCCGTTAAAGGATTAACAATGGGGCTCGTAGTTCACTTAAACTTGAGGAACAAAAAATTGGCGAATTATACTGTTTGGATGCATTGCATATATGTTTCTTAGATTATATAGAAGCAATATATACAAAGATTTCAACCGTCTACCTGTTCCATTCATTGTTCTCCTTGTCGAAATTTACAAATAACTTCCTTTAAAGGATTAACAATGGGGCTCGTTGTTCACTTAAACTTGAAGAACAAAAAATTGGCGAATGGTACTGTCTGGATGCTTTGCATATATGTTTCTTAGACTATATAGACGCAATATATACAAGGATTTCAACCGTCTACCTGTTCCATTCATTGTTCTACTTGTCGAAATTTACAAATAATTTCCTTTAAAGGATTAACAATGGGGCTCGTTGTTCACTGAAACTTGAAGAGCAATAAATTGGCGAATGGTACTGTTTGGAAGCTTTGCGCACATATTTCTTAGACTATATGGAAGCAATATATACAAAGATTTCAACCGTCTACGTGTTCCAATCATTGTTCTACTTGTCGAAATTTACAAATAATTTCCTTTAAAGGATTAACCATTGGGGCTCATTGTTCACTTAAACTTGAAGAACAAGAAATTGGCGAATGGTACTGTCTGGATGCTCTGCATATGTGTTTCTTAGACTATATAGAAGCAATATATACAATGATTTCAACAGTCTACCTGTTCCATTCATTGTTCTACTTTTCGAAAATTACAAATAATTTCCTTTAAAGGATTAACAATGGGGCTCGTTGTTCACTTAAACTTGAAGAACAAAAAATTGGCGAATGGTACTGTCTGGATGCTCTGCATATATGTTTCTTAGACTATATAGAAGCAATATATACAATGATTTCAACAGTCTACCTGTTCCATTCATTGTTCTACTTGTCGAAATTTACAAATAATTTCCTTTAAAGGATTAACAATGGGGCTCGATGTTCACTTAAACTTGAAGAACAAAAAATTGGCGAATGGTACTGTTTGGATGCTTTGCATATATGTTTCTTAGACTATATGGAAGCAATATATACAAAGATTTCAACCGTCTACGTGTTCCAATCATTGTTCTACTTGTCGAAATTTACAAATAATTTCCTTTAAAGGATTAACAATGGGGCTCGTTGTTCACTTAAACTTGAAGAACAATAAATTGGCGAATTGTACTGTTTGGATGCTTTGCATATATGTTTCTTAGACTATATAGAAGCAATATATACAAAGATTTCAACCGTCTACCTGTTCCATCCATTGTTCTACTTGTCGAAAGTTACAAATAATTTCCGATAAAGGATTATCAATGGGGCTCGCTGTTCACTTAAACTTGAAGAACAAAAAATTGGCGAATGGTACTGTTTGGATGCTTTGCATATATGTTTCTTAGACTATGCGGAAGCAATATATACAAATATTTCAACCGTCTACCTGTTCCATTCATTGTTCTACTTGTCGAAAGTTACAAATAATTTCCGATAAAGGATTAACCATTGGGGCTCATTGTTCACTTAACCTTGAAGAACAAAAAATTGGCGAATTGTACTGTTTGGATGCTTTGCATATATGTTTCTTAGACTATATAGAAGCAATATATAAAAAGATTTCAACCGTCTACCTGTTCCATTCATTGTTCTACTTGTCGAAAGTTACAAATAATTTCCGATAAAGGATTAACCATTGGGGCTCATTGTTCACTTAAACTTGAAGAACAAAAAATTGGCGAATGGTACTGTTTGGATGCTTTGCATATATGTTTCTTAGACTCTATAGAAGCAATATATACATTGATTTCAACCGTCTACCTGTTCCATTCATTGTTCTACTTGTCGAAAGTTACAAATAATTTCCGTTAAGGGATTAACAATGGGGATCGTAGTTTACTTAAATTGAAGAACAAAAAATTGGCGAATGGTACTGTTTGGATGCTTTGCATATATGTTTCTTAGACTATACGGAAGCAATATATACAAATATTTCAACCGTCTACCTGTTCCATTCATTGTTCTACTTGTCGAAAGTTACAAATAATTTCCGATAAAGGATTAACCATTGGGGCTCATTGTTCACTTAACCTTGAAGAACAAAAAATTGGCGAATTGTACTGTTTGGATGCTTTGCATATATGTTTCTTAGACTATATAGAAGCAATATATAAAAAGATTTCAACCGTCTACCTGTTCCATTCATTGTTCTACTTGTCGAAAGTTACAAATAATTTCCGATAAAGGATTAACCATTGGGGCTCATTGTTCACTTAAATTTGAAGAACAAAAAATTGGCGAATTGTACTGTTTGGATGCTTTGCATATATGTTTCTTAGACTATATAGAAGCAATATATAAAAAGATTTCAACCGTCTACCTGTTCCATTCATTGTTCTACTTGTCGAAAGTTACAAATAATTTCCGATAAAGGATTAACCATTGGGGCTCATTGTTCACTTAACCTTGAAGAACAAAAAATTGGCGAATGGTACTGTTTGGATGCTTTGCATATATGTTTCTTAGTCTATATAGAAGCAATATATACAAAGATTTCAACCGTCTACGTGTTCCAATTATTGTTCTACTTGTAGAAAGTTACAAATAATTTCCTTTAAAGGATTATCAATGGGGCTCGTAGTTCACTTAAACTTGAAGAACAAAAAATTGGCGAATGGTACTGTTTGGATGCTTTGCATATATGTTTCTTAGACTCTATAGAAGCAATATATACATTGATTTCAACCGTCTACCTGTTCCATTCATTGTTCTACTTGTCGAAAGTTACAAATAATTTCCGTTAAGCGATTAACAATGGGGATCGTAGTTTACTTAAATTGAAGAACAAAAAATTGGCGAATGGTACTGTTTGGATGCTTTGCATATATGTTTCTTAGACTATACGGAAGCAATATATACAAATATTTCAACCGTCTACCTGTTCCATTCATTGTTCTACTTGTCGAAAGTTACAAATAATTTCCGATAAAGGATTAACCATTGGGGCTCATTGTTCACTTAACCTTGAAGAACAAAAAATTGGCGAATTGTACTGTTTGGATGCTTTGCATATATGTTTCTTAGACTATATAGAAGCAATATATAAAAAGATTTCAACCGTCTACCTGTTCCATTCATTGTTCTACTTGTCGAAAGTTACAAATAATTTCCGATAAAGGATTAACCATTGGGGCTCATTGTTCACTTAAACTTGAAGAACAAAAAATTGGCGAATGGTACTGTTTGGATGCTTTGCATATATGTTTCTTAGACTCTATAGAAGCAATATATACATTGATTTCAACCGTCTACCTGTTCCATTCATTGTTCTACTTGTCGAAAGTTACAAATAATTTCCGTTAAGGGATTAACAATGGGGATCGTAGTTTACTTAAATTGAAGAACAAAAAATTGGCGAATGGTACTGTTTGGATGCTTTGCATATATGTTTCTTAGACTATACGGAAGCAATATATACAAATATTTCAACCGTCTACCTGTTCCATTCATTGTTCTACTTGTCGAAAGTTACAAATAATTTCCGATAAAGGATTAACCATTGGGGCTCATTGTTCACTTAACCTTGAAGAACAAAAAATTGGCGAATTGTACTGTTTGGATGCTTTGCATATATGTTTCTTAGACTATATAGAAGCAATATATAAAAAGATTTCAACCGTCTACCTGTTCCATTCATTGTTCTACTTGTCGAAAGTTACAAATAATTTCCGATAAAGGATTAACCATTGGGGCTCATTGTTCACTTAAATTTGAAGAACAAAAAATTGGCGAATTGTACTGTTTGGATGCTTTGCATATATGTTTCTTAGACTATATAGAAGCAATATATAAAAAGATTTCAACCGTCTACCTGTTCCATTCATTGTTCTACTTGTCGAAAGTTACAAATAATTTCCGATAAAGGATTAACCATTGGGGCTCATTGTTCACTTAACCTTGAAGAACAAAAAATTGGCGAATGGTACTGTTTGGATGCTTTGCATATATGTTTCTTAGTCTATATAGAAGCAATATATACAAAGATTTCAACCGTCTACGTGTTCCAATTATTGTTCTACTTGTAGAAAGTTACAAATAATTTCCTTTAAAGGATTATCAATGGGGCTCGTAGTTCACTTAAACTTGAAGAACAAAAAATTGGCGAATGGTACTGTTTGGATGCTTTGCATATATGTTTCTTAGACTCTATAGAAGCAATATATACATTGATTTCAACCGTCTACCTGTTCCATTCATTGTTCTACTTGTCGAAAGTTACAAATAATTTCCGTTAAGCGATTAACAATGGGGATCGTAGTTTACTTAAATTGAAGAACAAAAAATTGGCGAATGGTACTGTTTGGATGCTTTGCATATATGTTTCTTAGACTATACGGAAGCAATATATACAAATATTTCAACCGTCTACCTGTTCCATTCATTGTTCTACTTGTCGAAAGTTACAAATAATTTCCGATAAAGGATTAACCATTGGGGCTCATTGTTCACTTAACCTTGAAGAACAAAAAATTGGCGAATTGTACTGTTTGGATGCTTTGCATATATGTTTCTTAGACTATATAGAAGCAATATATAAAAAGATTTCAACCGTCTACCTGTTCCATTCATTGTTCTACTTGTCGAAAGTTACAAATAATTTCCGATAAAGGATTAACCATTGGGGCTCATTGTTCACTTAAACTTGAAGAACAAAAAATTGGCGAATTGTACTGTTTGGATGCTTTGCATATATGTTTCTTAGACTATATAGAAGCAATATATAAAAAGATTTCAACCGTCTACCTGTTCCATTCATTGTTCTACTTGTCGAAAGTTACAAATAATTTCCGATAAAGGATTAACAATGGGGCTCGTCGTTCACTTAAACTTGAAGAACAAAAATTGGCGAATGGTACTGTTTGGATGCTTTGCATATATGTTTCTTAGACTATATGGAAGCAATATATAATAATATTTCAACCGTCTACCTGTACTATTCATTGTTCTACTTGTAGAAAGTTACAAATAATTTCCATTTCATGATTATCAATGGGGCTTGCTGTTCACTTAAACTTGAAGAACAAAAAATTGGCGAATGGTACTGTTTGGATGCTTTGCATATATGTTTCGTAGACTATATAGAAGTAATATATACAAAGATTTCAACCGTCTACCTGTTCCATTCATTGTTCTACTTGTCGAAAATTACAAGTAATTTCCGATAAAGGATTAACCATTGGGGCTCATTGTTCACTTAAACTTGAAGATCAAAAAATTGGCGATTGTTACTGTTTAGATGCTTTGCATATAGGTTTCATAGACTATATAGAAGCAACATATACAAAGATTTCAACCGTCTACCTGCTCCATTCATTGTTCTACTTGTCGAAAGTTACAAATAATTTCCGATAAAGGATTAACAATGGGGCTCATTGTTCACTTAAACTTGAAGATCAAATAATTGGCGAATTGTACTGTTTGGATGATTTGCAGATATGTTCCTTAGACTATATAGAAGCAATATATACAATGATTTCAACCGTCTACCTGTTCCATTCATTGTTCTACTTGTCGAAAGTTACAAATAATTTCCGTTAAGGGATTAACAATGGGGATCGTAGTTTACTTAAACTTGAAGAGCAAAAAATTGGCGAATAGTACTGTTTGGACGCTATGCACATATGTTTCTTAGACTATATAGAAGCAATATATACAAAGATTTCAACCGTCTACCTGTTCCATTCATTGTTCTACTTGTCGAAAATTACAAGTAATTTCCGATAAAGGATTAACCATTGGGGCTCATTGTTCACTTAAACTTGAAGAACAAAAAATTGGCAAATGGTACTGTTTGGATGCTTTGCGTACATGTTTCTTAGACTATATGGAAGCAATATATACATTGATTTCAACCGTCTACCTGCTCCATTCATTGTTCTACTTGTCGAAAGTTACAAATAATTTCCGTTAAAGGATTAATAATGGGGCTCGTAGTTCACTTAAACTTGAAGAACAAAAAATTGGCGAATTGTACTGTTTGGATGCTTTGCATATACGTTTCGTAGACTATATAGAAGCAATTTATACAATGATTTTAACCGTCTACATGATCCATTCATTGTTCTACTTGTCGAAATTTACAAATAATTTCCTTTAAAGGATTAACAATGGGGCTCGTAGTTCAATTAAACTTGAAAAACCAAAAATTGGCGAATTGTACTGTTTGGATGCTTTGAATATATGTTTCTTATACTATATGGAAGCAATATATACAAAGATTTCAACCGTCCACGTGTTCCAATCATTGTTCTACTTGTCGAAATTTACAAATAATTTCCGATAAAGGATTAACAATCGGGCTCATTGTTCACTTAACCTTGAAGAACAAAAAATTGGCGAATGGTACTGTTTGGATGCTTTGCATATATGTTTCTTAGACTATACGGAAGCAATATATACAAATATTTCAACCGTCAACCTGTTCCATTCATTGATCTACATGTCGAAAGTTACAAATAATTTCCGTTTCATGATTATCAATGGGGCTCGTTGTTCACTTAAACTTGAAGAACAAAAAATTGGCGAATGGTACTGTTTGGATGCTTTGCATATATGTTTCTTAGACTATATAGAAGCAATATTTACAAAGATTTCAACCGTCTACCTGTTCCATTCATTGTTCTACTTGTCGAAAGTTACAAATAATTTCCGATAAAGGATTAACAATGGGTCTCATTGTTCACTTAAACAAGAGGAACAAAAAATTGGCGAATGGTACTGTTTGGAAGCTTTGCGTACATGTTTCTTAGACTATATAGAAGCAATATATACAAAGTTTTCAACCGTCTACCTGTTCCATTCATTGTTCTACTTGTCGAAAGTTACAAATAATTTCCGATAAAGGATTAACAATGGGGCTCATTTTTCACTTAACCTTGAAGAACAAAAAATTGGCGAATTGTACTGTTTGGATGCTTTGCATATATGTTTCTTAGACTATTTAGAAGCAATATATACAATGATTTCAACAGTCTACCTGTTCCATTCATTGTTCTACTTGTCGAAATTTACAAATAATTTCCTTTAAAGGATTAACAATGGGGCTCGTAGTCCACTTAAACTTGAGGAACAAAAAATTGGCGAATGGTACTGTTTGGATGCTTTGCATATATGTTTCTTAGACTATATAGAAGCAATATATACAAAGATTTCAACCATCTACCTGTTCCATTCATTGTTCTACTTGTCGAAAGTTACTAATAATTTCCGATAACGGATTAACCATTGGGGCTCATTGTTCACTTAAACTTGAAGAACAAAAAATTGGCGAATTGTACTGTTTGGATGCTTTGCATATATGTTTCTAATACTATAATGAAGCAATATATACAAAGATTTCAACCGTCTACCTGTTCCATTCACTGTTCTACTTGTCGAAAGTTACAAATAATTTCCGTTAAAGGATTAACAATGGGGCTCGTAGTTCACTTAAACTTGAAGAGCAAAAAATTGTCGAATTGTACTGTTTGGATGCTTTGCATATATGTTTCTTAGACTATATAGAAGCAATATATACAATGATTTCAACCGTCTACCTGTTCCATTCATTGTTCTACTTGTCGAAATTTACAAATAATTTCCGATAAAGGATTAACCATTGGGGCTCATTGTTCACTTAAACTTGAAGAACAAAAAATTGGCGAATGGTACTGTTTGGATGCTTTGCATATATGTTTCTTAGACTATATAGAAGCAATATATACAAATATTTCAACCGTCTAACTGTTCCATTCATTGTTCTACTTGTCGAAAATTACAAATAATTTCCGATAAAGGATTAACCATTGGGGCACATTGTTCACTTAAACTTGAGGAACAAAAAATTGGCGAATTGTACTGTTTGGATGCTTTGCATATATGTTTCTTAGGCTATATAAACGCAATATATACAATGATTTCAACAGTCTACCTGTTCCATTCATTGTTCTACTTGTCGGAAGTTACAAATAATTTCCGATAAAGGATTAACCATTGGGGCTCGTTGTTCACTTAAACTTGAAGAACAAAAAATTGGCGAATGGTACTGTTTGGATGCTTTGCATATATGTTTCTTAGACTATATAGAAGCAATATATACATTGATTTCAACCGTCTACCTGTTCCATTCATTGTTCTACTTGTAGAAAGTTACAAATAATTTCCGTTTCATAATTATCAATGGGGCTCGTTGTTCACTTAAACTTGAAGAACAAAAAATTGGCGAATGGTACTGTTTGGATGCTTTGCATATATGTTTCGTAGACTATATAGAAGCAATATATACAATGACTTCAACCGTCTACATGATCCATTCATTGTTCTACTTGTCGATATTTACAAATAATTTCCTTTAAAGGATTAACAATTGGGCTCGTAGTTCACTTAAACTTAAAGAACAAAAAATTGGCGAATTGTACTGTTTGGATACTTTGCATATATGTTTCTTAGACTATTTAGAAGAAATATATAAAAAGATTTCAACCGTCTACTAGTTCCATTCATTGTTCTACTTGTCGAAAGTTACAAATAATTACGGATAAAGGATTAACCATTGGGGCTCATTGTTCACTTAAACTTGAAGAACAAAAAATTGGCGAATTGTACTGTTTGGATGCTTTGCATATATGTTTCTTAGACTATATAGAAGCAATATATACAAAGATTTCAACCGTCTTCCTGTTCCATTCATTGTTCTACTTGTCGAAAGTTACAAATAATTTCCGATAAAGGATTAACAATGGGGCTCATTGTTCACTTAAACTTGAAGGACAAAAAATTGGCGAATGGTACTGTTTGGATGCTTTGCATATATGTTTCTTATACTATATAGAAGCAATATATACAAAGATTTCAACCGTCTACCTGTTCCATTCACTGTTCTACTTGTCGAAAGTTACAAATAATTTCCGATAAAGGATTAACCATTGGGGCTCATTGTTCACTTAAACTTGAAGAACAAAAAATTGGCGAATTGTACTGTTTGGATGCTTTGCGTACGTCTTTCTTAGACTATATGGAAGCAATATATACAAAGATTTCAACCGTCTACGTGTTCCAATCATTGTTCTACTTGTCGAAATTTACAAATAATTTCCATTAAAGGATTAACATTGGGGCTCGTTGTTCACTTAAACTTGAAGAACAAAAAAGTGGCGTATGGTACTGTTTGGATGCTTTGCATATATGTTTCTTAGACTATAAAGAAGTAATATATACATTGATTTCAACCGTCTACCTGTTCCATTCATTGTTCTACTTGTCGCAAGTTACAAATAATTTCCGTTAAAGTATTAACAATGGGGCTCGTAGTTCACTTAAACTTGAAGATCAAATAATTGGCGAATTGTACTGTTTGGATGATTTGCATATGTTTCTTAGACTATATAGAAGCAATATATACAAAGATTTCAACCGTCTACCTGTTCCATTCATTGTTCTACTTGTCGAAAGTTACAAATAATTTCCGTTAAGGGATTAACCATTGGGGCTCATTGTTCACTTACACTTGAAGAACAAAAAATTGGCGAATTGTACTGTTTGTATGCTTTGCATATATGTTTCTTATACTATAAAGAAGCAATATATACAAAGATTTCAACGGTCTACCTGTTCCATTCACTGTTCTACTTGTCGAAAGTTACAAATAATTTCCGTTAAGGGATTAACAATGGGGATCGTAGTTTACTTAAACTTGAAGAACAAGAAATTGGCGAATTGTACTGTTTGGATGATTTGCATATATGTTTCTTAGACTATATAGAAGCAATATAAACAATGATTTCAACCGTCTACCTATTCCATTCATTGTTCTACTTGCCGAAATTTACAAATAATTTCCTTTAAAGGATTAACAATGGGGCTCGTAGTTCACTTAAACTTGAAGAACAAAAAATTGGCGAATGGTACTGTTTGGATGCTTTGCATATATGTTTCTTAGACTATATAGATGCAATATATACAAAGATTTCAACCGTCCACCTGTTCCATTCATTGTTCTACTTGTCGAAAGTTACAAATAATTTCCTTTAAAGGATTAACAATGGGGCTCGTTGTTCACTTAAACTTGAAGAACAATAAATTGGCGAATTGTACTGTTTGGATGCTTTGCATATATGTTTCTTAGACTATATAGAAGCAATATATAAAAAGATTTCAACCGTCTACCTGTTCCATTCATTGTTCTACTTGTCGAAAGTTACAAATAATTTCCGTTAAAGGATTAACAATGGGGCTCGTCGTTCACTTAAACTTGAAGAACAAAAAATTGGCGAATGGTACTGTTTGGATGCTTTGCATATATGTTTCTTAGACTATATAGAAGCAATATATACATTGATTTCAACCGGCTACCAGTTCCATTCATTGTTCTACTTCTCGCAAGGTACAAATAATTTCCGTTAAAGTATTAACAATGGGGCTCGTAGTTCACTTAAACTTGAAGAACAAAAAATTGGCGAATGGTACTGTTTGGATGCTTTGCATATATGTTTCATAGAATATATAGAAGCAATATATACAAAGATTTCAACCGTCTACCTGTTCCATTCATTGTTCTACTTGTCGAAAGTTACAAATAATTTCCGATAAAGGATTAACCATTGGGGCTCATTGTTCACTAAACTTGAAGAACAAAAAATTGTCGAATTGTACTGTTTGGATGATTTGCATATATGTTTCTTAGACTATATAGACGCAATATATACAAGGATTTCAACCGTCTACCTGTTCCATTCATTGTTCTACTTGTCGGAAGTTACAAATAATTTCCGATAAAGGATTAACCATTGGGGCTCGTTGTTCACTTAAACTTGAAGAACAAAAAATTGGCGAATGGTACTGTTTGGATGCTTTGCATATATGTTTCTTAGACTATATAGAAGCAATATATACATTGATTTCAACCGTCTACCTGTTCCATTCATTGTTCTACTTGTAGAAAGTTACAAATAATTTCCGTTTCATAATTATCAATGGGGCTCGTTGTTCACTTAAACTTGAAGAACAAAAAATTGGCGAATGGTACTGTTTGGATGCTTTGCATATATGTTTCGTAGACTATATAGAAGCAATATATACAATGACTTCAACCGTCTACATGATCCATTCATTGTTCTACTTGTCCATATTTACAAATAATTTCCTTTAAAGGATTAACAATTGGGCTCGTAGTTCACTTAAACTTAAAGAACAAAAAATTGGCGAATTGTACTGTTTGGATACTTTGCATATATGTTTCTTAGACTATTTAGAAGAAATATATAAAAAGATTTCAACCGTCTACTAGTTCCATTCATTGTTCTACTTGTCGAAAGTTACAAATAATTACGGATAAAGGATTAACCATTGGGGCTCATTATTCACTTAAACTTGAAGAACAAAAAATTGGCGAATTGTACTGTTTGGATGCTTTGCATATATGTTTCTTAGACTATATAGAAGCAATATATACAAAGATTTCAACCGTCTTCCTGTTCCATTCATTGTTCTACTTGTCGAAAGTTACAAATAATTTCCGATAAAGGATTAACAATGGGGCTCATTGTTCACTTAAACTTGAAGGACAAAAAATTGGCGAATGGTACTGTTTGGATGCTTTGCATATATGTTTCTTATACTATATAGAAGCAATATATACAAAGATTTCAACCGTCTACCTGTTCCATTCACTGTTCTACTTGTCGAAAGTTACAAATAATTTCCGATAAAGGATTAACCATTGGGGCTCATTGTTCACTTAAACTTGAAGAACAAAAAATTGGCGAATTGTACTGTTTGGATGCTTTGCGTACATCTTTCTTAGACTATATGGAAGCAATATATACAAAGATTTCAACCGTCTACGTGTTCCAATCATTGTTCTACTTGTCGAAATTTACAAATAATTTCCATTAAAGGATTAACATTGGGGCTCGTTGTTCACTTAAACTTGAAGAACAAAAAAGTGGCGTATGGTACTGTTTGGATGCTTTGCATATATGTTTCTTAGACTATAAAGAAGTATTATATACATTGATTTCAACCGTCTACCTGTTCCATTCATTGTTCTACTTGTCGCAAGTTACAAATAATTTCCGTTAAAGTATTAACAATGGGGCTCGTAGTTCACTTAAACTTGAAGATCAAATAATTGGCGAATTGTACTGTTTGGATGATTTGCATATATGTTTCTTAGACTATATAGAAGCAATATATACAAAGATTTCAACCGTCTACCTGTTCCATTCATTGTTCTACTTGTCGAAAGTTACAAATAATTTCCGTTAAGGGATTAACCGTTGGGGCTCATTGTTCACTTACACTTGAAGAACAAAAAATTGGCGAATTGTACTGTTTGTATGCTTTGCATATATGTTTCTTATACTATAAAGAAGCAATATATACAAAGATTTCAACGGTCTACCTGTTCCATTCACTGTTCTACTTGTCGAAAGTTACAAATAATTTCCGTTAAGGGATTAACAATGGGGATCGTAGTTCACTTAAACTTGAAGAACAAAAAATTGGCGAATTGTACTGTTTGGATGCTTTGCGTTATTGTTTCTTAGACTATATGGAAGCAATATATACAAAGATTTCAACCGTCCACGTGTTCCAATCATTGTTCTACTTGTCGAAATTTACAAATAATTTCCTTTAAAGGATTAACAATGGGGCTCGTTGTTCACTTAAACTTGAAGAACAAAAAAGTGGCGAATGGTACTGTTTGGATGCTTTGCATATATGTTTCTTAGACTATAAAGAAGCAATATATACATTGATTTCAACCGTCTACCTGATCCATTCATTGTTCTACTTGTCGCAAGTTACAAATAATTTCCGTTAAAGTATTAACAATGGGGCTCGTAGTTCACTTAAACTTGAAGATCAAATAATTGGCGAATTGTACTGTTTGGATGATTTGCAAATATGTTTCTTAGACTATATAGAAACAATATATACATAGATTTCAACAGTCTACCTGTTCCATTCATTGTTCTACTTGTCGAAAGTTACAAATAATTTCCGTTAAGGGATTAACAATGGGGATCGTAGTTTACTTAAACTTGAAGAACAAGAAATTGGCGAATTGTACTGTTTGGATGATTTGCATATATGTTTGTTAGACTATATAGAAGCAATATAAACAATGATTTCAACCGTCTACCTATTCCATTCATTGTTCTACTTGCCGAAATTTACAAATAATTTCCTTTAAAGGATTAACAATGGGGCTCGTTGTTCACTTAAACTTGAAGAACAATAAATTGGCGAATTGTACTGTTTGGATGCGTTGCATATATATTTCTTAGACTATATAGAAGCAATATATACAAAGATTTCAACCGTCTACCTGTTCCATTCACTGTTCTACTTGTCGAAAGTTACAATTAATTTACGTTAAAGGATTAACAATGGGGCTCGTCGTTCACTTAAACTTGAAGAACAAAAAATTGGCGAATGGTACTGTTTGGATGCTTTGCATATATGTTTCTTAGACTATATAGAAGCAATATATGCATTCATTTCAACCGGCTACCAGTTCCATTCATTGTTCTACTTCTCGCAAGGTACAAATAATTTCCGTTAAAGTATTAACAATGGGGCTCGTAGTTCACTTAAACTTGAAGAACAAAAAATTGGCGAATGGTACTGTTTGGATGCTTTGCATATATGTTTCATAGAATATATAGAAGCAATATATACAAAGATTTCAACCGTCTACCTGTTCCATTCATTGTTCTACTTGTCGAAAGTTACAAATAATTTCCGATAAAGGATTAACAATGGGGCTCATTGTTCACTTAAACTTGAAGGACAAAAAATTGGCGAATGGTACTGTTTGTATGCTTTGCATATATGTTTCTTAGACTATATAGATGCAATATATACAAAGATTTCAACCGTCCACCTGTTCCATTCATTGTTCTACTTGTCGAAAGTTACAAATAATTTCCTTTAAAGGATTAACAATGGGGCTCGTTGTTCACTTAAACTTGAAGAACAATAAATTGGCGAATTGTACTGTTTGGATGCTTTGCATATATGTTTCTTAGACTATATAGAAGCAATATATACAAAGATTTCAACCGTCTACCTGTTCCATTCACTGTTCTACTTGTCGAAAGTTACAATTAATTTCCGTTAAAGGATTAACAATGGGGCTCGTCGTTCACTTAAACTTGAAGAACAAAAAATTGGCGAATGGTACTGTTTGGATGCTTTGCATATATGTTTCTTAGACTATATAGAAGCAATATATACATTGATTTCTACCGGCTACCAGTTCCATTCATTGTTCTACTTCTCGCAAGGTACAAATAATTTCCGTTAAAGTATTAACAATGGGGCTCGTAGTTCACTTAAAATTGAAGAACAAAAAATTGGCGAATGGTACTGTTTGGATGCTTTGCATATATGTTTCATAGAATATATAGAAGCAATATATACAAAGATTTCAACCGTCTACCTGTTCCATTCATTGTTCTACTTGTCGAAAGTTACAAATAATTTCCGATAAAGGATTAACCATTGGGGCTCATTGTTCACTAAACTTGAAGAACAAAAAATTGTCGAATTGTACTGTTTGGATGCTTTGTATATATGTTTCTTAGACTATATAGACGCAATATATACAAGGATTTCAACCGTCTACCTGTTCCATTCATTGTTCTACTTGTCGAAATTTACAAATAATTACGGATAAAGGATTAACCATTGGTGCTCATTGTTCACTTAAACTTGAAGAACAAAAAATTGGCGAATTGTACTGTTTGGATGCTTTGCATATATGTTTCTTAGACTATATAGAAGCAATATATACAAAGATTTCAACCGTCTTCCTGTTCCATTCATTGTTCTACTTGTCGAAAGTTACAAATAATTTCCGATAAAGGATTAACAATGGGGCTCATTGTTCACTTAAACTTGAAGGACAAAAAATTGGCGAATGGTACTGTTTGGATGCTTTGCATATATGTTTCTGAGACTATATGGAAGCAATATATACAAAGATTTCAACCGTCTACGTGTTCCAATCATTGTTCTACTTGTAGAAAGTTACAATTAACTTCCGTTAAAGGATTAACAATGGGGCTCGTAGTTCACTTAAACTTGAAGAACAAAAAATTGGCGAATTGTACTGTTTGGATGCTTTGCATATATGTTTCTTAGACTATTTAGAAGCAATATATAGAACGATTTCACCCGTCTACCTGTACTATTCATTGTTCTACTTGTAGAAAGTTACAAATAATTTCCATTTCATGATTATCAATGGGGCTCGCTGTTCACTTAAACTTGAAGATAAAAAAATTGGCGATTGTTACTGTTTAGATGCTTTGCATATAGGTTTCTTAGACTATATAGAAGCAAT
This sequence comes from Cerceris ruficornis, assembly GCA_963989415.1. Taxonomy (NCBI): domain Eukaryota; kingdom Metazoa; phylum Arthropoda; class Insecta; order Hymenoptera; family Crabronidae; genus Cerceris; species Cerceris ruficornis. The sequence goes on from CAXDIW010000460.1 coordinate 2,594,758, forward strand.
ATATACAAAGATTTCAACCGTCTACCTGTTCCATTCATTGTTCTACTTGTCGAAAATTACAAATAATTTCCGATAAAGGATTAGCCATTGGGGCTCATTGTTCACTTAAACTTGAAGAACAAAAAATTGGCGAATGGTACTGTTTGGATGCTTTGCATATATGTTTCTTAGACTATATAGAAGCAATATATACGTTGATTTCAACCGTCTACCTGTTCCATTCATTGTTCTACTTGTCGAAATTTACAAATAATTTCCTTTAGAGGATTAACAATGGGGCTCGTAGTTCACTTAAACTTGAAGAACAAAAAATTGGCGAATGGTACTGTTTGGATGCTTTGCATATATGTTTCTTAGACTATATAGACGCAATATATACAAAGATTTCAACCGTCTACCTGTTCCATTCATTGTTCTAATTGTCGGAAGTTACAAATAATTTCCGATAAAGGATTAACCATTGGGGCTCGTTGTTCACTTAAACTTGAAGAACAAAAAATTGGCGAATGGTACTGTTTGGATGCTTTGCATATATGTTTCTTAGACTATATAGAAGCAATATATCCATTGATTTCAACCGTCTACCTGTTCCATTCACTGTTCTACTTGTCGAAATTTACAAATAATTTCGTTTAAATGATTAACAATAGGGCTCGTAGTTCACTTAAACTTGAACAACAAAAAATTGGCGAATGGTACTGTTTGGATGCTTTGCCTATATGTTTCTTAGACTATATAGACGCAATATATACAAAGATTTCAACCGTCTAACTGTTCCATTCATTGTTCTACTTGTCGAAAATTACAAATAATTTCCGATAAAGGATTAACCATTGGGGCACATTGTTCACTTAAACTTGAAGAACAAAAAATTGGCGAATGGTACTGTTTGGATGCTTTGCATATATGTTTCTTAGACTATATAAACGCAATATATACAAAGATTTCAACAGTCTACCTGTTCCATTCATTGTTCTACTTGTCGGAAGTTACAAATAATTTCCGATAAAGGATTAACCATTGGGGCTCGTTGTTCACTTAAACTTGAAGAACAAAAAATTGGCGAATGGTGCTGTTTGGATGCTTTGCATATATGTTTCTTAGGCTATATAGAAGCAATATATACATTGATTTCAACCGTCTACCTGTTCCATTCATTGTTCTACTTGTAGAAAGTTACAAATAATTTCCGTTTCATAATTATCAATGGGGCTCGTTGTTCACTTAAACTTGAAGAACAAAAAATTCTCGAATGGTAGTGTTTGGATGCTTTGCATATATGTTTCGTAGACTATATAGAAGCAATATATACAATGACTTCAACCGTCTACATGATCCATTCATTGTTCTACTTGTCGATATTTACAAATAATTTCCTTTAAAGGATTAACAATTGGGCTCGTAGTTCACTTAAACTTAAAGAACAAAAAATTGGCGAATTGTACTGTTTGGATACTTTGCATATATGTTTCTTAGACTATTTAGAAGAAATATATAAAAAGATTTCAACCGTCTACTAGTTCCATTCATTGTTCTACTTGTCGAAAGTTACAAATAATTACGGATAAAGGATTAACCATTGGGGCTCATTGTTCACTTAAACTTGAAGAACAAAAAATTGGCGAATTGTACTGTTTGGATGCTTTGCATATATGTTTCTTAGACTATATAGAAGCAATATATACAAAGATTTCAACCGCCTTCCTGTTCCATTCATTGTTCTACTTGTCGAAAGTTACAAATAATTTCCGATAAAGGATTAACAATGGGGCTCATTGTTCACTTAAACTTGAAGGACAAAAAATTGGCGAATGGTACTGTTTGGATGCTTTGCATATATGTTTCTTATACTATATAGAAGCAATATATACAAAGATTTCAACCGTCTACCTGTTCCATTCACTGTTCTACTTGTCGAAAGTTACAAATAATTTCCGATAAAGGATTAACCATTGGGGCTCATTGTTCACTTAAACTTGAAGAACAAAAAATTGGCGAATTGTACTGTTTGGATGCTTTGCGTACATCTTTCTTAGACTATATGGAAGCAATATATACAAAGATTTCAACCGTCTACGTGTTCCAATCATTGTTCTACTTGTCGAAATTTACAAATAATTTCCATTAAAGGATTAACATTGGGGCTCGTTGTTCACTTAAACTTGAAGAACAAAAAAGTGGCGTATGGTACTGTTTGGATGCTTTGCATATATGTTTCTTAGACTATAAAGAAGTAATATATACATTGATTTCAACCGTCTACCTGTTCCATTCATTGTTCTACTTGTCGCAAGTTACAAATAATTTCCGTTAAAGTATTAACAATGGGGCTCGTAGTTCACTTAAACTTGAAGATCAAATAATTGGCGAATTGTACTGTTTGGATGATTTGCATATATGTTTCTTAGACTATATAGAAGCAATATATACAAAGATTTCAAACGTCTACCTGTTCCATTCATTGTTCTACTTGTCGAAAGTTACAAATAATTTCCGTTAAGGGATTAACCATTGGGGCTCATTGTTCACTTACACTTGAAGAACAAAAAATTGGCGAATTGTACTGTTTGTATGCTTTGCATATATGTTTCTTATACTATAAAGAAGCAATATATACAAAGATTTCAACGGTCTACCTGTTCCATTCACTGTTCTACTTGTCGAAAGTTACAAATAATTTCCGTTAAGGGATTAACAATGGGGATCGTAGTTCACTTAAACTTGAAGAACAAAAAATTGGTGAATTGTACTGTTTGGATGCTTTGCGTTATTGTTTCTTAGACTATATGGAAGCAATATATACAAAGATTTCAACCGTCCACGTGTTCCAATCATTGTTCTACTTGTCGAAATTTACAAATAATTTCCTTTAAAGGATTAACAATGGGGCTCGTTGTTCACTTAAACTTGAAGAACAAAAAAGTGGCGAATGGTACTGTTTGGATGCTTTGCATATATGTTTCTTAGACTATAAAGAAGCAATATATACATTGATTTCAACCGTCTACCTGTTCCATTCATTGTTCTACTTGTCGCAAGTTACAAATAATTTCCGTTAAAGTATTAACAATGGGGCTCGTAGTTCACTTAAACTTGAAGATCAAATAATTGGCGAATTGTACTGTTTGGATGATTTGCATATATGTTTCTTAGACTATATAGAAACAATATATACAAAGATTTCAACAGTCTACCTGTTCCATTCATTGTTCTACTTGTCGAAAGTTACAAATAATTTCCGTTAAGGGATTAACAATGGGGATCGTAGTTTACTTAAACTTGAAGAACAAGAAATTGGCGAATTGTACTGTTTGGATGATTTGCATATATGTTTCTTAGACTATATAGAAGCAATATAAACAATGATTTCAACCGTCTACCTATTCCATTCATTGTTCTACTTGCCGAAATTTACAAATAATTTCCTTTAAAGGATTAACAATGGGGCTCGTAGTTCACTTAAACTTGAAGAACAAAAAATTGGCGAATGGTACTGTTTGGATGCTTTGCATATATGTTTCTTAGACTATATAGATGCAATATATACAAAGATTTCAACCGTCCACCTGTTCCATTCATTGTTCTACTTGTCGAAAGTTACAAATAATTTCCTTTAAAGGATTAACAATGGGGCTCGTTGTTCACTTAAACTTGAAGAACAATAAATTGGCGAATTGTACTGTTTGGATGCTTTGCATATATGTTTCTTAGACTATATAGAAGCAATATATACAAAGATTTCAACCGTCTACCTGTTCCATTCACTGTTCTACTTGTCGAAAGTTACAATTAATTTCCGTTAAAGGATTAACAATGGGGCTCGTCGTTCACTTAAACTTGAAGAACAAAAAATTGGCGAATGGTACTGTTTGGATGCTTTGCATATATGTTTCATAGAATATATAGAAGCAATATATACAAAGATTTCAACCGTCTACCTGTTCCATTCACTGTTCTACTTGTCGAAAGTTACAAATAATTTCCGTTAAGGGATCAACAATGGGGATCGTATTTCACTTAAACTTGAAGAACAAAAAATTGGCGAATTGTACTGTTTGGATGCTTTGCGTACATGTTTCTTAGACTATATGGAAGCAATATATACAAAGATTTCAACCGTCTACGTGTTCCAATCATTGTTCTACTTGTCGAAATTTACAAATAATTTCCTTTAAAGGATTAACAATGGGACTCGTTGTTCACTTAAACTTGAAGAACAAAAAAGTGGCGAATGGTACTGTTTGGATGCTTTGCATATATGTTTCTTAGACTATGAAGAAGCAATATATACATTGATTTCAACCGTCTACCTGTTCCATTCATTGTTCTACTTGTCGCAAGTTACAAATAATTTCCCTTAAAGTATTAACAATGGGGCTCGTAGTTCACTTAAACTTGAAGATCAAATAATCGGCGAATTGTACTGTTTGGATGATTTGCATATATGTTTCTTAAACTATATAGAAGCAATATATACAAAGATTTCAACCGTCTACCTGTTCCATTCATTGTTCTACTTGCCGAAATTTACAAATAATTTCCTTTAAAGGATTAACAATGGGGCTCGTAGTTCACTTAAACTTGAAGAGCAAAAAATTGTCGAATTGTACTGTTTGGATGCTTTGCATATATGTTTCTTAGACTATATAGAAGCAATATATACAATGATTTCAACCGTCTACCTGTTCCATTCATTGTTCTACTTGTCGAAATTTACAAATAATTTCCGATAAAGGATTAACCATTGGGGCTCATTGTTCACTTAAACTTGAAGAACAAAAAATTGGCGAATGGTACTGTTTGGATGCTTTGCAAATATGTTTCTTAGACTATATAGAAGCAATATATACAACTATTTCAACCGTCTAACTGTTCCATTCATTGTTCTACTTGTCGAAAATTACAAATAATTTCCGATAAAGGATTAACCATTGGGGCACATTGTTCACTTAAACTTGAAGAACAAAAAATTGGCGAATGGTACTGTTTGGATGCTTTGCATATATGTTTCTTAGACTATATAGACGCAATATATACAAGGATTTCAACCGTCTACCTGTTCCATTCATTGTTCTACTTGTCGAAATTTACAAATAATTACGGATAAAGGATTAACCATTGGTGCTCATTGTTCACTTAAACTTGAAGAACAAAAAATTGGCGAATTGTACTGTTTGGATGCTTTGCATATATGTTTCTTAGACTATATAGAAGCAATATATACAATGACTTCAACCGTCTACATGATCCATTCATTGTTCTACTTGTCGATATTTACAAATAATTTCCTTTAAAGGATTAACAATTGGGCTCGTAGTTCACTTAAACTTAAAGAACAAAAAATTGGCGAATTGTACTGTTTGGATACTTTGCATATATGTTTCTTAGACTATTTAGAAGAAATATATAAAAAGATTTCAACCGTCTACTAGTTCCATTCATTGTTCTACTTGTCGAAAGTTACAAATAATTACGGATAAAGGATTAACCATTGGGGCTCATTGTTCACTTAAACTTGAAGAACAAAAAATTGGCGAATTGTACTGTTTGGATGCTTTGCATATATGTTTCTTAGACTATATAGAAGCAATATATACAAAGATTTCAACCGTCTTCCTGTTCCATTCATTGTTCTACTTGTCGAAAGTTACAAATAATTTCCGATAAAGGATTAACAATGGGGCTCATTGTTCACTTAAACTTGAAGGACAAAAAATTGGCGAATGGTACTGTTTGGATGCTTTGCATATATGTTTCTTAGACTATAAAGAAGCAATATATACAAAGATTTCAACCGTCTACCTGTTCCATTCATTGTTCTACTTGTCGAAAGTTACAAATAATTTCCGATAAAGGATTAACCATTGGGGCTCATTGTTCACTTAAACTTGAAGAACAAAAAATTGGCGAATTGTACTGTTTGGATGCTTTGCGTACATCTTTCTTAGACTATATGGAAGCAATATATACAAAGATTTCAACCGTCTACGTGTTCCAATCATTGTTCTACTTGTCGAAATTTACAAATAATTTCCATTAAAGGATTAACATTGGGGCTCGTTGTTCACTTAAACTTGAAGAACAAAAAAGTGGCGTATGGTACTGTTTGGATGCTTTGCATATATGTTTCTTAGACTATAAAGAAGTAATATATACATTGATTTCAACCGTCTACCTGTTCCATTCATTGTTCTACTTGTCGCAAGTTACAAATAATCTCCGTTAAAGTATTAACAATGGGGCTCGTAGTTCACTTAAACTTGAAGATCAAATAATTGGCGAATTGTACTGTTTGGATGATTTGCATATATGTTTCTTAGACTATATAGAAGCAATATATACAAAGATTTCAACCGTCTACCTGTTCCATTCATTGTTCTACTTGTCGAAAGTTACAAATAATTTCCGTTAAGGGATTAACCATTGGGGCTCATTGTTCACTTACACTTGAAGAACAAAAAATTGGCGAATTGTACTGTTTGTATGCTTTGCATATATGTTTCTTATACTATAAAGAAGCAATATATACAAAGATTTCAACGGTCTACCTGTTCCATTCACTGTTCTACTTGTCGAAAGTTAGAAATAATTTCCGTTAAGGGATTAACAATGGGGTTCGTAGTTCACTTAAACTTGAAGAACAAAAAATTGGCGAATTGTACTGTTTGGATGCTTTGCGTTATTGTTTCTTAGACTATATGGAAGCAATATATACAAAGATTTCAACCGTCCACGTGTTCCAATCATTGTTCTACTTGTCGAAATTTACAAATAATTTCCTTTAAAGGATTAACAATGGGGCTCGTTGTTCACTTAAACTTGAAGATCAAATAATTGGCGAATTGTACTGTTTGGATGCTTTGCATATATGTTTCTTAGACTACATAGAAGCAATATATACAAAGATTTCAACCGTCTACCTGTTCCATTCATTGTTCTACTTGCCGAAATTTACAAATAATTTCCTTTAAAGGATTAACAATGGGGCTCGTAGTTCACTTAAACTTGAAGAGCAAAAAATTGGCGAATGGTACTGTTTGGATGCTTTGCATATATGTTTCTTAGACTATATAGAAGCAATATGTACATTGATTTCAACCGGCTACCAGTTCCATTCATTGTTCTACTTCTCGCAATGTACAAATAATTTCCGTTAAAGTATTAACAATGGGGCTCGTAGTTCACTTAAACTTGAAGAACAAAAAATTGGCGAATGGTACTGTTTGGATGCTTTGCATATATGTTTCATAGAATATATAGAAGCAATATATACAAAGATTTCAACCGTCTACCTGTTCCATTCATTGTTCTACTTGTCGAAAGTTACAAATAATTTCCGATAAAGGATTAACAATGGGGCTCATTGTTCACTTAAACTTGAAGGACAAAAAATTGGCGAATGGTACTGTTTGGATGCTTTGCATATATGTTTCTTAGACTATATGGAAGCAATATATACAAAGATTTCAACCGTCTACGTGTTCCAATCATTGTTCTACTTGTAGAAAGTTATAATTAACTTCCGTTAAAGGATTAACAATGGGGCTCGTAGTTCACTTAAACTTGAAGAACAAAAAATTGGCGAATTGTACTGTTTGGATGCTTTGCATATATGTTTCTTAGACTATTTAGAAGCAATATATAGAACGATTTCACCCGTCTACATGTACTATTCATTGTTCTACTTGTAGAAAGTTACAAATAATTTCCATTTCATGATTATCAATGGGGCTCGCTGTTCACTTAAACTTGAAGATCAAAAAATTGGCGATTGTTACTGTTTAGATGCTTTGCATATAGGTTTCTTAGACTATATAGAAGCAATATATACAAAGATTTCAACCGTCTACCTGTTCCATTCATTGTTCTACTTGTCGAAAATTACAAATAATTTCCGATAAAGGATTAGCCATTGGGGCTCATTGTTCACTTAAACTTGAAGAACAAAAAATTGGCGAATGGTACTGTTTGGATGCTTTGCATATATGTTTCTTAGACTATATAGAAGCAATATATACGTTGATTTCAACCGTCTACCTGTTCTATTCATTGTTCTACTTGTCGAAATTTACAAATAATTTCCTTTAAAGGATTAACAATGGGGCTCGTAGTTCACTTAAACTTGAAGAACAAAAAATTGGCGAATGGTACTGTTTGGATGCTTTGCATATATGTTTCTTAGACTATATAGACGCAATATATACAAAGATTTCAACCGTCTACCTGTTCCATTCATTGTTCTAATTGTCGGAAGTTACAAATAATTTCCGATAAAGGATTAACCATTGGGGCTCGTTGTTCACTTAAACTTGAAGAACAAAAAATTGGCGAATGGTGCTGTTTGGATGCTTTGCATATATGTTTCTTAGACTATTTAGAAGAAATATATAAAAAGATTTCAACAGTCTACCTGTTCCATTCATTGTTCTACTTGTCGGAAGTTACAAATAATTTCCGTTAAAGGATTAACCATTGGGGCTCGTTGTTCACTTAAACTTGAAGAACAAAAAATTGGCGAATGGTACTGTTTGGATGCTTTGCATATATGTTTCTTAGACTATATAGAAGCAATATATACATTGATTTCAACCGTCTACCTGTTCCATTCATTGTTCTACTTGTAGAAAGTTACAAATAATTTCCGTTTCATAATTATCAATGGGGCTCGTTGTTCACTTAAACTTGAAGAACAAAAAATTCTCGAATGGTAGTGTTTGGATGCTTTGCATATATGTTTCGTAGACTATATAGAAGCAATATATACAATGACTTCAACCGTCTACATGATCCATTCATTGTTCTACTTGTCGATATTTACAAATAATTTCCTTTAAAGGATTAACAATTGGGCTCGTAGTTCACTTAAACTTAAAGAACAAAAAATTGGCGAATTGTACTGTTTGGATACTTTGCATATATGTTTCTTAGACTATTTAGAAGAAATATATAAAAAGATTTCAACCGTCTACTAGTTCCATTCATTGTTCTACTTGTCGAAAGTTACAATTAATTACGGATAAAGGATTAACCATTGGGGCTCATTGTTCACTTAAACTTGAAGAACAAAAAATTGGCGAATTGTACTGTTTGGATGCTTTGCATATATGTTTCTTAGACTATATAGAAGCAATATATACAAAGATTTCAACCGTCTTCCTGTTCCATTCATTGTTCTACTTGTCGAAATTTACAAATAATTTCCATTAAAGGATTAACATTGGGGCTCGTTGTTCACTTAAACTTGAAGAACAAAAAAGTGGCGTATGGTACTGTTTGGATGCTTTGCATATATGTTTCTTAGACTATAAAGAAGTAATATATACATTGATTTCAACCGTCTACCTGTTCCATTCATTGTTCTACTTGTCGCAAGTTACAAATAATTTCCGTTAAAGTATTAACAATGGGGCTCGTAGTTCACTTAAACTTGAAGATCAAATAATTGGCGAATTGTACTGTTTGGATGATTTGCATATATGTTTCTTAGACTATATAGAAGCAATATATACAAAGATTTCAACCGTCTACCTGTTCCATTCATTGTTCTACTTGTCGAAAGTTACAAATAATTTCCGTTAAGGGATTAACCATTGGGGCTCATTGTTCACTTACACTTGAAGAACAAAAAATTGGCGAATTGTACTGTTTGTATGCTTTGCATATATGTTTCTTATACTATAAAGAAGCAATATATACAAAGATTTCAACGGTCTACCTGTTCCATTCACTGTTCTACTTGTCGAAAGTTACAAATAATTTCCGTTAAGGGATTAACAATGGGGATCGTAGTTCACTTAAACTTGAAGAACAAAAAATTGGCGAATTGTACTGTTTGGATGCTTTGCGTTATTGTTTCTTAGACTATATGGAAGCAATATATACAAAGATTTCAACCGTCCACGTGTTCCAATCATTGTTCTACTTGTCGAAATTTACAAATAATTTCCTTTAAAGGATTAACAATGGGGCTCGTTGTTCACTTAAACTTGAAGAACAAAAAAGTGGCGAATGGTACTGTTTGGATGCTTTGCATATATGTTTCTTAGACTATAAAGAAGCAATATATACATTGATTTCAACCGTCTACCTGTTCCATTCATTGTTCTACTTGTCGCAAGTTACAAATAATTTCCGTTAAAGTATTAACAATGGGGCTCGTAGTTCACTTAAACTTGAAGATCAAATAATTGGCGAATTGTACTGTTTGGATGCTTTGCATATATGTTTCTTAGACTACATAGAAGCAATATATACAAAGATTTCAACCGTCTACCTGTTCCATTCATTGTTCTACTTGCCGAAATTTACAAATAATTTCCTTTAAAGGATTAACAATGGGGCTCGTAGTTCACTTAAACTTGAAGAGCAAAAAATTGGCGAATGGTACTGTTTGGATGCTTTGCATATATGTTTCTTAGACTATATAGAAGCAATATATACATTGATTTCAACCGGCTACCAGTTCCATTCATTGTTCTACTTCTCGCAAGGTACAAATAATTTCCGATAAAGGATTAACCATTGGGGCTCATTGTTCACTAAACTTGAAGAACAAAAAATTGTCGAATTGTACTGTTTGGATGCTTTGCATATATGTTTCTTAGACTATATAGACGCAATATATACAAGGATTTCAACCGTCTACCTGTTCCATTCATTGTTCTACTTGTCGAAATTTACAAATAATTACGGATAAAGGATTAACCATTGGTGCTCATTGTTCACTTAAACTTGAAGAACAAAAAATTGGCGAATTGTACTGTTTGGATGCTTTGCATATATGTTTCTTAGACTATATAGAAGCAATATATACAAAGATTTCAACCGTCTTCCTGTTCCATTCATTGTTCTACTTGTCGAAAGTTACAAATAATTTCCGATAAAGGATTAACAATGGGGCTCATTGTTCACTTAAACTTGAAGGACAAAAAATTGGCGAATGGTACTGTTTGGATGCTTTGCATATATGTTTCTTAGACTATATGGAAGCAATATATACAAAGATTTCAACCGTCTACGTGTTCCAATCATTGTTCTACTTGTAGAAAGTTACAATTAACTTCCGTTAAAGGATTAACAATGGGGCTCGTAGTTCACTTAAACTTGAAGAACAAAAAATTGGCGAATTGTACTGTTTGGATGCTTTGCATATATGTTTCTTAGACTATTTAGAAGCAATATATAGAAAGATTTCACCCGTCTACCTGTACTATTCATTGTTCTACTTGTCGGAAGTTACAAATAATTTCCGATAAAGGATTAACCATTGGGGCTCGTTGTTCACTTAAACTTGAAGAACAAAAAATTGGCGAATGGTACTGTTTGGATGCTTTGCATATATGTTTTTTAGACTATATAGAAGCAATATATACATTGATTTCAACCGTCTACCTGTTCCATTCATTGTTCTACTTGTAGAAAGTTACAAATAATTTCCGTTTCATAATTATCAATGGGGCTCGTTGTTCACTTAAACTTGAAGAACAAAAAATTGGCGAATGGTACTGTTTGGATGCTTTGCATATATGTTTCTTAGACTATATAGAAGCAATATATACAAAGATTTCAACCGTCTTCCTGTTCCATTCATTGTTCTACTTGTCGAAAGTTACAAATAATTTCCGATAAAGGATTAACAATGGGGCTCATTGTTCACTTAAACTTGAAGGACAAAAAATTGGCGAATGGTACTGTTTGGATGCTTTGCATATATGTTTCTTATACTATATAGAAGCAATATATACAAAGATTTCAACCGTCTACCTGTTCCATTCACTGTTCTACTTGTCGAAAGTTACAAATAATTTCCGATAAAGGATTAACCATTGGGGCTCATTGTTCACTTAAACTTGAAGAACAAAAAATTGGCGAATTGTACTGTTTGGATGCTTTGCGTACATCTTTCTTAGACTATATGGAAGCAATATATACAAAGATTTCAACCGTCTACGTGTTCCAATCATTGTTCTACTTGTCGAAATTTACAAATAATTTCCATTAAAGGATTAACATTGGGGCTCGTTGTTCACTTAAACTTGAAGAACAAAAAAGTGGCGTATGGTACTGTTTGGATGCTTTGCATATATGTTTCTTAGACTATAAAGAAGTAATATATACATTGATTTCAACCGTCTACCTGTTCCATTCATTGTTCTACTTGTCGCAAGTTACAAATAATTTCCGTTAAAGTATTAACAATGGGGCTCGTAGTTCACTTAAACTTGAAGATCAAATAATTGGCGAATTGTACTGTTTGGATGATTTGCATATATGTTTCTTAGACTATATAGAAGCAATATATACAAAGATTTCAACCGTCTACCTGTTCCATTCATTGTTCTACTTGTCGAAAGTTACAAATAATTTCCGTTAAGGGATTAACCATTGGGGCTCATTGTTCACTTAAACTTGAAGAACAAAAAAGTGGCGAATGGTACTGTTTGGATGCTTTGCATATATGTTTCTTAGACTATAAAGAAGCAATATATACATTGATTTCAACCGTCTACCTGTTCCATTCATTGTTCTACTTGTCGCAAGTTACAAATAATTTCCGTTAAAGTATTAACAATGGGGCTCGTAGTTCACTTAAACTTGAAGATCAAATAATTGGCGAATTGTACTGTTTGGATGCTTTGCATATATGTTTCTTAGACTACATAGAAGCAATATATACAAAGATTTCAACCGTCTACCTGTTCCATTCATTGTTCTACTTGCCGAAATTTACAAATAATTTCCTTTAAAGGATTAACAATGGGGCTCGTAGTTCACTTAAACTTGAAGAGCAAAAAATTGGCGAATGGTACTGTTTGGATGCTTTGCATATATGTTTCTTAGACTATATAGAAGCAATATATACATTGATTTCAACCGGCTACCAGTTCCATTCATTGTTCTACTTCTCGCAAGGTACAAATAATTTCCGATAAAGGATTAACCATTGGGGCTCATTGTTCACTAAACTTGAAGAACAAAAAATTGTCGAATTGTACTGTTTGGATGCTTTGCATATATGTTTCTTAGACTATATAGACGCAATATATACAAGGATTTCAACCGTCTACCTGTTCCATTCATTGTTCTACTTGTCGAAATTTACAAATAATTACGGATAAAGGATTAACCATTGGTGCTCATTGTTCACTTAAACTTGAAGAACAAAAAATTGGCGAATTGTACTGTTTGGATGCTTTGCATATATGTTTCTTAGACTATATAGAAGCAATATATACAAAGATTTCAACCGTCTTCCTGTTCCATTCATTGTTCTACTTGTCGAAAGTTACAAATAATTTCCGATAAAGGATTAACAATGGGGCTCATTGTTCACTTAAACTTGAAGGACAAAAAATTGGCGAATGGTACTGTTTGGATGCTTTGCATATATGTTTCTTAGACTATATGGAAGCAATATATACAAAGATTTCAACCGTCTACGTGTTCCAATCATTGTTCTACTTGTAGAAAGTTACAATTAACTTCCGTTAAAGGATTAACAATGGGGCTCGTAGTTCACTTAAACTTGAAGAACAAAAAATTGGCGAATTGTACTGTTTGGATGCTTTGCATATATGTTTCTTAGACTATTTAGAAGCAATATATAGAAAGATTTCACCCGTCTACCTGTACTATTCATTGTTCTACTTGTAGAAAGTTACAAATAATTTCCATTTCATGATTATCAATGGGGCTCGCTGTTCACTTAAACTTGAAGATCAAAAAATTGGCGATTGTTACTGTTTAGATGCTTTGCATATAGGTTTCTTAGACTATATAGAAGCAATATATACAAAGATTTCAACCGTCTACCTGTTCCATTCATTGTTCTACTTGTCGAAAATTACAAATAATTTCCGATAAAGGATTAGCCATTGGGGCTCATTGTTCACTTAAACTTGAAGAACAAAAAATTGGCGAATGGTACTGTTTGGATGCTTTGCATATATGTTTCTTAGACTATATAGAAGCAATATATACGTTGATTTCAACCGTCTACCTGTTCCATTCATTGTTCTACTTGTCGAAATTTACAAATAATTTCCCTTAAAGGATTAACAATGGGGCTCGTAGTTCACTTAAACTTGAAGAACAAAAAATTGGCGAATGGTACTGTTTGGATGCTTTGCATATATGTTTCTTAGACTATATAGACGCAATATATACAAAGATTTCAACCGTCTACCTGTTCCATTCATTGTTCTACTTGCCGAAATTTACAAATAATTTCCTTTAAAGGATTAACAATGGGGCTCGTAGTTCACTTAAACTTGAAGAGCAAAAAATTGTCGAATTGTACTGTTTGGATGCTTTGCCTATATGTTTCTTAGACTATATAGACGCAATATATACAAAGATTTCAACCGTCTACCTGTTCCACTCATTGTTCTACTTGTCGAAAGTTACAAATAATTTCCGATAAAGGATTAACAATGGGGCTCGTCGTTCACTTAAACTTGAAGAACAAAAAATTGGCGAATGGTACTGTTTGGATGCTTTGCATATATGTTTCTTAGACTATATAGACGCAATATATACAAAGATTTCAACCGTCTACCTGTTCCATTCATTGTTCTACTTGTAGAAAGTTACAATTAATTTCCGTTAAAGGATTAACAATGGGGCTCGTAGTTCACTTAAACTTGAAGAACAAAAAATTGGCGAATTGTACTGTTTGGATGCTTTGCATATATGTTTCTTAGATTATATAGAAGCAATATATACAATGATTTCAACCGTCTACCTGTTCCATTCATTGTTCTACTTGTCGAAAGTAACAAATAATTTCCGTTAAAGTATTAACAATGGGGCTCGTAGTTCACTTAAACTTGAAGAACAATAAATTGGCGAATTGTACTGTTTGGATGTTTTGCATATATGTTTCTTAGACTATATAGAAGCAATATATACAAAGATTTCAACCGTCTACCTGTTCTATTCATTGTTCTACTTGTCGAAAGTTACAAATAATTTCCGATAAGGGATTAACAATGGGGCTCGTAGTTCACTTAAACCTGAAGAACAAAAAATTGGCGAATTGTACTGTTTGGATGCTTTGCATATATGTTTCTTAGACTATATAGAAGCAATATATACAAAGATTTCAACCGTCTACGTGTTCCAATCATTGTTCTACTTGTCGAAATTTACAAATAATTTCCTTTAAGGGCTTAACAATGGGGCTCGTTGTTCACTTAAACTTGAAGAACAATAAATTGGCGAATTGTACTGTTTGGATGCTTTGCATATATGTTTCTTAGACTATATAGAAGCAATATATACAAAGATTTCAACCGTCTACCTGTTCCATTCATTGTTCTACTTGCCGAAATTTACAAATAATTTCCTTTAAAGGATTAACAATGGGGCTCGTAGTTCACTTAAACTTGAAGAGCAAAAAATTGTCGAATTGTACTGTTTGGATGCTTTGCATATATGTTTCTTAGACTATATAGAAGCAATATATACAATGATTTCAACCGTCTACCTGTTCCATTCATTGTTCTACTTGTCGAAATTTACAAATAATTTCCGATAAAGGATTAACCATTGGGGCACATTGTTCACTTAAACTTGAAGAACAAAAAATTGGCGAATGGTACTGTTTGGATGCTTTGCATATATGTTTCTTAGACTATATAAACGCAATATATACAAAGATTTCAACAGTCTACCTGTTCCATTCATTGTTCTACTTGTCGGAAGTTACAAATAATTTCCGATAAAGGATTAACCATTGGGGCTCGTTGTTCACTTAAACTTGAAGAACAAAAAATTGGCGAATGGTACTGTTTGGATGCTTTGCATATATGTTTCTTAGACTATATAGAAGCAATATATACATTGATTTCAACCGTCTACCTGTTCCATTCATTGTTCTACTTGTAGAAAGTTACAAATAATTTCCGTTAAAGTATTAACAATGGGGCTCGTAGTTCACTTAAACTTGAAGAACAAAAAATTGGCGAATGGTACTGTTTGGATGCTTTGCATATATGTTTCTTATACTATATAGAAGCAATATATACAATGATTTCAACCGTCTACCTGTTCCATTCACTGTTCTACTTGTCGAAAGTTACAAATAATTTCCGATAAAGGATTTACCATTGGGGCTCATTGTTCACTTAAACTTGAAGAACAAAAAATTGGCGAATTGTACTGTTTGGATGCTTTGCGTACATCTTTCTTAGACTATATGGAAGCAATATATACAAAGATTTCAACCGTCTACGTGTTCCAATCATTGTTCTACTTGTCGAAATTTACAAATAATTTCCCTTAAAGGATTAACATTGGGGCTCGTTGTTCACTTAAACTTGAAGAACAAAAAAGTGGCGTATGGTACTGTTTGGATGCTTTGCATATATGTTTCTTAGACTATAAAGAAGTAATATATACATTGATTTCAACCGTCTACCTGTTCCATTCATTGTTCTACTTGTCGCAAGTTACAAATAATTTCCGTTAAAGTATTAACAATGGGGCTCGTAGTTCACTTAAACTTGAAGATCAAATAATTGGCGAATTGTACTGTTTGGATGATTTGCATATATGTTTCTTAGACTATATAGAAGCAATATATACAAAGATTTCAACCGTCTACCTGTTCCATTCATTGTTCTACTTGTCGAAAGTTACAAATAATTTCCGTTAAGGGATTAACCATTGGGGCTCATTGTTCACTTACACTTGAAGAACAAAAAATTGGCGAATTGTACTGTTTGTATGCTTTGCATATATGTTTCTTATACTATAAAGAAGCAATATATACAAAGATTTCAACGGTCTACCTGTTCCATTCACTGTTCTACTTGTCGAAAGTTACAATAAATTTCCGTTAAAGGATTAACAATGGGGCTCGTCGTTCACTTAAACTTGAAGAACAAAAAATTGGCGAATGGTACTGTTTGGATGCTTTGCATATATGTTTCTTAGACTATATAGAAGCAATATATACATTGATTTCAACCGGCTACCAGTTCCATTCATTGTTCTACTTCTCGCAAGGTACAAATAATTTCCGTTAAAGTATTAACAATGGGGCTCGTAGTTCACTTACACTTGAAGAACAAAAAATTGGCGAATGGTACTGTTTGGATGCTTTGCATATATGTTTCATAGAATATATAGAAGCAATATATACAAAGATTTCAACCGTCTACCTGTTCCATTCATTGTTCTACTTGTCGAAAGTTACAAATAATTTCCGATAAAGGATTAACCATTGGGGCTCATTGTTCACTAAACGTGAAGAACAAAAAATTGTCGAATTGTACTGTTTGGATGCTTTGCATATATGTTTCTTAGACTATATAGACGCAATATATACAAGGATTTCAACCGTCTACCTGTTCCATTCATTGTTCTACTTGTCGAAAGTTACAAATAATTACGGATAAAGGATTAACCATTGGTGCTCATTGTTCACTTAAACTTGAAGAAAAAAAATTGGCGAATTGTACTGTTTGGATGCTTTGCATATATGTTTCTTAGACTATATAGAAGCAATATATACAAAGATTTCAACCGTCTTCCTGTTCCATTCATTGTTCTACTTGTCGAAAGTTACAAATAATTTCCGATAAAGGATTAACAATGGGGCTCATTGTTCACTTAAACTTGAAGGACAAAAAATTGGCGAATGGTACTGTTTGGATGCTTTGCATATATGTTTCTTAGACTATATGGAAGCAATATATACAAAGATTTCAACCGTCTACGTGTTCCAATCATTGTTCTACTTGTAGAAAGTTACAATTAACTTCCTTTAAAGGATTAACAATGGGGCTCGTAGTTCACTTAAACTTGAAGAACAAAAAATTGGCGAATGGTACTGTTTGGATGCTTTGCATATATGTTTCTTAGACTATATAGTTGCAATATATACAAAGATTTCAACCGTCCACCTGTTCCATTCATTGTTCTACTTGTCGAAAGTTACAAATAATTTCCTTTAAAGGATTAATAATGGGGCTCGTTGTTCACTTAAACTTGAAGAACAATAAATTGGCGAATTGTACTGTTTGGATGCTTTGCATATATGTTTCTTAGACTATATAGAAGCAATATATACAAAGATTTCAACCGTCTACCTGTTCCATTCACTGTTCTACTTGTCGAAAGTTACAATTAATTTCCGTTAAAGGATTAACAATGGGGCTCGTCGTTCACTTAAACTTGAAGAACAAAAAATTGGCGAATGGTACTGTTTGGATGCTTTGCATATATGTTTCTTAGACTATATAGAAGCAATATATACATTGATTTCAACCGGCTACCAGTTCCATTCATTGTTCTACTTCTCGCAAGGTACAAATAATTTCCGTTAAAGTATTAACAATGGGGCTCGTAGTTCACTTAAACTTGAAGAACAAAAAATTGGCGAATGGTACTGTTTGGATGCTTTGCATATATGTTTCATAGAATATATAGAAGCAATATATACAAAGATTTCAACCGTCTACCTGTTCCATTCACTGTTCTACTTGTCGAAAGTTACAATTAATTTCCGTTAAAGGATTAACAATGGGGCTCGTCGTTCACTTAAACTTGAAGAACAAAAAATTGGCGAATGGTACTGTTTGGATGCTTTGCATATATGTTTCTTAGACTATATAGAAGCAATATATACATTGATTTCAACCGGCTACCAGTTCCATTCATTGTTCTACTTCTCGCAAGGTACAAATAATTTCCGATAAAGGATTTACCATTGGGGCTCATTGTTCACTTAAACTTGAAGAACAAAAAATTGGCGAATTGTACTGTTTGGATGCTTTGCGTTATTGTTTCTTAGACTATATGGAAGCAATATATACAAAGATTTCAACCGTCTACGTGTTCCAATCATTGTTCTACTTGTCGAAATTTACAAATAATTTCCTTTAAAGGATTAACAATGGGGCTCGTTGTTCACTTAAACTTGAAGAACAATAAATTGGCGAATTGTACTGTTTGGATGCTTTGCATATATGTTTCTTAGACTATATAGAAACAATATATACAAAGATTTCAACCGTCTACCTGTTCCATTCATTGTTCTACTTGTCGAAAATTACAAATAATTTCCGCTAAAGGATTAACCATTGGGGCTTATTGTTCACTTAAACTTGAAGAACAAAAAATTGGCGAATGGTACTGTTTGGATGCTTTGCGTACATGTTTCTTAGACTATATAGAAGCAATATATACAATGATTTCAACCGTCTACCTGTTCCATTCATTGTTCTATTTGTCGAAAGTAACAAATAATTTCCGTTAAAGTATTAACAATGGGGCTCGTAGTTCACTTAAACGTGAAGAACAATAAATTGGCGAATTGTACTGTATGGATGCTTTGCGTACATGTTTCTTAGACTATATAGAAGCAATATATACAATTATTTCAACCGTCTGCCTGTTCCATTCATTGTTCTACTTGTCGAAAGTAACAAATAATTTCCGTTAAAGTATTAACAATGGGGCTAGTAGTTCACTTAAACTTGAAGAACAAAAAATTGGCGAATTGTACTGATTGGATGCTTTGAATATATGTTTTTTAGACTATATGGGAGCAATATATAAAATGATTTCAACAGTCTACCTGTCCCATTCATTGTTCTACTTGTCTAAATTTACAAATAATTTCCTTTAAAGGATTAACAATGGGGCTCGTTGTTCACTTAAACTTGAAGAACAATAAATTGGCGAATGGTACGGTTTGGATGCTTTGCGTACATGTTTCTTAGACTATATAGAAGCAATATATACAATGATTTCAACCGTCTACCTGTTCCATTCATTGTTCTACTTGTCGAAAGTAACAAATAATTTCCGTTAAAGTATTAACAATGGGGCTCGTAGTTCACTTAAACTTGAAGAACAATAAATTGGCGAATTGTACTGTTTGGATGTTTTGCATATATGTTTCTTAGACTATATAGAAGCAATATATACAAAGATTTCAACCGTCTAACTGTTCCATTCATTGTTCTACTTGTCGAAAATTACAAATAATTTCCGATAAAGGATTAACCATTGGGGCTTATTGTTCACTTAAACTTGAAGAACAAAAAATTGGCGAATGGTACTGTTTGGATGCTTTGCGTACATGTTTCTTAGACTATATAGAAGCAATATATACAATGATTTCAACCGTCTACCTGTTCCATTCATTGTTCTACATGTCGAAATATACAAATAATTTCCTTTAAAGGATTAACAATGGGGCCCGTAGTTCACTTAAACTTGAAGAACAAAAAATTGGCGAATGGTACTGTTTGGATGCTTTGCATATATGTTTCTTAGACTATATAGAAGCAATATATACAAAGATTTCAACCGTCTACGTGTTCCAATCATTGTTCTACTTGTCGAAATTTACAAATAATTTCCTTTAAGGGATTAACAATGGGGCTCGTTGTTCACTTAAACTTGAAGAACAATAAATTGGCGAATTGTACTGTTTGGATGCTTTGCATATATGTTTCTTAGACTATATAGAAGCAATATATACAAAGATTTCAACCGTCTACGTGTTCCAATCATTGTTCTACTTGTCGAAATTTACAAATAATTTCCTTTAAAGGATTAACAATGGGGCTCGTTGTTCACTTAAACTTGAAGAACAATAAATTGGCGAATTGTACTGTTTGGATGCTTTGCATATATGTTTCTTAGACTATATAGAAACAATATATACAAAGATTTCAACCGTCTACCTGTTCCATTCATTGTTCTACTTGTCGAAAATTACAAATAATTTCCGATAAAGGATTAACCATTGGGGCTTATTGTTCACTTAAACTTGAAGAACAAAAAATTGGCGAATGGTACTGTTTGGATACTTTGCGTACATGTTTCTTAGACTATATAGAAGCAATATATACAATGATTTCAACCGTCTACCTGTTCCATTCATTGTTCTACATGTCGAAATATACAAATAATTTCCTTTAAAGGATTAACAATGGGGCCCGTAGTTCACTTAAACTTGAAGAACAATAAATTGGCGAATTGTACTGTTTGGATGTTTTGCATATATGTTTCTTAGACTATATAGAAGCAATATATACAAAGATTTCAACCGTCTACCTGTTCTATTCATTGTTCTACTTGTCGAAAGTTACAAATAATTTCCGATAAAGGATTAACAATGGGGCTCGTAGTTCACTTAAACCTGAAGAACAAAAAATTGGCGAATTGTACTGTTTGGATGCTTTGCATATATGTTTCTTAGACTATATAGAAGCAATATATAGAAAGATTTCAACCGTCTACCTGTTCTATTCATTGTTCTACTTGTAGAAAGTTACAAATAATTTCCGTTTCATGATTATCAATGGGGCTCGTTGTTCACCTAATCTTAAAGAACAAAAAATTGGCGAATGGTACTGTTTGGATGTTTTGCATATATGTTTCTTAGACTATATAGAAGCAATATGTACAATGATTTCAACCGTCTTCGTGTTCCAATCATTGTTCTACTTGTCGAAAATTACAAATAATTTCCTTTAAAGGATTAACAATGGGGCTCGTTGTTCACTTAAACTTGAAGAACAATAAATTGGCGAATTGTACTGTTTGGATGCTTTGCATATATGTTTCTTAGACTATATAGAAGCAATATATACAAAGATTTCAACCGTCTACCTGTTCCATTCATTGTTCTACTTGTCGAAAATTACAAATAATTTCCGATAAAGGATTAACCATTGGGGCTTATTGTTCACTTAAACTTGAAGAACAAAAAATTGGCGAATGGTACTGTTTGGATGCTTTTCGTACATGTTTCTTAGACTATATAGAAGCAATATATACAATTATTTCAACCGTCTGCCTGTTCCATTCATTGTTCTACTTGTCGAAAGTAACAAATAATTTCCTTTAAAGTATTAACAATGGGGCTAGTAGTTCACTTAAACTTGAAGAACAAAAAATTGGCGAATTGTACTGATTGGATGCTTTGAATATATGTTTTTTAGACTATATGGGAGCAATATATAAAATGATTTCAACAGTCTACCTGTCCCATTCATTGTTCTACTTGTCTAAATTTACAAATAATTTCCTTTAAAGGATTAACAATGGAGCTCGTTGTTCACTTAAACTTGAAGAACAATAAATTGGCGAATGTTACTGTTTAGATGCTTTGCATATATGTTTCTTTGACTATATAGAAACAATATATACAAAGATTTCAACCGTCTACCTGTTCCATTCATTGTTCTACGTGTCGAAAATTACAAATAATTTCCGATAAAGGATTAACCATTGGGGCTTATTGTTCACTTAAACTTGAAGAACAAAAAATTGGCGAATGGTACGGTTTGGATGCTTTGCGTACATGTTTCTTAGACTATATAGAAGCAATATATACAATGATTTCAACCGTCTACCTGTTCCATTCATTGTTCTACTTGTCGAAAGTAACAAATAATTTCCGTTAAAGTATTAACAATGGGGCTCGTAGTTCACTTAAACTTGAAGAACAATAAATTGGCGAATTGTACTGTTTGGATGTTTTGCATATATGTTTCTTAGACTATATAGAAGCAATATGTACAATGATTTCAGCCGTCTTCGTGTTCCAATCATTGTTCTACTTGTCGAAAATTACAAATAATTTCCTTTAAAGGATTAACAATGGGGCTCGTTGTTCACTTAAACTTGAAGAACAATAAATTGGCGAATTGTACTGTTTGGATGCTTTGCATATATGTTTCTTAGACTATATAGAAGC
The DNA here is from genome assembly GCA_963989415.1 of Cerceris ruficornis. Taxonomy (NCBI): domain Eukaryota; kingdom Metazoa; phylum Arthropoda; class Insecta; order Hymenoptera; family Crabronidae; genus Cerceris; species Cerceris ruficornis. Next base: position 2,617,481 of record CAXDIW010000460.1, read on the forward strand.
AATATATACAAAGATTTCAACCGTCTACCTGTTCCATTCATTGTTCTACTTGTCGAAAATTACAAATAATTTCCGATAAAGGATTAACCATTGGGGCTTATTGTTCACTTAAACTTGAAGAACAAAAAATTGGCGAATGGTACTGTTTGGATGCTTTTCGTACATGTTTCTTAGACTATATAGAAGCAATATATACAATTATTTCAACCGTCTGCCTGTTCCATTCATTGTTCTACTTGTCGAAAGTAACAAATAATTTCCGTTAAAGTATTAACAATGGGGCTAGTAGTTCACTTAAACTTGAAGAACAAAAAATTGGCGAATGGTACTGTTTGGATGCTTTGCCTATATGTTTCTTAGACTATATAGACGCAATATATACAAAGATTTCAACCGTCTAACTGTTCCATTCATTGTTCTACTTGTCGAAAATTACAAATAATTTCCGATAAAGGATTAACCATTGGGGCTCATTGTTCACTTAAACTTGAAGAACAAAAAATTGGCGAATTGTACTGTTTGGATGCTTTGCATATATGTTTCGTAGATTATATAGAAGCAATATATACAATGATTACAACCGTCTACCTGATCCATTCATTGTTCTACTTGTAGAAATTTACAAATAATTTCCATTTCATGATTATCAATGGGGCTCGCTGTTCACTTAAACTTGAAGATCAAAAAATTGGCGAATTGTACTGTTTGGATGCTTTGCATATATGTTTCTTAGACTATATAGAAGCAATATATAGAAAGATTTCAACCGTCTACCTGTTCTATTCATTGTTCTACTTGTAGAAAGTTACAAATAATTTCCGTTTCATGATTATCAATGGGGCTCGTTGTTCACCTAATCTTAAAGAACAAAAAATTGGCGAATGGTACTGTTTGGATGTTTTGCATATATGTTTCTTAGACTATATAGAAGCAATATGTACAATGATTTCAACCGTCTTCGTGTTCCAATCATTGTTCTACTTGTCGAAAATTACAAATAATTTCCGATAAAGGATTAACCATTGGGGCTCATTGTTCACTTAAACTTGAAGAACAAAAAATTGGCGAATGGTACTGTTTGGATGCTTTGCATATATGTTTCTTAGACTATATAGAAGCAATATATACATTGATTTCAACCGTCTACCTGTTCCATTCATTGTTCTACTTGTCGAAATTTACAAATAATTTCCTTTAAAGGATTAACAATGGGGCTCGTAGTTCACTTAAACTTGAAGAACAAAACATTGGCGAATGGTACTGTTTGGATGCTTTGCATATATGTTTCTTAGACTATATAGACGCAATATATACAAAGATTTCAACAGTCTACCTGTTCCATTCATTGTTCTACTTGTCGGAAGTTACAAATAATTTCCGATAAAGGATTAACCATTGGGGCTCGTTGTTCACTTAAACTTGAAGAACAAAAAATTGGCGACTGGTACTGTTTGGATGCTTTGCATATATGTTTCTTAGACTATATAGAAGCAATATATACAATGATTTCAACCGTCTACCTGTTCCATTCATTGTTCTACTTGTCGAAAGTAACAAATAATTTCCGTTAAAGTATTAACAATGGGGCTCGTAGTTCACTTAAACTTGAAGAACAATAAATTGGCGAATTGTACTGTTTGGATGTTTTGCATATATGTTTCTTAGACTATATAGAAGCAATATATACAAAGATTTCAACCGTCTACCTGTTCTATTCATTGTTCTACTTGTCGAAAGTTACAAATAATTTCCGATAAAGGATTAACAATGGGGCTCGTAGTTCACTTAAACCTGAAGAACAAAAAATTGGCGAATTGTACTGTTTGGATGCTTTGCATATATGTTTCTTAGACTATATAGAAGCAATATATAGAAATATTTCAACCGTCTACCTGTTCTATTCATTGTTCTACTTGTAGAAAGTTACAAATAATTTCCGTTTCATGATTATCAATGGGGCTCGTTGTTCACCTAATCTTAAAGAACAAAAAATTGGCGAATGGTACTGTTTGGATGTTTTGCATATATGTTTCTTAGACTATATAGAAGCAATATGTACAATGATTTCAACCGTCTTCGTGTTCCAATCATTGTTCTACTTGTCGAAAATTACAAATAATTTCCGATAAAGGATTAACCATTGGGGCTTATTGTTCACTTAAACTTGAAGAACAAAAAATTGGCGAATGGTACTGTTTGGATGCTTTGCGTACATGTTTCTTAGACTATATAGAAGCAATATATACAATGATTTCAACCGTCTACCTGTTCCATTCACTGTTCTACTTGTCGAAAGTTACAAATAATTTCCGTTAAGGGATTAACAATGGGGATCGTAGTTCACTTAAACTTGAAGAACAAAAAATTGGCGAATTGTACTGTTTGGATGCTTTGCGTTATTGTTTCTTAGACTATATGGAAGCAATATATACAAAGATTTCAACCGTCTACGTGTTCCAATCATTGTTCTACTTGTCGAAATTTACAAATAATTTCCTTTAAAGGATTAACAATGGGGCTCGTTGTTCACTTAAACTTGAAGAACAATAAATTGGCGAATTGTACTGTTTGGATGCTTTGCATATATGTTTCTTAGACTATATAGAAACAATATATACAAAGATTTCAACCGTCTACCTGTTCCATTCATTGTTCTACTTGTCGAAAATTACAAATAATTTCCGCTAAAGGATTAACCATTGGGGCTTATTGTTCACTTAAACTTGAAGAACAAAAAATTGGCGAATGGTACTGTTTGGATACTTTGCGTACATGTTTCTTAGACTATATAGAAGCAATATATACAATGATTTCAACCGTCTACCTGTTCCATTCATTGTTCTACATGTCGAAATATACAAATAATTTCCTTTAAAGGATTAACAATGGGGCCCGTAGTTCACTTAAACTTGAAGAACAATAAATTGGCGAATTGTACTGTTTGGATGTTTTGCATATATGTTTCTTAGACTATATAGAAGCAATATATACAAAGATTTCAACCGTCTACCTGTTCTATTCATTGTTCTACTTGTCGAAAGTTACAAATAATTTCCGATAAAGGATTAACAATGGGGCTCGTAGTTCACTTAAACCTGAAGAAAAAAAATTGGCGAATTGTACTGTTTGGATGCTTTGCATATATGTTTCTTAGACTATATAGAAGCAATATATAGAAAGATTTCAACCGTCTACCTGTTCTATTCATTGTTCTACTTGTAGAAAGTTACAAATAATTTCCGTTTCATGATTATCAATGGGGCTCGTTGTTCACCTAATCTTAAAGAACAAAAAATTGGCGAATGGTACTGTTTGGATGTTTTGCATATATGTTTCTTAGACTATATAGAAGCAATATGAACAATGATTTCAACCGTCTTCGTGTTCCAATCATTGTTCTACTTGTCGAAAATTACAAATAATTTCCTTTAAAGGAATAACAATGGGGCTCGTTGTTCACTTAAGCTTGAAGAACAATAAATTGGCGAATTGTACTGTTTGGATGCTTTGCATATATGTTTCTTAGACTATATAGAAGCAATATATACAAAGATTTCAACCGTCTACCTGTTCCATTCATTGTTCTACTTGTCGAAAATTACAAATAATTTCCGATAAAGGATTAACCATTTGGGCTTATTGTTCACTTAAACTTGAAGAACAAAAAATTGGCGAATGGTACTGTTTGGATGCTTTGCGTACATGTTTCTTAGACTATATAGAAGCAATATATACAATGATTTCAACCGTCTACCTGTTCCATTCATTGTTCTATTTGTCGAAAGTAACAAATAATTTCCGTTAAAGTATTAACAATGGGGCTCGTAGTTCACTTAAACGTGAAGAACAATAAATTGGCGAATTGTACTGTATGGATGCTTTGCGTACATGTTTCTTAGACTATATAGAAGCAATATATACAATTATTTCAACCGTCTGCCTGTTCCATTCATTGTTCTACTTGTCGAAAGTAACAAATAATTTCCGTTAAAGTATTAACAATGGGGCTAGTAGTTCACTTAAACTTGAAGAACAAAAAATTGGCGAATTGTACTGATTGGATGCTTTGAATATATGTTTTTTAGACTATATGGGAGCAATATATAAAATGATTTCAACAGTCTACCTGTCCCATTCATTGTTCTACTTGTCTAAATTTACAAATAATTTCCTTTAAAGGATTAACAATGGGGCTCGTTGTTCACTTAAACTTGAAGAACAATAAATTGGCGAATGGTACGGTTTGGATGCTTTGCGTACATGTTTCTTAGACTATATAGAAGCAATATATACAATGATTTCAACCGTCTACCTGTTCCATTCATTGTTCTACTTGTCGAAAGTAACAAATAATTTCCGTTAAAGTATTAACAATGGGGCTCGTAGTTCACTTAAACTTGAAGAACAATAAATTGGCGAATTGTACTGTTTGGATGTTTTGCATATATGTTTCTTAGACTATATAGAAGCAATATATACAAAGATTTCAACCGTCTAACTGTTCCATTCATTGTTCTACT